>CM055122.1:643304369-646013119 GCA_029206835.1 Rana muscosa
ACATATCTGCAGGTAGATCTAAAAGAAATTGGAAAGCAAGAATTGCATAATGTGTATCCAGCTCGAGGAAGGGCTGCTACCAGCCACAACTGACCAACAGACTAAGAAAAATCCCTTGCAGCACTGCGGCACCAGGATCACTAAACAGTAGGGGGTACATGAGCTGACCGGTGTGCCTTAAAAACACACAGATATTTATTAGGCAATTGGTAACAAATAGCCACATAAACAGTCCCAGCAGGAAACTGTAGGAGAAGGGTTGGTTTGCCCTATTTCAGAGAGATGGGACACGGAAGGAAACGGGTTTGAACTACATTTGGGGACACACAGATAGCTAGGGACATTAGCATACCTTAGCTTCAGGCAATGAGCCAAACTTGTATAGCCAGGTATGGTTGAGCGTGTACCTAATTACAATAACAGCGAGGGGGGGGGGTGTAAGCAGTCCTACTCCTGAACACAAGTTCGCCCAAAGTAACATCAGACCATTCCCCTTTTACCACTAAGTGCAGTACCCCTGGCAGAGATTTATAATGCTCCTTAGCCTCACATATGAGTAAGACTGCCAATAATTTTACTTTATAACAACTAATATGCAGACTTCAGTTAATTGGTTCTGCTACTCAGTAGATCAGAACATACAACACACACTAGGTGGTCTAAAACATAGCCAACTGGACTGACAAATAGTACAAAACAGACCACATAACCCCGACAAACCAGGAGAATGAAAACCAATTTTGGTGTAAAGTTGTCTATGAAGGCTTTGATTTCCTTTTTGTTATGAAAAGCCATGAAACCCAATTATCGAATCTGAGGGATAAAACACCAAAAAATGTTTAGTAATAAACATTACATTTTCCACCTAGAAACTACAAACCAATGGTTATATACCTGTAAAAAGACATTAGCATATGACACACAAATATACATTACATTACATAAACAGTGCACTTTTTCTACTACCAAAAATTGTTTGACGTCAAACTTTTATTACCACGTGGTTTTTATATATGGTATACCAAAAAAAAATATTATTCACCATGGTTAGAAATGAGCAGCTCAAAACAAACTATTTTTTTTTATAAGTTCCCCTTTGTCTTGCAAGACAGTTATACTTCACCATACTGAGCACATTGGAAAACTCTTCAAAAACTGTTTCTTCTATTAAAACAAAAATCACAGTTTAATACACATACACATATAAATGTACATTATTAGGAGGTATTTTACTTTTTACAGTTCACTCAGCTCACTCAATTTGCATGACAATACAGCTGTTCACTCACACACACATGCCATGCAATTTAACTTGTGTCAAAGAAAGAGAGGGGGGGGGGTTGCTCCTTGAACTTATAGAACACCATTAAATTAACGATTTTCAGCCCACAGTTTTTAGCTTGACTTTTCTTTTAAAATAAGCAAATGTAATATTCAGAAAGTAAAGTCAGAAATAAATGTTTTAGTCTTTTTTTAAGGTCACACTTTACAGAAAAAAATATTTGTCTTGCTTCTAAAAGTTTCAATGACCAACATGGCACTGACTTGTTACCTTTCAATTGTCCTTGTGGCACTGTCACATCACTTTAAAATATACATTTCTCTAATAAAACAGCACTTTCCTATCTTTTTTTTTTTTTTTCTAGTGGTACAAAAGCATCTGGATTGTTATATTCTCAAAGGCTTTATTTGACACTGGTTGGTCTTCTTGTCAATATCTACCCAGGTTAGATGACTCCCTATGTTCTAGTTCAGGTTCATTTAGAGGTTTGGCTTGATCATTTTTGCAATGTCTAGCATAATGGCCCCTTTTCCGACATCTGTAACATGTCACATTAGAGAGCTCATGTTTTCCTGACTTAAAGTGTTTTGTATTATTTTTTTTATGACCACTATTTTCAGGTACAAATATACCATTAGGACCTAAATATATTAATTTCTGTGGTCTGGCTTTCTCTCTATCCTCTATATCAAGTTACATGTTTCTAGCTAAATCCAATATAGAAAGCGACCCCATTCTCCTCCATTCTGGTCTTATCATCTTTATTCTGTCCCTCACTTTTTTGTTAAACCCACTCATCAAAGCACTTCTAAGGATTTCATCATTCACTTCCTCATTTGCATTCGGACAACATGCAGCAACATGCTCACTCATTCTTTGAAAGAACATATCACATGTCTCCTTTGCCCCCTGAGTTGTTTGCAATAGACTAGCCCAGTCACCCCCCTTGTATTGTTTTTGTACTTGTGTACAGAAGGTGTTAATCCATTCCTCACCCTCTTTCACATCAATATTTGGTATAGGTTCCTTAAGACTGCCACTGGAATTAATAATTTGATTAGTGCATTGGACACCCATGCATGCACAACAAACTCTGTACATATCATATGCTGAACACTGGTAAGCAATTTGTAATGCTTTCATCTTTTGAGTGAAAGCATGTGAATTTATTTTAGGGTCAGGCATAGTTTCTATAATTATCTGTAAATCAGTGTTAGTGATGGGGACATGCCAGGTGACCGTGGTCCTTGCCCCATCATTTGCTGTTATCAATTGAGTTCTCACAGGCCCCCAAAAATTAGATTGATTGGCTGAAATAGGGGACATGGGAGGTTGATTTGTTATCACAGGTCTCCCTGAGGGGGAGGGAGGAAGGATGGCTGAGGACCCCTCTGCTAGTGTTATAGTAGAATCTGCACCTATTGTTTCTGGCTGGGGAGAGAGGGGTTGGGGCGCAGATAAATTATGCACAGTGGAACTGTTTGCTGCCCTTTCATCACAATTGATAGGTGGGGGTGGTAATGTAGGGTATAACCTGCTTATAGTAATTTCAGTAATATTGTCATCAGGCTCTTCAGCACTGTATTCATATAACTTTCTTACAGGGCAATAGGTTACTTTTAATCTAGTTTTTAACATGTTTTCACAACGCTCACTTGCCCGCATCCATTTATCTAATGCCTGCTTGTCTTTTCTTGTTTTAAAAATACTTGGATAGTAGTTTTTACATTCAATCCACAACTTAGGGTCAAGTTTCCGTTCTAGAGGTATGAACCCTTGTGTGCCTCTGTTCCATTTCTTCAGGGGACGGACCGTCCCTGCTCCAAAGTTATATATCATATAATCTTTGGCAGACCAGGAAGGGTTCACAATGGGATCACACAGATCCTCCTTTGAGGCGTACGCGGTGGTACAATTCCCCATCTTATACGGTGATAAGACTTCCTGAAGAATTTAATCTATCACTAAGTCCCCACGTTACAAAGACACAGTGAACCTAGCCAATAGCAGGAACTGTATATCTGGCCTCCAATCCTGGCCAAGGCTCTATACCAGACTATACACTGCACAAATCAGCCACACAGACTGACAATATTTATGAGGTCACATAGACAGTTCAAGAATGTAAAAAGCACTCCCATAGACAAGTCACTAAATAAAAATAACTAAATGGTGCAGTACAGTAACCTCCCAAAAAAATTAACAATTTCAATAGTGGATAGTTATAGAGTATAGAATCTGACAGTTCTGCTTCCCTAAAGTCTTCCACATCAGTTTATAGGCACTGTGCAGAATAGGAGAGATAGTACTTCTGCTCATTGTGTAGCTTTATGGAGAACTACGCAGAAGAGAAAAGGAAAACAGAATTTCATTCAAGACTGGTACTACATGATCCAAGCAGCTCTGTTTTTTAAGCAGGCCGTCACCCTTGGCGATAAACCAGGGCCTTACCACACATAGTACCTTATCAGCCACAGCCTCTGAATTGTCCCTTGAGTCCGAAGACCCAAATTCCTGACCTGGCTAGTCGCCTAGACTCAGGAAATGCAGAAATTCTAGCTAAACACACAGTGCACCTGAAATAGGGCAAACCATTCAACAGACCACACTCATACAAAGGACAGTAATAAGCACAGATAGTATGAAAAGTAAAAAGAAACGTTAAAAATAACAAAATTCAACAGCCAAGGTTCTTGGACAGAGTACTCCATGGCAAAAGCTTACAGAAATAAGCACAGCACAAGGGGAAGTCACAGTAAGCAAAAAGTTAGCTTACCTTCACCAGCAGAAGTGAATTCCCAACTTGTGTTGTTCCATTTCTTAGCGATGTCTGTGGAGTTATCTGTACCGGCTTCGAAGGACCAGCTGAGAGGGAAAGTCCAAACTTTAAGGACTTCCAGTAACGTTGACTGCTGAATCCAAATTCACAAAATGTATTTAATATTCAGGCAAGCAGCTAAACTGCTAACCTGGAGAGCACACAGTACATGGTGATACATTAAAATCAATTGCTCTAAAGAAGCTGGAAGCTTCTGGCCAATTTATACATTTTAAAAGGGGGAAGGCACATTAAATGGGCCTCTTTGACATACAAAACATTTGTTGCAATTCACATACAAGAACAAATGGACATTTAGCATCTATGTGTTACTTCCAGCTACCTCTGGGAAATGTCATACAGGACCTCATTCCTAGCTGGAGGTGTGAATGTAACTTTGACTTCAAAGAGAAGGTGTCCCTTTGTTATATCCTGTGACTCAGAGATTGCTTGATCAATCTCTGAACACAGAAACATCATCATATTACATGATATGACTTTTAACAGATTATACAACCAATTCTAAACACATACGCATACATACATGTATATATGTATACACATATACATATTCATATATATATACCCATATACACATATATACATACACATACATCAGATCAGAAACACATGCTTTGATAATCATGAATAAATGTTTTTTTGAATCAAAAAGGTTTTTATTGAACACCAGATAGATCACAACAGTTTCCATTGTACAAAAAATAGCAAAGGTTTCCCTCTGCTGGCGAACTGTAAAACAACATATAAGATCACATAAAAAACAGCACCACAATCTTGCATGTATAAGCATATTAATCCTCGGCCGCTTGGTTTCAAATTTACTGCAAAAGTCGGGACATCACCAGCTCCCTGGGGCTCAGGCCAGGGGTATCAAGCCATTGGGACCAAATTCTCTCAAACCTGCTCGGGCTTCCCTGTGCTGGTATATGTACTTTTCCATTATAAGAGTATTCCCCATGTGTGCTACCCAAGAGGTGGTGGTAGGCGGTGAGACTGACTTCCAACCCATCAAAATAAGCTTCCTAGCCTGAAACAGGGCCCTAGAGACCGCGACCCTGGTCAACTCCCCAGGGATCGCTTCCTCCAAGATCCCCAGCAGGCAGCACTTAGGGTCCAAAGGGATCGTAGTTTGAAACACTCTGTTTATTGTACCCACCACCTCAGTCCAATACCTGTGAAGCTTAGGGCATCTCCACAGGAGATGAATGAGATCTCCATTGTGCCTCTGACATCTACCACACACAGGGTCCCCGAGCTTACCCATCTTATATAATTTCAGCGGGGTGTAATGTACCCTCAATAATATATATAGCTGTGACACTTTCTGCGCAACGTTTAAAGAACAAGTAGTGACTGACCGCCACGCCTCCTCCCATTGGTCCCCTGACAGTGTACCTATGTCCTTCTCCCACATGGATTCCGCCCTGCTCGGGAATGCCTGTAGGTGACTTGCCAGTAACATCTGGTAGCATTGTGAGATAAATCCTTTTGTTTCAGTGCTAGTGTGCAGCACACGGAACACCGGGGCGGGCGACTGAACCCATTCCACCGCATTCCCGTGTGCCGCAACCGCATGTTGAAGCTGCATGTAGTAATAATGCATATGAGCTGGGAGGTCAAATCTGGCCTGCAGTTCGGGGAAAGTGAGAAGCCTGCCGTTAACGAAAATGTGGGACAGCAGAGCCACACCATGGGCACGCCATCTGGGCCCCTGCTGCAGCTTCACCAACTCCACATAAGACCTATTGCCCCATATTGGGCTGTCCTCTGTGAATCCCTGCACTCCCTGGAGTTGTCGGCCCTTATTCCAGACTTTCTGGATAAGTGCGAGCGTCGGGGTCCGCTTGTTGGATTTGAGGAACATTTGCGCCTCCAGCCCCATCGGGATAGTCTCAGCGCCAGTGGCCGACAGCATCAGTCATGCCGCCGAGCTCCCCGGGTCCTGGGACATAGAGCCGATCAAATGCTGTAACTGGGCCGCTATGTAGTACAGCCAAGGATTGGGAACCGCCAGCCCCCCACTGTTCTTGGCCCGCTGCAAGTGTTCCAGTCTAATCCGAGGGGGCCTAGTATGCCATAGCAACCGTCGGAAGAGAGTGTTCACTATTCGGAAGATTTTCAGGTGTATCACTACAGGCGAGTTATGAAGAAAGTAAAGTAGTTGTGGCATTAAAATCATTTTGATCAGATTGGCTTTACCTGCAAGTGACATTTTTAGGGTGTTCCAAGTATTAATTTTGTCCCTAAACCGGGACAGCAATGGGTGCACATTAAGGGAGCAGTAGTCCCCCAGCCTGGGCGACACCTGTACCCCCAAATATTTAAAGCTAGATACAACTGGGATGGGACAAGAGTCCGGCAGGGCTACCCCACCATCCTCATCCAACAGCATCAGGGCGGATTTTGACCAATTAATGGTCAATCCCGAGTAGTGGCCGAATTGCTCTATTATTGACATAGCCCTGGGGATGGAGTGCGTGGGGTCCTCCAGGAACAGCAGCATGTCGTCCGCGTACAGCATGATTTTTTCTTGCAGCGTGCCGTATTGGAATCCCCGGACGCGGGCACTAGCCCGTATCAGGGCAGCCAATGGCTCTATAGCGATCGCGAAGAGCAGGGGGGACAGGGGACATCCCTGCCTCGTCCCCCTACCCAGAGCAAAGGCCGGTGACATCCTACTTGCGACCCTAATGGTCGCCTGGGGGGACGCGTACAGCAGCCTGACCCACTCTATAAACTTGTCCCCAAAGCCAAACTTGGCCAACGTCGCCCAGAGGAACCTCCAACTGACACTATCAAATGCCTTGTTGGCATCAAGGGACAAGAGCGCCCTACGGCCCCCATTGTCTGCCTGCACCTGCATGTTCAAGAACATGCGCCTCAAGTTGGTGGCAGTGGACTTCTGCGGCATGAAGCCAGCCTGGTCTGGGTGGATAATAGACGTGATTATCCCGTTGACCCTGCGCGCCAGGACCTTTGCCAGGATTTTTACATCGCTCTGCAGCAACGATATAGGCCTATAGGAGCCAGGGTCAACCGGATCCATTCCCGGCTTCAACAGTAAAATAATATTAGCCCTAGCCATGGAACCAGGCAGCTGACCACCCTCTAGTGCGGCGTTAAAGACCTTCAATAGTTCAGGTAACAAGTGCTCCCCAAATTGAGTGTACACTTCTATGGGCAGGCCATCCTCTCCGGGGGCTTTACATGTAGGAAAAGAGCTTGCCGCTAATTGCAGCTCGCCCAGAGTAATTGGTGCATCTAACTGTTCTCTGGCAGATGTGGAGAGAGCAGGCAGATCAATACTAGCCATGTATGTTCCAAGGTCCGCATCCGAGTAGGCATCCCTCGATCCATAAAGGCCTTCATAGAAGGACGCCAGCTCGGATATAATGGTTTCAGGGGTATTAACCACCTTACCCGTAGAGGCGCGTATAGCACCGATGGCCGGGGATTGTGTTTGAGACCTCGCTATCTTGGCCAGCAATCGCCCAGTTTGTTCCCCTTCCTCATAAAATGCAAGTTTGGTAAAGAACCTCTTCCGCTCTGCCTGTGAGGATCGCAGACGGTCCAGAGAGTCCTGGGCCGACATCCAAGCCTCCCTGGCCAAGTCAGTGGGGCTAGTCACATAAGCGAGTTCCAGCTGCCTCACCTGGTCTCCCACCCGCTCCACCAAGGCAGAGGAGTTGTTCCTGACAATTTGTATTTCCTCGATAAATACCCCTCTAAGATAGGCTTTCAAAGTTTCCCATTTTAGCAGTGGGTCTAGGTAGTGCTCATGGGCCCGGAGAAAGACTTCAATCTTGGTTTCAATACGTTCTGGGGATGTAAACAGTTTGAGCCAATAAGCATTCAGTTTCCATGGGGCTCTAGGTAGGGAGCTAGACGGTTGAGTTACCAACCAAAGTACTAGCGGGGAGTGGTCTGATACCCCCTGTGGGAAATACTCCACCTTAGAGGTGCAACTAACCATGTTGGGAGTGCCCAGACACAGGTCTATACGGGAGAGGGAACCATGTGACTTGGAGAAACAGGAGAATTGTTTACACTTGGGGTTCCTAACCCGCCAGATGTCAACCCACCCCACCTCCTCCATCAGGCGTCCAAGAGCCGTACCCCGGTTGCCCTTAGGGGGCATCACCGGGGGGTGTCTGTCCAATTTAGGGTCTAGGTAGCAATTAAAGTCCCCTAGCAACAGTAGTGGGACGTCAGGCTTGTTTGCCAGGTAAGACAGCAGCAACTGCAGCACCTCTCTAGAAAAAGGTGGAGGCACATATACAAACGCCAGAATCATAGTAACGGTAAACAGTTTGCAATAAAGAAATACAAATCTCCCAGATATATTAATAAGCGAATCTAACTCCTGGTATACCAGAGCCTTGTGGATCAATACACTCACTCCGCGTGAATAGGCGGAGTGAGTGGAGTGATAGGCCTGCCCCACCCACGCATATCCCAAGAAACTAGTCGTATCTTTCAATAGATGGGTCTCCTGTAAGCCAATTATGGCCGGGTGAAATTTACGCAATACAGTGGATATCATGGTCCTTTTCAGAGGATCATTTACCCCTCTGACATTCCACGACACTATGGGTGTAGAAGACATGGCGATTGTATACTAAGAGTTCTGTCTGAGTGGGAGGAGTACCCAGAAGAGAGCAACAGTCCTGTATCCCCCCATCCAGCTATCAAAAAACAGCCCTGTGGTTCAAACAGCTTTGACTGTGGTGCATCAGTAAGAACAGTACAGTCCCTTGGGAAAGCAAAAAAAATCCTGCAGAAACTGTGGCAGAGATTCCTGCGCATCGGCGCTGTGGTGTCAGTACAGTAAAAATAGAAGTAGGAAGCATAAGAAAAACAAGAACAGTAAAACTTATCTGCATCTGCCGGTGGCTCCTGGACTGCCAACTGGGCGTCACTGGGGACTCCCCACCGGTGTTGAGTAATAGCAACACTGGCATTTCCAGTGCCAACAGGGCACAAAAACATAAGCCATGTCCACCATAACAGCAAACGGTACATAGGGGGGGTGCAGAGACACACTCCACCCATAAACTCAGGTCAGCGAAAAAAAAAAATTCAGAAAAGTTAGTGGAAAACTATTCGCTGGTAACTTCAAGTAGGTATTGATCCTCTCAAGTGACATCATTTCAGCAACAGCACTTCTTTACCCGGATTGCTCTTGATATAGATAGGATTGTCCACATCAACCTGCACCATTCTCCGGTCCCCTCCTGCGGAAGTCTTGTTCGTTGCGGTCTAGCCAGTCCGCAGCATCCTGTGCATTCTCAAAAAAGTGGGCCTCATCTCTGGCTGTTACACGAAGCTTGGCTGGGTATAGCATGGCATAGGACAGCTGAAGCCTCTGCAGCCTTTTCTTGACATCCATAAACTTTGATCTTCTGCGTTGCACTTCTGCAGAGAAGTCAGGATAAAAGGAAATCCGGGCTCCGTTATAATGTACAGCCCCCCTTTCTCTGGCCATTCGAAGTATCACTTCCCGGTCCCTGTAGTTAAGGAGTCTAGCAAGCATGGATCTCGGGGGATTACCGGGGGGGAGGGGGCGAGGTGGCACCCTGTGCGCCCGTTCCACCGTGTAAATCGGAGAAAAAGCCTCTTTACCAAAGGTCTCCTGTAGCCAGCCTTCTATGAACGTCGTGGGGTCCCTGCCCTCCACCTTTTCTGGGAGCCCCACAATGCGTACATTGTTGCGTCTCAGGCGATTTTCGATCTCATCATGGCGATCAAAGGCCTGGCGTGCCTGCTGAGCAGCGACTCTCACTTCCCGGGTCATGTGTGGCATCTGATCCTCTATATCACTGACTCTGCCCTCCACGGCCGTGGTCCTCTCCATGACCTTCTGTATATCATGTCTCAGGAGATTAACTTTCTCCTCCAGCCCCCCAAATCTCTCCTTCAGGGCATCCACTGAGGCAGTGCACCTGTGAACAGCATGCAGGATTTCACTGAGTGTGGGCTGGGGACTGTCCTCTGTCTGCTGGTCAAGCAAGGCTGGAACAGAACCAGGGGCTGACTCCGTTTCATCATCCTCAGCTTCCAGCATGTCAGTGTGTCCCTGCTCAGCCTGCTCTGCGGGCATTGCATGACCCTGTGCAACAGTCTGCAGGGAATCTTACGGGCCTGTCAGTTTCCTGGCATAATATAGCATGTCTCTCGTTTGGTCTGTCCCTTTAGGGGCTTTGGTGGACTTACCCCCCAGCTCCGTCTTCTTCTCCTGCCCTCGTGGAGTCCTGGGAGGCAGAGACTGAGACATCCAGGCGCCATCTTGGAAGGCCTGGGAGGCCGCAGCCGCAGCGTCTCCTTTGTTTCCCCGGGTCATCATGCCGGGATTATCGAGCACCGCTGGAACCGAGGGTCTCTGGAGGTCTTTAGGCGCAGGTTGTGGCTGAATCGGGCGTTGTAGGTGGCGAGGAAAGGATAACAAACAGGATCTACAGCGGGAGCTCCGTCGAACAGGTCTGTTCACATGCCGCGTCAGGCCACGCCCCATGAATAAATGTTTGATAAGTAAATGGCTATTCCATTTACCCGATCACTACCTATCTCTCAAGTAGGCTTAGCTCACCCGGATAGTCTCCCATTAGAGTGGATCCTAGCAGCCGGAGTGATGCTCGAATTAGATTACACACAGTCTCTGAACAAACTCTGCCACAGACCTGGTGAACTTTGGGTCTCTGCCACAGACCTGGTGAACTTTGCTTGTGGTATTAGGCCTCTTTCAGGAAGATGACATCCCTCCAGAGAGTTACCGGGCCCCTTCCTTCACCGTGATCTCTCACCAGTCCCTCGGAATGGTCCTCCCCCGGCCTCCCCATCCTAAAAACGGGTCTCCTTGCAAGGTAGCACCCTGGGATTCCTCCTCCCTCCGTGGGCCCCAGCCAAAGGTGCCAGACCCAAGGCCTTCAGTTGCAGCCCCAGGGCTAAAGGTGCCTGGGACTGATACGCCAGTACTCTCGAACCTGGAACCTCACCCTCGGGCTAAAGGTGCCCGGGGTGGTCACAAAACCGACACACTCCCCGGGGTAGGACCCCCGGGAAAGAAGAAGAACCATCCCCCACAGGCAGCGTCTGCCCCTTTTATATCCTCTCCCAGCATGCACAGCAGACCGACCACGCCCACCATACCACTGCCGAGAGGGGACATCCAAGTCACAGCACTATACCAGCGGTTCAACCCTAGCCCCTGATGGCATCCACAGGCCACAGGGAACTACACACCAGTATCCCACCTGCGGTATAAAACGGTTAGCAAAGCCCTATCAAATAAGGTTTTGGCATATAACTACCACTCAAACATTCCCCTAAATTTGAAGACCCCGCTACATATATATAAATAAAAGCTTTTTTTGTGGGCCTTTATGCTTGTAATGTGTATAGCAAATCTGTGTACAGAAAGTAGCTGTCCAATATTTTTCAGAGACTTTACCCAATTCTCCAAATCTTTTTTCTTTAGTTATACTCTAAACCCTCATACACACTCTGCAAGAAAACTGCTGGGAGAGCTTTTTGCAGAGAAAACCGTTTGTGTGTATGGTTTCTCGTCGGGAAAACTGCCGGGAATCTCAACGAGAAAAAGAGAACCTGCTCTCTATTTTCTCGTCGGGTTTCTCGTCGGCCTGTTTTCCGACGAGAAAACCGTGAGTGTGTATGCTTACCTGTCCATGGTAAACCCGGGCATGCTCGAAAAGACTTTGACGCATGCACGGTAGCATACAAGGGTAGTGTAGGGTGTAGCAAGATGGCGGCAACGGCATCGAATGTGACAAGCGCAGGCTCGTCGTAGTTGATGATGTCACTGCGTTCTTGCCATTCAAAAGAACGGCGGTTCTTTTGAATGCCCGTGTGTACACTCGGCGAGCAAGGCAAGCTTGCCAGGAATATCGTCGGGAAAACCAACGTTTTTTTTCCTGACGAGATTCAGTGTGTACGAGGCTTAACGCTTAATATTCATTTATGTGTAATATGCTAACTGAAAAAGCTACTGTTCTGTCGACACGTACACTTTGCACAGCTCGGTCACTCTCCCTTCCCCACAGCCTCATGACTGCCTATCACCCAAAGTTATGAAATGGCTCTCTGTAGGACCTGAATAAATACTTTAAAAAAAATCTAGTTTCTCAGATTGATGCAGCTGTTATCTGAGTGAGAGCGACAGAGTGGATGAAAGTTGTTGTGATGTCAAGACCCTTCTTCTCCAAGTTCTAACTCTGTACACAAATACAAACCCCCCACTGCGGGCTACCTAGTTTCTCTCAGTCCACAATGCCAATTGCTGAAACAATGTCGGCCTGTCAGATTTTTCTCCAGCACTGTGGTGATGACAACAAGTTGAGAACATTCAAGAACATTTGCATCTAAAGCAAGGGTGTCCACACTTTCTAAACAAAGGGCCAATTTACTGTCCTCAGACTTAGGAGGGGGCCAGACTGTGGCCTTTGGGAGTCGAAAAGGTGCTGGCCTCAGTGGAAATAAAAAATGCCCCACCTTTGGTTTCAGTGGGAGGAATAGTGCCCCGTTGTTGGTATCAATGGGAGGAATAGTGTCCCGTCATTGGAGGAATTGTGCATCACTATTGGTGTTATTGGGCCCCATTGTTGGTGTCATTGGTCTTATTGGTAGGAATTCTGCCCCTTCAATTGTGTCAGTGGAGGGGGGGATTATACCCCATTGTTGGTATCAGTGGATGAAAATAGTACCCCAAAGGGCGGATAAAAGCAAGTAAAGGGCTGCATCTGGCCCCCGGGCCACAGTTTGGAGACCACTGATCTACAGTATGTGAAAATACACTGCTGCTTTGTCACAAATTAAGGTTCGCAGGTCTGTGTTTGCAATTTCAAAGCAAAAAATAATAGTATACAGTGACAGCCAAAAGCAAATATGTGTCTGTCAGAAGATTGACAGTGGTAGTGCTTGATTTGAGGATCCCTGCAACGAAAACTAATGTGAATACTGCAGCTGCTCAATGCCAAATTTTATCAAAAATTAAAACACAGAAATCAGCACAAGGGTCATAACTTACAGTTAGTAGGATGTGTCCCTTGTGCTGATTCTTTTCAGTAGAAATCTTCCTCTGTACTGCAGCTTCTATGGATGGCGGAACTGGTGGGAAAGTTTATGTATTATTAACCCCTTCCCGTGGGGTGAGAGCATGTATGTGGCAGCACAGAGTGGGCTTCATGCCGTGCTGTCAAATATTTGTGTATCTGTTTTGTGCTGGGAGTGCACACATTTGCTTGTCCTCCCAGTGCCGTAATCGAGCTACCTTTTGGCAGCTCTGGGTCACAGAGTAACGTTCAGGAGTTGGTAGGATTGGCCCCTGATAACTGTGACAGCCAAGTGCGGTAATCACATGAAGAATAAATAAAGAAGCATTTAAGCATGTATATGTATCTTCATAATGCTGCTTGTGCATGTGTGACATGCCCTTGACATGCACTAAAATAAACTACATAGTGTGGCTAAGCTGAACAGGATTTGCGACATGTGCACCAGAAACTGGGAAATCCCATATTGCGATCAGTTTCTGAGCCCTATCAATGAATATCCTTGGTACCATGTAGCATACATATTAGCTGTAGATCACCGCATGGTCTGACCAGGAAGAATGAGCTGGGAGAAGCTGTTTAGAGGGGAGGAGTCAGCCAGCAGATATCTCTGATGAGTGTCTGGATGTGCTTGCAACAGGCAGCTGTACACTACTCTGCTGCCGGTGTCTTACCGAGAAAGGTCCCCCTGTGGATTATGCCCCCCCCCCTGTACTGCGCAGGCGCGGCGCTTGCCTCAGAAAATAGCCGAACATGTAGAGCTGAGAGTCAGCTCTAGATGGCGCCTGCGCACACCAAATTGTGCTACGCTTCTGACATCCAGGCTCTTTCCTTACCATCTCCGTGGACATGGAGGATGTTAAAAAAGAGCCAGGAGGCCGAGCGGGGGAGTGACTCAGGGAGGACTGGATGTCTCACAGGCAGCATCTCTGAGACCTCCCCTTACTTCTAGAACTTGCTGGAAACTTCCAGAAGAATGTCCGTGGAGGTGAGGAGGAGCTGCCTGGAGTATTCTGAGGGCCCTGACCAATCTTCAACAGATGGGTTGGCAGGTCCCCTCAAATACTCAGGGTCAGCTCAACTGGGGCAGTGGAGTGCGGGTGGAAGCTGGAGATGGAGTGTTAGGCTGTCGGTGGCCCTTGAGGATAGCCCCCTAATTTGGAGGGGTCACTCCGGGCCTGGGCTTGGATGCAGAAGGGACCTTCTTTATGACACAAAGAGGTGTTCTGACCGGAGCCACAGGAGCATGAGAAGGACAGCAGGAGAACACTGCCAGACAAAGTTGGCGAGGACAGAGAGGCATGCCTGAGAGGCCTGGGAGAGAGCAGTCTGGGAGGGATGCAGAGTCAGTTTGGGAGAACTGTTAAGAGGTGGTGCTGAGATCAGTAGCCACAGGAGGATAGCTGGACACTAGGACTTTGCTACACAAACAAGGGGCCCACGGTCCCTGCCTGTAAAGATAATTTGCTACTTGTCTGACTGAGTCTTTGTCAGATCATCCAAACAGTGCCAGCTGTTCCTAGGAGTTGTAGTTCTGCAATCGAGCTGCGTGCAGGAGGCAGAGGAGAAGTGTATGTACGGACTGTATATAGAAGAGTTTTACTGCTTTAATCAAGTGGCCATCTATAATATTCGTATCCCTATCCAAGTTTATTCCCCTCAATAAAACATAAAACCAAGCACTGGACTGACTCAAGTGTGCTGTGAACATGTGGTGTGCCTGGCTGTGCGTGGTGGGGATCCCTATCTGCTTGTGGCTCCTTAGAGGGTGCGCTACATTACCATTGACTTTTTTGGTGAATGAGTAAAGATACTACTTATACCTTACTCATTTACATAGGGAAAAGCTGGAATCTGGGGGCCCCCTTTATTTTTAACGGGGGCTTCCATATTCCAATAAGCCCTCCGCTAGAAGACCCCCACAACCACCAGGCCAGGGCTGGGGGGGGGAGAGGCTCCTGTCCTCAACAACATGGGGACACCATGTTCAAGGCATGTGGCCTAGTATGGTTTAGGGAGGGGAGGACGCACACTCGTTCCCCATCCTTACTAGCCAATCAAGCTGCATGCTTATGTAGCACACAGACCCCTTTACTGCCGTCCTCCATTCGCAGTCGGGCACACCTGCTACTTGCCCGGTATCCCCCCTTATGTATAGGGGCAAGCGGTGTAATTGTTTGGGTCTTGCAGCAATTACCTCTCTCAAGTGGATCCCTTTTCTCTATTGCCTAGGTAGAAGTTCCTCAGAATAAGGCCGATGGCTAATGTCCACACAGGAGTAAAACCTAAGCAACAAGGTTTTATTCTTTATATTTGCAGTAAACTTGAATAGAGAGTAGGAAAATGAGAGAAGTAGAGGGATAAGGTTCAGGCACGCAAAACTTAAATCACAGTGCAACTCTTTCGTCACAACTCAATCCTGAGTGGGCACTGCTCACCCGGATAGTCCCTTTATGAGCGGTCCTAGCAGCCGGGATGGAGCACGGATAAATGATTCAATAGTCCCGAACCTCTCAGCCAAGTAATAATGAGAGAAACCTTTGTAGCAGATTGGTGTATTGCAGGGCTTGTGATAAAGATGATGGATCCCTCTTTAGGCGAGTTTCCAGGCCTCTTCCTGAGACAGCAGTACCGTTGCTAGTCTCCTCCGGGACTGATCCTCCCCTGGTCTCCTTTCCTAAAGGTGGGATCTCTACTGGTGGGCAGCCTGGGATCCTTCTCTGAGGTATAGGTCTCAGCCAGCAGAGCTGGGCCTACCATGCAGCAGCGCAGCCTCGGGCTGAAGGTGCCCGAGACCCGAAAACACACACGCACCTCGTGCCATGCGGGCCGCGAGGCACACATACAGGACCAAGGGGTCCCCTGGAACGAACGAACCCCAATGGCGTCTGCCCCTTATGTACCCTCTCCCAGCATGCACCGCAGGTAGACCACGCCCACTGCACGGCTGCCGAGAGAGGACACCCAAGGTGTTGATACCCCCCTTGTGGTTCAACCTAAGTCGGTGGCGACAGTGCCACCCACAGGCACCAGAGAACACTACTACCAGGCAGCATCACACCCAGAGCAGAAGCAATTTAGAACAATCAATTGGTCTGAGCCCAACTACTGGCTCAGACCACCCCTAAATTTACACATAGTGCCCCCAAATATGGGGGGGGCGCTACACTTAAATAAGGTTCTGGTATGGAATTGGGGCAACCCCATGCCACTTATTTTATGTAATCCCTCTTAAAATGCATACCAGACCTAAAGGGTATGAATTCTGGTGCCGACCTCACGCTTTTTTTTTTTCTTACACTATCCCTGCTGTTTGTTTATATTCACTGGTCAGTAGGGAATCCAGCTGAAAGTGTTGGGCAGGGATGAGCCACTGGTTGTTCTGGCTCCCTAAAAACCAGACTAGAAGCTGTCCCATGAATGTTTTACTTCACTTTGCAGCTGGAGGTTCCTTTAGTCACACAAGATTCTCTATAGACAGCACACAGTGCACAATTCCCCCATGCATTATGTCCCCTGCTGATCAAATGTTCTTATCCTATTACCTCTCATGGTCGAATGTTCTTAAGCCATTATTTTCTGAGTACTAAAAGTTAGGGGCTGTTACATTTGCTTGGCGAAAGGCAACAAGGAAACTGATACACACACATTAGAACAATACAGGAATTATACGTTATGTTTATGTTGTTGAAAGGTTTGCAAAGCATTTTTTTTATAAATCAGCCCCTGTGTATTTAATTTTTTAAGTAATAAATAACAAAGAAAAATAAAGAAGTGATTGGTTTCTGATTAAACATTTCTTGCTACTATTTTAATAAATGATATACTGTAATATATGTTTGTTATTTATTGTGTTTAATTGCTTGCCGACCTACCCATACATCATTGTACAGACACGTAGTTACATAGTTAGTCAGGTTGAAAAAAGACAAATTCCATCCAGTTCAACCATAAAAAATAAAAATAAAAAAAAATATCGTACAATCCCATATACCCAATTCTATACCCACAGTTGATCCACAGGAAGGCAAAAAACCCCAGATGTAGAGTGCCCCCCTCTCGACCATTTTTGCCTCTTTTAGTAGGGCCCTCAGCTAACACATGGTACCTGGGCCAATCACAACACCCTGTACCATGAGATTAGCTGTAGCCACTCACAGATCACTAGTATTCACAGCGGTCATGAACTTAACCCATTCATGACAGATCTTCATTGTACCAGCAATCAAAGTGTGAAAACAAAAACCTTGATCACACCCAGAGTAGTACAATGTTATTATATTAACATTGAACTACTCTGATAAAAGTATTTAAAAAAAAAAAATAGTAAAAAAAAAAAAACAATATTTGAAATATTGAATAAAATATATATATATATTTTATTAGATATGTTTTATAACACAATCTTACGGAGCTGAAGTGATTAATTGCTAAATAATTATTTACTAATTTGATTGTTATGCTATATACACCCCTTACTACACATGCTCATTTGCCATATTTATGCCACACATTTCCGAAGAGTAATGCCGCGTACACACGACCGTTATTCATGTCATGCAAAAAAAAACAATGTTTTTCTCGTTGTGATTACTCTCAAGCCTGCCTTGCATACACACGTTCATGAAAAAAAACCGCTCGAGCAAAGCGCGGTGACTTACAACACGTATGACGGCACTATAAAAGGGAAGTTCCATTCGAATGGCGCCACCCTTTGGGCTGCATTTGCTGATCCTCGTATTAGTAAAGTTTGGTGAGAGACGATTCGCGCTTTTCAGCCTCGTGCTCTTCAGTCCATTACAGCGTGACAAATGTGCTATCTCCATTCTGAACGCTAGTTTTACCAGATCGAGCGCTCCCGTCTCATACTTGATTCTGAGCAGGCACATTTTTTTTTCCCCCTCGTAAAAGCGTGCACACGACCGTTTTTCACAACGTGAAAAAGAACGACGTGAAAAACGACGAGAAAAAATAGAGCAGGTTCTAATTTTTTTCGGGCAGTTTTCTCGTTGAGAAAAATGCTATGGAGCATACACACGACCGTTTTTCACGACCAATCAAAAAAATGTAATTTTCCTCATCATGAAAAATGGTCGTGTGTACGCGGCATTAGGGATTCATAACCATCCTAAACCCTTTCAGTGATAATTGTATTAGCTGACACTAAATGCACAGCTTTAAAAATTGCTGCAAAAATAAAGCAAATCAGGCTGGATTCAACCGATTTATAAATAGGCCCCTAAATCCGATGAGTCGATAAAAAAATCCTATGTCCGCCGTGCATTGAGTAATTTGTCCTCGTTACCCAACAGGCCTCTCCGGTTGTTTGATTCGTTCAATGCATTCCTGGCACGTTATTTATTTCCTAGTGTATTGCACCTGTCTCTGCCTGTCTGCATTTCTGGCTCACATTTCTCTTCCATAGTCCTTAATGTGAGTTTGCTGGTGTGGAGGAAGGGCAGCAACAAGGGACAAGCTATGCTTTTTGTATACTGAGTGGGGAACAGCAAGGGAACTGAGGACTATGGCATGGATTTGGCTCGTTGTCACTTTAAGTTTAGCAATCTGCTCCACAGGTAGGTTATGACATTTTTTTCTGTCTCTACTAGGCTCACTGTGCAGTTTTGGTCTCGTGCAAATTAGTCTTCCTTAATTCCATAATCCTGTTTTAAATCATTCACTGTAAATGTATGATTTCTACTGTGTTATGCATGGTATAATATTAAGCACATCACTCCTACACTCTCCTTATTTTTTAAAGGTAAGTTTATTCATTTTAAACAAGGAACAGGGTGGGCAAGTATCAAGTGTTACAATGTATAAAAATCCCATCAGCGGAACAACTCGGTACAAACAGCGTAGCTGATAAATATACAGGAGGAAAAAAAATCTCAATCTAAGATGGCAAGATAACAAACATAAGACATTGCATCTGTGTGCCCTACTCTCATCTTTTATAAGTATTGTTTTTATCTTATCCCTTTATCATACTATAAGTATATAAAAAATGTAAAGCTAAGGGTGACTACAGACATGGTTATGGCCAGATTGGGTATTGTATACCAGTGTGCCATTCTTGACACCAGCAGAAAAACCATGGGTGAGCATTGCCATGAGACAGACATGTTGAACTTTTCCCAGATGACCGCTGTCATTTTTCCCAGTGCCCACTCACTCCCATCCTTCTTGCTCCTCCATAGGCCAGATCTGAACATTTTGTGCATGCATGTAGTATAATATTTCTTCATATTAAAATCATTTGGTGAATATATCATGTATGTACATGTAGCTACCATCTGATGTTAGTAGGTATCTGAGCTATTTAGTGACACTCAAGTACACTGTTGTACTTGAACCAATCTTTTTGTAGCGATCCTAAATGTTCCTTTTTTCTCTCCTGCCAGCTTGTGGTTGCTCAGTATATATTGTATACTGCATGCTGACGTTATATTGGATGTGCCTGTGTGAACAAAGTTACTACCCCTGAATAGGGATTACCAAACAAGTGACAACTAATGTGTGAAAGACAGGAGAACAGATATTGAACCATAAAGCTTTTCTAGTATGAAAATGATTTGCACCCTAAAGATAACTGTAGTGAGAGAGAAGAGAAGCTACATTGCCAATCACTTCTTCTGAAAACACTAGTTTCCTGGCTGTCATGCTAATCCAGTGGCTTCAGATCTGACCTGGAACAAGTATGCACAAATGACTTAGAACGAATTGATGTTAGAACAGACAGCTAGTAAATCCTAGAACAAGGTCAGCAATGGTAGCCTCTGTCTCTCACTACAGCTATCATTGGGGTGAGGGTATCTCAAGGAAGGACAGCTCTTCTGTCTCCCATTAATGTTAATGAAAGATTGTCTATAGCCAACTTTAGTCCCAAATAGGTCAGGTCATAAAAGTGACAATTCATTTCCTCTTCTTGGTGTGTTCTGCACCAAGAATAGTATATAATAGTGTTCTAGGTATGTGTCACCTGTAAGAACTAACTGAAGATAAAATACGATCTCTGCACAGTTCCCACATGCTACAGTTATGGTAAAAAATAAACGGTAACTACTCAAGACTATACAGTATTCTTTCAAACATTGGCAGCACGAATTCTGCTTATCATATGGGCATGCATTTCCTATAAATACACATGCATGTGTTAAGATGGTGGAAAGGAGTCCCATATCAAATTTGGTTTTCTGTAATTCTGTGTTTCTAAGGCCGATGCCAGGCTTCATCCCTAAGGTGGCCACCAAGTTCCATGTAAGTCAGGAAATAGTGCTGCCCACCTATTTCCAGGAAGACGGATGAGAGGTCAGCCCACTGGATGTGGGCAGAACACTAAAAAGGTACATAGAAGCGACCTCTGGCGTCAGGGTCTTGAACTTCCTTTTCATAATTCCCGATGGTGTACGCAAGGGATACAAAGCTTCCAGCAGGATTATCGCCACCTGGCTGGTGAAGACAATCGCCATGGCGTTATTTGCACCTCCAAAGAGAGAATAACGTTTTACTCCACAAAGAGGATTTCAACGTCATGCAAGGCGGCAAACTGGTCGTCTATGCACACGTTTGTCTATCACTACCATATTGACCCGTCAATGCTGACTACAGTGGAGTTTGGCAAAACTATTTATTTCTGCAGCCGGTGGCCATAATTAAACTGATAATTAGATACAAGGGTGGGATGCTGCTATTATTTCCTGGAGGTGGCTGACATGGAACTGTCAGGAAATCGGAAAATTGAATATCAAATACTTAGCGCAATTTTCCTTTCCTGACGAGCTCCATGTCACGCAGACTCCCACCCTATGGAAAAAGTTCTAGTTACATAACGCCGTTCAGGGCGTGGGGGGGCACATTTATGAGCTAGGTCCTGATAGCATGGGGTGGGCGGGGCCTTACCTGGAGGTAGCTGACATGGAGCTTGTCAGGAAAGGAAAATTGTGGTAAGTATTTGATATACAATTTTCTGTTTTCTTATCTATCTCCCTTTTGTCCAAAAAAAAAAAAAGTTTTTCCTTTAGTTATACTTTAACATTAGAACCTTAAATTTTTCTATTGACTTCCAGATAGCTTCATAATTGTAATAATGTTCTACTTTATAGAAATATTTAAAGATTACCAATGCCACCCAGGAAATAAGAGATAGTCTTTCCTGTTGGGGCACAGGCAGAAATAGTTGGATTTTTAGTTACCCGTAAAATCCTTGTGTTTGATTACATCACAGGACACATTCATAACAATAGCATTATGTGGGCACCTTCAGGTGATTGGGCAATGGCAAAAATGAGAAAAGATAGGAAGTCCTTTACCATAATTAACCTCTCCCTGTTAGGCCAGGCAACAGTTTTTGTAGAAAACCATTAACCACCCCAACACTGGCAAAACCTAAAGGGAGATCAACCATTCCACAGACAGTCTTGTACTGGGATACAACTTCATCAGGGAATCCAACATCTGAGCCCTTTTGTTTCATTGCTGCCAAGATTTTCAATTGGAGGGGTCTGTAATGAAAATGTGTAAAATGGAATGGCCTTGAAGGAGGTTACAATTTTCCCCAAGAAACTCTCATGCAAAAAGGAATCAAGGGATTTGAGCTAGCTGAGCCCTCAGAATCCAGTGAAACATCTCCAGAATGTGCACCATGAGAGACACAAAAGTGGAGAAGACTGCTCCCTCAGCAGTAGGTCGTCCAGGTACCCTATCACGGGGTTACCCTGAGACAGTAATAGCCCCAGGACCAGAGCTAGAACCCTGGTGAACATTCTGGGATCCGTAGACAGGCCAAATGGAACAACCACCACAAACTGGAAATGGTGCTTTTCCACCACAAATCTCAGAAATCTTTGGTCAGGTGGAAAAATTGGGATGTGTAGGTAAGCATTCTTGATACCAGCTCATGCTAGAATAGCTTTCTGCTCAAGAGAAGCCACTACCAACTGCACTGATTCTTTTATGGTTGAACTAGATGGACTTGGGTCGCTGGTTTAAGATTTGGGTCTGCCGTTACCTTACTGTTGACCACATCCGTCCTAGGGGTCTTCCTTGAAGAGTTTCTCACAAATGTCTGCACCAAACACTAAAGCCTCGTACACACGGCCGAGAATCTCGTCAGGAAAAAAACACGTCATTTTTCCTGACGAGATTCTTGACAAGAATGTTGTCCCGGCCGAGTGTACACACGCTCGATTCAAAAGAACCGCCGTTCTTTTGAATGGAACGAACGCGGTGACGTCATCAACTACGACGAGCATGCGCTCGTCACATTCGATGCCGCCACCGCCATCTTGCTACACCCTATCTATGCCTAGGAAGCTACCGCGCATGTGTCAAAGTCATTTCGAGCATGCACAGGTTTCCACGGCGACAGGTAAGTGTACACACTCTCGGGTTTCTCGTCGCGAAACAGGCCCACGAGAATCTCGACGAGAAAATAGAGAGCAGGTTCTCTATTTTTCTCGTAGAGATTCTGGCCAGTTTTCTTGACAAGAAACCTGAAAGCCTCGTACACACGGCCGGTTTTCTCGGCAAGAAAGCTCTCCCGGCAGTTTTCTTGTTGTTTCTTGATGAGAAAACCGGCCGTGTGTACGAGGCTTTAGTCTCTTTTTCTCAAGGGTTTAATGAAAGAACTTCCAGACAGAGGGATGGAGGGTTAGGGGAGATTCAGGTACCTTGCTTGCGGATCACGGGTACTTTATTTAATCCAGAGGACAAACAGCTTCCACACTGGATATAGCCACCACCGGATAGGCCTCTCTCACTGACCTAGCAGCCGGTGTGAGCTCGTTCAAAAGTCCCTGACACAGACTTGGGTAACCACACACTTGGTAAGCTTCTGAAACACATAACACACAGTACCAGGATCTTTCAGCCAGGCCGGCAGCACTGTGAGGTAAATTTTCATTCGGATGCGTCCTCTAATTGAGTCCTCAATTGTCAGTCCCATCCCCGGATCCCCAGATCAGCAGGCCCCAGAAACTCCTGGGCCTATTCTCAGTAACGAAGCCTCGGGGATCTGCAGGCCCCCAGGCAGAAAACAGCTAACACATCCCTGAGGCCAGGAGGGCCGTCAGGTCAGGATCGGAAGACCCCACAAAAACAGTGTCTGCTCCTTAAGTACCCTCTCCCAGAATGCACAGCGGGGTGACCAATCCCACTGAGCTGCTTCTGGGCAAGAGGTACCCAATACATCCAGCCTGCTGCATTTCCATCCCTGACCTGTGGTGACAGCGACAACCACAGTCAGGTGGAAAATGTGCAACCCAGCTGAACTGGAACAGAGACCCAAAATTTGGTACAATTATTCTGAGCTAAACTACAGCTCAGACAACTAAATTTACACTAGCGCCTACCCAATAAGAGCAGGGCGCTACATAACTATGTAACTATATGGTTTGAGATCCAAGATGGGGCAAACACTGCCGTTTGGTTTCAGAACCATGAAGAGATTACAGTAAAACCCCTGAAATCTGTCATCTTCTGAGACCAGATCAATTACTTCTTGAGATAGAAGATGATCACGAGCCTGCAAAAGTGCAGATTTATTTTGTGGATCTAAAGAAACATTTGAAAAAATAAATGACGGAGGAGGAAGGCTCTAAAACTCCAGCCTGTACCCATGAGTCAGTGTTGTAGACCCAATCATTTGCAATCTCGTCCTGACAAAGGAGGAAGGCCCGAAAAAGTCCCTCTATCCGAATGAGTGGGGGCTCCACTTCATTGTGAAGAGAATGTATCCCCTGTCTTAGACGGCTATTTAGCCCATGGTTTCTTGCAAAATTGGGTCTGGGTTTTGGACTTAGAGCCCAAGGCCTCAGGTTGGTGAAAGGAATGCTTCTTGGAAGTGAAAGCAGTGGCTGGTCTTTGAACCACAGGTTTTACCTTTTAGGCTGGGTTCACACTTGTGCAGTGTGAATTCTAGCTCTGTTTTCTCTGCGAAGAGAAAAACCAGCTGTTCAGTGGTTCGTGTCTGTTGTAGCTGCGGATTAGCTGACCTGAGAGAGGGGGGGGGGGGTGTAGTGAGCAGGGAGAGAATTTTGTTCAGAACGGAACACATCTGCGAATCAGATGTGTTCCCATAGAAGCTAATTTGTGCAGACAATTCGCACCGCAATGCCTAGAAAACGCACACGTTTTTTGTGTAATGCACAGTGCGAATGCCCCACACATATGTGAACCAGCCTCATTAAAATGAATGTATTTTAGAATGTAATGTGGATTGGATGCGGTGTAAGTCGCATCCAATTCGCATAGGAGTGAACCCAGCCTAAGAGGTAACAAAGTACTGTTAAGCCCGATACATATTGCAACTCAGCAGTCAAATGAAAAAAGCTAACAGATTGCCATACCAACACAAGCAATGTTGGTGCAGCGTTCTCCTCTCCAGCAATCTGTGGCTTTGTTTTCTGACAGGGGGACCAACCACCACCAGAATGCGAGCATTGATCTGATGCTAGTTTTCCAGCATGTCCCTTCGACAAAAGCTGGTTGTTAAAAAAATTAAGCTTCCGCTGTACCACATCCTAAATATATATACCACAAAAAAAAGGGAACTTGAGAAACACATTGTTGCTCCAAAAGTCAGACTTTTATAAGTACAAGATGAGGCAGACAGAAATGATAAAAAATAGATTTATTAAATCCATTAAAAAAGCATGTAGACACTTTTAAAACCCCCACAAAAGGGAAATACACAAATAAAGCCCTAAAGAACAGGACTTGACACTTGTCCATTATATTAATCATATAATCACAGTCTGATATTCAATAACATATGATGAGGTGTTGTTTCTGGTTCCAACATCAACGCATTTTGTGGCGAGAGCTGCTTCTTCAGGATTGGGCGGTTATTTTTACAACAATATGTCATGATAAAAATACAAAAAATTTTACATAATGAATATCAAATTTTTTCTTTATATCTCATACAATAGAGAGTGCTGGATGTGCTCATTTTTTTTTTTCCCAGATGGAAAAACAGCTGTGCACACAGAGGTCCTGGGGCAGATACAGGGGCTCCAGGGAGCCACACCACTCCAAATCCACCAGGAAGGAGAGTGGGCTAGCAACCTTGCAACAATATAATGTATCATACGTATCACACCAAAAGAGAAATGTGAATGATTAAAGAGCTTACACATACACTATATTGTAAAAATTATTGGGATGCCTGCATTTTAACGCACATGAACTTTAATGGCATCCCAGTCTTAGTCTATAGGGTTCAATATTGAGTTGGCCCAACCAATGCAGCTATAACAGCTTCAACTCTTCTGGGAAAGCTGTCCACAAGGTTTAGGAGTGTGTCTATGGGAATGTTTGACCATTCTTCCAGAAGCGCCTTTGTGAGGTCAGGCACTGATGTTGGACAAGAAGGCCTGGCTCGCAGTCTCCGCTCTAATTCATCCCAAAGGTGTTCTATCGGCTTGACATCAGGATTCTATGCAGGCCAGTCAAGGTCCTCCACCTAAACTCTCTCATCCATGTTTTTATGGACCTAGTTTGTGCACTGGTCTAAATAATTTGGTGGAGGGTAGATTATGATGTGGGGTTTGTTTTTCAGGGGTTGTGCTTGGCCCCTTAATTCCAGTGAAGGGAACTCTTAAAGTGGAAGTAAACCCATCGATTTAACAGTTTCAAAAAGCAGTTACATTCCCGGCATCCCGGGAATGCCAACAATCACATTGGTTGTGCTCTCAACCAAACTTTCAAACCATCCAATGGCTGGTGTCATAACTGATCACATGTGCAGCATCATGGCAGTTGAAGATTAAACAGAGGCCAAGATGGCAGCTTCCTTGCCTGAAAATGATAGGAGGGTTTACTTCCACTTTAAGGCGTCAGCATACCAAGACATTTTGGACAATTTCATGCTCCCAACTTTGTGGGAACAGTTTGGGGAGGGCCCCTTCCTGTTCCAACATGACTGTGTACAAGTGCACAGACAAGGTCCATGTTTTTAACTGTCTGCCTTTATCCTTCTCAGGTTTTTCTGCTCTAAGTGAAGAGGAACAACTATTAAAATATTTATTTGAAGAAAAGGGTTACAGAAAGGATCTGCGGCCAGTGGACCAGCCAGACGAAACAGTAGATGTATTCATTGCATTGACACTTTCCAATCTCATCTCACTGGTATGTCTATCTTATATCAATCATAGGTGTGCGCAGCCTATTGCATTAGGGTGTGCACCACAAAGCCCAAACACACACTACCAATCACTCACCATGTTCATTCAGAAATGGAAGGGGCTGGTAAATTACATATGTACGGGCCCCTTCCCCACTCCTAAAACATCCCAGCAGCAACAGCCGATAGGAGAGGAGGGAAGCTGGCAGCGATGCGGTCGGAAAGATGGGAGCCAGGGCAGAAGGGGGAATCTGTGCTTATTAGGGTGTGCCTGGGCACAGCCGGCACACCCTGTGCTCACGCCTATGATATCAATATAACCTGGCCAGATACGTGCTCTCTGCTATTTTGAATGAGTAATGCTCAGCTTCAGGGCATTGCTATGAAGTTAGTGGAATAGCTTCAATAGCTAGATCAAGATACCTACTGCAAAATAGCCAACCATTGCAAAGATCACAAATTAATAATATTTTTTTTTACTGTGGGTAGTAGTATGCAAATTATAGATGTCCCTGTAAGAAAATGGTAGGTGATAAAATAATATGGGCATTAATAAATAATATCAGTATTAATAATATTAACTTCTCACTGTTCAGTAGGGGTAGGTAAGCAATGAAACACATCACAAAACTAAGTAAAAAATATATTGTATAAATAATAAAAAAAAAACAAAAAAAAAAACAGCTTAGTTATTAACAAAAAAATATTACATAGAAACAATCATTTAGGGGCATAAAAATCCCAGACAAAGATTAATAGCAACTTCCAATACTATCAAATAATAAACCTCTGCACCATAGAAGACTAATAACTGTAGAACCAAAGACAATATACTGTATTCAAGCAATCATAAAATTGATAGATACTAACTAACAAGATTACCCAATATTACAAGTATATTTCTGTCAGGTCCTTCCAGCCAGGTCTCCCTTTTTCATTGTTATCCTAGTTTCTTCTATCCACCATCATTGGGAAATCTGTAATTAGTCCAACCTGCAAATTTATATCTTTCTCATGAAAGCGATTGGATGGAAGGTCCCATTGATATGATGACTATCCAATATTAAAATCTCTCCTTACTATGCGGAGTCATGGCGTCTTCTGCACACATAAAGCTAGCCAAAGATGGAGCGAATTTCTTCCACGAGTCTGCCTACTGGAGTACAGTACACGCTGGGATGGATATGCTTCCATACCTGGCATGGTCAGTTTGAAAAAGGAAAACAGGAGGACCCGCAGGATCACCAGGTATTTCACACAAAGGAAGCAATGCAAAGAGAACAGGATCATTTTTAATACAAGTACATGGTACAAGAGACACATATCGGAGATGTGAAATGTTGGGGTAACAGATACTTTAAAACTATGCTTCATTTGTCAAGAAAAGTGATGAAATTAAAAGCAATTGTTTTATGTATACCGGCATGCCTTCACTATGTATAAGGAAAATAATATGATCTTTACAGGATCATATATCTTAGTGCAAAACACATTTATAATCAGTGTTATATGCAAAACACATAATAGTAGAAGTGCTAGGTATAAACATTATGTAGCGGCCCCCTCGCCCCGTACTCTCTTTGGCCTAGGGGTATGTCACGCGACAGGGGTGAGGTGCGCTACGGCCCATGTCCTCCCCACTACTTGCGGGCGAGGTGAAGGCGAATACCTGATGTTTCCTCGGGCCGGTGTGTCCTGAGCATGTACCGAGTCTGCTGTGCAGAAACCACCAAACCACCCTTTGCTCCCATTAACAGAGTCCATACACCGATCACAGTCCAACGGTTAGATTTATTCCGTATCTTCAGTTACAAGGCAATGCGATGGCATGATACGGTGGGATGAGCAGGTCGAGGCACACTACTGATCTGGGTCCCTACACCCCCTATGCTATGACCAAGGGTTGTAGGAGTCTTGACATGAATACCTCCGTTGCGCTGCGGGCCTCTATCAGGGGAAGATGTCCTCCAAGGGAGTTACTGAAGGCCCATCCGTCACCAGGTTGACACTACCCTGGGTCTTCGAACGAGTGACCTCCCCAGCCTCCTCACCTCAGATGCGGGTCCCCTCGCAAGGGGCGCCCTGGAGCAACTCCACCCTCGCGGGACCCAGTCGGAGTCACCGGGTCCCAGGCCTCCTCAATAGTACCTCATCCCAGGCTGAAGGTGCCTGGGATGGACTCCATCTTCATCCCGACCAGGCCTAGGGTGCCTAGGTCGGAACCTTGAACCGCCCGCACCCAGGCCGAAGGTGCCTGGGTGCGTGAAGAGATGATCCCCGAAGACGACGACCGCGTGGCGAGGGCGTCTCCCCCTTTTATCCCCTCCCGACGATACCACGGCGGGTTCCCCGCCCCGGCCGTACCATCTCCAGGAAGGGACAAAGAAGGGTAGCACTGCGGCAGTGATTCTACCCCGAGCCAGTAGGTACACTGACACCTACTGGTCGAAGAGAATATTACACTACCCAATCCTCCACGAATAAGAAAAAGGGGTCTGAACCCTAACATAATTACACACTTGGGTCACACTACTCCCCAAGTGTACCCCACTAAATTGAGGACCCCGCTACACACTCCCCCCTGTGATTTGATGCTGGTCCCCAGCGTCAGGTGCACACCATGTCTCCCAAAGAGTGATGACATGAAGTGGGCCCCAGAGGCGATCCCTCAAATTTTTGGATACTAAATGTGCCAAGACCTGCTCAAAAGGGAAAATGGAAATATAAAACGATCAACATTTACATAAGACATCTATTCTGTACCCATGTACAATCCCTCCCATCGCTGTCTAAGAACCAACCCACTCTCAGTAGTCTTGACCGATGAATCTCCTGCAGAAGGGAAACAACAAAAAGAAAACACATCCTAACACTCTGTGTTAACTTAGCATGAGTGGGTCTGTCGGCCGAGAGACCCGCTCACTCCAATAAGCAAGTAATGCATATGTAAAATTTTCAAACATTCGTTGCGCAACACTGCCACCTGGTGACAGAGCTGCGGTAATGACACTTGGTGAGATCTTCATTCTTTCTGCTTTCCTACTCTGACTCTACCCCAAAAGTCTCTGCCTTTGGCACATGAAGAAAAGGGAGAAAAAAAACACAACAGCTCCCAAGTCTCCAGTGAGTAAAAGAAAAGCCCAAATCAAAACAAAAGTAGGGCACAGTTCTAGGCGTCTGGGAATGTCTCATCCAGAAAGTTTCAACAGCAACAAGATAGGAGCTCACTCCTCCTATAAGTAGAACCTTGGATCCGGCAGAAAGAGAGGCTTCAGGTGCCCGTCAAACACTTCCACTGAATACTCGACATCCTCTCCTTCTTTCCTACAGATGAGCACCTTATCAGCATGAATATGGCGCCCAAGTCTCCAATCAGCTCTGCAGTCCTTGAACTTTTTAGACACAGGCGGCGAACATGACAGGTATCGCCTGGCATGGGGTACTTTAAGCTTTTCCCATACAAACTCGTCATACCACCTTGGTCGCAGGACCTCAACTTCATACAATAAGTCCCGAGGCAAATAGGGGTACTCCCACCCATACTCACGGGCGACTCTCTGGGAGAAAAGTCTCTGCAATCTGGCTAGAGGCGGCATCACATCTCGCTCACCTTCGCCTGGCTGTACGATGGCCTCCGGGTGCCGAGGTACCTTCACCATCTCGGGTTGCTTTGTCTTTGGTGCCTGCAACGAGGCACGCTGCGTCCCCACCATCAGAGCGGATGATGTAGTTGAATGAGGAAAGTTGGTCGAAGGGTTAGATTTCCTCTGGAACTCCGGGGTCTTCGCCCGGAGCGTATTATCTTCTATGGACATGGGGGAATCCTGTGGTTTACTCAGCACAGGTAGCGGGCGTCTGTCCCAGCCCTTCCGGTGAAACAGCTCGTCTATCTCCCCGTCATCCCCACAGTCTGACAACGACTCTAGGTCGGAGGTGTCATACATCTCGGCGGGAAGGTAGTGTCTAGTAGACGGAAGGCTACCTTCCCTTTCGGGCCCCACCGGCTGTGAACTCCCGACACCTCCAACCAACACCGCAGTCCCAGCCCCTAGCTCACCTGGACCTACTGAAGAACTGGGATGTCCGGGACTCTCTTCTCTACCGGCGCCATCCAGGCCAGGCAAGCGGCGGGGTGAAGCTCGACCACGACCACAGGATGCCTGCACCAGGCCTATCTTCCTCTTCGGGGGTGGCAGCAGGGAGTCTGTGGTGACCGAAGCAATGTCTTCGGATTTTTCTCTCTCAATCTCTGGTTGGGCAGTCACTTCGCCCTGGTCAGCGCGTACGGGGACCTCCGCAGAGGCCTGGATCTCTCCCTCCGGAGTGGCGGTTCCTGTGATGCAGTTGAGGCGTAGGGCCCGGGGCCTTTCCGTGTATGGTTCAACCTCAAAAAGGAACTCCTTGCATGCCTCACATCGCCCGAATGGCTTTAGTTGGACCACCAGTCCCGAGCATCCGGGACAGATCACACCGAGAGCCTCCATGTCTCTGCATGAATACAGAGCCAACTGTCCTCGGGGCCTAAGTCTTATCCCCGTGTCTGTCAGGGGAGCAGCAAATGCGGTCATCTTCGTGGGGTAAGGTACCGGTATCCACGGGGAGCTTGAGGCCATCCCGACCACTTGCTGTTCCATCACGCGCTGACCACGTGCCGGAGTCTCCACGTGTATCTCCACACGTGGCCAGACTCCTCCCACAACTTGTACGTTTTCGCGGGCTTCCGCCAGCCTCCGCCCACGAATTGTACAGTCATGGGGTGCCTTGTGGCGCAGTGCATTAACAGTCCCCACATGTAGTACTTCACACGGCTGGACCTTTCCCTTTCTACGCTCCTCTGCGTGGGCCTTTCCCGACTTAGGGTCATGTCCACAACTCCGAGCAGGGATGCACTCTGGCCAATCACATGGCCGACCCGCTCGGAACTCCTCCGGGCAGCAAAGTTCAAACACAGACGCTCTCAGTTCCATCGCCAAGACACACGATATCCCGGACGAGCCCCCACGTGTAGCGGCCCCCTCGCCCCGTCCTCTCTTCGGCCTAGGGGTATGTCACGCGACAGGGGTGAGGTGCGCTACGGCCCATGTCCTCCCCACTACTTGCGGCCGAGGTGAAGGCCAATACCTGATGTTTCCTCGGGCCGGTGTGTCCTAAGCATGTACCGAGTCTGCTGTGCAGAAACCACCAAACCACCCTTTGCTCCCATTAACAGAGTCCATACACCGATCACAGTCCAACGGTTAGATTTATTCCGTATCTTCAGTTACAAGGCAATGCGATGGCATGATACGGTGGGATGAGCAGGTCGAGGCACTCTACTGATCTGGGTCCCTACACCCCCTATGCTATGACCAAGGGTTGTAGGAGTCTTGACATGAATACCTGCGTTGCGCTGCGGGCCTCTATCAGGGGAAGATGTCCTCCAAGGGAGTTACTGAAGGCCCATCCGTCACCAGGTTGACACTACCCCGGGTCTTCGAACGAGTGACCTCCCCAGCCTCCTCACCTCAGATGCGGGTCCCCTCGCAAGGGGCACCCTGGAGCAACTCCACCCTCGCGGGACCCAGTCGGAGTCACCGGGTCCCAGGCCTCCTCAATAGTACCTCATCCCAGGCTGAAGGTGCCTGGGATGGACTCCATCTTCATCCCGACCAGGCCTAGGGTGCCTAGGTCGGAACCTTGAACCGCCCGCACCCAGGCCGAAGGTGCCTGGGTGCGTGAAGAGATGATCCCCGAAGATGACGACCGCGTGGCGAGGGCGTCTCCCCCTTTTATCCCCTCCCGACGATACCACGGCGGGTTCCCCGCCCCGGCCGTACCATCTCCAGGAAGGGACAAAGAAGGGTAGCACTGCGGCAGTGATTCTACCCCGAGCCAGTAGGTACACTGACACCTACTGGTCGAAGAGAATATTACACCACCCAATCCTCCACGAATAAGAAAAAGGGGTCTGAACCCTAACATAATTACACACTTGGGTCACACTACTCCCCAAGTGTACCCCACTAAATTGAGGACCCCGCTACAATTATATAAAGCGTGGTTATACAATATAGAAGCTAAAATGGCGATTATGGATTTGTTTAAGAATACCATGCTACCATGTGCTTATCTCAAGTATTATGAGGAAAACATGTTTGTGCAAGCACTATGAGGAAAACATACCAAAGAGCACAGATGAGCATGGTACTCTCACTCTGCAGCTGGGCTTGTGTGACATTTTGATAAGACACCCTATAAAAAGGGGATATTAACCAGTTGCCAACCGCTGCACGCAGATGTACGTCGACACAATGGCACGGGCAGGCAAATGGGCGCACCTGTACATCCCTTTAAATTTTTCGCCCAGCCCACCGCGTGCCTCGTGAGTGTGCTCGCGGGTCCCGGGAACTCGATGTTCCCGGGTGGCCCGCGATTGTGGTCGGCAAAGGCAGAACAGGGGGATGCCTTTGTAAACAAGGCATTCCCCTATTCTGCCTAGTGACATGTCACTGGTGGCTGTTCCCCGTGCTCGGGAACGGTCATCAGTGACATGTCACTCGTAGCCACGCCCCCTAACAGTAAGAATCACTCCCTAGTATTAACTTAACCCCTTTAGCGCCACCTAGTGGTTAACCCCTTCACTGCCAGTGTCATTTTTACAGTAATCAGTGCAATTTTATAGCACTGATCGCTGTAAAAATGACAATGGTCCCAGAAATGTGTCCGCCATAAAGTCGCAGTCACAATAAAAATCGCAGATCGCCGCCATTACTAGTAAAAAAAAAAAATATTCAGCAAAATGCCATAAAACTATCCACTATTTTGTAGATGCTATAACTTTTGCGCAAACCAATCAATAAATGCTTATTGCGATTTTTTTTTACCAAAAATATGTAGAAGAATACGTATCGGCCTAAACTGAGGAAAAAAACGTTTTTTATATGTATTTTTTGGGGATATTTATTATAGCAAAAAGTAAAAAATATTGAATTTTTTTCAAAATTGTCGCTTTATTTTTGTTTATAGCGCAAAAAATAAAAACCAAAAGAAGTGATCAAATACCACCAAAAGAAAGCTTTATTTGTGGGAAAAAAATAACATCAATTTTGTTTGGGAGCCACGTCGCACGACCGCGCAATTGTCAGTTAAAGCGACGGAGTGCCGAAATTGCAAAAAGTGACCTGGTCTTTGGCCAGCGAAATAGTCCGGGGCTGAAGCTGTTAAGCTGTATTAAAGTTAGAGCATACTCTGACGGCCTTATGTGTGTATGCTCTCCGTAATTTACGAATAAACTATCATTTCGAATTCTCTTGGTCTGAAGGTTGATTCCTATTGGGATAAGAATATCCCTATACAACTATATCCTATAGTAAGACAAAGAAATTGTAAAAAGAGAGATAAAATGTTGCTTATTCTATAAGATATTGTAAATGGTCTTCTGCGAAGATTTTGTAAATGTTCTGGATAGATTTGTTAGTACCCCTAGAAAAGATTATAAAATATTGGATCATAGTGATATTTCAAACTATTTTCTGTAAACAGTATCACATATGTATTCAATCTTGTAATCAGTCAGTCAGCCTATTTAACCCCCTAGTGACTGAGGGTAAAACAAATGTTTTTTTTTTTTTTTTGTTCCAAACAAAAAAACAAATGTTAATGTTTGTATACAATTTTGCAACTTTGACATGTGTTGGTAAAACTGTACATATCATCACAATTCCTTTTTTTTTTTTTAGGACAAATTGGGCTTTCTTATGGGGCTAAATAGTAACAGATATCTCCTCTTAGTGTCAAAGAAAAACAACTTTTTTTAGTTAGCTGTATTTTTCTTGCTATTACCATAATTTACTACCAAAGAATAACCCAAAATAAATTCTCCTGCTCCTGATAATCGTAGTGATACCACATATGTGTATGTTATTTGTTGCTTGTACCCGTAGTATGGCACAGGAACAATGGTGCACATTTGTCTTTTACCATACCTAAAACACACTGACACTAACACAAATTTAAAAAAAATCTTACCAAAAATATTCTGACCTTGACCCTGACCTTTGACACTTGATCCTAACACTGGAACTGACCTATATCTATGTATCTATCAATGTTTCTTTCTCTCCATTTAGAAGATAAAGTAAACACGTGACTGATCACTGTGATAGCCAATCAGAGCCTATCACAGAGATCAGATGACCCAGAACCAGGAGTCCTGGGTCTCGATCAGTGAGAGCCCAGTCTCTGTGTTGGGACCGTGCTGCCAGGCACACTCCCTGCACAAAGAGAGGTACAGTAATGCCGCGTGCACACAATCGTTTTTAATGTCATTTTCAAAAACGACGTTTTTCTCGACGTGATTTTTCTTGTTTCCTCTCAAGCCTGTCTTGCATACACACGTTCATTAAAAAAAAAACGCTCGAGCAAAGCGCAGTGACGTACAACAGGTACGACGGCACTATAAAGGGGAAGTTCTGTTCGAATGGCGCCACCCTTCATGTTAGTAAAGTTTGTTGAGAGGCGATTCGCGCTTTTCAGCCTCGTGCTTTTCAGTCCGTTACAGCGTGACGAATGTGCTATCTCCATTACGAACGCTAGTTTTACCAGAACGAGCGCTCCCGTCTCATACTTGATTCTGAGCATGCGCGTTTTTTTTCCCCTCGTAAAAGCATACACACTACCGTTTTTCACGTCGTTAAAAAAAACTACGTGAAAAACTACGTAAAAAAATGGAGCAGGTTCTAATTTTTTTAGGCCATTTTTCACATCGTTAAAAATGCTCTGGAGCCTACACATGATCGTTTTTAATGCCCAATTTAAAAAATGGTATTTTTAACGACGTGAAAAACGATTGTGTGTACGCGGCATTACACTATATTACTAAAAGTATTGGGGCACCTGCCTTTACACACACATGAACTTTAATGGCAGCCCAGTCTTATTCCATAGGATTTAATATTTAGTTGGCCCACCCTTTGCAGCTATAACAGCTTTAACTCTTCTGGGAAGGTTGTCCACAAGGTTTAGGAGTGTGTCTATGAGAATATTTGACCATTCTTCCAGAAGCACAGTCTCTGCTCTAATTCATCCAAAAGGTGTTCTTTTTCACATTGTGATCAGGACAAGTTCCTCCACCCCAAGTTTGCTCATCCATGTCTTTATGGAGCTTGCTTTGTGCACTGGTCCGCATCATTTGGTGGAGAGGGGATTATGGTGTTGAGTTGTTTTTCCGAGGTTGGGCTTGGCCCTTAGTTTCGGTGAAGGGATGTCAGAATACCAAGACATTTTGGGCAATTAATTTCATGCTCCCAACTTTGTAGGAACAGTTTGGGGATAGCTCCTTCCTGTTCCAACATGACTGCGCACCAGTGCACAAACAAGGTCCATAAAGACATGGATGAGCAAGTTTGGGGTGGAGGAACATGACTGGTCTGCACAGAGTCCTGACCTCAACCCGAAAGAACACCTTTGGGATGAATTAAAGTGGAGACTGCGAGCCAGGCCTTCTCGTCCCCATCAGTGCCTGACCTCACTTCTGGAAGAATGGTCAAACATTACCATAGATAAACTCCTAAACCTTGTAGACAGCTTTCCCAGAAGATTTGAAGCTGTTATAGCTGCAAAGGGTGGGCCAACTCAATTTTGAACCCTACAGGCTAAGACTGGGATGCCATTAAATTTCATGTGCGTGTAAAAGCAGGTGTCCCAATACTTTTGGTAATATAGGGTATATGCGACCCCACATAAGAAAGCCCAGTTCAGTGAGGCTGCATATATGCATACCATTGGCGAGAAGGGGTTAAATGGCAAAAAGCAGTCACTCTGTTTGATATCATTGTGTGCACCACACTAATCATAGACCAGTGAAAGCAATAGAAAGAACTGCCTGAGGAGATCACATGGAAAATTGTTGATCAGCATGTCAAAGGTAAAGGCTATTAGACCATCTCCAAGCAGCTTAATGTTCCCATGACTACAGCCGCAAATATTATTAAGACGTTTAAGGTCCATTTGAGTGTAGCCAACCTCCCTGAATGTAATGGCATGGGGAAATTCAACTCCAGATTGCACAGAAGGTGTAGTGTGAATGGTAGACAAAGAGCCAAGGAAAACTTTCAATAAGATATAAGCTGAATTTAAAGTCAAGGTACATCAGAGCCTGATTACACCATCCATTATATATTGAGGGACAGTGGGCTGAAAGGAAGAAGACCCAGGAAAACTCCAGTATTGAAAGAAAAACATACAATTGAAAATGCTAAAATGCTTACTGATAATCAGGTACCCGGCAGCCAGAGCCAGGATAGAAGAACCGCCCTACCATTTACACACAGCGAGTAGCGATCTCCCAGTGCCCGGCGCAGTCGCAGTGTCATTCCCGCCTCCTCCTCCTGGACCCGGCAGCGCCTATGATGGACGTCAAACGTCCCGGCATTGAACCAGTGTGATGTCCCTCATAGAAGCCGGGTCTAGGAGGCGGGACTTTGTGTACGTCACTCGGCCGTGCTGGATAAGCGGGAGATCCTTCCCTGTTCTCTGTCTAAACGGTTCGGGGCTAATAATGCATTTACGAATATCGAGACCCGGGCTTTATGGGGGCACAGTCTGGGTTCCAGCCCCTGTCAGCCCCCCCTCCCGATGCCACTGGTTGCAGGTCATTGGTCCTCCAACAGGATATAGACCCAAATTACATAGCTTAAGTATAAGCACCCAAGAATGGCTAAGAACAAAACATCAGACTAATCTAGTTGCCTTCTATGAGCCTTAGTCTGAATCTTTTTGAACATCTATGGAAAGAACTAAACATGCAGTCTGGAGAAGACACCCATCATATCTTAGACAACAGGAGCAGTTTGCTCAAGGAGAGTAGATCAAACTACCTATTGGCAGGTACGGTAGTCTCACTGAGAGCCACAAAATTTTATTATGTGCAGTGATTGTCTTTAATCACTTGCCAGCCGCGCTATAGCTGGTCGTCCTGTTCTGGGAGAGTGCATTCAGACACAGCTGATCACAGATCGAGGTAAGGGGCCAATCACAGCTGATCCCATGTAAACACATGCCAGTTATCGGCTTTTCCTTTCCTCGGCGATGTCACTGTGTGAGGGAAGGAAAGGCAATAACCGGCTATCCTGTGACAGCACACATTAACACTGATAATCAAGGCACTGATGATGAGTGCAGCGCCATCACTGCTAATCAGTGTCCATGAGTGCAGCGTTTCAGTGGCCATCAGTGCTGCCTATCAGTGCCGCCTCATCAGTGCAGCCTCATCAGTCCCGCCTATCAGTGCCCGTCAGTGGAGCCTCATAAGTGCACATCAGTAAAGAAGAAAAGCCACTTATTTGTAAAATTTTAAAACATAAAGAAAGAAACAGAAAGAAATGTTTTTTTGTTTGTTTAACAAAAAAAAACAAAAAAAAAAAAACAGTGGTGATTAAATACCACCAAAAGAAAGCTCTATCTGTCTCAAAAAAATATGATAAAAATGTCATATGGGTACAGTGTTGCATGACCGGGCAATTGTCATTCAAAGCACAATAGCATCGAAAGCTGAAATTTTGCCTGGTCATGAAGGAAGTAAAAGTGCCTAGTAGGCAAGTGGTTAAGGGTTGTTCAACAAAATATTATGTAAAGAGTCTCATCATTTTTGTCCATGCCATCTTCATTTGTTTTATCATTAAAAATATTCTGGTAAATCAAAAATCAAAAGCAAAATGTGTTTTTTTAATAAATATAGAATAAACATTGATGAATGACTCTTACTTTGGTAAGTTTTAAGTTATTTCAGAGAAAATTGTGGGTTCTTCTTTTATCATGGAAGGGCATCAGCAAACCAGTCTACGTTTATATATCCAGCAGAGATAGATAGATATCCTTTAAATCCGGGGTTTCAAACTGGCGGCCCTCTAGCTGCTGCAAAACTACAAATCCCATCATGCCTCTGCCTGTGGGAGTCATGCTTGTGACTGTCAGCCTTGCAATGCCTCATGGGACTTGTAGTTTCGCAACAGCTGGAGAGCCGCCAGTTTGAGATCCCTACTTTAAATGCAAAAGCAAAAGTATTTTTGTGGTAAAGTCTCAGTATTTTACATCAGTTACTCAAGCATTATACTTAAGTATATAACAAAATAATTTTATTGCAGAAAGAAGCAGATGAAACCCTCACCACAAATGTCTGGGTTGATCAGGTAAGTTACATAGTTACATAGCTGGTAAGGTTGAATAAAGACACCAGTCCATCCAGTTCAACCTGTGCAGGTTTGCGTGTTCCTAATCATTTACCATATTCCTGTATACTGTGCATACTAAGATACACGTCCAAGAGTTTTTTTTAAACTATCAATACTTTTTGCTGACACCACCAATTGTGTAAGTGAATTCCACATCTTTACTGCCCTGACAGTGAAAAATCCCCTACGTAGTTTAAGGTAAAACCGCTTCTCCTCTAGTTTTATTGAGTGGACCTATGTCTTACACTCCCTGAGACTGAATAGTTTATTCTCTATGCCATAATCGCCATTGAGGTATTTGTATATTGCTTTCATATCTCCTCTTAAGCGTCTCTTCTCCAGGGAGAATACGTTTAGTGCTTGTAGTCAATCCTTATAACTGAGGTCCTCCAGTCCCCTTACTAACTTTTTTGCCCTTCTCTGGACTCTTTCCAGTTCCCACACCTCCCTTCCGAGGATTGGTGACCAGAACTGGAGAGAATATTCCAGATGTGGCTGAGCCAGAGTTTTATAAAGTGTTAGGATTATTGTTTTATCTCTGAGTAAATTCCCTTTTTTATGCATGCTAATATTCTGCTAGCTTTGCTAGCAGGTAAGTTATACTCTATATCCAGTACTAGGGTTTTTTTTATTGTGTTTGTGGTTGTTATATTTTCCTGAAATAATTGCTTATAGAAGATGAATTTATACACCTTTTAGTTTAATTCATATTGAACAATTAATGAGTAGCCTATAAAGGTGAACATAAACCTGTGTAATTGTACTTGAACACCAGGTAAATGAGTACCACTGTACACACTCTCCCATGTTTACATTAATATATTTTATGTTGTATTCTTGTTTTTCTATGTTATGTCATATTTTAGATAATGACTGTATTCTTTCAACAGGGATGGTATGACAATAGACTGACATGGAATATGAGTGAATTCTATGACATCAATTTACTTAGAGTTCCTCCTGACATGGTGTGGCAACCAAATCTTATCCTAGAAAACAAGTAAGAGTGGTCAACGCCAATAAATATTGTGTTACCTTAAAATTACAATTTACTTCAGTTCAAAATGAAAAAAACTATGCCGTACTTCTGTTGCCATACATGCTCAATATCCCAGGTTTTTATCAGTTTAAAGATAAGTAAAAAGAGGAGCAAGGGGCGTGGCTTAGCAATGGCCGAGTGAGGACATATATATATATATATATAAGTACAAGATTGACCAGGCCAGATTTCAGTAACAAGTCCCTACCAAGGGAACAAATTAAAGGAGCTTGTTGTTACGGATTACATACACTTGAAAGGATGGGTTCACCCTTTATAAAAAATATTAAATGCACATCTTTTTGCAGCAAAAAAAAATAAAATTTACACTGGAGCCTGTAAAGCATTGCACCCGTGATCAGCAGATCAAAGGTGCCATGCCAGGATCCTACAGACCCTCAGTGCACTGTCTGCCCATGCCTCTGATACTGAATTGCAGGAAGAATCAATGATCTACGAGGACGTTCACTAGCACCCTTGCAGGTCATAGAGAACTACAAGCCATCAGCCGTGGTGGCCAACGGTAATTGTAGTTCATTCATTCACAGAATAATGTGAATGAATGACGAGGCCATGTGGGCGGAGTCCCACATGGCCACAAGGTTGGTCCATGGGGTCTCATCCAACACCTGAGGTCTATTGAATGGGTGCTCGGGTGATACTGATACTGCGCGAGTCATGCAGTATTTTAGTAGTGAAAACATGTGGTAAACGCCTGGTGGTAGTTGGCGTATTGATTACCAGTAGTAAATACAGCATTGTTAAGGAGCGGGGGGGCGGCCGACCTTCAGTAAATTTTTTCATCTTTCCATCTATTAAATCTTCTGCCCTTGTTGTTTTAACTTTGGATAGTAAAACCTTTTTTTTTTCTGCCAGTAAATACCTTATACAGCCCACTGCCTGTTTCTTGTCTGGTAAAAAGCCTAGGCTTATGACATGCACAGCTCTCTCTCTCACTCTTGTGAGAGTTTGCCAAGAAGGGAGGGGGGTAAGTCATAAGAGGGCCAATGAGAGCTGCAGAGCTGGAGGTGTACCTCTGCGTGTCCGTGTAAATCCAGGAAGTGAACAGGCAGCATCTTCAGCTACCCAAAAAGGCTCAAATAAAAAACACATGAAAATCGTTCTGCCTCGGTGTGAATGCAGTAAAGAAAAGGTGTGAAAGCATGATGGGCAACATGGGTGCATCTTCCATACCTTGTGGCCATATGTGACCCCCCCCCCCCCCAAACTCTTCTGAAGAATGTTTATATAATTTTAGTGATCTGGAAAACTGTATTGCACCTAGTGAATTACAAGCACTAATGTATGAAATGGAAATAATGCTGTCAGACGAACAATTATAAAATCACACTGGATGCTGTCAATATCATTTTATAATTAAAACTTCCATTATCCACTACCAGAAATGAATGGATGATTTCCCTGTTCTGGGTACAGAACCACAGTTAAAATCATCAGGACATTGTTTTCTCATTGTTACAAGATGCTCCATTTTTCTTTGTGTATGTCACCAGCACATTCCATCTGAGCACATTAAGGAATACATTTTGACAAATGCGATACCACTTACATGCAAAACAAGTGTCTGACATTTTATATTTAAATCTGTCATCAGTTTAGTTACTGAAATGTTTATGCAAAGTTTCACAGTTATCAAAGGTTGAACACCAACAAGCTTTCTTTTCATTTTAGCAACAACGGTAACTTTGAAGTGGCATATTACAGCAACGTTCTTATATATAGCAATGGCTACATCTACTGGCTACCTCCTGCCATATTCCAAACACCGTGCTCCATCAATGTCAACTTCTTCCCGTTTGATTGGCAGAACTGCTCTCTGAAATTCAGGTGGTTATATTTGTTCTGTTATAGCCAGTTATATTGGGGGTTCTATTTATTATAGTTCAAAGAAAATATGCAGGGGTTATAAAGCTTTTTTTATTTTTTGTATCTACTTATACATGTGAGTAAGAGCAGCTTAAAGTGGAGTTCCACCCTGAAATTTTTTTATTTTCCAAAAATCCTAAAAAAAATAAAAAAATAAATAATAATTTACTTACCAGAAATAGCGGTTGCTATGCGGAAGTCCCTAATCTGCCTCTTCATCGTCCGCGGCTGGTCTTCTTCCGCCATCCTACTCGCGGTGTCTTCTGGTGAATGGGGCGCGCTGCCTTCTGGGAACTGTGTGTATCCAAGAGAGCAGACGGCCCATTCACAAAGCACCGCACGGCTAGGGTGTCCACGTGTCCCGGATTGCCCGGGACAGTCCCGCATTTTGCAGGTCTGTCCCGGGCACCTTCATTCCAGGACAATACAGTGTCCCGGAATGAAACTGACACAGCTTCACTGCCTGTTTCCCTTACTGAGGATGGCGGCGCCAGGAGCTGCCAGGATCGAGGGATCGACCTCGGGGGGACTGACATTGTGGGCGAGTAGGACAAGTAAGTGTCCTTATTAAAAGTCAGCAGCTACAGTGTTTGTAGCTGCTGATTTTTAAAAAAATAAATAAAAATCGCGGGTGGAATCCCCCTTTAAAAAGTCACTCTGTTTAGAACTGATGTTTATTTATTTATTTTTGGAGGTTCTGCAGAGCTAAGCTACCTAGCAGTTTATTATACAGTTGAACCTCGGATTACGAGCATAATCTGTTCCAGGAGAATGCTTGTAATCCAAAGTACTCGCATATCAAAGCGAGTTTCCCCATTGAAGTCATTGGAAACTAAAATAATTTGTTCCGCATTGACTTCAATGGCATGCAATACCGCATGTGGCCAGAGGTGGGGGGCGCCGGAGAGCCTCGGAAACACACGGAAAGGCCCGAGGACAGCTCGGCTGACCTTGGCAAACCTCGGAAAGGCTCGGGAATGGAGTATTTCAGAGTCTTTCCGAACTGCACCGTTCGGCTCCGGCGCCCACCCACCTCAGGCCAAACGCGGTACTGCACACCAATTTGGCTTGAATCCTGCTCGTTTTTCGAGACACTCGCAAACCAAGTTAGGATTTTTTAAAATACAGTGCTCGTATTGCGAAACGCTCGTTAACCGCGTTACTCGCAATCCGAGGTTCCACTGTATCTCTCAGGACTCTATTGGTGAGATTGCTGTGCTTGAGTTCCTGAATCTTCATTTCCGCTGTGGTCATTATACTGTAAAGACTTCCCTGTGGGATATTTAATTTTATATTATAGGGCAGGTGTCTCCAAACTTTCTAAACAAAGGGTCAGTTTACTGTCCTTTAGACAGTATGGGGCCGGACTGTAGTCAGTGGTAGTAGTAAATGGCCAGGTGTCAGTGGGAGTAAACAATGCCCCATTATTTTAGTGGGAGGAATAATGCCCTGTTGTTGGTATCTGTGGGAATAATAGTGCCCCATTGTTAATATCAATGTTGGTATCAGTGGGAGGAATAGTAGCCTATTATTTCTGTCTGTGGGAGGAATCGTGCCCCACCACTGGTGTCAGTTGGAGGAATGGTGCCCCATAATTGGTGTCAGTGGATGGAATAGTGCCTCAAGGGCCAGATAAAGGCACACAAAGGGCCACATCTGGCCCCTGGGCTGCAGTTTGGAGACCACTGTTATAGGGAATGATTTAAGAGGAACAGACTCATCTCTGTTGGGATTGGGTTTACTGAGTTTAAGTATGATTACTGGCATACTTTTTTCAGAGCAAGAGCTGTACCCGGTAGGTTTGCACTCGGCATTGCCCAAAAAACGTGTGCGTTTTCTAGGCAGTTTGGTGCGGCTCAGGTGCGATATCAGGCCCATTCTCTTCTATGGGCACGCATCTGATTCGCAGATGTGTTCCGTTGTGAACAGGATAAAATCCTGACCTGATCCTGATGCAATCCTGACCTGATCCTGATCAAAAACTGACGTGAAAGGCTAAACAACTGATTTTTCTCTTCGCAGGGAAAACAGAGCTGGAATTCGCACCGGACTGGTGTGAACCCAGCCTTAATGTGTGGATCTAATTGTATGTCCAGTGAAGCTATTGACACGGTGCATGCTGTAGGAAACTACAATGTAAATTAGTACAGCCCTGAGGATCCACAGCTGAACACTGGATTGACAATTAGGTCACAGAGAAATGAATGTTAAGGGCCAGTTTACACCAGATGCAGTTCTGTGGACTTTTTTCTGCACTAAGAATGCATTCACCGTGTTTTCCATGTATTCCAATGGCTCTAGTTCACACCAATGCTGTCAATTCCAGTCAGTTTCTGGTGCAGAAACTGACTGGAAACTGACTGGTACTGACTGCATTGGTGTGAACTAAAGCCATTGGAATACATGGAAAACACTGTGCACGTGCATGAAAAAAGCGCACGGAACTGCATCTGGTGTGACCTGGCCCTAACTGAAAAATATATATAGCGCTCCAAATTAAAGAACATATATTGGACATAGATCCATGCTGTCAATAATTGCTTAAACAGTGTGAAACCGTGTATTGCAATATGATTGCATTGGGTGCTTGTGTTCTATCTGAAACATACATCAATCCAACTCAATCCAGTAATGACTCCTGTGGTGAAAAGCAAACAGCAGGAAACTTCATAATCCAAGTGCAATTCAGCCAAGTACATCCTGAGAAGACAGGTAGCCACAAAGATTTTAAACGGAATTATGTGTAGGGCTGTAATTACAGCATAACTACTTATCTTTGCTTACTGCTTCATTCCAATAGTCCATTCGGGTGCTAATTTTACAGTTTGTGGTATTAGTAGGTATTTAGGAGAGATACAGTGCCTTGAAAAAGTATTCATACCCCTTGAAATTTTCCACATTTTGTCATGTTACAATCAAAAATGTAAATGTATTTTATTGGGATTTTATGTGATAGACCAACACAAAGTGGCACATAATTGTGAAGTGAAAGGAAAATGATAAATGGTTTTCAAAATGTTTTACAAATATGTGAAAAGTGTGGCGTGCATTTGTAGAACCACCTTTCACTGCAATTACAGCTGCAAGTCTTTTTGGGGATGTCTCTACCAGCTTTGCACATCTAGAGAGTGACATTTTAGCCCATTCCTCTTTGCAAAATAGTTCAAGCTCTGTCAGATTTGATGGAGAGCATCTGTGAATGGCAATTTTCAAGTCTTGCCACAGATTCTCAATTGGATTGAGGTCTGGACTTTGACTGGGCCATTCTAACACATGAATAAGCTTTGATCTAAACCATTCCATTGTAGCTCTGGCTGTATGTTTAGGGTCGTTGTCCTGCTGGACGGTGAACCTCCGCCCCAGTCTTAAGTCTTTTGCAGACTCTAACAGGTTTTCTTTTAAGATTGCCCTGTATTTGGCTCCATCCATCTTCCTATCAACTCTGACCAACTTCCCTGTCCCTGCTGAGAAAAAGCATCTCCACAGCACACAGCATATTGCTGCCACCACCACGTTTTGCTTTTAGGCCAAAAAGTTTCATTTTATTCTCATCTGACCAGAGCACCTTCTTCCACATGTTTGCTGTGTCCCCCACATGGCTTCTTGCAAACTGCAAACTGGACTTCTTATGGATTTCTTTCAACAATGGCTTTCTTCTTGCCACTCTTCCATAAACTCTAGATTTGTGGAGTGCATGACTAATAGTTGTCCTGTGGACAGATTCTCCCACCTGAGCTGTGGATCTCTGCAGCTCCTCCAGATTTACTATGGGCCTCTTGTCTTCTTCTCTGATTAATGATCTTTTTGCCCGGCCTGTCAGTTTAGGTGGACGGCCATGTCTTGGTAGGTTTGCAGTTGTGTCATACTCTTTCCATTTTCAGATGATGGGTTGAACAGTGCTCCATGAGATGTTCAAAGCTTGGGATATTTTTATTTTATAACCTAACCCTGCTTAAAATTTCTCCACAGCTTTATCCCTGATCTGTCTGGTGTGTTCATCGGTCTTCATGATGCTGTTTGTTCACTTAGGTTCTCTAAAAAACCTCTGAGGGCTTTACAGAACAGTTTTTTTTTAACTGAGATCAAATTACAGGTTAAATTACACACAAATGGACTCTATTTACTAATTAGGTGACTTCTGAAGGCAATTGGTTTCATTAGATTTTAGTTAGGGGTATCAGGGTAAAGGGGGCTGAATACAAATGCACGCCACACTTTTTACATATTTATTTGTAAAACATTTTGAAAACCATTTATCATTTTCCTTCCACTTCACAATTATGTGCCACTTTGTGTTGGTCTATCACAAAAAATCCCAATAAAATACATTTACATTTTTGGTTGTAACATAACAAAATGTGGAAAATTTCAAGGGGTATGAATACTTTTTTGAGGTATTGTATCTCATTAGCCTTTAAGCAGTCAAAATTAGCAAGCTGGCGATAAGCAATTCATGCGTATAGATGGTGAAAGGCATAGATATAAGCAGATAGGAAGGGAGCAAAGCAGATAAAAGCAGAGCTGTGGGTAATCGTTCTACCACTATGTAGTGTATCTATGTACTGTGCTCCTCCTTCCTTGTATGGCTCAGGCTTCCAGCGCTTCTCACAGAGTTGATCAGGTTGCTTGTGGCAGTAGAATGCCAAGCTGATACGGCTGTTTATCTCTCTGATTCCTCTGTCCAAAATGCTAAGGTATAGTCACACAAGATGTATTAAGCCGGCCAGATATGTGCTGTTCCGTTGGTGTGTGTGGATCAGCATGGGGACACACTGGTTCCACATTCGGGTGTGATGATGTCACTTCGTTGGCGCGTTTCGTCCGCCAATCAGCGGACTTCTTCAGAACAGGGAGGGATTATTCAAATGTTCCTTATATACTCGCTCAGTGTGAGTATTTTATAGGCCCCCTCTAGTGTTACATTATCATCACTTCAGTCGCTGACCCCCAATATACTGTATACATCCATACTAAAAATGACAGATATTTAAAAACAACAAACACCCTCAGTGTCTTATGTGTTACTAGACTTAAATTGTACTTTCCTGTAACATATTTTTCTCTGCTGTAGCTCATTAACTTACAATGCTAAAGAGATAAACCTGCTGCTAAAGCAAGATACGGATTTCGATACACAGAAAAGTTTCCAAGTGGAGTGGATTGTCATAGATCGAGCCGCGTTTACAGGTGAGGAAGTTCCTTTCTTTACTGCGTTAATGACAACAATTACAATCCTTACATGTGGTGGCTCCATTCATTTTCTTATTTTGGGCTTTCTTCCTTTATTTTAATCTAGTGATCCTGAAATAAAACTCTTCTATCCTCGCTGTTCTATATCTAAGGGGGAGCAACGTTTTCACCCTAGGACATCCTAATTTGACTAGAAAACACCCCCCCTCCTCATCTCCAACATAGGGGGGAGTGTTCTCACGTGCAGGGAATCGACCTTTGTGAGGTTTCAGTGCAGCATAGAAAGAGTGCACAGGAAGTTACAAGCTCACTGGGTTTCTGGCAGGATAAACAACATTGTTGCACTTTTCATGTTTTGCAGATATATCAAAACACTTTCTATGATATCTCTCATGACTGGCTGATGCAATATATTGGGACATATGAATTTTCACTAAGTATGGATGCATACATATTGATTCATGATTCAGATGACCAGAATACCTTGTTAGTGTTCCCTGAGTGAGTGAGTGAGTAACTTGTATGGCGCTACAAATGCGAACTGAATCGCCTCAAGGCGCTTTGTATCCAATGTCATCCAGATCCTTCAGAAGAGGTGGGTCCTAAGTTTTTTCCTGAAGGCCCGATGGTTTTCTTCGATGCGGATGTTCGTGGGTAGAGCATTCCATAGCCGTGGTCCTTGGACTGCGAATCTTGGTTCTCCTTTAGATTTGTAGCGGGACATGGGGATGTGGAGGAGGTTTTGGTTAGTTGATCAGAGGGCGCGATTAGGGGTGTAGTGTTTTATTTTCTTGCATAAGTATTGAGGAGCGTTTCCTTGTGTGCATTTGTGGGTGAGGCAGAGGGTCTTGAATGTAAACCGATCCTTTACGGCTAGCCAACGGAGAGTCCTCAGGGACGAGGTGATTGATTGCCAGGTTTTTTTTTCCCCGTTACTAGTCTGGCTGCTGTGTTCTGGTATTTGGGTAGTCCTAGGTAGAGGGAGTTTGTGTAGTCGAGTCGGGAATTGATGATTGTTCCAACTACTACTGCTGTGTCCTCTTCCGGGATGAAGGGGATGAGTCTACTCAGCAGGAGGAGAAGATAGTGAGATCCGTTGACTACTGATCCTATTTGTGCGTCCATAGTCATGTGAGTCAAAGATGACTCCGAGGCTTTTGACTTTGGTGCTTGGGGTGATGGTTTGTCCAAGGATAGTGGGTGGTGTCCATGTCGTCCTAGAGTTTGTCTTTCGGTTTGCGTGGAGAAAGAGAAGTTCTGTTTTGGATCCATTGAGTTTGAGAGAGCTCTCCGTTATCCAATTATCTATCAATGTCAGACATTTTTATTGTCCGTGATATTGGTCTTTTTTGTTGGTGATGCGAAAATAAAGTTGAGTGTCATCAGCGTAGGAGTGGTAGAGCAGGTCCTCTTTGCTGATGATTTTGAGAAGTAGGCGGAGGTAGATGTTTAAGAGCACGGGCGATAGGGGTGATCCTTGAGGGACTCCGCATGTAATGGTGCGCGCTTCCGAAGTGAAGGCTCCTAGTTTCACTGTCTGGGATCGATTTTCTAGGAATGATGCGAACCAGGGTAGATCTGAGTCTGCGACTCCAGCTACTTCTGTGAGCCGAGTGAGCAGAATTTCGTGGTCTACTGTGTTGAAAGCTGCACTGAGTTCCAGCAGCACCAGGAGACACGATTCACTGTCGTCTGCTGCTTCGAAGGTTTCATCCCATATTTTGAGAAGTGTCGTTTCTGTCCCGTGGCCAGGGTGGATACCCGATTGTAGTGGGTCCAGGAGTTTGTGGGTGTCCAAATGGAGTTGTAGCTGTTGTACTACTGCTTTCTCAATGATCTTGGAGGTGGTGCTAAGGCTTGTTACTGGTCTGCAGTAGTTTGGGTCTTTGGGGTCGAGGTTAGGTTTCTTTAGGAGGGGTTTGATTATGCCTTGCTTGAGGGAAGTCGGAACAATACCTTCTTTGAACAATTGATTTATGAGATGTGTTATGGTGGGTGCCACGATTGCGGTACATTCTTTCAGGAGTTTTGTAGAAATTATGACGTTTGGTGATGTGCTATCTCGGAGGCTTCTGATGATGCTTTTAGTGAGTAAATTTCGTTGATTGTAGAATATTATTGCATCCTTACCTATTTGTTGTGTTGTACAATGGGCTGTCAGATTAGTAGCTGTAAAGCATATGGCCACCATAAAAGTAACTATGCACTTTGTTTTTTGATTTTTACCCAGTACATTTAAGATTCAAGCTTAAAACAGGGCAAAGCCACAGGTTCACTTTAATCACCCCTCTTCAGCAGTACATACTCACCTTTCCTGTCTCCTCTGCCATTCTGTTCAGGCTCTGGAATTAAGAAAAGAAACCCTGTGTAGGATTACACAGGTTCACTTTAGATGGAGCTTACACAATAACAAAATACTTCCTCCCCATCCCCGTGATAGCTCTGGCCAAATCACCAAGCTTCTGCTTTATCACCATAGAGGTGAGTATGTACTGTTTGCAAAGCACAAGTTTCCTTTAGCCCACGGTCACATTGGGCCGATTTGGCATGCAATTTGACATGTCAAATGTCACACACACACACCATAGTTTGTGGACTCTATAACTTTCCTACAGTCTAAATAATATACACAGATTTGGGTCATTTTCACCAGAGAAATATAGCAGATTGGCCTAAATTTATGGAGAAAGATTATTTATTTGCAAAGTTTTATAACAGAAACGAAGAAAAATGTGTGTCTTTTTCAAAATCTTTGGTCTTTTTAAATTTATTTAACAAAAAAATTAAAAACCCAATGTGATTAAATACCACCAAAAGAAAGCTCTATTTGTGTGGAAAAAAAAAACAATAAAAATGTCAGATGGGTACAGTGTTGCATAACCGTACATTTGTCAAACTGCAACAGCACCGAAAGCTGAAAATTGGCCTGGGCAGGAAGAGGGTGAAAGTGCCCGGTATTGAAGTGGTTAAACATCAAGCTGTTCACACAGGGATATGACAAACAAAAACAATGAATCTATGGGTGAATCTTGATAAATAGTCAGAGTCTTTTTACTCATCTACCAGAAATAACTCTACACAATATTAGCACCAAGGAGAGAGATTAATGGAATTATTTCTTTATTAAAACAAAAACTGGTAAAGATTCTGAGGGATCCCTAAAACTTGTTCACCAAGGAGGGTGCAACCACTTGCTTGCCTCTAATTTGGGTAGGTGGTGGTACATAAGCCCTTCCATTGCCAGCACCCCTTCCTGGCAATGGAAGTGCTGAAAATTTTGGCTCTTATTAGCATGGTGCATTGGGAGGGGGAACCCCATTTTTTGGGGGGAACCCTTTTAATTCACCCCCCATATGTTAAAGGGTACGCATATTAGTATAAAAATAGAAGGCGTGTTACAGTGGGAGGTTCACCTTTTTCATGCTTTGGAAATATCGTAGTCATTGCCCCCTTCTACTTTTGCTAATCTTCTGTGCCACTAACAGGTGTGGCAAGCTCATATTTACACAAAATATATGGACAAAATCATATTACCTCTCACCAAAAAACAGGTACACTGTAACCACTTAAGACCCGGACCATTTTGGCTAGTTATTGACCAGGCCCCTTTTTGCGATTCGGCGCTGCGTCGCTTTAACTGACAATTGCGCGGTCGTGCTACGTGGCTCCCAAACAAAATTGACGTCCTTTTTTCCCCACAAATAGAGCTTTCTTTTGGTGGTATTTAATCACCTCTGCAAATTTTATTTTTTGCGCTATAAACAAAAGTAGAGCGACAATTTTGAAAAAAAAATCGATATTTTTTACTTTTTGCTATAATAAATATCCCCCAAAAATATATAAAAAAACGTTTTTTTCCTCATTTAAGGCCGATACGTATTCTTCAACATATTTTTGGTAAAAAAAAAAAATCGCAATCGGCGTTTATTGATTGGTTTGCGCAAAAGTTATAGCTTTTACAAAATAGGGGATAGTTTTATGGCATTTTTATATATATATATATATTTTTTTTTACTAGTAATGGCGGCGATCAGTGATTTTTTTCGTGACTGCGACATTATGGCGGACACATCAGACACTTTTGAAACATTTTTGGGACCATTGTCATTTTTATAGCGATCAGTGCTATAAAAATGCACTGGTTACTGTAAAAATGACAGTGGCAGTGAAGGGGTTAACCACTAGGGGCGCTGAAGGGGTTAAGTGTGCCTAAGGGAGTGATTACTACTGTTAGGGGGCGTGGCTACGAGTGACACATCACTTACACAGAGCAGTGACAGTGTCAGTAGGCGAGCGGGGAGATGTGTTTACACTAACATCTCCCCGCTCCATCCCTCCATGAGACGATCGCAGGGATCCCCGCGGCGATCGAGTCTGCGGGACCCGCGGCCCGACTCACGGGGAAGGTAGCAAGGTTGCGAGCGCGCCACCTGCGGTGCGTGCGCGCGACCCCCACGTCGGACAGTTAAAGGCGACGTACAGGTACGTTGATGTGCCTGTACGTGCCATTCTGACGATGTATATCTACTGGAGGGGGTCCTTACTGTAAGTGGTTAAGACCCATCTGACTTCATCCACTCACTTCAGAAGCAGCAGCAGGTGAGCTCAGGCAACATTTCCAAAGGCAGACAGCAGACACAGTCAGAGTCTGAGGCCTCGTACACACGACCGATTTTCTCGTCGTAAACAGTCAAGAAAAGTGCCGCGAGAGTTTTTTTGTCTAGAAAAACGTTCGTGTGTATGGTTTTACGACGAGAAACTTGATGAGAATCTCGACGAGAAAATAGAGAACCTGCTCTCTATTTTCTCGTCAGGAGTCCAGATTTCCTCGTCGTGTTTCTCGTCGGCCTGTTTTGTGACGAGAAAATGGTTCGTGTGTATGCTTTTACGACTCTTCCAAAAGCCCGCATGCTCACAAGCAACTATGAGACGGGAGCGCATCTTCTGGTAAAACAAGCCTTCATAATGGAGAGAGCACATTCGTCACGCTCATAAATATTTCATCGTTTAAATGTTCTGCATTGAATTCTTCGTTAGAATGTTACATTAATCAAAACGAGAGACCTTCTTTTGCTGCTGATATTCACACAGAGTTATGCCTTATTTTTAACCTTTTTCATGCTGCTCTTTATAAGATTTATGTGTATTATATCGTGCAAGTTTTTAGGAATAATTTAAATGGTTAGATTTTTCAAAATGATGTTAATTATAATTTCTCAATGTTTTGATAGCGATCTCCCATTTAATTTTCTAATCTATATTTTTAAAATTTCACACCATGTTTTTGAGCTAATCAGATTTAGTTATTCTTTTGGGGGGGGGTGATATCTGTGCCTTTTATTGTCAGTCAAATGTATCTGCTTACTCCAAAGCTTGTTTTTTTTAATTTAAAAATACACATAGTCAAGTATGAACTTAAACAAAAAACACATTTATTCATGTTTATAAATTAAATAAAGAGAAGGCAGCGCTGGAGAAGCTGCTGCCATTTGTGCATCCCAGGGACCCCAGAGCACACAGCAACCCTGTGTGGACACTAAAATTGGGAGCTTGAGAAGGCCCACATTTCAGAACACAATCTGATGCTGGCCTCCCAGAGGTCAGGAACAGCAGCAGGTGAGATATATGTCCCAAGTGTGTGGTACTACAACAGGCTGCCTTCTGTCCGACCAGTGCGACCACAATGAAGCAAGGCCATCACTTCCTCTTCTTCCTGGCAACCTTCCCTGCAGCCTTTACTGAAGCCTTCCTTCTTCGTTTAGCTGGAGGCTGGCCCACTGGAGGGGTACTCCTGTCAGGAGGAGGAGGTGGAGGTGTAGCAGAAGGGGGTGGGGCAGAAGAAGAAGGTGGAGGTGTAGCAGAAGGGGGTGGGGCAGAAGGTGGAGGTGTAGCAGAAGGGGGTGGGGCAGAAGGTGGAGGGGTAGCAGAAGGGGGTGGGGCAGAAGGTGGAGGGGTAGCAGAAGGGGGTGGGGCAGAAGGTGGAGGGGTAGCAGAAGGGGGTGGGGCAGAAGGTGGAGGGGTAGCAGAAGGGGGTGGGGCAGAAGGTGGAGGGGTAGCAGAAGGGGGTGGGGCAGAAGAGGAAGGTGGAGGTGGAGGTTGAGGTTGGGTCAGTTGGGCCACCTCACATATGGCGGTATTGGGGGTAATTTGCTCCATCACCCCCTTGTTGAGCAAGGTGATGAGCAGGGGTTCGCATAGGAGGCGTTGCTCCATGCTCATCACCTTGAACTTAGCCTCCACTAGGCCGGCAATGGCCTCTTCAGGGGATGTGGGCTCCTTGAGGGTGGCATGGGCCTCTTTAATAAGGGCCATTGCTGCCTCACTGGTGGTCCTGTCCCTCCTGCCTCTTTTGTGAAGCCTGATGGGAGGCACCTGGGATCTGTTGCTTCTCCTTTGCCCTGCCACCTCCTGTCTGCCACTGGGCCCTGCCACCTCCTGTCTGCCACTGGGCCCTGCCACCTCCTGGCTGCCACTGGGCCCTGCCACCTCCTGGCTGCCACTGGGCCCTGTCACCTCCTGGCTGCCACTGGGCCCTTCCTCCTCCTGCCTGACAGTTTCCAGACCCTCCTCCTGGCTGATTTCATCCTGTGTATGAAAAAGAAACATAGTTTAATATGTTGGTTTAATCTTTGCATCAAACTTTGTAATCCTGATGGAAGCAATTAGAATGTAAATGCATAAATCCTTGCTTTAAATTTACCACTACATCAGCTTGACTATTTACCACACAATTAAGTGCAGAATAATGTCTACAGATCATGATTTCACTTGTTGAATACAAAATAATGTATGTTTCTCATCCTGACATATTTGGGAAACATTAATTTTATCCCACTACATTTTCAGTTAATATTATACCTGGCTCCAGATGGCCAAATCAGGATCATCCAGGATGGCTGCCTCCTCTTGCTCCAGAGAAGGCTCAGGTTGGCTGCAGGGAAGTCTGGGGGGAAGAGTGGAGAGTGATGGCCTTGGCTCAATGTGGTCATCCAGGAAGGACATCCTGCTGTAGTACCACAAAACCGGGACATAAACATCATCTGCTGCTGCTCCTGACCTCTGAGAAGCCAGCACCTTAGAGCGTTCAGTCCTGTAGGTACCTCTCAAGCTCCCAATTTTAGTGTCCACTTGTTTTGCTGTGGCTGTGGGCACCTTGGTATGCACAAATGGGAGCAGCTTATCCAGCGCTGCTTTTCTCACCCCTTTTTTTTTATGGATGGGGTTTTTGGTCTCCCACAGAGCCGGCAGCTCCCTTACCCGGTCAATAAATTCCGCCAGGAACTCTTTGTCGCTAATAAATACATTCATATTGTATCTGCAAGTAAAATAAATTATATTTAAATAATGTGAGGCAAACAGTCTAACCTCCTTCACATCCTAGTCACCATATATATCCTCCAACAATCTCAAGACAGTATAGGCCAACAATTTTAACAAGTCTCACAAAATCACATACCTTCGTTCGCACGTCCGTCACTTGAACTCCTCTCTCCGCACACCGAACGTACTATAGTCACATGTGTGTTTGCTATATACACACCACGCATGCGTCCAAATTGGAACACGTCGCTCCGCACACGTCGCCCGCCCATGACGTTCTAACTAACATCTTTTCCCCGCCCCTTCTCTTTCGGCGCGCAGACAGATATGGCGGAGTTACAGCAGGTGTCTGATAATTCCGCAACTAGCGAGGAGACAAGCCCGGAGACCGAGGACACGTCACGATCAAGGAGGAGATTCAAGGCATCGAATATGTCTTTGGCGGAGATGGCGGAGATGGTGGACATCTTGGTCAAGGCTGATTATGATGCCAAGCATGGGCCGTATAGCAAACCAAATAGAAGGAAGGCCAAAATCCTCACTAAAGTTGTGAAGAGTCTGAGGGCGAAGTTCGGGGTGAAACGCTCAAATGAGCAGCTCAGAAAGAGGTGGTCAGACCTCAAACTGAGGGAGCCAGACCAGTTGAGGAGCATAAAGAGGATGCTCGCTAAAAGTAAGTAAAATGACGACCTTTCTGCTATTAATCTTTTTAGAAACTTACTTTTTTTTTTTTTAAAGCATATTGGACTCCCTTCCAAAATGTATTATTTTGAACTAGGTTGGGCACAGTAATCGTTCGTTACGTTACCGACACTTCGTTCGGCCACTATCCGTGGTTTTGGCTTATTTAAGACCCCCAAAAGTAATTAGACATCTGCCATTTTTGATCAAGTATTGTGGATAATTTTTAAGTCTAGATGATGTGTTTGTAAGGAGAATGAAATGCAAACTTTAATCAGTGTAAAGGAGAGGACACTCAGCAGCTGCTTCCACATCTGTACTTTGGAGCACTATAGTGTGGGCCACCAGACCCGCCTTTTTTGGGTGTCCCACACAGGTGCATCAGAGTTTATTTGTGGTGCCTCCATGTCCAAAAAATTACATCCAAATGTGAATAATAAACATATTTGGGGTCATAAAGAATGCATTTTTCTTTAAATTCCGCACAAACACACACTTGTACCCCACTTCCAAACAATTTAGCCTGTTTTAAGTTTAAAAATGAGATTTTTACAGTGTGATAAATAGACCTTTGGTTTTATTCTCATAGGGGAGAGAAGACTGGGAGGAGGACACTCCAGGGAGCACATGCACCCCACAACTTCCAAGCAACCCCAAACTCCCAAAGATCCACAACCGAAAGATGTGCAGGAAGTTGAGGTGGAGGAAGGAGAAGTGCAGGAAGGAGAGGTGGATGACGTTGTGGATCTGGTCACCACAACAGGTCAGTATCTGACACCACAGCTTAAGGTAAGCGAGGTAGGCCTGCAGAGTTTGATTAAATTTTTTTTATGGTTTTTAGGGGATGGAAATGTTGTGAAGGATAGCACACCGTTCTCTGCTGACAGTGCCCTCCGCCTCATCCAGCAAGTGATGGAATGTAGCACGGAACTGGACCTAATTAAACAAAGAATCCATGTGATGGAACAAACATTTAAAGACATTCTCGATGTTTTGGGGAGAATTCAATAAGCCATCCAAACACATTTGTTTTTACATGTTTGTTTTTATATTTTTACTAATTTTTTGAGTAACAAAGCAGCCAAAAATTGAATATGCACACAGTGTGTGAACATGTGCTATCTGCCATCAGGGGATATCCATGTACGTCTTTTGTGGGTGCAACACCTTCCTCGTATCAAAAGTCGGTGAACTGAGGAAGGGGATGCACCCCCAAAACACATCCATTGATCACCCCTGATGGCAGATAGCACATGTTGACAATAGGGATCAGGATTGTAAACTTCCTATTTGCAAAAAAGTAAAAATGTGTGCATATTGAATTTTTGACTGGGCAAGGGGTGGCAGGACCCCATATTAGGACGGGCACATAGAGACATAGTTTGTGTAACTGAATGTCTCAGATTGCTCAGAGGTATCCAATGTTGTCATTTTAGAAATGCAAGTGGTATTTTTGTATTTTCATAAGCCAAAATTTGACGGGTTGTGGTCAGGCCAACCCCAAAGTAAAACAAAAAAAAAATGTGCAGAGAGTAAAATATTTGAACACAAACAACGTGTAGCTTCTTTTTATAATACACTCTAAGCTTATTTGGTTCTTTTGTAAGGTAACATAGTGAAATTGGTTGTTATTTACTAAAGTAAAATACACTTGCCACTACAAATGCACAAAGACAAACTAGGAGACAGGAAAGAACAAATAATTAAAGGTTTAAAGAAGATTTTTATTGGGATACTTAGACATAGGCTGGCATAGGAATTGCCCCCCTACCCGTGAAATACTCCATGTATTTGTCCCGAACCACACGGGCATTTTGGGGGGGCAAGCCAAGACGGGCAGATTCCAGGCCCGGAAGGGGATTTGCAGGGGAAAGTCCAGCCTCTGGCAAAACTGAGGCCATATATGAATTCGCTTTGCGGCAAAGAAAATTGTGTAGCACACAGCAGCATAACACTACATAGTTTATTTTGTAGTCCGCCAAGTGGATGGAAGTCATAAAAAGGCGGAACCGGCTGGCCATTATGCCGAAGGCATTTTCAACGACTCTTCGGGCCCTGGCCAGCCGGTAATTGAACACACTCTTCTCTGGGGTCAGGGTCCTCTGTGGAAATGGCCTCATAAGATGCCGTCCGAGTCCGAAGGCTTCATCAGCCAAGAAAACAAAGGGGAGTCCTTCAATATTCCCTGCATCCGGTGGCAATGCAAGGTCGTCACTCTGGAGACGGAGGGCAAACTCCGTCTGGATGAAGGATCCCCCATCGGACATCCGGCCATTCTTCCCTACATCAACATAGAGGAATTCATACCGTGCTGACACCACCGCCATCAGCACAATGCTATGAAACCCCTTGTAGTTGTAGTAGTAGGATCCAGAACGGGGTGGGGGCACGATGCGGACGTGCTTCCCGTCTATGGCACCACCGCAGTTGGGGAAGTCCCACCGCGTGGCAAACTCCGATGCCACAGTCTGCCATTCCTGTGGCGTTGAAGGAAGCTGTGGAGTGAAACAAGATGAAATAATATTAGAAAAACAAAGGCATACATTACAAGCAAATTCAAGACCAAAAAATTAGAGACCAACATCAATCTAATTATACGTTTATTAAGGTGTGTAAAAAAAGTATAATGGAAGGCTCATTTATCATATTCATCACCCCCTCTGATGGGCCATTACTAAATTATTTTGGGGGGGGGAGATGTGTTTGGCCACAGGATAGCATTGCAGTGGCGGTGCGTCCAGAGTGGGCGCTGGAGCACTGTCCCCTCTCTCCTGTGCCCATCACTCAGAACAATACATAGGTTCATGCGTTGCATGAACCTATGTATTGTCTATGCCGCACACTATTCAGGTGGATGGCCTCTTGTAAAGCGACCGACATATGATTAATTGCGTCATTTAGGGGGTTAAAATTGCAGAGCAGAAACAGGTATTAAAAAAGTCTTGCAAATTACAACCTGAGGGATGTAATTGGCTTCCTCAAAGAAAAATCGGGGACGCAAGGAGGGGGCATTCCTTGTGTAAACACTGACAGGCAGCTCTGGCAATCATGTTCACCAAGTCTGTTTAATGGTAACATGATTGGCTGATGCAACATGAAGGGAAGGAGAAGACATCAAGGACAGAAGAAGGATGGCGCTGACCACAAGAAGGTAAGTGCAGGGCTGGGGGGAAACTGGCTGCAATAGAGGGGACTAAATGGCTGCATTGGAGGGGACAACTGGGGGCGTTTATTAGGCAACAGAGCAAAAAAGGAGGAAGTTTATTTCCGAAATTGGGGTTGTAACCCCCCAACATTTGGAGCAACAGGCGCCCCTGCTGGAAAAGTTAGTGAGGGGAAATATTTAGGGAGGATAAAAAAGGGGCAATCTAAAGCTTCCAACATGCATGGGGACAAAGGGGACATTCTCAGCATATTACAATCATGGTAATTAGGAAAGGATGAAAGAAATACAATACATTAGCATACATGTAATACATAAAATGTGATGTGAAGGGAGAAAACTTACCCTAATATAGTCCTCCTGCAGGACTTGTATAATAGCAGAACAGGTGTCTGGGATTATGAGGCCCAGAGCCTGGGGGGAGATGCCTGTGGTGAACTTCAAGTCCTGAAGACTTCTCCCTGTCGCCAGGTAACGCAACGTGGCGATGAGCCTCTGCTCAGCACTGATGGCTTCCCGCATAACGGTGTCCTTCCTGGTAATATAGGGGGACACCAAAGCCAACAGTTCCTGAAAAACGGGGTCAGACATCCTCAGAAAATTCCTGTAGTCCTCAGGATTATTCTCGACGATCTCCCGCAGCAGAGGCATGTGGCAGAATTGGTCCCGCTGGAGCAACCAATTCTTGGTCCATGAACTCCTCCTCACACCATTCATGGACTGGTCTTGGTCCAAAACAAGCAGACCAACACCAAGCGCACGCACAGCACGAACTCGACGACGAGAACGTCCAGGCGACATGGCTAGGAAACGGTCGTCTAATCAGAACGTACAGAACAGAACGCACTTTAGAACAGCAAGGCCTATGAATAACGAACTGAAATTCAGAAACGAACAGGCAATAACGCACTGTAAAACAGATACGACCTGCCTAGACGCCCTGAAAGTCAAGATACGAACCCACAAGCACAAACTGAACGGCAGAAAACGATCTGAAAAGTACGAAGACTGGAAAGCGCGAATCGTCTCTTCCCAAACTTTTACTTCAGACGCGGTAACACGAGATCAGCAAAAGCAGCCCAAGGGGTGGCGCCAAGAAAAAAGATCTTCCCCTTTATAGTGCCGTCGTACGTGCTGGACGTGAGCGCAGAGAACCACGAGGAAATTGGAAAATGACAGTGTGTACGCATAGAAAGCTTGACGAGAAAATCGACAAGCTTAACAAGAATCTCGTCGAAAAAAACGACGTGTTTTTTACGACGAGAAAATCGGTCGTGTGTACGAGGCCTGAGACAAAAACCAGTCAGACTGTCAAACCCACAGAAGTACACAGCATAGCAGGGGAGCCAGGACAGCACATCCAGAGACAGACAGGGGACAGAATCTGAGGTCCTTTATCTGACAGGACTGGAGAGGGAGAAAAGCCCTATCCTTTGCAGACCTCCAAGATTATTTACACCATTGAATGACGACTGGCGGTTCCCATCCTGTGCTGCCCATCTCCCTGCCCATCTCCCTGCCCCCTGTGACATCATTCACAGCCGCTCTCAGACTGACAATAAAGCCAGAAGAGCAGTGCGGTGCGTTGCATATAAAAGACGGGGAAAAAAACGAAGGGAAAGGCAATGACGACATTGCAGAGCTTTTCTAATACCACACAGGGCCACCATCAGGGGGGTACAGGCAGTACACCTGTAAGGGACCCGGATGCCCCCCCTTTTTTTTTCCTTTTTGTAAGGGGCCCAGAGGTCCCCAGGGGCCCGGAGTTCCCCAGGGCCCCAAATGTCAACCCCCCTTTTTTTTAATAATTTTTATTTTTTATATAAAAAAAAATATTTACATTTTTTTTTTTTTTATTTATGTTATTTATTTATTTTATTTTTTGTAAGGGGCCCAGAGGTCCCCAGGGCCCTGGATGACAACCTCTCTTTTTTTTATTTTATACCAATTATTATTATTTTTTATTTTTATAATTTTTTTTTTATTATTTTTTTGTAAGGGGCCCAGAGGTCCCCAGAGGCCCGGAGGTCCCCAGGGCCCCTAATGGCAACCCCCCCTTTGTCAGCACCCAAAGCCCCCCCGACCTCAACAATTCGCGGCGGCAGCACTCCCCCGCTTCTCAATTCGTGGCACCCACCCCCCGCTTTTCAATTTGCGGCTGTGTAAGGGGCCCCAAAATTCCTGATGGCGGCCCTGATACCACACCTTTATAATGTCAATTCTGTTTAAGCATCATTTTTCCCACGGCCCTGGCACAAGGGGCACCCAGTTTTTAGGGTCTTCCAACTCCATGAGAGGCTGAACGTGGAAGGGTAGGTTCGGCGGGGGGGATGTAGCAAACAAATTACTTACCAACTGCAATCAAAAGGTGGCCTGGAGTATGACCAAAAAAGAACACCTTAGTTGAGGGAGGGGCTGTCTTTTATTTTGCTAGGTACAGGTGGTCCTGTGGGGCTCCAGAGGAAGTGTTAACCCATTGTGTGCTGACGTGAGGTGGGCCAGGAAAGTTTGAATGTCATGCAGCCCAAAAAATTGTCACAATTCAGAATGAATCTATATTCACTGAATGATAAATAGGATACAGTAAAACACTTTTCCCTTTAAAGAACAGATGTTTACATTTGGGGCGAACATAAGCAAATGCTGTTTAATGCTATTTTCGAATGTTGAGCGAATCTCTTTTGAAAGTGTGTGAAAAACGGAATCTTTATATCCCTAGGTGTCTAATTAACTTTGCTGTGTTTTCTAGAAAATGGAGAGTGGGAGATTGTCCACATTCCAGCCAAAAAGAATATCGATAGGAGCGTGTCAGATGAGAGCACTAAGTATCAGGACGTTACATTCTACCTCATTATTAAGAGGAAACCCCTCTTCTACATTATTAATATCCTGGCTCCCTGTGTTCTAATTGCTCTGATGGCCAACCTTGTCTTTTACCTACCAGCCGACAGTGAGTACCTCCATAATTAGAGAAAGAAAGAAGTTCAAAAACAAGAATGATATATGTCTCCGATGATATACACTATATTGCCAAAAGTATTGGGACACCTGCCTTTACACACACATGAACTTTAATGGCATCCCAGTCTTAGACCATAGGGTTCAATATTGAGTTGCGCTTTTGGAAGAATGGTCAAACATTCCCATAGACACACTCCTAAACATTGTGGACAGCCTTCCTAGAAGAGATGAAGCTGCAAAGGGTGGGCCAACTCAATATTGAAACCTACGGGCTAAGACTATAATGCCATTAAAGTACATGTGTGTGTAAAGGCAGGTGTCACAATACTTTTGGTAATATAGTGTATATAAAGATTGGGTTGATTTACTAAAACTGTAGCGTGCAAAATCTGGTGTAGAAACCAATTAACGTTCAGGGTTTCTGTCAAAGCTTATGTAGCACACAGACCCCCTTTTACCTGCCTTGTTCTTCGGCTCTTCGTAGGAAGAAGGGGCACACCATGCCACAAGCCCGTACCCTCCTGTATTAAGAGGTTGAGCGGTGTTGTTGGTGGGTCATTTCACAGTTGAGCCAGAAAATGTTTTCTCACCTCTGTGGATAACAGATTTGAGTACTTGTTTCCCCCAGTGAAAAGAATGTCCACACTTGCTGTAACTCCAACCAAGAGTTTATTTCTTCTCTTAGCAAATAACAGTCTCTTGAAAGGAATAAAGGTTAGAGCAAGAAAAAGAACAGCACAAGATGTGGGTAGAGGTCCAGGCACAATCTCAGTCACTTCACTGTTCAGCTTCTCGAGCAGACTCAGCCTCAAATGGATAGTCTATTTAGGACAAGACTAGCAGCCAAATGACACTCACGCTTTACTCAAGGCTTCTATCACAGACCTGGTGAACTTGGCTTTGGCCTAGGGAGAAGACATCCCTTCGGAGAGTTACCGGGACCCTTTCCTTCACCGTGACTACCACATCAGTCCTTCAGAACGGTTCCTCACCCGGCCTCCTCTACTCAGATACGGGTCCCCTCGCAAGGCGGCACCCTGAGATTCCTTGATCCCCGATTGGCTCCAGCCAAAGGTGCTGGGCCCAGGTCTTTGCTGCAATTCCCGAGTCCACGCACCCAGGACGGACAGGAACAGCAGATTAGTACCTCACCCTGGGACTAAAGGTGCCCAGGATGGAACAGGAACAGAGAACACCCGCCCCTGGGCCTAGGGCGCCCAGGGCAGACTGGAACAAGCACCTGGGGTAGGACCCCACCGACTAACCACAACCAACCCCGAACAGGCAGCGTCTGCCCCTTTTATCTCCTCCCCCAGCATGCACAGCAGGTTAACGCAGCCCTACCGTACGTTTGCCGAGAGGGGACACAAAAAGCACAGCCCTGTATTAGTGGTTCAACCCTAACCTACTATGGCAGTACCACCTGTAGGCCACAGGGAACTGCACACCAATACTCTCCCTGCGGATAAAATGGTTGCAAATTAGGGTGTTTGGGCATAACTATCACCCAAACACTTCCCCTAAATTTAGCACCCCGCTACACTTAATTAAACAAATTGAAGTTAGATTGGCTACCATGCACAGCTTCAGCAGATTTTGCACTCTACAGTTTTAGAAAATCAACCCCAATGTTTTTTGGGTGGGTGACAATTATATTGGTTGACTAACTATAACAGTTGAACTACAATTGTATAATTACAAGGGGGGACTCAAAGTGGTGCCTACAAACTTCTTTATCACCCTAAAACCTATATTTTGTGTGACGAGGAGCCTCCAGTCCTTGATGCACTCCTCAGAGTGCACAGCCCGCATCAGACAGTGATAGAAGGGAGGGGGCATTGTAGAAATAACCAGAAATCTTTAGGATATTTGTGAACATATAATTCATATTGCATGCAAATGCCCCTGCTACATAGCTCCCAACTGTCCCTGATTTAGAGGGAATGTCCCTGATTTAAAACAAAGTCCCTCTGTCCCTTTTCCCTCCTCATTTGTCCCTCATTTTGGTCTGATCTATATAGTTGTATATAAAATGTACTTTCTAAATTTCAAAAAGTGTTTCCCAGTGCTAAACCTTTCATCCAATTTCTAAATTGCTGCATTTGTAAATTTCAAAAGCCAGTATAAAGGGATAGTAGTGGTTAAAAAAAGCACTTGTGGGTTTAACTAATAATTTTTTTGTATAATTCTCCTTTAAGAGGATGTGGCAGGGTGTGTGTCCTATACCTACATACTTTTGCTAATAAGTGTCCCTCTCTCCAATCTCAAAAAGTTGGTAGGTATGGCTCTAGCAGAGTTCTGCCTTAGATTTATGCTATGCATTAACCCTTTCGCTACCAGGTCCATACATTGTGCAGACCCCCCTTCAGTACAGACCCCCTTCAGTGCAGAACCCCCCCTTCAGTGCAGAACCCCCCCCTTCAGTGCAGACCCCCCTTCAGTGCAGAACCCCCCGTCATTGCAGACCCCCTTCAGTACAGACCCCCTTTAGTACAGACCCCCTTTAGTGCAGACCCCCTTTAGTGCAGACCCCCTTCATTGCAGACCCCTCTTCAGTACAGACCCCCCTTTCAGTAGAGACCCCATTTAGTGCAGACCCCCTTTAGTGCAGATCCCCTTTAGTGCAGACCCCTTTAGTGCAGACCCCTTCAGTGCAGACCCCCCTTCAGTGCAGACCCCCCTTCAGTGCAGAACCCCCCTTCATTGCAGACCCCCTTCAGTGCAGACGCCCTTCAGTGCAGACCCCTCTTCAGTACAGACCCCCTTAAGGGCAGCCCCCCTCCTTCAGTACAGACCCCCCTTCAGTGCAGACGCCCCTTCAGTACAGACCCCCTGTAGTGCAGATCCCCTTTCAGTACAGACCCCCTTTAGTGCAGACCCCCCTCAGTTCAGACCCCCTTCAGTGCAGACCCCCTTCAGTACAGATCCCCTTCAGTGCAGACCCCTCTTCAGTGCAGACCACCCTTCAGTGCAGACCCCCCTTCAGTACAGACCCCCTTCAGTACAGAACCCCCCTTAATTGCAGACACCCCTTCAGTGCAGGCCCCCTTCAGTACATAACCCCCCTTCATTGCAGACCCCCTTCATTGCAGACCCCCTTCAGTGCAGACCCCCTTCAGTGCAGAACCTTCCTTCAGTGCAAAACGCCCCTTTAGTGCAGACCCCCCTTAAGTGCAGACCCCCCTTAAGTGCAGACCCCCTTCAGTGCAGAACCCCCCTTCAGTGCAGACCCATAATTTGCATAATGTACATACCTCAGATCAGCGCAGGACATGCACAACAGTGTCCCTCTTCCTGTTTAGATGTAAACAGAGAGGAGGGGGAGGTGGCTTCGCTCCGCTCAGCTGTGTGAGACAGCGGGGACAGCTTAGCCTTAGACAGCCCGCGAGAAATGCAGAGCCGGATCGGTGCAGTGTCGTTGCACTGGGCCCTGCTGACGGGTGTCACCCCTCTTGCGGGTGTCACCCGGGTGCGGCCCGCACCCCCGCCCCCCCTAGCGACGCCACTGGGATATATCACAGGAGAAGATGTGAGTGGGGATGGATGGATTGATGACGGGTTAGATCGTGGTGCAGCAGGGCTCATCAGGTCTGGGAATCCTCAATAACATGTAGAAAACAAATGTGGCCACAGCGCAAACATCAATACGAGCATATATCATTTATTAACCGCTTCTAGACCGCCCCACGCATATATACTGTGGCAGGGCGGCCCTTCAGCACGAAATCATGTACGTACGTGATTTTGTTTCCTGGATCTGGGACTCGATGCCCGCTGGCACCCGCCGATCGTTCCCATGGCAGACAGAATGGCGGTCTGCCTATGTAAACAAGGCAGATCGCCATTCTGTGACATGAGAACACAGACATTTTGTGTTAATGATAAGCAGGAGCACAGATCTCTGTCCTCTTACAGTACAAGCACCCCCCCCCCCCCACACACAAAATTGGCAAGCACTCCCAGAGAACACATTTAACCCTTTTATTGCCCTTGATGTTAACCCCTTCTCTGCCAGTGTCATTAGTACAGTTACAGTGCATATTATTTAGCTCTGATCACTGTATTCGTGTCACTGGTCCCAAAAAAAGTGTCACTTAGTGTCCAATTTGTCCGCCGCAATGTCCCAGTCCCGCTTTAAGTCGCTGATCGCTGCCATTACTAGTAGAAGTTTTTTTTTTTTTATTCGATGAATATATCCCATAGTTTGTAGACACTAGAACTTTTGCGCAAACCAATCAATATACGCTTATTGGGATTTTTTGTTCCCAAAATATGTAGCAGAATACATATTGGCCTAAGGACCCTTTCACACTTGTGTGACTTGTCCTGCAACTTGGGGGTGCAAAGTCACATGACAAGTCATACCCCATGATTTCCAATGAGTAATATTCCTATCTATGCATGCTCTACTTTGGTCCGACTTTGATGCGACTTGTTGTCCATAGACCTCAAGATTACACAGGCATTGCTTCAAGTTGCATCTAAGTCACGTCAAAATTGCAGGAAATTGCACGACTTTCAGGTCGCACAAGTGTGAAAGGAGCCTAAATTGAAAAATAAATTTGATCTTATAACTTTTTTTATTGGGTGTGTTTTATAGCAGAAAGTAAAAAATACTGTTTTTATTTTTCAAAATTGTCGGTCTTTTTTTGTTTATAGCGGAAAAAATAAAAACCGCAGAGGTGATCAAATACCACCAAAAGAAAGCTCTATTTGTGGGAAAAAAAGGACATCAATTTTATTTGTGTACTGTGTTGCATGACCGCGCAATTGTCAGGTAAAATAAAGCAGTGCAGAATCGTAAAAAATGGCCTGGTCATTAAGGAGGGTAAACTTTCCTTAGCTGAAGCGGTTAAAAGCACACTTAGGCCCCTTTCACACTGGGGCGGTTTGCAGGCACTATTTTGCTAAAAATAGCGCCTGCAAACCGAGCCTAAACAGCGGCTGCTGTCTCTCCAATGTGAAAGCCCCAAGGGCTTTCACACTGGAGCGGTGCGCTAGCAGGACGTGAAAAAAAGTCCTGCTAGCCGCATCTTTGGAGCGGTGAGAGGAGCGGTGTGCTTACCGCTCCTACACCGCTCCTTCCCATTGAAATGAATAGGACAACCCGGTAATACCGCCCGCAAACCGCGGCTGTAGCCGCGGTTTGCGGATGGTATTAACCCTTTTTCGGCCGCTAGCGGGGGTTAAAACCGCACCGTTAGCGGCCGAATACCTCAGCAATCCCGACGGTATAGTGCCGCTAAAAATAGCGGCGCTATACCGCCACCGCACCCACCGCCCCAGTGTGAAACCGGCCTTACGTATGGGTAAACAAAGGGCTGCAAAACTGTGAAGATGGTACAGAGCAGGGCAGCTGGCCAGCAGAAACAGCTGTCATGCATGGACTCCAGGACCACCAGAGGGGGTAGGCAGCATCTGCAGACTTACTGGATCAAAGTGACAATCATTGAGGGTGAAAATGGGTGATTGTGCATGCCCCCTTTTCACCCTCAATGGTTGCCACTTTGATCCAGTCAGCCTGGAGATGCTGCCAACCCCTTCTGGCGGTCCTGGAGTCTGTGCATGACAGCTATTTGTGCCGGCCGGCTGTGTTGCTCTGTACCATCTTCACAGTTTTTCAGCCCTTCGCTTATCCATATGTAAGTGTGCTTTTATGCTTTTAATAAATGATATATGCTCGTATTAAGGTTTGCACTGTGGCCACCTTTGTTTTCTACAGGTTAGTGGAGAAGTGCCATCATGTTAAAAGTTAGTGGTAAAACACCCCTGACATTATTTTTCAGTGGTGTAGTGCTTCCTTACTAAGGTGGTCAGTGGTGAAGTACCCCTTACATTAGTGGTCGGTAGAAAAGTGCCTCTTAGGCCTCGTACACACGGCCGAGATTCTCGTTGAAAAAAACATGTCGTTTTTTTCGACGAGATTCTTGGACAAGAAACTTGTCCCGGCCGAGTGTACACACGCTCGTTTCAAAGAACCCGCGGTTCTTTGAAAGGAGCGTACGCGGTGACGTCATCGACTACGTCGAGCATGCGCTCGTCACATTCGATGCCGTCGCCGCCATCTTGGTATACCCTACGTATGCCTAGGAAGCTACCGCGCATGCGTCAAATTCATTTCGAACATGCGCGGGCTTCGGGGAGGACAGGTAAGTGTACACACACTCACTTTTCTCGTCGAGAAACATGCCGAGGAGAATCTCGACGAGAAAATAGAGAGCAGGTTCTCTATTTTCTCGTCGAGGTTTCTTGTCGGTTTTCTCGACGAGAAACCCGATAGCAGCGTACACACGACCGATTTACTCGGCAAGACCTCTCTGCCAGCAAGTTTCTTGCTGGTTCTTGCCGAGAAAATCGGTCGTGTGTACGAGGCCTTACACTTTGTACTCAGTGGTGAAGTGCCCCGTTAAATTGGTGGTCAGCAGGGAGGTGACTCCTTGTATTTGTGAATGCTGCTGAAGTGCCCCATACCTTGTTGGTTACCATCCTTGTGTCAGCAATGTCTGTGAAGTAGATGCTGACCCTAGGCATTGGCTTTCTGGAGATAAAGTAAGCTGAAAATATTGTAAAGAGGAATACTGCGATGTGCCTGAAAGATAAGCTTTGCTTTAAAAAAACCAGCCCACCTTCCCTAGACCATTAATGTACTCTAACCTAAAAGCTACCCCACCACCAGTCCTGGGTGCTTGCTTAACCTATGACAGCAGCCGACTTCCCTGGAGCTTAAAGCCTCAAGTCCAAAATCTACTCCAGCACTGCCCACACCTACAGTATGTAGTAACTGCACATTGACTTGAATATGGTTGTATTCCTAGTGTCTGGTATAGGAGTATGGCCCTATTCAGGTCTCTGTGGAGTCACTGTGCAGGCGCAGAGCAGGTTTCAGTCCTGAGGCTATAAACATTGGGGGAGGTTGCAACTGTTGTACTATTTCAGTGACTCACTAGGTCATGATAACTACAAGAATCTTAGCCATTAAAAGCATGTAACAGGGTGTTTGGATACTATAGTAATTATTATTATTATTATTGTTTTACAGGATTTATACAGCACCAACAGTTTGCACAGCGCTTAACAATATAAATGGGATAGTACAATTGCAATAGGCTTCAAAACAGAAGGAATAGAGCTTACAATCTAAAGTTACATCTGCTAGAATGTCTGCAGCAGTTTCTGCAGGCACCATTAGATGTCACTGTTCAAATTGGTTCTCCTCTTCTGCCATTCTGCCTCTGGAAAGCAGAGCAAGAGGCATCGGCAATATGAGGAGTGAGTGGAGAGACTTTATCCCATAGGGGGCACTTTTCCCTCAGTAAGGGCACAGCAGAAAGCCTTAAGGGCTTTTTGTTGAGAATCAAAATTGTGCTTGGTTTTCTGTATGGCTGCAGGCAGTCAGAAGATATAGGAGAGTACCTCATATGCTGGACTGGTTGATGGTTCTTTATAAGAATGTATTGCGCAGCCAATACCTGGGGAGAGTAACATGAGATGTCATTTAGACAGATGATAGATCAGTTGGGAAAGTGTGGTGGTTTATTGTAAGAAGGTCTGTCAGCGGTGATTAGGGATGAGCTTCGTGTTCGAGTCGAACATACGTTCGACTCGAACATTGGCTGTTCGATCGTTCGACGAAGATCGAACGATTTGGGCCGTTCGCGCCAAATTCGAGTGACGCGAACGGCCCACAATGCACTACGCCATCGCAGTGTCATCCAGGCGCTGTGATTGGCCAAGCATGCACTGTGACCCCGCATGCTTGGCCAATCACAGCGCCGGCAGCGAGGAGAGCAATGATTGGCCACAGGCAGGATGCCTGTGGCCAATTATTGCTGAGGGTGTTTAGTACACGCCCCACACTATAAAAGGCCGCCAGCACGGCGGCCTAGTGTAGTGTGTTCCGGAGCAGGGATAGAGTAGCATAGGCAGGGACAGTGACTGTTATTTCTTTCTTGCTTAACCTGGATTCCTTTAGTTTAGGGAAAGAGAAGGATAGGTAGGGAGAGTGTCAGTGTGTTTTGTGCTTCTGCTATAGTGTGCTTAAAAAAAAACATTTATTCTAGGGACAGAAAACTCTAGGTAGGGACAGTGTCAGTTTCTTTCACTCTGCAAGTCCTTGTTTCCAGGGACCTGGAAGGACAGTGAGTGAATTGTCCTTTTGCTATATTGTGATTAAAAAAAACATTTATTCTAGGGACAGAAAACTCTAGGTAGGGACAGTGTCAGTTTCTTTCACTCTGCAAGTCCTTGTTTCCAGGGACCTGGAAGGACAGTGAGTGAATTGTCCTTTTGCTATATTGTGATTAAAAAAAACATTTATTCTAGGGACAGAAAACTCTAGGTAGGGACAGTGTCAGTTTCTTTCACTCTGCAAGTCCTTGTTTCCAGGGACCTGGAAGGACAGTGAGTGAATTGTCCTTTTGCTATATTGTGATTAAAAAAAACATTTATTCTAGGGACAGAAAACTCTAGGTAGGGACAGTGTCAGTTTCTTTCACTCTGCAAGTCCTTGTTTCCAGGGACCTGGAAGGACAGTGAGTGAATTGTCCTTTTGCTATATTGTGATTAAAAAAAACATTTTTTTCTAGGGACAGAAAACTGTAGGTAGGGAGAGTATTTTTTTTCTTTCACTCTGCAAGTCCTTGTTTCCAGGGACCTGTAAGGACAGTGAGTGAATTGTCCTTTTGCTATATTGTGATTAAAAAAAACATTTATTCTAGGGACAGAAAACTCTAGGTAGGGACAGTGTCAGTTTCTTTCACTCTGCAAGTCCTTGTTTCCAGGGACCTGGAAGGACAGTGAGTGAATTGTCCTTTTGCTATATTGTGATTAAAAAAAACATTTATTCTAGGGACAGAAAACTCTAGGTAGGGACAGTGTCAGTTTCTTTCACTCTGCAAGTCCTTGTTTCCAGGGACCTGGAAGGACAGTGAGTGAATTGTCCTTTTGCTATATTGTGATTAAAAAAAACATTTATTCCAGGGACAGAAAACTCTAGGTAGGGACAGTGTCAGTTTCTTTCACTCTGCAAGTCCTTGTTTCCAGGGACCTGGAAGGACAGTGAGTGAATTGTCCTTTTGCTATATTGTGATTAAAAAAAACATTTTTTTCTAGGGACAGAAAACTGTAGGTAGGGAGAGTATTTTTTTTCTTTCACTCTGCAAGTCCTTGTTTCCAGGGACCTGTAAGGACAGTGAGTTAATTGTCCTTGTGCTATATTGTGCTGAAAAAAACATTTATTCCAGGGACAGAAAACTCTAGGTAGGGACAGTGTCAGTTTCTTTCACTCTGCAAGTCCTTGTTTCCAGGGACCTGGAAGGACAGTGAGTGAATTGTCCTTTTGCTATATTGTGATTAAAAAAAACATTTTTTTCTAGGGACAGAAAACTGTAGGTAGGGAGAGTATTTTTTTTCTTTCACTCTGCAAGTCCTTGTTTCCAGGGACCTGTAAGGACAGTGAGTTAATTTTCCTTGTGCTATATTGTGATTAAAAAAAACATTTATTCTAGGGACAGAAAACTCTAGGTAGGGACAGTGTCAGTTTCTTTCACTCTGCAAGTCCTTGTTTCCAGGGACCTGGAAGGACAGTGAGTGAATTGTCCTTTTGCTATATTGTGATTAAAAAAAACATTTTTTTCTAGGGACAGAAAACTGTAGGTAGGGAGAGTATTTTTTTTCTTTCACTCTGCAAGTCCTTGTTTCCAGGGACCTGTAAGGACAGTGAGTTAATTGTCCTTGTGCTATATTGTGCTGAAAAAAACATTTATTCCAGGGACAGAAAACTCTAGGTAGGGACAGTGTCAGTTTCTTTCACTCTGCAAGTCCTTGTTTCCAGGGACCTGGAAGGACAGTGAGTGAATTGTCCTTTTGCTATATTGTGATTAAAAAAAAAATTTTTTTCTAGGGACAGAAAACTGTAGGTAGGGAGAGTGTTTTTTTTCTTTCACTCTGCAAGTCCTTGTTTCCAGGGACCTGTAAGGACAGTGAGTTAATTTTCCTTGTGCTATATTGTGATTAAAAAAAACATTTTTTCTAGGGACAGAAAACTGTAGGTAGGGAGAGTGTTTTTTTTCTTTCACTCTGCAAGTCCTTGTTTCCAGGGACAGAGAAGGACACCTGAAGGTAGCCCTTATTGCTTTTTTCCCATCTCCCTGCAGGCCATCTATTAGAATGTCTGGAAGGCAAACAAGGAGAGGCAGACAGTCAGGAGGCAATAAAAGAGGGCAAGCAGGCTCTGTGTCTGGGGGCAACAGTGCTGGTCGTGGACGCGGTGCATTGTCATCAGCACATGGCCATGGGACACGCTTGTCCTTCTTTTCGGCAGCTGGACATGTTGAGCCACATCATGCCGAAGACTTGGTAGAGTGGATGACCAAGCCCTCCTCCTCCTCCTCATCCTCTCTCACCCAGGCTCAGGGTACTGGAAAAGCAGCTGCCAAAGCGTCGTCTTCCCTGGTATCAATGTCAGACAAATCATCAGTCACTCCTTCCCTAGACCCACCATGTCCTCCTCCTGAGGAGTCCCCCGAACTGTTTCAGCACAGTGTTGGGTACATGCTCCAGGAGGATGCCCAGCGTTTCGAAGGGTCTGATGATGAAACCCAGCTAGAGGAAGGCAGTAGCGTGAGAGCAGACAGAGGGGATGCTCAAGAAGGACACCAATCTGGCAGTCATGTTCCAGCAGCTGCAGCATACTGCCAGATTGGCTCCAGTGATGAGGAGGGAGGGGATGATGAGGTCAATGACTCCACGTGGGTGCCTAATAGGAGAGAGGAGGAGGAGGAGGATGAGGAGGAGGCACATCTCCAACGAGGCAGGATGCCCTTTGGTGGCCAGCGTAAGGGCAGTACACCGACGGAATCACACCGCAGAGCTCCGCCTGTGCAGGGCGCTGCCTCTGCCCGTCATTCAAAAAGTTCTTTGGTGTGGGCCTTTTTTGAGGCTAGTGCATCAGATCGCACAGCTGCTGTTTGCAACATATGTCTCAAGCGTATATCGCGTGGCCAAAACATCAGCCGCTTGGGTACCACATGCCTGACCAGACATATGTTGACCTGCCATGCAGCTCGTTGGCAAGCCTACCTCAAAGACCCACACCAAAGAACAAAGCGGACCTCTCCTTGCACCGCATCAGCTGGGATCTCCAACCCCACTATAACTTCAGTCCTCTCTGAAACATGCACTGAGAGGAATGAAGGTGTAGAATTAGGTGTGTCACAGCCAAGTACTTGCGCCCACTCTGCTAGCAGTACACCGACGTCCGATTCTAGCAGGCAAATTTCCCTGCCCCAGCTGCTGGACCGTCGAAAGAAGTTCACTCCCAGCCATCCACATGCCCAGCGGTTGAATGCTAGCTTGGCTAAATTGCTAGCGCTTCAACTGCTGCCTTTTCAGTTGGTAGACTCGGCCCCCTTCCGTGAGTTTGTGCAATGTGCGGTTCCTCAGTGGCAGGTTCCCAAACGCCACTTTTTCTCACGGAAGGCTATTCCGGCTCTCTACCGGCATGTGGAAGGCAATGTCTTGGCCTCGCTGGACAGGGCGGTCAGCGGTAAGGTGCATATTACCGCTGACTCATGGTCCAGCAGGCATGGACAGGGACGTTACCTTTCTTTCACGGCCCATTGGGTCACTCTTTTGGCAGCTGGGAAGGATTCAGGACAAGGTGCAGTAGTGTTGGAGGTTGTCCCACCGCCACGCCTCCAAAATGCTACTACTGGTTGTGACACACCTCTCTCCTCCACCCCCTCCTCTTCTTCTTCCTCCATGGCCTCTTCCTGTGGTTTGTCCTATGAACCAGCGGTGCTCCGTAGCCGTTCACGGGGCTACGCAAGTACGCAGGCAAAAAGATGCCATGCCGTGCTTGCGCTGGTGTGTTTGGGGGACAGAAGCCACACTGGGGCAGAGGTCCTGTCTGCTCTGCAGGGCCAGGCCGAGAGGTGGTTGACGCCACGCCAGCTTAAGCCAGGAATGGTGGTTTGCGACAATGGCACCAACCTCCTCTCCGCCCTCCGACAGGGACAACTGACCCATGTGCCCTGTGTGGCTCACGTCCTTAACCTGGTGGTGCAGCGGTTCTTGGGCAGGTACCCGGGCTTACAGGATGTCCTGAGGCAGGCCAGGAAAGTCTGTGTGCATTTCCGCAGATCTTATAATGCCAGTGCTCGCCTGGCTGAGCTGCAAAAGGAGTTGAACCTGCCCAAGAACCGCCTTATATGTGACATGCCCACCAGGTGGAACTCAACGTTGGCCATGCTGCAGCGGCTGCACACGCAGCAGAGGGCCATCAATGAGTACCTGTGCGACTACGGCACCAGGACAGGGTCAGGGGAGCTTGGTTTTTTTTCTCCACGCCAGTGGGGCATGATCAGGGATGCATGCACTGTCCTGGCACCATTTGAGGAGGCCACGAGGATGGTGAGCAGTGACAGTGCATGCATCAGTGACACTGTACCTCTTGTCCACCTGTTGGAGCACACGCTGCGTGGAATAATGGACAGGGCACTTGAGGCAGAACAGAGGCAGGAAGAGGAGGACTTCCTTGCCTCTCAAGGCCCCCTTTACCCAGACAGTGTTCCTTCTGTCCCACCCATCGCACAGGAAGAGGAGGAGGAGGAGGAGGAGGAGGAGGATTGTGTCAGCATGGAGGTGGAGGCTGGCACTCAGCATCATCAGCAGCAGTCTTTTAGGGATGATTTACAGTCCCAAGAAACCAGTGGACTTGTACGTGGCTGGGAGGAGGTGGCTGCGGATCATGTCGTCCTTAGTGACCCAGAGGACTCCGGAGCGAATGCCTCAGCAAACCTACGCTGCATGGCCTCCCTGATCCTGCAAAGTCTGCGGAAGGATCCTCGTATTCTTCGGATCAAGGAGAGGGACCATTACTGGCTGGCCACTCTCCTTGATCCACGGTACAAGGGTAAGGTTGCGGACCTTATGTTACCGTCGCAGAGGGAGCAGAGGATGAGACAACTCCGGGAGGCCTTGCAGAAAGGTCTGTGCAACGCGTTCCCAGAGACTGGGAGGTTGCAAACTCCTGGTCCTGGACAACGAGTTGCTGAGGCTTCGGCCAGTCAAAGAAGGAGCGGTGGGGAAGGTGGCCGTCTGACCGATGCGTTCAGACAATTCTTTAGTCCGCAGCCCCAAAGTATGATTGGTTCCAGCAACCATCGCCAGCGTCTGATAAACATGGTGCAGGAATATCTAGGGGCAAGGTCAGACTTGGACACCTTCCCCACCGAAAATCCTCTGGCTTACTGGGTCTTGAGGATGGATCACTGGCCAGAGCTTGCACAGTATGCAATTGAGCTACTGGCCTGTCCTGCATCCAGCGTTCTTTCGGAACGCACATTCAGTGCTGCTGGAGGATTTGTCACGGATCACAGGGTGCGCCTGTCCACCGACTCGGTTGATCGACTGACTTTCATCAAGATGAACCAGTCTTGGATCACCACCAGCTACCACACACCTGATGCTGATATAACAGACTAATTGATTTTAAAATGTCACATCCCTTCAAGACTGATGCTGATGCTGAGTGCCTGTGCTGTTATGTTGACTGGCTATCCTCCTCCTCCGAGTCCTCAATGATACGATTGATGATGATAGCTTGGAAGATCATTTTTGTTTATGGGTGCCGCCACCAGTGCCTAACGCCCAATTTTTCAGCCCCTGTTTAACAGGGGCGTGTAATTACAATTTTTGAAGCAATACTTTGCAACAGGGCTCATTGCTGTGCTCCAAGTACAGTATCTGTGAGGAGTTGCAGTGTTGTGCCACCAGTGCCTAAGGCCCAATTTTTCAGCCCCTGTTTAACAGGGGCGTGTCATTACAATTTTTGAAGCAATACTTTGCAACAGGGCTCATTGCTGTGCTCCAAGTACAGTATCTGTGAGGGGTTGCAGTGTTGTGCCACCAGTGCCTAAGGCCCAATTTTTCAGCCCCTGTTCAACAGGGGCATGTAATTACAATTCTTGATCTAATAATTCACAGCAGGGCCCATTGCTGCACCCACCAAGAGTAACTGTCAGGGCTTACAGTGTTGTGGCACCAGCACCACCATCAAAGGCCCAATTTTTACTACCACTGTTCAACAATTATATGTAATTAAAATTCCTGATATAATAGTTGACAGCAGGGCGTTCCAGCACCAACCAAGAGTAACTGTGAGTGCTTACAGTGTTGTGCCAACACCAACAACTAAGGGGCCTATTTCTGCAGAGTATATACGGCAGGTCCCTACTTTCAAACATCCAACTTACAAACGACTCCTACTTGCAAACGCAAGAAGACAACAGGAAGTGAGAGGAAATCTACCACTAGGAAGGAAAATTCTCTCCTGTAAGAATAAATATGGGAGAAAGGTGTCTCCTCTGTACTGATGCTTTATCAGCAATCCTTGTTTCAAGAAAAACACCACATTTCAAAAACAGTTGTCATTGGGACGGAAAGTGAGGTGAAATGTTCTGAACAGGGGCACAGACAGCAAAACAAATGTTACAGGGGTGATAACCCTTACCTATGTTTTCCAAAAAGTTTAAAAATAGATTTTTGGGCTGGAGCTACACTTCAACAATGTACCTGTTCAAAATTACAAACAGATTCTACATAAGAACAAACCTACAGTCCCTGTCTTGTATGCACCGCCTGTATACGGCTGTTCAGAGTATATAGGGCCTTTTTTATTTTATGTGCGGGGTTCCCCTTAATATCCATACAAGACCCAAAGGGGCTGGTAATGGGCTGGGGTAGGGGGGGGGGGGTCATGGGGTAGCTATGCCATTTTTCTTAAAGAATTTCATCCATATTACCGGGACCAGACATTACATTAAAGCCGCAAGCAGTTTTAAATGGCTTTTTTTTCCTTTAGAAGTGTCATTTTGTGCAGGGACAGTTCTAAACACGGGAAACACGTGGCACTTCACAGGCATACTTTAGACACCCCCCAGGTACGATATTTAAAGGAATATTTGACTTTTTTTTTTTCACTTTATGCATCATTAAAATGACTGCTCCCGAAAAACGACCGTTTTTAAAACTTCTTTTTGCATTGATACATGTCCCCTGGTGCAGAACCCGGGTTCCCAAACCCTTTTTAGGACAATAACATGCATAATAGTTGTTATAATTAGCACTTTAGAATTCGAACGTTCGCATCCATTGTATTTAATAGGGTTCTAATGTTCGTTCGAACTTCCGGTCCGTTCGCGGGTTCTGGTGCGAACCGAACCCGGGGGTGTTCGGCTCATCACTAGCGGTGATGAGCTGGAAAGGTTTCTTAACCCCCACCTCCTATGAATCTAGTCAATGGCCCTAGTTGGCAAGACCCAGATGGACTAAACCTGGACCATGGGTGCTTGTGAGGCCTCACCAGAAAGTTAATATGTGATTCTCAACATCAGGCCTGAAGCCCTAAAGCGTGAGAAATATAGAACCCATTTACATGAGAACTGGAAGGGTGGGGCTTGGATATAACCCCCCCCCCATGTCTAAAGAGTGTAGGACCATGGTGCAAGGACAGGCTTTAAAAACTGCATCGGGGCACTGCCTGCATTCTGCGGTAGGCCTGTCTTACACATCTGGTGTAGTCTTTGCTGTAAGCCACCAACAGGGGATTTGGTCACAAATTGCAGCTAGGGATCTCTACAGACTTGGCGTAGTTGGCAGAATTGGCTGCAGCTGAAGAGTAAAGACCTAACTGGACTGATGAATCCCTCAGTGATTGTCGGGGTTAGAAGGCAAACTCTGTCTCGGTGTGCAGGCGGATAGCTTGAACTGGGGTGCTGTGGGAGTAATAATAGAGCATGTTTGGTGTAGTCTTTGCTGTAGGCCTCCAGCAGGAGACATGGCTAACACACACAGCAAGTAGGGGCTACAAGCAATAGTACCTCCCATATTCCTATTCTCACAGGTTTATACGAGAGCAGATGTGTATGCTGTTAACTAAAAGTTTACTCTAAAGCAGGGGTCTCCAAACATTCTAAACAAAGGGCCAGTTTACTGTCCTTCAGAGTTTAGGGGGGCCAGACTGTGGCCAGTGGAAGTAGAAAATGCCCCAGCGTCAGATGCCCCTTCAATGCCCCATTATTGGTTTTAGTGGGAGCATTAGTGCTCCATTGTTGGTATCAGTGGAAGAATTAGTGCCATATTGTCAGTATCAGTGGGAGGAATAGTGTCCCATCACTGGTGTCAGTAGGAGGAATGGTGTCCCATTATTTGTGTCGGTTGTGGGGGGAATAGTGCCCCAAGGGCCGGATAGAGGCAAGCAAAGGGCCACATCTGGCCCCGGGCTGCAGTTTGAAGACCACTTCTCTAAAGGAATAAGCTTTTAATAACTTGTAAAGGGTTTGTTTCTACATGTAAAGACAGGTGCTTATAACATACAGTACCTTACTGGGGTATGTGGCTTTAATCGTTTTATTTCTAGCACCAAAATAATTTTGCAATGTTTAATTTAGTGTGATACTCTTGCTTTATAAAGCAGCACTATAGTAGACTGTATATAACATCATATTTCTGGCAGGTGGTGAAAAGATGACCTTGGCCATATCTGTCCTGCTGGCTCAGTCTGTCTTCTTGCTGCTAATCTCACAGCGCCTCCCAGAGACCTCCTTGGCTATACCGCTCATCAGCAAGTGAGTTTCTTGAGTGTGCTTTATAACATAACTGTAAATACTGTTTTGGTGGAAATGTTGCTGAAAGATATTAGGCATATGGCATACTTCTGGATGTGTCGGATTCCTGGTCCCCCGCTGCTCACTGTGGTTACTTCCACTGGCCCCTGCTGTGATAAATGGGTTAGCCAAAGGAACCACAGGGCACAGTGGGGAGTGCCAGCATTCAACACTCCCTGAAGTGTTAAATGTACAAGATCTTTAAAGCATGATTATCTTAAATGCAAGAGACATTTATAGTACAGTGAAGGGCCTGTGGATCTTTATGTACTTGAATCTTAGCTAAAGAGCTAAATAGACCATGCTCATTTATGTAGCACACCCCCGTAGGAGCTGCTGGTTTGAATTTGGGCTTTGCACGTTACCTCCATTCATTGTCTAGGGGATGAGAGTCTATAGAAACTTCAATGTCCACACAAGTTATGAATCCTTTTCGTCAGGCTTTATTTTCCAAACAAACTTGCATAGGTAGAGGGATGGAGGGTTAGGGGAAGGTTCAGGCACACACAGCAGATCACTGGAGAAACTTTGAAGCTTCGAAGTCACACTCACCACTCTCCTTCAAGTGGGTATTGCTCACCCGGATAGGCCCCTCTCACTTGGCCTAGCAGCCGGAATGATGCAGGAACAAATAAGAAATAACAGTCTCTGCCACAGAGCTTTAGGATGATTAAGTTGAACGGTTCAATAATCCTCTGCCACAGGATTGTAGCATCCGGATATCCAGCCTTACAGTTTAGAGCCTTTAATAGGGTTGCCACCTCATCCCTTTGAAACCGAACACATATGAATTACACAGGTTCTGTGGCTGATTAAGGTGGTAATTAAACACACTTGGTGCTTTATCTTAGCCTCAGAACCTGTGTAATTCAAAGGTGTTCGGGTTTAAAGGGATAAGGTGGCAACCCTAGCCTTTAAGCCAACCCGGCAGACTGTAAGGTAACTTTAGTTACGGTGCATCCTCCTAAAGGGTCACCAGGCCTTCCCCAAGACACCAGCCTTCCGCTTGGTCCTCTCCAGGACAGGTCCTCCCCTGGTTTCCTCCATTGAGTGGCTTCCTCCCACAGGACAGACAGCACAGGATCACCTTCAAAGTGTAGGCCCCAGTCAGGACAATTGGGCCTACCTGGCAGAGATGCAGATGCAGATGCAGGCCAACATGGCCCCGCGGCTGAAATTCCAGAATCACATACCTCGAGCCAGGAGGGCCACAAGGCGAAGAGAGCCCAGAGAAATGGCGTCTGCCCCTTAAGTACCCTTCCCCATCATGCTCAGCGGGGAGACCACACCCACTGAGCTGTTCCCGGGGAAAAATACCCAATACACTTCGGCCTGCTTGTGTTCCAATATTGGCCTGGGGTGGTAACGCCGCCTACAGGCAAACAGCAGGAAGTTCTTCCAAACACAGCCACAGCTGGAACAAAGGCCGATTTAGCCCCAATCATCACCAGGTCGGATCTAGCTACCAGCTCAGACACCCACTAAATTTAACATAGCGCCTGATCATCAGGAGCAGGGCGCTACATTTAAAAGACATTTTAAACTGCCTAACAGTCTCAAACCAAAAGAGGATTAAAAAGGGTCTCCAGCCAAAAGTGCATGGCTATGCCAAAAATGAAAATACATTTGCATGGCTTTGCTGTAAACATGCAAAAATATTGTGTGTCTGTTTGTATGTGCTGTCATTTTCAGTGGTACTTTTATATTTTTGCAAATCATAGGGTGTATTATTTTAAATTGCTAAACATGTTACTGTCTTACACAACAAAACATATGGTCACTCAAACAGATGAAAACACTAAAACTGTCTTTTGTTTCCCAGGTACCTGACATTTATCATGATTCTGGTGACAATTGTAGTTGTGAGTTGCGTGGTTGTATTGAACATTCATTTTAGAACTCCCAGCACGCACATCATGTCAGAACGGATGAAAGAGGTATGACCAGAATAGCATGATTTTAATATATATATATATATATATATATATATATATACACAGTGAGGGAAAAAGTATTTGATCCCCTGCTGATTTTGTACGTTTGTCCACTGACAAAGAAATTATCAGTCTATAATTTTAATGGTAGGTTTATTTTAACAGTGAGAAACAGAATAACAACAAAAATATCTCCAAAAAAAGGCATTTAAAAAAAGTTATAAATTGATTTGCATTTTAATGAGTGTATTTGATCTCCTATCAATGAACAAGATTTCTGGCTCCCACGTGTCTTCTATACATGAGCTGAGATTAGGAGTACTTTCTTAAAGGGAGTGCTCCTAATCTCAGCTTGTTACCTGTATAAAAGACATCTGTCCACAGAAGCAATCAATCAGATTCCAATCTCTCCACCATGGCAAAGAAAAAAGAGCTGTCCAAGGATGTCAAGGGCAAGATTATAGACCTACACAAGGCTGGAATAGGCTACAAGACCATCACCAAGTAGCTTGGTACGATTATTTGCAAATGGAAGAAACACAAAATAACTGTCAGTCTCCCTCGGTCTGGGGCTCCATGCAAGATCTCACCTCGTGGAGTTTCAATGACCATGAGAACGGCGAGGAATCAGCCCAGAATTACACAGGAGAATCTTGTTAATGATCTCAAGGCAGCTGGGACCACAGTCCAATTGGTAACACTACGCCATGAAGGACTGAAATCCTGCATTACCTGCAAGATCCCCCTACTCAAGAAAGCACATGTACAGGCCCGTCTGAAGTTTTCTAATGAACATCTGAATGATTCAGAGGAGAACTGGGTGAAGTGTTGTGGTTAGATGAGACCAAAATCGAGCACTTTGGCATCAACTCAACTCACCGTGTTTGGAGGAGGAGAAATTCTGCCTATGACCCCAAGAACACCATCCCCACCGTCAAACATGGAGGTGGAAACATTTTTCTTTGGGGGTGTTTTTCTGCTAAGGGGACAGGAGCAACTTCACTGCATTAAAGATGGACGGGGCCATGTACCGTCAAATCTTGGGTGAGAACCTCCTTCCCTCAGCCAGGGCATTGAAAATGGGTCATGGATGGGTATTCCAGCATGACAATGACTCAAAACACACGGCCAAGGCAACAAAGGAGTGGCTTTAAAGAAGAAGCACACTAAGGTCCTGGAGTGGCCAAGCCAGTCTCCAGACCTTAATCCCATAGAAAATATGTGGAGGAAGCTGAAGGTTCATGTTACCAAACGTCAGCCTCAAAACTTTAATGACTTGGAGAGGATCTGCAAAGAGGAGTGGGACAAAATCTCTCCTGAAATGTGTGCAAACCTGGTGGCCAACTACAAGAAATGTATGCCCTCTGATTGCCAACAAGTGTTTTGCCACCAAGTATTAAGTCATGTTTTTGTTTAGGGGGTTAAATCGTTATTTAACTCATTAAAATGCAAATCAATTTACAACTTTTTTGAAATGTGTTTTTCTTGTTATTTTGTCTCTCGCTATTAAAATAAACCTACCATTAAAATAATAGACTTATCATTTCTCTGTTAGTGGGCAAACGTACAAAATCAGCAGGGGATCAAATACTTTTTTCCCTCACTGTGTGTGTGTGTGTGTATATATATATATATATATATATATATATATATATACACCAAATCCTATATAAATAACTTAAAGTGTTACTAAACCCACAACAGTAAAACCAGTCTGTATATGCAGTAAAGCATGCTTGTTATACTCACTGTGGAACCTAAGGGGTTAACTCTCTGCATTGTGTAAAAAGACTGTTTGATCCTGTCTTTTTGATCCTCCCCTTCTTCCACTGTCCCCAATCCATCTGCACATGCTCAGTGCGGTGGGTATTGCTAGAGAGGATTTTTTTTTCTGGGGAGGCTGCATGTGATCAGCACTGGGCCAATCAGCACTGTTCAGACAGGGGGTCAGTCAGGAGTCACGCAGCCTCATAGGACAGTCGGAGGAGAATGAAAACTCCTCCTACAAGCTTTAACCAGTACTCAGCCGGACACTGATAGAAGTCACAAGACTGCTATATACCGCTGATGAGAAAAGGTATTTAGCAGTTTATATTTACTATAATAATTGCATTTCCATGTTCTGTGTACTGTGGAAGACCAGATATAGTGAATGCAAAGTCCTGGGTTTAGTAACACTTAGGTCTGAGGTTTAGGCAGTGAAAATGTATAAGTAATAGTAATAGTAATAACAGTAATAATATGAAGACAAATCTTGGCATATTTGCATTCTTATATTTTGCACACTTGAATTCTGATGCACCCACTGTTATTTTAGGTACAGGTGGAGCCAGTTGAGCTGGGTCAGTCTCTAACTTCTCACTTGTTTACTTTAACCACTAGATCTCCACACTCACCTTTGCTTGTTCCTTGCTGCATTATCCACTTGTAGACAAGCTGGATTTACTGCCTATTCCCGCTAAACTGGCCAGGGACTCCGCCCAGCATTTTCATGGGATAGGATGCACATATACCTGTCTTTAGGAAGAAATTCCACCATCTTGTGTCTCACATGTTCCAGGCCCAATGCTCACTCCTCTCAATGTACTTACTTTTCTTAGGCACAATGCCCACATGAACAGGGATGAGCCGAACACCCCCCTGTTCGGTTCGCACCAGAACCTGCGAACAGACAGAATGTTTGCGCGAACTTTAGAACCCTATTAAATACAATGGACTCGAACGTTCGAAATCTAAAGTGCTAATTATAAAGGCTAATATGCAATTTATTGTCCTAAAAAGTGTTTGGGGACCGGGGTCCTGCCCCAGGGGACATGTATCAATGCAAAAAAAGGTTTAAAAAATAGACGTTTTTACGGGAGCGGTGATTTTAATAATGCTTAAAGTGAAACAATAAAAGTGAAATATTCCTTTAAATTTCGTACCTGGGGGGTGTATGATATGCATGTGAAGTGGCGCATGTTTCCCGTGCTTAGAACTGTCCATGCACAAAGTGTCATTTTTGAAGGAAAAAAAAGTAATTTAAAACTCACTCGCGGCTATTAATGAATTGTCGGCTTTTATCAATACATAGAAAAGTCATTGATAAAAAAAAAAAAGCGTGGGGGTTCCCCCAAATTCAATTACTAGGCCCTTTAGGTCTGGAATGGATATTAAGGGGAACCCCGCCGCAAATAAAAAAAAAATGGCGTGTGGTTCCCCCTAAATATCCATACCAGGCCCTTCAGATCTGGCATGGATTTTAAGGGGAACTCCACCCCAAATTTTAAAAAAAATGGCGTGGAGTCCCCCCAAAAATCCATACCAGACCCTTATCCGAGCACGCAACCTGGCCGGCAGCAGGGGAAGAGGGGGGATGAGAGAGCGGCCCCCCCTCCCTCCTGAACCGTACCAGGCCACATGCCCTCAACATGGGGAGGATGTCCCCATGTTGATGGGGACAAGAGCCTCATCCCCACAACCCTTGCCCGGTGGTTGTGTGGGTCTGCGGGCGGGGGGCTTATCGGAATCTGGAAGACCCCTTTAACAAAGGGGACCCCCAGATCCCGGCCCCCCCATGTGAATTGGAAAAGTCCTTTATTAAAAAATAAAAAAATAATAAAAAAAAACATTCCAGCGATGAAATCCAGTGTCCCGCGGCGATCCCGATGTCCAGCGCTGTCCGTCATTGGTTGTGCCTGTGCGGACCTGATGGGGAACTTCCTCGCTGTGTTTTAAATGTATAGACCCGCCCCTTCTAAAGTTCCCCATCAGGTCCGCTCAGCGGACCAGATGCGGAACATGAGAAGGGGCGGGTCTATTCATGTATTACACAGCGAATGAAGTTCCCCATCAGGTCCACCCCCTCGGTATGTCCGACCCCGCCTACGTCATTGGCCTGAGCGGGGAACTTCCTTCACTGAGCGGACCTGATGGGGAACTTTAGAAGGGGCGCGTCTATACTTTTAAAACACAGCGAGGAAGTTCCCCATCAGGTCCGCACAGGCACAACCAATGACGGACAGCGCTGGACATCGGGATCGCCGCGGGACACTGGATTTCATCGCTGGAATGGTTTTTTTTTTTATTATTTTTTAATAAAGGACTTTTCCAAGGTGTGTGTGTTTTTATTTACATTTTTTGACACTTTCTTCGTGAAATGGTAGGGGTACAATGTAACCCTTACCAATTCACATAGGGGGGGGGCCGGGATCTGGGGGTCCCCTTTGTTAAAGGGGTCTTCCAGATTCCGATAAGCCCCCCGCCCGCAGACCCCCACAACCACCGGGCAAGGGTTGTGGGGATGAGGCCCTTGTCCCCATCAACATGGGGACATCCTCCCCATGTTGAGGGCATGTGGCCTGGTACAGTTCAGGAGGGAGGGGGGCCGCTCTCTCGTCTCCCCCTCTTCCCCTGCGGCCGGCCAGGTTGCGTGCTCGGATAAGGGGTCTGGTATGGATTTTTAGGGGGACTCCATGCCATTTTTTTTTAGATTTGGGGTGGAGTTCCCCTTAAAATCCATGCCAGATCTCAAGGGCCTGGTGTGGATATTTAGGGGGAACCCCACTCCATTTTTTTTTAATTTGCGTCGGGGTTCCCCTTAATATCCATTCCAGACCTAAAGGGCCTGGTAATTGAATTTGGGGGAACCCCCACTCTTTTTTTTTTTTTTTTATCAATGACTTTTCTATGTATTGATAAAAGCCGACAATTCATTAATAGCCGCGAGTGAGTTTTAAATGACTTTTTTTCCTTCAAAAATGACACTTTGTGCAGGGACAGTTCCAAGCACGGGAAACATGCGCCACTTTACATGCATATTATACACACCCCCCAGGTACGAAATTTAAAGGAAAATTTCACTTTTATTTTTTCATTTTAAGCATTATTAAAATCACTGCTCCTAAAAAAACGGCCGTTTTTAAAACTTTTTTTTGCATTGATACATGTCCCCTGGGGCAGGACCCGGGTCCCCAAACACTTTTTAGGACAATAACTTGCATATAAGCCTTTATAATTAGCACTTTAGATTTCTCCCATAGACTTTTCGAATTTGCCGCGAACACCCCAAATTGTTCGTTGTTCGGCGAACGGGCGAACAGGCAATGTTCGAGTCGAACATGAGTTCGACTCGAACTCGAAGCTCATCCCTATTCATGAATAAAGGATGTCCACACAGAATGCTTTTCAATGATTTACTGAAGAATGACATCAGTAACCTGGCACAGCAGCATCGCATCTTCACCTTTCTTCATTTACAATGCATAACACTTCCATGCCACCATCACAAACTCCTGAAGTCCAGCAATCTTCCCAGCTCTTTTGTGAGTACCCCAGCAGGGGTCCTCATATTGAGTCTCCATCTGGGACTAGGTCCAGAAAGCCTACTACTCTCCAGGCTACAAACCTACATGCTGTGGGTCAGGAGTAGAAAAGGACAACAGATGGCGCATCTGAGTGTAGCAGTGCAAAAACTAATTTATTTATTTTTTTACATAATATCTTTTATTGATTTTACAATATAATTTTACAATGTACATTTACAAATACACATGTAGCGCACAGACCCCTTTCTTTACCTGCATTAACTTCGGCTCCTCGCAGGAAGAGAGAGGCACACTGCACCACAAGCCCGTACCCTCCTGTATGAAGAGGTTGAGCGGTGTTGTTGATGGGTCTTCCACAGTCAGACAGCCAGAGAATGTCTCTCAGCTCTATATTGAATAAAGACAAGTCCTTGTATCCCCACCAGTAACTTGAATGTCCACACCAGCTGCACTCCAACGTAGAGGTTTATTTCTTGTAAAACACAGTCTCTGATAGAAAAGGTTGGAGGGAGAACAGGACAGCTTAAGATGTGGATGAGGTCCAGGCACAAACGTAACTCAATTCACTGCTCCGATTCTCAAGCAGACTCAGCCCATTCGGATAGTCTCCCTAGCTTAGGACTAGCAGTCGAAATGGTACTCAAACTTTACACTTGGTCTCTGCCACAGACCTGGTGAACTTGGTCTCTGCCACAGACCTGGTGAACTTGGTCTCTGTTCAAGGAGAAGACATCCCTCCAGGGAGTAGGGATGAGCTTCGAGTTCGAATCGAACTCATGTTCGACTCGAACATTGCTTGTTCGCCTGTTCGCCGAACAGTGAACAAAAATGGCGTGGAGTCCCCCCAAAAATCCATACCAGACCCTTATCCGAGCACGCAACCTGGCAGGCCGCAGGAAAAGAGGGGGGACGAGAGAACGCACCCCCCCTGGACCGTACCAGGCCACATGCCCTCAACATGGGGAGGATGCCCCCATGTTGATGGGGACAAGGGCCTCATCCCCACAACTCTTGCCCGGTGGTTGTGGGGGTCTGCGGGCAGGGGGCTTATCGGAATCTGGAAGACCCCTTTAACAAAGGGGATCCCCAGATCCCGGCCCCCCTATGTGAATTGGTAAGGGGTACATTGTACCCCTACCATTTCACGAAGAAAGTGTAAAAAAATGTAAAAAAACACACATCGACACCTTGGGGGGCCGGGATCTGGGGATCCCCTTTGTTAAAGGGGACCCCCAGATATTCATTAATAGCCGCGAGTGAGTTTTAAATGACTTTTTTTCCTTCAAAAATTACATTTTGTGCAGGGACAGTTCTAAGCACGGGAAACATGCGCCACTTTACATGCATATTATACACAAAATTTGCATTGATACATGTCCCCTGGGGCAGGACCCGGGGCCCCAACCACTTTTTAGGACAATAACTTGCATATAAGCCTTTATAAATAGCACTTTAGATTTCGAACGTTCGAGTCCATTGTATTTAATAGAGTTCTAAAGTTCACGCGAACATTCTGTCTGTTCGCAGGTTCTGGTGCGAACCGAACAGGGGGGTGTTCGGCTCATCCCTGCCAGGGAGTTACCGGGACCCTTCCTTCACTGTGACTTCTGCACCAGTCCCTCGGAACGGTTCCTCCCCCGGCTTCCTCATCTAGGATACGGGTCCCCTCGCAAGGCGGCACCCTGAGATTCCTCGTTCCCCAATGGGCTCCAGCCGAAGGTGCTGGGCCCAGACCTTTGTTGCAGTCCCAGGGCTGAAGGTGCCTGGGACCGACAGGAACCACACACTCCCTTGGGATAGGACCCTGGACAACTAACCACAGACCCGCCCCTGGGCTAAAGGTGCCCAGGGCGGACAGGAACGAGAACCCCAAACAGGCAGCATCTGCCCCTTTTATATCCTCTCCCAGCATGCCCAGCAGGTGGACCACACCCACCGTATCGTTGCCGAGAGGGGACACACAAGGCACAGCACTGTATCAGCGGTTCAACCCTGGCCTACTATGGCAGCGCCACCTGCAGGTGACAGGGAACTGTACACCAATACTCTACCTGTGGACAAAAATGATTGCAAGGACTCTAACAATTAGGGTGTTAGGGCATAACTACCACCAAAACACTTCCCCTAAATTCATCACCCCGCTACACACATATTATCAAATAAAATTAAAAATTTAAAAAAGGAGAAAACAAAATAAGTGTTTCAACCCTCAAAAATTACTTCAGTAAGCGAGTAAGGGAATACTTTAACAACATTCACCAGTCCTATGCCTTCTCTCTAAATTACATCTGTGAGGAGTATTGAATCCATAACTCTTCCATAACTCTCCTCACACTTTTGAACCCAACAGTCCTCCAGTGAACATGAACCTCCAGTCGAGTAATGTAGGGCATTTGTCACTCCTCCAATATCGCAGTATAAGACTTTTGGCTAAAAGAAAAAGTAATGCACAATTCTTATATCTTTTGACTGAAATTGCTATATTATGAAATAACATTTAAGAGAGGAGTGAAAAAAGTCTATATGCATAGAGACAAACTAATCCAAATAGTGACGTGATATCCAAAAGTCTCTTAATCGTCAATATTGACACCAAAGAATCATGACAGATCACAGAGGCACCTCCACCTCATAGAATGGCCGCTTACCAGCTCCATGTAAAGATATCTACGCAATATGTTTGTATTTTGGGACACTGCCACCATAAATGCATAAGTGTTCTCAGTTGGGTACAGCCTCTCCAACAATTTAGTAAGCGCCCCTTGCTCATACATGCTAATTTAACCGCTTACCGACCATATAACATAGATATATGGCGGCAAGGTGGCTCGGCTTTGCCATATTACGTACTAGGTATGTGATATGATGCTTGCAGGTAGGGGGCGCATGCGCGCCCCTGGCGACCCAGCCGTGCTGTGATTAAACACAGCAGATTTGATCAGCGGGTGCCGGCCAATAGATTGCCGCAAGCACCCGGCGATCGTCATGAGTTTACACAGGACAGAGCCCTGCCTATGTAAATAAGGCAGAGCCCTGCCCTGTCATTGGTGAAGTAATAGATTTTCTTTCTCCGCAAAGCAGGGAATAAAAGCACCTTACACAGTACACTAAATACTGGCTAGGCACACATTAAACCCTTTGATCGCCCTAGATGTTTAACTCCTTCCCAGCCAGTGTCATTAGTATAGTGACAGTGCATATTTTTAGCACTGATCACTGTATTATGCCGCGTACACACGATCGGAAATTCCAACAACAAATGTCCAATGGGAGCTTTTTGTCGGAAATTCCGACCGTGTGTAGGCTCCATCGGACATTTGCTGTCGGAATTTCCGACCACAAAAATTTGAGTACTGGTTCTCAAATTTTCCGACAAGAGAAGTTCTTGTTGGAAATTCCGATCGTCTGTATGCAATTCCGACGCACACAAAAACACGCATGCTCAGAATCAAGTAGAAGAGCCAAAATGCCTATTGAACTTCATTGATCTCGGCTCGTCGTATGTCTTGTACGTCACCGCGTTCTTGATGTTCTGAATTTCCGACAAGATTTGTGTGACCGCGTGTATGCAACACAAATTTGAGCCAACATTCCGTCGGAAAAAAATCCACGATTTTGTTGTCGGAATTTCCGATCGTGTGTACGCGACATAAGTGTCACTGATCTCCAAAAAGTGTCAGTTGGTGTCGGAATGTTCGCTGCGATATCGCAGACCTGTTATAAGTCACTGATCGTCCGTCATTACTAGTAGAAAAATAAATAAATCAATAGAAATTCCAGTATATATGACATAGTTTGTAGACACTGTAACTTTTGTGCAAACCAATCAATATACGCGTAATGGAATTTTTTTTTTTTTTTTTAAATATGTAGCAGAATACATATTGGCCTAAATTTTATTAAGAAATTATATTTTTTAAATTTTTCTATTGGATATGTTTTATAGCAGAAATTAAAAAAATATATATATTTTTAATTGTCTTTTGTTGTTTATAGCTCAAAAAATAATAAAAGCAGAGGTGATCAAATACCACCAAAGAAAGGTCTATTTGTGGCATAAAAAAAAGGAAATCAATTGTGTTTTGGGTACAGTTTTGCATTGCCACACAATTGTCAGTTAATGTAATGCAGTGCGTATCGCAAAAAATGACCTGGTCATGAAGGGGGGTAAATCTTCCAGAGGTCAAGTGGTTAACTGGGTTTCTGTACCACCTAGAGATACATTTGTAACTTAATTCTTGCATTTGTGTACTGATAGATGAAGAACTTTTACTTGTCACTAAGTGGAACTCCTTGTTCTAATTCTCTCTCCCACCTATTCTAAAAGGGTAGTCCCTTAGGGATATATAGTAGAAGTACTATAGAACTTACAAAACAATGTAGTGATATCAGGCATATACATGTAGAAACATCATTCAGGGTCAGCTTCCAGGGATGAACCTTTGCAGACCAGGGTGAGCTTCTTATGCTGCGTACACACGACCATTTTTCTCGTCGGGAAAACTGTCATTTTTTCACTTGGATGAGAAAAACGGCAGTGTGTAGGCTCTCCAGCAGTTTTCCCGACGAGAAAAACGCAGAGAATCACGACGAGAAAAATTAGAACATGCACTAATTTTTCTTGTCGCGAATCGCAGCATTTTTTTCCTCGGCAGTTTTCCCATAGGGAAACACTGCTAGGGAGCCTACACACGGCCGGTTTTCTTGACCAAGAGAAAACATGTCGTGAAAACTGGGAAAAGGGGACCAGGCCGGTCCTCGTTTTTCCCGTCGGGTTTCACGGCAGTGTTTTCACCGCCGAGAAACTCGGTCGTGTGTACGCGGCATTAGGGAGGGAGTGCAGTACCTGTGATTGTAATGCAAAGAAGACACCACCGGGGGAAGCAGACTAAAGCCCCATACACACTATTAGATTTTCTGCAGATTTTTGTCTTCAGATTTACCAAAACCATGTAGTGTAAGACCTCCACTTTAAGAGCCTTATAACATGTGGGTTTTCCGTTTCACTTCAATCATGTTGTGTTAGATACCTGAGTGATGTGGGTCTCCATAAAGTGCTATTAATAAAATCAACAGTATCCCTGTTTAGAATGGAAACGATTAAAGAGGGGCCTTTGTCAGTGAATGTAACACTGCCCTATTTATGTATGCTGAATGAGACCTGGATCTTCCATAAAAGGATGGAGAAGTACAAATGTCACTGAAAGTCAAATGTGCAGCAAATTTTTCAAACACGGGCATATAATCCAAGAGTTAGTCATTCTCTGCCTTCCAAATTTGTCTCCATGAAGGTCTGAATTCTGTTATTCTAATACAATAATGAGAATTTTGTCTTTTAGCTCTTTCTGAATAGACTGCCTCGCCTACTGCACATGTCACGGCCAGCTGAAGCTGACCCCGAGCCATGGAATGGGGTGCTACAACGACGCAGCAGTTCAGTAGGATACATTGCAAAGGCAGAAGAGTACTTCAGTGTGAAATCGCGAAGTGAACTTATGTTTGAGAAGCAATCTGAGCGCCATGGTCTTACTAGTCGAGCTACACCTGCAAGTGAGGGAATATTTTTATAGTCTTTTGTTCCCTTTATTTTTATGAATAGTCCCAGGTTTTATGATTTGCCGTGGAAAGGTTTTTTTTTTTTCTTTTTATAAAAATGACACAGTGAAATTGCTTTAAAGAATTTGTACAGTGAAATTGCTTTGAAGAAGAGTTTGTATATTACTCTTACCTGTAGTTTATATAGAAATAAGATATTTTAAAACATAGGATTACATTATAATCCAAAGCCACTATTCCGAATTGAAGCATTAGTTTAAAGGGGTCCTTTAATTTGGTATATTAAATAAACAGCTTACAAACACCATTTCTTTAACAAAATGTCCTTGAATATTATTTTGATGGAAATAATGTAATCACTGAATTGAAGATCAAAGTCTATGTAAACCCAAATACGAATGTATCAATAATTATTATTGATCCTATCAGATTCTGCTCTCTCTGAGGCCTTTTTTAATAGGGTGACCACCAGCTCCCAATTCTGAAGGTAGTCTCCCTGTGCTTTCATCCAGTTCGTTCTGCACTCCTGTGATCTGTTTTCAGCCGACAGCGGGCTTTAGATGTCACAGAGCCGGTCCAGACTCTGAAAAGATCCCGACCATATGGTCAGGATCCACCCAGAAACCTGGACCAGCAGCTGTCTCAGCCTCTCAGTGATCCGATGAGAGCCTGAGCTAGCCCCTCCCACCCCCTCCACAGCCCATCACTCCAGAGAGCACTGAAGGGCAGAGCAGAGTCGCTGACTGATAGGCCCTGCTCTCTGCTCAGAGTGGAGGCAGAGAACTAAGTGATCAGCAGTATCTCCCGAACTTCTCTTTTAGGCAGCTGAGACAGGGGTGTCCTGTAACTGTAACTGACCCTTTAGTTTGACCGCTTAGTTTGTTACAGTTATTAGAGAAATAACAGATCTACTGGTAGGGTCAACAAGTAAAATTATGTTATATGAGAGTCAGAACAACAAAGTGTTAATGCTAGTAAAAGTCTTCATCATATTTGTCACTTTATTATTGTGCCTAAATTTAGACCTTAACCATTATATTAACCGCTTGCAGACCAGCCGCCACAGATATACTGCGGCAGGGCGGCTCAATTGCGCAAATCTCCATACCGGTACAACGATTTGTGTAACAGCTATGGCAGGCAGGCGCAATCGCTTCACAGAGAGCCAAAACAGGGATCTGCCAGTGTAAACAAAGCAGATCTCCGTTCTGACAGGGGAGAAGAGAGAGATTCTTGTTCCTAGTGATTGGGAACAGCAATCTCTGTGTACTCCCAGTCAGTCCACTCCCCCCGACAGTTAGAAACACCTCCCCAGGGAACACTAAACCCCTTGATCGCCTCCTAGTGTTAACTCCTTCCCTACCAGTGCCATTTATACAGTGATCAGTGGCTATTTTTAGCTGTGATCACTGTGATAATGTCACTGGTCCCAAAAAAGTGTCAAAAGTGTACCTGCCAGTTTCAAAATTAGGGGTTGGTCATCTTTAGATTTCATTCTTTATTTTCTAAATTATATAATGTTAATTATACACAGGAATAAATCCAGCAAGTTCAGACAATGTACAAGATCAGCTTTATGAGGAAATTAAACCTGCTATCGATGGAGCAAATTTCATTATTAAACACATGAGAGAGAAGAATGACTACAATGAGGTATGTGTGAGCTGAAGCCAATACAGTTGACTATAGGTATGTGTGTGTGTGGGGTGTTTTTGATATTCTGGTACGCTAGGCATGCCTAATTATTACAAGATCCGCCTTATGTGATTATTGTGACACAAAAATAATGTAACAATGTTCTATAGGAGGCACCACACTGCTTGCTTTATATCAGTGGTTCTCAACCTGGGGGCCGGGACCCCCTCGGGGGTCGAATGACGATTTGCCAGGGGTCCCGGAATCCTGGGCTGTTCCTGAAGCCCGCGCTACTCTCCCAGCCTTTTTGTGGCTGCCCAGCAGGGCTGTCCCTGGAGCCTGTGGCTGCCCAGCTGGGTTGTTCCTGGAACCCACTCCCGCCCACTCAGCCTCTTCGCAGCTTCCAATTCAGTTCACAGCATGGCTGGGGGGTAGAGACTAGAGGTCAGCTGACTGATGAGGAATGTGAAGTGGGAGGAGCTGGAGAAGACCCTATCTCCTGATTTCGGCATAGGTGTCACTGCTACGAGACACCACAAAGTTGGAGACACAGTGAAGCCGAAGACACGGTGAGTAACACTACCTGTGATTATAATTGCCATTAAAAGTCCCCACTACAGTTCTCAGATCAGCAGATGACCTTGATCAAGAGCAACTAAGTTGGCTGATCAGAACTCCCCCCAGCACTGCCACTGATCCCACCCCACAACCAGCACCGCCATTCATCCCAACTCCCCACCAGCACTGCCACTCATCCCATTTCCCCCACCAAAAAGTAAGAGAAGGAATAAAAATATAGAGAATACATGGAAGGGAGAGGAAAAGGGGGGAGGAACAACAAGAAAGATGGCTAGAGAGAGGGATGGGGGGGAAAAACAAGAAATTATCATAGAGAGAGATAAAAGGGAAAGAAAGGAGAATAAAGAGAAAAAGAGTGGTACATCCTAAAATGTACCATAAGGGGTTTTAATACTGTATGAGTGGAAGGGACTTTGAGTGCTAAATGTCCGTAGGTCGGGGCGCAAATTACTTGTCTTACCCTGGGTGCTGACAACCCACGCTACAAAAATAATTTTACTGTTAGGGTTCCCCACAACTTGGGAAATGTTATCAAGGGGTCACGGCACTAGAGGGTTAAGAACCACTGCTTTATATGCTGAAAAGTATTTCAACAGTAAGACTGACAAACGGGAGAAAAGTGGTTTGGTGCCTTGTCTTCTGAAAAACAAGGAGCCTTCTGATTCCTCTTGAAGTCCTGAGCACCCTACTATGGTCCTCCTCTTTCTGAATGTATCAAATGGCAGAATAGGGAAACAGAATAAGGTAAAAGTTATCAAAACTTTTCTGGTAACAATACCTGGAGGAAATAATCGGTGTCAGATTTAGGACAGAAACATATGGAGAAAAAAAATTATCAGTTTGTAAACTTTGAGGCTCCAGTTTTTGTTGAACTAAGTGAGTTGTCTTTTTATTTTTGCTGCAGGGAATGAAAAATGTAGCTTCAGCTATACTTACTGTATATTACATACAATTAACATCTGAGTCACATGTTCTTCTAATAAAAAAAATGACATTCAAGAATTATCACTCCTGTGTTTTAAATGTCCTTTTGTTGTTGCTTACATCTTTTTTCTACAGGAGAAAGATAACTGGTACCGTGTTGCTCGTACAGTTGACCGCTTGTGCCTGTTTATTGTGACCCCTGTCATGCTCATTGGAACGCTCTGGATATTTCTTGGAGGAGCCTATAACGTACCCCCAGATTATCCATTTGCTGGTGACCCTTTTGATTACAAGGAAGAAAACAAGAGATTCATATAGAGGATATTAGAAAGGTTCCGTCACATGTAGGGTTCTATAAATCTGAAAAGGACTAGGGCACAGTGGAAGGATGGGCATACATTCTAGTGGCATTTATCGATGTCTTATTTTTTTTCTATCCTTTTATCTGTTTGTAGTGTTTTGTTCGTCTTGAGGAACATAAGTGTGCTCTTTTAAAGCTATTTTATTTATGAACAACGGTTTATTAAAAGGAAAGAAGTTAATTTTTGTCTTCCTTAAAGCAAAACTCCAGTCAAAAATAACAAAATAAAAAAAGAACAGTCTAATAAAAGGTAAAATTAAAATGAGCCTTTGCTACAGTATTCATCTTCAAACTAGAGCTGTCCCTGCAGTACTTTTTCCCCCACTGGATGTTCTCGGTCTGATGTCCAGCATCATTCAACCCATTTTCTTTGAGTCCAGGCTGTTTTGGACCCACTCCAGCCTGCGACTTGAAAATGAATGTAGAAACTGCACAGCGATTAGCTCATCTCTCTGTCACTCTTTTAACTCAGCATGCTTCTTGCTCTGCTTCTTCCCCTTACACTGAAGCCCTGCTGTTTAAGAATTGCAAGAGGCTGAAACCAGGTCAAATTCAGGTACCTAAAAAAACAATAAGCAGTGTATAGTTTCTTTTTATGGTATGTCAGTATTTCGCCCAGCACAGCTGACTAGTATACACTATACATGTGAAATATTCTTAACACAAAAATAAGATCAATCATCTGAATATAATTGTGTTTAAAATTCAGCAAGCTTGGTTTGAAAGAATATCAGTCACTTCAAAGGGTTTACTAAATTTAGTGTCAGGATTTTAGCAGATGCCTTTGCACAAACCACCCTTTTCTTATGATTTATTGAAATATTAAAAAAAAAAGAGCAACATGGGAGTCTTCGTTGGGAGAAGTCATTTATTTGGTAGGTCTGTTTTCTGAAGTAAACCTGTCACAAATCTGGATTGCTCAAACTGAGCAAATAATAAAAAATGCGTAAACAGAAGCTAACTTTTGTGAAAGTTGTATTTTAAAAAAATCAGGAGATCAAGATACATAGGAAGTTCAAATTATATGCATACATTGACTTATCCTGTCCAATTTCAGCTATGCCCTTTGCCTTCAATCTCTCAGGCCTCCTTAATGGTCCATTAAGGGCAGGTCAACATTTAGACTCCTTTCACACTGGGGCGGTGTGGGCTTTACCACTGTTATAGTGGCACTTTTTGGCCACTAGGGGGGCACTTTCAAGCCCTGCTAGCGGCCGAAAAAAGGGTTAATAGTGCCCGTGTTGCGGCGCTGACAAAACGCTTTGCAGGCGCTTCGGCAGCGCTGCCCAAACTGCCCCAAAAATGCTGCTTGCAGGACTTTTTTTCCTTTCCTGTAAGCGCACCATTTCTGTGTGAAAGCACTCGGGCTTTCACACTGGGGTGGCTTGAGAGACGCCTTTCAGGCGCTTTAAATGCGCTATTTTTAACGCTAAAATGCCTGAAAAGCGCCCCAGTGGGAAAGGGGTCTTAAATATTATTTCAAAAGCATACTCCTCTAGATCTACTGATCGTTTCAACATAGACAGGGAAAGTCATAATGGGTGTCTTAGAAACTCTTAAGCATTCCAACGTGCCTCTGTATGACAAATATCAGTGCAGGTGACAAATTTATGTATCTGTTGTAAACAGGGACACCCATCTTGGGCACGCACTGTATGTGGAGGCGCACTGAGACTAATACAGACACTCCGTCCTCACTCCAGCTGAGATTTCTCCTGCCGCTGCCACAAAGATAGCGCTGCAGCTGAGAATTTTTAAAGCTGGGTGGGCGAAGGTGGGGATTGACTGACACTGGTTCTCAATCAGGTCCGCTCCTCTTGTGAATGACAGCAGGCAGTGGACGGATCCAGAGCCAATAGGCAGCCATTTATTAGCTACAGAATTGGCCCGTTATCAATGTCATTGGTTACTGGAGTCTTTCAGCTGTGAAGCCAACAGCATTCTTTACAACCAGGGACAGGTGGGGAGGGGAGGAGGTAGCCGCTTGCTACACAGAGTACAGACACAAGCCAACAGCATTCTTTACAACCAGGGACAGGTGGGGAGGGGAGGAGGTAGCCGCTTGCTACACAGAGTACAGACACAAGCCAACAGCATTCTTTACAACCAGGGACAGGTGGGGAGGGGAGCAAAATATTCTGCTTGCTACACAGCGTACAGACACAGGCACTCTGCCTGTCTTTGTACACCAACTTAGAGTTGGTTTCAATTTCCCCCCAGTTTTGTTTTGTATGAACTGGGGGTGAATATTTTTACATTTGGTTCCGTAATTGTAATTGTAATTTTTACATTTGGTCCGCTATGTATAAGTGACACTATAGCGTACTACCTGAATCTGCTGCACGTGTCAAAAATGGGGGGGCAAAGTATACTTAATTTGACTCAGGCATTTTAAAGGGCCATACTGGCAGGAAAGTTTTGTTAGTGCTTTACTAAATTCCCCAGTGAGCTTTCCCTGAATGTAGGTTTTGCTAGTGTGTCATTATGTGCTCATTTTGAATTGCACAGAACAGGTTTATTTTAACATAGAGTTGCATGCCTTGTCATACTCCAGTGCTTTTAGACAGCTAAGAATGTGCTAGATGCTGATTAAATTTGCATTATGTTGAAGCTATTAATCCCATAACCATGTCCAATATTACTTAGTTTATTGGAAATGAGAACAAAATGTTAATTTTCTTTAATTTATCTTGGCTCTCATAGTTTATAGTACAAACCTTACCAATCAGGGATGCAAACTAGCTAATTGTCTGTTTCCCTCACTGATGACTAGCCTTTCTAACACAGAAAATGGGAGGATTGGCTTCCAAGGAGTTAGAAGCTTAGACATTTTTTCAGTAAAAAGCATTTTTAAATATGACAGAAGAGAAACTTTCCAATACAGGGGGTCCCCGGGTTACAAACAAGACAGGGACTGTAGGTTTGTTCTTAAGTTGAATTTGTTTGTAATTCGGAACAGGTAAATTTTTTAGGGGTAGCTCCAGCCCAAAAAATAGTTTTTATACTTTTTGGATAACATAGGGAAGGGTTATCACCCCTGTAACATTTGTTTTGCTGTCTGTGCCCCTGTTCAGAAGATTTCACCTCACTTTCCATCCCAATGACAAATGGATTTTTAACATTTTTGGTTGTTAGGCAAACATGGACTGGTGATAAAGCTCCAGTGGAGACACATTTTTCCCATATTAACTCTCACAGGAGTGAATTTCCCTTCCTAGGGGTAGATTTCCTCCCACTTCCTGTTGTCTCCCTCCGTTTGTAAGTGGGAGTAGTTTGTAAGTCGGATGTTTGTAAGTAGGGGACCCCCTGCAGTGGTAAGTTAATATATTTTGGGATTTACTCCTATGCCAAGTCTGATTTTAAGAATATATTGTGCCCAAAGGGGGATACTATAATTAAGTGCTGCCTACATACTGTCTAAACAACACAGCCATATCTTTGGTGTGTAAAGTTTCGTTTTTTTTAAATGTATTTATTTATTTACATCAGAAGCAATAGTATTGCTTTTATGAATGCAGTAGAAGGGTGGAAAGAGTGAGCATAGTCGGCACTTATGACATGTGCCTGTAACAGGTCCAGCAGCTCATTTTAACCTCTACAGCACTGTAAGACCACGATTGTGGAGGTATCAGGGGGGGAAGGAATCAAGATTTCACTGAAAAGAGCAGCCAGAGCTGCTAGGCAAGAGTGCCGACTATACCTGCTCTTTTCACCACCCTCCTCAATTAATAGAAGCTGTACTATAGCTTCTTTTACAAAAAGTTCTCTATGAATGATGGACAGACAGATGATTGAAAGGTCCACCTCCTCCATTCATGGAGAGCTTTCATTTAAAAAGACTAGTAAGGATAGTACAGCTTCTATGAATGGGGGCAGAAAGGGGGGCATAGTCGGCTACCTTGAAGAATGCCTATGACAGGTTCAGTAGGGGCAATGGCGGAGGAGGAGGGGCAGATAGACAGCAACTGCCAGCATTAGGGACACTTCTTTTTTAATGTAAATACCATCCCTTTTGCTGTTTTAACAAAAAATGTTTAACTAAAGCTTTAAAATGGATCTTAACTGCATCTGAGCACCACAAACCAAAAATACTATTTAATTAATTTTTAATTTTCAAAGCAAGCTCCTCCATCCAACCTTGTCTCTATGCTTTATTTTGTTGAGAAACCACTTTGAAAAACAACTCCCTAACATTTCTAGTTTTGGCCACCTAGAGTAAGGGCAAATGATTCATGTAGCATTTACTTCCTGGAATCAATCTGCCCTTAGCTCAATCATGCATGAAGGAGAGTGTGCTTAGCTGAGAAAACCCCTCATTCTCCCCTCCTGAAGACTGACAGGAAGTTACTGAAAAAATATTAAAAAAAAGACAAGTTAAATATGATATACTTTCCTATCTATTTACTAATGCTAGCAGCATGAGGGTTAAAAATAATCAATGTTGATTAGAAGAGTAAAGTTCCACTTTAATCAAAGAGTCCTACACAGAACTGAAATACTGCATGGTCTGATTTTTTATTTATTTTTTATTGCATTAAAATTTTACTTTCTCTTTTCGTCCATGGACGGACACAGCTCCTTAAATCTTGACAAAGTGGGTTATGTTCCTGTTCATAGGAGAGGACTAGGCAGAACATGTTAGTTATCTTAAAGTGGAGCTCCACCCTAAATAGCAACTTTTGCTATTTGGAACCCTCCCCCCCTCCGGTGTCACAATTGACACCTTTCAGGGGGGAGGGGGGTGAAGATACCTGTCTAAGACAGGTATTTTCACCCACATCCGGGAGTCCTGTCTCCGGGAATCTGCGGGAGTTACGTCACTTCCCACAGACTTCCCTTGGTGTTCTGGGAGACACTCGGCTCCCAGAACACAGGAGCACCAATCAGAATGGCGCAGCGCGACTCGCGCATGCGCCGTAGGGAACCGGGCATGAAGCCGCAGGGCTTCACTTCCTGGTTCCCTCAGCGAGGATGGCGGAGGGAGCAGCAGAGCGATGAGCGGTCGCTCGTCCTCTGCTGCGGACGTCGCTGGACTCCAGGACAGGTAAGTGTCCAAATATTAAAAGCCAGCAGCTGCTGTAGCTGTAGCTGCTGGCTTTTAATTTTTTTTTTCCGGTGGAGCAACCCCTTTAAAACATGTAACTTTAACAGAGTTGAACAGCCCCGCCCTCCGTACATAACCCTCCACCCTGCAGTCAGCAGCCTCAGTTTTTTTCTGCCTAGAAAAGGAGAAAGACGTGGCTCCCTTTGGGCCCAGAGTCCTGAAGAATTTTTTATTTTATTTACATTTTTTTGTGATATCTTCTACCAACTGCCGGCCCAGTTCCGGCCATCGAGCGTGCCAGTCCTTAACTTCACGCTGGTTCTGCCACAACATACCCCATGGCTCCAGGGGTGGCCGGTGAGCACATGCTCCGGGGTCCACATATGACTGGGCTGCTTGCTGTCTCACTCACAGTGGACCGGGCCGACAGCTACTCCGTACCATCGGTTGTGGGTCTGTCAGGGAAGCGCCAGCATGTCCTTGCAAGGACGGGTAAGTACGGTTCCTCCTGTCTCGGCAGGATGGAACAGCTGGGCATTCCCAGGATTAAGGGGTTCTCCTGTCCTCCCTTTCCCTGCTCTCTGTTGCCCTTTCCCCTCCTGCCCTAGGGCCCGCTGCAACCAGGGTGTACCTGTGGGGAGGGCTGCAAGTCCCTGTGGGGCGCTGGGGTCCGCTTTCTGTGAGGGGGAGTCTGTCAACTGGGACGTCTCTGCACGGCCTTCTCATCCACATCCCGAGGCTCGGGCGCCATTTTTTGCGGCACCGACGCCATTTTTAGTGTGCCTGCTTTCTCTATTAGAATTCCATTGGTGGCCATTTTGTCATGGCCGCGCTGTGGCGCAGGTCGGTATTGCAGGCGGCCATTTTCTTGTGGAAAAAAAGTGGAGAATGTAGGACTAAAAAGTCCTCCAAAAAAGTATTCTTCAACAAGGAACAAATAAATCATATATAGACTTTATTTTGTAAACCGCAATTAATTTAGCTAATACATATATAATAATTGAAAACCCACAGCACCTAACACAAAATATTAAAATCAGACTAGTCTTAAACTATGAACTATGGTGGCCATCCAACCAACCATACACACCACAATCGTCCACCCACTAATTTCCAATAGGAATTATTCACAGTTCTGGTAGTTGCCAAGCTACTGAGTTTCCATTAATTTAGGTAATTGACCTTAGATGCAAATGAAGAAATAAAAACACAGTCAATCGATTAAGGATACTGGTATATCTGGATACTTTCACAGGATACTGTCTTAGAATGAATCAATGACCAGCAGATTTATTGCACAAGCCGACTTAATTTCTCATATGTTGGTCCGGTGGAGGTAACCATAAGAGAAGTCTGGCGTTTCAGGGCAGATGACCCCGCTATAACAGCATGTATCCTCAGGTTTTAAATCATCCCGTAGGAGGGAGAACGTTATGTAACACTCACCGGTTCCTTACGAGTCTGGAGACTTTTAATCCCAGCTGATTTTAGATGGTAAGCTTTTGGTCAGTTCAATCCTACCAGTCTGCTTAAATCTGTGCAGTTTGTCTGGGAAGGGGGGTATCCGGGTATCCAGGTGTATCCAGATTAACGCAGCGTTAATGTCAGCGTTTAGACTTGGCACTGTCCAGAATAAAAGTGGATGATTTTGTCTGGTGACGATCAGATGTTTAGCTGCATGGGTCAGGCACCCATGTTCGAACTACAGCAAGTGTAGTGGCAAACTGCTTACATGTTTCGCTTTAACCACTTAAGCCCCGGACCATTTGGTAGCTAAAGGACCAGAGGTGAATTCAGAATTTTGCACTGCGCTGCTTTAACTGTAAATTGTGCGGACATGCAATGTTGTACTGAAACGAAATTTGCGTCCTTTTCTTCCCACAAATAGAGCTTTCTTTTAATGGTATTTGATTGCCTCTGCTATTTTTATTTTTTGCGAGATAAACGGAAAAATACCGAAAATTTTGAAAAAAAATTATATTTTCTACTTTTTGTTATAAGAAAAATCGAATAAACTCAATTGTAGTCATACATTTAGGCCAAAATGTATTCAGCCACATGTCTTTAGTAAAAAAAATGTCAATAAGCGTATATTTATTGGTTTGCGCAAAAGTTATAGCGTCTACAAACTAGGGTACATTTTCTGGAATTTACACAGCTTTTAATTTATGACTGCCTATCTCATTTCTTGAGGTGCTAAAATGGGAGGGCAGTACAAACCCCCCCAAATGACCCCATTTTGGAAAGTAGACACCCCAGGGAAATTGCTGAGAGGCATGTTGAGCCCATTGAATATTTTTTTTTTTTTGTCCCAAATGATTGAATAATGACAAAAAGAAAAAAAAAAGAAAAAATGTACAAAAAGTTGTCACTAAATGATATATTGCTCACACATGCCATGGTTATATGTGGAATTGCACCCCAAAATACATTCTGCTGCTTCTCCTGAGTACGGGGATACCACATGTGTGGGACTTTTTGGGAGCCTAGCCGGGTACGGGGCCCCAAAAACCAAGCACCGCCTTCAGGCTTTCTAAGGACGTAAATTTTTGATTTCACTCCTCACTACCTATCACAGTTTCGAAGGCCATAAAATGCCAAAATAGCACAAAATCCCCCCAAATGACCCCATTTTGGAAAGTAGACACCCCAAGCTATTTACTGAGAGGCATGTTCAGTCCATGGAATATTTTATATTTTGCCACAAGTTGCGGGAATATGACAAACTTTGTTTTTTTTGCACAAAGTTGTCACTAAATGATATATTGCTCACACATGCCATGGTTATATGTGGAATTGCACCCCAAAATACATTCTGCTGCTTCTCCTGAGTACGGGGATACCACATGTGTGGGACTTTTTGGGAGCCTAGCTGCGTACGGGACCCCAAAAACCAAGCACAGCCTTCAAGGTTTCTAAGGGCATCAATTTTTGATTTCACTCCTCACTACCTATCACAGTTTTGAAGGCCATAAAATGCCAAGATAGCACAAAACCCCCCAAAATGACCCCATTTTGGAAAGTAGACACCCCAAGGAAATTGCTGAGAGGCATGTTGAGCCCATTGAATATTTTTTTTTTTGTCCGAAGTGATTGAATAATGACAAAAAGAAAAAAAAAAATGTACAAAAAGTTGTCGCTAAATGATATATTGCTCAAACATGCCATGGTTATATGTAGGGATGAGCTCGGTGTTCGAGTCGAACATACGTTCGACTCGAACATCGGCTGTTCGATCGTTCGACGAAGATCGAACGATTTGGGCCGTTCGCGCCTAATTCGAGTGACGCGAACGGCCCACAATGCACTACGCCATCGCAGTCTCATCCAGGCGCTGTGATTGGCCAAGCATGCACTGTGACCCCGCATGCTTGGCCAATCACAGCGCCGGCAGCGAGGAGAGCAATGATTGGCCACAGGAAGGATGCCTGTGGCCAATTATTGCTGAGGGTGTTTAGTACACACCCCACACTATAAAAGGCCGCCAGCACGGCAGCCTAGTGTAGTGTGTTCCGGAGCAGGGAAAGAGAAGCATAGGCAGGGACAGTGACATTTTTTTTTCTTGCTTAACCTGGATTCCTTTAGTTTAGGGAAAGAGAAGGATAGGTAGGGAGAGTGTCAGTGTGTTTTACTGTGCTAATCCTTGTTTGTAGGGACAGGGAAGGACAGTGAGGGAAATTCTCATTGTGCTATACTGTGCTAAAGCATTGATCATCAACCATCTTTAAAAAAACATTTTTTATAGGGACAGAAAACTATAGGTAGGGAGAGTGTCAGTGTGTTTTACTGTGCTAATCCTTGTTTGTAGGGACAAGGAAGGACAGTGAGGGAAATTCTCCTTGTGCTATACTGTGCTAAAGCATTGATCATCAACCATCTTTAAAAAAACATTTTTTATAGGGACAGAAAACTATAGGTAGGGAGAGTGTCAGTGTGTTTTACTGTGCTAATCCTTGTTTGTAGGGACAGGGAAGGACAGTGAGGGAAATTCTCCTTGTGCTATACTGTGCTAAAGCATTGATCATCAACCATCTTTAAAAAAACATTTTTTATAGGGACAGAAAACTATAGGTAGGGAGAGTGTCAGTGTGTTTTACTGTGCTAATCCTTGTTTGTAGGGACAGGGAAGGACAGTGAGGGAAATTCTCCTTGTGCTATACTGTGCTAAAGCATTGATCATCAACCATCTTTAAAAAAACATTTTTTATAGGGACAGAAAACTATAGGTAGGGAGAGTGTCAGTGTGTTTTACTGTGCTAATCCTTGTTTGTAGGGACAGGGAAGGACAGTGAGGGAAATTCTCCTTGTGCTATACTGTGCTAAAGCATTGATCATCAACCATCTTTAAAAAAACATTTTTTATAGGGACAGAAAACTATAGGTAGGGAGAGTGTCAGTGTGTTTTACTGTGCTAATCCTTGTTTGTAGGGACAGGGAAGGACAGTGAGGGAAATTCTCCTTGTGCTATACTGTGCTAAAGCATTGATCATCAACCATCTTTAAAAAAACATTTTTTATAGGGACAGAAAACTATAGGTAGGGAGAGTGTCAGTGTGTTTTACTGTGCTAATCCTTGTTTGTAGGGACAGGGAAGGACAGTGAGGGAAATTCTCCTTGTGCTATACTGTGCTAAAGCATTGATCATCAACCATCTTTAAAAAAACATTTTTTCTAGGGACAGAAAACTATAGGTAAGGAGAGTGTCAGTGTGTTTTACTGTGCTAATCCTTGTTTGTAGGGACAGGGAAGGACAGTGAGGGAAATTCTCCTTGTGCTATACTGTGCTAAAGCATTGATCATCAACCATCTTTAAAAAAACATTTTTTATAGGGACAGAAAACTATAGGTAGGGAGAGTGTCAGTGTGTTTTACTGTGCTAATCCTTGTTTGTAGGGACAGGGAAGGACAGTGAGGGAAATTCTCCTTGTGCTATACTGTGCTAAAGCATTGATCATCAACCATCTTTAAAAAAACATTTTTTCTAGGGACAGAAAACTATAGGTAGGGAGAGTGTCAGTGTGTTTTACTGTGCTAATCCTTGTTTGTAGGGACAGGGAAGGACAGTGAGGGAAATTCTCCTTGTGCTATACTGTGCTAAAGCATTGATCATCAACCATCTTTAAAAAAACATTTTTTATAGGGACAGAAAACTATAGGTAGGGAGAGTGTCAGTGTGTTTTACTGTGCTAATCCTTGTTTGTAGGGACAGGGAAGGACAGTGAGGGAAATTCTCCTTGTGCTATACTGTGCTAAAGCATTGATCATCAACCATCTTTAAAAAAACATTTTTTATAGGGACAGAAAACTATAGGTAGGGAGAGTGTCAGTGTGTTTTACTGTGCTAATCCTTGTTTGTAGGGACAGGGAAGGACAGTGAGGGAAATTCTCCTTGTGCTATACTGTGCTAAAGCATTGATCATCAACCATCTTTAAAAAAACATTTTTTATAGGGACAGAAAACTATAGGTAGGGAGAGTGTCAGTGTGTTTTACTGTGCTAATCCTTGTTTGTAGGGACAGGGAAGGACAGTGAGGGAAATTCTCCTTGTGCTATACTGTGCTAAAGCATTGATCATCAACCATCTTTAAAAAAACATTTTTTATAGGGACAGAAAACTATAGGTAGGGAGAGTGTCAGTGTGTTTTACTGTGCTAATCCTTGTTTGTAGGGACAGGGAAGGACAGTGAGGGAAATTCTCCTTGTGCTATACTGTGCTAAAGCATTGATCATCAACCATCTTTAAAAAAACATTTTTTATAGGGACAGAAAACTATAGGTAGGGAGAGTGTCAGTGTGTTTTACTGTGCTAATCCTTGTTTGTAGGGACAGGGAAGGACAGTGAGGGAAATTCTCCTTGTGCTATACTGTGCTAAAGCATTGATCATCAACCATCTTTAAAAAAACATTTTTTATAGGGACAGAAAACTATAGGTAGGGAGAGTGTCAGTGTGTTTTACTGTGCTAAACCTTGTTTGTAGGGACAGGGAAGGACAGTGAGGGAAATTCTCATTGTGCTATACTGTGCTAAAGCATTGATCATCAACCATCTTTAAAAAAACATTTTTTATAGGGACAGAAAACTATAGGTAGGGAGAGTGTCAGTGTGTTTTACTGTGCTAAACCTTGTTTGTAGGGACAGGGAAGGACAGTGAGGGAAATTCTCATTGTGCTATACTGTGCTAAAGCATTCCTCATCAACCATCTTTGAAATCCTTGTTTTTTGGACAGTCAGGGAAATTGTCATTGTGCTATTCTGTGCGAAAGCAATCATCCTCAACCATATTTAGAAATCCTTAAGTAAAGGGACAGAGAAGGACACCTGAAGGTAGCCCTTATTGCTTTTTTCCCATCTCCCTGCAGGCCATCCATTAGAATGTCTGGAAGGCAAACAAGGAGAGGCAGACAGTCAGGAGGCAATAAAAGAGGGCAAGCAGGCTCTGTGTCTGGGGGCAACAGTGCTGGTCGTGGACGCGGTGCATTGTCATCAGCACATGGCCATGGGACACGCTTGTCCTTCTTTTCGGCAGCTGGACATGTTGAGCCACATCATGCCGAAGACTTGGTAGAGTGGATGACCAAGCCCTCCTCCTCCTCCTCATCCTCTCTCACCCAGGCTCAGGGTACTGGCAAAGCAGCTGCCAAAGCGTCCTCTTCCCTGGTATCAATGTCAGACTCATCATCAGTCACTCCTTCCCTAGACCCACCATGTCCTCCTCCTGAGCAGTCCCCCGAACTGTTTGAGCACAGTGTTGGGTACATGCTCCAGGAGGATGCCCAGCGTTTCGAAGGGTCTGATGATGAAACCCAGCTAGAGGAAGGCAGTAGCGTGAGAGCAGACAGAGGGGATGCTCAAGAAGGACACCAATCTGGCAGTCATGTTCCAGCAGCTGCAGCATACTGCCAGATTGGCTCCAGTGATGAGGAGGGAGGGGATGATGAGGTCACTGACTCCACGTGGGTGCCTAATAGGAGAGAGGAGGAGGAGGAGGATGAGGAGGAGGCACATCTCCAATGAGGCAGGATGCCCTTTGGTGGCCAGCGTAAGGGCAGTACACCGACGGAATCACACCGCAGAGCTCCGCCTGTGCAGGGCGCTGCCTCTGCCCGTCATTCAAAAAGTTCTTTGGTGTGGGCTTTTTTTGAGGCTAGTGCATCAGATCGCACAGCTGCTGTTTGCAACATATGTCTCAAGCGTATATCGCGTGGCCAAAACATCAGCCGCTTGGGTACCACATGCCTGACCAGACATATGTTGACCTGCCATGCAGCTCGTTGGCAAGCCTACCTCAAAGACCCACACCAAAGAACAAAGCGGACCTCTCCTTGCACCGCATCAGCTGGGATCTCCAACCCCACTATAACTTCAGTCCTCTCTGAAACATGCACTGAGAGGAATGAAGGTGTAGAATTAGGTGTGTCACAGCCAAGTACTTGCGGCCACTCTGCTAGCAGTACACCGACGTCCGATTCTAGCAGGCAAATTTCCCTGCCCCAGCTGCTGGACCGTCGAAAGAAGTTCACTCCCAGCCATCCACATGCCCAGCGGTTGAATGCTAGCTTGGCTAAATTGCTAGCGCTTCAACTGCTGCCTTTTCAGTTGGTAGACTCGGCCCCCTTCCGTGAGTTTGTGCAATGTGCGGTTCCTCAGTGGCAGGTTCCCAAACGCCACTTTTTCTCACGGAAGGCTATTCCGGCTCACTACCGGCATGTGGAAGGCAATGTCTTGGCCTCGCTGGACAGGGCGGTCAGCGGTAAGGTGCATATTACCGCTGACTCATGGTCCAGCAGGCATGGACAGGGACGTTACCTTTCTTTCACGGCCCATTGGGTCACTCTTTTGGCAGCTGGGAAGGATGCAGGACAAGGTGCAGTAGTGTTGGAGGTTGTTCCACCGCCACGCCTCCAAAATGCTGCTACTGGTTGTGACACACCTCTCTCCTCCACCCCCTCCTCTTCTTCCTCCATGGCCTCTTCCTGTGCTTTGTCCTCTGAACCAGCGGTGCTCCGTAGCCGTTCAAGGGGCTACGCAAGTACGCAGGCAAAAAGATGCCATGCCGTGCTTGCGCTGGTGTGTTTGGGGGACAGAAGCCACACTGGGGCAGAGGTCCTGTCTGCTCTGCAGGGCCAGGCCGAGAGGTGGTTGACGCCACGCCAGCTTAAGCCAGGAATGGTGGTTTGCGACAATGGCACCAACCTCCTCTCCACCCTCCGACAGGGACAACTGACCCATGTGCCCTGTGTGGCTCACGTCCTTAACCTGGTGGTGCAGCGGTTCTTGGGCAGGTACCCGGGCTTACAGGATGTCCTGAGGCAGGCCAGGAAAGTCTGTGTGCATTTCCGCAGATCTTATAATGCCAGTGCTCGCCTGGCTGAGCTGCAAAAGGAGTTGAACCTGCCCAAGAACCGCCTTATATGTGACATGCCCACCAGGTGGAACTCAACGTTGGCCATGCTGCAGCGGCTGCACACGCAGCAGAGGGCCATCAATGAGTACCTGTGCGACTACGGCACCAGGACAGGGTCAGGGGAGCTTGGTTTTTTTTCTCCATGCCAGTGGGGCATGATCAGGGATGCATGCACTGTCCTGGCACCATTTGAGGAGGCCACGAGGATGGTGAGCAGTGACAGTGCATGCATCAGTGACACTGTACCTCTTGTCCACCTGTTGGAGCACACGCTGCGTGGAATAATGGACAGGGCACTTGAGGCAGAACAGAGGCAGGAAGAGGAGGACTTCCTTGCCTCTCAAGGCCCCCTTTACCCAGACAGTGTTCCTTCTGTCCCACCCATCGCACAGGAAGAGGAGGAGGAGGAGGAGGATTGTGTCAGCATGGAGGTGGAGGCTGGCACTCAGCATCATCATCAGCAGTCTTTTAGGGATGATTTACAGTCCCAAGAAACCAGTGGACTTGTACGTGGCTGGGAGGAGGTGGCTGCGGATCATGTCGTCCTTAGTGACCCAGAGGACTCCGGACTGAATGCCTCAGCTAACCTACGCTGCATGGCCTCCCTGATCCTGCAAAGTCTGCGGAAGGATCCTCGTATTCTTCGGATCAAGGAGAGGGACCATTACTGGCTGGCCACTCTCCTTGATCCACGGTACAAGGGTAAGGTTGCGGACCTTATGTTACCGTCGCAGAGGGAGCAGAGGATGAGACAACTCCGGGAGGCCTTGCAGAAAGGTCTGTGCAACGCGTTCCCAGAGACTGGGAGGTTACAAACTCCTGGTCCTGGACAACGAGTTGCTGAGGCTTCGGCCAGTCAAAGAAGGAGCGGTGGGGAAGGTGGCCGTCTGACCAATGCGTTCAGACAATTCTTTAGTCCGCAGCCCCAAAGTATGATCGGTTCCAGCAACCATCGCCAGCGTCTGATAAACATGGTGCAGGAATATCTAGGGGCAAGGTCAGACTTGGACACCTTCCCCACCGAAAATCCTCTGGCTTACTGGGTCTTGAGGATGGATCACTGGCCAGAGCTTGCACAGTATGCAATTGAGCTACTGGCCTGTCCTGCATCCAGCGTTCTTTCGGAACGCACATTCAGTGCTGCTGGAGGATTTGTCACGGATCACAGGGTGCGCCTGTCCACCGACTCGGTTGATCGACTGACTTTCATCAAGATGAACCAGTCTTGGATCACCACCAGCTACCACACACCTGATGCTGATATAACAGACTAATTGATTTTAACATGTCACATCCCTTCAAGACTGATGCTGATGCTGAGTGCCTGTGCTGTTATGTTGACTGGCTATCCTCCTCCTCCGAGTCCTCAATGATACGATTGATGATGATAGCTTGGAAGATCATTTTTGTTTATGGGTGCCGCCACCAGTGGCTAAGGCCCAATTTTTCAGCCCCTGTTTAACAGGGGCGTGTAATTACAATTTTTGAAGCAATACTTTGCAACAGGGCTCATTGCTGTGCTCCAAGTACAGTATCTGTGAGGGGTTGCAGTGTTGTGCCACCAGTGCCTAAGGCCCAATTTTTCAGCCCCTGTTCAACAGGGGCATGTAATTACAATTCTTGATCTAATAATTCACAGCAGGGCCCATTGCTGCACCCACCAAGAGTAACTCTGAGGGCTTACAGTGTTGTGGCAACGCCACCACCACCACCACCACGAAAGGCCCAATTTTTCAGCCCCTGTTCAAAAGGGGCATGTAATTACAATTCTTGATCTAATAATTCACAGCAGGGCCCATTCCTGCACCCACCAAGAGTAACTCTGAGGGCTTACAGTGTTGTGGCACCACCACCACCACCACCACCACGAAAGGCCCAATTTTTCAGCCCCTGTTCAACAGGGGCATGCAATTACAATTCTTGATCTAATAATTCACAGCAGGGCCCATTGCTGCACCCACCAAGAGTAACTGTCAGGGCTTACAGTGTTGTGGCACCAGCACCACCATCAAAGGCCCAATTTTTACTACCACTGTTCAACAATTATATGTAATTACAATTCCTGATATAATAGTTGACAGCAGGGCGTTCCAGCACCAACCAAGAGTAACTGTGAGTGCTTACAGTGTTGTGCCAACACCAACAACTAAGGGGCCTATTTCTGCAGAGTATATACGGCAGGTCCCTACTTTCAAACATCCAACTTACAAACGACTCCTACTTGCAAACACAAGAAGACAACAGGAAGTGAGAGGAAATCTACCCCTAGGAAGGAAAATTCTCTCCTGTAAGAATTAATATGGGAGAAAGGTGTCTCCTCTGTACTGATGCTTTATCACCAATCCTTGTTTCAAGAAAAACACCACATTTCAAAAACAGTTGTCATTGGGACGGAAAGTGAGGTGAAATGTTCTGAACAGGGGCACAGACAGCAAAACAAATGTTACAGGGGTGATAACCCTTACCTATGTTTTCCAAAAAGTTTAAAAATAGATTTTTGGGCTGGAGCTACACTTAAACAATGTACCTGTTCAAAATTACAAACACATTCTATATAAGAACAAACCTACAGTCCCTGTCTTGTATGCACCGCCTGTATACGGCTGTTCAGAGTATATAGGGCCTTTTTTATTTTGTGTGCGGTGTTCCCCTTAATATCCATACAAGACCCAAAGGGGCTGGTAATGGGCTGGGGTGGGGGGGGGGGGGTCATGGGGTAGCTATGCCATTTTTCTTAAAGATTTTCATCCATATTACCGGGACCAGACATTACATTAAAGCCGCAAGCAGTTTTAAATGGCTTTTTTTTCCTTTAGAAGTGTCATTTTGTGCAGGGACAGTTCTAAACACGGGAAACACGTGGCACTTCACAGGCATACTTTAGACACCCCCCAGGTACGATATTTAAAGGAATATTTGACTTTTTTTTTTTTCACTTTATGCATCATTAAAATGACTGCTCCCGAAAAACGACCGTTTTTAAAACTTCTTTTTGCATTGATACATGTCCCCTGGTGCAGAACCCGGGTTCCCAAACCCTTTTTAGGACAATAACATGCATAATAGTCGTTATAATTAGCACTTTAGAATTCGAACGTTCGCATCCATTGTATTTAATAGGGTTCTAATGTTCGTACGAACGTTCGGTCCGTTTGCGGGTTCTGGTGCGAACCGAACCCGGGGGTGTTCGGCTCATCACTAGTTATATGCAGAATTGCACCCCAAAATACATTTGGTTGCTTCTCCTGAGTACGGGGATACCACATGTGTGGGACTTTTTGAGAGCCTAGCCTCGTACGGGCCCCCGAAAACCAAGCACCGCCTTCAGGATTTCTAAGGGCACAAATTTTTGATTTCACTCCTCACTACCTATCACAGTTTTGAAGGCCATAAAATGCCAAGATAGCCCAAAACCCCCACAAATGACCCCATTTTGGAAAGTAGACACCCCAAGCTATTTGCCGAGAGGCATGGTGAGTATTTTACAGCTCTCATTTGTTTTTGAAAATGAAGAAAGACATTTTATTTATTTTTTTATTTTTTCAATTTTTAAAACTTTGTGACAAAAAGCGAGATCTGCAAAATACTCAACATACCTCTCAGCAAATAGCTTGGGGTGTCTACTTTCCAAAATGGGGTCATTTGGGGGGGTTTTGTGCCATCTGGGCATTCCATGGCCTCCGAAACTGTGATAGGCAGTGAGGAGTAAAATCAAAAATTTACACCCATAGAAATCCTGAAGGCGGTGCTTGGTTTTCGGGGTCCTGTACGCGGCTAGGCTCCCAAAATGTCTCACACATGTGGTATCCCCGTACTCAGGAGAGGCAACAGAATGTATTTTGGGGTGCAATTCCACATATAACCATGGCATGTTTGAGCAATATATAATTTAGTGACAACTTTTTGTAAATTTTTTATTTTTTTTTATTTTTGTCATTATTCAATCACTTGGGACAAAAAAAAAAAAAATATTCAATGGGCTCAACATGCCTCTCAGCAAATAGCTTGAGGTGTCTACTTTCCAAAATGGGGTCATTTGGGGGGGTTTTGAACTGTCCTGGCATTATATGCACAACATTAGGAAGCTTATGTCACACATCATCCACTCTTCTAACCACTTGAAGACAAAGCCCTTTCTGACACTTTTTGTTTACATGAAAACATTTTTTTTTTTGCAAGAAAATTATGTTGAACCCCCAAACATTATATATCTTTTTAAAGCAAAGGCCCTACAGATTAAAATAGTGGGTGTTGCATTTTTTTTTCCACACATTATTTGCGCAGCGATTTTTCAAACGCATTTTTTGGGGGAAAAACACACTTTTTTTATTTTTAATGCACTAAAAAACACTATATTGCCCAAATGTTTGATGAAATAAAAAAGATGATCTTAGGCCGAGTACATGGATACCAAACACGACATGCTTTAAAATTGCGCACAAACGCGCAGCGGCGAGAAACTACATTCATTTTTAAAAGCATTTAAAAGCCTTTACAGGTTACCACGTTGGATTTACAGAGGAGGTCTACTGCTAAAATTACTGCCCTCGATCTGACCTTCGCGGTGATACCTCACATGCATGATGCAATTGCTATTTACATATGACGCTAGACCGACGCTTGCGTTCGCCTTTGCGCAAGAGCAGGGGGTGACAGCGGTGCTTTTTTTTTATTTTTTTTTTTTATTATTATTTATTTTGCTTTTTTATTTTATTTTTAAATTGTTCCTTCCATATTTTTTTTTTTTTATCATTTTTATTGTTATCTCAGGGAATGTAAATATCCCCTATGATAGCAATAAGTAGTGACAGGTACTCTTTTTTTGAAAAAAAATGGGGGGTTAGACCCTAGATCTTTCCTCTGCCCTCAAAGCATCTAACCACACCAAGATCGGTGTGATAAAATGCTTTCCCAATTTCCCAATGGCGCTGTTTATATCCGGGGGGGGGCATTCCCTCCCACTGCTTATAAAAGCAGTCCAGAGGCTAATTAGCCACTAGGATTGCTTTTACATGAAAGCCGGCCGCTGGCTGAAAAGAATGATACCTGCAGGCATCAATCTGGTATAACCATTCAAAGTCCAGCAACATACCAGTACGTTGCTGGTCCTTGTTGGACATGTATTGTAATCTTTTTTTTCATGCAGCCTGTTGGATGAACGAAAAAAAGAGATTGATCGGTGGGTATGCCCACCATTAGAATACCTCCCTTCATCCACCCACTTCTAAAGATGGGCATATATGCCGAAGCATGGGGGCATCCTCCCGCAAAAAAGTTATGCCGCGTACACACGGTCGGACTTTTCCACGGGCAAGCCTTCGTCGGAATTTCGACCGTATGTACGTGGCATAAAAGGTTATGCCGCTTACACACGGTCGAACTTTTCCACGGGCAAGCCTCCGTCGGAATTTCGACCGTATATACGCGGCATTAGGAGCAAAATCGCTCCTCCGCCCCTGCTGCCCCCATGCTTCGGCATATATGCTCTTTTTTTAACTGTGGTGGTGAAATCACCTCCTACAGCGTTGGAGTCACGGCTTTATGTATCGTGGGAGCAAACGCTGTTGCTGTCAAGATAAATAAATCCGCGATGCAACTGAATGGCGTACCTGCTAAGCAAATGATGGTTAACATTAAAACAAAGTAACATTACAGTACAACAGTAAGACCTTACCATACCATACCTGCAAAGCAAATACCAAAACAAAACCTAGTAAAAAATAAAACATTTTTTTAACGCAACCTGTGCTTAAAATATATATATGCCGAAGCATGGGGGCATCCTCCCGCAAAAAAGTTATGCCGCGTACACACGGTCGGACTTTTCCACGGGCAAGCCTTTGTCGAAATTTCGACCGTATGTACGTGGCATAAAAGGTTATGCCGCGTACACACGGTCGAACTTTTCCACGGGCAAGCCTCCGTCGGAATTTCGACCGTATATACGCGGCATTAGGAGCAAAATCGCTCCTCCGCCCCTGCTGCCCCCATGCTTCGGCATATATGCTCTTTTTTTAACTGTGGTGGTGAAATCACCTCCTACAGCGTTGGAGTCACGGCTTTATGTATCGTGGGAGCAAACGCTGTTGCTGTCAAGATAAATAAATCCGCGATGCAACTGAATGGCGTACCTGCTAAGCAAATGATGGTTAACATTAAAACAAAGTAACATTACAGTACAACAGTAAGACCTTACCATACCATACCTGCAAAGCAAATACCAAAACAAAACCTAGTAAAAAATAAAACATTTTTTTAACGCAACCTGTGCCTAAAATATATATATGCCGAAGCATGGGGGCATCCTCCCGCAAAAAAGTTATGCCGCGTACACACGGTCGAACATTTCCACGGGCAAGCCTCCGTCAGAATTTCGACCGTATATACGCGGCATTAGGAGCAAAATCGCTCCTCCGCCCCTGCTGCCCCCATGCTTCGGCATATATGCTCTTTTATTTTAACTGTGGTGGTGAAATCACCTCCTACAGCACTGGAGTCACGGCTTTATGTATCGTGGGAGCAAACGCTGTTGCTGTCAAGATAAATAATTCCGCGCTGCAGTTGAATGGCGCACCTGAAAACAAAACATTACATACCTGAAAAGCAAGCATGATAAAACATTGCAGAATGGAATACAGTAAAAAAGAGCAGAACAATAGAGAGAAAATAGAGAGAGAGAGAGAGAGAGAGAGAACAATAAAACTACAACTATTTTTGTTTTTTTTCTTTTATATTTTTTTTGTTTTTTTGTTTTTTACGTTTTTTTTTTTCTTTTTTACACTTTTTTTTTAAACTTTAACAACTGTAATGGTTCGGGTCTCTCAAAATGTAATGGCATCTTGGGAGACCCTGTGTAAGTGTGTCCTAGTCTGTGAAATGCTGTACCCTACGCTAAAACTTCACTTTTGAGTGGTAGCGTTCAAAACATTCACCAACGCAAAGACCAGGTTTGTCAGGACAGAGTGGACAATAATAACGGGTGTCACGCCTAAATCCGCGCTTGCTACAGACACGACATCTTTTTTGGGGGGTTCGTTGGGTAGGGGTACTCGGGAGGAGATGCGTATAATGCCTCTCATGCAGCCGGCTTACTGCATTTGGTAGGGGATGGTGAGGTGCAGAACCGCCTGGATACAGGAGTTCTGTGACTATCTCATTCTGGAATTTTAGAAGAGAGAAAAGTCCCGCCTGAAGCTCTGTATAGCACATGAGCGTTCAGCAAAGCCAATTGAAATAAGGATAGAGACACTTTTTTGTACCAGCGTCTCGCCTTACGGTCAATTAGATACGGCGCCATCAACTGGTCGTTGAGGTCCACCCCTCCCATATTTTTGTTATATTCGTGGACACAGAGGGGTTTCTCCACAACACCAGTCGCCGTACGAATTTGGACTGTCGTGTCTGCATGAAGGGAGGTAAGAAGGAAAACATTCTTATTGTCCCTCCACTTCATAGCGAGCAAGTTATTACACTTTACGCAGGCTCTCTCCCCCAGCCTAAGACGGGCATCTACAAGCCGCTGGGGAAAGCCCCGGCGATTAGGTCGCAAGGTGCCACATGCTCCAATCTGATGATCAAACAAGTGACTAAACAGTGGCACGCTCGTGTAATAATTGTCCACATACAAGTGGTACCCCTTTCCGAATAAGGGTGACACCAAGTTCCACACTATCTTGCCAGCACTCCCTATGTAATCCGGGCAGTTGACCGGCTCAACCTGACTGTCTTTTCCCTCATAAACCATAAAGCTCCATACATAGCCTGTTGCCCTGTCACAGCACTTATAGAGCTTGACCCCGTATCTGGCACGCTTGCTGGGAAGGTACTGCTTGAAAGCCAAGCGGCCAGAAAATTTAATCAGGGACTCATCAACGCAGACAACTTGATCGGGAATAAACAAGGCTGCAAAACGTTCGTTGAAGTGGTTTATGAGGGGCCGAATTTTATAGAGCCGGTCGTATTCAGGGTCCCCACGTGGACGACAAAGTTCATTGCCGTTGAAGTGCATGAACCGCAAAATCTGCTCGTATCGTTTCTTGGGCATGGAGGCAGAGAACACGGGCATGTGGTCAATTGGGTGCGTGGACCAATAAGCACGCAATGACGGGAATTTATGTGTGCCCATGTTGAGGGAAAGGCCCAGAAAGGTCTTAAATTCGGAAACCGTAATTGGTTTCCAATCTTTGGCAATGGAAGGCAACTGGGGATTAGCGGCGATGAATTGACCAGCATATAAATTACTCTGGTCCACAATAGATCTATAGAGATCTTCCGTGAAAAACAGCGAATAATAATCGGCATAAAATCAGCTGTTTCCACCTGAATACCGGGTTGGGCAGTGAATGGGGGAAGTACGGGTTCTGCAGAAGTGGTGGGGACCCAATCAGGATAGGCGAATTCTGCAGGAAGGGCACTATGGGTACGACGGGCCTGCCTTTGTCTTCTTATTGGTGGCAGCGGGACACTACTTGTGCTTGCCACCTCGCCAGCTTGAACTGCACTTATGGGACTCGCCACGTCACCACGTGATACTGCAGTGCTGGATGTACGCCCAGGCTGTACTAGGCCGCTGGTGCTTGCCAATTCACCAGAAGGAATAGCGGCGCTAGTACTCCTCTGCTCCATGATACGAGAGCCCTGCGGTTGTTGCTCCTCAACAACCTCAGAAGATCGGGATCGGGTACGCCTGACCTTAGCAGGGACCTCAACTTCGTCATCAGAGCTATCTGACGTGGGGCCGCTGACGTCACTGTCTTCTACGGGAAGATATTCTGAGCCTGAATGTGACAGATACGTGACCTCCTCTTCACTATCTGTCATGCTCAGAATCTCGTAGGCCTCTTTACTAGTGTACCTTCGACTTGCCATTTTGGGCTCTAAATTTAGGGGTACACTAGTAAGATTCACAGGAAAAAAAAGCACCCGACTGTCGTCAGCAAATATATCAAACGCTACAAAAAAAACTATTAGCGGTCGCAGGGATCAGGACTGTCTCTGCGAACGCTGCAGTTATGTGTTTTGTGTTTGGTAAGTGACAGTGATCGATCGATACTGCACTTGGGTGGGCTGGGCTGGGCTGGGCGGAGGGGCTAAACGCAGGTGCTAGCAGGTATCTGGGCTGATCCCGCTAACACTGCGTTTTTGGGAACCCTAAACCGCTGGGGACGCTAGTATAGATCTGATCAGATACTATACCACTAAGGGAGGTGTATGCTTTGCGCGTGGGTGTTAGCGTTACTGGCACTAACCTAACGCTGCCTGGGGCGACGCAGACCCTCTCTGGCGCTAAAACCTAATTGATCTCACCCGCCGGGCGATCAGGGGGTTAAACCTTTATTGGGTTATATACGGCGGGTGCCCTGATGCTATAAAAAGCAAACTAACCAACCAGCATCACCCGTAACCTTTATATGGTGATCACTGGTGAAAGGGTTAACTAGGGGCAATCAGGGGGTTAAAACCTTTATTAGGTTAAATATGGGGGTAACCGACGCTATATAAAAACCTGACGGGTTACCTAAATAACTAAATAACTAACTGGGTAACCAGTGTCACCAGTGACGCTTATACGGTGATCACTGGTGAAAGGGTTAACTCTAGGGGCAATCAGGGGGTTAAAATAATATATGGGGGTATTTGACGCTAATAAAAACCTGCGGCGAACCTAAAAATAATTAACTGGCTATCTAGGGCACCACCGGCACTAAATACAGCGATCGAAAATACGACGCTGGCGTTAGGGGGTGAAAGGGTTACCTGGGGGGCGATCAAGGGGTTAAACCTTTATTAGGGGGGGTTAGGGGGCTACCCTGGACCTAAAGGGGCCTAATCCTAACTGCCTTCAAATTTTTACTATCACAGATGACACTAAAAGCAGTGATCAGTAAAATAAATGATCACTGCAATCAGTGACACTGTGATTGGGGGCTGGGGGGTGACCTGGGGGGTGACCTGGGGGTGACTGGGGGGTGAAATGTGTGCCTATGTGTACCTAGGTGTCAGTGGACTGTTGGTGCACTAACCTGCTTCCTCTCTCCTCGGCGCCGGAATCGAAAAGACCGCCGCGAGGGAGATGACATCACTTCCTCCTGCCTGTGTTTACATCACATGGCAGAGGAAGCATTTTCATTGGCCGGGAGCGATCGCGAGGGGGTGGCCGAAATCGAATGGTCACCCCCTCATCTCCGAACGCTCCCCAACGATTAACGGCCGCTCACTGTATAGAAGGGGGGTCCGATCGGACCCCCCAACTGTACAAAGGCGATCACGTATGCTCTACGTGATTGTGCCTGTCGGTGCCATTCTGCCGACGTATATATACAGTGAGCGGTCGTTAAGTGGTTAAAGAAAGCTTCATCAGAGCTTTTTTTTTCTATATGGGTTTATATTCAGAGGAACTTTTACTTTTACTTTTATTAATTTTATCTTCTAATATATCTTCCTAGAACCCTAAACCCCCTAAAGAAGACCCCAAGGGTCGAAATGCATTGGGGTGTTCATTTGGATATTAATGTCGCATATAACTGACCAGTCATGTTCTCCTGGAGGCTTCTCTGTCATTGAGTGATGTTTTGTGCTGTTGATTGTATCATGAACCAGAGCTTGTATTTCAATAAATGTACTTATTTTATTCCCAATTTCTTTATTTATCCAACATATGTATACAATCTTTCCAATGTCTTGCTGCCTAGAAAAAACCCCTGTGGAAATCTTTCCTTCGTTATTTACACTTCTTGGGTTGTGCAGCCCCGGGTACTCTCACATATGTGTTTTTCTCTTCCGTTCTGGCCTTTTGGGTGGTTAAACACCCGTTCCCCTTCCAAACACATGAGAGACCCAATAAGAGCTGAGGCATACTCCCATTGCTTGAGGATGTAGCTGAAATAGATTGTCATATCTAGGCTTAGGAGGATACACTCCTGGGATGAAGGAAGACATTCATTCTTCCCTCCCCATTCCTCATTCATTTGGTTGAACCAATATGCCTTCAGCTCTGTCAACAATTAAACAAAAATTAAATATATAAATATATGAACATGAAATACTATGGTTAGATGACCACCAATTTTGTATATAACTTTGTACACAATCATTTGAACATTTTAGTTTGCCATTCTGCGCCTGTCCTCCATCGGTTCACTGCGCCTGGCTCGGTGGCACCGGGCAATTGATCCCCTTCTCCATCCGACTTCCCGGCACGGTGGGGGGACGCATTTCCCTTTGCAGTTCTCCCCTTGTGTTTCCCACGGTGGAGCCCTCCCCAGGGGCCATCGTGGGGAGCCTCCTCCGTGCCGGCGGCGTCCCCTGATCACCACCGGACTGTCAACGATGACGCGCGCGCATGCGCGGGTTTTCCGCGGGCGCGCCGTCATGACGTCACGCTTTTGCATCGGAGGTGACGGCAGTTGCCGGGGCTCACGCCTTCTGGAACGCCGAGGGGGCCACGTAGACACCGCTCAATCAGTGGCAGGAGCGAGCAGGGGAGGTCTGGTGGGGAGGAGGCTGGCACCTGCAGCTCATGGGCAATCAACGGGGATCTAATTTAAGTGGTGGCTCCCAGATGATCTTTAGTTGATCCTGGCAATGCTGCCACTGCACATCATAAGAACAAGTAAGCATTAGATAAGCATATAACCTTAAACATGTCAGTTCGGCTGATACTGGTACCCTATTAATACTTTTTTGAGTTTTGTCTCCAATTGGGGCTAACTACTTTAATATTACCCAATCTCGTTAATATATAACTCAACTACGTCTTTTCCATTGCTGTAAAGAGCAGGTTTATTCATCTTATTCCAATACTGGTAGTTAGCATTTGTTTACTCATTATAATTGATACACTCGCACAGGCATTCCACGCACTAGTCCCAATACCTTTACAACCTCCATCACAATCCAATCTAGCCTATTCACAATTTGCTGTTTCACCTCACTCCCTTTTTTTTGTATCACTTGTTTAGCATACTTTTAGAATTTCCCCCATTACTAAGCACACTTTAGCACAGTAAGTACACCCACTTCTACTATTGAACATCAACACCATTCTATTTAGATTATATTAATTCATCTAATTCAGGTCCAATACAGATTAATTTAACTACAAACCATCTAAACTAATGGTGAAACCATGCAATTAAACCTATAGGTTTAACCAACATGAATAATTATCTAACTTAATATGTGCCAGTTCACAAGTATAAAAACTATACAAAATATTTATTTACATATATACTCGACTAAGTTTTCCCCATGTCCAGTTGCAGGTGCCTTGCCCAACCCCCCCCCCCCACTCTCCCCTGTGGCTCCAAATGCTTGGCTCCCTGTAAGCCCGATGGACTGTGGATCTGCCTGGTGGGTGCGGAGGGGACGTGCAGAGCCGGTGGGTTGTCGGGCGCGAACGGTTCAAGCCATCTGGTCTGTGTGATGCATCTCCACCTTTGCATTTATTTAATGGTAAACACACCTCCATGCACATGGAGATACATGTCTTTGTACAACTTTAAATGATACAATGATATTTTGGTATACTGTTAAATGGTCTGAATTTACTTTTATTAATTTTATCTTCTAATATATCTTCCTAGAACCCTAAACCCCCTGAAGAAGACCCCAAGGGTCGAAATGCATTGGGGTGTTCATTTGGATATTAATGTCGCATATAACTGACCAGTCATGTTCTCCTGGAGGCTTCTCTGTCATTGAGTGATGTTTTGTGCTGTTGATTGTATCATGAACCAGAGCTTGTATTTCAATAAATGTACTTATTTTATTCCCAATTTCTTTATTTATCCAACATATGTATACAATCTTTCCAATGTCTTGCTGCCTAGAAAAAACCCCTGGGGAAATCTTTCCTTCGTTATATATTCAGAGGAACTAACCCGCGGTGAACCCTGTATACTACAGATAATTTCCCGAATATCATACGAAGTCATATTACCAATCTATGTGGGGGACTTTTAAACAGGATTAAAGGGGTTGTAAAGGTTCGTTTTTTATTTTCTAAATAGGTTCCTTTAAGCTAGTGCATTGTTGGTTCACTTACCTTTTCCTTAGATTTCCCTTCTAAATATTTGTTTTCTTTGTTTTCTTTGTCTGAATTTCTCACTTCCTGTTCCTCCTCAGTAAGCTGTTCAGTAAGCTGTTCTGGCTGACTAAACACCACTCGGATGATGGTGTGAAGTTCAGTGAGGAGAAACAGGAAGTGAGAAATTCAGACAAAGAAAAAAAACATTTAGAAGGTAAATCAAAGGAAAAGGTAAGTGAACCAACAATGCACTAGCTTAAAGAAACCTATTTAGAAAATAAAAAATGAACCTTTACAACCCCTTTAAATATACCTGATCCCCGGCAATAATATAGTGGATGAGCTATTTATACCAAATTTTTTGTTTTTTGTAGGCCATTTTCTTGGGGTCCGTGCCCTTTTTATCTGAGGCGTCTGGCAGCCATTTTGGAGTTGGTTTGGGCCTCTAGCTTTCTGAACGGCGCACAGCTCATTCTCCTCACAGTTTTCTTCCTCACAGTTTTCTTCCTTGCACAAACGTGCTGTGTGTACAAGGGAGGCAGGCAGCGGTGCTGAGCGGTCTCCCTCTGGGTAGTGAATCCCCTGGGTTACCCCCCGGTCAGTGCAGCAAGGAGGGTGGACTTCTTAAGTGTTTTTCACTTGGTCCCTGAGGGCTGTCAGTGGGTGTTAATGGAGTCAGTATGTGACCTTTCTTCCCCTAAATTGCCGGAAGACAGCTAACGGTGCCCCTGCACCTACGGTTTCCATGGATACGCTGTTGACAGTCCTGGAATCATTTGTTGCCAGGGTAGAAACGTTGTGCAGGCGTAAGGGGGGGTAAAAAAGCGCCCCCTCCCCCCGCCATCTTCTGGGGAGTGCAAGACAGGGCACTTGTGAGTGCACTTCTTGATGCTGTGAGGGACACTCTCAAGCTGGTAGATGCAGCTGGGACTTCCGCAGCGGAGTCTGTCTCTTTTGGGTCACACAAATCTGACAGCTTTGTGAAAGTTTTTTCCTTATGTCACTTTCTCTGAAAGTTCATAGATAAGGAATGGGAACAGCCGCAGAGGTTCTTTGTGGTCCCTCAGCGCAAGGCGGTCCGTTATCCTTTTGGGGAGTGCCTTTTAAAAAAAAAAATGTGCCTCTCCTCCGGTCGTGGACACCCCGGTCTCACGGCTACATAAGGTAACCACTCTCCCGGTAGAGGGAACCCCTGCCTTTAGGGACCCTACTGATAGGAGGTCCGAAACAGTGACCCACTCCAGGTTCACCATGCTGGGGTCAGCGTTGCGACCTATATTGGCTGCGACATTGGTGTCTCAGACATTCACTGAATGGGTGCAGTGGTGTAGTGGTTAACTCCCTCACCTGGCAGCAAGAGGGTCACTGGTTTGAACCCAGACCCTGACACCGTCTGCCTGGAGTTTGCATGTTCTCCCTGTGTCTGTGTGTGTTTCCTCCTGGTACTCCGGTCTCCTCCAACACTCCAAAGACATGCGCGCCTTTGGCGCCACAGTAAAAACACACACACTAATACATACACAGTGTGTGTATGTAAAAATACCAAATGGTACAGGGCTTTGTTTATGCCTGTGATGCCACCCTCGGTGCGGCCCCCTTGATTTCCAGAGCCTCTGTATCTGCAGTGGTACTGCGCTGCCTGATTGGCTGAAATTCTGGCCCGCTGACCAAGCATCCAAAAGAGCTCTGGCAGATTGCCTTTCAGAGGCTTTTTGGTACCTCACTTCTCCCGCAGTCCTCTAAAAGGGAAGGAGCCATGCTGTTGGCCGGGGCCCTTCTATTCCGCACAGAAGCAGTATTTTCGTCAGATCCTCCCAGACTGACAAGGCTCCAGCTGGGGGACAGAAGCGTCCCTGGGTGAGTAAGCCAAAAAAAGCCGGCTAACAAGCCTGCTACCGCATGAAAATTTGCCCCGCCCGACTCAGGGGTGGGGGGACGGTTGGAGCTGTAGTAGAAAGTAAGAGCCGCATAATCTGATGCCTCCTCTGTAGTGCTGGCTCCTGTTCCATGCAGAGTGATACCAACTGCACTCCACCTCTTATCCCAGCTAGCGGTCTCCAGAGTGGTGCCAGCAGCAGGAAAAAAGAGATCTTCAGGTCAGTGTGAAGCAATACACTGGGCATAATAGTATAAGGCTGCTTTCACACTGATGTGCTGCGGTCACATCGCAGGTGCAGTGCAGTGCAGTGTACCTGCATGTATCCTGCTCTTAGCCATAGACTTCTATTATATCCTGCAGGCTTGATAAACCACTTGATGTAAACCCATGATTGCTGTGCAATGCATGCGATTGTGACATGGTAAAATAGGCAATTAGAGGTTTAAATCAGGTGTGAGGAGGCGACACTGTGTCCGGTGATCTTTGACTTCTCCCATGTTGTTCCGGTAAAGCTCTACCTCTTTAAGGTTGCCTACCCCTGCTATAGAGTTATACTTAAGGAAAGCTTTGAAAAGTATACAGCTTCTTAGAAACATGATAATGTAACACCGGTGTCATTATAAAGGCTGTGTTAAATGTTTATTTGTGAAACTAAATTTTTATATAAAAAGTAAGAAAAAATACATAAAATATCACTTTAAAAATGTGTAGCAATCTGATAAAAAAATAATCCTCAATCATTCCAGCATTAGCTTATCAGGCTTATATTGGCGTTTCTCCAATTTTCCCATTCCTTTGTCCTTTAGTGACAAATAAAAACATCAGTTGCTATCATTTTCCAGTGTATATATCTATTTATGGTAGATCTCACACTATACACTGCTGGCAAACCTAATCCAGAATATACAATCAGATTACATATGGTCTTCTTTAAAATAACCATTGCCCCATCGGGTTTATTTTATCTATAGTCATGATGAAACTGTAACAGACAACATTGACTTACCAAATCTGGAGGGTTGGGGGTCTCTGTGCAATACATAGTTATGTGATATTACTAAAGGAAACCGAACAAAGGGATTGTTTGGTCACCTTTGGCCCAAAACGAACCCAGTATTTGAGCACCATTTTTAACATATTTAATATAGAACATAAATAAGTAACAAACACAGTGATGGCTGACATGACCGGATTTTACCATAATTAAAATTTTTATCTCACTAGTGACTTGACTTTCAGGGAATTTTTTTATTTTTTTATTTTTTTACTGTGTCAGAGAAAAAGTACTCTTCTAAACCAGTTTCCAGCCTTGAGGCCTGGTTCACACTGGGGCGACAAACGCTCCGACATTGGGAGCTCATGTCGCATGACGTGTGAAAATCAATGTTTCCCTATGAGAGCCGTCTTAACTGGTCCGACACATGTCGGTCCGACTTTGAGAATGCTCCCTGTACTACTTTGGTCCGACTTTGATCCGACTTCAGCCCATTGACTATCATTGAAGTCGGATCAAAGTCGGACCGCAGACTTGCATGATCCGACTTTGGCATGCGACTTGTGCTGTACTGCTCTTGAGGGGGAACTCCAGGCCAAATTTTTAATAAAAAAAACGGCGTGGGTTCCCCCTCCAGGAGCATACCAGGCCCTTGGGTCTGGTCTGGATTTGAAGGGGAACCCCTACGCCGAAAAACGGCGTGGGGGTCCCCCCAAGATCCAAACCAGAACCTTATCTGAGCACGCAACCTGGCAGGCCGCAGGGGAAGAGGGGGGACGAGGGAGCGGCCCCCCCTCCCTCCTGAACCGTACCAGGCCGCATGCCCTCAACATGGGGGGTTTGGTGCTCTGGGGCAGGGGGGCGACCTGCGGCCCCCCTGCCCCCATGTTGATGAGGACAGGGCCTCTTCCCGACAACCCTGGCCGTTGGTTGTCGGGGTCTGCGGGCGGGGGGCTTATCGGAATCCGGGAGCCCCCTTTAATAAAAGGGGCCCCCGGATCCCGGCCCCCCCACCCTATGTGAATGAGTATGGGGTAAATCGTACCCCTACCCATTCACCTGGTGTAAAAAAATTGCAATAAAAAAAACACACAGCTTTTTTAAGTATTTTATTGCACAGCTCCGGGGGTCTCCGCGCTCTCCGGTTCTTTCTTCTGCCAGGCCTCCGCTAACTTCTTTAGCTCTTTTGCTAGAGGGCCCGGTCTTCTCCGTCGCCATCTTCTTCTACCGCTATCCGGTTCTTCTCCCGCTCTCCGGTTCTTTCTTCCACCGGGCCTCCGCTAACTTCTTTAGCTCTTTTGCTAGCGGAGGCCCGGTCTTCTCCGTCGCCTTCTTCTTCTCCCGCTATTCGGTTCTTTCTTCCGCCGGCCCCTCCACTAACTTCTTTAGCTCTTTTGCTAGTGGAGGGGCCGGTCTTCCCGTCGTCGTCACCGTCTTCTTCTCTCTTCTCCTCCTCGATGTTGACGCATCGCTTCCTCCCGCTGTAATACTGGCTGTCCGCTCCGCTCCGCCTTGATATAGGCTTCTCATGACGTCACAGTCACATGCTCCCATGACGTCACAGTCACATGCTCCGGGGCCACCCGGAGCATGTGACTGTGACGTCATGAGAAGCCTATATCAAGGCGGAGCGGAGCGGACAGCCAGTATTACAGTGGGAGGAAGCGACGCGTCAACATCGGGGAGGAGAAGAGAGAAGAAGACGGTGACGACGACGGGAAGACCGGCCCCTCCACTAGCAAAAGAGCTAAAGAAGTTAGCAGAGGCCCGGCAGAAGAAAGAACCGGAGAGAGGGAGAAGAACCGGATAGCGGGAGAAGAAGAAGGCGACAGAGAAGACCGGGCCCCCTAGCAAAAGAGCTAAAGAAGTTAGCGGAGGCCCGGCAGAAGAAAGAACCGGAGAGCGGGAGAAGAACCGGAAAGCGGGAGAAGAAGAAGGCGACGGAGAAGACCGGGCCCCCTAGCAAAAGAGCTAAAGAAGTTAGCGGAGGCCTGGCAGAAGAAAGAACCGGATAGCGGGAGAAGAAGAAGGCGATGGAGAAGACCGGGCCTCCGCTAGCAAAAGAGCTAAAGAAGTTAGCGGAGGCCCGGCAGAAGAAAGAACCGGAGAGCGGGAGAAGAACCGGATAGCGGGAGAAGAAGGCGACAGAGAAGACCGGGCCCCCTAGCAAAAGAGCTAAAGAAGTTAGCGGAGGCCCGGCAGAAGAAAGAACCGGAGAGCGGGAGAAGAACCGGAAAGCGGGAGAAGAAGAAGGCGACGGAGAAGACCGGGCCCCCTAGCAAAAGAGCTAAAGAAGTTAGCGGAGGCCTGGCAGAAGAAAGAACCGGAGAGCGCGGAAACCCCCGGAGCTGTGCAATAAAATACTTTAAAAAGCTGTGTGTTTTTTTTTATTGCAATTTTTTTCCACCAGGTGAATGGGTAGGGGTACGATGTACCCCATACTCATTCACATAGGGTGGGGGGCCGGGATCCGGGGGCCCCTTTATTAAAGGGGGCTCCCGGATTCCGATAAGCCCCCCGCCCGCAGACCCCGACAACCAGCGGCCAGGGTTGTCGGGAAGAGGCCCTGTCCTCATCAACATGGGGGCAAGGTGCTCTGGGGTGGGGGGGCCGCAGGTCGCCCCTCTGCCCCAGAGCACCAAACCCCCCATGTTGAGGGCATGCGGCCTGGTACGGTTCAGGAGGGAGGGGGCCGCTCCCTCGTCCCCCCCTCTTCCCCTGCGGCCTGCCAGGTTGCGTGCTCGGATAAGGGTCTGGTTTGGATCCTGAGGGGGACCCCCATGCCGTTTTTTCGGCGTAGGGGGTTCCCCTTCAAATCCAGACCAGACCCAAGGGCTTGGTATGCTCCTGGAGGGGGAACCCATGCCGTTTTTTTATTTAAAAATTGGCGTGGAGTTCCCCCTCAAGATTCATACCAAACACAGTGCCTGCCATTGGCGGGGATCCAAGTCGGATCCCCGTTCATTGAAAGTCGGACATATGTCGGCTTCATGTCGCAGGGCAAAGTCGGATCCAAAGTAGGACAGATGTCGTGTCGCACTATTGTGAACCCAGCCTGAATGGCTTAATATTCCTCAATGAAACAACACATGATTCCTGAACAGTGGAGACAGCTGCCAGTCTCTTGCTCATTGTCTAGGCATGCCAGACAAAGGAATTTGCTTTTAAAGTGAACGGTGCAAGACTATGTTTAAGTGCAATCTACCCAGCAAAACCATTTTTTTTAAGCATAAAAATATAAATGCCATATGAGAAAATATTGTGTGCATTCATTACTTCAGTTGTAATGTTAATTACATAGGTGCATCTATTATTGATCTGGTGGAATGGCTTATTTATTAAACAGCACTGCAGAGTACCATTCACGTAATCAAAAGGGTTACATAAGAGTCAGTTGATCAGACTCTGATTTGAATTTTTTTCTGAAAAAAATTCTGACATACTGTATTGCCATGGGTTATTCATTCTTACACATAGCTTTTTAACATGCAATGCCTTAAGAGCCGGTTCACACTGGGGCAACACGACTTCCAGCGCGACTTCCAGAAGCAACTCAGACACGACTTGAGCATGAATCACAGTGAGACTTGGAGGAGACTTCAGCGTGACTTGTGGTCATTAACAACACGACTTGAAGTAAATTCCTTGTGGCTTCTGGGTAAATTCCTTTCTGCTTCCTGTAAAGTTGCCTTCAAAATTAACAGTGATCAGACTTCTAAGCGACTTCCATTGAAATCAATGGGTACAAGTTGCCTACAGGTCGCCTAGAAGTCTGATTGAAGTAGTACAGGAACCTTTTTTGAAGTCGGAGCGACTGCAGTCGTGTACATTAAAACATCTCCATTCACTTCAATTAGTTTTAAAAATAGCGCGACTTGTGGCGACATGAAGTTGCGTCCAGGGTCGCCCCTGTGTGAACCGGGTCTTAAGGTAGGGTGACCAGACATCCCCGGTTTCAGGGGACAGTCCCCGGATTGAGGACACTGTCCCCGGACCAAGTCTGTCCCTGGTTTTGTCCCCGGATTGGATTTGAACAGGGGCTGGGGCAATTTCATAGACAGTCAGTGCAGGATAAAAAAAAAAAAGAGTTACACACCCCCGCTCTGCCACCCCTACTAGCTTAGGGGGGGTGTATTTTTTTTTCCAATATCTGTGCCCCTTTCTGATGATCATGTGCTGGTCGGAGCGGAGGGAATATTTCTTCAGTTTCGGGCGCCCATTCAGCTCTGCTCACATGTTCTTCTGCCTTGGATCAAGTCCCGGCCAGCCGCCTGCCTGCTTAGCTCCTTGCCTTCCCTGGCAAAGTGATCTTCCTCCGCACCCCACCCAGTAGTACCTGGGGCCCGGAGGGTGAGACTTGACAGGCTGTGAGGCGGCGGCGATGGGCAGACAGTTGCTGATTTCCCCCATTACTAATATAAAAAAAAATATGTCCCCGGATTTTATTTAAAAAATCTGGTCACCTTATCTTAAGGGTTCACCTTTTCACAAAACATTAAAAGGTGATATAACTCACAACAACCTCCCCACCCCTCCAGTTCCTGCTGCATGTACTTTATATGATCCTTATCTTCTGATACCCTCTCCCACCAGTATAACAGCACTGCAGGCTGTATAGCTATATTGCTCACAATGGTAAGGGCTTACTGGTCTGCACTGGCTCTGCTATATTCTGGGACATTGGACCGGAAGAAAGGTAAGGCACACATCTTTTGCTTCAGGTTTTGTCCCTCTAACACTGCCTGAAGCACCTCAGAGGTGTCTCCATTTTAGTGTAGGCTAGGCACATCCTTTGTCCCTGTCCTGCAGTGCAATTTTCAGGGCCTAAGCAACACATCAGCAAACTCTGGTATTTTTGGGATGGGGTGCACTTATAACCTCTTTGGAATAGCTTCAAAGATACATATTGTCAGAAAAATAGGTACTGTAGGCTGCCAATGTTGACCTCCTTCTGAAAATATACAGTATATACTCGATTATAAGCCGTGGATTTCAGCACATTTTTTTGTGCTGAAAATGCCCCCATCGGCTTATACTCGAGTCTGTGTCCATCTGCAGCCTCATGCGCCTGATCTCCCGGCACTGTGACGTCAGTCTAGTCGGCGACCGTGCAGTGTAATAAAGCCCCGCCTCCTCCTCCTCCTCGTCCTCGTCCGTGATAGGCTGAACACTGCTGGGAAACTGAGTCAGTGTTCTGTCACGGACGAGGACGAGGAGGAGGCGGGGCTTTGTTATACTGCATGGCCACCGACTAGACTGACTGCATGTCACAGCGCGGGAGATCATAAGGCTGCAGATGGACACAGCTCCGGTGTTTCGTCAGATCGGTACATGAGGCACAGATCGGGTATGGAGATTGACACAGTGAGGCATGCAGATGGACACAGTGAGGCACAGTGAGGCATGCAGATGGACACAGTGAGGCATGCAGATAGATACAGTGAGGCACAGTGAGGTATGCAGATGGACACAGTGAGGCACAGTGAGGCATGCAGATGGACACAGTGAAGCTGCAAATGGGCACAGTGAAGCTGCAAATGGGCACAGTGAAGCTGCAAATGGGCACAGTGAGGTTTCAGATGGGCATTGTTGACCCTCTTTTCCACTTACAGTAGCTGCTGCATTTCTCACCCTAGGCTTATACTCAAGTCAATCAGTTTTCCCATTTTTTGTGATAAAATATATTCGGGTCGGCTTATACTCAAGTATATACGGTATGTGGTCTCTGGCCTTAGTACTTTTTGAGTCTCTCACCGGAAAAAAGCATGTGGATGCAAGGTTCTGAGCTGTGCAAGGTTTGCTGTTTAAAGTGCACTAGTGGTTTTGAGTGTATAGTTTAACCACTTGAGATTTGGCTGCTCAATGACGCGGCCTGTGCCGCTTTAACTGACAATTGCGCGGTCGTGCGACGTTGTACCCAAAAACAAAATTGACGTCCTTTTTTTCCCACAAATAGAGATTTCTTTTGGTGGTATTTGATCATCTCTACAGTTTTTATTTTTTGCGCTATAAACAAAAAAAGGGGACATTTTGAAAAAAACACAATATTTTGTACTTTTTGATATAATAAATATCCCCAATTTTTTTTTAAAAAAAGCTAATTTTTTCCTCAGTTTAGGCCAATATGCATCCTTCTACATATTTTTGGTAATAAAAATTGCAATAAGCGTATATTGATTGGCTTGCGCAAAAGTTAGAGCCTTCTACAAAATAGGGGAAAGATTTATGGCATTTTTATTATTATTATTTTTTTTACTAGTAATGGCGGTGATCATCGATTTTTATCGAGACTGCAACATTTTGGTGGACGGATCAGACACTTTCGACACATTTTTGGGACCATTGGCATTTATACAGCGATCAGTGCTAAAAAAAATGCACTGATTACTGTGTAAATGTCACTGGCAGGAAAGGGGTTAACAGTAGGGGGCGATCAAGGGTTTAACTGTGTTACCTAGGGAGTAATTCTAACTGTGGGGAGAATGGGACTGCCTGGGTGAGGAGAGCGATCGTTGTTCATACTGAGTATGAACAACAGATCGCTCTCCTCACCCCTGACAGCACAGAGATTTGTCTGTTTACATTGACAGATCTCCGTTCTGTCTCTGTGTGGAGCGATTGTGGGTGCCCGGCGGTCATCACGACTGCCGGGCAAGCGCATCGGATCCGGCGACGCGCCGCGGGCCCTAGTGGTCAACTGACTTATAGCTACAACGGTTCGCCCAGGGGAGCCAACCTGTCGCAGTATAACTGCGGCGGCTGGTCGAGAAGGAGTTAACAGAAGGACAGTTCAATACAAGGAGTAGCAGAGCAAGATAAATCTTTCAATCTAACCTTTAATAATATTGTGTGGGGACTGTGTCTGCTGTGAGTGAGCAGAGATAGTTGTGACAGGGCTGTGTGAGGCTCTCTCTGTAAAGTATAGTGCCACAATAAGAGCATAATTTAAACAAAGACATATCACACCCAAGGAGATAACGAAACAGAGTTAAAACCTATAGCATTATTGTAAATTGTAGTAGGGTTTAAATTTTAAGCTATCCCCATAAAGTTAGAGGTAAGAATGCCTTCCCAGAATGTTAATGTGTTTCAGTGTACATCCTGCTTAAAGGGGAGTTCCAGCCTTTTTTATGTATATTAAAAGTCAGCAGCTACAAAAAGTGTAGCTGCTGGCTTTTAATAAACAGACACTTACCTGCTCCACTGTCCAGCGACGCGGCCGCCTGGAGCGTCGCTCCTCTCCCCCCTCTCCGCCGGCGCCTCCATTCAAACTATGGGCACCCGGCCGTGACAGCTTTCGGCTTCATGGCCGGGCACTCACTGCGCATGCGCGAGTCGCGCTGCGCCCTAGGAGTGGACAGGCGATCGCCTGGGACCTGTCACGTGTCCCAGGTGATCTCCTACAGGGAGGGGTCACCTTAGGCGATATGACGAGTCGCCTAAGCGGTCCCTGGGCGGAAGGAGGAAGTGGGACAGGAAGTCCCACTCCTACCGAAGCCCCCACTCCCGCCCCCAAAAAATTACATGCCAAATGTGGCATGTAAGGGGGCGAGGAGTGGTTAAAGCGGAAGTTCCATTTTTGGGTGGAACTCCGCTTTAATGTGTGTGTTCTTTGAACAACTGTTTGAGAGCACACTGTTGTGTAAGATGTGAGAAAGTTATTTGTTTGGAAGCCAAGATTCTGGATCTACATATCAACTGGCAACACTGCACAGCATTAACGACTTGGAGAGGAGTTTGGACCTGGAGGAGATGCAGCCAGAGGCAGATAACTGAGTTACAGTTAGAAGACAGGGTAGAGAGGGAATTGTTAAGCGAGCCAAGACGGTTCGAATCTTCGCAGGTTTAGCAGGGACCAGTCGAGATTTGAACTATATATTGGCAGGCTGATTGTACCCAAGTTGATTGATCGATTAGAAGAACACAAAAGCTCCACATCATAAAAATAGAGATAAACACAAAAAAATGTATTAAAAAAAAACGTTTCTCACTCTAATGACCCTAACTCTCATATGGAGAGTTAGGGTCTACGGGGAAATGAGATATAGAGGGGGAGGAATAGTGGGGATAGCCGGGATCAAACTAGACAGCAAAGAAATTGCATCACCTAAGTCCAATACAAAAAGAGCAGTGGCATCAAGTTATAAGTCAAAATGAGTAATAATATTGAACAATATATAATATATAATAATATTAAACAATACAAATTAAGAGGTATGTTCACAAATGCAAAAAGCCTGCAAACAAAATTGGATGAACCAGAACGTCTGTTACTTGACAAACACTTTAACTTTGTGAGAACATCAGAAACTTGGTTGAACAGCTCACATAACTGGTGTAGCACACCCCCGTAGGAGCTGCTGGTTTAATTTTGGGCCTTGCACATTACCTCACTGTTCGTCTAGGGGATGAGAGTCTACAGAAAGTTCAATGTCCACACAAGTATGAATCCTTTTCATCAGGTTTTATTTTCCAAACAACTTGCATGGGTAGAGGGATGGAGGATAACTTAGGGGAAGGTTCAGGCACACACAGCAGATCACTGGGGAAAACTTCTAAGCTTCAAAGTCACACTCACCACTCTCCTTCAAGTGGGTATTGCTCACCCGGATAGGCCCCTCTCACCTGGCCTAGCAGCCGGAATGATGCACAAACAAATAAGAAATAACAGTCTCTGCCACAGACCTTTACAACGATTAAGTTGAACTGTTCAATGATCCTCTGCCACAGGATTTTAGCACCCGGATATTCAGCCTTACAGTTTAAGAGCCTTTAAGCCAACCCGGCAGACTGTAAGGTAACTTGAGCTACAGTGCATCCTTCAGCTATCTAACTATCAGCTCAGACACCCACTAAATTTAGCATAGCGCCTGATCATCAGGAGCAGGGCGCTACAATGGGCTGCAGATATCAATGGGGTACACTATTTCCGAGGGACAGAATTACCAGAAGAGGTGGAGGGTTTGTGTGTATGTGAGCAATGATCTAAAAGGAAATTTGAGACCAGATATCACTAACAAGAACTGTGATGGTTGAGAGTCATTAAGCCTGGATCTCCATAAGAGTGAAGCAAATTCTAAATTACTTGTGGGAGTTGTAGGCCCACTAACATAAAGAATGAGGAGGAGTCTCGGCTTCTTTCACAGATCAAAATGGATGGAAAGCAGGGAGGTGTTATTATTATGGATTATTTTATTTATCCTATTATTGATTGGGCTAGCATAACTGCACAGTCAACAAAGACATGCCATTTCTTAAACGTTTTGCAGGACAATTTCATGGAACAGATGGTGGAAGCCCAAACAAGAAAAAGTGCTCACTTGGATCTAATAATTTCAAACACAGATGTGCAAGTAATAGACAACTTGGGTCATAAGGACCATGGTTTAACCACATTTGTCATAGATTACAAAAAGAAAATCATGTTGATATAACAAGAATTCTATATTTAAAAAAAAGCTCATTTTAACAAGCTGTGATCCTTATTGCACAATACACAGTGGGACCAAATATTTGCAACAAAGAGCACAAAAGGTAAGTGAGAGTTTTTAACCACTTGTCGACCGCCGCATACGGTATACGTCGGCAAAATGACACAGGCAGGCAAATGGGCGTACCTGTACGTCCCTTTAAATGTGCCTCATGAGTGCGCCTGTGGGTCTGGGAACTCAATGTTTCCGGGCGGCCCGCGATTGCGGTCGGCAAAGGCAGAACAGGGGGATGCCTTTATAAACAAGGCATTCCCCTGTTCTGCCTAGTGACATGTCAGGAATCTACTGTTCCCTGTGATCGGGAACAGTGATCGCTGATGTGTCACTGGTAGCTCCTCCCCCTAACAGTTAGAATCACTCCCTAGGGCACACTTAACCCCTTTAGCGCCCCCAAGTGGTTAACCCCTTCACTGCCAGTGTAATTTTTACAGTAATCGGTGCATTTTTATAGCACTGATCGCTGTAAAAATGACAATGGTCCCAAAAATGTGTCAAAGGTGTCCGATGTGTCTGCCATAAAGTCGAAGTCATGATAAAAATCGCAGATCACCGCCATTACTAGTAAAAAAAATTATAATAAAAATGCCATAAAACTATCCCCTATTTTGTACACGCTATAACTTTTGCGCAAACCAATCAATATATGCTTATTGCGATTTTTTTTTTACCAAAAATATGTAGAAGAATACGTATCGGCCTAAACTGAGAAAAAATGTGCTTTTTTTAAAAAAAAAAAGTGAAATTTATTATAGCAAAAAGTACAAAATATTGCTTTTTTTTCAAAATTGTCGCTCTATTTTTGTTTATAGCGCAAAAAAATTAAAACCGCAGAGGTTATCAATTACCACCAAAAGAACTCTCGACCGCGCAATTGTCAGTAAAAGCGACGCAGTGCCGAATCGCAAAAAGTGGCCCGGTCATTTGGCAGTCAAATGGTCCGGGGCTGAAGTGGTTAAAGATGAAATAATCAAGTACAATAATCATTGTATTCCATTGGGTAACAAACATAAAAGAACAACATTGAAACCCATGTGGCTAAATGCTAATTTAAAAAATAAATAAATGAGAAAACGAGTCTTCAAAAGTACAAAGTAGAAGGGACACCCTCGGCATTCCAGATTTACAAGGAATGCTTTAAGGGAGCAATTCTAAAATAGAATATGATAGACAGAATAGAATAGGATATGAAAGAACAGATAGGCCACATAATGGATGAACATGGGAAGCTGGTCACAAATGACAGGGAAAACGCAGATGTATTTCATTTTTATTTATTTTTTACAGAGGAAAACTATGGGTTTTGTAGTCCTGGCAGTAATTTTAATGCTGTTTCACTGATAGTTCCTCTGGTGTTGACTAAAAACGAAGTACAAAAGAGACTAGAGATATGTGAACAAATCACCAGCCGCAAATGGCTTACACCCGCAAGTCTTTATGGAACTTAATGCAGTTATAGCCAAGCCACTCTCATTTTTAAAGACATGTTACTCACTGGAATGGTACTAATTGATTGGTGTATCCATTTACAAAACCGGATCAAGATGTAGATCAGGAAACTACAGACCAGACCACCTAAGTTTCACAATTATGTAAGGTACTGTAATTGAGGGAATGGTAAGGAAGTCTATACAGAAAATTGTCTGTGATAAAGATATCATAAGTGACAACCAGCATAGATTTTTGAAAGACCATTTTTGTCAGACCAACCTATTAATGTTCTATTGAGGAAGTAAGTGAGACACAGGATGGTGGAAGTCCAGTGGACGTAGTTTATCTAGATTTTGCTTTGATTGATCAAAGGCATTTAACCTCCCTGGCAGTATTCCCAAATGTGAGATTAAATTTCAGTACCATTCAGTACCCTGAGCCACACTCGGGATTGCATTGCAGGATCCTGGTGCAGGTTACTTACCTTGTCCCCAGGATCCTGCGATGCCCCCCTGCTGTGTCTGAGGGCTGTGTCCAACGCCCGAAGCTCTGTGTGTCGGGCTCCGTTCCCTGCGAGCGTCGCAACGCATGGGGCGGAGCCTGGCGGCAAATTCAAAAAGTGCACAAAACATAACACATACAGTACACTGTAATATTACAGATTACATTACTGTATCAAATCATTTCACATCCCTTTTGTCCCTCGTGCTTTGTCCAATGCCCTGCATGCAGTTTTATATTATACCGTGTTTCCCCGTAAATAAGCCCAGGTCTTATATTAATTTTGGCAACCAAAAACACACTAGGGCTTATTTTCGGGGTAGGTCTTATAATGCCATGTGCTGTCTTCTCTCCCCCTGCCTGTCAGAAATCCCCTGTGGAACTGTGTAAAGTGCTTGTAAATTCCTAAAATCCACAGCACCACATATTGCAAAATGTGTATGTCTGCAATCCAATTATGCCACATACCTTCTTCTAGTGCTGGGCGCATCTGTAACCCGCCGGAGCTCTCTTCCCCTCTTCGAGCACTGCAGAAGGAGAGGGGCCCGAGATCCCCCGCTGACAGTTTGCAGAAGAGCAGAGCAGCATGACATCAGCTGAGCGTCGCTCTGCGCTTCCAAGGCCCGCCGGAGGCTTCTTCCCAGCTCTAAGGAATGCAGAGGGAGGGGGGCCTGAGATCCCCCCTGAGAGCTTGCAGAAGAGCAGAGCAGCGTGACATCAGCTGAGCGCCGCTCGGCGCTTCCATGGTCCGCCGGAGGCCTCTTCCCAGCTTTAGGGAATGCAGAGGGAGGAGGGCCCGAGATCCCCCACTGACAGGAGAGGAGAAGAGGAGAGCAGTGTGAGATCTGCGTGAGATCTGCTGAGAGCAGCGGGAGGTCAGCGCTATACCGAAGGTATTTGGCACTAGATCACATAAACACACACAGTCTACACCAGTGTTTCTCAACTCCAGTCCTCAAGGCGCCCCAACAGGTCATGTTTTCAGGATTTCCTTCAGGTGAAACAGCTGTGTTAATTACTAAGGCAGTAAAACTGATCAAATCACCTGTGCAAAATAATGGAAAGCCTGAAAACATGACCTGTTGGGGCGCCTCGAGGACTGGAGTTGAGAAACACTGGTCTACACTATATAACACTGTAATAGAGTGGACTCTAGTATTTCACCAGCACTTTAAACTAGGGCTTATTTTCAGGGTAGGGCTTATATTGCAGCCCTTCCCGAAAATCGGGGTAGGTCTTATTTTTAGGGTAGGTCTTATTTTCGGGGAAACACGGTATATACTGTTCTTTCTGCCTGGACACTTGAGATTGTCCATAGCAACCAAAAAGTGTCCCTTTATGTCAAAAGTGGTTTTAGACCAGCTAAAAATAGTGATAGTAAATTAGAACACTTGCAAAACTGAGTGATAGTGAATCGTGAGGAAATTCATTTTATTATTATTATATTATTATTTTTTATAATTATTTTTGGTAATTATTATATTATAATTTATGATTTCGTATTTCAAATGTTATCATACCCGGGATGTCTACTAGACTCTTCTTTGGACAGATTTAAGTGAGTTATTACTAAGAATTACAGGCCTACAATATAAAACGCCAAATTTCTATGCAAAACAATATACCGCTTTGAGACGCAAAAATCTGACATAATCATACCACCAGGGTGGTTAATACTGTACCTCATAAATGTTTATTCTATAACTATAACTAGTTACATGAATGGGTCCAGGGAGTAGTGAGGGGGGATCCCCTGCGAGTATCAGTGGTGCAAAAGAATCTGGGGATTCTTGTAGACTTAGCAATATCATGTAATGCCAAGCTGCAGCTAACAAAGGTAGAAAAATATTGCAATTCCTTAACCCTTTCACTGCCATAGCCATATTTGCAGGTTTTTTTTATTTTATTTTGAAGTTTAATAAATCATTTAGACCTGAAGATTGCATAAACCCCCACAAATTATGTACTTCTTGAAAGCAAACACCCTAGAGAATTAAATAGTGGTTGTTCCAATTTTTTATGTTACACAATTGTAGCGGGGTCTTCAAAGTTAGTGGGATACACCTGGGGGTAGAGAGACCCAGGTGTGTAATTATGTCAGGGATTAGACCCCTTTTTGTTATTCGTGGAGGATTGGGTGGTGCAATATTCTCCTTGGCCTGTGGGTGGCGGGGTGCCTACAGGCTCGATGTAGAATCACTACCACAGTGTTACCCTTTTTTTTGTCCCTTCCTGGAGATGGTACGGCTGGGGAGGGGAACCCGCCGTGGTGTCGATGGGAGGAGATAAAAGGGGGAGACGCTCTCGCCACAAGGTCTTGTGGGGGGATCATCTCTTCACGCACCCAGGCACCTTAGGCCTGGGTGCGGGCGGTTCAAGGTTCCGGCCTAGGCGCCCTAGGCCTGGCCGGAATGAAGATGGAGTCCATCCCAGGCACCTTCAGCCTGGGGTGAGGTACTATTGAGGAGGCCTGGGACCCGGTGACTCCGACTGGGTCCCGCGAGGGTGAAGTTGCTCCAGGGCGCCCCTTGCGAGGGGACCCGCATCTGAGGTGAGGAGGCTGGGGAGGTCACCCGTCCGAAGACCCGGTGCAGTGTCAACCCGGTGACGGATGGGCCTTCGGTAACTCCCTTGGAGGACATCTTCCCCTGATAGGGGCTACAGCGCAGCGGAGGAGCTTTCATCAAGACTCCTGCAACCCCTGGTCATAGCACAGGGAGTGTAGGGACTAGGAACCTGTACAGTGCCTCGACCTGCTTCCCCATCGTATCATGCCGTTGCATTTGACTGTATGTGGAGAAACGCAATAAACCTGAGTTTGGACTTTGATGGGTGTATGGACTCTGTTGATGGGAACAAAGGGAGATTCTGGCACGGAAGGACTGACCCTCATAACCAGCACACATTTGGCCCGAGGAAAAGATTGGTACTGGCCTTCACCTCACCCACAGCCATGGGGAGGACATGGGCCGTAGCGCACCTCACTCTGTCGCTCGACATACCCCTAGCTAAAGAGGTCGGGGTGAGGCCGCTAGACGTGGGGGCTCGTGAGTCCGGGATGAAATGTGTGTTGACCCTGAGGTTTGGAACGGCTGTGTTTGAACTTTGCTGCCCGGAGGAGGTCCGAGCAGGTCGGCCATGTGATTGGCCAAAGTGCGTCCCTGTGCTCGAAGTCGTGGAAATTTCTCTGAAAAACCGGGAGAGGCCCATGCAGAAAGAGCGGGAAGAGGGAGGAGTCCAGCCGTGTGACGAACTACATGTGGGGACTTTTGCTGCACTGCGCCACGAGGCACCCCGTGACTGTACAATTCGTGGGCGGAGACTGAAGGAAGCCCGCGAAAACGTGCAAGTCGTGGGAAGAGTCTGGCCACGTGTGGAGATACACGTGGAGACTCCGGCGCGAGGTGAGCGCGTGATGGAACAGCAGGTGGTCGGGATGGCCTCAAGCTCCCCGTGGATGCCGGTACCTTACCCCACGAAAATGACTGCATTTGCTGCGCCCATTACAGACACGGGGATAAGGCTCAGGCCCCGAGGACAGTTGGCTCTGTATTCATGCAGAGACACGGAGGCCCTCGGTGTAATCTGTCCCGGATGCTCGGGACTGGTGGTCCAACTGAAGCCGTTCTGGCGATGTGAAGCGTGCAAAGAATTTCTTTTTGAGGTCGAATCATCCACAGTAAGGCCCCGGGCCCTTCGCCTCAACTGTATCACAGGAACCGCTACTCCGGAGGGAGAGATCCAGGCCTTTGCGGAGGTTCCCGTACGCGCTGACCAGGGCGACGTGACTGCCCAACCAGAGACTGAGAGAGAAAAATCCGAGGACACTGCTTCGGTCACCACAGACTCCCTGCTGCCACCCCCGAAGAGGAAAATAGGCCTGGTACAGGCATCCTATGGTCGTGGTCGAGCTTCACCCCGCCGCTTGCCTGGCCTGGATGGCGCCGGTAGAGAAGAGAGTCCCGGACATCCCAGTTCTTCAGAAGGTCCAGGTGAGCCAGGGGCTGGGACTGTGGTGTTGGTTGGAGGTGTCGGGGGTCCACCGTCGGTGGAGCCCGCAAGGGAGGGTAGCCTTCCATCCACTAGAGACTACCTTCCCGCTGAGATGTATGACACCTCCGACCTAGAGTCATTGTCAGATTGTGGGGATGACGGAGAGATAGACGAACTGTTTCACCGGAAGGGCTGGGACAGACGCCCACTACCTGTGCTGAGTAAACCGCAGGATTCCCCCATGTCCATAGAAGACAGTACGCTCCGGGCGCAGGCCCCGGAGTTCCCGAGGAAATCTAGTCCTCGGGCCAACTTTCCTCATTCAACTACATCACCCGCTCTGATGGTGGGGATGCAGCGTGCTTCGTTGCGGGCACCAAAGACAAAGCAACCCGAGATGGTGAAGGTACCTCGGCACCCGGAGGCCATCGTGCAGCCAGGAGAAGGTGAGCGAGATGTGATGCCGCCTCTAGCCAGGTTGCAGAGACTTTTCTCCCAGAGAGTTGCCCGTGAATATGGGTGGGAGTACCCCTACTTACCTCGGGACTTATTGTATGAAGTCGAGGTCCTGCGACCAAGGTGGTATGACGAGTTTGTATGGGAAAAACTTAAAGTACCCCATGCCAGGCGATACCTGTCATGTTCGCCGCCTGTGTCTAAAAAGTTCAAGGACTGCAGAGCTGATTGGAGACTTGGGCGCCATATTCATGCCGATAAGGTGCTCATCTGCAGGAAAGAAGGAGAGGATGTCGAGTATTCGGTGGAAGTGTTTGACGGGCACCTGAAGCCCCTGTTTCTGCCGGATCCAAGGTTCTACTTATAGGAGAAGTGAGCTCCTATCTTGTTGCTGTTGAAACTTTCTGGAAGAGACATTCCCAGACGCCTAGAACTGTGCCCTACTTTTGTTTTGATTTGGGCTTTTCTTTTACTCACTGGAGACTTGGGAGCTGTTGTTTTTTTTTCTCCCTTTTCTTCATGTGCCAAAGGCAGAGACTTTTGGGGTAGAGTCAGAGTAGGAAAGCAGGAAGAATGAAGATCTCACCAAGTGTCATTACCGCAGCGCTGTCACCAGGTGGCAGTGTTGTGCAACGGTTGTTTGAAATGTTACACATGCATTACTTACTTATTGGAGTGAGTGGGTCTCTCGGCTGACGGACCCACTCATGCCAAGTTAACATAGAGTGTTAGGATGTGTTTTTTTTTTGTTTCCCTTCTGCAGGAGATTCGTCGGTCAAGACTACTGAGTATGGGGTGGTTCTTAGACAGTGACGGGAGGGATTGTATATGTGTACATGACAGATGTTTTATACAAAAGTTTTAATGTTTTATAGTTCCCTTTCCCTGGAGCAGGTCTTGGCACACACAGTATCCAAAATTTGAGGGATAGCCTCTGGGGCCCACTTCATGTCACCACTCCTTGGGAGACATGGGTATGCACCTGACGCTGGGGACCAGCGTCAAATCACAAGGGGGAGTGTGTAGCGGGGTCTTCAAAGTTAGTGGGATACACCTGGGGGTAGAGAGACCCAGGTGTGTAATTATGTCAGGGATTAGACCCCTTTTTGTTATTCGTGGAGGATTGGGTGGTGCAATATTCTCCTTGGCCTGTGGGTGGCGGGGTGCCTACAGGCTCGAGGTAGAATCACTACCACAGTGTTACCCTTTTTTTTGTCCCTTCCTGGAGATGGTACGGCTGGGGCGGGGAACCCGCCGTGGTGTCGATGGGAGGAGATAAAAGGGGGAGACGCTCTCGCCACGAGGTCTTGTGGGGGGATCATCTCTTCACGCACCCAGGCACCTTAGGCCTGGGTGCGGGCGGTTCAAGGTTCCGGCCTAGGCGCCCTAGGCCTGGCCGGAATGAAGATGGAGTCCATCCCAGGCACCTTCAGCCTGGGGTGAGGTACTATTGAGGAGGCCTGGGACCCGGTGACTCCGACTGGGTCCCGCGAGGGTGAAGTTGCTCCAGGGCGCCCCTTGCGAGGGGACCCGCATCTGAGGTGAGGAGGCTGGGGAGGTCACCCGTCCGAAGACCCGGTGCAGTGTCAACCCGGTGACGGATGGGCCTATGGTAACTCCCTTGGAGGACATCTTCCCCTGATAGGGGCTACAGCGCAGCGGAGGAGCTTTCATCAAGACTCCTGCAACCCCTGGTCATAGCACAGGGAGTGTAGGGACTAGGAACCTGTACAGTGCCTCGACCTGCTTCCCCATCGTATCATGCCGTTGCATTTGACTGTATGTGGAGATACGCAATAAACCTGAGTTTGGACTTTGATGGGTGTATGGACTCTGTTGATGGGAACAAAGGGAGATTCTGGCACGGAAGGACTGACCCTCATAACCAGCACACATTTGGCCCGAGGAAAAGATTGGTACTGGCCTTCACCTCACCCACAGCCATGGGGAGGACATGGGCCGTAGCGCACCTCACTCTGTCGCTCGACATACCCCTAGCTAAAGAGGTCGGGGTGAGGCCGCTACACAATATTACCACAAAGGTCTAAAAAATAGACAAAATTTATTTTAAGGGAGCACACAAACGCAATAAATTACTGTACCCATTTTTTTTTTTTTGTAAAATATAAATATATATGAGGTTGCACTAAAGTAAATAGATACCCAACATGTCAAACCTTAAATTTGCATACGCAGATGAAATGGCAGCAAATTTTTGTACCCTATATTTTTCATAGGCGACGCTTTAAAAGCCCCCTACAATTCATCAGTTTAGCGTTACGGAGGAGTGTCAACAGCTTAAAACATTTTTGGAGGTATTCCTCAAGAAGCAGAATATACAGAGCTATGGGAACTGCTAGAGAATAAAAATCACACAAAAGCACACACATATAGATAGGTTGAACTGGAGGGACCTGTGTCTTTTTCATCCTCATAAACTACTGTATATAACTATTTAACTATGATCAAAAAAAGAAATGAGAAATTGAAAAAGGATCATTTAAGGATGGCAACTGTCATATAATCTAATTTCATGTATCCTATTAGGTAGCATTAGATGAACAAAACTTCAGGTAAGAGGTCCTGACAGCGTATGGTGTAAGCCACCTACTATATTTGTTAAATAAGCCCACTAGTTAGTACCTTTAGAAATAAAAATTATGGTTAAAAGCATTAGAGCTGTCTTTACATAAAATATTTCTGCCTGTAAAGAGACTGATTGAAGGATCTCTCTGATCGATCACCGACTCCTCCTTCCCTGCTAGACAGCTGCACACCTACTGGTATTTATGGTTATTTTTTGGCAGCTGGGATAAAATTCCCTCGCCCACATAACATTCATGTGTGAGACTGCCAAACAGCGTGTAAAAACTGAGCTGCAGACAGTGAATCATTTATTAGGAACATGGTGTCCTGAGATCATTCTACAGCATCTTCCTTATAATTCATGCTAAATTATTATGACAAATGTTTATTATAACGCTGTGCACATTCCAACATCCCGCTTCGCAGGAAACACTGGCAAGTTAAGGAAAATGATGCCCCTGTTTCCTTGTAAAAAAGAGCAGGATGAAGACTAAAAACAGTTGGGCATATCACATGTAGGGATGAGCTTCGTGTTCGACTCGAACATACGTTCGACTCGAACATCGGCTGTTCGATCGTTCGACGAAGATCGAACGATTTGGGCCGTTCGCGCCAAATTCGAGTGACGCGAACGGCCCACAATGCACTACGCCATCGCAGTGTCATCCAGGCGCTGTGATTGGCCAAGCATGCACTGTGACCCCGCATGCTTGGCCAATCACAGCGCCGGCAGCGAGGAGAGCAATGATTGGCCACAGGCAGGATGCCTGTGGCCAATTATTGCTGAGGGGGTTTAGTACACGCCCCACACTATAAAAAGCCGCCAGCGCGGCGGCCTTGTGTAGTGTGTTCCGGAGCAGGGAAAGAGAAGCATAGGCAGGGACAGTGTCATTTTTTTTCCTTTACTAATCCTGGATTCCTTGTGTTTAGGGACAAATAAGGATAGGTAGGGAGAGTGTCAGTGTGTTATTCTGTGCTAAACCTTGTTTGTAGGGACAGAGAGGTACAGTGAGGGAAAGTGTCAGTGTGCTATTCTGTGCTAATCCTTGTTTGTAGGGACAGAGAGGTACAGTGAGGGAAAGTGTCAGTGTGCTATTCTGTGCTAAATCTTGTTTGTAGGGAGGGACAGAGTAGGACAGTGAGGGAAAGTGTCAGTGTGCTATTCTGTTCTAAACCAATTTTGCTGTTCCATATTTTCAATCCTTGAGTTTAGGGACAGAGAAGGACACTCGTGAAAATTATCAGTGTGCTATTCTGTGCTAAATCTTGTTTGTAGGGAGGGACAGAGTAGGACAGTGAGGGAAAGTGTCAGTGTGCTATTCTGTTCTTAACCAATTTTGCTGTTCCATATTTCAAATCCTTGAGTTTAGGGACAGAGAAGGACACTCGTGGAAATTATCAGTGTGCTATTCTGTGCTAAATCTTGTTTGTAGGGAGGGACAGAGTAGGACAGTGAGGGAAAGTGTCAGTGTGCTATTCTGTTCTAAACCAATTTTGCTGTTCCATATTTCAAATCCTTGAGTTTAGGGACAGAGAAGGACACTCGTGGAAATTATCAGTGTGCTATTCTGTGCTAAATCTTGTTTGTAGGGAGGGACAGAGTAGGACAGTGAGGGAAAGTGTCAGTGTGCTATTCTGTTCTAAACCAATTTTGCTGAACCATATTTTCAATCCTTGAGTTTAGGGACAGAGAGGTACAGTGAGTGAAACTGACAGTGTGCTATTCTGTTCTAAACCAATTTTGCTGTTCCATATTTTCAATCCTTGAGCTTAGGGACAGAGAAGGACACTCGTGGAAATTATCAGTGTGCTATTCTGTGCTAAATCTTGTTTGTAGGGAGGGACAGAGTAGGACAGTGAGGGAAAGTTTCAGTGTGCTATTCTGATTTAAACCAATTTTGCTGTTCCATATTTTCAATCCTTGAGTTTAGGGACAGAGAAGGACACTCGTGAAAATTATCAGTGTGCTATTCTGTGCTAAATCTTGTTTGTAGGGAGGGACAGAGTAGGACAGTGAGGGAAAGTGTCAGTGTGCTATTCTGTTCTAAACCAATTTTGCTGAACCATATTTTCAATCCTTGTGTTTAGGGACAGAGAAGGATAGGCAGGGGACAGTGTCAGTGTCATTGTTGCTAAGCCTCCTGCACAGTATACACCTGAAGGTAGCCCTTATTGCTCTTTTTCCCATCTCCCTGCAGGCCATCCATTAAAATGTCTGGAAGGCAAACAAGGAGAGGCAGACAGTCAGGAGGCAAAAAAAGAGGGCAAGCAGGCTCTGTGTCTGGGGGCAACAGTGCTGGTCGTGGACGCGGTGCATTGTCATCAGCACATGGCCATGGGACACGCTTGTCCTTCTTTTCGGCAGCTGGACATGTTGAGCCACATCATGCCGAAGACTTGGTAGAGTGGATGACCAAGCCCACCTCATCCTCCTCATCCTCTCTCACCCAGGCTCAGGGTACTGGCAAAGCAGCTGCCAAAGCGTCCTCTTCTCTGGTATCATTATCTTCATTAGTCAATCCTTCCCTAGACCCACCATGTCCTCCTCCTGAGGAGTCCCCCGAACTGTTTGAGCACAGTGTTGGGTACATGCTCCAGGAGGATGCCCAGCGTTTGGAAGGATCTGATGATGATACCCAGCTAGAGGAAGGCAACAGCGTGAGAGCAGAGAGAGGGGATGCTCAAGAAGGACATCAATCTGGCAGTCATGCTCCAGCAGCTGCAGCATACTGCCAGATTGGCTCCAGTGATGAGGAGGGAGGGGATGATGAGGTCACTGACTCCACGTGGGTGCCTAATAGGAGAGAGGAGGAGGAGGAGGAGGATGAGGAGGAGGCACATCTCCAACGAGGCAGGATGCCCTTGAGTGGCCAGCGTATGGGCAGCACACAGACGGAATCACACCGCAGAGCTCCGCCTGTGCAGGGTGCTGCCTCTGCCCGTCATTCAAAAAGTTCTTTGGTGTGGGCCTTTTTTGAGGCGAGTGCATCAGATCGCACAGCTGCTGTTTGCAACATATGTCTCAAGCGTATATCGCGTGGCCAAAACATCAGCCGCTTGGGCACCACATGCTTGATCAGACATATGTTGACCTGCCATGCAGCTCGTTGGCAAGCCTACCTTAAAGACCCACACCAAAGAACAAAGCTGACCTCTTCTTGCACCGCATCAGCTGGGATCTCCAACCCCACTATACCTTCACTCCTCTCTGAAACCTGCTCTGAGAGGAATGAAGGTGTAGAATTAGGTGTGTCACAGGCAAGTACTTGCGGGCACTCTGCTAGCAGTACACCGACGTCCGATTCTAGCAGGCAAATTTCCCTGCCCCAGCTGCTGGACCGTCGAAAGAAGTTCACTCCCAGCCATCCACATGCCCAGCAGTTGAATGCTAGCTTGGCTAAATTGCTAGCGCTTCAACTGCTGCCTTTTCAGTTGGTAGACTCGGCCCCCTTCCGTGAGTTTGTGCAATGTGCGGTTCCTCAGTGGCAGGTTCCCAAACGCCACTTTTTCGCACGGAAGGCGATTCCGGCTCTCTACAGGCATGTGGAAGGCAATGTCTTGGCCTCGCTGGACAGGGCGGTCAGCGGTAAGGTGCATATTACCGCTGACTCATGGTCCAGCAGGCATGGACAGGGACGTTACCTTTCTTTCACGGCCCATTGGGTCACTCTTTTGGCAGCTGGGAAGGATGCAGGACAAGGTGCAGTAGTGTTGGAGGTTGTTCCACCGCCACGCCTCCAAAATGCTACTACTGGTTGTGACACACCTCTCTCCTCCACCCCCTCCTCTTCTTCTTCCTCCTTGGCCTCTTCCTGTGGTTTGTCCTCGGAACCAGCGGTGCTCCGTAGGCGTTCAAGGGGCTACGCAAGTACGCAGGCAAAAAGATGCCATGCCGTGCTTGCGCTGGTGTGTTTGGGGGACAGGAGCCACACTGGGGCAGAGGTCCTGTCTGCTCTGTAGGGGCAGGCCGAGAGGTGGTTGACGCCACGCCAGCTTAAGCCAGGAATGGTGGTTTGCGACAATGGCACCAACCTCCTCTCCGCCCTCCGACAGGGACAACTGACCCATGTGCCCTGTATGGCTCACGTCCTTAACCTGGTGGTGCAGCGGTTCTTGGGCAGGTACCCGGGCTTACAGGATGTCCTGAGGCAGGCCAGGAAAGTCTGTGTGCATTTCCGCAGATCTTATAATGCCAGTGCTCGCCTGGCTGAGCTGCAAAAGGAGTTGAAACTGCCCAAGAACCGCCTTATATGTGACATGCCCACCAGGTGGAACTCAACATTGGCCATGCTGCAGCGGCTGCACACGCAGCAGAGGGCCATCAATGAGTACCTGTGCGACTACGGCACCAGGACAGGGTCAGGGGAGCTCTGGTTTTTTTCACCACGCCAGTGGGGCATGATCAGGGATGCATGCACTGTCCTGGCACCATTTGAGGAGGCCACGAGGATGGTGAGCAGTGACAGTGCATGCATCAGTGACACTGTACCTCTTGTCCACCTGTTGGAGCACATGCTGCGTGGAATAATGGACAGGGCACTTGAGGCAGAACAGAGGCAGGAAGAGGAGGACTTCCTTGCCTCTCAAGGCCCCCTTTACCCAGACAGTGTTCCTTCTGTCCCACCTATCGCACAGGAAGAGGAGGAGGAGGAGGAGGATTGTGTCAGCATGGAGGTGGAGGCTGGCACTCAGCATCATCAGCAGCAGTCTTTTAGGGATGATTTACAGTCCCAAGAAACCAGTGGACTTGTACGTGGCTGGGAGGAGGGGGCTGCGGATCATGTCGTCCTTAGTGACCCAGAGGACTCCGGACTGAATGCCTCAGCTAACCTACGCTGCATGGCCTCCCTGATCCTGCAAAGTCTGCGGAAGGATTCTCGTATTCTTCGGATCAAGGAGAGGGACCATTACTGGCTGGCCACTCTCCTTGATCCACGGTACAAGGGTAAGGTTGCGGACCTTATCGTACCGTCGCAGAGGGAGCAGAAGATGAGACAACTCCGGGAGGCCTTGCAGAAAGGTCTGTGCAACGCGTTCCCAGAGACTGGGAGGTTACAAACTCCTGGTCCTGGACAACGAGTTGCTGAGGCTTCGGGCAGTCAAAGAAGGAGCGGTGGGGAAGGTGGCCGTCTGACCGATGCGTTCAGACAATTCTTTAGTCCGCAGCCCCAAAGTATGATCGGTTCCAGCAACCATCGCCAGCGTCTGATATACATGGTCCAGGAATACCTAGGGGCAAGGTCAGACTTGGACACCTTCCCCACCGAAAATCCTCTGGCTTACTGGGTCTTGAGGATGGATCACTGGCCAGAGCTTGCACAGTATGCAATTGAGCTACTGGCCTGTCCTGCATCCAGCGTTCTTTCAGAACGCACATTCAGTGCTGCTGGAGGATTTGTCACGGATCACAGGGTGCGCCTGTCCACCGACTCGGTTGATCGACTGACTTTCATCAAGATGAACCAGTCTTGGATCACCACCAGCTACCACACACCAGATGCTGATATAACAGACTAATTGATTTTAAAATGTCACATCCCTTCAAGACTGATGCTGATGCTGAGTGCCTGTGCTGTTATGTTGACTGGCTATCCTCCTCCTCCTCCTCAATGATACGATTAATGATGATAGCTTGGAAGATCATTTTGGTTTATGGGTGACGCCACCAGTGGCTAAGGCCCAATTTTTCAGCCCCTGTTTAACAGGGGCGTGTAATTAAAATTTTTGATGCAATACTTTGCAACAGGCCTCATTGCTGTGCTCCAAGTACAGTATCTGTGAGGGGTTGCAGTGTTGTGCCACCAGAGCCTAAGGCCCAATTTTTCAGCCCCTGTTCAACAGGGGCATGCAATTATAATTATTGATCTAATAATTCACAGCAGGGCCCATTGCTGCGCCCACCAAGAGTAACTGTCAGGCCTTACAGTGTTGTGGCACCAGCACCACCATCACCACCACCACCACCACCAAAGGCCCAATTTTTCAGCCCCTGTTCAACAGGGGCATGCAATTATAATTATTGATCTAATAATTCACAGCAGGGCCCATTGCTGCGCCCACCAAGAGTAACTGTCAGGCCTTACAGTGTTGTGGCACCAGCACCACCATCACCACCACCACCACCACCAAAGGCCCAATTTTTCAGCCCCTGTTCAACAGGGACATGCAATTATAATTATTGTTCGAATAATTCACAGCAGGGCCCATTGCTGCACCCACCAAGAGTAACTGTCAGGCCTTACAGTGTTGTGGCACCAGCACCACCATCACCACCACCACCACCAAAGGCCCAATTTTTCAGCCCCTATTCAACAGGGGCATGCAATTATAATTATTGATCTAATAATTCACAGCAGGGCCCATTGCTGCGCCCACCAAGAGTAACTGTCAGGCCTTACAGTGTTGTGGCACCAGCACCACCATCAAAGGCCCAATTTTTACTACCACTGATCAACAATTATATGTTATTACAATTCCTGATATAATAGTTGACAGCAGGGCGTTCCAGCACCCACCAAGAATAACTGTGAGTGCTTTCAGTGTTGTGCCAACACCAACACCTAAGGGGCCAATTTCTGCAGAGTATATACGGCAGGTCCCTACTTTCAAACATCCAACTTACAAACTACTACTACTTGCAAACGGAAGAAGACAACAGGAAGTGAGAGGAAATCTACCCCTTGGAAGGAAAATTCTCTCCTGTAAGAATTAATATGGGAGAAAGGTGTCTCCTCTCTACTGATGCTTTATCACCAATCCTTCTTTCAATAAAAACACCACATTTCAAAAACAGTTGTCATTGGGACGCAAAGTGAGGTGAAATGTTCTGAACAGGGGCACAGACAGCAAAAACAATGTGACAGGAGTGATAACCGTTCCCTATGTTTTACAAAAAGCTAAAAAAAAGGAATTTGGCATGGAGCTCCATTTAAACAATGCAGCTGTTCAAAATTACAAACAGATTCTACATAAGAACAAACCTACAGTCCCTGTCTTGTATGCACCGCCTGTATACGGCTGTTCGGAGTATATAGGTCCTTTTTTATTTTGTGTGCGGGGTTCCCCTTAATATCCATACAAGACCCAAAGGGGCTGGTAATGGGCTGGGGTAGGGGGGGGGGGTTGATGGGGTAGCTATGCCATTTTTCCTAAAGATTTTCATCCATATTACCGGGACCAGACATTGCATTAAAGCCGCAAGCAGTTTTAAATGGCTTTTTTTCCTTTAGAAATGTTATTTTGTGCAGGGACAGTTCTAAACACGGGAAACACGTGGCACTTCACAGGCATACTTTAGACACCCCCCAGGTACAATATTTAAAGGAATATTTGACTTTTTTTTTTTCACTTTATGCATCATTAAAATGACTGCTCCCGGAAAACGTCCGTTTTTAAAACTTCTTTTTGCATTGATACATGTCCCCTGGTGCAGAACCCGGGTTCCCAAACTCTGTTTCGGACAATAACATGGATAATAGTCGTTATAATTAGCACTTTAGAATCCGAACGTTCGCATCCATTGTATTTAATAGGGTTCTAATGTTCGTGCGAACTTTCGGTCCGTTCGCGGGTTCTGGTGCGAACCGAACCCGGGGGTGTTCGGCTCATCACTAATCACATGTACAAGCATACATACATACAGTAAAGAATATAACTCTCTTCAGCACAGTAAAGCTACGCCAGCAGTGGCTTTGACTAGGCAGGTTGTCGTAGCATTTGTGAGCTTGGCATTTTTGTGCATGTTATAATGTGCAGGGGAACCTGAAGCTAAGTAGCCTATCAAAGTTTAATTGAACCAATGCTCGCCTCTTAGACACACAGCCCCCTGGCAGTTGTCAGGCATCACAGTTTTTTGTTTGAGATGCATGAATTAGCATTTATGAAGTAATAAAAGCAAAACATAAATTAATCTCAAACTGAGCTAAACTGGCCTCAAATACTTGTGTACACTAGCCTCTAGTTCAGTGAGTCAGGGCTGGATAACTCATCCTGACAGCTCCTCTGGTGCCCCCTTGGTCTAGAATGTTGTAGAAACCTCTAGAGCTAGTAGGTGCAGGTTAGGAGGAGCTGCCTGGAATATTTATGAGGACCTCAGCCAGTCCCCAGTAAAGGGCTGGCAGGGGGCAGGGTTCAAATGGCATAAATAGGCATGGGCGATGTCAGCAGGGGCAGTCAGGTTGAAGATGGAGATGTAGTGCTGTGGAGACTGTAATTGGCCCTCTGAAGTGCCCCCCCTAGTCTGGGGGGTGACCTTGGGCCAGGGCTCGGGTGCTGGAAGGATCCTGCCACAACACACGGAGGAAGCCCTTCCTGTAGGCACGTGTCAGGGAATTCCTACAAAATGCCTGGTGTATAGATAAGCGCATGTGCATGGTATATCCAGAAGAGTGGCTAACAGGCGTGTGCATGCATGTGGGAATTTGAAATTGCGAACGCGCCTGCGCACACACGCAGGTGCGTTCCCTCTTGGCGCCAGATGGGCTATTTAAAGGGAGCTCATTCCCATATACTTGTATGACTGATCTTCAGCTCTATCCTGTGTTCCTGATTAATCCTGCATGTTCTCCCCGTTGCTAACCTGGCGTGTTCTTGACCTGACCTTGGATTCTGCTTCTGCCTTGCTGTTTACCCTTGACCCAGCTCCGTTCCTGACATTGGCTCTGCATATGATTTGGTACCTCGCTGCCTGCCTGTTGATGACCCCGGCTATTCCTGAGACTCTGCTTCTGCCTCTGATCCGGGCTGCCGGTGCTACTCGAGTGCTTGACTGGCTGTCTGCTGCACCAGCTCTGTACATCGCTGTATGTTCCAGTCAACAGAGTCCTGACAAGCCACATATCCAGAACCATCAACATAAGTGGAGTGCCTTTTTAGTCTGGACCAGTCCTCTGAACATTACTGCTGTTCCTGCTCCTCTGGTTCCACAGCCTCATTGGAGTCGCATTGCCCTGCTGGAGTCGCATTCCATTGAAAGTTCTGCAATCAACACCCACAGGCACTCGTGTTCCTCCTGTCCCTCGGCACCCTCTGTCTAATCCTCAGTGGGGCCAGGGCGGGAGATATAAGAGAGGCCGACCTCATCAATTCAGTCTCTTATCAGGTACGTGACAGCACGGGAGCAAGTGGAGGACAGTGTGAGTAGACATGCGCTGCAGTCAGAGCAGTGCCGGCCCAAGACATTGTGCTGCCTGGTACCAAGAATGAAATGCTGCCCCCCCCCCCAAAAAAAAAATCACGCCCACCAAAATGCCCCCACATCCATCATTTTATATCATGATAACTAAAGTGGACCTGTCATGGCTCTATAAAAAGGACCTGTTATGGCTCTATTCATGTATACAGGAGTATAAAGAGGTCATGGCATTATACGTGTATATAGAAGTATAATGAGGACCTGTCATGGCTCTATACATGTACCGTATTTTTCCTGTCTATAAGACGCCCCCATGTACAAGATTTTTCCAACCCAAAATTAAGAAATCAATATTTTACACATAGGTAAAACAGAACACATTTTTATTTAGTAATTACCGCAGGTAACGTTTAAATACTAGTATATTATGCAGCGGTTGTTCTTCCTGTTTTCTCCACTGTCTGATCATATACTCAGTGGAGGCAAGTCCAAACTGTTTCTCTGCAGCTCTATTCCCATGCTCTTTTTTGCATAGCTGGCTACATTTGGTTTGATTTGGTAGAGTAAGACAATCACTTACTTTTATTAGTTTCTGACATCTTGGTCCCAGAACACTCCGGTCCCTGTTGCATCTGTGCATCTCCACTTCCAACAGGATTGCATCCGATCACTCTCCACCTCCACCCCCAGCTCTATCTGACGTCAGTAACATACGGCTCGTGATTGGAGGAAGCCGCTTGACAAGCTATGGGCCGCGACGCACCTGCGCGGCTGTCTCCCAGGCTGACTGACCGTGTATAAGACGCTGTTCGATTTACAGGCTATTATTTTAGGGAAAAAAAGCGTCTTATACACGGAAAAATACGGTATATAGAAATATAAAGAGGACCTGTCATGGCTCTATACATGTATGTAGGAGTATAAAGAGGACCTGTCATGGCTCTATACATGTATGTAGGAGTATAAAGAGGACCTGTCATGGCTCTATACATGTATGTAGGAGTATAAAGAGGACCTGTCATGGCTCTATACATGTATGTAGGAGTATAAAGAGGACCTGTCATGGCTCTATACATGTATATAGGAGTATAAAAGGACCTGTGCGTGGCCGGCGGCCGCGATGTCACCGGCCACACGTAGTGGATTGTCACTTGCCATGACGCCACCTGTCACACATTGCGGATTGTCACTTGCCACGACGTCACCTGCCACACGTTGCAGATTGTCACTTGCCACAACGCCACCTGCCACACATTGCGGATTGTCACTTGCCACAACGTCACCTGCCACACGTTGCAGATTGTCACTTGCCACTTGCTGTGTCCCAGAGTAAAGGCAGGCAGCAGAGAGATAATGTAATCTCTCTGCTGCCCGCACAGTGGGGGCGGAACTGCAGTGATGCAGGGCGGGCAGTGAGAGATGATGTCATCTCTCTGCTCCCCCGCCCGCTGTTTGGCCAGCAAGCCCGCTCACCTGCTGACTGTCCCGCCCGCTGACTGTTCCCCTGTTCTGCCCGCACGCTCCATTCACCTGAGCCCAAAGCCCAGGTGAATGGAGCGCGCGGGGAGCGGAGCGGGCTGGCCGGCATCCAATTTGCCTCACAGTGGAGCGCGGAGCAGGCGGAACGGGTTGGCGACAATTTGCCTCACAGTGCAGCGTAGGGTTGCCACCTTTTCGTCAAGCCAAACCCGAACACATTAGCAGCGCACGCCAATATATATATTTTTTTGTAGTACATTAAATTCATTACCTCTGTACAAAGCAATGCACAGCTAATTTTTTTTATTTAGTATACACTGTACATATATTTTTGTGATTAAATAAAATTTCTAATCATATGGAGTTAATCACAAGAGTCCCCCTTTATATCAGAGTCAACAGAGTTCTCCTTTAGATCTGAATCCACAGAGTTCCCCTTTACATCTGAATGCACAGGGTTCTGCAGAAGAGAAGTGCAGAGGGTAAGATGGGGGCAGTATGTACAGGAGAGGAGTGCAGAGGGTATGATGGGGGCAGTATGCATAGGAGAGAAGTGTGGAGGGTATGATGGAGCAGTATGTATAGAAGAGGAGTTGGGAGGGTATGAGGGGGGCGGTTTGTACAGGAGAGGAGTGTGGAGGGGATGATGGGGGACAGTATGTACAGGAGAGGAATGCGGAAGGGATGATGGGGCGGTATGTACAGGAGAGGAGTGTAGAGGGTATGATGGGGGCAGTATGTACAGGAGAGGAGTTCAGAGGGTATGATGGGTGCAGTTAATACAGGAGAGGAGTTCGGAGGGTATGATGGGTGCAGTTAGTACAGGGGAGGAGTTCGGAGGGTATTATGGGTGCAGTTAGTACAGGAGAGGAGTGTGGAGGGTATGATGGGGCGGTATGTTCAGGAGAGAAGTGTGGAGGGTGTGATAGGTGCAGTTAGTACAGGAGAGGAGTTTGGAGGGTATGATGGGTGCAGTTAGTACAGGAGAGGAGTTCGGAGGGTATGATGGGTGCAGTTGGTACAGGAGAGGAGTTCGGAGGGTATGATGGGTGCAGTTGGTACAGGAGAGGACTTCGGAGTGTATGGCGGTGGCAGAATGGGGAGGGATTTCTTGTGGTGTCTATGGGGTGACCAGGGAGTGATGTTGGGAAGATAGGGGAAGAAAAGTGACCATGAAATGATGTCCCTCAGCTGGGGGGGGGGGGGGTAGGAAGCAGCTCTGAGTGACGTCTGTATAAAGTGGTCTGGGGGGGGTGATGCCAGCTGGGGGGAGTTGAGAAGTGGTCAGGTCGTGATGTATATAATAAAAAAAAACTCATCCACTAAAAACATACAACAATAAATCATACAACAGTACTACTAATCCAGCTCCCAGCACTCTGTATACCCAGATAATGTGAAGGTAATTGATGACCATTCATATAACCCTGTGGTATCCAGGCTCTGAGTGTACAATCAGAGGTGTGAACTCACCACATATATACAGGTTACATTAATGGTTATAAATGACTTCTTCACATTATCAAGTCTGAACAATTGGATTGGAGGATGTTTGCACAGACTGTTCATGCTTAGAAGTGATCTGTTAAATGTGATAGGGCTGGTGCAGACCCCCCTCCCCCCCCCCACATTCAAACTCACTATCTCCTCCGATTCTTCTGTCAACTTAACCCTTCACTGCATCTCCTGAAGAAAAAAACACTTTGAAAGCAACTACTATCCACCCTAGAAAACTTCTCCCAGAAAAAGTCAGCTCACCTCCTCCCTTCCTCTGGCCAGCCCGACAGGAGATCCAGTGAGCTCCGCCTCCCAGTTCTTTCAACACTCCGCACTGGTGATTGGAGGGGGAGAGGTTGATGTCAGAGATAACAGGGACCCCCGCACGGCAGGAGACTGGAGGGAGGGGGAAGAGACAGGAAGGAGCTTTGAATCCCAAACACACACAGCAGCCGCAGGCACAGTGTATTCTTTACAATGCCGCTGCTGCTGTTTCACAGTGATAGGTGGAGTGGGGGAGAGGAGCGGGCAGGCGGCAATTTGCCGCCCCCCTGATTGTGCCGCCTGGTACAATGGTACCATCGGGTCCCATGGTAGGGCCGGCCCTGAGTCAGAGACAGACAAGAAGCTGAAGGAGATACTGGAGAGTGGTGTTTCCCTTGTGAAGGTTTATGAGGTCAGCTGGCCCACATGCCTAAACAATATAGAACAAATCACTCAGAGTGCATATCCTCTAAATGGGACTTTAAATTGGGTTTCTGTTAAACCTCATTGATGGGTGTAAATCAAAAAATATTGTAAATACATTTTATTGAAAAAGATGAAAACTATCACAAATATACAAAACTATCAAAAGAGGCAGGATGCACAGATGACAATATATATCAATTGTACACAATACAGTAACCAACTCTATCGACATAGATATGACAATAGCAGACCCTGGTGGATATTAGGCTTGTGCAATTCGTTTCGTAACGAATTGAAATTCGTCCGAATTTAGCAACTTTCGGACATTCGGAAGCATTCGAATTTCCGAACAAAGCAATTACGAATAAGACCGAATCCGAAATAAATTATACCGCAAATAGCGAATGCCCGAATGTCTTCGGCATAATTCGTTATGAAAAAGTTACGAATGTACGAATCCATACGAAGCACAATAACACTCACTCTGCTCTGCTCTCTGCTTCTCCCACACCGTGCTGAACTCCCTCTCAAAATGGTGTACAGGGGCGGAGGTTATAGCCGCATGTAAAAAACGAAAGTAAAATACGAGATTTCGAATCCATTCGAAGCACAATAACACTCTGCTCTGCTCTCTGCTTCTCCCTCACCGTGCTGAACCCTCTCAAAATGGTGTACAGGGGCGGAGCCTATAGCCGCATGTTAAAAACGAAAGTAAAATACGAGATTTCGAATCGTTACAAATAACCGCAATGTATTTAGAAAAGTACAAATCCATTCGAAGCACATTAGGCATAATAGGCAGCGTCGTTGTGAGAGAGACACGGAAAATTACGAATCAACGAACCCAAAAAAAGTTACGAAAGTAGGAGTTGTGTCCAGAATCAACGAAAAACAACGTACTCTACCGAAAGTACGAACCCAAAAAAAGTTACGAAAGTAGGAGTTGTGTCCAGAATCAACGAAAAACAATGTACTCTACCGAAAGTACGAATTATAAAGCAACAAAAAATTCAACGAAAAATGTCGCTTGCAAAAATACGAATGAGTCCGAACACGAAAAATCCCGTCTAGCAAAATTACGAATGATTACGAATCAACAGGACCGGAAAGAAACGAACCGAAACGGAACTAATTTTTCCGTTGTGCACAAGTCTAGTGGATATGCACTCTTTGAGTGATTTGTTCTATAGAAGCTGAACTAGAAACTAACTTCCGGAGAGATTGGTCACTCCAGAGATCAGCCGATGTTTCCAGACTAAGGAAGATTCTGAAAAGACCTTACTCAGCAGCACATTCCTGCAAGGAACATCTAAGATTTATATATTAAAGGCACAACTAGACCCAGTGGGGTCGCTACGTAAGGTAAGCGGGCATTGCACCCCGGTGGTGGAGGTGGTGTCACTTATAATTGATTGGAGGAGCACTTTATAAACACTCTATAAAGTTTTAATTTATCCCTTAAGAGGACTTTCGCAATTGGGACTTTGTTCAATCATTATTTTTCACAAATTGTATTTGTCACGTTTTATATTTTTATTGATTGATTCATATTGAAATAAGCGCACCATTCTTCAATTATTCATTCATTATAGTGTGAGTAGAGCAGCACAACTGGGGACTTACAAGGGGGGAGACTGCCATAAGTAGTCAGTTCTCCCTGAAGACAGCACTGTGCCAAGTTTTCATCCCTTCCCTGGGAGAACTCCTGCAGAGTCATTCGGGGGGGGGCAGGTGTGAGTTAATCTGGAGTTAATCTGTAATGGATCTGACAGGCACAGTCCCTGTTCATCTGTGGCTCCTTAGGAGGTTGCGCTACATTTGGGGGCTCGTCCGGGATGTTGCCCACATTGGCCTGCATGGCCGTTGCTCCTGGCAGCCGAAGTTCATCCCCCAGAGGTAGGGGAATCCCTGTTCATCTGCAGCTCCTTAGGGGGTGCGCTACACTTGGATGGTCTTTTGCAAGCATCTAAGTTTGTGTCTCGGATAGGTGTAATGCCTGTTCAGATGCGTAGCTTAGTAAATCCTTTACTCTTGACAGCATTGGGTGTGGATATTGTGTCCTCATTCTTTCCTTTCTACACTCACAGTATTGCTTCCAAACCTCTTACTTGTATGTAGGACCCTCACTTTAAACCTGCATACAAGTACACTTCTTCCTTCCCTGTAAGAAAGTATCTATCCCAATAGGTTCAGTATCTTCCTGGAAGATCAGTAAACAGGACACTGTTACACAGATGCAGAGTTCCTTTAAGTGTGATAGTGAAAGTCTGTATGCTTTCATGGGACCTATTTACTGGAACATAGATCCTCTTTCTGCTCTTTGTCAGATTAATTATTTAGTGGATTATTATCCCTAGCTCTTCTGCATGGGATCCTACCCTTTGCAGGGCTTAGTGTACTGATTCTTGAAATCATATTTAAAGATTGATCAGGTAGAATGTAGTGTAACCACCACACCCCTAAAACGTCTCTGGGTGAGAGTTGGAAGAACGCCTCGATTTGATGTCCTTGTATGCCAATTTGCTTTGCAATATATCTTCTTCCCACTTCTCTGTTCCCCATTCCCTCTGAGAGGGCTGTCATATCCATGCATATCTCTTTGAGACATTAATTATTTATCACATAACATCTTTCATATTATGGATTTCCTTCTCTCTGCAAACCAGGTTTGGGGGGGGGGGGGTTCTACTTGCTGGTGTTTTAATGGCATGGACATGCCTTGTTTATCAAACTTCATTTTACTTGAAGTGAAGGGTTAGGTATTTCAGGTTTTGGCCTTTAGTAAAGGCCCTTTACCCTATTAATTATTCTCTTTTTTTACCACCTTAGCTGTTGGTCTTGTTAGTTCAGGGCCCATCATTCTTCGGGTAGTTTTTCTCCCGAGTGGTAATGGTAAATTCCTGTTCTGCGCTGCTCTGGAACACCAAGACCTCTGAGCCCTCCCTTGGTCATGGCAATTTTCATACTTGCTTTGCCTCTTTTTCATTTAAACCTTCATTCAGACATGATTGATCCCTTTATTAAGATTTCCACATCTGTTAAATCTCTTAATGGCTATGGCCCACCACAAAGGTGGACTAATTTTGGGTGTCCCAAGGAATTACTACATTTCTGTATCCCTCAAGGGACGATGAAAACAATAAGATTTTTGTGCTTATTGGAAAATCTTTTTATTTAATCTAATACATCTATGTAATTCTTATGTACTGCCTGCTCAGAAAAAGCATGATTATTATTGTTATACAGGATTTATATAGTGCCAACAGTTTGCAGAGCGCTTTACATGAGTGCAGAAAGTACAGTTACAATACAATTCGATACAGGAGGAATTAGAGGGCCCTGCTTGTTAGAGCGTACAATCTAGGAGGGAGGGTCAATTGATATAAAAGGTAATAACTGTGGGGGATGATCTGATGGAGAAAATAAAAGTACAGTTGTTAGGGAAGGGGCCGAATAGGCTTCCCTGAAGAGGAGGGTTTTCAGGGATCATCTAAAAGCAAACAGAGTAGGAGATAATTGGACAGATTTGGGTAGGGAGTTCAATAGGATGGGTGAGGCTTGGGAAAAGTTCTGGAGATGAGCTTTGGAGGAGGTGGCGAGGGAGATAGAGAGCAGGAGGTTCTGGGAGGAGTGAAGGGAACAATTAGGTTGACCAGGTAAGTGATGTAGCTGGGAGAGGAGTTATGGATGGCTTTGTAAGTTATTGTTGGCATTTTGAATTTGATTTGTTGGGTGATTGGAAGCCAATGGAGGGATTGACAGAGAGGAGTATCAGACACTGAGCGGTTGGTAAGGTGGATGAACCTGGCAGTAGCATTTATAATTGACTGAAGGGGGGGTAGCCTACGTAATGGTAATCCAATGAGAAGGGAGTTGCAGTAGTCGAGGAGAGAGATGACCAGGGAGTGAATTAGGAGCTTTGTGGTGTCATTGATTAAGAAGGGGCGTATTTTGGAGATGTTGCGGAGGTTGAGGCAACAAAATTTGGACAGTGATTGGATGTTGAGCCGAAAGGATAGTTCAGAGTCCAGGATTACACCTAGAACCTTGGCATGCTTGGATTGGTTGATAGCTGCGCTATCGATCTTGACAGAGGGATCAGGGGAAGGGGCACGTGGGGGAGGAAATATTATGAGCTCGGTTTTGGATAGAATAAGTTTGAGTTTGATAGATTGATAGATTGAGTTTGAGGAAGTGGTATGCCATCCAGGCTGATATGTCTGTTAGTAAATTATTGATACATGAGGAGATTGAAGGAGTGAACTGAGGGGTAGAGAGATAAATTTGGGTGTCGTTGGCATAGAGATGGTATTGGAAGCCATGGGAGGCTTACCCAGGGAGGAAGAGGAGGAGGAGGAGGAGAATAAGTGAGGTCCAAGAACAGAACCTTGGGGGACCCCAACAGAGAAAGGAAGAGGAGAGGAGAGGATAAAGTCAAATTGTAAGTGATACTGAAGGTGCGGTTGGATAAGTAGGAAGAGAACCGGCGAAGAGTACAGTACATGATGGTTGGAGGCAGGGTTATGCAGGGGCTGGCAGTATAACCCACATATCTAAGAATTACTGCATTCCTGTGACCCTCAACGGACTTCAAGAAAAACATTTTACACTGAGTTCAACCATTTTATTTTATTTTTTTGTCAAGTAAATATAAAATGTTGCATAATAATTTGCAGAATAATGGTTTTATACTGTCCATCTCAGTGATTAGGTGGAGGCGTAGGTTTGTTTTAAAGTGATTCTCTATCGTCTTACTTCTTCCTGAAAAAAGCTTGCTGTTTAGAGAGCACAATAGCTCAAGCTAAAAGTTATACACAAGTGAGTCATAATCAGAGCAGACTTTACCTTCTGTCATCCACTCCCTTTAAAAACCTCCATCTGAGGTTATAATGGGAGACATCAAGCTTGGAAAAAAAACATTTAAACTAAAAAATTAAATAAGACTGATTAAAAAAAATTATCATTTTCATTTAAAGTAGGGTTGTCCCGATACCGAGTATTTGCGTGAGTACTTGTACTCGCGCAAATGCTCCCGATGCCTTTGCCGATACCTGGGATGGGAGAAGTCAGCGGGCGGAGTCGGCAAGCGGAGGGCGGAGTGGAGAGCAGAGTGGAGAGGAGAAGTCAGCGGGCGGAGTCGGCGGGCGGAGTCGGCAAGCGGAGGGCGGAGCGGAGAGCAGAGTGGAGAGGAGAAGTCAGCGGGCGGAGTCGGCGGGCGGAGTCGGCAAGCGGAGGGCGGAGCGGAGAGCAGAGTGGAGAGGAGAAGTCAGCGGGTGGAGTCGGCGGGCGGAGTCGGCAAGCGGAGGGCGGGAGGGGCGGAGCGGAGAGCAGAGTGGAGCGGAGAGTCCTCAGGCGGGTAAGCTTGCAGCCGCATCATGATCCATCGTCGACCGGAGCGGTCACATTAAAGGAAGTGACGCTCCGTGTTACACTGTCAGTGCTTGAAAAATGCGACGCCCATCTTGGTACACCCTGCATTCGGCCTCAATAAAGCAGCAGCGGACATCTTGTTACACCCAGCCCATGTAGTTCGAGCTGGGTGTAACAAGATGTCCGCTGCTGCTTTATTGAGGCCGAGTGCAGGGTGTACTAAGATGGGCGTCGCAGAGGCAGCATAGAAAAATAAATCCTCTCGTGCCTATAAGTGCCCACTACCTGTCAGTGCCCGCTATCTGTCAGTTCTCATTAGTGCTGCTTACTCAGTGTCACCTATTAGTGCCAGCCACCTGTCAGTACCATCTATCACTACCACCTGTCAATGCTATCAGTGCCAGCCACCTGCCATCTATTAGTGCCAGTGCCATCTATCAGTGCCAGCCCCCTGTCAGTGCCAGCCACCTGTCAGTGCCAGCCATCTGTTGGTGCCAGCCATCAGTGCCACCTGTCAGTGCCAGCTATCAGTGCCACCTGTCAGTGCCAGTCATCAGTGCCCGCCACCTGTCAGTACTCATCAGTGCTGCATATCCGTGCCACCTAATCATATCAGTGCTCATCAGTGCTGCTTAATCTGTGCCACCTATCAGTGCTGCATATCAGTGCCACCTAATCTGTATTGTGCTTGAAAACAGTCACCTGACATTAAAAAAAAGTATCGGTAATCGGTATCGGCGAGTACTTGAAAAAAAGTATCGGTACTTGTACTCGGTCTTAAAAAAGTGGTATCGGGACAACCCTAATTTAAAGTTGTGATTTGTGAAAAACCTTAAAAAACATAGCTGGTCAAAAGAATCTGTTTTATTATAACATGTTGTGTTTGCTCCTACATCATCACATAATACATTAGTTTAAACTGTTGTTAACTTTCCATATGTGAAGCCCAAAAACAAAACTATCTGGTCCCAATCTGCCTAATTCATGGGCTAAACAAAACAAAAATCTCCTGCGCTCTCGGTGTATCCTCAAAACATAGGTGGCGTGGTTCTGTCTAGAGGCAAAGTCTAAAGTCTTGCAGCCCTCCTTAGAACAATGGGTGTTCATATGGCTAGAAAAAGAAAGAAAACAGGAGGGTGCACCGACCTAGTGCATTACCACTTACAGGTTTATTAAAATGTAAATAAAAAGCAATAGTCCTACTCACAGACAAAGCTTAAATACAAGCTTATCGGACAAGATGGCTGGAAATCTTGGCATTCACCGACAGGACTTGACAACAGGGAGGGTCGGACGATACCCCAAAAACATCCAGATGGCTTACGTTTCAGGGGCGCACCCCTTTCATCAGAGCCTAAATGGTCCGTAAAAAGCTCTCAACATGTGCTCCGTTATATATGTGTGTACTCATGTGAAGAAAGCCCCAGCTCAGGTGGAGAGCAATTAGCAAGCCCCACCCCCTAGTGCTGGCTCGCTCCACCCATATGGACGGGGCTTAGACCAGCACACCCCATAGGCGGCTGCTGATTGGCAGGTCATGGTGCCTAAGGGAGGAGAGAGGGTGAGGTGGGAGGAAGAGAGAGGGGAGAAGATAGAAAGGAGAAGGAAAAGGGGAAGAAAAAGGGGAGGAGAAAGGAGAGAAAGAGGGAAGGGACTAGGGAAAGGACTGGGGAGGGGAAAGGAGTAGGGAGGGGGGGGAAGAGGAAGGCACCATCAAACTACCCTCTAGTGTTGCTGCCTATTGCTGGTGGACACTCTGTGCATGCCGGCCACAGCTAACAATGGCAATCACCTCTAGTGGGCACAGCTGACCAGGACTCCACAAAGCAAGGGGTTCACGCTGGGGGGACATCCATCTGGGCAAACACAATAGGGTCGAGATGACACATCTAAATACATGCATGTGAATACGTGCATAGCGCATGCATAATGCACACTCACCTCAGGGGGGGGCGTCCAACGAGGGATCCGCTCATCGGGACAAGCTGCCAATGGCAGCTGAACGCTTCTTGCAATGGTATAATGTAGGGGTACCGGCCGTCTCCCAACCCAGAAGTGCGAGTGCCTCATGCATTCCAACCCACACCTCCGGTGGAGCCAAAGCGTCATATCCGCTTCCTCAATGTACAGCATCAACACCAGGAAGTGCGGGTGTATTACCTTTCCACCCATTACTTCCGGTGAACCTAGAAACCTCCCCTGCTAGTCTGCAGACTGTGCAAACAAATGATGTTCCGCACAGCCGAGCCGCTCCCTCTAATGGGCAAATAGACTACGGGGAAGCAGGATTACCTATATATTGCCAAAATACCAAGAATTGCTGAGCTGGCACCCCCTTTGGTTGAAATGAAGCGGGGCAACCTATAGCAGCACTAGTAAGCAGGGAAACTAGGCCAGTTCCAAAACTATATGTGCTACTAGGTGACACGCTGAACCGGTTGGAATGCCCTCAACACATGACAACACACATACAGAAGAGAGTTGCATACAGTGGGTGGGACCCCTAAAAAGGGGGGAGTGGACCAAATAAAAACAATGTGTACATATTGAAATAAACAGGACACACATACTAGGCGCTTTGGCTCCACCGGAGGTGCGGGTTGGAAAGCATAAGGCACTCGCACTTCCGGGTTGGGAGACGGCCTGTGCCCCTACATTATACCATTGCGGGAAGCGTTCAACTGCCATTGGCAGCGTGTCCCGATGAGCGGATCCCTCGTTGGACACCCCCTCCCCCTGAGGTGAGTGTGCATTATGCATGCGCTATGCACGTATTCACATGCATATATTTAGATGTGTCATCTCGACCCTATTGTGTTTGCCCAGATGGATGTCCCCCCAGCGTGAACCCCTTGCTTTGTGGAGTCCTGGTCAGCTGTGCCCACTAGAGGTGATTGCCATTGTTAGCTGTGGCCGGCATGCGCAGACTGTCCACCAGCAATAGGCAGCAACACTAGAGGGTAGTTTGATGGTGCCTTCCTCTTTCCCCCCCTTCCCTACTCCTTTCCCCTCCCCCTTCCCTACTCCTTTCCCCTCCCCAGTCCTTTCCCTAGTCCCTTCCCTCTTTCTCTCCTTTCTCCTCCCCTTTTTCTTCCCCTTTTCCTTCTCCTTTCTATCTTCTCCCCTCTCTCTTCCTCCCACCTCACCCTCTCTCCTCCCTTAGGCACCATGACCTGCCAATCAGCAGCCGCCTATGGGGTGTGCTGGTCTAAGCCCCGTCCATATGGGTGGAGCGAGCCAGCACTAGGGGGTGGGGCTTGCTAATTGCTCTCCACCTGAGCTGGGGCTTTCTTCACATGGGCACACACATATATAACGGAGCACATGTTGAGAGCTTTTTACGGACCATTTAGGCTCTGATGAAAGGGGTGCGCCCCTGAAACGTAAGCCATCTGGATGTTTTTGGGGTATCGTCCGACCCTCCCTGTTGTCAAGTCCTGTCGGTGAATGCCAAGATTTCCAGCCATCTTGTCCGATAAGCTTGTATTTAAGCTTTGTCTGTGAGTAGGACTATTGCTTTTTATTTACATTTTAATAAACCTGTAAGGCCCCTTTCACACTGGGGCGGTTTGCAGGCGCTATTTTGCTAAAAATAGCGCCTGCAAACCGAGCCTAAACAGGGGCTCCTGTGTCTCCAATGTGAAAGCCCCGAGGGCTTTCACACTGGAGCGGTGTGCTAACAGGACTTAAAAAAAAGTCCTGCTAGCCGCATCTTTGGAGCGGTGAGAGGAGCGCTGTGTTTACTGCTCTTCCACCGCTCCTTCCCATTGAAATTAATGGGATACCGCGGTAATACCGCCCGCAAACCGCGGCTGTAGCCGTGGTTTGCGGGTGGTATTAACCCTTTTTCTCCGCTAGCGGGGGTTAAAACCGCACCGCTAGTGGCCGAATACCTCTGCAATCCCGACGGTATAGCGCCGCTAAAAATAGCGGCGCTATACCGCCACCGCTATCCCCACCGCCCCAGTGTGAAACCAGCCTAAGTGGTAATGCACTAGATCGGTGCGCCCTCCTGTTTTCTTTCTTTTTTTTTTTTTTAATTCATGGGCTAGCTATACTTATAACTCTGCCTCTAAGATCAATTTCACACTGAGGCGCTTTCACGCTAAAAACAGCACCTAAAAAGCTCCCGAAAACCTATTTCCAATAAAATTTATGAATGCTTTCACACTGGGGCAGTGTGCTGGCAGAGCGGTGAAAAAACTCCCCTCTCCATTGAAATGAATGGAAAGCTCTTCAAAAGCGCCTGAAAAGCTCTTCGAAAGCGCTCAGTGTTTTTACTGGCAGTTTAGAAGCGCCTAATGCCGCGCACACACGATTATTTTTCCCGTCGGGAAAAATGAAATTTTTTCCTTTGGACGAGAAAAACGATCGTCTGTGGGCTTTTTGCCGTTTTTCCCGACGGGCATTAATCACGATGGGAAAAATTAGAACATGTTCTAATTTTTCTCGTCGTTTTTCCTGACATTTCCTGTCATTTCTTCCGCGGCAGTGTTTCCCATAGGGAAACACTGCCGCGGAGCCCATAGACGATAGTTTTTCTCGTCATTTTAAAAAATGACGAGAAAAATGACCGTGTGTGGGGAACAAGCTGTTCCCTCGTTTAAAATGTCATTATTCACGGCGGTTTTTAAACCGCCGTGAATAATGATCGTGTGTACGCGGCATCAGTGTGAAAGGGGCATTACTTTTAAATCTCCTGTTGTTCAGCTGCAATTGGGAACTGTTTTAGGAAATCTGGAACTGCTGACCTGCTGTAGTATTTAAATAATTCTTAAATAAACTCTAAATTGTTTCTGAATAAGATTAGACTAAAAAAAAACAAAAAAAAAAACATGGTATTAACCACTTCAATACAGGGCTTTTATACACCCTTCCTTACCAGACCAATTTGTAGCTTTCAGCGCTCTCACACTCTGAATGACAATTACTCAGTCATGCTACACTGTACCCAAACCAAATTTTTATCATTTTTTTCTCACAAACAGAGCTTTCTTTTGGTGGTATTTAATCACCGCTAGGTTTTTTATTTTTTGCAATATAAGCGAAAAAATTTAGATTTTTTTTAAAAAAAACACTTTTTTTTTTGTTTTTATTGTAAAATTTTGCAAATAAGTAATTTTTCTTCATAAAATTGGGCCAAAATGTATACTGCTTCATATCTTTAGTAAAAATAACCAAAAAAGTGTATATTATTTGGTCTCTGTGAAAGTTATAGAGTCTACAAGCTATGGTGCAAATCATTGAAAAATTATCACATCTGATCACACCTGATGTACTGAAGGCCTATTTCATTTCTTGAGACCCTAACAAGCCAGGAAAGTACAAATACCCCCCAAATTACCCCTTTTTGGAAAGCAGACATTCCAATGTATTTAGTAAGAGTCATTGTGAGTTTTTTGAAGTTGTACTTTTTTCCTACAATTCTTGGGAAATTTTTAAAAAAAAATTAAATTTTTATTTTTTTGCACAAAATTGTCATAATAACAAGTTATTTCTCTCACACAGCACATGCATACTTGCAATGACACCCCAAAATACATTCTGCTACTCCTCCTGAGTATGGCGATACCAAATGTGTGAGACTTTTACACAGCCTGGCCAAATACACAGGCACAACATTGAAATAGCCCCTTTAGGCATTCTAGGAGCATAAATTGCACATCTCATTTCTCAACCACCTATTACAGTTTTGAAGACCTTGGAGCACCAGGACAATGGAAACTCCCATAAAATGACCCCATTTTGGAAAGCTAACACCCCAACGTATAATCTATGAGGCATAATGAGTCTTTTGAACGGTTCATTTTTTTCCAGAAGTTTTTGGAATATGTGGGAAAAAAATGAAAACGCATTTTTTTTATACAAAGTTGTCCATTTATAAGATATTACCAACACATAGCATGTACATAGCAAAAGTGACACCCCAAAATACATTCTGCTACTCCTCCTGAGTATGGCGATACCAAATGTGTGAGACTTTTACACAGCCTGGCCAAATACAGAGGCCTAACATCTAAGTAGCACCGTCATGTGTTCTAGGAGCATAAATTACACACATAAATTCCTGACAACCTATCACATTGTTGAAGGCCCTTCATATTTCTAAAACATAGCATGTACTGTACATACCAATTATAAACCAAAATACATTCTTCTGAGAAAAAGGGTAAAGAAAAGATTACCTGCGGTTTTAGTAGTGCAGTGGTCCAAAGAGGAGAGCATCGGTCCAGGCAGCAGGCAGGAACGTGGACAGCGACAGCAAAACAGGCAGCAGGCAGGAATAGTCAGTACAGGTAGAGATGATGTCAGCACAGCCCAGTGGCGTCACTAGGGTTGGTGTCACCCGGTGCGAAAAAAAATGGTGTCACCCCCCAACAACTATAGTCCCCCCTCAGTACAGACCCCCCTCCACTAACTACAGACCCCACTCCCACAGTATAGATCCCTTCCCTCAGTACAAACCCGCTCCACTAAGTACAGACTCTCCGCCATCAATATAGACCCGCCTCCCTCAGTATGAACCCCCACCTCAGTGCAGACCGCTCCATCAGTACAGACACCCCCACCTCAGTGCAGACCCCCTCAGTTACAGACACCCCCCCTCAGTTACAGACACCCCTCGTACAGACACCCCCCTCAGTACAGACACCCCCCTCAGTACAGACACCCCCCTCAGTAACAGACACCCCCTCGTACAGACTCCCCCTCGTACAGACTCCCCCTCGTACAGACCACCCCTCAGTTACAGACACCCCTCGTACAGACACCCCCCTCAGTACAGACACCCCCCTCAGTACAGACACCCCCTCGTACAGACTCCCCCTCGTACAGACCACCCCTCAGTTACAGACACCCCCTCAGTTACAGACACACCCTCAGTTAAAGACCCCCCCTCAGTTAAAGACCCCCCTCAGTTACAGACACCCCCTCAGTACAGACACCCCCACCTCAGTACAGACCGCTCCATCAGTACATACACCCCCCTCAGTACAGACACCCCCTCAGTACAGACACCCCCACCTCAGTACAGACCGCTCCATCAGTACAGACACCCCCACCTCAGTGCAGACCTCCTCAGTTACAGACACCCTACTCAGTTACAGACACCCCCCACAGTACCAGACACCCCTCGTACAGACACCCCCTCAGTTACAGACACCCCCCTCAGTACAGACACCCCCCTCAGTACAGACACCCCCTTGGTACCAGACCCCCCTCAGTACAGACACCCCCTCAGTTACAGCCCCCTGGTGCAAACTCCCCCTAGTGCAGACCCCAGCAGTACAGACACCCCCTCCCCCATCAGTAAAGATGCCCCCCTTACCTTACAGACCTCAGAACAGAGCGGCAGATACACACAGCGGTGTGTCTCTCAAGCGCGGGCTCCTCCTCCTCCTCTGTGGATGTAAACAGAGAGGAGGCAGAGGGGGCGGCGGCTTCCTTCTGCTCCGCTGAGGGACACAGCCGCAGCGTGAGCCTAAGGCACAGGGCAGCGGGCAATGTCAGTGTGGTGCCGCTGCGCTACCCACGGGTGTCACCCCTCTGGTGGGTGTCACCCGGGTGCGGCCCGCAGCCCCCGCACCTGGCTAGCAACGCTAGTGCGTGTCGTCACATCATCACAGTGCAGTGTGATGATGTGACAGGCTGAGTCGCTCGCTGGCTCTGTAGGGTAGGGAGGAGGATTGGAATTTAGGAATAGGAAGAATAAGGAGCCGGAGGACACACACCAGGCGCGGCCGCGGCACTGGAGGTGTTGTTCCAGGCTTCCAGCCCAGCGGGGTGAAATTAATCAATGAATGGGTCAGCTGTAAAAAAAAAAAAAAAAAAGGGAGGGTGTCACCCCTCTAGCGGGTGTCACCCGGGGGCGGACCGCACCCCCCGCACCCCCCTAGCAACGCCTCTGGCACAGCCAAAGCATTGGTCCAGATAGCAGGCAGAGATGTGGTCAGCAGTAGCAAAAGGAACAAAGGATTGTTCATGCAGCAGGCAGGAATACTGTCCATAGTTAGTACATGCAGCAGGCAGAGGTATGGTCAGCACAGCCAGAGTATTTGTCCAGGGAGCAGGCAGGACCTCAAGCTTAGGGCAACGGTCAGGAAAGAATGGGGACAGGGGTAGAGGCTTCTCCCACCCAAATCGCTTTGAAGCCTCCGGACAACCAGACCCTGTTCTGGGAACACAGAAAACCAAAAACTGGTTTTCTGAACTCAGAACACTATTCTGGAGCCCCTCACATATGTGAGACCCCTGTGTAGCAGGGTGAAAGATCAGTCCAAGGGGGCAGGCAAAAACATGGTCAACAGGCCGAGGTCAGTGCAGGTAAAAGGCAGAAATAAACGGTAGGCAGAGGCATAATCCATACAGTCCAGGGTCAGTTCACGTGAAAGGCAGAAACATGGCGGATAAACAATGCAGACGGTAGGCAGAGACATAGTCGAGAAACAGGCCAGGGTCAGTTCACATGGAAGACAATGATATGGTTGGTTGAGGCAGGGAAATATTCAGGACATATTGAAAACGGGGAAATGGCAGTATTAGAAATATGGGCTAATAGTTTTCGAGAGTGTGATATCGCTTGAAGCATTTTCCGATGCAAAGGCCAGGTTGGGAGGGACAGTCGGGACAATGGAAGCTGGTGTCTTTCCTAATTCCTCTTCTGGTGCACACCCGACATTTTTTTTGGCGTCGTCTTCCGGATCGTGATGGTGGAATATGGTCTGAAAAATGGCGCTCATGTAGTCTGCTGACACAATCTGAGTGAATGCTTTCTGGGGGGGATGTTTGTTGGTAGATCAGGGCAGTGACAATGTCTTCAATAAATCTCATGAAGGTGGTGGGTCTATGTGTGGATTTTTGGTAGACTATGAAAGAATTTAACAGGGCCAAATGAAAAAAGTAAATTGCGATTTTTTTATACCAGAAGAGGGATTTTCGGGTTGAAAGATAGGGCTGCAACATTTGATCATTTAAATCCACACCCCCCATGAATTTATTGTACTCATTGATGCAGGAAGGCTTGCGAACGGTACTGCGTCTTCTGTGAAGTTCCACCGAGGTGTCATCGTGGATGGTGGACATGATGTACACATCTTTCCTATCCCTCCACTTCACAGCCAACACTTCCTCGTTCCTCAAGCTTGCCGATTCCCCCTTTTGAATGGTTGTGGTGACAAGACGCTGTGGGAAGCCCTTTCTGTTTATTCTTGTTGTACCACACGCCAGAGTTTTTTTTAGGTAGAGGTGGCGGAGAAGGGGCAGGCTGGTATAATAGTTGTCCATATAAATATGATACCCCTTTTGGAGGAGTGGAAATACCAACTCCCAAACAATTTTTCCACTTATTCCCATGTACGATGGACACTCAGGGGGCTCGAGCTGGGAATCTTTGCCTTCGTACATGCGGAATGAGTGCACATAACCAGTGGCGCTTTCACAGAGCTTGTTGAGCTTCAAGCCGTACCTCGCCCGCTTACTGGGGATATATTGCTTGATTCCCAGCCGGCCTGTGAAATGCACCAGGGATTCGTCCACAGAAATGTTTTGGTCAGGGACATAAAGTTCGGCAAACTTCTTGGAAAAAAAATTAATTAGGGGGCGAATTTTATATAATTTGTCAAAGTTTGGGTGATCTCAGGGGGGCACTGTGAGTTGTCACTGAAATGCAGGAACCGCATTATAAGTTCGTATCGGGACCTGGACATGGCCGATGTAAAAATTGGCATATGGTGGATGGGTTTCTTCGACCAATACCTATTCATTTCATTTTTTTTTGTAAGCCCCGTGTTAAACGTTAGGCCTAAAAACAATCTAAGCTCCACCACTGTTAGGGGTCTCCATTCAAAAGGGCGGGCATAGCTGGAGCTGGGGTTGTTTTCAATGAATTGTTGAGCAAAAAGATTAGTTTGCTCCACAATGCCTTGAACCAATTCATCAGGGAAAAATAAATTAAAAAAATCAAGTTTGGAAAAAAGGGATTTTTATAACAGCTTACCTGTAAAATCCTTTTCTTGGAGTACATCACGGGACACAGAGCGACTTAGTCATTACTAATGGGTTATATAGTTTACCTTCAGGTGTTGGCACTGGCCAATTCCAAACCGGAAGTACCCTCCCCTATATAAGCCCCTCCCACCCGGGAGCACCTCAGTTTTGTAGCCAAGCAATAAGTGTCCCAAAAAGAGGGGTGGGAGCTCTGTGTCCCGTGATGTACTCCAAGAAAAGGATTTTACAGGTAAGCTGTTATAAAAATCCCTTTTTCTTTTTCGTACATCACGGGACACAGAGCGACTTAGTCATTACTAATGGGACGTCCCAAAGCAATGCCAAATGAGGGGGGGGGTACATAAGCTGGGCGCCATCAGGCATGAGGATCTTTTGCGGCCTGCAACACACTGCGCCCAAAGGCGACATCCTCCTGACTTCTAACGTCTACCTGATAGAATCTAGTAAACGTGTGTACCGAAGACCATGTTGCGGCCTTACATACTTGAGCCAGGGAGGCCTGGTGATGCACTGCCCATGAAGTTCCAACCGCTCTTGTGGAGTGCGCCCTAACTTTGAACGGAGGCGGTCTCTTTCTCAAGCCATAGGCTTGTATTATGACCTGTCGAATCCACTTGGCTAAAGTAGATTTTGATGCTGCCTGACCCCTTCTGGGGCCTTCCGGCAGAACAAACAAAGAATCCGTTCTGCGAATCTGAGCAGTGGCTTTTAGATAAGCTTTAACTGCTCTTACCACATCCAAAGAATGTAATAACTTTTCCTCTACTGAGATAGGTTTGGGGAAAAAAGAAGGAAGAACCACATCTTGGTTCAAATGAAACCTCGATACCACCTTAGGAAGAAAGGCTGGATGAGGACGTAATACTACTCTGTCCTTATGGACAACCAGATATGGCTCCTTACAGGACATAGCTGCTAATTCCGACACTCTTTTAGCCGAACAAATGGCTACTAAGAAAACCAATTTCCTGGTGAGAAGAACCAAGGAAATGTGTTGTAATGGTTCAAACGGTTGTTTCTGTAGAACCGACAGAACCAGGTTTAAGTCCCAAGGACATATGGGAATACTAACCGGAGGGCTAATACGCATCACTCCTTGTATAAAGGCTTTGACTAGTGAATGCGAAGCCAAGGGCCTTTGAAAAAATATTGACAAGGCCGAAATCTGACCCTTGATAGTACTCAAGGCCAGCTTCCTATCTACAGCCCACTGTAGGAAGTCCAGAATCCTCCCTATCATGTACTTACGTGGATGCCATTTCTTGGTCTCACACCACGTAATGTACGCTTTCCAGATCCTATAATAGATCTGCCTGGATACCGGTTTCCTGGCATTGATCATGGTAGATACCACAGAATTAGAGAGCCCTCTCTTTTTCAGAATGTGGGCTTCAATAGCCAGGCCGTCAAACCTAGGGCTGGTAAGGAAGGGTGGTATATCGGTCCTTGCGACAGCAGGTCCGGACGAAGTGGGAGGGTCCAAGGACTCCTCACTGACATTTTTACCATCTCCGCGTACCATGCCCTTCGGGGCCACGCTGGAGCCACCAGAATCACTGGTTTCTTTTCTACCCTGATTCTGCGGAGTAATCGCGGTAACAATTGTGGCGGTGGGAATGCATATATCAGCTTGAACCGATCCCAAGGGAACACTAGGGCATCCGAGCCGCAAGCTAGGGGATCCCTTGTGCGAGACACAAACCTGTCCACCTTTGCGTTGAATCTGGATGCTAGCAGATCTACATCCGGTGTTCCCCACCGCTGGCATATTGCCTGGAAAACCTCGGGGTGAAGAGACCATTCCCCCGGGCATAATTGTTGGCGACTTAGAAAGTCCGCTCTCCAATTTTCCACTCCTGGGATGAAAACCGCGGATATGGCTGGGACATATCTTTCTGCCCACTCCAGGATGCAATTTGCTTCCTTCTGGGCTGCACGACTTTTGGTGCCACCCTGATGATTGATATATGCCACTGCCGTGGCATTGTCTGATTGAATTCTGACAGGGGACCCCTGGAGTTTGGATGTCCATGCTACTAGGGCATACCGGGCTGCTCGTATCTCTAAGAGATTGATGGGCAGGGCCTTTTCTGCTTCTGACCACCTGCCCTGGAGAGACCATTGCTCCAGCACTGCCCCCCAGCCGATGAGGCTGGCATCTGTAGTGACCACCTTCCAAGAAACCGGACTGAAGGGTTTCCCTCTTTCCAGATTCTGGGGCACCAACCACCAATGGAGGCTCTTGCGAACGGAAGGGGACAGGGACATTGGTAAGTCTAAAGCCTGAACTTTTTTGTTCCAGGCTGACAGTATGGCCCTTTGCAAATTCCTTGAATGGAATTGACCGTAGGGTACCGCTTCGAATGAAGCCACCATCTTTCCCAGCAGCCTCATGCAGAGACGTATGGATGGTTTTCTTTTTGTACCCACTAAGTGGGTCAAATCTCTTAAAGACGACACCTTCTCTGGAGGTAAGAAAATCTTTCTCTGATTTGAATCCAGCCTTAGCCCTAAGTATTCCAGACTTTTGACTGGTCTTAGAGCTGACTTGTCCCGGTTGATAATCCAACCGTGATATTCCAGATACTCGATTGTCTTGTGAATAGCTACTTCCAGCTTTTCCACTGAGTGGTCTATTAGTAGCAGGTCGTCTAGATATGCCATTATCGTTACACCCTGTGTTCTTAGATTGGCCAATAATGGGGCCAGAATTTTTGTGAACACTCGTGGTGCTGTGACCAGACCGAAAGGTAAGGCTCTGAACTGAAAATGGCGCCCTTCTACTGCAAAGCGTAGAAATTTCTGATGGGCCGGAAAGATGGGAATATGCAGATAAGCATCCCTTATGTCGATCGAGGCTAGCCATTCCTGCCCTTGTAGGGCGGTGGCCACTGATCGGATCGTCTCCATCCGAAAGGTCCTGATATTTAGGAACTTGTTTAGCCCTTTTAGATTTAATATGGGCCTCACGTCCCCATTTGGTTTGGGGACTGTGAAAAGGTTCGAGTAAAACCCGAATCCGCTTTCTTCCAGGGGAACCTTCATGATTACCCCTTGGAGCAATAGTTGTTCTAGTGCCAGAAGGAGGGATCCTCTCTTTTGGGGATCTCTTGGCACGTTTGACCTCATAAATTGGGCAGGAGGAGTGCCTTTTAACTCCAGCTTGTATCCCAGACTTACTGCGGAGAGCACCCATCTGTCTCTGATGGTGTCCCGCCAGGTCTCTGTGAACAACTGAAGTCTTCCCCCCACCCGATTGAGCGGGGGCAATACTTCATGCCTTAGGGGGAGGTTTTGTACCTCTCTTGATCCAGGGCTTCTTGTTACCCTGTGATTGTCCCTGATTTCTGCCCCCTGAATTTGACCGCGGAGGCCGTCGGAACTGCTTCACAGCCGATGTGCCCGGGACTGGAGAGGTAGGCCTCTTAAAAGAAGGACTTCTACCCTTGTTCTTAACCGGTAAGAGTGAACTTTTACCGGCAGAAATTTTCTGGATATATTTGTCCAGATCTTCTCCAAATAAGCGTTCTCCATGAAATGGGAAGCTAACCAGCAGTTTTTTACAGGGAGCTTCAGCAGACCAGTTTTTGAGCCACAGAAGCCTACGCATATGTACTATAGACAGCGTAAAGCGGGAGGCCTGTTGGATTGTATCCTTTATGGCGTCCACCGCAAAACACAAGGCTCTAGGCAGGTCAGCTAGGGCATGAGCCTGCTGATCTGGTAAGTCCCTTAAGACTTGTTTCAACTGATCTTTCACTGCTTGGCAGACTCCAATCGCTGCTACCGCAGGTTGTGTCACCATACTTGCTGTAGAGAAAGCAGATTTTAGTAAAGACTCCAATTTTTTATCTATTGGGTCTTTGAACATTGGAACATTATCTACTGGACATGTCAGTGATTTGTTAACAGAAGAGATGGCTGCGTCCACTATAGGGACCCTCCATTTTCTTATGAACTTATCCTCCATGGGATAGATCACCGGAAATCTCTTGGGGGGAGCAAATATTTTATCAGGATGCTCCCAATCCTGGTAAATAAGCCCTTCTAATAAAGGGTGGATTGGGAAGGAACAGACCGCCTGGGGAGCTTTTAGCGACCCCAGCGAGGAAACCGTAGTGGATGGTGGTTCCGCCAGAGGCATTTTAAATGCTGATCGGACCATGTTAGTCAGAGACTGAACCCATAATCTTTCAGCCTGAGAAGCTGAGAAAGGTTCTTCCACTGTTGATTCCTCTATAAGTGAATCAACCTCATCCTGATCCCCTTCAGGTAGGTCGATCTCTGTGTGGGGCTGTTCCTCCACTAACAGGCACTCTGAAGGAGGAGACGGAGATCGGACGCGCTTTTCCTGTGACAGGGAAGCAGCGATCAATGCTGTTAATCTCTCTTCCAATCCTCCCAGAGTTGAGGATAAAACCTCCTCTGTTATATATACAGGAGCAGGTGGACTGGGGACAGCCGCAGCACCAGGCATTCCTGCGGGGTTTCTACGGCTACTGACCTCTGCATTCTCAGGGGAGATTGGTGCAGTGCAAGCATGCCCAATATCCTCAGAGCCCGATGGAGACCCCTTTGGCTTCCTGGAAGATCTATTTCCGGAGCGTCTGGACGACATATCCTTTAAGCACAAAGCTGAGGTATTCCCGTCGTCATACACCAATTTTTGCTGGTAATAGTCTAACACAGGTGCTGCTATATACCAGCTGGTGTCCACTAAAGTGCCTTTCTATGGGGATGCCTGCATCAACCGCCTCTGTGTGCCACTGTTTGTTGCTAGCTCTGTTTGCATGCAGCTGACACTTGTACTGTGTCTTTTAACCATGCTGGGACGCCCGCACATGCGCAGAAGCGCCGCGGCGCGCATCGAGCGTCATCCACCCGCCCCGCCCCTTTTTTTTCATAGGAGGCGCGTGCACGCGCCCGCGCGCGCGCCCGTGCGCCAATGGCGCCCTTTTCGAAAACCAACAGAGGACTAGGAGCCAGGGCCCTTTTTGCCGGAGGGCCTGTGCGGTGGATGAACGCAGCAACAGGGCAGAGGAAGTGGATTCCCTCAGAGAAACTTACCAGCTGCCTGGATCTTTTGAGTTGAGAAAACCAAAGATCCACATTTACAAGAAAAATGGACTACAGCGGCCTCTAGTGGTTTAACACAGGTACCGCGGTCCCTGTTTTTTTTTTTTTTTTTTTCTTGACTACTATTAAAATTTTACATTTTCAGTAGTTATAGGCAAACACAGATATTTAGCGGGAATACCGTTAGGTAACAGACAGAAAGACAAATTAGGCTTGGGGGTCCCCCAATAGAACCAAGTTCCTGAGGGCCCCCACTTACCTGATCCCCGCCGCAGGACTTTGTTTGGTCCACAAAAGTCCAAACTTCACCTATCACGGCAGGCATTGTAATTAAACCTTCAGGGACCGGGTTCCCAAGGATTCCACTCCCCTGGACCTGTATAGCACCCTGCACAGACAGCGTCTTGGTCGTGGGTATGACCAGAGCTCTGGATCCCAGGGTCCAGCCCTCCTAAGAGAAGCATTACAGGCAAAACCTTGCTCTTCTGCTGCAAGGCCCGGGTACCGACCGTTTAGCTATGAAGCTTTTTTGGTGGGATCCGGAACAGCTTACTAAGGCCCAAAAGAACCTGTACGCAAGCCCAGTGAAAACACATGTTACTCTTTGGCCAACACCTTAGACACTGGCAAAAAACTGAGGTGCTCCCGGGTGGGAGGGGCTTATATAGGGGAGGGTACTTCCGGTTTGGAATTGGCCAGTGCCAACACCTGAAGGTAAACTATATAACCCATTAGTAATGACTAAGTCGCTCTGTGTCCCGTGATGTACGAAAAAGAAAACCCTCAGTGTTGACCTGCACACCTGGCTGTGCTGTAATAGGGGGGATCGTGGCTGACCCTGAGGTAGAAGGCAGCCACAATGGGTTTGCCAAGCCATCTGGAAGCTGGGTTCGGGTCCTACTTCTTTGGCGTGTACTTGCACTGGGCCTTTCCTCCTGGGGTCTAGCAGCGCTTGCACTGGGCCTTTCCTCCTGGGGTCTAGCAGCGCTTGCACTGGACCTCGCCTCCTGGGGTCTACCGCCGTTGGCACTGCTGGTCGCTGCCTGGTGTTCAGACCGTCTTCTTTTTGGACGGACTGTGTCCTCCTCTAATTCGGATCCGGATGTGCTGCCTTCGGGGGGTTCATATTCCGAACCAGAATCGGAATCAGAACTGAGCGGTGAGAGCTCCCTGTTGCTCTCATCGGTCAGACTGAGTATTTGATATGCTTCTTCTGGGGTGTACACCTTTCTGGACATAGTGGGTACGCTGGTGAGGTGGCAGGTACTCTGGTGGCAGGTTCTCTGGTGAGGTGGCGGGTACTCTAATGGACAGGTACTCCTGATGGATTGGTGGTGGGTACTCTGGTGAGGTGGCGGGTACTCTGGTGAGGTGGTGGGTACTCCTGATGGACAGGTACTCCTGATGGACTGGTGGTGGGTACTCCTGGTGAGGTGGTGGGTACTCCTGGTGAGGTGGCTGGTACACCTGATGGACAGGTACTCCTGATGGACAGGTACTTCTGATGGACTGGTGGCGGGTACTCTGAGGTGGCGGGTACTCAGGTGAGGTGGCGGGTACTGCTGATGGACAGGTACTCCTGATGGACTGGTGGCGGGTACTCAGGTGAGGTGGCGGGTACTCCTGATGGACAGGTACTCCTGATGGACTGGTGGCGGGTACACTGAGGTGGCGGGTACTGCTGATGGACAGGTACTCCTGATGGACAGGTACTCCTGATGGACTGGTGGCGGGTACTCTGAGGTGGCAGGTACTCAGGTGAGGTGGCGGGTACTCCTGATGGACAGGTACTCCTGATGGACTGGTGGCGGGTACTCTGAGGTGGCGGGTACTCAGGTGAGGTGGCGGGTACTGCTGATGGACAGGTACTCCTGATGGACAGGTACTCCTGATGGACTGGTGGCGGGTACTCTGAGGTGGCGGGTACTCAGGTGAGGTGGCGGGTACTCCTGATGGACTGGTGGCGGGTACTCTGAGGTGGCGGGTACTCAGGTGAGGTGGCGGGTACTGCTGATGGACAGGTACTCCTGATGGACAGGTACTCCTGATGGACTGGTGGCGGGTACTCTGAGGTGGCGGGTACTCAGGTGAGGTGGCGGGTACTCCTGATGGACAGGTACTCCTGATGGACTGGTGGCGGGTACTCTGAGGTGGCGGGTACTCTGAGGTGGCGGGTACTCCTGATGGACAGGTACTCCTGATGGACAGGTGGGTGGCGGGTGATCTGGTGGCAGGTACTAGATGACAGGTACTCTTTATTTAGGGGGGGCAATCTGGGCACAGTAGTACATATGTATATGTGTATAACATATGTGTAACATATGTGTAACATATGTTATACATATGTTATACACATATGTATAACATATGTGTAACTCACTGTTAGCTGATCTCCTCCTCACAGGTGTGTGAAGAGGAGAACCAGGCAACAGTGAGTTACACACAATTGTGTGTTTTGTTTACATTTAGTGACCTGCTGTGATTGGACACAGCCGGTCACGTGGTAAAGAGCCAATTTCATTGGCTCTTTACCCTGATCGAGGCTGGGCTGTATCCAAGGGAAAAACCTCAGCCCCGATCGCCGCGCTGCGCAGCTCTGCATCATCAATTCCGGTAAGTTTATACCGGAATCTCCGCCGCCCGCCGCCACATTACTTGAATCGGTGTGTCCAGAGGGACACACCGGATCTGAGATCGCCGCGCTGCGCGCCCCCGGGGGCGCGCGCGGGCGCCGTGCACGCCGCTGCTGCAGCTCTGCATATGGGAGCCGGTAAGCCGCTCCGCTGCCCGCCGCGCCGCACAGAAAGCTCCGCTGCCCGCCGCTGCTGCTCCGCCGCCACTCATTTACCCCCATCAGGGAACTGCTGTGTCCTAAGGAACACAACGGTACCTGGGAGAGCCGGCGAAGCACCGGATGGCGGCGGGAGGGGGGGGGGTGCCCCCTCCCGCCGCCTCCCGCCGCCTATAAGAACGATCAAGCGGCGGAACCGCCGCTATGATCGTTCTTATGGTGCAGAGAATCGCTGGCAGAACAAAAGGATATCTGAATGATGCCTCTAGCTGCAGGCATCATTCAGATATTCCCCTACAAAGCAGAGGACGTCATATGACGTCCACCCAGGATGGGAGATCCCATCTGTGGACGTCATATTACTATGGCTGGGTAGGGAAGTGGTTAAAGGGACTCTGTCCCAAAAAAGAAAACACAAAAAAACTTGTATGATGGGGTTGTGAGGAAAGTAAGCATTTTCTGATCCTAGAGAAAAGGTTCAGATTAATTTCCCTGAAGTAGTAGTATGTGACATGCAAGTTAGGGAGTGTCTACATCCATCAGAGTGTCACCACACAGGTTTTTTGTTTCATTATAGAGTCTCTTTAACTTTTTCTATTGAGTCACTGGTTGTCATTAGTGAAATACCAGTGCTGCTTTCACAAGGCATTCGCCTATTCTGGAGAATGGTGTGGGCTCCAGCTGATAACTGGAAGCTCTCATCAAGTGTATAGGGAAGTCTAATTTCGGCAAGACTGAGTGACACACATTATTCTGGAGCAAACAGATGGCTTGTGAAGACAAACACTTCTAACATCAGCTGTCTACTCAGGCATAACGTGCCCGTGAGTTAACCCTTTTCTGGGGCATGTCATGCCAGTGCAATACTGGCTATTAAATTAAATTGCTTTTTTTTTTTTTTAGCTTATGGTTTATGCTACTGTATGAGAAATTTAAATCTCAGTACACAATAATAAAAAGGGATGCACTGATGCCAGTTTTTTAAGACTGAGTATGAGTACTGATACTTTTTCTCAAGTACTTTACTGATGCCAATTACTGATGCTTATTTTTAATGTCATGTGAACGTTTTTTAGGGCTCATTCCACACCAATTTCACTTGCAGAAACATACGTTTTCATGTGCGTTTCAGCGATATTTTACAGCTTGTTCACATATGTGCAGGCCAGGAGTGCAATTTGAAAAAGAGTCCTGTGCGATGTCAGTCCAGTTCAGGTGCGATTCCAATCCGAGCTGAACGAAATGACTCCAGACAGGTTTGAAATCGCACTGCAAACCGGCCCGCACATATGTGGACTAAGTTTGAAGGTATCAGTTTTAGTATTGACACATTTGCACGAGTACAAGTACTCGTGCAAATGCTTAGTATTGGCACCAATACGGAAATAGGTATTGGTATCAGTACAACACTAGTAATAAACATACCTCATAGTAATTTTGCAGTAATTTTTCAGTAGTAATTTTTCAGAATCACTATTCTCATTTCAATTATTGCAAGGGATATCAATGAGAAATTAAATATAAATATAATTTTTTATTGGGCAAGGGCATGTTTAGGTATATTTCCTACTCAGGTAGCTGTCAGGGACAATAATATAAGCAGTAAAATCCTAAAAAAAAGACTCATCAAGTTTTTGGAACTAATACAGGTCCTTCTCAAAAAATTAGCATATTGTGATAAAGTTCATTATTTTCTGTAATGTACTGATAAACATTAGACTTTCATATATTTTAGATTCATTACACACAACTGAAGTAGTTCAAGCCTTTTCTTGTTTTAATATTGATGATTTTGGCATACAGCTCATGACAACCCAAAATTCCTATCTCAAAAAATTAGCATATCATGAAAAGGTTCTCTAAACGAGCTATTAACCTAATCATCTGAATCAACTAATTAACTCTAAACACCTGCAAAAGATTCCTGAGGCTTTTAAAAACTCCCAGCCTGGTTCATTACTCAAAACCGCAATCATGGGTAAGACTGCCGACCTGACTGCTGTCCAGAAGGCCATCATTGACACCCTCAAGCAAGAGGGTAAGACACAGAAAGAAATTTCTGAACGAATAGGCTGTTCCCAGAGTGCTGTATCAAGGCACCTCAGTGGGAAGTCTGTGGGAAGGAAAAAGTGAGGCAGAAAACGCTGCACAACGAGAAGAGGTGACCGGACCCTGAAGAAGATTGTGGAGAAGGACCGATTCCAGACCTTGGAGGACCTGCGGAAGCAGTGGACTGAGTCTGGAGTAGAAACATCCAGAGCCACCGTGAACAGGCATGTGCAGGAAATGGGCTACAGGTGCCGCATTCCCCAGGTCAAGCCACTTTTGAACCAGAAACAGCGGCAGAAGCGCCTGACCTGGGCTACAGAGAAGCAGCACTGGACTGTTGCCCAATGGTCCAAAGTACTTTTTTCGGATGAAAGCAAATTTTGCATGTCATTCGGAAATCAAGGTGCCAGAGTCTGGAGGAAGACTGGGGAGAGGGAAATGCCAAAATGCCTGAAGTCCAGTGTCAAGTACCCACAGTCAGTGATGGTCTGGGGTGCCATGTCAGCTGCTGGTGTTGGTCCACTGTGTTTTATCAAGGGCAGGGTCAATGCAGCTAGCTATCAGGAGATTTTGGAGCACTTCATGCTTCCATCTGCTGAAAAGCTTTATGGAGATGAAGATTTCATTTTTCAGCACGACCTGGCACCTGCTCACAGTGCCAAAACCACTGGTAAATGGTTTACTGACCATGGTATTACTGTGCTCAATTGGCCTGCCAACTCTCCTGACCTGAACCCCATAGAGAATCTGTGGGATATTGGGAAGAGAAAGTTGAGAGACGCAAGACCCAACACTCTGGATGAGCTTAAGGCCGCTATCGAAGCATCCTGGGCCTCCATAACACCTCAGCAGTGCCACAGGCTGGTTGCCTCCATGCCACGCCGCATTGAAGCAGTCATTTCTGCAAAAGGATTCCCGACCAAGTATTGAGTGCATAACTGAACATAATTATTTGAAGGTTGACTTTTTTTGTATTAAAAACACTTTTCTTTTATTGGTCGGATGAAATATGCAAATTTTTTGAGATAGGATTTTGGGGTTTTCATGAGCTGTATGCCAAAATCATCAATATTAACACAAGAAAAGGCTTGAACTACTTCAGTTGTGTGTAATGAATCTAAAATATATGAAAGTCTAATGTTTATCAGTATATTACAGAAAATAATGAACTTTATCACAATATGCTAATTTTTTGAGAAGGACCTGTATAATACTGCTCAGCCATTCATACTTCATAAATATTCCTGATTCCTGTTTTTAGGTGGCATTCCTGTTGGTGCTTCCCTTCTGCTTCTGTTCGCTCAACCAAAAATGTAAAACCCAGTCACAGAAGTAGATATTCTGTCAGATCTGGCAGACTTAAGCCCTGTACACACGATCGGATTTCCTATGGATTCTAGTCCGATGGATTTGTCCATCGGATATCCGATGAAACTGTTTTCCATCAGTCTTGCCCACACACCATCAGTCAAAAAACCGACCGTTCCAAACGCGGTGACATAAAACACTCCGATGAGCCGAGAAAAATTAAGTTTAATGCTTTTGAGCATGCGTCGACTTGATTCTGAGCATGCGTGGGTTTTTTATCCGATGGACTTGCCCATAGACGATCGGAATTTGCTATCGGTTTTGGATCCATCGGAAAAATTTAAAACATGTTCTATTTTTTAAAACCGATGGAAAAAAGACCGATGGGTCCCATACACGATCGGTTTGTCCGATGAAAAAAATCCATCGGACTGTTTTCATCGGTAAAACCGATCGTGTGTACAGGGCTTAAAGCCACTGTTGAAGAAAGAAAGAAAGGTCTTCTGGACGCAGCACTCCGGTTAAAAAGCCTTTATTCCAAAAAAAGGTTCAGGAAACCAAAAACACTCTGCACAACACAACAAACTGGTCACGTCTGGCTGACGCGTTTCACACTATTAAAAGTGCTTACTCATACACGATCGGTTTGTCCGATGAAAAAAATCCATCGGACTGTTTTCATCGGTAAAACCGATCGTGTGTACAGGGCTTAAAGCCACTGTAACAGCCCTAATATTGATAGTTGTCTTCACTTTCTGCTATAGTAGTTAGGCAGTGTGCTTATGAATGTGCAGTACAATAGGCACCAGAGTTTGACTGCTTTCCCTATTGCACGTCATAATTTGAAAGACCTAGTTGGACACACCCCTTCTTTTCCACAGCACTACATGTCTGCTTAAGAAAGCTTGGGCTGGGGAGTGTGGGAAAAAAATATATATATATATATATATATATATATATATATATATATATATATACTGTATATAAATGTAGCACAGACAGCCCCGTAGGAGCCAGGGGCGGATCCATAGTCTTTTCTCGGGAGGGGCACTGCCAAAAAATGTTTTTTTTGTGGGAAATTTATCGGGGAAATGGCTGTTGTTGGCGCTTCAATCATCCCGGCACCATGGTTGTTATGGTGTCAGGATGATTGAAGCGCATTATTTCTATTATTACATTGTAATATAAAATTAAATAGTTCAATGCAGAATCAGTGGGAGCCCCGAGTGTGTCACTTGCCACCGCCGCCTGCAATTAGTGGGAGCCCTGAACGTGTCACATGCCACACGTTGCGGATTGTCACTTGCCACGTCACCTGCCACATCTTGTGGATTGTCACTTGCCTGCCACCAGATGCAGATTGTCACTTGCCACGTCACCTGCCACACCTTGCGGATTGTCACTAACTTGCCTGCTAAGGTGTAGTTTTGGTTGTCTCTTGCTGTGTCCCAGACTCCCAGAGTCAGGCAGCAGAGAGATAAGGTAATCTCTCTGCTGCCTGCACAGTGAGGGAGGAAGTCACTGCAGGAATGTAGGGCAGGCACGGGCGGTGAGAGATGATCTCATCTCTCTGCTCCCCCGCTCCCGGCTAGCTGATTGGCCAGCTGCCACACTGAGCCTGCTCTCTCACTCTCACCTGCGCTGCCAACACACTGAGCAGCACGGTCTGCCCACGAACCGTGCCGCCCGCCCACAAACCACTTCGCAAGTGGAGCCGCCCGCTTTCTTACCCATCTGTGGAGCCGCACGCTATCGCGCCTGCCCGCAGAGCGGCCCGACGTGACTCACTGACGTCACTTGTTGCTAGACGCCAAGCGGCCCAGGCGTTAGCAACGAGTCCAGGGAAGAGGCTCCACCCACCTCCTCCTCCGCTCCTGGTATCGTGTCAGTGCGCCGCGTAACTACATTAGACGAGTCTCTCTCTCGGCGCCGCTGATCGGCTGATGTGAGAAACTGAGAGAGAGACTCAGAGAGGCTGCGGCAGCCGCAGAACAAGTACTGTATATACTCGAGTATAAGCCAACCCGAATATAAGCCGAGGAACCTAATTTTACCCCAAAAAACTGGGAAAACTTATTGACTCGAGTATAAGCCTAGGGTGTCCATCTGCATGCCTCAATGTGCCTCACTTTGCCTCACTTTGCCTCACTGTGCCCATGCCTCACTGTGCCCATGCTTCACTGTGCCCATGACTAGACTGACGTTTAACATGGGAGTCTATGGAAGGAGTGCCCGGCTTTGAAAAATTGGTTCTCCCCAGCCGTAGGTCTCCCAGACACCAAACTTTGCACACTTGTAGAGAAGACATGGGGCTACATGTGTGCCACGTTTGGGGTCCAGGGGACCTATGGCCGGCCGGTACCGGGTCCCCAAATTTTGGGAGATCAGGCGCAAAAAAATCCTCTTCTTCAGGCTTTATTTCCAAACAAACTTGCATAGGTAGAGGGATGGAGGGTTAGGGGAAGGTTCAGGCACACACAGCAGATCACTGGGGAAACTTCTAAGCTTCAAAAGTCACAGACACCACTCTCCTTCAAGTGGGTATTGCTCACCCGGATAGGCCCCTCTCACTTGGCCTAGCAGCCGGGATGATGCACGAACAAATAAAGAAATAACAGTCTTTGCCACAGACCTTTAGAACGATTAAGTTGAACTGTTCAATGATCCTCTGCCACAGGATTTTAGTATCCGGATATCCAGCCTGAAGCCTCGTACACATGGCCGAGATTCTTGTCAGGAAAAAAACTTTGTTTTTCCTAACAAGAATCTTGACAAGAAACTTGACCCGGCCGGGTGTACACACGTACGATTCAAAAGAACCACCGTTCTTTTGAATGGCACGAACGCGGTGACGTCATCGACTACGACGAGCGTGCGCTCGTCACATTCGATGCCATCGCCGCCATCTTGCTACACCCTATGCCTATGCCTAGGAAGCTACCGCGCATGCGTCAAAGTCATTTCGAGCATGCACGGGTTTCCACGGTGACAGGTAAGTGTACACACGCTCGGGTTTCTTGTTGAGAAACAGGCCGATGAGATTCTCGACGAGAAAAAAGACCGCAGGTCTTCTTTTTTCTCGTCGAGAATCTGGGCAGTTTTCTTGAAGAGAAAACTGAAAGCCGCGTACACACAGCCGGTCGTGTGTACGCGGCCTGACAGTTTAAGAGCCTTTAAGCCAACCCGGCACACTGTAAGGTAACATTAGCTACGGTGCATCCTCCAAGGTGGGCCACCAGGCCTTCCTCAAGATACCAGCCTTTCGCTTGGTCCTCTCCAGGACAGGTCCTCCCCTGGTTTTCTCCATTGAGTGGCTTCCTCCCACAGGACAGACAGCACAGAATCACCTTCAAAGTGTAGGCCCCAATCAGGACAACTGGGCCTACCTGGCAGAGATGCAGCTTCGGGACAGCGTGGCTCCACGGCTGAAATTCCAGTATCACATACCTCGAGCCAGGAGGACCACGAGGCAAAGAGAGCCCCGAGAAATGGCGTCTTCCCCTTAAGTACCCTTCCCCAGCATGCTTAGCGGGGAGACCACTCCCACTGAGCTGCTCCCGGGTAAAAATATCCAATACACTTTGGCCTGCTTGTGTTCCAACATTGGCCTGGGGTGGTAACGCCACCTACAGGCAAACAGTGGGAAGTCCTTCCAAACACAGCCATAGCCGGAACAGAGGCTGATTTAACCTTCATCATTGCAAAGTCTGAGCTAACTACCAGCTCAGACACCCACTAAATTTAACATAGCGCCTGATCATCAGGAGCAGGGCGCTACATATATATATATATATATATATATATATACATTCAATGGACACTTTACTTTTTTAGGTGCATCTGTTCAATTGCTTGGTAACACAAACTGCTAATCAGCCAAACACATGGCAGCAACTCAATGTATTTGGCATCTAGTCGTGGTGAGGATGACTTGCTAAAGTTCAAACTGAGCATCAGAATGGGGAAGAAAGGGGATTTAAGTGACTTTGAATGTGGCATGGTTGTTGGTGCCAGATGGGCTAGTCTCACTATTTCAAAAACTGCTGATCCACTGGGATTTTCATGCACAACTATCTCTAGGGTTTACAGAAAATGGTCAGAAAAAGAGAAAATATCCAGTGAGCGGCAGTTGTGTGGACGAAAATGCGTTGTTGATGTCAGAGGTCAGTGGAGAATGGGCAGACTGGTTTGAGATGATAGAAAGGCAACAGTAACTCAATTTACCACTCATTACAACCAAGGTATGCAGAATACCATCTCTGAAAACACAACACATCAAAGCTTGAAGCAGATGGGCTACAGCAGCAGAAGACCACACCGTGTGACACTCCTCTCAGCTAAGAACAGGAAACTGAGGCTACAATTAGCACAGGCTCACCAAAATTGGACAGTAGAAGATTGGAAAAACATTGCTTGGTCTGATGAGTCTTGATTTTAGCTGTGACATTCAGATGGTAGAGTCAGAATTTGACGTAAACAACATGAATGGATGGATCCATCCTGCCTTGTATCAACGTTTCAGGCTGGTGGTGGTGGTGTAATGGTGCGGAGGATATTTTTTGGGCACAATTTGAGCCCCTTAGTACCAATTGAGCATTGTTTTGTTTCGGACCTATTCCTACCTCGCTTAAATTATTAAAATAAGTGATTAAAAACCTTTTCTCTATATAAAATTAAATCAAACGATAGCGGTGCAAAAAGAGAAAACAATTACATTTATTTATAAAGAAACGATACTTGTATTAATCCAATAACATAAATGATATCACCTTTAAAACAAAGATGATACCGATAATACAAATAGGAATATTGCTATAACATAAATGATACACAATAATACCAATAGGAACAAGAGAGCAAAAGAGAAGTAAGATTAATCTTCTTAAAAATGGGAGAGGGAGAGAGAGAGGGAGAGAGATAGAGAGAGAGAGAGAGAGGCAGAGAGAGAGAGAGAGGCAGAGAGAGAGAGAGAGAGGGAGAGAGAGAGAGAGCTTACTACGTCACCATGTCGTCTGCATCAGATCTTCATTCTAAGAGAGTTAATCATGGCTCTGGCTGACTAATTTATACCCCTTCTATGCCTACCCCCCCATCAACCAGGACCCAAAATCCCGTGGTCTCATTGGTTTAAAGCTGACCACCTGATTGGTTGAAATCTCAAGCCTCTTTACTTAGCCTGCCAAATCTAAACCAGAAATACTTGCTGCTTTATCAGATAGAGGTGTGTTCCTTTGATGCTCAGTTCAACCAGTTCTCACATTAGCATGCTAAGGGCCCCTGCGGTGACCGGCCCCCCCAAGACAAAGGACACTTAAGTATCACCTGAAACCTAATCCATATTCTCAGTAGACTGCAAAACTGTCCTTCTAGAATATAACTTGGCATTATATCACAAGATATATATATATTCCTGTAACATCCTATACGGTTATACCCATCCCCCCTACATATACATCCATTGGGGGCATGGTGCTTTATTTAGAGTCCCGGATATGAATATGAAATGTTCAAAATATCCACCACAGTTTAAAGGCAAGGCCTACCTGAGTATTGTTGCTGACCATGCCTATCTCTTTATGACTACAGTGTACCCATCTCCTGATGGCTACTTCCAGCAGACTGATGCATGTCAAAAAGCTCAAATCATCTCAAACTGGTTTCTTGAACATGACAATTTACTCCAATGGCCTCCACAGTCACCAGATCTCAATCCAACAGAGCACCTTTGGGATCATGGATGTGCAGCCGACAAATCTGCAGCAACTGCATGATGCTATCATGTCAATATGGGCCAAAATCTCTGAGCTAAATCTCTGAGGAATGTTTCCAATACTTTGTTGAATCTATGCCACGAAGAATTAAGGCAGTTCTGAAGGCAAAAAGGGGTCCAACCTGGTACCAGCAAGGTGTACCTAATAAAGTGGCAGGTGGGTGTATATATATATATATATATATATATACATATACATATATATATATATATATATATATATATATATATATATATATACCGTATTTATCAGCGTATAACACGCACAGGCGTATAACACGCACCCTAACTTTAAGAGGGAAGTTTCAGGAAAAAACTTTACACAGTCCCCTGCGTATAACACGCAGGCACAGCTTACCCTCTATTTTCAGGGTAAAAAAGTGAGTGTTATACACCAATAAAGACAGTATATATATATATATACAGTATATATATATATATATATATATATATATACATTCATTTTTTTATTTTTTTATTATTGGTTATGATGTTGGCTAAAAATATATATATATATATATTATTTTCTTTTTTAGTCAGGTAAAAATAAAAATTTTACAAAATAATATTTCATGTTTGTGATTTCCAACCAGCAAGTGATGCCTAATGCAGTGTACACACAATTGATTTTCTCGACGGTGAAAACACCGTCGGGAAAAATGAGGAACGGCTTGTTTCCCTACACACAGCTGTTTTTCCCGACATTTTTTCTCTTGGTCGAGAAAAACGACCGTGTGTAGGCTCCCCGTGAATCACGACGAGAAAAATTAGAGCATGTTCTAATTTTTCTCGTCGTGATTCATGCCGTTTTTCTCGTCGGGAAAAATGATGAAAAGCCCACACACGGTCGTTTTTCTCGTCAAACAGAAAAAAAAAATCATTTTTCCCGACGAGAAAAATGGTCGTGATCATGTTTACCAGGCTATAACTGCCTAAATGAAAAAGTCTTTGTATGTCAATACACAACAGCTAATTTTATGATCAGCTGGGCTGACGTAACCATGGCGCATGTGCACATCGTAGGAGGTATCTCTCGATGGGAGATACCATTTCTGGGGCACAATTGAAACCTATACAAACAGCAGGGGGAGACTGTAGTTCTCATATTGTGCCTTGCTGTTGCGGGCGGCTTTACAGTATGCTAATGGTCCGGTTTTGTCTGTGTTGCTGGGCGGGTTTGCTGTGTTGAACGGCCAGTTTTTCTTGTGTGAAAGGGCGGGTTGCAACACAGACAAAACCAGCCCTTCAACACAGCCACATGCCGCCCTCCAGCAGCAGCGATGCACAATCTGAGAACTACAGTCTCCCCCTGCTGTTTGTACAGGTTTAAATTGTGCCTGTGAAATGGTATCTCCCAATGAGAGATACCTCCTACGATGTGCGCATGTGCCATGGTTACGTCAACCCAGCTGATCGGCAAATCAGCTGTTGCGCAGTACATCCCGGGCACTTCTCGACAGAACACCGGCAATTAATACAAGGAGTTCTTGGTGACAATTTCTAAAAGTATGTGGATTTACAGTGCAAAGAGATGCATTTATCTACTGTATGTATGCAAGCAAAAACAAAAGAAAATATTCAAAAGCAACTTGCAGGTAATGCTTTCAGGCTTTTAATTAGATTGGAGAATCTAATTAAATTTTTCCATTGTGCTCTCAAATATATCACAACCAGAAAATGAAATCGTTATCACCTGTATCTTACAGGTTTGTTTGTGACTACAGACTACAGACAAGCAATATATATTTATAAAAATTGTAGTAAGAAGTAGAGGTTTTGGCTATAGACATCTATCAGATATTTTACCTTGTTTTCAAACCTGGATTTGAAAAAATGTCACCTGAAATCTAAAGTGTTTGCGTGGATCAAATATCTACAAAAAATTTCCACATTCCAATCTCTCGGCTTCTATAAATGAGCCCAGCTGACTTCAGTGAAATCATTTTACCTGTTAGGCCTCATGCCCACAGACGTTTTTACAGCCGCGTTTTTTACAGCTTAAAAATGCCTGTCCATGTTATTGTATACATTTTTTTACCTTTTTTTTCGAAAAAAAAAAACGTCGGAGCTCAAAAACGCAATCGCTGTGCGTTACAGCTTAAAAACGCCTATGCTATTTGCAGCTAAAAAAGGCCAAGGTGGGCATGAAGCTATAGACTAACATGGACAGGCGTTTTTAAGCTGTAAAAAACGCTCAAAAATGCGGCTGTAAAAACGTCCGTGGGCATGAGGCCTAATTCAAACGTGTGTGTTGAACAGATTAGCTGCATTTGCAGGTGTAAAATCAATTCTCTAAAATGAAATATGTGTCAATAAATGTGTCATACTAATCATTATACAACATCAGCTACAGGGAGATATGTATACCGCTCATTTAATCTTTTACCACTTCCATCAGCTCATTCCCCACAGTTACAACCTTTTGTACCACCTGCCCCACCCTATTAGATTGTAAGCTCTTCTGAGCAGGGCCCTCTTAATCCTCTTGTATTTTATTGTATTGTAACTGTATTGTCTCCCTTTTATATTGTAAAGCGCTGTGTAAACTGTTGGCGCTATATAAATCCTGTATAATAATAATAATAATAATCTTGGACTCCATTGTGAAATTCTTGAGTGCTGGACTGGCTCATTGCACTCCAGCAAATCAGTCAGAAGAGGGAATAAACCACTGCATCCTGCAGCCTAGAATGTAATTATTCCCCTCTGTTAAAAAAAAAAAAAAAAGAATGTAATTATTCTTTTCTTTTTCAGGTATATAAACATCAGCTTATTAAGTTAACAAAAACTAATTTATTAATGAATCATATTCTATGCCATTTAAAAATATTTAAAGGAAAACTACCATTTAAAAAAAATATACAAAATGTATATATTTTTAACACAAGCCATTCTGTAATAAAATGCTCTTTAAAATTATCTATGTCAGTCTCTGATTTTTTATGTGCCATGTAATTCAAACTTAGATTCATTGTAATAAGATTTGAAATGGTTAGTTTGTACATCATTTTTTACACAAATTCTTCAACAATTGTGCCAATTTATATACCGGTAGTTAAAAAAAATGTTTTTGTTATATATGTTTTTTTTTTTCTTTGTATTTATGTATTTATTGGCTATTCATTTGCATAGCCCATAATACAGTATTGAGTGCTGTGTCAATTTCTTGTAATACAATGCAGCCCTCTGCTGTCAGCACAAGCTCTTAGTTACTTTCTGGTCCAATTGTCCAGTAATGCAGGACATTGTTATTTCCCTTTGTCATCTTTGGTATCAACAGCTGACTATTCCTAGGACAGCTGGTGATAGGGTCCCAGTGGCCTGGTCAGTCCCTAAAATAACCATTCCAGACATTGTACGGAGGTTTAATCCACTCAACACATAAGGCATGAGTTAGAAGCATGGACAACATGTTGCTGCTCCTCTTTCTGTACTTCACAGGTAGGAACCTTACCTGAATTGTACCTGCAATGCTTTTGTGTCTTACTTATATACATGTATGTTTGTGATTAGAGATCAAAGGTAAAGCGTCACATACAACATGTCTGCTAAATTAAGATGTTATTACAAGAAACAATGATAGTTTTAAAGTACAGCTAAGCATGTTCACTCATAAGTTTAGAGCAGTCAGGTTAAAAAGAAAGATTAAAACCAATGCTGGATATTGCTATTGCACTTTTCACATTCTCGATTCTCTAATTAATTATGTTTAATCTGGTATTATTGAGCTTTTTAGTGAAAGAATATACAATTCACAAGACAATGGAGATTCATTATTGATACAAAGAGCAAGTGTATATAATAATAGCAAAACTGCACAAAGCTTACATATCCACTGTAAGTTGGGTCACCTAGTATGCCATATCGCTGAATAAACCGATTCTCTAATTATATGACAAAATTTACTAAAGCTAGTAACTAATAAAATATAACTTTCTATTAGAACGTTCACTACAAGCACGACCTTCGCTGCATTATTATCCAGACATTTACAAGCGTAGGGAAGCCATTGTATATTTCAAGAAAACAAAGATTGATTTTAATTATTCCATTCATATTTTTATAGTAAAACCAATTACAATAAACATGATTTCACCGGCAACTTGGTTTTTAATTACTTTTACTGCATGTGTTAAAGAATATATGAATTCTTAATTTACATGCATGAACAGGTAGAATTCTTCATAAATTGCAGCATGTGCACGTGGCATTTGTACAGTCCTACAGAAATATTCCTTGTGTTTTATGGTAAAGTCTTATCATTGTGAAGAGTGAAGACATTGCTAAATATTCATATGAATTCAAATTCAAATTTTTTTGTTGAATTGTTTATAAAAACATTAATGGAATTTGTATTTATCATAGGAGGAGTATATTTCTGTAGGTTTTTATGGCATTACAAGTTCTTACATGCCCAGTCAGCTGGTCACACCAGATCAGATGGCATCAAATGATTAAGGTGTACATTTATTAACCTATAACCTGTAATGTTTCCTGCTTTTACACATCAAGACCCTTCACTGCATTTAAAGCTCTCAGAAGAGAGCCAGTTTATAAAAAAATGCAATTCTCTTCTCTGACCAAGAAGAGAAGGTAATGAATGGCTGTGATGTGTTATATAAGTGAGATAGGAACCCCTTGATCTCATGAGACCCTAGGGCTTAAATACTCCTGAATGAAAAATAAAATATAAAAGATGATAAAGTTAAGCCGTGTACACACGATAGGTTTTTCCGATGAAAACAGATCGTGTATGGGCCCCATCTGTCTTTTTTCCATCTGTGTCAAAAAATAGAACATGCTTTAAATTTTTCCGATGGATAAAAAACCGATACCAAATTCTGATCGTCTATGGGCAAGTCCATCGGTTAAAAAACCCACGCATGCTCAGACTGAATTATGAGACGGGAGCGCTCGTTCTGGTAAAACTAGCGTTCCTAATGGAGAGAGCACATTCGTCATGCTGTAACGGACTGAAAAGCACGGAGACTGAAAAGCGCAAATCGGCTCTCACCAAACTTTTACTAACACGCGGTAACACAAAATCAGCAAAAGCAGCCCAAAGGGTGGCGCCATTAGATTTGAACTTCCCCTTTATAGTGCCGTTGTACGTGTTGTGCGTCACGTCGTTTTGGTGCGGTCTGTTTTTTGACTGATGGTGTGTGGGCAAGACTGATGGAAAACAGTTTCATCGGATTTGCGATGGAAAAATCCATCAGATTAGAATCCATAGGATATTCGATCGTGTGTACTGGGCTTAAGAGTTAAAAAATGGAATTAAAGTTAATAACAGGACCCATGTGAGAGGGACCACTCATAAATAATTGTGTTTTTATTTTAATTAAGACATTCCTGTGACACTTGTTTCCAAGTGTATTTATAGAGGAATAGGGGACATAATCACCCTGGTTCCTCCTCGTATCATGGCCATTTCTGTCTTCTCTTCTTACTATGTCCACCTCTGAGGTGGAGAATGAGGAATGAGATAAATCATACAAATGGCAAGTAAGGTGCTTCTATCACACATTATTAAACTGGCGGTTTGTACAGTAATCAGTAGCAGCTTCTCACTGAGCTGCGATGAGAAGCAGAAAACATAATTTCCACTCCTCATCGCAGCTTATTAAACTACTGCACAGCAGAGATAGGCTGCAATAGTCACCACTGTGCCTTATCTCAGTTTAAGAAACGCATACCTAAGGCTGGATTCACACCTATGCATTTTTAGTGCTTTTTTGCATTTTGCAGATTTGCATTACAGAACGTGTTCCATAGGAGACAATGTTAAATGGACTGCAGTGCAAATCTGCTAAATGCAAAAAGCACTAAAACTGCATAGGTGTGAATCCAGCCTTAAGCCCCGTACACACGATCGGATAACCTATGAATTTTCGTCCGATGGATTTGTCCATCGGAAATCCGATGAAACTGTTTTTCATCAGTCTTGCCCACACACCATCAGTCAAAAAACCGACCGTTCCAAACGCGGTGACGTAAAACACTCCGATGAGCCGAGAAAAATTAAGTTTAATGCTTCTGAGCATGTGTCGACTTGATTCTGAGCATGCGTGGGATTTTGATCCGATGGACTTGCCCATAGACGATCTGAGTTTTCGATCGGTTTTTTATCCATCGGAAAAATTTAAAACATGTTCTATTTTTTCCAACCGATGGAAAAAAGACCGATGGGTACCATACACGATCGGTTGGTCTGATGAAAACCATCCATCGGACGGTTTTCATCAGTCAAACCGATCGTGTGTACGGGGCTTTAGTGTGCACAGTAAATCCAGCTTGGGAATTTGGGAATTATGCCAGTACATGTAGTCCATGCACCTCTGGAAGACTATGCTTTGCTCTTTACTATAGCAACATATCAGTTAGGACCTGTTCAAATATACCAATACTATCTATGGTTCTCCTCTCAGTTATCTTGGCTCACAATGAAGAAGAAAGGCTCCAGAATGATTTGATGAACGACTACAATAGAAACTTACGCCCAGCAAAAAAAGATGGCGATATTATAAGTGTCAGTATAAAATTGACACTTACCAACCTGATCACTTTGGTATGTTTTACGTTTGCGTATATTTCAGGCATACGTCCTATTATTATGTTAATAAGCTTTAACCTTGCATTACATTCAGCTGCATAGGTGGAACTGTATGAAAGAAGTCTCAGTTTGATAGATGTCTCATTTTGATAGATGTTCTATTTCTATCTAACAGAATAGGTAATCGACTGAATAATAAGAGAAAGAGAAATTATAACTTGCAGTTTACTAAGCAGGACAAGGACAAAGGGCTACCCCAGTGGAACTGCAGTACTCTGGTAGTAATTAGTAGCTTGGTCTTCAAGAGAAGCTGCATGCTATTAAGCTCCTGTCTGTCTCCCCACACGCCAGTTCTGACAGCAGCGGGCCTCTCAACTGGCTGCAGATCACTTTCCAGCTACATATACCTCATCAGGTATTGTCTCTCTGAGCTACTGTGAAAAGGAAGCTATGGAATTTTTACTCCCTAGGAGTGTCCAGGAACCAAGGAAGTTGTTGAACATCGAGGTAAAGTGACCTGTACCTGCATCTGAGCATGGTAAGTAAATGGTCACTCTGCTTTAGTGCCACATTTGACACTTAGGAAATGATAGAGAATGACCTCTTTAATATTTTGTTTCTAATTGCAATATAGCAAATCTCTGCTTTGCCCATGCAGCATAAAGCAACATGTTGCCTTTGAAACCCAACTGAGGCTTTAAAAAAGCTGGTGGATAAGTTTAATGGTATGCAAAATAACTTAACTGTAAGATGTTCTTAGCAGTTAAATTGCTCCTTAGCAGCATCCCAAGATCGAAGGTAAGGGCAATGGGCTTTAGAGAAGAACCACTGTGTGGATAGGAATATGAAAGCACACTTGTTGCTATGTTCTGCATGCCAAATTAGATTAATACTTTCTTAGATACTGATAAGGACAATAAATGCAAATTAGAAGCTCTGGCTTTATGCTGACTTCTGTGTGGTCAACACCTCAGAAAGTGCTGAAAGTAGTGGTAACCAGGCATTAAGCATTTTCAGAAGAAGGCCATCAATGAATGTACAATATATATGTAAAGCACTGTGTAAATTGTATATACTGTGTAAGCAGAAGTAATTACAAATATTCATAAATACAATGGTTCTGCTGAAAAAACCTAAGGAAAGGAAAACTGGGCCGATGATAGCCATTCGGGTGTAATCATTAATTCTGTCCTGGCTTTAAAAAAAGGTACCAGGATCCCAAGATCATGGTATAACCACTTGCTGTCCAGGACATATGTATACATACTGTGACAGCAGGAAGGTAAAGTCACCTGGTTGCATCCAGGGGGGTAGATATATTTCGCCCAGATTCAGGCTTTACGCCGACTTATACAACTAGGTGGAGAGTTGTATAAGCCCAGCTGAGGCCAGTGGGCTCATGGATGACTCATACCTCTAGGGAGAGTGTGGGGCGTCATGCAGACAGGGAGTTGATGAGACCAGCTGAAGCTTGTCAGCTCATTTAGGCCTCTATAAGAACTCCCAGATTCATTAGGTGTTTGCTCATGCCTGGACCCAGACCTGTGTGGACTGTCTAGGGAGAGTGAACCCCTGTGCGGTGAGACAAAGCCTGTGTGGCTATTTGCTTGGACATTTAAAATCAGGGACTTAGGGACTAGGACAGCACTAGGCTGATCCCAGTTGTTAGTTAGGAAACCTGTATGTTTAGTCAGAGGTCAAGTTGACCAGGATTTATTTTATTTATGTTTCTTTTGCTTTGCTGTGTTTTGTCACTGTAAATAGAAAATAAACCGCACCTTTTTGATTTTGAAAACCACAACCTCCGTTTGCTGGGCCTGTTTTTGTGTGGGGAGCCCATCCCGGGGGTCACACACACCCGCTGCCGAGCTAACCCCCTCACAGTTGGTGGAGAACCAGTGGCAGTTTTTTTTTAAGCCAGCATGGAGGAGATACTGAAGCAGCTGGCTCTAGCAAATGCCAATCAACAGCAGACAAATGCAGGTTTGCAAAAGAGCCTTGCAGCTCATCAACAGAGCCTTGCAGCTCAACAACAGAACTTCGCAGCCCAGCAGCAAGCTCATCAACAGAGCCTTGCAGCCCAGCAGCAGACAAACGCAACTTTGCAACAGAGTCTGGAGGCTCAGCAACAAGCCCAGCAGCAATCTGAGGCCCGCTTCATAGACCTGTTGCAGAAGCAAGAGCAGAGACTACAACAACAGATGGAAGCAGTAATGCAGCAACGTCCGCAGACCAGTGAGGAAAGCCGTCCCACTAATACCGCGTCCTTTGGGGTGAGTCGTTTATTGACAAAAATGACTGGAGAGGATGATCCAGAGGTATTTTTGACCACATTTGAAAGGACCGCTGAAAGAGAAAAGTGGCCTGAGGAGCAGTGGGCTGGACTGGTGGCTCCTCTGTTAACTGGTGAATCGCAGAAAGCTTACTATGACCTAGAGCCTAACCAAGCAAAAGACTATGTGATGCTAAAAGCTGAAATTTTGGCAAGGCTGGGTGTCACCCAGGCTGTCCGGGCTCAGCGTGTGCATAACTGGACTTTCCAGCTTGGAAAACCCCCCAGGTCTCAAATGTATGATCTCATTCACCTGAGCAGAAAGTGGCTACAGCCAGAGACTTTGTCCGCACCAAAGATTGTGGAACGTGTTGTAATGGATCGGTTTTTGAGAGCTCTTCCTACTGCCATCCAAAAGTGGGTAAGCCATGGAGACCCAGAGACGGCCGATGGTCTTGTGGATCGTGTGGAGAAATACTTGGCTACAGAGAACCTGACGGCCTCTTCCAGAGACACTCTGACTTTCCACCCTAAGACCAGACCATCCCCAGGGGCGGATAAGAGGATTCCAAGGGGTGAGGGTGGAGAGAGTGAGAGGGTGGGAGCTCTACCCCAAGTTTGGCGAGAACAGCCTGGGAAATCAGCAGCTCAAGAGGCGGCAAGAAGGATCGTTTGCTACCGCTGCCGGCAAGCGGGACATATTGCAGCCAATTGCCCGGTTGTGGAGGAACCCATGCAGTGTGACTTTCTGACGGGCAGACGTCAGTCGCTGTGTGCGACAGTCGCATGCACTGCCATTCGAGGAACTGAGAAACATTTATGCAAAATGTGTGTTAATGGTAGAAATGTTGTGGTATTGCTGGATTCAGGTAGCCTTGTGACCCTGATAAAGGCTGAGTTAGTTAAAACAGAGGTCTTTGGGAATAGCAAGGTAGCTGTTATTTGTGTGCATGGGGACACCCGAGAGTATCCAGTGACTACAGTGTGTTTCGAGACCCCCAAAGGTACCCTCTCTCATCCAGTGGGCTTAGTATCTCAGTTACCGCATGACGCCATTGTGGGAAGGGATTTTCTGAAGTTCTGGGAACTGTGGGATGATCCTGAGCCCCCCACTGGTGCCCCTATGTACCAGGAATGTGATAGCCAGATCTCCCCTGAGAGTGGTGAGGACTCTCCGGAATTTCCCTTATCAGTATTGGCAGGGGAGACTCAAGAAACTGGAGAGGAGCCCACCTCCTCAGACGAAAACCTACCGTCTGTGGAGTTTTCTGATCTTGAGGTTCACAGGGAAAACTTTGCCACAGAACAGTTGAAAGACCCCGCCCTAATAAAGGCACGGGAAAACGTAGTGAAAATAGATGGCGAGTTAGTGAACCCAGATAATACCTGCACTTACCCATACTTCAGCGTAGAGAAGGACCTACTGTATCGGGTGGCAAAAAGGGCAGAAGAAACCGTTGAGCAGCTTGTGGTGCCCAAACCTTACAGGAAGTTGGTGTTGGAGTTGGCCCATGGGCACATTCTTGGAGGTCATCTGGGGACAGAGAAAACCCGAGAGAGGGTATTACAGAGATTCTATTGGCCGGGGGTGATGAGGGACATAGAAAATTATTGTTCCTCCTGCCCTGTGTGTCAGAGGTCGGCCCCGATGCCACATTTCCGTAGCCCGCTGGTCCCTCTACCCATCATTGAGGTCCCGTTTGAGAGGATCGCCATGGATTTGGTAGGGCCTATAATTAAGTCCGCTAGGGGGCACCAGTACATATTAGTTATAATGGACTATGCCACCCGTTATCCAGAAGCGATCCCTCTCCGAAATACCTCGGCCAAAACCATAGCCAAAGAGCTATCTCTTGTGTTTAGCCGGGTGGGTATTTGTAAAGAACTGCTTACGGACCAAGGTACACCCTTTATGTCCCGGGTTATGAAGGAGCTGTGTAAATTGTTCAAAGTGACGCAATTACGTACATCTGTGTATCACCCCCAAACCGATGGGCTGGTTGAAAGATTCAACAAAACCCTAAAACAAATGTTGAAGAAAGTGGTGGATAGAGATGGAAAGGATTGGGACTGTCTACTTCCTTATCTGATGTTTGCTATTAGGGAGGTGCCCCAATCCTCTACGGGATTCTCCCCCTTTGAGTTACTGTATGGGAGACACCCAAGAGGGCTGTTGGATATTGCCAAGGAAACTTGGGAAAGTGAGAGTTCTACCCACAGGAGTGTGATTGAGCATGTCGCCCTGATGCAAGACCGAATTGCACAGGTAATGCCCATCGTGAAGGAACATTTGGCCCAAGCGCAGTTAGCACAGCAGAGAGTGTACAACCGTGGAGCCAAGACCCGTACCTTTTCCCCGGGGGATAGGATACTGGTACTTGTCCCTACGGTTGAAAGTAAATTCCTTGCCAAATGGCAAGGCCCCTATGAGATAATGGAAAAAGTGAGCGAAGTGAATTACAAGGTCAGACAACCAGGAAGGCGAAAGCCCGAACAGATCTATCACGTTAATCTGTTGAAAGCCTGGAGGGATAGAGAGTCCCTAGTCGCAGACACTTGGTCACCAGCTCAAACTGGTTGCGTGATTCCTGAGGTTGGAATAGCAGCCACCTTGTCACAACCCCAACAACAGGAGGTTAAGGAGTTTGTGCTTCGCAACGAGGAGGTATTCTCTGAGCTGCCGGGACAAACATCTGGGGTAGAGCATGACATCATTACCCCGCCCGGTGAAAGGGTGAAGTTAAAACCCTATCGGATCCCAGAGGCCCGACGGGAGGCAATACGGGAGGAAGTACAGAAAATGCTGAACTTAGGGGTGATAGAGGAGTCCCAAAGTGATTGGTCTAGTCCCATTGTGTTGGTGCCTAAACCGGATGGGAGCTGGCGATTTTGTAACGATTTTCGTCAGTTGAACAAAGTTACAAAATTTGACACCTACCCCATGCCACGTATAGATAAGTTGATCGACCGGCTGGGAACAGCCCGATACATGACGACTCTTGACCTCACAAAAGGGTATTGGCAAATCCCCCTGGCCAAGTCGGCCAAAGAGAAAACCGCATTTGTAACCCCAGACGGGGCGTTCCAATACAAAAGAATGCCGTTCGGGTTACAGAATGCGCCGGCCACATTCCAGCAGAAAATGGACCAGATGCTGAGGCCCCATCGGAAGTATGCTGCGGCTTACCTGGATGACATAATTGTCCATAGCACAGATTGGGCCTCACATCTGCCAAAAGTGCAAGCAGTCCTGGACTCTGTTCGGGAAGCGGGGTTTACGGCTAACCCCAAGAAGTGTACCATTGGGCAGGAGGAGGCCAAATATCTTGGGTACACCATTGGGAGGGGAGTAATAAAACCCCAACTCAACAAAGTCGAGGCCATCCAGAGTTGGCCACGTCCCAACAGCAAGAAGCAGGTACGAGCCTTTCTGGGAATCGCTGGGTATTATCGGCGATTCATTCCCCACTTTGCTTCTAAGGCTGTGCCCCTAACCAACCTGACGAAGGGGAAAGGGTCGGTCATGATTAAATGGACCCCCGAGGCTGAGGCAGCATTCCAATTCTTGAAACAAGCCTTATGTAGCCAGCCAGTGTTGTACTCACCCGACTTCTCTAAAGACTTTGTCGTACAAAGTGATGCGTCAGATGTGGGGTTAGGAGCAGTATTGTCCCAGGTCTGGAACGGGGAAGAGCACCCAGTCATTTACCTCAGCAGGAAGTTGAAGTCCCATGAGGTAAATTACGCCACCGTTGAAAAGGAGTGTTTAGCGGTGAAGTGGGCTCTAGATTCCCTTCGGTACTACCTGCTAGGTAGGCACTTTGACATGGTTACGGATCACGCTCCGTTAAAGTGGATGGCTCAAGACAAGGAAACAAATAGAAGAGTGAATAGGTGGTTCCTGGCCCTCCAGGAATTCAACTTCACAGTAAAGCATCGCCCTGGCGTTCAAATGGGGAATGTGGATGCTTTGTCTCGAGTACATGAATGCCTGATTGCTGGTGTTCCAACCCCGAGGTTAAAACAAGAGGGGGGGGTATGTGACAGCAGGAAGGTAAAGTCACCTGGTTGCATCCAGGGGGGTAGATATATTTCGCCCAGATTCAGGCTTTACGCCGACTTATACAACTAGGTGGAGAGTTGTATAAGCCCAGCTGAGGCTAGTGGGCTCATGGATGACTCATACCTCTAGGGAGAGTGTGGGGCGTCGTGCAGACAGGGAGTTGATGAGACCAGCTGAAGCTTGTCAGCTCATTTAGGCCTCTATAAGAACTCCCAGATTCATTAGGTGTTTGCTCATGCCTGGACCCAGACCTGTGTGGACTGTCTAGGGAGAGTGAACCCCTGTGCGGTGAGACAAAGCCTGTGTGGCTATTTGCTTGGACATTTAAAATCAGGGACTTAGGGACTAGGACAGCACTAGGCTGATCCCAGTTGTTAGTTAGGAAACCTGTATGTTTAGTCAGAGGTCAAGTTGACCAGGATTTATTTTATTTATGTTTCTTTTGCTTTGCTGTGTTTTGTCACTGTAAATAGAAAATAAACCGCACCTTTTTGATTTTGAAAACCACAACCTCCGTTTGCTGGGCCTGTTTTTGTGTGGGGAGCCCATCCCGGGGGTCACACACACCCGCTGCCGAGCTAACCCCCTCACAATACTCTGGATGACAAGTGGTTAACCTATACCGAGGAAAATAATCTTATATCTTCATATGTTGCTGTAAGTAGTTCCACTTCTATTCTCGCCAGAGTTAATAAATCACCCTTGTTTATATGACAATTGACTATTTTAATTAAAGATACTTTATACAGCTAGGTACTGTATATTTGACCAATAAGTTTAATATTAAAACCTGTCTATAAACTTGTTTTAATAATTTGCATTTGTAACTTTCAGAGAGATAATGTTACTTTATTGTCAATTTCAGAATGAAAAAAAAGAAGCTTTGACTACCAATGTTTGGGTTGAAATGGTATGTACATAAAATAAGTGTTGTTGTTACAATATTCCAATCTTTGTTCATATAAGATTTTAAAGCCAATTGGGCCTAATTAACTAACTAACTTGAGCACACATTTCCACAATCATATCTACATCTATCACATGATAAAGCAAATGCTATCGTTAAATAAAAAATGCATACTCTTTTATTGTAATTTAATGTTGGATATTTCTTTTTTTATTTAGGCTTGGACATTGATATTACAATTAACTAAAATAAATACATAGCAGTGTCTTACAAATAATTTAGATTAACCCATGTTATTTTTGTAATAATAAAATAAATTGCATTAGGAAATAATCCAATGCAGAGTAATACCTTAATTCACAACCCTACACCAGCTCCAGTTCATTCTGTCACTCTACAGCATTGTTTCTCAATTCCAGTCCTCAAGGCGCCCAACAGGTCATGTTTTCAGGCTTTCCATTATTTTGCACAGGTGATTTGATCAGTTTCACTGCCTTAGTAATTACCACAGCCGTTTCATCTGAGGGAAATCCTGAAAACATGACCTGTTGGGCCTCCTTGAGGACTGGAGTTGAGAAACACTAAAGCTCCAGAATGTGGATAGGCACTCCATAGGATGTGCAGTTGCCATTGGTTCTGCATCCTATGTGATGATGTCAGATAGAGGGTGGTGATTAGACCAGAGACAGAAAGGGTAGCTTCGGGGACCAGTGTTTACAACTGGAACCAGCAATAAGGAAGACTATGTAACTGTGAGATAGGGTAAGTATTAGGGTTGTCCCGATACCACTTTTTTAAGACCGAGTACAAGTACCGATACTTTTTTTCAAGTACTCGCCGATACCGAATACCGATACTTTTTTTTATGTGTCAGTATTTTTTTTTTTTTACATTTTTTTTTTTTTTTACAGTATTTTTTTTTTTACAATTTTTTGTCATGTTTTTTTACAATGCTTTGTTGGAGTGGGTGGGGGGGGGGGGGATGATCTCAGTGTATTTATTTTTTACAATTTATTTTTTTATTATTTATTGCAATTTCTTTTTTTATTTCTAGCCCTGTTGGGGGGCTTTGGTGAGATATCAGGGGTCTTAACAGACCTCTGACATCTCCCGTTTGAGACATAGAAAGGGACTAGGGAAACAGATTCCCCAGTCCCTTTCTCAGCTGCACTGAAAATGAATGGAGAGGAGACAACGGCTCCTCTCCATTCATAAACGGAAGCATCGTAAACACAGGTTACGATGTTTCAGTTATATGAATGGACAGAGTCAGTCACTGACTCTGTACATTCGGAAAAGGTAGGAGCCGGGTTTAGCGGCTCCTACCTCCGCTCTCCATCCTGACAGAGGGAAGCGGAGGAGGATATGGAGGGTGGCACAGAGCTGAGGACAGCAGCAGCGCGGAGGGGGAGAGCAAAATAACAGAGGACAGCAGCAGCATGGAGGGGGGACACGGAGTGCGGGGGGGGGGGAGAGCAGAAAGACGAAGGACATCAGCAGCATGGAGGTGGGGACACGGAGCGCGGAGGGGGAGAGCAGCACGGATGGGGGAACTGGAGGAGGATACAGGGACAGTCAGCGGTGATCGGTGCGGCTTTGGGGGGAGTTACAAGCACCGATCACCGCTGTATAGATTTCACTAAAACAGCTGAAAAGAAGGGGGGGGGGGTCGGGAGAAGCTGTCGGGCTGTATTGAAATCTATACAGCGGTGATCAGTGCTTGTAACTCCCCCCGCCGCACCGATCATCACTGACTGCCCAAGTATCGGCTGAAGCATCGGAGCATTTTCCCCGAGTACAAGTACTCGGGGAAATGCCTGGTATCGGTACCGATACCGATACTAGTATCGGTATCGGGACATCCCTAGTAAGTATGCCTCTCTATTAGAGAGTGCCTAAAAAAAACAAGCATTAGCTGGGGGAAGGGGAGGCACATACTGTATATGTAAAGTTAAACAGTTTAATGTTAATTATTATACTTTGTATGACCACCAAGCAGTATTAAGGCTTTCCTATGGAGCAGGAAATGTAACTAGAGTTTGTCAAAACCACTAATTTTCCATTGCATATTTCTAAGGAACGACAGTATGAATTTTGAAATGAAAAAGTGATTTTTAATTATTTTACTCTTCTATACAACACTGTGATCTTGCTTCACATGCTGTAAATCTATTTATTGTTAACCTTCCTTTTTGTATTTGTCTTGTTCCTTTAGCAATGGTCAGATTATCGTCTCAGTTGGGACCCTGAGAACTATAGTGGCATTAAAATTACACGTATACCCTCCACTATGGTGTGGCTCCCAGATGTTGGTCTAGAAAACAAGTAAGTAATATTCAAGATGAAAATAAACCAAGATTCTAAAGCTATTTGGTTAAACTTAGGTAGGCTATACATTGAGCAAATTGCTTTCCTGCAACCACAAACAGTGTTGACGGGGGAATCCCTCCCTCCGAGCCACTGTATTCTCCTGGCGGGGTTGCGAGGGAGGCCGCCAGCTAGTGGCTATACCAGCCGCTAACCATTAATTTTATGTAAAATCTGGTTGTACCCAACTTGATCTAAGGCTGGCCTTAGACAGTTTGAATCTCAGCCAGTTCAGCAGAATCGAACTATGTATTGGCAGACTGAATGTACCCAAGTTGATCAATCAACTTGGGTACAACCAGACTGCTGGACTTTACATATGATTATTGCTAGCGACTGGTATAGCCGCTAGCAATATTCACTGTCTTCTCCCAGCAGGGACGGCTTCCCCTGCGCGGCTTGGCGGAAGGGATTCCCCTGTTAACACTGTCTGTGGTTGCGGCAAAGAAATTCGCTCCATGCCTTATGAGTACATTTTGCTTTGCATTTTTGTTCTTCACTGCATCATCCACAGCTCAACACCTCTGTGCTCCTCCCTAGTGCAGGTACATTTAGAATTGCTACCTTTGTGTAAATAAAAGAAATGGTTACCAAAATATATAAATGAGCTTGTACCAGAAGATTTTAGGTTACCTGAAACAATCATTAAAGCAAAAAAAGCAGTCCTCTATTTAATTTGAGGAAATACAGTATGTCTAACTCCATGTAATAACACAAAGTAACAGCAAATTCTCAACATGGTTTCAACACACTCTCTGTCTATAATTCAAGCAATGAATGTGACATTTACCAAACATTCACTACAGGTGAATCCTAGTCAATGTGTTTTTATACAGGGAATGCAAGACTACAGAAATTGTAACAAGTATGTCTGTTCCAACTGAGATAACAGGGACAGACACATTTGAAGTGTTGGGCAAAGTCCTAAGGGTTTTGCTGAGGAATAGGGATTTTTTTTTAATGGCTCTCAGATCACTAGATGTCCATGGGACCCAATGATTTGCCACCAGTGTATGTTTCATGAATGTCACATTCAATGTTTTTTTTAAATATGTCCCCAACTTAGAATTTATACAACATAGAGCTGTATTTCAGACATTATCGTCAATTCACTAAGACTCCTTCTGTAAGGACATTTTTCATGTGTAGTTTTCCATAACTGTTGTTGAGGTTTGATAAAAAGTAACAAGACCAAATGTTTTTTCCTTACTCTGCAGTTTGGATGGCATCTTTAACATTGCCCACTATGCTAACACTTTAGTATCTTCTGATGGCTCCATCTACTGGCTACCTCCTGCCATCTATGAGAGTAGTTGCCCTGTGGTGGTCACATATTTCCCCTTTGACTGGCAGAACTGCTCCATGGTTTTTCAGTAAGTCTAGAATGGTCTACATGTGGAATAATGTATTGTAGTGCTTAAAGTGTATTTACTAGTAGGTACCGTATTTATCGGCGTATAACACGCGCCGGCGTATAACACGCACCCCAAGTTTAGGAGGGAATTTTAAGGAAAAAAACTTTTAGGAGGGAAATTCAAGGAAAAAAAACTTACATTTAAATGCAGCATGCAGCCTTGCCCAGTGTCCATCTATCCATCTGCAGCCTTGCCCAGTGTCCATCTGTCCATCTGCAGCCTTGCCCAGTGTCCATCTGTCCATCTGCAGCCTTGCCCAGTGTCCATCTGCCCATCTGCAGCCTTGCCCAGTGTCCATCTGTCCATCTGCAGCCTTGCCCAGTGCCTTTGCAGCCTTGTCAGTCTCGGTGTTTTGTTAAATTTGGCGCCGATTTCTGTGGAGAGGAGCGAGCGGGGCCGAGTGTACTTCGGCTAGACTTGGCTCCTCTCGCAGTCCCGCCCATCTCCACTGACTGCGCCGCTGACAGAGAAAGCCGAGTGTACTTCGGCTAGACTCGGCTCTGCTCACAGTCAGGGGCAGGACTGCGAGAGGAGCTGAGACTAGCCGAAGTAGACTCGGCTTTCTCTATGTCAGCGGCGCAGTCAGAGATGGGCGGGACTGCGAGAGGAGCCGAGTGTACTTCGGCTTCGGCTCCGCTCGCTCCTCTCGCTCGTTTCAGCAGGGGAATTGGACGGAGTATCGGCGTATAACACGCACCCACGATTTTCCCCTGATTTTAAGGGGAAAAAAGTGCGTGTTATACGCCGATAAATACGGTATATAAATTGCAATAGTACAGTGATACACCAAGCAGACAAGTAAAGAAAATCTAGAGCCACAGCATTCACTTTCACTTAATAACATCAGCATTGTGATAATACAAACAATAGTTATATTTGAAAATCCAATATAAGCTTACTTGAATAGTCTCCTTTCGTGTTGTGAGTGTTGCCTGTCTTCTGGTCATCACTTTCCACATGTTCATGGATTCCCTGCATGCTTTGCAGCTTCTCCCTTGCTGTTTACTTTCAATTTCTAAAGACTACATATCCCATGGTACCTTGCTGCCGGAAAGATTTAATACCTGTACTGACCTCACCTCCTGAAACTCCTCCTCTCAGCACCTCTGTAATTCAGAAGGCAGGCTCTGTGAAATGTGTGAGACAGCGGAGCCTACTCACAGGGCATAGTGAATAAGAAAGTACAGCGCTGAGAGAATTGTGCATGTACCCAAAATGCAAACACAATAGGTAACAATGTTAAGTGAATAAACACTAACTGTATAGATGTGCAAGTAATTAAATACTCAAATAGGTGCATATAAATAATACATCAACACAATAAATGCATGTGAAATATTAAGATGCATGAGTGCTAAAAATTACATTCACTGATAGCCACAATTGACTAGGTGATCCAAAACAAACTGATGGGAAAGAACAAGTCCACAAACATCCATTTTGGGAAGGGCTCATGACACACTGTAAAAGTGTGAGGGAGTAAAGATAGTCTATACAAATGAAGATTATATTGGACGACCGTCTGTAGAAGAAACACCCGGGATTGTGCATCCACTACCCAAGGAAAGGGGTAGGTACTTCTTACTGGAAGATATGGACACACACACGCCAGCGTGGTCTCTAGAAATCCAAACGACACTCACGGCTGGCGTTGAAGTCCCTTAGGATGAAACGCGCCGGGTTACTGCTTGCCAGCTCTACACATTGCGCTTGTTTGTATTACCTTGTGATCACATTGATTTTATTGTACACATCGTTATGATGTTATTACTTTTTAATAAACCCATACATTTTTGACATATGCCACGTGGAAGCCTTCTTCTCCTTATGATCCTATTTCCAACCATTCAACGGATGAGAGACTCATGGGTGTCATTTGGATTTCTGAAAACTGCAGTTTGAGATCCTATTCCCATTCCATGCTTGTCTGACTCACCGCCGCTGGCGTGTGTGTCCACATCTTCCGGTAAGAAGTACCTACCCCATTTCCTTGGATGGTGGATGCACAATCCCGGGTGTTTCTTCTACAGATGGTCGTCCAATATCATCCTCATTTGTATAGACTATCTTTACTCCCTCACACTTTTACAGTGTCGTGAGCCCTTCCCAATACGGATGTTCCATCATTTTGTTTTGGATCACCTAGTCCATTGTGGCTATCAGTGAATGTACATAATTTTTAGCACTCATGCACCTTTATATTTCACATGCATTTATTGTGTTGATGTATTTTTTATATGCACCTATTTGAGTATTTTTATAAGTCATTACTTGCACATCCATACAGTTAGTGTTTATTATTCACTTATCATTGTTACCTATTGTGTTTGCATTTTGGGTACATGCACAATTCTCTCAGCGCTACAATTTTTTATTCACATTCATTCATAATTTGTCACGTTGTAGTGTTGGCAGCTATTCATTTTTTGGTAGCACAGTAATTTATATACACTATTGTTCATAGTGAATACGTGTTACAGATTTCAAGGAAATTAATGTGTGGGGATCTTTGCAAAGCAAGTTTACGAACTTCAAGATCATTCAGATTAATTGGAGTAGGCTAGAAATAATTTAAATGCAATATGGAAATGATTATGTAATTTTACATTTTAACTATAGTAATGCTTTAAAACAAGTATTTTTGGACAGTTCTTCAGATTTCATAAGGCTGAATCTTTTTTTTTTTTTTAGACTGTATATAATAATAGCTGTGCCAAATGCTCACACATCTGCTGACAACTGTGTGCTGAAAGAAACTGGTGCCATGTTGTCAACACCTAGAAGTCATGATCTGAAATACGATAGATCTGAAAGAGCACAAACTTTGCATATCAAGTGATAGCAATAATACGGTTAATTTGTATGATGATTAGAAAGTTTTTGATTGCAAATTTCTAATTAGAATTCCAGGCTCCCTATTAACTCTTGTCTACACAAGAGGCTTCAAAACATTCAGCTATTACAAGCATTGAGGCTGCACAGGCCTTAGCTAGGGACAACACTGAAGAGACAACAATTTGGAAGCTTCTACACATTGGGCTTAAAATAGGAATAATGGAGCCAAACACACATTTCTATTGCCCCATTACTATGATGGGCTGCCATCAGGGGGGTACAGGCAGTACACCTGTAAGGGGCCCAGAGGTCCCCAGGGGCCCGGATGGCAACCCCCCTTTTTTATTTTATTTTATTTTATTTTTATTTTTTATTTTTTTATTTAAATGTTTATTTATTTTTTTATTTTTGTAAGGGGCCCAGAGGTCCCCAGGGCCCCGGATGGCAACCCCCCTTTTTTTATTTTTTTTATTTATTTATTTTTTTATTTAAATATCTATTTTTTTTTTTTAGTAAGGGGCCCAGACTTCCCCAGAGGCCCCGGATGGCAACCCCCCTTTTTTTAATATATAATTTTTTTTTATAATCTTTTTTTTTGTAAGGGGCCCAGAAGTCCCAGGGCCCCGGATGGCAACCCCCCTTTTTTTTGTTCTTTTGGTTTTTTTTGGGTTCGTCAGCACCCAAAGCCCCCCTGACCTCAACAATTCACAGCGGCAGCACCCCCCGCTTCTCAATTCGCTCCAGGGGGCCCATGCCTGAAGCTGTGTGTGTAAGGGGCCCCAAAATTCCTGATGGCGGCCCTGGCTGCCATACTGGCCAGTAGGAATGTGTAGGTGACAGGATGGGCTGGATAAGTTTTGACATTTTAAATGCAACCAGGAATAAAGATTTGGTGTGGTGTAGTTTTCACAAATCAGCCCCAGCAGTGAATAGGTGTCCATAGTGTATGTTACAAAGTTTCTTTATGTGTGATGGAAAGAGCTGTGATTATTTGGGTCAAAATATCTGCCACTTTTAAAGTTGAAGTTGAGGGTTGGGGTAGGCAGAATAAGCACATCATTATGCTGTAGGAAAAATAAGGCTGCTATGGTACCAGATCATTGGAAACAAACAATCCCAGACAATTTCTTCAGAACCGAACTGTTGGGATGTTTGGGCAAGAATACAACTCATAATAGAAAGCACTAATGAAAACACAGAGAGGTCTATGTACCGTGGGGCTAATGCTCCCTCTTTTTTTTTTTCCTTCTTTTTTCTGGTACAATGATTTTATTGAAATATAGAGAGAACAGATGCAAATTCCCACACAGGGGATAATGAACATTAGACACAATGCAGAATTTCATGCAAAAACACAGAAGAAAATGTGCCATAGGGTGTAGACTATTAACAAACAATGACCCTCTGACCCAGGCCAGGGGTCAAAACAGAGTGCCTGAGCCTAAGTACTCAGGGACTAAGGTGGGTAAAGGGAGCAAACTTGTCCGCTAAAATGGGGTAAACCAAACTGAACACAACGAAAAGGAGAGAAAAAAAACTGATATCTAAAAAATTTATTAATTAAGGCAGGGAGCGAGAAGAGGGAAGGAGGAACAAAGTGACAGGCAGAGGGCCAAGGGAACAGAGAGAGGGTAGTAGAAGAAGAAGGAGGAGCATAGGGGAGGAGCAAAAAAAAGGGTAGGGAAAGGAAGTTCCCTCCAGGCTGGGGGTTTAAGAAGGTTAATTAGAGAGGCCTAGGCTGGTCGGGTGCAAGGTTGGAACAGCGTAAGACAATCAAGGGGCCCACACTTTGAGGAATTTAGCATGAGAGTCGTGGGGGATACTTGTCATCTTTTTTTTTTTTATAATTATTTTTTATTAAAGTTTTCAAACACATACAACACACACAGCTTAAGCACCTACAGTACAGAAGAAGAACATGTACAGAAAAATAGTACATTTCGCAATGTGAACCAATCGATAAAAAGTACAACAATGGAGGGGTACAACGATACCGCCCAGGTAGAATCCAGGAGGGCAATAGTATGATAAAACATTTAAGCCAGTAAAAAACATATCCAAAGTCAACGGAAGAAAGGGAGGGAGTAGGAGCAAGGCAAGAACCCCCAACACGATGACCTGGGTCGCTCCCAACCCACTAAGCCGTTTCGGGCTCAGCTAACCAAGTGCGCCAGACCTTATCGTACTTCAATGGGCATCCCCGATTAGCATATGTATCCTTGTATAGAGGAAGGCTGATATTCACTAAGCGTTTCCATTGCAACAAAGAGGGGGGGGCATGTTTCTTCCACTGCATAGCAATATTCTTGCGAGCATAGAAGAGCAGCAAGGTAATTAGCGTGCGTCTGGCAGAGGATGGTACAATGGTCTCAATGAGCCCCAAAAGGCACACCTCCATTGCCAAAGGTACTTCGACTAAAGCAACTCTGTTAATCATATCTAGCACTGTTTCCCAGTATTGCTGGACCCCTGGACATCGCCAGAAGATATGGGAGAAGTCGCCCGGTGAGGCGCCGCATCTCCAACACTCTGAGGAATGAGCGGGATCCATCTTGTGAAGTCTGTGTGGGGTGAAATAAGCCCTATGAACAATCTTGTATTGCACCAATCTGTCATGCATGGAGACGAGGGTGTTGAAAGGGAGGTCCCACACGTCATCCCAGTCATCATTATCCAACGTGGGGATATCAGTCTGCCATTTAGTCCAGAGTTTGTCAAGAGGTGGAAGAGATACAAAGATCAAATAAGAATAGAGATGTGAGGTGGGCTTTTTATCACAGCTAAATCTAAGTGTCCTCTCCAGTTCCGACTGCGCCACAATACATGAAGATTGTGGAAACTGCGCCGCAAATGCATGGGACAGTTGAAGATATCTGAATAGGAAATGGTTAGGTAGGTTATATTGGGAGGAAAGGTGTGAGAAAGGGAGTAAGGAGTTTTGAGACACTATGTGAGACACTAATTTTATACCGTGTTTTGTCCACGCGTAGGGGTCGGGGATGTTGTAAATATGAGATAAGTTAGGGTTCAGCCAGATAGGGGCATTGGGGGAGATTTCAGAGTGTTTACATTTCTCAATGGCTAATCCTGTCCGCCACGCCCGCAGGGTGGCAAGCATGTAGGGGGTCAGAGGATAGGGGGCACGAGGGCCCCTAAAAAGTAGCAATTGAAGAGCTTCCAATGAACCGACCACTGCCGCTTCCAGCACGGTCGACGAGTTCGTCCTGTCCGGCTGTAACCACCACGCCGCTGTCACCAACTGCACGGAGAGGTAATACTTATAACAGTCCGGGAATGCCATGCCACCCTGCGATCTAGGCCTCATTAAAGTCGTCAGTCGATACCTGGGAGGAGAGGGGCCCCATAGGAAGGAAGAAAAAATGCGGTTCAATTTCTTAAAAAAGGATTTGGGAACCCATTGTGGGGAGTGGCGGAAAAGATATGTTAGTTTGGGAATAATCTTCATTTTTATGAGGTTAACCCGCCCCCATAATGACAGGGGCAGGTTACTCCAGGATTTAAGCTTCGTCTGGGACTCTAAAAGCACCGGAGCGAGATTTAAAGATATATAGTCCGTGGCTGAACCAGAGACATGCACCCCTAAGTACTTAAAGGAGTCCACCCACAGGAGGGGGCTGTCAGGAGGGGAAGTGGACCTGGCCGCCTGATCAATCGGGAATAGGAGGGACTTAGACCAATTTACCCTAAGACCGGTGACCTCAGCAAAGGCGTTCAGAATACTTAGCGCTCCCTGCAAGGACGGACCAGCATCATTCAGGAAGAGTAGCATGTCATCTGCGTACAGGGCAACCCTCTCCTCCAGCAACCCGAGTCGGAGACCCTTAATGTGCGGTGAGGTGCGAAGTGCCTCCGCCACCGGTTCAATAGCTAGGGCAAACAAAGCTGGAGAGAGAGGGCAGCCCTGCCTCGTTCCCCTGGTGAGCCCAAAGGGGACAGACAGCCCACCCCCCAATCGCACCGAGGAAGTGGGGCATTTGTAAATCACCTGTAGCCACTTGATAAATAACAGAGGAAACCCCATCCTACGTAATGTTTCCCACAAAAACGGCCACTCGACCGTGTCAAAGGCCTTTTCTACGTCTAGAGAGGCCACTGCCCGGGATCCCATATTGAGGTGGTGAGCGTGTATGTTAGTGAACAGCCGTCTGAGATTGACATCTGTGGACCTACGGGGCATGAAACCCGTCTGGTCTGGGTCTATCACTGAGGGTAACATAGGATACAACCGAAGGGCCAGAAGCTTAGTCAGAATTTTAAAGTTGGAATTAAGTAGTGCAATAGGGCGATATGAATACTTGTCATCTTTTCATGGATCATAAGGGTCGGCAGGGTGCTCTTCACCTGTGCAAAGGAAACAGCCGGCTCTTTCCAGGCCCTAGCTATTGTGCGCATAGATCTACGTTGGCAGAATGGCACGTATAGGCACATTAACGTACCTGTACGTCGCCTTTAACTGCCTGACGTGGGGGTCGCGTGCACTTCGCGGCCGGTGCGCTCGCGACCCCGCTACCTTCCCCGTGAGTCGGACCGCGGGTCTCGCAGACTCGATCGTCTCACAGAGGGATGGAGCAGGGAGATGTTAATGTAAACACAACATCTCCCTGCTCGCCTACTGACACGGTCACTGATTTCCGCTCTGTGTAATCACGCCCCCTAACAGTAGTAATCACTCCCTTAGGCACACTTAACCCCTTCAGCGCCCCTAGTGGTTAACCCCTTCACTGCCAGTGTCATTTTTACAGTAACCAGTGCATTTTTATAGCACTGATCGCTGTAAAAATGACAATGGTCCCAAAAATGTGTCAAAAGTGTCCGATGTGTCCGCCATAATGTCGCAGTCACGGAAAAAATCACTGATCGCCGCCATTACTAGTAAAAAATAAAAAATTAATAAAAATGCCATAAAACTATCCTCTATTTTGTAAACGCTATAACTTTTGCGCAAACCAATCAATAAACGTCGATTGCGATTTTTTTTTACCAAATATATGTAGAAGAATACGTATCGGCCTAAACTGAGGAAAATTTTATTTTTTTTATATATTTTTGGGGGATATTTATTATAGCAAAAAGTAAAAAATATTGCATTTTTTTCAAAATTGTCGCTCTATTTTTGTTTATAGCGCAAAAAATAAAAACCGCAGAGGTGATCAAATACCACCAAAAGAAAGCTGTATTTGTGGGAAAAAAAGAAGGACGTCAATTTTGTTTGGAAGTCACGTCGCACGACCGCACATTTGTCAGTTAAAGCGACGCAGTGCTGAAAAGGGGCCTGGTCAACTAGCCAAAATGGTCCGGGGCTAAAGTGGTTAAATCAACAATGTAATACCGTATGTTGAGGGTATCATTGGCTAAGTCATAAATAATACAGTGGGCAAAGTGGCTTCATGTGACTTTGTAGCTAATGGAACTGAGATCAGAAGGTCCAGCATTGGAGCGCTGCAAGTATAGTGTCAGCTATGCTCAGAGGGCTCAGTAAATATATACACTGTAAATTAAAGAGATAAGTCCATTAGGTGGTGCACCCCATTTGACTTAATCCATATTAATCTGGCACATTTTAGATTTATGTAACTTGACCCTGCTTCATTGAGCATGTTATAGAAGATCCAGAGATGGAATATGTGTCAATGTACAAGGCACAGTAGGTTGCACTCTTGGCTTGCAACACTGGGGGTCCTAGGTTCAGATACTACTAGGGACACTGCTTGTCCTGCTTGAAACTGTGTTAGGGTCTTTAGATTAAATGTTCCTTTGATGCAGGGAGTGATGTTAACTATTTTATGTACTTTGGAAAATTCTACATAATGTGTTGGCACTAAAGAGAAAGCATTTATTTTTTGCATTCTGTCTCATGCTACCAGTCATATTTGTTGATCAATGTCCACTCTTTAAACAGGTCACAAACGTACAACGCCAATGAGATTGAGTTACTCTTGACAGTAGAAGAAGGGGTTACAATTGAGTGGATTACAATAGACCCAGAAGCATTTACAGGTACCAAGACAACCTAAAAGCGTTACTGTATTTAAGCATAAGATGTCATATTAAATAATAAAGAAAAAGTTAAGATATTCAGGGTTTTTTATGATAATAAAAAGTGACAGATTTTAATGTTAAATGTATAGATTTGATCAGTTACAGAATTTGCTTCTCTTGTACCTGCTCTTACATTCATTATCTTTCATAGAGAATGGGGAATGGGTAATAAAACACATGCCAGCCAAAAAAATTATAGATCATCGACTCACTCCAGATGACATCAGCTATCAATCAATTGTCTTCTATCTCATCATACAACGGAAACCTCTTTTCTACATCATCAACATCATTGTTCCCTGTGTGCTTATCTCATTCGTCAGTGTCCTGGTCTATTTTCTACCTGCCAAAGGTATTATTTGACAATACTATTAAAGTGATTTACCAGACAGGGTACCTTAAAGATCCTTCAAGTGCAGATGGAGAAAAACGAATCTTAAAGCCGCGTACACACGATCGGTTTTACCGATAATAACAGTCCGATGGATTTTTTCCATCGGACAAACCGATCGTGTATGGGCCCCATCGGTCTTTTTTCCATCGGTGTCAAAAAATAGAACATGTTTTAAATTTTTCCGATGGATAAAAAAACGATAGCAAATTCCGATCCTCTATGGGCAAGTCCATCAGTTAAAAAACCCACGCATGCTCAGAATCAAGTCGACGCATGCTCAGAAGCATTGAACTTAATTTTTCTCGGCTCATCGGAGTGTTTTACGTCACCGCATTTGGAACGGTCGTTTTTTTGACTGATGGTGTGTAGGCAAGACTGATGGAAGTCAGCTTCATCGGTTTTCCGATGGAAAAATCCATCGGTTTAAAAACCATAGGAAATCCGATCGTGTGTACAGGGCTTAAGACTAATATCACACAGGGAGTTTTAATGTCTGTTGTCATCTAATCACATGATTGCTATTGTTACCATTTCTATATGTGAGCCTTCCAAGTTTTGCTACTTTTTATGTACTGCAATTAATGGACAGTAGATTTAATTATTTGTAGTATTTGCATTTCAAGTGGCAACACACTTAAAATCTTTATTTTTATTTTTTTTCTCAATGAGAAAGAATACAGAAAACCAGGGCCATACTTATAGGGGAAATTCCTTACTTACTTTACATCAGAGTTCCCCTTTACATCAGAGTTCGCAAGGTTGCCCCTTAAAGTGCAAGGGGAATTCTACGGACCCTGATGTAAAGTGGAACTCTGCAGACCCTGATGCAAGGGGGAATGCTGCGGTCTCTGGTGTAAAGGGGAACTCTGATGTAAGAGGTTCTCTGGTCTCCAGAGCGCCCTCTTACTTACAAAATTTGGTTGTCTAGGAAACTTGAAGACTGGATTTGTGAAACACTCCCATAAGCTAATTTAATTGTGTTATCCTCTCTATGGCCACATAGACCCTCTCTGGTGTATTATTCATTTATTTTTTGCAGGTTATTATAAGAAATGTCTATGCTTAATTAAATGTGCAACCAGCCTCCTGTTTTCCCTTTCCACAAAACCAGTCCTTTTAAAATAGTAGCTTTGAAAATAGATTTATAATGCAAGTATGGTTGAAGTGTAGAAAGAAAGAAAGATGACTATAAGCATGACTATAAGATGACTATAAGCACAAGTAGATGTGTTGATGGCTTGTTTGATGTGTGTACATCATTATTAGTTCTAATACCAACATGTTTTCCTCTTCCAGCTGGAGGACAAAAATGCACAGTGTCTATCAACATCCTCTTGGCTCAAACCGTTTTTCTCTTCCTAATTGCCAAGAAAATTCCAGAGACTTCCACGGCTGTGCCACTGATTGTAAAGTGAGCCTAACCCAACAACGTCTATTTAATGCAATATTTTTCAGTCTTGTGTTAGTGTGCATGCATGTGTGGCAAATATAAACTACCGTATATACTCGAGAGTAAGCCGACCCAAATATAAGCCGAGGCACCTAATTTTACCACAAAAAACTGGGAAAATGTATTACCTTGAGTATAAGCCTAGGGTAGGAAATGCAGCAGCTACTGTAAGTGGAAAAAGAGGGTCAACAATGCCCATTTGCAGCTTCACTGTACCCATTTGCAGCCTCACTGTGCCCATTTGCAGCCTCACTGTGCCCATCTGCAGCCTCACTGTACCCATTGCATGCCTCACTGTGCCCATTTGCAGCCTCACTGTGCTCATTGCAAGCCTCACTGTGACGATCTGCATACCTGATCTCCGTGTCATGCAGTCAGACGGCGGCCGAGTTTTTCAGCACATTTTTTTGTGCTGAAAAAGCCCCCCTTGGCTTATACTCAAGTTTTTTCGATCTGCATACCTGATCAACCCCTGTGTCATGCAGTCAGATGGCGGCCCTCCAGTGTAACAAAGCCCCACCTCCTCCTCGTCATCATCCGTGAAAGACGCCTATCACAGACGGGGACAAGGAGGAGGCGGGGCTTTGTTACACCGGATGGCCGCCGTCTGACTGCATGACACAGGGGTTGATCAGGTATGCAGATCGGAAAAACTTGAGTATAAGACAAGGGGGGCTTTTTCAGCACAAAAAATGTGCTGAAAAACTCGGCTTATTCTCGAGTATATATGGTACATACGGTATTACCTATTTAGCCAGCACATGGTGCTCTCAGCTATTCTCACATTTTTAGACAATCTGTCTTTAATTCCTGCTCAGCCGATTGTGCTCCACCAACTTTTTTGTGTAGGTTTTAGGGACTCTATTTAAAGGATTTTCAGAGAAGCTTATGTGAGAGAACAGACTTCAAGAGAAAATATCTAAGAATTTAAGCAAAAACTACACCATCATTGTTTATAGAAGTTTTTTCTTTTTTTTTTTTAGAGCGAAAGTTTCACTTTATAATTGCATCTTATTGAAATGTTACTTTTTACACTTACATGTGGTTGAGGTCAAAGATATGATGGTATTGGTGAGAGTTATTTCTGTTTTTTCCAGGTATTTAACATTCCTCATTGTCGTCACTATTACAATTGTGGTGAATGCGGTGATAGTTTTAAATGTATCTCTACGAACCCCAAACACACACAGAATGTCCAGCTCCATCCGCGAGGTATGAGTTTACAATAAACTTTTTTATTTTTATTTAATTAAAGCTATTTAACATTTGTTAATAAAAGTAAACATAATTGATTAATACAGTTATGTTGCATATGGTTAAATACTGTGTACCTGTTGCCAGCAGAAAACATTAAACTTAGGCAGCTTTGGTGTTAAACCCATCCCAAGCCATGTGTATCTGAGCAGTCAATCAATATTTGTTAAAGAAGATAGTAAGTATTAGTGTTAGTACTAGTGATGAGCCGAACACCCCCGGGTTCGGTTCGCACCAGAACCCGCGAACGGACCGAAAGTTCGCACGAACATTAGAACCCTATTAAATACAATGGATGCGAACGTTCGAATTCTAAAGTGCTAATTATAACGACTATTATCCATGTTATTGTCCTAAACAGAGTTTGGGAACCCGGGTTCTGCACCAGGGGACATGTATCAATGCAAAAAGAAGTTTTAAAAACGGCCGTTTTTCGGGAGCAGTCATTTTAATGATGCATAAAGTGAAAAAAAAAAAGTCAAATATTCCTTTAAATATTGTACCTGGGGGGTGTCTAAAGTATGCCTGTGAAGTGCCACGTGTTTCCCGTGTTTAGAACTGTCCCTGCACAAAATTACATTTCTAAAGGAAAAAAAAAGCCATTTAAAACTGCTTGCGGCTTTAATGTAATGTCTGGTCCCGGTAATATGGATGAAAATCTTTAAGAAAAATGGCATAGCTACCCCATCACCCCCCCCCCCTACCCCAGCCCATTACCAGCCCCTTTGGGTCTTGTATGGATATTAAGGGGAACCCCGCACACAAAATAAAAAAGGCCCTATATACTCTGAACAGCCGTATACAGGCGGTGCATACAAGACAGGGACTGTAGGTTTGTTCTTATGTAGAATCTGTTTGTAATTTTGAACAGCTACATTGTTTAAGTGTAGCTCCAGGCCAAATACCTATTTTTAAGCTTTTTGGAAAACATAGGGAAGGGTTATCACCCCTGTAACATTTGTTTTGCTGTCTGTGCCCCTGTTCAGAACATTTCACCTCACTTAGGTGTTGGTGTTGGCACAACATTGTAAGCACTCACAGTTACTCTTGGTGGGTGCTGGAACGCCCTGCTGTCAACTATTATATCAGGAATTGTAATAACATATAATTGTTGAACAGTGGTAGTAAAAATTGGGCCTTTGATGGTGGTGCTGGTGCCACAACACTGTAAGGCCTGACAGTTACTCTTGGTGGGCGCAGCAATGGGCCCTGCTGTGAATTATTAGATCAATAATTATAATTGCATGCCCCTGTTGAACAGGGGCTGAAAAATTGGGCCTTTGGTGGTGGTGGTGGTGGTGTTGACACAACACTGTAAGGCCTGACAGTTACTCTTGGTGGGCGCAGCAATGGGCCCTGCTGTGAATTATTAGATCAATAATTATAATTGCATGCCCCTGTTGAACAGGGGCTGAAAAATTGGGCCTTAGGCACTGGTGGCACAACACTGCAACCCCTCACAGATACTGTACTTGGAGCACAGCAATGAGGCCTGTTGCAAAGTATTGCATCAAAAATTGTAATTACACGCCCCTGTTAAACAGGGGCTGAAAAATTGGGCCTTAGCCACTGGTGACGGCACCCATAAACCAAAATGATCTTCCAAGCTATCATCATTAATCGGATCATTGAGGAGGAGGAGGAGGATAGCCAGTCAACATAACAGCACAGGCACTCAGCATCAGCATCAGTCTTGAAGGGATGTGACATTTTAAAATCAATTAGTCTGTTATATCAGCATCAGGTGTGTGGTAGCTGGTGGTGATCCAAGACTGGTTCATCTTGATGAAAGTCAGTCGATCAACCGAGTCGGTGGACAGGCGCACCCTGTGATCCGTGACAAATCCTCCAGCAGCACTGAATGTGCGTTCTGAAAGAACGCTGGATGCAGGACAGGCCAGTAGCTCAATTGCATACTGTGCAAGCTCTGGCCAGTGATCCATCCTCAAGACCCAGTAAGCCAGAGGATTTTCGGTGGGGAAGGTGTCCAAGTCTGACCTTGCCCCTAGGTATTCCTGCACCATGTATATCAGACGCTGGCGATGGTTGCTGGAACCGATCATACTTTGGGGCTGCGGACTAAAGAATTGTCTGAACGCATCGGTCAGACGGCCACCTTCCCCACCGCTCCTTCTTTGACTGCCCGAAGCCACAGCAACTCGTTGTCCAGGACCAGGAGTTTGTAACCTCCCAGTCTCTAGGAACGCGTTGCACAGACCTTTCTGCAAGGCCTCCCGGAGTTGTCTCATCCTCTGCTCCCTCTGCGACGGTAACATAAGGTCCGCAACCTTACCCTTGTACCGTGGATCAAGGAGAGTGGCCAGCCAGTAATGGTCCCTCTCCTTGATCCGAAGAATACGAGGATCCTTCCGCAGACTTTGCAGGATCAGGGAGGCCATGCAGCGTAGGTTAGCTGAGGCATTCAGTCCGGAGTCCTCTGGGTCACTAAGGACGACATGATCCGCAGCCACCTCCTCCCAGCCACGTACAAGTCCACTGGTTTCTTGGGACTGTAAATCATCCCTAAAAGACTGCTGCTGATGATGCTGAGTGCCAGCCTCCACCTCCATGCTGACACAATCCTCCTCCTCCTCCTCTTCCTGTGCGATGGGTGGGACAGAAGGAACACTGTCTGGGTAAAGGGGGCCTTGAGAGGCAAGGAAGTCCTCCTCTTCCTGCCTCTGTTCTGCCTCAAGTGCCCTGTCCATTATTCCACGCAGCGTGTGCTCCAACAGGTGGACAAGAGGTACAGTGTCACTGATGCATGCACTGTCACTGCTCACCATCCTCGTGGCCTCCTCAAATGGTGCCAGGACAGTGCATTCATCCCTGATCATGCCCCACTGGCGTGGTGAAAAAAACCCGAGCTCCCCTGACCCTGTCCTGGTGCCGTAGTCGCACAGGTACTCATTGATGGCCCTCTGCTGCATGTGCAGCCGCTGCAGCATGGCCAACGTTGAGTTCCACCTGGTGGGCATGTCACATATAAGACGGTTCTTGGGCAGGTTCAACTCCTTTTGCAGCTCAGCCAGGCGAGCACTGGCATTATAAGATCTGCGGAAATGCACACAGACTTTCCTGGCCTGCCTCAGGACATCCTGTAAGCCCGGGTACCTGCCCAAGAACCACTGCACCACCAGGTTAAGGACGTGAGCCATACAGGGCACATGGGTCAGTTGTCCCTGTCGGAGGGCGGAGAGGAGGTTGGTGCCATTGTCGTAAACCACCATTCCTGGCTTAAGCTGGCGTGGCGTCAACCACCTCTCGGCCTGCCCCTGCAGAGCAGACAGGACCTCTGCCCCAGTGTGGCTCCTGTCCCCCAAACACACCAGCGCAAGCACGGCATGGCATCTTTTTGCCTGCGTACTTGCGTAGCCCCTTGAACGCCTACGAAGCACCGCTGGTTCCGAGGACAAACCACAGGAAGAGGCCATGGAGGAAGAAGAAGAGGAGGGGGTGGAGGAGAGAGGTGTGTCACAACCAGTAGTAGCATTTTGGAGGCGTGGCGGTGGAACAACCTCCAACACTACTGCACCTTGTCCTGCATCCTTCCCAGCTGCCAAAAGAGTGACCCAATGGGCCGTGAAAGAAAGGTAACGTCCCTGTCCATGCCTGCTGGACCATGAGTCAGCGGTAATATGCACCTTACCGCTGACCGCCCTGTCCAGTGAGGCCAAGACATTGCCTTCCACATGCCTGTAGAGAGCCGGAATCGCCTTCCGTGAGAAAAAGTGGCGTTTGGGAACCTGCCACTGAGGAACCGCACATTGCACAAACTCACGGAAGGGGGCCGAGTCTACCAACTGAAAAGGCAGCAGTTGAAGCGCTAGCAATTTAGCCAAGCTAGCATTCAACCGCTGGGCATGTGGATGGCTGGGAGTGAACTTCTTTCGACAGTCCAGCAGCTGGGGCAGGGAAATTTGCCTGCTAGAATCGGACGTCGGTGTACTGCTAGCAGAGTGGCCGCAAGTACTTGGCTGTGACACACCTAATTCTACACCTTCATTCCTCTCAGTGCAGGTTTCAGAGAGGACTGAAGGTATAGTGGGGTTGGAGATCCCAGCTGATGCGGTGCAAGGAGAGGTCCGCTTTGTTCTTTGGTGTGGGTCTTTAAGGTAGGCTTGCCAACGAGCTGCATGGCAGGTCAACATATGTCTGATCAAGCATGTGGTGCCCAAGCGGCTGATGTTTTGGCCACGCGATATACGCTTGAGACATATGTTGCAAACAGCAGCTGTGCGATCTGATGCACTCGCCTCAAAAAAGGCCCACACCAAAGAACTTTTTGAATGACGGGCAGAGGCAGCGCCCTGCACAGGCGAGCTCTGCGGTGTGATTCCGTCGGTGTGCTGCCCATACGCTGGCCACCCAAGGGCATCCTACCTCGTTGGAGATGTGCCTCCTCCTCATCCTCCTCCTCCTCCTCTCTCCTATTAGGCACCCACGTGGAGTCAGTGACCTCATCATCCCCTCCCTCCTCATCACTGGAGCCAATCTGGCAGTATGCTGCAGCTGCTGGAGCATGACTGCCAGATTGGTGTCCTTCTTGAGCATCCCCTCTCTCTGCTCTCACGCTACTGCCTTCCTCTAGCTGGGTATCATCATCAGATCCTTCGAAACGCTGGGCATCCTCCTGGAGCATGTACCCAACACTGTGCTCAAACAGTTCGGGGGACTCCTCAGGAGGAGGACATGATGGGTCTAGGGAAGGAGTGACTAATGATGACATTGATACTAGAGAAGAGGACGCTTTGGCAGCTGCTTTGCCAGTACCCTGAGCCTGGGTGAGATAGGATGAGGAGAATGAGGTGGGCTTGGTCATCCACTCTACCAAGTCTTCGGCATGATGTGGCTCAACATGTCCAGCTGCCGAAAAGAAGGACAAGCGTGTCCCATGGCCATGTGCTGATGACAATGCACCGCGTCCATGACCAGCACTGTTGCCCCCAGACACAGAGCCTGCTTGCCCTCTTTTTTTGCCTCCTGACTGTCTGCCTCTCCTTGTTTGCCTTCCAGACATTTTAATGGATGGCCTGCAGGGAGATGGGAGAAACAGCAATAAGGGCTACCTTCAGGTGTATACTGTGCAGGAGGCTTAGCAACAAAGACACTGACACTGTCCCCTGCCTATCCTTCTCTGTCCCTAAACACAAGGATTTGCAATATGCTTCAGCAAGATTGGTTTAGCACAGAATAGCACACTGACAGTTTCCCTCACTGTCCTTCTCTGTCCCTACAAACAAGGTTTAGCACAGAATAGCACACTGATAGTTTCCCCGCGTGTCCTTCTCTGTCCCTAAACTCAAGGATTTCAAATATGGTTCAGCAACATTGGTTTAGCACAGAATAGCACACTGATAGTTTCCCTCACTGTCCTTCTCTGTCCCTACAAACAAGATTTAGCACAGAATAGCACACTGATAGTTTCCACGAGTGTCCTTCTCTGTCCCTAAACTCAAGGATTTCAAATATGGTTCAGCAAGATTGGTTTAGAACAGAATAGCACACTGACAGTTTCCCCGAGTGTCCTTCTCTGTCCCTAAACTCAAGGATTTCAAATATGGTTCACCAAGATTGGTTTAGGACAGAATAGCACACTGACACTTTCCCTCACTGTCCTTCTCTGTCCCTCCAAACAAGATTTAGCACAGAATAGCACACTGATAGTTTCCCCGAGTGTCCTTCTCTGCCCCTAAACTCAAGGATTTCAAATATGGTTCAGCAACATTGGTTTAGCACAGAATAGCACACTGATAGTTTCCCTCACTGTCCTTCTCTGTCCCTACAAACAAGATTTAGCACAGAATAGCACATTGATAGTTTCCACGAGTGTCCTTCTCTGTCCCTAAACTCAAGGATTTCAAATATGGTTCAGCAAGATTGGTTTAGAACAGAATAGCACACTGACAGTTTCCCCGAGTGTCCTTCTCTGTCCCTAAACTCAAGGATTTCAAATATGGTTCAGCAAGATTGGTTTAGGACAGAATAGCACACTGACACTTTCCCTCACTGTCCTTCTCTGTCCCTACAAACAAGATTTAGCACAGAATAGCACACTGATAGTTTCCCCGAGTGTCCTTCTCTGTCCCTAAACTCAATGATTTCAAATATGGTTCAGCAAGATTGGTTTAGAACAGAATAGCACACTGACAGTTTCCCCGAGTGTCCTTCTCTGTCCCTAAACTCAAGGATTTCAAATATGGTTCAGCAAGATTGGTTTAGGACAGAATAGCACACTGACACTTTCCCTCACTGTCCTTCTCTGTCCCTACAAACAAGATTTAGCACAGAATAGCACACTGATAGTTTCCACGAGTGTCCTTCTCTGTCCCTAAACTCAAGGATTTCAAATATGGTTCAGCAAGATTGGTTTAGAACAGAATAGCACACTGACAGTTTCCCCGAGTGTCCTTCTCTGTCCCTAAACTCAAGGATTTCAAATATGGTTCACCAAGATTGGTTTAGGACAGAATAGCACACTGACACTTTCCCTCACTGTCCTTCTCTGTCCCTACAAACAAGATTTAGCACAGAATAGCACACTGATAGTTTCCACGAGTGTCCTTCTCTGTCCCTAAACTCAAGGATTTCAAATATGGTTCAGCAAGATTGGTTTAGCACAGAATAGCACACTGATAGTTTCCCTCACTGTCCTTCTCTGTCCCTACAAACAAGATTTAGCACAGAATAGCACACTGATAGTTTCCCCGAGTGTCCTTCTCTGTCCCTAAACTCAAGGATTTCAAATATGGTTCAGCAAGATTGGTTTAGAACAGAATAGCACACTGACAGTTTCCCCGAGTGTCCTTCTCTGTCCCTAAACTCAAGGATTTCAAATATGGTTCAGCAAGATTGGTTTAGCACAGAATAGCACACTGATAGTTTCCCTCACTGTCCTTCTCTGTCCCTACAAACAAGATTTAGCACAGAATAGCACACTGATAGTTTCCCCGAGTGTCCTTCTCTGTCCCTAAACTCAAGGATTTCAAATATGGTTCAGCAAGATTGGTTTAGAACAGAATAGCACACTGACAGTTTCCCCGAGTGTCCTTCTCTGTCCCTAAACTCAAGGATTTAAAATATAGTTCAGCAAGATTGGTTTAGGACAGAATAGCACACTGACACTTTCCCTCACTGTCCTTCTCTGTCCCTACAAACAAGATTTAGCACAGAATAGCACACTGATAGTTTCCCCGAGTGTCCTTCTCTGTCCCTAAACTCAAGGATTTCAAATATGGTTCAGCAAGATTGGTTTAGCACAGAATAGCACTCTGATAGTTTCCCTCACTGTCCTTCTCTGTCCCTACAAACAAGATTTAGCACAGAATAGCACACTGATAGTTTCCCCGAGTGTCCTTCTCTGTCCCTAAACTCAAGGATTTCAAATATGGTTCAGCAAGATTGGTTTAGCACAGAATAGCACACTGACAGTTTCCCTCACTGTCCTTCTCTGTCCCTACAAACAAGGATTAGCACAGAATAGCACACTGACACTTTCCCTCACTGTCCTTCTCTGTCCCTACAAACAAGGTTTAGCACAGAATAGCACACTGACACTTTCCCTCACTGTCCTTCTCTGTCCCTACAAACAAGGTTTAGCACAGAATGACACACTGACACTCTCCCTACCTATCCTTCTCTGTCCCTAAACACAAGGAATCCAGGATTAGTAAAGGAAAAAATGACACTGTCCCTGCCTATGCTTCTCTTTCCCTGCTCCGGAACACACTACACAAGGCCGCCGCGCTGGCGGCCTTTTATAGTGTGGGGCGTGTACTAAACCCCCTCAGCAATAATTGGCCACAGGCATCCTGCCTGTGGCCAATCATTGCTCTCCTCGCTGCCGGCGCTGTGATTGGCCAAGCATGCGGGGTCACAGTGCATGCTTGGCCAATCACAGCGCCTGGATGACACTGCGATGGCGTAGTACATTGTGGGCCGTTCGCGTCACTCGAATTTGGCGCGAACGGCCCAAATCGTTCGATCTTCGTCGAACGATCGAACAACCGATGTTCGAGTTGAATGTATGTTCGACTCGAACACGAAGCTCATTCCTAGTTAGTACCAATTGCAAGTCAGTATAGTCAAGGGTAGAATATTATAAAGCAACTGCAATTTAAAATAAAAAAAAGTGTTTATTGGGCAAACATGTCGATATTTAAGGTGAAGGTGTAAGAGCAGTCTGTGTGAAGAGTCTCATGTTGCCTGGAGTCAGAAGGGCCTTTTGTGTGCCATCTCAAACCTAAATGTGTGTACTAGGGGATAAGACTAGCTATAAAATAGTGTGTTATGTTTGGGTATTCTGAAAAAGCAGACTTAAACAGTTCCTGTTTGTTCAAAGCCCATTTTCAATTGCGTGACCGGAGTACAAGCCAATGGGGATAGAGCACTGTAGGTAGGTTATACTGTAAGATTACCTGACCACCATATTTTATTCTTGAGTTAGGCCCAAATTACTTTACAGAGGATACCAATTGTACTCTCTGGTACTCTTATCATGCAATGACTCTAAAAAAAACTCTCCGGTTGTACAAAAAATATGTAGTACAGTCAGCGCCTATGCATGTACCAAATATATAAAAATCTGCACTCTGTGTCCTGTTGCTCAGTTATGCCGCGTACACACGATCATTTTTCCCGTCGGGAAAAATTACATTTTTTTTTTTAACAAGAAAAACGACCGTGTGTGGGCTTTTTGTCATTTTTCCCGACGGGAAAAACGGCATTAATCACGATGAGAAAAATTAGAACATGCTCTAATTTTTCTCGTCGTGATTCCCGTCATTTTTTTCCGCGACAGTTTTCCCATAGGGAAACACTGCCACGGAGCCCACACACGGTCGTTTTTCTCGACCAAGAAAAAAAATGTCGGGAAAAACGGCTGTGTGTAGGGAACCAAGCCGTTCCCTCGTTCTTCCCATCGATTTTCTCGACGGTGTTTTCACCGTCTAAAAAAATCGATCGTGTGTACGCAGCATAGGTGTTTGGGTGGGGTAACATATGTTGTTAGCCACAGGTAGAAGGGCCCAAAATACCTTAGTTAGTGGCCCATGAACATACTAATTAGACAAAGTGTTCTTTAAACCAGATATTACTTTCCTAAATGTTGTCATTTAAAATCTTCATGCAGGCAGATATGAACTTTAGTCCATAAGGTATGTTGAAAAATGATGTGCTGAACTTAAAACACCCCTAAACCTCCAAAACCATTCAGCATAAAAAGTAATATTTAACCATTCTCAGATTATCTTATTTTTAAAATTCAGTACTCCCATTGTATAACGTGGGGGAAGGTGACAATAGTTCTTTACAACTTCAAAACAAGACTTTTCTCTCTGCCAATGCAGCACAGAAAGTCCCTGCAGTATCCAGCTCTTGCCCATTCGCCAATTATTTTTCATGGCTGGTGCTATACTCTTCTGGATGGCAGAGACAACTAAGAGTATGGATCAACCAAAAGAATAAATGAGCCAAATGATACTCATGTGCAGTAGTAGCTAGATGTGGCCTGGACTTCTTTCCACAAAGGCAGTGTAATGTAGGACATGGCCACACAATAAAGAATATAGGCTCAGGGCTGACGGTAAGTATTTTGGTAGGTAGCTGCCACTCTGGATGGTGGTGGTGAGGAAGATCTAAAGGACAACTTGACTAAAAGTCAAGTTGACCTTTAAATATATATTTCTTTGCATGTGTAGCGGGTATGTGCTTTTCTGTTTGAATCTGGTGGGGAAACTGTGAGGTATGGTTCCCTGGGGCCCACCGGGTGGCGCTGTCACTTTGGGCCCGGGGTTGAGCCATCATTGCAGTGTCGTACCTCTTTTGGCCTCTCTCGGCGGGTGTATGGTGGGGCGGGGAACCCGCCGTGCTTGCTGGGAGAGGGTATAAAGGGGGTGGCCATTTTTGGTGGCGGGAGTCGGGTCCCAGGCACCTTCAGCCTGAGGGCGGTGGTTCGTGTCGGGAGTCTAGGCGGCCTAGGCCTAGAGGATGTTCGGAGGTCGTATTCCATCCCAGGCACCTTTAGCCTGGGGTGAGGTACTTGGATGGAGATCTGGGACTGAGTGTCCCGGACTAAGGCTCCGCGAGGGATGGACTTCCTAGGGGACCCCGGGAGTGGGTACCCGAATCCAGTGGCGTAAGGGACCGGAGGGGGTACTTACCTGAAGACATGGGGCAGCAAATTGCCAGTGACGGGTGAGCCTCCGGAGACCGCCTGGAGGGATGTCTTCCTCGATTGGGAGCAGGAATCTACTTCTAGGAAGGAAGTAAGAGAGTTCATTGTGCCTGGGCCTACTCGCATCCACACCCCCTTGTCTGTTCCGTTTGTTGAGGGAGTCCAACTGATTGTGTTCACTTTTACATTGAGAAGAATAAAGGTGTGTTGGACTTTATTGGTGTGGGGCTCATTTACTGGCAGACACTGTTCAAGAAACCAGGAGGAGGCTTCAGATGCAGAACACCGACCCGAAGGTAAAAGAGGATTGTCTCCCATTACATACACATCTGCAGTGGGAACATTGGCGTGGTGACCCCGCACTCTCTCCTCCAAGGTACCCCTAGACAAAAGCCAGAGACAGAAGAATTGATACTAGAGGGAGAGAGTGGAGGCCGCTACACATGTATGGTACATTTAAAGTGGTTGTAAAGCCTAAATATTTTATTTTACCTAAGTGTATTTCCTTTCTCTAAGGTAAAAAAAAAATCAGTATGTGTATCGCCCCCTCGCCCCTTATGCTTACCTGAGTCTGATCTCTATCCAGCGCTGTACCCATCTGCTCTTCCTCCTGCTTTCACAGGCTTTACTGAGAGAAGCAGGAGTCATTGGCTTCCGCTGCTGTCAGTCAAATCCTGTGACGAGGTAGCAGAGGGTGGAGCCAAGCCTTGCTGTGTGTCTCTATAGATGCAGGCAGCGTGGCTTGGAAACATGCTGCAGGTGTACCACAATGTTAAGCAGGTTCCTATGGTGGCACACCTGGGAGAGGAGGAGCAGAGAGTGCCGGTGGGGGACTATAGAAGGGGAGGATTGAGGCCGCTCTGTGCAATACCATTGCACAGAGCAGGTAAGTATAACATGTTTGTTTTTTTAAATAGAAAAGAAAATTGACTTTACAAACACTTTAAGATCTCTGACCATGACACTGCATAAAACACCATCTTAATATTATTTGTGAGATCTTATTATTTTGACACAATTAAAGTGATTCTAAACGTTACATCATCTATTGTTATGTGTAAAAACACGTGTTGTGCTTTAATTTATGCATTTATTTACTTATTTACATAATTAGCTGTTTTTAAGAAAGCTCCCTCGTCTACTTAGAATGCATGTACGCCAAAGTGACATAACCCCTCCTCCAGCTCCACTCACAAGACGCAGCAGTTCACTTGGACTGATGATCAAGGCTGATGAGTACATGCTGAAGAAGCCAAGAACTGAACTCATGTTTGAGAGGCAGAAGGAGAGAGATGGACTCATGAAAATTGTGCTAGAAAAAATAGGTATTGAATGTACAGTAATGTTACTCTTATTGTTTCAGCCATCAGATTTACCTAATTTAATTGAACGGAATTCTTACCTGAGGCAGTTGTCACCAGAGCATTTGTCCCCACTGACATGTGCCCCCTCTATTTCTGTTCTGTAAAATGTTGGATTTTCTATCACTTTTTGTCTCATTGACAATGTTAACTGTGATGGATGCGGCATCAGACCCCGGCCACCATCACCCACTTGTGACAAACGGATGGTCAGTTTCACACCCTGCTGTCACTGGTACACAACAATGCCCCTCTTAAGCCCCGTACACACGGTCGGACTTTTGGCCAACAAACTTCATTTTGAGCAAGTTGGACCAACAATCCGACCGTGTGTACACTCCATCGGACAAACTTTTTTCGTTTTTTTTTTGTTTTCATCGGACAAATGTTGGGTCTGCAAACGGACAAACTTTTGCCCAACAAAAGTCAGATGGAGCAAAGTCCGACCGTGTGTACAGAAAACCATCGGACTTTTGTCCGATGGACAAAACAAATAATGTTACAATCAACCAACAATAGCAGAAGTTGACCAAAGGGTGGCGGTCAAGAGCAGAAAAGAGCAGAAAAACCACGTGATGTTGGATAAAGTTTTGGGAAAGTTTGCAGAAAAGTCAGAGCGTGTGTATGCTATGGGTGTTCCCGACCAACTCTGTTCGGAGAAAAAACAACGGAAAAGTCAGATGGAAGTCCGACCGTGTGTAGCCTCACCCTGCACAAAGATTTTCTAGCTCGCAGAAACACAATCTAATTTCCAGCAGACTGAGAGCAATCATCACTGGGTTTAGATTTATCACACTGCCACCAGAGAGGGTTTCGGCCTATTCACAATAAATATTGGCCTATCAACCGTTCACAATAACACAGACACAATAATAGTCTGTAACACACACTGTCACCACAGACAGGTATATCCAGAGATTTACCCTATAGTAGTGCTTGTCAAAGAGACAGGGAATCGTTAGGCTCTGCATTAGTGCATTGCAGACAATATTAACACTTTTCAGAATATTGTTTAACCACTTCAGCCCCGGAAGAATTTACCCCCTTCCTGACCAGAGCACTTTTTGCGATTCGACTCTGCGTCGCTTTAACCGACAATTGTGCAGTTGTGCGACGTTGCACCCAAACAAAATTGATGTCCTTTTTTCCCCACAAATAGATATTTCTTTTGGTGGTATTTGATCACCTCTGCAGTTTTTATTTTTTGCGCTATAAACAAAAAAAGAGCGTCAATTTTCAAAAAAACTATATTTTTTAACTTTTTGCTATAAATATCCCACATTTTTTTTTAAAAAAACTTTTTTTTTCCTCAGTTTAGGCCGATATGTATTCTTATACATCAGGGGTCTCAAACTGGTGGCCCTCCAGCTGCTGCAAAACTACAAGTCCCATCATGTCTCTTCCTGTGGGAGTCATGCTTGTAACTGTCAGTCTTGCAATGCCTCATGGGACTTGTAGTTTCACAACAGCTGGAGGGCCACCAGTTTGAGACCCCTGTTATACATATTTTTGGTAAAAAAAATCGCAATAAGCGTATATTGATTGGTTTGCGCAAAAATTATAGCGTCTACATTGGTTCACTTACCTTTTCCTTCGATTTCCCTTCTAAATGTTTTTTTTCTTTGTTTTCTTTGTCTGAATTTCTCACTTCCTGTTCCTCCTCAGTAAGCTGTTCTGGCTGACTAACACCCATGGATGATGGGGGTGTAGTGTCATATTTTGCTCCCCATCACAGATTGCTCCGGAAGTGACGTTCCCCCGCCACCATCTTGCTACACCCCACACTCCTGCACAGTAATGATAGAGAAGGGGGCAAGCGGACATCTTGTTACACCCACCGGAGTTTTCGATTTCACGGTTGTTTTCAGCACAAAACGGAGCTTATATGCTTAAATACAGTATTTGGAAATCCAACGGACTGTTTAGATGTTAAATTTTAAAAGCAGCAGCAAACCTGCTGACCTCACATGGTTGCTACTGTGACAGAACACCTCTGATTTTCACATTTAACATCTAAACAGTCCGTCCGATTTCCAAATACTGTATTTAAGCATATAAGCTCCGTTTTGTGCTGAAAACAACTGTAAAATCGAAAACTCCGGTGGGTGTAACAAGATGTCCGCTTGCCCCCTTCTCACTCTATCATTACTGTGCAGGAGTGTGGGGTGTAGCAAGATGGCGGCGGGGGAACGTCACTTCCGGAGCAATCTGTGATGGGGAGCAAAATATGACACTACAGGGGCAAGCTTACTGAGGAGAAACAGGAAGTGAGAAATTCAGACAAAGAAAAAAAACATTTCAAAGGGAAATCGAAGGAAAAGGTAAGTGAACCAACAATGCACTAGCTTAAAGGAACCTATTTAGAAAATAAAAAAAAACGAACATTTACAACCCCTTTAACTTTTTTTTGTACTAGTAATAGCGGCGATCTGCGATTTTTATTCGGACACATCAGACACTTTTGACACTATTTTGCGACCATTGTCATTTATACAGCGATCAGTGCTATAAAAAGGCACTGATTACTGTGTAAATGACACTGGCAGGGAAGGGGTTAAACATAGGGGGCGATCAAGGGGGGGTTAAGTGTGTCCTAGGGAGTGATTCTAACTGTGGAGTGGGGGGGGTGGGCTACCAGTGACATGACAGAGATCACTGCTCCGGATGACAGGGAGCAGTAGATCTCTGTCCTGTCACTAGGCAGAACAGGGAAATGCCTTGTTTACATAGGCATCTCCCTCTCCGTGAGACGATCGCAGGCACCTGCCGGACATCGAGTCAAACATGTACAGGTAAGTTGCTTTGAGCAGTCGTGCTATTATGCCGACGTATATGTACATGTGGTGGTCGGCAAGTGGTTAATAATAGAAAAGGTAAAACGGTGCAAAAAAGTATGTGCATAAAAAGAGTATTAAAAAGGAAAAAAGAGACAACGATGCAACAGCAAAATGAAAAGGTTTTAAGAATGAAAATATTTAACAGAATCCTGGTTCTGTGCCTTCGGCAGAGTCTAATCAATGTGCATAAAATGCATAGACATGTGCACAAGGTGTGCCGGTTGTGCTTGGGCACACCCTAATCACCCCATGTGCATTAGCATTATCGCTCTGTGTGCCGACAGGAAGATGGGAAAGATCTCCTTCTCACAGGCTCTGCCACAAGAGAAGTGTTTATGCAGTTCTCTTTCACTGTGCCGGTAGGGAGATCAATGTGCCGGGGTCATGTATGTTTTTGAGCTTTAGGGTGCACACCCTAATGCTATAGGCTGTGCACATCTATGATAAGATGGGTCCGTGGCTCTCATAGATCTTAGCTGATGTTCTTTGTTTGATGTTAAAAGAGAGCTCCAGACTGCTGATTCAGCCCCTCTTTTATGGTTCATGAGGAGAGTGTTAATAGAAATGATCTGACCAATCAAAAGGTCTGAAGAATGGCCAATGAGAGGTCACAGGTTTTTGACCATACAGCTACCCTCACACAGATACAGTTTTTATAGGAATTGATATCTTTCAATATCTTCAGGTTACCGTCTGGTAACTTGTATATTATTGTCCATCGTGAAATTACCCTGCAATAAGGCACTGCATTACTTTAACTGACAATAGCACGGTCATGCAACGCTGTACACAAAGAATACCGACAAGTTTGGAAAAAAAAACACAATATTTTTGGCCCGAAATTTAGGCCAATATGTATTCTGCTACATGTATTTGGTCAAAAAGATCACAATAAGCGTATATTGATTGGTTTGCACGAACACAGCGTCTACAAACTATGGGATAGATTTATGGAATTTTTTAATAATTTTTTTAATACTAGTAATGGCAGCAATCAGCGACTTATAGCGGGACTGCAATATTGCGGTGGACAATCGGACTCTAAAGCCTCGTACACACGGCCGGTTTTCCCGTTAAGAAAACTGCTGGGAGAGCTTATTGCCGAGAAAACTGTTCGTGTGTATGGTTTCTCGTCGGGAAAACTGCCGGGAATCTCAACGATAAAAATAGAGAACCAGCTCTCTATTTTCTCATCAGGATTCTCGTCGGCCTGTTTCCAGACGAGAAAACCGTGCGTGTGTATGAGGCTTGTATGCTTACCTGTCCCCAGGTAAGCCCGCGCATGTTCGATGAGACTTCGACGCATGCGCGGTAGCTTACAAGGGTAGTGTAGGGTGAAGCAAGATGGTGGCGACGGCATCGAATGTGAGGAGCGCATGCTCGCCGTAGTTGGTGACGTCACCGCGTTCTTGACATTCAAAAGAACAGCAGTTCTTTTGAATGTGCATGTGTACACAGGGCTTGGCAAGAAAAGCTTGCCAGGAATCCGGTCAGGAAAAACAACGTTTTTTTCCTGACGGGATTCTCGCCCGTGTGTACAGGGCTTTACTGACACTTTTGTCACTTTTTGGGAACCAGTGACGCTAATACAGTGATCAGTGCTAAAAATATGTTCTCTCACTGTACTAATGACACTGGCTGGGAAGGGGTTAAACACCTAGGGCAATCGAAGAGGTAAATGTGTGTCTAGCCAGTGTTTTTGTGTACTGCATGTGCTGCTTTTACTGGGGAAAGTGATGGATTTTAGTCCCTGCTTTGCAGGAACACAAAATCCATTTCTTCCCCCTGGCAGAACGGAACTTTGCCTTGTTAATATAGGCAGAGCTCTGTTTTGAGTCTCTACCCAATAATCGATGGGTGCCGGCCTGATATCGAGAGCCCGGCATCTGCAGATTGGCTTCTGCTGTGAATAGTCCCAGCAGAAGTGGCCCGCCTAGTGAGACCCCCTGCAGACAGGAGTGCAGATTTACATATATATACAGTATGTGTGTGATCCGACATGAGCTGCTGCCCTGTAGCAGTAAAACTGCTATAGCGCGGTCAGCAAGTGGTTAAAGTATTAGTTTTGGATAGAGTGGAGGGTGATTAGAATACCTGTCAGTGTTTATTACTGTCTGTGTTTCCATTAGGGAGATTCAACCTTTCTAATTGTTTTATTTATCATTATCATTAAAAGTGAAAGTCTTACATTTTGGGTAGTCCCCAGAAAAGTAATAGAGGAGAAATCTTCCAATTGGGGGCACTAGTTCTGGCAACTTATGGGTCCCCAAAGGATTTCCTTAATTTGAAGGGACTTCCTCTCACTTCCTGTTTTGGCTATGAGACAGGAAGTGAAGGGAAATCTCCCCAATGGGACACAAATGGCAAAAAAAACAACCCTACAGGGGTTATGACCTTCCCTTTCTCTATCCAAATGAAAAACAACGTTTTGCCTATAGTTCTACTTTAAATCCAAAAGCAAATAATTATTATATTGCAGCTTACTATTTCTTAGATGTGATGGCTGCATTCATTTCCCGTTTTAGGCTTTCTTTCCTCTATTTTTTTCTGGTGATTCAGCCAGTAAGTCTGTTGTTTTTCAAAAGAAGCTCTCTGGCAGAATGTATCAGTTACAGAGATGAGACAAACCATTTAACAATGGCAGGGGTGCTTACAATGATCCGCTTTTATTTATTTATGTAAAACCTTTATTCCAAAAAGAAAAAAATGGCAGTATAAGCTGGAGTTTAGCTTCAATTTGTTAGTGTATTTAAATCTGCTACATCTGGTACATCCAACACTCCCCTCCCCCAGACTTACAATGTTGCTGTCCAGGGGTGCCCCCTGTGCTCATTCATCCAAAGTTCCAAAGTGTAGGCACTCTAATACAAGAGGTGTGTTACAGGTTAGGTCACCAGGTGAAAACAGCAAGGAAAGTGATGCAGGCACAACATCTAATGATTGGTAAGCTGCAATATAATATTTTTTGGATTTTGGGTTTAATACTGCTTTAAAGGACATGTTTCTAAAAATGGGAAAATGTGTACCAACTTTGCAATTTTGGATTGTATTAGTGACCTAAATTATTGTATTAAATTTCAAGAATAATGTTTATGTATTTTTTTTTTTCAGGCAAAGGAATGGCAAATGGCACTGTGCAAGATCTCATCCACAGTTTAAGCCACGCTGCTCCAGAGATACGAGCCACAGTGGAGGCCTGTAACCACATAGCAAGAACTACAAGGGAAAAGAACGATTTTAAAAGTGTGAGTCTTTAAGCTGAGAAAAAGAGGACCCATCATGTAACCAGCTGCTTTTTATTCAATAATTTCATCTTGCTGCTGGCAGGATGAGAATGAAGTATTCCCTTAAATGACAATTGACATTGTCCAATAAAGAGCTCTTATTTCTAACTGCAATAACTCTTAGCAATTGGTCAGAATTAACCTCTCTTCAGCAGCGTTAATTTCAGTTGGTTGCTTTTGTCAACTGGACATAAAGGCCAACCCCTGAAGAACATATTCTATTGTTGTGGGTCAGGTTTATTGCCTGACAGAGGCTCTCTTCTTTCTCCACTCTACCTAAGTGTTATTACTTTTTGTAATGGGAGAGATTTCCTTCTTGGTGACCATACAGGAAGTAAGGCATAATATCCAAAATGCCTATAGAAACAGATTAAAAATAAATGTAAGTCCATTTAAAACAGTAAAAGGGAGCAAGGAGGGGTGTATTTGAAGACACACCTGATAAACTTTTTTTGCCTACATTATCACTAGCTGCTGCTATAACAACGATATTCCTCTTCAAAATGCCACCGTATAATGATGGCGGGCGATCCGTAAGTGGTTAAATACTAGTTGATAAGATTTGCAAATCATTGCATTCTGTTTTTATGTAGATTTTATACAGCGTCCCCGTTTTTTTTTTTAAATTGTATATGGAATTATATAGCCAGTTAGGATAAAGGGCTCTACTAACCATGGTTTAAATGCATTTAGTATGTTTTTAACATGTTTTTTGAGTAATTGTATGTACTTTCTTTCAGGAAAATGAAGAATGGATATTGATTGGCCGAGTGATAGACAGAGTGTGCTTCCTCATCATGTTTTTTCTGTTCATTTTTGTATCCATTGGAACGTTCCTGGCCGGTCACTATAACCAGGCACCAGCACAACCTTTTCTTGGAGATCCCAAACTCTACCTGCCACCATCTGAAAACTCTACATGAAATGATGTCAACATAATATCTGCCTTTGAGCCTTAATGGTGTCTACCTCTTCAACTGGAAACGTGTATTAGATGTGCATTTGGAAAGCGAATGCATTTTTTCTATTGGGTAGGCAGGTTCCAAGTATTGTACATGAGAGTAGGTTAAGAGATGGTCTTGGCTGTGTGGCCATCGGATCATAGGCACCACTTATTGATGAACAGCACAGAAAGTGTTCAGGATTCATTTGTGGAATATTTTGGTCTTACGCTTGGGCTTACCATCATGAATAGTACCAAATGACTGAGAATAATTCATTATAAAAGGTTTACATCTGTGTGTTGGAATTTAAACTTGAAAAACAAATGGTCGTTCTAGTTCTAGTTCTGGTCTAAAGTTCATTTCCATGCTTTTTCAAGGTGGAATTGAGTACAGTATGTAAACTCCGAATACAAAATACACCATACAAAATGATGGGATATGTACATAACTTCAAGCTGTATTAAAGAAAAAGTGTATTTTATTATGTATATATTATGATCTGCTGTTGTTACATTTAATTGACGGTAGTTTTGAAGAGATTGTCACATTTACTTATTTGCTGTTAACCGTGTAGAAAGTAAATCAAGTTCAGTCAGGTCATACCTGATCTATAGGTTTGCACTAAAGAAAGGAACAGTGATGTACAGTCACTGTGCAGTATTACTGAGTAAGAACCAAAGCCTGTACCAAATGTGACTGCCACAATGGACATGTTCATTTATAATAAACAAATCCATAAAAAATCATAAAAATACTATAGGTTTTAACACAGATTTAATGTTCTGCTACAAACATATACGTTACTTAACTCGTGTAATTTATAAATGACTGACACATCAAGAGATGATTGAATTTTGTATACTATGATTCCTAAATAGACTGCTAGAACATGTTTAATTTTGGCATATCTGAGTTTTTCAAAATGTTATCCTATTAATTCCTCTACAATATATACTACAAAACAGGTTCATCACTAGTAATCCAGTCATTGAAAATCAAATTGTAAAGTTATTGGTGACTAGAGGGAAACATTCCACTGCCTTCTGACAGTCTGGACGTTGTATTTTTTTTTAGCAAACACTGGTTTAAAGATTTGTCTTGTATTTTATGGGCACATTTGAGCCACTTCTTCTGGAATCACAGTGTGCACAATTTTTTTTTAACAGAAAGATACAGTGTGCACTATTTTACTCAGAGTACCCTGCTATCTATTTTCCTAGCTTGTCATATATACATTAAAAACCTATTATCAATACAACTCCCAGTCAATGCAAGTTAGGTTTCAGGGTTTAAAGGGAATAAAGCGGAACCACACTACATCTGAGCACCACAGACCAAAAACACTGTTTGATTCATTTTTAATTTTCAAAGCAAACTCCCCCATTCATCCATGTCTTCATGCTTTATTTTGCTGAGGAATCACTTTGAAAGACACCCCCCTAGCATTTCTGGCCATGGCCATCTTGAGTATGGGCAGGTGATTAATGTAGTATTTACTTCCTGGAATCCATCTGCCCCTAACTCATGCATGCAGGGTGTGCTTAGCTGAAAAAAAAACTCCTCCCCTCCTGAAGACTCCTGGGATGTATGACATCATTTGCCTAGGCCTGGAAACCAGGCAGTAACTGGAAAAAAAAAAAAACATTTAAAACAAGTTAATATGAAATACTTTCCTATCTATTTACTAATGCTAGCATCATAAGGATTCAAAATAGTCAATGTTGATTGAGAGAGTGAAGTTCCGCTTTAAAGCGGTTGTAAACCCAGCTTGGTAATTTTTACCTACAGGTAAGCCTATAATAAGGCTTAACTAAAGGTAAAATGAATATCTCCTAAAAATGCGCCGTTTAGGAGATATTCACCCTGCATGCAACCAGTGACATCACTGGCAAATGCGATCTGAAGGTCCGGCATACCTTGACGGAACTTTAGAGCTTTGTGCCGGAACCAAGGGCTCCTACGCACATGCGTGGGATTGACATTATTGCGGCTCCGGCCAATCACAGTGCCAGAGCTCGGGAACCCGGAAGAAAGACAGGGGGAAGAAGATGTTAGCCCTCTCAGCGGTGACCTTACAGCTTTGGAGGGCATCGTTCCGAGGTGAGTTTTTCATAAAGTGCTAGTATGCGATGCATACTAGCACATTATGCCATTGCCTTGCAGGGTTTTTTTTGTTTTGTTTTTTGAACATCCACAGTTTACAACCGCTTTAAGCAATCTTCTCTCACATTATCTGTGAGACCCTGTGTCTATTTCCACAAAGGGTTATCCGTCACTGGCAGCTCTCCAGTTTACAGAAGACAATAGCTGTGATCTTACAAGTCACCTGTTGGCTAATCTGACATTGCAGTCTAGATACTTGTAATACCAGCTGCTGAGTGCCATCATTGATGTTTCTATTAGCCTGTGCCAGATTTTCATGGTGAATGCAGTATTATGCCTCCAGAGTATCATTCCTCTAGAATAAAAATAGTAACTTAAAAAGCTTCTCAGTGATAAGAGTTCACCTGAATGATCTGTAGATTAGTCTATACATTGCTCATCATTTATTCTCATGCAACAGAAAAATATTTTGGATTTCACTATTGGCAAAAGTGCATGGTTGTAATAAACTCATTTTTGTTTCAGTGCAGATACTTCTAATGTTGAAAATATTGTAATGTTTGACCCCTGCAGTAGTGTGACCCCTGCAGAATTGCATTCGTCACCTACCTTTAAGACTGCTCTGGATGAGTCGCTGAGACCTACCTTTCTGTGATTTGTTTACCTTTTCTCAGCATTTAGAGCAGTCTTGTGACTTCTATCAGTGTCTGGTTAAAGATTGTAGGAGCAGCTTTCATTATCCTCTGATTGTCCTATGAGACTGCAGGACCCTTAATTATTTTGTCTGAACAATGCTGATTGGCCCTGTGCCGATCACATGCACCCTCCCAAAAAAAAAATAATCTCTAGCAATACACACCAAACTGAGCATGTGCAAAGTGCCCCCAAGGCTCTGCACTATCAGCAGATGGATTGAGTACAGTAAAAGAAGGGGAGGATCAGAGAAAACAGGAGAAAACAGTCTATTTACACAATTCAGAGGGTTAACCACAGTGCGTATAACAAGCATGCTTTACTGCATAAACAGACTAATTTTACTGTTGTGGGTTTAGTAACACTTTAAAATGTTTGTGTTTAGTTCCACGTTGACTACTTCTTATAATTCACAGATTGCTGTTTGGTCCACTTTTTTTTTCCCATCTTGACACTGTTTGGTTCTAAAATGTAAAATCAGTTTGAATTAATTTTTATGGACATATTCACAGGGTTCAGAGTGACATGGATTGTTTGCAAGTTTTAAAATGCGAGACATTTGTTTGCACTTTGTTTAAATTATGCACAATAAATGATGTATACGGTGACCGTGTGTAAAACGTTGCTTTTTTTTTTTTTTTGTCATAATTAAAGGCCGACAGTGCAAACTTTCATTCAGCCTCTAGCACAGACGTTCACAGGAATCCAATTTTACTCTGAAAGCCATTGGCGTCTAAGCAAACATGGTGACCTGTCATGTGGATGTGTCATGCTGTCATCCCGTAAAGGAAAGCTTGCACAATGTCTGATCCAAAGTAAACATTGCTATTAATTCTCAGTCTCTTCTCCCCCTGTGCTGTTTGGTTTTGGAAATCAAGACAACCAACAATTCCCTCATTTCCCAGAATTGCCACAGCAATGGCCTCAATACAAGCCTTATATTTTATTCCACGACATAGGCTGAGTTCTAGCAAGCTGACTGATGTGTTGCTTTTTATCTTTATTGTAACTATAATGGGCTCTTCTTGTATTTTGTGTGGGTCAGAAATATTTAAATGAATAGCGTGAGTGAATGTAAAAGGAAAGGGCAATGGGTATGTTACAAAGTGCAGTAAATGGTAACAACCAATCAGCAGCCTTCCCATTGTGCTGACTCTGTATAACTGATGAAAGCTGCAGTCTGGTTACTGTGGGTTACTGCATCATTTTTTGTGTTTGCAATATTTTCTTATAGCAAGAATGTGGTTTCCCATTTTTTTCTGGAAGGTAGATAATTATGTTGCAGTTTGCGCTTAGTACTTGGCTTTTTGTCATATTAAATAAGTAAATGCAGTAAATAGACATTTAGGCATTTCTTATAAATATTTTACATTTGGTACAGGCGTTACAATCTTGAATCCTCACAGCAGATCAGTTATCAATTAGCGGATTTTACCTGTGTGATCTTTACCCAACAAGCTATTTACAAAAGTGGCAAATCCAAGATCTCCACATATCCAAGGTAAGAAAAGATTGATATGCCTTCACAAAAATACTACAGTATTCGTGCATACAGAACCCTGTATTTAGGATATAAAGTTATTTAAAAATTATAAAGAAAAACTAAAAACGTGAGCATATTTGGGGGTCATTATATGTATTATCTTTATTTTGATGTACATAAGGTAGTTACCGTTTCTTTGCTTTGTTACCTTTCCACTACAGAGGTAAACTCTGAAGATGCAGTGGAAATTAGATTTATGGAGATGCAATGTCCTGAACCAGGGAGAGGCTTGTTTTCGTAGAATTGCCAGTTGTCATGAGTAAAGAATCTCAACTGTCGTCGTTCTTCTATAATCCTTAAAAAGAATTTAGTTGACATTCTGCCTCCTTTTTTGCTCACCCATCTATTGAGATGACAGGCTGGAGAGCCCCCTGTAGAGGATTAGGAAGCATCCGGTTGGTTGGGATGGAAACAGCAGCAGGCGGAGAGAAGAGAAACTGATATAGGACCCAACTGGGCTCAGTCTACAAGGTTACTGGCTCAGAATTTGGCTGAAGAATTGACTTTTTAGTAGTGACCAAACTTTTTCTTCACAGTGTATAAACATAATATTGAGATGTCAGTTATACATTCTCAACCATCTCCCTATGGATATCTTCAAAGAGAAAAACATATTGAGCATCGCACCAAAAAACCTAAAGAAGAGAAGATGTGCAAATGTATGGAGGCTCAACACAGACAGCGAGATGGTGGATTGAGAAGAACTGAGAAGAATGTCGAACAACCATATAAAAAACTGACAATTCCAAAGAAAGTAGAAACTTCAAGGAGAGGAAGTGCCAGGGTTTCATGTCCACCCTCACAGTCTGCTGCAACCTCTCACAAGATAACCACAGACAGGGAGCTGGCCATGCAGAGGACACTGACAGTAGTGGAAGAATTGAACGAATCAGTTTGTTCTGAGCTGCAAATCTTAGCGGGTGCTCAGCAGTTCTGTATAACATCCAATGCCAAACCAAAAGGTAAGAGTCCATTTCATGTTTCCAGAGCAAGCGTTAATATATATTCTAACATCAGATTAGTTGCTATGGCCAATGGAAATATCTAACTTTTTAGTATTCTGGACTAAAATGGTATATGTCATGAACACCACACAACATCATGGATCAAGTTTTGATCAGAGACATCATATGTAGGACAGTCAATATATGCATGATGAGTTTAATTTACTTTTAAAAATTTGTGACTAACAATGATGATAAAAAAGGATACGTTTGTTATTTTTTATATAAATGCAGTATTGTTGTCTTGCAGCGGGGATGAATCAAAGTTACAACATTTTATTGTCAGCATTCTGATGGAGCTCAGTCCACCTTTCTCAAGACGCCTTGAGAAAGGTGGACTTGCCTCCATCGGAACACTGACAATAAAATGCTGTTGCTTTGATTTATCTCAGCTGCAAGACCGTGAGTGTCTCTCTACCTTTGTTTTGGATTTGTTTTCATTTCTTTGTGGGTGAGCACCTGGGCATTCGCCTCACACATTAAGTGTGTACAACAGCTTCACTTGGAATTAAATAAATATATATATATGAAACACATATATATATATATATATATATACAAAGAGATATATATTTTATATATAAATATATATATATATATATATATATATATATATATATATATATATATATATATATATATATATATATATGTAAATAAAAATAATACATATATACACAGTATCTTTTTGCTATAATAAATATCCCCCCCAAAAATATATAAAAAAATATATAAAAAAACATTTTTTTTCCTCAGTTTAGGCCGATACGTATTCTTCTACATATTTTTGGTAAAAAAAAATCGCAATCATCATTTATTGATTGGTTTGCGCAAAAATTATAGCGTTTACAAAATAGGGGATAGTTTTAAGGCATTTTTATAAAAAAACATTTTTAATAGTAATGGCGGCGATCAGCAATTTTTTTCGTGACTGCGACATTATGGCGGACACATCGGACACTTTTGACACATTTTTGGGACCATTGTCATTTTCACAGCGATCAGTGCAATAAAAATGCACTGGTTACTGTGAAAATGACACTGGCAGTGAAGGGGTTAACCACTAGGAGCACTGGAGGGGTTAAGTGTGCCTAGGGGAGTGTTTACTACTGTGTGGGGGCGTGGCTACGACTGACACGTCACCGATCTCCGCTCTGATTACACAGAGCGGAGATCGCTGACATTGTCAGTAGAGGAGCGGGGAGATGTTGTGTTTACATACACACATCTCCCCGCTCCGAGCCTCCGTGAGACAATCGCGGGGATCTCCGCGGTGATCGAGTCCGCGGGACCCGCGGTCCCACTCACGGGGAAGGCAGGGGGGTCACGAGCGCGCCGCCGGCGGCGCGCATGAGACCCCGACGTCGGCAGTTAAAGGGCCACGTACAGGTACGTGATTGTGCCTGTATGAGCCATTCTGCCGACGTATATATACAGTGAGTGGTCGGCAAGTGGTTAAAGTGTATCTAAGCCAAAAAAATAAAAATAAATAATATATTGCTGCTTACTAGTCCATGGTGTGATGATTGCATTTTTTTTTCAAGCTTCTTTTGCTTTATTTTCACCCGATGATCCTGCAAATAACACACTTCCTGTCCCTGGGTGGCTACATCACTCCTCCACTATATATGGAGGGAGCCATGGTTGTCACTCTAGGCTGTTCTGGTATCAACTACAAAAACGTCCGTATCTCTTCATCTCCTTTGGGGGGCAGGGGTCGTTTTATAGAAGATAGCTAAAAAGGAAGATATTCTTCAGTGCAGCACACAGGAATTGAGAACTACTCTGAATTCCTGCAAGATCAGTGGGTATTGTCTGTATTTTCTAAAAATGTTCTTAGCTTGCAACATATTGCATTTTTAGTTCTTGGGTTGGTTACTCTTGGACTATCTTATTAGTACTAAAGTTTATTTTATTTTATAGAGCTTCATTTGTGTTATTCATGCTAAAAAAAGGCTACCTAGCCATTTACGGAGCAATAATACAGCCATCTGCAGTTTGCAGTGTAATAAATAGTGACAGCCAAGTAAAATCACTGCTGAAAAGCAACAAAGAAATAATGAATGCCCCAAGTTAAAGATGCTTATTTCAATAATAAAATTTGATTTATATGCATACTGTTGTCTGCCCAAAATGGATAATTGAATCCCCTTTAAAATAAGAGAACTATAAATGAATCCGAGTGCTAATGAGGGTACACAATAATTCATGCAAATTGCTCAGTGTTTGTTCTTTGCTATTCACTTGAATATTCATACAGTGAATACACACTAAATGACTTAATGCATCCTACATTCATTAAACGGGAGTGCAATTTTATGTAAACAATGATTAGTGTTTGTTTTTTTAATGTTGATTTTATTACTTGGATGGATGTAATCATTGCTTTCCGTTTCAGGATTTTGCTGTCAATCAGAGAGATTATACATTATTTCCAGTCGCACAGCCAAGCAATTACTTGTTGCTATTGAAGGTAACACCGCTATTATAAAAGCACTATAGCAATCCATACAACTGTATCAGAGGGTGGTTATAAAATATGCATTTATATGAGACCAGATGTTATTTGTGAGCTGCTCTGTTTTAAAGTGGCCACAACCAATATAACACAGAAAAAAATTATGTTTATGCTTCAAAAATGTATTATTGACGCACAGCAAGAAGTTCAATTAAATTCCAGTGTAGCGCTACCCCGTAGGAGCCGCTGGTGAAAAGGGATCCCCCACCCTGCATAGCCAAACACAACAAACTTCCATAGCACCCTTGAGTCAAGAAACAGTCCAGCAGTTTTGATTTTTTTGTATTGGGGTATTAAACTTGGATTGGGTTAGTGGTATTATAGGATGCCCACTTGACTCTGGCAAACTCTTCAGAGACAACTTTCCTATGAACAGTCTATTTACATACTCCTCAGCTTCCTCTAGCACATCACTTGCTTGCAGAAAAACTTCTCAGACCCAGCTGGCACACTGTGAGATGATCTGACAAAAAGGCATCAGTCAGATATGCAAAGGCCTTTTACGGACAGGGACCGTGGGCCCCTTGGTTGTGTAGCGAAGTTAGTGTCCACACTCCATCCCTGTGGCTACTGATTCCAGCACCACCTCTACAGGCACATTGCTGCAGCTGCCCCTTTACTAGCCCTCCCGGCTAGTCCTCCCACAGTCTTCCCAGACTGCAAACTCACCAGCCCTCTTGGCTGACTTCTCCTGGAGATCTCCTGGCCATTCTGACTCTCTCCTGGCCATTTTGACTCTCTCCCGCTGTCTTCACACCTGCTGCCGTGCATCCAGAACAAGATTCCTCCATGTGTTGTAGAGGATCCCTCCAGCACCCGAGCCCCAGCCCCCCCCCCCAGACTAGGGGGCTCCCTCAAGGGCATTTGACAGCCTCCTCTGCACTCCATCTCCATCTTCCACCCAAACTCCACTGCTCCTGCTGGCCAGACCCATAGTATTTAAGAGGTCCCTCCCCCTGCCAGCCCAGTTGGCCGGGGATTGGTTGGGGCCCTCTTCAATACTCTAGGTAGCTCCTCCTAACCTCCCTCTCATTCTTCTGGAAGTTTCTCAAAAGTTCCAGCAAGTTGAGGGCAGTAAAAGAGATGCTGCCTGATGAGTCATTCTAGCCTCCCTGAGTCACTCACACCCTGACCCAGAATAAACTTATGGTTGCCACAAGCCAAATTTACCTACACTAAACAACTATGTACAACTCCCATTCTAGCACACTAGAGGGTGCTACACTAGTCGTTAATGTACTTACCAGACTTTACACCACTTTCACACTGGGGCGGTGAGAGCATCGGCAGTAAAGCGACACTAGTTTTAGCGGCACTTTACCGTCGTTTTAGCAGCACTTTTCAGCCGCTAGCGAGGCGCTTTTAACCCCCGCAAGCTTGCAGGACTGCAAGTGCACCGTTCCAGTATGAAAGCACTCGGGCTTTCACACTGGATTGACAGGAGAGGCGCTTTACAGGAGCTTTGCATGTGCTATTTTTAGCGCTAAAATGCCCGTAAAGCGCCTCAGTGTGAAAGTGGCCTTAGTGTTACAATTTTTTTGAGCTGCATGCTACAGTGAAGCCTGAATTAGGAATTTGATTGCAGCATTGAGCACACAGTCTAACGAATTTAGATGAAGGGTGTGTCCAGAAGCAGCTCCAATCATCGTTATTCTATAAAGTTTTTATGATGGAATATTAGTTATCCACATAAACTAACAATCACATACAGTGTACTATTCTCTAATAAACCTGTAGGTTTTCATACTAAATTTGACAGCGCCATCATGTACCCCTGATTGATATTAAAGCAAAGTTAAACTTATCTTTATTTCAATGTTCCCAGTCCCTCGCCAACATCTTCTTCTGAATGCCAGTCTTCAGGCCTCTTCATTGGCTGGCGTAGGATGATGAATCTCCTGTGCATGAGCAGAAGTCATTCATCCTGGCACATAGGGACTGTGCCAGTGATGTAAGCTGGGCTGTGCATGCGCAGCTCTGTTTTATATGCTTGAGAATGCTGCGATCAGGCAGGTAGGTGTATTTTTATTACAGAAGAGACGTTAAATGTCTCTTCTGCAATAAAGAGCCTGCCTGCTTACAGTTTGTGACAGTGGAACTTAAAGCGGAGTTCCGCCGAAAAAAATTAAAAATAAAAGTCAGCAGCTACGAATACTGCAGCTGCTGACTTTTAATATTAGGACACTTACCTGTCCAGGGCGCCCGTGATGTCCTCACCAGAAGCCAATCTGTCTCTCGGCTCCCGGGTGCAGGCGCCGGCATCTTCAGTAAGAGAATCAGGAAGTGAAGCCTTGTGGCTTCACAGCCTGGTTCGCTACTGCGCATGTGCGAGACGCGCTGCGCGTCCTCACTGGTCCCTGCTGTCTTCTGGGACCTGTGTGCCTCCCAGAAGACAGCGGGGGGTGGAGGAGGGGCGGGACATGGCGTAGATCGCCACAGAATCTGCGGCGATCTATCGCCAGAAGTGGGAGTAAATACCTGTATTAGACAGGTATCTGCTCCCCCTTTCCCCCTGAAATGTGCCAAATGTGACACCGAAAGGGGGGAGGAACCGGAAAGGCGAAAGTTCAATTTTTGGGTGGAACTCCGCTTTAATTTCCACTTTAACCACTTAAGCCCCGGACCATTTCGGGCCATTAGGACCAGGCCTGTTTTTGGGATTCGGCACTGCGCTGCTTTAACTGTAAATTGTGCGGACATGCAATGTTGTACCCAAATGAAATTTGCGTCCTTTTCTTCCCACAAATAGAGCTTTCTTTTAATGGTATTTGATTGCCTCTGCGATTTTTATTTTTTGCGATATAAACAGAAAAAGACCGAAAATTTTGAAAAAAAATGATATTTTCTACTTTTTGTTATAAGAAAAATCGAATAAACTCAATTTTAGTCATACATTTAGGCCAAAATGTATTCAGCCACATGTCTTTAGTAAAAAAAATGTCAATAAGCGTATATTTATTGGTTTGCGCAAAAGTTATAGCGTTTACAAACTAGGGTACATTTTCTGAAATTTACACAGCTTTAAATTTATGACTGCCTATCTCATTTCTTGAGGTGCTAAAATGGCAGGGCAGTACAAAACCCCCCCAAATGACCCCATTTTGGAAAGTAGACACCCCAAGGAAATTGCTGAGAGGCATGTTGAGCCCATTGAATATTTTTTTTTTTTTGTCCCAAGTGATTGAATAATGACAAAAAAAAAAAAAAAAATTACAAAAAGTTGTCACTAAATGATATATTGCTCACACATGCCATGGTTATATGTGGAATTGCACCCCAAAATACATTCTGCTGCTTCTCCTGAGTACGGGGATACCACATGTGTGGGACTTTTTAGGAGCCTAGCCACGTACGGGACCCCGGAAACCAAGCACCGCCTTCAGGATTTCTAAGGGCGCAAATTTTTGATTTCACTCCTCACTACCTATCACAGTTTCGAAGGCCATAAAATGCCAAAATAGCACAAAACCCCCCCAAATGACCCCATTTTGGAAAGTAGACACCCCAAGCTATTTGCTGAGAGGCATGTTGAGTCCATGGAATATTTTATATTTTGCCACAGGTTGCGGGAATATGACAAACTTTTTTTTTTTTGCACAAAGTTGTCACTAAATGATATATTGCTCACACATGCCATGGGCATATGTGAAATTACACCCCAAAATACATTCTGCTGCTTCTCCTGAGTACGGGGATACCACATGTGTGGGACTTTTTGGGAGCCTAGCCGCGTACGGGACCCCAAAAACCAAGCACCGCCTTCAAGGTTTCTAAGGGCATAAATTTTTGATTTCGCTCCTCACTACCTATCACAGTTTTGAAGGCCATAAAATGCCAAGATGGCACAAAACCCCCCCAAATGACCCCATTTTGGAAAGTAGACACCCCAAGCTATTTGCTGAGAGGCATGTTGAGCCCATTGAATATTTTTTTTTTTGTCCCAAATGATTGAATAATGACAAAAAGAAAAAAAAAAAATGTACAAAAAGTTGTCACTAAATGATATATTGCTCACACATGCCATGGTTATATGTGAAATTACACCCCAAAATACATTCTGCTGCTTCTCCTGAGTACGGGGATACCACATGTGTGGGACTTTTTGGGAGCCTAGCCACGTACGGGACCCCAAAAACCAAGCACTGCCTTCAAGGTTTCTAAGGGCATAAATTTTTGATTTCACTCCTCACTACCTATCACAGTTTTGAAGGCCATAAAATGTCAAAATAGCCCAAAACCCCCACAAATGACCCCATTTTGGAAAGTAGACACCCCAAGCTATTTGCTGAGAGGCATGGTGAGTATTTTACAGCTCTCATTTGTTTTTGAAAATTAAGAAAGACATTTTTTTTTCTTTTTTTACATTTTCAAAACTTTGTGACAAAAAGCGAGATCTGCAAAATACTCAACATACCTCTCAGCAAATAGCTTGGGGTGTCTACTTTCCAAAATGGGGTCATTTGGGGGGGTTTTGTGCCATCTGGGCATTCCATGGCCTCCGAAACTGTGATAGGCAGTGAGGAGTGAAATCAAAAATTTACACCCATAGAAATCCTGAAGGCGGTGCTTGGTTTTTGGGGTCCCGTACGCGACTAGGCTCCCAAAAAGTCCCACACATGTGGTATCCCCGTACTCAGGAGAAGCAACAGAATGTATTTTGGGGTGTAATTCCACATATGCCCATGGCATGTTTGAGCAATATATAATTTAGTGACAACTTTTTGTACATTTTTTTTTTTTTTTTTGGTCATTATTCAATCACTTGGGACAAAAAAAAAAATATTCAATGGGCTCAACATGCCTCTCAGCAAATAGCTTGGGGTGTCTACTTTCCAAAATGGGGTCATTTGGGGGGGTTTTGAACTGTCCTGGCATTTTATGCACAACATTAGGAAGCTTATGTCACACATCATCCACTCTTCTAACCACTTGAAGACAAAGCCCTTTCTGACACTTTTTGTTTACATGAAAAAAAATTTTTTTTTGCAAGAAAATTATGTTGAACCCCCAAACATTATATATTTTTTTAAAGCAAAGGCCCTACAGATTAAAATAGTGGGTGTTGCATTTTTTTTTTCCACACAGTATTTGCGCAGCGATTTTTCAAACACATTTTTTGGGGGGAAAACACACTTTTTTTATTTTTAATGCACTAAAAAACACTATATTGCCCAAATGTTTGATGAAATAAAAAAGATGATCATAGGCCGAGTACATGGATACCAAACACGACATGCTTTAAAATTGCGCACAAACGCGCAGCGGCGACAAACTACATTCATTTTTAAAAGCATTTAAAAGCCTTTACAGGTTACCACGTTAGATTTACAGAGGAGGTCTACTGCTAAAATGACTGCCCTCGATCTGACCTTCGCGGTGATACCTCACATGCATGATGCAATTGCTGTTTACATATGACGCTAGACCGACGCTTGCGTTCGCCTTTGCGCAAGAGCAGGGGGGGACAGCGGTGCTTTTTTTTTTTTTTTTTTTTTATTATTTATTTGGCTTTTTTATTTTATTTTTAAACTGTGCCTTCCATATTTTATTTTTTTACCATTTTTATCATTATCTCAGGGAATGTAAATATCCCCTATGATAGCAATAAGTAGTGACAGGTACTCTTTTTTTGAAAAAAATTGGGGGGTTAGACCCTAGATCTTTCCTCTGCCCTCAAAGCATCTGACCACACCAAGATCGGTGTGATAAAATGCTTTCCCAATTTCCCAATGGCGCTTTTTATATCCGGGGGGGGGGGGGGACATTCCCTCCCACTGCTTGTAAAAGCAGTCTAGAGGCTAATTATCTGCTAGAATTGCTTTTACATGAAAGCCGGCTGCTGGCTGAAAAGAATGATACCAAGATGATACCTAAACCCGCAGGCATCATTCTGGTATAAACATTCAAAGTCCAGCAACATACCAGTACGTTGCTGGTCCTTGTTGGACATGTATTGTAATCTTTTTTTTCATACAGCCTATTGGCTGAACGAAAAAAAGAGATTGATTGGTGGGTATGCCCACCATTAGAATACCTCCCTTCATCCACCCACTTCTAATGATGGGCATATATGCCAAAGCATGGGGGCATCCTCCCGCAAAAAAGTTATGCCGCGTACACACGGTCAAGCCTTCGTCGGAATTTCAACCGTATGTACGCGGCATAAAAGGTTATGCCGCGTACACACGGTCGGATTTTTCCACGGGCAAGCCTCCGTTGGAATTTCGACCGTATATACACGGCATTAGGAGCAAAATCGCTCCTCCGCCCCTGCTGCCCCCATGCTTCGGCATATATATGCTCTTTTTTTTAACTGTGGTGTCACGGCTTTATGTATCGTGGGAGCAAACGCTGTTGCTGTCAAGATAAATAATTCCGCGCTGCAGTTGAATGGCGCACCTGAAAACAAAAAATTACATACCTGAAAAGCAAGCATGATAAAACATTGCAGAATAGAATACAGTAAAAAAGAGCAGAACAATAGAGAGAAAATAGAGAGAGAGAGAACAATAAAACGACAACTATTTTTGTTTTTTTTATTTTATATTTTTTTTGTGTTTTGTTTTTTACGTTTTTTTTTTTCTTTTTTACACTTTTTTTGTAACTTTACAACTGTAATGGTTCGGGTCTCTCAAAATGTAATGGCATCTTGGGAGACCCTGTGTAAGTGTGTCCTTGTCTGTGAAATGCTGTACCCTACGCTAAAACTTCACTTTTGAGTGGTAGCGTTCAAAACATTCACCTTGGACTGGTTGATATTGATGGTTGCTATGGACTGGTTGCTATGGACGGTTGCTATGGACAGTTGCTATGGACGGTTGCTACGGATTGGTTGTTATGGACGGTTGCTATGGATTGGTTGCCATGGACAGTTGCTATGGACTGGATGCTATGGATAGTTGCTATGGATGGTTGCTATGGACAGTTGCTATGGACGGTTGCTATGGACTGGTTGCAATGGATGGTTGCTATGGACAGTTGCTATAGACTGGTTGCTATGGATGGTTGCTATGGACGGTTGCTATGGACTGGTTGCTATGGACGTTTGCTATGGACTGGTTGATATGGATCAGGCCTGTCTCTGCGAACGCTGCAGTTATGTGTGTTGTGTTTGGTAAGTGACAGTGATCGATCGATACTGCACTTGGGTGGGCTGGGCTGGGCGGAGGGGCTAAACGCAGGCGTTAGCAGGTATCTGGGCTGATCCCGCTAACACTGCGTTTTTGGGAACCCTAAACCGCTGGGGATGCTAGTATAGATCTGATCAGATACTATACCACTAAGGGGGGTGTATGCTTTGCGCGTGGGTGTTAGCGTTACTGCCACTAACCTAACACTGCCTGGGGCGACGCAGACCCTCTCTGGCGCTAAAACCTAATTGATCTCACCCGCCGGGCGATCAGGGGGGTTAAACCTTTATTGGGTTATATACGGCGGGTGCCCTGATGCTATAAAAAGCAAACTAATCAACCAGCGTCACCCGTAACCTTTATATGGTGATCACTGGTGAAAGGGTTAACTAGGGGCAATCAGGGGGTTAAAACCTTTATTAGGTTAAATATGGGGGTACCTGACACTATATAAAAACCTGACGGGTAACCTAAATAACTAAATAACTTACTGGCTAACCAGTGACACCAGTGACGCTTATACGGCGATCACTGGTGAAAGGGTTAACTCTAGGGGCAATCAGGGGGTTAAAATAATATATGGGGGTACCTGACACTAATAAAAACCTGCGGCGAACCTAAAAAAAAAAAACTAATAATCTAAAACACCAGCGACACAAATACAGCGATCGGAAAAACAATCGCTTAGTGACGCTGAAGTTAGGGGGTGAAAGGGTTACCTGGGGGGTGATCAAGGGGTTAAACCTTTATTAGGGGGGGTTAGGGGGCTACCCTGGACCTAAAGGGGCCTAATCCTAACTGCCCTGCAACTTTTTACAATCACAGATGACACTAAATGCAGTGATCAGTAAAATAAATGATCACTGCAATCAGTGACACTGTGATTGGGGGCTTTGGGGTGACCTGGGGGGTGATCTGGGGGTGACTGGGGGGTGATTTGTGTGCCTATGTGTACCTACGTGTCAGTGGACTGTTGGTGCACTAACCTCTGTCTTCACTCCTCGGCGCCGGGAACGAAAAGACCGCGGCGAGGGAGATGACATCACTTCCTCCAGCCTTGTTTACATCACATGGCGGAGGAAGCATTTTCATTGGCCGGGAGCGATCGCGAGGGGGGGGGCGGAATCGAGCGGCCGCCCCCTCATGCCTGATCGCTCCCGAACACTTAACGGCCGCTCACTGCAGTGAAGGGGGGTCCGGATGGACCCCCCAACTGCACAAAGGCGATCACGTAGATCTACGTGATTCTGCCTGTCCGTGCCATTCTGCCGACGTAAATCGGCGGTGGGCGGTCGTTAAGTGGTTAACTGATTGTTTTCTGTTAAAGCCCAATTACATTTTCAGTTTAAACCAGTTAAATATATTCCAAGTGTGCAAGGGGTTACAGCTAGGTTTACAGTTGGGTTTCCTTCGTAAAGCAGCCACAGCCTGGATGGAAATGCCTGTCCCCTGCCAGCATCTGCAGAGTGGGACCCTTGCTCTCTGTGGGGAAGCAGGGAGGTCATTGCAGAAGTCTAACACATCCCCTGCTGAGTCAGACCAATAGCTCTGCAATAAGCAAAGCGTATGCTCCCCACTGATTGGAGAACTCTTGTTCTGATTCAGCAGTGGGCTTGACTGACCACTGCAATGGGATCATTGCTTCTCCACAGAGAGCAAAGGTCACAATCTGCGGCATGCTGACAGTGGTTTGGCCTTTCTACTCAGGCTGTAGCTGCTTTAGGAAGAAAACTAATTGTAAGACCTACACCCTTTGTTTTAATGCACCTTAAACATATTTTACTGATTTAAGCAGAAGGTTCCAATGGGAACCTTGAAACAGAAATCCAGGTAGAACTCCAGAAGTTACGCTTAGTGGTTTATCTGGCAAAAGATTTGTAATGTTTTTTTTACATCCAGTCTTTTCACACATCTTCCACTGAATGTAGCCAGGAAGATTTTTTTTCCTGGTTCAGTTAAGCAGCTTCATATGCAAGGTTACCATGCAAGGTTACCATGGACCATTAATCTATAACAATCTGCAAGTTTGTAAGCTTGTGGAACAGAGGTAGCAATCGGAAGTCTCAAGCCTCGTACACACGGCTGAGTTTCTCGTCGTAAAACAAACGTTGTTTTTCTCGTCGGTTTTCTTGTCAAGTTTGACGAGATTCTTGTGAAGCTTTGCTTGCATACACACTGTCATTCCAAAATCTCGTCGGTCTGAAAACGCGGTGACGTACAACACTTACGACGGCAGTATAAAGGGGAAGTTCCATTTTCATGGCGTCCTCCCTTGGGCTGCTTTTGCTAATCTTGTGTTGCCGCGTGTTAGTTAAAGTTTGGGAAGAGACGATTCGCGCTTTTCAGACTTCGTGCTTTCAGTTCGTTTTCTGTGGTTCAGTAGGTGCTTGTGGGTTCGTATCTTGTCTTTCAGGGCGAGTAGTCAGGTCGTATCTGTTTTTCAGTGCGTTCTTGTCCACTCGTTTCTGTTTTTCAGGTCGTTCTTCATAGGCCTTGCTGTTCTTCAGTGCGTTCTGTTTAGTTCGTTCTGTTAAGACGACTGTTTCTTAGCCATGTTGCGGATACGTTCTCATCATAGAGATCGTGTTGTGCACCAACTTTGTGTGTCTGTTGGTCTTCTTGTATTGGACCAAGACGAGTCTATGAACAGGGTGAGGAGGAGTTCATGGACCAAGAATTGGTTGCTCCAGCGGGACCAATTCTCTCACATGCTTCTGCTGCGGGAGATCGTGTAGAATAATCCTGAGGACTACAGGAATTCTCTGCAGATGTCTGACCCCGTATTTCAGCATCTGTTGGCTTTGGTGTCCCCCTATATTACCAGGCAGGACACCGTTATGCGGGAAGCCATCAGTGCTGAGCAGAGGCTCATCGCCACGTTGCGCTACCTGGTGACAGGGAGAAGTCTGCAGCACCTGAAGTTCACCACAGGCATCTCCCCCCAGGCTCTGGGCGTCATAATCCCAGAGACCTGTTCTGCCATCATCGAAGTCCTGCAGGATGACTATATGAGGGTAAGTTTGCGTATATAATATCACATTCTATGTATTTCATGCATGATAATGTATTGTATTTCTTTTATCCTTCCCTAATTAGCATGATTGTAATATGCTGAGAATGTCCCCTTTGTCCCCATGCATGCTGTCCTTTTTTAAGTCATTTTTTGGCCTACATGCATTTTTCCCTTCACTTACCTCTCCAGCATGCTCTCCTGGGCCCAAACACATCTAGCCTAATCTGTTAACAATTTATTTTTTCATATCCATTGTAGTCCCCCCCCCCCCCCCTCAAATTGTTAATTAGTTTTCCTGAATGTGAGATTTGGGGGGTCCCAAACACATCTAGCCCCCCCCAAAGAAAATAAATGGGCCATCAGAGGGGGGTGAGCAATGTGTGAATTGTGAATTTGTTTCTCTTTTTTTAATAATCCTTAACCAAAATGTTATACTTATGTTGGCCACCAATGTTTTTGTATAATCTGCTTGCAATGTTATTTACAAAAGTACTAATATTTTTTTATCTTGTTTGATTCCCCAGCTTCCTTCCACGCCACAGGAATGGCAGACTGTGGCATCGGAGTTTGCCAGGCGGTGGGACTTCCCCAACTGCGGAGGAGCCATTGACGGGAAGCACGTCCGCATCGTGCCACCACCACGTTCTCGCTCCTTTTTTTATAACTACAAGGGGTTTCATAGTATCGTGCTGATGGCGGTGGTGTCAGCACAGTATGAATTCCTCTATGTGGATGTGGGGAAGAATGGCCGGATGTCAGATGGGGGAACCTTCGCCCAGACGGAGTTTGCTCTTCGTCTACAGAGTGATGACCTTGCATTGCCACCGGATGCAGGGAATGTGGAAGGACTCCCCTTTGTCTTTTTGGCTGATGAAGCCTTTGGCCTGGGTTGGCATCTCATGAGGCCTTTCCCCCAGAGGACCCTCACCCCGGAGAGGAGGGTCTTCAACTACCGGCTGGCCAGAGCCCGAAGAGTTGTGGAGAATGCCTTCGGGATAATTGTGGCAGGCGCAGCACTATGAAGTGCCTTTATGCACTGTGGCATTAGAAGAATTTGATTTCTCTGATCTTTTAGTCCAAACAAGGCTATCTGTTACTTTATAATTCCTCTAGCGCCATTCTATGGAAACAGTAGGTTTAAAGAGCACACCAAACTTTTAAGATAACTTCTTTATTCACTTCAGCTTTTCTTCATATATAACACTGACAATTTAGCAGCAGAAAGTCCATGTACAAACACGTGTTGAATAAAGTATAACAAATGTCGGTTCAACTGTTCAATCTTGTAATTCTACATAAAATGGTAGATATATTTCTCTCTTCAGTATCTGTACTTTCACTTTAAATACTTTAGACACTTTATGATCTCTCTGGGACTTGCTCTATATTGCTGTTTGCTATTGCAGTTTGCCATGATGTTTGGTTTAAAACCTGGTTTGCAACTTGGTTTGTTTGCTGGTTTGTTGGTTTGAAACCTGGTTTGATGGAACTACAAGTGAACACATAACTTGTTTCAGTATACAGTTCTAATCACATTATTAACAATAGAAACTTGTATAACTGTATTAAATACCTATTTTGGCCACTTGCTTCCATAAAACTGGACTCTGGATGGATCTGAACTGTTCATCTCCACACTCTGATGTAAAATGAAATTCTAGCAATGTGCTAGGAGATTTCCTAGACAGAACATGAGTGTAATGCTGGCTATGATTGGCCAGAGACATTTGCTCAGTGAGATTGGTTGTGATTGGCTAAAACTCCTGATGAGTCACAAAAGCTTAACTCTATGCTTTCTGGTTGCAATTCTGCTGTGTCATTGCTTACCTTTCTGTATATAATAATAAATCTTAAAAGACATATTTTTTCTTTTGCTTCTGTGAACACAATATACAACTGTTATATGACATCCATATATAAAGTCACAGTAAATAACTCTGCTGTTATTTCTCACAAATGAGCATATGCACTGTATTAACATTATTAGCAGGTCTAGCTAGATATGTGCATGTAAGCCACATTAGCAACCTAGGACAGGTCTTAGCTGGCCAGCTACAATAATGGCCAGCCGGTTCCGTCTTTTTCTGACTCCTATTAATCTTGCGGAGTACAAATTGAACTATATTGTGTTTTGTTGTTTACTGCACAATTTTTTGAGGAAGAAATCTCCTACATATATGGCCAGAGTTGGGCCCGAGCCCGGACTTGCTGCGGACAATGCCCTGCCGGGCCTGGAACCTGTCCGTGCTGGCTTGCTCCCCCAAAGTGCCCGTGCAATCAGGCAGAAATATGTGGATTATTTCATGGGTAGGGGGGCCATTCCAATGCCAGAGAATCTGTCCGAGTTATAATTTTGCCAAAAAATAAATAAAAATATGAACTTTAATTTAGTAGTTTTGCTTTATTTATATATGAGGTGTGTGCTACTTTTTCAAAGTGTACTTGTAGTGCCAAGTGTATTTTCCTTAGTAAACAACAAACATTTCACTGCTAACAACAAAACTAAATCCAAAAAAGGTTAGAGTGGTTTAAAAAAAAGGCAACAACATTTTGGGTATTTTCTTGTATTTTACTCTGTGCACAATCACACATATGGTTAGGTATACATTTTTGGTGTCTCTACATTTTAGAAACCCATTTTAGGCTTTTCACCTAACATGGCAAATTTTGCTGCTAATGAAATTACAAAAAATCTCCTCAACATTCCTCAAACTACAACAATGTTAAACGTATAGGCAACATGTCAGACCATTTTTTTAAAAACAAATGTCTATCTGCCCTTCCTCAAAAATGGAGTGTTGTCACCCCTGAACCTGACAAATTTAGAAGATGCACACATTTTTAGGGGGGGTTAAATAGGTTAGTTACTTCCTCATCCCTATTGTCAACATGTGCTACCCGCCATCATGGGGGATCATTCAACATGTTTTGGGGGGCAACCCCTTCTTCCTTTCTCCTACTTGAGTTGTGAGGAAGGTTGTACCCCCAAAACACGTACATGGAGATCCCGTGATGGCAGATAGCACATGTTGACCCACTGTGTGCATCTTCTAAATTTGTTTTTGCAACAAAGTGCTACAAAAGTAAACAAAAACTAGACAAAAAAAATTGTGTTTTAGTCTATTCTCCCCAACACATCTATGATGTCCTTAAATGTATTCTCCATATCCTGAATCCTTTTTTTAATGAAGTCCAGTTGAGTACTACAATCCATTACTTGTTGTATGAGTCTTTGTGCACTATCCCTGGAGAATCGTGGACTTTCAGCAACATATTCATCCCCTAAAATAAAAATAAAAATATAACAATCTCCAGGCCTACATCTCTTTTACCTGAAGCTGTGGTGACAGATACTGACCAGTTGTAGTGACAAGTTCCCCCACCTCATCCACCTCTCCTTCCTCGACTTCTCCTTCCTCCACCTCTCCTTTATCTAATTCTACTTCCTCCACATCCTCAGGTTGGGCTTGTTGGGGAGGTTGGGGTTCTTTAGAAGGTGTGGTTTTGCTGGGCTCCGAGGAATGGTGTCCTCCCAGTCTTCTCTCCCCTATGAGATTCAAACAAATGGTCCAGTTAACACACACATACATGAAGTCAGAACTAGGAATATGAATCATTGTTTGCAGGTGGGTTACACTTGTCTGTTTAGGCCCAGTTCCAAGATGAAGACCAGATTCGAGAACCATACAAAGCTAAAAAACAGACCTTTTGGTGACAATTTTATCACATGGGCCCCCCCAGTACCCACTGTAGCACCTGTGGTGGACACCCTAAAAAGGTTCTTATGGTGGCCCACACTATAGTGCTCCTGTGAGTGCAGATGTGTAAACAACTGCTGAGTGTCCTCTCCTTTACTCAAGTTTGCATTTCAATCTAGTTACAAACACATCATCTTGACAACAAGTTCATATCATTTATAGTTTTTAAAATTGCTTTTTTTGTGAAAAAAAAAATATATTGGCAAATCATCGTATGTAGTATACAAACGATGTGTCTATATCGACCGATTACTGTGCCCACTAAATTGTAGAAGATGTAATTTTAGAATGTAAAATATAAAAAACTACAACAGGGAGCAACATGCAAGTTGTGAAATACAACAATAGGGACACAGGAAAAGTACTTACTTTTATTAAGCATTCTGTTAATTCTCCTTAACTGCCCTGGCTCCCTCAGTTTGAGGTCAGACCACCTCTTTCTGAGCTGCTCCTTGGATCTTTTCACCCTGCAATTCTTATTCAGACTTTTCACTACTTTCTTCATAATTTCGTCCTTCCGAAGATTAGGGTGGGAATACGGCCCATGCTTGGCATCATAAGCCAAGCATGGGCTTATGATGTTTTCTGTAATTTTGAAAGTGTAAATGATGGAAATAAAATCTAACTTTTTTTGACATATTATAAGAATTTCTAATCTGTAATTTGATGCCATTTGGAGATTTTTCCATCTTTCCTTGGCTTCGTTATGCACATTAATACACATTTTTACCTGGGGTGCACAAACTTTCGATCCCCACTGTATCTAACCTGTTGCTGTTCCTGACCTCTGGGAGTCCAAGACCAGATTGGGCTCACTACTGTATGTGCTTCTCAAGGTCCCAATTTTGGTGTCCACACAGTCGCACAAATTGCAGCAGGCTCTCCAGCGCTGCCTTCTAGTTTGGTTATTCTTACTTTGTATACCAGAATAAATGTTTTTTTTGGTTACAGTTTTTTTGGTTACACAATTGTGTAAAAAATGTGTTTTTGTTAAAGCTACATATTTAGCTGGTGATTGGCAGGTAATTTACTAAAACTACAGAGCTAGAGTTTAAATGCAACAGATAACACCCAAAAAACGCCTTGAAGGACAAAAAATAGAGGATAATTTTCTACAATTTATTTCAAATGATCAAAAAAAAAGGAGAACACTAGAAATTAAAGAAGATTTTAAAATGCATATCTGAAAAAATTAATACAAATAAAAAAAAAAAAAAAAAAAAAAATTACATCTTGCTCGATCAAATAAAATAACATATTCATGAGATCTGCATTCAGAAATGTTGCTAAAAATTAGTCCGAAATATACGTGAATATCTGCAGCCAAAAATGTTCCTAATTACTCATCATTGTACCATTCTAAACAAGATTTAAATGTGCAGCATTTAAACGTGGCTAAAATTGGTAACGCGTGATGAATGTGCTATCTCTATTCAAAACGCTAGTTTTACAAGAAGGTGCGCTCCCGTCTCATATTGAGTCTGACCATGCACGGTTTTTGAAGACTCGGAAAAGCATACACACGAACGGTTTTCTCGTCCAAAAACAGTCTGACGAGAATCACGCCGAGAAAAAACGAGACTCCGACGAGAAAAAAGACCGCAGGTCGTCTCTTTTTCTCGTCGAGATTTTGGACAGTTTTCTTGACGAGAAAGCATACACACAAATGGTTTTCTCGGCAAAAAAAGACAAGAAAACTGCTGGGAGAGCTTTTTTGCCGAGAAAACCGGTCGTGTGTACGCGGCCTCACAGTCAATTAACTAGGATATCAGTGGGTCAGTGACATCTCAATGTAACTACACTATGGATGGAATATACTTTGCATACAATTTCATTAACTGAAGGGCTAATTAGAATATTCTGTTTTAATGCAGATTCCAGCAGTTTGTGCCTGCAGTTATGTGGTCCTGCCCGCTCCTGCTGTCTTCGCCTCTGTGACCAGAATAGACAGGAAGTGCTGAAGTTTAGCAGACCCTACCGTGAAGATGTTTGCTGCTTGTTCTGCTGTCTCATGGTCATCAGAGTATTCAACTCATCTAACAGTCTCATAGGCTTTGTACAGCAGAGGTAAATTCTAATAAATTATAAATATTAAACTCTTCAGTATGTTACAATGATTTTTTGCGTCTTTTTAGATCAAAACCATCACAAAAAAATGGTGTTGTGAAGGTCTTCTGCCTTTTGATTTTTGTAATTACTTGGATTTTCACAAGGTTTGCTCTTAAAATGTGATCTGATTTCCTTTTAAATTGTGATAATAGATGATTTTCTTTCGTTTATTCAGTTTAGTTTATTCAGCCAACGTTCTTCATGGGGAAAAAGAGAACACCTATGGTAACTACATCTTGCAAAGTGGGTATTAACGCTTGGTTAGCCTAATCAATGAAATGGCATACTGATAGAATCAGTTTTTCTCAAGTGAACCATGTCTAAATCAAAAGACACTTAAGAAAACTTTAGAAGTATAGTATAGACCAGGGGTGTCCAAACTTTTTTCAAAGAGGGCCAGATTTGAGGAAGTGAACATGCGTGAGGGCTGACCATTTTGCCTGACATTCTTTGAACCATTAAAATTAAACCATTGAACCATTAAAATTCGGTCTAAGTGTGTTCCTCTGAGCACTAATACACTGCCCAACAAGAATTCTCTTGCCTTTGTGGCTGTGTGTGGTGAAGAGATGAGCTTGGGCGTATTATTTGGCTATACTGTATTTATTGGCGTATAACACACGCCTTCACTTTAACCACTTAACGACCGCTCACTGTATATATACGTCGGCAGAATGGCACCGAAAGGCAAAGTCACGTACCTGTACGTGACTGCCTTTGTATAGTTGGGGGGTCCCATCGGACCCCCCTTCTATACAGTGAGCGGTCGTTAGTTGTTCGGGAGCGATCCGGGATGAGGGGACGGCCGTTCGATTCCGGCCACCCCCTCGCGATCGCTCCCGGCGAATGAGAAAGCTGTAATGTAAACACAGGCAGAGGAAGTGATGTCATCTCTCATGCGGCGCTCACATATACCGAGCGTCGTACGAGAGAAGACACACAGGTTAGTGCACTAACACTACACTGACACCAGGACACATAGGCACATAAATCGCCCCCACCAGGCCCCCCCAGACCCCCCAGATCACCCCCCAGATCACCCCCCAGCCCCCAGTCACAGTGTCACTGATTGCAGTGACCATTTATTTACTGATCACTGCAATCAGTGACATTTGTGACTGTAAAAGTGTCAGGGCAGAGTGTTTTAGGTCCAGTGTAGCCCCCTAACCCCCCCCCCTAATAAAGATTTAACCCCTTGATCGCCCCCCAGGTAACCCTTTCACCCCCTAGCACCGCTGTCACTAATCGATCGTTTTTCTGATCGCTGTATTAGTGTCGGTGATGCCGATCGGTAGCCAGTTATTTTTTTTAGGTTCGCCGCAGGTTTTTATAGCGTCAGGTACCCCCATATATTACCTAATAAAGGTTTAACCCCTTGATCGCCCCCCCAGGTAACCCTTTCACCCCCTAGCACCACTGTCACTAAGCGATTGTTTTTCTGATCGCTGTATTAGTGTCGGTGATGCCGATCGGTAGCCAGTAATTTTTTTTAGGTTCGCCGCAGGTTTTTATAGCGTCAGGTACCCCCATATATTACCTAATAGAGGTTTAACCCCTTGATCGCCCCCCCAGGTAACCCTTTCACCCCCTAGCACCACTGTCACTAAGCGATTGTTTTTCTGATCGCTGTATTAGTGTCGGTGATGCCGATCGGTAGCCAGTAATTTTTTTTAGGTTCGCCGCAGGTTTTTATAGCGTCAGGTACCCCCATATATTACCTAATAAAGGTTTAACCCCTTGATCGCCCCCCAGGTAACCCTTTCACCCCCTTTTGCCAGTGTCACTAAGCAATCGTTTTTCTGATCGCTGTATTAGTTACGTTGGTGCCGATAGGTAGCCAGTTATTTTTTTTAGGTTCGCCGCAGGTTTTTATAGCGTCAGGTACCCCCATATATTATCTAATAAAGGTTTTAACCCCCTAATTGCCCCTAGTTAACCCTTTCACCAGTGATCACCGTATAAGTGTTACTGGTGATACTGGTTAGCCAGTTAGTTATTTTGTTATTTAGGTTCCCCGTCAGGTTTTTATATAGCGTCAGGTACCCCCATATATTACCTAATAAAGGTTTTAACCCCCTAATTGCCCCTAGTTAACCCTTTCACCAGTGATCACCATATAAGTGTTACGGGTGACGCTGGTTAGTTAGTTTGCTTTTTATAGTGTCAGGGCACCCGCCGTATATAACCCAATAAAGGTTTAACCCCCTGATCGCCCGGCGGGTGATATCAATTAGGTTTTAGCATCAGAGAGGGTCTGCGTCACACCCCAGGCAGCGTCAGGTTAGTGTCAGTAAAGCTAACACCCACGTGTGAAGCATACACCTCCCTTAGTGGTATAGTATCTGAACAGATCAATATCTGATCTGATCAGATCTATACTAGCGTCCCCAGCAGTTTAGGGTTCCCAAAAACGCAGTGTTAGCGGGATCAGCCCAGATACCTGCTAGCACCTGCGTTTTGCCCCTCCGTCCAGCCCAGGCCTCCCAAGTGCAGTATCGATCGATCACTGTCACTTACAAAACACAACACACATAACTGCAGCGTTCGCAGAGACAGGCCTGATCCCTGCGACTCCAGTGCTGTAGGAGGTGATTTCACCACCACAGTTTAAAAAAAAAGCATATATGCCAAAGCATTGGGGCAGCAGGGGCGGAGGAGCGATTTTGCTCCTAATGCCGTGTACATACGGTCGAAATTCCGACGGAGGCTTGCCCGTGGAAAAGTCCGACCATGTGTGTGCGGCATAACTTTTGCGGGAGGATGCCCCCATGCTTCGGCATATATAAATGGTGCATGTATGCCCATCATTAGAAGTGGGTGAATGAAGGGAGGTATTCTAATGGTGGGCATACCCACCGATCAATCTCTTTTTTCGTTCAGCCAACAGGCTGTATGAAAAAAAAGATTACAATACATGTCCAACAAGGACCAGCAACGTACTGGTATGTTGCTGGACTTTGAATGGTTATACCAGATTGATGCCTGTGGGTTTAGGTATTATCTTGGTATCATTCTTTTCAGCCAGCGCCCGGCTTTCATGTAAAAGCAATCCTAGTAGCTAATTAGCCTCTGGACTGCTTTTACAAGCAGTGGGAGGGAATGTCCCCCTCCGGATATAAAAAGCGCCATTGGGAAATTGGGAAAGCATTTTATCACACCGATCTTGGTGTGGTCAGATGCTTTGAGGGCAGAGGAAAGATCTAGGGTCTAATAGACCCCAGTTTTTTCAAAAAAAGAGTACCTGTCACTACCTATTGCTATCATAGGGGACATTTACATTCCCTGAGATAACAATAAAAATGATTAAAAAAAAATAATATGGAAGGAACAGTTTAAAAATAAAATAAAAAAGCAAAATTAATAATAAAAAATAAAAAAAAAGCACCCCTGTCCTGCCCTGCTCTTGCGCAATGGTGAACGCAAGCGTCGGTCTGGCGTCATATGTAAACAGCAATTGCACCATGCATGTGAGGTATCACCGCAAAGGTCAGATCGAGGGCAGTCATTTTAGCAGTAGAGCTCCTCTGTAAATCTAACGTGGTAACCTGTAAAGGCTTTTAAAGGCTTTTAAAAATGTATGTAGTTTGTCGCCAATGCGCGTTTGTGCGAAATTTTAAAGCATGTCGTGTTTGGTATCTATGTACTCGACCTAAGATCATCTTTTTTATTTCATCAAACATTTGGGCAATATAGTGTGTTTTAGTGCATTAAAATTAAAAAAAGTGTATTTTTTCCCCAAAAATGCGTTTGAAAAATCGCTGCGCAAATACTGTGTGGAAAAAAAAATGCAACACCCACCATTTTAATCTTTAGGGCCTTTGCTTTTAAAAAATATATAATGTTTGGGGGTTCAACATAATTTTCTTGCAAAAAAAATATGTTTTCATGTAAACAAAAAGTGTCAGAAAGGGCTTTGTCTGGTGATTAGAAGAGTGGATGTAAGCTTCCTAATGTTGTTTATAAAATGCCAGGACAGTTCAAAACCCCCCTAAATGACCCCATTTTGGAAAGTAGACACCCCAAGCTATATACTGAGAGGCATGTCGAGTCCATTGAATATTTTATATGTTGACACAAGTTGCGGGAAAAAAATCTTTTTTAATTTTTATTTATTTTTGCACAAAGTTGTCACTAAATGATATATTGCTCAAACATGCCATGGGCATATGTGGAATTACACCCCAAAATACATTCTGTTACTTCTCCTGAGTACAGGGATACCACATGTGTGAGACTTTTTGGGAGCCTAGCCGCGTACGGGACCCCAAAATCCAAGCACCGCCTTCAGGCTTTCTAAGGGTGTAAATTTTTGATTTCACTCCTCACTGCCTATCACAGTTTCGGAGGCCATGGAATGCCCAGATGGCACAAAACCCCCCCAAATGACCCAATTTTGGAAAGTAGACACCCCAAGCTATTTGCTGAGAGGTATGGTGAGTATTTTGCAGATCTCGCTTTTTGTCACAAAGTTTTGAAAATTGAAAAAAAAAAATATTTTCTTTCTTCATTTTCAAAAACAAATGAGAGCTGTAAAATACTCACCATGCCTCTCAGCAAATAGCTTGGGGTGTCTACTTCCCAAAATGGGGTCATTTGGGGGGGTTTTGTGCTATTTTGGCATTTTATGGCCTTCGAAACTGTGATAGGTAGTGAGGAGTGAAATCAAAAATTTGTGCCCTTAGAAATCCTGAAGGCGGTGCTTGGTTTTCGGGGTCCTGTACGCGGCTAGGCTCCTAAAAAGTCCCACACATGTGGTATCCCCGTACTCAGGAGAAGCAGAAAAATTTATTTTGGGGTGCAATTTCACATATAACCATGGCATGTGTGAGCAATATATCATTTAGTGACAACTTTTTGTAATTTTTTTATTTTTTTTTGTCATTATTCAATCACTTGGGACAAAAAAAAAAAATATTCAATGCGCTCAACATGCCTCTCAGCAATTTCCTTGGGGTGTCTACTTTCTAAAATGGGGTCATTTGGGGGGGGTTTTGTGCTATTTTGGCATTTTATGGCCTTCGAAACTGTGATAGGTAGTGAGGAGTGAAATCAAAAATTTGCGCCCTTAGAAAGCCTGAAGGCGGTGCTTGCTTTTCGGGGGCCCGTACGCGGCTAGGCTCCCAAAAAGTCCCACACATGTGGTATCCCCGTACTCAGGAGAAGCAGCAAAATGTATTTTGGGGTGCAATTCCACATATAACCATGGCATGTGTGAGCAATATATCATTTAGTGACAACTTTTTGTAATTTTTTTATTTATTTTTTGTCATTATTCAATCACTTGAGACAAAAAAAAAAATATTCAATGGGCTCAACATGCCTCTCAGCAATTTCCTTGGGATGTCTACTTTCCAGAATGGGGTCATTTGGGGGGGGGGGTTTGTACTGCCCTGCCATTTTAGCACCTCAAGAAATGAGATAGGCAGTCATAAATTAAAAGCTGTGTACTGTAAATTCCACAAAATGTACCCTAGCTTGTAGACGCTATAACTTTTGGCAAACCAATAAATATACGCTTATTGACATTTTTTTTACTAAAGACATGTGGCTGAATACATTTTGGCCTAAATGTATGACTAAAATTGAGTTTATTCGATTTTTCTTATAATAAAAAGTAGAAAATATCATTTTTTTTCAAAAGTGTCATTAGTACAGTGACAGTGCATATTCTTTTATACCACCAAAAGAATGCTCTATTTATGGGGGGAAAAAACACATTTTTATTTGGGTACAGTGTTTATATCGCAAAAAATAAAAATCGCAGAGGCAATCAAATACCATTAAAAGAAAGCTCTATTTGTGGGAAAAAAAGGACGCAAATTTCATTTGGGTACAACATTGCATGTCTGCACAATTTCCAGTTAAAGCAGCGCAGTGCCAAATTCTGAAAACACCTCTGGTCCTTTAGCTACAAAATGGTCCGGGGCTTAAGTGGTTAAGAGCGAAGTCTCAGGAAAAAATAAATAAAAATGTAATAAAGAACTGTGAAGCAAAATAAGGGTCAGTGCCCATCTGCATCCTCACAAGTGCCCATCTGCAGACCCACCATTGCCATGAATGTAGCCTCACCATTGCCAGGAATGCAACACCATTGCCAGGAATGCACCCTTAATTGCCAGGAATGCACCCGCCATTGCCAGGAATGCACTTGCCATTGCCAGGAATGCACCTGCAATTGCCAGGAATGCACTCACCATTTCCAGGAATGCACTCACCATTGCCAGGAATGCAGCACGATTTGAGAGCAATGCAGCACGATTTGCCAGGAATGCAGCACCATATTTGCCAGGAATGCACCACCATATTTGCCAGGAATGCAGCACGATTTGTCAGGAATGCAGCACCATATTTGCCAGGAATGCAGCACCATATTTGCCAGGAATGCACTCACGAGCGCCAACAATTTATTACAGGAGAATCTCCTGTTTACACCGCGGCCTCTTTAATAGAAAGTCCTGCCTCCTTTGATGGACAAAACAGTCGTCCAATGGCAGCGCGGGACTTCCTATTACAGAGGCCGCCCATAAACAGGAAATTCTCCTGTGTGTGTACGGCGGTGGCGCTCGTCCTGCCTCCTCCCTATCCTATTCCAAGGCATATACATCTTTTGTGGCCCCGGCGCTTGGAGATCGTCGGGGGCCACAAAAGATATATATGTCTAAATAAGCTGGCGGGCCGTTCAAAACCAGAACGTGGGCCGCGATCGGCCCACGGGCCGGACTTTGGACATGCCTGGTATAGACGCATAAAGCTTGAAAAGACTGTAAAATATTCTCAAAGGCCAAGGTGTCTTGTTCGGCTGCCACCTCCTATTTGTCTCAGTAGGAACATGATTTGGCGACATCCATTGACCCTGAGGACTGGAGTAAGGCCTGGTCTCACATTGCAAAGTGCTCCTTTAACACTACTACATTGGGGGCTGCCTACAAGGTTCTATTAAAGTGGTATTGGGTTCTGGCCTGTATAGCCAGTGCAAACCCGTCCTATAGCGACAGATGCTTCAGGGGCTGTGGGCATTGAAAGATGTTATCCACACCTGGTGGTCCTGTCCTCTGTTGACAGGATTCTGGTCCAGGGTCTTCGGTCTCCTTCAAACCTTATTCCATATACCATGCATAAATACGCAAGTTGGCTTTGCTGCATTGTCCGATTCAGGGTCTACTCGTACCAACAAAAACTGGCGACCTACCTGTTTATTGCTACGAAGACAGCCATTGCCAGAGCCTGGCCTTTTCTTTCGCTGTGGTGAGGAGCATAATGACCAACCTTATGATTAATGTGAAAATGTCAAAAATTCTCCATGACCCCCACACCAAATTTTTGAAAATTTAGTCCCCTTGGTGGTCTTATGTACTTCCCACGATACCACCAATCAGTCTGGGTGCTTCCTAATTAATGATGGGGCCTAAGATCCTAGCCTGCGGGTATTTTACTCTCCCACTCCCCTTCCCTCCCTTTTGTGTACTTCTTCCCCCCCCCATGTGCCTTTTCCGTTTGTCTTTTTTTTTATTTTTTTCCTTCTCTCTTCTCCTCCTTTTCTCTCTCTTTCCATTGGGGCTTCTGCCTGTTCCCTCACTCTTTTCTATTATGTGCCGATGCCTTTAGACCTTGGTCATTTTCACAGACCTATGGCCTGTGCCATGGGGTCATACCTTGAGCTCTTGCTCTACATACCAGACCTGTTTTGGGTTCATTCATTGATATTCTATGTAATTTTATGTCTCTCACCTCATCCCCCTTCGTGGGCAAACTGTTGATATGTACCTGTGCATATTATTTTTTTCCTCAATAAAAAATGATTGTACTAGAAAAGCCTAGGTGTCAAGTAATCCACACTGCAGTATTGTGCAGTATTGTTGCTGCTATCTGCATGAGTGGTTGTCCAGTAAACATTGTAGAAAAAGTGCAACCCCTAGGGTAACAGCAAAGAACCAGCAAAAATCTCACGTCAAAGTCTCTGTCACTGGTTCCCTAAAAAAAAAAAACTGAACAAGGGGTGTTCATGGATGGACATCACAAACCATTGATTTTCAAATAAAGAAAATTGCATATCATATCAAGTTTGCCCAGACCCAAACACAATTGAAATTCTTAAACTTGACCTAAAAAAAATGTTTAGGAAGTAAGTAGTATGGTCTTAGATGCCCTCTAACTGCTATACAAATGTTATCAGCAGCTACAAGAAATTTTTGGTGGGCTTAATTGCTGTACTAGTTACCATCATCAAAGGCTCACACAGTATTTCTATGTGGGTGTGAACCTATAAATTATAGGTTCAATTAAGTAATTTGTACATGTGTACCTAGAATAAACAGCATTTCTTGTGATTTAGCTAAAGATCAGTCCACATTTTAGTAGACATTCATGAGGAAATCCATGCAATTCCAAAGGATTTCCTAACTTTCTCTTACAGAGTTTTTATTTTATTTTTTATTTTAGTCTTTTACCTGTAGCAACACTATGTTCACATCCTCAATATATTTTAATGCAGGTTCTGCTATCTCTCTCAACTTTGAATAATACTAGTCTGAAGTTTATTAAACTGTGTAAATAGGTAGAATTTACTGTCTCTATAGGCCTCATGTGTCAGATTGTCAGTTGTAAGAATTGTGTTTGTTATTATTATTATTATTATAATACAGGATTTATATAGTGCCAACAGTTTGCACAGCGATTTACATAATAAAGTGAGATGTTGCGGAACTCCAAAGTCCGCTGGGAAATCCTTGAAGCTGAGGAAGTACTGACTTATCCAAGGCACCTGTTACCCCCCAGTAACTGGACGACACACAGTTCTGGGAGTAAATCAACACTTTATTTAGCCCCAGCTGGCTTTTTATATCATTTCCCATGCAAGGGGTTTCTTAACTCATTTTCCAGGGGCATTCCCTTCAACAATTAACAGATGACAGTGATTTAATTACCTGGAACTATTTCTAACAACCAAGTATGCGTGAGACGTTGGTCTACGCATATTTACCCATAACAATGAAACTGTGCCAGACACATTACTAGGAGTGTAATTACATCCCGTAGCAGATAATAGATGGTCATTAACACACTGACAATAGATGAATGGAACGCTACCTCAGACCCCCAATTAACCCAATTTACTTATTCAGACATCAGTAGACATTCTGTCTGTACATTTCCTGTAATGAATCTTTGCTGTCACCGTTGAAGTGATCCAAACCATTTCTCAGTTTCAGTATTTTGCTACACTTCTCCCCCTTACCCACAAGCCGGCATACACAGTCTGATCCTTAACGGATCGGCTTGGGGATGTCCGGAGAGTACTCACGGATCACTTTTCCAGTCCAGTTTGCCACGATAATCCGTCAGCATTGCCGTTCTGTTTCCCAGGTCTGTAGCTGATGGTGAGGTTGTAAGGTTGCAGGGCGAATAATGGAATTCAGTTCTGGAACAGTCACTTGCTTTGCTCTCTCAATGGCTCCCAAAACTTGTTGCTGATGCTCTTGGGAGAGGTACGGCAAAACCTGGGCGCAAATCCCATTTAACCTTTTGCAAATTTCAGCCTGTTTGTGCATTTCAATGTTCAAGCCATGGGACATCTCATAATACATGACGTAGTGTCGTTGCATCTCCGATTTCTCACTGGCCAACTTGTCACATTCCAATTTTAGACTGTGATATTGTGCCTGATCTATGGTACCTGTTGGGGAAGATAGTCTTACCCGGGTCTCAGCAGCACGCGGGTCGGTTCCAGTAGCACGGGTCGGTGCACAGGTAGTCACGGGGTTGGCTTCAGCGGGGCCCATCGGGGCGTAAGCCGAAACGAGGGGGGCCAAATCATTCCCCAGTAGTACATCCGCTGGCAAATCCTTCATCACCCCCACATTCACGTGTCCCGAACCAACCCCCCAATCCAGGTGAACACGGGCAATGGGTAGCCGGAAGACGGTGCCTCCCGCTACTCTTACGGCTACAGTGTCTCCGGTGTGTTGGCTCTCTGGGATGAGGTTCCTCTGTAGTAGGGTCATGGTGGTGCCAGTATCACGTAGGCCATTGGCTACCTTTCCATTGACCCAGACCATCTGCCTGTGTTGCTGCCGGTTGTCCCGGTTAGCTGCTTGTATTGGATCAGCCTCGTGCAGGACGCCCTATTGTTCCTCCAATTCTTCAGCTCCGCGGTTGTCTGGGGCCGCTTCTGTGTGATAGCAATGAGCGGCAGCCCGTGCTGGAGGGGGTGGCCCTGGTTGAATCCATGCCGCTTGGTCCTGGTTCTGAGTGCAGTCTCTCTGATAGTGCCCAAATTGCTTGCACGAATGGCACTGCACTCCCTTGCGCCCAAAATATCGATTTGCAGGGGGGGTAGGGATTAGCCCGGGTCATTGTGTAGCTGGTGGCCCTGGGTTATTGTTCAGTGGTCTGGTGTTTGGTCTGAAGCTAGTCTGTGATGGCCTGCGGGCATCTTGATATTCATCAGCTTGCCTGGCCGCTTCCGAGAGAGTGGTAGGTTTGCGATCCCTTACCCACTCCTGTACTTCTGGGTTTAGTCCATTAAAGAATTGCTCCAGTAAAATCAGCTGGGTGATCGCATCTGCTGTGGTTGCCTGACGGGCTTGTAGCCAAGCTAGGGCTGCCCTCTGCATTCGGCAAGCCCATTCGGTGTGGGAGTCCTTCTCCTGTTTCTTTGTGTCCCGGAAGCATCTCCTGTATGCTTCTGGGGTGATGGCATACCTTGCCAAAATAACTTCCTTTACCCGGCTATAGCTTGCGATTTCCTCCTCTGGCATGGCTCTGTAGGCTTCTGCTGCACGGCCTGACAGCTTACCAGCTAAGATCCGTACCCAGTCTGTCTGGGGTACTTGGTACAGCTTGCATTGCCGTTCAAAATCTTGCAGGAAGCTATCGATTTCTTCCTCTGCTTCCACAAACTTTTTAAAGGCATCATCAGGTACTTTTAGTTTTGTCTCTGGTGCCGGTGTGGTCGTTAGCAGTCTCTCAGAGGCACGCTGTTCCGCCAGCTGGAGTTGGGTCTCCCGTTCTTCTCTCGCCGTGATAAAGGCATCCACTTTGGCTAACGTTGCCTGTACCAGCTCGGTGGAGGGATTTTCTCCATAAAACGCTAGCCTGCGTTTCACTTCTTGGTCAAACTCGGTCTCCATGGCTTCTGTAGCCATACTGTGTGCCCGATCTCCCTCGGTTAGTTCTGCAATCAGCTCGGCTTTGGATTTATTTCTGGCGATCTTCCCTCTTGCTTCCAGTTAATCCTTTAACGTTGCTCGTTTTAATCCAGCATAGTTTGTTTCCATTCACACTTCCATTCGTGTAGCTGAATTTGCATGAACGCTGCTTCCTCTTGCTGCAAGGCTTTAATCCCACCGCTGCCAACCAGTGTTGCGGAACTCCAAAGTCCGCTGGGAAATCCTTGAAGCTGAGGATGTACTGACTTATCCAAGGCACCTGTTACCCCCCAGTAACTGGACGACACACAGTTCTGGGAGTAAATCAACACTTTATTTAGCCCCAGCTGGCTTTTTATATCATTTCCCATGCAAGGGGTTTCTTAACTCATTTTCCAGGGGCATTCCCTTCAACAATTAACAGATGACAGTGATTTAATTACCTGGAACTATTTCTAACAACCAAGTATGCGTGAGACGTTGGTCTACGCATATTTACCCATAACAATGAAACTGTGCCAGACACATTACTAGGAGTGTAATTACATCCCGTAGCAGATAATAGATGGTCATTAACACACTGACAATAGATGAATGGAACGCTACCTTAGACCCCCAATTAACCCAATTTACTTATTCAGACATCAGTAGACATTCTGTCTCTACATTTTCTGTAATGAATCTTTGCTGTCACCGTTGAAGTGATCCAAACCATTTCTCAGTTTCAGTATTTTGCTACATGAGACAATACAGCAACAATACAATTCAATACAAGAGGGTTAGAGAAGCCCTGCTCATATGAGCTTACAATCTAATAGGGAGGGTCTGGTGAAACAAAAGCTAGTAATTGTGAGGGATGAACTGATGAGGGAAGTAGAAGATTTGGTTGTTAGCTGAAGGCAGGATAGGCCTCCTTGAAGAGATGAGTTTTCAGGGATCGCCTAAAAGTGGACAGGGTAGGAGATAGCCAGACATATAGGGGTAGTGAGTTCCAGAGGATGGGAGAGGCTCTGGAGAAGTCCTGGAGACGAGCATGGGAGGAGGAGAGAAGGAAGATAGAGAGTAGGAGGTCTTGGGAGGAACGGAGAGGGCAGTTTGGTTGATGTTTGGAGACATGATTGATGATGTAGCTGGGTAGATGTAGATGACTTGTAAATGGCTTTGTATGCTATTGTTAGTGTTTTGAATTTTATTCACTGGGCAATAGGAAGCCAGTGGAGGGATTGTCAGAGAGGAGTAGCAGACACTGAACGGTTGGTAAGGTGTATGAGTCTGGCAGCAGCATTCCTGAAAGACTGAAGAAGGGATGGTCTATGGAGACGTAGGCCTATGAGGAGGAAGTAACAATAGTTAAGGCGAGAGGTAACAAGGAAAGGCATAATGCCTCATACACACGACCATTTTTTCAGACGGGAAAACTGCTATGAGAGCTTTTCGTCGGGAATCCCGGCCATGTATATGCTCCATCGCAGTTTTTCCGATGGGAAAACTGCCAGACAAAAAAAGAGATCAGGATCTCTTTTTTCCCATCAAGCCAAAAATCCGAGCGGGAAAACGGTTTGTCTGTATGGTTTTCCGACAGGCAGAAAACCACGCATGCTCAGAATCAAGTATGAGACGGGAGCGCTCTTTCTGGTAAAACTAGCGCTCGTAATGGAAATATCACATTCGTCACGCTGTAACGGACTGAAAAGCACGATGACTGAAAAGCGCGAATCGTCTCTCACCAAACTTTTACTAACACGAGGATCAGCAAAGGCAGCCCAAAGGGTGGCGCTGTTGGAATGGAACTTCCCCTTCATAGTGCCGTGGTACGTGTTGTACGTCACCGTGCTTCGGACGGGCGGACTTTTGTCTGAGCGTGTGTATGCAAGGCAGCCTGAGAGGAATTCTGTCGGGAAAACCATTGGTTTATTATCCGACAGGAAAAAACACTCGTGTGTACTAGGCATTAGTTGCTTGGTGGTTTCAATGGTTAAAAAGGGGCATATTTTGGAGATGTTACGCAGGTAGGAAGACCACATTTCTAAACTACCATTCAGGGACACCCCTCTTCCCAAAAATGAGCTTGTGCTGTAATGAATCACAGCACAGTGTTTGGACACAAGAGGCGGGATTTATGATCTCTCCAATCACAAGCAGGGGTTGTGCTCCTCCAGGCATTCCCAGCCAGGGCAACTACTGTCAGTGAGTAAAGCAGTGATGTGGCAGCCTTTTTTGAGGGCATCAGATTGGCCCGGGGGGTAGCTGTGTCAGTTTCATTCCGGAACACTGTATTGTCCTGGAATGAAGGTGCCCGGGACAGACCTGCAAAATCCGGGACTGTCCCGGGCAATCCGGGACACGTGGTCACCCTATACGCAGGTGAAGTCTGTAAGATTTGGAGAGCGATTGGATTTGGGGCTGAAAGGACAGGTCAGAGTCCAGGATTACACCTAGTACCTTGGTATGATGGGAGGCATGGGCCGGGGGAAAAATTATGACCTCACTTTTAGAAAGATTGAGGTTAAGGAAGTGGTGTGACATCCATGCTGACATGTCAGGTAATAAGTTAGTAATACGAGAGGAGACTAAAGGGGTGAGGTGAGGAGTAGACAGGTAGATTTGTGTGTAGTCTTTATTTCAATATGGACACAAAGTAGATGAAAATTTTCAGATTTCCATTTGTCATTTTCCAAGGTGTGTGGTCGGTATCTGTAGTAAAATAATACATTCTTATATTGAATATTGATAAGGAATACCATTGTTGGCCTGTTGTTGGTCTGTCCTCATTAGTACAAAGTCAGCTTGGTGACTGGTGCTACTACTAGTACTACTAGTAGTAGCACTACTACTTCTAGTGCAGTTTGCCCTCTCTGTTTAAAGTGGGGGTTACATAACTGATCTAGACTAGTGACCAAAAAAAAGAGGAAAAAGGAAGAAGAGTAGAAGGCAGGCGAAATGCCAGAAAATAAACTGCTCCCTTTAGAAAAGGTGTGTTTATAACTGTATTTTCTATCTAACATTGATTACTATTCACACTTTGTTTCAGTATTAAACATGAGCACTGTTTGTGGTATCTTATCTGAGTGTAGCACCCTCTAGTTAGTGAGTGCTAGAAGTGAGGATTTTTGACAGGGTTGGAAAATTTGGGCAGGCCTAGCTTGTGGCTAGGCCTGTTTGTTTTCATTCTGGGCTGGGAGTGGCTCAGGGAGAGAGTTGGGTAACTGACAGGTGGCATCACTATCACCTCCCCCTTCCTTCTAGAACAGTGGTTCTCAACCTTCTAGTGCCGTGACCCCTTGATAAGTTGTGGGGACCCCTAACAGAAAAATTATTTTCGTAGTGTGGGTTGTCAGCAACCAAGGCAAGACAAGAAATTTGCTCCCCTAACCCACGGACATTTAGCGCTCCCGGAGTCCCTTCCACCCGTACAGTATTAAAACCCCTTCTGGTACATTTTAGGATGTACCGCTCTTTCTCTTTGTTCTCCTTCCTTTCCCTTTCATCTCTCTCTATCCTGATTCCTTGTTTTTTTTCCCCATGCCTCTCTCTAGCCATCTTTCTTGTTCATCTTCTTCTCTTATTCTTTCTCTCCCTTTTTTTTATTCCTCCCCCCTATTTTCCTCTCCCTTCCATGTATTCTCTAGTTTTATTCCTTCTCTTACTCCTTGGTGGGGGGGAATGGGATGAGTGGCAGTGCTGGCGGGGATTTGGGATAAGTGTCAGTGCTGGTGGGGGGGGGGGGTAGGATCAGTGGCAGTGCTGGGGGGAGTTCTGATCAGCCAACTTAGGTGCTCTTGATCAAGGTCATCTACTGATCTGAGAACTGTAGTGGGGACTTTTCATGGCAACTCTAATCACAGGTAGGGTTACTCACTGTGTCTCCAGCTTCACTGTGTCTTTGTGACTTTGTGGTGTCTCGTAGCAGTGACACCTATGCCAAAATCAGGAGATTGGGTCTACTTCAGCCCCTCCCACTTCACATTCCTCACCAGTCAGCTGACCTCTAGTCTCTGCCCCCCAGCCATACTGTGAACTGAATGGGCGGCTGCGAAGAGGCTGAGTGGGCGGCCGAGGAACAGCCAAGCTGGGAGGCTGCGAAACGGCTGGGAGAGTGGTGCGGGCTTCAGGAACAGCCCAGGATTCGGTGACCCCTAGCAAATCGTCATTCAACCCCAGGGGGTCCTGACTCCCAGGTTGAGAACCACTGTTCTAAAAGGTCCTGGAAGGAGAGGAGGGAGGAGAGGTGGAGCTGCCTGAGGTATCTGAGGAGCCTTGGATCCCCAACTTGGATTGGCAGGGGGCAGGCCTCCTTAAATACCTGTAGTCAGCTTAGCTGGGGAGGAGTGAGAGGGTGGAAGAGAGCTGGAGTGAGAGGGTGTGGAGGCTGTCAGGCCTAAGGGAAGCTCCCCAGTCTGGGGGGTGGGGGGGTTGACCCTGGGCTGGGGGTCGGGTGCATCAGGGAGGAGTGAAGAGATCCTGGAATCAGAGGCAAATGAGAGAACACTCTAAGAGTTTCCAGGAGGACTACAGTTCACAGCCAGGAGGGCTAGTGAGTGAGCACAGTCGGGAGGACTGGGGAGGCACCTCTGAGAGAACTGGGAGATTGCAGTTTGAGAGATGGGGTACAGAACCAGTGGGGAGAGGACTGTGGAGAAAGGCAGTGGAAAGGGGTCTTTGCAGCCAGGCTGGCTGGCAGGGCCTGAAGAGAGCTATCTGGGAGTGGTAGCTGAGAAGAGGACAGCTAGCACATGGACTATTCTACACCACAGGGGCCCGATGCCCCTGCCCGCAAAAGGCAGTTCAGTGAGGCCTGGCGGAAGTAGCGTCAGGCATACCCATGGGGTGCTAGCTGGTCCAGGGGAGTGATAGTCTGCAGCAAGGTAAGTGCTGGTGAAGGAACAGTCTGCAGCAAGTGAAGTGCTGGAGGGGGAACAGTGTGCAGCAAGTGAAGTGCTGGAGAGAAGATTGAGGTGTATAAACAGGGAGTGTACATAGTAGTCCCAATTGATGATTATACAATTCACAATTGATTGTTCTGCAACCTACAATTGGTTGATCTACAATTCACAAGTGTTTTTCCTAATACCCATCCAAGTTTTATCCCCTCAATAAAACAAAACAAGCTATGGACTTGTCTGTGTTACTGAGTGACTGTAAGATGGATGTTGGGCTGGGTAGGGTGACGGGTGAACCACAACTTTCAGCAACCCCCAAGGGGGCGTGGCTACATGAGTATAAACTAAAATATAAGTGTGCAAATATAGACATAGCATTGCTTACATACATCAGTTTGCAAAAATACATTTTAAACAAAGTACTAGACTGGAATTACAGAATAAAGTACAAAAACACTAATGCTGTTTTCTATCTTTCTTTTTGATTCACATTTTTATACTTCTGGTTCAGGTGGAGCTTGTTTAGTCCAAGCCTCTCCGTACACAACTCAGAAGGAATAAGAACAATGGACATTTGTGGCTCCTGGAGTGCAGCCCGATGTCATACTGAGCAGGAATTCCAGGTAAGACAACAGAGTGTATCAGAAATACAAAAGATGTCCAGCTTTAATGTGAGCAAATCCAATATACCGGTATATACAGTGGGGCAAAAAAGTATTTAGTCAGCCACCAATTGTGCAAGTTCTCCCACTTAAAAAGATGAGAGAGGCCTGTAATTGTCATCATAGGTATACCTCAACTATGAGAGACAAAATGTGGACAAAAATCCAGACAATCACATTGTCTGATTTGGAAAGAATTATTTTTTTTGCAAAATATGGTGGAAAATAAGTATTTGGTCACCTACAAACAAGCAAGATTTCTGGCTCTCACAGACCTGTATCTTCTTCTTTAAGAGGCTCCTCTGTCCTCCACTCATTACCTGTATTAATGGCACCTGTTTGAACTTGTTATCAGTATAAAAGACACCTGTCCACAACCTCAAACAGTCACACTCCAAACTCCACTATGGTGAAGACCAAAGAGCTGTCGAAGGACACCAGAAACAAAATTGTAGACCTGCACCAGGCTGGGAAGACTGAATCTGCAATAGGCCAGCAGCTTGGTGTGAAGAAATCAACTGTGGGAGCAATAATTAGAAAATGGAAGACATACAAGACCACTGATAATCTCCCTCAATCTGGGGCTCCACGCAAGATCTCACCCCGTGGGGTCAAAATGATCACAAGAACGGTGAGCAAAAATCCCAGAACCACACGGGGGAACCTAGTGAATGACCTGCAGAGAGCTGGGACCAACGTAACAAAGGCGACCATAAGTAACACACTACGATGCCAGGGACTCAGATCCTGCAGTGCCCCCCTGCTTAAGCCAGTACATGTCCGGGCCCGTCTGAGGTTTGCTAGAGAGCATTTGGATGATCCAGAAGAGGATTGGGAGAATGTCATATGGTCAGATGAAACCAAAGTAGAACTGTTTGGTAGAAACACAACTCGTCGTGTTTGGAGGAGAGAGAATGCTGAGTTGCAACCAAAGAACACCATACGTACTGTGAAGCATGGGGGTGGCAACATCATGCTTTGGGGCTGTTTCTCTGCAAAGGGAACAGGACAACTAAACCGTGTACATGAAAGAATGAATGGGGCCATGTATCGTGAGATTTTGAGTGCAAACCTCCTCAGCAAGGGCATTGAAGATGAAACGTGGCTGGGTCTTTCAGCATAACAATGATCCCAAACACACCGCCCGGGCAATGGAGTGGCTTCGTAAGAAGCATTTCAAGGTCCTGGAGTGGCCTAGCCAGTCTCCAGATCTCAACCCCATAGAAAACCTTTGGAGGGAGTTGAAAGTCAGTGTTGCCCAGCGACAGCCCCAAAACATCACTGCTCTAGAGGAGATCTGCATGGAGAAATGGGCCAACATACAAGCAACAGTGTGTGACAACCTTGTGAAGACTTACAGAAAACGTTTGACCTCTGTCATTGCCAACAAAGGATATATAACAAAGTATTGAGATGAACTTTTGATATTGACCAAATACTTATTTTCCACCATAATTTTCAAGAAAATTCTTTCCAAATCAGACAATGTGATTGTCTGGATTTGTTTCCACATTTTGTCTCTCATAGTTAAGGTATGACAATTACAGGCCTCTCTCATCTTTTTAAGTGGGAGAACTTGCACAATTGGTGGCTGACTAAATACTTTTTTGCCCCACTGTATATATATATATATATATGTAGCACCACCCCCAGTTAAGAGAGCTGCTGGTTTTGTTTGGGTCTGCCAATTACCTCCATGGCTTCCGATGTCAAGGTGTGAGAAGAGTGTTCAGAAAGGCCAATGTCCACACAATGTAAAACCCGAACAGTTAGGCTTTATTTTTCTTTTGCTGAGGAAAGTTTAGAGGAAGAGTAGGACATGAGAGGAAAAAACACACAGGGGAAGGTTCAGGCACTCAACACTAAAATAGCACTCGTCGCCACTCAAGCTTGAGTGGGTATTGCTCACCCGGACAGTCCCGTTTAGTGGTCCTAGCAGCTGGAATGCAGCACAAATCAATCTTTTCTTTTTGTATTATGGATACGATCAGGAAATCCCCTGTCACAGGATTAAAGTCCCGATCCTCCCAGCCAGACAATAATGAAGAGAACCTTTGGGCCAGATTGGCGTAATGCAGGCTTCTGATTATGGATCCCTCTTTAGGCGAGTTTCCAGGCCTCTTCCCGAGACAGCAGTACCGTCGCTAGTCTCCTCTGGGACTGATCCTCCCCTGGTCTCCTTTCCTAACAGTGGGCTTCCCGTAGGTGGGTAGCTTGGGATCCTTTTCTTTAAACATAGGCCTCAGCCAGCAGAGCTGGGCCTACAAGCAGCGATGTGGCCCCGGGCTGAAGGTGCCCGGGACCAATGGGTCTGCCCCTTATGTACCCTCTCCCAGCATGCACAGCGGGTAGACCACGCCCACTGCACGGCTGCCGAGAGAGGACACCCAAGGTGCTGTGATACCCCCTGTAGTTCAACCTATGCCGGCGGTGACAGTGCCACCTACAGGCAACAGGGAACACCACTGCAAGGCAGCATCACACCCAAAGCAGAAGCAATAATGAATAATCAATTGATCTGAGCCCAACTACTAGCTCAGACTACCCCTAAATATATACACAGCGCCCCCAAATATTGGGGAGGGCGCTATATATATATATATATATATATATATATATATAAACACTGTATATACTCACTGCCCACTTTATTAGGTACACCTTGCTAGTACCAGGTTGGAAACATTCCTCATGTATGTTGGTTTATATAGACATGATAGCATCACGCAGTTGCTGCAGATGATCCATGGAATCTCCCATTCCACTACATCCCAAAGATGGTCTATTGGCTTGAGATCAGGTGACTGTGGAAGCCATTGGAGTACAGTGAACTCATTGTCATGTACAAAAAAACAGTGGTGAGATGATTTAAGTAGCCATCAGAAGATGGGTACATTGCAGTCATAAAGGGAAGGTCATGGTCAGCAACAAGTGAACCATGTCTACTCCTACTCAGGTAGGCCGTGGTGCTCAATTGGTACTAAGGGGCCCAAAGTGTACCAAGAAAATATCCCTCTCATGGATCAGGATGGAGTTATGCCGCTGACAGGAATTTTTTTTCTATTTCGGACCATTCTCTGCAAACCCCAGAGATGGTTGTACGTGAAAATCCCAGTAGATCAGCAGTTTTTGAAATACTCAGACCAGCCCTTTTGGCACAACCAGGCCACGTACAAAGTCACCCAAATCCCCCTTCTTCCCTAATCTGATGCTCAGTTTGAACTTCAGTAAGTCGTCTTTACCATGTCTAGATGCCTAAATGCATTGAGCTGCTGCCATGTGATTGGCTGATTAGCAATTTGTGTTACCAAGCAATTGAACAGGTGTACCTAATAATGTGGCTGGTGAGTGTATATATAGCCACACTTTAATGCTAGCTAGAAAAAAATCTAACTAAGCTGTTTTACCTTCTAGGTTAAAGGGGTTGTAAAGGTTCGTTTTTTTTTCACCTTAATGCATCCTATGCATTAAGGTGAAAAAAAACTGGTAATGACAGCTCCCCCAGCACCCAGCCCCCCCCCCCCTGTTTTACTTACCTGAGCCTGTTCACCTGCTGCGCTCGCCCCCGATGTCCTCTTCTCCACTCAGTCTGGCCGTTGATTGGCTAGAGTGGATGGATTGATAGCAGCATAGCCATTGGCTCGCGCTGTTGTCAATCACATCCAATGACGCGGCGCGCCAGGGGGTGGGGCCAAGTGATACAGTCTGCGGCTATAGTCGCCGGCTGTATCACGGGAGTGCGCCCACAAGAACTAACCCCCATGGGAGAGAGCTCCCATGAAGGGGGTTAGTTCTTGCGGGGAGGAGCCGAGACAGCCACCCAGAAGACCAGGATCGGGGCCACTGTGTGCAAAACGAGCTGCACAGTGGAGGTAAGTATAACATGTTTGTTTTGTTTTTTGTTTTTTTAAACGGGAACCCTTAGTGTCCCTTTAAGATCAGCAATTTTTATAGCATACACTTGCAAATACATGTAGAAGCCACACTACCATGTCAAGGCCACCTCTGATAAGCGTGGTCCCTAATTCTAAACTTAGTTCCCCACTATGGGACATACAGTATGTAGCAATGCACAGAGAACAGACTTAAAGGGGTTGCAAAGGTTTGTTTTTTATTTTCTAAATAGGTTCCTTTAAGCTAGTGTATTGTTGGTTCACTTAGCTTTTCCTTCTATTTCCCTTCTAAATGTTTTTTTTCTTTGTCTGAATTTCTCACTTCCTGTTTCTCCTCAGTAAGCTTGCCCCCATCATCAGAGTCGTGGTTAGTCAGCCAGAACAGCTTACTGAAGAGCTTACTGAGGAGGAACAGGAAGTGAGAAATTCAGACAAAGAAAACAAAGGAAAAAAACATTTAGAAGGGAAATCGAAGGAAAAGGTAAGTGAACCAACAATGCACTAGCTTAAAGGAACCTATTTAGAAAATAAAAAATGAACCTTTACAACCCCTTTAACTAGAAGCAGCTCTTTCCTCCTTGAAGTGTATGTAAACCGTATCAACTGACTTCTTTTTGCTCCCTTTTGGTCTGCTAAAACATTGAAAGTTTTTTTTTTGTTTAGCTTTATCTATTTGATAAGTAGAAGAAACCTACCTGATTTTGACAGAAATCTTGTGAGCCAATAACTTTATTTCCTCTCTACCTGTGCAAAAGCAGGGGGTTATAAAGGTGAGGAGAGTGGAGGAGTCTGTGTTCATTGTAATCCATCAGAAATGAAGTAGACTGGTACCACATGGTTTGGAATCCAGAGCTGTTTTGTCATGTCAAAGAGGAATTTAGAAACATGAGCATACTAGATTTTTGGTACAAAAATGGGGTAGTGCAAAAATAGGCAGGACCTGCAACCTATACCGGAGAAGTAGTGCACAGCTCATGTGGAGGGGTACACTTTGGCCTTTTCGCCTTGAGTAAAGGACCTTGTCTCTCTGGACCTTTATAGTAACAGAAGATAATGGATTGTAATGGAAATGTTACATTTAAGAACATGACATTTTCCTTTCCAAGAGTTATTCTTTAGATTTACATTCCGCTTGTGTCCAGAGGCAGAAGAGTCCTACAGGGATAAACGTTTATAAATCAGTCCTGATAGGGTATTTATTTTGTTTTTCTTTCTACATAATGATACAAATTTGAGGGCAATCGTTTGCATATTAATAGAGAGTAAAGTGTATGTGGATGGTATCATTATGTTAATGATATGCTTTAATATCATAATACGGCAGAGAATGTAAATGATGCATATTTAGTCTTCATTATTGCAGTGGCAATTCTGATGGGAGTGCATGTATGTCAAAATCTGTGTGCAGGTCACATCGCTGGAAGGACAACTTGTGGCGATCATTTGGAAGAGGTGGCCAGGATTTAATGAGGATTATAACATGGATCATGATTTCTTTGGTTTGGATAGTAAGTGAAAAATATTGCCCTGTAATATTGACAAAGAATTTCAATTGATCTGTCAACTTATGAGTTTAGACCATACAAAGAATGTGTTGTGCCAGTAACCTACTGTAGAACATGAAGCAGAGAGAGGAGGGTCCTGTAGGGGACAAATAGAGAACCGCCTATGATTGGGTTAAAGCCAGAATCGCCATATTCACTCCTAACGTATAGTAATTATACATGCCTATGTATTATAAGCTCTTTTATTCACCGTTGTAGCTTTAATGTCATGTCGGTTTGAGTCTGACTCTTTAGCTTCAGAGGTCTAAGGTGGTTTAAACCCTGACTCATTCTTTGGCAATACACAGCTGGGTCAAGTACTAGAGCCCCATAGGGGAAGCTTAAACTGCCTAACTTTATAAATTGTTTTAAATATATTTAAAGTGTATATCTAGGCAATTTTTCAAGTTTTAGTGGGGAAGTATTAAAACTCCTATCGAAAAAAGAGAATGGTCTGGTGTCTCCAGTGACACACCTCCATCCTTGAAATATACAACAAAACAGAAAATTCTCCCAGGGACTTTCAGTGAGGTGAGCACCATTTGGCCAATAAGCGTAGCAACAATAAATGCAGCATAAAAGTTTATTCAAGTAGAAGTAATGCATGCATTGATGTCACCAACAAATGCAAATTTAAAAGGAATTCATGTAATGGAATATTGGTACATATATGTAATAACGATCAAATGGTACACAGGCATCTAATGTACCCGACGCATTTCACGAGACCCAGATTAGGTGGAAGACACCCATTTAGCCCAAACCTGGTCTGTGGTCACCCTTGCCATTATACACATTTATGCAGATATATTACACTTTGATTTGGCACTAGCTGTTGATTTTTTTAATGACCAGTTTGCATTCTAGCATTGGCATATATTCGGGCCCACCTGGTGTGTGGTTCCTTATTGGTGGCGGCATTGCCCGTTTTGCTTTGGGAGCTGCAAGGTGTATAAAAGGAGATTTCTTGTCTCCTGCTGTCCATACCTGCTTTTTGAGCGGGTGGGGACACCTACACATCGGCGCCATGCCCATGCGCCAGCTGTGTGACGTCGGTGATCTTGCGATGTCAGCGTGGCTGGACGCATTTCGTCATCTGGAATGCATGCATTGATGTCACTACTGTATTTATTGTTGCTACGCTTATTGGCCAAATGGTGCTCACCTCACTCAAAGTCCCAGGTAAATTTTCTGTTTTGTAGTATTAAAACTCCTGTACAGTTTTAAAGAGTAAGTAAACCCTGGTGGGTTTTACTTCCTCTTTGTTTCCCTGCAAAGGTAAAGCATAATGGGCTACTATGCATCGCATAGTAGCCCATTATGTGACACTTACCTGCAGGAGAAGCCCGTGATGTCCCTGTCTTCCTCGCTAGCAGCGAGCGTTCATTCTTCACCCCTCTTCCTTCCGGGGCCACGAACTCCGGCTCTGTGACTGGCCGGAGTCGCGTGACGTCACGCATGCACGCGGGAGCCACCACTCACGGAATGACCCAAGCTGTCAGATTTTTATTTTTGTACGTGTTGCTGTTGCTGTTGCAGATTTGCCCTTTCTTCCTGCCCAGTGAAACCATTGTCAGCAGGACAGGTGGTGAGGGTAAGTATGAAGCCCTGGACAGAAGTAAAAACTCAACAAGAATTCTTCTCTCTTCATCTATCCAAAACAAAAAAGTTTTTGGTTTGACATGGGTCAGTGGGATTATCCTTAAGGGCATATTAAACAAAGGTACTGTACATACAGTATATCTGAGTCCACCCGCTAAGCTGTTTCTTAATGGACCCTGAGGCTGTCCACAAGTCAACCACTTACTTAGCCTCACTCCACTGAGATCTCCAATGTGTGGACCTTCTGGCACTGCAAAGTCCTTTCTTCGAAAACCTTTCAATACATGGGTCGAATTTCAAAAGAATTTTATTTTGAAAATCTTATCTAAGAATTTTCGTTTGAATTTGCACCATTAGTGGGCCGCAGCAACGGCCGATTTTCATGCGGTCATCGAATTTGAGTGACCGGGCATGTTGGAAATTTTTTGAAAAACTAATGATTTTAGAATCAGTGATGGGAGAATGGTGTGAGAAATATAATAGAGAAAAAAAAATGCGCACGAGCAGAAGAAATGACAATTCCCAGAAAGAAAAGAAAACTACTGCCCACAAAAATTATTTTCTGTAGCCACATGAGGTGAAATAAAGGCTTGGTTGGTTGAATTTTGAAATCAATGGTGGCATCATCGAATCACAAAATTTCTGATTTTTGAAAGAAAATTCATTCGGAATTTGACCCATGTATGGCCTGCATAAGGCACTGCCCTTGGGACAGTGTCTGAGCTTTCTATAGAAAGATTATGGCTTACATGTGATTGCAGCAATTGCAGGATCGCTAAATTATTTCCTACTTCTATAGTAAACAAAGTAATTGTTCACTACTGTGTTCTAGAACCAGTGTGTTCTCTGTCATGGACCTGGGTGCCATCATGGGAGAGCCTGAGTGTCATTGGACATAGAGGTCTCTCAGGATTTGGGTGGCCACCTTGGATACAGGGTTTAAAAATATTACTTGAAATTAGAAGAATGTATGATATTGTCTGCTTTTTGGCTTCAAAACAACTGTTTGTGTTGTTCAGTTTCAGCTTCTCTCAGTCCAACTGACAAGGCTCTTCTTTTAGCTGCAACATTTTTACTGGTAAGCTCTGGAAAAAAGTATTTATTGTTATCTCTATTATGCAATAGAAACCACTTTTAGGATGCTCTAGATTCACATATATTTCTCATTTGAATTTTAGAACTACATGTTTTTTGAGATGAGCTAAAAGGAACACAGAAAATCAGCATGGCACACTCAAGAATGTCAAGAAAAAAATGTCTACATGACAGTAATGTGTGTATAAATTGCAGGAGCTGGAAGCTGTCTCATGAATGACCGAAAAATGTTGCTCAGCAATAGTGATGAGCCGAACACCCCCGGGTTCGGTTCGCACCAGAACCCGCGAACGGACCGAAAGTTCGCACGAACATTAGAACCCTATTAAATACAATGGATGCGAACGTTCGGATTCTAAAGTGCTAATTATAACGACTATTATCCATGTTATTGTCCTAAACAGAGTTTGGGAACCCGGGTTCTGCACCAGGGGACATGTATCAATGCAAAAAGAAGTTTTAAAAACAGACGTTTTCCGGGAGCAGTCATTTTAATGATGCATAAAGTGAAAAAAAAAAAGGCAAATATTCCTTTAAATATTGTACCTGGGGGGGTGTCTAAAGTATGCCTGTGAAGTGCCACGTGTTTCCCGTGTTTAGAACTGTCCCTGCACAAAATAACATTTCTAAAGGAAAAAAAAAGCCATTTAAAACTGCTTGCGGCTTTAATGTAATGTCTGGTCCCGGTAATATGGATGAAAATCTTTAAGAAAAATGGCATAGCTACCCCATCAACCCCCCCCTCCCCTACCCCAGCCCATTACCAGCCCCTTTGGGTCTTGTATGGATATTAAGGGGAACCCCGCACACAAAATAAAAAAGGCCCTATATACTCTGAACAGCCGTATACAGGCGGTGCATACAAGGCAGGGACTGTAGGTTTGTTCTTATGTAGAATCTGTTTGTAATTTTGAACAGCTACATTGTTTAAGTGTAGCTCCAGCCCAAATACCTATTTTTAAGCTTTTTGGAAAACATAGGGAAGGGTTATCACCCCTGTAACATTTGTTTTGCTGTCTGTGCCCCTGTTCAGAACATTTCACCTCACTTTGCGTCCCAATGACAACTGTTTTTGAAATGTGGTGTTTTTATTGAAACAAGGATTGGTGATAAAGCATCAGTAGAGAGGAGACACCTTTCTCCCATATTAATTCTTACAGGAGAGAATTTTCCTTCCAAGGGGTAGATTTCCTCTCACTTCCTGTTGTCTTCTTCCGTTTGCAAGTAGTAGTCGTTTGTAAGTTGGATGTTTGAAAGTAGGGACCTGCCGTATATACTCTGCAGAAATTGGCCCCTTAGGTGTTGGTGTTGGCACAACACTGTAAGCACTCACAGTTACTCTTGGTGGGTGCTGGAACGCCCTGCTGTCAACTATTATATCAGGAATTGTAATAACATATAATTGTTGAACAGTGGTAGTAAAAATTGGGCCTTTGATGGTGGTGCTGGTGCCACAACACTGTAAGGCCTGACAGTTACTCTTGGTGGGCGCAGCAATGGGCCCTGCTGTGAATTATTAGATCAATAATTATAATTGCATGCCCCTGTTGAACAGGGGCTGAAAAATTGGGCCTTTGGTGGTGGTGGTGGTGGTGGTGGTGGTGGTGGTGTTGACACAACACTGTAAGGCCTGACAGTTACTCTTGGTGGGCGCAGCAATGGGCCCTGCTGTGAATTATTAGATCAATAATTATAATTGCATGCCCCTGTTGAACAGGGGCTGAAAAATTGGGCCTTAGGCACTGGTGGCACAACACTGCAACCCCTCACAGATACTGTACTTGGAGCACAGCAATGAGGCCTGTTGCAAAGTATTTCATCAAAAATTGTAATTACACGCCCCTGTTAAACAGGGGCTGAAAAATTGGGCCTTAGCCACTGGTGGCGGCACCCATAAACCAAAATGATCTTCCAAGCTATCATCATTAATTGGATCATTGAGGAGGAGGAGGAGGATAGCCAGTCAACATAACAGCACAGGCACTCAGCATCAGCATCAGTCTTGAAGGGATGTGACATTTTAAAATCAATTAGTCTGTTATATCAGCATCAGGTGTGTGGTAGCTGGTGGTGATCCAAGACTGGTTCATCTTGATGAAAGTCAGTCGATCAACCGAGTAGGTGGACAGGCGCACCCTGTGATCTGTGACAAATCCTCCAGCAGCACTGAATGTGCGTTCTGAAAGAACGCTGGATGCAGGACAGGCCAGTAGCTCAATTGCATACTGTGCAAGCTCTGGCCAGTGATCCATCCTCAAGACCCAGTAAGCCAGAGGATTTTCGGTGGGGAAGGTGTCCAAGTCTGACCTTGCCCCTAGGTATTCCTGCACCATGTATATCAGACGCTGGCGATGGTTGCTGGAACCGATCATACTTTGGGGCTGCGGACTAAAGAATTGTCTGAACGCATCGGTCAGACGGACACCTTCCCCACCGCTCCTTCTTTGACTGCCCGAAGCCTCAGCAACTCGTTGTCCAGGACCAGGAGTTTGTAACCTCCCAGTCTCTGGGAACGCGTTGCACAGACCTTTCTGCAAGGCCTCCCGGAGTTGTCTCATCCTCTGCTCCCTCTGCGACGGTAAGATAAGGTCCGCAACCTTACCCTTGTACCGTGGATCAAGGAGAGTGGCCAGCCAGTAATGGTCCCTCTCCTTGATCCGAAGAATACGAGGATCCTTCCGCAGACTTTGCAGGATCAGGGAGGCCATGCAGCGTAGGTTAGCTGAGGCATTCAGTCCGGAGTCCTCTGGGTCACTAAGGACGACATGATCCGCAGCCACCTCCTCCCAGCCACGTACAAGTCCACTGGTTTCTTGGGACTGTAAATCATCCCTAAAAGACTGCTGCTGATGATGCTGAGTGCCAGCCTCCACCTCCATGCTGACACAATCCTCCTCCTCCTCCTCCTCCTCCTCCTCCTCTTCCTGTGCGATGGGTGGGACAGAAGGAACACTGTCTGGGTAAAGGGGGCCTTGAGAGGCAAGGAAGTCCTCCTCTTCCTGCCTCTGTTCTGCCTCAAGTGCCCTGTCCATTATTCCACGCAGCGTGTGCTCCAACAGGTGGACAAGAGGTACAGTGTCACTGATGCATGCACTGTCACTGCTCACCATCCTCGTGGCCTCCTCAAATGGTGCCAGGACAGTGCATGCATCCCTGATCATGCCCCACTGGCGTGGTGAAAAAAACCCGAGCTCCCCTGACCCTGTCCTGGTGCCGTAGTCGCACAGGTACTCATTGATGGCCCTCTGCTGCGTGTGCAGCCGCTGCAGCATGGCCAACGTTGAGTTCCACCTGGTGGGCATGTCACATATAAGGCGGTTCTTGGGCAGGTTCAACTCCTTTTGCAGCTCAGCCAGGCGAGCACTGGCATTATAAGATCTGCGGAAATGCACACAGACTTTCCTGGCCTGCCTCAGGACATCCTGTAAGCCCGGGTACCTGCCCAAGAACCGCTGCACCACCAGGTTAAGGACGTGAGCCACACAGGGCACATGGGTCAGTTGTCCCTGTCGGAGGGCGGAGAGGAGGTTGGTGCCATTGTCGCAAACCACCATTCCTGGTTTAAGCTGGCATGGCGTCAACCACCTCTCGGCCTGCCCCTGCAGAGCAGACAGGACCTCTGCCCCAGTGTGGCTCCTGTCCCCCAAACACACCAGCGCAAGCACGGCATGGCATCTTTTTGCCTGCGTACTTGCGTAGCCCCTTGAACGCCTACGGAGCACCGCTGGTTCCGAGGACAAAGCACAGGAAGAGGCCATGGAGGAAGAAGAAGAGGAGGGGGTGGAGGAGAGAGGTGTGTCACAACCAGTAGTAGCATTTTGGAGGCGTGGAGGTGGAACAACCTCCAACACTACTGCACCTTGTCCTGCATCCTTCCCAGCTGCCAAAAGAGTGACCCAATGGGCCGTGAAAGAAAGGTAACGTCCCTGTCCATGCCTGCTGGACCATGAGTCAGCGGTAATATGCACCTTACCGCTGACCGCCCTGTCCAGCGAGGCCAAGACATTGCCTTCCACATGCCTGTAGAGAGCCGGAATCGCCTTCCGTGAGAAAAAGTGGCGTTTGGGAACCTGCCACTGAGGAACCGCACATTGCACAAACTCACGGAAGGGGGCCGAGTCTACAAACTGAAAAGGCAGCAGTTGAAGCGCTAGCAATTTAGCCAAGCTAGCATTCAACCGCTGGGCATGTGGATGGCTGGGAGTGAACTTCTTTCGACGGTCCAGCAGCTGGGGCAGGGAAATTTGCCTGCTAGAATCGGACGTCGGTGTACTGCTAGCAGAGTGGCCGCAAGTACTTGGCTGTGACACACCTAATTCTACACCTTCATTCCTCTCAGTGCAGGTTTCAGAGAGGAGTGAAGGTATAGTGGGGTTGGAGATCCCAGCTGATGCGGTGCAAGGAGAGGTCCGCTTTGTTCTTTGGTGTGGGTCTTTAAGGTAGGCTTGCCAACGAGCTGCATGGCAGGTCAACATATGTCTGATCAAGCATGTGGTGCCCAAGCGGCTGATGTTTTGGCCACGCGATATACGCTTGAGACATATGTTGCAAACAGCAGCTGTGCGATCTGATGCACTCGCCTCAAAAAAGGCCCACACCAAAGAACTTTTTGAATGACGGGCAGAGGCAGCGCCCTGCACAGGCGGAGCTCTGTGGTGTGATTCCGTCGGTGTGCTGCCCATACGCTGGCCACCCAAGGGCATCCTGCCTCGTTGGAGATGTGCCTCCTCCTCATCCTCCTCCTCCTCCTCTCTCCTATTAGGCACCCACGTGGAGTCAGTGACCTCATCATCCCCTCCCTCCTCATCACTGGAGCCAATCTGGCAGTGTGCTGCAGCTGCTGGAGCATGACTGCCAGATTGGTGTCCTTCTTGAGCATCCCCTCTCTCTGCTCTCACGCTACTGCCTTCCTCTATCTGGGTATCATCATCAGATCCTTCGAAACGCTGGGCATCCTCCTGGAGCATGTACCCAACACTTTGCTCAAACAGTTCGGGGGACTCCTCAGGAGGAGGACATGGTGGGTCTAGGGAAGGATTGACTAATGAAGATAATGATACCAGAGAAGAGGACGCTTTGGCAGCTGCTTTGCCAGTACCCTGAGCCTGGGTGAGAGAGGATGAGGAGGATGAGGTGGGCTTGGTCATCCACTCTACCAAGTCTTCGGCATGATGTGGCTCAACATGTCCAGCTGCCGAAAAGAAGGACAAGCGTGTCCCATGGCCATGTGCTGATGACAATGCACCGCGTCCACGACCAGCACTGTTGCCCCCAGACACAGAGCTTGCTTGCCCTCTTTTTTTGCCTCCTGACTGTCTGCCTCTCCTTGTTTGCCTTCCAGACATTTTAATGGTTCCCTCACTGTCCTTCTCTGTCCCTATAAACAAGATTTAGCACAGAATAGCACACTGATAGTTTCCACGAGTGTCCTTCTCTGTCCCTAAACTCAAGGATTTCAAATATGGTTCAGCAAGATTGGTTTAGCACAGAATAGCACACTGATAGTTTCCCTCACTGTCCTTCTCTGTCCCTACAAACAAGATTTAGCACAGAATAGCACACTGATAGTTTCCACAAGTGTCCTTCTCTGTCCCTAAACTCAAGGATTTCAAATATGGTTCAGCAAGATTGGTTTAGAACAGAATAGCACACTGACAGTTTCCCTCACTGTCCTTCTCTGTCCCTACAAACAAGATTTAGCACAGAATAGCACACTGATAGTTTCCACGAGTGTCCTTCTCTGTCCCTAAACTCAAGGATTTCAAATATGGTTCAGCAAGATTGGTTTAGAACAGAATAGCACACTGAAACTTTCCCTCACTGTACCTCTCTGTCCCTAAACTCAAGGATTTCAAATATGGTTCAGCAAGATTGGTTTAGAACAGAATAGCACACTGATAGTTTCCCTCACTGTCCTTCTCTGTCCCTACAAACAAGATTTAGCACAGAATAGCACACTGATAGTTTCCATGAGTGTCCTTCTCTGTCCCTAAACTCAAGGATTTCAAATATGGTTCAGCAAGATTGGTTTAGAACAGAATAGCACACTGACACTTTCCCTCACTGTACCTCTCTGTCCCTAAACTCAAGGATTTCAAATATGGTTCAGCAAGATTGGTTTAGAACAGAATAGCACACTGACAGTTTCCCTCACTGTCCTTCTCTGTCCCTACAAACAAGATTTAGCACAGAATAGCACACTGATAGTTTCCACGAGTGTCCTTCTCTGTCCCTAAACTCAAGGATTTCAAATATGGTTCAGCAAGATTGGTTTAGAACAGAATAGCACACTGACACTTTCCCTCACTGTACCTCTCTGTCCCTAAACTCAAGGATTTCAAATATGGTTCAGCAAGATTGGTTTAGAACAGAATAGCACACTGACACTTTCCCTCACTGTACCTCTCTGTCCCTAAACTCAAGGATTTCAAATATGGTTCAGCAAGATTGGTTTAGAACAGAATAGCACACTGACACTTTCCCTCACTGTCCTTCTCTGTCCCTACAAACAAGGTTTAGCACAGAATAACACACTGACACTCTCCCTACCTATCCTTATTTGTCCCTAAACACAAGGAATCCAGGATTAGTAAAGGAAAAAAAATGACACTGTCCCTGCCTATGCTTCTCTTTCCCTGCTCCGGAACACACTACACAAGGCCGCCGCGCTGGCGGCCTTTTATAGTGTGGGGCGTGTACTAAACCCCCTCAGCAATAATTGGCCACAGGCATCCTGCCTGTGGCCAATCATTGCTTTCCTCGCTGCCGGCGCTGTGATTGGCCAAGCATGCGGGGTCACAGTGCATGCTTGGCCAATCACAGCGCCTGGATGACACTGCGATGGCGTAGTACATTGTGGGCCGTTCGCGTCACTCGAATTTGGCGCGAACGGCCCAAATCGTTCGTTCTTCGTCGAACGATCGAACAGCCGATGTTCGAGTCGAACGTATGTTCGACTCGAACACAAAGCTCATCCCTGCTCAGCAATAAAAAAAAAAAAAAAACTAACTATTCAGTTGCTGTAGCTGGAAATGTTTCTATTTCTTGAACATGATATTAATGAATAAACATTATTATAATGGTGTCTGCTGAATTATGATGTAAGAATCCATGCTACAAATTAAAGTGAAGTTGAATTTTTTAAAAGTGTTCAAGTTAGATGTGGGAACTTGATTTAAACTCAACTTCATGTAATGCTTTTTTAATTAGCCAGGCATCTTTAAAACAAAAAATTCAGCTCTGGTTGTAATCATTTTCTATCTAGGATGTCGTCCATTGAGAAGAAATGGCTGCACACCGGGATTATCGATCCAACATAGATATATTTGAACAAACTGGTAATCTTGACTGCCAACCAAGACAAGAACAACAAGGAGGTAACACGTTTCACACTGCGGTTTGAAGAAGCACTTTTGCAGTGTGAAACGCGTCAGTTTTCCGTTGTTCTTGTCTTGGTTGGCAGTCATGAGTACCAGTTTGTTCAAATAAATCTATGTTGGATCGATATTTCTGGTGTGCAGCTGTTTATTTTTTTCCTATTACTTTCGGTGGCGAGCCCTTGCTTGCACCCAGCATATCCGGATCTATTTCATTGGGATCACCTGGAGCGGCGTTACCTACTTGGATTTTGTCATCCATTGAGGCAGCCACTCTACTTCTTCATCATGTCATAGCTAGCAGTGGTGGAGCAGTATGGGTCCCACTAAATCCTAATGGTCTTAAAGAAGACAACATACTGTTCTCGTATCTGAATTCTGAGAACCAGCTAAACTGCATACTGGCAGCTTGACCAGCTTCAGAAAAAATTAAAGAAATGTCAATTGGTTATAATAAGAGATCTAAACCTTTAGAAATTAATGTTTGGACTGATGTTGCTTTTTACAAATATACTGTAAACGCCTCAGGAATCCATCCTCAGGAAAGATAAACTTGTTAATTCTCAAGGCCAACCATTGAGTGCTAGTACAGTGTTTCTCAACTCCAGTCCTCAAGGAGCCCCAACAGGTCATGGTTTCAGGCTTTCCATTATTTTGCACAGGTGATTTGATCAGTTTCACTGCCTTAGTAATTACCACAGCCCTTTCATCTGAGGGAAATCCTGAAAACATGACCTGTTGGGGTGTCTTGAGGACTGAAATTGAGAAACACTGGGCTAGTACATACAATACAGGGTTGTGTCACCTACAAGGCATCCTAAGTAGGTTTTTACTTGAGTAATGGGCATATCTTTTTGGCATATCTAATGAACCCAAACTTAGAGGTGAATCCCATTGAATTCTATGGGGGTGAATCTTGTTAAATTCTGGCATATTTATGGGCTAATTGGCCAACTACTTTAATTAAAGGCATTGGAAACTGGGCACTGCCTTGTGGGACATGCAACACCTAAAATGGACAAATCCTTTAAATACCATGCTCAGGGGATGCATTAACCACTTTCTGACCTGCCACCGTAAGTATACTACGGTGGGATGGCACATGCAGGCACAATCACGTACATGTATGCATGGGCGTCCGCAAAACTTTTTTCAGGGGGGCATAATTTTAAGGTCACCCATGCTCCACCCCTTTTCGAAAATTGAATTATCACGGTCAGAGACTGCGGACATAGTACAGATACACCCAGATACATTACACCCCCATACACACAGATACACCCACATACATTACACCCCCATACACACAGATACACCCAGATACATTATACCCTCATACACCCAGATACATTACACCCCCATACACACAGATACACTACACCACCATACACACAGATACATTACCCCCCCCCCATACACAAAGATACATTACACCCCCCATACACACAGATATATTACACCCCCCATACACACAGATATATTACACCCCCATACACACAGCTAAATTACACCCCCATACACACAGTTTACACCTGGATACATTGCACCCCCCATACATTACACACACAATCATTAGTATGGAGAACTCCCCTCAAATCAATTTGCAACCTTCAGATGACAGACAGAATTAAATGGATTACCAACCCCAAAAAAGGCAGATGAAAGTCTCCAACAACAGCTGCACATGTCAAGCAGCTCAGATGAGGCTGGGGCCCCATGCGGTGGGTGTTCTTGGGGCCCCTATCTAGAAGGGAGCACTGGGCCTCTCGCACATGTCCAGGCAGAGCACACACAGATAGCAGTCCGAGCCACGGAGGAGGAGAGGAGATAAATCATCAGTGATCTGGTCGGGCTGAGCATTAGCAGACGCTGTCCAGGCAGCAGGTGAAAGGTAACAGGCAAGCTGCGGGAGAGCTTTGCATTTCCTGCCTCTAGCCACGCTGCCTCCCCTCAGCTCAGGGGCCGCAAACACCATAACTCCATGTTGTGTATGTGACTCCCATCCAGTGTTGCCAACCTACCAGATTGAAATTTACTGGCACGACACCCGAAATTTACTGGCACAGCCACGTTTTTACTGACATTTCACAAAAGTTACTAAATTTAATTTTTAGGTGCAAATTTCAGTATTTAGGCTACAAACAAGTACGCTAGGCAAATAGCAATGTGATTTAAGGTAGATATCAAGGTAAAAAAAATATTTTTGTTATTTTCGATATAATAAGGGCAAATTATTTAGTCACATCACCCCCGGCCTCCATCCCCCTCTGCCACCAACACCCCCTGCCTTCACCCCCCTCTGCGGTGCCACAATCTCCCCCTGCCTCCAATCTCCCTCAGGCCCCCTGCCTCCATTGTCCCCTGCCTCCATCCCCCTGTGCGGTGCCACCAACAACCCCCGTCTCCATCCCCCACCCTCTGCGGTGCCACCATCCCCCTCTGTGGTGCCACCATCACCCCCTGCCTCCAATCACCTCCTGCCTCCAATCTCCCCCTGCCTCCATTGCCCCCTGCCTCCATCCCCCTCTGCGGTGCCACCATCTCCCCCTGCCTCCAATCTCCACCTGCCTCCATTTAACCCCCTGCCACCATCGTCCCCCTCTGCGGTGCCACCATCACCCCCTGCCTCCATCGCATTCCCCTCTGCCACCATCACCTGATGTCACTGTCGGCTGGGCTGTCTGTCACTCTGTCCGTCCCCGACTCCCCTGTGAACTTTGTATTGCCTGGATGCAGCAGGCTCCTCCATTCCGCCACCGCCACGTGCTGCACAGCCTCCGAGCCCTGACTCCTGCTCCAGTGCTGTGCTCCTCCATACTCCTGGTTAGTTACAGATTTAAAATTCTGGTGCACGCGCGCCTGGCGGGATGTCCTAATACATCACTCGCCGACCTGTGCGGCACAGCCTCTGTGAAATCCACCGGCCGAATACAGCATATGCTCGGCTCGGCAACCTCCAGAACTGCTTATGCGCAGTTCCAAGCCGAACCAATCTTGGCTATTTTTACTGGCACATTCCCGCAACTACGGACTTTTACGTACGGAGGGGAAAAGTGCCTGTTTTTACGGACTGTCCGTAAAAATACGGACGGTTGCCAACACTGCTCCCATCCCTGGGACATGCAGCGCAGCGCCCCTGACTGATTGTGTGCACTTGCCTATGGGTAGCACTAGCCCTGCCCATACCCGCGGATGCCCATGCATGCATGTGATTGTGCCTGCTCCAGTTTAGGAGGGCCATTTCAGGGACATGTCTTTTGCCTAAATTTGGGATGTACAGTATGCTATTGACTACAGAAAAAACAGGCTGAGTCTACTTATGTAATGATCATGGTGCTTGGAAAGTATGTTGTCTATATCCCAGCCTAGGGTTGGCCATAGGTTGTTTTTTTATTTTTTTATCAGCCAGCGGACACAATTGAGGTGGATAGAGGAATCCTCCCCGCTGTGCTATTTTATTTTTGACAGCTGCAACTTTCTCTGTCAGTGCAGCAGCAGCCGCTGATTCAATTCAAAATTTTCAACATTCCTATTAGATCAAGTTGTGTTGAGCAGAAATGGCAATAGATGGATCAAAATTTGACCAGTCCCTGTTGAACTGGTCAAGTTTTGATCCATCCATGGCCAGATTAACACTTTACCTCTGGGTTGAAAGATTCCAAGATTCCAAGTAAGCTGTGAAAGTGGTTTGGCTGACTTTACTTGATCTGGATATTCACACATTTGCACAGCATGCATCTCCATTATAATGGGCGCAGTGAATGTGGTAAAAATTCCCATTGTAAAGAACACCCAATTGTGTGCAGGGAAAATACAATAAAAAGAACAAAACAAAAAACATATACATGATTAGATGATGAAGGTCAGGACAGCTTTAATTCATTCACTAAACTCTGTGACAAATTCCCTCGCAAAGTGAACAGTCTATTTGTCTTAGGTAAATAAACCCTATTACTCTTTCGTTCATGGAGGGACACAGCTTCAGTCTTGACAAGTGGGTATTAGCCTTCAATTAGTAGTGACTAGGCAGAAAAAGTGTTAACAACTTCAGAGCTGAAAAGCTCCACCCAGGGGGCGGTCCTACTGGCTATATCCCCTCAGCCTGCACTAAGCAGATCAGTTTTTTTCTGCCTAGCATAGGAGAAGGACATGGCTCCCTTCGGGCCCGTAGCTCCGAGGGTCTTTTCTACGTTCTACATTTTTTTCCTGCGATCTTCGATCAACTGCCGACTGGGTGACAGGCTGGATCCCAGATCCTTGTAGTCTCCCCAGTTTTCGGCCATCAGGCGTGTGCCGACCCTAGCAACGCGCTGAGTTTTCCACGACATGCCCGTCGCTCCACGGGTGGCCGGTGAGCTTCGTGCTCCAGGGCATGTATATGACCGGTCTCTATGGCTGAATCACAGCATGCCGGGCTGACAGTCACCTCCGTAACCTCGGGGAAGATGGTCTGTCTGGAATGTATTCCAGCATAATCCACGCAGGAAGGGTAAGTAGCTTCCCCTGCTTCGGCAGGAGAACTTGGCTGGATATTCTTGGAGGGATCAAGTAAGTGGTTTTACCCTTTCTTTCCTCTCTCCCTGCCTTCCCTCCTCCCTGGGCTCTGCAAGCTAGGCTGGCTGCTGGGTGCTGGGGGTTCACCTGGGGGGCTCTATCTGGAGCGGGAACTGCGCTGTATGGCTGTCATTGGGAATGTCAGTTTTCTGCTTACCTGTGTGTTTCTCCTCCATGCTGTTGGCGGCCATTTTCTTGTGGTTCATGCCTGTTTTGGCCTCTATCTATCGCTCAGCGGCCATTTTCTTGTGGTCCGCACCTGCTAGCTCTATCTGCCGCTCGGTGGCCATTTTCTTGTGGTCCACGCCTGTGTTGGCCTCTGTCTACCGCTCGGCGGCCATTTTCTTGTGGTCCGTGCCTGTATGGATCTATCGCTGCTCGGCTGCCATTTTCTTGTGGTCCGCGCCCGCTTTGGCCTCTGTTGACTGCTGGGCGGCCATTTTCTTGTGATTCACGCCGTTCTTCAGTACGACCGCTCAGCGGACATTTTGTGGAAGTCTTTGGCCTCTAGGGTGCATTCACAGGCGCGCAATAGACAGACACATGCTGACGGGGATTCAGACTGACACAGGCTATGGGAGAGCATCTCTGGCGGGAGCAGACAGCAGCAGTAACAGTGACCGTCTTAAGGGTGGTGAGTCCTCTGGGAGACCCTGCATCTCTGTAACAGCTAGGAGGGTGGGCTGTTGATACCTTGCCTGGAGTCCCTGTGGGTGTCAGGCGTGTGGGTCAGCAGACGTTTTTTCCCCTGAGACACCTGAGTTGGCAATTGGTGCCCCTGCTATATCAGTGGACGCTATGTCGGCAATCCTGGAGGCCTTTTGTTGCCAAGGTGGAAGCGGCGCGTGGGAACACGGGGGGTAGGAAGTGCCCCCTCCCCCGCCATCTTCTGGGGATAATTCTGATGCAGAGCCAGGCCCAGCTGTGGCTCATGGCCCTGATTCTGATGCGTCAGCGGCTGCGGACCGTGACCGGTCGGACAGTGAGGATGACTCCAGGTCCGGGTCAGAACGCGAAAAGGCTTGGTATCTATCACCGCAGTGCGGGTTACGCTGAAATTGAAGAATTCTGCAGAACAGCAGAGACGGCGGTTCCCTTTGGGTTCCGTAAGCCGGCCCGCATTGCCAAAGTGTTTCCTTGTATGTCTTATCTTGATAAGTTTTTATACAAGGAGTGGGGAAAAACCACTGAAGGTTTTTTCAGCCCCAAAAAATTTGGCGTCCGGTACCCCTTTTAGGAGAGTTTCCTGAAAAAATGGACCTCTCCCCCGATAGTGGACCCCCCTGTGTCCAGACTTAACCAAGTAACCACGAGTCCAGTGGAAGGGGCTCCTGTCTTCAAGGACCCTGCGGACAAGAAGGCTGAGGCAATCGCTCGCTACCTATACACAGTAGTGGGCTCAGCAGTGCGTCAAGCAATGGCTGGGGCTTTGGTGTCTCAGACACTTACTGAGTGAGCAAAAATGCTACTCCAGGGGACACGGGAGGCTCCTCTGGACGAGGTAGCTTTAGCCGACCAGTTGGTACAGGGCTTTAAGTTTGTCTGCGAGTCAGACATGGATACTATCCCCTTGCTGTCCAGAGCCTCGGTTTATGCGGTGGTGTTATGCCACCTGGTTTGGCTAAGTGCTGGTCCAAAAACTTCCAAGAAGGCCTTATTGGACCTGGCCTTTAAGGGTGACAGTCTTTTTTGGAGCTTCTCTGGATGACATCATTAAGGATGCCACAGGAGGTAAGAGCTTGCTGCTCCCGCAATCCAAAAAGGGGTAAGGAGCAACGCCATAGGCAAGGGCCCTCCTTCACCATGCACAAGCAGTTCTTTTGTCCGCCTAGGACGGCAAGTAAACGACCCCAGGCCGATAAAGCGTCCCTGGTTTTGCAAGCCCAACCTTGCTTGCCTACGGAACAGATTTTTTTCCCTCTAAACCACCAGCTTCAGCCGACTCATCGGGAAGTCCTATATGGGGCGGTTCAAGACCTGCTGATACGCAGGGTGGTCCTTCCTGTCTCAGTACAGGAACAGGTTCAGGGGTTCTACTCAAATCTGTTCATAGTGCTGAAGGAGGGGGTTCGTCCAATCTTGGAGCTCAGGACCCTCAAGTGCTTTGTGAAAGTACAAAGATTCCGGAAAGGAGTTGGCTCACTCTGTTATCGCTGCCCTCCATCCGGGGGATTTTCCGGCATCCTTGGTCATCAAGGATGCATGCTTGCATGTCCCCATATGCACCAGGCATCAGAGATGTCTGCGTTTGGCAGCCGGGGAAGACCACTACCAATGGTGGCTCTCCCCTTTTGCCTGGCATCGGCACCAAGGGTGTTTACCAAGGTGCTTGCCCTGATTCTGACCCTACTAAGACAGCAGGGCATCGCTATCATGGGCAACTTGGATGATCTTCTTCTGAGGGCCACTTCAAACTCAAAATTAGAGGTGAGCGTGTCTATAACCTGTCAGACCCTCCGATCCTTGGTTGGATGCTGAACACTCAGAAGACAGTATTGGTACCGTCTCAACTCCTAGTGTATCTAGGGTTGATTCTGTACTCCTCAGAGGTGAAAGTTTTTTCCTCCCAATGGGAAAGTTGCAGACCCTTCGGGCTGCGGTGCGGCAGTTGACATCCCAAAGATGGTCGTCACGCCATTTTTTCAGGCAGGTCCTGGGCCTCATGGTAGTCTCTTTCGAGGTGGTACCATATGCACTATTTCACACGCGAGTGTTACAGAAGGTAATTCTGTCCAGAGGGTCAAGTGCCCTTCATCCCCGGATTGTCAAAATCCAGGTGAGCCACCTAGTCAGGACCTCCCTAGTTGGTGGCCGACATCTCCAGCACTTCTGTCTGGGAAGTCGTTCCTTCCTTCCTTCTTTTTTTACTGGATGGTGGTCACGGCGGACGCCTGTCTTCCCGGTTGGAGAGGACTCTGGGGAGCTCTGTCAACCCGGGTCGCTGGACTCCGGAGGAATCCCACTTGCCGATCATTGTCCTGGAACTCCGGGCGATCTGGCTTTGCCTCTCCACGTGGTCTCAGAGGCTACAGTGGCGTCCTATCAGAATCCAGTCGGACAAACACCACAGTGGTGGCGTATGTCAATCATCAAGGAGGAACAAGCAGCTCTGCTGCAGCATCGGAGGTCGCTCACCTCCTAAGGGGGGCAGAAAGGAGGCGTTTCAGCTCCTTTGACAGAGGGCAGGCACGCCAGTCGTATATCTCCTGGCTTCTCGACTCAATCGGAAGGTATTGAGGTTGTGGCCAGGTCAAGAGACCCATGGGCAAACACGACAGATGCATTGGTGACACCGTGGAGCCAGTACTGGCTAATCTATGCCTTTCCTCCTCTGAAGCTCCTTCCTCAGCTGCTTTGCGGACTGGAGGCTGAGAGGATTCCAATGGTCCCAATTGCTCTGGATTGGCCTCGGCGTCCTTGGTATGCCGCTCTAGTGCGTTTGGTACCAGACGCCTTTTGGCATCTACCGCTGACAAGGACCTGCTGTCGCAAGGTCCCATACGCCATCCTGTTTTTACAGTCACTGGCTTAACGACATGGCTTGAGAGCCAGGTGCTAAGAGACCGAGCCCTGTCATACTCGGTGATCTCTACCATGAGGAGTGCTCGGAAATCATCCCCTAGGAAGATTTACCATCGCACTTGGAAGACCTACATATCCATTTGTGAGGAAATGAGGTGGCATCCGCGTACTTATTTGGTTCCAGAGTCCTGCTGTTCTTACAGCGTGGGGCGGACCAAAAATTTTGCTTTAAGTACAATTAAGGGGCAGATATCTGCCTGGCTGTCTTTTTTCAACTACCCCTGGTGGCTCACTCTCTAGTGAGAACGTTTGTACAGAGGGTTCAGCAAGGCGGCCCCTCCGGTCCACTCTCCACTACCTCCATGAGGCTTGTGTAGCAGACATCCTTTTGGCGTCTACCTCTACAAGAGGACCTGCTGTCGCAGGGTCCCATATGCCATCCTGCTTGCAGTCAATGGCTTTAATGGCATGGCCTCTAGGTGCCTCAAAAACCACAGTTTGATAACATCAGGGAGATTCCTTTGTGACACTTTCTCAGAAAGTGGTCCTTTTGGTGGCTGTTATGCCAGTTAAAGACGGGTTTCTGAGCGGGCAACCTTGTCATGCAAGCCTCCCTATCTGATCTTCCACAAGGATAAGGTGGTGCTGCATCCACAGCCTTCTTTTCTTCCTAAGGTCGTGTTTCGACCTTCCATCTCAAAGAAGATATTGTACTGCCATCCTTGTGTCCTCATCCGTCAGATCCTAAGGAGAAGACGTTGCATTCCTTGGACGTTGTCCGAGCTCTGAGAGTATGCTTGTCTGGTACTGCTCCGTTCCGGAGTCCAGACTCATTGTTTGTTTCGGTGACTGGTCCCAAGTAGGGCCCAGCGGTCTCGTCAGCCACCATCTGTAGGTGGACCTAACAGATCGTGATCAGGCTTACGCCATGAAGGGTCAGGCGCCTCCCTTTCCCGGTACATTCGACCAGGGCAAGAGGTGCCTCTTGGGTTAACGGCATGGCATCTCTGTGCTTTAGAAACCACCGTTTGAGGACATCAGGGAGATTCCCTTGTCGACACTTTCTCAGAAAGTGGTCCTTTCGGTGGCTGTTACGTCAGTTAAAATGGGTTTCTGAGCTGGCAGCCTTGTCATGCAAGGCTCCCTATCTGATCTTCCACAAGGATAGGTGGTGCTGCGTCCACAGCCTTCTTTTCTTCCTAAGATCATTTCGACCTTCCATCTCAAGGAAGACATTGTTTTGCCATCCTTGTGTCCTCATCCGTCGAATCCTAGGAGACGACGTTGTATTTCTTAGACGCCCTCCAAGCTCTGAGAGCATCAAGCATCTGTTTCACCAGGTGTGCAAGATGGCGACCTGCTCGTCCGTTCACACTTTCACTAAACTTTTAAACATATTAAACGTGTCCATTCATGAACGAAAGAGTAAAAAGGATTTTTGTACTCACCGTAAAATCCTTTTCTCTGAGTTCATGGACGGACACAGCACCTACCCCTCGTTTTTAAGTTTGTACTGCTTTTTGACAAACTGATCTGCTTAGTGCAGGCTGAGGGGACATAGCCAGTAGGACCGAAAGATGTTATGCTGAGTAAATAGATACCTAACAAGCCATGCTTTACAATTGCGCAAACTCGTGGAATGGTGACAAACTACGGTACTTAAAAATCAGAGGAGGTCTAGTGTTAAAATTTTTGCTCTCGCTCTAACGATTATGGTGATACCCCACGTTTGGTTTGAACACTGTTTAACCACTTAAGCCCCGGACCATTTGGTAGCTAAAGGACCAGAGGTGATTTCAGAATTTTGCACTGCGCTGCTTTAACTGTAAATTGTGCGGACATGCAATGTTGTACCCAAACGAAATTTGCGTCCTTTTCTTCCCACAAATAGAGCTTTCTTTTAATGGTATTTGATTGCCTCTGCGATTTTTATTTTTTGCGATATAAACGGAAAAAGACCGAAAATTTTGAAAAAAAATGATATTTTCTACTTTTTGTTATAAGAAAAATCGAATAAACTCAATTTTAGTCATACATTTAGGCCAAAATGTATTCAGCCACATGTCTTTAGTAAAAAAAATGTCAATAAGCGTATATTTATTGGTTTGCGCAAAAGTTATAGCGTTTACAAACTAGGGTACATTTTCTGGAATTTACACAGCTTTAAATTTATGACTGCCTATCTCATTTCTTGAGGTGCTAAAATGGCAGGGCAGTACAAACCCCCCCCCCCCCCCAAATGACCCCATTTTGGAAAGTAGACACCCCAAGGAAATTGCTGAGAGGCATGTTGAGCCCATTGAATATTTTTTTTTTGTCCCAAGTGATTGAATAATGACAAAAACAAAATAAAAAATTACAAAAAGTTGTCACTAAATGATATATTGCTCACACATGCCATGGTTATATGTGGAATTGCACCCCAAAATACATTCTGCTGCTTCTCCTGAGTACGGGGATACCACGTGTGGGACTTTTTAGGAGCCTAGCCACGTACGGGACCCCGGAAACCAAGCACCGCCTTCAGGATTTCTAAGGGCGCAAATTTTTGATTTCACTCCTCACTACCTATCACAGTTTCGAAGGCCATAAAATGCCAAAATAGCACAAAACCCCCCCCCCCCCCAAATGACCCCATTTTGGAAAGTAGACACCCCAAGCTATTTACTGAGAGGCATGTTCAGTCCATGGAATATTTTATATTTTGCCACAAGTTGCAGGAATATGACAAACTTTGTTTTTTTTGCACAAAGTTGTCACTAAATGATATATTGCTCACACATGCCATGGGCATATGTGAAATTACACCCCAAAATACATTCTGCTGCTTCTCCTGAGTACGGGGATACCACATGTGTGGGACTTTTTGGTAGCCTAGCCGCGTACGGGACCCCAAAAACCAAGCACCGCCTTCAAGGTTTCTAAGGGCATACATTTTTGATTTCACTCCTCACTACCTATCACAGTTTTGAAGGCCAAAAAATGCCAAGATAGCACAAAACCCCCCAAAATGACCCCATTTTGGAAAGTAGACACCCCAAGGAAATTGCTGAGAGGCATGTTGAGCCCATTGAATATTTTTTTTTTGTCCCAAATGATTGAATAATGACAAAAAAAAAAAAATGTACAAAAAGTTGTCACTAAATGATATATTGCTCAAACATGCCATGGTTATATGCGGAATTGCACCCCAAAATACATTTGGCTGCTTCTCCTGAGTACGGGGATACCACATGTGTGGGACTTTTTGAGAGCCTAGCCGCGTACGGGGCCCTGAAAACCAAGCACCGCCTTCAGGATTTCTAAGGGCACAAATTTTTGATTTCACTCCTCACTACCTATCACAGTTTTGAAGGCCATAAAATGCCAAGATAGCCCAAAACCCCCACAAATGACCCCATTTTGCAAAGTAGACACCCCAAACTATTTGCTGAGAGGCATGGTGAGTATTTTACAGCTCTCATTTGTTTTTGAAAATGAAGAAAGACATTTTTTTATTTTTTTATTTTTTTTTCAATTTTCAAAACTTTGTGACAAAAAGCGAGATCTGCAAAATACTCAACATACCTCTCAGCAAATAGCTTGGGGTGTCTACTTTCCAAAATGGGGTCATTTGGGGGGGTTTGTGCCATCTGGGCATTCCATGGCCTCCGAAACTGTGATGGGCAGTGAGTAGTGAAATCAAAAATTTACGCCCTTAGAAATCCTGAAGGCGGTGCTTGGTTTTTGGGGCCCTGTACGCGGCTAGGCTCCCAAAAAGTCCCACACATGTGGTATCCCCATACTCAGGAGAAGAAACAGAATGTATTTTGGGGTGCAATTCCACATATAACCATGGCATGTTTGAGCAATATATAATTTAGTGACAACTTTTTGTACATTTTTTTTTTTTCTTTTTGTCATTATTCAATCACTTGGGACAAAAAAAAAATATTCAATGGGCTCAACATGCCTCTCAGCAAATAGCTTGAGGTGTCTACTTTCCAAAATGGGGTCATTTGGGGGGATTTTGAACTGTCCTGGCATTTTATGCACAACATTAGGAAGCTTATGTCACACATCATCCACTCTTCTAACCACTTGAAAACAAAGCCCTTTCTGACACTTTTTGTTTACATGAAAAAAATATTTTTTTTGCAAGAAAATTATGTTGAACTCCCAAACATTATATATTTTTTTAAAGCAAAGGCCCTACAGATTAAAATAGTGGGTGTTGCATTTTTTTTTTCCACACAGTATTTGCGCAGCAATTTTTCAAACGCATTTTTTGGGGGAAAAAAACACTTTTTTTATTTTTAATGCACTAAAAAACACTATATTGCCCAAATGTTTGATGAAATAAAAAAGATGATCTTAGGCCGAGTACATGGATACCAAACACGACATGCTTTAAAATTGCGCACAAACGCGCAGCGGCGACAAACTACTTTCATTTTTAAAAGCATTTAAAAGCCTTTACAGGTTACCACGTTAGATTTACAGAGGAGGTCTACTGCTAAAATTACTGCCCTCAATCTGACCTTCGCAGTGATACCTCACATGCATGATGCAATTGCTGTTTACATATGACGCTAGACCGACGCTTGCGTTCGCCTTTGCGCAAGAGCAGGGGGGGACAGCGGTGCTTTTTTTTTTATTATTATTATTTATTTTGCTTTTTTATTTTATTTTTAAACTGTTCCTTCCATTTATTTATTTTTTACCATTTTTATTGTTATCTCAGGGAATGTAAATATCCCCTATGATAGCAATAAGTAGTGACAGGTACTCTTTTTTTGAAAAAAATTGGGGGGTTAGACCCTAGATCTTTCCTCTGCCCTCAAAGCATCTGACCACACCAAGATTGGTGTGATAAAATGCTTTCCCAATTTCCCAATGGCGCTGTTTATATCCGGGGGGGGGGCTTGTAAAAGCAGTCTAGAGGCTAATTATCTGCTTGAATTGCTTTTACATGAAAGCCGGCCACTGGCTGAAAAGAATGATACCAAGATGATACCTAAACCGGCAGGCATCATTCTGGTATAAACATTCAAAGTCCAGATACATACCAGTACGTTGCTGGTCCTTGTTGGACATGTATTGTAATCTTTTTTTTCATGCAGCCTGTTGGCTGAATGAAAAAAAGAGATTGATCGGTGGGTATGCCCACCATTAGAATACCTCCCTTCATCCACCCACTTCTAATGATGGGCATACATGCACCATTTATATATGCCGAAGCATGGGGGCATCCTCCCGCAAAAAAGTTATGCCGCGTACACACGGTCGGACTTTTCCACGGGCAAGCCTTTGTCGGAATTTCGACCGTATGTACGCGGCATAAAAGGTTATGCCGCGTACACACGGTCGGACTTTTCCACGGGCAAGCCTCCGTCTGAATTATGACCGTATATACGCGGCATTAGGAGCAAAATCGCTCCTCCGCCCCTGCTGCCCCCATGCTTCGGCATATATGCTCTTTTTTTTAACTGTGGTGGTGAAATCACCTCCTACAGCGTTGGAGTCACGGCTTTATGTATCGTGGGAGCAAACGCTGTTGCTGTCAAGATAAATAGATCCGCTCTGCAACTGAATGGTGTACCTCAGGCATCACTAAATGGCGGACCGCGGTCCGGTTCCGGCCCCAGTAGCCATACTAACCGGACCGCAGCCTCGCCAAATAGTTGCCTGTGTGTCCCACTCCTCCCCCCGCCGCCGGCTTGCCCGCCTGCCGCTATGTTCACAGCATGACAGGCGCGCCACGCACGGGTTGGTCTGTCCCTTCTGCTTCGCTGCAGTGTCTCCGCCCTCCGCCTGTCTTACTTACACAAGACGAGAAGCGCAGGTGCTCTGGACAAAGGGCGGGACTTTTTAAGTTAAGAAGCGTATGATTGGTTGCTACTCAGCGGGGCGGTCCCAGCAATCAATCACTCACCTTTAACTTGAAAAGTCCCGCCCGTTGTCCAGAGCGGCCGCGTTGAACGTCTTGTGTGAATAAGGTAGGGCTCTGTGGGGAGGGGGAAGTGCTGTGCTGTTATGAGGACAGGAGTCAGGGGTCTGTGATGGGGGGACCAGTCTGTTATTGTGGGGCCAGTCTGTGATGATGGGGGGGCCAGTCTGTGATGGGGTGCAGTCTGTGATGATGGGGGGGACCAGTCTGTGATGAGGGGGGCCAGTCTGTTATGTGGGACCAGTCTGTGATGAGGGGGCCAGTCTGTGATAGGGGTACCAGTCTGTGATGATGGGGGGCCCAGTCTGTGATGGGGGGACCAGTCTGTGATGGGGGGACCAGTCTGTGATGGGGGGGGGACCAGTCTGTGATGGGGGGGGACCAGTCTGTGATGGGGGGGGACCAGTCTGTGATGGGGGGACCAGTCTGTGATGGGGGGACCAGTGTGATGGGGGGGCCAGTCTGTGATGAGGGGGGCCAGTCTGTGATGAGGGGGGGACCAGTCTGTGATGGGGGGACCAGTCTGTGATGGGGGGGGCAGTCTGTGATGGGGGGCCAGTCTGTGATGAGGGGGGGCCAGTCTGTGATGAGGGGGGACCAGTCTGTGATGGGGGGACCAGTCTGTGATGGGGGGGCCAGTCTGTGATGAGGGGGGGCCAGTCTGTGATGAGGGGGGCCAGTCTGTGATGAGGGGGGCCAGTCTGTGATGAGGGGGGGACCAGTCTGTGATAGGGGGGACCAGTCTGTGATGAGGGGGGACCAGTCTGTGATGAGGGGGGACCAGTCTGTGATGAGGGGGGACCAGTCTGTGATGAGGGGGGACCAGTCTGTGAGGAGGGAGCACCAGTCTGTGAGGAGGGAGCACCAGTCTGTGAGGACGGAGCACCAGTCTGTGAGGAGGGAGCACCAGTCTGTGAGGAGGGAGCACCAGTCTGTGAGGACGGAGCACCAGTCTGTGAGGACGGAGCACCAGTCTGTGATGAGGGGGGGACCAGTCTGTGATGAGGGGGGGACCAGTCTGTGATATGGGGGACCAGTTTGTGATAGGGGACCAGTCTGTGATAGGGGACCAGTCTGTGATAGGGGACCAGTCTGTGATGAGGGAGGACCATTCTCTGATGAGGGGGCACCAGTCTGTGATGAGGGGGGGCACCAGTCTGTGATGAGGGGGGGGGCACCAGTCTGTGATGAGGGGGGCACCAGTCTGTGATGAGGGGGGCACCAGTCTGTGATGAGGGGGCACCAGTTTGTGATGGGGGGGCACCAATCTGTGATGAGGGGCCTGTGACGTGCACAGGAGGCTGCGATGTGGAGGATATCATGTGGCGTCATAGCACCAACATGACACTCGGACCTCCGCCAGGAGAAAAAATTTCTGACCGGACCCCCCCCTAAGCAAATGATGGTTAACATTAAACAAAGTAACATTACAGTACAACAGTAAGACCTTACCATACCATACCTGCAAAGCAAATACCAAAACAAAACCTAGTAAAAAATAAAACATTTTTTTAACGCAACCTTGCCTAAAATATATATATGCCGAAGCATGGGGGCATCCTCCCGCAAAAAAGTTATGCCGCGTACACACGGTCAGACTTTTCCACGGGCAAGCCTTTGTCGTAATTTCGACCGTATGCACGCGGCATAAAAGGTTATGCCGCGTACACACGGTCGGACTTTTCCACGGGCAAGCCTCCGTCGGAATTTTGACCGTATATACGCGGCATTAGGAGCAAAATCGCTCCTCCGCTCCTGCTGCCCCCATGCTTCGGCATATATGCTCTTTTTTTTTAACTGTGGTGGTGAAATCACCTCCTACAGCGTTGGAGTCACGGCTTTATGTATCGTGGGAGCAAACGCTGTTGCTGTCAAGATAAATAGATCCGCTCTGCAACTGAATGGTGTACCTGCTAAGCAAATGATGGTTAACATTAAAACAAAGTAACATTACAGTATAACAGTAAGACCATACCATACCTGCAAAGCAAATACCAAAACAAAACCTAGTAAAAAATAAAACATTTTTTTAACGCAACCTGTGCCTAAAATATATATATGCCGAAGCATGGGGGCATCCTCCCGCAAAAAAGTTATGCCGCGTACACACGGTCGGACTTTTCCACGGGCAAGCCTCCGTCGGAATTTCAACCGTATGTACGCGGCATTAGGAGCAAAATCGCTCCTCCGCCCCTGCTGCCCCCATGCTTTGGCATATGTGCTCTTTTTTTTAACTGTGGTGGTGAAATCACCTCCTACAGCACTGGAGTCACGGCTTTATGTATCGTGGGAGCAAACGCTGTTGCTGTCAAGATAAATAATTCCGCGCTGCAGTTGAATGGCGCACCTGAAAACAAAAAATTACATACCTGAAAAGCAAGCATGATAAAACATTGCAGAATAGAATACAGTAAAAAAGAGCAGAACAATAGAGAGAAAATAGAGAGAGAGAGAGAACAATAAAACAACAACTATTTTTGTTTTTTTTATTTTATATTTTTTTTAGTGTTTTGTTTTTTACGTTTTTTTTTTTCTTTTTTACACTTTTTTTTATAACTAACAACTGTAATGGTTCGGGTCTCTCAAAATGTAATGGCATCTTGGGAGACCCTGTGTAAGTGTGTCCTAGGCTGTGAAATGCTGTACCCTACGCTAAAACTTCACTTTTGAGTGGTAGCGTTCAAAACATTCACCAAGGCAAAGACCAGGTTTGTCAGGACAGAGTGGACAAAAACACGGGTGTCACGCCTAAATCCGCGCTTGCTACAGACACGACATCTTTTTTGGGGGGTTCGTTGGGTAGGGGTACTCGGGAGGGCATACGGATAATGCCTCTCATGCAGCCGGCTTACTGCATTTGGTTGGGAATGGTGAGGTGCAGAACCGCCTGTATAAAGGAGTTCTGTGACTATCTCATTCTGGAATTTTAGAAGAGATAACGTCCAGCCTGAAGCTCTGTATAGCACATGAGCGTTCAGCAAAGCCAATTGGAATAAGGATAGAGACACTTTTTTGTACCAGCGTCTCGCCTTACGGTCAATTAGATACGGCGCCAACAACTGGTCGTTGAGGTCCACCCCTCCCATATTTTTGTTATATTCGTGGACACAGAGGGGTTTCTCCACAACACCAGTCGCCGTACAAATTTTGACTGTCGTGTCTGCATGAAGGGAGGTAAGAAGGAAAACATTCTTATTGTCCCTCCACTTCATAGCGAGCAAGTTATTACACTTCAAGCAGGCTCTCTCCCCCAGCCTAAGACGGGCATCTACAAGCCGCTGGGGAAAGCCCTGGCGATTAGGTCGCACGGTGCCACATGCTCCAATCTGATGATCAAACAAGTGACTAAACAGTGGCACGCTCGTGTAATAATTGTCCACATACAAGTGGTACCCCTTTCCGAATAAGGGTGACACCAAGTTCCACACTATCTTGCCAGCGCTCCCTATGTAATCCGGGCAGTTGACTGGCTCAACCTGACTGTCTTTTCCCTCATAAACCGTAAAGCTCCATACATAGCCTGTTGCCCTGTCACAGAACTTATAGAGCTTGACCCTGTATCTGGCACGCTTGCTGGGAAGGTACTGCTTATAAGCCAAGCGGCCAGAAAATTTAATCAGGGACTCATCAACGCAGACAACTTGATCGGGAATAAACAAGGCTGCAAAACGTTCGTTGAAGTGGTTTATGAGGGGCCGAATTTTATAGAGCCGGTCGTATTCGGGGTCTCCACGTGGACGACAAAGTTCATTGTCGTTGAAGTGCATGAACCGCAAAATCTGCTTGTATCGTTTCCTGGGCATGGAGGCAGAGAACACGGGCATGTGGTCAATTGGGTGCGTGGACCAATAAGCACGCAATGACGGGAATTTATGTGTGCCCAGAAAGGTCTTAAATTCGGAAACCGTAATTGGTTTCCAATCTTTGGCAATGGAAGGCAACTGGGGGTTAGCGGCGATGAATTGACCAGCATATAAATTACTCTGGTCCACAATAGATCTATAGAGATCTTCCGTGAAAAACAGCGAATAAAAATCAATTGGCATAAAATCAGCTGTTTCCACCTGAATACCGGGTTGGGCAGTGAATGGGGGAAGTACGGGTTCTGCAGAAGTGGTGGGGACCCAATCAGGATAGGCGAATTCTGCAGGAAGGGCACTATGGGCACAACGGGCCTGCCTTTGTCTTCTTGGTGGCAGTGGGACACTACTTGTGCTTGCCACCTCGCCAGCTTGAACTGCACTTATGGGACTCGCCACGTCACCACGTGATACTGCAGTGCTGGATGTACGCCCAGGCTGTACTAGGCCGCTGGTGCTTGCCAATTCACCAGAAGGAATAGCGGCGCTAGTACTACTCTGCTTCATGATACGAGAGCCCTGCGGTTCTTGCTCCTCAACAACCTCAGAAGATCGGGATCGGGTACGCCTGACCTTAGCAGGGACCTCAACTTCGTCGTCAGAGCTATCTGACGAGGAGCCGCTGACTTCACTGTCTTCTACGGGAAGGTATTCTGAGCCTGAATCTGACAGATGCGTGACCTCCTCTTCACTATCTGTCATGCTCAGAATCTCGTAGGCCTCTTTACTAGTGTACATTCGTCTTGCCATTTTGGGCTCTAAATTTAGGGGTACACTAGTAAGATTCACAGGAAAAAAAAATAGGATTTTTATAACAGCTTACCTGTAAAATCCTTTTCTTGAAGTACACCACGGGACACAGAGCTAGTCATTACATAATGGGTTAAGGGTCACCAGCGGTGATTGGACACTGGCACAACCAATGGAAGACAGTTCCCCTCCATATAACCCCTCCCATCAGGGAAGTACCTCAGTTTTGTAGCAAAGCAGTAAGGTTCCCATAAGAAGGGGGGGACCTCTGTGTCCCGTGGTGTACTCCAAGAAAAGGATTTTACAGGTAAGCTGTTATAAAAATCCTATTTTCTTTATCGTACACCACGGGACACAGAGCTAGTCATTACATAATGGGACGTCCCAGAGCAATGCTCATATGAAGGGGGGGAGACACAGATCAAAACAGGCCGCTTGCGGACCAGAAGCCCTATACTGCTGCCTGCAGCACACTTCGCCCAAAGGCGGAATCCTCATGTCCTTTCACATCTATTTGATAGAATTTGGAAAATGTATGGACTGAAGACCAAGTTGCAGCTTTACAGATCTGAGCCATCGAAGCCTGGTGGTGCACTGCCCATGAAGCACCTATCGCCCTGGTAGAGTGCGCCTTAACAGGAAAAGGAGGAGTCCTGTTCTTTAAACCATAAGCTTGAATAATTACTTGTCTAATCCACCTGGAAATGGTGGATTTTGATACCGCTTGGCCCTTCTTGGGCCCATCTGGTAAAATAAACAAAACATCTGTTTTACGTATCTGAGCGGTTGCTTGCAGATACACCTTTACCGCTCTCAGTAGATCTAGAGAGTGTAATAATTTTTCCCCCGCCGTCCGCGGGTTTGGAAAAAAGGAAGGCAGAACAATGTCTTGATTCAAGTGAAAAGCCGACACCACCTTAGGTAGAAAAGCCGGATGGGGTCGTAGTACGATTTTGTCCTTGTGACAAATTAGATAAGGCTCTTTACAAGAAAGAGCTGCTAGCTCTGATACTCTCCTAGCAGAAGCTATAGCAATCAGAAAGGCCAACTTCCTACTCAATATAATTAAAGGAATATGGCGAATAGGTTCAAAAGGTTGCTTTTGCAACACTGACAATACCAAATTCAAATCCCATGGACACAAGGGAGTCCTAACTGGAGGATTTATCCTCAGTACCCCCTGAATGAATGTCCGAACTAGGGAGTGAGATGCCAATGGTCTCTGAAAGAAGACTGATAGAGCCGATATTTGCCCTTTGATGGTGCTAAGGGCTAAATTCATATCCACTCCTAACTGGCAAAAAGCAAGAATCCTACTTATTTCATACTTCTGAGGATTCCAACATCTGGATTCACACCAGGAAACGTATGCTCTCCAGACTCTCTGATAGATGAGTCTGGAGGCTGGCTTTCTAGCATTAATGAGCGTAGAAAGAGCCGGACCAGAGACCCCTCTCTTTTTAAAAATGTGGGTCTCAGCAGCCAGGCCGTCAACTTTAGCCTTTGTAAGGAAGGGTGGAATACTTGACCCTGTGACAGCAGGTCGTGTCGAAGTGGAAACTTCCAGGGCCTTCCTATCGCCATTTTTACAATCTCGGCGTACCAAGGCCTCCTGGGCCAGTTTGGGGCCACTAGGATTACTGGTATTCCCTCCTCCTTGATCCTGCGAAGCAGTCTTTGTAGAAGAGGGATCGGAGGGAATGCATAGATCAGTGAGAACTGATTCCATGGAGTTATTAGAGCGTCTGTATTATTAGAGCGTCTGTCCCGTAGGCTAGAGGATCTCTCGTTCTGGACACAAAGTTGTCCAATTTCTTGTTGAACCTGGCAGCTAGCAGGTCTACATCTGGGTTTCCCCATCTCAGACATATGGCCTGAAAGATCTCGGGGTGAAGAGACCACTCTCCTGGTAGCAGCTGCTGACGACTCAGGTAGTCTGCTTGCCAATTTCCTATCCCTGGAATGAAGATTGCAGAAAGGCAAGGTACATGCTCTTCTGCCCATGCCAGGATCCGGTTCACCTCTCTTTGGGCTGCCCGACTGCGGGTGCCTCCTTGGTGATTGATGTAAGCTACTGCAGTAGCATTGTCGGATTGAACCCGAACTGGGTAGCCCTGTAACCTGTATGTCCAGGTTTTGAGGGCTAGATATACCGCCCGGATCTCTAGCACATTGATGGGCAGGATCCCCTGAGTCTTGGCCCAGGTTCCCTGGGTAGAAGCCTCCTCGAATACTGCACCCCAGCCCGATAGGCTGGCATCCCTAGATACCACCTTCCAGGCCACTGGGAGGAAGGACTTTCCCTTCCGTAAATTCCTGGCTTCTAGCCACCAATCAAAGCTGTGGCGTACTTGTGAGGACAGGCGCATGGGTATATCCAGAGCTTGGCTCTTCCTGTTCCAGGAAGCTAAAATATTGCCTTGAAGTAGTCTCGAATGAAACTGGGCGTAAGGGACCGCCTCGAAGGAGGCTACCATCTTTCCCAATAGTCTCATGCAAAGGCGAATAGACGGCCTCTTGTTTGCTTTGACCTTGTGGATCAGGTCTTTCAGAGACTGTATCTTCGGTTCTGGCAGGTATACCCCGTTTTGGGCTGTATCTATGATCATGCCCAGGTACACTATCCTTCTTTGGGCCTGGAGAGAGGATTTTTGTAAATTTATAATCCATCCTAAATGCTCCAGGTATCCTACTGTAGTGTGTACAGCGTGACCCAATCCCTCCTTTGACTGATCTATTACTAGTAGATCGTCCAGATAGGCTGTTACCGCAATGCCCCGTGTTCTTAGGTTTGCTAACAGAGGAGCTAGCACCTTTGTGAATACTATGGGCGCGGTGGCTACACCAAACGGCAGAGCCACAAATTGAAAGTGGCGATCTTCTACCGCAAACCTTAGGAATCTTTGGTGAGCGGGGAGGATGGGTATGTGTAAATGTGCGTCCTTGATATCTATGGGCGCCATGAATTTTCCGCCCTTTAAAGTGGCGGCCACGGATCGGATCGTTTCCATTCGAAAATGGTGATCGTTCAGGAACCGATTTAGGGATTTTCGATCCAGGATGGGTCTGACATCTCCATTTGGCTTTGGAATCACAAAGAGGTTTGAGTAAAAACCTGAACCTCGCTCTTTTTGGGGTACGTCTGTAACTACCCCTTGAGCCATTAAGTGATTCAGACCTTTGAAGAAGGATTCTCTTTTTTGTGGATCCTTGGAGAGTCTTGAACCTCGGAATTGAGAAGGTGGGATCTCTCGAAATTCCAGTTTGTACCCTGAGGATATTGTGGATACTACCCAATTGTCCTGGATTTCTGACCACCAAGTCGCTCAGAACTGACAAAGCCTTCCTCCCACTCGGCCGAGCGGGGGCGCCCCTTCACTGAGAGGCTTTGGGGGCTTGCTTATTAGCTCTTGCACCCCACGGCTTCTTGTTCTTCTGAGCTTGCCCCTTGGCTTTTGTGGGCGGCTAAAACAGGCCGCCGCCACTGGTTGGAGTCAGATTTCCCGGGAGCTGGGGAGAGAGAGCGTTTAAAACAAGATCTCTTGTTTTTCTTTCTCTCAGGTAAAAGTCGTTTTACCACTTGATATCTTCTGTATATATTTTTCTAAATCTTCCCCAAATAGGCGTTCGCCATGGAACGGGAACTTGCCAACAGCTTTTTGCATGGGGTTTCCGCTGACCAATGCTTAAGCCAAAGTACTCTGCGCATCTGTACCAGCTGGAGTGTAAGGCGTGATGCCTGTATGATAGAATCTCTCATGGCATCCACTGTGAAGCATAAGGCTTTAGGCAAATTTTCCCAATTTCTAGCCTGCTCTGAAGGCAGTTCCTTCAGCCCCTGCTTTACCTGTTGGCTGATGACCTGACACATACCGACTGCTGCTACTGCAGGTTGGGTAATTGAGCCGGCCAAAAGGAAGGAGGATTTCAACTTCCTCTCAGAAGGATCTTTTAAACCCTTGTACATTATCCACCGGACATGTCAGGTTTTTATTTACACAAGAAATAGCCGCAACTACCGCAGGCAGGCTCCATTTCTTTAAAAAAAAAAAATTCCCCCATAGGATAAAGAATGTTAAACCTTTTTGGAGGTGAGAAACGCTTATCTGGATGTTGCCAGTTTGCGTATATTAGATCCTCTAGTAACGGATGAACCGGGAAGGAGCATGCACCTTGCAGGGATCTTAATGACCCTAGGGAGGAGACAGGTAATTCCGTTACCTCCGCAGAGGTTAACTTAAATGCACTGCTATAGCATTGTACCTGTGGCCTTAAAATCTGGCTCCTCATCCTCTGCTGATGTAGCCTCCTCCTCCTCATCCTCCTCCCTCAGGTACTTCTGAAGGGAGGTCCAATACTGGAAGAGACCTGCTTCGCTTATTGTCCCTTTTTAGAGGACTTAGCGATTAAGGTAGCAATTTTTTCCTCCAGATTATTTAGGGCAGCTGATAAAGTGTCCTCAGTGACATATACAGGCCCAGGCTTCACTGGGGAAGCCGCCATACCTGACAGAGGTAATGGCTCATCCTGAACAGGTGCATTTAGCAACACAGGAGAGAAAGGTACCGAGTCAGCACAGTTAGAGCCTCCTCTCAGGCGGTGGTGCTTTCTTATCTCTTTTTGTCCGTATTACTTCCCCTGGAAGGCTTACTGTTTAGACAAAATACAAGGTACCTAAATGCATATACTACCGTGTTCAGTTTAGCAAATACATTAAGTATGCAACTTTTAACACATAACTATGCATAACATGGATGTCTTCTAGGAAGTACCCAATCCAACCACATGGAGTCTTACGTCCCTGTATAGCTGCTGTGTTTCTCTGCCAGGAACAAGAGAACTAACGAGCTTGCTTGCTGCTGCAGTGCTTCTCACACTGACAGTCTTTTAAATTTGGCGCCGTTTCTGTGCCTGCGCGCGCCACGTGCCCGCGCACGCCTTCGCCCCCCGCTATGGCGGTGGCCATAGTGAGAGAGGACTCTCATCAGCCCTTGTTCCCACTTACCTGCATCTGCAGGTGTCTGGTCGGCCACCGAAAGGAATCGGGGTGCCCCAGCAAGCTCAGCAGCGGAGGTGACGAGCAGTGTACTTCGCCGAAGCCGACACTGAACAGAGTGAGGTGAGTATATTCAGCTCTTTACTCCCCCCAGTGGTGGAAAAAAAGAAGACATCCACTTTTTGAAAAACGTCCCAACTTAGTTATGGACCTTCTAATCTCACCTTATCCACGCCGCAGGTTTTTCTGCTGAAAGATTTCAGACAGATACCAAACTTCACCCTTCACGGTGGGCTATGTGTGCCAACCTTCAGGGATATGGGTTCCTATTTAAAGGATACCTCTCCCCTGGGCCTTGTACAAGACTCTTACCAGGACTTTATAGCGAAATAGCGAAAGTGCTGGATCTTAGAGCCCAGTCCTCCGAAGAGAGACATTACAGGCGACGCCTCATGGATGAGGCCCGGATCCCATCCAGATTCAGCTCATTTGTAGGCGTCTTGGATGGATCCGAAAGCATAGCTCTTTTACCCCCAGAGGGTCTCTTTGGTAGAGCTTTCCTTTAGCACCTCCTAACGCGTCCAACACCTTTCGACACTGGCGAAAAAACTGAGGTACTTCCCTGATGGGAGGGGTTATATGGAGGGGAACTGTCTTCCATTGGTTGTGCCAGTGTCCAATCACCGCTGGTGACCCTTAACCCATTATGTAATGACTAGCTCTGTGTCCCGTGGTGTACGATAAAGAAAGTAGGATTTTTAAAACAGCTTACCTGAAAAATCCTTTTCTTGGAGTACATCACGGGACACAGAGCAGCATAGTCATTACTATGTGGGTTATATAGAATTACCTTCAGGTGCTGGCACTGGCAACTTCCAAAACAGGAAGTACCCTCCCCTATATAAGCCCCTCCCATCCGGGAGTACCTCAGTTTTGTAGCAAAGCAATACGTGTCCCCAAAAGAGGGGTGGGAGCTCTGTGTCCCGTGATGTACTCCAAGAAAAGGATTTTACAGGTAAGCTGTTTTAAAAATCCTACTTTCTTGTTCATACATCACGGGACACAGAGCAGCATAGTCATTACTATGTGGGACGTCCCAAAGCAATGCCAAATGAGGGGGGGGATACACCATACATAAGCTGGGCGCCATCAGGCATGAGGATCTTTTGCGGCCTGCAACACACTGCGCCCAAAGGCGACATCCTCCTGACTTCTAACGTCCACCTGGTAGAACCTAGTAAACGTGTGTACTGAAGACCATGTTGCGGCCTTACAAATTTGAGCCATGGAGGCCTGGTGATGCACTGCCCATGAAGTTCCAACTGCTCTCGTGGAGTGCGCCCTAACTTTGAACGGAGGCGGTCTACTTCTCAAGCCATAGGCTTGTATTATGACCTGTCGAATCCACTTGGCTAAAGTAGATTTTGATGCTGCCTGACCCTTTCTGGGGCCTTCCGGCAGAACAAACAAGGAATCCGTTCTACGAATCTGAGCAGTGGCTTTTAGATAAGCTTTAACTGCTCTTACTACATCCAAAGAATGCAATAACTTTTCCTCTACCGAGCTTGGTTTGGGGAAAAAAGAAGGAAGAACCACATCCTGGTTCAAGTGAAACCTCGATACCACCTTAGGAAGAAAGGCTGGGTGAGGGCGTAATACTACTCTGTCCTTATGGATAACCAGATATGCTTTTACAGGACATGGCGGCTAATTCCGACACTCTTCTAGCCGAGCATATGGCTACTAAAAATATCAATTTTCTGGTGAGTAGAACCAAGGAAATGTGCCGCAAAGGTTCAAACGGCTGCTTCTGCAGAACCGACAGAGCCAAATTTAGATCCCATGGGCATATGGGAGCTTTAACCGGTGGAATAATACGAGTCACCCCTTGCATAAAGGATTTGACAAGTGAATGCATAGCCAGGGGCCTTTGAAATAGTATTGATAAGGCCGAAACCTGGCCCTTGATAGTACTTAAGGCAAACTTCCTGTCTACAGCCCACTGCAGGAAGTCCAGAATTCTGCCTATAACGTACTTACGTGGATGCCATTTTCTGGCCTTGCACCAAGTGATGTACGCCTTCCAAACTCTATAGTAGATCTGCCTGGATACAGGCTTCCTGGCATTGATTATAGTTGATACCACAGAGTTAGAGAGACCTCTCTTCTTTAGGATGTGGGATTCAATAGCCAGGCCGTTAAACTTAGAGTTAGTAAGGAAGGGTGGTATATCGGTCCTTGCGAAAGCAGGTCCGGACGACGTGGAAGGGTCCAAGGACTCCCCACAGACATTTTGATGATCTCCGCGTACCAGGCCCTTCGGGGCCACGCTGGAGCCACCAGGATCACCGGCTTCTTCTCCAACCTGACTCTGCGAAGGAGTCGAGGCAACAATTGTAGCGGAGGGAATGCCTATATCAGTCTGAACTGATCCCAAGGGAACACCAGAGCATCCGAGCCGCAAGCGAGGGGATCCCTTGTCCGGGAGACAAATCTGTCCACCTTTGCGTTGAATCTGGATGCTAGCAGATCTACATCCGGTGTTCCCCACCGCTGACATATTGCTCGGAAGACCTCGGGATGAAGGGACCATTCCCCTGGGCATAACTGTTGGCGACTCAGAAAGTCCGCCTTCCAATTCTCCACCCCTGGAATGAAGACCGCTGATATACATGGGACATGCTTTTCTGCCCATTCCAGGATGTGACTTACTTCCCTCTGGGCTGCACGACTCCTGGTGCCTCCCTGATGATTGATATATGCCACTGCTGTGGCATTGTCTGATTGAATTCTGACAGGGGACCCTTGGAGTCTGGATGTCCAGGCTACTAGGGCATACCGGGCTGCTCGTATCTCTAAGAGATTGATGGGCAGGGTTTTTACTACATTTGACCATCTGCCCTGGAGAGACCATTGATCCAGTACTGCCCCCCAGCCTATAAGGCTGGCATCTGTAGTGACCACCTTCCAAGATATCGGACTGAAGGGTTTTCCCTTCTGGAGATTCTGGGGGATCAACCACCAGCAGAGACTCTTCCGAACGGAAGGGGACAAAGCCATCGGGAAGTCTAGAGCCTGAACTTTTCCGTTCCAGGCTGACAATATGGCCCTCTGTAAACTCCTTGAGTGGAATTGGGCGTATGGCACAGCTTCGAATGATGCTACCATCTTTCCTAGCAGCCTCATGCACAGGCGTATAGACGGCTGTCTTTTTGCACAAAGCAGACGGACCAAGCCCCTCAAAGAGGATACCTTGTCTAGAGGTAAGAAAATCTTCCTCTGGTCTGAATCCAGCCGTAGCCCTAGATATACCAGGTTTTTCACTGGCTGTAGGGCTGACTTGTCCAGGTTGATGACCCAACCGTGAGATTCTAGATACTTGATTGTATCGACAATTACCACTTCTAGCTTGGCAACTGAGTGGTCCATCAACAACAGGTCGTCTAGGTATGCCATTATCGTTACACCTCGTGTTCTTAGATCGGCCAACAGTGGGGCCAGAATTTTTGTGAACACTCGTGGTGCTGTGGCCAGACCGAATGGTAAGGCTCTGAACTGAAAATGGCGCCCTTCTACTGCAAAGCGTAGAAATTTTTGATGACCTGGAAAGATGGGAACATGCAAGTAAGCATCTTTGATGTCGATCGAGGCTAACCATTCCTCCCCTTGTAGGGCAGCGGTGACCGATCGGATCGACTCCATCCGGAAAGACCGGACGTTTCGAAATTTGTTTAGACTCTTTAGGTCCAATATGGGTCTTATGTCCCCGTTTGGCTTCGGGACTGTGAAAAGGTTTGAGTAGAAACCCAACCCCCACTCTTCCATAGGAACCTCCATAATTACTCCTTGGAGCAATAGTTGTTCTAACGCCAATAGGAGAGACCCTCTTTTCCGAGGGTCTCTTGGCATGCCTGACCACATAAAATGGGAAGGAGGAGACTCTTTTAACTCCAACTTGTATCCCAGAGTTACTGCGGAGAGCACCCATCTGTCTTTGATCGTCTCCCGCCAGGTCTCTGCGAACAACTGAAGTCTTCCCCCCACCCGTTTGAGTGGGGGCAGCCCTTCATAGGCTTGACTTGGAGGCTGGTTTAGTACCCCTTCGGATCCAGGGTTTCTTATTACCCTGTGACTGTCCCTGATTTTTACCCCCTGTGTTTGACCGAGGAGGCCGTCGGAACTGCTTAGTAGCAGACGTCGCAGGGATAGGAGAGGTAGTCCTCTTAAAAGATGGACCCCTAGACCTCTTCTTACTCGGTAAGAGAGTACTTTTACCACTGGAAATCTTCTGGATATACTTATCCAGGTCCTCGCCAAAAAGGCGTTCCCCATGAAATGGGAAGCTAACTAAGAGCTTCTTACAGGGAGCTTCAGCAGACCAGTTTTTGAGCCACAGAAACCTACGCATATGTACCAAAGACAGCGTGAGGCGGGAGGCCTGATGGATAGAATCCTTGATGGCGTCAACCGCAAAGCATAATGCTCTAGGCAGATCAGCCAGAGCCTGGGCCTGCTGGTCTGGCAAATCCCTCAGGACCATTTTCATTTGATCCTTTAAAGCTTGGCAGACCCCAATAGCTGCCACTGCTGGCTGTGTAACAGCCCCATCTGTGGAAAAAGCAGATTTTAATAAAGATTCCAATTTTTTATCCACTGGATCTTTGAACATTTGAACATTATCTACTGGACATGTCAGTGATTTGTTCACAGAAGAGATGGCTGCATCCACCGTAGGAACATTCCATCTCTGGGTGAACTTTTCCTCCATGGGATAGATCACCGGAAATTTCTTAGGCGGAACAAATAGTTTATCAGGATGTTCCCAGTCCTGGTATATAAGTCCTTCCAATAATGGATGTATTGGAAAGGAGCAATTAACCTGGGGAGCTTTTAGCGACCCCAATGAGGAGACAGCAGTAGTTGATGGTTCAACAAGAGGCATTTTAAATGCAGATCGAACCATGTCAGTTAGGTTCTGGACCCACAATCTTTCAGTCTGTGATGCTGAAAATGGTTCATCTACTGTCGATTCCTCAAAAACAGAGTTAACCTCCTCCTGATCCCCTTCAGGTAGGTCGGTCCCTTCCTGGGACTGTTGCTCTGCCAACAGGCACTCTGATGGAGGTGATGGAGATCTGGCGCGCTTTCTTTCCTGTAGAGAAGAAGCGATCAATGCTGCCAATCTCTGCTCCAATCCCTCCAGAGTTGAGGAAAAAACCTCCTCTGTTATATATGCAGGAGCAGGTGGACTGAGGACAGCCGCAGTACCTGGCACTCCCGGGGGTTCCTTATGGGTATCAACCTCTGATTTCTCAGGGGAGGAGGGTGCAGATGACTGCTCCAGATCCTCAGAGCCCGATGGAGACCCCCTACACTTCCTGAGAGGTATATCTCGGAGCTTTTTAGGCGGCATATTCCTTAGTTCAAAGCTGAGGTATTCCAGCCGCAATACACCCCTTACTGAAATAGTCTAATGCAATTTTTCTGCTATGTACATCAGTGGGTGTCTACTAATGCGTCTTTCTGGGGATGCCTGTATCAACCGCCCGCTGTAAGCCCCTATACCATGCTACCAGCTCCTTTTCATGCTCTGTGTCCATAGCAAGCAGCGTGGAACTGAGTCCTTTTATCTTGCTGGGACGCCCGCACATGCGCAGAAGCGCTGGGCGCACAGAGCGCGTCATCCGCCAGGCTCCGCCCCCTTTTTTGAAGCTACATTTTATAAAAGAAAGCGTGTGCGCGCGTGCATGTGTGCGCTCTTGGCGCCATGTAGGGAGAGGAGCCAGGGTCCCTGTTTCACCAGGACTCGGGGATGGAAGGAAACTACTTGGCAGCATGACAGAGGAATGCAGCTTCCCTGATAGAGAGCTCACTCATCTGCCTGGACTTTCACCATGGAAGGAATAGTCCCAAGAAAAAAAGACGTTCCACAGCGGCCTCTAGTGGACAAACACAGGTACCGCACTTTTGTCTTTTTTTTTTTTTTTTTAAAACCTCCTTTATGAAAAAACATTTCCAGGTTTACAGTTTTTAAAACTTCCCTTATGAAAAAACATTTCTAGGATTTCTTAGGCATATACAGCTATTAGCGGGAATACCTTTTAGGTAACAGGCAGAAAGACATATTAGGCTTGGGGGTCCCCTCAATAGAACCAAGTTCCTGAGGGGCCCCCACTTACCTTTTCCCCGCCGCAGGACTTTGTTTGGTCCACAGAAGCCCAAACTTCACCTTTCACGGCAGGCATTGTACTAGACCTTCAGGGACCGGGTTCCCAAGGATTCCACTCCCCTGGACCTGTATAGCACCCTGCACAGATAGCCTCTTGGTTTTGGGTATGACCAGAGCTCTGGATCCCAGGGTCCAGCCCTCCTAAGAGAGGCATTACAGGCAAAACCTTGCTCTTCTCTGCAAGGCCCGGGTACCGACCGTTTAGCTATGAAGCTTTTTTTGGTCGGATCCGGAATAGCTTGCTAAGGCCCAGAGAACCTGTACACAAGCCCAGATGAATACATGTTAACCTTGGCCAACACCTTAGACACTGGCAAAAAACTGAGGTACTCCCGGATGGGAGGGGCTTATATAGGGGAGGGTACTTCCTGTTTTGGAAGTTGCCAGTGCCAGCACCTGAAGGTAATTCTATACAACCCACATAGTAATGACTATGCTGCTCTGTGTCCCGTGATGTATGAACAAGAAAAAGCACCTGACTGTCAGCAAATGTATCAAACGCTACCAAAAAAACTGTTAGCGATCGCAGGGATCAGGACTGTCTCTGCGAACGCTGCAGTTATGTGTGTTGTGTTTGGTAAGTGACAGTGATCGATCGATACTGCACTTGGGTGGGCTGGGCGGAGGGGCTAAACGCAGGTGCTAGCAGGTATCTGGGCTGATCCCGCTAACACTGCGTTTTTGGGAAGCCTAAACCGCTGGGGACGCTAGTATAGATCTGTTCAGATAGTATACCACTAAGGGAGGTGTATGCTTTGCGCGTGGGTGTTGGCGTTACTGGCACTAACCTGACACTGCCTGGGGCGACGCAGACCCTCTCTGGCGCTGAAACCTAATTGATACCAGCCGCTGGGCGATCAGGGGGTTAAACCTTTATTGAGTTATATACGGCGAATGCTCTGATGCTATAAAAAGCAAACTAACCAACCAGCGTCACCCGTAAAACTTATATGGTGATCACTGGTGAAAGGGTTAACTAGGGGCAATCAGGGGGTTAAAACCTTTATTAGGTTATATATGGGGGTACCCGACGCTATATAAAAACCTGACGGGTAACCTAAATAACTAACCGGCTAACCAGTGTCACCAGTAAAACTTATACGGTGATCACTGGTGAAAGGGTTAACTCTAGGGGCAATCAGGGGGTTAAAATATTATTTGGGGGTACCTGACGCTATAAAAACCTGCGGCGAAACTAAAAATAAATAACTGGCTATCTAGGGCACCACCGGCACTAAATACAGCGATCGGAAATACGATCGCTTAGTGACGCTGGCGTTAGGGGGTGAAAGGGTTACCTGGGGGGCGATCAAGGGGTTAAACCTTTATTAGGGGGGGTTAGGGGGCTACCCTGGACCTAAAGGGGCCTAAACCTAACTGCCCTGCAACTTTTTACTGTCACAAATGACACTGATTGCAGTGATCAGTAAAAAAATGACCACTGCAAACGGTGCACTGTGACTGGGGGTACTGGGGGTGATCTGGGGGTGTAAGTGTGCCTACGTGTACTGGTGTCAGTGGGCTGTTGGTGCACTTACTGTGAGATGTCTTCACTCCTCGCGTCGGATCGAAAAGACCGACACGAGGAGAGATGACATCACTTCCTCTGCCTGTGTTTACATTACACAGGCAGAGGAAGGTTTTCATTCGCCGGGAGCGATCGCGAGGGGGTGGCCGGAATCGAACAGCCGTCCCCTCATCCCGGATCGCTCCCGAACACTTAACCACCGCTCACTGTAAAGAAGGGGGGTCCGATCGGACCCCCCAACTATACAAAGGCGATCACGTACATATACGTGATTGTGCCTGTCGGTGCCATTCTGCCGACGTATATTTACAGTGGGCGGTCGTTAAGTGGTTAAATTTTCGGGAGCGACTTACGTATGCGTTTACTTTTGTGTGCAAACGCGAAGGGATGGGGCATTTAAATTAATTTTATTTTGATTTGTACACTGTCCCTTTAAAATAAAATAAAAATTCTGATCACTTTTATTGCTGTTATAAAGGAATGTAAACATCTGACAGTAATAGGCAGCAACAGGTACTCTTTATGGAGAGATCTGGCGTCTATAAGACCCCAAATCCCTCCTTTGCACTTAAAAACCTCCAAAAACACAAAGTTTGGCTGTTTTGAATATTGTCATTTATTTTTATTTGGCATCTTTAAAGGGGTTGTAAACATTCGTGTTTTTTTTTTCACCTTAATACATCTTATGCATTAAGGTGAAAAAACACCTTGCAGTGTCCGGCCCCCCGTTTTACTTACCTGAGCCCCGATATTTCCATGGGCACGATCCTGCATCGCTCTCTCCACTGCTTCTCGGTTCTTCATTGGATAGATTGATAGCAGCGCAGCCATTGGCTCCCACTGCTGTCAATCAAATCCAATGACACGGGCGCTGGGCCGAGTCATACACTCAGTGGCTATGGATGACGAATGTATGACATGGGAGCACGCCCGCAAGGTAACCCCCTCGGGAGAGAGCTTCCCAGAGGGGGTTATCTATTGCGGGGTTGAGCCGAGACGCCGTGGGACGCCAGAACAGGAGGATCGGGGCCACTCTGTGCAAAATGAATTGCACAGTGGAGGTGATGTCATGACATCGCTTCCAGGTTACTAGATTTGAGACGCGATCAAAGCCGATTCCGGCTTCGGGTCTCTGGCCAGCCGGCAGATGTGCCTCCCCGTGGGATAACAGCGAAGCTAATCACATTGGCTCTAAAAAATAACAAAAAAAACAACAGTACCGGGGTGATGCGTGCAGCTACAACCCTTCAAGCCGAAGCCCGCATATTTGCATTACGTCGATGTGAAGAGGGTGAATCAAAGAAGCAGCCACGAGGTCCATGGTAACTCTGGAGGAGCTGCAGAGATCCACAGCTCAGGTGGGAGAATCAATCCACAAGACAACTATTATCTGTGCACTCCACAAATCTAGCCTTAATGAAAGAGTAGCAATAAGAAAGCCATTGTTGAAAGAAAGCAATAAGAAGTCCCTGTGAGGGCCACAGCAAACAAGTGAAAGAAGGTGCTCTGATCAGATGAGACCAAAATTTTACTTTTTGGCCTAAAAGTAAAATGCTATGTGTGGTGGAAAACCAACACTACACATTACCCTGAACACACCATCCCCACCGTGAAACATGGTAGTGGCAGCATCATGTTGTGAGGATGCTTTTCTTCAACAGGGAAGCTGGTCAGAGATGATGGGAAGATGGATGGAGCCAAATCCAGGGCAATCTTAGAAGACTTGAGACTGGGGCAGAGGTTCACCTTACAGCAGGACAATGACCCAAAACATACAGCCAGAGCTACAATAGAATGGTTTAGAGATCAAAGCAAATTCATGTGTTAGAATGGCCCAGTCAAAGTCCAGACCTATATCCAATTGAAAATCTGTGACAAGACTTGAAAATTGCTGTTCACAGACACTCTCCATCCAATCTGGCAGAACTTGGGCTATTTTTGAAAAGAAGAATGGGCAAAAATGTCACTCTCTGGCTGTTCAAAGCTGGTAGAGACATACCCAAAAAGACCTGCAGCTGTAATTGCAGCAAAAAATTGTTCTACAAAAGTATTGACTCAGGGGAGCTGAATACAAATGCACGTCACACTTTTCACATATTTGTAAAAAAAATTGAAAACCATTTATCATTTTCTGGTCTACCACATAAAACCCCAATAAAATAAATTAAGTTTTTGGTTGTAACATGACAAAATGAGGAAAATTTCAAGGGATATTAAATACTTTTTCAAGGTAAGAAGGGAAATTACACAGCACAAGCACTGTGCTATAGATCATGCCTTAAAGGAACAGGATCTGGGGTCCCCCGCCGGCTCTCTCAGCTCCTCCCCGCATCAGATAACCCCCTGTGGGAAGCACTCTCCCAAGAGGCTTACCTTGCGGGCGCGCTGCCGAATGCAGGCCTCGGCCCCACATAGGATGCATTAAGGTGAAAAAATAGGAGGGTTTACAACCCCTTTAACTAAACAAACTGAAGTTAGAAGAAGTGGATTGATGTCTTCCTGCCCGCGCTATCCTGGCCCCTTACCACGTGATCAGCTGTCAGCCAATGACAGCTGATCACGTGATGGTAAACAGAAGATAGGCAATCATTCTTTTTTTTTCCCTCACGCAGTCAGCGTGAGGGGGAACAAAAAAAAAAAGCCGATCACCGACTTCTGTCAGAGGGACATTGTGCCCACGGCTGTCTCATCTGTGCCCACCAGTGTCACCTGCCAGTACCCACCAGTGCCACCTATCAATGCCTATTAGTGCCAACTATCAGTGCCGCCTCATCAGCCCCAATCAATGAAGGATAAAAATTACCCGTTTTCAAAATGTTATACCAAATACAATTTCAGCAGTTTTTGGGGGTTTTTTTGTTGCAAAAAAATGAAACAATGAAACCCAGCGGTGATTAAATCAGACCAAAAAAAAAAAAGCGATTTGTGGGGGGGTAATCTGTAATCTGGTTACAGCATTGAATGACTGCGCAATTGTCATTCAAATAGTGATAGCGCTGAAAATTGATCTGGGCAGGAAGGGGGTTTAACCACTTGACTACAGGGCACTTTCACCCCCTTCCTGCCCAAGCCATTTTTCAGCTTTCAGCGCCGTCACACTTTGAATGACAATTGCGTGGTCATGCAACACTGTACCCAAATGAAATTTTTATCATTTTTTTCCCCCACAAATAGAGCTTTCCTTTGGTGGTATTTGATCACCTCTGTGGTTTTTATTTTTTGCGCTATAAACAAAAATAGAGCGACAATTTTGAAAAAAAAAAAATGCAATATTTTTAACTTTTTCCTATAATAAATATCCCCAAAAAATCTATAAAAAATAAAAAAAAAAATTCAGTTTAGGCCGATACGTATTCTTCTACATATATTTGTTAAAAAAAAAAAAAAAAATCACAATAAGTGTATATTGATTGTTTGCGCAAAAGTTATAGCAGTTACAAAAAAGGGGATAGATTTATAGCATTGTTATTATTATTATTTTTTTACTAGTAATGGCAGTGATCAGCGATTTTTATCGTGACTGCGATATTGCGGCGGACACATCGGACACTTTTGACACATTTTTGGGACCATTCACATTTATACAGCGATCCCTGCTATAAAAATGCATTGATTACTGTATAAATATGACTGGCAGGGAAGGGGTTAACACTAGGGCGCGATCAAGGGGTTAAATGTGTTCCCTAGATTGTGATTCTTACTGTGGGGGGAGGTGACCGATGGTTGTCCCTATGTACAAGGGACACACCATCGGTCTCCTCTTCCTGACAGGACGTGGATCTGTGTTTACACACACAGATCCACGGTCCTGCTCAGTTACTGGGCAATCGCGGCCGCCGGGCACGCGCATCGGGTCCCCAGTGACGCGGTGGCGTGCTCCCCCTAGTGGCTTCTGAAGGCGATCACGTCATATGACGTCCGCCCAGAACAACAGGGTCTTCCGCCCGCCGTCATTTGACGGTGGGCGGTTGACAAGTGGTTAAAGTGGTTGTAAACCCCCTTGTTGGACTTCTACCTATTAGGTAAGCCTAGAATAAGGCTTACCTATAGGTAGTGGAAATATCTCCTAAACGTGCGCCGTTTAGGAGATATTTCACTTGTAGTCCGCCGAAAATCTTCACTGCGCATGCGCGGGGAAGAAACGAAACTAAGTGCAGTTTCTTCCCCAGCCTGTGCCGTAAATTGCTGCTCCGGCAAATCACAGCGCCGGAGTCCGTGACCCGGAAGGAAGAGGAGACAGAAGATGGACGCTGCCTACTCTGGGGACATCGCTGGATTCTTTTGCAGGCAAGTGGCACATAATCGGCTAGTATGCAATGCATACTAGCCCATTATGCTTTTCATTTGCAGGCTATACAGTGGACTAAAGAGGAAGTAAAACCCATCAGGGTTTACTTCCTCTTTAAGTGCCCAGTAAGCAAGTGGTTAGGTACTGTGCACAGCTGCTCCAGATTCCGCAAGTTCTCCCCGTATGCCCTCTAAACCTCTGCAATGTTCTTTATACAATTGGTTTGCTTTGTCCACTTTGCAAGAGAATTCGCTCCAGCTGTTAGAGAATGTGGTGAAGTTTCACTTTGCAAAGAAAAAAAACACCAGCATGTCTGCTTACACGATTGGATGTTAGAAGTCATTAGTGCTTCACCCCATTCACTAAACCCTTGGGATTATTCCATACAATTTGAACAGCCAATTTGCTTTTAGTAAATCAACCCAAAAGAACCATGTATAATGCACACAGGTGAACTCTTCATCTAACTATGTAGCACCACACTAGGAGGTTCTACAAAAAAAAAAAAAATAGTTACACAATCTGGACTTTTCATTTGATCATTTAAATCATTGATCATTTAAAAGCACGTGTAGGCTTTTCCATTTCAGCAATACAGACTTTTTTTTTTTCTTTGTACGTCAGTGACAATAAATGAATTCCAATAGCTGGTGGTACCGCTACAAGATTTGAAGAAACCCACAGGGGGGGGAATACTTATGCAAGACACTATAACCTATCCATAATTTACACTTTAGACCCCATTCACACAGGGGCGACTCGTCAGGCGTCTCAGCCGCCTGACGAGTCGCGTCCCATTCTGTACAATGGAACCGTTCTAAGCTGAGCGACTGAAGTCGCTCCGACTTAGAAAAAGGTTCCTGTACTACTTCAAGACGACTTCCATTGACTTCTATACAGAAGTCATTTTGGAAGTCTGCTTTGAAGTCGTCTTGAGATCGCCCAGCACAGACGCGGCACAATTCGTGCCGCCCCGGTGTGAATGGGCTCTAATAACTCTTTGTTGTGTAAGCATTCCAACTCACCCATATTGCAAAGGTTCAAACACAAGGTGGACAAGGAAAGCTTCCTCAGTAGTACAGCTTATTTCTGTGAGGTCTGCAGTTTGACAGGAGGATCTTCATAATCTCACCCTGCGCTTCTTGCACAGATTTAAATTTTGTGCCTCCAACGATGCAATACTTATTGTATTATTTTCCATCCTGTGTAGCCGGAAAAGTACTAAAGGAATCCATAGTGATTTAGTAAATTGGCATTCATTGGCGTATAAGGCCTGGTTCACACCTACACGGTTTGTTTTTGATCGGTTTCTGCAGTGCTTTTTGCGATGCATTTTTAGGTTATTTTTTTAAATGGGGAGGATTTTTGTTAGGCAGAGTAGAAGAAAAGAAAAGAAAAAAAAAAAAAAAAAAAAAAAATGTAAAACACATCAATAACACACTACATGCATTTCTGCAACGTGTCCAATGCACCATGTTACATTTAAAAAAGTCCCTGACCCGTTCCAAAAACGCATAGATGTGAACGTGTCCAATAAGAAACAATGTTAAATAGATTGTAGTGCGTTTCTGCAAAACACGCTAAAAGAACGCATAGGTGTGAACCAGGCCTTACCGTCTCTTTTCGGTGGGCTTCTTTGCATCAGACATCATAGGGATTTTGAATTGTATCACAATCACGCCTAAAGAACTCAGCAAGGTTTGACAAGGGAGCTATGCGCATGCTCCGAAACGAGTTACTGCGGGGCGGACCCCCCCCCCCCCTCAACTGCAGCGGTCATCTTGCTGGTGTATCTTTTAAAAGTAAGAAAAACTCCTTTAGCCTAGGTTCACATTGAAGCGATTTGACAGCAATGGCACCGTACTGATTCCCAAAAGTAGTTTCGGTACTACTTTTGGCAACTTCAGGGGGCGATTTCTATACACATCTGTGCATGAACACACAGATGTCTGTCAAATCGCCCCTGAAGTCGGACTGCATTGCCGGGTTGAAATCGCACGATTTCTAACCCACTCCAATGTGAACCTAGGCTTAAGGCTCCATTTAAGATTTCCAACACAACTTTGATTCAACTTTACATTCTCTGGACCAAAGTCGTACCAATGTAGTGCAGGCAATTGTTTTTTTTTTGAACAGGTGCCATTGCAAACAATGGGCTGTGACTTGTCATGTCCAAATTTGCATGACAAGTCGCACAAGTGTGAAAAGGCCCTAAAAGTAGTATCATACATAATTACACACACACACACACACAACCACACACACAAATAAAATAAAAAAACAAAAAAGCAAAGAGGAGACCCAGTTTAATGATGGAGTAGCAAGCATAGCAGATGACACTTCCAAATTTTTGGAAAGAACATTACCCTTATGTACTCCAACATTTACAGTAATACTGATATGTCTCAGTAATGGGTCTGCTAAGGTGATGAGGCCTATTACACACAAAATCCTTTGCGTAAAACATGAAAGGAAAATAACAAAGTGCTGAAGAGACATTACAAGGCATATTGTGGGAGCAGAGGTTTGCTTGTTAATGAAAGCATTTAACTCCATCAGCACTGGAGTTTTTAAACAAACAAACAAAAAAAAAAAAAAAAAAAAAAGAAGGAGGATGATTAAGCTGATCACCTGCTGTCCCATAAAAGAAAAAACAAAGCAAAAAACAAAAAAACATAAAAAAATATTGATAAAGACGAGTTTGGTGCTTTTCTTCTTTTGCTGGCAAGCAGTAGTGGACAGTTCATGAAGCAAAAAATTGATGTAAACAAGACAAAAAGTCCACAGCGATTTCATCTCCGATGAATACCGAACAATGTTTTGCCTTTGTCATGAATGGCTGGTCGTCCCGGCAGTGAATGGGTCAGTGTTATAAATACAGCATACACAGAATACTGTCTATAGGTGGGGACTGATGGATTTTAACATAGGATAAAGGTCAGAACGACTCACAAAGCAATTTTCGTGTTCCGGAAGCTTGTTTTGTCCCTGCAATGAGAAGACAGTCAGTCAATGAATGGAAGGGTAAAGCCACCCTGGTAGAGTAAGCAACTCACAAAGAGAAAATGCAAAGCTGGCGGATCATGGAAATATCAAAACTTTAAGAAAATTAAACCATTCTCATTGCTTCCATCAGTAGTCGTCATGGACAGTAAACACAGCCACAACACTTATACTCTTGTTATAAGCATTGCCACAAACACAAAAATGCCATCCTGCCACAGATGGAAAAAAAGTGATGACTCTTGGGAAGGATTTAAAAACCAAGGCCCTACCGCTGGGTGCAAGAAAAGTGGGAGAATACACTCAGCGGCCACTGTTCACCAGGCCGTGAAATTCTTCCCAGGCCCTGTGCAACCAAAGAAAAAACAAAGTAAAAATCTGTCTGTCTTTAAATACAATACATGAACACATGTAAATGTGAGGGCTGGACTGAGCTGCTCATTTTTGCTGGACCGGTTTGCTTCACTCAAATATTCCAACAAGAAATCCATTTTCAGACTAACGAGAGGTTTTAAATTTTCATTGATTACACAACTTTTGGGAGGAAAGTTTCTTCCGTTTGAAAAAAAGAAAAAAGGAACTTAACAGAGCAGGGCTTGACAAATTTACTTTGAATCTAGGAGCCAGCAAAAAAAAAAAAAAAAAAAAAAAAAAAAATATAGGAGCTAGTTTTTTTTTTTTTTTTTAAACAAATCTTTAACATGTCCCTGAAGGCAAACTTATCATCCCTTAACCCTTTCACAGCCAGAGCCATTTTTACACGTTTAACCACTTAAAAACCGCACATATACTGCTCTATTGCGCGAAACATACAACTATGGGCGCACACCCCTGCACAGATCGGGAGCCAATCAGCGGGTCCAGCGGACCTAATGTTCGCCAGCCACCCGTGATCGCTCCATAGAGAGGCAGAACGGGGATCGCCGTTCTGACAGAGAAGTACACAGAGATCTTCTGTTCCTGTAAGCAGGAACACAGATCTGTGTTCTTCCTGTCAGTCCTTCCCCCCCACAGTTAGAAATCACTCCCAGGGAACACACTTAACCCTTTGATCGCCCCTGATGTTAACCCCTTTTCCCTGACAGTGTCATTTATACAGCAACGGTGCATTTTTTTGGCACTGATCACTGTATTGGTGTCACTGGTCCCCAAAAAAAGTGTCAGATTTGTCCACCGCAATAAAAAAAAAAAGAAAAAAAAAAAAGAAGAGTCCATAAATCTATCCCGTTCGTTCTAGTTTGGTTTGCACAAAAGTTATAGCGTCCTCAATCAATATACGCTTATTGGGATTTTTTCACCAAAAATATGTAGAATACATATTAGCCTAAATTAATGAATTAGATTTTTTACATATGTTTTTAATGTGTATTATAGCAGAAAGTAATTAAATTTTTTTTTTTCAAAATTGGGTCTTTTTTGTTTATAGCACAAAAAATAAAAACCACAGAGGTGATCAAATACCACCAAAAGAAAGCTCTATTTGTGGGAAAAAAAGGACATACATTTTATTTGGGCACAGAGTCGCACGACCGCGCAATTGTCAAAGAAACAGTGCCTTATTGCAGAAAAAATCTTCAAGGGTTGAAGTGGTTAAAAGAAAAGTAGTTTGAAGATTACATAAAACGGGCAAACATGGGGAGAATAAAATAGCGGTAGTTCTAATTTATGTCACACGATATTACCGCAAAAGGTCTAGGAAACAAATTTTCAGAAAAGAAAAAATAAATAAAAAATAAAAGCATTACATTTTTTTTTTTTTTTTAATTTTAGGGGGCACAAAAAAACAATTTTTTGATAAAATATAGAAGCGAAGTAAATAAATACCCAACATGTCAAACCTTAAACATGTCAGTACCCTATATTTTCTAAAACTACATTTTAACCACTTACTGACCGCCGCACGACTATATACGTCCTGACTTTGAAGAGGGATATCTCGGTAATGGCAGCAGCTGCTGCCAAAACCAAGGTATCCATCTCTTCAGGCAGCGGTCCGGTTAACGATAATGGTGGTCTCTGCGGCATATTCGCCGCAAAATCACCGTTATCGGTGGCAGGAGAGGGGCCACCCCCCCTTCCGCCGTCGGTAGCGGTGGAGGCGATCAGGTCCTATCCGTGGCTGGGTATGGATACGAGCGAGGGCAAGATGGCCCCCAAAACATCACTTCCCTAAAAATATGTATAATGTTTGGGGGTTCCAAGTAATTTTTAAGCAAAAAAACTTTAACATGTAAATGCGGAGTCTGAAAAAAATAGGATTTTTGTACTCACCGTAAAAATCCTTTTCTCTGAAGTCCTCCTTTAGTCTTGACAAGTGGTTATGTTCCGTCTATTAGGAGAGGACTAGGCAAACATGTTAGATATACAAAAACATGTAATTATACCAAAGCTGAACAGCCCCGCCCAGGGGGCGGTCCCTCTGGTCATAACCCCTCACCCTGCACTCAGCAGCTCAGTTCGTCAAAAAGCAGTACAAACTCAAACAGGAGGGGTGGATTCTGTGTCCATCCATGGACTTCAGAGAAAAGGATTTTACGGTGAGTACAAAAATCCTATTTTCTCTTTCGTCCATGGACGGACACAGCTCCTTTAGTCTTGACAAGTGGGACGTCCCCAAGCAGTGTCAAAAAAACGAGGGGTGGGAACAGCAAGCAAACAAACTTCACCCCAAACAAACAACGCTCCTCAACGGAGGAGTTGCAACCTTAACCACTTCAGCCCCAGACCATTTTGGCTGGTTAAAGACCAGGCCCTTTTTGCGATTTGGCACTGTGTCGTTTTAACTGACAATTGCGCGCTCGTGCGACGTGGTTCCCAAACAAAATTGCGCTATGAACAAAAATAGGAGCGACAATTTTGGGGGGGGAAATTTTTTTTTTAACTTTTTGTCATAATAAATACCCCCCCCCCCCAAAAAAAAAAAATTCCCTCGGTTTAGGCCGATATGTAGTATTCTATAAGCGTTTGACTGGTTTGCGCAAAAGTTATTTAGTGTCTACAAAATAGGGGGAAGTTTTATTAATATTTTTTTTTTACTAGCAATGGCGGCGATCAGCGATTTTTATCATGACTGTGACATTATGGCGGACACATTTTTGGGACCATTGTCATTTTTACAGCAATCAGTGCTATAAAAGTGCACCGATTACTGTGAAAATGACACTGGCAGTGAAGGGTTTAACCTCTAGGTGGCGCTGCAGGGGTTAAGTGTGACCTAATGAGTTATTCTTACTGTAGGGGGGCGTGGCTTGGTGTGTGGGAACAGGGAACAGACGATCACTGACATGCCACTAGGAAGAACGAGGAAAGGTTTACACTTACCTCTCCCCGTTCTTCAGCTCTGTAACCCGGTGATGGGGTGCACGGTCATGGAGCTTCGGATCGGGTCGCGAGTGCGCCGCACAACCCACGGACAGGTTCTTAAAGGGGACGTACCTGTACGCCCTTGTGCCTGTCCGTGCCATTCTGTCAACGTACATAGTCATGCGGCGGTCCTTAAGTGGTTAAACAGCCACCTGCAAAACCTTGCGGCTGAAGCAAGCATCCGCAGATGCATGCATGTCAACCTTTAGTGAAGGTGTGAACGGACGACCAGGTCGCCGCCTTACACACCTGTGAGACAGACGCTTGATGTCGAAAAGCCCAGGAGGCACCAATCGCCCTGGTCGAATGCGTCGGGACAGGAAAGAGAGGCGCCCGCTCTTTAAGGGCATAAGCCTGAATCACAATCTGCCTGATCAGAGAAATGGTGGCAGACGAGACCGCCAGGCCTTTCTTTGGACCAGTCACCGACACCGTGAGTCTGACCTCCAAAAACGGAGCCGTAGCAGACAGATGCATTCCTTAGCCGTGGTACGTGCTCTGCGGGTGTAACGCAACCTCTTTGGGATGCGACGGCCGAGGACACAAGGATGGAAGTACATTGTCCTCATTCAGATGAAAAGCCGAAACCACCTTCGGAAGAAACGAAGGCTGCGGGCGTAGCACCGCTTAATCCTTAAAGAAGATCAAGTAGGGGGACTTGCAAGACAAGACCGCCAACTCAGAAACCCTCCTGACAGATGTAACGGCCACCAGAAAGGCAACTTTGAGAGTATCAAAAGAAGAATCTCTCCGATGTTCTCAAAGGGAGGTTTCTGAAGTACAGAGAGCACCAGATTCAAATCCCACGGAGGTAGTGGTGGTCGAACCAAAAAGGAGCCACATGTCGGACCCCTTACACAAAACGTACTCACCAGTGAATGAGCCGCCAGGCCCTTAATGGTGCTTAAGGAAAGTTTCTAATCCACTCCACGCTGTAGAAACAGCAGGATCCTGGAAACCAAATATGCCCGTGGACGCCACTCCATCTCCTCACACAGAGATGTATGCCTTCCACGTGCGATGGTAGATCTTCCGAGAAGATGACTTCCGTGCCCTCAGCATAGTGGAAATTACTGAATCCGACAGGCCTCTGTCCCTTAGTACCTGGCTTTCAATAGCCATGCCGTTAAAGCCAGCGACGGTAAAGCAGGATGAAGAAGTATGGGACCTTGCGACAGAAGGTCCTCCTGTATCGGCAGTCGCCAAGGGGCATCCGCCACCAGGCACACCAGGTCGGCGTACCAGGGACGCCGAGGCCAATCTGGGGCAATTAGGATTACTAGAATCCCCTCGGTCTCCACTCTGCAGAGCAGACGAGGAAGACGTTTCAGTGGGGGAAAAGCATAGATCAGCCGATACTGTCCCCACGGGGCCACCAAAGCGTCTGCTGCGTCCGCCCAGGGATCTTTTGACCTTTCCACAAACCTCAAATACCTTCCGATTGAGTCGAGAAGCCAGGAGATCCACGTCTGGCGTGCCCCATTTTAGGCAAAGGAGTTAAAACACGTCAGGGTGTAGCGACCATTCTCCTTGGTTCAGCATCTGGCGACTTAGGTAGTACGCCTGACAGTTTTCTACGCCCGATAGAGCCGGCACGCTCCTTTCTGCCCACTGCAGGATGTGAGCGACCCCCGATGCTGCAGCTGAGCTCCTTGTTACTTCTTGATGGTTGACATACGCCACCGCCGTGGCGTTGTCCGACTGGATCCTGACTGGACGCCCCTGTAGCCTCTGTGACCATGTGGAGAGGCACTGCCTGATCGCCGAAGTTCCAGTACATTGGTCGGCAGGCGGGATTCTTCCTGTGTCCAGCGACTTTGTGTCGACTGGACCCCCCCAAATCAGTCAGGCTGGCATCCACCGTGATCACAGTCCAGTGAAAGGGAAGGAACGACTTTCCAGACTGAAGGGCCGGAGATGTCAGCCACCAGACCAGGGAAGTCCTGACTAGTTGTCAAATTCGGGTGAGCCAATCCAGGGACAATGGAGACTTGTCCCACTTGGACAGGATATCCTTCTGCAAGACTCGAGTGTGGAATTGAGCATACGGTACCGCCTCGAAGGAGGCCACCAAGAGACCCAGGACTCGCATGCAAATGCGCAGCGACGACCACCTGCGGGATGCCAGCAGCTTCACCGCCACCTGAAGAGCCTGCAATTTTTCTAAAGGTAGAAAAACCTTCGCCTCCGAGGAGTCCAGGATCAAGCCAAGGTATTCCAGGCGCTGAGTCGGCACCAACACCGACTTCTGGAGGTTCAGTACCCAACCATATTCTTGAAGGGTCTGACAGGCAAACGCTACATCCTCCTCGAATTCTAAGTCTGAAGCAGCTCTCAGAACAAGGTCGTCCAGGTAGCCCACGATGGCGATACCTCGCTGTCTCAGCAAGGCCAGAATCGGGGCGAGCACCTTGGTGAAAAACCTTGGTGCCGATGCCAAGCCAAAAAGGGAGAGCCACAAATTGGTAATCATCGTCCGACTGCAAAACACAGAAATCTGATGCATATGGGGACATGCAATTATGCGTCCTTGAAAATCCCCCGGATGGAGTGCAGCGACCACAGAGCGAACTGATTCCATCCTGAACCTTCGCACCTTTACAAAAGGTGTTGTGGGCCTTGAGATCCAGGATTGGACGGACCCCGTCCTTCTTTGGGACTACAAACAGATTGGAGTAAAATCCGAAACCTTTCCGGCAGCGGCACAGGTACTATCACCCTGCGCTTCAGCAGGTCCTGCACTGCCCCAAACAGGGCGTTTTTCGATGAGCTGGAGGAAGATGAAGGTTTGAGGGAAAAAATCTGTTTGGGGGGGGGGGGGGACAAGAAAGAAATTCTATCTTGTGCCCTGATGAAACCACTTCGCAAACACACTGGTCGGAAAGCAGGGAGGTCCACCGAGCTGCAAACTCAAAGGCGACCCCCCCCCCCCCCCCCGAGAGTCGGGGGGGGGCAAACCTTCATGCAGTAGCAGATTTGTTCGTGGGCTTGTTTGGCTTGCGAACCCAGGGACACTTTAGTCCCTCAGCTGGCCCCTTGTCAGCCTGGGAACGCTTACCTGCGGGCCCGGACTGATGAAAAAAAAAAAAAAAGGATTCTGAGCGGAAAAGGACGGCCCAGGCCTGCGGCGTGGCTCCTTACCTTTTCTGGATTGTGGAAGCAGTGTGCTCTTACCCCCAGTGACATCCTTAATAATGTCATCCAGAGAGGCTCCAAATAGCCTTCCTACCCAGAAAGGCAAATCAGCCAGAGCCTTCTTGGAAGTCTGGTCCGCGGACCAGCATTTTAGCCAAATCAGGCAACGCAGTACCACAGCAGATACTGAGGCTCTAGAAAGCAGGGGAGCTGTGTCCAGGGCTGCATCGCAGACATATTTGAGGCCATGCACCAACTGGTCAGCCATTTCTACGCAGACCAGGGAAACCTGTTGTCTTTCCAACTCCTGGTGCAAAATTTTAGCCCATTCTGTAAGTGTCTGACACCAGAGCTGCAGCCAAAACTGGCCCTAATGCAGATCCCAGCATGGTAAACATGGACCGGGCCACCGCCTCAGACCTCCTATCCGCAGGGTCCTTAAATGCAGGGGTCCCCTCAACCGCAATAGTGGTTACTTTGTTTAACCGGGATACTGGGGGGTCCATAAACCGGGGGGGAGATACCCTTTTGAGGAGAGCCTTCTGAAAAAAAAATAGGCGACGGACCGCCATGCGTTTTGGGACCAAAAAGGTCCTCTGCGGTCGTTCCCATTCCTTGTCTATAAACTTATCAAAATAAGTTACATAAGGAAACACCTTAGTAGTGCGGGTCGGCTTGTGGGACCCAAAAGGGGCCCGACGCCTCAGCAGATGTCCCAGCCGCAACCTCCAGTTTGAGGGTTTCCCGCACTGCGGTGATAAGTGCTCCAACAAGCGCCTTGTCCTGCTCTGACCCAGACACTGAGACTTCCTCACTGTCCGAATGGTCCTGGTCTGCATACTCTGACCCTTCAGAACAGGGGTCCTGTTTCACAGCCAGGCCCGAGTCTGAGCTTTTTCCAGAAGATGGTGGGGAGAGGGGGGGTGTTTTTTTACCCCCCTTGCGCCCGCACACCGCTTCCACCCTGGCAACAAATGATTCCAGGACAGCCAACAAAGCGTCCACAGGTACCGCAGGTGCAAAGGCACCGGTTGCTACCACCGGAATGTCTGGGGAAGAAAAAGCCAGCTTCTGACACCATGCTGACCCACACACTTGACAGCCACTCAGGGAACAAGTCAAGGTACAAGAAAAGGCCCACCCTCCTAGCTGCCCAGACCGAGGGGTATTCCCAAAGGGCTCACCGCCCTGACCCAGGCACTGCTTCAGTGCTGCCGTCCTCTCTAAACTCCTGCACAGTGTGTGCCTGAGGTGAACTGCCGTTCAGCATGACAAACCAGCGCTAGAGGTCCAGCCAATGTAAAAATCCCCACAAAAGATGGGCGCCGGTTACCTCAGGAAAAGAGCGCGAGCTACCAGAAAATGGCCGACCGCTGTATTACCTAAAGAAACAGCGCGGCTACAAGAAAATGGCCACCAGCTTATTAGCATTAGGAACAGCGCGGCTTTGGAGGTAAAAATAAAAGGCAGCGAACACTGGGCCTCTGAGCAGAGGCCCCCCACAAGGCAGACCACCCACACTAGAGCGGAACCGGACACACCGCGCATCCCCCAGCCAGGACCTGGAGCCCCCCGGTGAGGTACACAGCAGGCCTAGCAAAGCATGGGGAGGAGGGATGAACGGGGAGAGAGGAAAGGGAGGACTAGAGACCCCCTAATCGACCACCCCAGGAATGCCCAGCTGTTCCATCATGCCAAGACAGGAGGAACCTTACTTACCCGTCCCTGCGGGGACTGCTGGACGCATATCTGACAGACCCATCACCTAGCAGTACGGAGTGGCTGTCGGCTACGGCCCACTGTGACTGGACAGCAATAGCCCGGTCATATGTGGGCCCCGGAACATATAGCTCACTGGCCACCCCTGGAGCAAACAGGGTATGTCGTGGCCAACCCAGCGCGTAGCTAAAGGCCTGCTCACGATCGATGGCCAGACTGGGGAGACTACAAGGATCTAAATTATCCAGCCTGTCACCCAGCTGGCAGTTGATCGTAGAGCTCAGGATCCAAAATTGAAAATAAAATAAAAAGTTCTCTAGGACCAATGGGCCCCTAGGGAGCCAGGTCCTTCTACACTAGGCAGAAGAAAAAAAAAAACTTAGCTGCTGAGTGCAGGGTGAGGGGTTATGACCAGAGTGACCGCCCCCTGGGCGGGGCTGTTCAGCTTTGGTATATCCAACATGTCTACCTAGTCCTCTCCTAATAGACGGAACATAACCACTTGTCAAGACTAAAAGGAGCTGTGACCGTCCATGGACGAAAGAGAAACAGGCTCGGTCCTCAAGTGGTAAAAAGCCCCCTTTAGGTCATTAGTTTAGTGTTACAAAAGGAGGTGCTGGTGCTAGAACTATTGCTCTCATTCCGGCTTGTGTGGCGATATGTAACATGTGTATTGCAATCTACTTTTTCAGGCATAGGGTAGGCACCCCGCCGCATGCATTTGTACGCGAGTACGTATGTGTGGGGGGGCGGGATTTTGTGCTTGGGTGTAACTAGATATTTTTTTTTACCCCAATTCCCCCCCCCCCATTGACATAGGGGACAAAGACCCTGCAGGTGTCCCCTGTGCACCACTGAATGTAGCACTGCATTACATTCTTTCCTGGCCATGATGGCTGGGGAAACTGTCCAAGGGACTCAGAATGACATCACTTTTGGGTCAACAGCACATCTGCTCCCCTCCCTCCTCTACCCAGTGGCACATGTTATGCCGGTTCCAGGACCGCAGATGGACAAGCGGAGCTCGGCATACTTAGCAGAGGGGGATGGGGGGTGCAAGGCGTGTGCATCATTCGGGGAGGGGCAGCCCAGGCGCTGGGTCGAAACTTCTGGTCGCAATGGCGATCTGGCACCTGGGGGTTTGTAGAGCCCTGCAACAGAGGTAAATAGGGAATAACCAAAAAAACAAAAACACTACTGTGACGTCTTAAACTTTCACACTTGAACAATTGGCTCCCATGATACAACACAAATTGCTCTATTGGCAACAGAAACGGTTATGCCAAAATCAGAAAACTGTAGATGGCGGAAGAACATAGGCACGCAGAGAGATCAGACCCTGGACTGCAAGCTGGTTACTCTACCACTGCACAGAAAGATGCCAGAACAATATCCTGCTCTTTTAATTAAAGGGGTTCATCTTTAAATCGGTTTGAAAATGTGGATTGAAAAAGAATATGGTTGCGAATGGACACTGACGTACTATAAAACCCTTTTCAGGCATTCATGCATGCACCAGGCCTATTAACACTTGCACATTGTTTTTTTAGACTAGTAAACATTATGGGCCAGTTCACACCACATAAATGTCTTCCAGATCTGTTGCGGATGCACTGGAGTGAAAAAGCACTGCATGTGGTGTGAACTGGTCCTTAATGTGAGTGATCACTCAAGAATACAAAGTTTGTGTGGGACCCATGCATATTTCAGAAATTTTAAATTGGATTTTTTCTATGCATCTGTAAAATCCATTTCTTGGAGTACAGTGGAACCTTGGTTTACGAGTAACGCGGTGAACAAGCATTTTGAAAGACGAGCAACTTTTATTTAAAAATTCTGACTGTTTGCGAGTGTTGTCTCGCAACACGAGCAGAATTCAAGCTAATGGGGTGTACAGTACCGCATTTGGCCAGAGGTGCCGGTGACACTGGGAACGGTTCGGAGCTGTTCGGAAATACTCGGAATCACTATTAAAAAAAAAAAAAAAAAAAAAACACACACACACACAACACTTTTTCTTTATCATACATCACAGGACACAGAGCAGGCTATAATCATTACTATCTGGGATGTCCCAAAGTAATGCACTTGAGAGGGAGACACGGACAACACACACTGAACTTACTCTGCCGCTCGTAACATGCTGTGGCCAAAGCAGTATACTCCCACAACCACTTGGTAAAACTTTGTGGACGTATTCACTGAAAACTGCCTTACAGATCTAAGCTACTAACCCATGGTGGCAGGTAGCCCAAGAGGCTCCCACATACCTAGTGGAGAGTGCCTTATCTAAAAGATGCAGTCTAACCCTTCAAGCCTTAGACCTCTTTCACACTGGGGCGCTTTAACGCAAAAAATAGCACCAGCAAAGCACCCTGAAAAAGCCGCTGCTTTCGCTCCAGTGCGAAAGCCCCGAGGGCTTTCACACGAGCATTGCGCTAGCAGGATGGTAAAAAAGAGTCCTGCTAGCAGCATCTTTGGGAGCGGTGAAGGAGCGGTGTGTATACCGCTCCTGCCCATTGAAATCAATGGGCAACGCGGCTATACCGCCGGCAAAGCACTACTGCAGCAGCGCTTTGCGGTGGTTTTTAACCCTTTCTCGGCTGCTAGCGGGGGTCCAAAGCGCCCTGCTAGCTGCCAAATACGACGGTAAAGTGCCGCTAAAAATAACGGCACTTTACCACCGACGCCCCAGTGTGAAAGGGGCCTTAAGCTTGAGTAATAAAACGGACAGATCCCGCAAGAAAATGTCAGTTTATATGCCGCATGTGTTCTCCTCTGGGATCCTCTGGCAGCCAAACAAGGAATCTAACAGCCTGATTGCTGCCAATGACCTTAAAAATAGGACTTGACAGAAAGAACACCATCCAAAGCATGAAGATCTTTTTCTCCTGGTGACTGGACTAGGGGGGGGGGGGGAGAAACACCCACACGGAAGGCAAGAGGTCCTGAATCAAATGAAAAACTTGAAACCACTTTTGGCAAAACAGATGGGTGAGGGCATAACACCACTTGTCATGGTGAATGACCAAAGATGGCTTCCTACAAAAAGAGCCACCACTTCCAACACCCTTCTTGCCAAAATAATCGCAACCACCTTCCGAGTCAATAGAACTCATGGAATCTCACAAAATCAGTTAAAAAAAAAAAAAAAAAAAAAAGTGGGTTTCTGTAAAAGACAAACCCAGATTCAAAACCCAAAGAATACAGGGGGAACTTAATAGGCGGAACCAACCGGATCCCCCCTGACCAAAAGTACGGATCAGCCAGTGAGAAACAAAATCAGTCTTCTGAAAGGAAAAAAACGACAGAGCCGCCATCTGACCTCTAATGACACTCATGGCCAAATTAATTTGCAAACCCGACCGACGGAAAGACAAAAATGCGACCAAACATACTTTCAGGAATGCCAATTCCTGCTGTCAGACCGGGACACATGACTCCCAAGTCTTGTAATAAAACCTTCTGGATGCAGGTTGTCCTGCCGCAGCAAGGTAGAGATAACCGGACCAGTGCCTACTCGAACCTTCAGCACCTGGGCCCTACTAGGCAAGCTGTCAATCCCAGCAACTGGGAAGCAGAGTACAATATTGTGCCCAATGGGTGTTTACCACCAAGTTCACAATGTTGGTGAACCATAACCTCCTGGACTAGGCCAGTGCACCAAAGTTACTGGTTATATCTCCTTCTGGATCCTGTTGTTGAACCCAGACACCAAGTGATCATGTTCGGTGTAATCCAACGATGACAGATTACAGTGAACACCTCGGAAAAAAGTGACCCTTCCCTCGGAACCAACAGCTGGTGATTAAGACCGCCTGTCAGCTGGGATATGCCCAGCATACAAAGACAGAACATAGCGTTCTGTCAGAATATGACTCGCCACCTATTGGGTAGTCTGACTCCTAGTGCCACCCTACCGATACCATGGCATTATCAGACTGAACACTTACTGAAAGACCCCACAACCGGGTTCATCCAGCGCAAACTGAATAGCCCAAAGCTCCAGAATAGTGGTGGGCAAAACCCCATTCTGAGGAAGACCAAGATCCCTGTACTGAGGCAGATCCCAAAATGGCCCCTAAACCTGAAAGGCTACCATTAATAGACCTTCTCCAGCAGACAACTGGAAAGAACTTCCACCTCTCCAGGCTCTGAGGAACCATCCAACAGTCCAACTCACCGGGAGCTAGGGACATATAGTAATCCAGACACTAAATATTCATGTTCATACAGACAGGATATTCCTTTGTAATGGCATGAAGTGAGCCTATGGAAAGGCACTAAACACCATTTCAAGAAAGCTCATATTGAAGGAAACCTTCACCTATCTTAGCTTGCAGGGCCTGATTTATAAAAGACAGGCCTTTTTCTGCAGCTGTGGCCAGCCCCCTGGCTTTGTTTTTTACCTCTGGTTCCAGATGCCTGTGGGTGCCGAAAAGAATGCATGGATGAGGAGGTAACAGATGGTGAAGCAACCGTTTCTCTAAACCAGACACCTGCCTGTCTTAAGTGACAAAAAGGGAACTCTTTCCCAGGAGATATCTTAGATGTATTTGTCAAATATGCATTAAGAGGCGTTCGCCATAAAAAAGGAAAAAAAACACGTCAACCACTTTTTACAGGGCAGCTCAGCAGACTAGCTTTTTAAACCACAAAACCCTGCATCTGTGATATGACCACAGAGGCCAATACTAAATATGCTGGCTAGAGCCGTGAGCCACACAGCCTTAGGTAATTTTGTGAATTCCTCCACTTGCACAGGTTTCTGGCTATCACAGCAAGTTGCATAGCCAACAAAGAAAAAAAAAGTTAAATGTTGACTAAGACAGGAGATCACTGCATCCACTGTGGGCACACTGCCCTCCTTTAAAAATTTCTCCACCATATAACATCTGTGCCAAGTTTTCTGCCAGAGGCAACCTAAAAGTAAGAGCAAACCAGACCAGAACTGTACTAGCAACTTCTGTGCCCAGAAGCAATCACTCAATTGGGGCAATTCCAGGCCTGTCAATGCTGCAGCCAAGTCATCGCTTGTTTGTGACATATGCGGAGGCTCACGTGCCAAGAGTAGGTACAATGACAGAGAAAAGCAGTTTCAGATACACTTGATGAGTCTAGTCCATCAGGGGGATGAAAACACAGCCGATTAGTCCTCTTGGCTTCACAACGGGGACTTCTAGGCTGCAGTCCCCCCCCCCCCCCCACTCCTCCTTTTAAATGTTTTACAGGCAATATTGTAGCAACTTTGCTGCCAATACCCATTATGCAGCTTTACAGGTATGCAATAATCATGCAGTTATGCAAGTAAGCATGTATGCAGTTATGCTAGTAAGCAGTACCCATCAGCCAACAAACAAGCAAATGCAGCACAAAACAGTAATCCTTGCAGAAATAATGAACAATTATGCAATGGCAATGTGGTAGAGATGCAGTACAATAAGAAGTAATGCAGTGCCATTGTGGCTGCCAGGATCCACGTGCCTGTGACCCCTGAGTTCTTCCCAGCCGCCGAACAGGCTGCATCAAGCATGGCCATGTAACCAAAGGCTTTATAAAAAAAAAAACACAAGCTCGCCCCATTAGCAGCAAGTGCACACAGTTTCCCAAAACAGAGCACACAAGGGCAATGAGTTTGATGAGGCACAATCCATAATGTGAGCACATACTACACCCCCTAGTTGCTAACAAGGAGGATTTTTTTTTTCTTAAAAGCAAGCCTGCTACTAAAACTTACCAATCCTGCCACAGGATCCGGTTTAAAAATAGAGATCCAATCTTTACCCATACTGGTGGGCTTAGTCATTTAAGGACCTTCAAGGACTATTCCATTTTCTGCTCTGTGGTCCACTGCCTTAGACCTGCGTAGCACCCTGCCGGAAGCTTCCTTGGTCAGTGCCGACTGCTCAGGGTTCCGTAATGCAGGGTCCAGCACCAAAAGGCAGCATTACAGGCAATCCCTGCCGAGTCTTCCATCTCGGCTACAGGGCTCACCCTTCAAGACACTGGCGGAAGAAAAAAAAAAAAAGAGACTTCCTGTATGGGAGGACAGTCTGCCAGTGTCCATTCACCTATAGTTAGCACATAGCCCAGATGATAATGACTATAGCCTGCTCTGTGTCCCGTGATATACGATAAAGAAAGAAGGCAAAAGTGCCCAGGTTTATTCTAATCACTGCTTACTTTATTTTCATTTTTTATGCCCTGTAGAGGCGACTCCTGGAACGGAACTGGAGGTTATAGGCAAGACAACGATACATTCCGCTACTTGTTACTCAGGGCAGTTCATTTCATTTGCTACAGTTGCCTGCTGATTTATCCACTAGGGGAATAATGTAGAGTGCATGCATAGTATTGCTGATCTAAATTACTTTAGTAATATTGCACCTCTACAAGAAAGCAACATACTACACAAGTCTGGAAACCCCTTTTCTCATGGATCCGCTTCTGCCGTGCTGGAATGCATCCTTCCAGCAGGTCAAAATTGCATCAAAAATTATTTGCCTTTAAGGCCTCATGCACACGGGACATTTTTATAGCTGCTGTTTTTGGCAGCAGATGTTTTTTCCTGCAGCCAGGGAACTCTCCAGCATGTTATCCTGTGTCCATGCATAAATAGGCTGTTATCAGCAGGGGTGCTTTCTGGCTGGAAAAACCCCCCAGAACTAGTGGGTTTTAGACCTGGTTCACGCCTATGCATTTTTTAGTGCATTTTCAGTTTTGCAGAAACACACTACAGTCCACTTAACATGGTTTCCTATGGATGTAGTTCACATCTGAATTTTATTGAAATGGCCAGGGACTTTGTTTTTTTGGTTCCATAGACTTTAATGGATCAAAAATGTGTATTGAAAATACGCAAAATGCACCCAGAATATGCAAACTGCAACCTGCATAGGTGCGAACCAGGCATAAAGAGGGAGTTTTTCAGCTGTAAAAACGCTCTAAAAAAAAACAAAACAATCGCTACAGCTAAAAAAAACTCTACAGCTTACGTTACTGGCTTTTTGATAACATCCAGTGTTCATGAGGCCTAAAGCCTGTGAAAGCTTGTGCTGTGATTTGAAAAGTCCTGCATGCTGCATCTTTGGTACGCTTTTCAAAAGCGCACCAGAGATGCACCTTCCATTGAAGTCAATTGGAAACACAACAAAAAGGCACCAAAGGAGCACTTCGAGTGCGTTTTTGCTGGTTAAGGAGCGATAGGTATCCTTAACCAATGAATAGCCGATTGTTAAGGAGCTGGCACATGCTGGATTCCTTAATCAGCGGGGGATGTAAACAGTGTCCCTACACAGCCTCCTGTCCCCTTAGAGTTCACAAGTAGTTCGGTCCGGCCTTCCCCTGCCTCCTTCCCTTAGATCCAACCACTCCTCCCCTCAGATTCTTGGATCCGATGTTCCCCTACTGTCTCCACCTTCTCCCCCCTTCGGTGGTAGCATCGCTCCCGAGCTGGAGCACGCCGACCACAGGGGAGGCATCATCACTGGTCAAGGATGGCGTCATGTTCCGACTCCTTAACAATCACCCGCTGATGTCCTTAACCAATGAATAGTTGGTTAAAAACATCAGCTATTCACGACTTTATGCGCTGCAAGTAACACATTTAGAATGCAATATGAGTTTTAAAAAATATATAGTGCGTTTTAAAAGCACTGTAATGTAAAAATACATGTGCTGCAGTGTGTTTTGGTGTGAACAGCCACTGAGTGTTTAGACGTCTGAGGGGTGATGAAAGAGCAAACATGTCATCAGGAGGACTATGGCCGTTTGCTAAACAGGGATCCAGTTAAGAGGATGATTACTGCACAACAATTACAGGAGTGTTTAACATGTTACAAACTACACTCTTTGGATTCCAGCTGTGTACAGACATGGGAGATCGGGTATTTTTTTTTTTCTTTAATTCAAATGATTTTTACTTCAAGTATGACATGGTTCACAAACAAAAAAAACATGTATTTTTATTATTAAATCATATCTGTTTTTTTAATGGAAATCTGATTTAAAAAATGACATCCTCCAATCCACATTAAAAACAAACAGATTTGTATCTAGAAATTGAAGGGTAAAAAGGACAGTTTGTGCAAGAATAAAAATTTCTACCCAACTTGACAATTTATTTCCACACTTTTAAATGTCTAACTAAAAAATTAACAGAGAAGGTTATTTTCTTTAGGACAGATGAAGTGGGTTAACACATACTTGATACTGTCTGTGTGTGTTTTATATTCCATGACTGTGTTAGGAGGCAGATTCAGAACTCTTCTTAAGGTGTCTCGGATCCGAGCAGTTGTTGCTTGGTCGCTAGCCGTTTTATTCCAAATAGAAATGATATCTTCCTAAAATATATAGTTAAAAGGTTTTAGATTACAGTAAAAACAAAAAAACTATAAAAATGCCCATGTTTTCATTCAAACATCCAAATGAATAGCACAACTTCTACAGATTTAATGGAGCAGTCAAATAAAAAATATTCTCCAAAAACAACATCACCAGGCGTACACCTGTTAAGAGATAATAGCATAAGCTGCCAATTGCTGACCTACTTCTAAAAATGTACCTTGCCCAAGTGCCCCTGACTTGAAAGTTTTCTGAGTGACTAGATCTAAACAAGACTACAGCCAAGAAAGTAAAAATTCCTGCCTACTCGGTCAAGGAAATCAGTCACAGGATCTGCATGATAACCAGACAAATGGCATTTTCAGATGGTTAACAGTGGCAGCTTTCATATTTAGGTTTCTTCAAGGCACAGTACGAGTACATTAAGGCTGCATTCACACCTGAGCGTTTTCAGCTCGTAAAAAACACCCAACAAGCAAAATCTCATTCATTTTAATGGCACCTGTTCACATCTGAGCATTTTGTCACCTAAAATAAAAAAAACGCCTGAAAAACGCCCTAAGTCCAAAAAAGAACATGAGCTTCTTATGGGCAGATTACAGGTACTTTTCTGCTTTTTACATTAGTGACCTGTACAAAATTGCGGCAAAAACGCACCACTTTGAAATGCTCAGGTGTGAATGCAGCCTAAAAATGTACCTATAGCATAATTTGCCTCGTTTTCCTTGCAGAAACTGCATAATGGTCCTTAAAAGCAAATCTGTGGCTGCTCTGACAATACACAACCGCTGCCAGAAGGCACTCCCTGGCGTCCTTCCATTCCAATGAAAACCATCCCACTAACCACGTTCTAGTAGTTGTAAACTGAAAACATGAAATATAAACAAAAGCATATACCCCTACAGTGTGTACTTGGCTCAATTAAAAGAACTAAGTGTGGATTTCTTGGCTCCCAAAAAAATGGTTCGAACTTTGCTCACACGGCTGCATTATTATGCTAGGAAGCTTATTTCATGGAAAAAAATACACGGCCCCATCCGTTCGTACCTGAGAAGCGCCAATTAACAGAGCTTTACAAGGACACATATGCCAGCAGGGGAGTGCCCACCAAGTTAGATAAGGTGTGGGGTGGATGGGTGTATAATAGGTCTACAGTTTCAGATTAGATCACTCTGTTCAGATGTTCTTAAGAGTCTGAAATACATTAAATATAATGATATCTTGACATGGGATTTGGGACAGTTCACTTAGACCAGTGGTTCACAACTCCTGTCCTCAGGACCCACTAACAGGCCAGGTTTGCAAGATAACCGAATTACAAATCACAGGTGTTATTTGCTGCTCAGCGATTGCAGTATTCTAGCCTGCATCTCCCCAAGGTAATACTTAAAATCTGGCCTGTTAGTGGGTCTGGAAGCCAGGAGTTGAGAACCACCGACCTAGACACTTTGTATTGGGCGGTTATTAGGATGTTTTGGTGGGGGAGTGAATATTTCATGCCATATCTGTCATTTCTGGTTTATGGGAGCCAGCAATTAGGAGATACTGTGACCTTTTCTGCACATTTAATGGTCGATATCACTATATTGAAAACGCTGTATATTACCCATGGAGTTGTACTTGGCGCCTAGTGCTGATGTCTTGTTTGATTTGTGTGGCCTGGTTGTCAGTCTGTCAATGTAATTTTCTGTGATAAAAAAATAAAAATAAAAAAAAGCACCAAGTGTCATTTCTGTCTGCTGCTTTGTTCATCTGCCATCAGCATGAATTCACTTCATCTCATGAATAACAATTTTTCCTGACACAAAGTAAAAAGGTTCTCCAGCAGAGCCTTAGCGCTGTTCCTATGCGCAATGTAAAAGGGGTGTGTCTCTTCTCTCCAATCAGCGCTCCCTCTCCTCAATGAGCTCTGCAGAGTGTAACTTCCGCTCTCCACACCCTTTTTCTAACAGCTCAGACAAGCTTAAACATTCCAGACTTTGAGCAGAAGAAGAGAAGACTGCAGATAGACAAATACAACCTATGTAGGAGAATAGGTTTCATCTCTGTGTATCACCCGAGAATAGTCCCTTCACTGGGTATATGTAAGGGTTAACGGCCACTTTAAAACAGTGTCCAAAACACAAAGGCAACCTGCACTATCGTGCTTCCCAGGGGTCAGGATAGGCAAAGGTTTACTTTTTTTTTTTGATTTAAAAAAAGAAAGGACACAGCCCACCCCACCACAACAGTTATCTGAAATCTTATGGCATTAATGAGAAGAACACAGATGCCGGGAAAAGCAAGATGTGCATTTCTTTACTTCCAGTAGACTCACCTGAAAGCGAACAGAGACCACAGCTCCACAGATCTCCTCCCCAACCATGAACTGCTCTCCAAGCATGGCTAAGATAAGATTCTCCCAGCACCGAGATGCTAGACCTTTACGAAGGCGAATTATCCACTTTCCTCCATTCTTGTTTGCATCATCCTACAGAGAGAAAAGAATATATCCCATGAGACAGGCAGCTGTTAAAATAAGTAAAATACATTCAGCTTGCCAACATTTAGCCCAGGTTCACACTGCTGTGGGTTCGAAATTGTGGGAGTTCAGCTGAACTCGCACGATTTTAAACTGGCAATGCAGTCCAACTTTGGGGGGGGGGCGATTTGACAGACATCTGTGAGAGTTCATGCACAAATGTTCACTCAAATCGCCCCCGTAGTTCCTGTACTACTTTTGGGAATCGGTGCGGCGCCGACTTTGCGGTGCCACACCGATTCGGACACTGCGATTGCTGGCAATAGCTGCCGATTTGGTGTCAAATCGCATTCCAAATCGGCCCAATGTGAACGTGGGCTTACATATGTGGGGAAACAACGGTCACTTGTCAATAAATTTTTGTTCAGCACCACTGAAGATGGTGGAACACTGTTCTGGAAAACTTTATGTGAGCAAATGCAGTTATTTGTGAGGTTAATTTTTTTGTAATCAAAATCTGCAAGAGAAAAATAAATAAAAAATCAAATAGTTAAATTCAAAAGTGAAGTAGAGTCTGTGTCGGAGGTGGTTATGTGTGCTATTGTGTTTTTTGTTTTAATTCTAGATCACCGAGATGTTTTTGTGGGGTCTTGCACTTTGACAACTAGCCTGTTTCTCCTATCTCAGGCATTTTCATGCACCTTGCAGGTGCAGTCAAAGACCATAACAAGCTGAAACACGGTGTAGCTGGATGGGGCTGGACACTGTACTGAGTGGTACTTTTGCTCAGGGCCCTATGCATTCAGGGATAATAAGCCAATCGAGCTCCAGTGTCCGGCAGTGAGCACAGAGCCCACTAGAGCAGTGGTTCTCAACCTGGGGGTGGGGACCCCCACCGAATCCTGGGCTGTTCCTGAAGCCCGCACCGTTCTCCCAGCCTTTTTGTGGTCGCCCAGCTGGGCTGTTCCTGGAGCCCGCAGCCACCCACTCAGCCTCTTCGCAGCCGCCCATTTAATTCAAGGCATGGCTGGGGGGCAGAGACTAGAGGTCAGCTGACTGGTGAGGATTGTGGAGTGGGAGGGGCTGGAGGAAATCCTATCTCCTGATTTCGGCATAGGTGTCACTGCTGAGACACCACAAAGTCGGAGACAGTGAGTAACACTACCTGTTATTAGAGTTGCCATTAAAAGTCCCCACTACAGTTCTCACATCAGCAGATGACCTTGATCAAGAGCACCTAAGTTGGCTGATCAGAACTCCCCGCCAGCACTGCCACTGATCCCAACTCCCCGCCAGCACTGCCACTGATCCCATTTCCCCTCCCCCCCACCAAGGAGTAAGAGAAGGAATAAAAATAGAGAATACATGGAAGGGATGGGAAAAGAGGGGGAGGAACAGAGACAAAGAGAGCGAAAGCATAAGAGAACAAGAAAGGCAGCTAGAGAGGGATGGGGGGGGGGGGAGCCAGAAATTAGGATGGAGAGAGATAAAAGGGAAAGAAAGGAGAACAAAGAGAAAAAGTGGTACATCCTAAAATGTACCATAAGGGGTTTTAATACTGTACGAGTGGAAGGGACTCAGGGAGCGCTAAATGTCCGTGGGTTATGGGTGCAAATTGCTTGTCTTGCCCTGGGTACTGACAACCCACGCTACGAGAATAATTTTACTGTTAGGGGTCCCCACAACTTGGGAAATTTTATCAAGGGGTCACGGCACTAGAAAGGTTGAGAACCACTGCACTAGAGGATGTCGGGCCTTCAGGCCACTCCCATGAAGTCTGTTCCTGATTGTTTGGTCAGAGACATTCACACCAGTGGCCTGTTGGAGGTCATTTTGTAGGGCTCTGGCAATGCTCATCCTGTTCCTCCTTGCACAAAGGAGCAGATACCGATCCTGCTGATGGGTTAAGGACCTTCTACGGCTCTGTCCAGCTCTCCTAGAGTAACTGCCTGTCTCCTGGAATCTCCTCCATGCTCGAGACTGTGCTGGGAGACACGGCAAACCTTCTGGCAATGACACGTATTGATGTGCCATCCTGGAGGAGTTGGACTGCCTGTGCAACCTTTATAGGGTCCAAGTATCGCCTCGTGCTACCATTAGTGACACTGACCCTAGCCAAATGCAAAACTAGTGAAAAACAGAAAAGATGAGTAGGGAAAAAAAAAAAATAGTATGTCAGACACCTCCACCTGAAAAAAACATTCCTGTTTTGGAGGTCGTCTCATTGTTGCCCATCTAGTGCACCTGTTAATTTCAATTAACAGAAAAAGCAGCTGGAACTGATTAACAACCCCCTCTGTATACACCCCTCTTCCTCTGCTACTTAAGGGGTTGTAAAGGTTCGTTTTTTATTTTCTAAATAGGTTCCTTTAAGCTAGTGCATTTTTGGTTCACTTACCTTTTCCTTCGATTTCCCTTCTAAATGATTTTTTTCTTTGTTTTCTTTGTCTGAATTTCTCACTTCCTGTTCCTCCTCAGTAAGCTGTTCTGTCTGACTCAACACCACTCGGATGATGGTGTGAACTTTACTGAGGAGAGACAGGAAGTGAGAAATTCAGACAAAGAAAAAAACCCATTTAGAAGGGAAATCGAAGGAAAAAGGCAAGTGAGCCAACAATGCACTAGCTTAAATAGGATCCTATTTAGAAAATAAAAAACAAACCTTTACAACCCTTTTAACTGACCAGATTAATAATCCCAGGAGTTCTTCTGATTCAAGTGTTACTTTATTTTTTTTTAAAGAGAGAGAGATAAAAAAAATTTGCAGAGACCATAGAGCATAAAATGGCGGTTACTAGGGTTGTCCCGATACCGATACTAGTATCGGGACCGATACCAAGCATTTGCGCTTCACCCGATACTTTTTTTTTTGTGTGGCCGGAGAGGGCGGGAGGAGTCAGTGGCTGGGGAGGGCAGGAGAGAGGGCGGGGGAGTGCGGGCGGAGTCTGGCCGGAGAGGGCGGGAGAGGAAAGTGCAGGCGGAGTCTGGCTGAAGAGGGCGGGCACAGTCGGTGGACGAGTCCACGGGCGGAGAGCGAGTCCCTCACCTGCAGTTGAACCTGGTAAGCTGGCAGGGGTTCAGGGCGCAGCCGCATCAGGATCGGTGACCGGTGCTGTCACATTCGGTTGCCGTCAGCGGCTGAACGTCCCCACGCCCATCTTGGTACACCCTGCACTCGGCTGCAGTAAGCAGCAGCAGACATCTTGTTACACCCAGCCTGAGCTATATGGGCTGGGTGTAACAAGATGTCTGCTGTTGCTTACTGCAGCCGAGTGCAGGGTGTACCAAGATGGGCGTTGCAGCAGGTTTTTTTTTCTTAAATCCTGTGTCATTTCCCCCCCCCCCACAGCATTTCAGTGCCAGCCACCTATCAGAACCCACAAGTGCTACCTATCAGTGGAATCAGTGCCATCCACCAGTGCCACCTATCAGGTGGCACTGGTAGGTGCCACTGATTGCACTGATAGGTGGCACTTGTGGGCACTGATAGTGCAATCAGTGCCATCTATCAGTGCCCACAAGTGCCACCTATCAATGCAATCAGTGCCCACAAGTGCCACCTTTCAGTGCAATCAGTGCCATCAGTGCCCACAAGTGCCACCTATCAGTGCCACCTATCACTGCCCACAAGTGCCACCTATCACTGCCACCTATCACTGCCCACAAGTGCCACCTATCAGTGCCCACAAGTGCCACCTATCAGTGCCCACAAGTGCCACCTATCAGTGCCCACAAGTGCCACCTATCAGTGCCCACAAGTGCCACCTATCAGTGCCCACAAGTGCCACCTATCAATGCAATCAGTGCCCACAAGTGCCACCTTTCAGTGCAATCAGTGCCATCAGTGCCCACAAGTGCCACCTATCAGTGCCACCTATCACTGCCCACAAGTGCCACCTATCACTGCCACCTATCAGTGCCCACAAGTGCCACCTATCAGTGCCCACAAGTGCCACCTATCAGTGCCCACAAGTGCCACCTATCAGTGCCCACAAGTGCCACCTATCAGTGCCCACAAGTGCCACCTATCAATGCAATCAGTGCCCACAAGTGCCACCTTTCAGTGCAATCAGTGCCATCAGTGCCCACAAGTGCCACCTATCACTGCCCACAAGTGCCACCTATCACTGCCACCTATCACTGCCCACAAGTGCCACCTATCAGTGCCCACAAGTGCCACCTATCAGTGCCCACAAGTGCCACCTATCAGTCCCCATCTTTCAAACTGTCACATGACATTGAAAAAAAGTATCGGTAATCGGTATCGGCGAGTACTTGAAAAAAAGTATCGGTACTTGTACTCGGTCTTAAAAAAGTGGTATCGGGACAACCCTAGCGGTTACAATATTTTATGTCACACTGTATTTGCGCAGCAGTCTTGCAAACACAATCATTTTTTTTTTTTTTTTTTTTAAGACAAAAATACACTTTATCAAATATATATATAAAAAAAAAAAAAAAAAAAAAGTAAAGTTAGCCCAATTTTTTTTATAATGTTAAAGATGTTACGCCCTGAGACTCGTGAGAGAATCTTGATCTTTATTCTAAACAAAAAAAAAATTGTGATTCTAAATTTTAGCCAGAATCGTGCAGCTCTACCAAATACCTAGTGTGTATCTGGCCTTACAATCCACATTTCAATGCCATTAATGTAATCCATAATAAACAATCATTAGGGGCCAGTTCACACCACATGCAGTCCAGTGCATTCCTTTTCTGCATCAAAAAAAACGCATGGAAAGTAGGTTATATGGTTTTCACTTGCATAGTTCACACCAGTGCTTGCAGTTCGTGTGTTGCAGAAAAAAAAAAAAAAAAAAAAAACACACAACGAACATGCTGCATTTTTCCTGCAACACGATAAAAAAAAGAATAAAAAAAAATAAATAAAATAAAAAAAAACACTGAAACACAAATTGTCCTCATTTAAAAAAGGAGAGGTCCAGCCAGGGTGAAAAAAAAAAACAAACAAAAAAGTCAGCAGCTACAAATACTGTAGCTGCTGGCTTAAAATTAGGAAACTTGCCTGTCCAGGGAGCCTGCAATGCCGGCACCCCAGCTGATCTTCGGACCAACTCTCGGGTGCTGCCGCCGCCACTGCTGGTTCCCTACTGCACACGCCCAAAGCAGGCTTTCTAAATCGGCCTGGCGGCAGGAGTAAGGAGGAGATGGGGGGGGGGGGCACGGCCCGTCTCCCTGAAGTGGGTAAGGGGACCTGTCAAAAACTCACATGCGCAGAAGGAAACAGGCCGTGAAGCCGTAAGGCTTCACTTCCTGTTTCCCTTAGTAATGATGCTGGCACCTGCACCCGGAGCCAAGGGATGGGTCGGCTTCGGGTGCCGACATCGCAGGCTTCCAGGACAGGTAAGTGTCCTTATATTAAAAAAGTCAGCAGCTTCAGTATTTGCAGCTGCTGACTTGATTTTTTTACCCAGGCGGAATGCCACTTTAAGGTTAAGAAAAAAAGGGAGGGAAATTCACTTGACTGCATCAAAAAACGCACCAAAATTGCACATGCAGAAAAGCATCTGGAACGCATACAGACTGTTTCTATGGTGTGAACTGGCCCTAAAAGTGAAACTAAACCAAAATATTTCTTATGATTTTCCAATAGGAGTGTGAAAGTTTTAAAACCATTGACAAGTTCTCATTACTGTGTGTGTGCGCTCACTGCAAATATGTTTACTTAATTCAGGTCTGTGTCAAATAGTTCAATGCACAAATGCAGCATGTTTTTGACCTAATTTTGCATACCTACTGATCATTCAGAATGTGTTATAGCATCAGTTGAGCTGCTTTTGCATTCCCACACACTAGTATGTGAAGAGAAGCAATTCTGAACCCAACAAAAGCCCATCCACACAGGCCGTCAATGTTTCAGAAAATTACAGTAGGTAAATTTTGCCAGAAGGGATACAGATCGCCATTAAAAACATGGACAGAAAATCTTTCAAAACAAAAACACAGAAAATAAAGACATTACAAAAGTTCCAACACTCCCACTATTTGCAATGAAAACTAGCTTTAGCTAGTGCAGAATATAGTCCCGGTGATCATCACCATGTAATATCTCACCTCCCACATTGGCTTGATCCCTTCCTTAAAAAGGTGAAAGTCACTGTGTCCTGTCAGTTCCCCAGGACGTACCATGTGACTGTAGAACCTCCAGAACTGCTCCACCTATGATGGGAAAGGCAGCAGACTGTCAATACTGCTTTTACCAAATTGTTTATTTTAGGTTATAATCTTGGAATCAAATGCAAACAAGACATACATAACAAATATTCTCAAAATTACCTTTTCAATTAATATTGTTTCCCTTTTCCTACTAACAATTACAGGCTATAAACTCAAATTTTGCATAATATTAGGGTGACCGTTTATTGCTCATGAACATCGATTACATCATAGACGAAAAGACATCCTGACATACTGATGGTTGCTTGCGATTAAAATAGGAGTCCATGGACCGACACAGCTTCTCTATTGACAAGTGGGACGTCCCAAAGCAGTGTCAGAGAAAAAACAAGGGGTGGTAACAGCATAAAAAAAAAAAAAAACCTCACCCCAAACACAAAACAGCACTCCAACGGAGGAGCTGCAACTCTAAACAGCCGCTTGTAAAACCTTGCGGCCGAAAGAGGCATCCAAAGATGCACCTACATCAACTTTGTAGAGTTTTGTGAAAGTGTGAGCGGACGACCAAGTCGCCGCTTTACATAATTGGGAAACAGACGCTTGATGTCGGAAAGCCCAAGAGGCACCTCTTGCCCTGGTCGAATGCGCCGTGACCGTAAAGGGGGGCGCTTGACTCTTTAAAGGCGTAAGCCTGGATTACTGTCGGATCCACCTAGAGATGGTGGCCGACGAGACTGCTTGGCCCTTCTTGGGACCAGCCACCGAAACAAACAGTGAGTCTGACTTCCGGAACAGGGAAGTAGCAGATAGGTATCTCTCAAAGCTTGGGCAACGTCCAAGGAATGCAACGCCGACTCCTTAGGATTCGACGGCTGAGGACACAAGGATGGAAGTACAATGTCTTCATTGAGATGAAAAGCCGAAACGACTTTTAAAAGAAAGGAAGGCTGCGGCCGCAGCACCACCTTATCCTTGTGGAAAACCAAATAGGGAGCCTTGCAGGACAAGGCTGCCAGCTCAGAGACTCGTCTAACTGACGTAACAGCCACCAAAAAGACCACTTTCTGAGAACACTCTCAGTACCTGGTTCTCAACAGCCATGCCGTTAAAGCCAATGACTGTAAAGCAGGATGGAGTATGGGACCTTGCAATAGCAGGTCCTTCTGCAGTGGTAGGCGCCAGGGGACATCTGCTACCAGACGTACTAGATCGGCGTACCAAGGACGCTGAGGCCAATCTGGAGCGATTAGGATCATTAAGGCTTCTTCCTCTTCTGCTCCGCAGAGTGGAGGCAGAGGGAATTCCAAAGGGAGGGAAGGCATAGATTAGCCGATACCGACCCCATGATGCCACCAACGCGTCCGTTGCGTCTGCCCATGGGTCTCTTGACCGGGCCACAAACCTGAATACCTTCCGATTGAGTCGGGAAGCCAGAAGATCTACGTCTGGTGTGCCCCATCTTTGGCAGAGGAGTTGGAACACCTCCGGGTGTAAGGACCATTCTCCCTGGTCCAGCATCTGGCGGCTCAGGTAGTCCGCCTGCCAGTCTTCCACCCCCGGAATGTACACGGCCGACAGGGCCGGTACGCTCTTCTCTGCCCACTTCAGGATGCGAGCAACCTCCGATGCTGCAGCTGAGCTTCTTGTTCCTCCTTGATGATTGACATATGCCACTGCTGTGGCGTTGTCTGACTGGATCCTGACTGGACGGCCTTGCAGCCTCTGAGACCATTTGAAGAGGCACAGCCTGATCCCCCGGGATTTCCAGGACATTGATCGGTAGGAGGGCTTCCTCTGGGGTCCAGTGACCTTGCGCCGACTGAACACCCCAGACTCCCCCCCCCCCCAACCTGTAGGGCTGGCGTCCGTCGTGATCACTATCCAGTAAACCGGAAGAATGACTTCCCGGCCACTAGAGCCGGTGCTGTCAGCCACCATACCAGGGGTCTCCTGACTAGGTGGCTCACTCGGATTTGATAATCCAGAGATGAAGGGCATCTGTTCCATCTGGACAGAACTTCCTTCTGTAACACTCGAGTGTGGTATTGAGCATATGGGACCGCCTCGAAGGAGGCTACCATGAGGCCTAACACTCGCATGCAAAAACAAAATGACGACCAATTCCTGGAAGTCAGCTGCCGTACTGCAGCCCAGAGGGTCTGCAACTTCTCCACAGGGAAGAATACCTTTGCCTCTGAGGAATCCAGAATCAACCCCAGGTACATTAGGCGTTGAGTGGGCACCAATACTGACTTTTGCGTGTTTAGTATCCAACCACAGTCTCGAAGAGTGACAGGTAATGGACACGCTTGCCTCTAATTCTGAGCTTGAAGGGGCCTTCAGTAGAAGGTCGTCCAAGTAGCCCATGATAGCGATACCCTGCGGTCTTAGAAGTGCCAAAATCGGAGCAAGCACCTTGGTGAACGTCCTGGGTGCTGAGGCAAGGCCAAACGGGAAGGCCACAAACTAGTAGTGGTCCTTCCCGATAGCAAAATCGCAGAAACCTCTGGTGTCTGGAGTATATGGTGACATGCAGGTATGCGTCCTTGATGTCCGAGGCGGCCAGAAGTGCCCCAGATGGAGAGCCGTGACTACAGATCGAACCGACTCCATCCAAAATCTTTGTACCTTAAAGCAATTGAGGGCTCTGAGATCCAAGCTTGGACGAACCCCCTCCTTCTTCGGCACAATGAACAGATTTGAGTAAAAACCCCGTCCCTGTTCTGGAACTGGAATAACTACCCCGCGTTCCAGTAGACCCTGGACCGCCCCATACAGGGCCTCCCGACGGGTCGGTAGTAGCTGGAGATTACGAATCTGTCCGGTGGACAAGATAGAAATTCTATCTTGTAGCCTGAGGAGATTACTTCGCAAACCCACCTGTCGGAGACTAGAGCTGTCCACTGAGTCGCGAATTTGCGAAGACGTCCCCCCATCCGAGAGCTGGGTGGGGGCGGACCTTCAGGCGGACGCAGATTTGTCCGCAGGCTTGTTGGGTATGCAGGAGCAAGGACGCTTCTGCCCTTGGGCAGGCGCTTTAACGCCTGGGGTCTTTTCCCCGTCGCCCTAGGGGGACGAAAAAACGCTTGCGTGCAGTAAAGGAGGGCCCTTGCCCTTGGCGTGGCCCCTTACCTTTGCTAATTTGGGGAAGCAAAGTGCTTTTACCTCCTGTGGCATCCTTGATGATGTCATCCAGAGAAGCCCCAAAAAGTCTGTCGCCCTTAAAAGGCAGATCCAACAGGGCTTTCTTGGAAGTCTGGTCCGCAGACCAGCCTTTTAGCCAGATCAGGCGGCGTATTGCTACTGCATAAACCAAAGCTTTAGACAGCAGGGGAATAGTATCCATGTCTGACTCGCAGACAAACCTAAGGCCCCGGACCAACTGGTTGGCCAATGTTATCTCATCAGGAGCAGCATCTCGCTCCTTAACCCCTGGAGTAGCAATCTTGCCCATTCAGTAAGTGTCTGAAACACTAGGGCCCCCGCCAATGCCGGGCGTACTGCCGAGCCTACCACTGAGTATAGGTAGCGAGCGAGTGCTTCAGCCTTCTTATCCACAGGGTCCTTGAAAACAGGAGCCCCTTCTACAGGAATTGTGGTGGCTCTATTAGGTCTGGACACCGGAGGGTCCACTATAGGGGGAGAGGTCCATTTCTTCAGAAAACTTTCCTCAAAGGGGTACCGTACCGCAAACCTCTTTGGGGCTGTAAAGACCCTCAGTGGGTTCTCCCATTCCTTGTATAAGAGTTTATCAAAAGACACACAAGGGAACACCTTAGCAGTGCGGACAGGTCTATGAAGCACAAGTGGACCGGAGTCTCTGCTGCTTCTGCAGTATTTTCCAGCTTTAGCGTATCCCGCACTGCAGTAATAAGGTCAGATAACAAAGCCGTCTCGCGTACTGACCTGGACTTGGAGACATCCTCACTGTCCGGTCACGGTCTGCAGTCTCCGATGCTTCAGAATCTGGGCCCTGAGCCGTAGCTGGACCTGGTTCTGCATCAGAATTATCCCCAGAAGCTTGCAGGGGACGGGGCGTTTACTACCCCCTGTATTCCCGTGTGCTGCTTCCACCCTGGCAGCAAACGCCTCTAGGATTGCCGTCATAGCGTTCATAGACACCAGCTGCTAAATCTAGTGTTTCAGGGGAGAAGACATCTGGCTCAGATGCCATGCTGACCACACGCTGACACCCACAGGGCTCCAGGCAAGAGATATCAATAGGCCACCCTCCTGCGCTGCAGAGATGCTGGGTTACCCAGGACTCCCCACCCTGGACCGGTACTGCTATGCTGCCGTGTGCTGCGCCTGTGATGCTGTCCCACTGCTGCTGTGTCAGTCTGCTTCTTTTATCAGCACTTCCTGTGTGAATTTTCATGCCAGTGTAATGCACCCTAGAGGCCGGAGGCTCTCGCAAAATGGTTGCCAAAAATGTCTGTATGTTAGATAATGTGGGCTCTAAGAAAATGGCCGCCGAGCCGAAGATAGAGGTCAAGCAGCCGTAGCCCACAAAAAGATGGCCGAACGGCAATATATACATACAGGGTGGACAAACATGCCGCCGATAGGGGCCAGTGGGTGTGGACTACAAGCAAATAGCACCGAACCACAGGAAGATGGCCGCCGGGCAGTCACAAGAGGCCGAACTCGGCATGGACCACCCCAAAATGGCCGCCGACAGCATGGAGGAGGAAGCACATACAGGTAAGCAGAAATTTCCTCTCTTTAAAATGTTAGTTACAGCCAGCCTCGCTCCAGTGGAACCCCTTAGGTGACCCCCAGCACCCAGCAACCTTTAGCTAGAAGCCCGGGGAGGAGGGAAAGGCAGGGAGAGAGGGAAGAAAGGGGCCACAACCACTTACTTGATCTCTCCAGGAATGTCCAGCTAAATCACCCAGCCGAGGCAGGGGAGTTTACTTACCTATCCTGCATGTATTAAGCTGGAAGACATTCCAAACAGATCATCGTCCGCGCACGGAAGGTGACTGTTGGCCAGGCATGCTGTGATTGGACCCAAAAGGGACGATCATATGTATGCCCTGGAGCGCGACGTTTACCGGACAGGCTGCTGCGACTCGGCCGTGAGGTCAGCCAAAGCTGAGCGGTCCGATGCAAGCCTTGGAGCGTGAGCTCACCGGCCAGGCTGCTGCGATTCGGCCATAAGGTCAGCCGAAGCTGAGCGGTCCGATGCAGGCCCCGGAGCGTAGGCTCACCGGCCACCCGTGGAGCGACGGGCATGTCGTAGAAAACCCAGCGCGTAGCTAGGGTCGGCACACGCTCGATGGCCACAACTGGGGAGACTACAAGGATCGATGATCCAGCCTGTCACACAGTCGGCAGTTGATCGAAGAAGGCAGGAAACAACAAATATAGCAAAAAAATATATATCTTTTTCCCCCGGACCAATGGGCCCGAAGGGAGCCATGTCCTACTCCTTGCTAGACAGAAAAAAAAACTGATCTGCGAGAGGCAGACTGAGAGGTTATACCCAGAGGGTCCGCCCCCTGGGCGGTACTGTAGAAGGTGTGATGCAACACTTTTTACAAGTTTTTCTGCCTAGTCACTCCTAATTAACGGATAATACCCACTTGTCAATAGAGAAGCTGTGTCGGTCCATGGACGAAAGAGTAAACTATACACAGTTTAGGAAATTTAACTAGGAGAGAGGCAAGTCACTGCAAGACTAAAAAATGTTGCCGCTCATTCTGATAGGGACTGCAAGGGCTGCTGCACATCTGTGGTGGATCGCATTTTAGAGGGAGTTTGACAGGCGATGTCACCAAATCACTGCCCTGATTTAACCTTGAAAAAGCTGACCCAGGTCACAACTGCATGAATTGCACACGGTTGTGGTGCATCGCCATTCAGCGGCAGTAACTGCCCACCAAGTGCGATAAGGGCTCTAATCTTTGCCACGGACTGTGTGGGCATGTGTACAGCACTGAGTAACAAGTATCAACATACTTTTTGGTGTGATCAGTTTAGCTTCTTTTACCACCCCCTGGTCGCATGGTAAACTGGTCACACCAAAAAAGTATAAGTTAATACTTGATGCGATCAACCTATTTAAAATGCAGCACGTACAACATTCACAGCACACTGTAACGCGACACATTGGTGTGAAAGCAAATTACATTTTTCCCATATCCACACAAAATATTAAAAATGCAGAAAATTTTATGGCAACATGCCCATTGTAAAAAAGCCCCAAGGGCCTGTTCACACCTGCAATTTGCCATTAAAAAGTGTATTCAAATGGACACACACACACACACACACACACACACACACACACACACACACACACACACACACACACACGTCAAATTAACAGGTGTGAATAATGTTCTGGTGGAAGACCAGACTTGATCACAAAAAGGGGCTGTAGATCAATCATACATCAAGTATGTCCAGCATGCACTCACAGAGGCAAAGGTACCGATTTGCTTGATGTTCTGTTCATAGCTCTGAGAGCTGGTTGGTCTACCCGGTGTCCTGCGAGAATACCAGAATGTGTAGTTATATTGTAAAGGGTGCTCTGCTGGACCTGGCATTACGATCTGCAAAACAAAGAAACATAAAAGTCATCTCCCAAACAGCACATCATCTACCACAGACTACATTATTATGGTTCTTGGTTTGAATACCATCTAGGATACTACCTGCCTGAAGTTTGCAAGTTCTCACTGTGCTTGCATGGGTTTCCTCCCACTCCATAAACATGCTGGTAATGTCAATTAAAGTAGAACTATAGCAAAAAAACGTTGTCCCCCCCCCCCCCCCTAATTTGGATAGAGAAAATGAGGGTTAAAACCCCTGTCAGGCCTCATTGGGGAGATTTCCCTTCCTGTCCCATAGCCAAACAGCAAGCGAGAGGAAATCACTACAAATTAAGAGAATTCCTTGGGGACCCTCAGGTTATCAGAACTAGTCCCCACTGGAAGATTTCCCCACCATTACTTTTCTGGGCACAACCCAAAAGTTAGGATTTTTTTACTTTCACTTTTAATAATGGTAAACAGGACCAAAAAAAAAGATTTGCCTTTAGTTATACTTTAAAAGGGGTTGTAAACCTTTGTGTTTTTTTGCATTAAGGTGAAAAAACACCTTGCAGTGTCTGGCCCCCCCAGCACCCCCCCCTTTTACTTACCTGAGCCCCGAATTTCCATGGGCGCGATCCCCGTCGCTCTCTCATGGCTTCTCGGCTCTTCATTGGATAGATAGCAGCGCAGCCATTGGCTCCTGCTGCCGTCAATCAAATCTAATGATGCAGGTGCCGGGGCCACATCATACACTCGGCGGCTATGGACGCCGAGTGTATGACACGGTAGTTCGCCCGCAAGGTAATCCCCTCTTGGGAGAGGGCTTCCCAGAGGGTGTTATCTATTGTGAGGAGGAGCCGAGAGAGCCGCTGTGGGACCACAGAACAGGAGGATCGGGGCCACTCTGTGCAAAACGAACTGCGCAGTGGAGGTAGGCAAGTATGACAGGTTATTTAAAAAAAAATTGGGAATCTTTAAAACCACTTAAAGTCCAGTCTAAATTGACCCTAGTATGTGTATGTATGCATGCATGTAAAAAAAAGGTAGAAACCTTAGATTGTAAGCTCCTTGAGGACAAGGACTGATGTGACTGTACAATATGTAAAGCGCTGTGTAAATTGTTTGCACTATATAATAATCTGTAAAAAATATGTAAATTTAAGTGGAACGGTAACCTCTCATTCAAAAATATGTGCTGCAGCACTTAAAGTAGTTGTGAAGTTCATTAGTATCAAAAACATATTTGGACACGTAAAGCTTGCATGAATACAAATTAAATTTTTGAAAAACCATGCCTGCATTTCATTGTTCGGCTTGAAAAGTACAGGTCACGTGATTGTTGTGCCCTCCTGAGCAATTCACAGACCTGCTGGTGTAGGTGTACTAAGTGGGGAAGGAGGCTTATCAGCTGTCTGGGAAAGCCACAGTCAAAGGGAGGAGGGATGGGTGGGGTTTTTACACGGACCATATATGCACAGTGTGCCTGTATCCAACTGAGAAATTGGCAGAGGACGGATAGAGATTAGAGATATAAAATCATAGGAATACCTTAAAAGACACAGAACAGTTCATTTGGATTTTTAAGGTTACAAACGCTTTAATTATAGGTACATCTGCTCTTACAAGATTGGATTGTGATCTGGATTAGTGACAAATTCAAAAAGGCACCAACATCCCTGGATAGAACACACACACACACACACCACACACACACACGAGACATCACCGGGATATCCAAGCCGTAAGAGCGCAAGTTCATTCGCTCTAAGAGGGTGGATACAGGAGAGCCATCGATATCCTTCCTGGAATGTTCCCGCATCTCTCAGGCAGACACAGCGATTGACCTGCAACTCCACTTTGAGGACCTAGGTGGACAGAAGCCGCACAAATAACCTGCAACTGCGGGGCCTCCCAGAGGCCACAGGCACTGAAGATCCAACAGCCACAGTGAGTGCCATCTTCCAAAAGGTCCCAAAATCCCCACAGATCACAGTGGCATTGGATAGGGTCCATAGGGCCCTAGGCCCCAGATCTATTAACCCAGAGAGGCCTTGAGATGTGGTGTGCTGCTTACAAAGCTATCCCAAGAAGGAACTAATCCTCCATATAGCCTGGGAAGCTGGAGATGTAGACTTTGACGGTGCCCCCATCAAAATACCCCCAGATCTGTCTAGGGCAACGCGTCAAGGCAGGACCCATCTGCACCCCATCCTTGACCTGGCAAGAGACCGGGGCTGCACTTACAGATGAGGCTAGCCGCTAGCGGTCACCTTTCAGAAAGCCTCCTTTACCCTGCAGACTTACCAGAGTTATTATTTGCCTTGCTCAATGTGGAACCCATCCAGGATGACGAATTGGCTCCAGATTATTCCTCGCCCGGTAGGTAGCCCTGGCCCTCCAGGGCCCCGGAGTTTCCCTTAAGCACGCCAGCAAAGAACACAGAGGAGGTCCCGAGTCCCCTCCGGGGAGCAGTCTCAGGAATCCTAGGTGGTACCCATTCTACTCCAGCTACAGTGAGGTATGCGAATACAGGACTAATGGCGAAAGTTCTTAGCAGTCCCAGCCACTCAGATAAGGCTGGGATGGCTTGCCCTCTTTCTTACAGGTTTTTTTTGTTCTTTAAAAAAAAAAAAAAAAAGAAGGATCAGAGTGCTGTTGTATAGATTTACCCCTCGATGCACTTTAGTGGGCCCCTGTCCCTCTATGGAACTTTATAGATGCATAACCCTTCCACCGATTTTAAGGATGAGATACAAGACTCATTATGGTTGCAAGGTCTTTGTGCCTCAATTCTTCCCGTTACACGGTTTCCATCTAGCAGTACATTCAGAGACTTCCAACAAGGTCTTCAAGTCTGACCGTTTCCCTGCTAAAAAGGATTATATTGCTCTTTACAGCGATGCTGTCCCATGATCCCCTTGCCCTCGCCCAATGTCTGAATAAGATCTTTGTTATACCTGCTGAATCTGGGGTATATGGTGCTCAATATATACTGGGCTAGTGTTGCGGGGACATTACATGTGAATGTTTAACTTTGACTGCCTTCACAGTCTGACTGCTCCTGCTAGTTACCAGTATGCTAGAACTCTCTTCTAGGTCTGCTCGTGAAGGGTTTAACAGTTTCAAACATGGACGTGCATGTCCTGTGTCCTCTATATGAGACCACGTCAAACTGCTAATGGGGCGAGTTGTACGTCAGCCAATGTTGCCAAGGGTTACTGCATGGAATATCTCTGACCATCACTGTCACTGTCTTCATCTCACTATACCCGTGTCCTGTGACTGGCGTGCAACTCCCCTCTTGGTATGAGAGATACGCGTCTCGTAAGCAATGGCCCAACCCTCTGGGGCCCCTTCCCCAGCCCCCCCCCCCCCCATTAGATGCCCCAAAATTGGGATGGGCCCTGCTAAAAACCTCTAAAACACTGTTATATGCCTGCTGTGGATGGGAAGGCTGGGCATCCTCATCTGAGGGAGAATGGGGGTTCCCTCTTCCCTTTGGGGAGAGGGGATACTCTCATGCTTACGATCGGGGTCTTGGGGGACTGGTGTGCCTTAAGCCCCTGTGAGAATCAGGTTACATACTGGGGATGATCTTACCACCTGTTACATTATTAGAAATATTGTTTAACAAATCTGTTTTATGTGTTGCTTTCCGTACTGTTGTCACATATTGCTTGTGCATGTTGAAATCACATGTACCAGGCTCTACCGTTTTCATTATTTGTCAAGGTCAGGGTAGATAGGGGCGGCCCGGAGCTCCATTCCGGGTTGCGTCTATCCAAACCCCCCACGTAGGCCAGCGTTCAATCTCCAGTCTCGCGTGCGTATTATCAATAGTTTGCTACCATCTTAGTGATTTGTTATTTTGTTCTGCTACTATTCATTTCTCTTCCCCGCTTTGTTCTCTCTACTCCCCCCCCCTCCTCTTTTTGTTCCATCCCACCCCTAATCATGGAGGTTATCAATATGATGTCACTCAACGCTAAGGGACTCAATGTTCCAGTGAAAAAAAAAAAGACAGATGCTCTTGCAAGACTTGCATCGTCTTAAATCAGATGTAGCTTTTGTTCAGGAGACCCATTTTAGAGCCAGAAAGAGCCAGAAACTAAAACATTTTTGGAAAAATTGAAACTGCGCCAAACATTGAAAAATAGTCCTCAATGGAGTAAGGATGAACACAATCAATGTACTCCAATAGCGTGGAACACCAGGTAACAGTCTAAAAGCATATCATGGTTCTCATTGTATAAAAACAACACCACAGTAATTTCATAGACGCAAGGATGGACACAATCGATGTACTCCAATGGCATGGAACACCAGGTATCAGTCTATATGGTTCTTAATGTTGATAAAAACAACACCACAGTGACTCCATAAACATAAGTGTAGACCACCACCAAATGAAAAGGCCGCTTACCAGAGGGCAAGCACAATTGAGCAATCGGCTATAGCCCAGCCGCGGCCTTTAATTCCAGGAAGAGATGTAACCTCATACAGGGTGAAGGCTCTTGGACACAGATTTCTCCACACTTATGCAGGCAGCATCATCATATGAATATATGAAAAAAAGGGGGAACACCATAGCGTAACTCCGTTTACAAGTTATACTTACAACAATAAAGATTAAAATCGGCGTGTATACAATGCCGGCCGGCATAACAAGGAACCCTTCCACCTCAGATCAGCGTGGTGACGTCACTGCGCGTCCTCCCATACGCGTTTCATCATCAAGAGACGTTCTCAATGGAAATAGGGCACGAACAGTTACTCACCACGTTAAATAGACCCAGACCTCGTTGTGAGATGCGGGGGAAAAAAAACAGCCATCAGCGCCATATTGACTGTGGGCAAAGATGCCAATAATTACAGTTGGTGTACGGAGGGCCTTAGGCACCAAATACAACTGTTTTGGAAGTGAGAATTCCTTCATATGACCCCTTAGCAACTAATACCTCAAGATCCCTAGTATATTTGGCCTTAGGGTCAGAAGGCAGCAGAGTATAAGTGTTGGTATCATCCACAATATTATGCATCTCTGCATAATAATCCTTCCTGTCTAGAATAACCATCCCCCCCCCCCCCTTATCTGCTGGTCTTGCAACCAAATCCTTGTTGCAGAGGGAAGCGAGACCCTCCTGTAGGGTCTTATTTAACCTCGCTTTTTTCACCTCCAACAATCAAAGGTCCCTTATTAATGCATTACGGAATATTTTCAGGGAAGGCGCCAAAGTACCTGGGGGGTTGAAAAGGGATGCATTAGATAGTCCAGAATGGACATATTCATTTGGTGTGGCCCGGTCAACAGATGAGATACCAGCCATGTACCGCTTAATGTTAAATTTTCTAATGAACTTGTGAATGTCCATATAAGTGTGGAATTTGTCTAAACCCTTTGGTGGTGCAAATTTAAGGCCTTTATCCAGGATTAGTTTCTCAGAATCAGCGAGTACCTTTTTGCTTAAATTAAAAATACCCAGCCCTGCTACACCTTTGGTCGCTTTAGCTGCTCTGGACCACCTTCCCCCTCTGGTTCCTCTCCTCTTTCTCACAGCCTTTTTACCCGTGTGGGTTTGTGAAAACCCCAATTAGTGTGTCCATTGGGTACGGGGGGGGGGGGCCCTGGGATTGAGAGGTCTAGAATAGGGCCGATGGAGAGGTGGAGCCCGATTTGATCCACCATCTTGTGTATAATACCGAGAACCATCAGTCCCATACTCAATCCCAGGACCATCCCTGTCCCCAAGTGGGAAAAAAGAAATATGCACAGGGACATTGTAATCCCATCCTGAAGCTCCATCAGATTGATAATAGGGGGGGGACTGAGAATCAGTCTCAGAATTGGGGCCCTGTCTCCAACCATCTAGATGATCAATAAAAGAACCTCTTCCCCTCCGATTCATCTGGCCCCATCCTCTCCCACGGAAAGGCTGCCCTCTCTGTTTGGAAGGTGGACCTTGATAGTAGGATCCTGATTCAGTGCCCGGGGAATGCCCCGACCTGGGAGGCCCGAAAGGTCTAGCCTGACTAGACTGTAGGGGGCCACCTCTAAAACCACCATATCTCCTCCTAGGGGATTGGTATCCACCCGTTTTATATTTTATTTTATCTTTACTCATTAATTTTTTGTATTTTTACTTTTAATTTAACCCAATTTCATTTTTAGGGAATTCATTTTTGTAGCTAGGCTTTACACATTATCACGGGGATTTACATCTGATTTTTTTTTTTTGCCATTATAGATATATACCTTTAGACACATTGACATTCACTTATTATAGATTCAAATTATTCACCAGATGGTTAATGGTAACCTCGTAAATCTTCACGTTTACCAATTCATTTAAAATTATTGTATTGGTTTTCACTAATGACATTTCAGAAATGACGTTCAAATGGACGTCATTTCTGAATATTTACTCTGGGTGGCATCGTTTTCGGTTTGCTTGCCGATTTTCAAACGGTGCCTAAATCCTTGATTCGATGACAACATCCCTTTAATTTATTTTTCCTTTTTTGTCTTATGTTGCTATGACAGAGGCTGGTTCCTTGTCTTAGTTTTGTAAATAACCCAAAGTTATATTTAATTATGACTCGCTGGGGATCTTGTTTTGTAATTATTGGCATCTTTGCCCACAGTCAATATGGCGCTGATGGCCGTTTTTTCTGCATCTCACAGCGAGGTCTCGGTCTATTTAACGTGGTGAGTCACTGTTCGCACCCTATTCCCATTGCGAACGTCTGATTACAAAATGTGTATGGGAGGACGCGCAGTGACGTCACCACGCTGATCTGAGGAGGAAGGGCTCCTTGTTATGCCGGCCAGCATTGTATACGCGACGATTTTAATCTTTATTGTTGTAAGTATAACTTACTTTTTTTAATAAAACGCCATGTAAACAGAGTTACGCTATGGTGTCATTGGAGTACATCAATTGTGTCCATCCTTGCGTCTATGAAATTACGGTGGTGTTTTTATACAATGAGAACCATGATATGCTTATAGACTGTTACCTGGTGTTCCACGCTATTGGAGTACATTGATTGTGTTCATACTTTACGCCATTGGGGACTATTTGTTTCAAATTTAATTTTTATGTTTGGCGCTGTTTTAATTTTTCCATTTATTTCTGTGTAAATATATAAAGTTTTTTTGGTTCTCTTTTGTCAAACAACAATTTTTAACTTTGAATTTTTTACAAACAAAAATGTGTTTTTATATAAAAAAACTTTCTGGTTTTATTGCGTTTATGGCACCGTAAAAAAAACATCCCTGTATCTACATCTGCTCTTACAGTTTCTCTTAATCCCCCCTGCAAAGTCCTACAGATATTTGTTTACAGATACTTGCTGCACTGCTCTTGAATTCAGAGCAGAGTTGGCACTTTTATGTAGGCTGTGCCCACTTGCCCTATAGTGGAATAAAAAAAAAAAAAAAAAAAAATGCTGCAGGGGGCATGACTACCAGCACAGTCCCTGATTCACAAGCTACAGCACCAGAGAGTGTGTACATGCTTGTCACACCGACTGTCAGCCTTCTGGTGGTAATCACTTATATAAAAGCACCAGAAAGTACTTGACTACTGAAGATGCCGTCTCATAAACATGCAAATTTTAAGACTTGATATGTTGCGTATCCATTTACTAGATGTAAACTCAAAAAAAAAAAAAAAATGTTCATCTATTGTGTTTGCGTGCACTAAAATTTACTTTAGTGCATCTTTTTTTTTAATGAAAATATGCATTTGGTAAACAGTTGTGCCAATATTGTGGGACATAAAAAATTGCAATTACCCTAATTTTATTCTGCAGGTTCTCTGCTTTCAGAAAATATACGACTCTAGGTGGGAGAAAAAAAAAAAAAAAAAAAAAGAAGATGGCATGCACCACACCTTTAAACCATTATTAACTACTTCATGCACTTACCGGACGGCCTCAGTTTGAAGTGTTTATACCAAGATTATGGGTGCTGCTGCAGCCATGATCCTAGTAGTATCAACATTTTTCAGCCACTAAAATATGCTTTCTGGGCCATCTAGACAAATAAAATTGTTCATCCTTTGTGATGGAAATAAGTATTGATCCAAAAAGAAGTTAAAAAGTAAAAAAAAAAAAATAGACCTTGTGTTTAATGCCAAGCTGTAACCTGTAAAGTCTTATAAAGCATTGTCTACTGATAATATAACACACCATAGTTTGTCACCATTCCATGGGAGTGCACAATTTTAAAGGGTGATATGTTAAGTTTCTATTTACTCAATCTTTTACCAAAAATGTGAATATTATATTGCATTTGTGTGCATTAAAATTCAGTGAAATTTTTTTTTCCCCTGGAATTTTGCATTTTAAAAATTGCTATGCAAATATAGTGCAACAAACACCATTTTATTCTGCAGAGCCTCTGTTTTCACAAAAATATAGAATATTACTTAGAAACCACAAACATTATATCAAACAAATGCAGGTTTTAACATGTATGTGAGAAATGTTAAAATGGTTCTAAAGTCAAGACATTTTTATCCTTAATGCATTCCCTGCATTAAAGTAAAATATGTTGCATTACTTGCCAAGCCCTACTCTCTAAACACTTACCCGAGTCCTATCTCAATTCAGCACTGTGCCTGTTTGCAGCAGCGCTGCCCTCGCCCTCTCCTTTCAGGATTTACTGAAAACAGCGGGAGCCACTGGCTCCTGCTGCTGTCAGTTGAATCCAATAAGAAAAAGAGCGGGGGCGTGGACATTACAAGCCACGTTTTGCATGTGCATAGAAGCAATCGGCCTAGCTCGAAAGTGTGCCTGCATGTGTGCCCCCATAGCACAGCTTGCTATGGTGGCACACACAGAATAAGAGGAGACTGTTGGCGGGGGACCACAGAAAAAGAGGTACATGGATGCTCTATGCCAGTGTTTCTCAACTCCAGTCCTCAAGGCACCCCAACAGGTCAGGTTTTCAGGATTTTCCTCAGATGAAACGCCTGTGGCAATTACTAAGGCAGTGAAACTGATCAAAACACCTGTGCAAAATAACGGAAAGCCTGAAAACATGACCTGTTGGTGTGCCTTGAGGACTGGAGTTGAGAAACACTGCTCTATGCAATAGCATTGCGTAGAGCAGGCAAGTATAACAGGTTTGTTAGATGGAGAAAAAAAAAAAGCCTTTAAAACAACTTTAAAGGAGATCTATAATACCTTGCTCTCTGTAAGCAGCGATTCCTATACTGCCTCCTGAAACTCCTCCTTCCAGCACCCCTGTAGTTCAGAGGGCAAATTAATTCTGTGACACAGCAATGACTACTGAAAGCGCATAGTGAATGTGTCACAGAATTCAAGGACGTAACTGTGTAGGGATCTTCACAAACCTCAGGAACGTTCATATTAATAGTTGGCTAAAAATAATTGAAATACAATGTGTAAATTAACAATGATTTTACATTCTTACCATAGATATGCTTTAACCACCATAAATATATTAAAACATGAACATATACAAAAAAAAAAAAATGTGTTTAATTAAATGTCTAAGGAATTCTCCAAGACACAACTGCACTCCACTGTTATACCATGTGTTGTGCCGTTTTTACACAGGCCGATACCAGTATAAAGCAGCAAAGTCAGATCTTTTCTAGCAAAGATCAAATGACAAAAGGGAATTTTAGAACGGCAGGTTAAAATCATTAGCTTTACTATAAGATCCCCAAAAAGGTCCTAGAAAAACTTTGGCGGTCAGTAAAGGCGTTGCCAATATAGTAAGCAATCATTTTTGACAGGTTGTTGCCATTTACCTCTAGTTCAGTTTTACTGATAATAACCTATATAAGCAATCTCAGAGATGCTGCTTGCCCACGTTTCTCCTGCTGTGCACAAAAGGTGACTATAACTTAGTAATCATCACTTCCATGCTTACCAGTTCGTTATTCATGTTCTACATAGTAATAAATAAACCTGGCTCCCCACCTTCTTCCTAGTGGAGTTTTGATTCTTCTCCTTGTCATTCTTTTCCTTCTCACTGTCTTTCTGTGTGCTGTTCTCCTCATTCTGATCATGATCCCCGCTGTCATCATCTTTCAGTCTGCAACACAAACAGTAATTATAACACAAGGTGTGCCACCCACATACAATAAAACTCTACTAAACACTGCATATGTCTACCCTGCTAATGTAACAACTATAATTTGGCTGTATGTGACCCTCCATTATGTAGGACTAGGAATGAGAGTTCATACACTTTCTTTATCTGACAAGTGGCAAGCCATGGCTCAAACATACTCCTACTGTTCAACAAATAAAAAGCGACAAACAGGCGTGTCCCTTATTGCAGATTAGACATTCTATGTGTCTTCTGTAATAAAACAAACTTACCTGTCCATTTGCAATCTTCTTCAGAATGTATACAATATACATATGCCTGGCACACTTCAGTGCCAGGGTGAATGAACACCTCTGAGCATGCACAGAAGTTACATCATTCCCCCAGCCAATCAAAAGAGGGAAAACCCAGCACATGGAAGTACTTGCTTAAAGTGGAATCTAATCATAAACCTGCTCCCACCCTCGCTCTAAGTCCTATACCAACTACTCTGTAGAGAAAAGATGTCTATACTTACCTATTCTAAGGCAAGTATAGACATAGACATCTAGGTCTATACTTACCTATTCTAAGGGTGCTCCGGTCTGGTCACATGATCAGCTCCCAGCACCGGCTTCAAGGGAAGAGAAGAGAGCAGTAATGGCTGCCAGTGCGAACTGTTTTTATCTGCATTTGTGCACTATGGCTGTTCAATAAAATGAAGAATTTTTAAGAGCAACAACCGGAGTGCGGATCATCTTTCCTACAGTAATGGCTGCAATGCCTGAGCGGTGACATCACTCAGACTTACTATGGGGCTTCAGTCATTCCCCGCAATGACAGAACGGCTGTGTAAACAAGACAGATCTCTGTTCTGACAGGGGAGACCACACAGATCCAGTCTTTCTGCTATGCAGGAAGATGGATCTGTGCATTTCTCCAGTCACATAGTCCCCCATACAGTTAGAAAACACACCCAGGGAACACAGTTAACCCTTTGATCGCCCGATGCTAACCCCTTCCCTGCCAGTGTCATTAGTACAATAACAGCGCATATTGATTACTGTAACAATGTCACTGGTTCCCAAAAAAAAAAAAAGTCAAAAACGTCAGTTAGGTGTCCGATCTGTCCGTCGAAATCCGGATAAAAATCCCTGGTCGCCGCCATTACTAGTAAAAATAAATAAAAATGCCATAAATCTATCCCCTATTTTGTAGACGCTGTAACTTTTGCGCAAACAAATCAATATACGCTTATTGGGATTGTTATTTACCAATATTATGTAGAAGAATATATAATCGGCCTTAACTGATAAATACATTTGTTTTTTGGAAATGTTTTATAGCAGAAAGTAGAAAAAAAAATATTTTTATTTTTTTTCCACAATTGTTGCACTTTTTTGTTTATAGTGCAAAAAATAAAAACCGCAGAGGTGATCAAATACCAGCAAAAGAAAGCTCTATTTGTGGGGAAAAAAACCCCTCAATTTTGTTTGTGTACAGCGTTGCACGACCGCGCAATTGTGAATTATATTGACACAGTGCCGTCTCGCACAAAATGGCCTGGTCAGGAAGTGGGTATATTCTTCCGGGCTGAAGTGGTTAAAGAAGACTGTACAGTGTATGGCAAGCCTAAAGCTCAACACACATTACAATCTGATTGTACAATCTCTTTCACATCTACCATCAAACTTGCAGTGCAGGGGCCTGCCTGACTGGATACAAAACAAATTGAATAGTTTAGGTAGGTCCTCATATTACATAGTTTTGGCCGATCTATAGTTGATTGTACAGAAATTGTATGGTGAGCCCAAGATGTCTATGGGCCTCACAGACCTGCATAACAATAAACAATTTATTTTTGGGACTCATTCACATGGGGCCTATCAATTTGTACCCCGTTGCAAGGGTTCCATGTACAGGCAGTCTCATTAATGTCTATTGGGACACAGCCTGCACAGGACACTTGTGAATACCTGTGTGGCTATATGCGCCCCTTGAGCAGCATGTGTATGCCCCATGTGAATGAGGCCTTAAAGCAGAGCTAAACCCAAAACCATAACATTCAAGGAATGCCACGATGGAAAACGGTCACAGTTGCTTGTGCGCTCAACTGAACCATCAAGCCACTGCAGATCAAAGCATCAGCCCCATGAAAAGTATAATAAAGCCGCCTGCATACAAACGATTAGCAGCTTCTGTGTGCTGAAATGTAAACCCCCAGCACCTTCTGGCCCCTGGGCAGCCACATTTGCTGCGTACAGCCACCAACACAAGTGAATGGCTGCATGAGGCATTGCTCAGGTAAGGCCACATGCACACTGATGTATTGTAAACGCTGTTTCTCCTGACAGGTGAAAACCAGTGTTAACAAAAAATAAAAAAAAATGCACCCAAGCCATGTTTGGGTATTTATTTACTTCATTGGCCAGAATTTTATTTAGCCACTTGCCGACCGCCTAACTGGGAATTTAGGTCATGAATTTGATGTTAAATACCGGTGTGTCATGGCTGCAGCAAGCTGCTATAACTCCAGTATTTTCTTTTTTCTTAGGCGGCCGGCTTTTCAATAAAAGTGGTCCCTGTAGCAGATTCGCTGAGGGATTACTTTTACAAGCCCCATCCCGCCGCTTCCCGGGCTTATGTTACTGATCAGTGAGCACAGGAACCATCCAGCGATCGCAGTGTTTTGCCATAGAGATAAGCAATGGCAACCGCTCATCTCTATGACCTTGGAGGACCGAAGCGAAGTCCTAGAAAAATTTTTTTTTATTACTGCAAAAGATTTGAGATATATATATATATATATATATATATATATATATATATATATATATATTTTGATCTTTTCATTTTAAGAGTAGAGGAGAGATTTTAGGTCTTTTAGAGCCCAGATCGCGCCATAAAGAGGACCCGGCCGTCATGCTGTATTGTTATCGCAAGGGATGTTTACATTCCTTGCGATAGAATACACAGTGATCAAAAAAAGGGACAGCGTAAAAATGTAAAAAAAATAAAATAATTTTTTTTTTTTTTTTAAAAGCACCCCCGTCCACGCGCCCAATAATGAACGCTTACGTAGGTCACTCCCACATATGTAAACCATGTTTGCACCTCACATGTGAGGTATCACCGCGAACATCAGAGCGAAAGCAATAATTCTCACACTAGACCAACTCTAAACTGGTAACAAATTTTTAAAGCGTTTCCTATGGAGTTTTTTTTAAGTACCGTACTTTGGTGGCATTCCACAAATGTGAGCAATTTAAAGCAAGACATGTTGGTTATCTATGTAAACAGCATAACATCTTTCACATTATACAAAAATTGGGGTATACCTTATGTTTGTGGTTATTTCTCCCAAAAAAATTGTGTTTGAAAACCACTGCGCAAAAACAGTGCGACATAAAAAAATTGCAATGACAGGCCATTTTATTCTCCAGGATCTCTGCTAAAAAATATACATTACATATGTCTGGGGGTTCTAACTAATTTTCTATAAAAAAATACTGATTTTTACTTGTAAACAAAATGTCAGCAAAAGGCTGGGTCCTTAAGTGGTTAATATTATTCTGGCCATTTAAAACGTATAAATGCTCAAGTGCAAAATGCACCTAGTGCTTAAGAGCATCTAGTGCAGTGGTTCTCAACTCCTGTCCTCAGGACCCACTAACAGGCCAGATTTTAAGTATTACCTTGGGGAAATGCAGACTAGAATACTGCAATCCCTGAGCAGCAAATTATATCACCTGTGATGCATTTCAGTTATCTTGCAAACCTGGCCTGTTAGTGGGTCCTGAGGACTGGAGTTGAGAACCACTGATCTAGTGGTTTTCATGCAAACCTTACTCTCCAAAGCACCATTCTTCTGCTTTAAAGAGCAGAAGCTTTGACTGCCTCTAAGTTTACATGTGCACAGGCACACAGGCTTTTATTGAGGTGTGTTCAGGGTCTTAGGCAAAAAAACGTCAGTTTCTGAGCCATAGCGCGCATGAGGCCTAAACATTGCTGGATTCTACACTGATGCGCACACACACACTTGGAGTTTCTTGTAAATTATGTTTATCCCGACAGGAGAAAATCAGTTTGGAGTCAATTTATTGGCCAGAATATGAATTGATTCTGGCCATTGACATAAACGCTGAAGTGCTAAATGTGCCTAGAGTTTATGAGCGTTTAATGTTTTGTGTGGTCGGAATTCCTGCTCGGGAATGCGATTTTACGGGATTCAGGAAACATCCTCTTAAGTCCCCTGCTGATAAACTGCTAAAAACATCCATGTGTGCATAGAACAGAGTAGAGCTGCACCAAGAATCAGAAAAAAAAAAAAAAAAAAAAAAAAAAAAACACACATCTCAATTCAACTTTGACAACTTGCACCTACAGGTAAGCCTAGATTAAGGCTTACCTGTAGGTGCATGAAATATCTCCTTAACCTACACGGCGAAGGAGATATTTGCAGATTACACTGCACCGATGTCTATGGTGCATGCGCGCCGTAGACAACGGCGCAGGCGCACTGAGCATCCCGGCCTAATAAATGGGACATGCTGATTTTCTGAATGGGCGAATGCCGGCCGCTCCGGCCAATCTCAGCGCCGGAGCGGCGATACCAGGAAGAAGCTCCGAGGGGACATGGCGGCGGCGGAGGGGAATGAGGAGGACTTCGGGGGCTTCGATTTCAGGTAAGTGCCACATAATGAGCTAGTATGCATAGCATACTAGCTCATTATGCCTTTTTCTTGCAGGGGTTTTTTTTTTTTTTTTTTCTTTTTTTTTTTTTTTTTTTAAGGAAAACTGTCAGAGGGCTTACTTCCTCTTTAATCCGACACTTCCACGATTCATGTAAACAAGTGCAGAAACAGTTCTCTGCTCAGAGTTGTCAAAAAAAAAAAAAAGCCAGCAAAGTTTATCACAACATTGCTCAGGGCTGAGAGATAAAAAGAAACAGTGTATCATTTGGTTATTTTAGATCAAAGGGAGGAACTTCGGTCAGCAAATGAGGTCAGTTTAACCAATTAAAGAATAAACCTTTTAATGACACTTGTTTCTTACAAGTTAAAATTTTTATGTTTTGCTAGAAAATTACTTAGAACCCCCAAACATTATAATATATATATATATATATATATATATATATATATATATATATATATATATATATATATATATATATTTTTTTTTTTTTTTTATTTTAGCAGAGACCCTAAAGAACACAATGGCGGTCTTTGCAATATTTTATCACACTGTATTGCTGCAGCATTCTTTTAAAAGCAATTTTTTGGAAAAAAAAAAACAGTAAAGTTAGCCCAATTATTTGTATAATGTGAAAGATGATGTTACGCCAAGAATCGTGATCTTTATTCTAAGCAAAAAAATTGTGATTCTCATTTTATCCAGAATTGTGCAGCGCCAAGACCCCTTTAACACTGAAGCGGTTTGCAGGCGCTATTGCGCTAAAAATAGTGCATGCAAACCGACCCTAAACAGCTGCTGCATCACCAGTGTGAAAGCCCTCGGGCTTTCACACTGGAGCGGTGCGCTAGCAGGACGGTTAAAAAAGTCCTGCTAGCCGCATCTTCGGAGCGGTGTGTAACGCTCCTCCACCGCTCCTGCCCATTGAAATCAATGGGACACCGCGGCTATACCGCCGGCAATGCACCTTTGCAGAGGTGCTTTGCAGTGGTTTTTAAACCATTCTCAGCCACTAGCGGGAGGTAGCACCACGAAATTGGCGGTAAAACGCAAAAAATAGCGGCGCTTTACCGCCGACGCAACTGCCGCCCCAGTGGGAAAGGGGCCTAACAGAGGGGAGTGTAGAGTGGAGTTCTGCCCCCCCCACTCAAAAGAAATGAAAAGTCAGCAGTTAAAAATACTGTATCTGCTGACTTACTTTTAGGGCGCTTACCTGTCCAGGCATCCAGCGGTGTCCTCACTCGAGCCGATTCTTGGCTCTCGGGTGCAGGCGCCACCATCTCGGCTATGGGAAACCCGCAGTAAAGCCTTATGGCTTCACAGCCGGTTTCCTACTGCTTATGCGCCAATCGCCCACACTCAGTGAATGGGCCGGCTGCAGGGGGAAGGAGGAGGGCCAAACGTCCGGCTCACTTTGCCGCAGCAAACCAAGCTGGAAGAGGGAGCAGGTACCTGGCAATACCAGGTACCCACTCCCCCCCCACCCCCAAAAAGGTGGCAAACATGGCAGTGGAGGGGGAAGCAGACAAGCAAAGCTTCCCCTTTTGGGTGGTGCTCTGCTTTAAGGGCAGAAAGAAAAAAAAACACCCAAACTCATAAAAACGAGGCATGAGGCCTTGGTGCCCATGGTGCATTTGGGAAGAAGCATGCATGCAGATGGTGCTGAAGAAGAAGCCCAAGCTGCTGTATATACGGTAAGGTGACCAGATTTTTAAAATGAAATCCAGGGACATATTTTTTTTTTTTTTTACTAGAAATGGCGGCAATCAGTGACTCTCCGCCCGTCACAGCCTGTCAAGTCTCACTTTTCGGGCCCTGACTACTACTGGGTGGGGAGCGGAGGAAGATCACTCCACCAAAGAAAGCAAAGAGATAAGCAGGCAGGCTGCTGGCCGGGACTTGAGCCGAGGCAGAAGAACATGCGAGCGGAGCTGAATGGGCACCTGAAACTGAAGAAATATTCTCTCCGCTCCGACCAGCACATGATCATCAGAAAGGGGCACAGGTAATGGAAAAAAATACAACCCCCCGCCAAGCTAGTAGGAGCGGGGGTGTAATTCAGAATGTTTTTTTTTTTAATTCTGCACTGACTGTCTTTGAAATTTCCCCAGCCCCTGTTCAAATTCAATCCGGGGACAAAACCGGGGACAGACTTGGTCCGGGGACAGTGTCCTCAATCCAGGGACTGTCCCCAGAAACGGGGGATGTCTGGTCACCCTAATATACGGTATGTGCAGCTCCCGGGTACCAGAAAGAGTGGATTTTACACCCCAGGACACAGGAGCTGAGAATTGTCTGTGTACATGAGGCCTAGACCTTTATAAACTCAGCATTCCTCTCCTGGTCACAAACATATAAGAGAGGACTAGAAACTCTATAGGAATAGATAGGAGATGATTACTATTCCTTCGCCATACCCCCTGACAAGTAGCATCTCTGTCTCTCGCATAAATCTTGGTGGATGCAGTGCAGGTAGTGCCTCCCATACACTTTAATGAGCCCTGTCACCCCCACCATGGTCTAACATCAGCACTCGTGGCACCTCCATAGTAATGTGACAATGTTGTGATTCATTTCCCCAATACAATGTAACCACCACGATCGCTTTCCTCTCAGTGTACACAGTGCTGCGGCCTACATAGCCCCCCACAGCACAATCTAATGGTTCCGCTCACACCGGGCGCCTCCTATTAGGAGGAAACGTAGGAAAACAACAGCAGGGTCCCGAACTCACGCATCAAATTTGTTGTTCATCGTCTCTCTACTCTTCTTCTGGCCTTTTCCGCTTCCAGCACAACATTCCTCTGCACCCCTACCGCCGCTTCCTGGAGCGCTCCAGAACTTCGCTACTTATCACTTGTTTCTAACCGGACACATAAAAGCGTTGCACGTCATTGAAACGTGCCATCCATATTGACTGTGGGCAAAAGTCATACAGCCAATTGGGACTATGCGTGGAAAATGTGGAGGAAAAGAGCAGAGATTGGTGCCCCTAGAAAACAATTGTTATTTCTGCAGTGCAATATTGAAAATTAAAGGCTTCGGATGGGTGTTTATGAGCAACAGCAAAGTTTCTTTTTAGCCCACATTTCATTCCAAAGCCCTTGATAGAGCGCATTCACACACAGGTTAAAGCGGTTGTATACCCTATTTTTGAACTTTTACCTACAGGTAAGTCTATAATAAGGCTTACCTGTATGTAAAAAGAATATCTCCTAAACCTGTAGGGTTTAGGAGATATTCCCCCCACCAGGGCAGCCATCAGGAATTTTGGGGCCCCTTACACAGCTTCAGGCATGGGCCCCCTGGAGCCGAGGAGAACGGGGGGGTGCTGCCGCCGCGAATTGAGAGGCGGGGGGGCGGGGTGGGGGACAAGAATTTAGAAGCAGGGGGTTTGGGTGCTGACGAACACAAAGAAAGAACAAAAAAACAAAAAAAAAGGGGGTTGCCATCCAGGGCCCTGGGGACCTCTGGGTCCCTTACAAAAAAAAATTATAAAAAAAAAAAAAAAAAATATAAAAAAAAAGGGAAGTTTCCATCCGGGGCCCTGGGGACCTCCGGGCCTCTGGGGACCTCTGGGTCCCTTACAAAAAAAAATTATAAAAAAAAAAAAAAATATATAAAAAAAAAGGGAAGTTTCCATCCGGGGCCCTGGGGACCTCCGGGCCTCTGGGGACCTCTGGGCCCCTTACAAAAAAAAATTAAATAAAAAAAAATTAAATAAAAAAATGAATAATATTTTTTTTTATAAAAAATAAATAAAAAAAGTGAGGTTTCCATCCGGGGCCCTGGGGACCTCTGGGCCCCTTACAAAAGAAATAAATAAATAAATAAATTAAATTAAATAAATAAATAAATAATAAAAAAAAAAATAATAATAATAAAAAAATAATAAAAAAGGGGGGTTGACATTCGGGGCCCTGGGGAACTCCGGGCTCCTGGGGACCTCTGGGCCCCTTACAAAAAAAAATTATAAAAAAAAAGGGGGGGGCCATCCGGGCCCCTTACAGGTGTACTGCCTGTACCCCCCTTGATGGCGCCCCCCCCCCGCAATCAGTCAGCGGTGCATGCGCAGCGGGGATTCTCGGCTAAAGCCCGGCAGCCGCCAAACATTGCGCTCCAGCCACTAACAGCGCTGGAGCGGCGATACCCGTAAGACACGCCGAGGCAAGATGACATCTCCCTCGGTATGGACCAGGTAAGTTCCCGACGCCTCGTTCTAAGGTAAGTATTTTATAATGAGCTAGTATGCGCTGCATACTAGCTCATTATGCCTTTTGCCTTTCATGTATATATAAAAAAAAAAAGCAGCAGCAGGTATACAACCGCTTTAACACACATTGCAATGCATTTTTTCCAAATCATTTTTTTTTTTGTTCTATTGTTTTACCATACGGTGCAACATCTTGTGACATTTTACAGCATATTGAAAAAGAATTGCACTGCTCAAAAAATGAAACCAGGACTATTTTCTTCAGTACACACTAACACAGCGCAATGGTGCAATTCAAACACCAGAGTGCTGCAATGTCAGGTTTAGGAATACATAATATAGAGTGCAGGTGTCAGGTATGTGTAATGCAAAAGAGTTCAAGGGGTAGGAGTGTGTAATGGACCGAATGCAGAGGTCAGGAATATGTAATGGACAGAATGCAGAGGGCAGGAGTATGTAATGGATCGAATGCAGGGGTCAGGAGTATGTAATGGACCAAATGCAGGGGTCAGGGGTGTGTAATGGACAGAATGCAGGGGTCAGGGGTGTGTAATGGACAGAATGCAGGGGTCAGGGGTGTGTAATGGACACAATGCAGGGGTCAGGAGTGTGTAATGGACCGAATGCAGGGGTTAGGAGTGTGTAATGGACAGAATGCAGAGGTCAGGAATATGTAATGGACAGAATGCAGGGCTCAGGAGTGTGTAATGGACAGAATGCAGGGGGCAGGAGAGTGTAATGGACAGAATGCAGGGGGCAGGAGAGTGTAATGGACAGAATGCAGGGGTCAGGAGTGTGTAATGGACATAATGCATGGGTCAGGAGTGTGTAATAAACAGAATGCAGGGTTCAGGCGTGTGTAATGGACAGAATGCAGGGATCAGGGGTGTGTAATGGACACAATGCAGGTGTCAGGAGTGTGTAATGGACCGAATGCAGGGGTCAGGAGTGTGTAATGGGCAGAATGCAGAGGTCAGGAATATGTAATGGACAGAATGCAGGGCTCAGGAGTGTGTAATGGACAGAATGCAGGGGGCAGGAGAGTGTAATGGACAGCATGCAGGAGGCAGGAGTGTGTAATGGACATAATGCATGGGTCAGGAGTGTGTAATAAACAGAATGCAGGGTTCAGGCGTGTGTAATGGACAGAATGCAGGGGCAGGAGTGTGTAATGGACACAATGCAGGTGTCAGGAGTGTGTAATGGACCGAATACAGAGGTCAGGAATATGTAATGGACAGAATGCAGGGCTCTGGAGTGTGTAATGGACAGAATGCAGGGGGCAGGAGAGTGTAATGGACAGAATGCAGGGGTCAGGAGTGTGTAATAAACAGAATGCAGGGGTCAGGCGTGTGTAATGGACAGAATGCAGGGGCAGGAGTGTGTAATGCCCCCCAATCATCCCTCCCTCTCAGCGCAAATCTTCTCTCTCTCTTTCCCCCATCCCGCCTCCCAGCGCAAATCCTCTCTCTCCTTTCCCCATCCCTCTCCCAGTGCAAATCCTCTCTCTCCTTTCCCCCATTCCCTCACTCACTGCAAATCCTCTCTCTCCTTTCCCCAGTTCCTCTCCCAGTGCAAATCCTCTCTTTCCTTTCCCTATTCCTACTCCCATTGCAAATCCTCTCTCTCATTTCCCCATTCCTACTCCCAGTGCAAACCCTCTCTCTCCTTACCCCATTCCCCCTCCCATAGCAAATCCTCTCTCTCCTTTCCCCATTCCCCCTCCCAGAGCAAATCCTCTCTCTCCTTTTCCCATCCCAGTGCAAATCCCCTCTCTCCTTCCCCCATCTCCTTCCCAGCACAAATCCTCTCCCTCTTTTCCTCATTCCCCCTCCCAGTGCAAATCCCCTCTCTCTTCCCCCATCCCCCATCCCCCTCCCAGCACAAATCCTCTCCTCCCTTCCCCCTCCCAGCACAAATCCTCTTCCTCTTTTCCCCATCCCCCTCCCAGCATAAATCTTCTTCCCTTCCCAGTGCAAATCCAAACCCAACCCCTACTTCTACTAAAAATCCTCTTCACCTTAACCCCCCTCTTCCCAGCACAAATTATTCCCCCCCCCCCCAATCTCCTCTCCCAAAACACATCCTCTTCTTCCCAAATCCCTGTGTTTAGTACAAATTATCTCCCCTTCTAGCACAATCCCTCCCCCTTGAATCCCCCCTCCAAGCACAAATCTATCTCCCCATATTTTCCATTCTAGAACACAAATTAATGATGTCACCCGCTGATATTACATGGTCTGCTCAGCCCCTCCCCTCTCGTCTTGTGTAGATATTTTACGGGAGGTAAGGATATGGCTCATTTGCTCTCTTCTTTGTTATGGTGACCTGCACTATGGGTGGATGGGCATCAGGGATAAGCAGCTGCCCCACAGTGTTTTAATGTGGGGGGGGGCATGCTGTAGACTTATGTAGCACCCCCTAGTGTGTGCTACTAGAGTGAGAGTAGGCAAACTATACTCTGACTCATGGTTAGCCTGTGAGTCTGTAATTGGGTCAATTGGGTCAGGGTCATTGAGGTTAGGCTGGATAACTCATATGGACTGCCATTTGGTGTCTCCCCCTGGATTTGGAAAGTTGGAGAACATTCTAAGTACTAGTGGGGGGAGGTGAGGAGGGGCTGTTCTGAATATTTGGGGGCCCTTGACCAATCCCCAGGAGTGGGCTTGGCAGACATGGGTCATGCCAGCAGGGGAGTCGGATGGAATATGGAGATGCAGTGCTGTCAGTGGCCCTTGAGGGACCCCATCTGGGGGAGGAAGTTTACCTCAGGCTGGAGCTTGGGGGGCTGGTCTGGAAGGAGCCTACCACAGGAGGACGTTGGAGGAAAACTTTCCAGAGATGCAGCAGGAGCAAAGAGAGACAGAGTGAGTAGATCAGCACGGCGAAGTGACAGACAAGGGGAGAAACTGCCAGCTGTAGCAGGTCTCTCTTGAAGACAGCGGTGTGCCAAGTCTTCATCTAACCTTTCCCTGTGAAGTCTTCAGTGTGTGTGTCAGTCTCGTAGACTGGGAAGTAGACATGTGTGGTTCGTTTTCCTTCTGAATGGAAATTTGGACAAATTTTTCGATGTTCAGCAATTCGGATGAAGCCGAATTTATGAATTACAACAGTAACAAATTTAAACGAATCTGAAATAACGAAACAAAATTCCAGACGAAATTCAAATAGTTTTCCAATTGAATTAGAATAGTTATTGAATCGAATTTGAATAGTTTTCTAATAAAATTTCCAAAGAGAATAAAATATAAAATAAAAGAATAGAATAGAAAAGAATATAATAGAATAAAAATTAACAAAGAATAGAAAAAAATTGAATAGAAAAAAAGGGATAGAATAAAACATAGAGTAAAATAAAACAAAATAGAATAGAATAAAATAGAATAGAAAATAAAGGAATAGAATAGCATAAAAAAATTGAAAAGAATAAAATAGAAAGAATATAACCATCTTCTGAAATTCAAATTTGAAATAGAATACATTTGAATTTGAATACAATAGAAAGGAATAAAATAGAAAATATCATAATAGAAAATAAAATATAAGAATTAAAAAAAACAATAAAATAGAATAAAGAAAGAAGAAACAAATTGGGATTTTGTATGAGGTCATGGCCAGTAGGGGACATGTACCTCCGTCCCTATCAAGTGAAAATAATAACTAATAATAAAGGGAAGGGGAAGGGGGTACTATGGACAAGTTGGGGACTTTATATGGCGCACGCAGTCAAGGGGAAAAGGAAACAACCATCAATATAATTATAAATATCAATATTTTAATTAGGTACAAGTAAACAATAATTACATTGAATTAATAATAATTAGTGGTAGTGTAAACCATAAATATATAAAAAGAAACAGTATTTGATGGTGTTGATATTAATAAAATTCCCATGATTATTGTATCAACGCATAGATAATTGATATTACAGTACAGACATCACAAAAAACGGCAACACATTTGGACAAAGCCTCCAACCTCCCTGATCAGCAGGGTATGATTTTGAAAGAGATCCTCAGGTGATAGCATTTCAATCTAGGTGCCACAAAATTAAATTGGATATCACGTAAATTTTATCGAGAGCATATGGGTGCAAACACGGCTTAACATTGGCTCTACGCGTTTCGTGGTTTGATATTACCACTCATCAGGAGCAGGCACGTGATGCATATCTAATTTAGGATACAAAAAAACAAATAAGTAGGGGTCCATAATTAACATATGACAGAGGAATTACTGCATATAGAATGATATGAGAACCAATCCTATAGTAAACTTACAAACAGGCATGCTGTGTAACAGGACATAATGTGGCCCATGGAACCAAAGAGTCCACCAGTAGTGTCAGTCGTGGGAACTGAGGGAGCGTGTGCCGGCAACGTGTAGCCCCACATAGCCCCCCAGGTGTGTGGGGTCCTATCCATGATCGCTGGAACCCAAGAAGAGTGGTAGCAAACGTGGTATACACAAAGGACCATCTGGTAGGGGCTCCTGTAAAAAATATTAATAATAATAAAAAAATATATAACTCCATAATCCACGGAATATAGTAAATTCACACTTGGGATATGGAGGTTTGAAATATGTAATATGGTATAATATAACATAACATAGAAAGGCCCCAATAATCAGATAGTGTATAAGTCCAGGTAGGGTATAATTACCTTGTGTAGGAGCATGAAAATGGGTACCCCCCCTTCCCCTTCCCTTTATTATTAGTTATTATTTTCACTTGATAGGGACGGAGGTACATGTCCCCTACTGGCCATGACCTCATACAAAATCCCAATTTGTTTCTTCTTTCTTTTTTCTCAATTACTTAGGGATGGGAACACGCAGTCAGGCTATGTTTATTTATCAATTATCAGTAACGCATGCATTATGCTAACTAACACAATCTTTTATTGTAAGGAAACTTCTACACATTGGCTACAATTCCTCCTATCTATACCCCCTTTTCTGCTGGTACACAATTGAGGCACTGTTATAGATGAGATGTTTTCAACCCGTCCTGCCTTACAGACTATATGGCTATTATTTATGTGCTGTGGTATTTACAGGCAGTGTGTGCGCTGGTACTGTGTCCATCCGGTTTCCTTGTCTGCCTCGGGAACTGCGTTGTGCACCGCTGGTCACCTCCCCTCCCCTCTGACGTGGGGTGGGCGGGTGACTTGCGCTGCACATCGACGTCACGCCTACTCCTCCACACGTGTGGACTCCTGCACAGGGCTCTACTGTGTTGGGGTTTTCTCGATCTGCATGCATCTCATTAGGTCGGTATAACAAAGGGAAAAAAACCGCGCTTACTACGAAAAATAATTAATTAAATTAAATTAATAATACAATAATAAAGTCCTTACAGCAGCAATAAAAGTGGGATAAACACAAATAGAAATAAAAAAGAAAATCGCGCTAAGGAATCACAAATTATTGAATAAAGTCCAATTTGGCAGGCTGGTGTGAAAGGAACACAAAAATCCCAATTACTGAATAAACCTGGAAGAATTCATGCTTACCAGATAAGTAAGCCAATAGAACATATGGCTTTTACCCAGCCAGGGCCTTTCAATTCCCACAAGGTTGATTCGTCAGAGAATTATTGGGTATGGTCGCTTGAACTATGACTCCATATTATGTATTACATTCGACCCAAAAAGGAGAGAGAAAAAAAAAAAAAAACATAGCGTGATCCTGTCTCGATAATTAGTCAATAGAAATCAGCATTGTGAACAACACTCGATGTGGGAAGTATGAAAAAAGTGAACCACCACCTCACAGTCAATCTCCTTACCAGATTGCACTACATAAGGAGCTTTAAGCCAAAAAAACACCCCAAACACAGAAGGTTGTGATCCACCACCTCTCATGCAATCTTCTTACCAGATAGCTAGTGTAATACAGCCTGATGTATGTAGGTGACGATCCGTAACCGAAATCCTATAGATAGCTGCAGGCTCGAATGATAAGGGGGTGAAATCAGATTCTCCCCACTGGGACCGTAAATCCACGTATGCAGTGTGATCATTTATTACTTGGTGTTGCAGGTAAGTTTCCCAGCTAGCAGACTTCAATGCAGGCCACTGCCATGTACATTCACAGCTTTTCACAGCTTTTCACAGCCTCCACAGCTTTTGCAGTGTCTACCATTCACCATGCACAGACATCACTACACTCCTTCTTGGGAGTGTAGTGATGTCTGTGCATGGTGAATGGTAGACACTGCAAAAGCTGTGGAGTAATAAATGAAGTGAAGTAATAAATGATCACACTGCATACGTGGATTTACGGTCCCAGTGGGGAGAATCTGATTTCACCCCCTTATCATTCGAGCCTGCAGCTATCTATAGGATTTCGGTTACGGATCGTCACCTACATACATCAGGCTGTATTACACTAGCTATCTGGTAAGAAGATTGCATGAGAGGTGGTGGATCACAACCTTCTGTGTTTGGGGTGTTTTTTTGGCTTAAAGCTCCTTATGTAGTGCAATCTGGTAAGGAGATTGACTGTGAGGTGGTGGTTCACTTTTTGCATACTTCCCACATCGAGTGTTGTTCACAATGCTGATTTCTATTGACTAATTATCGAGACAGGATCACGCTATGTTTTTTTTTTTTTTTTTTTCTCTCTCCTTTTTGGGTCGAATGTAATACATAATATGGAGTCATAGTTCAAGCGACCATACCCAATAATTCTCTGACGAATCAACCTTGTGGGAATTGAAAGGCCCTGGCTGGGTAAAAGCCATATGTTCTATTGGCTTACTTATCTGGTAAGCATGAATTCTTCCAGGTTTATTCAGTAATTGGGATTTTTGTGTTCCTTTCACACCAGCCTGCCAAATTGGACTTTATTCAATAATTTGTGATTCCTTAGCGCGATTTTCTTTTTTATTTTTATCTCATTAGGTCGGTTTTGGCGCCAACCGCCGGGTATCCATGACGCTCAGGCGGGGACGTCTCCCTACCTTGACGCATGCAGCGTGACGTTGGGGGGGTGTGCTCGGACCGTGTCTACATTAGCCCATCTTGTGCTGGCCTCACAATTGGCTCGCAGTCCCTAGACAACCATTTCCAAGGAACCCATTTTCATGCTCCTACACAAGGTAATTATACCCTACCTGGACTTATACACTATCTGATTATTGGGGCCTTTCTATGTTATGTTATATTATACCATATTACATATTTCAAACCTCCATATCCCAAGTGTGAATTTACTATATTCCGTGGATTATGGAGTTATATACAATTTTTTTATTATTATTAATATTTTTTACAGGAGCCCCTACCAGATGGTCCTTTGTGTATACCACGTTTGCTACCACTCTTCTTGGGTTCCAGCGATCATGGATAGGACCCCACACACCTGGGGGGCTATGTGGGGCTACACGTTGCCGGCACACGCTCCCTCAGTTCCCACGACTGACACTACTGGTGGACTCTTTGGTTCCATGGGCCACATTATGTCCTGTTACACAGCATGCCTGTTTGTAAGTTTACTATAGGATTGGTTCTCATATCATTCTATATGCAGTAATTCCTCTGTCATATGTTAATTATGGACCCCTACTTATTTGTTTTTTTGTATCCTAAATTAGATATACATCACGTGCCTGCTCCTGATGAGTGGTAATATCAAACCACGAAACGCGTAGAGCCAATGTTAAGCCGTGTTTGCACCCATATGCTCTCGATAAAATTTACGTGATATCCAATTTAATTTTGTGGCACCTAGATTGAAATGCTATCACCTGAGGATCTCTTTCAAAATCATACCCTGCTGATCAGGGAGGTTGGAGGCTTTGTCCAAATGTGTTGCCGTTTTTTGTGATGTCTGTACTGTAATATCAATTATCTATGCATTGATACAATAATCATGGGAATTTTATTAATATCAACACCATCAAATACTGTTTCTTTTTATATATTTATGGTTTACACTACCACTAATTATTATTAACCACTTCCCGACCGCGCGATGTACAAAAGACGTCCACAGCGCGGTCGAGTTATCCTGAGTGGACGTCCCAGGGACGTCCTCACAGAATCTTGCTCCCGCGCGCCCCCTGGGGCGCGCTCCAGGATATGTCCGTGACCGCCGGGTCCGGAAGACCCGGCGCATCACGGATCACGGTAGATGGCCGCTAATCGCGGCCGTTTACCACGTGATCACTCCGTCAAATGACGGAGCGATCACTTGTAAACAGACCGGCGTCATTTGATGACGCCGGTTCCTCCCTCCCCTCTCTGTACCGATCGGTACAGTGTGAGAGGAGAGGGGAGGGAGCGGATCATGTCCGCTCCCTCCCCCATGTCAGCTGTGGGCTGGATCTGTGACAATTGCAGTCACAGATCCAGCAATCCATCCATCCCTGCTCAGCCAGCCCTGTGCAATACTCTGTCAATACTCTGCAATACACCCTGTGCAATACTCTGCAATACACCCTGTGCAATACTCTGCAATACACCCTGTGCAATACTCTGCAATACCCTGTGCAATACTCTGCAATACACCCTGCCAATACTCTGCAATACCCTGTGCAATACTCTGCAATACACCCTGCCAATACTCTGCAATACCCTGTGCAATACTCTGCAATACACCCTGTGCAATACTCTGCAATACACCCTGTGCAATACTCTGCAATACACCCTGCCAATACTCTGCAATACACCCTGTGCAATACTCTGCAATACACCCTGTGCAATACCCTGCCCATACTCTGCAATACCCTGCCCATACTCTGCAATACCCTGTGCAATACCCTGCCCATACTGTGCAATACCCTGCCCATACCCTGCCATACTCCGCAATACTCCACAATACCCAGCAATACTCCACAATACCCGGCAATACTCCACAATACCCAGCAATACTCCACAATACCCAGCAATACTCCACAATACCCAGCAATACTCCACAATACCCGGCAATACTCCACAATACCCGGCAATACCCGGCAATACTCCACAATACCCGGCAATACTCCACAATACCCGGCAATACTCCACAATACCCGGCAATACTCCACAATACCCAGCAATACTCCACAATACCCTGCAATACTCCACAATACCCTGCAATACTCCACAATACCCTGCAATACTCCACAATACCCTGCAATACTCCACAATACCCCGCAATACTCGTCAATACCCGGCAATACTCGTCAATACTCCTCAATACCCGGCAATACTCCTCAATACCCGGCAATACTCTGCAATAACCACTTCCCGCCCGCCCACCGGCCGTCATATGACGTCCTTGACTTTGTGCGGAGATATCTGAATGATGGGAGCAGCTACAGGCATCATTCAGATATTCGCTTTTTCAGCTGGCGATTCCCTACACCATAAGAACAATCATAGCGGCTGTTCCACCGCTTGATCGCTCTTACGGAAGGTGAGAGGGGATGCCCCCCCCTCCTGCTGCCCTCCGGTGCTTCTACCGACTCACCGCTACGATCAAAGCCAAGATTGTTTTTTTTTTTGGTTTTTTTTTAGGCTTCCCAGCCTAGAGGTGAGATGTGGGGTCTTATTGACACCCCCCCCATATCTCACTGTAAAGAGGACCTGTCATGCCATATTCCTATTACAAGGGATGTTTACATTCCTTGTAATAGGAATAAAAGTGCTAAAAAAAAAAAATTGGGGCGGAAAAACATGTCAAACTAAAATAAATAAAGTAAAATGAACAATAAAATATATATATATTTTTTAAAGCGCCCCTGCCCCCGCGAGCTCGCATGCAGAAGTGAACGCATACGTAAGCCCCGCCCACATATGAAAACAGTGTTCAAGCCACACATGTGAGGTATCGTTGCGAACGTTAGAGCGAGAGCAATAATTTTGGCCCTAGACCTCCTCTGTAACTCAAAACATATAACCAGTAAAAATATTTAAAGCATTGCCTATGGGGATTTTTAAGTAGCGAAGTTTGGCGCCATTCCACGAGCGTGTGCAATTTTGAAGGGTGACATGTTAGGTATCTATTTACTCGGCGTAACTTCATCTTTCACATTATGCAAAAACACTGGGCTAACTTTACTGTTTTTTTTTTCTTTTAGGCACAAAACAGTTTTTTTCCGTAAAAAACGCGTTAGAAAAATTTCTGCGCAAATACCGTGCAAGATAAAAAGTTGCAATGACCACCATTATATTCTTTAAGGTCTTTGCTAAAAAAACATATATAATGTTTTGGGGTTCTATGTAATTTTATAGCAAATAAATGATGATTTTTACATGTAGGAGAGAAATGTCAGAATTGGCCTGGGTGCTCCAGAACGCCTGAAGGTGCTCCCTGCATGTTGGGCCTCTGTATGTGGCCACGCTGTGTAAAAGTCTCACACATGTGGTATCGCCATACTCGGGAGGAATAGCAGAATGTGTTTTGGGGTGTAATTTGTGGTATGCATATGCTGTGTGTGAGAAATAACCTGCTAATATGACAATTTTGTGGAAAAAAAAAAAAAGAAAAAAAAATCTTGATTTTTGCAAAGAATTGTGGGAAAAAATGACAACTTCAAAAAACTCACAATGACTCTTTCTAAATACCTTGGAATGTCTTCTTTCCAAAAAGGGGTCATTTGGGGGGTATTTGTACTTTTCTGGCATGTTAGGGTCTCAAGAAATGAGATAGGCCGTCAGTACTTCAGGTGTGATCAATTTTCAGATATTGGCACCATAGCTTGTGGACTCTATAACTTTCACAAAGACCAAAAAATATCCACCAATTTGTACTTATTTTTACCAAAGATATGTAGCAGTATAAATTTTGGCCAAAATGTATGAAGAAAAAATACTAATTTGCAAAATTTTATAACGGAAACAAAGAAAAATTCATTTTTTTACAAAATTTTCAGTCTTTTTTCTCTTATAGCGCAAAAAATAAAAAACCCAACAGTGATTAAATGCCACCAAAAGAAAGCTCTATTTGTGTGAAAAAAAGGACAAAAATTTCATATGGGTACAGTGTTGTATGACTGAGTAATTGTCATTCAAAATGTGAGAGCACCGAAAGCTGAAAATTCGTCTGGTTAGGAAGGGGGTTTAAGTGCCCAGTTGTCAAGTGGTTAATTCAATGTAATTATTGTTTACTTGTACCTTGTACCAGTTATTATTTTCAATAAAATAGAATAGTAAGAATATAACTATTTCCCAAAATTTGAATAAAATAAATTTGAATTATAATAGAAAATAATAGATTAGAATAGAATAGAAAATAAAAGAATAGAATTGACTAGAATAGATTAGAATAGAAAACAAAACAATAGAATAGAAAGAATATAACCATCTTCCAAAATTCGAATTTCGAATAGAATAAATTTGAATTAGAATAGAATAGAAAATAATTGAATAGAATAGAAAACGATAGAATAGAAAATAAAAAATAGAAAAGAATAGAATAAATAATAGAAAAGAATAGAATAAACTATTCTATTCTATAGCCATCTTCAATTTCGAATGGAATTTGATTTGAATGCAATTCGAAGGGAAATCGAGTCAAATTTGAATGCAATTCGAAGTCCAATGCAATTCAAAAAATTTGAATCGATTTGAGTTTGAATAAACAAAACAAATTCCGAAAACGAATTAAACAAATCTAACTAAATACAATTTTGTAAATAACAAAATGAAACAAAAGGAATTTTCTCATTCTGCACCGGTCACAGGTAGAAGAAGAAAGCAGAAGAAGAAGAAGAAGCAGCCAGGTGGGCTGGTGAAGTGGCAGCCAAGTGGGCTATCATTTCTGCGGGGAATAGAGCTGGGACCAGTGTCTACAGGAAAGCAGAAGGCGATGAAGGATGCAGTTCACTCCACGTGTGCTATTTTCCACAAGGACTGAGAGTTCCTAGCCTGCAATGGGTTGTTGCTGAGCTATTGATAGACTGTTAGTTCCCAAGGGAGTGAACCCTGCAGAGCTGTGCAAAGGAGCAAGATTTGCGCAGGAGGAAAAAGTGCAAACTGTAAATATGGAGAAAGTTGTCCCTGGATTTTCCATTACTGTTAAATTGGGCATCCCATAATCTCTAACCCCATCCAAGTTATCATCCCCTCAATAAAACAAAAAAGAAAGAGCTGTTTTTCTGTGTCTGGATGCAAGTTGAAAATGCTAAGTGACTGGCTGTGCAGCAGTGGGGACCCTGACATTTGCAACACCTTTGGGGGGTAGTGTTACACTTTGCATTTTAGTATCAAATTGTGAAACAGGTGTGCTTTATCTATCGCCAATAGATATCCTTTTTACAATTGTTCTTGTATTGTATCTCTCTTTTATTTTAGAGAAACCAGTATAGCTGCATTTTTATGACATGCTCGGTTATGACCTTGGTTGGTGTAGGATTATGAATGATAATACATTACATACTACTGCTTTTCCCAAGTATCGCCATGTGGTGGCACTGTCACCCCACTCATTTAAACATTCTCTGTACCTGTATAAATCACTGTTTCTCGATTTTATTATAGCTGTACAGTCATTTCTAATTATGGACAATATTTACCACAATGTTCTAAGTGCAGGTCACTTTACATCAGCATTACACTTATCAGTGTAATCTAATGAAGTCTTTCTCAATCTTTTTACCATAGAGAAATAACTTTCTGCTCTCAGGGAACCCTTTGCTTTTGATTAATATATGTACAACTTATGGTACATTAGCCTAAATAGTATGTTAATATATAAGAGATACAAAAAAATATATAAATTAATGTTATGTTCATAGTTCATAGCATTTTTAACACCAGGACAGGTCTATAACCACTTGAAGACCAAACCATCAAATCAGTGTAGTGTAGGGTGACCAGACATCCCCGGTTTCAGGGGACAGTCCCCGGATTGAGGACACTGTTCCCAGACCAAGTCTGTCCCCGGTTTTGTCCCCGGATTGGATTTGTACAGGGGCTGGGGCAATTTCAAAGATAGTCAGTGCAGAATAAAAAAAAAATCTGAATTACACACCCCCCCGTTCCACCGCACTACTAGCTTAGGGGGGGTGTATTTTTTTCCATTATCTGTGCTCCTTTCTGATGATCATGTGTTGGTCTGAGTGGAGGGAATATTTCTTAATTTTCGGGTGCATGTCCATTCAGCTCCGCTCGCATGTTCTTCTGCCTTGGCTCAAGTCCCAGCCAGCCGCCTGCCTGCTTATCTCCTTGCCTTCCCTGGCAGAGTGATCTTCCTCTGCTCCCCATCCAGTAGTAGCCAGGGCCCGAAGAGTAAGACTTTGCAGGCTGTGAGGTGGGCGGTAGCGACGATGGGCAGAGAGTCGCTGATTCTCGCCATTACTAGTAAAAAGAAAATATGTCCAAAGTGGAAAAAATATACTGCGCTGTGAAAAATAAATACTAAATTAGCAGCCAGCACAGCTGTAGACAGAAAGCGAAATTGTGTAGATATGAAAATATGCGTGTGTGACTCTTAAATAATTGCATTAGACAATACAAAAACACCTCTAAATATGCAAATTTATAAATCAATAGTAATATTCCAATGATGGTAATTCATCAGATGTGAATATTAAGTGAACTCACTGTGTTGAGTATTAAGTTAACACTTTGAGTGAACAAAAATCAAAAGGTATATACTTGAGTATAAGCCGAACCGAATATAAGCAGAGGCACCTACTTTTACCACAAAAAACTGGGAAAACGTATTGACTCAAGTATAAGCCTAGGGTGAGAATGCAGCAGCTACTGTAAGTGGAAAAGAGGGTCAACAATGCCCATTTGCAGCTTTACTGTGCCCATTTGCAGCCTCACTGTGCCCATTTGCACGCCTCACTATGCCCATTGCAGCCTGACCTCACTGTGCCCATTGCAGCCTGACCTCATTGTGCCCATTGTAGCCTAACCTCACTGTGCCCATTGCAGCCTGACCTCATTGTGCCCATTGCAGCCTGACCTCATTGTGCCCATTGCAGCCTGACCTCACTGTGCCCTATGCAGCCGGACCTCATTGTGCCCATTGCAGCCTGACCTCATTGTGCCCATTGCAGCCTGACCTCACTGTGCCCATTGCAGCCTGACCTCACTGTGCCCATTGCAGCCTGACCTCACCATGCCCATTGCAGAATCACTTTGCCGATCTGTGTACCTGAGTCCGTGGCGTGCATATTCAGACGGGGGCCGTACAGTGTTAAAAAGTTGCGCTCCGCCTTGTCCTGTTCCATGATAGGCAGAACACTCAGTTTCCCAGCAGACACTGTGTTCAGTGTTCCACCTATCATGAACGCCCTCTCGTTCTCTCGTCTATCATGGACACCCTCTCGTCCTCTCGTCTATCATGGACGAGAGGGCGTCTGTGATAGGCGGAACACTGAACACAGTGTCTGTTGGGAAACTGAGTGTTCCGCCTATCACGGAACAGGACAAGGAGGAGCGCGACTTTTTAACACTGCTCACCCCCCGTCTGAATATGCATGGCATGGACTCAGGTACACTGACTCAAGTATAAGCCGAGGGGATCATTTTCAGCCCAAAAAAAAAGGGCTGAAAAACTCAGCTTATACTCAAGTATACACGGTAAGTGACTAGTAAAAAAGTCCCAAAAGGTGAAGATGTGTGATCCAAAAAAATGAACAGAAGAATCAAACCACAGGTGTGACCCTCAAGATGGAAAAATAGCCGAAGACACCGCCACCAGAAATGTAGGGAGTCTTACCGGATGTTAATGACTTGGAAAGGCATATACCCCCCAAATCGTGAAAGGTTTGTTGGTCTTAAAACCCGATCGGTACAGCTGGTCCTGAATCCAAACCAGTTAGTCAACATCAACGAACCCAGACATCAGTGGAATGTAGAAGGTATATGGCGTAATTTCATGTAGAAGACAGAGGCTCGGTACCCACGTAACATGCGTGATATAATGAAAAACCTTGCATAGCGTGATACCGTTTCGGAGTAGTATTTAATAAAAGTTTAAAAGTGAATGACTCACATTTAGATGGTGTATTGCGTTTGTTAAAAATATGATTTTTATTATATTAATCAGACATAGGATACATGGGACAATTTTACAATAGTCAGATTACCTGTCAGCATTTGGTTTAAGTAGATCTGTCAAACAAATGACAATGGGATTAGATACCATTGTTGTATTTTAGTACATTACCTGTTTGAGATTTCTTTCAGCTCTCAAACTGAAAAGAATTACAGTTTAGATTACAGGTTTCGTTTTGAGTAGACAATAGGTTAGATACCATTGTTGTATCCAATATGCTAATGTCTCTATAGACATTACCTGTTTGAGATTTCTTTCAGCTCTCAAACTGAAAAGAATTACAGTTTAGATTACAGGTTTCGTTTCAGTAGACAATAGGTAGATAGCATTGTTGTATTCAATGCTATTGTTGAAATACATCTATGTTTTCTGTTTTGGTAACAATGGTAAACAGCCTGACACACATAAAAGCAGTAAGCTAGGAGGGACACACACACATCATGTTGCTGTAAGAGAGGAGAAGCCACTCATCATAAGAAGAAGATGCCTGGTCACCAAACAATGGAGATCATGACCATAGCGTAATCAAAGTTAAGTAACCTTTAAATGTAATGTATTTGTACTGTAATAGACCATAGGCTGTTCTATTTTCTAGGCATTTTGCTTGTTATAGAAATCTGTCAGTCTTATAGTATATTCCTAATATTGTAATAGTTTTGTATGTACAGCATCTTTGTATAGTAAAAGCACATTTACACACTGCAGAAGTCTCAGCTTCCTTGTTATACCACAGAGTAACCTTGCTAGATAAACGTAAAGCAAAACATTTGGGGGCTCAGCCGGAATTTGTGCTATCATACAATTGAAGCAGACTTGGGTTTTTTTTTGTAGTGTGTTGTGTAGCTTGTGCTAGGTAAAATGCTGCGTAAGCTGTTTAGGAAAAGCAAGGCTGCAGAGGGTTCTGGTGACCAGAAGAAAGTGTGCAGCTTACCTATCTGGGCCAGAAATAATGAGTGGGAGCCTCTTGCTAATGCATTTGTGAAGTATGCTTCTCCCTTGAAGCTGACTTGGGGTGATAAAGTCTCAGATCATTTTGTAGATTTTAGCCTTAAGGGGTTGGATTTAAGTAAGAAAGAGAAGAGGACAGTGTCCACAGTGGGTTGGTACTTCTTCCATGCTCTCTTATACTGAATCACATAGAAGGGAGAAGGCAGAGGCAGAAGTTAAAGCGGAAGTAAACCCACCGATTTAACAGTTTCAAAAAGCAGTTACATTCCCGGCATGCCGGGAATGCCAACTGTCACATTGGTTGTGCTCTCAACCAAACTGTCATACCTTCCAATGGCTGGTGTCATAACTGATCACATGTGCAGCATCATGGCAGTTGAAGATTAAACAGAGGCCAAGATGGCAGCTTCCTTGCCTGAAAATGATAGGAGGGTTTACTTCCACTTTAAGGTATTAAAAGACCAGCTAGCAGTTGCTTCAGAGTGTGTACGTTCAACCGCTAGTCGGGCTGATGATTTGCAAGAGCGGTGTGCAGCCCTCATGACCAAATCAATTAATGCCTTAAGAAAAAGGAAGGGGCGTAAACCTGTTAGTAAAGCCAGGGTACGTGCCATTGTCACATCCCAAAATTGGGATTGTGAGGATGTGTTCTCCTCAAATGATAGTGAGGATGAGGAGATAGAGTTTGATATTTCAGAGGATGATCTGCTAGTGGGAAAGAAAAAGTATGCCAGACCTCCCATTACTAAGCATAGGAAACGGCAACATGATAGAGAGGATATGGCAGATGGGGAGGTGCATTATCGCAACCCCAGAGATGTTGAATTTGAAGAAGTACGGGAGTTTTCACAAACTGAACTCCATGAGCTGGCAAAACAATACAAACAAAGGTCTGGGGAGCCCCTATTGAGTTGGCTCCTACACTTATGGGATGAAGGGGCGGACAGTGTTGTTTTGTCAGGTAAGGAAGCAGTGGCTATGGGAGTGTTAACCCATGATCCACAATTGCGTCAGGCAATGCGAAAAGCCTGAGAGTTTAGCGTGAATTTTTCACTGTTAGACCTTGTGAGAGATGGAATAGTCCGAGTATACGCCAGTCCTACTGACCTGGAAAATACCTACTCCTGGAGATCAATAGGAGAGGGTATTTCCAGGTTACGTGAGATGGGCTGTATAACCGGAATAAATACATTTCCAGAATGGATAGGTCCAGATATGGAACCCTTTACGTCTGCTCTGCGCTCTAAGCTGATGAAGTCTGCGCCATTTAATCTCAGGGCTCCATTATTGTCTTTGTTGGGAGGCCTGGGATTAAACAGCAAGATTCATGAAGCCACAACCCTTTTAAGCCAGTTGGGGGAGATAGAGGAGACTAAAACAAAACCTGTCAGGGCCGTAGATAAGGTCAAGGCCAGACAGGAAGAATACAAGCAGAAAAGAACAGAGAAGAAACGGAATGGGGTAGAGAAGACAGAAGGTGGAGAGAAAACCAGGCTAGTTGTTTCTAGGAAAGAAATGTGGGTGGATCTATTAAAGGCAGGAGTACCTAGAGATGAGATAGATGGCATTCCTACTGCAGAAATGCTGAAGAGGTGGAAACATTTAGTAGGTAAAACTGTCAGGGTTAGAAACACTACTCCTAGTGAAGATAACATCAGCCTAGACTTAGAGGAAACAGAACAGACCCCTCCTGTTAGCCCCAAACCAATTCCCAAAAGTGAACATGAACCCAAACCCAAATCCCTTTATCCTGGGGAGGAGTTAGAGAGAATCAGAAAAGGGGATTGGGAGGTTCATTATCCTTTTTGAAGGGAAGGTGAGTCTCCTGTAATAGCAGCAAGGGCAGTGACAGCAGGAGACCGACGCCCATATGCACCTGTCACTGTATGGTGGGGGAAGTCATCTTCTCCTACACATGTAATGGCTTTAGTTGATAGTGGAGCTGAAGTTAAACTTTTGCAAGGCAATCCTTCCCATCACAAAGGAGAATTGATTTATGTAGAAGGTTTGGGAGGGCAAACTATACCAGCAGTTAGGATACGGGTGAAATTGGCTATTGGCAAGGGATCAGGATTTATGACAAATGTTTTGATATCAGAGTTATCCAAAAATATTCTTGGGATGGATGTACTTCAAGGTCAGTCAATTCAGACTGAAAGAGGTACATTCACATTCGGGTATCCTGATAAAGCGTATCTGGTAAGGGCGGTGAAGGCTGTGGTCAGAGGTCATGCGAAATGGACCCCTGTCTACATTCCTCCACCAGAGAAGCCAGTCTGTCTCAAGCAGGACAGACTTCCTGGAGGCCACAAAGAAATTGGGGAGACTATTCAAGAACTGTTGAGAGTAGGGATCCTTAGACCTGCTGTAAGTCCTTTCTCGTCTCCGGTGTTCCCAGTAAAGAAACCTGATGGGACATATAGAATGACTGTTGATTACAGAGGTCTAAACAAAGTGGCACCTCCATTGAAGTCAGCTGTACCAGATATGATCTCAATTGTTGAGAAAATTGCTAAAGATGCAGGAGAATATCATGCTGTGATAGACCTGGCTAATGCTTTCTTTTCAATTTTGATAGACCCAGATTGTCAAGAAGACCAGTTTGCTCTGGTGTGGGACGGCCGCCAGTACACTTTCACTGTCCTTCCGCAAGGCTATCTTCATTCTCCAACGATTTGTCATGGACTGATTGCCCGAGATTTAAGTACCCTGAATTTGAAAGTCGCTGTGTTTCACTACATTGATGACATCATGATCTCTGGGACAAAAGAAGATGTAACTGAAGCACTGTACCTGCTGATACAACACTTGGAGAACAGAGGGTGGGCTATCAACAGAGACAAAGTCCAAGGACCTGCCACAGAGGTAAAATTCCTAGGAATGATGTGGACTGGGCCACAGAGGAAGATTCCAGAGACAGTTGTGCAAACTATCCAGGCGCTGTTGCCCCCTACTACCAAAAAGGAGGCACAGAAGTTCATTGGAGTTGTGGGATTCTGGAGATCGTTCATTCCACATCTTGGACTGATTCTGAGGCCTATATACAATGTTACCAGAAAAAAGACTGAGTTCTCATGGGGTTCAGAGCAGCGGACTGCATTCCTGGCTGCTAAAGAAGCTATTTTGCAGCATCAGGGATTGGGACCCGTGAGACAAGGAGTACCATTTCAGCTGGATGTAGTGGAGCAGAATGGTACCATATCTTGGAGTCTGTGGCAGCCAAATGAAAAGAAAGGACTGAGAGCAATACCTATTGGATTTTGGTCCAAACAACTGACAGGGGCACAGACGAGATACACGCCCCTAGAGAAGTACCTGTTTGGGGCCTACACAGCACTTCAACATGTAGAGACCATTACAGGAAAGGACACAGTTACCATCCATACTGCATTGCCAATAGCAGGATGGGTGAGAGATAATGGACTGACCACTAGGGCAGCTGTAGCCCAGAACCAGACACTGATGAAATGGAAGTGGTACCTTCAAGAAAGAGGGGGTATTGCAGCTGGGGATGTTAGAGACATTTCAAAACAGTTGGCAGGGCTTGTTACTTTTACCAGCACCCGGCCAGAAGAAGAAATTCCTGTGCTGCAGTCATCCCCCATTCAAGAGGCTCCACCCTCCATCATCAGTGAACCATGCTCACTCAGAAGACATGAAGGAGTGAGCATGGTTCACTGATGGTTCAGCCATAATCGCCTCGTCTGGACGTAAATGGACAGCAGCAGCCTACAACCCAAGTACAGACACAGTCCTGCAGGAGTCCGGAATCGGAGGGTCCAGTCAGTATGCAGAGTTGAAAGCTGTAGTGATGACTCTTCAGGAGGATCCTTCTTCCCATGTCACTATCTACACTGACAGCTGGGCGGTTTTTAAAGGACTGACAACTTGGATGCCCACGTGGAAGTCCAATGAATGGATGATTCATGGAAAGGTGGCGTGGGGAGGCAAGGAAGTCTGGGACTACATCTGGAAGGAAGCTCACTCCCGCACCATAAAAGTGGGGCATGTTGATGCACATGTGCCCCTAGTACCAGACTTTGAGGTCTATAACAGAGTTGCAGATGAAATCACAAAAGTGGCAGTTGTGCCAATTGATCCTGTTTTGATGAACTTGGCCAACTGGGCCCACAAGCAATCTGGACATTTGGGGCAGAAAGCAACATATGAATGGGCACAGCAGAGAGGATTGCCTATATCCATGGACATGATAAAAACTGTAATAGGGAACTGTACAGTGTGTGGAGAAGTGCGACAATGGCCATTGCAAAAGTACTCCACTGGGTCGATTAAGAGGGGTGAGAGGCCTGCAGAGATCTGGCAGATTGACTTCATCGGTCCCCTGCTCCGGGGAAACAATGGACTGAGATATTGTTGCACTGCAGTGGACACCTATTCAGGACTTATGCTTGTTCATCCTTGCAAACGTGCAGATCAAGCCGCAACGCTTCAACTGCTTCAGAAACTTGTCGTTGCTTATGGTTGTCCCAAACAAGTCCAAAGTGATAATGGCTCACACTTCACCGGATTAACAGTACAGCAGTGGGCCAAAGATTCTGGAGTGTACTGGTTGTGCCACATCCCATACCATCCACAGGCAGCTGGTTTGATTGAAAGATACAACGGGCTATTGAAGGACCAGATACGCAAAATTACACCCACACATACACTAAGGGGGTGGGATCAGGTCCTCACAAGGCAGTCATGTTGTTAAATTCTAGGCCAATAGCCAAAAGCACACCATATGAGAGGATGGTAGGGGCTGAGGCACAGATTCCACAGCTGGAGTGCAGAGTTCAGTATTTATGTAAGGTTCCTGAAAGAACAGGGTTTAACAGATACCATGTTACTGCTTCCCATGACATAGAAACCAAGAGTGACGTATCTGAAGCTGAAGCTTATCTAGGAATGAGAGGGAATCTGGCAGGAAGGTTTGAAGTTATATTTGCATTGGCAGATGAGCTTCAAGACAGTGGCTGGGACTCTGACTGGTTAGTGGATACTTCTCAGCAAGAGTGGAAAGTGAGGCTACATAACATCAAACCTTCCAAAATAAACAGCAGTGATTTTCTGGGAAATATCAGTATATTTCCTCTCCTCCCTATTGATGTTCTTTGGGAGGGTCAGAGGTGCATACAGGCAGGTGGCAAAGTATTGGTCAGATATCCAGGCAAGAAGCCATTTAGAGGAGAGATTGTAGCTGAAGGGCCAGGATCTACTGTTTATGTATTGTTAGAAGGAACAGATAATCCGCTTTGTTTTCCACTCCACAGGCTGTCTCCGATTTGATCAATAGGAAGACCAGAGAAAAGTGGTTACATGATGGAAAGAATGACAGAAGATCGCAAGAGCTGTGGAGAACAAGGCCTTTGATGTATTCCAAGCCTGGACTTGTTTCTAAAGAACTTTAGAATGGACTTTCTAATGAACTTTTATCCAAAGACTGAAACACCTTCCCAGTGACAGAAATATGGGAGGGGTTGCATTTAAGGAAAATTCATGTGTATATTGAGTTTTTAGTAATGAAGAGATTTTCTGTGTGTGGTCTGAGAGAGAAAAAATAAAAATCATAGGGTGGAATGTATTGCGTTTGTTAAAAATATGATTTTTATTATATTAATCAGACATAGGATACATGGGACAATTTTACAATAGTCAGATTACCTGTCAGCATTTGGTTTAAGTAGATCTCTCAAACAAATGACAATGGGATTAGATACCATTGTTGTATTTTAGTACATTACCTGTTTGAGATTTCTTTCAGCTCTCAAACTGAAAAGAATTACAGTTTAGATTACAGGTTTCGTTTTGAGTAGACAATAGGTTAGATACCATTGTTGTATCCAATATGCTAATGTCTCTATAGACATTACCTGTTTGAGATTTCTTTCAGCTCTCAAACTGAAAAGAATTACAGTTTAGATTACAGGTTTCGTTTCAGTAGACAATAGGTAGATAGCATTGTTGTATTCAATGCTATTGTTGAAATACATCTATGTTTTCTGTTTTGGTAACAATGGTAAACAGCCTGACACACATAAAAGCAGTAAGCTAGGAGGGACACACACACATCATGTTGCTGTAAGAGAGGAGAAGCCACTCATCATAAGAAGAAGATGCCTGGTCCCCAAACAATGGAGATCATGACCATAGCGTAATCAAAGTTAAGTAACCTTTAAATGTAATGTATTTGTACTGTAATAGACCATAGGCTGTTCTATTTTCTAGGCATTTTGCTTGTTATAGAAATCTGTCAGTCTTATAGTATATTCCTAATGTTGTAATAGTTTTGTATGTACAGCATCTTTGTATAGTAAAAGCACATTTACACACTGCAGAAGTCTCAGCTTCCTTGTTATACCACAGAGTAACCTTGCTAGATAAACGTAAAGCAAAACAGATGGTCATGAGTAGGCTTTTCGTATATAGGTACAGGTACACAAGCGATGCTTGTAGGTAGGTCCAACCGACACGATTCGACAAACAAGTCGTCATCTGGGGTATGGACCTCCCTACATCTGCAACGCTTTTATAGTTCTGGTGACCCCAAATTGAATGATCATGGCGTCGGAAGTAAACAACCCTGACATCACGTCCGGTCACGAATCCGGAAGTGAATACATCAGGGCATCGTCTCCAGTTGCAATGGCTCCAAAACACCCAATAATGCATAAGTATCTTCATGGCCACGCCACCACTGCGCAGATGTCTTTTGTAAGGTAAGTGGGTTAGACATATATATGGGGCGTTTCTCCTATTTTGTGTTTACCCACATGCCTCTACATTTCCCTTAGATTATTGAAACATGTCTCTTTCTCTTACCCTTAGATGATCACTACGGTTTTGCTCCTGATGAGTGGCCTCAAAGGCCCGAAACGTGTAGCACTATCAACTACCGTTAAGTGTACATAATTATCAACTTTTCATGGACGTTCCTTTTAACATGTTTCCAACCCCCTTTTTTTATTTTCCAATTAGAGATATTTTAATAGGTCGTAAATCTGCACAGGTATCAACTGTAATGTATGTAAATTATGTATTATACATTTGTAAATATATGAAATGTGTTTGTTGGAATATGTATTTGATTATTACCGTGCTACTTTTGGTTTGGATGATATATAAAAAAAGTATTAATATATAGCAAAATGCATAGAATTTGAATATGATATTATATGACAATTTGAACCAATTAAAGCTACTTATTATCAAATTTATTCATCTGTGTCTGTGTGCCTCATATAAAGTCCCGACTCCTGTTGCTCTCTCCTTTAAATATTGAATCGGGATGCAGGAGGGGATCTGAATGGCCCCTGAACCTCATTTAAAGTCTTAAAAACCCTATTTTTTCCTTATTTTGCCAGTATATTACTAATATTAATCTAATATCAGTATAAATACAGCAAAACACATTTCTAAAATTATAATGACATATTTTTTAGAAATTTTAGAAATGTGTTTTCCTGTATTTATACTGTGCTTTTGGTGACCCACCACCTTCAGGTGAAATGCCTGCTCACCTCAAATACCAGACCCCATTACAGAGTCAAATACGCCTCTGATAAATTCCTCCTAAGGGAGGTTCAGCAAATACTGGTCTTCCTCTCGTCTCGGGGTATAACAACTGCTAATCATATGGGCGTCATATGACGTCCATTAGGATAACAGCAGCCAAGCGCCCGTGGGGGAACACATAGCGGCGATCAGTGGTGCGGCGTGTCAGTCTGACACACCGCTACACCGATCTCGGTAAAGAGCCTCTGACGGAGGCTCTTTACCACGTGATCAGCCGTGTTCAATCACGGCTGATCACAATGTAAACAGGAAGAGCCGTTGATCAGCTTTTCCTCACTCGCGTCTGATAGACGCGAGTAGAGAAGAGTCGATCGGCTGCTCTCCTGACAGGGGTGTCTGTGCTGATTGTTTATCAGAGCAGCCCCCCCTCAGATGCCTGCCAAGGACCACCAGGATGCCGCCAGGACCACCAGGGATGGCCACTCATACTGGACCACCAAGTATGCCAACCAATGCCCAGGCAGCTGCCAATCAATGCCCAGGTAGCTGCCAATCAGTGCCCATCCACAATGCCTGCCAGTGCCAGTGCCACCAGGGATGCCTATCAGTGTCGCATATCAGTGCCCATCAGTGCCACGTATCAGTGCCCAGCAGTACCGCATATGAGTGCTTAGCAGTGCCACCCATAAGTACCCATCAGTGCAGCCTTTCATTGCCCATCAGTGTCATCTATCAGTGCCCACCAGTGCTACCCATGAGTGCCCATCAGTGCCGCCTATCAATGCCCATAAGTGCTGCATATCAGTGCCACCCATCAGTGCCACCTACCAGTGCCCATTAGTGCCGCCTATCAGTGCCCATCGTCAGTGTCCATCAGTGCCACCTCATTGGTGCCGCCTTATCAGTGCCCATCAGTGAAGGAGAAAACGTACTTATTTACAACATTTTATAACAGAAAAAATAAAAAGTTGGTTTTTTTTTCAAAATTTTCGGTCTTTTTTTATTTGTTTAGCAAAAAATAAAAACAGCAGAGGTGATCAAATACCACCAAAAGAAATCTCTATTTGTGGGAACAAGATGATAAAAATTCTGTTTGGATACAGTGTAGCATGACTGCGTAATTGTCATTCAAAGTGCGAAAGCGCTGAAAGCTGAAAATTGGCTTGGGCAGGAAAGGGGTGTAAGTGCCCGGTATTGAAGTGGTTAAATAGTCCTGCATCTAATATGCATAATAATCTGTTTATCAAATTATTCATGAAGCCCAGAGATTTCAATTAATGCACCACCTCCTATAAGGTATAACAAGAAAATGTATAGGCTTTAAGGTGCAAACTCTGCTTACTGCCCCCTTGGGGCCTATACACTTTCATGCATAATAATCTATTCCCTCCTAACAATCCGGTGTTCTGAGAAAATAGCCAACCCGTCAAAATCTCCAACCACGTCCCTTCCGGTGACTCCCCAGCAGCAGATTTCGGCGAATTGGCGCTACTGGTGCAATCAACAGAATAACAGAACCCCCCGGCAGCTGTTGGAGAACTCAATCTGCTGTAGCCAGGTGCTGGACTGCAGAAACATGGAGAAGCAGACCTTTCCCCTTTACACAGTTTACTTTCACTTTCTACTGAGATACTGATGCTATGCTGCACCATTGTCCTCCGGTCAGCAGGGGGAGAGTTAAAGCTGAGCAAGCCCATAGATTTCTATGCAGAGCGCTGAGAATACTGGAAATTTTCGTTTGGGATAGAAGCCTTTTAATGGGACCCTTAGACTCTTTGGACTACAGATCCCAATAGATACTGTGCAGTAGGAGTGGAGAGGGTATTTTTGTTATATACCACACTTCTGCCAAACCTACACTATACACATAACAACAACCCTATACAGCAGTTATACCAAACTGTCACTGCATTTGACCTGCATCTATACTGCACCTCTACTACACCTATATCACACCTTGATTGCATCTTTACTGCAACTCTACTGCAGGCTGGTTTACTAAAACTGTTGTTAAGTGCACCACCGCTTTTAAAGAGTCCCAACGATGGCCGGCAGAAGAACAACATAAGGTACTGCCCCACAATGGACATGCCTTCCTCAGTGCACTCACTGCCACCCTCTCTCCCTGGCCACTGTACCCAACACACTAACAGGTGCATGGCCAAAGTGTTTTGCACTGGGGTAAGTGGAGAAACAGCACTGTGTGGGAGGCTGTAGATTCCCAGCTCAATCAGAACCCACACTAAGGAATGGTGTACCTCCTGTATGCCAGCTCAGAGCTGTTCTTAACTACTGCCAGTAGTTGAAGTGTGGTAATTGTTTAAGAATTTCTTGCTGCCATAGCGACAGTTTCTTAAAGCAGTGCTATTAAAAACTACCTGATTTTGCTTGAGGTGTTGGTAATGTTACAGAGACTGGCAAGTGTTTGCATGAAATAGGGGCAGGTAGTTCATAAGGGGACTACCACCGGAAAATTGTCATTAGCGATATTTTGAATTTGTATATATGTTCCATTAAGAAGATGCTATGTAGTCTCTAGCTTGTTTCTGTTTGCCTGACTTGCTGATTCTGCTCTTCTGTGTTTGACCCGACTTGCTTTCTGGACTTCCTTTACTGCCTTCTGCCTTGTACTTTGTTTGCCTCACTTTTACTAAATTTGGCTAGTTTCCTTGACTTTGCATCTGACTTCTGATCTGGTACCCCACTGCCTAACTGTGTTCACCATTGGCAAGTGCCGCAACTTAAGTCCTATAACTAGCTTTGGTACTCTGGTGTTGCTGCTCTTGGATCCTACTCCATGATCCTCAATCCTTTGCTCTGGCAGCAATATAGACCTGGTACTGTCTGCAACCCCTGCACTCATACCAGTAGTGTATTTAGGTTTTGTGCTGCCCTAGGCCTGACTAAACTCGTGACCCCCTAATTTAAATATGACCCACCCCTTCCTGCCAAGGCCACACTACTTTCTGTTTAAGACCCGCCCTGAAATTTTTTAAGTGGGGACACTAGTTTCCTTTAATTTGCATAGATTTCCTCTCACTTCCTGTTTGGCTATGGGGCAGGAAGTGAAGGGACATCTCTGCAATGGGACAGGGATGGTAAAAAAAAACTGACAGGGGCTATAACCCTTCTTTACTCTATCCGAAAAAAAAAAAGTGTTGCCTATAGTTCTAATTTAAGCACAAATTTCTGATAATTTTATGGAGAGGACTAAGAAGATATAACCATGTCAATGGTGCAGCAGAAAACATATAGCACAGTGAGGAAGGTTTGTGGTCCAGGCTGATAGGACAAAATTAGAAGCAGCTTGCGTTACACTAACAGTGTAGCAAAAGCTGGCAGGGACTTTTTCCGTGCTGCCCCCCTGCAAAGTGCTGCCCTAGGCCTGGGCCTTGTTGGCCTAGGCCAGGATACAGCGTTGACTCATACCAATGCTTGCCCTCACACTCTCTGTCACCACCTTCAGGAGTGTTGGACAGGAGATGCAAGAGTAGCCCCTGCATCTACCCTGACCTGGCCTCAAAAGTCTTTGTTCAGGACCAATTACTTGCCCGTGTTTACATTGTGGGAGCCAGCAGCCTCTCATTGCTTTGAATGGGGCTGCCTCCAGCAGCTAATGGTAGGTGCAGGTGTAAATGCACTCTAAACCACCATGCAAAAGAATGACAGTCTGCTCAAACCTGTTTGCCGGTGTTACTACACCGGCTGATTTCCTTGTAACACTATGCTCACCTTTAGCTCTGTTACATAAACACTGGCACAGCAATACATACCATTGCATTAAAGGCCTTGACTACCAAATCTAAAAAAACACAATTTTCTCTCTCTTATATAGCTTATTGTAAATGAGCTTCCTCAAAGTTTGGCATCTCTCAGACTCTGGAGTCTAGGTCTCCATTCTGTGTTCCCCAGGTACTTTCATACTGATGGGGTTCTAACTTGTTTAAGTTCCAAACAATGAGCAGTCAATCTTGAGCTTGGGAAGGCAGAAGACTATTTGGTGGAGGGGATGTTGGTTTTGAGACTGTACAGGTAGCAATTGGAGTGCTGCCATGTGAGTGAGGAGAGACAGAAATGCTTGCTGGGTTCTGTACCACCACTGGCCAGAAGAATAATCATTAACTTTGCTGATTGCAGAGCCCTAAGGCATTGGTGCAAAGAGCTGTCTTAGCCTGCACAGGAGGCACATGTGTTCTGTGGCAGACTGTGTTCTGATCCGTGTGCGGGTGGGGCCTACTTCGCCCTGCATGCGGAGGTATCTTTCACGCGGAGCGCGCTCATCTATGCCCTGGACCAGGTGCAGACTGCAGTCATGTGAACAATCTAACATTAAGGCAGTACCCCAATTTAGAGGTAAGCCTTCACTGTATGAAGTAAAAATACAGAATTTCTCTGAATAGTGTCTTGTCCCATGTCACTACACACTGTAATTTGTATGTGTTGCATTAGGAGGGATGTGCTGAGCTTGTGCCCACTCCACCAGTCCAGTGTACCTCTGTTACCTCACTACAAGTAACATAATGGGGTCCCGCCATGCACCTACCCCGGACTTTATGCATGCACTCATTAACTCTTCACTTCTCGTACCTCGAGACCAGGCCATAGATAATGAGGGTTGGGAGAGAGACAGACAAGGACCTCCTTGCTACTGGAGGACCTGTCACTTTACCAGGTACCACGCCACACGACTGGTTGCTTGATACTTGTTCCTTCACATTCCATAGCGACTACACTAGGGTGACCAGACATCCCCGGGTTTCGGGGACAGTCTCCGGATTGAGGACACTGTCCCCGGACCAAGTCTGTCCCCGGTTTTGTCCCCGGATTGGATTTAAACAAGGGCTGGGGCAATTTCAAAGACAGTCAGTGCAAAATAAAAAAAACATATCTGAATTACACACGCCCACTCTACCGCACCTACTAGCTTAGGGGGTGTATTTTTTCCATTATCTGTGCCCCTTTCTGATGATCATGTGCTGGTCGGAGCGGAGGGAATATTTCTTCAGTTTTGGGTGCATGCCCATTTAGCTCCGCTCGCATGTTCTTCTGCCTTGGCTCAAGTCCCGGCCAGCTTATCTCCTCGCCTTCCCTGGTGGAGTGATCTTCCTCCACTCCCCACCCAGTAGTAGCCGGGGTCCGGAGAGTAAGACTTGACAGGCTGTGAGGCGGGTAGCGGTGGCGACGGGCAGAGAGTCGCTGATTCCCGCCATTACTACAAAAAAAAAATGTCCCCGGATTTCATTTTTAAAATCTGGTCACCTTAGACTACACTCCTCTTCTAGACTTGCCGAATTAACCCTTTGTAGTTACTTCATACCCCTTAGTGCTTTACAGACCCTGGTTCTTCAGATACACCAGAACCAACATGCACCACTTTGAATAACTTCAGACCAGGCTTATAACGGTTATTGTAACTTTACTGAACAAGTGTGGCGTAACAATTCAGCATGAGCAACGTCCTTCCCCTATCCCTAACTATAGTAGTGTGACTAACCAGGCATATCTCTGTGAGGTGAGAGTCCATTATGGCATTGTCCATGGCTTGGATGTCTCCGAAAGTGCTGGTGTCTTCAGCAGACTGCCCCAAAGCCACGAGCAGGACAGAACCAACCAGTTTAATTAGGAAGCCCCTGCACCTCAGCCTTCTCCCTTTTTATAGCACAGGTGGGCTGGCTAGGACCAAAAATACTGGGAACTGAGCTTACAACATTTAACTCTTTCCCCAGCCTGGACCAGCTGCTAACTGGCTAGAACTAAAGCCCTGTACACATGATCGGATTTCCTATGGATTTTAAACCGATGGATTTTTCCAACGGAAATCCGATGAAGCTGGCTTCCATCAGTCTTACCTACACACCATCAGTCAAAAAACCGATCGTCCCAAACGCCGTGACGTAAAACACTCCAATGAGCCGAGAAAAATGAAGTTCAATGCTTCTGAGCATGCGTCGACTTGATTCTGAGCATGCGTGGGTTTTTTTAACCGATGGACTTGCCCATAGACGATCGGAATTTGCTATCGGTTTTTTATCCATCGGAAAAAATTAAAACATGTTCTATTTTTTGACACCGATGGAAAAAAGACCGATGGGGCCCATACACGATCGGTTTGTCCGATGAAAAAAATCCATCGGACTGTTTTCATCGATAAAACCGATCGTGTGTACGCAGCATAACACATTTTATCCTACCTACATGTACATCTGTCCTTTGCTGAGATTTGCTCGGGGATGCACTTACAGATCTGTCCAGCTGTCCACTTGTCATTGATTTAAACCGGCTGCCTGCAGGAGGCTGCACAGAAAACCTATGCACCACTACTCGTAATTATAAGGCCATTTTTGATCTGCGTATAGCAGCTGGAACCTTCTTAGCTATTGGAAAGATTACATTAAAACATCCTGTATGTAAGGTCCAAACCTTTTCTTATCAATGCAGAAGATCAAAGAAGCTAGTACCTCTTATGCATCACTCTAAGCCTGGGATAGGATTACAGTAATTGCAGAAGGTCAGTCAGGTCATGTCTACTATATTTTAAAGGTGGTGATAACTGAGAGTTTCTCACACCATCCAGATGTAGCTGTAGTAAATAAAACTCACCTGGAGCCAGATGAAGTCTCCGTATTTATTGGATTTGTATGTTAAAAGCCAAAATAAAATGAATCATAAAAACATATGACAATGGGTGCCACTGCCGACCAAATATTGGACAGTGGCCTGACGTCAGCACTAGTGTCTCCTAGTGCTGACATCCAATAGGATGTTATTAAGGTGTCAGACATCAAACTAGCTTAAATAGCCTTTCAAAACTGCTCAAACCACAGTGTCTCCTTAGAGAAATTACAAACAGGAAGTGATCCGTTGGCAAAATTGCCAATGGATCACTTCTTTTCTGCAATATATCTAAGGAGACAACATGATTTGGGCTGTTTTGAAAAGGCTATGCAAAGTCTGACACTAGAGGACCCCTTGATAACATCTTATTGGATGAAACGCGTCGGATAGGAGACACTAGTGCTGACGTCAGGCCACTGGCCCATACCGGGTCGGCAGTGGCACCCATTGTTATATATTTTTATGATTCATTTTATTTTGTTTTTTAACATACACTGTAGAGACTTCATCTGGCTCCCAGGGAGCTTTATATACTACAGCTACATCTGGATAGTGCGAGTTGCTGAACAGCCTTTGCTACACCAGATGGCAGATCTACACTAAGTGCGTGTTTGCTGCTGTAACAGCAGCCAGCTTTTCCGGTGAGTGTCCATTTCACAGGGGTGCGGTGGAAGATTCTGTAGCACTGTACTGGATCGCCACTTCATTTTTCAAGTCACCACCAATTTTTTGTGCACATCTTTGCACTGAACTATTGTGTTTTCACCAATAAGTTTATATTGCTGATCCTATCATGGGACTGTGCATTTAAATCTATATTTTTCACTATATTGGTTTTCTATTGTTGATTTCCATTCAAGATTGGATTTACAGTGCCTTGAAAAAGTATTCATACCCCTTGAAATTTTCCACAATACAGTGTAACCTCGGATTACGAGCATAATCCGTTCCAGGAGAATGCTCATAATCCAAAGTACTCGCATATCAAAGCGAGTTTCCTCATTGAAGTCAATAGAAACTAAAAAAATTTGTTCTGCGTGGACTTCAATGGGATGCAATACCGCATGTGGCCAGTGGCAGGGGGGGGGGGGGCACCGGAGAGCCTCAGAAACGGCCGAAAAGGCCAGAGAACACTTCGGCTGACCTTGGCAAACCTCGGAAAGACTTCCTACCCGAGATTTGCCAAGGTCAGCCGTGCTGTCCTCGGGCCTTTCCGTGCACTTCCGATCGGCGACGTTCGGCTCCGGTGCCCCCACCTCAGGCCAAAAGCGGTACTGCACACCGCTTTGGCCAGAATCGTGCTCGTTTTGCGAGACAACACTCAGAAACCGAGTCAAGATTTTTTAAAATACAGTGCTCGTATTGCGAAACGCTCGTTAACTGCGTTACTTGCAATCCGAGGCTCCACTGTACCTATCATGTCACACTTTAAAATTACGCACACTTGTGGAATGGTACCAAACGTCGGTACTTATAAATCTCCACAGGCGACACTGTAAAAATGTTTACAGGTTACATGTTTAGCGATACAGAGGAGGTCTAGTGCTAGAATTATTGCTCTCGCTCTAACATTGGCAACCTGTGTGTATCTGGCTATGATATTATCCAGTGCCTCACCAGCCACTGACCTCACCGCACGTCCCTGGTCACTAATGGCCAGCTCGTCTTCTGGGGGACACACAGGTCCCAGAAGGCAGCGGGAGGGAAGGAGGAGGGCTCGCCACAGAGGAGGGGACATGACGTATTGCGCCACGGCCAAGCTAGGACGGAAGTATACTATGGGGGTTATTTACTAAAGGCAAATCCACTTTGAAATTGCACTGATGTGCACTTGGAAGTGCAGTCGCTGTAGATCCGAGGGGGACATGCAAGGAAAATAAAAAACAGCATTTTAGCTTGCACATGATTGGATGATAAAATCAGCAGAGCTTCCCCTCATTTCAGATCTACCCCTCAGATTTACAGCGACTGTACTTCCAAGTACACTCTTAGTGCAATTGTAATGCAAAGTGGATTTGCCTTTTGTAAATAACCCCCAATTTATGGTTAGGTATGAAAGAAAAAAAATATATATATATACAGATATGCAAAAACGTAAAAGTGGGTGGAACTCCACTTTAATACTGTCCCTGGTAACGTGTCAATTAACCCCTCACCTCCCTTACCCTGCCCAACCCCTTCCTCTGTGAATGACCTGTACATGAATGTATCTAGTAACTACTTTAGTAAATCAGCCTCATCGTGTAAACACTGTCATCTTCTTGTTAGGAAAGGGTTGCTCTGCATTCCTTCTTCATTAGTCAGAGCAATGCAAAGGTTCCATAGGTACAGCGCCCCTAGCAGCACTCATGCACATCGCAGGAGTGTTGCCTATAGAGTCACAGCTTGTACGGAAGGAGCGCCGTGTGAGGTTATGGGCGGAGCACAGGCTGGCAGCTTGTGACACTTTGGGCGGGGCCCAGGACGGGTTAGCGTGTGATACTGTGGGCGGGGCCCGGGACGGGTTAGCGTGTGATACTGTGGGCGGGGCCCGGGACGGGTTGGCGTGTGATGCTATGGGCGGAGCCCGGGTAGGCTTCGCTGTGTTTTGACGTGATATGGAAAGTGTCGGCGCCGGGTGGAGACATGGAGATCGGCGGCCTGCACCGGGAGCGATGTGAGGGGTGAGTGACAGGTCCGGGGAATGGATGAGAGCTGGAGTGACTGTACACTGAGGAGGAATGGATGGGGGAGGGCGGCCTGCCTGCCTGCCTGCCTGCTATTTGCCCTTCAGGGTATTTAGCCGAGTGCACTGGTGAGTGACCCTGTCCCATGGGCCCCTTATAGAATGAGCCAGTGCAGACACTTAGCAACCAATTGGGTGCATGCTGGTTTCCTGTGTGCAGCACATGTCCTCCCTCTCCTCATCAGATCAGAGGGCACAGGACATTCCTGTCACTGCAATTCTTCACTAAGTCATTTCAAAGCATGGAAAAGGTAAACATTGTTCTAGTGAGGGGCTGATCTTACACCTCTGTACAGGGGGATGGCGCTCTCCAGCTGTGACAGCAAAATGCATAGAACCAGGCCCTGTACAGTATAAGATCCCTGACATTATATAACACTCATCACCTAATGTCACCGGGACCCTTCCTACCTTTATAAGATCCCTGACATTATATAACACATCACCTAATGTCACCGGGACCCTTCCTACCTTTATAAGATCCCTGGCATTATATAACACATCACCTAATGTCACCAGGACCCTTCCTACCTTTATAAGATCCCTGGCATTACATAACACTCATCACCTAATGTCACCGGCACCCTTCCTACCTTTATAAGATCCCCGGCATTATATAACACTCATCACCTAATGTCACCGGGACCCTTCCTACCTTTATAAGATCCCTGACATTATATAACACATCACCTAATGTCACCGGGACCCTTCCTACCTTTATAAGATCCCTGGCATTACATAACACTCATCACCTAATGTCACCGGCTAATGTCACCGGGACCCTTCCTACCTTTATAAGATCCCTGACATTATATAACACTCATCACCTAATGTCACCGGGACCCTTCCTACCTTTATAAGATCCCTGGCATTACATAACACTCATCACCTAATGTCACCGGCTAATGTCACCGGGACCCTTCCTACCTTTATAAGATCCCTGACATTATATAACACTCATCACCTAATGTCACCGGGACCCTTCCTACCTTTATAAGATCCCTGGCATTACATAACACTCATCACCTAATGTCACCGGCTAATGTCACCGGGACCCTTCCTACCTTTATAAGATCCCTGGCATTACATAACACTCATCACCTAATGTCACCGGGACCCTTCCTACCTTTATAAGATCCCCGGCATTACATAACACTCATCACCTAATGTCACCGGGACCCTTCCTACCTTTATAAGATCCCTGGCATTACATAACACTCATCACCTAATGTCATCGGGGCCCTTCCTACCTTTATAAGATCCCTGGCATTACATAACACTCATCACCTAATGTCACCGGCTAATGTCACCGGGACCCTTCCTACCTTTATAAGATCCCTGGCATTACATAACACTCATCACCTAATGTCACCGGGACCCTTCCTACCTTTATAAGATCCCTGGCATTACATAACACTCATCACCTAATGTCACCGGGACCCTTCCTACCTTTATAAGATCCCTGGCATTACATAACACTCATCACCTAATGTCACCGGGACCCTTCCTACCTTTATAAGATCCCTGGCATTACATAACACTCATCACCTAATGTCACCGGGACCCTTCCTACCTTTATAAGATCCCTGGCATTACATAACACTCATCACCTAATGTCACCGGGACCCTTCCTACCTTTATAAGATCCCTGGCATTACATAACACTCATCACCTAATGTCACCGGGACCCTTCCTACCTTTTATATCCAATGATTGTGTAGATTTGGCCTACGGTGGTTAAATGCAATGGTCATATGTGACAGTGACATATCAGTGTGTCACTAAGTAACAGCTGTGACATCTACACACACCCTGATCAGCCATAACACCCACCATAACCCAGCAAGGCATGGACTCCATTAGACCTCTGAAGGTATGCTGTGGTATCTGGCACCAAACTGTCAGTAGCCGATCCTTTAACCACTTGCCAACTGCACTGTAGCCGTCATTTTGCTATAGCGCAGTTGGCAAGTGATTAATGGATCTGTTGGCTAGTTCTGGGAGGGTGCCATATGACGTCCTCCCATTATCACGCCCACGGCGCACTTTGTGATCCTCCCGAACACTGCAGATCACAGATCGGGGTAAAGGGCCAATCGGCAGCTCTTTACCACATGATCAGCTGTGTCCAATCACAGCTGATCACAATGTAAACACACTTGCTGGTTATCCGCATTCCTTTCTTTGCGCTGTCAAAGCGTGAGGAGTGGAGAGGAGAGAGAGGGTAACCAGCTAGAGGGAAAGGGACATCTACACTGATCATCAGGGCACTGATCATAAGTAGGTATGAGCTCAGGCGTGTTCGCATTGAACATGTGCAGAGCCCACCAAGGAAGTCGGCACCGTCGGAACCGCGCTGCGCTAATCACAGGCAGGGAGACATTGTCCCCGATGCTCGGCTGCAGAGATCGGGAAATGTCTCCCTGCCTGTGATTAGCGCAGCACGGTTCCAACGGTGCCGACTTCCTTGGCGGGCTCCGCACGTGTTTAATGCGAACACGCCTGAGCTCATCCCTAATCATAAGTGTCCTGCTGATCAGTGCCACCTATCTGTGCAGCCCATCAGTGCACATCAGTGATGGAGAAAAATCACCCGTTTGCTAACTTTTACCTCCGAAACTAAGAAATGTTTGTTTTTGTTTTTTAAATTTCAGTGTTTTTTTTTTGTTTAGGAAAAAAAAAAGAACACCCCAATGGTGATTAAATACCACCAAAAGAAAGCTGTATTTGTGAGAAGAAAATGATAAGACTTTCATATGGGTGCAGAGTTGCATGACCGCACAATTGTCATTCAAAGTGCCACAGTGCTAAAAATTGTATAAAAAGCAGCAGTGCAGTGCCGCGCAAACACAAATATACACAATTCTAGCAATCAATTAAAATAATGTCCATATATAGAGAAATGAAATCTTCAAAGGTCAGATGAAAGAGACCACCAAGTGTCCAGAGTGAAGAGAATACAATTTTCAGGTGATTCTGTGACACCCTCCACCAATGATAGCAGTGGCTGCTCACCTCAACAAATGGACCCCTGAGTGAATCAGTCAGGTCAATCAAGAAATTCCCACTGCGGGGAGTATAACCAGAAGCTCCTAATCAGGGCGGTGCAGTACACACAGACTTGATCTCTCCAGCGTTGTTCATATAAAAAAGTAAACAGATATCTAGTGCTCTCTGTTTAAAAATGTATTTAAAAAGTAGCATATAAAAAGGTAAACTCACAATCTGCAGCACTGTTCCTCAGTGCCAGGGATCCACAGCAAACAAACTGTATTGCACAGCAGTAGCGGTGGCGTGAGACACGAGCAGCGTGTATGGACGCGGGTGACGTCACTTTCCTGGATCACGTTCCGTACGCGTTACGTCCCCTATGGTAGGCGGGACTTCATCAGCGGTGACGGAGATAAGTGACTCACCCGCTTATATGTAAAAAACCTGCATCTCATCCGCCCTTGAAGGAGGGGCTAGAGAATAGCAACAACGCTGCTATGGTTACTCTACTGATTTATGGACAACTTGAAACGCAATTACAATTATTTAGATGTCTTCATTAGGCTAAAAAAGCTTTTGTCAAAAACAGAACAATCAATTCTCAAAAGGAAAAAATCATATCAAATATGTCATCCCGCGTCCATACATAATCATCAAACATATGTTTGCTTCATCATACTAAATACCCCAACAATAATTAATACAAACAAATAATAATTACAATTATCTATCTGAAATAAAACAATTTATGTCGAACTCGACATTGAGGCCTCCCGGCACCAAAACCTTAGTTAAATGAATCCAATGGGATTCCCTCCGGCTAAGTTTCCTCAAAAAATGACCCCCTCTCCAATGTTTTATTACCCTCTCTATACCCCAGAATTTTAAACCTCTGGGGTTCTGGTTATGAACCAACTTAAAATGTTTTGACACATTATGCGTTTTCAACCCTTTTTTAATGTTATTTACATGCTCGCTCAATCGTACATCGTACACTGCTGCTTTTTATATACTTTTGTGGGATTTGATAAATTTGACCCTCAGTGCTTAGCTGCTATTTTTAGGTATTGTTATTTGCGCTGGTTGATTCTTCTTTAAATAGTGCTAAAAATTGGCCTGGGCAGGAAGGGGGTAAAAGTGCCTAGTAGGCAAGTGGTTAAAACTTGTTTTTTCCAGAACATCACAGAAGCTTATTTTGATTGAGATCTGGAGGCCAATTAACACCTCAAACTCATTGTTGTGTTCCTGAAACCATTCTTCCATTCATCAGACCAGGCACCTTCTTCTATTGCTCAGTGATCCAGTTCTGATGATCACTTGCCCATTGTAGGCGCTTTTGGTTGTGGACACGAGTCATCATGGGCACCCTCACCGGTCTGCAGCTAGGCATCCCCATACCCAACAAACTCCGATGCACTCTGTGTTATGCAGTGTTGTAACTAACACCATTTAAATAAACGGCGTTAGGTAACGTAGCCACTTTTTGGGGTAACGAGTAATCTAACTGATTACTCTTACCCTCATGGCACCGCCGTTCCCATTACTTGGGCGGCGTTACCCCAATTACATCTACTCGCCGCAGCCGCCGCGAGTAGATGTAATTTAACTAACTGCAAGCTGCCGTCTGCCTACCTGAACAGCGTGTCATGCAGACAGACGGCGGCCATTGCAGTTTTCAAAAGCCGCGCCTCCCGAGTCCTCGTCGCCTGTGATAGGCGGAACACTCAATTTCACAGCAGGCAGTGTCCCAACTATCACGGACATCCTCTCATCCTCGTCTGTGTTATGAGGATGAGCGGATGTCCGTGATAGGCGGAACACTGAATGCTGGGAAATTGAGTGTTCCGCCTATCACAGGCGAGGAGGACTGGAGGAGGCGCAGCTTTTGAATAATGGAATGGCCGCCGGGAGTCGGGACGCCGCCAATCTGAGGTACTGTAAACGGCACAGTGAGGCATGGGGCACAGTGAGGCATGGGGTATATATATATATATATAACCAATATAGTTACTTTGCTGAGTAACTAATTACTTTTTCAATGTAGTAACTGAGTTACTAACTCCATTACTTTTTGGAAGAAGTAATTTGTAACTGTAACTAATTACTTTTTTAACGTAAGATGAACAACACTGGTGTTATGACACTTCTCTATCGGAACCAGCGTTAGCTTTTTTTTTGTGATTTGAGCTACAGCAGCTCTTCTATTGGATCAGACTACATGGGCCCGCCTTCACTCTCTCAGTGAGCTTTGGCCGCCCATGGCCCTGTCACTGGTTTTCCTTCTTCAGGCCACGTTTGTTAGGTCCTGACCTCTGCAGACCCAGAACATCCCACAAGAGCTGCAGTTATGGAGTTGTTCTGACCCAGTCATCTAGCCGTTACAATATGGCCCATGTCAAAGGCACTCAAATTTTTACACTTGCTCATTTTTTCTGCTTTCAACACATCAACTTCAGGGACAACATGTTCATCTGCTTCCTAATGTATCCCACCCACTTTCAGATGCCATTGTAATGAGATAATCAACATTATTCACTTTGTCATAAAGTTCTGACTGATCAGTGTGTATATTTCCCATGGACAGATATTGTATCCACCTGTCAGGGGTGACCCTGCAGTATAGAGCATGTCAGCACTGTGAGTGATTCTGTGCAATGTCATCTGATTGGAAGCTCTCTGGATGTGTCGCTTGCCATGTAAATGCCGTGAAATCTTTTTCAGCATATCGCATCATTTCCATTTTTTTACTTTATTGAGAGCGTACAAAGTTCCACTCTATTGAAGTCTCTGTACTGCAGTGTAAGTGTGTTGTGGTGTGATAACCTGCAGTGCCAGATAAATGCAGCATTGTGGTGTGGATGGGACACATGGAAAGCAGTTGTTTTCTATGGGGCTGATTTACTAAAACTGGAGAGTGCAAAATCTGGTGCAGTTCTGCATAGAAATCATCAGCTTTCATTTTTTTTTTTTTTTTGGGCCAAAGCTTAATTGAACAAGCTGAAGTTAGAAGCTGATTGGCTAGCTACCATGCAGAGCTGCACCAGATTTGTAGCTCTCCAGTTTTAGTAAATTGCTGATTCTTGTGTTAGTAAAGTTTGGTGAGAGACGATCCGCGCTTTTCAGCCTTGTGCTCTTCAGTCCGTTAAAGCGTGACGAATGTGCTATCTCCATTACGAACGTTGGTTTTACCAGAATGAGCGCTCCCGTCTCATCACTTGCTTCTGAGCTTGCGCGTTTTTTTCATGTCGTTAAAGCCTACACACGGCCGTTTTTCATGACGAGAAAAACGACGACGTGAAAAACGACGAGAAAAATTAGAGCATATTCCAAATTTTTAATGGCCATTTTTTACGTCGTGAAAAATGCTCTGGAGCGCACACACGATCGTTTTTAATGACCAAATTAAAAAATTAAATTTTTCTCGTCATGAAAAACGGTCGTGTACGCGGCATAACACATGTATGAGGCCCAAGACTACATTCACACTTTATTATTCTCTGAAAAGTTATGTGTGATAAATTGCTTTTCAGAGTGTGACTAAGGCTCCATGCACACTAAAGCTCATAAATGGCTGTTTTTTGGAGTTTGGGCGTTTTTTTTTTTGTTTTTTTAAAGTGGTTGTAAACCCACTTATGCAACTTGCACCTACAGGTAAGCCTACACGGTTTAGGAGATATTTGCAAAAAAAGACATGCACCGATGTCTACGGCGCATCCGCCGTAGACAACGGTGCATTCCGGTGCTTTGCCAGATTTGACGTCTCCCGCGCGCTTGAGCGGAGTGACGTCTTCGCCGCTCCGGCCAATCACAGCGCGGCACTGTGATTGGCCGGAGCGGCGATACCCAGAAGTAACCTTCCGGGTATCTGTGGAGCGATTGCTTGAGGGGGAGACAAGGACGCCTTTGGGGGCCCCGATCTAAGGCAAGTGATGCATAATGAGCTAGTATGCTAGTCCTACTAGCTCATTATGGCTTTGTTGTCTTGCAGGTGTTTTTTTTTTTACCCGGGTTTACAACCACTTTAACAGCCCATAAACTTCCCTCTGTTATCCTATGTGTCCATGCACACATGAAAGTTTTTGGACGTTTATTAGCAGTGGAGTTAATGGGCTGCTTTCTGAACGCCCTGAAGTTGCGTTTAGGAGTCGTTTTTATGACCACAAAAAAAGGCCAAACGCTCATAAATGCTGATAAACGCTCGAAAACGTGGCTCGCCAGCGTTTAACGTTTTTGATCCATTACAAAAAAATAAAAACGTGGAAAACCGCTAATAGACGCTATTGCAAAAACATTGAAAGACTCACTGCAAAGCTACTGGGGTTTTTTATAACCTTATTTTAATGTCCAGGGTGCATGGAGCCTAACCAGCTACTGTTATGCAATTTGCAATGGGACTAATGCACTGCAACCATGGGCCAAGCGTTTGGCTTGCGGTTACAGTTCAGTCCGTATGGGTGTTTTCTGATAGGCGGTGCCGACGATCAAATTTAATGCAAAATGTGTAAACAGCCCCCTCCCAGCTGTATTGTAGGCCTTAGGTGGGTGTCTGGAGCGCCTGCTTTGCCAGCTCCGGCCACCCATATGAAAGAGGCCTTAGGGCCAGTTCACACCAGACGCAGTTCCGTTCGGTTATGTGCGCATTTTTTCAGCACTAAAAATGCATGCACAGTGTTTTTCATGTATTCCAATGGCTCTTGTTGGCTCTAGTTCACACCATGCAGTCAGTTTCCGGTGCAGAAACTGACCGGAAACTGACTGCATGGTGTGAACTAGAGCCATTGGAATACATGGAAAATACTGTGCATGCATTTTGTGCAGAAAAAAAGCACACGGAACTGCGTCTGGTGTGAACTGGCCCTTAGCCCAGGTTCACACTGAGCTGCGGGAGTGAAGCCGTGTGAGTTCAGCTGAACTCGCACGATTTCACTCCCGCTGGCAGTCCCGATTTCAGCCGCGATTACAAAGACATCTGACACAGATGTCAATGTAAATCGCGGCCGAACAGAAACTACTTTTTGAAATCAGTGCAGCGCCGCAGATGCGTTGTCGCACCGATTAGGACGGTGCCATTGCCCGCAATTTGCGGCAAATATCGCCGATTTGACATGCCAAATCGCATGTCAAATCGCACCAGTGTGAACCAGGGCTTAGAGAATGAAAAGTAAAATCAGTTTTTCTGCTGTCTGATTTCCTTATTGCCCTTTATTTCAGTTTTCACAATCGCCCTGGGCTGGTTGCGTTCTGTGATACAATAGGTTACCGCTATCAGACTTGTGAAACCTTCTCAGTATGTATTCTCCTGTGATGTTTGCTCCAGGCAAAAGGGTGAACCCGGGCACATTCCACAATCCTTCTCTAGTCAGAATGGCAGTAAACTGTTTTGGCTGGACATACACTTTACATTTTGTTTGGGTTCCTCCGTCTGAATCGTTTGATGACGTACAAAGTCATACGACTAAAGGTGACACCAGATGACTTCATTTTCACAGGTCACCAGTCTGGAAGTTTCCATTAGACCAGTAATGTGCTCAGCAAACAGAGAGAGTCTCCGGCATTGTTTGCAGAGTAGTTTGTTCTCAGGGTTCCTTTGTATCCGCTCAGTGGTGTGATTTGTCAGTAAATGGTTTTTGTTGTTGGATATGGAGAGTATCTAAAGCAGGGGTCTCAAACTGGTGGCCCTCCAGATGTTGCAAAACTACAAGTCCCATCATGCCTCTGCCTTTGGGAGTCATGCTTGTAACTATCAGCCTTGCAATGCCTCATGGGACTTGTAGTTTTACAACAGCTGGGGGGCCACCAGTTTGAGACCCCTGATCTAAAGCCTCGTACACACAATCAGAACATCGTACAAAAAAAATACCACTTTTGAAGCAATCGTACGATATCTGGATCATTAGTACATAGCTGTCTGAAATTTTCCCAAGGGACAAACGAACACAACATTTTTTTTTCTCGTACAATACCAGATTGTATGATTTTCGTTTAATCAGTGCCGTTTTTGTCTGAAAATACACAGCACTACAACACATTACTTCCGAATTTTTATTCTGTCAGACGAGAATTTTCATACTTTAGTTTTCGATATGGAGATTAGCATCCAAAAAAACAATGGCCGATCATTCGTTCCGATAATTTTTGTGTGTACTAGGCTTTAAGGTGAGGCTGTGATACTGACAAACAATGCAGAGGTGAGCAACATGTAAGGAAATTGAGGAACTGCTATTGCTGACTCCTGCTCCATGCCTGTCATCCTAATCCTTCCTTTGTGATTTAGAGTATCAGGTGTCAGGATATACAATACAGCAATCTCCTTGTTCATAACCTGCCAGATTCCCTTAACAGCCTGTCTATGGAAAAAGTAAAAAGTCTGCCCCTGCACTGAAAGAGTTAAACACTCATTTAGTTCTACTTACCTGACCCCCCACTCGCCAAGCAACTGGAACTCTTCTGTACACTCTAAAGGCCCGTAGACACGGTCTGACTTTTTGCCAACAAAAAAATCCGACCGTGTGTATGCTCCATCGGACAAACTTTTTCGGTTTTCATCGGACAAAAGTTCGCTCTGCAAACAGACAAACTTTTCGGCAACAAAGGTCTGATGGTGCAAAGTCTGACCGTGTGGACAAGTCCATGTCCTCTCCTCTATGCAGAGCAGACATGGACACAGCCCGCTGTTCTCTATGGGGTGCTCTGATGGAAATGGACTGCCTGTCCTTTTTCATCCAACTATTATCCGATTCGCTGGGTGGATGGGGAACAAATCTTTTTGGCTAACGAGCTTCACGCAATGCGATTGCCGTGCAATTTATTGTGGAAAAATCCACACCATGATTAGGTGCCCTTTAAAAGGGATGGCACCCAAACATGCATGGTGCATGTTTATTTAATTTTTTTAAAGTAAACTTATCCTTTAGGCCCGGTTCACACAGGGGCGACTCGGTCGCCTGACGAGTCGCGTCCCATGCTGTTTAATGGAACTGTTCTAATAGGAGCGACTCAGGTCGCTCCGACTTAGAAAAAGGTTCCTGTATTACTTTTGGGGGCGACCCAAGTCGACCTGCATTGACTTCTATACAGAAGTCTTTATGCAAATTGCCTCGGCAGGCGTCTCAAGTCGTCTTGAGATCGCGCCGCGGAGTTCGCCCCCGAAGTTGTGCCGCCCCTGTGTGAATGGGGCCTTAGAAACTTCTGTCCAGTCTTTGCTGTCTTCCCCCCCCCCCCCCCATAAACATAATTTCCCTTTCTTTTAGTCCCAGTGACAATGGTCACTTAAATGTGACGTAAAGGGGAATCTCTACTACATGGGGACAGACTGCAGTAAAAACCCCTACAATGGAAGATTTATATTGTGTTTTTTGTTGTTGTTATTCTCTAGTATATTCAAATCTTTAAAGCTTCAATTTAGTCAAAAAGGTTTAAAAAACATGGGACTTTGTGCTTCCGGCTGCAGAATTGGTTTAAATCTTCTGTCCTCCAATCCTCGCCATTGCTGCTGTAATAATCTTCTGGTGCTGAGGGGGTTAATAGAATCAAAGGACCTGTCATAGCTGCTCATCAAGAGTGCCGTGTGTGCTTCCCTTTCTGCCCTCCTCCTCTATTCATAGAAGATGAATAGAGGGGGCCCTTTGTTCATCTGCTCATCCTCCATTCATAGAAGCTGTGCTTCTAGGAATGAAATGTGATCTATGAATGGGGGGGCTTTTGTTCATCTGCTCATCCTTCATAGATCATTTTTCATTCATAGAAGCTAAAGTACTGTTTCTAGGAATGGAGAGGAAGCTGAAAAGGCGTTCTTGATGATTGCATAGGACCGACCCCTTGGTTCTTCAACCCCCTGCTGCACTGAAAGATCACGGTGGTGGTGAGGCAGGATGATTTCAACTCATTTTGCATTCAACAGCACCAGGGACACATTACATGGTCTGTAAGTAATGTCCTGTGTGCTGATGATTTTTTTTTTTTTTTTTTAAAGTAGGCTTCAAAAAATCTAGTTGATTTGGCACGTTAACATTTTCCTTTCCTTAAAGTGGATGGAAGCCCACTCTCATCCTTTCTAAACTACTGCCATAGTGCTGATCTATAAGGATATAGATGTCTCCTGCATGTATCCTTACCTGCCAAATGTCTCCCCTCTGTCTGTTATGAGACCTGAAAAACTGCAGATTTTGTGGGTGGATCTGTTGTCTGGAGCTCGGTGGGTGGAGTCGTGATGTCAGTAGACTCCCCGCCCTCCTCTACACTCCTCTTGTCAACATGCATTTTCTCCTGTGTATTCCTTCTGCTATGATCACTAACATCCAGTCAAAATCCAGAAAAGTAACCACATGACTTCAGAAAAGGAGTGGGGGTGGGAATTACAAAAATAATGCAGGCTTAGTGCATGATATATGTAAATAACCTGTCAGTCACAGCAAGGGTGCGGAACGGACAAAAGTTCTCCTGTTTGTCTGTTTATCTCACTGAAAAAAGAAAAGAGAATTGCTCAGAGCTGGATTAACTATTTTGTGGCAAGACCTGACACAGATGATAGGAAATCTTATACACTACATTGTGACAGCAAAAAATAATAATTTTGGGCTTTACATCCACTTTAATCTTTGTTTAAGATGCCAATTGTACAGAATCGAGGGGTTAACCTTGCAAACTGAGCTTTTATTTTATATTGTATCTTTTTACACCAGATAATGTCCTTTTTAGAGAGACTTCTTTTGAAATCTGTTTGTCTTCTGAGACTGCGGTCTAATGACATATTATTCATTGTGGTTCAGAGAACTCTATTGCTGACCTGTCAAACAGACCAGCAAAGTCAGCAAGATCAAGACCTGCCATACCTTCCTGTTTAACTATATCCATTTCCTCTGTCCTCACAAAACCCAACAGGGATGAACACTGGAGACTTCTGGATAATCTGAAAACCACAGTGGAAGGGCTGGTCTCTGGAAACAGCCGCAATGTGTGGTCAAAGTATGGAGGTCTGCAGAGGCTTTGCCGAGATATGAGCAGTATTCTACAACACGGCCTTCTCTGTGATCAGGTAATGTATAACAAATGTGTCTCGGTCAGTATTGCTAAGCAACATATAGGTTACCATTTAAATGGGGCCTGTTATCTTTATGACACCAGTGAAAATAGCTTGTTCATATCCTTTACCTACACACTATTGGTAACAACCATTCCTAAAATAGCGCTCAAGGCTAGGAAATGTTATCATCTTAGCTTTACTTTTCTTACTGCTGTGACAGGATATACCCTTAGAATCTGACACTGCCTTGATGCTTCAAGAGAATCATTATCTGCTTTGTGGAATAAAGGTGTATATACACCAGGGCTAAAAGTGTACGTCAAAGCAAAATAATAATAATAAAAAAAATATAGATATAGATATCTATATCTTGTGTGTGTGTGTATATGTATATGTATATATATATATATATATATATATATATATATATATATATATATATATATATATATATATATATATATTGTGACAGCAGGAAGGTAAAGTCACCTGGTTGCATCCAGGGGGGTAGATATATTTCGCCCAGATTCAGGCTTTACGCCGACTTATACAACTAGGTGCAGTGTTGTATAAGCCCAGCTGAGGCTAGTGGGCTCATGGATGACTCATACCTCTAGGGAGAGTGCTAGGCGTCGTGCAGACAGGGAGTTGATGAGACCAGCTGAAGCTTGTCAGCTCATTTAGGCCTCTATAAGAACTCCCAGATTCATTAGGTGTTTGCTCATGCCTGGAACCAGACCTGTGTGGACTGTCTAGGGAGAGTGAACCCCTGTGCGGTGAGACAAAGCCTGTGTGGCTATTTGCTTGGACATTTAAAACCAGGGACTTAGGGACTAGGACAGCACCAGGCTGATCCCAGTTGTTAGTTAGGAAACCTGTATGTTTAGTCAGAGGTCAAGTTGACCAGGATTTATTTTGTTTATGTTTCTTTTGCTTTGCTGTGTTTTGTCACTGTAAATAGAAAATAAACCGCACCTTTTTGATTTTGAAAACCACAACCTCCGTTTGCTGGGCCTGTTTTTGTGTGGGGAGCCCATCTCGGGGGTCACACACACCCGCTGCCGAGCTAACCCCCTCACAGTTGGTGGAGAACCAGTGGCAGTTTTTTTTTAAGCCAGCATGGAGGAGATACTGAAACAGCTGGCTCTAGCAAATGCCAATCAACAGCAGACAAATGCAGGTTTGCAAAGGAGCCTTGCAGCCCAGCAGCAAGCTCATCAACAGAGCCTTGCAGCCCAGCAGCAAGCTCACCAACAGAGTCTGGAAGCTCAGCAACAAGCCCAGCAGCAATCTGAGGCCCGCTTCATAGACCTGTTACAGAAGCAAGAGCAGAGACTACAACAAATGGAAGCAGTAATGCAGCAACGTCCGCAGACCAGTGAGGAAAGCCGTCCCACTAATACCGCGTCCTTTGGGGTGAGTCGTTTATTGACAAAAATGACTGGAGAGGATGATCCAGAGGTATTTTTGACCACATTTGAAAGGACTGCTGAAAGAGAAAAGTGGCCTGAGGAGCAGTGGGCTGGACTGGTGGCTCCTCTGTTAACTGGTGAATCGCAGAAAGCTTACTATGACCTAGAGCCTGACCAAGCAAAAGACTATGTGATGCTAAAAGCTGAAATATTGGCAAGGCTGGGTGTCACCCAGGCTGTCCGGGCTCAGCGTGTGCATAACTGGACTTTCCAGCTTGGAAAACCCCCCAGGTCTCAAATGTATGATCTCATTCACCTGAGCAGGAAGTGGCTACAGCCAGAGATTTTGTCCGCACCAGAGATTGTGGAACGTGTTGTAATGGATCGGTTTTTGAGAGCTCTTCCTACTGCCATCCAAAAGTGGGTAAGCCATGGAGACCCAGAGACGGCCGGTGGTCTTGTGGATCGTGTAGAGAAATACTTGGCTACAGAGAACCTGACGGCCTCTTCCAGAGACTCTCGGACTTTCCACCCTAAGACCAGACCATCCCCAGGGGCGGATAAGAGGATTCCAAGGGGTGAGGGTGGAGAGAGTGAGAGGGTGGGAGCTCTGCCCAAAGTTTGGCGAGAACAGCCTGGGAAGTCAGGGGCTCAAGAGGCAGCCAAAAGGATTGTTTGCTACCGCTGCCGGCAAGCGGGACATATTGCAGCAAATTGCCCGGTTGTGGAGGAACCCGTGCAATGTGACTTTCTGACGGACAGACGTCAGTCGCTGTGTGCGACAGTCGCATGCACTGCCATTCGGGGAACTGAGAAACATTTATGCAAAATGTGTATTAATGGTAGAAATGTTGTGGTATTGCTGGATTCAGGTAGCCTTGTGACCCTGATAAAGGCTGAATTAGTTAAAACAGAGGTCTCTGGGAATAGCAAGGTAGCTGTTATTTGTGTGCATGGGGACACCCGAGAGTATCCAGTGACTACAGTGTGTTTCGAGACCCCCAAAGGTACCCTCTCTCATCCAGTGGGGTTAGTATCTCAATTACCGCATGATGCCATTGTGGGAAGGGATTTTCCGAAGTTCTGGGAACTGTGGGATGATCCTGAGCCCCCCACTGGTGCCCCTATGTACCAGGAATGTGATAGCCAGAACTCCTCTGAGAGTGGTGAGGACTCTCCAGAATTTCCCTTGTCAGTATTGGCAGGGGAGACTCAAGAAACTGGAGAGGAGCCCACCTCCTCAGACGAAAACCTACCGTCTGTGGAGTTTTCTGATCTTGAGGTTCACAGGGAAAACTTTGCCACAGAACAGTTGAAAGACCCCGCCCTAATAAAGGCACGGGAAAACGTAGTGAAAATAGATGGCGAGTTAGTGAACCCAGATAATACCTGCACTTACCCATACTTCAGCGTAGAGAAGGACCTACTGTATCGGGTGGCAAAAAGGGCAGAAGAAACCGTTGAGCAGCTTGTGGTGCCCAAACCTTACAGGAAGTTGGTGTTGGAGTTGGCCCATGGGCACATTCTTGGAGGTCATCTGGGGACAGAGAAAACCCGAGAGAGGGTATTACAGAGATTCTATTGGCCGGGGGTGATGAAGGACATAGAAAATTATTGTTCCTCCTGCCCTGTGTGTCAGAGGTCGGCCCCGATGCCACATTTCCGTAGCCCGCTGGTCCCTCTACCCATCATTGAGGTCCCGTTTGAGAGGATCGCCATGGATTTGGTAGGGCCTATAATCAAGTCCGCTAGGGGGCACCAGTACATATTAGTTATAATGGACTATGCCACCCGTTATCCAGAAGCGATCCCTCTCCGAAATACCTCGGCCAAAACCATAGCCAAAGAGCTATCTCTTGTGTTTAGCCGGGTGGGTATTTGTAAAGAACTGCTTACGGACCAAGGTACACCCTTTATGTCCCGGGTTATGAAGGAGCTGTGTAAATTGTTCAAAGTGACGCAATTACGTACATCTGTGTATCACCCCCAAACCGATGGGCTGGTTGAAAGATTCAACAAAACCCTAAAACAAATGTTGAAGAAAGTGGTGGATAGAGATGGAAAGGATTGGGACTGTCTACTTCCTTATCTGATGTTTGCTATTAGGGAGGTGCCCCAATCCTCTACGGGATTCTCCCCCTTTGAGTTACTGTATGGGAGACACCCAAGAGGGCTGTTGGATATTGCCAAGGAAACTTGGGAAAGTGAGAGTTCTCCCCACAGGAGTGTGATTGAGCATGTCGCCCTGATGCAAGACCGAATTGCACAGGTAATGCCCATCGTGAAGGAACATTTGGCCCAAGCGCAGTTAGCACAGCAGAGAGTGTACAACCGTGGAGCCAAGACCCGTACCTTTTCCCCGGGGGATAGGATACTGGTACTTGTCCCTACGGTTGAAAGTAAATTCCTTGCCAAATGGCAAGGCCCCTATGAGATAATGGAAAAAGTGAGCGAAGTGAATTACAAGGTCAGACAACCAGGAAGGCGAAAGCCCGAACAGATCTATCACGTTAATCTGTTGAAAGCCTGGAGGGATAGAGAGTCCCTAGTCGCAGACACTTGGTCACCAGCTCAAACGGGTTGCGTGATTCCTGAGGTTGGAATAGCAGCCACCTTGTCACAACCCCAACAACAGGAGGTTAAGGAGTTTGTGCTTCGCAACAAGGAGGTATTCTCTGAGCTGCCGGGACAAACATCTGGGGTAGAGCATGACATCATTACCCCGCCCGGTGAAAGGGTGAAGTTAAAACCCTATCGGATCCCAGAGGCCCGACGGGAGGCAATACGGGAGGAAGTACAGAAAATGCTGAACTTAGGGGTGATAGAGGAGTCCCAAAGTGATTGGTCTAGTCCCATTGTGTTGGTGCCTAAACCGGATGGGAGCTGGCGATTTTGTAACGATTTTCGTCAGTTGAACAAAGTTACAAAATTTGACACCTACCCCATGCCACGTATAGATGAGTTGATCGACCGGCTGGGAACAGCCCGATACATGACGACTCTTGACCTCACAAAAGGGTATTGGCAAATCCCCCTGGCCAAGTCGGCCAAAGAGAAAACCGCATTTGTAACCCCAGACGGGGCGTTCCAATATAAAAGAATGCCGTTCGGGTTACAGAATGCGCCGGCCACATTCCAGCGGAAAATGGACCAGATGCTGAGGCCCCATCGGAAGTATGCTGCGGCTTACCTGGATGACGTAATTGTCCATAGCACAGATTGGGCCTCACATCTGCCAAAAGTGCAAGCAGTCCTGGACTCTGTTCGGGAAGCGGGGTTTACGGCTAACCCCAAGAAGTGTACCATTGGGCAGGAGGAGGCCAAATATCTTGGGTACACCATTGGGAGGGGAGTAATAAAACCCCAACTCAACAAAGTCGAGGCCATCCAGAGTTGGCCACGTCCCAACAGCAAGAAGCAGGTACGAGCCTTTCTGGGAATCGCTGGGTATTATCGGCGATTCATTCCCCACTTTGCTTCTAAGGCTGTGCCCCTAACCAACCTGACGAAGGGGAAAGGGTCGGTCATGATTAAATGGACCCCCGAGGCTGAGGCAGCATTCCAATTCTTGAAACAAGCCTTATGTAGCCAGCCAGTGTTGTACTCACCCGACTTCTCTAAAGACTTTGTCGTACAAAGTGATGCGTCAGATGTGGGGTTAGGAGCAGTATTGTCCCAGGTCTGGAACGGGGAAGAGCACCCAGTCATTTACCTCAGCAGGAAGTTGAAGTCCCATGAGGTAAATTACGCCACGGTTGAAAAGGAGTGTTTAGCGGTGAAGTGGGCTCTAGATTCCCTTCGGTACTACCTGCTAGGTAGGCACTTTGACATGGTTACGGATCACGCTCCGTTAAAGTGGATGGCTCAAAACAAGGAAACAAATAGAAGAGTGAATAGGTGGTTCCTGGCCCTCCAGGAATTCAACTTCACAGTAAAGCATCGCCCTGGCGTTCAAATGGGGAATGTGGATGCTTTGTCTCGAGTACATGAATGCCTGATTGCTGGTGTTCCAACCCCGAGGTTAAAACAAGAGGGGGGGGTATGTGACAGCAGGAAGGTAAAGTCACCTGGTTGCATCCAGGGGGGTAGATATATTTCGCCCAGATTCAGGCTTTACGCCGACTTATACAACTAGGTGGAGTGTTGTATAAGCCCAGCTGAGGCTAGTGGGCTCATGGATGACTCATACCTCTAGGGAGAGTGCTAGGCGTCGTGCAGACAGGGAGTTGATGAGACCAGCTGAAGCTTGTCAGCTCATTTAGGCCTCTATAAGAACTCCCAGATTCATTAGGTGTTTGCTCATGCCTGGAACCAGACCTGTGTGGACTGTCTAGGGAGAGTGAACCCCTGTGCGGTGAGACAAAGCCTGTGTGGCTATTTGCTTGGACATTTAAAACCAGGGACTTAGGGACTAGGACAGCACCAGGCTGATCCCAGTTGTTAGTTAGGAAACCTGTATGTTTAGTCAGAGGTCAAGTTGACCAGGATTTATTTTGTTTATGTTTCTTTTGCTTTGCTGTGTTTTGTCACTGTAAATAGAAAATAAACCGCACCTTTTTGATTTTGAAAACCACAACCTCCGTTTGCTGGGCCTGTTTTTGTGTGGGGAGCCCATCTCGGGGGTCACACACACCCGCTGCCGAGCTAACCCCCTCACAATATATATATATATATATATATATATATATATATATATAATTAGTACATATCAGTACATATCTGTAAAACATGCACCACATTCCTCCCCATATGATCGCTTTCAGCATGCTGCAAGTGCAGAAAATAAAGGGCTTTTGTGCACAGGCGTGCTTAAAGCGATATTAAAGTCTTGTTTAAAAAAAAAATAACAAACATGTTATGATTGCCTGCTCTGTGTAGTGATTTTGCACAGAGCAGCCCAGATTCTCCTCTTCTCGGGTCTCACGCTGGCGCTCCTGGCCCCTCCCTCCTTCTGGGTGCCCCCACAGCAAGCGGCTTTCTCTGAGGCCACTCAAGCAGGCAGGCTCCCAAGCCGTGGCTGTGTGCGTCTATTCACCCAAGGAGTCGGGGTCGGCCCACCCCCCCGCCGTCTCCCGATTTGGTTCACTGGGTATGATTGACCGGTTATTTTGCACAAGCAGGCAGGCTCCTGAGCCCTGGCTCTGTGTGTCCATTCACATACAGAGCTGTGGCTCGGCCCCAGCCCCTCCATCTCCTGATTGGCTAACTGGCTGTAATTGACAGCAGCGGGGAACACAATCAGGAGTGCAAGTCCCCTGAGAGGCAAGGCTCTCATGGACATTGCTGGAACAAAAGGGGGCTCATATAAGTGTTATGGGGAGGCTTCTGCTCACAGAAGGTTTTTACCTTCATGCATAGAGTGCATGAAGGTAAAAAAATCTTGTGCCTTTACAACCACTTTAATTACTGCTGGCAGCACGATAATGTATGGAAGATGCATACATGTACAAAAAATTATTGGGTGTGTGGTTTGGTGGAGAACATGTAAGCTGAGGCCGCTCCTCTACTATTGATTTACCTGGGCAGGTTGGGAGTAGCTGCGATCATTTCTTCTTTACATTCAATAACCCCCTGGATTGGGATTGGGACAAGCTGGTACCTCATGATTCTGGGACACAGGGATCTGCTTGCACCTCTACTTTGAGTGGCGCCAAAAGCAATAAAACGGGTCACAGAGACCAGCAGATATTCGGTACATATTGGATTAAGCAGGGTCGCCAAGATTTTTATTTTGTGCTTGCAGCAATTTTAAATGGATGAAACTTGTGGAAATGTGCATGTACCGGAGAGATATGCTAAAAAAAAATGTTGTTTTTTTTGTCAATACATACATTTAAGTAGTGACAAGACCCTAATGTAAATCCTCTTTTCCCTTTGCATGTACATTCATTTGAGGGTGCTGGTCAGGGAAGCACCCCATAGAACTTGCCAAGTTGGCCACGTTGCCCGATTTCTGTGTACTCAGTAGAAAAAGTTCTAAACTTTTGAACTTCCCCTGGAACCCTTTCATGGCGGTTATTGTCATCCAATGGCCATATTGTCATACAAATCTGTTGACTGAAAAATTCTGAGGTGTGGGCAGCTATAAAAAGGTCATAAAACCAACTTGGCAAATTTTCTGAAAATGTCCCTTTCCCTTAGCAGGTCTATAATAAGGCGCATGACTACTGGAACTTTGTGAAGAGCAGTCAGCGGTTGTACCCTGGATCATCACCTCAGGTGGAGCAGGTACTCTTTGGCAGGGTCTCTGGTAGTACAACTGACTTTGCAGAACGTGGTTTGAAGTTGGAGCTACCTTTAAGGGATTAAGGCCACATTCACACCTGTGTTTTTGCCCCGACAGCGTGCAGATGCAAGAAAATATGCAGTGAGCTGCTAGGCAACCCCATTGAAAGCAAGTGCAGCCACTTGCATGTAAGCGATGTGCGGCAATTACCTGCGAGTGATCGGACCTGGATGCAGACTATGCGGACTATGTTCAGAGTTGATAACTTGCAGGTAATCACTGCATAGCGATCATATTCCAATGGGCGCAATTGGCTGCGGGAGCCGGTGTACTGTCAAATAGTGCCCTCTATCGAAAAATGCCTGCTACGAGCTGCGCATGCGCAGTACGGAACGGCACAACAGCCCATTTCCCGATCAGCTTTTGTGACGGCGCATCGGAGACCATAGCTGACGGGCGCCGAGGGACAGAATTATTCTCCGATCCTGCCTCGCACTTGCGGGGCGTGTTCAGTTTTGTGAAGGGCATTTTTTTTTTTTTTTATGTTCATGGGCGGGTTCAGTGCTGCATAGGGACAATATTATTCTCTGATTCTGTACACAATGTATGCAGCACTGAACCTGCCCATCAACACAAAAAGACCCGCCCTTCACAACACTGAATACGCCCCACAAGTGCGAGGCAGGATTGGAGAATAATTGTGTCCCTTGACGCTCGTGGGCTATTGTCTCCGATGCACTGTCACAACAGCTGATCGGGAAATCGCCTGTTGTGCCGCTTCGTACTGCGCATGTGCACCCGGAGCGGGCATTTTTTGATAGAGGGCACTGTTCGACAGAACACCAGCAGCCTCCCATTGCTTTTAGTGGGCTAATCGTTGGAACCCCCCCTGCTGAGTTTCTTGAATCTACACATGGTCAGGCAAAGACACAGGTGTGAATGTGGCCTACTAGCACTATGTTGTGTTTCATGGATAATTCCCACTATTGTAAATCAGGGCATTTTAAGTGCTGGTTCACACAGGGGCGGCTTCAAAGTCGTCCGACTCTAAAGCCGCCCTGCACAGTTTGACGTCAGCGTGGCTCGCAAACGACTTCTTTAATAGAAGTCAATATAAGTCGCCCCAAAGTAGTACAGGAATCTTTTTCTAAGTCTGAGCGACTTAGATCGCTCCAATTAGAACAGTTCCATTGTACTGAATAGAGCGCCACTTGTCAGGCTGACAAGTCACCTGATAGGTCACCCCTGTGTGAACCGGCACTAATGCTCATGTTAAAAGAAAAAAAAAAAAAAGAGTAGCCAATTAAATGATAACATAACAAAACCAGCTTTTGCTGCAATAGTCCCCTTCAATCCAGAGATTTCCCCCACAGTACTTTTTTATGTCATTAGATGTCCTCAGCCTGATGATTGGCATCATTCAACGCATTTCCTCTAAGCCTAGGTTATCCTGGACACGCAAGACAAGGAGAGAGGCGCCTCTAAGTGCAATAGTGTAACAAGTTTTTAATAGTAGATACAAATACACTCACATTTAGGTGAATTAACATAGGCGTTTAAAATGTCAGGATGACGATCATCAGCAGCAGGTCACAGGGGGTTCTCAGCTCTGCGTAGAATGACAGGAGTGTCTCTGAAGATGGAGCGGCCGGCTTCCGGGGACAACGATCCTGTAGTGTGTTAAGAGCGAGGCTAGGAGCGCACATGTGGTTAAGCTGCAGAGGGTGACGTCATCAAAAATGGACGCGTTTCGTGAGCGTGCGGACTTGCGGTGTCCTGGCAAGTCGCGCTCCTTTATCAACATGACATCAGATGTCATGTTGATAAAGGAGCGCGACTTGCCAGGACACCGCAAGTCCGCACGCTCACGAAACGCGTCCATTTTTGATGACGTCACCCTCTGCAGCTTAACCACATGTGCGCTCCTAGCCTCGCTCTTAACACACTACAGGATCGTTGTCCCCGGAAGCCGGCCGCTCCATCTTCAGAGACACTCCTGTCATTCTACGCAGAGCTGAGAACCCCCTGTGACCTGCTGCTGATGATCGTCATCCTGACATTTTAAACGCCTATGTTAATTCACCTAAATGTGAGTGTATTTGTATCTACTATTAAAAACTTGTTACACTATTGCACTTAGAGGCGCCTCTCTCCTTGTCTTCCAGTTATCCCTGAACATGGTTTCTGTTCATCTATGATGGCCGCCCTGTGCACAGTGGATCCCATTTATCCCTGCTCCACCCATATACACCGCAGTGTGTAAACAGACTCCTAAGGACTTCCTTTAAGACTGTCTATATATATACATATGTTGTATGGTATTTTTTCATCTTATCTTTATATTTTATATATTTTTTTATTTTATTTTTTATTTATTTATTTTTTATTTTTTATTTAATTATTTATTCATTCATTATTTTTTATTATTTTTTCTTGCTTCATATTGATTACTTTGGGTAATACATGTTTCTGTGGATATTGTGCGCCACCACTTGTCTATATATCCTGGACACGCCCCCATCCAATGACTGGACAGTGATAGCAGAAGTAGCACAGTGATGAGCGCATGTTTGTGTCACTCTGCTCTCTCCTCCTATCAGCATACTTCTTATCGGCACATAAACTGACTGGCTTCTTGCTCTTACACTTAAGTCCTGTACAGGGACTAAAAGAGGCTTATATCAGGTCAAACTTTTGCACCGCTTGCATTTAAAAATAAATAAATACATGTGTTCTATTAATGGTTACAGAGAACAGAAGCTTTCGACTCATATGCTATTTATAGTTGCTTTCCATATTCTGCTGTAATAGGCAGTATGTCACACTGAGAAATTGAAGCCACACCTAAACAGATTGCTAAAATGCTCTTTCTGTGGAGTATGCTCACTAATAAATTGAGTCATTGTGTTTCACAATCTCCCACCATCGTCACCTGGGCTGAGCTGCTGATGGTGACTCGCATATAGTGACAGTTTCTGCATGCTGCATAGATAGTGGAAAGCTTTGGGGGTTTTAGATTTTTCCAGGTTCAGGGCATACATCTTCTGTTTCTTACAGCTGTCTAGTATGTTTGGATGATTTTGTGGTATATTTTACTTTCAGACCACAAGGGGTTAAATACAGCAAATGTGTTAATAACGCAAGACGGAAATAATGCTATGCAAATAAGCTTCCTGGCAGGCTTGGTATATGCAGGCATTAGTGTAGTGCGTTCTTTCTGCAGGGGATATTCAGCCTGTATTAGTCAATGAGTTATTGTCCACAAGTTCTCTTATCCCACTGTATGCATTAATTATACAGCATTCTCATTGGGAACCATGAGCTGCATTTTGTCAAGTGCTTTTTATGCATCAAGTATGCTTTGAACACACACAGGCAAATGTAAAGGCGTGTGTATACATTAATGCTGACTTGTGAATGTGTGACTTGTGAATGTGTGACTTGTGAATGTGTGACTTGTGAATGTGTGACTTGTGAATGTGTGACTTGTGAATGTGTGACTTGTGAATGTGTGACTTGTGAATGTGTGACTTGTGAATGTGTGACTTGTGAATGTGTGACTTGTGAATGTGTGACTTGTTTAGATGTCTTTAAAGCGGAGTTCCACCCAAAAATTGAACTTCCGCTTTTCGGAATCCTCCACCACTCCGGTGTCACATTTGGCACCTTTTAGGGGGAGGGGGGAGCAGATACTTGTCTAATACAAGTAATTGCTTCCACTTCTGGCGAAAGATCGCTGCAGTATCCGCGGCAATCTATGCCATGTCCGGACCCTCCTCCGTCCGCCCGCTGTCTTCTGGGAGACGCACAGGTCCCAGAAGATTGCAGGGACCACTCAGAACGCACATTGCGACTCACGCATGCTCAGTAGGGCACCAGGCTGTGAAGCTGCAAGGCTTCACTTCCTGATTCCCTTTCTAGCAATGCCGGCGCCTCCACCTGGAGCCGAGGGGATAAATCGGCTTTGGGTGAGGACATCGCGGGCGCCCTGGGTGTAACTCTGCTTTACTTTGGGATTTTTAGGCCCTGTTCCCACTGGCATTAAAAGCAGGCATTTGATTTGCCTTTTTTTACCGCTCCTCAAATGCCTAGTAAAGCAGTCTGCATTTGATAATATGAATATGGACAGCACACGGAGCTGTTCACATTATCAAAACATGAAGTGATTGCGCCGCTGTCCGTCAAAAATAAAGCTACGTGTTGAGTTTGGAAGGATTTGAAGCTTCTCAACTCCTTCCATTCAAGTCTATGATAACATGCCAAGGCCTTAGAAGCATTTTGTTTTTTGTTTTGCCTGTTTTCTGAAGTTTGTGAACACAAAGACTATGGGCTTGTTCACACCATACGTGTGCGGTAACGCAATGCATGCGTCGTAATTTATTCCAAACTGCACCTCTCTAGTATGGGCCGGGAAACCTGCAGTGCCCTGGATGTTGTGTAGCAGTGTTCAGTCATGTAGAGACTTGCTGGACCAACAGGTGGTATGAATGAATCAACAGCGGTTAACAATTAAGTAGTGGTTCACGTCTTTGTCCTATTTTCTTTTTGTTATAAATATGTGTCCATACAGTTAATTGAAAAATATAAGAATGTATGCATATGGTAGGGCATAACCAGTGTTCATTTCGTCAACAAAAATATTTTCATCTTCGTTTTTGTCAGCTGCATGTTTTCAGTGATGAAAACCTAAAAAAAAATTTAATTTGAATAAAATAATTTAATGAAAACTTTGCCGAAAATCAATTCCAAGGAACGAAAACGGAACCTCTCTGTTAAAGCCCCAGCCTCCTGATTCTGTTGACAAACTGTATTGGCTGAGAGACTCTCTTTGACCTTCTTTTTTTTTTTTTTAATCAGCAACACAATTCCGTCCCCAGCCTATAATACTGGCAAATTAAAGTTTAAACATGTATTGCACTACCACTTAGGAATAAGTAAGGGGCATCTACTAAGCTGCTGGAAAAAAACAAAACAGAAAAAGGCTTTTCTGATTATTTTTTTTCTCTTAATATTTAAGTGGTTTTAAAGTCCAGGTTTTTCACCTTCAAAGGCAGAAGGTTTTTTTATCTTAATGCCTTCTATGCATTAAGATAAAAAACCTGTGTGCAGCAGCCTCCCTTAGCCCCCCTAACACTTACCTGAGGTCCCTCTCTGTCCAGCGACTCCAGCTCTGTGTAATGGTTTTGTACAGAGCCGCCCTGATCCTCTTCTTCTTGGGTCACCCGTGTGTCCATTCACACACAGAGCCATGTCCCGGCCCCACCCCTTCTCTCTCCTCATTGGCTGATTAACAGCAGCGAGAGCCAATGGTGCTCGCTTCCGTCTCAGCCAATGAGGAGGGAGAGTCCCCTGAGAGCCGAGGCTCTTGTGCACATTGCTGAATGGAGATGGGGGGGGGGGGGGGGCTGCTGCACACAGGTTTTTTACCTTCATGCATAGAATACATGAAGGTAAAAAAAAAAAAACTTCTGCCTTTTTAGAACCACTTTAAACAATGCATTATACTTTAAAGTGGAAGTAAACCCTCCTATCGTTTTCAGCCAAGGAAGCTGCCATCTTGACCTTTGTTTAATCTTCAACTGCCATGATGCTGCACATGTGACCAGTTATGACACCAGCCATTGGATGGTTTGACAGTTTGGTTGACAGCACAGCCAATGTGGCAGTTAGCATTTCCGGCATGCCGGAAATTTAACTGTTTTTTTAAACTGTTAAATCAATGGGTTTACTTCCACTTTAACTAAACCCATTAGGTTTTAGTCCACTAAAATATGACTAAAACAGTTCAGATGACTAAAATACGACTAAAACTAAAATGGCATTTTAGTCAAAAGAATATGACTAAAACGGAATTGAAATTTAATGTCAACAGTAACACTAGGTGTAATATGTGTTTTCAGTGAGAACCTAGTGTCATATAGTTGGTTTCAGGGTGTTGGTACTGAAAAGGAAACCAGTTGTGTGTAAAAGGAAAAAGTGAACCCCATAACCTCTTAACCCCTAACATAATTTGACTATAGGGCACTCTGAGCACTTAGTCCTCTTTGCCTGACCCCCTAAATTAAACACTTTAGCCCCTCTTGCACATAAACATTAACCCATCCTTAAATCTTAAGATGGCCCTAAGACTTAAAGGTAAACTTTGGGCAAATATAAAATATACTCTGAGTAGGTGCTCCCGGGTTAAATGCTTGTTTTTTCCTGGGACCTGCCGAAGCTGCTTCTCCTTGACGCTCCACCCGTCTGTTGCAGTCTGACCTTCTCATGTACAATGAAGGGCAGTCCATTACTCAGACCTTGGCGAAAAGGAAAAGCACTGCCTGCCGTGTGGGCAAAGAAGAAGGTAAGTAAAACTGCTATTTAATGGTAACCTAGACAAATATGAGCATTTTTAACCTTTCAGTGCAGGGAGGAGCCCCACTGCAAGAGTGAGTTCAGCTTTCACCCTAAGGCCCCCATCCCACCTTTCTGATGCCTTGTTCTGGGTTACTGTATACTCAGCGCACCCCAACACTCAGATGATTCCTATATGTGCATTGTGGTGTGCTGAAATAAACATTTCCTGAGGTGTGTTGGGGTACTATTCAGTGCACACATAGGTGTGAAACCAGCCTTAATCTCTACCGTAACCTAACCCTGAAAATTAACACTTAACTCTGAAACCTAACAATTACTGTATTTATCGGCGTATTTTCCCCTGAAAATAGGGGGAAAATCGCAGGTGTGTGTTATACGCCGATAGTGTACCTTGAAACTAAGAAGGGGGACGAACACTGCCAGAATTCACGAGCTGTCATCTCCTGTTCGGCTTTAACATCACACACAGTCCCGCCTCCGCCACTGGCATTGGACCAGTGTTCTGTTTATCACAGGAGCTGGTCCAATGCCGATGGCGGAGGGGGGACTGTGTGTGTGTCTGTGTGACTGCCAGTGCTGAGTGTGGGCCGAACAGGAGATGACGGCTCTGTGATTTCATGCACTGTCCAGGCTGCATTGATGGTGAGGTTGCATTGAGGCTAAAAAGGGGCATTGATAAGGCTGCAGGATGAGATGGGCATTGATAAGGCTGCATGATGGGATGGGCATTGATAAGGCTGCATGATGGGATGGGCATTGATAAGGCTGCATGATGGGATGGGCATTGATAAGGCTGCATGATGGGATGGGCATTGATCAGGCCGCATTGGTGAGATGTGCTGCAGATGAGCATTGATCAGGCTGCAGATGGGCACTGACCTAATTCAAAGTTGTTTAGTTAAAAAAGTTTTTTCTTTTTCGTACATCACGGGACACAGAGCGACATAGTCATTACTATGTGGGATTATATAGATTACCTTCAGGTGCTGGCACTGGCAACTTCCAAACAGGAAGTACCCTCCCCTATATAAGCCCCTCCCATCCGGGAGTACCTCAGTTTTTTGCCAGTGTCTAAGGTGTTGGCCGAAGAGTAACATGTGTTTTTTCACTGGGCTTGCGTACAGGTTCTTTTGGGCCTCAGCAAGCTATTCCGGATCCGACCAAAAAAGCTTCATAGCTAAACGGTCGGTACCCGGGCCTTGCAGAGAAGAGCAAGGTTTTGCCTGTAATGCCTCTCTTAGGAGGGCTGGACCCTGGGATCCAGAGCTCTGGTCATACCCATGACCAAATGTTTTCTGTGCAGGGTGCTATACAGGTCCAGGGGAGTGGAATCCTTGGGAACCCGGTCCCTGAAGGTCTACGTACAATGCCTGCCGTGAGAGGTGAAGTTTGGGCTCCTGTGGACCAAACAGAGTCCTGCGGCGGGGAAAAGGTAACCCTCAGGAACTTGGTTCTATTGAGGGGACCCCCAAGCCTAATATGTCTTTCTGCCTGTTACCTAGACGGTATTCCCGCTAATAGCTGTATATGCCTACAAAACTACTAATCCTAGAAATGTTTTTTTCATAGAGGAAGTTTTGGGAAAAAAAAAAAAAAAAAGACAAAGTGCGGTACCTGTGTTTTGTCCACTAGAGGCCGCTGTGGAACGTCTTTTTTCCTGGGACTATTCCTTCCATGGTAAAAGTCCAGGCAGATGGTGGGCTCTCTGTAAGGGAAGCTGCATCCTTCTCTCATGTTGCCTAAAGGTCCCTTCTATCCCCGGGTCCTGGTTGAAGCAGGGACCCTGGCTCCTCTCCCTGGATAGCGCCGATAGCGCACTCGTGCACGCGCGCACACGCTTTCTTTTATGAAACTGGCCACAAAAAGGGGGCGGAGCCTGGCGGATGACGCGCTCTGTGTGCCGAGCGCTTCTGCGCATGTGCGGGCGTCCCAGCAAGGTAAAAGGACTCAGTCCACACTACTAGCTGTGGAGAACAGAGCATCTAAAGGGGCTGGTAGCATGTTATAGCAGGCTTACAGCGGGCGGTTGATACAGGCATCCCCTAGAAAGGCGCATTGGTAGACACCCACTGATGCACATAGCAGCAAATTGCATTAGACTATTTCAGTAAGGGGTGTATTGCGGCTGGAATACCTCAGTTTTTGACTAAGGAATATGCCGCCTAAAAAACTCCGGGATATACCACTCAGGAGGTGTAGGGGGTCTCCATCGGGCTCTGAGGATCTGGAGCAGTCATCTGCACCTTCCTCCCCTGAGAAATCAGAGGTTAGTACCCATAAGGAACCCTCGGGAGTGCCAGGTACTGCGGCTGTCCTCAGTCCACCTGCTCCTGTGTATATAACAGAGGAGGTTTTTGCCTCAACTCTGGGAGGATTGGAGCAAAGATTGGCAGCATTGATCGCTTCTTCTCTACAGGAAAGAAAGCGCGCCAGATCTCCGTCACCTCCATCAGAGTACCTGTTGGCAGAGCAACAGTCCCAGGAAGGAATTGACCTACCTGAAGGGGATCAGGATGAGGTTGACTCTGTTTTTGAGGAATCGACAGTAGAAGAACCATTTTCAGCATCACAAACTGAAAGATTGTGGGTTCAGACCCTAACTAACATGGTTCGATCAGCATTTAAAATGCCTCTTGTTGAACCATCAACTACTTCTGTCTCCTCATTGGGGTCGTTAAAAGCTCCCCAGACTAATTGTTCCTTTCCAATTCATCCGTTACTGGAAGGACTCATATATCAGGACTGGGAACACCCTGATAAACTATTTGTTCCACCTAAAAGATTTCCGGTGATCTATCCCATGGAGGATAAGTTCACCCAAAGATGGAGTGTTCCTACAGTGGACGCAGCCATCTCTTCTGTGAACAAATCACTGACTTGTCCAGTAGATAATGTTCAAATGTTCAAGGATCCAATAGATAAAAAATTGGAGTCTTTGTTAAAATCTGCTTTTTCCACAGCAGGGGCTGTTACACAGCCAGCGGTGGCAGCCATTGGGGTTTGCCAAGCTTTGAAGGATCAGATGAAACTGGTCTTAAGGGATTTGCCAGACCAGCAGGCCCAGGCTCTGGCTGATCTGCCTAGAGCGTTATGCTTTGCGGTTGACGCCATCAAGGATTCTATCCATCAGGCCTCCCGCCTTACGCTGTCTTTGGTACATATGCGTAGGGTTCTGTGGCTCAAGAACTGGTCTGCTGAGGCTCCCTGTAAGAAGCTCCTAGTTAGCTTCCCATTTCATGGGGAACGCCTATTTGGCGAAGACCTGGATAAGTATATCCAGAAGATTTCCAGTGGTAAAAGTACTCTCTTACCGGTTAAAAAGAGGTCTAGAGGTCCATCTTTTAAAAGGACTACCTCTCCAATCCCTGGGACATCGGCTGCTAAGCAGTTCCGACGGCCTCCTCGGTCAAATTCCAGAGGTAAAATTCAGGGACAGTCACAGGGTAACAAGAAACCCTGGATCCGAAGAGGTACTAAACCAGCCTCCAAGTCTAGCCTATGAAGGGCTGCCCCCACTCAAACGGGTGGGGGGAAGACTTCAGTTGTTCGCAGAGACCTGGCGGGAGACGATCAGAGACAGATGGGTGCTCTCCGCAGTAACTCTGGGTTACAAATTGGAGTTGAAAGAGTCTCCTCCTTCCCATTTTATGTGGTCAGGCATGCCAAAAGATCCTCTGAAAAGAGGGCCTCTCCTGTTGGCGTTAGAACAACTATTGCTCCAAGGAGTAATTTTGGAGGTTCCTATGGAAGAGTGGGGGTTGGGTTTCTACTCAAACCTTTTCACGGTCCCGAAACCAAACGGGGACATAAGACCCATATTGGATCTAAAGGGTCTAAACAAATTCCTGAACATTCGATCTTTTCGGATGGAGTCGATCCGGTCGGTAGCCGCTGCCCTACAAGGGGAGGAATGGTTAGCCTCGATCGACATCAAAGATGCTTACTTGCATGTTCCCATCTTTCCAGGTCATCAAAGATTTCTACGCTTTGCAGTAGAAGGGCGCCATTTTCAGTTCAGAGCCTTACCCTTCGGTCTGGCCACAGCACCACGGGTGTTCACAAAAATTCTGGCCCCACTGTTGGCCGATCTAAGAACACGAGGTGTAACGATAATGGCATACCTAGACGACCTGTTTTTGATGGACCACTCAGTTGCCAAACTAGAGGTGGTAATTCTCAATACGATCAAGTATCTGGAATCTCACGGTTGGATCATCAACTGAGACAAGTCAGCCCTACAGCCAGTCAAAAGTCTGGTGTACTTGGGGCTACGGCTGGATTCAGACCAGAGGAAGATTTTCCTACCTCAAGACAGAGTATCCTCTTTGAGGGACTTGGTCCGCCTACTTTGTGCAAAAAGACAGCCGTCCATACGCCTGTGCATGAGGCTGCTGGGAAAGATGGTAGCATCATTCGAAGCTGTGCCATACGCCCAATTCCACTCAAGGAATTTGCAGAGGGCCATACTGTCAGCCTGGAACAGAAAAGTTCAGGCTCTAGACTTCCCGATGTCCTTATCCCCTTCCGTTCGGAAGAGTCTCTGCTGGTGGTTGGTCCCCCAGAGTCTCCAGAAGGGAAAATCCTTCAGTCCGATTTCCTGGAAGGTGGTCACTACAGATGCCAGCCTTATAGGCTGGGGGGCAGTACTGGAGCAATGGTCTCTCCAGGGCAGATGGTCAGATACAGAAAAGACCCTGCCCATCAATCTCTTAGAGATACGAGCAGCCCGGTATGCCCTAGTAGCATGGACATCCAAACTCCTAGGGTCCCCTGTCAGAATTCAATCAGACAATGCCACGGCAGTGGCATATATCAATCAAGGGGGCACCAGGAGTCGTGCAGCCCAGAGGGAAGTAAGTCACATCCTGGAATGGGCAGAAAAGCATGTCCCATGCATATCAGCTGTCTTCATTCCAGGGGTGGAGAATTGGAAGGCGGACTTTCTGAGTCGCCAACAGTTATGCCCAGGGGAATGGTCCCTTCATCCCGAGGTCTTCCGAGCAATATGTCAGCGGTGGGGAACACCGGATGTAGATCTGCTAGCATCCAGATTCAACGCAAAGGTGGACAGATTTGTCTCCAGGACAAGGGATCCCCTCGCTTGCAGCTCGGATGCTCTGGTGTTCCCTTGCGATCAGTTCAAACTGATATATGCTTTCCCTCCGCTACAATTGTTGCCTCGACTCCTTCGCAGAGTCAGGTTGGAAAAGAAGCCGGTGATCCTGGTGGCTCCAGCGTGGCCCCGAAGGGCCTGGTACGCGGAGATCATAAAAATTTCTGTGGGGAGTCCTTGGACCCTTCCACGTCGTCCGGACCTGCTTTCGCAAGGACCGATATACCACCCTTCCTTACTAACTCTAGGTTTAACGGCCTGGCTATTGAATCCCACATCCTAAAAAAGAGAGGTCTCTCTAACTCTGTGGTATCAACTATAATCAATGCCAGGAAGCCTGTATCCAGGCAGATCTACTATAGAGTTTGGAAGGCGTACATCGCCTGGTGTGAGGCCAGAAAATGGCATCCACGTAAGTACGTTATAGGCAGAATTCTGGACTTCCTGCAGGGGGCTGTAGACAGGAAGTTTGCCTTAAGTACTATCAAAGGTCAGGTTTCAGCCTTGTCAATACTATTTCAAAGGCCCCTGGCTATGCATTCACTTGTCAAATCCTTTGTACAAGGGGTGACTCGTATTATTCCACCGGTTAAAGCTCCCATATGCCCATGGGATCTAAATTTGGTTCTATCGGTTCTGCAAAAGCAGCCATTTGAACCTTTGCGGCACATTTCCTTGGTTCTACACACCAGGAAATTGATTTTTTTAGTAGCCATATGTTCGGCTAGAAGAGTGTCGGATTTAGCCGCCATGTCCTGTAAAGAGCCATATCTAGTCATTTATAAGGACAGAGTAGTGTTACGTCCTCATCCAGCCTTTCTTCCTAAGGTAGTATCGAGGTTTCATTTGAACCAAGATGTGGTTCTTCCTTCCTTTTTTCCCAAACCGAGCTCGGTAGAGGAAAAGTTATTACATTCTTTAGATGTAGTAAGAGCAGTTAAAGCTTATCTAAAAGCCACTGCTCAGATTCGCAGAACGGATACTCTGTTTATTCTGCCAGAAGGCCCCAGAAAGGGTCAGGCAGCATCAAAATCTACTTTAGCCAAGTGGATTCGACAGGTCATAATGCAAGCTTATGGCTTGAGAAGGAGACCGCCTCCGTTCAAAGTTAGGGCGCACTCCACGAGAGCAGTTGGAACTTCATGGGCAGTGCATCACCAGGCCTCCCTGGCTCAAATCTGTAAGGCCGCAACATGGTCTTCAGTACACACGTTTACTAGGTTCTACCAGGTAGACGTTAGAAGTCAGGAGGATGTCTCCTTTGGGCGCAGTGTGTTGCAGGCCGCAAAAGATCCTCATGTCTGATGGCGCCCAGCTTATGTATGGTGTATCCCCCCCCCTCATTTGGCATTGCTTTGGGACGTCCCACATAGTAATGACTATGTCGCTCTGTGTCCCGTGATGTATGAAAAAGAAAATAGGATTTTTATAACAGCTTACCTGTAAAATCCTTTTCTTGGAGTACATCACGGGACACAGAGCTCCCACCCCTCTTTTTGGGGACACGTATTGCTTTGCTACAAAACTGAGGTACTCCCGGATGGGAGGGGCTTATATAGGGGAGGGTACTTCCTGTTTGGAAGTTGCCAGTGCCAGCACCTGAAGGTAATCTATATAATCCCACATAGTAATGACTATGTCGCTCTGTGTCCCGTGATGTACTCCAAGAAAAGGATTTTACAAGTAAGCTGTTATAAAAATCCCTTTTTTCCTAAAATTTCCCTCTTAAAATGTAGGTGCGTGTTATACGCCAATAAATACTGTAACTTCCTAAAATGTAATCCTAACACTAACCCTTAACCCCTGGCCTTATTCCTAACCTGTACCTATAAAAACCCAAGTTGGTCGCTTTAGGATCCAAGTTTACATTACTATGATCAGTTAATCCATTCCTGCTCCTGAATTGGTGCTGTGACCACCCAGTATCTGTGCCCAAAAAGTGAGCGAATATGTTGGTGGGGTTACCCATCATCTCCTATACTGTAATTTTGTTGCAGCATTAGACACAATTTGAATACATTATGACAGACAATAAAAAATAATTATGCTTTAGTCAGGTTTTCATTTTTTATTCCATTTCTGTACTGTTCTTTTTAGTTCCTGCGCTTCTGTGAGAGCAATCAGAGGAACGGCGACGGCTCCAGTGAGGACAATGGAAAATTGTGGTTACAGCACAGTCTCCAATTCCACAGCCTCTCAGCTCAGCTAAAGTCCCTGCTTGGGAACAGACAGTACACCAAGAAGTTCTACTCAGGTACTGACATCCTACATACTGTATATACAGAAGGATTATACCCTATGAGGCTGGTTTATGAAAGGATTTGAGAATGTTCATACAATAAATGGTATTAAAGACTAAAGTTCACCTTTTAGTAATATGCAACATGTTACTAATGCGGTAGCCCCGCTCACCCCCTGGTCCCCCATTGTAACAGTGGGTGGGGGATCCTCTCTATGCACACACTGTCACAGAAGAATGGGTATGAATAAGCATCTTCCTTTCACAGGGTAGTTAGAATAGTAATTGGAGGAGGTGGGGGGATCAGGGCTAAGCTTAGTTAGTAATGGCCTGGAATTTCCCATTTATACGTTTTGGCCATTTTACTTCATACCATTAAAGATGGCAGGCTCTAACAGTCATTTGATTTTGTAGGTGAAATTTTGTTGCAGCTTTGCAGAAAAAGCGGGCATGCAAGGGATGTAACCAGGCATGGAGTGAAATGTTCTTCATCCTGTTTAGTAAAGGTCTAATAACATGTTTCTAAAATTAATCTCACGGTTTGCAGTTATTTGACACCAGAACATGAAATCAAAGTATTTTGGTTTAATTGGTATACTGTAGCCCTTTAACCACTTTCCACCCCCATGACGTCATATGACATTGTGGAGATATCTGGGTGATGCCTGCAGCTACAGGCATCTTCCCTATATCTTTTTTTTTTTTTTCAGCCAGCGATTCTCTGCAATGTAAAATCCACCCTAGTGACTTATTTGCCGCTGGATAGCTTTTAAAGGCAGCGGGGAGGGTACATCCCCCCCTCCCACCATCAATCGGCGCCTCTCTGGGCTCTCCCTTGTGATTGGGAAGCCGGAGATCTATTCTGACAGTGGCTCTGGGTTACCACAAAGCTGGCCGAGGACTGGATGGTCCCCAGCCATCTCTATGACCCTGGGAAGCAGAAAGCAACATCATGAAGTCACTTCCAGCTCTGGCAGATGTAAACCATTTTTTTTCCCCCTAGAAAGCAGAGATCTATGTGTTTTTTATTTATTTTAATTTTTTTGATCTCCTCCATTCCAGGGTAGAAGAGATATATGGGGTCTTATAGACCCCAGATCTCACAGTAAAAAGGACCTATCATGCATTATTTCTATCACAAGGGATGTTTACATTTCTTGTCATGGGAATGAACAAAAAAACATTTAATAATTTTTTGGTGAATGAGTAGGGGTACAATGTACCTCCTACTCATTCACATGGGGGGCAGGATAAAGTGGCCCCTTTTGTTAAAGGGGGCTTCCAGATTCCAATAAGCCCCCTGCCCGCAGACCCCCACAACCACCAGCTAGGGTTGTGGAGAAGAGGCCCTTTGTCCCCATCATCATCATGGGGACAAGGTGCTTTGGGGCATATCTAAAGCATCAGGCAACTTAAGAATGTCATGATGGTACCTATAAAAATGACAACTTCCATGCACCTCCATTGTGTTTTTTTTTTTTTTTTTTTCTATACTACATTTTTATTAAGTATAGCAAACAAGTGCAATACAGCTTGTGCAACATATCATGTACATGAATTTACATTTCTATGGAAATAACAATCATCTTTCCATGAGTCACATAAGTCATAGTTAGACGGAGACAAAGCTGTATGTAATACTAACTATCAACGTTCTGTGAATTTAAGAAATTATGTAACCGGTACAAAACAAACGACTCTCTGTTTTATCTCTATTACAGATGCAGCCTTCCTGTTGAGTGACAGATATGTAACAGCCATGTTCCAGTGCTTGGAGGCAGTGGAGCAGAATAACCCCAGGTTATTGGCCCAGATAGACACATCTGTGGTGAGTTACTCTTAACTGCCTGTCTGGCTATATACAGTTGTGCTCATAAGTTTACATACCCTGGCAGAATTTATGATTTCTTGGCCATTTTTCAGAGAATATGAATAACACAAACTTTTCTTTCACTCATGGTTAGTGTTTGGCTGAAGCCATTTATTATCAATCAACTGTGTTTACTCCTTTTTAAATCATAATGACAACAGAAACTACCCAAATGACCCTGATCAAAAGTTTACATACCCCAGTTTTTAATACTGTGTATTGCCCCCTTTAACATCAATGACAGCTTGAAGTCTTTTGTGATGTTTGTGGATGAGGCTCTTTATCTTATCAGATGGTAAAACTGCCCATTCCTCTTGGCAAAAAGCCTTCAGTTCCTGGAAATTCTTGGGCTGTCTTGCATGAACTGCACGTTTTGAGATCTCCCCAGAGTGGCTCAATGATATTGAGGTCAGGAGACTGAGATGGCCACTCCAGAACCTTCACTTTATTCTGCTGTAGCCAATGACAGGTCAACTTGGCCTTGTGTTTTGGATCATTGTCATGTTGGAATGTCCAAGTACGTCCCAAGCGCAGCTTCCTGGCTGATGAATGCAAATGTTCCTCCAGTATTTTTTGATAACAAACTGCATTCATCTTGCCATAAATTTTGACCAAATTTCCTGTGTCTTTTGTATCTCACACATCCCCAAAACATCAGCGATCCACCTCCTGTACCTTTCATTATAGGCCTTGTTGACTCCTTTCCTAAAGTAGTGTTTATGGTTGTGGCCAAAAAGCTAAATTTTGGTCTCAAAACTCCAAATGACTTTGTGCCAGAAGGTTTGAGGATGGTCTCTGTGCTGTTTGGCGTATTGTAAGTGGAATACTTTGTGGCATTTGCGTAGTATTGGCTTTCTTCTGGCGACTCAACCATGCAGCCCCTCTTTCTTCAAGTGCCTCCTTATTGTGCATCTTGAAACAGCCACACCACATGTTTTCAGAGAGTCCTGTATTTCACCTGAAGTTATTTGTGGGGTTTTTCTTTGCATCCCGAACAATTTTCCTGCCAGTTGTGGCTGAAATTTTAGTTGGTCTACCTGACCGTGGTTTGGTTTCAACAGAACCCCTGACTTTCCACTTCTTGATTAGAGTTTGAACACTGCTGATTGGCATTCTCAATTCCTTGGATATCTTTATATATCCCTTTCCTGTTTTATACAGTTCAACTACATTTTCCTGCAGATCCTTAGACAATTTTTTTGCTTTCCCCATGAATCAGAATCCAGAAACGTCAGTGCAGCACTGGATGAAAGATGCAAGGGTCTGTCAGGAGTCCAGAAACTCATTGATCTTTTATACACACACACTAATTACAAGCAAACAGATCACGGATGAGGATGGTTACCTTTTAATAGCCGTTCAAACCCCTTTGTGTCAACTTGTGTGCATGTTATCAGGCCAAAATCTAAAACTTTTGATCAGGGTCATGTGAGTAGTTTCTGTTGTGATTATGATTTAAAAAGAGTAAACAGTTGATTGAAAATAAATGGCTTTAGCCAAACACTAACCATGAGAGAAAGAAACGTTTGTTATTCATATTTTCTGAAAAATGGCCTAGAAATCATAAATTCTGCCAGGGTACGTAAACTTATGAGCACAACTGTATATTTCAGTTGTATTAGCTGGCTGCTTGCCTGGAATTGTGTATTTAATTATTGCTTGAAGGCCAGGTCAAACGACATGCAGTCCAGTCCCTTTTTTTTATTTTTTATTTTTTATTTTTTTTCTGCATCAAAAATGCATGGAAACTAGGTTATATGGTTTCCAATGGCATAGTTCACAGCAGTGTGGTCCGTTCCGTGCTCGTTCACACCATACGTGCTTGAAAACTGATGTCAGTTTTTCCATGCAAGTCAGTTTTGTGCCCTATTGACATCAATGTGGATGTCATGCCCCCCCCCCCCAGCACGTGATACCATTGTTGCGGTGTGAAGAGGGCACATAGAGAACAATTCGTTTTTTTTGTGCCCTTGCAGAATGCTTGCAGAAAAACTGACGTCTCTGCACCATGGTGTCAATGAGGCCTCCAGAAAAAAATAATAGAACATGCTGCATTTTTCCTGCACTGGACTTTACTGGAATCCGATAAAGTGCATAGAAAATGCACTGGGTCCCAGTACAATGAAAGGGGGGAAAAAAATGGGCAAAAAGAAGAAAACGAGCATCTGGAATGCTTCTGAAAATGCATCAGAAATGCATCCAGAACTCATCTTGAGTGCGTTTTTTGTGGTGTGATCCAGCTCTCAAGGCTTAGTTAGCGGGGAGCAGTAATAGGTGGTTGAGCCCCTCTTAAGCTGCAAAGTCAACGGGAGAGGGTTGTACACATTCCGTGATGCTTTACAGCTCGGCACAAAATGATGACCCATGTCATCTGCGGTAGGCAGTACTGCTGCTGAAAGTGACATATTTAAAGCGGTGTTCCACCCCAAAAAAAAATTAAAAGCCAACAGCTACACATACTGCAGCTGCTGGCTTTTAATATTAGGACACTTACCTGTCCTGGAGTCCAGTGATGTCGGCACCCACAGCTGATGTTTCCATCAGCTGTCGCATGCTGCTGCCGCTATTGCGGGTAAGGGAACCCGGCAGTGTAGCCTTTCGGCTTCACTCTGGGAACCCTACTGCACATGCGCGAGGCCCCGCTCCTCTCTCCTATTGGGCCGGGGGAGAAGGAGGGTGCCCCGCGGTGACGTCATGGGCCCCCCCCCCCCCCGAAAGGTGCCAGTTGTGGAAGCAGATGAGCGGAACTCCACTCCGCTTTAAGTGAATTGGACCACACCGCATCCACAAGCCAAATGTTAGACTCTTGATTGCAGCATGGTATTTAGAATTAGAAAGCCTGTTGTGCTGTAAAAAAAAAAAAAAACAGGCATTCAGGAGGCTGCAGTATCACTCCCTTTTTGAATGCCTTTCAACTGCACCTGCACCTGCACCACTCTCTGAAAAGTGATCTGCCATGGTGCTTTTCAAAGAGGGACACGGGTGTAAAGGAACAATAACTGACCTTGAACAATTTTCTTCTAATATTGATGACACCTGTTGAAGCTACTTGCTAATATATGCAAACATTGTTAGACTTCTATACTATAGTTTTTCATGTCAGTATTGTAAATCTTAATCAAATCGTCAGCATGAATAGATTATGCATTATCATGATCTTCCATGATTCTGTATGGCTTCAGTGATGCAAAAAAGCGTGCAAGTAATAAAAATGTTTTCTGTGACAATACATGCAATTGTATAGCAAAACCGCACAGCAATAACTAGAAATCCTAGAAGAGGGCTTTGCTCATATAAGTACACAGCCTGCAGGAATGTGTTTTTTTTTTTTTTTTTTTTTTCTGGTTTGTTTGTTTTGTGTGTGTGTGTGTGTGTGTATGTGTGTAATATAAATATAAAAAAAAAATATATATATATATATACACCACACACACACACACACACACACACACACACACACACACACACACACACACACACACAAAAAGTGTTTGAAGTTTAATATTGAAGTTAACTTCTTTGTATTTGTGTTTTTTTTTCTTTTTTCAGCTTGCTGGCAAGAGAGAGTTCACAGTTTCCGGAAAGAGTTTAAATCTGAGTGCTCTACCTGTTACACCATTCATCCCCTACACGGGGAGTCCAAACCATTCCATGTATAACAGCCTGCAAGGTCCAGCCACTCTTCCCAGCAATGGTATGAGTTATGAGGGTGAGGCTTTCACTGATGTCAATGGACCAGATGACTCTGCTATGAGGAATGTAGCAGCAAACACTTATTGTTTTATAGTTTTTGTATGTGACCTGTAACTGCTTTTGTTGGAAGCCAAAATAAAATCTCCCACAGTAGCATGCCCAAGCATAGTTTTAATTAATAGCCTGTTTTCATTGTTGGATATGTAAGTGAGCGCTAGTTTAAAAGCTTGTATAGCGTGATGCGATCAATGACCCAAAAACAGCTGAATTGTGAGAGTCAGGATATTATGATCTCTGGTCTTCTTTTTTTTTTTTTTAAGTATTTAATCGTTTTGTATTATTTTTTTAATTATTTTTTTTTTTTACAGACTTGGGCTCCAGCTTGGTTGATCAACAAAATAATGTTTATAAAGTGAGTGTATCTTTGCCTGTGAACAAGTCCAATCCTGCCATCCATGACTTGTCGCCTCATGAACCCTTTTCTCCTGTTAGCGAAATGAGTATTAGCACTTTAACCAGCCACAGTGAAGAGACTCTTAGCCCAGACGACCCTCCGAGTGAGGCAGATGATGGTCCGGAGTACCTGGCTATTGGAAACATGAGCCGCAGAGCGTCAACCCAGAGCAGTAGCAGCTCAAATCTCTTCACTGGTTCTCAACCGCCGGATACACCTGTTCAGACAACACCGGTTATCCCCAGCCTGTCTCTGCTCTCTGTCCCACGCCGCTCCAGCTTTTCAGAGGGGCAGATCGGTAACTTGCCAAAGCATGTCAAAAAGAGTCACATGCGCTCACATTCTGACACCAATGTGACTATTGGGAAAAATCAAGGTAAGAACTTTTCATTTATTAGTTTTGTTTTCAGCACAGGACTGTTTTGATGTTCGTGTGCCCTGTTGATTCACTGGGGGAGATTTACTAAAACTGGAGAGTGCAAAATCTGGTGCAGCTCTGCATGGTAGCCAATCGGTCTCTAACTTCAGCTTGTCCAATTAAGTTTTGACAAAAAAAACAGGAAGCTGATTGGTTTCTATGCAGATCTGCACCAGATTTTGCCCTTTCCAGTTTTAGTAATTTGTCCCCAAAGTGTCCCTAGTGCTGTTGGATGCAGAATTGGTTTAAACCTTCCGCCCCCCCCCCAATCCATCCTCACCACCGCTGTGATCTTTCAGTGCAGCAGGGGTTAAAAGAGCCAAGGGACTAGTAAATCAACCCCACTATACTTGTTTTAATACATTTTGTATATTTTACTCAAAATTGTAAAATACAGCCATTTTAAAGCTGAATTCTGGAAATAAAAAATAAACGTGCGCGCACACACACACTGAAAATGTTAACTGCTTGTTGAAGTGTTACTAAACCCATATCATGAAAAAACTATACATGGTGTATTACAGCATTTCATACTGACTAATTCACTATGAGATTTGTTTTCTATATTCTGCAAAAAACCTGGTTGATCCTGCCGTTCTCCATCTCCACCTTCTGTTCATGTCCCCAGTGCAGTTGGGGATTTTGCAACTGTGATGGCAACTCTGCACATGCTCAGTATTCAGTGATTTTCTATGCTGAGCATTTCCTTCCTATTGCATCTGAGCAGCCCATGTGACTATAAAGTCACACATGTGGGCGTATACACAATGTTAAATGACAGCTCACTCCTTCCCTCCTCCTCCATGCCCACTAACCAGCTAAACACAATGGGGGAGGGATGTAGAATAATGGTGGCTTTACCTCCCTCCTATTCTAAGACACAGGCTGGAGGGACGTGACACAGCCTGTGACTGGCAGAAATCCGCCCTCACCATGTTATTGCCAAAAAATAATGAAGATTTGGTTTCAAATATATATTTGTATGACAATTTTAAAACAGTTTATTGATCTTACATTTTTACTCTGTATTCCAAAGGCTGTTTTTTTTTTTTTTTTTCTTATTTTGAACATGTGACCAGCAGCAGAGGACTAGAGGCTCCTCCTGCTTATGTTTCCCTGCAGACAGGCTGGGAAAGATCTGGGTCATGTGACAGCTGTATATCGATTAGGAAAAAGGTACTTTAGATTTATCTTTATTATATTTACAGTGACATCATCCATATACAGAAATAGAAGGGACAATGTGAATTAATCAGTGTGTGTTTAGTATCACTTTAAATCTAGAGGTAGAGAATAAAGCTGTAATCCCTTGCTCTGGCATGCTTCTACCATCTGTGGGACCAGTCTCCCCAAAACCTTTCTTCTTCAGTGCTGCAGCTGGTGGATGCACTCTGATGTCATCACATACATTGCAGGTGAAAATGACAGGGGACCTTCCCCCCAACCCTGAGCACCGGGGAGGAAAAAGAATGGCGCCAGAAGCTTGCTGGAGCGAAGAATACACATTACAGCTTTTTCCTCTACCCCTAGACTTGACAAGCAGTTACCTTTGCAATTCCGTGAGTGGATTTCACTGCCAAAGGTATTTTGTTTACAAAATTCCTGGAGCTCAGGTTAATAATGAGGCTGGGTTTACACTGTGTGTGGCGCGGCTTGCAGCAGGGGTTCCCGTGCGTCCCTGTTCAATGTTTTTCAAGTCCGAATTCCGTCCAGATTTTTGTCTGAATTCGGACTTGAAACGGAGCCAAAGATGCACAGGACCCTTCTTTAATGCGGACCATGGCTGTCGCGGACCGGTGTGAACCGGCTCCATTGAGAGTTTGTCACACTCTCTCCTGTCATGCGAATTGGATGCGGGGAAACTCTCATCCAATTTGCAATAGTGTGAACACAGCCTTAAGGTTTAGCAAAAAAAATGCAGAAAAAAAGTCTAATTGGAACCTATAGGAGGACAGTCAAAGCACTGAATATAGTAATGATTCAGGCTTGACACTGGGATTCCATTGCAGACAATCTGATAAGATATAAGGTGCCTGTAGCCCCAAAGGCCAGTTTGTGCTCTAAGGTCTTCATGTTTGTACACATGTCGGTCCGATCCTTGGCATTTTCATATTGCACAAAGTGTGATCTAATGCTAAGTTGGCACACTCTAAGTTAGTACGGGTGATTAATATAGCAACTGGGGACAGGAGGTGCTGGACTTGGGGCTCATTCACACATTGTGCCATGACCTGTAATCAGAAGGACATGAGGGGGCATTCGGGTGATTTCTAAAGAAAAATACATTTTTATATGTATATATATATATTTTTTTTAATTATTGATCTTTTTTCTTGCCTGAATTTCTTTTTAAAGTTCAACTCTATTCAAAAACATATGTTTTTTTTTTTTTTATCTTTGCCTGAAGTAAATAGTGTTAGAACATCTGAGTTATGTTTGTGTTCCTGTTCTGGAAATGTTAGTTTTATTTCCTGATTTTCTCTAACACCCATCCACATGGACAATACGTGATCTCCGATAGGGTAAACAAAACGTACAATTTAAGAGAGTTTGAGAGGTCCTAGCCAGTTTGAGTGCCAGTCATTATGTCTTCATTGTGTGCAGACACACCTAGCTGATTGGCCAGTCTGTCTTGTTCTTCTGAGGTAAAGATAGGATAAAGCCTGCTGTCTGCTTGGTGCACAGACCTGGTGATAATAACATGGTTTGTTGTTTCAGTCAGACTGTGCTCTTGCAGTGAGCATGTTGATCACATGCTTTCAGCAGTCTTTCTCAGGATGTCGATGATGCAATTATTGGACAGATAATTCTATAAAGGGTATCGAAACCAAAAATGTAATATATTCCAGCTTACCAGTACCTGAATTAGGTGGTTGCATTCGTTTTTTTTTATTTTTTATTTAGGCTTTTTTTCCTTTTTATTTTTACCTTGTGATCCGACCAGTAGCACATTTCCTGTCATAGGGTGGCTCCACTATGGATGGAGGAGAACAGGGGCACCTTTGGACAGCAGCATTGCCAGTCTGGGAAAAGAGTGATGTTAGATGGACTTCGTTAACAAATTAAAGCCAAACTCCACTTCTTAAGCACTTACAGCAACAAATTATCTGCCAAAGACAACAATCTCTGGGGGGGGGGCTCAGTTTTATTTACCCTGTGTTTTGTTTTTTCCAAAGATTGTTGTCTTTTGCAGATTTTTTTTTTTTTTTTGCTAAAACCTTTGTGTATCGGTACTTCTTAGACCAAGAAGAGGCGAGTAGTCCCCTTAAAGTGTAATGCCGGTGTTCTATCAGTATGGGTCCCCCCATCAGATAGTGCCCGGGTTGGACTGCACATGCGCAAGCAGAGATCATGGAAATCTCTGAGACTAACCTCTGTTCCATCAGCAGATCTTGGAGCATGCGCAGTTAGCAGGCCGGGTCCAGGACGACGTGGAATTCGCTGGAAGTGGCCAGTCGGCCTCACGTCCCCGCTTCGCTCGCTCGGCCTCCTGGCTTTTTTTTTTAACATCTCCATGTCCATGGGGATGGTAAGGAATGAGCCTGGATAGCTGATCAGGTTCGGAGATTTCCGTGATCTCCGGCTGCGGATGCACAGTCCAACCCGGGCACTATCTGATGGGGGACCCAGAATGATAGGACACCAGCCATAGATGGTGTGATTTTTTTTTTTTTCTTTCCTGCAACCAAAATCACTTGATTCCCCCATCAACATAGTGTTGATGGGGTAATCCCTTCCACTGAGCGATTGTGTGTGCGTGTGCGTGGAGCTGTCCCGGCTTGGTGAACACAAAGTGATTATTGCCAGCGGCTATAGCCGCTGGCAATAATCCCATGAAAAATCCAACAGGCTGGTTGTACCCAAGTTGATTGACCGATCAACTTGGGTACAGTCAGTCTGCCCATACATTGTTTTTGAATCTCAGCCGGTCCCTGCTGAACCAGCTAAGATTCAAACCATCTATGACTGGCTTTAGTTCACCATCAGCAGGATTTTTCAAAAGTTCCCCGGTAAGGTTCCACCCATCCATCAAATATGCAGCTGTGTGTGGGGGGGCTCTCTGCAAAATCTGCTGGCCCCTTAATCCCCCTCTGTTCTACCATTTGTAGGACAGGCTTGACATTACAATTGTGCACCTCCTAGCAGCTGTTCAAAGTGCACATGTGCGTAGTACACGCTCTCCTTCTCCAACTAAGCTCAGTAGTGACCACCCCAGGATATTCAAACTGCACGTGTCTAGCTGAGCATTTCCCCCATCTGTCTATATGAATATGTGGGTGGAGCGATGAAAGTCACATAATTTATTGAAAACCAGTGTAAGCAACATTATGTGAAAAAAATCTGAAAACAGGCAATGCCTTAATGGGTTTGTTTGACATACTGTTATTTATGTTTCGATCTCTTGAATCGATCATGTGACCACCAAAACTCTTCCCACATATTTACATAGACAGCAATGATAAACAGTGAAGCAATGAGGAAATTGAGCTGCCCTGCTTCACATGCAGGATTGTCAGGTGGGCAGCTTGCTGTGGAGGAAAGTGTAGGAATTCGGAGCATGCATGGAACAGTTCTGATCGCCTGCAACAGTGTTCCTTCTCTAAATAGGGAATTGGCAGGATCACCAGGTAAGACTTTACCCACACCAAGACTTTAGAGAAAAAAAAAACAACGCACAAAATCTGATGTTACACTTTTTGACATCTTAACCACTTAACAACCACCTGCCGACAAATAACGGCGGCAGGGTGGTTGCTTAACTCTGGGAGGACGTTATATAACGTCCTCCCAAAATCGCGCTCCCGCGCGCCCCCTGGGGCGCGCACACGGGAAACTCCGTGACCGCCGGGTCCAGAGGACCCGGCGGATCACGAATCGCGGTAAATCGCCGCTGATAGCGGCCGTTTACCACGTGATCGCTCCGTCAAATGACGGAGCAATCACTTGTAAACAGACCGGCGTCATTTGATGACGCCGGTTCCTCCCTCCCCTCTCTGTACCGATCGGTACAGTGTGAGAGGGGAGGGGGAGGGAGCGGATGGCAGCAGCAGCACTGTGGGCTGGATCTGTGACAATTGCAGTCACAGATCCAGCCATCCATCCATCCCTGCTCAGCCATCCCTGTGCTATACCCTGCCAATACTCTGCAATACACCCTGCCAATACTCTGCAAAATACCCTGGTGCAATACCCTGGTGCAATACTCTGCAATACCCTGGTGCAATACTCTGCAATACCCTGGTGCAATACTCTGCAATACCCTGGTGCAATACTCTGCAATACCCTGCGAAATACTCTGCAATACCCTGCGAAATACTCTGCAATACCCTGGTGCAATACTCTGCAATACCCTGGTGCAATACTCTGCAATACCCTGCACAATACTCTGCAATACCCTGCACAATACTCTGCAATACCCTCCACAATACTCTGCAATACCCTCCACAATACTCTGCAATACCCTGCAAAATACTCTGCAATACCCTGCAAAATACTCTGCAATACCCTGCGCAATACTCTGCAAAATACTCTGCAATACTCTGCAATACCCTGCACAATACTCTGCAATACCCTGCACAATACTCTGCAATACCCTGCACAATACTCTGCAATACCCTGCACAATACTCTGCAATACCCGCCACAATACTCTGCAATACCCGCCACAATACTCTGCAATACCCGCCACAATACTCTGCAATACCCTCCACAATACTCTGCAATACCCTGCACAATACTCTGCAATACCCTGCACAATACTCTGCAATACCCTCCACAATACTCTGCAATACCCTCCACAATACCCTGTGCAATACCCTCCACAATACCCTGTGCAATACCCTGCCATAGTCCGCAATACCCTGCCATAGTCCGCAATGCCCTGCAATACTCCGCAATGCCCGGCAATACTCCGCAATGCCCGGCAATACCCGGCAATACTCCGCAATGCCCTGCAATACTCCGCAATGCCCGGCAATACTCCGCAATACTCCGCAATGCCCGGCAATACTCCGCAATGCCCGGCAATACTCTGCAATAACCACTTCCCGCCCTCCGGCCGTCATATGACGTCCTTGACTTTGTGCGGGGATATCTGAATGATGGGAGCAGCTACAGGCATCATTCAGATATTAGCTTTTTCAGCCGGCGATTCCCTACACCATAAGAACAATCATAGCGGCTGTTCCGCCACTTGATCATTCTTACGGGAGGCGAGAGGGGATGTGTCCCCCCCCCCCCCCGCCGCCCTCCGGTGCTTCTACCGACTCACCGCTACGATCAAAGCCAGGATTGTTGTTTTTTTTTTTTTGTTTTTTTTTCAGGCTTCCCAGCCTAGAGGTGAGATGTGGGGTCTTATTGACACCCCCCCCCCATATCTCACTGTAAAGAGGACCTGTCATGCCATATTCCTATTACAAGGGATGTTTACGTTCCTTGTAATAGGTATAAAAGTGATAAAAAAAATGTTTAGGGCGGAAAAACATGTCAAACTAAAATAAATAAAGTAAAATGAAGAATAAAATTTTTTTTTTTTTTTAAAGCGCCCCTGTCCCCGTGAGCTCGCATACAGAAGCGAACGCATACGTAAGTCCCGCCCACATATGAAAACGGTTTTCAAACCACACATGTGAGGTATCTCTGCGAACGTTAGAGCGAGAGCAATCATTTTGGCCCTAGACCTCCTCTGTAACTCAAAACATGTAACCAGTAAAAATATTTAAAGCGTCGCCTATGGGGATTTTTTAAGTAGCGAAGTTTGGCGCCATTCCACGAGTGTGTGCAATTTTTAAGGGCGACATGTTAGGTATCTATTTACTCGGCGTAACTTCATCTTTCACATTATGCAAAAACATTGGGCTAACTTTACTGTTTTTTTTTTTTTTAAGCACAAAACATTTTACTATTTCGTCCATGGACCGACACAGCTTCTCTATTGACAAAGTGGGTATTATCCGTTAATTAGGAGTGACTAGGCAGAAAAACTTGTAAAAAGTGTTGCATCACACCTTCTACAGTACCGCCCAGGGGGCGGACCCTCTGGGTATACCCTCTCAGTCTGCACATCGCAGATCAGTTTTTTTCTGTCTAGCAAGGAGTAGGACATGGCTCCCTTCGGGCTCATTGGTCCGGGGAAAAAAGATATATATATTTTTTATTTTTTTGCTACATTTGTTGTTTCCTGCGATCTTCGATCAACTGCCGACTGGGTGACAGGCTGGATCCTCGATCCTTGTAGTCTCCCCAGTTTCGGCCATCGAGCGTGTGCCGACCCTAGCTACGCGCTGGGTTTTCCACGACATGCCCGTCGCTCCACGGGTGGCCGGTGAGCCTACGCTCCAGGGCCTGCATCGGACCGCTCAGCTTCGGCTGACCTTACGGCCGAGTCGCAGCAGCCTGGCCGGTGAGCTTACGCTCCAAGGCTTGCATCTGACCGCTCAGCTTCGGCTGACCTTACGGCCGAGTCGCAGCAGCCTGTCCGGTGAGCGTCATGCTCCAGGGCATACATATGATCGTCCCTTCTGGGTCCAATCACAGCATGCCTGGCCAACAGTCACCTTCCGTGCGCGGACGATGATCTGTTTGGAATGTCTTCCAGCAGAATACATGCAGGATAGGTAAGTAAAACTCCCCTGCCTTGGCTGGGTGATTTAGCTGGACATTCCTGGAGAGATCAAGTAAGTGGTTGTGGCCCCTTTCTTCCCTCTCTCCCTGCCTTTCCCTCCTCCCTGGGCTTCTAGCTAAAGGGTGCTGGGGGTCACCTAGGGGGTCCCACTGGAGCGGGGCTGGCTGTAACTAACATTTAAAAGAAATGTCATTTTTGCTTACCTGTGTTTCTGTGTCTCCATGCTGTCGGCGGCCATTTTGAGGTGGTCCATGCCAAGTTTGGCCTCTTGTAACTGCCTGGCGGCCATCTTCCTGTAGTTCGGCCACACCCACTGGCCCCTATCAGGTGATCGGCGGCCATGTTTGTCCACCCTGTATGCAGATATTGCCGTTCGGCGGCCATCTTTTTTGTGGGCTATGGCTGCCTGACCTCTATCTTCTGTCGGCGGCCATTTTCTTAGAGCCCACATTATCTTCCATACAGACGGTTTTGGCAACCATTTTGCGAGAGCCTCCGGCCTCTAGGGTGCATTACACTGGCGCGAAAATTCACACAGGAAGTGCTGATAAAAGAAGCAGACTGACACAGCAGCAAGGGGACAGCATCATAGGCGCAGCATAGCAGTACCTATCCAGGGTGGTGAGTCCTCTGGGTAACCCAGCATCTCTGCAGCGCAGGAGGGTGGCCTATTGATATCTTGCCTGGAGCCCTGTGAGTGTCAGCGTGTGGTCAACATGGCATCTGAGCCAGATGTCTTCTCCCCTGAAACACCAGATTTAGCAGCTGGTGTCCCTGAGGTGTCTATGGACGCTATGTCGGCAATCCTAGAGGCGTTTGCTGCCAGGGTGGAAGCAGCACACGGGAATACAGGGGGTAATAAACGCCCCCGTCCCCTGCAATCTTCTGGGGATATTTCTGATGCAGAACCAGGTCCAGCTACGGCTCATGGCCCAGATTCTGATGCATCAGAGACTGCAGACCGTGACCGATCGGACAGTGAGGAGGACTCCAAGTCCAGGTCAGTACGCGAGACGGCTTTGGTATCTGACCTTATTACTGCAGTGCGGGATACGCTAAAGTTGGAAAGGACTGAAGAAGTAGCAGATACTCCAGTCCCCTTTGGGTTTCGTAAACCTGCCCGCACTGCTAAGGTGTTCCCTTGTGTGTCTTATTTTGACTAACTCTTATACAAGGAATGGGAGAACCCACTGAGGGTCTTTACAGCCCCAAAGAGGTTTGCAGTACGGTACCCCTTTGAGGAGAGTTTTTTGAAGATATGGACCTCTCCCCCTATAGTGGACCCTTCGGTGTCCAGACTTAATAGAGCCACCACTATTCCAGTAGAAGGGGCTCCTGTTTTCAAGGACCCTGTGGATAAGAAGGCTGAAGCACTCGCTCGCTACCTATACTCAGTGGTAGGCTCAGCAGTACGCCCGGCATTGGCGGGGGCCCTAGTGTCTCAGACACTTACTGAATGGGCAAAATTGCTACTCCAGGGGTTAAAGGAGCGAGATGCTCCTCCTAATGAGATAACTTTGGCTGACCAGTTGGTCCAGGGCCTTAAGTTTGTCTGCGAGTCAGACATGGATACTATTCCCCTGCTGTCAAGAGCTTCGGTTTATGCAGTAGCAATACGCCGCCTGATCTGGCTAAAGGGCTGGTCTGCGGACCAGACTTCCAAGAAAGCCCTATTGGATCTGCCTTTTAAGGGCGACAGACTTTTTGGGGCTTCTCTGGATGACATCATCAAGGATGCTACAGGAGGTAAAAGCACTTTGCTTCCCCAAACTAGCAAGGGTAGGGGACCACGCCAAGGGCAAGGGCCCTCCTTTACTGCACGTAAGCGTTTTTTTCGCCCTCTTAAGGCGACAGGGAAAAGACCCCAGGCCGATAAAGCGCCTGCCCAAGGACAAAAGCGTCCTTGGTCCCGCAGACCCAACAAGCCTGTGGACAAATCTGCGTCCACATGAAGGTCCGCCCCCACCCAGCTCTCGGGTGGGGGGACGTCTTCGCAAATTCGCGACTCAGTGGACTGCTCTAGTCTCCGACAGGTGGGTTTGCGAAGTAATCTCCTCAGGCTACAAGATAGAATTTCTCTCTTGTCCACCAGACAGATTCATCACCTCCAATCTCCAGCTACTACCGACCCGTCGGGAGGCCCTGTATGGGGCGGTCCAGGGTCTACTGGAACGCGGGGTAGTTATTCCAGTTCCAGAACAGGAACGGGGTCAGGGTTTTTACTCAAATCTGTTCATTGTGCCAAAGAAGGAGGGGGTTCGTCCAATCTTGGATCTCAGAGCCCTCAATTGCTTTGTGAAGGTACAAAGATTTCGGATGGAGTCGGTTCGATCCGTAGTCACGGCTCTCCATCCGGGGGACTTTCTGGCCTCCTTGGACATCAAGGACGCATACCTGCATGTCCCCATATACTCCAGACACCAGAGGTTTCTGCGATTTGCTATCGGGAAGAACCACTACCAGTTTGTGGCCCTCCCGTTTGGCCTTGCCTCAGCACCCAGGACGTTCACCAAGGTGCTCGCTCCGATTCTGGCACTTCTAAGACAGCGGGGTATCGCTATCACAGGTTACTTGGACGACCTTCTGCTGAAGGGCCCTTCAAGCTCAGAATTAGAGGTAAGCGTGTCCATTACCTGTCAGACTCTTCGAGACTGTGGTTGGATACTAAACACGCAAAAGTCAGTATTGGTGCCCACTCAACGCCTAGTGTACCTGGGGTTGATTCTGGATTCCTCAGAGGCAAAGGTATTCCTCCCTGTGGAGAAGTTGCAGACCCTCCGGGCTGCAGTACGGCAGCTGACTTCCAGGAATTGGTCGTCACTCCGTTTTTGCATGCGAGTGTTGGGCCTCATGGTAGCCTCCTTCGAGGCGGTCCCATATGCTCAATACCACACTCGAGTGTTACAGAGGGAAGTTCTGTCCAGATGGAACAGATGCCCTTCATCTCTGGATTATCAAATCCGAGTGAGCCACCTAGTCAGGAGATCCCTGGTATGGTGGCTGACAGCACCGGCTCTAATGGCCGGGAAGTCATTTCTTCCGGTTTACTGGATAGTGATCACGACGGACGCCAGCCTTACAGGTTGGGGGGGAGTCTGGGGTGTCCAGTCGGCGCAAGGTCGCTGGACCCCAGAGGAAGCCCTCCTGCCGATCAATGTCCTGGAGATCCGGGCGATCAAGCTGTGCCTCTTCAAATGGTCTCAGAGACTGCAAGGGCGTCCAGTCAGGATCCAGTCAGACAACACCACAGCAGTGGCATATGTCAATCATCAAGGAGGAACAAGAAGCTCAGCTGCAGCATCGGAGATCACTCGCATCCTGAAGTGGGCAGAGAGGAGCGTACCGGCACTGTCGGCCGTGTACATTCCGGGTGTGGAAAACTGGCAGGCGGACTACCTGAGCCGCCAGATGCTGGACCAGGGAGAATGGTCCTTACACCCGGAGGTGTTCCAACTCCTCTGCCAAAGATGGGGCACACCAGACGTAGATCTTCTGGCTTCCCGACTCAATCGGAAGGTATTGAGGTTTGTGGCCCGGTCAAGAGACCCATGGGCAGACGCAACGGACGCGTTGGTAGCATCGTGGGGCCAGTATCGGCTAATCTATGCCTTCCCTCCCTTAAGGCTTCTTCCTCTTCTGCTCCGCAGAGTGGAGGCAGAGGGAATTCCAATGATCCTAATCGCTCCAGATTGGCCTCAGCGTCCTTGGTACGCCGATCTAGTACGTCTGGTAGCAGACGTCCCCTGGCGCCTACCACTACGGAAGGACCTGCTGTCGCAAGGTCCCATATTCCATCCTGCTTTACAGTCATTGGCTTTAACGGCATGGCTGTTGAGAACCAGGTACTGAGAGACCGGGGCCTGTCAGACTCAGTAATTTCTACTATGAGAAGTGCTCGGAAACCGTCCTCTAGGAAGGTCTATCACCGCACTTGGAGGGCCTACATCTCCATGTGTGAGGAAATGAAATGGCATCCGCGTACCTATTTGGTTTCCAGAATCCTGCTGTTTTTACAGCATGGGGTAGACCAAAGGCTTGCCCTAAGTACGATTAAGGGACAGATATCTGCCCTGGCTGTCTTTTTTCAGCGACCCCTGGCGACTCACTCTCTCGTGAGTACATTTGTGCAGGGGGTTCGACATGTGGCCCCTCCGGTCCGCCCCCCGTTACCTCCGTGGGACTTGAACCTGGTCCTCTCGGTGCTTCAGAAGGCACCGTTTGAGAATATTAGAGATATTCCCCTGTTGACACTTTCTCAGAAGGTGGTCTTTTTGGTGGCTGTTACGTCAGTTAGACGAGTCTCTGAGCTGGCAGCCTTGTCCTGCAAGGCTCCCTATTTGATTTTCCACAAGGATAAGGTGGTGCTGCGGCCGCAGCCTTCCTTTCTTCCGAAGGTCGTTTCGGCTTTTCATCTCAACGAAGACATTGTACTTCCATCCTTGTGTCCTCAGCCGTCGAATCCTAAGGAGTCGGCGTTGCATTCCTTGGACGTTGTCCGAGCTTTGAGAGTATACATATCTGCTACTTCCCTGTTCCGGAAGTCAGACTCACTGTTTGTTTCGGTGGCTGGTCCCAAGAAGGGCCAAGCAGTCTCATCGGCCACCATCTCTAGGTGGATCCGACAGATAGTAATCCAGGCTTACGCCTTAAAGGGTCAGGCGCCCCCCTTTCCTGTCACGGCGCATTCGACCAGGGCAATAGGTGCCTCTTGGGCTTTCCGACATCAAGCGTCTGTTTCCCAACTATGTAAAGCGGCGACTTGGTCGTCCGCTCACACTTTCACAAAATTCTACAAAGTTGATGTAGGTGCATCTTCGGATGCCTCTTTCGGCCGCAAGGTTTTGCAGGCGGCTGTTTAGAGTTGCAACTCCTCCGTTGGAGGAGTGCTGTTTTGGGGTGAAGTTTGTTTTTATGCTGTTACCACCCCTCGTTTTTTCTCTGACACTGCTTTGGGACGTCCCACTTTGTCAATAGAGAAGCTGTGTCGGTCCATGGACGAAAGAGTAAATAGGATTTTTTACTCACCGTAAAATCCTTTTCTCTGAGTCCATGGACCGACACAGCACCCACCCCTCCTTTTAAGTTTGTACTGCTTTTTGACGAACTGATCTGCGATGTGCAGACTGAGAGGGTATACCCAGAGGGTCCGCCCCCTGGGCGGTACTGTAGAAGGTGTGATGCAACACTTTTTACAAGTTTTTCTGCCTAGTCACTCCTAATTAACGGATAATACCCACTTTGTCAATAGAGAAGCTGTGTCGGTCCATGGACTCAGAGAAAAGGATTTTACGGTGAGTAAAAAATCCTATTTTTTTCCGTAAAAAACGCGTTAAAAAAATTGCTGCGCAAATATCGTGCGAGATAAAAAGTTGCAACAACCACCATTATATTCTCTAAGGTCTTTGCTAAAAAAACATATATAATGTTTTGGGGTTCTATGTAATTTTCTAGCAAATAAATGATGATTTTTACATGTAGGAGAGAAATGTCAGAATTGGCCTTGGTGCTCCAGAACGCCTGAAGGTGCTCCCTGCATGTTGGGCCTCTGTATGTGGCCACGCTGTGTAAAAGTCTCACACATGTGGTATCGCCATACTCGGGAGTAATAGCAGAATGTGTTTTGGGGTGTAATTTGTGGAATGCATATGCTGTGTGTGAGAAATAACCTGCTAATATGACAATTTTGTGAAAAAAAAAAAAGAGAAAAAAAAAATCTTGATTTTGCAAAGAATTGTGGGAAAAAATGACAACTTCAAAAAACTCACAATGCCTCTTTCTGAATACCTTGGAATGTCTTCTTTCCAAAAAGGGGTCATTTGGGGGGTATTTGTACTTTTCTGGCATGTTAGGGTCTCAAGAATTGAGATAAGGCCGTCAGTACTTCAGGTGTGATCAATTTTCAGATATTGGCACCATAGCTTGTGGACTCTATAACTTTCACAAAGACCAAATAATATACACCAATTTGTACTTATTTTTACCAAAGATATGTAGCAGTATAAATTTTGGCCAAAATTTATGAAGAAAAAATAGTAATTTGCAAAATTTTATAACAGAAACGAAAAAAAAATAATTTTTTTACAAAATTTTCAGTCTTTTTTCTCTTATAGCGCAAAAAATAAAAAACCCAACAGTGATTAAATACCACCAAAAGAAAGCTCTATTTGTGTGAAAAAAAGGACAAAAATTTCATATGGGTACAGTGTTGTATGACTGAGTAATTGTCATTCAAAATGTGAGAGCACCGAAAGCTGAAAATTGGTCTGGTTATTAAGGGGGTTTAAGTGCCCAGTGGTCAAGTGGTTAATATAAAATTTTACTTTTCGGGTTTGTCAGTTTAAGAGTATAGTACAGATACATTCACTGTATGGCTAGACTTTCCCTGGGGGGATGGGATGTTAGATAATGTCTTTACAATTGTATATTTTTCAGACTGCTTTTATTTTTGAAACCCCTTGTTGAAAGGATATTCAATATGCTTTTTTTCCCCTTTCTTTCCTAAAATCTACTTTCTTACCTTAACTCTGACGGCTGTCGCTAGGAGGTGACCGGCATATCACTATTATAATGGAGGATCCTGTGGCAGGTCCAGAATCTGTTACCTATGATCAGCAGAAGCACTGGTGATATGGACACAGCATTGACATGAGGCACAGTCACAGACATAAATAGTGCTGACTAGTGGTTTAAAATTGCACTCGGTTTTACCCACTATTGTACTTGATTTATAGTTTTAGTATTGAACAAATTGAATTCTTGAATTAACACATTGTAAGACACTGAAACAGTAGAGTAAAGGCCCTTCTCCTAGGAGGCAGGTCATGAACTAAAAGACTCCCTTTGCCTTATCAAAACTGAAGCAGCTGTGCATGGCAGCCTTTTTCTCACTCTGGATCACCCCCTGTCTCCATTCTCGTCTAGATAAGAATGACGTGTACTCTGCTTCAGCAGCCTCCTAGGATATCCACATTCATTATCCTGGAGGAATCTGCTTACTTGACAGCAGCTGGAGGAGGGTGAACCTAGCAATGCGTCATGAGGAGGGTGGCTCTAAGAACCCGGAAGAGACCGCAAAGAGCAGTTGTAAGATCCAGAAGAGACAACCAGATCATGATATTGTAAAAGATGGCAGCGTGGGATCCTCAGTGCGGTGGCGGATCATGGCAAAACAACATGGGACTTGCTTGAGCATATAAGTGTGTTATTTTAGCATAACCCAACAAAAGAGTTGAGAAGGGGTTAAAAGCTAAATTAACACCTGGGGGATAGGGAGGAAAGGGTTAAGTTCCTCTTAAAGGCTTCCAGGATTTTTTTTTGCCTGCTACCGCTAAGGTACCCCTTTAGGCGCTACAAATAGCAAGCCAACTTGTTGAGATTACTGGGCGTCCAGTCACTACTGGGCAGTGAGGTTTGGAAGGTGCATAGGAACACTACTCCTATGGCATTTCTGCAGAGGTTAATTGGTTAACCTGGTTGTCCTGAGCTGGTTCACACACAGGCGGCACGACTTTGGGGGCGTCTCGGCAAGGCGATCTAAAAACGACTTCAGAGGCGACTTGCAAAATGACTTCTGTATTGAAGTCAATGCAAGTCGCCCCCAAAATCGTACAAGAACCTTTTTCTAAGTTGGAGCGACTTGCGTCGCTCCTATTAGAACGGTTCTATTGAACAGAGCGGGACGCGACTTGTCAGGTGGCTGAGTCGCCTGACGAGTCGCCCCTGTGTGAACCGGGTCTAAGGAGAGCTGGCATATTCTTGTTTTCTGAGAGCAGCAATGTGTTCTCTGCTTATGTGTGCAAATTCTTTTCAGCTACTGTGAAGATGATGGTTTTAGCAGTGGGAAAATCCCCAGCAGAAATGTGCCTTAGGCCACTTTCACACTGAATCGGCGGCTGCGTTAGCGGTAAAGCTCCGCTAGTTTTAGCGATGCTTTTTGGTTGCTAGCGGGGAACTTTAAACCCCCCGCTAGCGACTCAAAAAGGGTTAAAAGCGCCGCTGCCAAATCGCTTTGCAGCGCTGGCCATTGATTTCAATGGCAGGGGCGTTTTGGGGGCGGTGTATTTACTGCTCCTTAACCCCCCCCCCCCTTCCTTGAAGATGTTGCTTGCAGGACTTTTTTTTTCCCGTCCTGTAAGCGTACCGCTCCAGTGTGAAAGCACTCGGCCTTTCACACTGGATTGACAGGAGAGGCGCTTTAAAGGCGCTTTGCAAGTGCTATTTTTAGCGCTTAAATGCCTGTAAAGCGCCACGGTGCGAAAGTGTGAACACACAGCACATCCCTCCCATTTAACTTTAAAATGATATTCTTCCATGGTACTCCTGGCTTGGTTATTGTTAAACATAGGGAGGAAGCATGAAGTCTGAGACTAGTTACAGGGAAGGCTATTGGTGCCATGACTTTTAGGAGAGGGGCTAGTACCTAACTGGCCTTGTTTATCTTCTGTGTGCTTCACAATGTTCATTTTCAAAAATCCTTTTTTAAAGTCATTCAGTCAAAAATACACTTTTAGCGGAACCCCATACACAAATCTAAATTATCTGGCAAGTTTATTACAGATCTCGCCTTCGGAGTAGGTTACTTTTTGACATATATAACACAGTTTACTAATTAATTTTTTAATAGTAAAATGTGAATTGTAACAGCCTCAGTGCTCCGTAGTTGTTCTTGTATATCCCAGTGCTTTTGCTTGTTGGGTGACCTATCTTTGTATCCTGCATGTATGAATATACCCAAACCATTTTTTTTTTTTTTTTTTTTATACCACTACAATCATCCATTTTTACTTTACTTTCAGTTAAGATTTTTGTATCTTCTTTTCTAAGCTGGCGGATTGTAAGCCTTTGGATATGTTTTTTTATGAAATATAACAAATCGTGTTTTTGGATTGTTTTGTCATTTTATTCATTTTGGTAGTATGCTTTTATACATACATATATACCTTAAGTTCTGTTTTTGCCATCATAATGGAAAGAAAATGCAACATACTGCTTTTTTTTCTAACTTCTTTCTTTTGGGTATTTGTAGAATCCCATGCTGAACTGTTCAGAAGAGGCAATGTCCCCTGTAATGGAAAAACAAATGGCACTGACTCGCTTTACATAGATTATGGTGCGTGGTGACTAGAGTCATATAAAGTAGTAAATGTCCTAAATGTTTTTATGTGACAGTCTGGCTAGCACCTCTGCTTTTATCCCGCAGGGATGTATGAGCTACATTTCCTACTTACAGGTGGTAAGAACTCCTATATCTTCCATTTATACAACGTACGCTGTCTGTAACAATGTGTGGGGCTTGGTTGGAATTCACAGCAGAGCAGTAAAAAAATCTATGACATAGATAATAAAAATATAACATTCAAACAAATGCCCTTCTGAATCTTCAGCTCGTTTTTACCTTTTTATGAGTGCTGATTCACACCAGATGTGATTTTAAGGAATTTTCGGCATTTCTTTTTTTACTTGGGCTTAGTCGTACATTTTGTGTCAGTGGGATTCTTTTCATCAAAGTGAAGCATTTCAGTGCAATCTTAAAACTTTTTGCATGCTGCAGCTTCCCATTCGAGTCATAGGAACGAAAGTCTTCAAATAACATGCCAGTGCATCTGAAAGGCACGTTAAATCTCATATCCCATGTCGTAAATTTTAAATCTGGTGTGAATAAACTCTAAACCTGCGCTCTGCATTCATTACGGTTTTCTTTAGATTTCATATGTAGCTTTAGCTTGTTCTTATTTAGCAGCATATGTTTGAAGGGAAGGGCCTTGCTTTGTGCCCATCTGCTTTTAGGTTACTTAGTCTCATTTTTTGTTTTTTATTCTTCTGGAGTAATTGCCTAAAATCTATTGATTTTTCAAGAATTTTTTTGTGTTTTGTTACTTGAGCATAGTTATATGGCACTTTCAGTTCTAACCCTGTGTATAGGGCCTTTGAACTAGGTCACCTGAGCTGGGAAGTTCTCGTCAAAAAGTAGCTGGGTGGCAATTTCCAAAGATGATGGCATGTGCCTTCAAATTACTTCAAAGGGTTTCCACTGATTTAAGTTCTGGGCAGCCTTATGCCTTGTACACACGATCGGATTTTCCGTTGGGATAAACTCAGATGGATTTTTCTGACCGAATTCCGTTCAAGCTGTCTTGCATACACACTGTCACACCAAATTCCGACCGTCAAGAACGCGGTGATGTACAACACTACGACGAGCCGATAAATATGAAGTTCTGAGCATGCGTCGACTTGATTCTGAGCATGCATGTTTTTTTCTCCGTCTGAGTTTCCACACAGACAAACTGAATTTCCGATGGAATTTTTTCCATCGGAAAAAAAGAGAACATGTTCTCCTTTTCTAAATTCCGACGGAAAAAAGTCCGATGGGGCACACACACGGTCGGAATATCCCATGAAAAAATTCCGACTTTTTCCATCGGAAATTCCGATCGTGTGTACAAGGCATAAAAAGTATAACCTCCCCCTTATCAAAAATGAAATTGAAAGAAGAGATTTCAGCACTGTGAGCAGGCCAGGCTCTACTGCATTGCACAGTAGGTGGCTTCAGGCAATAGGTGACTTACAAAAAAGAGAAGGTATTGGCACCACACCTTGGTATTGTGTTGAGGGACATTCCAGTGAGCAGACCAGAGGCATGGAGGTGGCCCAGAATGTTTCAAAGATGAAGATGTTTAATAGAGGTGTCCCCTCACTGTTTATTCCGTTTGCAAGGTGTGTGAATTGCAAAAAGAATTGGGCTTTAAATTGTAGTCCATCCTGATTGATTTTTGTCAGGACAGATACTGCCCAGATCCTGGCACTTTTTTTCAGAGAGGCTGAGGAAGAGTTACAAACTTTTGATGAGAGACGAGATGTATGGAGGGAGATTTAGCCACAACAGCATCTCCAGTAAGGACACCATAGAGATAAGTATTATCTGTTAGACGCTGAAATAAAGAAGCTTTATGGACCTCCTTTAAAGTGGAACTTTAGTCAGAAAATTTAAGTCCTGCTAGATCACATCAGGCTGGCTGCTTTTGCAGTTATGTAAAACATTTTAAATATAAAATAATAAGTGCCTATGCTGTTTAAAATCCCGTAATATACCTTCTCATCCTGCTCTGCACATGCTCGGTTGCTCTCTATTTTTAGGCACTGCCGAATTTGTAGAGTCCAATTTGCTGACAGCCTAAAAAATTACTGCTGCTCTGGGCTTTAGCAAAATGGAAGCCTCCAGCAAGAAGAAACCGGAGCAATGCTAGAGGCAATTTACAGCACACACTGATTTTGGTAGCATTATTATTAATACTGAATGCATGTTTCTTGCTATCTGCATCCAGGGGCGGATATCTGTCCCTAACCACAGTTAAACGCTAAGTACGTGGAGAAATGCAGATACAAACTTTCAGATGTGCATAGCCTCTGTTCTTTTCAGCCAGTCTGTCAGTTGCGGCTGATAGGAACACCTGGGATCCTGGCCACAGGTATACTTGCTGCATCATGATCATTTAGACATGTGAATGAGTCATAATAAGATAAAGAAACCCAAATGCAGGTAAAAGAGGGACTGTCGAATGTAATGGTTTTCTTTTGAGAATTTGGGAAATTGTTGTTGTTTGAGGGCTATGGGAGGTGGGAAACCTTTTATGATATGCTCCAAATGAGATCTAAAAGCCCTTTTTAAAAAAAATGTTTTTAAATCTTTCCCTGCAGACAGCACCCAATACTTGAATTGCACAGAAGGGATATTTCGAAGGCCATCAGAGGGACAGTCATTAATCAGTTACCTTTCTGAGCAGGATTTTGGCAGCTGTGCTGACTTGGAAAAGGTATTAAAACCTCAAGACACAATTCTGAATTTGAGGTAAAACTTTGTCATGTCTTTGATATTTTGTAATAAAAAAACAAAGTCATGAGTTTTTGTTTCTCTGTATAGGAAAATGCTCATTTTAGCATTTCAGAGTCTCTCATTGCGGCTATTGAACTCATGAAGTGTAACATGATGAGCCGTCGGCTTCAGGAAGAGGAGGAAGACAGTGATCGTGAAATCCGGGAGTTGAAACAGAAAATTAGTCTAAGGCGGCAACAGATCCGTACTGAGAAAAGGACAAGCAATGACGAACAATCCAGCAGTAAGACACCCACTTTAAAATCTGTTAAAATGGTGAACATAGCATGTGCTGCAGTCCTTCTGGACATGCATACACAATTTTGAATTGCTGCACTTTTTGATGAAAGAAAATGCAACACAAGGTGCACTAGAACTGATTTTAGGAAACTGAAAGAAATAAAAAGGTGTGAGTCCATACCAACCCATCAACATTTGACTTATTGTCTAGACTGCTGCAATCAGACTAGATACTACAGGCAAAGCACTCTTTATGATTAATGTGGGCTTCCTGTATCCTGATTGCAAATTTTTGTTATGAACATCAAATGTTCACCTTCTCTCCCATTTTAACGTGTTAGTTCACCTTTTCACAAAAAAATTTAAAGACAAACTAACACCCTACACCTTCCCCATTCCGCCTGGTTTCTGCTGCATTTACCTCCATGAGTGATACAGTCTCACTGTCCTCGTAGCCCAGTGCACTGGAGGGTTTGAAAACCATGCGTTTTTCCTCTTCCTTCTCTGAGGATGATGGGACAGATCAGAGTGGTTCTGATTGGTCAGCACTGGCATGTGATCGCACTGACCAAACAGAACTGGTCTGATCTTGTGCATGAGCAGTGGGTAGTAGGCTGTCCATCATCAGACAATGACAGCCAGCTACCAAATCCAAAATGTCGGAATGAGAACCTAACAAGAAGTTAAGACTTCAAACAAGTAAGACAAAGAAGTAAAGTTTCTCTTTTGGAAGGAAAAGATTTAGGTCTAAAATCACCTTTTTATCTAGGATATCTTCAATAAAACCGTAATGTAATGAAAACCGCAGAGGAAAACTAACGCGTTCATAGTTATGAGTAAGTGCTGGGTAAGCGCAGAATGCATTAGCTGTTCTCTGTTTCCCTCTGCTGTGTTCATGGCATTGTGGTTTTATTGCCGATATAACTGCAATGCTTTCCTTTATGGGTTGAGTTCTGAATATGATGGTAAAATCTTTGCACGTTCTTCTGGATTGCAGTCACCCTGTATTAATGGGGATATTTTTTCTCTGCTTTGTCTCACAGGTGTTGGTGTAACAGATAGCAGTTCACAGATAAGTTCCCATGACTCAGCACATCTGTCTGATTCTGGTTCTGTAGGTGAAGTGGATCAATATGAAATCAAAGGTACATCCTATTATATAGATTTTAAAAAGTGGTTTGATGTGATTTTTAAAATAAGATTTCGAAAAAGTGGCGTTTAACTGAAAAGGTAGGCACATTCCAGATTTAACTGCTCTATTGGAATCTAAACAAGCACTTTAGAAGGTGTACTTTTTAGTTATATAATAAAATTGTTCTAAAGGCATTCAGCTAAAAAAAAACTTCCACTGTCTGCCCCTCCTACTGAGTCCTTTCTCGATCCATCGCTTTGCCTGTGTGCAGCGCCGCTCTTCTCTCTTCCTGCATTCAGGCTACATGGAGAGCAGCCATTGGCTCTTGCTGCGGTCAGTCTAATTAAAATTTTATGAGGTGGGAGCAGGTGCGTGGCCACACCTTGCTGTGTGTGTCTATGGACGCACACAGGCCAACTCGGGAGTGCGCCCACACAGGTGCCCCCTTAATAGAAAAGGACAGTACCACCATGGGACTCCAGAAGTGGTACTGCTCTGTGCAATACCATTGCACAGGGCAGGTAAGATTTTAACATACGTTTTTATTTTCATTAAAAACTTTTTTTTTTTTTTTTCCCCACTGCTTTAACTTAAATGCTTTCTCCATCAATCAAGAATTGTTTCCTCTAGAACTTGGTGTGGTCAGTGCTTGGGTGGAATGAAGTAGAGGCTTGGACTTCAATTGTTGTCTAAAAACAAACATCCTCTATTGCTACCAGTAATAAAATGATGGGAAGGGTCAAATAAAATTCCTTCATATTCTGTTAAATGCTGAGAATATTGCCATACCCTGAAAAAACAAAGATTAGATTCAATTTACAATTGACAGACTTATTTCAATGTTTGAAGGATTTTTTCTTATCGGAAGGAATGAGCAGAGATTTAATTCTGCTAATTCGTTTTCTGGTGTAGGAAAAAAACATATAAACCGCTTGTAATTAAAATCTAAACCTTCCCTGTTGACATACTGTAACTCATTGCTGTATTATGCAGATAATGATGGTCGTAACCTGATTGTAGTGTATAGAAATGGACTCTCTGTCTCAATGGCTTCGCTTTTCTCAGGTAGTATAAAGATTATTGCTAAGAGGGGCTGAGAGGGTCACAGCGGGTGTGTCACCTTGCTGTATCATCTGTACACTTTGCACTGGCTGTGGAGTTTCTGCTCACGCTTTTACAGTACCTATTCTATGTTTCCTGCCTATAACACGCTTGACACCTTGCATGTGTGGGGGGGAATCCTGGGTTGCATGTTTCAGGTGATGGACTTTTTTACATCAAAAAGTAGCTCCCCTGTCGAATAAGAATTGTGGTATTTGAGGTTTTTAGACATTCTAAAAATTTTGGCCCCCCAATCATTATTTATTTCTTACAATCTGTGTGTGATAGGTAAAAGGGTTGCCACCTTGTCCCTTTTAAACCCGGACACATATGAATTACACAGATTCTGAGGCTAATTTATACAAATGAGGCACCAAGTGAGTTTAATTACCACCTTAATCAGCCACAGAACACAGTGTAATGTGTGTTCGGTTTTAAAGGGATGAGGTGGCAACCCTAGTAGTTAGACAGATCTACAGGAGTGCTGGATAAAACGAATGTTAACGTGTTGGCCCACCTTTTGCACATATTGTCTTATGTAATATGTCTAAATCAAATAAAATGTCATGCGTCTTGGGATTTTGTAAAAACCTAAATGTTTGTTTCTTTGTGATGACTTTGGCAAGGCAAGATATTGTATACTATGAATACGTAATATATTTGCAGAATAACAAAGATGAAGCCATCAACCCGGTATTTTACCAACTGCTCCATTGACACCTTGTTATCGTTGCAGGCGTTCATTTTATTTAAATGGATGGGGCAGTTTATGTTTAAAATGATGCAAGGATGCAGTAAAGTGCAGTTTGTATGACCAGTATGTAGCTCTTGGACCCCTTTCACACTGAGGGCGTTTTGCAGGCGCTATAACGTTAAAAATAGCGCTTGCAATTCGCCCTTAAACAGCAGCTCTATTCACACTGGAGTGGTGCGCTGGCAGGGCGTCGGAAAAAGTCCTGCCAGCAGCTTCTTTGGAGCGGTGAACTCACCGTTCCTAATGCGATCCTGCCCGTTGAAATCAATGGGCAGCGCTGCCGTACCGCCGGCAATACGCCGCTGTAGTGGCGCATTGCAGGCGGTTTTAACCCTTTCTCCGAAATGCGCCGTATATCCGACGGTAAAATAGCAGCATTCTACCGCCGACACTCGGGGCTGCATAATGTGCATACTGCTGCTCTAGCTCTGTTTGAATTTTAGAGGATTCTTCAGTTTTAAGGGGTTGTAAAGTCAGTTTTTCTATCTTAATGCATTCTATGCATTAAGATAAAAATCCTTCTGTGTGCAGCAGCCTCCCCAGCACCCCTAATACGTAACTGAGTCCTCTCACTATCCAGCGATGTTGTAGGATTGTCTCGGCTGCCTGGGACTCTCCTCTTCCTCCTCATTGGCTGAAACAGCAGGCAAGTGCCACGGGCTCCTGCTGCTGTCAATCAGTCAGTCAGCCAATGAGGAGAGAAAGGGGGAAGGGACGGGCCGCAGCTCCATGTCCGAATGGATACACGAAGCTGCAGCTTGGCTCGGGTGCCCCCATAGCAAGCTGGTTGCTGTGGGGGCACTCGTCAGGAGAGCCAAAGGGGACCTGAGAAGAGGATATAAGCAAGTATAACATGTTTCTCATTTTTTATTTTGTTAAAAATAATACTTTACAATCATTTTAAGTCTATGAGATCAGAACACAATCCTTGGTTAAATGGCAATAGTGTATGCAGCAGGTAAAAGTAATCACCTAAGGAACTACATTGTGCCGGGTCTTCATCTTCACGTTTGGATAGGTTTCCTGTGCAATTCTTCCTAGTCCCATGAGATATGAATGGTGTAGATGACTAAAAAAAATCTTGTCTCCAATCATATTCATTTATAACCAAAAATGATGTGTTGAACACCCAATAATATTCCAGAGTAGCGCAAATGAAAATAAATTAATAACCTAAAAATAAATATAAGTAAATAAGTCCTTTAACCAAATGTCCATAAAGTGCCGGAAAAGTGCTTTGTCTCTTCTCAATGAAGATAACAAAATATAAGTCCACCGCCAAAGTGAATGTGCGGGTCCCACTCCCTTCAGAATATCACTCACCGGACCAAATTGCCATTCATTCTCATGACTGGCAATAGCGCTTAACTGCTTTAGCCCCGGAAGATTATACCCCCTTCCTGACCAAAGCACTTACTTTTAATAAAAGGATGTTATTTGAGGTATTACACTATTGGAGGCATTTTTCTCTTAATGTATTTAATGGCATGAGAGCTGGATAAAGAAGTTGGAGGTTGTGTCTTAAGTCCTCAGGTGGAATCTTACCATCATTAACCACTTGCCGACCAGCCACCGCAGTTTTAGACCCCTTTCACACTGGGGGCGGTTTGCAGGCGTTATTGCGCTAAAAATAGCGCCTGCAAACCGACCTGAAACGGCAGCTGCTGTTTCTCCAGTGTGAAAGCCCGATGGCTTTCACACTGGAGCGGTGGCTAGCAGGACGGTAAAAAAAAGTCCTGCTAGCCGCATCTTTGGAGCGGTGAAGGAGCGGTGTGTTTACCGCTCCTCCACCGCTCCTGCCCATTGAAAGCAATGGGACACCGCAGCTATACCGCCTCTGCAGAGGCGCTTTGCAGTGGTTTTTAACCCTTTTTCGGCCGCTAGTGGGGGTAAAACTGCCCTGCTAGCGGCCGAATAGCGCCACGAAATTGGCGGTAAATCGCCGCTAAAAATAGTGGCGCTTTACCGCCGACGCACCTCCCACCCCAGTGTGAAAGGGGCCTTACCGTCCTGCTAGCGCACCGCTCCAGTGTGAAAGCCCTCGGGCTTTCACACTGGAGAAACAGCAGCCGATGTTTCAGGTCGGTTTGCAGGCGCTATTTTTAGCGCAATAGCGCCTGCAAACCGCCCCAGTGGGAAAGGGGTCTAAAACTGCGGCGGCTGGTCGGCAAGTGGTTTAATGATGGTAAGATTCCACCTGAGGACTTAAGACACAACCTCCAACTCCTTTTATCCGGCTCTCATGCCATTAAATACATTAAAAAAGAGAAACGCCTCCAATAGTGTAATACCTCAAATAACATCCTTTTATTAAAAGTAAACCACTCGCATTTAAAACCATAGTAATATAGATCATTACATCAAAATGGCACCAGGTTCAGTTTACAGCGATCTCAACACCTCCAGCTGATTGGAATGGCTGTTACATCACTTCTGCTTCTTGTCTTGACGTCACATCTGGTTACCGGGGTGTGGTTATATTTTGAAGTAGCAGCAGTGAATAGTGTTATACACATTGGTTTTAATATTATTATGTGAATTTTTCCATTTATTAATATTCATCTATAGTGTGTTTTTTTTTTTTTTTAAGACAATTTGACAAAGTATAATTTTATAGACTGGCTGTCTACCCAAGAGCCATGACTGGTGTATCATATAGTATTGGTGTCATTATAAGACAAGGATGTCAAGGAGATAGATGGACTGATCTGAAATATATATGGCATTGCATTTATTCTGCCATTTGTGTGTCCCTAGATAGCAAGCATACATATTACTATAAAATATTATTTTCTACAGACCTGAATTGTCTAATTATCACTGTACATCTTATGTATTTATTTACAATGTGCTTTTCTTTTTTGTTTTTTAGATGCAGACATTAGAAAAGCCACAAGTTTTCAGCCTATGCAAAATCCTGAATCCATGTGCGTCTGATGTGTAACATTTATATTTTCTTTGCTACCCTGAAACTGATCAAGCTGAACTCCAGGCAAACCAAGCTACATAAAAAATTGCAATACGTATAAGAGAATTGACCACTACAGGGGCTACAACACCCTGTTGAGGTCATCCCTATACTGTTGCCTCTTTTAAATCTGAACTCCAGGCCAATATAAGGCACAGATGAGAGCAACTCTGGAATCGCTGCTACAATAATAAATGTATTTTATTTAATGTAAGCACTTGAATTTGACTTAGTATCAGCTTTTTGCTGTCCACTGTACAGCGGAGCTCACACTGGGCAAGGGAAAAGCAACACAAGAAGCCAGTCAGTTGAGCTGCAGGGCAAGGAGCACATGGACGCGAACAGAGCAGAGATATGAGTTAATCAGTGTGCTTCTTTTCTTTTTTACTGTCCAGTCAGTGTGGGGAGAAGAAATAAAAATGTAAATGTAGCAAAAAAGGTCAGCTACCTTACTCTGCCAAGAAGGAGTGTGCTCTTTGCCTGGGCTGTATAAATATCATGACTGGATGGACAAAATACAAATTGTTTGCTAAAACAGCTCTCATATATGTATGTAATTCCTCTGTGTTTTAACGGTTTGTCTGCAGTTCAGCTTAAAGCCTAAGTTTAAACACACAAACAAAACCATCAGCACAGGGACTTTAAACTCAGTAAGTATCCCTTTTTGCTGCTGGCTCCTCTATTAGTTGAAATCCTCCTCTATTGATTTCCCGACTACACTTACCGCCGTAATCTTCCTGTACCACATGGGTTAATAGAGCCGATAACGCTGTGACAGGCACTCATTAAGAGTGCATGACTATGTTCACCCAGCTCCTCCATTCATAGAAGCTGTGCTATCACTTCAATAAATAAAACGGATCTATGAATAAAGGGGGCAGACCTTTCATTCATTTGCTGTTCTACATTCAGAGATCGCTTTACATTCATAGGAGTAGTACAGCCTCTGTAAATGGAAAAGGTGGACAGTCGCTCACTCTTGATGAGGGCCTGTCGCAGCTCGCATAGATTTTTTCTTTTTTTTTTCTTTTGTGACTAAGCTTAGGTTTTAAAAGATCTCTACTGTGAAAAGCACTAGAGCCATGGGATTACAGGAGGCCAATATCAAGACATATTTAAATGTTAACACTAGTTATATGTATAAATAATTTTCTTATAAACTTGTATTTTTTATAGATTTGCATGTAGTTTTTCTTCTAGGGAATTATAGACCCTTTATTATTGTTTCCTGCATATTTTTTTTGCTAACTCTTCAGAACGTTTAGCATTTTAGGCTAACTATACATGACCAGCCCTTAGAGCTGTATGAGAGAAATCGCTCAACTTTTCCTCATTCTTGCTAATCAGCAGGGATGGAGAAATCTTCTTCTTTTTTTTTTTTTTTTTTTTACAGCAAGTACAACTTTTTTTTATTTTATTTCTCTTTGTCCATTGTTGAAAGCAGGAAATCTTTAATCTTCGTGTTATGCTGCCCCTGCAAGAGGTTTGGATGCTGTCACCAGGAGGGTGGATGTTTTTTCTTCTTTTATCTTTCAGATGCATCATCAATCCCTACATTTTGATGTGGGATCCCTACACTACCAGTTTATTGCTCTCTACACTTCTGCCTGGCTTTTGCACCTTGATCCAAGTATTATTCCTGTTGCTCTCTCATGACATCTCCATTGTGGGGATACTTGGATGACCTCTTTTTGAGGGATCAGTCATCATGGGCTCAGTCATCATGGGCTCAGTCATCATGGGCTCAGTCAATATGGTTTTGTCTGTCCAGGCATTAGGTTTAGATGGATCCTAAACCTTTAAAAATCTTTGTGGGATCCAACATTTCTGTTTGGAGTCCAGGACACAGCTCAGGCCAAAGTGATTTTTTTCCACAGAAGAAACTTCAGGTTCTCCTATCTCAGATTCAAGCTCTCCAGTCCAGGAGAGTCCTAGGTCTGATGTTAGCCTCCTTTTGAGGCAGTTCATTTTGACCAGTTTCACTCCAGATCTCTACAATGCAGCATATTGTCATCGTGGAACAAGTAAAGTCCCTGGAGATGCAGATCATTTGGCACCAGTGACCAGGTTGTCCGTGGCTTGGTGGCGCATGAATCTGGCTCTGTAAATGAGGAAGTCCTTCCTTTTCATCTTTTTAGAAGATCCTCACAATGAATACTGGCCTGTCGTTCTGTGGTGGAGTTCTAGGCACCTTGGTGTGCAAGGGACTTGGTCATCAGTGGAGTTATCTCTCCAGATCAACCTTCTGGAACTTTGGTTAATTTTGCTGTTGCAGTGCTGAACCATTCTGCTGTGTGGGCCTCCAGATGCAGCTGGAAAACCCCACCTTAGTGGCTTGTATCGACCACTAGGGAGGAACCAAAGGTCTTGCCGTGGCAAGAGGTAGAACTCTGGGCAGAACTTCACGTTCTAGCCTTGTTTGTTGTGTACATCGCAAGCATAAACAATTGGAAGGCAGACGTCCTCATCCAACAGCACCTGGACCCAGGGGAGTGGTCACTACACCCAGAGTTATTCCAAAACAGGTGGGGGTTGCTAGATGTGGACCTATTGGTTCAAGCAACCATGCTGGACAGGTTTGTGTCCTGGTACAGGGATCCTCTAGCGGAAGCAGGAGACGTTTTGTACAATCTTATCTATACTTTTTCTCCCCTGAAACTTCTTTCTTGTCAAGATGGAGAACATTCTGGTGATCCTCATTGCTACAGACTGGCCCAGACAGATGCAATACACCTGCCCTAGTAAGATAGAAAATCTGGGGAGGCTTTCAGATCATCAGGATCTTTTTGTCCTAAGGACCGTTTTTACCATTCAGGCTTGCAGGCTAACGGCATAACTGTTGGCTATTCAGAAATTGGGGTATCTTGGAATCTGTTTCCTACAGTGAAAATTTAGGGAGGCTACTTTGTGCAAGGTCTGTCATCAGAAAGCATACTTAGTGCAAGTATTGGGGGCTTCCATACCAAGTCTTTCTCCATGGGACCTGGACCATATTTTGGCCGTCAGTTCTATCATGGGCCAGGGTTCTGCCCTTCCCTTTTTGTTTCAAAAGCTGTCAGCTTCTTAAAGAAGAGCTCCACCCAAAAGGGGAAGCTCTGCGTATTTGCCTCCCCCAGCTGCTACATTTGGCACCTTTCGGGGGGGGGTGTATCTGGTTTTGCCAGGTACCCACTCCCGGCTGCCTTCGCAGCGGCGAACTAATCCGGAAGTTCGGCCCCCCTCCTGCTTCCCCCGCCACCGGGCCATTCACAAAGCACTGCATGCTTTGCAAATGCGCAGTAGGGAACCGGATGTGAAGCAGCAAGGCACCGCTGGATTTGTGGAAAGGTAAGTGTCCTAATATTTAAAGTCAGCAGCTACAGTAGTTTTTCTTTATCGTACACCACGGGACACAGAGCCTCTATTCATTACATAGTGGGTTGTATAGCTCACCAGAGGTGATTGGACACTGGCACAACCAATGAAGACAAGTTCCCCTCTATATAACCCCTCCCATAAGGGAAGAACCTCCGTTTTTTTTCGCCACTGTCTAAGGTGTTGGACGCGTTTTTGGATGTGCTAGAGCAGTGGTTCTCAACCTTACTAGTGGCGTGACCCTTTGATAAAATGTCCCAATTTGTGGGGACCCCTAACGGTAAAATTTATTTTCGTAGCGTGGGTTGTCGGCACCCAAGGCAAGACAAGTAATTTGCGGCCATAACCCACGGACATTTAGCGCTCTGAGTCCCTTCCACTTGTACAGTATTAAAACCCTTATGGTACATTTTAGTACGTACCACTGTTTCTCTTTGTTCTCCTTTCTTTCCCTTTTATCTCTTGCTATCCTGATTTCTTGTTGTTGTCCCCCCCCCATCCCTCTCTCTAGACGTCTTTTTTGTTCTTTATTCCTTTTTTTCTTTGTTCCACCCCCTCTTTTCCTCTCCTTTCCATGTATTCTCTCTTTTTATTCCTTCTCCTACTCCTTGGTGGGGGGGAATGGGATGAGTGGCAGTGCTGTCAGGGAGTTGGGATGAGTGGCAGTGCTGGTGGGATCAGTGGCAGTGCTGATGGGAGTTGGAATGAGTGGCGATGCTGGGGGGAGTTCTGATCGGCCAACTTAGGTGTTCTTGATCAAGGTCATCTGCTGATCTGAGAACCTTAGTGGGGACTTATAATGGCAACTATATTCACAGGTAGTGTTACTCACTGTGTCTTCGGCTTTGTGGTGTCTCGTAGCAGTGACACCTATGCTGAAATCAGGAGGTAGGGTCTCTTCCAGCCCCTCCCACTTCACATTCCTCACCAGTCAGCTGACCTCTAGTCTCTGCCCCCTAGTCTGTGCCCCCCAGCCATGCTGTGAACTGAATGGGCGGCTGCGGGCTTCAGGAACAGCCCTGCTGGGTGGCTGCGAAAAGGCTGGGAGAGCAGCGTGGGCTTCAGGAACAGCCCAGGATTTGGTGACCCCTGGCTAATCGTCATTCGACCCCTGAGGGGGTCCCGACCCCCAAGTTGAGAACCACTGTGCTAGAGGAAGCTCTACCAAAGAGGCCCTTGGGGGCAAAAGAGCTACACTTCAGAACCATCCAAGGCGCCTAGATAATTATGCCGAAATTGGATGGTGTCCAGGCCTCGTTGAAGCCAAGGTGTCGCCTGTAATGTCTCTTTTTTTGAGGACTGGGATCTAGGGTCCAGCACTTTCGCTTTATTAACGCTAAAAGTCCTGGCAGAGTCTTTTACAAGGCCCAGGGGAGAGGTTTCCTTTAAGTAGGAACCCATATCCCTGAAGGTTGGCACACATACCCGCCGTGATTGGTGAAGATGGGACTTTTTCCCTGCCGCAGGTTTAATTACCAAAGTTTATATCTTAAGGACTTTTCCTTTTTTTGAATGAATGTCTTCTCTTTTTCCGCCACTAGAGGGAGTAAAGATTTTAGTTTTTTACTCGCCATGCTCCAGTATAGTGTCAGCTCCTCCCAGGACAGCACACTTCTCCGCTGCAGAGCTCTGCCCAGAATAAGCAACCATGTCCTCCCTCTCAGCAAAGAGGCAGGAGAACCTTCCCTCCTCTCAGGTCGCCGCCATCTCCCCCTATTTTTGGACGCGCACGGGGGCGTGCTTTATGGGCACAGCAAGGAGGAGGGGGCGGGTTACGAGCGGGCACGCCATTCCAGCGCTCGGACAGGAAGAAAAATGCTTAAAGAAGCCTCACAAGCCTGGAGCTCTCCCCTTAAGGAGGAAACGGCAGTGTTTTTGGGCACGTAAGATCTCTATGTGGTTAGTTTTTTGGCACTCCTAAGAAGACACATTCAGCATGAAACTGTGCGATTAGTTACATACTGTATGTAGATTGCTAAACTAGCACAGGAGTATATGGATTGATTGTACCTCGGCTTTTGCTTAGTAATATGTCTTCCCAGAAGAGAAATTCAGGGGCTAAAAAAGACAAAAAAGCATTGCCGCCTGAGACAGGAGGCTCTAGCCGTGCCTGCTCGGTACCTTCCTCTCCGGTAATATCTGAAGTACCTATACAGGATGAGCCATTGCCTCCATCAGGAAAAGCAGCCTCTCCTATGGTGCCTGTGCCTGCATATGTCACTGAGGAAGGACACTTTGGCAGCAGCCCTGAACAACTTAGAAGGGAGAATCGCTACGTTAATCGTAAAGTCCTCAAAAGGACAAAAAGCGAAGCCGAGTGCTTTCTGTCTTAGATCTCCTTTCAGAAAAATCTGAGGATGATGGGGATGAGGATGATGTAGCACCGTTGGGGGATAAGGATGAGGAGTCGGATGGATCAGGGATATCAGAGGAACCTTTTTCTGCTTCCCAGGTTCTAAAATTGCAGCTGCAATGTTCTGCTGAAACAATGCGCCCTACATTCAAGTTACCCTCCTCAGAGTTAACGGAGTCACCTGTCTCCTCCCTGGGTTCATTAAAATCCCTGCAGGCTGCATGCTTCTTTTCGATTCATCCTTTATTAGAGAATCTGATTTACACAGACTGGAAACATCCAGATAAGCGTTTTTCTCCTCCTAGGAAATTTGAAGTTCTTTACCCTATGGAGGAGAAGTTTATCAAGAAGTGGAGTCTGCCTTCAGTGGATGCGGCTATTTCTTGTGTAAGTAAGAGCCTAACTTGTCCGGTGGACAATGCTCAGGTGTTTAAAGATCCTTCTGAAAAGAAATTGGAATCTTTACTAAAATCTTCCTTTCTTTTGGCTGGCGCAGTAATCCAACCTGCTGTGGCAGCAGTTGGTATGTGTCAGGTCCTAAAGGAACAAGTGAAACAGGGGCTGAAAGATCTGCCCCCGGAGCAGATAAAATTCTGGGAGAATCTGCCTAGGGCCTTATGTTTTACAGTGGATGCTGTAACGGCACCCCAAGCATGAAAGGGGTTAACGCCGTTTAAGATATTCCCTCTCTGGACACACATCCACTGCCGATCCTCCACAGTCAGGCGACCGCTTCCCATAGTATTAATCCTTCCAAACATACGAGTCAAACGCTCTGTGTTGAAGTCCCAAAACAGGGAATGAATTTATTACAAGCACATGGTAACACATTTCTCTTCAAAACCCTTCCCTCCCATCCTTGGGTAACAGGGCGGGTTAAACTGTCCAATGACAATGGTCATACAGGTCAGGTGTGTTCAAACTTCTCTTTCAGTAAACAGTCTTAGCAGGAGGGGAGATTCCCCCCCCCCTCCTCACAGAAAGCCACTTAAACATCCCATAATAGGCAGCCAGCTGGTCTACCAAGCTCCAATCCACATCACCACCACGGCAAATATTACACAACAGCCCACACACAATATACACCCAATATATACCATGTATATACAGCATTGAATATGACTATCCCAGATCATGTTGGGGTTCTCATTCCCCCTGTGCCCCAAGTGACCCCTGTCACACATCTCCCCTTTCGGCAGGAGACTAACACAGGAGGAGACCCCAGACGGGTTGACTCCGAGGTTAGTCCATAGTTACATTCCTCTAATGCCTGGACAACCCATCAGCATTGCCATTTTGCTTACCGGGTCAGTAGCTGATGGTGCAGTTGTAAGGTTGCGGGACAAATAATGGAATTCAGTTCTGGAACAGTCACTTGCTTTGCTCTCTCAATGGCTCCCAAAACTTGTTGCTGGTGCTCTTGGGAAAGGTAAGGCAAAACCTGGGCGCAAATCCCATTTAACCTTTTGACAATTTCAGCCTGTTTGTGCATTTCAATGTTCAAGCCATGGGACATCTCATAATACATGACGTAGTGTCGTTGCATCTCTGATTTCTCACTGGCCAACTTGTCACATTCCAATTTTAGACTGTGATATTGTGCCTGATCTAAGGTACATGTCGGGGAAGGTAATCTTACCCCGTTCTCAGCCACAATCAGGCCGGTTCCAGCAGCATGGGTCTGGGCACAGGTAGTCACTGGGTTGACTTCAGCGGGGCCCATCGGGACGTAAGCAGAAACAAGGGGGGCCAAATCATTCCCCAGTAGTACATCCGCGGGCAAGTCCTTCATCACCCCCACATTCACGTGTCCCGAACCAACCCCCCAATCCAGGTGAACACAGGCAACGGGTAGCCGGAAGATGGTACCTCCTGCTACTCTTACGGCTACAGTGTCTCCGGTATGGTGGCTCTCTGGGATGAGGTTCTTCTGTAGTAGGGTCATGGTGGCACCAGAATCACGTAGGCCATTGGTTACCTTTCCATTGACCCAGACAGTCTGCCTGTGTTGCTGCCGGTTGTCCCGGTTAGCTGCTTGTGTGGGATCAGCCTCGTGCAAGACGCCCCAATGTTCTTCCTCCTCAACGCAGTGGGCCGCAGGCATGGATGTGCGTGGGTTCCCCCCTGCTGGCTGTCTCCACGACTGGGACTGCCTGGCTGAATTCAATGGACAGTCTGGCTTTTTGTGCCCTAGCTGTTTACATCCGAAACACCTGATGGGTTGTGCGTAGTCCTGGGAGTTGAACCTTGGCTGCTGAGGATAAGTGGCCGCCGGGGTTGGTGCTGAAGTTGGGTTAGAGGCTGATAAACTGGGCCGAGATAGTGGATAGCGCTGGCTTCTGCCTGACCTTCGAAAGTCCAGATATTCATCGGCCAAAGTAGCCGCATGCTGTACAGTCTGTGGTCGCTTATCTCGCACCCAATCCCGTAGTACCGGAGGGGTGTGGTGAAAGAACTGTTCTAAGAGTACTAGCTGGGTGATGTCCTCTATGGTATGAGCGTGGCTTCCCTGGAACCAGCCCTTAAGGTTTCGCTGCAGACGATGTTCCCACTCCACGTATGTTATGTGGGTTTGTTTCCGGGATTCTCAAAACGTAATCCGGCTGGATTCGGGTGTAATGGCAAATCGGGCTAGCAGAGCTTCTTTTACCCGGTCAGACAGTACACCACATTTCTTCATGTTAATAAACATGTTTCCTTTACCATACGCCTACCTTGTTTTGAACCTCATTTAAAGTCCCAAACTCCCTTCCTGCATTATTGTACCAGGGATGGAGGCACAGAGATGTGCCTCATTTAAAGTCCCACCTATGCTGTTGCATAGACTCCCCCCTCTCGTTTTTACCCGGTCATAGTCTTTAGCGTCCTCATCCTCCAGGGCCTGATACGCATCCGCCGCTCTGCCCGTTAAATTACTTGCCAGTAAGGCGACCCAATCTTGGGGCAGTACTTCATGTATCTGGCATGGTCTCTCAAAGTCCTGCAGGAACGCTTCAATTTCCTCCTCTCCTTCCTTAAATAGTTTGAACGCCCGAAAGGGCAACTTACGGAAAGGCGCTGCATCTTTAGGTGTTGTCTCCGATTGCCATATTTCCGCCATTCTCCGCTCATGTTGCCGCTCTAGTTCTCTCTCTTGTCGCTCTAGTTCTCTCTCTTGTCGCTCTAGTTCTCTCTCTTGTCGCTCTAGTTCTCTCTCTTGTCGCTCATCCTGCAGCTGGATGTCTTTAATGGCTTCCTGTATGGCGGTCTCTGATGGGTTAGCACCATATAATGCCAACCGCTGTCGAACTCGTTGCTGAAACAAGTCTTTAACTGACCGGGGTCCTGCATCACCATCCCTCTGATCCATCTCGGCTAGCTCCCTGATTAAGGTGGCCTCGTTCTTTGTCCCACCGGTCCCTCCACGGCTCTCAAGTAAGTCTTTCAGTGTGGCTTTCCTGCAGGCTGCATAGCTGGTCATTCACTGTGGTGGTTTGGAGTGTCCCAGTAACTGGAGGGAAAATCCCACCGCTGCCAACCAATGTAACGGCACCCCAAGCATGAAAGGGGTTAACGCCGTTTAAGATATTCCCTCTCTGGACACACATCCACTGCCGATCCTCCACAGTCAGGCGACCGCTTCCCATAGGATTAATCCTTCCAAACATACGAGACAAGCACTCTGTGTTGAAGTTCCAAAAACAGGGAATGAATTTATTACAAGCACATGGTAACACATTTCTCTTCAAAACCCTTCCCTCCCATCCTTGGGGAACAGGGCGGGTTAAACTGTCCAATGACAATGGTCATACAGGTCAGGTGTGTTCAAACTTCTCTTTCAGTAAACAGTCTTAGCAGGAGGGGTGATTTCCCCCCCCCCTCACAGAAAGACACTTAAACATCCCATAATAGGCAGCCAGATGGTCTACCAAGCTCCAATCCACATCACCACAGTAGCAGACTTAATTACCACAAGCCACAATAGAATGCAATCACACCCCATCACAGCAAATATTACACAACAGCCCACACACAATATACACCCAATATATACCATGTATATACAGCATTGACTATGACTATCCCAGATCATGGTGGGGTTCTCATTCCCCCTGTGCCCCAAGTGACCCCTGTCACAGATGCCATTAAAGATTCTATTCAGCAAGCATCTCGCCGTACGCTCCAGCTGGTGCATATGCGCAGAATTCTTTGGCTAAAGCATTGGTCAGCGGAAGCTCCATGCAAAAAGCTTTTGGCCAGTTTCCCTTTCCATGTTCCATGGCGAACGCCTCTTTAGGGATGATTTGGAAAAGTATATCCAAAAGATATCAAGCGGTAAAACTACTCTATTGCCGGAGAAGAAGAAAAACAAGCGCCCTTGTTTTTAAGTACTCGCTCTCTCCGGCTCCTGGTGCATCTACTTCCAGGCAGTGGCGACGGCATTTTCAGCCAGCCACAAAGGCTAAAGACCAAGACCAGGCCCAGAAAAACGAGAAGCATTGGGGTCATATAGCTAACAAACAAACAACCCCAAGACCTCTTTATGAAGAGGCGCCCCCCGCTTGGCCGAGTGGCGGGACGGAAGGAATTTCGAGAAATACCATCTTATCGGTTCTGAAGTTCAAAGGTCTCCAAAGATCCAGTAAAAAAAGAATCCTTCCGGGGATTAGATCACTTGCTGTCTCAAGGGGTAATCATGGAAGTTCCACTAAAAGAACAAGGTGCAGGTTTTTACTCAAACCTCTTTGTGGTTCCAAAACCAAATGGAGACGTTGGACAAATTCTGGATCTAAAAGATCTGAATCAGTTTCTGAACGTTTGCCATTTCCGAATGAAGACTATTCGGTCCGTGGTCGCCACCCTACAAGGCGGAGAACTCTTGGCGTCTATAGACCTCAAGGACGCATATTTACATGTGTCTATTTATCCCGCTCACCAAAAGTTCCTAAGGTTCGCGGTAGAGCATCGCCACTTCCAGTTTGTGGCTCTGCCCTTTGGGTTGGCCACCACACCCCGGGTATTCACAAAGGTTCTGGCTCCACTGTTGGCAAACTTGAGAGCGCAGGGCATAACGGTGACAGCCTATCTAGACGATCTACTCCTAATAGATCAGTCGGTGGCAGGATTAAATCAACCTGTGATCAAGACGGTAGAATACCTGGAAAATTTAGGGTGAATCATAAACCTACAGAAATCCTCTCTAAAACCCCTAACAAGGATAGAGTATTTGGGCATGATCATAGATACAGCCCAAAGCAGGGTTTTCCTGTCAGAGCCAAAAGTCAAGGCCCTAAGAGAGCTGATCCACAAAGTCAAGGCGAAGAAGGGACCATCTATTCACCTTTTGTATGAGGCTATTGGGGAAGATGGTGACCTCTTTCGAGGCCGTTCCTTATGCCCAGTTTCATTCGAGGCTCATTCAAGGCAGTATCCTAGCTGCCTGGAACGAGAGAATCCAAGTGCTAGACTTACCCATGCGCCTGTCTTCACAGGTGCGCTAAAGTTTCAGTTGGTTAAAAAACAAGAATTTGCGGAAGGGAAAGTCCTTTTCTCCCGGTCACCTGGAAGGTGGTGTCTACGGATGCCAGCCTAATGGGCTGGGGAGCAGTGTTAGAAGAAGCTCCAGCCCAGGGAACCTGGGCCAAGATCCAACAGAGTCTGCCCATCAACATATTGGAGATTTGGGCAGTATATCTAGCCCTCAGAACCTGGACACACAGATTACAGGGTCACCTGGTTCGTATTCAATCGGACACTGCTACTGCAGTAGCTTATATCATTCACCAAGGAGGCACCCGGAGTCGGGATGCTCAGAAGGAAGTGAATCGGATTTTGGCATGGGCAGAAGATCATATTCCTTGTCTTTCTGCAATCTTCATTCCAGGGGTAGAGAATTGGCAAGCGGACTACTTGAGTCGCCAGCAGCTGTCGACAGGAGAGTGGTCTCTCCACCCCGATATCTTTCAGGCCATATGCCACAGATGAGGGGCCCTGGATGTAGACCTGCTAGCTTCCAGATTCAACAGGAAGTTGGACAACTTTGTGTCCAGGATGAGAGATCCTCTGGCCTACGGAACGGATGCTCTGATAATGCCTTGGGATCAGTTTTCACTGATCTATGCATTCCCCCCGATCCCTCTCTTACAGAGATTACTGTGCAGGATCAAGGAGGGAATACCAGTACTCCTAGTGGCCCCAAATTGGCCCAGGAGGCCCTGGTACGCCGAGATCATAAAGATGGCAGTAGGAAGTCCTTGGGTGCTTCCGCTTCGTCACGACCTGCTGTCACAGGGTCCAGTGTTCCACCCTTCCTTACAAAAGCTAAATTTGACGGTCTGGCTACTGAGACCTACATTTTGAAGAAGCGAGGGCTCTCGGGTCCGGCTCTTTCCACGCTCATTAATGCTAGAAAGCCGGCCTCCAGGCTCATCTACTATAGAATCTGGAAGGTGTATGTTTCCTGGTGTGAATCCAGAGGGTGGAATCCTCAGAAGTATGTCATAAGTAGGATTCTCACCTTTTGCCAATTAGGAGTGGATATGAAATTAGCCCTCAGTACAATCAAGGGTCAAATATCGGCTCTATCCGTCTTTTTTCAGAGACCGTTGGCATCTCATTCCCTGGTTCGAGCTTTTATTCAGGGAGTACTGCGGCTAAACCTACCAGTCAATTCTCCCTTGTGTCCCTGGGATTTGAGTTTAATATTGTCAGTCTTGCAAAAGCAACCTTTTGAACCTATCCGCCATATTCCTTTGATTCTTTTGAGCAGGAAATTGGCCTTTTGATTGCTATCTCCTCTGCTAGGAGAGTATCAGAATTAGCAGCTCTTTCTTGTAAAGAGCCTTATTTAATTTGTCACAAAGACAAGATTGTACTACGTCCCCATCCTACCTTTTTACCAAAGGTGGTGTCGACGTTTCATTTAAATTAAGACATTGTTTTACCTTCCTTTTTTCCTGAACCGCGGACAGTGGGGGAAAAGTTATTGCACTCTCTAGATGTAGTGAGAGCAGTAAAAGTTTATCTGCAGGCAACCGCTCAGATACGTAAAACAGATGTTTTGTTTATTGTGCCAGATGGTCCCAAGAAGGGCCAAGCGGCATCAAAATCCACCATTGCTAGGTGGATTTGACAAGTAATTGTTCAAGCTTATGGTTTAAGGAACTAGATTCCTCCTTTTTCTGTAAAGGCACACTCGACAAGGGCAATAAGTGCTTCATGGGCAGTGCATCACCAGGCTTCGATGGCTCAGATCTGTAAAGCTGCAACTTGGTCTTCAGTCCATACATTTACCAAATTCTATCAAATAGATGTGAAAGGACATGAGGATTCCGCCTTTGGGGCTTCTTGTCCGTTAGCGGCCTGCTTGACCTGTGTCTCCCACCACTCATTGAGCATTGCTCTGGGACGTCCCACTATGTAATGAATAGAGGCTCTGTGTCCCGTGGTGTACGATAAAGAAACTAGGATTTTTATAACAGCTTACCTGTAAAATCCTTTTCTTGGAGTACATCACGGGACACAGAGGTCCCCCCTTCTTATGGGATCCTTACTGCTTTGCTACAGAAACTGAGGTACTTCCCTTATGGGAGGGTTTATATAGAGGGGAACTTGTCTTCATTGGTTGTGCCTGTGTCCAATCACCTCTGGTGAGCTATACAACCCACTATGTAATGAATAGAGGCTCTGTGTCCCGTGGTGTACTCCAAGAAAAGGATTTTACAGGTAAGCTTTTATAAAAATCCTATTTTTTGCCCTTCACCTTCACCAGTACATTGTTCTAACATAGTTTCTGCCTTTCACCTTCTGTCCCTCTCTCTGGCTTCAGTTCACCAAAAGGAAACTTCCCTCCATTGTCTGGATGGAGTTTGGGATGTGCGAGTCTACCCCTCAGCCACTGCTTCTTACAGGACGACTCGGTCCCCTTCTTTTTTTTTATTTTTTATCCTGGATGGATCTCATTAGGGTGCTCCAGCTTATTGTTCCATCATTTCTAGGTGGCTCAGACAGACCATCAATTCAAGCTTATGGTTTCGAGGATTGGGTTCCACTCTTCCTGTCAAGGTGCATTCTACTAGATCTGTCAGTGCTTCTTGTTGGTGTTTCTGGCACCAAGCTCTGGTTTCATATACTTGCAAGGCTGCCGCTGTGTGTTTTGCTCTTACAGTCTACCCTGTAGACATGTCAGTCTCATTTCATGCCAGCTCTAGGTGTAAGGTCCTTCAGGAGGCTCTTGAGCTGCAGGCAATCCTTCATTTTCTGTTTTCTTGGGTCTGCAAGCATTTGCTGAATTGCTCATCCCTCAGGTAAAATGCTTTTGGAAGAGGTGGTAGCGTTCTTGTGTCCCTCAATGGATGAGAACAAAATGTATATTACCTAAAAAAAAAAAAAAAAAAAAAAATTTAACTTCCTGAACCTTATACATTTTGTATGTTAATTTTGAGATCAGGCATAGTGAGAACAGAATTTTATTTAATTTTTTTTTACGAATTTAGATATGATGCTCTTCTGGACTACTGTCATACCAATGTCATTATCCTTGCAGATCTTACTCCTTCCTTCACTCCAACTCTGCTGAAGCTGTGGCCATGGGTCTCCTGAAACAGTTTGAGGGTATGCAGTTACCGGCTGCATCGGAGCTTGATTGGCTGGTTCCAGAACACGATGCTCCTCAGAAGGTGAGCAGTAGTCTACATATATTGCTGTGTTAATGTGTGAAGCAAAATCTGAGGCATTGATTTAGCCGCTGTCTTTCGGTTAATGCTGAGATTTGTACATACGATTCTTGAACAGCAGCTTATGTCTGTTGCTAATGACTGCATAACTCAAAGTGTTCTATGAAACAAACAATGACCATTGGTGACATGTTATGTAAAGCTCTTTAAATAAATGCTTTTTCAGCAGATATACATTCCTTCTATCAGACAATTCTGCCCTAAAGTAGTTGTAAACCCTTACATATATACAGTGAAGTGACTGGAGCTGAAGTTACACTGTGTGAGCGCAGTGAGGGGAGCTCTTACAGCTGATTGGAGAGAAGGGACACGCCTCCCTCCACACAGTACACAGGAACATAGCTAAGGCTGTCAATCAGCTGGAGGTCCCTCCCCTGTCACCATTTTCCTCTTGATGTCAGGAAAACTTGTCAGATATGATTCATGCTGATAGCAGAGGAATGAAGCAGCAGGCGCAATTGACACTTAGTGCTCCTAATTGAGACAAGTACACACTATAGAGCTGTGGTCTCTAAACTGCGGCCCGAGGGCTGAATGTGGCCCTTTGCTTTTCTTTATCCGGCCTTTGGGGCACTTTTCCTCCAACTGACACCAATCAAGGGACACCATTTCTCCCACTGATGCCAATGATGGGGCACTAATCCTCCCACTGACACTAATGATGGGGCACCATTCCTCCCACTAGCATTAATGATGGGGCACCATTCCTCCCACTAACAATAATGATGGGCACTATACCTTTCACTGACACCAGCAATGGGGCACTATTTCCCTCACTGACACCAAAATTTAAAGCGCCCCGTCCCTCCGGGCTTGCGCGCAGAAGCGAACGCATATGCAAGTCGCACCCACGTATGTAAACGGTGTTCAAACCACACATGTGGGGTATCGCCGCAAACGTTGGAGCAAGAACAATAATTCTAGCACCAGATGTTCTTGGTAACCTGTACATTTTTTTAAAGCGTCGCCTATGGAGTTTATTAAGTACCGTTGTTTGTCGCCATTCCATGAGTGTGCGCAATTTTAAAGAGTGACATCTTAGCTATCGATTTACTTGGCATAACATCATCTTTCACATTATACAAAACAATTGGGCTAACTTTACTGGGTTTTTTTCAAAAAATTGCGTTTGTAAGACCGCTGCGCAAATAAGGTGTGACAAAGTATTGCAAAGATCTCCTTATTTATTCTAGGGTCTCTGTTAAAAAAAAAATATACATACATACATACATACATACATACATTATTTTTGGGCGTTCTAAGTAATTTTCTAGCAGAAAATTACTGATTTTAACTTGTAAACAGAAAATATCAGAAATGGGCCTGGTCCTTAAAGTGGAGTTCCACCCTGATTTTTTATTTTTTCCCAAAAATCTAAAAAAAAATAGAATTTTTCTTTTTTTTTTTTATACTCGCCAGAAAGGGCGGTTGCTATGCGGAACTAGCTCTTCTGCCTCTTCCGCCACTGCGGTGGTCTTCTTCTCTGTCCTCTATTGCTATCCTCTAGTCCTCTATCTTCTGGTGAATGGGGTGCGCTGCCTTCTGGGAACTGTGTGTATCCCAGGAGGCAGCCGCCCATTCACAAAGCGCTGTGCGAGTGGCGCATGCGCAGTAGGAAACAGGCAGTGAAGCCGTAAGGCTTCACTGCCTGTTTACCTTAGTCAGGATGGAGGCGCCGGGACCTGCCAGGACCAAGCAATTGCCGTTGGGGCACCGACATCACGGGCGAGTAGGACAGGTAAGTGTCCTTATTAAAAGTCAGCAGCTACAGTGTTAGTAGCTGCTAACTTTTAAAAAATAAAATAAAAATTGTGGGTGGAATCCTGCTTTAAGTGGTTAAAATAAAGAGTGCCACAATATATTTATCTGTCCAGCAGCCGGTTTGCTGAAGTTTAGCTCTGTGCCAGGGCTCCCAGAGGATTATTCCACTCTTTGGGCTCTTAAATACTGAGCGCCCCTGCTGGTCACTTTAATTCTCTATGTTGACACCTAGTCATTGCAGGACACAGCAGTGATGTAGGGGTTTACAGGAGGAACTACAGCAGCCATTAGTGAATCTGCTATTCCACAAACCCAGAAGTGTGAAAAAGGATGAGTGCTGGGAGCAGCACAGCACAGGTTTCTGCTGAGAATCTTAAGTGCAGCAATGAGCTCTAAACTTCTTTGTTTATATGAGCTACTCACAGTGGCGTGTGATTGCTCCAAACATTATAAACACAGCAGCCATAGTTGCTTTGATAATTGGGGTTTCTTCTGTAAATGTAAAGCAGGGTACTCGGCTCAAAGCAGCTGCAGCTTTGCAGGGGATCACGAGTTAGCAAAGCTTTGTTTTGGGTGTGCCTCTGACAGTGGGAGAGCACCTGGCTTTAGAATGCCATGCACTTTTGGGATTAGTGACTGCTCTCTGCCAAAAACAGGATGGCAGCACCCTGCAGAACTGTGAGTGCACTCTGGAGGGGTTATACTAGAAGCCTTTCTCAACCACTTCCCATCCGGGCCAATTCTGGCACTTTGCTCCTACATGTAAAAATCATCATTTTATTTATTTTCCCTAGACAATGACTCGGAAACCCCAAAAATTATATGTTTTTTTAGCAGAGATACTAGGGAATAAAATGGCAGCCGTTGCCACTTTTTATGTCACACAGTATTTGCGCAGCGATTTTTCAAACGTGTTTTTTTGGGGAAAAAAAACTTTCATGAATTAAAAAAAAAAAAAAAAACGGTAAAGTTAGCCTAATTTACGTTACGCAGAGTAAATAGATACCTAACATGTCACATTTGAAAATTGTGCACACTTTGGTACTTAAAAAATCTCCATAGACGACACTTACTTTTTTTTTTACAGGTTACCTGTTTAGAGTTACAGAGGAGGATGTTTTTGTTTTTTTTTTCTTCACTTTTTTATCATTTTTATTCCTGTTACAAGGAATGTAAACATCCCTTGTAATAGGAATAAGCATGACAGGTCCTCTTTATGGAGAGATTTCTCCTCCCAGACGGGAAAGACCGAGATCAAAAGAAAAAAAAAACGATCTTGGCCTTTCCAGCCGAGTCCCTGACAATGTTTACTTCCGCCGGCCCGGACGTGACGTCATAACGTCACGCCCGGGCCTCTGAAGGTCATAGAGATTGTCGCTATGAGCTGCCGCTATAATTGTTCTTACGGTGCAGGGAATGGCAAGCTGAAAAAGATGATATCTGAATGATGCCTGTAGCTGCAGGCGTCATTCAGATATCCCCACTCAACGTCCAGGATGTCATATGACGTATCTTTGGCAGGAAGTTGTTGAAGGTAAAGGAAATGCTTAGATCGTTTGAGCATAAAAGGTAGCAGAGTCTCTTGAAGCGGAGTTCTCCCCCCCCAAATTTTTTTTTAAAGTCAGCAGCTACAAAAAGTGTAGCTGCTGACTTTTTTAATAATCGGACACTCACCTGTCCAGCGATGCGTACAAAGCCTCGCTCCTCTCCCCCCTCCTCTCCATGGGGCCGGCATCACTACTGTGGGCGCCTGGCTGTGGCTTCAGTTATGCCGCGTACACACGATCGATTTTCTAGACGGGAAAAACGAGGAACGTTTTTCCCGTAATTTTTTCTCTTGGTCGAGAAAAACGACCATGTGTAGGCTCCCTGGCAGTGTTTCCCTATGGGAAAACTGCCGCGGGAAAAAATGCTGTGAATCACGACGAGAAAAATTAGAGCATGTTCTAATTTTTCTCGTCGTGATTCATGCCGTTTTTCTCGTCGGGAACAATGACCAAAAGCCCACACACGGTCGTTTTTCTCGTCAAAGGGAAAAAAATAAAATTTCTCTTACCATCCATGGACTGACACGGTGTCTCTTTACACGTGGGTTATGTCTCTGCTTGCAGGAGAAGACCTAGGCAGAATGTCAGATGTTATACATACATACATTCTAAAAGCCAGAGCTGAACAGCCCCACCCAGGGGGCGGTCCCTCCGGACATAACCCTCCCACTGCAGTCAGCAGACCTCAGTTTTTTTTCTGCCTAGCAGAAGGAGAAGACATGGCTCTCTCAGGAGCCAGTCTCCTGACCTATTTTTTATTCCTTTTTGGAATTATTTTTTATTTTATTTTTGAGAATCTTCTATCAACTGTCGGCTGGGCAACAGGTTGGGTACAAGATATCCTCGTAGTCTTCCCTGTCCGACCATCGAGCGTGCTGATCCTCGCCTTGTGTGCGTGAGACTCAGTTCACGACATGCCCCATGACTCCAGGGGTGGCCGGGTTTGCTTTCATGCTCCCACGGTCCTCTCAAGACTGAACAGTTCCTGACTGACTATCTTTCGCAGTGGACCGGGCCGACAGCTACTCAGTACTGTACTTTGATAGTCCTGTCAGAAACACACCAGCGGGTCCCTCAGGGGACGGGTAAGTAGTCTCTCCGGCCTGCAGGTGAGTACAAAAAGCTGTGTGTTTCTCTGTGGGGGATTTTCCCTGTCTCCCCCTGTATTTTATTGTCGCTCTCTGTCACTATTACTGGCGCTGGCTGTGTGGGGTGCTTGGGGGTCACCCTGTTCTTGGGGGGGCTCATGCTGGTCTGCAATATATGCTTTGGGGCCTTTTTGTGAGTGGCGCTGTGTGTGTGTGTGCTGTTTCACTTTTTCTGCGTCATGGCGGCCATCTTGCCGCGGATCGCCTCAGTGAAGTGTGGCGGCCATTTTCTTGTAGCCCGCGCGCATTCCAGCACTAGTTTTGGCCTCTAGCGCTGCTGTAACAGCGCGAATCTCCTCACAGTCTCCTCACAGCTCACCAGCGCTGACACAGCGCGGTAAGAGGGGGACACAGACAGCGGAACTGAGCGGTCCTTGATCCGGTTTGGTGAGTCCCCTGGGCGCCCCCTCCTCAGTCAGCACAGCCTGTGGGTGGACTTTTTATCTGAGGAGTCTCAGAGGGGGACAATATGGAGTCTGTGTCACCAGCTTCCCCTAAAATGTCAGTGGCAACAGGCAGTGCTTCAGCACCTGCGGTCCCTATGGACCTGTTGTGGGCAGTCCTGGAATCATTTCTGACCAGGATGGGAGTGGTGTGCGAGCGCAAGGGATCAAAAAAGGTGCCCACTTTATCTACACAAGGGGTGTGCGCTGATTCAGATATGGGCCTAGCCACTACCGCTCAGGACCCTAGTTCTGAATATGTTTTATGGTGTTGAACAGGACATTCCTTATGAGGAAGACTGCAGTTCTGAGTCAGTAAATGACAGGGCGCTTGTTGGTGTACTCATGACTGCGGTGAGGGACACTCTCAAGCTAAATGCTGCGGATTCAGTCTCCTTTGGTTCTTTTAAGGCCAGGCCTTCTAAAGAGGTTTTTCCATATGTAACTTTCTTTGACTAGCTCATTGATAAGGTCTGGGAAAAGCCGCAGAAGATTTTTATGGTCCCGCGGCGTTGTCTATCAGATGCCCCTTTGGAATGCCCTACTTTTAAAAAGTGGGCTTCTCCCCCAGTGGTCGACCCTCCAGTCGCCCGGCTCAAACAAGGCCATCACTCTCCCGATGGAGGGGACTCCTACGTTTTGAGGACCCCACTGACAGGAGGTCAGAAGTGGTGAGCAGAGCCATGTTTTGCCTTGTTGGGACCCGCCCTACGGCCTGTGGTAGCGGCGACCCTTGTGTCTCCGACACTTACAGGTTGGGCAAAAATGTTGCACCTAGCTGTACAGGAGCATAATCTTCCTCCAGACACAGTTGCTCTGGCCCACCTACTGGTGCAGGGCCTGGTTTATGTGTGCGACGCCACGTTGGACGCGGCCCCTTTAATATCCAGGGCCTCTGTCTCGGCGGTGGTATTGCGTCGTCTTATCTGGTTGAAATGCTGGTCTGCTGACCTAGCCTCTAAGAAACTCCTGACGGATCTACCATTAAAGGTGGTAGACCTTTCAGTGCTGCCCTGGATGACATCGTCAAGGATGTCACGGGAGGTAAAAGCACTTTTCTTCCTTATACTAGCAGGGTAAGGAGGCCCGCCGCAAACAGGGTCCTTTCTTTCCAGCAAAAAAGGGGTCTTTTTCGTCAGTCGGAGTCCACGGGTAGACCCTCTCAGACTGACGGCAGTGCGGCTGGTGGGCACAAGTGCCTCTGGTGCGTAAGCTAAACAAGCGGCTCACAAGCCTGCCTCCGCGTGAAGTCTTACCTCCGCCCGACTCTGGGGTGGGGGGACGACTTCGCAGGTCACGGATCGGTGGACTTCCCGAATCTCCGACCGGTGGGTGTGCGAGGTGGTCACCTCAGGATACGGGATGGTATTCCCATCCTGGCCCCCAGACAGATTCCTTCCCTCGAATCTTCCTCTCCTTCCTACCCATCGGGCAGCCCTCTTGGGGGCTGTACAGGATTTGATCAGGTTCGGAGTGATTGTGCCGGTTCCGTCACAGGAGAGTTTTCTGGGATTCTACTCTAATCTGTTTGTCGTCCCAAAAATGGGACGGGGTTCGGCCTATCTTGGACCTCAAGGCCCTGAAGGCCTTGGTGAAGGTGCAAAAGTTCCGCATGGAATCCATTCGCAGGTGATCAATACACTCCGTCGAGGGGAGTTTTTTCTGGCGTCCTTGGACTCAAGTGCACCTACTTGCATGTTCCGATCTGCGCAAGTCACCAGAAGTTTCTGCGCTTTGCGATCAGCGAAGTCGATTTGTGGCTCTTCCCTTCGGCCTAGCCTCGGGACCAAGGGTGTTCACCAAGGTGCTTGCTCCGGTTCTAGCCCTTCTGATACAGCGAGGCATTGCTGTCATGGGTTATCTGGACGATCTTCTGCTAAGAGCAGTAAGTATCTCAGACTTAGAAGTGACTATAATCAATCAGACCCTCTGGGACTTTGGGTGGTTTCTGAACATTCAGGTGTCAGTCCTGGTCCCGACTCAGTGTCTGGAGTATCTAGGTCTGATTCTGGACTCCTTGGAGGCAAAGGTATCCTACCTCCGGAGAAGTTGCTGACTCTCAGTCTGCAGTGCGGGGGCTGTCGTCCCGAAAATGGTCGTCAATCCGTTTTTGCATAGGAGTCCCGGGACTCGTGGTGGCCTCCTTTGCGGCCGTTCTGTATGCCCAATCACACACCAGGGCATTGCAGAAGGAGGTCTTGCCCAACTGGGACAAATCCCCGTTGTCCTTGGATCTTCAGGTCCAGGTGAGTCACTTGGTCAGGGCGTCCCTGACATGGTGGTTGAGATCCTCGGCTCTTCGGTCCGGAAAGTTATTCCTCCCCGTCCGATGGGCAGTACTCATGACGGATGCCAGCCTGGCGGGCTGGGGTGGAGTCTGGGGAGTCCTGTCGGCCCAAGGGCTTTGGACTCCGGACGAAGCCCGTTTACCAATCGCTGTTCTGGAAATTACGGGCAATCGGACGGTGCCTCTCCTCGGGATCGGAGAGATTACAGGGCAGCTCCATCAGGATCCAGTCTGACACCGCCACGGCGGTGGCGTATGTTAACCATGAAAACGTGCCGGCTCTGTAGGCCGTTTACATTCCGGGCGTAGACAATGGGCAGGCGGACTATCTGAGTCGCCAGACGCTGGACCACGGAGAGTGGTCCTTGCATATTTCAGCTCCTTTGCCGACGGTGGGGCATGCCGGATGTGGACCGATGGCCTCGCGACTCAATTGCAAGGTGTCGAGGTTTGTGGCCAGATCTAGGGATCCTTTGGCGGATGCCTCGGATACGTTGGCGGCCCCATGGGGTCCTTATCGCCTGATATACGTTTATCCTCCGCTGTAGCTGCTCCCTCGTCTGCCGCGCAGGGTGGCGACCGAGGGAACTCCCGTGATCCTAATTGCTCCGGATTGGCCTCGGCTGATCTGGTACGTCTCGTCGCGGACGTTCCCTGGTGGTTGCCAATAAGGGAGGACCTTCTGTCTCAAGGTCATATATTTCATCCAGCTTTACAGACTCCGGCTTTAAGGGCATGGCTGTTACAAGCCAGGTGTTGAAGGACCGAGGTCTCTCGGACTCGGTCATTTTGACCATGTTTAGGGCACGGAAGTCTTCTCCAGAAAGATCTTTCACCATACATGGTAAGCTTACATCGCAATGTGCGAAGAGCTGGACTGGCGTCCTTGGACGTATTCCGTCCCTAGAATCCTGCGTCTTCCGCAGCGTGGAGTGACCCAAAAGCTGGCTTTGAGTACCATTTAAGGATCAGATTTCGGCCTTGGCCGTCTTCTTTCAGCGACCTCTAGCGAGTAATTTTTTGGTTAGCACCTTGTGTTGGGGGTTCGCCATATGCTCCCTCCTGTCTAGCCTCCTCTCCCACCGTGGGATCTGAATTTGGTGCTCTCGGTCCTCCCAGGAACCTCCTTTTGGGATTATCAGGGATATTCCCCTCTTGACTTTGTCTCAGATGGTGGCCTTGTTAGTGGCACTCTCTTCTGTTAGACGAGTGTCTGAGTTGGCAGTCTTGTCCTGCAAGTCGCCATATTTAGTCATCCTTAAGGATAAGGCGGTGTTGCGTCCGCGTCCTTCTTTTGGCCAAGGGTGGTCTCGGCCTTTCACCTAAATGAGGACATTGTCCTCCCGTCCTTGCGTCCTCACCCATCGCATCCCAGAGAGTTTGCGCTTCACGCATTAGATGTGGTACGAGTCTTGCGGGTGTACCTGTCTGCTACTGTTTCTATTCAGAAGTCTGACTCACTGTTTGTGACTGTCTCTGGTCCAAAACAGGGCCAAGCGGCTCGTCTGCCACCATTTCTAGGTGGATCAGACAAACCGTCATTCAAGCCTCTGCTCTCAAGGGGCGGGCGCCTCTCTTGCCGGTTATGGCGCATTCTACCAGGGCAATTTGTGCTTCCTGGGCTTTCCGACATCAAGCGTTGGTTGCACAACTGTGCAAGGTGGCGACCTGGTCGTCCGTTCATACCTTTTCTACGTTTCATAAGGTTGATGTGGCTGCATCTTCGGATGCTTCCTTCAGCCGCAGGGTGCTGCAGGCCGCTGCTTAAAGTTGCAACTCCTCCGTTGAGGAGCTCTGCCTTCTTTGGAGTTAAGTTTTTTTTTTTTGGTTTTTCCATTTATACTGCTCCCATCCCTCTTGACACTGCTTTGGGACATCCCACGTGTAAAGTGTAAAGAGACACCGTGTCAGTCCATGGATGGTAAGAGAAAATAGGATTTTTTGTACTCACCGTAAAATCCTTTTCTCTGACATCCATGGACTGACACGGCACCCACCCTTCCTTTTAAGTTTGTACTGCTTTGTTACGAACTGAGGTCTGCTGACTGCAGTGGGAGGGTTATGTCCAGTGGGGCTGTTCAGCTCTGGCTTTTAGAATGTATGTATAACATCTGACATTCTGCCTAGGTCTTCTCCTGCAAGCAGGGACATAACCCACGTGTAAAGAGACACTGTGTCAGTCCATGGATGTCAGAGAAAAGGATTTTACGGTGAGTACAAAAAATCCAATTTTTTCCCGACGAGAAAAATGGTCGTGTGTACGCGGCATTACAGTTTGCAGTTCAAGTGCCTAAACATTAAGTGTATCTGTAAGCAACTCATTTTTATTCCTATGTTAATATTTTGGCTATGAAATATGATTTTCAACATGAAACTAAGGGGGAAACAAAAATGCTTTTCTTCTGTATTCTTCTTTTACGATAAATATAGGCTGCAATCTGAGGACAAAAAAATGTGTAAACATTTTGTTCTCCTTTTGATCAGTGGAATGTGGGAAAAAAAATAAAAATTTGTACTGTTGATAAAGTATACATTTTATTCTTTAATATTTCCTGTTTAAATAGAAATTAAAATTATAAATCTGGTAAAAAAGCAGTTTACAAATTAAATGAGGGCCTTCTGTTTTTCATAAAAAAAATTAATAATTTAATAAACGGGTATCCCAAGATTTTTTTTTTTTTTTTCCTTCCTCGTTGATTTGGCATGTGGAAGATACTCTAGTCCATGGAATTTTGTGGTACACCTGACTAAATAGAAGCGTCGTTCCTATCCCCAACCAACACACACTTCTTGTTTCATTCTTTTGTGTATATAATCTGCAGTTCTTTGAGCCTTTTACAATAACCCTAAGATAATGTGTGTTTTTTTTTTTTTTTTTAAATTTTTTTTATTTTAACCAGATAAAGCACTCCTACAAACTGAGCGCCATGTTGCACAAACCAAAAAAACTCGGCATGTAAACAATGCAAAACGGACGTTTTTAAATGTCGGTTACTATCTGTTAAGTTAAATCGTTCAGGAGAGGTTTTAAAACGTCCCGTGTACATGAAGCCTAAATGAGGGCAGTTTAACCACTTAAAGACTAAACATTTTTCTGACATTTGTTGCTTACAAGTTAAAATCGGTATTTTCTGTTACTTCGGACCCCCAAACATATTATATATATATATATATATATATATATAAATTTTAGCAGAGACCCCCAGAGAATAAAATGGCAGTTGTTGCATTATTTTGTCACACTGTATTTGCGCAGCAGTCTTTCAAACGCAATTTTTGGGGGGAAAAAATACTCTTCAATTAAAAAATAAATAAACACTAAAGTTAGCCCAATTTTTGGGGATAATGTGAAAGATGATGTTGCGCGAAAATCGTGATCTTTATTCTAATCCAAAAAATTGTGATTCTCATTTTTTCCAGAATCGTGCAGCTCTTATTTTTATTCCATCTAATAAAAGAAAAATTTTTTTTTTTATATTTATTTATTTATTTATATATATATATATATATATATATAAAATATTTCACAGTTCTGGTGAGTGATGGAGGCTGTAATAGACCTCAGCACAAATTATGTAAATTCTGATCGCCATACTCCTTATTTCAGCATTCATTTATTGGTTTCCGGACATTACGACAATCATATAAAAAGCTTAAGAGAAAACGACTTGCTAGAAAACTCAAGTTGGTATGTGAAAAGTGTGGAAGTGTAGGAGGTGCATGGCATACCATTAACTGGCCAGAGAGCCATGTAACTAGTAGCTTTGTGCATTATATTTGGGCTTAACATTTGCATTAAATAACTCCTATTTAATCTTCTAATCTAATTGTGGCATTTTATGATGTTCAGCTGCTCAGGATAAAGTAAGCCCAGCTACACAGCAGAAGTGTGAAACACTGCTTGCACTCTACTGTCTTCACACATGCATTTTCTTATCCTTTGTGTTATTTTATTTCTTCTAGCTCCTGCCAATCCCAGATTCCATGCCAATCTCTCCAGATGATGGCGAACATGCAGACATTTACAAGCTGCGGATTCGGGTTCGAGGAAACTTGGAATGGGCCCCACCAAGACCACAGATCATCTTCAACATACACACCGCTCCAACGTATGCTATAAGAAAACAGCTGTTTGTTAGAGTCTGAGATTTGTCTTATGACGTTTATCATATGCTTTAAATTTTTACAGGAAGAAGGTAGCAGTCACAAAGCAGAATTACAGATGTGCTGGATGTGGTATTAAGATTGAACCTGGTAAGCTATTGAATGGGATTAAGGTTTTAGCTATGTGTGACGTTTTTTAATGCTGAACTCCAGGCAGATAAGAAAGACCCGCATTAAAGTGGTTGTAAACCCTGTACGTTTTTTTTTTTTTTTTTTTTTTAAAACCAACCTGCAAGACAAAGGCATAATGAGCTAGTATGACTAGCATACTAGCTCATTATGCATCACTTACCTTAGAGCGGGGCCCCCGAAGCCGTCCTTGTCTCCCTCTCCCTAGGCGATAACCGGAAGGTTACTTCTGGGTATCGCCGCTCCAGCCAATCACAGCGTCGCTCCGGCACTGTGATTGGCCAGGGCGGCGAAGACGTGACTCCGCATGCGGGAGCCGTCAAATCAGGCTAAGCCGGATTTGTGAATGGGATTAACCCTATGAATGCGCCGTTGCATGTAATTTTTCGCAAATATCTCCTAAACCGTGTAGGTTTAGGAGATATTTCTTGCACCTACAGGTAAGCCTTAATCTAGGTTTACCTGTAGGTGCAAGTTGCATAAGTGGGTTTACAACCACTTTAATGAAACGCTGTATTCATTAAGAATTTTTATTTTTTTTAAAGGAGAAGTTCGTTTTGGGAACATGTTACATGTTCCACCCTGTAAACAGGTGAAACATGTAACATATTCCCAGTGCTGCAGCCGCCGCCCATGGTCTTCTCTTCTTGTAACAGTACAGGGAGAAGTTCCCTGTACTAACTGATTTTTTGATAACCGCGTGGCTGTGCGGGGCTCCACAAACACAGGCCACCGTCATTCATACACACAGCTCTGTATGAATCAACTACAAGTCCCGACATCCTTTGTGCCTGTCGGCTTGTCGTTCTCAATGAACCACCATGGTGCTGCTGAGCACTCTGGGAGTTCATGGAGTCTTCCAGTCAGTGTGAAACTGCCTGGCCATACAATGTGCAGGCAGACAGCTTACACGGAGTCTGCTGGAGTTCTGCATGGCACCAGTGATCTGGTGTTGGGCTACTGCTAATCTGAGCGATTTGTATGTGACTACTGACCCTGTATGGAGACAGTGTCCATCTGGGATCGGCGGTTCTGTATAGTGAATTCTGTACACAAACTGGTGGCCCCCTAATCAGTTAGCTTTTATGTGGCCATGGTTATAGTGGTGCTGCACAGCAAACTATCTGTGGCTAAACTGCCGTACGATTGTAGCTTTATGTAGAGCTTGGCGATTTTTTTTTTTTTAATAAAGAACTAGATTTATGATTCGAATCAAGTTTTTTTTTTTTTTTTTTCTCTTGATGGACACCGCGCCAGTCCTGAGGAGCTGCGGGCAGGAGTTTTTAGGCGAGACCGCGTCTTCGGCCTAGTCCGCGGCATCTGGCCTCGCGGACTAGGCCGAAGCCTCGCTTAAAAACTCCTGCCCGCAGCTCCTCCGGACCGGCGCGGTGTCAGCGCTGGTCCTGGGGGGAGAAAAATTGATTTTGCAAAATCTGATTCGATTTGACCTCGCAACTCTATTCACGATTCAAATCGTTTTTTTTCCCCAGCCCTAGCTTTATGGTATAAGGGGTTTTAAAGAGACAAAGTTACTGCATTTAAAGTACATAGATCTACTTTTCTGTTAAATTACCAAAAGGACCCAGGTAACCAGTGTACCTAAAGCCAGCTGACCCCACTTTGGAGACTATTTTTTTTGTATTTATTTTGAAATACATTTTCATTGGCCCCTCAGTGGCAACTGCTCATTCCTAACATGAACTGCATTCTAAATTAATATAAGAAACGTTGACTTTTTCTTTGCAAACCGCATGTTGCCAATTTCTGACACTTTCAAACAGTTTTTGATCCCAGAATGTCCAAAAACATCAATGTAACCTACCATCAACAGTTTGTATCAACCTGTGAAATTATTGAAGCAGTCAATAGTAGGTTGCTTTGACTGGTTCTCATATTGAATTTGTTGTGTTGGAATTTGCTATGTATGACCAGCATTGGAGTGCTCAACAGAGCTTTTGTCTTGCAAGGCTTATATCTTTGTGACTGTTTTTTTTATTTTTTTTTAAGATTACTTTAAAAGGCTACGCTACTGTGATTACTTGGGGAAGTATTTTTGCCAGTGCTGTCATGAGAATGCTCAGTCGGTCATCCCAGGGCGCATTTTGAGGAAATGGGACTTCAGCAAATATTATGTCAGTAACTTTTCTAAGGACCTTCTCACCAAAATTTGGAGTGATCCTCTATTCAACCTCCACGACATAAATAGTGGCATGTACCGCAAAATAAAAGCCCTGGAGCAAGTCCGGGTAGGTGCCCTGTATAAAATGAATCGGACTGCTATAAACCTGCAAATGGTCTGGTTTTAGGACAGTTTTTTTAATGTATTTTTTTTATGCAATAGTGCTTGGTATAATGGCGCCTGTATATTCTATTTTACAGTTATTAAGAATACAGCTGGTACATCTGAAGAACATGTTCAAAACTTGCAGACTGGCCAAAAAGTGAGCTCTTCTTTCGAACATATAGAGTGTATTGATCCATTAGTACTTTACCTAATTCGTATTCTATGTAAATATTTTGACTATGAAATCTGATTTATAACCACGGGATGTTTTTCCACAGCATACTTGAATTATATGACAACGTACCTGGACACCTTACTGAAGACCTTCATCTCTTCTCCCTGAATGACCTTACTGCCATTAAAAAGGGGGATTTGGGGCCCCGATTGAAAGAGTTAGTGAGGCTTGGAACCTTACATGTGGAAAAATGCATGGTGAGAATTTTATATTCGTTTGTAAAGAACTTCTTCTAGCTGCTCAGGTAGTTTTATATTCATCCCCCCCCCCCCCATCACTGGAAAGTGAGAGCAATGCTTCTTCATTCAGCATGCGCTCAGATCAAGAGAGCCTTTTAGCACAGCAATACATCACTGATTGTGAGTGCAATGTTTTCCAGGTTCCTGTGCAAAAACAAATAATAAATGCACATTTTCTCATTAATATGCATTTATTATTATTAATATAAATAAATAAATATATATATATATATATATATATATGTAGGCTGGGACTATAGTGGTGCAAACAAAGTCAAACCAAAATAGTATTATGATAAAATCTTCAAAATATATTAACAAATTGTCTAAAAAGTAATAGTTAAAAAGATGGCTTAAAACCCATAAATGCGGTCTGTGAACTGTTTAGAGTGGCATAAATTTGAATCCTGACATTTTCGATCTATGTATTGGGCTTCTTCAGGGGATGCTATCCGCTTGGGGTCTCAGCCTTCTAATAATACACAAGGATATACATATAGGATACCATAATTATTACATAATAAATAAATGTGTGTGTGTGTGTGTGTATATATATATATATATATATACGCGCGTGCACGCACGCACACACCATTTATATTCAATAGAATTTATGCACATGTTAGTCATCCATTATGCTTACCCTGTATTCCTGAAATAACACTTGGAATAAGTGTCCTAAATGTCTTCAATGGATGGTGAAGTGCTAAATCCACTGCAAAGCCTGCAGGTGGCCACAGGAGTCAGACACGGACCAGACTAAAAAAATATAGACAAAACCAACACCAGTAAGTAATACCAATGTTTGTGTGCAAACTAGCACTTCTCATTTCAAAAAGATAAACACACTTGGATGTAGCTGTGTCTCTGTAAATGACAGCGGGGGCAGAGACCACAGAGCAAGTTGCCTCAGATGTTAGGCTGAGGGTAAAAACTAAAAGAAAATAATAAAATACTAAGCAATGGATCAATCTGTGTCAACTCATGGCACAGAGAGCGATCATATAGATTTGGTTATAAGTCTAATTCACCACACAAACAAAAAGAGAGAAAAAAATAGATCAAATCCCCCAAAAAAATTTTTCACAAAAATCTGAAAAAAGGAAAAATAAAATGAGAAAATATAGAATATTTTTTCATTATATAAACTTTTTTTATTTTTTTGCATAGGGTGGACATTAGAAGTGGACCTTTTACTGAAGAATCCTTTTGCATTAGATTTGTATTGATATAACAAGTTTTCTATTTCTAAAATTGATTACAGCTCTTCATTCCACTTTTGTCTTGTCTTATAGTTGTGCCAAGCTAAAGGCTTCATTTGTGAATTTTGTCAGAGTGATGAGGTCATCTTTCCCTTTGAGTTGTCTAAATGCCGGAGATGCGAAGGTATGTTCCACAGCAAACTAGCTATATTCATCAGATACAGGAGTAGGATTTTAGATTTAAAGTGGCATTCAGATTCTAATTACAATCCGGAATTGCATAGGGAACTGGTAGTTAATTGATTGATTTTTAAGGCAGAAGGTTTTTTATCCTAATGCATTCTATGCATTAAGATCAAAAGCCTTCTGTGTGCAGCAGCCCCCTTCGGCTCCTCTAATACCTGAGCCCCATCTAGATCCCGGGTCGTGGCTTGGTGTCTGAATGGACACATGGTGCTGCGGCTTAGCTTGGGTGCCCCCATAGCAAGCTGCTTGCTGTGGGGGCACTCAACAGAGGGAGGGGCCAGGAGCACAGAACAGGGACCCAAGAAGAGGAGGATCCAGGCTGCTCCATGCAAAACCATTACACAAAGAAGGTACGTATAACATGTTAATTATGTTTAATGGAAAAAAAAAAAGAAGACTTTAGTATCTCTTAAGTACTGTGTTTTTGGTGCTCTTTCTCAGTGATTAACCATTTTATATTCAAGCACATTTGAAGTTTTAAGGCAAAATTGTGAAAGGGGTGAATTGGTGAACAAGAATGAATATGCACACAACCTGTTGGTGGAATAACAATGACCTTGTTTATGAATATGATTGATAAAACCGGAATGTGCAAAATTGATCTCTTTGTACATATTTTTAACAAGACCAAAAAGTGCTCCTAAGGGCTTTTCGGCAGCAAAAATTCAAACTAGTACATCAAATAATATGTAGGAAAAAAGATTTTTATTGGTACAAAAATGTTAAAATTCAATACAACATTGTTAAAATATGAGCTCTGGTATGCATAACATCAGCAACGAAGATGTCCATTATGAACTGGCCAATAACAATTGTCACACAGAAATAACTTAATGTTACTGCCCAACGGACACCGACTCGTTTCGAGTGTAACAGTCCAAATCTTCCTCAGGGAGACGAGGACATCTAAATTTTAAGATGTATAAAGTTAAAGCATTTGCATGAAGACAGTGGGGGTTTATTTACTAAAGGCAAATCTACTTTGCACTGCAAGTGCACTTAGAACTGCAGTTGCTGTAGATCCGAGGTGGACATGCAAGGAAAATTTAAAAAACAGCACTTTTGCTTGTACATGATTGAATGATAAAATCAGCAGATCTTCCCCTCAGATTTACAGCGACTGCACTTCCAAGTGCACTTGTAGTGCAGAGTGTATTTGCCTTTAGTAAATCAACCCCAATATGTATTACTGTAAGTTATTCATCAACCATAGGGAATCATACTTTGGATAAAGAGGTTTATTTGACCAGAGCAATTCTAAAATGCAAACATGGTTGTTTCCAGGCGGTCATCCGACTGGGAGATGTAAAAAGGCCCACTCCAACCTACAAGAGACTGCAATATGGGAGGGGCATGAAGGACAACTGTGCATCTACAATATAAAACATAAATGAAAAAATAAAAATAAAACTCATCTACAGTGAGAAGCCCACTGACAAAGAAATTATCTATAATTTTAATGGTAGGTTTATTTTAACATTGAGAGACGGAATAACAACAAATATCCAGAAAAACACATTTCAAAAAAGTTATAAGTTGATTTGCATTTTAATTAATGAAATAAGTAATCAATGGTGTCTTCTATACAGGTAACAAACTGAGATTGAGTACTCTCTTAAAGGAAGTGCTCCTAATCTCAGCTTGTTACCTGTATAAAAGACACCTGTCCACAGAAGCAGTCAGATTCTAATCTCTCCACCATGGCCAAGACCAAAGAGCTGTCCAAGGATGTCAGGGACAAGATTGTAGACCTACACAAGGATGGAATGGGCTACAAGACCATCACCAAGCAGCTTGGTGAGAGGGTGACGACAGTTGGTGCGATCATTCGCAAATGGAAGAAACACAAAATAACACTCAATCTCCCTCTGTCTGGGGCTCCATGCAATTTCTCACCTCGTGGAGTTTCAGTGATCATGAGAACGGTGAGGAATCAGTCCAGAACTACACGGTAGAATCTTGTCAATGATTTCAAGGCAGCTAGGACCATAGTCGCCAAGAAAACAATTGGTAACACTACGCCATGAAGGACTGAAATCCCGCAGCACCCGCAAGGTCCCCCTGCTCAAGAAAGCACATGTACAGGCCGGTCTGAAGTTTTCTAATGAACATCTAAATGATTCAGAGGAGAACTGGGTAAAAGTGTTGTGGTTAGATGAGACCAAAATTAAGCTCCTTGGCATCAACTCAACTTGTCGTGTTTGGAGGTGGAGGAATGCTGCCTATGACCCCAAGAACACCTTCAACCACTGTCAAACATGGAGGTGGAAACATTATGCTTTGGGGGTACTTTTCTGCTAAGGGGACAGGACAACTTCACTGCATCAAAGGGACGATGGACGGGGCCATGTACCGTCAAATCTTGGGTGAGAGAACCTCCTTCCCTCAGCCAGGACTTTGAAAATGGGTCGTGGATGGGTATTCCAGCTTGACAATGACCCAAAACACATGGCCAAGGCAAAAAGGGAGTGGCTCAAGAAGATGCGAATTAAAATCCTGGAGTGGCCTAGCCAGTCTCCAGACCTTTAACCCCATAGAAAATATGTATAGGGAGCTGAAGATTTGAGTTGCCAAAGGTCAACCGCGAAACCTTAATGACTTGGAGAGGGTCTGCAAAGAGGAGTGGGACAAAATCCCTCCTTGTGGCCAACCTCAAATGTCTGACCTCAGTACTTGGTGTCAAAACCCTTGTTCGCAATCAATCATGTTTTGAGAAGAGGTCAATTGCTTATTTCACTCATTAAAATGCAAATCAATTTATAACTTTTTTGAAATGCGTTTTTCAGGATTTTTTTTTTTTGTTGTTGTTCGGTCTCTCACTGATCATGTCTTTGTCAGCGGGCAAACGAACTAAAAAAGAATAAGTTATACAAAAAACTATATGTGATACAAAATATGTATCCAAGCAGTCTGTACTTACCCAGTCTGGAACTCTTTCCATAAAATTGTAGGGAAATTCAGTATGGTATGTAAGTCTGACATCATTATAATCATTTCTGCAAGATATGTATAAATAGCAATCGGTGACTAGGAATATTGGCTGGCCTCCTAGGGCCATAGTCATATGGGGCATATTTACTTCTACAAAAACTGTATTTGAAGGTTACCTTGATTATATAGTGGTCACAGTTCCAAGTTCAGAGTATTTTATAGTTTTAACTTCACCACATAAAAAGTATGTAGGTTGCTCTCAAGTGTAGGTAGTCAGAAGCATCTTTTAGGGAGTAGCAATTCGTACAGATTTTTTGGCACTTATCTGCCAAATCAAGGCAGCGAACCCCACAAAACCTAATGTAAACTACAGTATGCATGGCATCTGTTACCTTTTCACTGTAATTGTTTGTAAGTGTGGTTTGGGTTTAAATGTCAAGAGTTAAGGTTGGTACACACTGGCCGCTTCAACAAAAACCAGCCGACATTTCGCCAGTGTTTACAGCAGCCTGTCCAACAGAAGCCGACCTAATGTCCGGCTTCTGTTGAACGGGCATGCTGGAAAACCAGCAACAGATTGGCATCTGATCAATGCTCACAGCCAATGGCTGTGACCACTGACCGGTGTGTGTTTTTTTTTTATTTTTTATTCAGCCTGCTGGATTGAACAAAAAAAAAACTGCCTGCGTGTACCAGGCATTACTGGTATGCCAAGCCCTCTGTCCATCAGCAGAGCAGACCACAGCAAAAACAGGTAATGGCAGAAGTGTCTTACCTCTTCTTCTTCTTTTTTTTTTTTTTTTTTTTTCTTTCACTCCAACAGAATGTAAAGCTTGCTATCACAAGGGCTGCTTCTGCTCTGATCACTGCCCAAAGTGTGAACGCTTACGGGCAAGGAGGGATCAAATAGCCAAGCAAAGCCTTGAATCCTACAACTCTGAACCTGAAGAGGAGGAGACGATACAGGAAAGAGAGACTGACTGTCCTGAATAGGGAGGAAGGGAACAAAATAGAAGAACCAAATGCACCTTATCCCTGGGCTACTATCGGATGCCACGTTCCACAGCAGCTTGGGGTTCTACAACAGAGTTACCATATCTGTTCAACCAAAATACTTCTATTGGTAACGGCTCATCTTACTTTTATTCCAAAATTGGACCCTTTACTTGTCAGTAATACAGAAATGTAACTTGGTTATAGCTATAGGACTGTGCACTTTGTTTTCCAAGTACAAGTCAACGTAGAGCAGATCCTCGTGTTAGGATTTTGGAATGGCGCTCAGACTTGCTGAATATGACAAAGCTGGACACGTTGGACACACATAGCTTTGTTGTTTGGCCTGCTTCCTGTTGTTGGCCTGTATGTCACACTCCTCCTAGAATTTAAATTATTTTTCTGGAATAAAGGACACGTCAGATTTCCACAGGGTCTGGGGAACACTATTTAGGAACAAGTGGTGGAATGATCTGTAGGCTTGGTTACATTGCTGTGCCCTATGCCAGAATAGTTGTAAATCAAGTGTCTCACTTCAATGGGTGAGGGGGCAACCAGGTCTTCCACCTATATAAACACATTGCAAGATTGACAAAATAACAGTCATGAAAGTCACACTTGACACTTTAGCTCTCTGGGTTGTTGATTTGTCCAAAAAATAAAAAAAAGGGATATGTGTTGCCTCCATGGCAGAATTTTGATTTGTTTTGTTTCGCTCTTGTGACTATTATGAGCTTAACAACATTGAACTTTCCAGTTAGTTACCACATTATCGTATTCATTTCGACATAATAAAATGTGCAGTGCAGAAAGCGCACGAGAGCCCACCAGGTGACTTTATCTCACATGGTCCGTGACGTTATCTCACATGGTCCGTGACGTTATCTCACATGGTCCTTGCCTTCATCCTGGTTGCTCTGTCCTGTCGTAACCCTACAGCTACAAGAATTCAATGATTGAAATATGATTCTCAAATAAAAGGCCTGGCCTTCCTTTTCCAATCTTGTTGGTTGAACTAAAAAATAACGCAAACTGACAGACTAAGTGGCCTTTGGGGCAGCTGAGTCTCCACGTGTATTGCACTAATGTACTAATTGATTGTATACCCAGCCACAGTATTGATTTGTCCAAAGTGTTGAACATTGTTATTGTGTACTCATGTTATTTAAGTGTAGGCACTTTCTTACTGTTAATGTGATTTATTTAGTTGGAGCTAAGATTCTATGTAAATGAGCTACTACTGGAATGTAATATAGCACAGGTGAGGTGTCCTTCACATGTTCTAATTTTTGGCAGCTCATGAACACTCTCCTGTGCCTGTTTTTTTGTTGTCTACTACCTCTCTGCACTTACACTGGACTGATTTGTCTTGGTGTGAAGGTGCTAATGCAGAGTTCTGCTCATTTTTCTCGCCTATTTTTGTTTGTGTGTTCATATAGCAATATATTCATAAGCTAACACTGATCATTATATGCACAATTTTTTTTAAATTCAATATGGTCATTCACCAGCCATAGCAGATATAATTTTAAAAGATAACCCTGTATCTAACCTTGTAATTAACTAGTAAACTGCCACCTCAGTTGAATTTTTTGGTCCATAAATCTTGGTCCAAAAGTATTGTTTTCATGTCACAAATGAAGAGTTGAGTTTTGCTTCTCAGAAAAGTGATGTGTCTACATGTTTCTAATATTAAACAACACACTCTGGTATTCCATGTGGAAAAAGACCTTTTCCTTCTCAACTGGCATTGTGAATGGACACTTGTGAAAGCTCAAGGGTGGGCTATATTCTTATGCTACAACGTGATTGCCACCATTGCTTGTAGGTTGAGTGGGGTGGCGATTGTAGCATCCATTATATCTGGTACAGCACAGATTCATCTTTTCAAAGGGATGTGGATGTGTCCTTTTTAGAGTTTGTTTCCAGTAGATTTTTTATTTTTATATATTTTTTTTAGGAAAAAAAAACCTAAGGTTGAACCTAAGGCTTGCTGCATTGTATCAGAAAAATTATGGCGGCATTCCCTTGTAAAACAAAATGTTTTTATGCGGTACAATTTTGGGGTGACTGGTCCTTATTTCAGGTGATTCTCGAGTTGAAGAGTAGCATCTTTTAGTCTGTAATTATCCTGCATGTTAAGTGATCATCTGTAATATATAACCATTCTCCAGAGTTATAGTTTGTGGAGGAAATCTTTCCAGCAAAGCCAATATAATCTGCATAACCCTTCTATTGACCCGGTTCTTTTTGTACCTAGAATTCTGTGATGTTTGTGTGCACTTTAGATTTGTTGCATCATCCTAAAAAGTCTATGGGGTTGATTTACTAAAACTGGAGAGAGCAAAATCTTGTTTCTGTGCACAGCTGCACCGATCAGCTTCCAGGTTTTATTGTCAAAGCTGAAGTTAAAAGCCGATTGGCTACCATGCACAGCTGCACCAAATTTTGTACTCTCCAGTTTTAGTAAATCAACCCACGTATGGCCAACTTAAAGGCCCGTACACACGATCAGATATTCCGACAACAATTGTCCGATGGACGTGTTTTGTCAGATAATCCAACCGTCTTTATGCTCCATCAGACAATTCTTGACGGAATTTCCAACAACAAATGTTGGATGGTCATGCTCTCAAATTGTCCGACAACAAATGTGTTCTGTCGGATTATCCGATTGTGTGTACGCAAGTCCGTCGGACTAAAATCCAAAGTATAAACACGCATGCTCCAAACCAATGGGTAGCGCTAAAGAGCAGAAAAACCATGTAGTTTCGTGAATGTTTGCTGAAAATGTTCTGCCGTGTGTATGCAGAACAAGTTCACGGACAACAATCCACAAATTTGTCCGATCGTGTGTGTGTGAGGCTTAACATGCAAGGAGGGCTTTGATTATTTCTGAGACTTCTAGTAAAGCTGGGTGCATACTATTAGTTTTTTTTCATGCAACCCAACTGGTTGCACAAAAAAAAAAATTGTCAGCTCCGGTTGGAGGTGCTGTACTAACCATGCAAGGTTAGTTCAGCGATCTCCCCACTGAGCTGTTGTTTTCTGCCGGGGACGGCCGCCTCACCAGAACAAGCCGATCAGTGCTCACTGCCATTGGTAAGCGCTGATCGGCTGCTTATTTTCCAGCATGCACGGCCGGCTTCTGGCAGACACGGGCAGAATGTCGGTTGTGTTTTTTGTTTTCTTTTTAACCAGCAAATGTCTCCTGCCATTCTGCCTGTGTATGCTGGGCTTTAGAGATGGTGGTACAAAAATGGAAGCTCAGCTATGCTAAGCTTGTAGTCAATCTCTATGACGAGAACCCGGCAGTAGGGTGAGGTTCTGTCTGATCACGGGAGAAGTAATAGCAAGTGATCAGGCCAAAACAATGTCACACAGACACTGTCCAGTCATATTGGACTTTGGGCTTATGTCTATGGCATCAGTCTGAGACGTTTTTAAGATCATTCGCAATTCACTGGCAGGTGTAGTTCACGTGCTTCTTACCTGCTCCAAGCAGCTTTTGCATTCCCAGAATTTGGGGAAACCCAAAGAAGTAAACAAAAACCCATTGATACTGGCCCCAAAAGTCAACAGGACATTTAGGCCTTGTACACATGGGGGTGGATTTACTAAACATTGGAGCACCTAAAATTTGGTGCACCTTTTGCATGGTAATCACTCAACTTCTAACTTTTTTAATTAGGCTTTGTCAATAAAACCTGGAAGCTGTGTGCTTCAATGGACTTCAGTGTTTGCAAATAATTAATATGCTTTAGCCTCTAATGCACCCTTCTCCTTTAGTTTGGGGATAAGCAGATGTTAGGAAGAAGGCTAGATTTTACTTTAAACTAGCAGTTAACAGGCTTTCGGCAAGCTTCATCACTGCTTGAACATACCTGAAAGCTTTTTAGCAGCTTGCTTGAAGAGTAGCACTCCCATTATGATTGGTGTTGAAGCTGAAAAGGGCTTCAAAAATACTTTGTACACATTGCTCTTATACAAGCTGAAGAATATGTAAGAGGTATTTCAGCAGCACTTCAGAAATCTGCGCAATGGAATTTTATATAATGTAAGAGTTTAACGCAATATTCTCAACTCAAATAGAACATAGTAAAAGAATATTCCAGAGGCCACAATGCACACCCACACACTTTCTTTATTCCATACAATGCTGCTTTGGGCTCCAGCTAAATAAATCCGTTAATCGGTTTAAGTGGTGATATAATTTGTTCATTGTATATGTGTGATGAATATCCCGTAAATACTAATTGTTCTATTGTATTATAATGCTTCCATGTCTGTTTCACAGTTTCTTTAACTGCAACTGTAAATCCGTCCATAATAAAATGTATAACTCTCTAAAGAAGTCTTTTATTTTATTATGAAATTACTTGTTCAGCTATAAAGTGAAAGTATATATTTATTGGTAGGTAAGTACACAACCCATATAGACAGGAAGAACCGAGCACAAACATCCTGTTCATCTGGCGAGATAACCGAAACACAACATGGTTCATGTTGGCTTGCTGGGTGAAGTTGGCCAAGTTTTTTGAATGACTTGTATTTATAGAGTCTTCATGGATTCTAGAGTATTACAGTTCCCAAGAAGGTCAATGGAATATGCCTAAAGCAGTTTTTTTTGCCCTTTTTTCAGTCCCGTCCAAGGTTTGGTTCACTTTACTGTGAGTCGCGAAATGTGTGCAAAATCGTGCTCGTTCCTGACACACACAGAAAAATGCTCTGCTCTTTGGTGGTACCAATAATTCTTAATGGTACCCCACACATTGGAAAACATGGGTTGTTTTTGGTGCAGCACAATTAAAAAATAAATTAAAAAAAGTTGGGTCGTCTTTCCCTGCATTTCTGCGAGTAGGGCAGCCCATTGAAATAAATGGGCTGCCCTACACACAGCATGCAGCCACACAGATGTGAACCAAGGGCTTGTTCACATGGGAGATTGGGGGCAGTAAAACCATGTGGTTGAGCTGTTTTTACCACCCCCAAATGCTCCCCATATAGGTGCAGAGGCAGCAGCTGGGGGTGTACATATGCTGTTGCTGCAGCTGGAAGTATAGCCCCAGGTGAATGGGGCTGTACTGCAACCACCCCGCAACTGTGCGCATTGCACGCAGTTGCGCAGTGGTGATGTTGCATTTACGGAGGTAAAACAGATGGGGGGGGGGGGGTAGTCACTTATTGCCTCTTTACTGCTTGGCAAATGCCTCTGAAAAGCAATCTGAGCATGGATTGGTTTTCAGAGCAGCAGCAGTCCTTGCTGTTATTACAATCAAGCCCTAAAAAAGAAGTTGTGATAGTACAGGAATAGGGGGTCAGGATTTAAATGTATAATACATGCACAAAAACTCATGTGTACACACACATATATAAAGCCCTTTTAAAAAAGTTCTAGTATAGTATCTTCCTTCACACAGCTGGGTACTGCACTGTAGGGGGAAGCAGAGAGCACAGCACACTCCCCCTCCCCTACTGAGTCTGACAGCCTTTCTCTACCATGATCTCCCGCCGGCACTGTCTGTTCCTCCTTCTCTGTGCGCCCCCATAGAAAGAAGCTTCCTGCAGGCTGGCCCCTTAGCCGGGCTGTATCTATTGATACGCAGCATAGCTCAAACTTCTGCTGCTGTCACTGAATCATGTGAGGAGAGGCACAGAAAGCAGCACAGAATCAAGCCAGCCCTTGGGTAAGGAGAAAAAAAAAGGGGGGGGGGGGGGGTTATGACACAAAGGCAGACATGATACAACCACTGGGACTTTTTCCCCTTAATGCTGGGAATACATAAAGGTGGGAAAAAAATAAATTATATATAGCCTACCTTTTTAGAATCACTGAAATCAAATCCACTCCCACACCTGTATGTTGCTTATGGACCAAAGCAATATTTATAATTCATCTATGTGCCTATTGATTGGTGATTCTTCAAAGAAATTGTTCTTTCAGTACAAACAATGCAATATTGTCTTCTCTTTTCTATACACTCAATAGAAAAACGATGTAACAAACTTTTTTTCTTCTAGTTTGCCCAGTTTTAGATTTAAAACAAGTATTATGTGGTTTCTCCTGTGTGCGTGTGTGTCACAAATTACTTAAATTATATAAAAAAAAAAATTAGGGACAACAGAATAAACATGAAAAAAAACAGCTAAGGAGAGGTAAGACAGTTAATTAGAATTAACTAAGGGGTTAAATAGGAACACCATTTTTAAACTTACAATTTTTATTTAACTGCCCTCATATGCAGATTAAAGGCCACCCATTTCATCAGCTATGATGAACAAGAGCAATAATAAAACTCTTCTTTCTTGGTGACACGTTATACATTGTTCTGAGTGCCATTTTATTTACACAGGAGCAGATCTTGTTCCTGTGTACATTAGGGGTGCGCATCTTCACTGGTCTCACGATTCGATTACGATTATCTGGTCAACGATTCGATTCCGCGATGCATCACGATTACTGATGCGCTCCCACTTCCGCTTGGGCCGTCTAGGCGGCCGTTCCTCCAAGCAATCTTCTGGGACACATCACAGGTCCCAGAAGTTTGCCCGGCTATGCAGGACAGCTCAGTGAGACATGCGCACCCGGCTGTGAAGCTGCAAGCTGTCACAGCCGGATGCCCACAGTAGTATTGCCAGCGCTGTGGACAGGCGGGGGAGAGCAGGGAGTGTTTGGGTGGCCACGCCGCTGGATTGTGGGACAGGTGAGTGTCTTTTTATTAAAGGTCAGAAGATACACTTTTTTTGTAGCTGCTGACTTTTAATAAACTAAAAATAGGGTGGAACTCCCCTTTAAAAAGTGCACTAATCCGGTGCACTACAGGGTACAGGAATTCACACACACACGGCTGCTGGGAGGTCAGGAGGGATTAGAGTCCACAACTGACAAACAGCCCTGTGAATTTCACTGTACTGTCTCTGTGCTGAAATTTCTCTGGGCTTTGCACATTCCAGCACACTAGGAGTTAACACAGTGGAATGTGCAAACGGGGAGCCAGAGAAATGCCAGCATAGAGCATGTGTAGGAGTACACAGTCACATACTGCTATGGTAATGCTATGGTAATGCTGCGGTATAATCCATTAAGTGGCCACCGCTGTATGTGCTTTTTAAAATATATGCAAATTCATATCTCAGTGTGTATATAACTGTATATCCCGCTCATGGTTCGGCCCGCCTCTAACGTCTCGCCTCTCTCTCGCTTGTCTCTTGACGTCAGTGGGAGTTCTCAGCCCCGCCCACCGGCTATAGCTATCAGTTCAGTGCGGGGCTGACGTCAGGAGAGAGAGATGAGACGTCAGAGGAGAGGAGAGGGGCGGGCCGCACCATGCAGTCACATGAGCGGGATATACCGTTGTATACACACTGAGATATGAGGTATGAATTTGCATATATTTTAAAAAGCACATACAGCGGTGGTCACTTAATAGATTATAATGCAGCATTTATTACAAAACAGCAATTTTCACAGAAACGCTCGGAGCGGGGGCGGGGCATGACGTCAGACATCGATTATTGGGGTCACATGCATCGATGCCGCATCGGGGACCCCAGAATCGCGATGCTGTTTTCTTTATCGTGCACCACAGGACACAGAGCCAGTCATTACATAATGGGTTAAGGGTCACCAGCGGTGATTGGACACTGGCACAACCAATTGAAGACAGTTCCCCTCCATATAACCCCTCCCATCAGGGGAGTATCTCAGTTTTTTTGCCAGTGTCTAAGGTGTTGGACGCGATAAGGATGTGCTGAAGGAAGCTCTGCCAAAGAAACCCTCTGGGGGTAGAGAGTCACACTTTCGAATCCATCCAAGACGCCTACATTTTTTACGCCAAAACTGGATGGTATCCGGGCCTCGTGGACGAGGTGTCGCCTGTAATGCCTCTCTTCGGAGGACTGGGCTCTAGGGTCCAGCACTTTCGCTCTTACGCTAGAAGTCCTGGCAGAGTCTTTTACAAGGCCCAGGGAAGAGGCCTCCTTTAAGTAGGAACCCATATCCCTGACGGTTGGCACACATACCCCGCCATGATGGGGGAAGATTGGTTCTGAAAACCTGTGGCGGGGATAAGGTAAGCTGGAAAAGAGTCCCAAGTATGAAACTTGGGGACCTTTTCCTGAATTTTGAGTAGGTGTCTTTTTCTCTGGCCACCACTGGAGGGAGTAAAGAGCTGAGTTTCACTCACCTAGCTCCAGAACAGTGTCAGTTTTCTGCAGACAGAACACTCCTTCCGCTGCTAAGCTCTGCTGTGGACTGCTTCCTCTTCCCTCCTCTCAGGCAAGTGTCAGGGGGATTCCCTTCTCTCAGAGAAGTGTTGGAGGGATCTTTCTCATGCTGACCGCCACCATTAGCCCCTGGGTCGCAAACGGGGCGCGCTTTATGCCTACAGCTGTGGGGGGGGGGGGGGGGCCATGAGCGCTATTCCCACAAGCATGCTGGAACCAGGAAGTAATAAAGGAGCCTCACAAGCCTGGATCTTCCTGGAAGGGACACAGCAGCGTATGGGCACGTAAGATCTCCATGTGGTTGGCTGAGCACTCCCAAGGAAGACACCTACTCTAGCATGAAACTGTGTGTTATTAGTTGCTTACTTTGTTAATTGCCAAACAAGCAAAGTAGTATATGCACTGTTGGTACCTCGGCTTTGCTTAGTAATATGTCTTCCCAGAGAAGTAATTCAGGGACTAAGAAAGACGAGAAAGCACCGCGCCTGAGATAGGAGGCTCTAGCCGTGCCTGCTCGGTACCTTCCTCTCCTGTGATAGCTGACGCACTTATACAGGATGAGCCATTGCCTCTATCAGGAGTAGCAGCCCCTCCTGTGGTGCTTGTGTCTGCATATTTCACTGAGAACACTTTGGCGACAGCCCTGGACAACTTAGAAGGGATAATCGCCAAGTCCTCACAAAAGGACAGAAAGCGAAGCAGATCTCCTGTTGTTTTAGATCTCCTTTCAGAGAAATCTGAGGATGAGGAGGATGTGGATGGTGTAGCTCCATCAGGGGATGAGGAGTCGGAGGGATCAGGGATATCAGAAGTAGGGATGAGCCGAACACCCCCCGGTTCGGTTCGCACCAGAACCTGCGAACGGACCGAAAGTTTGCGCAAACTTTAGAACCCTATTAAATACATTGGACTTAAACGTTCGAAATCAAAAGTGCTAATTATAAAGGCTTATATGCAAGTTATTGTCCTAAAAAGGGTTTGGGGACCCAGGTCCTGCCCCAGGGGACATGTATCAATGCAAAAAGAAGTTTTAAAAACTGACGTTTTTTCGGGAGCAGTGATTTTAATGTTGCTTAAAGTGAAAAAAGAAGGGAAAGATTCCTTTAAATATCGTACCTGAGGGGTGTCTAAAGTATGCCTGTGAAGTGCCACGTGTTTAGAACTGTCCCTGCACAAAATGACATTTCTAAAGGGAAAAAAAAGTAATTTAAAACTGCTTGCGGCTTTAATGTCTGGTCCCGGGCAATATGGATGAAAATCATTGCGAAAAATGGCATGGCCACCCCCCTACCAGCCCCTTTGGGTCTTGTATGGATATTAAGGGGAACCACGCACCCAAATTAAAAAAAGGCCCAATTTAATCTGAACAGCAGAATACAGGTGGTGCAAACAAGACAGGAACTGTAGGTTTGTTCTGAAGTAGAATCTGTTTGTAATTTGGAACCGGTACATTTTTTAAGTGTAGCTCCAGCCAAAAAATCTATTTTTAAGCCTTTTGGAAAACATAGTGAAGGATTATCGCCCCTGTAACATTTGTTTTGCTGTCTGTGCACCTGTTCAGCTCTCTGCCTGTGGTTTTATTATGAGAACACCACAAATTGTATTCAGGTTCCTTTAAGTGAACGCTGTGCAAAGAACATAAGTACACTGCATGAAATTATTGCAGCTCCCTGCCTGTGGTTTTATTATGAGAACACCACTAACTGTATTCGGGTAAACTTTAGGTGAACGCTATGCAAAGCACACAGTACACCAAGTGAAACACTGACTGCAGCTAGCACAATCACCTGCCTGCCTGTCACAGTATAGAGAATAACAGGAACAGATCTAGCTAAACTGAATACAGTGTATAAATATATATACAACACCTAGGATGCATATATATCCTCTACACACTGTAACTGCAGCTAACTGACTCGCCTACCTGCTCTATCTAACTCAAATCAAATTACATTGTTTCTGTCTCTTTACTTTAAACAACTCCAACACACTACACAAGGCTGCCAAGCCCGCGGCCTTATATAGTGTGGGGCGTGTACTAAACCCCCTGAGCCATAATTGGCCAAAGCCACCCTGGCTTTGGCCAATTACGGCTCTCTGTTCAGACAGCGCTGTGATTGGCCAAGCATGCGGGTCATAGTGCATGCTTGGCCAATCAGCCAGCAATGCACTGCGATGCCGCAGTGAATTATGGGCCGTGACACGCCACTCGAATTTGACGCAAACGGCCCATAATGTTCGATCTTCGTCGAACGATCGAACAGCCGATGTTCGAGTCAAACATGGGTTTGACTCGAACACAAAGCTCATCACTAATCGGAAGAACCTTTTTCTGCTTCCCAGGTTCTGAAATTGCAGGTGCAATGTTATGCTGAATCAGTACGCTCTACATTCAAGTTACCCTCTTCGGAGTTACCTAAATCACCTGTCTCCTCCCTGGGTTCATTAAAATCTCCACAGGCTGCTTGTGCCTTTCCGATTCATCCTTTATTGGAGAATCTGATTTACGCAGACTGGAAACATCCAGATAAGCGTTTCTCTCCTCCTAGGAGGTTTGAAGTTCTTTATCCTATGGAGGAGAAGTTTACCAAGAAGTGGAGTCTGCCTTCTGTGGATTCAGCTATCTCTTGTGTAAATAAAAGCTTAACTTGTCCGGTGGACAATGCTCAGGTGTTTAAAGATCCTTCTGAGAAGAAGTTGGAATCTTTACTAAGGTCTTCCTTTCTCCTGGCAAGCTCAGTAACCCAACCTGCTGTGGCGGCAGTTGGTATATGTCAGGTTTTAAAGGATCAGGTGAAACAGGGGCTGAAAGATCTGCCTCCGGAGCAGATAAAATTTTGGGAGAATATGCCCAGGGCCTTATGTTTTACAGTGGATGCCATTAGAGATTCTATTCAATAGGCATCTCGCCTTACGCTTTGGCTAAAGCATTGGTCAGCGGAAGCTCCATGCAAAAAACTTTTGGCCAGTTTCCCATTCCATGGCGAACGCCTCTTTGGGGATGATTTGGAAAAGTATATTCAAAAGATATCGAGTGATAAAACGGCTCTGTTGCCAGAGAAGAAGAAAAACAAGAGTCCTTGTTTTAAACGTTCTCTCTCCCCGGCTCCTGGTAGATCTGTCTCCAGCCAGTGGTGACAGCATTTTCAGCCAGCCACAAAGGCTAAAGAAGGCCAGGCTCAGAAGAACAAGAAGCTGTGGGGTTCAAGAGCTAACAAGCAAAACCCCAAAGCCTCTTTGTGAAGAGGCGCCCCTGCTCGGCCGAGTGGGGGGGACGGCTTCCTCAGTTTTCAGCGGCATGGCAGACAGATATCCAGGACAAGTGGGTAGTATCCACAGTATCCCTAGGGTACAAACTGGAATTTCGAGAGATCCCATCTTCTCAGTTCCGAAGTTCAAGGCTCTCCAAAGATCCACTAAAAAGAGGTTCAAAGGATTGGATCTCTTGCTGTCTCAAGGGGTGATCACAGAAGTACCCCTAAAAGAGCAAGGTTCAGGGTTTTATTCAAACCTCTGTGATTCCAAATCCAAATGGAGACGTCAGACCCATCCTGGATCTAAGATCTCTAAATCAGTTTCTGAACATTTGCCATTTCCGAATGGAAACTATTCGATCCGTGGTCGCCACCTTACGAGGCAGAGAATTTATGGCGTCTATAGACATCAAGGACGCATATTTACATGTGCCTATCCATCCCGCTCACCAAAAATTCTTAAGGTTCGCAGTAGAACATCGTCACTTCCAGTTTGTGGCTCTGCCCTTTGGTGTGGCTACCGCGCCCAGAGTGTTTACAAAGGTGTTAGCCCCTCTGTTGGCAAATCTGAGGACACAGGGCATAGCGGTAACAGCCTATCTAGACGATCTACTTGTGATAGATCAGTCAGTGATAGGATTAGATCACCTCTGTGCTCACTACAGTAAAGTACCTGGAGCATTTAGGATGGATCGTAAACCTACAGAAGTCCTCTCTACAAGCCCAAAGAAGGGTAGAGTATTTGGGCATGATCATAGACACAGCCCAAAGCAGGGTATTACTGCCAGAGCCAAAGATCAAGTCTCTAAAGGACCTGATCCACAAGGTCAAGGCAAAGAAGGGGCCGTCTATTCGCCTTTGCATGAGGCTATTAGGGAAGATGGTGGCCTCCTTCGAGGCTGTCCATTACGTCCCGTTTCATTCGAGACTACTTCAAGGCAGTATCTTAGCCGCCTGGAACAGGAAGATCCAAGCTCTGGATTTACCCATGCACCTGTCTCCACAAGTGCGCCAAAGCTTCAGTTGGTGGTTAAAAAACAAAAACTTGCGGAAAGGAAGATCCTTTCTCCCAGTCACCTGGAAGGTGGTGTCTACGGATGCCAGCCTATTTGGCTAAGGAGCAGTGTTAGAAGAAGCTTCAGCCCACGGAACCTGGGCCAAGACCGAAGAGAGCCTGCCCATCAACATACTGGAAATTCGGGCAGTATATCTAGCCCTCAAAACCTAGACACACAGGTTACAGGGCCACCCTGTTCAGATTCAATCTGACAATGCTACTGCAGTAGCTTACATCAATCACCAAGGAGGCACCCGCAGTCAGGGTGCTCAGAAGTAGGTGAATCAGATTTTGGCATGGGCAGAAGATCATGTTCCTTGTCTCTCTGCAATCTTCATGCCAGGGGTAGAAAAGTGGCACGCAGACTGAGTTGCCAGCAGCTGTCACCAGGAGAGTGGTCTCTCCACCCCCATGTCTTTCAGGCCATATGTCAGAAATGGGGGACCCCGGATGTAGACCTGCTAGCTTCCAGGTTCAACAGGAAGTTGGACAACTTTGTATCCAGGGTGAGAGATCCTCTGGCCCATGGATCGGATGCTCTAATAATTCCCTGGAGTCAGTTCTCACTGATCTATGCATTTCCTCCGATCCCTCTCTTACAAAGGCTACTTTGCAGGATCAAGAAGGAGGGAATTCCAGTAATCCTAGTGGCCCCAAATTGGCCCAGAAGGCCCTGGTACACCGAGATCATAAAGATGGCAGTAGGAAGACCTTGGAAGCTTCCGCTTCATCACAACCTGCTGTCGCAGGGTCCAGTGTTCCATCCTTCCTTGCAAAAGCTAAATTTGACGGTCTGGCTACTGAGACCCACATTTTGAAGAAACGAGGGATCTCAGGTCCAGTTCTTTCTACACTCATTAATGCTAGAAAGCCAACATCCAGACTTATCTACTATAGAGTCCGGAAGGCATATGTTTCCTGGTGTGAAATCAGAAGATGGAATCCTCAGAAGTATGACAGAAGACTCGCCTTTTGCCAGTTAGGAGTGGATATAAAATTAGCCCTTAGAGCCGATATTTGACCCTTGATGGCACTATCAGTCTCTTTTCAAAGACCGCTGGTATCTCATTCCCTAGTTCGGGCTTTCATTCAGGGGGTACTGCGGATCAATCCGCCAGTCAAGTCTCCCTTGTGCCCATGGGATTTGAATTTGGTATTGTCAGTATTGCAAAAGCAACATTTTAAACCTATTCGCCATATTCCTTTGATCCTTTTGAGCAGAAAATTGGCCTTTTTGATTGCTATCTCTTCTGATAGGAGAGTATCAGAATTAGCATCTCTTTCTTGTAAAGAGCCTTATTTAATTTGTCACAAAGACAAAATTGTTCTACGACTCCATTCTACCTTTTTACCAAAGGTGGTGTCGGTGTTTCATTTGAATCAAGATATTGTTCTGCCGCCTTTTTTTCCTGATCCGTGGATAGTGGAGGAAAAGTTATTGCACTCTCTAGATGTAGTGAGAGCAGTAAAAGCGTATCTACAGGCAACCGCTCAGATACGTAAAACAGATGTTTTGTTTATTTTGCCAGATTGGCCCAAGAAAGGACAAGCGGCATCAAAATCCACCATTTCCAGGTCGATTCAACAAGTAATTATTCAAGCTTATGGTTTAAAGAACAGGATTCCTCCTTTTTCTGTTAAGGCACACTCTACCAGGGCGATAAGTGCTCATGGGCTGTGCATCACCAGGCTTAGATGACTCAAATCTGTAAAGCTGCTACTTGGTCTTCAGTCCATACGTTTTCCAAATTCTATGCAGTAGATGTGAAAGGACATGAGGATGCCGCCTTTGGGTGTAGTGTGCTGCAGGCAGCAGTATAGGACTTCTTGTCCGTAAGCGGCCTGCTTGATCTGTGTCTCCCACCCTTCATTGAGCATTGCTCTGGGACATCCCATTATGTAATGACTGGCTCTGTGTCCCGTGGTGTACGATAAAGAAAATAGGATTTTTATAACAGCTTACCTGTAAAATCCTTTTCTTGGAGTAAACCATGGGACACAGAGGGTCCCCCCCTTCTTATGGGAACCTTACTGCTTTGCTACAAAACTGAGGTACTCCCCTGATGGGAGGGGTTATATGGAGGGGAACTGTCTTCAATTGGTTGTGCCAGTTTCCAATCACCACTGGTGACCCTTTACCCATTATGTAATGACTGGCTCTGTGTCCCGTGGTGTACTCCGAGAAAAGGATTTTACAGGTAAGCTGTTATAAAAAAAAAAAAAAAAAAAAATAGGATTTTTGTACTCACCGTAAAATCCTTTTCTCTGAGTTCATGGCTGGACACAGCCTTAATCTTGACAAAGTGGGGTATTGGCCTTCATTCAGAAGTGACTAGGCAGAATGTGTTAACAACATCAAAGCTGAACAGCCCTGCCCAGGGGACGGTCCTACTGGCTTTATACCCTCAGCAGCTCAGTTCGTCAAAATCAGTACAAACTTAAAAAGGAGGGGTGGGTACTGTGTCCGTCCATGAACTCAGAGAAAAGGATTTTAGGGTGAGTACAAAAATCCTATTTTCTCTTTCGTTCATGGACGGACACAGCCTTAATCTTGACAAAGTGGGACGTCCCAAAGCAGTGTCAAAAAACCGAGGGGTGGGAACAGCATAAAATTAAACTTCACTCCAAAACAGAGTTCCTCAACTGAGGAGTTGTAACTCTAAACAGCCGCCTGCAAAACTTTGCGGCCGAAGAAGCATCCAAAGATGCACTCACATCAACTTGTAAAGTTTAGTGAAAGTGTGAACGGACGACAGCAGGTCCTCTCGTAGCGGTAGACGCCAAGGGACGTCTGCTATACAAGCCCCACTGAGGTAGTGGAGGGCGGACCAGAGGGGCCGCATGCCGAACCCCCTGTACAAACGTTCTCACTAGAGAGTGAGCCGCCAGGGGTCATTGAAAAAAGACAGCCAGGGCAGATAGCTGCCCCTTAATTGTACTTAAAGCAAACTTTTGGTCCGCCCCACACTGTAAGAACAGCAGGACTCTGGAAACCAAATAAGTACACAGATGCCACCTCATTTCCTCACAAATGGATATGTAGGTCTTCCAAGTGCGATGGTAAATCTTCCTAGAGGACGATTTCCGAGCACTCCTCATGGTAGAGATCACCGAGTCTGACAGGCCCCGGTCTCTTAGCACCTGGCTCTCAATAGCCATGCTGTTAAAGCCAGTGACTGTAAAACAGGATGGCGTATGGGACCTTGCCACAGCAGGCCCTTTCTTAGTGGTAGACGCCAGGAGGCCTCTGCTACCAGATGCACTAGATCGGCGTACCAAGGACGCCAAGGCCAATCCAGAGCAATTGGGATCATTGGAATCCTCTCTGCCTCCAGTCTGCGAAGCAGATGAGGAAGGAGCTTCAGAGGAGGGAAGGCATAGATTAGCCGGTACTGACTCCACGGTGCCACCAACGCATCTGCCCATGGGTCTCTTGACCTGGCCACAAACCTCAATACCTTCCCATTGAGTCGAGAAGCCAGGAGATCGACATCTGGTGTGTCCCATCTTTGGAAGAGGAACTGAAACACATCCGGGTGCAGAGACCATTCTCCTTGGTCCAGCATCTGGCGACTCAGGTAATCCACCTGCCAGTTTTCCACGCCCGGAATGTATACGGCCGACAGGGACGGTACGCTCCTTTCTGCCCACCTTAGGATGTGAGCGACCTCCAATGCTGCAGCTGAGCTTCTTGTTCCTCCTTGATGGTTGACATATGCCACCGCTGTGGCGTTGTCCGACTGGATCCTGACTGGACGCCCCTGTAGCCTCTGAAACCATGTGGAGAGGCACAGCCTGATCGCCCGGAGTTCCAGGACATTGATCGGCAAGTGAGATTCCTCCTGGGTCGACTGAACCCCCCCCCCCCCCAACCGGTAAGGCTGGCGTCCGTCATGACCACCATCCAGTAAAAAGGAAGGAACAACTTCCGGGACAGAAGTGCCGGTGATGTCAGCCACCAAACTAGGGAGGTCCTGACTAGGTGGCTCACCCGGATTTGACAATCCAGGGATGATGGGAACTTGTCCCTTCTGCAACACTCGCGTGTGAAATTTCACATACGGTACCGCCTCGAAGGAGGCTACCATGAGGCCGAGGACTCGCATGCAAAAAATCGGCATGACGACCATCTTTGGAATGTCAACTGCCGCACTGCAGCCCGAAGGGTCTGCAACTTTCCCATAGGGAGAAAAACTCAGAATCAACCCCAGATACACTAGGAGTTGAGTCGGTACCAATACGGACTTGAATGTTCAGCACCCAACCAAAATATCGGGGGATTTGACAGGTTATAGACACGCTCACCTCTAATTCTGAGCTTGAAGTGGCCAGATCGTCCAAGTAGCCCACGATAGCGATGCCACGCTGTATTAGTAGGACCAGAATCGGGGCAAGCACCTTGGTGAACACCGTCGGTGCCGATGCCAGGCCAAAGGGGAGAGCCACAAATTGGTAGTGGTCTTCCCGGCCGCAAAGCGCAGACATCTCCGATGCCGGGTGCATATGGGGAGATGCAAGTATGCGTCCTTGATGTCCAAGGATGCCAGAAAATCCCCTGGATGGAGGGCAGCGACAACAGAGCGAACCAACTCCCTCCGGAATCTTTGTACATTCACAAAGCATTTGAGGGCCCTGAAAGCCAAGATTGGATGAACCCCCCCTCCTTCTTTGGTACTACGAACAGATTTGAGTAAAACCCCTGAAACTGTTCCTGTACTGAAACAGGAATGTTCACGCCGCATATCAGCAGGTCTTGAACCGCCCCATATAGGGCTTCCCGACGAGTCGGCTGAAGCTGGCGGTTGGAGGGGAAAAATAAATAATAAATCTGTTCGGTGGGCAAGAGAGAACTCTATCGTGTACCCTGAGGAAACTACTTTGCAAACCCACCGGTCGGAGATCTGTGATGTCCACCAGGTCGCAAATTCGCGAAGACATCCCCCCTACCCGAGAGATGGGTGGGGACAGACCTTCACGCGGACGTAGATTTGTTCGCAGGCTTGTGAAACCAGGGACGCTTCTGTCCCTCAGCAGGCGCTTTATTGGCCTGGGATCGTTTACTTGCCGCACCAGGCGGACAAAAAACACGCTTGTGCGCGGTGAAGGAGGACCTAGCCTACGGCGTGGCTCCTTACCCTTTTTGGATTGTGGGAGCAGCGTGCCCTTACCTCCTGTGGCATCCTTAATAATGTCATCCAGGGATGCTTCAAAAAGTCTGTCGCCCTTAAAAGGACAAAACCATCAGGGCCTTCTTGGAAGATTGGTCCACCGACCAACCTTTTAGCCAGAGCAGACGGCGTACACCACTGCATAGCTTGAGGCTCCGGACAGCAGAGGAATAGTGTCCAAGGCTGATTCGCAGACAATTTTAAGGCCCTGCATCAACTGGTCGGCCATAGCCACCTCGTCCGAGGGAGCCTCATGTGCTTTAAACCCATGGAGCAGCATTTTTTTTCCCCTTCAGTGAGTGTCTGAGACACCAGGGCCCCAACCACCATTGGGCACACAGCCAAGCCCACCTTCTGTGGTTTGTCCCACTCCTTGTATAAAAGCGTGTCTATATAAGACACACAAGGAAACACCTTAGCAGTGCGGGTCGGCTTTACTGAACACGAAAGGGACCAACGCCTCTGGCGTTTCTGCAGGCTCCTCTATCTTTAGACTATCCCGCACTGTGGTGATAACGTCACCTATCAGAGCCTTTTTGCGTGCTGACCCGGACACGGAGACATCCTCACGGTCCACATCCTCTGATACGTCAGAACCAGGGCCATGAGCCGTAGCTGGGCCTGGCTCTGCATCAGAGTTGTCCCCATAAGATGGTGGGGGAGGGGGCACTTTTTACCCCCCCCCCCGTGTTCCCACGCGCCGCTTCCACCTTGGCAACAAACCAGGGCACCGACATAGTGGGTGCAGGAGAACCAGATGCCAATTCAGGTGTATCAGGGGGAGAAGCGTCTGCTTCTGATGCCATGCTGACCCACGCACCTGACACAAGGACTCCGGTCAAGGTACCAATGGTGTGGACCGTGAGAAAATGGCTACCGTGCGGCAGATAGAGGCCAAAACCGCCGCGGGCCACAAGAACATGGCCGCCAAGCGCAGATAGAGGCCAAACACAGCGTGGATCATAGGCAAAATGGCCACAGAGCAGCAGATCGAGGCAAAACACAGCGCGGGCCACAAGAACATTGCCGCCAAGAGCAGATAGAGGCCAAACACAGCGTGGACCACAGCCAAAATGGCCGCAGACAGCATGGAGGAGAACACACAGGTAAGCAAACTTTTCATGGCAGCTCATAAAATTTGTTTAGCGGACGTACAGTGCAGTTCCCACCCAGGTGAACCCCCGGCCCCAGCAGCCAGCCTAGCTCAGAGAGGCTAGGGAGGAAAGGAAGGATAGAACCCCTTACTCGACCTCCCTGGGAATGCCCAGCTATGTTCTGCCAAAGCAGGGGATTACCACTTACCCTTCCTGCGTGGATTGTGCTGGAAGCATCCCAGACAGACCATCTTCCGCATGGTGACAGAGGTGACTGTCAGCCCGGCTGCTGCGACTCGGCCCTATAGACCAGTCATATGCATGCCCTGGAGCGTGTAGCTCATCGGCCACCCGTAGAGCGACGGGCATGTCGTGTACGACCCAGCACGTAGCTACGGTCGGCACACGCTCGATGGCCGAAACTTGGGAGACTACAAGGATCGAGCCTGTCACCCAGTCGGCAGTTGATCGAAGATCACAGGAACAAAAATAAAATTTAAAATAAACCTCCAGGTCTATGGGCCCGAAGGGAGCCAGGTCTTCTCCTTAGCTAGGCAGAAAAAAAACTGGAGCTGCTGAGGGGATATAGCCAGTAGGACCACCCCCTGGGCGGGGCTGTTCAGCTTTGATGTTGTTAACACATTCTGCCTAGACACACCTGAATGAAGGCTAATACCCCACTTTGTCTAGATTAAGGCTGTGTCCGTTCATAAAACAAAAGAGAAAATCCAATTTTTTTTGCCTATAGCATCACCACTGTCCTTAATGTGGAACAATACTCACCTTGGATCCAGCATCCCAAAGCTCCCAGCCAGCTTCTGGGTTTTGATTGCTGGCTGCTTTCATTGGCCAGCTGAGGGTGACATCAGCTTCAGCATTTCTGAATGTCTACAGTAAGCTGCATGCGCACAGGTCACTGTACACATGTAGATAAGTAACTTTAATGCGGAACAGACAAAAATACTGCCTGTTCAACCACTTTGTTTTTAGCTAAAGTTCCACTTTAGGTGGTTAAATAGTACTGAGAATTAAACTTTGCAGGTCCCTTTAAACCCGATCACCAGTTTTATTGTCCCTTTTAACTATTTAGTTTGGACCAAATTAGCCCAAAGAAACCATTTCCTACACCACCAAGTGTGCCCTCAGCTACATACAGTATACAGCCATGTGTTTCACCATTGAGATGAGAACTTCCCATCTCAAACCTGGCACAAAATTAAGGCACGCTATGCACCGCTCAGCCATTCATGGATAGCATTGTATTCTCTGCATTGAATACACAGATTGGTTGAATCAGAGATCATGATGTCATCTGCTCATGCCTCAGCCAATCAGAAGAAGCTTTGTATTCATTCAGCTGCTTATAAATGGCCGTGCAGCACTTAGCCCAAATCAATTGAGAGACAGGAAGTTCTCATCCAACAGTGGGAACACAAGACTGTATTGTATGTTTACAGAGTCTACAAACAGTGTATACAGCATGCCTTGCTGCTACACGTTAGTGTAGAAAATTAATTTGGGGCAGCCTGGCCTAAATTAACTAGTAAAAGGTACTGTAAACCTGGAAATAAATTGCATGTCAAATTACATTGCTAAATGTTAGCCTAACCATGCTCTTAAAAGACCAGTGATCATGTATTATACTGCTGCGGGGGAAATCCCAGTCACTTTAAAGAGAAAGTTTGTCCAGATTTCACTGGACTGCATGCTATCTGCACAGGTTTCGTGAATTAAAATTATTGCTCACCTAGGGAATCCACAGGTTAGAACACTTTTCCCCCATGCTAAAGCTGGCCACACACTGACTAAAATGTGGCCAGATTAACAGGGATTGGCCAAAAATCAATGCGAGATTTCTCCTGCTTGACAGAAGTTGACATCTTCTCAAAAAAGGGACATGCTGGAAAACATTTGTTGATCTGAGGCTGCGGCCACTGATCATTGTATTCTCCTCACAGCAGTAAGTCCTGCTGTCAGAATACAATGTCTGGGTGGGCAGGATTTAAAATAAACCAAAAAAAAAAAAAACGCCCATCTAGCTAGCTTAAGAATTTGTCACCCGGAAATGTTAATAAAAAGGGCAGAAGTTGTTTCCTGATGGATTACTGCACTTATGCGGAATGAATATAGGGACAGCAGAATTCTAGTAAGAATACATATGGCTCTTGAATTTAGATATTTCTTGTATAAAAGTTCCATTAATACAAACCAAAAGGGGGGAAATAAAAAAAAAAAAGCCACACAAGCTACTGCTTTTTATTTTATGAAAAAAAAGAAGCTTTGTAACAAGCAGAACTGTCAGGTAGAAAAGTACAAACGTGCTATTAACTATACATTGTAACAGGCAACTTGTAAAACAGATTTACAAAAGTTTTAAAATGTGCACTCCAAGAAGTAGAAAATGTACTGTATACATTCCTGATCTTATATTTAAGATTGCAGTAAATAAAAAAGGTTTTTGTATTTACTGCAAACAGGTAAGGCTTTGTGGAATTTCCTTGTCACTTTACACAGGAAATGCACTTCAGGTTTTGGACCAGTACATTTTGCTCAAAGATAATGCTATTTAGAAAGTTCTGAGGAACATGTACAGTATTTTATAATGAAGGCAGTGAGCTCCCCAAATGGACCAACAGTACAGCAAATAATCATAGCATTCAATTTTCCTGAGTGTAATGTGCGATACTTTACAACATTTAGGGCATTAAGCAAAGTTCTTGGGATGATAGCGTCGTTCAAACTGAGCCACATCAAATTTCCTCTTGCATCCTTGATAGTTCATGAATCGGATTTTGCCAAAAACAGCTCTCTCAGCCCAGCCCTGATCATGAATTCCACAAATAGACCACATACAGCCTGTAGAAGAAATGTTTTAATTGTAGAATTAGGGTAAGTCATACAACTCAATCACCGCTTTTAGCAACACTGTGCTGAAAAGGTAATTTTAAAAACAATAAAAATTACAAAAAAGTATTTGTACTCCCCTTAAAAATTTTGTCCATTGAAGGATGACACAGGAAGTATTTCAAAATCATAGAGGTTTGTAGGATCTTAATCTGGTTCTCTCAGCTTTAGAAACTGCACTTTAAACTTGATCGAGACATTTCTCCCAACACTCACCGACAAGGTGATTTTCAATGTAGCCATTACCTGCGAGGCGAATATCTGCACTGGCTGTTTTATGCTGCAAGGAACACTTTCTGGTTTTCCTAAGGGAGAAGGTCTTTTTGAGATCCAGGACTTTCTTCTTGCCTAAAAAGGTAGTTTCTGCCTTTCAACTCAACCAGGACACTGTACTTCCCTCTGTGTGACTCCAGGTCACTGAAAGGAAATTTTCCTTTATTACCTGGATGTGGTTCAGGCTGTGAGACTCTACTACTGCTTTCAGGAAGATGGATTTATTCTTTGTCATCCCAGGTGGACTTCAGAAAGGTAGGCCAATTTCTCATTCCACCATCTCCAGGTGGCTCAGGCATCATCCAAGCTTATGGTCCCAATAATCAAAATGTCACCTTTCCCTGACAAGGCACACTACTAGATCTAAGAGTGCTTTCTGGCATCAAGCAAAGGTTTACCTGATTTTCAAAGCTTCCACTTGGTCTTCTGTTCACTTGTTCTTTAAAAAAAAAAAAAAGTCTACCAGCTGGACATTTTGGCATCTTCTAATGTCAGCTTTGGATGTAAAATAATCTAGGAGACTTTCTGAGCTGCACCCAGTTCCCCATTATCTGTTATTTTTTCAGGTCTGTTACCTTTGCTTGTGTTGCCCAGCCATCAGTTGGATGTCCCAAAAGTGAAAGACTTCCTGTGTTCCTCAGTGGACAAAAAAGAAAAAGAAAAAATTGGATTTTTGTACTTGCCCCTTTTTTTGGAGGCCATTAATGTTCAACCCCTCTGTGTCTGTAGATGGCAGTATAACCCAGAGGTGAAAAACATCCTATATCCCTCAATGAACTCAGAGAAAAGGATATATTACAGGGAGTACTAAAATACTATTATATCAACACTTTTATTTAAAAAAGTAGAGAATTTCCTTTAATACTCTTTCTACATGCACATCTTATTCAGTTGAATTTGAGCCATAACTCTTTTATTGCTGTCTCTGCCCCTTTTTGTGTGTTTGCACTTCATTTTTTATTTTTCTCCTCCATCTTTTCAATTCATTCCGGTCATAACATAAGTGAAAAGAGAAATCTCTTTAACAGGGACAAAGACAGCAATAAACAATTCTAAAAGTGTGGAAGGATCAGAATCCGGGGCATTGCTCCTCGTTGAAGAGCTTCCTCTTGTTCCCTGTACAGGCAATGGGTGTTAAAGACAGAAAGTATCTTTAACCACTTTCTGACCGATGTACGCATACATGCAACCTCGGGAAGTGGTGGGATAGTTGGATGATAGCTACAGTCATCTCCCAGATACAATTCTTTAGATCTGGCGGTGGACTTTTTAGTAAAAGTTGTCAGAGCTGCTAGAAATCCATTCGTTCACTTTTACAAGCAGCGGAAGGGCCCCCTATTTCCAGATTGTCCCCATCCCATCGGGGAGCCTGTGTGATAGCAATAAAGTTGATCTGTATCTACATACATACACTTTGTTTTTTTAAGCCCCTCCCTCCCCCGCACACAAAATGCATATGTAGGTCCAGCACACATATGTAAATGGTGATCACACATGCAAGGTATCACTCCGAGTGCAATAATTCTAGCACCAGACCTTCTGTGTAACTTTAAATTGGTATCCTGTAGTGCCACCTATGGATCATTTTATGTACTGTAGATTGTTGCTGTTCTACAAGCAATTTTAAACAGGTGGCATGTTCAGTATCTATTTACATCACCTTCTATATTTTACAAAAAAAAAAAAAAAAACTATTATATTGTGTTTGTGTGCACTAAAATTCATTAAAGTGTATTTTAAAAAATGGCTGCGCACATATTGTGCGTCAACTTTTTTTTTGCAAAAACCACCATTTTATTCCCCATAGCCTCTGCTTAAAATATATATATATATATATATAAAAAAGTAATAAGTAATTTTCTAGCATAAATAAATAAAATGCAGACTTTTACATGTATGAGAGAAATGTCAGAATTGGCCTGGGCAGGTAGCGGTAATGGTGACAGACAGATTGTAAAGCTTGACAGAGACACTAACCCTTTTGCACATAAAATATAAGGAAAAGTGTGTATGACAGATATATATATATATCTCTCTCAATCTCAAAATGGGGTAATTTACATCAAACTTTAGAAAGACTGCAAAGTACATTCTCACCTACGTATCCATTAGGGTCCCGCCCATCTAGTTCATACCGATCATTGAGATAAATGGTAAACTTAAGAGCCTCCTCTGGAGAATTAGTCCACTCAAGGATTTTCTTAGCCCAATACATACGAAGGAAGCCGTGCATCTTTCCTTCATGAACCATTTGCAACTGTGTTAAAAAGAACAAAACAAAAAACATCATTCAATATACAAGATTTTTCATTCATGCAACACTGAAACACGACAGTTAGCTGCTAACAGCAGCTTTAGTAAGCTGCAAAATATTAACCACTTAAGGACCGGAAGGATTTACCCCCCTTAAAAGCAGAGTTCCACCTAAAAATGGAACTTCCGCTTTAAGTGTTGGTAAGCCCCTGACATGCCACATTTGGCATGTCATTATTTTGGGGTGGGGGGGGGGCACCCAGCTCCCACTCCCGCCGTCAGAAGGAAGATCACCTCTCCCCCCCCCTCCCTGCAATGTTTTGGTTCCAGAAGATTGCCTGGCCATTCACAGCACGGCTCGCTCTGTGAAGCCACAGCCAGGCGCCCACATTTAAAATGCCGGCCCTGGGGAGAAGAGCGGGGCTTCGTACGCCCGCATCGCTGGACGTGGGACAGATGAGTGTTCGATTATTAAAAGTCAGCAGCTACACTTTTTGTAGCTGCAGACTTTTAAAGGGGTGGAACTCCACTTTAATGGCCAGGCCATTTTTTGCAATACGGCACTGCGTTACTTTAACCGACAACTGCACGGTCGTGCAATGCTGTACCCGAATAAAAATTGATGTCCTTTTTTTCCCCCAGTTGTTTTGGGACCAGTGACATTATTACAGTAATCAGTGCTATAAATATGCACTGATCACTGTATAAATGACACTGGCAGTGAAGGGGTTAACATCAGGGACAACAGAGAGATCAGTCTTCTTGCATAGCAGGAAGACAAGATCCTGTGTCATCCCCTGTCAGAACGGAGATCTGTCTTGTTTACATCGGCAGATCCCCATTCTGTCTCTGTGGGGAATGATCGCGGGCAGCCCCCCCCACTGGCCAATTGGTGCGCGCCCACACAGGCTGGTGCACAAAACAATGGCAGGTGGTTGGCAAAGGCTGTTTTTCTTTTTCTTTTTTCCCCTATAAAAACATGTTACACTTACCTGCTCTGTTGCAGTGGATTTGCACAGAGCAGCCTGGATCCTCCTCTTCTCAGGTACCTCTTGTGATCCTAGCCCCTCCCTCCTATTCAGTGCCCCCACAGCATGCAGCTTGCTATGGGGGCACCTGAGCTGAGTCACAGCTCCCTGTGTCCAATCAGACATTGAGTCCCAACCCAGCCCTGCCCCCTCTCTTCCAATTTGCTAGTTGAATTTGATGGACAACAGCTGGAGCCAATACTGTGTCTCAGCCAGCCAATCAGGAAGGAGAATCTCGGACTGCTGAGACACGCGTGGACATTGCTGGACAGAGGAGGGACCAGCAAGTATTAGGGGGGCTGCTGCACACAGAAGGCTTTTTATCCTAATGCATAGAATGCATTAAGATAAAAAAAAAAACTTCTGCCTTTACAACCCCATTTAAGTTAGCCACAGAGCTCTTTCCCGATTGAAAGCAATGGCCGAGTTCTCTGGTGTAACCTAAACTCTGAGGACTCTAAATGAGTACACCATATTGGCTGAGAGAGCCACCATCCTGTTGGTAGTGTTGAATGCCACCTTTAATCCCCTATTCTGTTAGTAACCATGGAAAGGTCGCTCTGCCTGGAGAAGGGGATACTCTGGAGCAAGCTTAACAGGAGACACACCGATTCCATAGGGCTGGTGTGGGGGCTTGGTACCTTGCACTATTCAAGTAGGGGGATGCCTCCACTTTGATTATTAACAAGCAACTAGGAAAACGGGACTCTAAAAGGATTTACATATGTTCTTCTGGGACTGTCTTCCCTTTTCCCAAACCCCCTTTCTGCAGAAGGCAGCTTTTCTGGTCTATTTTCCTTATGGTTTGCCGATATCCCCCTCATGGAACATTTGCCGATTTGTGTCCTGTGCTCCCACAATGCATTTAAAAAGGAGAAGTCCAGCCTGAGCTCGTTTGGCTAAGCTTCTCCTATGGGTAACAGACGTGCAATTAGTTTTGCACTCCTGTGACCAGTTTTCAGCAGAGAGCGATCTGAAGTCCACTCTCTGCTGACATCACAGGAATCAGTCCAGGCACCGCATCATCATGATCCGCCAGGTGCCTGGACTGATGCCTGTCTCGGGCTCTCAGCAGGCCACTGAGAGCTTGAGACGGCCACTGCCTGCCCCTCCACAGCTCAGCGCTCCAATGAGCGTGGAGGAGCAGAGGGTAGAGCTGCTGACTGACAGGCAGCAGCTCTCTGCTCAGGTAATAGAGAACCAAGCTATCGGCAGTGTTCGATGGCTCGGTTCTCAGTGCATAGACTCCGGGGGACAGAGGCAACATCAGTCCAATGCTGCATCCACCTAGGTAAGCATGATGGGTTTAAAAAAAAAAAAAAAAAAAAAAAAAACCCACACTTCTCTTTTAAAAAGGTATCTACCCAAACAGAAGAGCCCCCCCCCCCCCCCCCTGCCGACCTAATAATTGTTTACATATGCAGCATCTACAGTTCTCTTCTGAAGAAGCCATATTACGGTGAAACATGTCATCTGTAAAGAGGTTTCTTTTAGCAAAACTTTGGGGTGTGGTGCCTTGGGATTCTCAGGTACTCAGCCATTTTTGTAATACGACCATGGAAAGGGATATTCTGCCCACCCTTTTACTACAGTGTAAGGTAGCTTCTTCGCACCCACTGCTCCTATCTGCAAGCAACATGCTGTTCACATTGCGACTAATCCTTGCTGCTGCCTCTATTGACCAGGTAGGCCTACAGCGTCCCGTTTAAAGAATGGACAACGATAGAGGAGTGAGTTGACTCCCCCTTTTGCTTCAACCAGTGAAAAAAGTTATCTACAGTCGAGCTAGATATTATGGGCCAACTTGCAAATATGGTTGCGGATTCTGTAGCCGTAAGAGTAGCTCGAAGTCTTCTCCTACAGATTGACATTTCTACAACTTTAACACCCCTGAGCCTTCTGCTAGGGGTGTGCCGTCTGAGTCTCACAAATCTGTAATTGATTCTTCTATTAAAAGGGGATAGAATGTGATTGGCCCTTTGCCTCGATCTCTGATCAGTTATGTCTGGGGGGATCCGTAGTGGAGAAGGATCTGGGGGTTTTGGTAGATCATAAGCTCAATAATGGAATGTAATGCCAAGCTGCGGTTTCCAAAGCGAGCAAAGTCCTTTCTTGTATTAAGAGAGGTATGGTCTCCAGAGAGAGAGAGATATCATTTTGCCCCTGTTCAAATCATTAGTAAGACCTCATCTGGAATATGCAGTTCAGTTTTGGGCCCCAGTTCTCAAAAAAGGATATTGGGGAACTGGAGAAAGTGCAGAGAAGGGCAACCAAACTGATAAGAGGCATGGAGGAGCTCAGCTATGAGGAAAGATTAGAGGAACTGAATTTATTCACTCTTGAGAAGAGGAGATTAAGGGGAGATATGATCAACATGTACAAATATATAAGGGGTCCATATAGTGAACTTGGTGTTGAATTATTCACTTTACGGTCAACACAAAGGACAAGGGGGCACTCTTTGCGTCTAGAGGAAAAGAGATTTCACCTCCAAATACGGAAAGGTTTCTTCACAGTAAGAGCTGTGAAAATGTGGAATAGACTCCCTGCAGAGGTGGTTCTGGCCAGCTCAATAGATTGCTTTAAGAAGGGCCTGGATTCTTTCTTAAATGTACATAATATAACTGGATACTGACATTTATAGGTAAAGTTGATCCGGGGAATATCCGATTGCCTTTCGGGGGACCAGGAAGGAATTTTTTCCCCTGCTATAGGAAATTGGATCATGCTCTGCTGGGGTTTTTTGCCTTCCTCTGGATCAACTGTGGGTATAGAATTGGGTATATGGTATTGTACGATATTTTTCTTTTTTTTTTTATGGTTGAACTGGATGGACTTGTGTCTTTTTTCAACCTGACTAACTATGTAACTATGTCTGAAGGACACAGGGATCACAGAGCACGCCTGATGGGGAGGCGTGTCTAGGGAGGACATCCATGAATGCTCTCCAAGAACAACAGAGCCACGCTGTAGCTGTCTTTCAGCTATGGTATGGTTTTGAAGTGGTTAAAGTAGAAGTCCAGTCAAATACTACCTGTACTTAAACCTGCTCCAACCCCCATTCAGCTGGGTTAAATAAGTACTCTTACCACCAATGCTGGTGCTGGGAGACAATCATGTGACCAGACTGGACCGCCCTCAGAATAGTTAACTATAAACATTTTTTTTTTACAGGGTAGTTACAATAGGCTTAGAATGGTGATAGGAGCAGGTTTCAGTATAGTTAGTGTCTGACTAGACTTCCACTTTAAGGATCTCATTGATAAAATCCATATTTTCACAATATGGCCCTGCCATGTAAGCTGCTATAGCTATAATGTATAAGGGGACTTGACTCAGGATCCAGCTACAGTCCTTACTGACTCTAGTTTTAGCACACCTAGAGCTTTTGCTTTTAGCCCTAAATTACTGTTTTAACGGTCTCTAGCTGATATTATCTGTCTTATCTTGCAAACAATTCTCCTGTCTGTCAAAATAGAGATTTTTGTGGGTAAAATTGCAGTCTGCAGAACAGAGTGTAAACACGCTTGTTGTACATGCCTTTTGATGGCGAACATCTATTTGATGCTTTGCTTGATAATTTCTTAAGGACTTCACTGGTGGTAAGAGTACTCATTTACCCCAGCCCAAGCCTTAAACCGGCAAATCTTCTCCAGTCTCTGCAGCCATTATTTGGCCAAACGCTTTGTACAGGATATCACTCATGTAACCCCTCCTGTACAGCCTTCTGTGATCCAGCGAGATCTCAATTTGGTTTTGTCAGCTCTTCAAAGACCACCCCTTTGATTCAATTGAGGACATTCCCTTTTCCAATTGCACTCACAAGACTTTGTTCCCGGTCACCATCACTCCTGCAAGATACATGTTTAAGCTGGTGGTCTTATCCTGCAAAGAACCCCTTTTGGTCTTACACAAAGATGAGGTGGCACTAACCCCTTTGCCTCCTTCCTTTTTACAGAGGTTTCAGCCTTTCAGATCCACAAGGACATTTTTCTCCTGTCTTTATGTCTGGCTTCAGCTTATCAGAAGAAAATTTCATTTCACTTTTTGGATGAAGTTTATACTGTACAAGTTCACTTTTAAGTCACAGCTTCCATTAGAAAGATCAAATCTCTGGGTTATCCCTGATGGTTCCCAAAAAGGGCAACTGGCTTCTTGTTCCATCATTTCTAGGTGGCTCAGACAGCTCATTGTCCAAGTTTATGTTTATGGTCTTAAAAATAGAATTCTGGGATAACCCTAAAAATATTCCTTCCTCCACCTAACACCTATAACGAGTAAGTTTGGGTATACATGCATCAAAATGGGGCTGGTTCAGCATATAAAATAAATAAATAGGTCAAATTCTGATCAGTGTGTACCTCTCTGTTTAAAAGGAGCAGATCGTTAGACTGGCTTTTGTCAAAACGTTTTCTAATCAAGGTTTTCTGAGGAGGGACTGGTTGGTGTTCCCGCTGTCAGAATACAGTAGATATACATATACAATATACATGTTTTAGGCATCAGGTCTTCGATTTACACATTTTCTAAGTTACACCAGGTGAATTTCCAGGCTTTAATACCAGTTTTGGACGCAAGGCCCTTTCAGACAGCTCTTTGAATTGCAGGTTGCCCCCATTTTGTTCTGTTTTTGTGCCAGTTACCATCTTTTTTTTGTGCTGTTGCCACGTACCCTCAGTTGGATTGCTTTTGACCATCCCAATTGTCTCAGAGTAACTGAATCCTGTGTCCCTTAAAGATAAGGAAAACATGATCTTTGTACTTATTATTAAATCAGTTTCTTGAATTTCAATAAAGGGACACAGGGACCAACCCATCTGTGTTTGATACACTTCTAAATATTCAAATCATCCTACTGAAAAGGAGCATAACACAAATTGTGTGATTAACTGAATCTGGTGTCTCTTAATGAACTTCAAGAAATGGACAGTAAATTTACAGTAAGTACAAAATCCTGTTTTCATGAAAATTAGGTGGTCCAGCTTTGCCGTCACCTAAAAGCTCTCTATAAAAAAACTCACAAAAGCGAGTTTGCAGCATACAAAGTATGCATCTCCTGATAGAAGAGCTTGTGTGGCCACCTGAGAGCTGTACCAGCAGTAGTATATCCATCAGTAGGGTTATCCCTGCTGGTACGGTCTCCTGAAATGACCCAGACAAAAAGGGGTTTGCTGGTCCTCCAGTTTTGGGGTTAGGCAATGGCCCAACAACCCCATTCTAAACAAAAAAAATAAAAAAAATTCTAAGCAGGAGGTCAATGCCCTTCAAAATTATTATGCCAATAAGTAGGTTTGCACAATGTACACACACAATACTGCTGAGCCTATTAATGCATAGAGATGCATGCACCTTAGGGAGAGGCTGTGCCGTTAGCTTAGATCTGTTATACCTACAGTTGACAACCCATACAGGGTTCTCCAACTGAATCTACAATTCAATACCTGTGCTGCATTCCACAGTGGATCATGAGTCTTCCCATTTTCCAGTTTTTCCAGGCTGTATATATGAGTTCTTTTGTCTTTTTCATGAACTTTTAATGTGTTCTTTGCCCAATCGTAAGCACCTTAGAAATAATTAATTTGGCATATTAATATACAGATTAGTAAATCCAGTGCATCTCTTGAAATCTTAAAGTGATACTAAAGTCTGTTATTTTTAAAGAGGGAAAAAAAAAAAACATGTTATACTTACCTGCTCTGTGTGATGGTTTTGCACAGAGCAGCCCCCCAGATCCTCCTCTTCGAGTCCCTCACTCCAAGTGCCCCCACAGCAAGCAGCTTGCTATGGGTACATCGGAGATGGGCTGCTGCTTTGTGTCCAGACATGGAGCCGTGACTCTCCTGACCAACAGCAGTGAGCGTCAATGGTGCCACGCTGCCATCGAGGAGGGAGAGTCCCGGGTTGTTGAGATGGTCCTGCAACATCGCTGGATCGAGATGGGCTCAGGTAAGCATTAGGGGGGCTGAGAACGCATTAAGCTAAAAAAAAAAAAAAAAGAAGGACTGACTTTACAATCACTTTAACCACCTGCCTACCAGGCACGAAAACCCCCCTTCCTGCCCAAGCCATTTTTCAGCGCTGTCACACTTTGAATGACAATTGCGCGGTCGTGCGACGTGGCTCCCAAACAAAATTTGCGTCCTTTTTTTCCCCACAAATAGAGCTTTTTGGTGGTATTTGATCACCTCTGGTTTTTATTTTTTGCGCTATAGAACAAGAGCGTCAAGTTTGAAAAAAAATAAAAAAAATCAATAATTTTTTACTTTTTGCTATAATAAATTCCATTTAAAAAAAATAAAAAAATTTTCCTCAGTTTAGGCCGATACGCATTCTACATATTTTTGGTAAAAAAAAAAAAAGAAAGTAAAGTTTTTTTTTTCGCAATAAGCGTATATTGATTGGTTTGCGCAAAAGTTAGAGCAGATACAAAATAGGGGATAGATTTATAGCATTTTTTTTTCTTTTTTTACTAGTAATGGCGGCGATCTGCGATTTTAATCATGACTGATATTGCGGCGGACACATCAGACACTTTTGACACATTTTTGGGACCACATTTATACAGCGATCCCTGCTATAAAAATGCATCGATTACTGTATAAATGTGACTGGCAGGGAAGGGGTTAACACCAGGGGGCGAGGAAGGGGTTAAATGTGTTTCCTAGATGTGTTCTAACTGTGGGGGGAGGGGAATGACTGGGGGAGGTGACCGATGGTTGTCCCTATATGTACAAGGGACACACCATCAGTCCCCTCTCCCTGACAGGACGTGGATCTGTGTGTACACACACACGGTCCTGCTCGGTTACTGGGCAATCGCGGGTGCCCAGCGGCCATCGCGGCTGCCGGACACACGCATCGGGACTTTAAAGGCGCAACGTCATATGACGTCCGCCCAGGATAACAGTGTCTTCCTGCCGCCGTCAATTGACAACGGCCGGTTGACAACTGGTTAAATGGGTTATCAAAATACCAAGCAGCAGGTTAAAGAACATTTCTTGTATGGATTGATTACATAAGTACAGCTGCATCTCAAAAAAATGTGAAGAATCAAAAAAGGTAAATTTAATTTATTTAGTAATTTAATTAAAAAAGTAAAAATTCATATATTATATAGATTCATTACACACACAGTGATATATTTCAAGCATTTTTCTTTCAATTTTCTTACAGCTAGTGAAAACCCAATATCTCCGAAAATTTGAATATTGTGAAAAAGTTCAATATTGTAGAGTCATGGTGTTACACTCTAATCAGCCAACTCAAAACATCTGTAAATGTTTCCTGAGCCTTTAAATGGTCTCTCTGTCTGGTTCAGTAGGTTACACAATCATGGGGAAGACTCCCAACTTGAAAGTTGTCCAGAAGACAGTCATTGACACCCTCCACAAGGGAGGGTCACAAAAGGTCATTTCTAAAGAAGGTGGCTGTTCACAGAGTGCTGTATCAAGCATATTAATGGACAGTAGAGTGGAAGGAAAAAGTGTGGTAGAAAAAGGTGTACAAGCAACAGGGATAACTGCAGCCTTGAGAGAATGGTGAAGTCATTTGAGAATTTGGGGGAGATTCACAAAGAGTGGACTATGGCTGGTGCTTCAAGAGCCACCACACACAGAAGTATCCAGGACATGGGCTACAGCTGTCACATTCCTTGCATCAAGCCACTCCTGAACCAGAGACCATGTCGGAAGTGTCTTACCTGGGCTAAGAATAAAAAGGACTGGGGCTGTTGCTCAGTGGTCCAAAGTGCTCTAGGATAAAAGTAAATTTTGCATTTCATTTGGAAATCAAGGTCCCAGAGTCCGCGGGAAGAGTGGAGAAGCACAGAATCCAAGTTGCATGAGGTCCAGTGTGAAGTTTCCAGTCCGTGATGATTTGGGGAGCCATATCATCTGTTGGTGTTGGTCCACTGTTTTAATTAAGTCCAAAGTCAGCACAGCCCTTTTACCAGGAAATTCTAGAGCACTTCATGCTTCCCTCTGCTGACCAGCTTTATAGAGATGCGGATTTCATTTTCCAGCAGGACTTGGCACCTCCCACACTGCCAAAAGTACCAATACTTGGTTTGACCATGGTATCAATGTGCTCGATTAGGTCAAGCGAGTTTGCTGGCCAAACCCCATAGAGAATCTGTGGGGTATTGTCAAGAGGAAGATGAGAGACACCAGTCTCAACAATGCTGAAGGCCGCTATCAAAGAAACCTGAGCTTCCATAACACCTCAGCAGTGCCACAGGCTGATCGCCTCCATGCCACGCTGCATTGATGCAGTAGTTCATACAAAAAGGAGCCCCTGACCAAGTATTGAGTGCATACTATACTGTACATGGACATACTTTTCAATAAGCCAACATTTCTGTATTAAAAATCTTTTTTTTTTTTTTATTGGTCTTCTGTATTCACATTTTCTGAGATACTAAATTGTGGGTTTACTAGCTGTAAGTCAAAATTAAAAGAAAGAAATGCTTGAAATATATCACTTTGTGTGAAATTAATCTATGCTATATAACATAGGAGTTTCACTTTTTGAATTTAATTACTAAATAAAAAAAATTTCCCTTTTGATGTTATTAAATTTTTTTTTTAGATGCAGCTGTATATGACTGAAGACTGTAGAAACAAAATTAAGTATTACAAAACTTCTGAAAACTGCAGCAAAAGAGCAAGGTCTTTTATTTATATATATATATATATATATATATATATATATATAAAGTTTGACTTTACTGCATCCCTAATGCTAATTTTCAGGGGCCCAGCGAACACAAAACACCCTCCAGAAATACATTATGCAAAGTGAGAAACAGGAATTACCAGTTACCTGGTGAATGTGGAGGAAAGGGATTTGCCACAATTTTGCAACGTCTGTTTTCATGCGCGGAAATGATCATGGCCTAGCCATTCATGCAGTCGAATGCCTGTGACCCAGAAGGAAGACCATGCAAATATGGTAGTGCCTGGGACCAATGACAAGGCAGCACTGGTGGGCACATGACAGTTAAGTCTGCCATAATGTGTGAATATGCAGTGCATACCAACACATTATGGCATTGAATTGTATTGTAACTGTACTGTGTTACCCTCATGTTGTAAAGCGTTGCAAACTGTTGGCACCACAAATTCGGAACAACCTACCTGAAGGCCCATATAATAAAAAATAAAAAAACAAGCTCGGAGAGCCTCCAGTGGAGGAGGAGCAAAGGGCAAGTGACCTTTCCCTAAAATATGCCCATGCATTGCGTGATGGTTCTTACTGTCACTTATAGGACCAAGAAATTGAGACAATGGTGGAATGCCAAGCACTGGCTGTGGACTTCAAGTGGTTCCTACTTGAGAGACTTCAGCTGATGAAAGAAGCCACAAAGCACAAATAAAAATTGGTCCGACTAGGCAAGCAGTTTGGCATCACTAAGGAAATTTTAGTTCTGCATTCTTTAGGTCTACAGTGAATCGAGTCTGACCTGCCTTCACGTAATGATTCTGGATGATAATGCAGACCAAATAAAATGCAGAGTCAAGAAACACCTTTTTCCATTTAGGCCAAATACGGTGCCTTGAAAAAGTATTCATACCCCTTGCAATTTTCCACATTTTGTTGTGTTACAACCAAAAACGTAAGTGTATCGTATTGGGATTTTATGGTTTTCAAAATGTCTTACAAATATTTGAAAAGTGTGGGGTGCATTTGTATTCAGCCCCCCCGAGTCAATAATTTGTAGAACCACCTTTCGCTGTAATTACAGCTGCAAGTCTTTTTGGGTATACCTCAATCAGCTTTGCGCATCTAGAGAGTAACATTTTTGCCCATTCTTCTTTGCAAAATAGCTCAAGCTCTGTCCGATTGGATGAAGAGCGTCTGAACAGCAATTGAAAAAAATTATTTGGATCTTCCCACTACCTCCAGGTACAGGGGGTTGCGATAGGGACTAAGTGTGCCCCATCGTATGCCAACCCGTACCTGGGGGGGGGGGGGGGGGAACGACAGGTTTTCTCTAGAGAGGACCTTGCTCCCTTCCTGGACTATATCATCTCCTGGTATAGGTATATAGATGACCTATTGATTTTTTGGTCAGGTGATCAGATTCAATTACAGCAATTTTTTGATCTTTTGTCTATTAATGATTTCATTAAAATTTCAATTTAAAATTTACTATCAATTACAGTCAAACCACTATTAGTTTTTTGGACCTCAACATTTCCATTGATGACACAGGGCTAGTTCACTCATGTCTATATAGGAAACCCACTGCTGGAAATACCATCCTTCACGCCAGCAGTGCACATCCTGCACCTCTCCTGCAGAGTATCCCCTATAGCCAATACCTTCGGCTTAGGCGGAACTGCAGCAGGGATGCAGATTTTAAAGCTACCTCGAAAGACCTTTACCAGAGATTAAAAGCCAGAGGCTACAGCCATAAAGGTCTAAAACGAGCCTTCAATCGGGTAAAAACCCAAAAAAGAAGTTCTCTAATTTTTTCTTCGAAAAATTCTGCAACCACAGATACGGTTAGAGTAATTACTAGGTATGCTTCCCAACATAACGAAATGAGAAACATTTTAACAAAATTCTGGCCATTACTATTAGCAGATTCGACTGTAAATAAATATATAAAAAAACACCCAGAAATTACCTTTAAACGGGTCTCTTCTTTGAGAGATCGCCTGGTCCATAGTCATTTTAAGCCTGTTCGTTTCCAAAAACACATCCACTGGCGGCACATCGCCTTGTGGTTACTGCGATGTTTGTCGCTTTGTAGACACTAAAACCAAATTTAAAATTACCCAATGGCAATTGGCACTCTACCCGAGATTTAGTCACCGGCCAATCAGTGGGGGTGATTTATCTGGCTCAGTGTCAATGCGGGGGGTACTATGTTGGGAAAACCAAAAGACCCTTCTTTAAGAGAATAAGGGACCATATGAAACCCATTCTCAACAGAAAAGTAGTGACGGCAGTTAGTATGCATGTCGGCAACTATCATAATTTCGACCCCAATGTCATCAAATTTTTGGCCCTGGAGCATGTCCCGCTCGACTCAAGGGGGGGGGGGGGGGGGGGGGAAGTGTAGACAGGACCCTTCTCCAACTTGAGTCGCGCTGGATCTATGACCTCAGGGCCACTCATCCTCCAGGATTCAATGAAAGCCTTAGTTTTAGATCATTTCTTTGATGTCATATCTAGGATTGATTTTGGGTTTTCTGTTTATTGCTCTTGTGAAATATATATATTTTTTTTTCTTCCTTTCGCCATGCTCTATTGGTTGTCTACTGTGGCCACAGTAAAATGGTGCACGTCTTAGCATCAATGGTCATGAGCATATTCTCGTGACCCTTTATGCTATGGACATTCCAGTTTTAATTTTCATCTATAGGTTAGTTTATAATGCTGTGTATTATGTTTTGATATCATATTAACTTTACACTTATGTATAATGCGTCAATTTATTGTGTTTATCTGGTGATACATATTGGTCTTGTTCTGCTGGTTCCTTTTTTTCTCCCCCCTCCCTCAGAGTGTCGGGCCATATGAGTTCTGATCCGGTCCTTCAGCCGGGCTCGCTGCTCTGGTTTTTGCACTTATCCCCTTGACATCTGCCGCCAGCCTTGTCTGCTGTGCATTGCCGTTTCCCTCAGGCCATTGTCCCCCCTTGATTTATGCGGTGTGACTGCATGGGCGCCCAGGGTCATCCACGATCCCCCCACGGATGGCCCACTTTTAGCGCGGCGTTGACCCTGGTGACATGCATCCTGTTTTGATCTGGCTGTTCTCCATCCTTTTCACCAATGGCTGTCAGCGGACACCTTCCATTGGTGGAACATTCCAGAGGGCGGTATCCGCTCTGTCCGTCCTGTATGGTGTGACGGCGAGCGGCTCCTCCCCCAGCCCTGGTGCATTCTGGCCCTTGCAGTCCCCAGCAGCTGCCATGTCCTACGGGCTGACATCACGCGCTTTCAGCCCGCTCTACGGTCGGTGATGTCAGACGCCGACCGTATTGGTGGACACTACATAACCAGCTCACACGCTGTTCACACCGTTGTGGGCTGGTGGAGTTCTGGCTGGCGGTTCAATCATTCAAAGGTAATATTCACATACCCTCTTGTCCTTCTTTTTTCCCTTTTGATACTCTTTATGGTTATAACCCCTTTATCTTAGGCTGCATTTAACAATACGGAACTGCACCCAATGTACAGGATATGGCTGTCATAGGCTAAAGTGGGTCTGTCCTTCTTTCCACACTGGACTGTTGGGCTTATAATTATCATTATTTTTAATCCATCTATTTGACCTTGTTACATCTATTTATGGAGACTATTGTCTACTATGTTCCACTTTGATATGGAACTAATTTCAAAAGCAATTTCAAATAAATAGATAATATTAAAAAATAAATATTTATTTATAAGATTACCTAAATTCAATATATGTCTCACATACATCCAGTCAGCTAAACTGCCTGACCAATCTAACTCAAACTATGTGTGCCTATTTTTTTGGGGGGACATAGGCACACCATGCCATTTATATTAATTTTTATATGTCAATAAACTCCAAACAATGTGGTTTCTTTTAGTGGTCTCCACAATTTCCACCTGTGGTTTCTTGCAAGCAGACAGCCTCTCCATCTCTGCAAGTGAACATATCTCTGTTCACCTGACTCTACGAAAGTCACATCTATTTATTGCAATCATCTATTTATTGCATATTAGACAGACTTCTCCGTTTCTGTATGGTTTGCTTAATTGCGCACCATCGTTTCCATTATTTAGAATTTAAAATTTATTTTCTCCTTCTGTACCCATTTTCTCCATTTTCCTTTTTCCTCTTGTTTTCTTCTTTTTTTCTTTTTCGTTTTTTTATTTTTCCTTTTTCTGATCCGTTTTTTGTTTTTGGCATTCAGCCGGTCTCCTACTTAGTGTCCACTGTGGTCACCTATCCGCATTCTCTATAGATGGGGTGACCTTTGCTCTTGATCCTGCGTTTTTCGGTGTTGCGCTGCAGACAATACAGACGGCAGGGTAAGTAGCAATGGGAGGGGTCCAGCATAACAATCAGACCTTGTCCATACTTAATTTGTTTAAATATAATATGTAATGCATTCCAATGTGTAATTGTATATTTTTTCCTTTTCTTTTCTTTTTTCTTTTGTATAGTCATACTTGACAAATACGGATGGTCATCGCAAACCCCTGAGGAAGCTGTTTCAAGCGAAACATGTTGGGTTTCTATGCGATTTTATGTTCATCTAAACTCTATGCATTATGACCACCACCTATATATGACACTGTATATGTACCAAAAAACCCAGGATTGGTTTTATACATTTTTATACTCCTTTTGTCTATTTTTGTACTAATAAAATTATATTATATTAGAAACTCTCTCTCATCGATTAATTTCTGCACCACAAAAATCCCTTCATTCTACCTCTTTTCCATAATAATCTTCTGGGATGAGGTGCCAATCTCAATGAGTGTTTCGCCAATGAATGGACAACCCAAACAAGCAATTTAAGTCTTGCCACAGATTCTCAATTGGATTCAAGTCTGGACTTTGACTGGAATATTCTAACACATGAATAAGCTTTGATCTAAACCATTCCATTTTAGCTCTGGCTGTATGTTTAGGGTCATTGTCCTGCTGGAAGGTGAACCTCCACCCCAGTCTCAAGTCTTTTGCAGACTTGAAACAGGTTTTCTTCTAAGATTGCCCTGTATTTGGCTCAATCCTTCTTCCAGCTTCCCTGTCCCTGCTGAAGAAAAGCTTCCCCACAACATGATGCTACCATCACCATGTTTCCCGGTGAGGATGGTGTGTTCAGGGTGATGTGCAGAGTTAGTTTTCCACCACACATAGCATTTTGCCTTTAGGCCAAAAAGTACAATTTTGGTCTCGTCTGACCAGAGCACCTTCTTGCACATGTTTGCTGTGTCCTCCACATGGCTTCTCGCAAACACGACTTCTTATGGCTTTCTTTCAACAATGGCTTTCTTCTTGCCACTCCTCCATGAAGGCCAGATTTGTGGAGTGCACGACTAAGTTGTCCTGTGGACAGATTCTCCCACCTGAGCTGTGGATCTCTGCAGCTCCTCCAGAGTTACAATGGGCCTCTTGGCTGCTTCTCTGATTAATGCTTTCCTTGCCCGGCCTGTCAATTTAGGTGGACGGCCATGTCTTGGTAGGTTTGCAGTTGTGCCATACTCTTTCCATTTTCGGATGATGGGTTTGAACAGTGTTCCTTGGCCATCATGATGCCGTTTGTTCACTAGAGTTCTCCAACAAACCTCTGAGGGCTTTACAGGACAGCAGTATTTATAACCAAGATTAAATGACATGCATGTGGACTCTATTTACTAATTAGGCGACTTCTGAAGGCAATTGGTTCCACTAGATTTCAGTTAGGGGTATCAGAGTAAAGGGGACTGAATACAAAATGTACGCCACACTTTTCAGATATTTGTAGAAAAAAAAAAAAAAAAAAATTTAAAACCATTTATCGTTTTCCTTCTACTTTACAATTATGTGCCATTTTGTTTTGGTCTATCACATCAAACACATTTCCGTTTTTGGTTGTGACAAGACAAAATGTGTAAAATTTCAAGTGGTACGAATACTTTTTCAAGGCATTTTAACTTGTTAAAGGCAGTTGGTTACACAGTCAGGAACAAGCTGCTCCTTTAAATGCACCAACATGCGGCCCAACAGTATTAAGACAAGCTTACTATCAGCAGCAATAGGAAACAGGGGATAAGAGATCACTTCTGCCATCGCTATCAGCAAATTAAAGTGGTGTACAGTTTGCTTAGTACTAAAGTGTAGCCACTGATGCTGGAAAATAGCATACCTTCTCAAAGAGCACAAAAAAAAGGTAAAAGGTAGACAGTAATTGTAAAAAAACATTTCATGTTCCCCAATTCCCTGTACACACGATCAGATTTCCGATGGAATAAAATCCAATGGAATTTTCTAGAAAGAAAGAGATCACCGCTCCAGGTGAGTACAAGTGGACAATCAGTGTCTTCCCAGGAACCACGGGTGCTGGCAATGCAATTAATGCGAAGAAGAAACAGGATATATGGACAGACGCACTCCGAGAACCATCAAGGTTGCCTTTATTTAGGTAAAACACACATAAGGCACTGCAAGTCACAGCAAAATAAACAGGCACAGCAGACGCGTTTCGCACTAAGGTCTAGTGCTTAGTCATTGCCCTTGACTAAGCACTAGACTAAGCAATGACTAAGCACTAGACCTTAGTGCGAAACGCGTCTGCTGTGCCTGTTTATTTTTCTGTGACTTGCAGTGCCTTATGTGTGTTTTACCTAAATAAAGGCAACCTTGATGGTTCTCGGAGTGCGGCTGTCCATATATCCTGTTTCTTCTTCCCAATGGAATTTTCTGTCGGAATTTCGATGAACTTTTTTCATCGGAAAAACTGATCGTGTGTACAGGGCATTAGTCAATGCCTCCAAGTGGTGGCTTACTCCAGCTTCTTATGTGCCTATGTGTATTTGGGGGAAGCCAACATATCAGCAATAGCCAAAGAAAGCTTCAGAAAACCGATGTATTTACCTTCCACTTTGTCATAGTTCTTGTTGTAATAACAGAAGTTATCTGCCAGCTCTCTTCTCACTACAGCTTCCTCAACAAAACTGTCCACAGATTCTTTGTACTTGCTGCGATACTTCTGTACCTCCAGGACTGCTCTCTGCACAGACAGCTGGCCTGAGACAGAACAGGAAGGGTGTTACATTCAAACATATTTCAGACATACATTATACCATTAATTAAGAAAATCTATGCCAAGAGAAAGAGGGAACTTTTCCTTTAAAAATGTGAAGGCTGATCAATTTAACTTCCATATTTTCCAGGTCCCCGAAAAGGTTCATTTATCAGCAGTTCTAACTTAGCTCCGATTTAGGCCCCTTTCACACTGAAGCGTTTTTACCGTGTTTTCGCAGTAAAAATAGCGCTGTAAAAATGTCTGAAATAATCCTGCCCCAGCATTCTCAATGTGAAAGCCCTGAGGGCTTTCACATTGAGGCGTTGTGCTGGCTGTGCGTTGGAAAAAATCCTGCAAACAGCTTTTTTGGAGCATCTTTGGGGCGCATAAAATAGCGCTGTAAAACGCCTATCCCCATTGAAATGAATGAGTACCGTGGTAAAATGCATAGGCGTTAGCGGTAAAATCGCAACGCCTAAGTGTGAAAGGGGCCTAAAAGTGGTGCTAAACACAAGAAAAAAAAAAGTTAAATATTGAAGCTCAACAGCCTTTAACCACTTGAGCTCAGGAACATTTTACCCCCTTTATGACCAGGCCATGTTTTGCTATTTAACCACTTAAGCCCCGGACCATTTGGTAGCTAAAGGACCAGAGGTGAATTCAGAATTTTGCACTGCGCTGCTTTAACTGTAAATTGTGCGGACATGCAATGTTGTACCCAAACGAAATTTGCGTCCTTTTCTTCCCACAAATAGAGCTTTCTTTTAATGGTATTTGATTGCCTCTGCGATTTTTATTTTTTGCGATATAAAAACGGAAAAAGACCGAAAATTGTGAAAAAAAAAAAAAAAAAAGATATTTTCTACTTTTTGTTATAAGAAAAATCGAATAAACTCAATTTTAGTCATACATTTAGGCCAAAATGTATTCAGCCACATGTCTTTAGTAAAAAAAATGTCAATAAGCGTATATTTATCGGTTTGCGCAAAAGTTATAGCGTTTACAAACTAGGGTACATTTTCTGGAATTTACACAGCTTTTAATTTATGACTGCCTATCTCATTTCTTGAGGTGCTAAAATGACAGGGCAGTACAAACCCCCCCCCCCCCAAATGACCCCATTTTAGAAAGTAGACACCCCAAGGAAATTGCTGAGAGGCATGTTGAGCCCATTGAATATTTTTTTTTTTTTTTTCCCAAGTGATTGAATGACAAAAAAAATAAAAATAAAATTACAAAAAGTTGTCACTAAATGATATATTGCTCATATATTGCTCACACATGCCAATATGTGGAATTGCACCCCAAAATACATTCTGCTGCCTCTCCTGAGTACGGGGATACCACATGTGTGGGACTTTTTAGGAGCCTAGCCACGTACGGGACCCCGGAAACCAAGCACCGCCTTCAGGATTTCTAAGGGCGCAAATTTTTGATTTCACTCCCCACTACCTATCAGTTTTGAAGGCCATAAAATGCCAAAATAGCACAAAACCCCCCCAAATGACCCCATTTTGGAAAGTAGACACCCCAAGCTGTTTGCTGAGAGGCATGGTGAGTATTTTACAGCTCTCATTTGTTTTTGAAAATGAAGAAAGAACATTTTTTTTTTTTTTTTTTTCTTTTTTTTTTTCAATTTTCAAAACTTTGTGACAAAAAGCGAGATCTGCAAAATACTCACAATACCTCTCAGCAAATAGCTTGGGGTGTCTACTTTCCAAAATGGGGTCATTTGGGGGGGGTTTGTGCCATCTGGGCATTCCATGGCCTCCGAAACTGTGATAGGCAGTGAAGTGAAATCAAAAATTGACACCCTTAGAAAGCCTGAAGGCGGTGATTGGTTTTTGGGGTCCCGTACGCGGCTAGGCTCCCAAAAAGTCTCACACATGTGGTATCCCCGTACTCAGGAGAAGCAACAGAATGTATTTTGGGGTGTAATTCCACATATGCCCATGACATGTTTGAGCAATATATCATTTAGTGACAACTTTGTGCAAAAAAATAAAAAATAAATAAAAAAATTGTATTTTTTCCGCAACTTGTGTCAACATATAAAATATTCCATGGACTCGACATGCCTCTCAGTATATATCTTGGGGTGTCTACTTTCCAAAATGGGGTCATTTGGGGGGGTTTTGAACTGTTCTGGCATTTTATACACAACATTAGGAAGCTTACATCCACTCTTCTAACCACTTGAAGACAAAGCCCTTTTTGACACTTTGTTTACATGAAAAAAAATTTTTTGCAAGAAAATAATGTTGAACCCCCAAACATTATATATATTTTTAAAGCAAAGGCCCTACGGAATAAAATGGTGGGTGTTGCATTTTTTTTTTCTACACAGTATTTGCGCAGCCATTTTTCAAACGCATTTTTTTGGGAAAAAATACACTTTTTTTAATTTTAATGCACTAAAACACACTATATTGCCCAAATGTTTGATGAAATAAAAAAGATGATCTTAGGCCAAGTACATAGATACCAAACACGACATGCTTTAAAATTTCGCACAAACGCGCATTGGCGACAAACTACATACATTTTTAAAAGCCTTTAAAAGCATTTACAGGTTACCCCGTTAGATTTACAGAGGAGGTCTACTGCTAAAATTACTGCCCTCGATCTGACCTTCGCGGTGATACCTCACATGCATGGTGCAATTGCTGTTTACATATGACGCCAGACCGACGCTTGCGTTCGCCATTGGGCAAGAGCAGGGCAGGACAGGGGTGCTTTTTTTTTTTATTATTAATTTTGCTTTTTTATTTTATTTTTAAACTGTTGCTTCCATATTTATTTATTTTTATCACTTTTATTGTTATCTCAGGGAATGTAAATATCCCCTATGATAGCAATAGGTAATGACAGGTACTCTTTTTTGAAAAAACTGGGGTCTATTGGACCCTAGATCTTTCCTCTGCCCTCAAAGCATCTGACCACACCAAGATCGGTGTGATAAAATGCTTTCCCAATGGCGCTTTTTATATCCGGGGGGGGGGGGGGGACATTCCCTCCCACTGCTTGTAAAAGCAGTCCAGAGGCTAATTAGCCACTAGGATTGCTTTTACATGAAAGCCGTCCGCTGGCTGAAAAGAATGATACCAAGATGATACCTAAACCCGCAGGCATCATTCTGGTATAAACATTCAAAGTCCAGCAACATACCAGTACGTTGCTGGTCCTTGTTGGACATGTATTGTAATCTTTTTTTTTCATGCAGCCTGTTGGCTGAACGAAAAGAAAAGATTGATCGGTGGGTATGCCCACCATTAGAATACCGCTCTTCATCCACCCACTTCTAATGATGGGCATACATGCACCATTTATATATGCCGAAGCATGGGGGCATCTTCTCGCAAAAGTTATGCCGCGTACACATGGTCAGACTTTTCCACGGGCAAGCCTCCGTCGGAATTTCGACCGTATATACGCGGCATTAGGAGCAAAATCGCTCCTCCGCTCCTGCTGCCCCAATGCTTCGGCATATATGCTTTTTTGTGGTGGTGAAATCACCTCCTACAGCACTGGAGTCGCAGGGATCAGGCCTGTCTCTGCGAACGCTGCAGTTATGTGTGTTGTGTTTTGTAAGTGACAGTGATCGATCGATACTGCACTTGGGTGGCCTGGGCTGGACGGAGGGGCAAAACGCAGGTGCTAGCAGGTATCTGGGGTGATCCCACTAACAGTGCGTTTTTGGGAACCCTAAACTGCTGGGGACGCTAGTATAGATCTGATCAGATATTGAGATCAGATACTATACCACTAAGGGGGGTGTATGCTTCACGTGTGGGTGTTAGCGCTACTGGCACTAACCTGACGCTGCCTGGGGTGTGACGCAGACCCTCTCTGACGCTAAAACCTAACTGATATCACCCGCCGGGCGATCAGGGGGTTAAACCTTTATTGGGTTATATATACGGCGGGTGCCTTGACACTATAAAAAGCAAACTAACTAACCAGCGTCACCCGTAACACTTATATGATGATCACTGGTGAAAGGGTTAACTAGGGGCAATTAGGGGGTTAAAACCTTTATTAGGTAATATATGGGGGTACCTGACGCTATATAAAAACCTGACGGCGAACCTAAAAAAAAAAATTACTGGCTACCTATCGGCATCACCGACACTAAGACAACGATCATAAAAACGATTGCTTAGCGACAGTGGTGATAGGGGGTGAAAGGGTTACCTGGGGAGCGATCAGGGGGTTACACCTTTATTAGGTAATATATGGGGGTACCCGACGCTATAAAAACCTGCGGCGAACCTAAAAAAAATTACTGGCTACCGATCAGCATCACCGACGCTAAGACATCGATCAGAAAAATGATTGCTTAGCGACGGCGGTGCTAGGGGGTGAAAGGGTTATCTGGGGGGTGATCAGGGGGTTAAACCTTTATTAGGGGGGGTTAGGGGGCTAACACTAAATGTAGTGACACTTTTACAGTCACAAATGTCACTGATTGCAGTGATCACTAAATAAATGGTCACTGCAATCAGTGACACTGTGACTGGGGGCTGGGGGTTGATCTGGGGGGTGATCTGGGGGGGCGATTTATGTGCCTATGTGTCCTGGTGTCAGTGTGCTGTTTTGTGTACTAACCTGCATCTTCTCCTGTACGGCGCTCGGTATATGTGAGCGCCGCAGGAGAGATGACATCACTTCCTCCTTCCTGGCAGGCAGGGGAAGCTCTCTCATTCGCCGGGAACGATCGAGAGGGGGTGACCGGAATCGAACGGCCGTCCCCTCATGCCGGATCGCTCCCGAAGGTAAAACGACCACCCACTGTAAAGAAGGGGGGTCCGATCGGACCCCCCAACTATACAAAGGCAATCACGTATATGTACGTGATTCTGCCTGTCGGTGCCATTCTGCCGACGTATATTTACAGTGGGCGGTCGTTAAGTGGTTAACACTGCATTACTTTAACTGGTAATTGCTTTTTTCACACAACTAGAGCTTTCTTTTGGTGGTATTTGATCGCCACTGGGTTTTTTGTTTAATATATAAATAATAATAAAAATAAATAAAAAAAAAAAGACTGAAAATTTTGAAAAGCCACCAATATTTTTTACTTTCTGCTATAAAACATATCCAATAAAAAAAAAGTAAAAAATGAAATTTCTTCATAAATTGTGTCCAAAATGCATCTTGCTACATGTCTTTGGTAAAATAAAATCCTAATAAGTTTTTACTGATTGGTTTGCACTACCACTACTAGATCAGCGGCAGGCAACCTGACACTAACTGCCAGGGACATCACCAGTGACACTAATACGGTAATCAGGGCTAATATACACTGTCACTGTAATAATGACACTGGCTGGAAAGGTGTTAACATCTAGGGTTAAAATGTATGGCTAAGAACGTATAATGTTTGCTGCTTTTTACTAAATCTCTGTTTCTTATCTCTGTTTTTCAGGGATCAGAAACACAGATCATCCCCCCTGTACAGAGCCCTGTGTTGATTGTCAACACAGGATTCTGGGCTGTGATTGGACACAGCCAATCAGCAGGTCTCAGCCATGAATCATTGGCCAGGACTTGCTGACAGACTCCCGCTATGTACAATCACAGCGGGTGTTGTCTGGAGGCATGCACACACCCTAAACCTGGAAGTAGGCAGCAACGTACAAGAATGTCGCTTTGCCTGCATGGGCCACCTGTCAGCAGTACATTGCGGGCGAGCGGTCCAAGTTAAATTTGGTGGCCGTTTTTTTTAGGGTTTATTTTTTACTTCCTTTTCACCTGCTGATCTGGCCAGTAGCACACTTCCTGTACTAGAGTGGCAGCAGCATTGTCAATCTGGCAGAGGGTAGTGTTAGTTGCACTAGCAGATTTAGATTTGATTTAACTTGCTCTGTGTTTATTCAGGGTGACTTCAGTAATGGTAGTTTAAAATGTTTTGCTCAGCAGTCTACAATATTAAGACTGTAAATATAATTTCTTGCCTGTGATTTTGTGTGTGCCCTTTTGTTTTTAAGATTTGCCAGTTCTAAAGCTGCTGTCTTTTCAGCTATCTACACAAAAAATCAAGTCAAGTAGTAGGAAACTTATAAGTACCAAGCACTTATCTACAAAGATTTACCAAGAAGCTATGCCAGTGTTTGTTAATACTTATTTTAAATGTGTTTTTTCAACTATTACAATTAGAAGACGTATTGGTGGGGATGCAGTACTTACTGATGTTCTTCTAGTAATAAGCGTTGTTAGAAAGGCTCACATTAGCCACAAATACTTGCTTTTTATCTCTCCAATGACTTACCAAAGTGAAACCAAGGTGAAAGATTGCTAAGGGCCTGCTGATTTGGGTTGTTCCGGTCAGAGCTAAAAGACTTTAGGCGTTTTGTTATAAATGCTTCAAGCATGTCCACTCCTGCCTTTGACCCAGGTTTTGCCCATTCTACTTCCTTGACTGTGCGATCCACTTCCAGACTGGCGTAGCACTTTTCCCAATCTATAGGCTGCCCAGTAAAAAAAATTAAAATTTTTTTTAAAAAAAAACACCACAACAATGCACATCAGTATAATTTCCGTAAAAAAACAAACACCAATATTGCACAGTTAGCAACGCTGTATCCTGGCCTAGGCCAACAAGGCCCAGGCCTAGGGCAGCACTTTGCAGTGGGGCAGCACAGAAAGAGTCCCCGCCGGCTTGTGCTACACTGTTAGTGTAACGCAAGCTGCTTCTAATTTTGACTGTCCTATCAGCCTGGACCACAAACCTTCCTCACTGTGCTATAGGTTTTCTGTTGCACAATTGGCATGGTTATATCTTCTTAGTCCTCTCCATAAAATTATCAGAAATTTGTGTTTAAAGTAGGCAACACTTTTTTTTTTCATTTTGGATAGAGTAAGGGAGGGTTATAGCCCCTGTCAGTTTATTTTTACCAACCCTGTCCCATTGCAGATATTTCCCTTCACTTCCTGCCCCATAGCAAAACAGGAAGTGAGACCATTTCTACGCAAATTAAGGGAATCCATTGCCCCCCACAGGCCCTAAGAACTAGTGTCCCCACTCGAAAAAGGGGTGTGGCCTTGACAGGAAGGGGTGTGTCATATTTAAATTTGGGGGTTACAAGTTTAGTCAGGCCTAGGGCAGCACAAAACCTAAAAACACTGCTGACAGTTAGTAAAATGAATAAATGAAAGAATTAACCTCTGCCTTAAATGTGGAGTCATATGGATGCTTGATAACTGGAGGGAATTCAGTGAGAAATTGAGAAAGCTGATCGTGTATTTTTCTGCGGATGGTTCGAGCTCCATACTCCTGTTTAACAGAGGCAATCCAGCAGGGCACAATATTATGGGCATCTACCTGTAAATATAAAACAAAAATTAAAAGATTGGGGGGGGGGGGGCGTGGCCTGGAGCTTCATGGAGTAGGTTGTGCAGAGTGAGAGCTCCGTCTGAGATTTCATCCTTTAACTCCATCCTTCGGGGAAATCCCTTCTAATCACCACCGGATCACAGCCTACTGAACCTTGCATACGGCCATCTCTATGTCACCACCTAAACGGACGTCGGAGGCCATAGCCAAGCTGGCTAAGTACCGCCACGAGGGTCAGGACGCTGAGGGGGAAGATGGCGCCGGCCCGGCCGTGGAGGAATCCACCTCCGATACCGCCAGAATCCTGGAAGCCGTTTCCCTGTGCCAGACCACCCTGACATCGAGGATTGAGGAGGTTAAGGTCGATATTTCCCTCATCCGACACGACATCCAGAGGCTGCGGGACAGGGCCTCGGAAACCGAGCGCAGGGTTGGCCATGTGGAGGCGGACAATGTCCCGCTGCAGATCTCCACAGAGCAGCTCCAGCACCAGCTCAGCGCCGTTTTCCATAAGCAGGACGATATGGAGAACAGGCTCAGACAATGTAACCTCTGTTTCGTAGGCCTCCCCGAGAGATCCGAGGGCTCCGATCCCCCCCCACTTACCTGGAAAATCTCCTTGTGAAGACTTTTGGGAGAGAGGCTTTCTCTACCACCTTTGTAATTGAGCACGCTCATCGCCTGGCCGGGCGACCCCCCTCCTGCTGGTGCGCCCCCGCGAACCTTCATCGCCAAACTCCTCAACAACAGGTACCAGGACACAGTGCTCCGTCTCACCCGTGAACGCAGAAACATACCGGTCGGTAACATTACTGTGGCAGTCTTCCCGGACTTCTCCGCCGAGGTACAGAAGAAGTGAGCGCAATTTACAGAGGCTAAACGGCAGCTCCGCACCCGCCATCTCCCGTATGCCATGTTGTTCCCAGCTCGGCTCCGGGTAGTCAGAGATGGTAAGGCCCACTTCTTCGAGGACCCTGCTGCCGTCCTGTCTTGGCTGGAACAACCCGAGGCGGCAGGCCCCGCTCCTCCCTGATCCTCACCCCCTTAGTTTTGCGGCTCTCCATCGCCCTCATCCTAGACCTGGTGGACAGCGGACCGGGACCTCTCCTCCTGAACTCTGAGTGTGCCCCCTCTACATGACTCTCTCCTGCTCTCTCCCTCCTGCCCGTGTCAGTTCCCTGGTGGCACTCGTTCATCGCCATTATGGTCCCCGTTCTGCTGCCCACAGGCACGTCCCTTATCTGCCTCTTTGCAATATAGAATTCCTCGCTCTCTCACCCTCCCGGTATTCTCAGACACCCCAGACACTCACCCGGACTACTTGCACACCCTACACCCCATTGTGCCGTGTGTGCTCTGCAATTTAATTTTTGTCGCCCCCATACCAAGCCATGGTCACCCCCAGACTTGGGCTCCCCCCTGTTGCCCTGGCATTTGTTTTCAGCCATAGTAATTTTGTTTCCCTGGCCAGCCATCGCTACCACGGCTGTGGAGAGCGAACGTTTGTTCCTAGTGCCATGCTGGTCCAGAGTTGGCACTGTTTGGATGGTCTATGTTTTTTACTCACTTTTATATGCATCTGACTTACCTTATAATATGTTTTCTCAATGTACGCTACATGTTCTGTGTCTATCTATACCTTTTACAACATGCTGTTTGCCATGTAATGATGGGGGCGTCATTCTGTGTGGTGGGATTCGTCGCCTGTGCAACTGACGGTCACCCCGCACAGACCCCCCATTCATTTGTATATCGGGCCTCTGCATAGGCACTGCCTGCGGTTTGTTACACTGTTCAATCTGTTAGTGGCCCTTGTTGGCGGACCTGGCTGCACTTCCCGACCTGTTAACCTTTCATATGGCTATGCTTAAAGTTATTACTTGGAATGTCCGGGGACTTTGTGCTAAACCTAAGAGAGTGGCTGTCCTCACGCATTTGAAGTGTATGCGTGCGGACATCTGTTTTACTAGAGACGCACCTTACGGGTCAGGCCCAAATGGCATTGAAAAAACCCTGGGTGGGCTGGCTCTACAGTGCTCCACACACTTCCAACTCCTGCGGTGTGGCCATACTTGTGGCCAAAACTGTGCAGTTCCATCTCCACGACCTGCGGTCGGATCCGCGGGGTCGGTTCCCGTTTCTCCACGCCACAGTTGGTGGCCTGGAGATGCTCCTCATGGCATTCTACATCCCGCCCCCATTCCAGTTTCAAAGCTCTGCAAGAGGGGCTCACGTTCATGGCCAAATACCCTACGGTACCTGTAATGTGGGTAGGTGACTTCAACATGACTATCAACCCTAGCCTAGACAGACTTCGCACGGTCAACCCGAACCTTACCCCCCCCCCCCCCCTCGGTAGATTTGCAGCGGAATTTGCTATGACTGACTCCTGGCGACACGTGCACCTGACCAAGGTTGCCTTTCTCATGCTTTACCCCCTCGCAATTGGCCATGTCTCTTATTGATTTGATTATCTTCTCGCCTACCCTGTTGCCCGACCTCCTGGATGTGGGGTTTGGCAACAGGGTGCTCTCGGATCATTCCCCCTACTGGCTGACTCTCAGGCTCCCCTCCGGCCCTCCTCCCCGCATCTGGCGGCTCAACCCGTTCTGGCTCACGATTCTCCCGGAGCTGGAGGCCGTGCAGCGGGAGTGGGTTCACTTCTTCCGCACTAATCTGGGTTCGGCGCCTGTCGGATCAGTCTTGGAAGCTTTTAAGCTTCACGCCTGATTGGTCCTCTCCACCCGCATCAATAGACATAAGACCGCTTCCAAACTGATCCTCCAACAGTCCGAGGAGCGCCTGAGCTCCCTCAAACAGATATACCTCGCAGACCCCACCGGCTGCGAACGCCTCCCTCATCGGCCTGCAGGCCAGGATTAACTAACCATTTACATTATGAAAAGGCTAAGCAGGGCATTTTCTTTAGCAAACAACGCGTATTTGAGCATGGAGAACGAGCAGGCAAATTATTGGCCTACATGGCCCATCTGGATCGCAGTCCCCCGGTTATGGTCCAACCTCGGACCGCAGCTGGGACTGTGACATCTGACGCAGACCTGGTAGCTGAAAAGTTTAAGCAATTTTATTCTGCCCTCTATACGTCCGCAGCGAGCCACGCACAAGCAGAACTTTCCCAGTTCCTGGCCCTCAGACTTCCCCACCCTCACCCAAACCCAATGTTCCCTCCTGGAGGCTCCCATCACCTCGGAATGCGTCGCAGAGGCCCTAGCCCAGCTCCCCCCTTCAAAGGCACCGGGCTCGGATGGTCTCCCCCTTGAGTTTTATACACAGTTCCAGGAGGTTCTTGCCCCCAAGCTGCAGGCCCTGTATGCCCATATTTTCGAAACCTTGACCCTCCCCTCAACCATGGGAGAGGCTCTCATCATCCTTATCCCCAAACCCGGCAAAGATCCCTTATACCCGGAATCCTACCGCCCCATCTCGCTCCTCCAATTAGACGTCAAAATCCTAGCCAAAATTCTTGCCTTGCGCCTTAATAAAGTGATACTTAATCTAATCCACCCAGATCAAACAGGGTTCATGCCCAACAAAAATACTGCGTTCAATCTCCGTCGGTTGTTCATGAATCTACAGTCCACTCATAATACCGGGTCCAGGGTGGTGGTGAGCCTTGATGCTGCAAAGGCATTCGACTCCGTGGAATGGTGCTACCTATGGGAATGCTTGGCCAGATTCGGCTTCGGCCCTAAATTTATAAAATGGCTACAGCTCCTGTATCAGGCTCCCACTGCTCGGATCCAGGTTAATGGTAGGATTTCCACTCCATTCCCACTCACCAGGGGTACCCGCCAGGGTTGTCCCATATCCCCCCCTGTTGTATGCTTTGGCTGTTGAGCCGCTGGCAATTGCCATCAGGAACCACCCACACATCAGAGGCCTCCGTGCGGGTCACCTGACGGAGACTCCGAGTCTATACGGACGACATGCTACTTTATCTGGGAGGACTCGGGCCCTTCACTCACGGCGGCCCTACGATTGATAGAGCAGTTCTCCGGCCTCCGCATTAACTGGTCCAAATCTCAGATTCTCCCGCTCGACTTGGATGTTCCGTCTGCCGCTCAGGCGGCGCTTCCACTTGTCCGAGCTAGTCAGTTCAAGTACTTGGGAGTGCAATGCTCCAGAACGTTGCTTGACTACAATACTCAATATTGAACCTTTATTTGACTTCCTAAAAGCCAAGACTCAAGTGTGGTCCCAACTCCCCTTAGGTGTCATGGGCCATATAAATCTGATCAAGATGATCCTACTCCCCAAGCTGCTCTATTTGTTCTGGCATGCCCCCCTCAGTATTCCCCCTAGTTTTCAAATCTATGGAGGCTATTCTCAACACCTTTGTATGGGGTGCATCCCGCCACAATCTTTTATGGCGTGTTTTGAAGTGCCCCGTCCACCTAGGTGGCACCGCCCTGCCGGACCTTGCCCTGTAATACGTCGCCTCCCAATTGTCGCACTTCTACTTTAATCAGATGGATAGGGACCGTTACGAGACTTTGGTCTGCTCCCCACGTGTTGGTCGGGTCGCGCATCCGTTTCAAGTCCTCCTACGTGGCACTCATGGACCCCTCGGCACCAAGGCTACAATGCTGACTCACCACTGCAAGATATGGCAGCGAGCCATGGCTGTTACCGGGGCCCCTGCACTGCATACCCACACCCCCCTCTGGGATAACTCCCAACTCCCCGAGCTGCGTACCGTTCCAGACCAAGCCCAATGGATAGTCTTTGGTATTCTTTCTCTCCCAGGTCCTTGATAACAGGATGATTAGATCATTCCAAGCCCTCAAAGACGAGTTTGACCTTCCTAATCGCATGCTGTTTCGCTACCTCCAGCTCCAACACGCCCTCGCCTCCCAATTTGGAGATCATATCCCTAGACTAGTATTGCTGCCGCTTGTGACCGTGATCCTCAGCAGCAACCCTAAGGGGATGATTATTTTTTTTTTTATAATCACCTATTAACGCCGTCAGCCACTTTGTTGGCTTACCGGCTCAAATCCAGATGGGAGGCGGATCTTGGGGCTGGAGGACGGGGAGTGGGAAGATGCATTGGCCACCTCCAGGCTAGCTTCCCCCAAGTTGTCGGATAGACTCACTCACCTATACATTCTGCACAGGTCCTATCTTACCCCTGCCCGCTTGTCTAAATTTAAACCAGGTTACTGCTCGGCCTGCCTCAAGTGTGACGACTCGTCGGGCACGTTCTATCATTTGCTGTGGTCATGCCCCAAACTCCAGGAATACTGGTCCCAGGTGGTGAAGTTCCTCCACGATCGCATGGGCTCCCCACTTTCCCTCTGCCCCCGACAATGCCTTCTCGGCATCCTCCCTTTGCCAGAAGAAAAATCTCATTATCTTTTTACAGGAAACGCTATTTCTGGCCAGAATGCAAGTTGCCCGCACCTGGATCAAGCCTACACCCCCCACCATACAACAGTGGAGGGAAGCGATTAATGCCACCCTTCCCTACAAAAAAGTCCTCTACAAAACATAGGGGCTGCCCGACTAAGTTCAATAAGATCTGGGACAGGTGGGAGGAGGCCCCATTAACTTGCAGACTGATGCAATCCCCTACCGTGCTCTCAACCCCCCCCCCCCCCCCTTAGCCCCGCCCTACGACTGTTCACCTCCCCTCATCACGACCCGCTGACCGAGTTATATGACTGAACCATTCATCCGGGCTGCCTCGTTGCTCCCTGCACCCTATCCCTTAGTTGGTCCCAGATGTTCAATGTGACATGTATGTGTCCTGTATGTGGTAGCAATGTCAGATACGTTATCCTTGTATTTGGTGCATGTTGCACCTCACATGTGATTATGTACTCCTTTCTATTATGCTCAATAAACGTTTTCTTGATTTAAAAAATAAATAAATAAATTTAAAAGATTGGCCTGTGTCTAAAAATAAATTTTGGACCAATTCACACCAGAAGACAGCAAGCAGCTTACTATTGGGGGCACTGGTCAAGGAGAAGTAGCCAGGAGCACTGGCAGAAGAATAGGATCATGGCCACTCTGTGCAGGGGTCAGAAGTAATGCAGAGAAAAGGTCATTAGTATGTAAATCGCAATGCAGTGGGTGAAAAGTAAGTAACACACAAAGGAGGCGGAAAGTCAAAAGAAAGAAACACAGAGTGCAGGGGTAAGTAGTAACTAAAGCAGATTTCATAGGTCACAACCTAACCAGTAGTAACTAACACAGAGTTCAGAGGTCAGTAGTAAATGCAGAGTGCACAGGCAAAAAATAAAATAACCCTTTCCGGTATAAATACCTTCGCCCAAGCTAAAATAGCCCACAACACAAATTTCCCCTGCATCACTTCCTGGAATGTACTCACAAACCTCAGATGCAGAGACTCCCAGCAGGATGAGGGAAGACCTCCCAAGTCTCCCCTCGGCTGTCTCATATGAAAGGTCAGAACCAAGGAGGAGCCTAGAACCTCTCTTGGCTCTGCATTCATGTCGCTACTCTGATCTGAAAGGTGGTGGGCAGAATCAGGAGCCAGCAGCATGGTGGGATCACAAACTAATAACATGGCAGAGATCAAATGATAGATCATGACTGACTGACTGCTTGCAAACCCCTGCTTTAGAATGTAAACATTTTAAAAATGGCACCAAGCAAGCACTTTTCTGACCCAAATGGTGCCTTAAAGCCATTTAATTCAATATTTTTTGAAAGAATTTACCACTAAGTGTTTGGGGGCTTTCAGAAATACAAGTAACCTCCTGATTTAGCATCCATCTGTTCAAAACATTTGGGTCAAGCCATACAACCTTGGAAGTAGAACTAGAAACTTTATACCTGGACTAGTGGTACATTCTTAGGTAAGCCTTCAGAGACATCCTTCACCCACTGCATAGGGACACGAAGAGGAGCAAAGTCCACCACTACTCCACAGATGCTGTGCTTCTTCACAAAGGCTGGAAGAACCTCCTTGGCATAACCAATGAGCAAATGAAAAGGAATGTTCAACTCCTTACAGTCCTGAATTGGAGAAAACGGTCAGATTACTGTTAAAGTCATGGTACCAATACCGTAGCATTTAATGTTTTATAAATATACCTCAGCAACTTCTTCTAGACCCTTCAGCATAAAACCATAATGACGTATTGTGGCATCCAAAAACTTCGGAACCAAGCAGAAAACAACATGTAATGGTAGCTTCTGCTTCACAGCCAAGCGCTGAGCGTATAGAAAAGCCCAGTTGTCTGAAAAAGATACATTTTACCTGTAACAAATGCAGCTGATAACATCTAAAAGAGAATCCCTACAGTGCCAAGCATCAGATATAAAATGATATAATATTAAACTAAAGCACAAACCAAAACAGTTTCGATTGCTATTATAGGGTGGAGTTTTCTTAAATTGGAGCAGCAGAATCCAAAAGCAGCTGTACTTAGTAACCAGCTTATAACTTCAGCTTTTGTTCAATTAAACGGTTAGCTCACCTTTACCAAAAAAAATAAAAAATAAAAATAAAAAACACACACCTGTAGTTGGAAAATGCTCTTGCTATATGTGTAGGCTTTTTATGTACCTCCAGAAGCTTGAAAAATTCCCAAACATGACATCATCCCTTCCTGCCCTATTGCTATGATGTTGCTAAGACACTTCCAGCTGCTACTGCTCACTCTCTCCTCCATCTCAGCATTGCTGAGTGAGCTCAGAGCTACTGTGAGAAGAGAGCACATGAGAGGGGGGGGGGGGGGGTCCGAATCAGCTGGGAGTCCATTAACAATGTCCTAGCAATAAGGCAGGACAGAGCGATGCCATCTCTGCAAATTTTTCTGCCAGGCTTCGGGAGGTATGTAAATGGCATACACCTATAGCAAGGGCATTATTTAACTTCAATTTGTTTTATCTACAGGAACCCCTAAACGCACAGATAGTTTTTTGGTAAAGGTGAACTACCCCTTTAGCACAGCTACTCCAGTTTTAGTAAATTCCCTGTATATGCAACATTTCATAACAGAATACAAAATGCAAAGTAGTATATCACGAGTTGGCAGACTCTTGTTCGAGTTTTACTTTGGAGCTCCTTAAAGTGGAGGTTCCGCGGTCCATAGTTTGTTTTTTTAGTCCATTCAATGTGGTTACATATTAAAAGTTACTACTCACTCGTCTCATCCCCCGTCCGTTTTCTTTATAAAGAACAACTTATAAAAACTGATCCAGGTCTTTTCCATTTTGCTTGTGGGCATAGTGAAGCCCACAAGCACAGACTTCCGGGTAGCAGTGACAAGTGAAATCTCGAGTGATTTCAATGGACGGCGTCTCCTGGGAAGCATGACACTTTGCTCCCAGGAGACATTGCGGGGACATCCCAGCAAACACAGCGCCGCCAGGGAAACAAAAAGACACGCCTACTCCCACGGGAGGAAAACCAGGAAGTAGAGCTGCAACTAACGACTATTTTGCCTGTCGACTAGTCTAACGATTATTTCTTTGATTAGTCATGACTATAACGACTATTTTTATTTTATTTTTTAATCAATCTAGTGTGTTCTTTTTGTGATTAGCCAACTAATCCTTTGGATAACTGTACAAAAAATGATAAGTACAACTTCTAATATAATATTTCAACTTTAAACTTATTACATTTTTTCCAAAAAATACTTCAATGTGGTTGAAGTTTTTACAGTATACAAAATAAAGTGCCAAAAATAAAATGTAAACAACACTTTAGCATCAGGCATGAAAATGCCATATAAATTCTGCCTAACACTTTGCAAAAGAGGCATCCACGTCATCTCCCCCACTGTAATTTCCACGTCATCTCCCCCACTCACTGTAATATTCACAATCTCCCCCACTCACTAATATCCACAATGATTGTGGATATTACAGTGAGTGGGGGAGATTGTATAGTGAGGGGTGCAGGGGATGCCTGTACTGTATACGGTGAGGGGTGCAGGGGATGCCAGTGAGGGGTGATGACGTCAGTGCGCACCTAGGCAGCCACCACCGCCGGGTGTACCAAGATGGCCGCCGCTCCGGAGCTAGGCCGAGCGAGTAGTCGACGTTTTTCACGTACGTCGAAGAATTTTCGTAGTCGACGCGTCGTGGCAGCTCTACCAGGAAGTGCCATATCATACAGCCGATTCTCCTTAATGATAGCCTCACAAAAAAAAAAAAAAAAAAAAAAAAAAATAGGCTTTGTACTCACCGTAAAATCCGTTTCTCTGACGTCCATGGACCGACACAGCTCTCATACTGATTACATGTGGGTATATGTCCCTGCTTGCAGGAGAAGACCTAGGCAGAATGTTAGATGTTAAAACATTCTAGAACAAGCCAGAGCTGAACAGCCCCGCCCAGGGGGGTGGTCCCTCCGGACATTACCCTCCCATCTGCAGCCTCAGTTCGTAACAAAGCAGTACAAACTTAAAAAGGAAGGGTGGGTGCTGTGTCGGTCCACGGACGTCAGAGAAACTGATTTTACGGTGAGTACAAAAAAACTATTTTCTCTTATCGTCCATGGACCGAGACAGCTCTCATACTGATTACATGTGGGACGTCCCAAAGCAGTATAAGAAAAAAGGGTGGGAGCAAAAAAGTAAGGAACAACCAAAACTTCACTCCAAACAAGCAGAGCTCCTCAACAGAGGAGTTGCAACATTAGACAGCGGCCTGCAACACTTTGCGGCCGAAGGAAGCATCCGAAGATGCAGCCACATCAACCTTGTACAACTTTGAAAAGGTATGAACGGACGACCAGGTCGCCGCCTTGCACACTTGTGCAACCGACGCTTGATGTCGGAAAGCCCAGGAAGCACCGATTGCCCCGGTGGAATGCACCGTGACCGGGAAGGGAGGCGCCCGTCCCCTAATGGCATAGGCCTGTATAACGGTCTGCCTGATCCACCTTGAAATGGTGGCAGACGACACCGCCTGGCCCTGTTTCGGACCAGAGACAGATACAAACAGCGAATCAGACTTCCGAATAGGAGCAGTAGCCGCCAGGTATACCCCTAAGGCACGCACCACGTCTAAATTGTGAAGCGCAACCTCTCTAGGATGCAATGGATGAGGGCACAAGGACGGAAGGACAATGTCCTCATTAAGGTGAAAAGCCGAAACCACCTTAGGAAGAAAAGACGGTCGTGATACCGCCTTATCCTTATGGAGGACCAGGTAAGGCGACTTGCATGACAGAGCCGCCAACTCAGACACCCGTCTAACAGAAGTGATGGCCACTAAAAAAGCCACCTTCTGAGACAAAGTTGAAAGAGGAATATATCTCTCATTCTCAAAAGGAGATTCCTGAAGAACCGAAAGCACCAAGTTCAGATTCCAAGGAGGGAGCAGGGGCTTGGCAGGTGGAACCACATGGCGTACCCCCTGCACAAAAGTGCTAACCAAGGAACGACAAGCTAGGGGTCTTTGAAAGAAAAACGGCCAAAGCCGAAATCTGACCCTTAATAGTGCTCAAAGCCAGCCTTTGAGCAACACCACGCTGTAAGAACCTCAGAATTCTGGGAACAGAGTACGTCCGTGGACGCCAGTCCAGTTCCTTGCACATAGCGATGTAAGCTCTCCAGGTACGGTGATAGATCTTCCAAAAGAAGGACTTCCGTGCCCTAAACATGGTTGAAATTACCGAATCTGACAGGCCTCCTCTCAATAGCCATGCCGTTAAAGCCAGAGACTGTAAAGCAGGATGAAAGATAGGACCTTGAGATAGAAGGTCCTCCCTCAAGGGCAGGCGCAAAGGGACGTCCGCAACGAGACATACCAGAGCCGGGGGATCTCAGCCACCACATCAGGGACACCTTGACAGAGTGACTCACCTGGATCTGAAGATCCAATGACAATGGGGACTTGTCCCAAACCGACAGAATTCCCTTCTGCAATGCCCGAGTGTGTGCTTGGGCATACGGAACCGCCTCGAAGGAGGCCCCCCATTAGTCCCAGGACTCTCATGCAGAAGCAAATTGACGACCATTTTCGGGACATCAGAACCCGCACTGCCGACTGAAGTGTCAGTAACTTCTCTGAGGGTAGAAACACCCTCACTGCCGAAGTGTCCAGGAGCAGACCCAAATACTCTAGGTGCTGAGTCGGGAATGGAGCCGACTTCTGCGTGTTCAGAACCCATCCGAAGTCCCGGAGGGTCTGACTGACCATCGTCACATTTTCCTCCAATTCTGTGCCATTTTCTGCTCTGAGAAGGAGATCGTCTAGATAGCCCACGATAACAATTCCTCGCTGTCTCAGCAAAGCTAGAACAGGGGCCAGCACCTTGGTGAAAACCCGTGTTGCCGATGCTAGGCCGAAGGGAAGGGCCACGAACTGATAGTGGACTTCGCCTATGGCAAAGCGCAGAAACCTCTGGTGGCTTGCGCAGATTGGGATGTGCAAGTAAGCGTCCTTGATATCCAAGGACGCCAAAAAATCCCCCTGGTGGAGTGTCGCAATCACCGTGCGAATGGATTCCATCCTGAATTTTTGTACCCTCACATAGGCATTCAGGGCCTTGAGGTCCAGGATTGGCCGAACCCCGTCCTTTTTCGGGACAACAGACAGGTTTGAGTAAAACCCCTGAAACCTCTCGTGACGGAACAGGCACAATTACTCCGCGCCTGAGCAAATCCTGTACGGCCCCCAAGAGGGCCGCCCAGGGTGCCGGAAGGAGAGGGAGGTTCGAGGGAAAAAAACCTGCTTGGGGGCCACGAGCGGAACTCTATCCTGTATCCCGAGGTGACCACCTCGCACACCCACCGGTCGGAGATCCGGGAGGTCCACCGCACCGAGAACCTGCAAAGACGTCTCCCCACTCCAGAGTCGGGCAGGGGCAAGACTTCATGCGGTGGTGGACTTGGGAGCTTGCTTGGTAGGCTTACGCACCCAGGGACGTCTGTCTCGCAGTCGCACTTCTTTCAGTCTGGGTGGGCTTACCCGTGGAATCTGGCCGACGAAAAAAATTATTCGCTGGAAAGGAAGGGCCCGGCCTGCGTTGGGGCTCGTTTCTCTTAATAGACTGGGGAAGGAAGGTGCTCTTACCTCCTGTGACGTTTTTAATAATGTCATCCAGGGCGGCCCCAAACAGTCTATCGCCCTTAAAGGGCAAGTCAGCCAGGAGCTTTTTGGAAGCTAGATCGGCCGACCAGCATTTCAGCCAGATAAGGTGACGCATCACCACAGCAGAAATGGAGGCCCCCGTTATTAAAGGGGTCGCATCCACAGTGGCATCGCACACGAAGACTAAACCCTGCGCAAGCTGGTGAGCCAGGGCAATGGTTTCAGGAGGGAGATTATGCTCCTGCACTGTCTGGTGCAATATCCGTGCCCAGCCTGTGAGTGTCTGAGACACAAGTGTCGCCGCCACTATAGGGTGTAAGGCGGCACCCAATAAGGTGAACATAGTTCTACACGCCACTTCTGACCTCCTGTCAGCAGGATCCTTAAATGCAGGAGTCCCTTCCATTGGGAGCATGGTAGCCTTATTCAAACGGGCGACCAGGGGGTCGACCACTGGGGGATGAGCCCACTTCTTAACTAGGTCCTCCTTAAAAGGGGTACCTCAAGGCTATGCGCCGCGGGACCGTCAGTCTTCTGCGGCTTATCCCAGACTTGGTCAATGTATGTATCAAAAAAAGGCACATATGGAAAAACCTTTTTTGAAGACACGGCTTTCAAAGAACCAAAAGGTCATAGTTTCCACCTGAGGTTCCTCAGCCTCAACATTCAGCTTGAGAGTGTCCCTCACAGCGTCAATGAGTTCACTTACAAGCACCCTGTCAGTAGGTGGTTCAAGACAGGGGTCTTCCTCACAAGGAAGGTCCTGTCCAAACACATCAATCTCCTCAGAACTAGGGTCCTCAGCAGCAGTAGCTAGGCCCATATCCAAGTCAGAGCACTCCCCATGTGGAGATTGTGTGGGGAGGGGGCGCTTTACAGCCCCCGTGCGTTCACACACAGCTTCCAGCTTGACAAGGAATGATTCCAGGACTGCCGACAACTGGTCCATAGGGACCACAGGTGCAGAAGCACTGCCAGTTGCCTCTGAGAAGTGGGGAGAAGCAGGTGAACCAGACGCCATATTGCCACCCTCCGAGACCCTATTCACTATTACAGTGAATAGTACAGTCCACCCATTGGCTGTGCTGAGGATGAGGAGGGGACACCCGGAGGACTCACCACCCCTAGGGACTGCTCGGTTCCGCTGTATGAGCCGGGCTGTAGCGCGGGTGAAGCCTGAGGAGAGTGAAGAATCTGTGAGGAGAGAGGTATTTCGCGCCGTTCAGCAGCGCCGCTAGAGGCCGAAAACTAAACTAAAAGTGCCGCGGCTACAAGAAAATGGCCGCCGGGCGCTTGTATAACTGTGCTTGAGCCGCGACAAAATGGCCGCCGATGGCAAACTTTTTAAATTTAAAATATCGCGCCAATGGCGCACGCAAAACCACACACACAGTCCTCCAGAACACTTTCCAGCATATTGAACAGACATGGAGCGGCCCCCCCAGGGCAGAACGACCCCCCCCAGGTATCCCCGCACAGCACCAGCAGGGGGGAGACAGGGAGAACCCCCCACACACAGAAACACAGCCAGCATGTACTCACCTTTTCAGGAGAGACTACTTACCCGTCCCGCAAGCACCTCGGAGAACACTCTTGGTGCCAATAGAGGGACCCACTGGTTTGTTTCAGACAGACCTATCACAGAGTCGTACTGCGTAGCTGTCGGCTTGGTCAACCGCGAAAGATACAGTAGGTATTGTTCAATCTTGAGAGGACCGCGGGAGCATGAAAGCAACCCGGCCACCCCTGGAGCCATGGGGTATGTCGTGAACTGAGTCTCACGCAAACAAGGCGAGGATCAGCACGCTCGATGGTCGGACAGGGAAGACTACGAGGATACTAGTGTACCCAACCTGTTGCCCAGCCGACAGTTGATTGAAGGTCAAAAAAATAAAATAATAAAATTCCCAAAGGAATACAATTTTAAAAGTAAAAATCTTCCAGGAGACTGGCTCCTGAGAGAGCCACGTCTTCTCCTTCTGCTAGGCAGAAAAAAACTGAGGCTGCAGGTGGAAGGGTAATGTCCAGAGGGACCGCCCCCCTGGGCGGGGCTGTTCAGCTCTGGCTTGTTCTAGAATGTTTTAACATCCAACATTCTGCCTAGGTCTTCTCCTGCAAGCAGGGACATATACCCACATGTAATCAGTATGAGAGCTGTGTCGGTCCATGGACGATAAGAGAAAAAAAGGTTGGTGATATGTGAATGTTGCAAGGATATTGTAAAGTTTACATTTAGGGTAAACCTCCGCTTTAAAGTGGCGTTCCACCTGAAAGTGGAACTTCCACTTAAAGAACTCCTCGCCCTCGGGGGGGGGGGGGGGGAGACAGGGGACTTCCTGTCCCACTTTCTACTTCTGACTAGGGGCAGCCTGGCAACGACTCCTCTCCCCCTAGGCAGCCCTACCCTCTCGGCAATCTTCTGGGACATGTCACAGGTCCCAGAAGATTTCCCGTCCACTTGGAGAGCGCAGCGCGATTTGCGTAGTGCGCGCCCGGCCATGAAGCCACAAGCTGTCACGGCCGGGTGCCCACAGTTTCAATGGAGACGCTGTAGAGAGGAAGGGCAGAGGAGCGAGGCGCCGTGCTGCCGCATCACTGGACCGTGGGACAAGTGAGTGTCCGTTTATTAAAACTTTTTGTAGCTGCTGACTTTTAATAAATGAAAAAAAGCCTGGAACTCCGCTTTAACTGATATTTGCCTCTAAAACAACATTTGATTGGACACAGGAAATATTTACCTTTAAGAGAAATAAAAGCAGTCCAACTGAGCAGTGGGCAACAGAGTTCAGGATAAAAAGAAGAATGAAAAAAGAACTCCTGCCAGGTTTATACAGCTATCCGGGGCTCTGTTAGAAGGATGTACCCCTTACTTCCTGTCCTGATGACAACTTGATAGGAAGCAAAAGGAAAAATCTGCAACAGGAACACAGACAAAAAGAAAAATCTGACAGTTGACAATTCTCCACTAATCTACGAAAGAAAAGCTTTTTATTTTTGTCTGTGTTCCTGTTGGAGAGTTCTACCTGTCTGGTAAAAAATTGGGAGCAGGACAGGAAGGATACCTCCTTCTAAAAAGGAGCTTGGAATAGCAGTAAAAACCTGTCAGGCGTTCTAATCTCCTTCCCCACTCTATTTAGGGCTAGGAAAAAAAAGTGTAATATATACTGTGACCACCACCCTATGTTGCTGAACTCAACTATCAGAGACCTTGCTGAAAAATATTCTGCATCCAACACTGGCAGGCGTATCAAACACTAGCATCACTTACTGTGCTCTGGACTTTCACTTTCCAACAGAGCACAGTAGTGATGTAGGGGCTAGCAAAGAACGACAGAATGTAGTGGGGGACCAGGCATCCAACACATCCGAAATTGTGAGGAAAATCCTTTAGCAAGCTATCTCTTGAAGACAGCTGGATGACATAAGCATTTCTTTGCAGACTGAGCTTCTATTTAACCACTTCACCCCCGGAAGGTTTTACCCTTTTCATGACCAGGCCATTTTTTGCAATACGGCACTGTGTTTAACTGACGATTGCGCGTTCATGCAATGCTATACCCAAACATTTATGTCTTATTTTGCCCCACAAATAGAGATTTCTTTTGGTGGTATTTGATCACCTCTGTGGATTTTATTTCTTGCACTATGAACAAAGATCGACAATTTTTTTTTTTTTTTTAAAGTTTACAAAATCTAAAATGTTTTTCATCAATTTAGGCCAATATGTATACTGCTACATATTTTTGGTAGAAAAAAAATTCCAATAAGTGTATATTGCGCAAACTACAAACTACAAGATATTTTAATGGCATTTTTATTAGTAATGGCGGCGATCAGCGATTTTTAGCGGGACTGCAACATTGAATCGGACACTAAGTGACACTTTTGTGGGGACCAGTGACACCAATACAGAGATCAGTGCTAAAAAAATAAAAATAAATTTGCAAGCTCACTGTACCGATACTGGCAGGGAAGGAGTTAACATCAGGGGCGAGCAAAGGGTTAAGTGTGCTCCTAGGGTGTGCTTTCTAACTGTGTGGGGGGATGGCTAAACTGGAGAGAGATTTGTGTTCCTGCTTAGCAGAAACACAAGATCTCCATCTTCCTCTCTAACAGAACGGCGGTTTGCCTTGTTAACATAGGCAGACCGCCATTCTGCCTCTCCTATATGTCCAAAAACAAAACAAAAAAAAAAAAAACACATACACAAAGCAGAAACAAGTACCTTCAACTCTCTGATCTCTTGACATCCAGTAGACTATGCCGTGTGCATCATCGTTCAGGTTTTCTTCCTGAGACACCAACCGAACCCTCTTCTTATTAAATTTAAATTCTGAAACAGAGGCAGCAGTCGCCAGACGAGACTTCTTCAATGCATCTACAAAACTTCCACCTTCAGCATCGTCCTTTTTTTCTTGTTTCTTTCTCTTCTTGGCATCAATATCTGAGCTTTCACTACTACTTGTCTCAGATATTGCTTTTGATTTTTCTTTAGCAGAGCCCTCAGATTTTCTTTTCCCTGGACTTATGGCTGTAGAGGATGACTTGGGTTTGGGCGCCAGCATTTTACTAGTTTTCTGGCTGCCATCAGACTTTTCACTACTAGACTCTTCTTTCTTGCTCTTTGTTGCCTTTCCTTTTTGAGACATAATGCTGGCTGTGGTTAAGGGACGAAGAAAATTCAGGTACCTTAGGATCAGCTTGGCAGCCAAGACAAACCTAAGAGTTAAAACATAAAAACAGGAGTTCATTTAAGTAGACTGGAGGAAGGTAGAATTAGAGGTTTCATCCAAGCTGAAAGTAGAACTAAAGGCACATTTCATTTTGGATAGAGTATGGGAGTAACCCATGTCCCAATTGGGAGATTTCCCTCAACTTCCTGTCCCATAGCCAAAAACAGGAAGTGAGAGGAAAAGCCTCCATAGTGCAGGAATCCCTGGTCATCACCAGAGCTAGTGTCCCCATTGGAAAATCTTCAGATGACAACCCAAAATGTGGTATTTTATCACTTTCACTCTCTGTGATAATGGTAAACAGGACAAATTGAGATTATGAACCTCCCTAACACAGGCACAGACAGCAATAAAAACCTTACAAATGTTCTAATCCTTCTCCACTCTATCCAAAACTAAAGAAAGTTGTACCTTCACCTATAATTGAAGCCTGACTGCCAGCAGCAAAGTCACAAGACAGAGGTAGGGGTTCCAATACCTAATTGACATACTTCCAATATAAATGGACCCCTTGATCCCAGAGGGCTCTTATGCAGCTGCGAAAATGGTGCGTTTGCCCTTCCTGGTTACGATGTGCAACAGAATACATCAAATCATATACTCTTCTTCCATATCCATCATATACTTTTAATATCCATAAGAAAGGGCATAGATCCCTCACTCCTTTAGCTGTTTAATTACCTTTATATTAAACACTCATTTACAATAACCAACTTTTGCCCGGCCTATTGAAATAATACATACAGGCGAACCCTGGTGGATGAAATATGACGTTCTGCTCCTTGTGCTTCACACTTGCTCTAGGGGCCACGCAGCAGCGTTATCTGTGTGTCCACTGGACACAGCAGAACACAGACTGTTGTACCAGGCCACTGTTTGGGTTTAAAGAGATGAGTCAGCAACCCTAACACATATAAAATTACAGGTTCTGAGGCCAATTTAATGCAGATAAGGCACCGAGTGATTTTAATTGCCACCTTATCAGCCGCAGAACCTGTGTAATTCATATGTTCGGGTTTAAAAGGACGAGGTGGCAACCCAACTGAGGGCATGCATTGGAATATGGATGCCCTTTCCCAGGCCTATGGCCATTTTGTCCAAACCCCTGGAACCCCAAACACATTACACAGGTTCTCAGGCTAATTTAATGCAGATAAGGCACAGAGTTTATTTAAACCTTAATCAGCCACAGAGCCTGTGTAATCCATATGTGTTTGGTTTTAAAAAGGGATGAGGTGGCAATCCTAGCCACTGTGCATGGCACTGGTACCAAGTGATTGCTGTGACCAATCACGTATGACCAATATGGTGTGACCAGTTATGACACCAACCATTTGATAACTTTACAGTTTTGGATGAGAGCACAAGGAACAGTGACAGTTATTCATAGAAAGCATCTGTTTTGGGAAACCGTTTTAGTTCCACTTCTGGGTACACACTGATGCGGTCTGCCGCATCGCACGTCATTTGTACAGGAATCACACCGGATTCCTGTACAAATGACATGCAAAGTCTGTGCGAATACATTATGTATGGCTCAATTCGCACCAAAGACATGCAGAACTTTTTTTTTTGTTCGCCACAGGAATCAGATCACATTGGGTGTTCAGACGCATGCAATCCGATTCCACAGTTCGCACTGCGTTGTCTGAACCAAAATTTGGGGGGTCATTATTCAGGATTTATATAGCACCAAAAGTTTGCGCAACGCTTTACAACATGAGGGCAGACAGTACGGCTACAATACAGGAGGAATCAGAGGGCCCCGGCTCATTAGCGCTTACAATCTAGAAGGGAGGGTAAAGTGATAAAAAGAAAAAAAAAAAAAAATGTAATAACTGAGGGGGATGAGCTGATGGAGAAAGTAAAAATACAGTTGTTAGGTGTGGGTAGAATAGGCTTCTCTGAAGAGAAGTGTTTTCAGGGATTGTCTAAAAGCAAAGAGAGTATGAGATAGTCGGACAGATTGGAGTAGAGAGTTCCAGAGGATAGAAGAGGCTTGGGAAAAGTCCTGGGAGGAGGTGTTTTAGGAAAAGGTCTTGGGAGGAACTAAAGTAACGGGTAAGTTGGTGTTTTGAGACGATCAGTGATGTAGCTGGGGGCCGAAGTTGTGGATGGCTTTGTAAGTTATTAAAATTTTGAATTTGAATTTAATTAGTTGGGTTAGTGGAAGCCAGTGGAGGGATTGACAGAGAGGAGTATCAGACATTAACTTTATATTGACACCCACAGCGGTTTGCAGAGCGCAGTGTGAACTGCTTGCGATTCTGATGTGGTGTGGGAACCGCACAGGAATCACTGTGGTTCCTGCACTGCATCAGTGTGAACCTGGCCCCAGTAGACGGCTCACACTAGTGCAATGCGGCAACCCTGCAAATCCACTGTGGGTTCCCGCATCGCACCCGACTTGCACGGCAGTTCACACTGCCATATGCGAACTGCTGGGGAGTGTCAATACTTAGTTAATGACACCCCCATGTCAGCTTGCATATTGCACTGCGACCGGTCAGTTCGGACATGAATCGGATCGCATGGGTGTGAACACCCATGCAATCCGATTCTGGTACGAACCAAAAAAAGGGTCCTGTGCGAGTTTAGTCAAAATGCAATGCGCTTTCAGCCATACTATCTGTATCGCTGAAAGCGCATTGCACGGACATTACATGTGATTTACACTGCAGTGCAAATCGCATGCGATCTCGCACAGCGCATCAGTGTGAACCGGCCCTCAAACCTTCAGAAAGATCAGATCATGCTGTAGCTTCATGCACCATGCTTACCCCTGGGCAACCGAGTTATCACTGATCTGGAATAAGCATTGCAGGATGACAGTTTACATTTCACTGGCTGCATGCTTTGTCCACACCAGCAAATGAAATGACAAGAGGCAGCACTTAGTCACAGCCCTGTAAAACATCTGCATTAGAGTGTAACATTTTCAAATAAGAAGTCTGTCTAATTAAAGCTACCTACAAGCAATGCCCTTCTACTAGTAGCCCTTCTCCTGCAGTCCAGACACCTCCTGCCCCTTACTGACCCATCACTCCAACCCCTTCCCAGTACAGTACCTGCCGCGCGTTCCTCTTCCTTGTGTAACATTCACAAGAACGCGCTGCTCCAGCACAAGCTCCTTGCATAACACAGAGAATAGAGGACTTTCAGGATGACGTCATCCGTTTTAGACGTTCACACTCACATTTCCGGTGTGGTTAAAGCGCCATCTGCTGGTAATCTGAGAGATGAACGGTTTTAATTTGTGAAACCTGGTTTTAATGTGCCAAGGAACAATGGCATAGGAAATAACCATGTGTAGTGTGTCGTCATCTGTGTGTTTAACCACTTGCCTTACTGGCCTCTTATACCCCCTTCATGCCCAGGCCAATTTTCAGCTTTCAGCGCTGTCGCACTCTGAATGACAATTGCGTGGTTATGCAACACTGTACCCAAATTAATTTTTTTATAATTTTTTCACACAAATACAGATTTCTTTTGGTGGTATTTAATCACCATTAGGTTTTTTATTTTTTGCTAAACAAATTAAAAAAACTGATTTTTTTTATAGTTTGTTATAAAATTTTGCAAACAGGTAATTTTTCTCCTTCACTGATACGTGCTGATGAGGCGACACTTATAGGCTGCACTGATGGGCACTGATGAGGCTGCACTGATAGGTGGCACTAATAGGCACTGATGAAGCTACACGGATGGGGACTGATGAGGCTGCACTGAAGGGCACTGATGAGGCTACACTGAAGGGCACCGATCGGTGGCCCTGATGAGCATGACTGAAGGGCACTGATAGGTGACAATGATGATGAGGCACTAAATTGGAAGCACTAATGGGCAGCACTGGTGGGCACTGGTTGGCACTGATTAGCAGCACTGGTGGGTACAGATTGGGACTGATGTCCCTGTAACAGACGTCGGCTACCAGCTATATTATTTTCTCCTCACGCTGATCGTGAGGAGAATAAAAAGCTGATAACTGGCTTCTGTTTACTTCCGTGACAGCTGATCATGTGGTAAAGGGCCGCTGTGATTGGCCCTTTACCCTGTTCTGTGATCAGCTGAGTCCGCCACGGGGGCGCGAGCAGCACAATGGCGGGGGAACGTCTATTGACACTCTCCCGGCACTGGAAGCCCGCCCTGTAGCTGCCTTCCGGCTATAGAGCTGGTGGAAAGTGGTTAAAGGTAACAAAAACACTGATGTTGTTTCAGATTAGACGTTTCTTTTGAGAGACACCAGCTGCCACCTAGACCCAAATATCTGAGATGGGAAAGGGGGATGTGCTTTACTACAAGGTTTTTACCCGCAAAGCAGAGATGGTAACCTGGGAGAACAGTTTATATCAGGGATAGGCAACCTTAAAGAGGTGGAGATCTACCTGAACATTATGGGAGAAATCAAAGTTTACCGGTCACAGTGTTGCCTCTTTACACCTGGTTTAAACCTCTAATTGCTGTACTATCGTGTCATGGGTTTAAATCAGGTGGTGAGGAGGCAACATATCCCTTCCTCACCACCTGTCAATAACACTCAGATCACTTTTCAGAGGAGCATCAGTGTCTGCTGCACTTGTGACTGAGCCCTTAGTTGCATTCAGCAGTGTCACCCTTAGGTAAGGTGACCAGATTTTAAAAATGAAATCCGGGGACATATTTTTTTTATTTTACTAGTAATGGCGGCAATCAGCGACTCTCTGCCCGTCGCCGCCGCCCGCCTCACAGCCTGTCAAGTCTCACTCTCCGGGCCCCGGCTACTACTGGGTGGGGAGCGGAATAAGATCACTCTGCCAGGGAAGGCAAGAAGATAAGCAGGCAGGTGGCTGGCCGGGACTTGAGCAAAGGTAGAAGAACATGCGAGCGGAGCTGAATTGGCATGTACCCAAACTGAAGAAATATTCCCTCCGCTCCGACCAGCACATGATCATCTGAAAGGGGCACAGATAATGGAAAAAAATAGACCCCCTAAGCTAGTAGGAGCGGCGGAGTGGGGGTGTGTAATTCAGAATTTTTTTTTTTTATTCTGCACTGACTGTCTTTGAAATTGCCCCAGCCCCTGTTTGAATCCAATCCGGGGACAAAACAGGGGACAGACTTGGTCCGGGGACAGTGTCCTCAATCCGGGGTCAAAACTGGGGACAGACTTGGTCCAGGGACAGTGTCCTCAATCCGGGGACTGTCCCCGAAAACCGGGGATGTCTGGTCACCCTACCCTTGGGTAAGGTGGCCAGATTTTTAAAATGAAATCCGGGGCCATATTTTTTTTTTTACTAGTAATGGCGGCAATCAGCGACTCTCTCTCCGTAGCTGCCACCGCCCGCTTCTCAAGTCTCACTCTCCGGGCTCCGGCTACTACTGGGTGGGGAGCGGCGGAAGATCACTCCGCCAAAGAAGGCAAGGAGATAAGCAGGCAGGTGGTTGACTGGGACTTGAGCCAAGGCAGAACATGCGAGCGGTAAAACCCTTCAGTTGAATCATGGTTTTACCGCCCCCAAGTCCCTACCTTCTTTAGCTGTTGAGGCAGCAGCCAAAGGTGTACACATGCCGCAGCAGGATTTAAACCCCCTGTTGCTTTTAGTGGGTGCTACTGCCTGCCAATTGGGACCTATTTAGGTAAATTTCTGCAAGTAAATTTCTGCAAGACCCCCACAACTGCATGCTTCTGCAGGGTCTATGAGATTAAAGCAGGTGGTGAGAAAGCAAACCAAAAGGCTGCCTGCTTTAACCCCTTGTTTGCTGTACTGCACTTGCAGAGAGCAGCCTCATTCACTTGAATGGGTCATGCTTGGCAGGTGCTACACCCACCAACCATGACAGAGCGTATTGTGGCAGGCACAGCACTATGAAGTGCCTTTAGGCGCTGTGGCATTAGAAGAATTTTGATTTCTCTGATCTTTTAGTCCAAACAAGACTATCTGTTACTTTATAATTCCTCTAGCGCCGTTCTATAGAAGCAGTAGGTTTAAAGAGCACACCAAACTTTTAAGATAACTTCTTTATTCACTTCAGCTTTTCTTCATATATAACACTGACAATTTAGCAGCAGAAAGTCCATGTACAAACACGTGTAGAATAAAGTATAACAAATGGTGGTTCAATTGTTCAATCTTGTAATTCTACATAAAATGGTAGATATATTTCTCTCTTCAGTATCTGTACTTTCACTTTAAATTCTTTAGACACTTTATGATCTCTCTGGGACTTGCTCTATATTGCTGTTTGTTTGTTGGTTTGAAACCTGGTTTGGTGGAACTACAAGTGAACACATAACTAGTTTCAGTATACAGTTCTAATCACATTATTAACCATAGGAACTTATATAACTGTAATAAATACCTATTTTGGCCACTTGCTTTCATAAAACTGGACTCTGGATGGATCTGAACTGTTCAGATCTACTCTTTCTGGTGTAATGAGTTCTAACAATGTGCTAGGAGATTTCCTAGACAGAACATGGGTGTAATGCTGGCTGTGATTGGCCAAAGACTCTTGCTCAGTGAGATTGGTTGTGATTGGCTAAAACTTCTGATGAGTCACAAAAGCTTAACTCTATGCTTTCTGGTTGCAATTCTGCTGTCATTAAGCTTACCTTTCTGTATATAATAATGACTCTTAAAAGGTATATTTTTTCTTTTTCTTCTGTGAACACAATATACAATTGTTATATGACATTCATATATAAAGTCACAGTAAATAACTCTGCTATTATCTCTCACAAATGAGCATATGCACTGTATTAACATTATTAGCAGGTCTAGCTGTATATGCATGTAAGCCACATTAGCAACCTAGGACAGGTCTTAGCTGGCCAGCTACACGTCCAACAAATGACCTATAATTCTATGTTCTCTATAGTAGGATTTGAACATGAATTTGGGGAATTTTCCATCAGGTTCTCAACTTCCAAGTGTCTTTTATCACTCTCAAGTAGAACTACTAACTTCTGTATAGGACGTTCCAACCTGAGTGGAATAGTGAGACGTTTTCCCTTTTTGTCAAGTTTTGAGTCTCCTATTTGTAACAACGCTCTTCTTACTAGTCTGTCGTTATCCTTTTGAACTTCTAGAACTTTGGCCAATTTCCATTGACTTCTAGGTAAATCTTCTTCTTTCACTAATACTATGTCACCAACTTGTACATTTCTTCTGGGTGTTTGCCATTTACTTCTTAACGTAAGATTGGCTAAGTACTCTTTCTTCCATCTATTCCAAAACTGTTCTGATAGATATTGGACTCTTCGCCATCTCTTTCTGGCATATAAATCCTCTTTGGTAAACTTGCCAGGTGGTGGTTGTATGTAATCAGACTTAAGGTGAAGTAGATGGTTGGGAGTTAAAGGTTCCAAACTTGTTGGATCATTGATGTTGTCAACTGTAAGTGGACGACTGTTAACAATAGACATTATCTCATAGAATAGGGTCCTAAGTGAAGCATCGTCTATTCTTCCGGAGCTCTTTCTCAACACTGAACTTAACACATTTCTTACAGTTCTGATTTGTCTTTCCCAAACTCCTCCTTTGTGGCTTGCATGTGGAGCATTCATATGAAAATCACATTGATTCTTTGACAAATACTGAGTTACTTTTTCTTTATCGATCTCTTTTAGAGCTTTCTTCAATTCATTCTTTGCTCCAACAAAATTAGATCCTTGGTCAGATCTAAGCTCTCTGACAGTACCTCTAATGGCTATGAAACATCTCAAGGCATTAATAAATGCGTCAGTTGACATATCTTCTAACATTTCCAGATGAATTGCTCTGGAGTTTAGACATGTAAATATTAGTCCATATCTCTTGTACTCCTTGCGGTTTTGCTTGGTGATGAACGGGCCGAAACAATCCATTCCACTATAAAGAAATGGTGGTGATGGGTTTACACGATCTGCCGGTAAATCTGCCATTCTTTGTTCTTCGGTAGGTCTACGTGCCTTTCTACAGGTTACGCATTTACTTATATACTTTGCTATAACTTTGCTTCCTTTTACTATCCAGTAACCACCTTCTCTCAAACAGTTCTGGGTGAAGCTTCTTCCTTGATGCAAGGATTTGTTGTGGTAGTGATCGATAATCAATCTTGTGAAGGTAGAATTGTGAAGGTAGAATTTTTGGGTAGAATTGCTTCACTCTGCTGGGTAACGATGCATTTTCCAGTCTCCCTCCCACCTTCAGTATACCATCCTGTAGAACAAGATTAAGCTTGTACAGTGGGTGGTTGTTGGGAAGCCTTTTAGGTTCTTGACCAAGTCTCTTCAACTCTTCACTATAGAATCTCTGTTGAATGAGTCTTATGACCGTTTCTTCAGCTTTCATTCTTTCCTCTACATTCAATGATTCCTTCTTTTTGACTCCCTTTGCCAAACGTTGAATTCGAGCTACTACGTTTATGACTGTATTCCATTTTGAACATCTGGTAGTCTTTCAAGTATGTCATCTTGACACTTGGCGGCAGTGCTCAATGTTTGTACAACTTTTACTTCTGGATCACCCATAGACAATTCTGTGTAACCTTCACTGGGTATGATTTCCTTTTCCCAAAGGAACTCTGGACCGGTGAGCCAGTTTGAATTTTTCAATTCTGTTACATTCAGGGCTCTTGAAGCATGATCTGCAAAGTCAGATTCAAGGATCTTGATTACTTCCGCTGAACTTACAGCTGGTAACTCTTGAACAGATATTCGATGACACAATCCTGTCACCTGTCTTGAGTTTGCAATCTGCTGTTTTCCTCCAACAACGCCATATCTAGATCAGTTTGAACAGCGTAGGGTTCACTCTTTCCTCCTGTGATTACCCTTCGTAGTACCAAAGCTTCGGGACAATCATAACCTATCAACAGTCCAACACCAAACTCCTTCAGCAGGGACATTTCATGAGATATGACAGATAGGTGCTCCCATTTATTGGCTGTTTCACAGGTAGGTATGCGATCTCGATCTAGAGGTATATCGTCTTTCGTATAAGCTGGAGGTAGATCCAATGTGAGGTTTGAATGAAGTCCTCTAACTCTCAATCCTTTGACCCTTTGACTGTTCACTAATGTGTCTCTACCTGTCATTGTGGTGAGTTTGAGCTTCACTGGTTCTGTAGCCACTTGTAATTTCTTGCAGATTTCTTGATCGATGAAGGTGACATCGCTTTGGGCATCCAGTAGTGCATAGGCATATACGTTCTTATTCTTCCTTTTAGGATTTGAAATGCACACTGGTACAACCATTGATGTGCCGTTGCTTTCCCTCACTCTGCAAGAGAATACCGATGCTTTCTTTTCTTCCTGAGCATCTTTAGGTATTGAGGATTTATCCTTTTTTGGACGTTCTTCATGTAGTGGTGTAGGATGGCATCCTTCAAACGCTGCAAGTGGCCCTTTTCTTACACTCCTTAGTAATATGGCCTTTCCTTAGGCACCCAAAACACAGTTGGTTAACAAGTACAAACTTTTTCTTTTCATTTGGGGATTTCTCCTTCAATTGTTGGCACTTGTGTATAGAGTGGTTCTCTCCACAGAGCATACACTTAAAAGTAGTCTGAGGATTTGTCGGTTCTGTCTCTCTACTGATTCCAGTAGTAACTTTGAACTTGCTCTCGTAGGTATCTAGACCTTTCTCTGTTGTGTCGGTTGCAAAGCTAGTTGCTCTTGCACGTCTTATATCTCTCGCAGGCCTTTCTTCTAAGGACTTTAAGGCGTAAGATCCTGTTACTGGGTTACATACTATTCGTGCTTCCTTATTAACGAACTCAGAGAACTTTTCAAAACTTGGGAAGTCCTTACTTAGATCTAACTGTTCAGTCACATAGCGATTCCATCTAGAAGCCACTTCTGGTAGCTTAGCTAGCATCCTGTGGTTTTCTAGATAGTCGTTCAGTACTTCTAGTCCTCGTACATGTGGGAGGGCATTGCTGCATGCTTGCAGGAAGTCACCATACTCTTGGAGTTTGAAATGTTCTTTAGGACCTATTTTAGGCCAGTTATTCAATTTCTCCCTAAAGGCTCTTTGTACTAAGAAAGGATGACCATATCTTGCATTTAACTTTTCCCAAGCTTGCTTGTAGGCTTCTTCATCTGTTCTACAGAAGTTACCTTCAAGAGCTTTCTTCGCTTTTCCACCAACATATTTCTGAAGGTAGAATAACTTGTCAACTGGCCTGGAGCAATGATGCTCAATGATCATTTCAAAACTTGCCTTCCACTCTATGAACTTCAGTATGTCTCCTGAAAATACAGTAGGTTCTGGAACCGGAAGTCTTGCTGGGACTGTTCTCTGTCGTCTTGCTGGGACAAAAGTCGCAACATTCTCCTGATTATTGCAGTGACATCTAGGAACAGAATTATCCTGTTTTATTTTTTCACTTAGTTCTGAATTGGGTGAGTCTCTCTCTTCGTCTTTCTGAGCAGGGATGGAAGGGCAATGACTTTTTTTTTCATTACATACTGGAGATTTCCTTCCATTCTCCTGGGCGTATGAAAGGAAGTAGGAGTCTGCATCTTCACTTAGTACAGATTTGGACTTATGATTACTATTCATGTCCTCTTCGTGTACTCTTAGTCTGGCTTCTATAATCTTGACTTCCTTCAGCCTTTCCATTTCTGCTACTCGTAGACGCTGCGCCTCGATTGCAGATTCCATCTCAATTTCTGCTCTCTTGACAGCAAGTTGTTCGACAAGTTCCTTTCTTTTGGCTATTAAAGTACTTGAGGACTCTGATATGTTACTGGCACTTCTGCTAGTGGAAGAAGTCCTACTTGTGATTGTGGTTCCTCCTAAGGACCTAGCATAGTCTCTCATAAAAAGCTCATTCATTCTCTTTCTTGCCTTAACTTCATCATAGTTAGCTTCAGATGATAGTTCTCTCATGAGCTTTACTAAACCTTTAGTGACTGCAGTACATGTGTCCATGCTCCTTACAATATCCTGGGGAGGTGTCGTAGATGACCGCAGGTTAACATATGCTGCCATAAGCTCCGATTCAGATTCTTCTACCGTCTCTATCATATCACTCAAGTTTCCTTTTATACTTTCTTGCTTTAGCTTTCTACGAACATCTTTAATGTAGGATTTCCACTTATCATACATTCTGGTGAACTTTTTTCCTTTCAATACTGCTTCTTGCTCCAAATTTTCCAGCATCTTTAGGGTCGGTTTTCTGATACGTTCTGAACGTCTTAGTTCATCTGTTTGGGGCAAGACTAATGCTGCATCAGACTCTTCTACCTCAAACAGGTTCACTTGCTCTTCACCTTCTATCTTATCTATCTTTGTATCCTCAAACAGTGTCATAGAAATACTAGGCTTAGACATTTTACTTTAAGTGCTATAACAATTAATACGAATATTAAGAAGACTTTCACTTTAAATGCAATAGCAATAGGTGCAGGCAGTAAAAATGACTTTCACTTTAAAATACTTTAGAGTTTGTGTACTACAACTGTCCCTTGTTCTTTACTTACAGTCCTTTTACTGTCCTGAACACGAAAATGTCTCTTTCTTGTCAAGCCTATGTGCAATGATAGTAATAAAGGAAAGTTCTGACCTTATTCTGAAGAGCAGGATACTGTGATATGTAGGTTGCTGGAACAAATAGTCTTAAAGGAGACTTGTCTTTTTTGATCTGATGCTCTACTCTGACTTGCGATGCTTTGCGCTAACGTGCGATGCTTTGCGCTGACGTGCGATGCTCTGTGCTGTCTTGCGATGCTTTGCGCTGACGTGCGATGCTTTGCGATACTCTGTATTGTCTTGCGATGCTTTGCGCTGACTTGCGATGCTTTTCGCTGATGTGCGATGCTTTGCGCTGATGTGCGATGCGCTGTGCTGTCTTGCGATGCTCTGCGCTGACTTGCGATGCTTTTCGCTGACGTGCGATGCTTTGTGCTGCAGGCTTTGGGCCTAATGGCGGGGAAATAGCTGGCTGCAGTACGTGGCCTCTTTGTGGGTAGCGGTGCAGGCACTCTAACTCTGGACTTTGGCCTCCCACCATGCGTCTTTTTCTCTCTCTAGGGATCGCAGGAGGGTTGGCGCTCTCTCTGTGACTATCTTGCTTTTGCCGTTCTGCAACTTTAGGAGTCGGCTGCAGTTTGACTAAAACACATGTCCTATGGCCTCTATGGTAGCTCCGCTGCTCAAATGCGCTCTTTATTGTGCAAGTTGAGGAGCACTATCGCTTCACCCTCAATGGGCTAATAGTTCCACTGTGGCAGGCGCAGCACTATGAAGTGCCTTTAGGCGCTGTGGCATTAGAAGAATTTTGATTTCTCTGATCTTTTAGTCCAAACAAGACTATCTGTTACTTTAGAATTCCTCTAGCGCCGTTCTATGGAAGCAGTAGGTTTAAAGAGCACACCAAACTTTTAAGATAACTTCTTTATTCACTTCAGCTTTTCTTCATATATAACACTGACAATTTAGCAGCAGAAAGTCCATGTACAAACACGTGTAGAATAAAGTATAACAAATGGCGGTTCAACTGTTCAATCTTGTAATTCTACATAAAATGGTAGATATATTTCTCTCTTCAGTATCTGTACTTTCACTTTAAATACTTTAGACACTTTATGATCTCTCTGGGACTTGCTCTATATTGCTGTTTGTTTGTTGGCTTGAAACCTGGTTTGAAACCTGGTTTGGTGGAACTACAAGTGAACACATAACTAGTTTCAGTATACAGTTCTAATCACATTATTAACAATAGGAACATATATAACTGTATTAAATACCTATTTTGGCCACTTGCTTCCATAAAACTGGACTCTGGATGGATCTGAACTGTTCAGATCCACTCTTTCTGGTGTAATGAGTTCTAACAATGTGCTAGGAGATTTCCTAGACAGAACATGGGTGTAATACTGGCTGTGATTGGCCAAAGACTCTTGCTCAGTAAGATTGGTTGTGATTGGCTAAAACTTCTGATGAGTCACAAAAGCTTAACTCTATGCTTTCTGGTTGCAATTCTGCTGTCATTAAGCTTACCTTTCTGTATATAATAATGACTCTTAAAGGTATATTTTTTCTTTTTCTTCTGTGAACACAATATACAATTGTTATATGACATCCATATATAAAGTCACAGTAAATAACTCTGCTGTTATCTCTCACAAATGAGCATATGCACTGTATTAACATTATTAGCAGGTCTAGCTGTATATGCATGTAAGCCACATTAGCAACCTAGGACAGGTCTTAGCTGGCCAGCTACACGTATAACTCTTGCTGGGACTGTGACATGCACACCCCTGGCCACTGCAGCAAGAGGGGGTGAAAACACATCTTAACTATGGGCAGGGCCGCCACCAGGAATTTTTGGGCCCCTTACACAGCTTCAGGCATGGGGTGAGCAGAGGAAAACCGGGGGGGGTGCCGCGGATTGAGAAGCGGGGGGTGCCACGAATTGAGAAGCAAAGAGTGCTGCCGCCGCAAATTGTTGAGGTCGGGGGGCTTTGGGTGCTAACGAACAAAAAAAAAAAAAAGGGGGGGTTGCCATCCGGGGCCCTGGGGACCTCTGGGTCACTTACAAAAAATAATAATAATAATTTATAAAAAAATAAAAATATTTTTATAAAAAAATAAAAATATTTTTATAAAAAAATAAAAATATTTTTATAAAAAAATAAAAATATTTTTATAAAAAAAAAGGGGGTTGCCATCCGGGGCCCTGGGGACCTCGGGGCCCCTTACAAAAGATAAATAGATAACTAAAAAAATATATAAAAAATATAAAAAATACATAAAAAAGACCATCCGGGGCCCCGGGGACCTCCGGGCCTCTGGGGACCTCTAAACCCTTTGGATTTTTTTTTTTATTAACAATAGGAACATATATAACTGTATTAAATACCTATTTTGGCCACTTACAAAGACAAGTGTGTCTTGCCTACAGTCAAGCATGGTGGTGGGAGTGTCATGGTCTGGGGCTGCATGAGTGCTGCCGGCACTAAGGAACTACAGTTCATTGAGGGAACCATGAATGCCAACATGTACTGTGACATACTGAAGCAGAGCATGATCCCCTCCCTTCAGAGACTGGGCCACAGGGCAGTATAATAACAACCCCAAACACACCTCCAAGACGACCACTGCCTTGCCAGAGAAGCTGAGGGTAAAGGTGATGGACTGGCCAAGCATGTCTCCAGACCTAAATTCTATTGAGCATCTGTGGGGCATCCTCAAAGGAAGGTGGAGGAGCGCAAGGTCTCTAACATCCACCAACTCCGTGATGTCGTCATGGAGGAGTGAAAGAGGACTCCAGTGGCAACCTGTGAAGCTCTGGTGAGCTCCATGCCCAAGAGGGTTAAGGTAGTGCTGGAAAAAATTGGTGACCACACAAAATATTGACACTTGGGGCCCAATTTGGCCACTTTCACTTAGGGATGTACTCACTTTTGTTGTCAGTGGTTTAGACATTAATGGCTGCGTGTTGAGTTATTTTGAGGGGACAGAAAATGTACACTGTTATACAAGCTGTACACTCACTACTTTACATTGTAGTGAAGTGTCATTTCTCCAGTGTTGTCACATGAAAAGATATAATAAACTATTTACAAAAATGTGAGGGGTGTACTCACTTTTGTGAGATATTGTATATATATATATATATATATATATATATATATATATATATATATATATGTAGCGATACCCCCAAACTAAGAGAGCCGCTCGTTTTGTTTTGGGCCCTGTACACAGCACTGCCAACCCCCGGCAATCTGCTTGACCCTCCTCTGGCACAGCTAGTCTAGGGAATGTGGTATTAGTATAGCTCTGTACCGGTCTAAGAGCAATCCCCCAGTAATGCAAACAGTTGTAAAATATAGTAATTGACACTAATACCTGAAGGATTAACTATATCAGATTTACTTTGAGTATAAAAGTTAACGATCAATACAGTACATCACATACATGCAGAGCCCTGCAGTAATAATGACACTAGTCAACTATTGTATAGAAATAGATCACACATTGTGTGCAGCTATTCTCCCCGTGAGCAATATGGTGCACAGTAAAGTTCTACCTTCCAGTCAGGCCTGACTTAGTTAAAGCTCAGTCTTAAGGTGAGGAATCTTCGCACGCAAGATGATCGGTGGTGCACATACAGGAACAACAATTTGTAAATCCAAAATAACGGTTTATGGTAATGGCAACAACTCCCCGGAGACTATATAACTCAGTTCTGGAACTAGTCTCCGGTCAGGATAGCAAGTATAGCACGATGGGCCTAGGCAGTCAATAGGCCTAAACAAAGTACTCGGCTATAATTGTGAGCAGGTGCTCTCTCACCACTCCGGACTCAGTCCTAGTTCGTGACTTCCACTGCTGTGTCTCTGCACACAGGGTCTGCGACAGCCAGGTCTCCGGTCCAACTGATGTCCGTAATGTCAGCCTGTCCACATATCCTTTGTGAGAAGTGGCTGAGGAATGGTCTATGGATGTGCCAAAGGCCAGGTCTACGGGTAGTCTTGCTTCTCTTCCAAACATAAGTCGATAGGGAGAGTACCCTGTGGCGTCACTTGTTGTACTGTTGTAAGCATGCACAATTGCTGCTATGTGCTTGCTCCAGTGCTGCTTCTTTTCGCTACTTAAAGTCCCCAACATGTTAAGTAGGGTCCGGTTGAACCTCTCTGGCTGAGCATCCCCTTGTGGATGGTAGGGGGTGGTACGGGTCTTCTGGATCCCTAAGGAGTCCAAGAGCTTCCAGATCAGCCGACTTTCAAAGTCCCTCCCTTGATCCGAGTGAAGACGCTGTGGTAGCCCATAGTACACAAAGTATTTTTCCATAAGTACTTTGGCCACGGTGGAAGCCTTCTGGTCTTTGGTTGGGAAGGCCTGGGCATACCGGGTGAAATGATCAGTTATCACCAGAACATTTCCTAGTCCACTCAAGTCGGGTTCGAGGCAGAGAAAATCAATGCATACCAAATCCAATGGACCTTGACTTTGCAGGTGGCCCATTGGGGCAGCTTGATGGGGTAAAGTCTTTTGCTGAATGCAGCGTGCGCATGAGTGGCAGTATTCCTCTACTTCAGCCCTCATGCAAGGGCAATAGAATCGACTCCTGATGAGTTGAAAGGTTTTTTCAGCTCCTAAGTGGCCATGGTTGTCGTGTAGGGCAACCAAGATGGTCTCTCTGTGTTTCTCAGGTAGAAACAGTTGCCATTTGTCTTCCAGGTCATCAGAGGGGCCCCTTCGGTAGGCCACCACTTGATGCACTTGCAGCCTGTCCCACTCCTTCCGCAGCAGGCGGGCCTTCTTTGAAGGGTGATGCAGGAGTCTGTCTGGATCCTGATTTTCCAGGGCCTCCAGGACCAATTTCCCCAAGGGGTCTTCCAATTGGTCGCATCTCAATTCCTTCTTGGACAGCTTTGGCAAGTCATCTTCTTCTATCTGAGTTACTCCACAGTATTGTTTGGGTACTCCTACCACTGTGACCCCTATCTCTTCCGCTGTGGATCCACCACTGGCCTGGAGTTCAGCTCCCTGACAGAGGGCCCGCACCCCGTCTGGTGCCACTTGGGTCCAGTCTTCTGTACTGCTGGTGGGAGCATAAGACCTTCTGGACAGAGCACCTGCATCTCGATTTCCAGCCCCAGGTCTGTATTTCAAGCTGAAATTTAATCCAGACAGTGCAGCCAGCCATCGATGGCCTGTGGCATCCAGCTTTGCTGTGATGAAAAGATAGGTAAGGGGGTTGTTGTCAGTTTTCACGGTAAATTCTGCCCCATACAGGTAGTCTTTCAGTTTATCGACCACAGCCCACTTGAGGGCCAGGAACTCCAGCTTGTGAGTGGGGTAGTTCTTTTCAGATGGGGTCAAACTCCTGCTCACATATGCAAGGGGTCGCAGTTGCCCTCCATGCTCCTGATAGAGCACTCCTCCCAGAAGGTGGAAGATCTATAGCAGAAGTTACAGGGGCCTGGGAAGGCCATAGCCATTCAAGCTCAATGGTCCCACCTTTCCTTCCAGCTTCAGTTTGTAGACTGGTAGGCCGGGCAGCTTCTTGCAAATAACATAGGGTTCAGGTCTCCATCTGTCTGCAAGCTTGTGCTTCCCAGGGACTCTCAAGTTCCGTAACAGCACTCTGTCCCCAGGTTGTAGATCCTGAATCCGGACTTTCAGGTCAAAGTTTTTCTTGTTACGAGCTCCCCTTTGATCTGAAGCTGCTTGAGCCTGCTCATAGGCCAACTTTAAACTGTGCCTCAGCCTGTCCACATATCCTTTGTGAGAAGTGGCTGAGGAATGGTCTATGGATGTGCCAAAGGCCAGGTCTACGGGTAGTCTTGCTTCTCTTTTAAACATAAGTCGATAGGGAGAGTACCCTGTGGCGTCACTTGTTGTACTGTTGTAAGCATGCACAATTGCTGCTATGTGCTTGCTCCAGTGCTGCTTCTTTTCGCTACTTAAAGTCCCCAACATGTTAAGTAGGGTTCGGTTGAACCTCTCTGGCTGAGCATCCCCTTGTGGATGGTAGGGGGTGGTACGGGTCTTCTGGATCCCTAAGGAGTCCAAGAGCTTCCAGATCAGCCGACTTTCAAAGTCCCTCCCTTGATCCGAGTGAAGACGCTGTGGTAGCCCATAGTACACAAAGTATTTTTCCATAAGTACTTTGGCCACGGTGGAAGCCTTCTGGTCTTTGGTTGGGAAGGCCTGGGCATACCGGGTGAAATGATCAGTTATCACCAGAACATTTCCTAGTCCACTCAAGTCGGGTTCGAGGCAGAGAAAATCAATGCATACCAAATCCAATGGACCTTGACTTTGCAGGTGGCCCATTGGGGCAGCTTGATGGGGTAAAGTCTTTTGCTGAATAAAGCGTGCGCATGAGTGGCAGTATTCCTCTACTTCAGCCCTCATGCAAGGGCAATAGAATCGACTCCTGATGAGTTGAAAGGTTTTTTCAGCTCCTAAGTGGCCATGGTTGTCGTGTAGGGCAACCAAGATGGTCTCTCTATGTTTCTCAGGTAGAAACAGTTGCCATTTGTCTTCCAGGTCATCAGAGGGGCCCCTTCGGTAGGCCACCACTTGATGCACCTGCAGCCTGTCCCACTCCTTCCGCAGCAGGCGGGCCTTCTTTGAAGGGTGATGCAGGAGTCTGTCTGGATCCTGATTTTCCAGGGCCTCCAGGACCAATTTCCCCAAGGGGTCTTCCAATTGGTCGCATCTCAATTCCTTCTTGGACAGCTTTGGCAAGTCATCTTCTTCTATCTGAGTTACTCCACAGTATTGTTTGGGTACTCCTACCACTGTGACCCCTATCTCTTCTGCTCTGGATCCACCACTGGCCTGGAGTTCAGCTCCCTGACAGAGGGCCCGCACCCCGTCCGGTGCCACTTGGGTCCAGTCTTCTGTACTGCTGGTGGGAGCATAAGACCTTCTGGACAGAGCACCTGCATCTCGATTTCCAGCCCCAGGTCTGTATTTCAAGCTGAAATTGAATCCAGACAGTGCAGCCAGCCATCGATGGCCTGTGGCATCCAGCTTTGCTGTGATGAAAAGATAGGTAAGGGGGTTGTTGTCAGTTTTCACGGTAAATTCTGCCCCATACAGGTAGTCTTTCAGTTTATCGACCACAGCCCACTTGAGGGCCAGGAACTCCAGCTTGTGAGTGGGGTAGTTCTTTTCAGATGGGGTCAAACTCCTGCTCACATATGCAAGGGGTCGCAGTTGCCCTCCATGCTCCTGATAGAGCACTCCTCCCAGACCATCATGACTGGCATCCACATGGAGTTCATAGGGTTTCTTTGGGTCTGCATAGGCCAAGACAGGGGCAGTGGTTAAGCTTTTCGTCAGCATTTGGAAGGCCTCTTCACACTTCCCATTCCACTGATCTTCGACTGACTCTCCCGGCTTCCTGGGCCCCGAGTCATCCTCTTCTCCCTCCGTCTTTAACAGTTCATTCAGGGGTCTGGCAATCCGTGCGAACCCCTCTACGAACCTCCTATAGTAGGAGCAGAACCCCAAAAAGGACCTGAGTTCTGTCACAGTGGTGGGCCATGGCCAGGAGGTAACCGCCTCCAACTTCTCGGGATCTGTGGCTACCCCTTCTTCGGACGCTATGTGCCCCAGATAGTTGACTGATGACTGGTAGAACTGGCATTTCTCTGGTGAAAGCTTGAGTCTCTCTTCACTGAGCCTTCACAAGACTTTTTCCAGTCTCTCTTCATGCTCTTCTAGAGTCTTCCCAAAGACGATGATATCATCTAGGACTTCGATGAGATTCATGTCTCCTACGGTTTTCTCCATGAGGCGCTGAAAGGTGGCAGGGGCTCCAGACAGACCTTGGGGAATCCGGTCAAATTCAAAGAATCCCACAGGGGTTATGAAGGCTGTCTTCTCCTTATCTTCCGAATGCATAGGGATCTGGTAGTATCCGCAATTAAGGTCCATGACGCTGAACCACCTGGCTCCAGACAAGCTCTGTAGGGCGTCCTCTATCCTCGGGGTGGTATACTGGTCGGGTATCGTTCTCCTGTTGAGAGTCCTGTAATCTATACACAGTCTCAACGACCCATTCTTTTTCCTGACCACCACTATTGGAGAGGCATAGGGGCTTCTAGATTCCTGGATAACACCGGTTCGCTTGAGCTCGGCGAGCTGTTCTCTCAGGTCTTCAAGGTCGGCTAGAGGAACTCGCCTGACCCTCTCCCTGAAAGGCTTGTCCTCCTGGAGATGGATTCGATGGGTGGCACTCTTCGTACACCCTACATCGAACTCATCTTTAGAGAAAATCTTCCTCCATCTGGTCAACTGGGCCTTTGCTCTCTCTTTCCAGGCCCTTGGCAGGTTCGGGTTCTCCATGCAGAGCTTCTCCCAGATAGTCCTTTCTCCCTCTGTCTTCTCCACATCTGATAAGACAATTGGGGCAGCAGGGCTCACCTGGCTCAGCAACATCCTGGCTGGGATCTTCATGGGGGCACTTGTAATGTTCCTGATGCTCACCGGCACCTTACAGTGTGCCTTCTTTAACTTCTTCAGACCCGGGCCATGTACAAAAGACAGCCACAAGGTGGCTCTAGAAATCCGGGAGGCCGTCTTTTTACGGCCTCCGCTCCTCCGGCCACTGGGGGGCGCGCGAGCGCCGCCGCCGGCGCGCGCACGTGCCCGGCGTGTCACTGACATGCCGATGCGCGTGCCTGGCGGCCGCGATGTCCGCCAGGTACCCGCGATCGGCCGGTACACAGCCAAGGACGTGGATCTCTGTGTGTAAACACAGAGATCCATGTCCTGTCAGGGAGAGGAGACCGATGCTGTGTCCCTTGTACATAGGGACACAGATCGGTCACCTCCCCCAGTCAGTCCCCTCCCCCCACAGTAGTAATCACTAATAGGGCACACATTTAACCCCTTCCTCGCCCCCTAGTGTTAACCCCTTCCCTGCCAGTCACATTTATACAGTAATCAGTGCATTTTTTATAAATGTGAATGGTCCCAAAATAGTGTCAAAAGTGTCCGATGTGTCTGCCATAATGTTGCAGTAGCGAAAAAAATCACTGATCGCCGCCATTACTAGTAAAAAAAATTTTTTTTATAAAAATGCCATAAAACTACCCCCTATTTTGTAAACGCTATAACTTTTGCGCAAACCAATCAATAAACGCTGATTGCGATTTTTTTTTACCAAAAATATGTAGAAGAATACGTATCAGACTAAACTGAGGAAAAAAATATTAAAAAAAAAAATTGGGATATTTATTATAGCAAAAATCTAAAAATATTGTGTTTTTTTTCAAAATTTACGCTCTTTTTTGTTTATAGCGCAAAAGATAAAAACCGCAGAGGTGATCAAATACCACCAAAAGAAAGCTCTATTTGTGGGAAAAAAAGGACGTTAATTTTGTTTGGGAACCCCACGTCGCACAACCGCACAATTTTCATTCAAAGCGTGACAGTGCCGAAAGCTATAATTTCGCCTGGGCAGGAAGGGGGTATATGTGCCCAGTAAGCAAGTGGTTAAAGCTCTTAACGGAACCACTTCGGGGATCACTTCTAAGCCTGAGTGTTTTTCCTGGGGATCTGGTTCCAACATGACAAAGGGACCAGGTTGCTCCCAAGTAAGCTTCACAGTGGCTCTGAGACAGGTTACTTCACCGGGCTGCAACAAAATAATTTTCTTCCCCAGTCTCCAGACTTTTCCTACCCCCTCTTCTGGGGCCTCCTGTTCTAAGACTAGTCGCTGATAGGCTGTCTTCAACATTGGGTGGATTCTGGTGACTGCGGGATTCTTCCCTCGTGCTAGAGGGGCCAAGAGCCTCCGGACCAAGTGTTACGTACCTGCCGGATGAGCCTGACGTGCAGTGGGAAGGCTTCTCGTACAACCCCGGCTCAAGGGCCACCGATGTTGCAACAGTGGCCGCAAGAGCCTGGCGGTGTATGGGTGCCTGGTTCGTCTTTGGTCTTGTCAGTTCAGCTGGTGCGGCAGGGAACAGGAAGCAGGCTGGTAGGTGCACTGGCTGGGGAGACACTGAATACGTAGTCAGACAAGCCGGGTTTGGTAACAGACGATCAGATGTAGGTATAGACGACAGGCAGAGAATGGTCAGGCAAAGTTCGGCAACAGGAAATCAAGCAGTGTAGAGCATAGTTGGCAACATTGCAAAAAAAACATCTGGGACACTTTTTTGTATTGAGGCGGAGCCTTGCTATAATCAGGGGGCGGGGCATTAGTTTGTAGGCGTGTCATGCTGGAGTGAAAAATGTGGCGAAGCGCGCCGCGGCGAAAAATGGGCGTGGTTTACGCACGATAGTGGGTGTGGTTTAAATGGGCGTGGTTCAAAGGAGTGTGGCTAGAGTCCGAGGTGAGAGAAAGAGAGAGAAAGAAATAGAAAGAAAGAAGCCAGATCCTACACCACAATAGTAATGTGTAACAAAATTGGCAGATAAGGATACTCCAAAACACCTGTTGGCACTTCAATCATCCCGGCACCATGGTTGTTACGGTGTCAGGATGATTGAAGTGCATTATTTCTATTTTTACATTGTAATATAAAATGAAATCATTCAACTCACCATAATGCCGAATCAGTGGAAGCCCTGAGCGTGTTACCTGCCACGTCGCCTGCCACCAGATGGCCTCCCCAGCAGTCCGTCCTTGCATCAGGTGCCTCCCCAGCAGTCCGTCCTTGCATCAGGTGCCTCCCCAGCAGTCCGTCCTTGCATCAGGTGCCTCCCCAGCAGTCCATCCTTGCATCAGGTGCCTCCCCAGCAGTCCGTCCTTGCATCAGGTGCCTCCCCAGCAGAGCCCCCTCCACACTTGTGGACAAGGGTCCAAAAATCATGATTGTCCCGGGAAATTCGGGACTGTTGGTAACTATGCAGGCATCCCCAGTGGAGTCCCCCCTTACATCAGGCGTCCCCAGTGGAGTCCCCCCTTACATCAAGTGTCCCCAGAGGAGTCCCTCCTTACATCAGGCGTCCCCAGCGGAGTCCCTCCTTACATCAGGCGTCCCCAGAGGAGTCCCTCCTTACCTCAGGCGTACCCAGCGGAGTCCTTCCTTACATCAGGTGTACCCAGAGGAGTCCCCCTTACATCAGGCGTCCCCAGCAGAGTCCCCCCTTACATCAGGCGTCCCCAGCGGAGTCCCCCTTACATCAGGCGTCCCCAGTGGAGTCCCCCTTACATCAAGTGTCCCCAGCGGAGTCCCCCTTACCTCAGGCGTCCCCAGCGGAGTCCCCCCTTACCTCAGGCGTCCCCAGCGGAGTCCCCCTTACCTCAGGCGTCCCCAGCGGAGTCCCCCCTTACATCAGGCGTCCCCAGCAGAGTCCCCCCTTACCTCAGGCGTCCCCAGCGGAGTCCCCCCTTACCTCAGGCGTCCCCATCGGAGTCCCCCCTTACATCAGGCGTCCCCAGCGGAGTCCCCCCTTACATCAGGTGTCCCCAGCGGAGTCCCCCCTTACATCAGGCGTCCCCAGCGGAGTCCCCCCTTACCTCAGCCGTCCCCAGCGGAGTCCTCCCTTACCACAGGCGTTCCCAGCGGAGTCCCCCCTTACCACAGGCATCCCCAGCGGAGTCCCCCCTTAACCACAGGCGTCTCCTGTCTCGGCCGCCATTATTGTTTCCCCTTCCCCGAAGGGGAACAAAATAGAGGCGGAGCCGACAGTGTGGCTGAAAAAAAAAAAATGAAGCTGTGGCGCTGCCGACCCCCGCCCCTTTCCATTACAGACAGACCTGCAGCGGGGCGGGGCGGGGCGGGGGGGTGGCCTGCCGGCCAGCCAAAACACAGATGTAGTACAATAGAAGAGAAAGCTGCTGCGGCGCCGCCCACCCCCGGGGAGGTGCGGGGTGTGGGCGGCGCCGCAGCGGCTTTATTTTCTATTGTACTACATCCGTGTTTTGGTCTTCTTGAACATGGCGGCCGGCCGAGACATTGTCTCCGCCAGCCGTGGACCTCTAGCGGCGGCGGCCTGCGGCGTCCAAATTCGGGGAAAACGGGAAAAATCGGATTGGCCGGGACATTGGCCGGGACAAAATAAATCCGGGAAAAGGGTTTGAATCCCGGGAATGTCCCGGCCAATCCGTGACTGTTGGCAACTATGGTAGAGCTGAGCGTGGTTACAAGGCAGGCCGGGATTAGGATAACAGAGATCAATCGTAGTCAAACAAGCCGGGTCAAACACAGGAAACAGATCAGATCACAGGAAGACACTGGAACAGGTATGAACTGCAGATCAGGCAGCGAAGACACAGTGCTGCTGAGGTGTTTAAATAAGGCAGCCTGTTGCCAATCACTGAAATCAGTCTGCACTATTAACCCTTAGGTGGCAGGTCCATGACATTGCCCCCCCTTACGGGCAACCTCCGGGTGCCCAACAGGTCTCTCTTCTGTGGATTTCTGTGAAAAAAGGCATTAACAAGGTCTCTGGCGTGCACATCCTGTTCAACCTCCCAAGAGTTATCCTCCGGGCCATAACCTTTCCACTTAACCAGGTACTGTACCTGATTCCTAGTGATGAGCCGAACACCCCCGGGTTCGGTTCGCACCAGAACCCGCGAACGGACCGAAAGTTCGAACGAACATTAGAACCCTATTAAATACAATGGATGCGAACGTTCGAATTCTAAAGTGCTAATTATAACAACTATTATGCATGTTATTGTCATAAATAGGGTTTGGGAACCCGGGTTCTGCACCAGGGGACATGTATCAATGCAAAAAGAAGTTTTAAAAACGGTTGTTTTTCGGGAGCAGTCATTTTAATGATGCATAAAGTGAAAAAAAAAAAGTCAAATATTCCTTTAAATATCGTACCTGGGGGGTGTCTAAAGTATGCCTGTGAAGTGCCACGTGTTTCCCGTGTTTAGAACTGTCCCTGCACAAAATGACACTTCTAAAGGAAAAAAAAGCCATTTAAAACTGCTTGCGGCTTTAATGTAATGTCTGGTCCCGGTAATATGGATGAAATTCTTTAAGAAAAATGGCATAGCTACCCCATGACCCCCCCCCTACCCCAGCCCATTACCAGCCCCTTTGGGTCTTGTATGGATATTAAGGGGAACCCCGCACATAAAATAAAAAAGGCCCTATATACTCTGAACAGCCGTATACAGGCGGTGCATACAAGACAGGGACTGTAGGTTTGTTCTTATGTAGAATCTGTTTGTAATTTTGAACAGGTACATTGTTGAAGTGTAGCTCCAGCCCAAAAATCTATTTTTAAACTTTTTGGGAAACATAGGTAAGGGTTATCACCCCTGTAACATTTGTTTTGCTGTCTGTGCCCCTGTTCAGAACATTTCACCTCACTTTCCGTCCCAATGACAACTGTTTTTGAAATGTGGTGTTTTTCTTGAAACAAGGATTGCTGATAAAGCATCAGTACAGATGAGACCCCTTTCTCCCATATTTATTCTTACAGGAGAGAATTTTCCTTTCTAGGGGTAGATTTCCTCTCACTTCCTGTTGTCTTCTTTCGTTTGCAAGTAGGAGTCGTTTGTAAGTTGGATGTTTGAAAGTAGGGACCTGCCGTATATACTCTGCAGAAATAGGCCCCTTAGTTGTTGGTGTTGGCACAACACTGTAAGCACTCAGTTACTCTTGGTTGGTGCTGGAACGCCCTGCTGTCAACTATTATATCAGGAATTTTAATTACATATAATTGTTGAACAGTGGTAGTAAAAATTGGGGCTTTGATGGTGGTGCTGGTGCCACAACACTGTAAGCCCTGACAGTTACTCTTGGTGGGTGCAGCAATGGGCCCTGCTGTGAATTATTAGATCAAGAATTGTAATTACATGCCCCTTTTGAACAGGGGCTGAAAAATTGGGCCTTTCGTGGTGGTGGTGGTGGTGGCGTTGCCACAAGACTGTAAGCCCTCAGAGTTACTCTTGGTGGGTGCAGCAATGGACCCTGCTGTGAATTATTAGATCAAGAATTGTAATTGCATGCCCCTGTTGAACAGGGGCTGAAAAATTGGGCCTTAGGCACTGGTGGCACAACACTACAACCCCTCACAGATACTGTACTTGGAGCACAGCAATGAGCCCTGTTGCAAAGTATTGCTTCAAAAATTGTAATGACACGCCCCTGTTAAACAGGGGCTGAAAAATTGGGCCTTAGGCACTGGTGCCACAACACTCCAACCCCTCACAGATACTGTACTTGGAGCACAGCAATGAGCCCTATGGCAAATTATTGCTAAAAAAATTGTAATTACACGCCCCTGTAAAACAGGGGCTGAAAAATTGGGCCTTAGCCACTGGTGGCGGCACCCATAAACAAAAATGATCTTCCAAGCTATCATCATCAATCGTATCATTGAGGACTCGGAGGAGGAGGATAGCCAGTCAACATAACAGCACAGGCACTCAGCATCAGCATCAGTCTTGAAGGGATGTGACATGTTAAAATCAATTAGTCTGTTATATCAGCATCAGGTGTGTGGTAGCTGGTGGTGATCCAAGACTGGTTCATCTTGATGAAAGTCAGTCGATCAACCGAGTCGGTGGACAGGCGCACCCTGTGATCCGTGACAAATCCTCCAGCAGCACTGAATGTGCGTTCCGAAAGAACGCTGGATGCAGGACAGGCCAGTAGCTCAATTGCATACTGTGCAAGCTCTGGCCAGTGATCCATCCTCAAGACCCAGTAAGCCAGAGGATTTTCGGTGGGGAAGGTGTCCAAGTCTGACCTTGCCCCTAGATATTCCTGCACCATGTTTATCAGACGCTGGCGATGGTTGCTGGAACCGATCATACTTTGGGGCTGCGGACTAAAGAATTGTCTGAACGCATCGGTCAGACGGCCACCTTCCCCACCGCTCCTTCTTTGACTGGCCGAAGCCTCAGCAACTCGTTGTCCAGGACCAGGAGTTTGTAACCTCCCAGTCTCTGGGAACGCGTTGCACAGACCTTTCTGCAAGGCCTCCCGGAGTTGTCTCATCCTCTGCTCCCTCTGCGACGGTAACATAAGGTCCGCAACCTTACCCTTGTACCGTGGATCAAGGAGAGTGGCCAGCCAGTAATGGTCCCTCTCCTTGATCCGAAGAATACGAGGATCCTTCCGCAGACTTTGCAGGATCAGGGAGGCCATGCAGCGTAGGTTTGCTGAGGCATTCGCTCCGGAGTCCTCTGGGTCACTAAGGACGACATGATCCGCAGCCACCTCCTCCCAGCCACGTACAAGTCCACTGGTTTCTTGGGACTGTAAATCATCCCTAAAAGACTGCTGCTGATGATGCTGAGTGCCAGCCTCCACCTCCATGCTGACACAATCCTCCTCCTCCTCCTCCTCCTCCTCCTCCTCTTCCTGTGCGATGGGTGGGACAGAAGGAACACTGTCTGGGTAAAGGGGGCCTTGAGAGGCAAGGAAGTCCTCCTCTTCCTGCCTCTGTTCTGCCTCAAGTGCCCTGTCCATTATTCCACGCAGCGTGTGCTCCAACAGGTGGACAAGAGGTACAGTGTCACTGATGCATGCACTGTCACTGCTCACCATCCTCGTGGCCTCCTCAAATGGTGCCAGGACAGTGCATGCATCCCTGATCATGCCCCACTGGCGTGGAGAAAAAAAACCAAGCTCCCCTGACCCTGTCCTGGTGCCGTAGTCGCACAGGTACTCATTGATGGCCCTCTGCTGCGTGTGCAGCCGCTGCAGCATGGCCAACGTTGAGTTCCACCTGGTGGGCATGTCACATATAAGGCGGTTCTTGGGCAGGTTCAACTCCTTTTGCAGCTCAGCCAGGCGAGCACTGGCATTATAAGATCTGCGGAAATGCACACAGACTTTCCTGGCCTGCCTCAGGACATCCTGTAAGCCCGGGTACCTGCCCAAGAACCGCTGCACCACCAGGTTAAGGACGTGAGCCACACAGGGCACATGGGTCAGTTGTCCCTGTCGGAGGGCGGAGAGGAGGTTGGTGCCATTGTCGCAAACCACCATTCCTGGCTTAAGCTGGCGTGGCGTCAACCACCTCTCGGCCTGGCCCTGCAGAGCAGACAGGACCTCTGCCCCAGTGTGGCTTCTGTCCCCCAAACACACCAGCGCAAGCACGGCATGGCATCTTTTTGCCTGCGTACTTGCGTAGCCCCGTGAACGGCTACGGAGCACCGCTGGTTCATAGGACAAACCACAGGAAGAGGCCATGGAGGAAGAAGAAGAGGAGGGGGTGGAGGAGAGAGGTGTGTCACAACCAGTAGTAGCATTTTGGAGGCGTGGCGGTGGGACAACCTCCAACACTACTGCACCTTGTCCTGCATCCTTCCCAGCTGCCAAAAGAGTGACCCAATGGGCCGTGAAAGAAAGGTAACGTCCCTGTCCATGCCTGCTGGACCATGAGTCAGCGGTAATATGCACCTTACCGCTGACCGCCCTGTCCAGCGAGGCCAAGACATTGCCTTCCACATGCCGGTAGAGAGCCGGAATAGCCTTCCGTGAGAAAAAGTGGCGTTTGGGAACCTGCCACTGAGGAACCGCACATTGCACAAACTCACGGAAGGGGGCCGAGTCTACCAACTGAAAAGGCAGCAGTTGAAGCGCTAGCAATTTAGCCAAGCTAGCATTCAACCGCTGGGCATGTGGATGGCTGGGAGTGAACTTCTTTCGACGGTCCAGCAGCTGGGGCAGGGAAATTTGCCTGCTAGAATCGGACGTCGGTGTACTGCTAGCAGAGTGGCCGCAAGTACTTGGCTGTGACACACCTAATTCTACACCTTCATTCCTCTCAGTGCATGTTTCAGAGAGGACTGAAGTTATAGTGGGGTTGGAGATCCCAGCTGATGCGGTGCAAGGAGAGGTCCGCTTTGTTCTTTGGTGTGGGTCTTTGAGGTAGGCTTGCCAACGAGCTGCATGGCAGGTCAACATATGTCTGGTCAGGCATGTGGTACCCAAGCAGCTGATGTTTTGGCCACGCGATATACGCTTGAGACATATGTTGCAAACAGCAGCTGTGCGATCTGATGCACTAGCCTCAAAAAAGGCCCACACCAAAGAACTTTTTGAATGACGGGCAGAGGCAGCGCCCTGCACAGGCGGAGCTCTGCGGTGTGATTCCGTCGGTGTACTGCCCTTACGCTGGCCACCAAAGGGCATCCTGCCTCGTTGGAGATGTGCCTCCTCCTCATCCTCCTCCTCCTCCTCTCTCCTATTAGGCACCCACGTGGAGTCAGTGACCTCATCATCACCTCCCTCCTCATCACTGGAGCCAATCTGGCAGTATGCTGCAGCTGCTGGAACATGACTGCCAGATTGGTGTCCTTCTTGAGCATCCCCTCTGTCTGCTCTCACGCTACTGCCTTCCTCTAGCTGGGTTTCATCATCAGACCCTTCGAAACGCTGGGCATCCTCCTGGAGCATGTACCCAACACTGTGCTGAAACAGTTCGGGGGACTCCTCAGGAGGAGGACATGGTGGGTCTAGGGAAGGAGTGACTGATGATGAGTCTGACATTGATACCAGGGAAGAGGACGCTTTGGCAGCTGCTTTTCCAGTACCCTGAGCCTGGGTGAGAGAGGATGAGGAGGAGGAGGAGGGCTTGGTCATCCACTCTACCAAGTCTTCGGCATGATGTGGCTCAACATGTCCAGCTGCCGAAAAGAAGGACAAGCGTGTCCCATGGCCATGTGCTGATGACAATGCACCGCGTCCACGACCAGCACTGTTGCCCCCAGACACAGAGCCTGCTTGCCCTCTTTTATTGCCTCCTGACTGTCTGCCTCTCCTTGTTTGCCTTCCAGACATTCTAATAGATGGCCTGCAGGGAGATGGGAAAAAAGCAATAAGGGCTACCTTCAGGTGTCCTTCTCTGTCCCTTGAAACAAGGACTTTGACAGTGAAAGAAACTGACACACTCTCCCTACCTACAGTTTTCTGTCCCTAGAAAAAATGTTTTTTTTAAGCACAATTTAGCACAAGGAGAATTCACTCACTGTCCTTCCAGGTCCCTGGAAACAAGGACTTTGACAGTGAAAGAAACTGACACACTCTCCCTACCTACAGTTTTCTGTCCCTAGAAAAAATGTTTTTTTTAAGCACAATTTAGCACAAGGAGAATTCACTCACTGTCCTTCCAGGTCCCTGGAAACAAGGACTTTGACAGTGAAAGAAACTGACACACTCTCCCTACCTACAGTTTTCTGTCCCTAGAAAAAATGTTTTTTTTAAGCACAATTTAGCACAAGGAGAATTCACTCACTGTCCTTCCAGGTCCCTGGAAACAAGGACTTTGACAGTGAAAGAAACTGACACACTCTCCCTACCTACAGTTTTCTGTCCCTAGAAAAAATGTTTTTTTTAAGCACAATTTAGCACAAGGAGAATTCACTCACTGTCCTTCCAGGTCCCTGGAAACAAGGACTTTGACAGTGAAAGAAACTGACACACTCTCCCTACCTACAGTTTTCTGTCCCTAGAAAAAATGTTTTTTTTAAGCACAATTTAGCACAAGGAGAATTCACTCACTGTCCTTCCAGGTCCCTGGAAACAAGGACTTTGACAGTGAAAGAAACTGACACACTCTCCCTACCTACAGTTTTCTGTCCCTAGAAAAAATGTTTTTTTTAAGCACAATTTAGCACAAGGAGAATTCACTCACTGTCCTTCCAGGTCCCTGGAAACAAGGACTTTGACAGTGAAAGAAACTGACACACTCTCCCTACCTACAGTTTTCTGTCCCTAGAAAAAATGTTTTTTTTAAGCACAATTTAGCACAAGGAGAATTCACTCACTGTCCTTCCAGGTCCCTGGAAACAAGGACTTTGACAGTGAAAGAAACTGACACACTCTCCCTACCTACAGTTTTCTGTCCCTAGAAAAAATGTTTTTTTTAAGCACAATTTAGCACAAGGAGAATTCACTCACTGTCCTTCCAGGTCCCTGGAAACAAGGACTTTGACAGTGAAAGAAACTGACACACTCTCCCTACCTACTGTTTTCTGTCCCTAGAAAAAATGTTTTTTTTAAGCACAATTTAGCACAAGGAGAATTCACTCACTGTCCTTCCAGGTCCCTGGAAACAAGGACTTTGACAGTGAAAGAAACTGACACACTCTCCCTACCTACAGTTTTCTGTCCCTAGAAAAAATGTTTTTTTTAAGCACAATTTAGCACAAGGAGAATTCACTCACTGTCCTTCCAGGTCCCTGGAAACAAGGACTTTGACAGTGAAAGAAACTGACACACTCTCCCTACCTACAGTTTTCTGTCCCTAGAAAAAATGTTTTTTTTAAGCACAATTTAGCACAAGGAGAATTCACTCACTGTCCTTCCAGGTCCCTGGAAACAAGGACTTTGACAGTGAAAGAAACTGACACACTCTCCCTACCTACAGTTTTCTGTCCCTAGAAAAAATGTTTTTTTTAAGCACAATTTAGCACAAGGAGAATTCACTCACTGTCCTTCCAGGTCCCTGGAAACAAGGACTTTGACAGTGAAAGAAACTGACACACTCTCCCTACCTACAGTTTTCTGTCCCTAGAAAAAATGTTTTTTTTAAGCACAATTTAGCACAAGGAGAATTCACTCACTGTCCTTCCAGGTCCCTGGAAACAAGGACTTTGACAGTGAAAGAAACTGACACACTCTCCCTACCTACAGTTTTCTGTCCCTAGAAAAAATGTTTTTTTTAAGCACAATTTAGCACAAGGAGAATTCACTCACTGTCCTTCCAGGTCCCTGGAAACAAGGACTTTGACAGTGAAAGAAACTGACACACTCTCCCTACCTACAGTTTTCTGTCCCTAGAAAAAATGTTTTTTTTTAAGCACAATTTAGCACAAGGAGAATTCACTCACTGTCCTTCCAGGTCCCTGGAAACAAGGACTTTGACAGTGAAAGAAACTGACACACTCTCCCTACCTACAGTTTTCTGTCCCTAGAAAAAATGTTTTTTTTAAGCACAATATAGCACAAGCACAAAACACACTGACACTCTCCCTACCTATCCTTCTCTTTCCCTAAACTAAAGGAATCCAGGTTAAGCAAGAAAGAAATAAAAGTCACTGTCCCTGCCTATGCTGCTCTATCCCTGCTCCGGAACACACTACACTAGGCCGCCGTGCTGGCGGCCTTTTATAGTGTGGGGCGTGTACTAAACACCCTCAGCAATAATTGGCCACAGGCATCCTGCCTGTGGCCAATCATTGCTCTCCTCGCTGCAGGCGCTGTGATTGGCCAAGCATGCGGGGTCACAGTGCATGCTTGGCCAATCACAGCGCCTGGATGACACTGCGATGGCGTAGTGCATTGTGGGCCGTTCGCGTCACTCGAATTTGGCGCGAACGGCCCAAATCGTTCGATCTTCGTCGAACGATCGAACAGCCGATGTTCGAGTCGAACGTATGTTCGACTCGAACACGAAGCTCATCCCTACTGATTCCTTCTTCTCCTACAGTCTATGATAGCCTCCACCTCATACTCCTCTTCTCCATTGATGGTCACAGGTTCTGGTGGCTTGGATACTCTATCTGGAAAAGAGTCAGGGACTGCGGGTTTCAAAAGAGAAACATGGAAGACAGGATGTATCTTAAGTGAATCAGGTAAAGATAATTCATAAGCAACCTCATTAAGTTTCCTCTTGACTGGGAATGGTCCCACAAATTTAGGTGCCAGTTTCTTTGAGGGACATGCCAACCTGAGATTCGTAGTAGACAACCATACCTGGTCTCCCGGGTGGAGAATCAGTTCACCCCTCCTTTTCCTGTCAAAAGCCATCTTGCTTGCTGCTTGTGCCTTGGTAACCGCTTCTTGAAGCAACTTATTGTTGCGGTTTAGGAAATCCACTGTGTCTTGGACAGCAGGAACTGTGGTCTCTGGAATAAAGTCGGGCAAGAAGGATGGGTGAAAACCGTAATTTGCAAAAAAGGGTGACTGACCTGTGGGAGAGTGAGTGGCATTATTGTAGGCGAACTCCGCCAGTGGCAGCAGCGATACCCAGTCATCCTGGACAAAAGTGGTGAAGCATTGGATATACTGTTCCAATGTCTGATTGGTTCTCTCTGTCTGTCCATTGGTCTGGGGATGGTAGGCAGAGGACAAGGATCTTTCAATTTTAAGGGCTTCACACAGAGTTTTCCAGAATCTGGAAGTGAACTGAACCCCCCGATCGGAGACAATGTTCATAGGGACTCCGTGAAGCCTCACAATCTCTCTGATAAATACTTGAGCCGTCTCCATGGCCGAGGGAGTACTCTTCAGAGGCAAGAAATGGGCCATTTTGGACAGTCGGTCCACTATCACAAAGATGGCTGTGCATCCTTCCGATGGGGGAAGTTCCACAATGAAATCCATGGCTATCATTTTCCATGGTCTGTCAGGGACTGGCAGTGGCCGAAGTAGACCCCAAGCTCGGTTCTTTGTACCCTTGCTGCGGTTGCAGATTGCACAGGAATTCACATACCTCTTACAGGTTTCTTCTAGGTACAGCCACCAAAATGTGCGTTTCAGGAGATCAAGCGTCTTGTGGACCCCAAAATGACCTGCTAGGGGATGATCATGAGAAAGACCCAAAATGGTTATACGTAAACATTCAGGCACAAATACCTTTCTTCCGTTAAACAGCAATCCTTCCCGGAGTGTCAGCATGACCCCTGGAGGGTTAGGAACGTCTGTCGAAGCCTGCTTCATTCGGCTGAGGAGGTTGCCCTGTAAAAGTAAGAAGTTATTTTCAGACAAGATGGTATCTGCTACTGGTGGTTCCTTGGGGTCATCGAACATACGAGACAGTGCGTCTGGTTTGACATTCTTCGAGCCCGGCCGATAGGTAATGTGGAACACAAATCGGGAAAAGAACAGAGCCCAACGTGCTTGATGTGGCTTTAGACGTTTAGCAGTCCTCAAGTACTCAAGATTTTTGTGGTCAGTATATACCAATATGGGATGCGCTGCTCCCTCCAGGAGATATCTCCACTCTTCTAAAGCCGCCTTAATGGCCAGTAATTCTCGGTCCCCAACATCATAGTTTCTCTCTGCTGGGGAGAGCCTGCGGGAGAAAAAGGCTACTGGATGCATCAGATACTTAGGGCCTTGGCGTTGGGAGATGACTGCTCCAATAGCGACTTCAGATGCATCTACTTCTAGTGTATACGGCAGAGACGGGTCCGGGTGACCAAGAACAGGTGCTGAAGTAAACAGTCTCTTCAAGGTTTCAAATGCGGCTTGTGCCTCGGGTGTCCAATGGAAGCGAAGGTTCTGTCTAGTCAGCTGTGTGATAGTGGTGATGATGGCGGAAAAGCCCTTAATGAACCTCCTGTAAAAGTTGGCAGATCCTACGAAGCGCTGCACCCCCTTCTTGTCGTTAGGTGCAGGCCAGTCTAAGATAGCAGAGACCTTTTCAGAGTCCATCTTGATCCCTTCAGGTGAGATTATCAGTCTCAGGAATTGGATGCTGCTTTGTTCAAATTCACATTTTTCACCTTTAGCATATAGTCCGTGTTGGCGGAGCCGGCTCAGCACCCTTTTGACATGACCTCGATGAGAGTCTAGAGAAATGGAAAAAATCAGGATGTCGTCTAGGTAAACAATCAAAAATATATCCAGGAAGTCTCGGAATATATCATTAACAAAGTGTTGGAAAGTAGCCGGGGCATTGCATAGTCCAAAGGGCATCACTAGGTATTCATAGTAGCCAAATCGGGTGCGAAAGGCCGTCTTCCACTCATCTCCATGATGGATGCGGACTAAATTGTAGGCCCCCCGTAGATCTAGTTTGGTGAAGATGGTTGCCGACCTTAATCTCTGAAATAGTTTGGGTACTAGAGGAAGAGGATATCGGTTTTTAACTGTAATTTTGTTGAGCTCCCGATAGTCCACACAAGGTCGTAGGGAGTGGTCCTTTTTCTCAACAAAAAATATTCCTGCTCCTGCTGGGGAGGTAGACGGTCGGATGAACCCCTTTTTCAAGTTTTCTTGGATATACTCTTTTAGTGCCTCCTGTTCTCGTTCAGTGAGGGGGAAGATTCTACCGAAAGGGATTTCAGACCCTGGAAGCAGTTCAATTGGGCAGTCGTATGGCCAATGCGGGGGAAGAATGTCAGCCCCTCGCTTACTAAAGACATCCAGGAACTCATGGTAGGGTTCAGGTACGACTTGCCGCACCTCAGACTCAGAGTCCACACAAAATAGTGTTGTAGAAGAAGCTGGGGACCTAGGTAGGCAGTGCTCCTGGCAATAGGCTGAGTGGAAGTTGATTCTCCCTGTGGCCCAGTCAACTTGCGGATTATGCGCCTGCAGCCAGGGTAGGCCCAGAATAACAGGGAATAGCAGGGAGGTGATGACATCAAGGCTTAGGATTCCCTTATGTTGGGAGGAAGCCAACACGGGTAAGGGAAATGTCTCTTGGGTCACAGGTCCAGACTTGATACATGACCCGTCAGCTAGAAAAACAGAAAGTCCTTGTGCTTTAGGTCTCAAGGGGATGTGTTGTTGTGTTGCAAAGGTTAGATCGATGAAGCAACTGCAGGCCCCGGAATCAATGATCGCAGTAACTGCCACTTCCCTTTATAGCAGCTGAAAAGAGATGGGAAGGGTTAGGTTGGTGGCATTGGTAGGTAAAGAAAAGTTATTTACTGAAGAAATCATCCGCCACTTACGTGTCTTGGTTGGACAGGAACGTACATAGTGGCCCGCTTCCCCACAGTATAGGCAGAGGTTATTCTGTCGTCGGTGCAGGCGTTCCTCTAGAGACAGAGGGGGGCGTATTAGGCCAATTTGCATAGGCTCCGGTGCTTCTGTGGCAGAAGTAACAGGAGCGGGCTGAACTGGAGTGAAGCTAACAGGTGCGGAGTGAGTGGGAGCTGGGATCCGGGGCATCATCCAGACTGGACGTGGCTGCTGGGCTGATCTTTCGGATCGTCGCTCACGTAGACGACGGTCAATTTGAATGGCCAGTGTGATAAGGGCCTCCAGGGTATTTGGGACTCCGACACGTGCCAATTCATCTTTCAGACCTTCTGATAACCCCAAGCGGAACTGGTGTCGCAGGGCTGCCTCATTTCACTGTGTGTCTGCACTCCAGCGTCTAAAGTCTGTAACATAATCTTCGGCCGTTCTGCGGCCTTACTGGAGTGCATGAAGGGCAGCCTCTGCTGTGGTGGTTCGTTGCGGGTCGTCGTATAATTCAGCCATCGCCGAAGAAGGCGGACATGGACTGTAACAATACATCGTTCTTTTCTAACATCCGATGAGCCCAGGACTGGGGCTCACCCTGAAGCAATGATATGATGAATCCTACTTTGGTGGTTTCAAGGGAGAAAGTTCGAGGTTGCAGGGCGAAGTACAGTTCACATGCGTTGCGGAAGGATCAAAATTTTCCCCGGTCACCTGAAAATCTCTCTGGCGCTGGAACTCTGGGTTCAGGGGGCAGCATCACCACTGAGGTTGCTGCAGTGGCAGTCCTTGAGGCAGAAGGTGCAGCAGTGCTTGCTGGTGTAGCTAAAGTCTGTACACGTTGTTCCAGTTGCGTATAACCCTCCTGTAGAGATTTGACTGCTTTGGTAAGGGCTGCAAGGTGCTGGCAGATGTCATCCATGGCCGACTTCCCACTTGCAGGCTCAGACATGGCTGCCTGATACTCTTACGTACCTGCCGGATGAGCCTGACGTGCAATGGGAAGGCTTCTCGTACAACCCCGGCTCAAGGGCCACCGATGTTGCAACAGTGGCCGCAAGAGCCTGGCGGTGTATGGGTGCCTGGTTCGTCTTTGGTCTTGTCAGTTCAGCTGGTGCAGCAGGGAACAGGAAGCAGGCTGGTAGGTGCACTGGCTGGGGAGACACTGAATACGTAGTCAGACAAGCCGGGTTTGGTAACAGACGATCAGATGTAGGTATAGACGACAGGCAGAGAATGGTCAGGATACAGGCAAAGTTCGGCAACAGGAAATCAAGCAGTGTAGAGCTGAGCGTGGTTACAAGGCAGGCCCGGATCAGGATAACAGAGATCAATCGTAGTCAAACAAGCCGGGTCAAACACAGGAAACAGATCAGATCACAGGAAGACACTGGAACAGGTATGAACTGCAGATCAGGCAGCGAAGACACAGTGCTGCTGAGGTGTTTAAATAAGGCAGCCTGTTGCCAATCACTGAAATCAGTCTGCACTATTAACCCTTAGGTGGCAGATCCATGACACCAAGTCTGTGTTGGACCCTATTATTAGGGAGCTCTTGTTGGCTCCAGGTGGTCGGGGGCATACCACTGCCAGGGTATCGAACACTTCAGCCTTCCCGGCCACTGAGGGGTCGAAGGTCAATTTTATGGGCAGGTAACCATCGTAAGGGAAACTCTGTGTTCCGATCCCCCATATCTCCAAGTCTTCAATTTTCTGGATGGGTAGATGACTCAGATATTTGTCATAGAAGTCCCTATATAATAGGGTCACTTGCGCCCCAGTATCCAAGATGGCTCTTGTGTAGACTCCCTCCACTTGAATAGGTACTATGGGGGAGGGGCCTACCAGTTTTTCTGGGTATGGCTTCGGAGGGGCCTCTTTCCTTTGATCCCTACGTTCTCCCAGGGATTTTGAGGGACATATGTCCAGATATAGAGAGCAAGCTAAAAAGGAAGCTCAGACTTCCGAAATGTCGGCTCTTTTCTCCCAGTTGTCTAAATTGGTGGAAAAAAAGGCTCAACTACTATGGCATATTGAGGGCTTTGAACAATATATTAGGGAAGATCTGAACCCGTTAGGTTTGCGCATTCAGATTTTTCCTACCTTTGACAACATTGACGATACATTCAAGAAACAATGGGAAAAGAATTTGCAACAATGTAGCTTAATCATGATGAAACTTTTAATGGAAGAGTATTCTAAAAGGATCTTGATATTGAATACAGATATTGATAATATATATACACAATTAAAACCGTGTGAAAATTTAGACAATTATAAAACTTTAGAAGAAGGCATTAAAATTCATCTTGACCTCCTGGCCGGCAATGTATTGCCCGCCAAGGAACAGAAATTCTGGAGGGATAAAATAGCCTTCAAAGAATCAAAAGCATATCACTGGCAAAGAAATAATAACCCTCGCTTACGCCCTAGATTTAACAAAATGAAGGGTGCAGTCGCCGATAGGGGATCCAATGTTTCACTTAATTCTTCTCTTTCTTCATCTTCACAACGCTCAATTTCAGACAAAAGAAAACCACTTAAGAATAAATGGAAATCACCAAATAAGGAACATACTAAAAAACGCATGGTGGAAACAATGCCCATCCCTGCTCAGAATGAGACTCTGAATACCAAGGTGTTGGGACCACGAGTTGAACAATCAACACCAGGTACTCTTTTTCCTTTAATTAATGTATCAAATATGACTGAGCCTATGGCAGGGATGAGCATTGGTTCATCCAATATGTTATCATAGCTGGATAACCATGAAGCCATTGGTGACAGGCTAAACATTATTAATTTGTCGGACTATGTACTATCAGAGGATGAGAGATCGGTCCTATCTCGGGGTTTAAATTTTTGCCCAAGCTCCGACTTAGACAAATTTGAAATAATTAAAGATCTACAGCTATTTTCAAGGACTTTATTGTTGAAAAGTATGTATACAAAAACAGCAGTTTCGACTATAGAGGGAGATAAAATTGCAGCTCAACATGAACAAGATGTACAAATTCTTGTAGATCTGTCCATGGATCAGGGTGGCTTTGACCTTATTGACAATATAGATCTAGAGAGCCTATTGAAGGGGGATGTACCATCTGTGACTACGAAAAAGGTCATTTTACCTAAGATCCAATCGTTATTAAAGAAGAAATCTGACAAGTTTCCAGCTATTGGTACTAATGTCAACTTGGGCGCATTTTTGTCCATGACAACTAGAGATATTAACAAACTTCATTTGAATCACAAAATTCCATCCAATTTGACGGAAGGAGAAAAATTGGCCCTAAAGAATTTAATTAAACAAAATCAATTAACAATAAAATCAGCAGACAAAGGGGGCAACATTGTAATTATGGAGAATCTCCAATATAGAGAAATGTGTTTAAAAATTCTTAATAACAACGATTGGTACAAACGCATCTCCAAAACTCAAATTACTAAGTTCAACAATACATTTTATTTGTTGATTGATGAGGCATATACCAATAAAACCATCAATCTTCAAACTTGGAACTTTATTAGAACTCTTCACCCTAGAATTCCGACTTTTTATAGTCTCCCTAAGGTACATAAGAATAAAACTCTGCCCCCAGGTCGCCCCATTGTCTCAGGATGTGGTAGTATTACCGCAAAAATTTAAGCAAGTTTATTGACGAACAAATTCGTCCATATGTAAATAATCTACCCTCCTTCGTCAAAGATACTATGCATCTACTAAATCAATTGGATGAGATGTCGGTACCCCCCAATGCCCTGCTGGTGGCTGTTGATGTAGAAGCTCTCTACAGCTCCATCCCCCACCAGCGGGGCATTGGGGTTATCAGACATATTTTGTCCCAGTCCCATCGGGACAATTGTGCTTTTGATCGATTTTTGCTCTCTGCACTTGAGCATATTCTTACTTGTAATGCATTTTCTTTTGATGGGTCCCACTACCTCCAGGTACAAGGCGTTGCTATGGGGACTTGTTGTGCCCCTTCTTACGCTAATTTGTACCTGGGGGAGTGGGAGCAAAATTTCTTATCTGAAGAAACACTTTTACCACTTACTGAATCGATTGTCAACTGGAGTCGTTACATTGACGATATCTTCATTGTGTGGGTAGGCACTCCGGAATTGTTGTTGTCATGCCTAGATGCTATGAATGACAACTCTTACAATTTAAAATTTACCATGACCTACAGTGACGTGTCTATCAACTTTTTAGACATTACTATACTGAAGGACACGAATGGTAAATTATCAAGTGCTTTGTATCGCAAAGATACGGCGTGCAATTCCATACTTCATGCCGAAAGTGCACACCCGGCACCTCTTGTGAGATCAATACCATTTGGGCAATATTTGCGACTACGCAGGAACTGCACAAGTGATGCTATCTTTCAGAGAGAGGCAAATGCCTTAAGAGATCGCCTTCTGATACGAGGATATTCCCTCAGTAGTCTCAAAAAATCATTCAGAAGGGCTACTCTTAAATCTAGAGACCAACTCTTGACAAAAAAAGAACTGATCAATAGGCTCGATAAATCTTATCCAAATGATGTACGTATCATTACCAAATTCAACAAACAGAGTGATCAGATTAGGAGGATCATTTCCAAATATTGGCATCTTTTAAAAATTGATCCATCATTGGCTCCATTTGTGCCAGCTAAACCTCTAATCACCTACCGTAGAGCAAATTCAATAAGGGACAATTTAATACAGAGTGAGTACACAGGTGAATTCCGTGTTGATCCTTGTAGGCGACCAGGTACATATCGATGTGGCGGCTGCAATTTATGTCAGTATATGAATATTGACAACAAAGCAATACTACCCAACGGAAAAGTCTTCAAGGCAATTCACTTTGCCAACTGCAAAACGGAAGGAGTTGTATATTTGCTCTCATGCCAATGTGGTTCTTTCTACATTGGCAAAACTAAACAGCCATTCTTTAAAAGAGCGGCTAGACACATCACCTGTATGAAAAAATGTGACCCAGATCTCCCCCTAGGACGACATATTAGAGATATTCATAACAGTAAAATTCCAAGAATAAAATTTTTAATCTTGGATAGGATCCATCCAAATAATAGAGGAGGAGACTGGAATAGAACTCTCTTGCAGAGAGAAACAAAATGGATTTTTACTCTGAATGCCACCCTGCCACCCGGGTTAAATGAACATATTAGTTATCGTCCCTTTTTGGAGGGTTTCTCCTCTGGTGGTTGGGAAGAATAGAAGAGAGTATATATTCATCATTATTATGATTATTGCTATACATCAAAGTTTTGAGTATGTTTAGTATGATATATGTTATATGGTATATTTTTTTGATATTGTATGCGTTATAGGTTGATGTGTGTCTTTTGTGTTGGGCCTGCGGGGTCCATTGCTTTCTGCACGACGCACGTAGGGGGTTAATTGTCTGGATGACCAATTCATTTTGGCCTCTTGTTACAATTTTTTTCCCCCTTTTTTGATGCAAAATAATTTCTTTTTTGCACACATGCGTCGGCGCTACTTATCTGCCGATTGCTGTCGTATTGAGACCGCGCTTGGCATTTAGTGTGCGGGGGGTCCCTCTTTAGGTAACATGATCCTGTGCCTGTTTTAAGGGATTTCTTTTCCCACCTATTCTTTTTGTTTTATTTGACTATGACAGTTTTAGATCTGAGGCTCTATAGATGGAATACACCATCTGCGTCCTGTTGCAGTCTCTGGACGTTGACCGTGTTAGGTGTTTCCGGTGTCGGCGTTTCTATGCGGACATACACTTCCGCTCGCGGCTCTTTTGGTTTCGCTTTAGAGTGTTTTACACTCAAGCGACGCCATGCGTATTGACGTCACCACACGCCGGCTTCCTGCGCCGTCCGCTCACACAGCTGTGGCGGCTTATCAAGACGCCATTTAAAGCCCATCTCACTAAACGGAGATTTGCACGGGCACAGGACACGGTACCAGTTTACAGTCTGGAGGAGCTACACAGGTATATACTCTCATTCATATGGTTAGACTCTTTTAGGTATTTAGGACATCACTATCCTCTTATTTAAGTGGTTGCCAATGGTGCTTATTTGCACCTTTACCCTCCTTTTTGTTTCTCTTTCTTTTTACAGTATTTCCCTCAACAATTAGAAGATAGCCACACTTCATACAACTCACTCTACTGTCAGAGGAATGCATAATTTATGCAATCTCTCAGATATGAGAGAGATTCTTTCTTGAATTGATAGGAGTTGCTGTTTTTCTTCTTGTCTACTCGAAATTAAGGTTTACTGGTAGGTTTTTGAGGATAATTTGCTACATCTTTTTGGCTTAAGCTTCAATAAATGAGGATATTAATTAATACTAAGGGCTGTCCATATATGTTTTGCAGAAACCTAGACTCTTTATTTAGAGTCTTTTCTAGCTCCATCGTCTGTCACCATTTGGGGACCTTCGTATGAAAGTTTATTTTTGGACCCTGCTCCAGCCTTTTTCTGTGGTGCGTTTCTTTTTTCTCTCTCGCTCCATATACACGGCGACACACATGCCCTATTCTCGCATGGAATGTCAAACTACTTTTGGAAATATTTGTAAGCAAAAATTATTATTTACTTATTTTCATATACATGTGTGACGTTTTATCTATTTGTATGAACAATTTTATGCATATATATACACAATAGCATCATGTATTTAATGGAATCTGTCTTTTTATAGATAACTCCCGATTTTAATGTCCACAAATCCCCCGAAGAAGGGTAACCGAAACAGCTGTCGGGTCGGACTACAAAACTTATGTTCTTTCTTTCTTTTTTGAATACAAACAGTTTTTTGTGAATCTGTATTTAATTCATGTATTTTAATAAGAAACTGTCTTTGTAATTATGTCTTTATACTCGTTGATTAAATTCATATATTTTTCAATATACCTCTGAGTGTTGTCAGTCACTTTTAAAGTCCCACCTCCCAAGGGGGTTTTTCCAGTTTTTCATACAATTAGGGATGTGGTGACTGTCAACATTTACAATCCTGCAATCGTTGGTTTTCTTTCTCTCGTACGTTCTCCCTTGGGACTTTCCTTCTTGCAATTGGCTGGTGACTTTAGTCCCTCTTGGGCTCGGTATGCATTGATATCCCCCCTCTTTTTAGGTGTATGTTCCCGCTGAGGGACACTGTTCTTCTTCTGAGGGGGTTTGCCCCCTTTCTTTCTGGGCTTCTCATTCAGTTTGGATCCTACGGAGCTTACTGGAGATGATGGGCACCCGGTTGACTCCTTCACCGGGGCCCTCTGGAGTTTTCTGCCGGCTTGCGATTATTTATCTTCTTTTTCTTGGGACTGGAACATACTTTTGCAATATGACCAATTCCTCCACAGTTGAAACAAATCGCATCCCCCCAATCTTGTAGGGGAGCGGGCGCTGAGGTATCTGGGAACAACTTCTTCTTCGGGTCCCTCTCTCTCTCTGAGACCCTTGAATCCTTTGTCATCAGAAAGGTCAGCATCTCCAATACCTGAGACATCTGTGACTTCAGGGTATCCACTTGTGAGTCTCTTTCGGGGGTCATGGCCGATCTGACCACTACAGGTGTAGAAGAGGTGTGCGTCTTGATCGCTTGCTGATCTTTCTGTAGAGCCTCTTCGTCTCTGATGATCTTTACCAGATCTGGGTAGTTCAGTGACATACCTCCTCCTGAGGTTTTCAGATGGAGCCAGGCTGGATCTGAACGTAATGCTCCCTTTAGGATCTGCTTCATCCTTGCCGCATCTATGGCTTGGGGTACCATTCCTTTTTTTTAGCACGATTTGGCAAAGCGTCTTGTTCAGTCTTCTGACATACTCCGACAATTTTTCTCCCGGCTGCTGGAAAGTGTGTTCAAACTGGTATATTAGTTCTGTCACCTTTTCTAACTGACCGAACTCTTCTTGTAGCATGGCTAAACAGTCATAGGCCGTGCAGGCAGCATTTCCAAACCGGAGACTTTTTACCGCTTCCGCAGCCGCGCCTTTCAGACTCTCAATCACGCGCTGTTTCTTCTGCGCTTCAGGCACTTCCCATGCCTCTACCGCTAGTAAGGCCTGCTCGATCCAGGTATCGAAGTCTTCCTCCCCTACAGGGACGGGCAGCTTCCCTGAAAATATTCTTAGCTTCCGGTAACTAGCCTCTATGTGTTCCGTGTTGGTTTTCTGACACTTCGCAAGCAGATCCCCTAAGGCATTTAACAGTTCTGGTGCTATGGTAGCAATGGGTGCCGCCGGAGGTATCATCCCTTTGCGCTTCTCTGACGCATGGGAGGTCCCTGGTGGTGATCCCGGTGGGGATGGCGGAAGTGACCCAGTCTTTACGGTCATTGCGTGCGCCAAACCATAAGTTTTGTTATCTGACGTCCGCACACTTCAGCCTTTAAAGTTTTCCGGTATTCCATCCCTCCACTGTAGCAGTACATACTGAAATGAAGCTTCTGGGTTGGATTTCATGTCCCTCACCCTTGGCTCTTGATTTGGGGATAACGACACTAGAAGTCGCTCCACCGCATCCATCGGCCATTCTTCTCCCGGGAGACTGATGACCACTGACATGTCTGTGCTAGCCTCGGCTGCTTCGCACCACGCTTTAACTTCTCACGGGTCCATGCCGGTACTTTTGGCGTGTTTGCTTGCCGTATACAGGATCCCGGACTCGAGAGCCCCCATGTGTAGCGATACCCCCAAACTAAGAGAGCCGCTGGTTTTGTTTCGGGCCCTGTACACAGCACTGCCAACCCCCGGCAATCTACTTGACCCTCCTCTGACACAGCTAGTCTAGGGAATGAGGTATTCGTATAGCTCTGTACCGGTCTAAGAGCAATCCCCCAGTAATGCAAACAGTTGTAAAATATAGTAATTGACACTAATACCGGAATGATTAACTATATCAGATTTACTTTGAGTATAAAAGTTAACGATCAATACAGTACATCACATACATGCAGAGCCCTGCAGTAATAATGACACTAGTCAACTATTGTATAGAAATAGATCACACACCGCGTGCAGCTATTCTCCCCGTGAGCAATATGGCGCTCAGTAAAGTTCTACCTTCCAGTCAGGCCTGACTTAGTTAAAGCTCAGTCTTAAGGTGAGGAATCTTCACATGCAAGATGATCGGTGGTGCACATACAGGAACAACAATTTGTAAATCTAAATAACGGTTTATGGTAATGGTAACAACTCCCCAGAGACTATATAACTCAGTTCTGGAACTAGTCTCCGGTCAGGATAGCAAGTATAGCACGATGGGCCTAGGCAGTCAATAGGCCTAAACAAAGTACTCGGCTATAATTGTGAGCAGGTGCTCTCTCACCACTCCGGACTCAGTCCTAGTTCGTGACTTCCACCGCTGTGTCTCTGCACACAGGGTCTGCGACAGCCAGGTCTCCGGTCCAACTGATGTCCGTAAAGCAAATAGAGATCAGGTGCCACACAGGCTCCGCAGTGGGGTGGAAAGCTCTTCGGAAGTGCGTGAGGCCCAGGCTTTGGGCCTTGCACTTCTAGCAGATCCACACAGGGAGTCCTCTTGCTAGCAGCGCGGTGTCCAAAGAGGCCGAGCTTAGCCTCGCCCTTCCTTTTTATACCCCACCCATGAGTCTCTGCGGGTGGCAATTGCACCTTGGGTGGCAAATGGGGTTCTGGGTAACGTAGTCCATGAGGCCTTAAAGGAGACCCCGCTACACATATGTATATTATATATATATATATATATATATATATATATATATACATACATATATGGGCAGACTCAATTGACCACTTGGTCTTTTTTGTCTGCCATCACCCTTCTGTGTTTCTAAGTTTCTGTCTGTTAAAATTCCCGGTAATGATAAATCGTGTAAATTCAAAAATGTAATTTGTAAATTATATTGCACAACTATTACGCAAGTGGTTTCTAAAGAGACAGAACAAGGCGATTTCCAAGTAAGGAAATGCTACAACCTAACAATGACCCACCTTCCTATTAACTGAGCAACTATTGTCTCACTGTAACTGGAGCTACAATAATAGGCTATTTTATGCTAGCCACCTGTAGGATCCGGAAAGTGAAGATATAGGCAATACCATTTATGTTTCCCTGAATATAGTAGTATTTTAGCACAAGCTTTTTGAGACTATCTTGCTATCATTGTATAGCACTCAAAAGGAGCTGCTTTTTATGTATTCTCCTGAAAATAGCTTGATGGTCCCATTAATTTCCATACATTTATTTAAAGGAAACCTGTTGTTAGCAGAATTAAAGACTGTCATTACTTACCTTTTTCTAAAAATCCTGTCAAGCCAAAGTAACATCAAAACTGCTGCTCTGCATAGTTGTTTCAAGGGGAAAAATTTTTGTTTTAAAGGGGCTTTATGGGACAACTCAGACAGACTTGCTATTGTAGCGCACACCCTCTCCCCACTCCCCTCTATTAAAGTTTTCCAACTCGCACTGTCTCTGGTCTAGGGGTATGATAGGGGAGGGAGAGGGGTGAGCTACGCCAGGCTTCCACCACAGTTGTGTATGTGATCTCAGCAATGTCTCTTATTACCTTCGGGTCTGTGCTGTGCATCGTATCCTCCCTCCAAGAGTCTCCTTTAACCTTGTCCGCCAGAAACTGAGCCACACACAGTCAAAGTCCAACACTCCTTTATTTAGAACATAACATGGACTCCCTTGGCTTCAGAACAGAAAAGGAGGTGTGTGTACGAATAGGCCCAGACACAAGTTCTATCATCCACTCTCCTCCCTGAGAGTGGGCTATGGTCTCCGCACGAGGGAAATTCTCCTTCCGGACGGTCTCCGACAAGAGACTCACCCGTCACCGGCAGTCTGCTGCACCGGGTCTTCAGATGAGGAGCTCTTCCCGGTCCATTACGCCCACCTCGGATTCAGGCATCCATCCCCGGAGTGCCTTAGGATCCTTCCCTCGCGGAACTCAGTGTTGTGCACTGAGCTCCGGACCTCCACCATACCGCTGCCGAGAGAGGCCAAAAAGGAGACTCAGCACACAGCGATATCCGTCCGTCAGCCCATGGTGACAGCGCCACCCAGTGGACCGCCGGAACATACCACCGGTGTCACCGAAAGATTCAAAATTTACCCTGGGAAAGTAAGTACCCGCTACACTATTAATTTTAAACAATCATCAAAAAAGCTCAAAGCAAGTAATTTTGTTGCATCATTAAAATATCAGCCTTAAAGCGAACTGCGTAATTATATATAACATATGTAAATGCATTTCCAAACAGTCTTATGTCTAACCTGCCTCAAAAGACAAGTTCTTTAATCAAAATGCAACTTATATTTTTCATAGGATACTGTATGTGATCACAATCAGTCCATCAGTAGTGATCCGTGCCACAGCGAGTGTAAGGACCGTTTCACACGGGACGGATCCGTGAACCTTCGCTTGCTCAGCGGGGATCGCTCCGTTGATCCCAGCTGAGCCGGCGGATGACAGGGCAGTCCCTGCTCACTGTGCAGGCACCGCCCTGTCAGATCTCCGCTCTCCCCTATGGGGGAATCGGATGAACACGGACCGTCTGTTCGTGTTCATCCGATCCCCTCTGCAGACGGATAGAAAAATAGGATTTTCCTCCGTCTGCAGAATCGGGGAATTGCGGACCCGGAGGAGATCATCCGCTGACACCCGCGATCTCGGAGGGACCAATGTATGTCCCTTTTTCATCCATAAAAGGATGGATGAAAAAGCGGACATACGGTCTGCTAGTGTGAAAGGGGCCTAAGCTGCAGCAGATGTAAGTAGACACTAGTGGAGGGGATGGCTGCCCACCCCCCACCACCTGGGAGATAAAATGTTTGATACTTTTATGTACTTTTCCTTATACAGTTTATATTATGTCTGATATTTTATTGACATATTAAAGTTAGTTTTAATCTTTTCTTGTTCTTTGTGATGAACGATTCAAAATATTATCAAGTCTGTTGAGGTTGTCCCATAAAGTCCCTTTAAAACAAACAAAAAAATAAATCTGTCTAAATATATGGGATGGGGACACCAAGACAGAAAAAAAACATTCCTACTCCCTTAAAAATATTTTCGAGGGATTTGATGCAGTTGGTAGTAAAGCCATTGGGTCAGCTTGACTACCAGGCATTGCGTACTTCAGAAAAAGAATGCTGCAGGCTCCAAAAGTCTCATAGTGCAGCTTTAGCTTTAGTTCAGTTTTTCTTATTGGTTTGCCTTGTACAGTATGTATGTACAAGTACACCATATTCAGTTGTTTAATACAGGGGTCTCCAAACAAAGGGCCAATTTTCTATCCTTCAAACTTTAGGAGGGTCGGACTGTGGCCAGCAGGAGTAGAAAATGTCCTGGTGTCAGTGGGAGTAAACACTGCCCCATCTTTGGTATTAGGGGGAGGAATAGTGCCCCATCATTGGGAGCAATAGTGCCCCATCGTTGCTGTCAGTGGGAGGAATACTGCCCCATTATTGGTGTCAGTGGGAGGAATAGTGCCCCATTGTTTGTGTCAGTAGGAGGAATAGTGTCCCATCATTGATATCAGTGGGAGGAATAGTGCCCCATCCTTGGAGTCAGGAGGAGGAATAGTGCCCCATCATTGATATCAGTGGTAGGAATAGTGCCCCATCGTTGGTGTCAGTGGGAGGAATACTGCCCCATTATTGGTGTCAGTGGGAGGAATAGTGCCCCATCATTTGTGTCAGTAGGAGGAATAGTGTCCCATTATTGATATCAGTGGGAGGAATAGTGCCCTATTATTGATATCAGTGGGAGGAATAGTGCCCCATCATTGGAATCAGTAGGAGGAATAGTGCCCTGCCCCATCATTGGTGTTAGTGGGAGGAATAGTGCCCTATCATTGATGTCAGTGGAAGGAATAGTGCCCCATCATTAGTGTCAGTAGGAGGAGTAGTGCCCCATCATTGGTGTCAGTAGGAGGAATAGTGCCTCCTCATTGGTGTCATTAGGAGAAATAGTGCCCCATCATTGGTGTCAGTGGGAGAAATAGTGCCCCATCGGTAGTGTCAGTGGGAGGAATAGCCCCCGTTGTTGATGTCAGCAGGAAGAATAGTGGTCAGTGGGAGGAATTATGCCCCTCTGCTGCTTACAGTAGGGGGAATAATGCCCTAAGAGCCGGATAAAAGCAAGCAAAGGGCCACATCAGTCTGCAGCTTGGAGACCACTGCTTTAATACCATGGCTATTGAAAAGCACACGTCTGCAGCATTCTGTGTTTTCCTGTTCATGTTTCATGTTTTCATGTTTCAGTCAATGGCATTATAAAGCATTTGGGGTCAGATTTCTAAATGTCAACATATCTTTTGTATTCATAGGACCTGAGGGTTCTCATTTATCTGGGTTGTGGTCAAGCTAGTAGTAGTTAGTTACATGCCATTGGTAAATGATGAAGATGTTTCACCACTCATCTAAGTAGCTAAAATGTCTACAAAATTACAGAGTGAGTACAATTGAATGATTAAATATTTAAAGTGGTTCCAAATTCTAATGCTGCTTCCACACGACCGTTTTTCATGACGATAAAAATGCAACTTTTTTGATTGGTCGTGAAAAACGGTTGTGTATATGCTCCATCGCATTTTTTGCGACGGGAAAACTGCCTGAAAAAAAATTAGAACCTGCTCTATTTTTTCTCGTTTTTTTTTCACATCGTGAAAAACGGTTGTGTGAACGCTTTTACAAGGGGAAAAAAAACGTGCATGCTCAGAACCAAGTATGAGACGGGAGCACTCGTTCTGGTAAAACTAGCGTTCAGAATGGAGATAGCACATTCGTCACGCTGTAACGGACTGAAGAGCACGAGGCTGAAAAGCGTGAATCGTCTCTCACCAAACTTTACTAACACGAGGATCAGCAAATGCAACCCAAAGGGTGGCGCCATTCGAATGGAACTTCCCCTTTATAGTGCCGTCGTACGTGTTGTACATCACCGTGCTTTGCTTGAGCGTTATTTTTCATGAACGTGTGTATGCAAGGCAGGCTTGAGAGGAATCACGACAAGAAAAACTTTGTTTTTTTGCATGACGTGAATAACGGTCGTGTGTACGAGGCATAAAGGTTTATTACTCCCATTCCATGCACATGGCAATAGCAAACAACACCAGGCTCCATATGTCACGAATAGCTGCGGCCACTGGCGACCTGTCATTATAGTGAACAGGGCCAGTGGGCGCATCTAGCTGCTCAGAGCTGCAGCAGGAATTAGAGATTTTTGCCACAACAATTCGCACCGGCCTAGTTCGCCGACGTGAATGTAGCCCCTGACAAAAGGACAGATTCCATCTGCATACTCTAAGGAAGTTCTAACCATGGGTAGTTAATCTAGAAGATTTGATCTACTTTCAGGGATTTGAAGTGGTGGTAAATGTAGGGATATACTGTACATACGTACATTACCTTTGTGACAAATCTGCATTTTAGTTTAGATAATGAGGATGAGACCACCATGTCAATTTTATATTTAATTTATTCAGTTATGTCATGTTTATCTGTATGTAATGTTTAAAAGAAGATATCATATTTGACTTTTCAAATATGTTGAAAAAGGCATCAGTTTTTGTGAGTTGTACTTACTTTTTCATATGTCTGTATCACCAACCTTTCCTTTCTTGGGTTCACCATTGTTGGATTTTAGAGGAAGAGTCGCAATTTAATCTAGGTTATTTTTTTTTTTTTTTTTTTATCTTGTTGCTATGTTATGCTATAGCCAGCTATGTTATGCTATAGCCAGCTATGTTATTATATCCAAATCATAATATGAAACATATATAGTACTGTACATAGTCATGTACAAGTCATGTACTGTATAGGTTACATTTGAAATCTTCTTGTGGCATCTTCTTGTGTTTACTTACAAGAAGGTTTAGTATGGGTATATGTGTGGGCCTACTCGCCCTGCACGTTGGTGTATGCTCTCACCAATACCTGGGACCAGGCAGGACCATGTTCATGTGAAACTCAAACATCATGGCAGTACTTCAGCTTTGAGATTGGCCATACACCATGTGCAGTAGTTAAATGTACAGGGTTCCTCTGAAAATGTGTTGTCCCGTGACACTACACACCTTCCTTGTAGTATGTGGCATTTAGGAGGGACATTACTGAGCCTATGCCCACTCCACCAGTCCAGTGTACCATTGCCACCTCACTATCAGTGACAGTATGGGGTCCTGCCGAGCACTAGCGGCAGGATCCCATGTGTGCTCTAGTTAACTCCTTCAATCCCGTACCATGCAGCCAGGTACATGCGGTCTATGTGCCGTGGGTTCGGTCCCAGTTACTTTTGGGAAACTGACCATTTGGGAGGGAACCAGAACATCGACCCCCTCGCTACCAGAGGACCGGTTACCTTCGCCAGGTACCACACTTCTGATCGGCACTAGTTACTGGTTACCCATAGCAACTTCATTCCTACTCCAACTTGTTTTGCGAAGTTAACCCTTTTGTAGTGGCCTTGCTTCATACCCCATAGTGCGTTACAGACCCTGTTCTTCTGATGCGCCGTAATCTACCATGCACCCCTTTCAATAACTTCAGACCACGTTTAGAATGTTTTAAACTTTACTGAAGGCTTCTTGTGGCAAAGTCCAAACACTACATTTCAACACGATATCAACCCTATCTATCTGAACTGAAGCTGTCCAGGCTTACCTTGACAAAGGTGAGAGTCCAATGCTGGCATCCTTTAAAGCATGACAATTTCTCTGATCTTCTGTTACTTGGAAGGACTAATGGGCGCAGCAGCCCCTTCTTAGTATCCCATGTCGTTTACAGTCAGGAGCAAGGTGGGCAAGAACTCCCCCAAAGTAGCTGGAGACTACATCTTTAAGTTTGGCCTCTTCTTCTGCCCATGCAAGCAGCGCTTTCTGACACTGGTACACCATGACAGATGTTGATGGTACACTGGTACACTGTGACCAATGTTGATTGGACACTGGTACACTGTGACAGATGTTGATGGGACACTGTGACAGATGTTGATGGGACACTGTGACAGATGTTGATGTGCACTTGGACAAGGGACAGATAGTGCTTGGTGCACTGTTGACAAATGGCTGCACTCTGTGTGATCTGTGTGTAACTGAACAGTAAAATCATCAGCTACACATAGATCGCTGACAAGCTGCAGTGATCCCCCTCTCTCCCTCCTCACTGACCCCTTATTGAGCTCAGAAGGAGAGCCGACACAGGAACGTGCCTCTGTTTACATTGTGTGATGGCTGTGGTTGGACACAGCCATCACATGATTGGGAGGACCAATGAGAAAGCCCATGTCCCAATCTGTGATGCACTGTGTCCGAGGGACACAGCCATCACATAATTGCACTGCTGCGTGGCCACAGGGCCGCGCGGAAGCACAGGGAGTGGGAAGACGTACCCGTAGGCCCTTTCAGAATGGTGCTTGTTCCACCCGGTCGTTTATATACAGTGGCCAGGTTAAAGCAGAACTCTGGAAATCTTTTTTTTCCCCATGCAGTGGGGCTGTGCCCGCACTGCATGGGTTAACTGCTCATTTTGTCCAAGGGCACACAGAGACTATACTCACCCGATCTTTCCTTCCTCTGGAAAACAGCGCTCCCCTATGTCCAGAGGTGGACTGTTCCTGCCGTCCTCATGTCCAGAGCCAGCTTATGGGTTTGATGACATCAGGAACAGTCCACCATACAAAACCACCAGACTGCGGGGGGCAGGAGTGGCAGGGATTGGTCTTGCACTTGGGGGGATTGGCGCATTAGGTAAGTATATCTCCGCTCTCCTCACCCCTAGACAAAAATAAGCAGTTAAGCCACTGCATGGGAACATTTTTTTTCCCTGTAAATATTCTTTAAGATGCTGCCAGATGGCTTGGTGATTTCTCTGCCCTAGGCCTTGGCCTTGGGAGTATGTGTTCTGAGTTTGTGCTCTGTGGCCGTGAGCTCTATGGGCCTAACACAGGTTTAGCTGAGCAACCCTGTCTGGTCGAGGAAGGTGCATTTTGAGATAGAAGAGCCCGATGAATGTCCACTGGCAGAGGAGTGGTTGCTGCCCTCAGGGAGTCCTGACCCTTCTTTTGCCCGATGGATATCTGCTGGAGGGGGGACTGGAGTGTCTGCTATCGGAGAATCCTGGTGCAACTTTTGAGAAATAGAGTTTGGAAGATGGCTTCCTACTAGAGACGTAACCCTAACCCTCGCTCCCTGTGAGCCAGAGCAATAAAACTTCAAAATCCTAAAGTGACTCGTGCCCTTCCTTGTCATTAAAGCTTTCTCCCTGCTAGAGGTGAGTCCACTCCTTCACCCCCACACGCCTGTTAATGTCATATGCTGGCTGCAGTAGTTTATCTTCTCCCAATTACTTTGAATAGATTTCTGGTTAATTTTCCAGGAGGGAAATCCCCTCTGCTCACAGAGGCCCTGTCCTGGCTGGAGGTACTGCCAACTTTATTATCAAAACTACTCTTTTGCCACGTACACACGGTCAGAATTTCCCGACAGAAAAAGTCAGATGGGAGCTTTTGGTCGGAAATTCCGACCGTGTGTATGCTCCATCTGACTTTTTCTGTCGGAAATTCCGACAGCATTAAATAGAGAGCAGGTTCTCTATTTTTCCGTCTGAATTTCCGACGGACGTTTTCCCGTTGGAATTCCGACCGTGTGTACGGGGCTTTTCACTTAGAGAAGGTTATGGTTCTTATATTTATCTACAAGTTCAGTGCAATATCCTGTTTGGGGAGGGCCACTTCTCACCCCCCCCCCCCAAAAGAGGGCTACACTTGGAACTGCATAAAAAACAATAGCTTACCTTTGGAATAAAAGCAAAGCAAAGTACTATAAATGCCCAAACACCAAATTTTCTTGGAGAATTAACATAAAGGTCTCTAAAGACAAAAGGGAATTTTAACCAAACTTCGAACTTTAGCTTGTGCATTAAAGCTTTGTCAATAAGCCAGTTCCCACTGAATGCAAGTTTGAAATCGTGCGAGTTCAGATGAACTTGCACGGTTTCAGACCGGCATTTCAGTCCGACTTCAGGGGCGATTTGAGAGACATCTATGTGGGTTCATGCACAGATGTCTATTGAAATCGCCCCCGAAGTCGCCAAAAGTAGTGCAAAAACGACTTTTGGGAATCTGCAAAGGCGGCGTTCCACCGATTCGGACTGGGCCATTGCCGGCAATAGGCTCCGATTTGACATACGATTTGATGTGTCAAATCGCATGTCAAATGGGCCCGGTATGAACGAGGGCTAAAACCTAGAAGCTGATTGGTTACTCTGCACAGCTGCACAAGATTCTGTGTGCGCCAGGTTTAGTAAATCTCCCCCTCTGTGTCCTCACATACTGTCACGTACCTGATGGTAGTGAGCCCGAATTGCAGGGGACGGCCTCCCTTACGGCTCCCACTCCCGGCCCCCTTGTAAGGTAACAGTTGGCACAGGAGTAAGGAGTGGCACGGGTGCCTGGCAGGATCAACTGTGGTGAGGTGGTGATTCAAACACCCGGAAGCTTCCTTGCAGAATACCGGAACTGGAACGGCTAGCAGGCTGGATCGGAAGTAGCACAGCAGACTGGATTGGTCTCGCAGACTGGATCGGAAGAAGCACAGCAGACAGGATCAGCTAGCAGGCAGGTTCAGCTTAGCAGGCTGGATCTGGGACAGCTCAGCAGACTGGATCGGTCTCGCAGACTGGATCGGAAGAAGCACAGCAGACAGGATCAGCTAGCAGGCAGGTTCAGCTTAGCAGGCTGGATCTGGGACAGCTCAGCAGACTGGATCGGTTTAGCAAACTGGATCGGAACCAGGAACAGGGTAGTAAACAGGCCGGGTCAGATATCAGGTGGGCAGCAGAAGTACAGGATGCAGGCAAAGGGTAGTCACAACAAGCCGGGGTTGGGTGCAGGCAGATAACAGGTTGGTCAAGGTAAGCCGGGTCTTTTAGCACAGGTATGGTCTCAGATCAGGGTTTAGCACACAACGCTGTAGAGCAGACAGCAGGGACTGTCTGTAAATGACAGGTTTAAATAGTCTCTCTGGCGCCACCCGCTGGACGCACGCGCGAACGGAGACCAGGAAGTCCGGGGCGCCTGTTTCTGGCAGGATCTCCATGACATTGCCCCCCCCAAGGGGCAGCCTCCGGATGCCCATCCGGGCAAACTTTTCAGGGTGAGACCTTTTAAAGGACTGTACCAGACTCTTTGCGTGGATGTTCCCCTCGGGCTCCCAAGAATTCTCTTCGGGTCCATACCCCTTCCACTTTATCAAAAACTGGTTCTGGTTCCTTCTCTTCCTGTAATCCAGGATAGCCTCTACTTCAAACTCCTCTTCCCCGTCTATAATAACAGGGTCAGGGGTAACAGAGCTTCGGCCAGGAAAGGGATTGGAAATAGATGGTTTCAACAGTGACACATGGAATACTGGGTGGATCTTCAGTGAATCCGGGAGTTCCAGTTCAAAAGCCACTTCATTGATTTTCCTTTTAACCGGAAAAGGTCCTAGGAACTTGGGACCCAATTTCTTTGAAGGGCATGCCATCCTCAAGTTCACTGTAGACAGCCACACCAGGTCACCGGGTACCAGTACCAACTCACCCCGTCTCTTCTTGTCAAAAGTTAATTTGTTGTGTTCCTGGGTCCTGGTCATAGTTTCCTGCAAAAGTTGGTTATTGGTGGAAAAGAAATTTATTTTCTCCTGTACTGCTGGCACCGCACATTCGGGAAGAGAATTGGGTAGGAATGAAGGGTGAAAACCAAAGTTGGCAAAGAACGGGGTCTGCTTGGTGGCGGAGTGGATGGAGTTGTTGTAGGCGAATTCCGCCAAAGGAAGCAGGGAAATCCAATTATCTTGTGTAAAAGAGGAGAAGCAGCGCAGGTACTGCTCCAGAGTTTGGTTAGTCCTCTCAGTCTGTCCATTGGTCTGGGGGTGATAGGCGGAAGAGAATGACAGTTCTATATCCAAGGCCTTACAGAGGGACCTCCAGAAGCGGGAGGTGAACTGTACCCCTCGATCTGAAACAATGTTGGCTGGTACCCTGTGGAGTCTGACGATTTCCTTGATAAATGCCTGTGCTGTTTCAGGGGCAGAGGGAGTGCCTTTCATCGGAATAAAGTGTGCCATTTTGGACAGACGATCGACTATCACAAAGATAGTGGTATGATCTTCTGCTGGAGGTAACTCGACAATGAAGTCTATGGATAACATCCTCCATGGTCTGTCTGGAACAGGCAAAGGTCTTAATAAGCCCCAGGCCTTGGTTCTATGAGTCTTGTTCCTGATGCAGGTAGTGCAGGACTCCACAAATTCTTTACAATCTTCCCGTAATTGAGGCCACCAAAAGGCACGCTGTACCAAGTCGGTGGTCTTCGCTATGCCAAAGTGCCCGGCTAATGCATGGTCATGGCAGAGTTCCAGGACAGATACTCGTAGATCCTCGGGGATATAGATCTTGTCCTTATGCCAGAGCAACCCGTCCTTAACCTGCAGTTCCAATTCAGGAGAGGGCAACTGCCCTGCGGAGGCTTGTTTAAGTCTGGAGAGCAGGTTTTCCTGAAGCAAGAGGAAATTCCCAGGGGCAAGGATGGTATCCGGAAGAGAAACTTCTTTGGGTTTGTGAAACATCCGAGACAAGGCGTCAGGCTTAGTGTTCTTGGAGCCTGGACGATACGTGACATGGAACGAAAACCTGGAGAAAAAGAGCGCCCATCTGGCCTGTCGTGGTTTCAGTCTCTTTGCGGATCTCAGATATTCCAGGTTCTTATGGTCAGTAAATATCAGAATTGGATGGGCAGCTCCCTCCAGCAGATAGCGCCATTCTTCTAGCGCAGACTTAATCGCCAGCAACTCCCGATCCCCCACATCGTAGTTCCTCTCTGCTGTTGACAACTTGCGTGAGAAGAAGGCCACTGGGTGAAGCAGGGCCTTGGTTCCTTGTCTCTCGGACAATATTGCCCCTACAGCGATTTCGGATGCGTCTACCTCGAGGACGAATGGCAAAGAGGAATCCGGATGCTTTAAGACGGAGGCAGAGGTAAAAAGTCCCTTAAGGGCCTCAAAGGCCTTTTGGGCCTCGGAGGACCAATGGAAGCGGTTCCCCTGTTGGGTTAATTGAGTGATTGGTGCAATGATGGCCGAGAATCCTCTGATGAACTTGCGGTAAAAATTTGCAAAACCGACAAAACGTTGGATTCCCTTCTTGTCTGTAGGGACTGGCCAGTCTAGGATTGCAGCAATCTTCTGGGGGTCCATCTTGATGTCCTCACTGGAGATGATTAATCCCAAGAATGGTATACTTCCCTGCTCGAACGCACATTTTTCGGCTTTCGCATATAGGCCATGTTGTCGAAGCCGGGCTAACACACTCTTGACATGTCTGCGATGGGATTCGAGGGAGGAAGAAAAAATTAATATGTCGTCTAGATAGACGATAACAAATAAGTCCAGAAAGTCCCGAAGGGCATCATTAATGAAGTATTGAAACGTGGCGGGGGCATTGCACAACCCGAAAGGCATCACCAAATACTCGAAGTGCCCAAATCGAGTACAGAAAGCAGTCTTCCACTCATCTCCGTCCCTGATGCGGACCAAATTATAGGCTCCACGGAGATCAAGCTTGGTGAAGACATTGGCAGCCCCCAGTCTCTGGAATAACTCTGGCATCAAAGGAAGGGGATAACGGTTCTTCACCGTAATTTTATTTAATTTGCGGTAATCCACGCAAGGACGAAGGGTTTGGTCCTTTTTCTCGACGAAAAAGATGCCCGCGCCTGCTGGAGACGTGGATGGGCGAATAAACCCCTTCTTCAGGTTCTCGTCAACGTATTCCCTTAGTGCCCCCTGTTCAACCTCTCAACGGAAAAATCCTTCCAAATGGGATTTCAGCCCCAGGTAATAGTTCAATGGGGCAGTCGTAGGCTCGATGGGGTGGTAGAACCTCCGCCCGTTGTTTACTGAATACATCCAGGTACTCATGATAGACTTCTGGAATAGACTGACGTAATTCAGCTTCTGAATCCAGGCAGAGCAGGTTAGACGGCCCATGAGGGGCGTGAGAGCCACAGAACTGCTGGCAGTAAGGTGACGAAAAGGTGACTTCCCCTGTGGCCCAGTTGATGGCAGGGTTGTGAGCTTGCAGCCAGGGCATACCGAGGATCACAGGGAATAATGGAGAAGAGATGATGTCCATACGTAACAGTTTGTGGTGGGAGCTGGAAATGACAGCAGAAATAGGAGCAGTCTCTAGAACTACAGGGCCGGATTTAATAGCAGACCCATCAGCCAGGTGAACAGAGAGTCCATGGGTCTTGGGAAGGAGAGGAATCCGATGTTTAGCAGCGAATGAAGAGTCCATGAAACAACTGCAGGCCCCAGAATCAATAATGGCGGGGGTTGGTAGGGTCTTTCCTGAAAGCTGCAATGAGACTGAAAGGGCCAGGTGAGATGCGGTCTTGGCTATAGGACCCGTGTATTCAGGAATCATAGAGAGACATTTACGTAGCTTCAGAGGGCAGTTCCTAACGTAATGTCCGGGCCCTCCGCAATACAGACACAGATTGTTCATCCGACGACGTTGTCGCTCCTCCGGGGTAAGGGAAGGACGAAGAACCCCAAGCTGCATGGGCTCAGGTGCGTTGGGTGCGGAAGCTGGTGATGCAGCGGGTACTGTGTGCAGGTGACTTGGAGCCCTTGGGAGCATCCAGGTTGGGTGAGAAAACCCTGTAGCTCTCTCAGCCCTTCGTTCTCTTAGGCGTCGATCGATCTGTATGGTTAAATCGATCAACGCATTCAAAGTCTGTGGCACCCCAACTCTAGCCAGCTCATCTTTCAGAGAATCAGAGAGTCCCATGCGAAACTGGTGACGGAGAGCGGCATCGTTCCAGTCTGTATCTGCGCTCCACCGCCTAAACTCGGCCACGTAGTCCTCTGCCGCCCTGCGTCCCTGCTGAAGGGTACGCAAAGCCGCTTCTGCAGTTGCTGAAAGCTGGGGATCCTCGTATAGCTGAGCCATAGCGTCAAAGAAGGAGGCAAGGTTGGTCAGAACTATGTCCTTTCGTTCCAGGAGACGGTGGGCCCAGGCTTGGGGGTCTCCGGTAAGCAGGGAAACCACAAAGCCCACTTTAGTGATTTCCAGAGCGAAGGTTCGTGGCTGGAGGGTGAAGTATAGTTCGCAGGAGTTGCGAAAAGCCCTAAAGCTACTTCGATTTCCGGAAAATCTTTCGGGTGCAGGGACCCTAGGTTCTGGAGGAAGCATTACTATTGTTTGGGTTGGCTCAGTCCCAGAGTAAGAGGTGGAAGCATGGGGAAATCCTTGGGTTCCGGTAGCGTTGGGAAGAACCAGTAACCGTTCTTCCAGCCGGGTGTAGTTTTGTTGAAGGTCCTTGACTGCTTCGGTTAGATCTGCCAGATGCTGACACAGATCTTCCATAGGGGAGGCTCCCTGCTCAGGCTCAGGCATGGCTGTCTGCTACTGTCACGTACCTGATGGTAGTGAGCCCGAATTGCAGGGGACGGCCTCCCTTACGGCTCCCACTCCCGGCCCCCTGGTAAGGTAACAGTTGGCACAGGAGTAAGGAGTGGCACGAGTGCCTGGCAGGATCAACTGTGGTGAGGTGGTGATTCAAACACCCGGAAGCTTCCTTGCAGAATACCGGAACTGGAACGGCTAGCAGGCTGGATCGGAAGTAGCACAGCAGACTGGATCGGTCTCGCAGACTGGATCGGAAGAAGCACAGCAGACAGGATCAGCTAGCAGGCAGGTTCAGCTTAGCAGGCTGGATCTGGGACAGCTCAGCAGACTGGATCGGTCTCGCAGACTGGATCGGAAGAAGCACAGCAGACAGGATCAGCTAGCAGGCAGGTTCAGCATAGCAGGCTGGATCTGGGACAGCTCAGCAGACTGGATCGGTTTAGCAAACTGGATTGGAACCAGGAACAGGGTAGTAAACAGGCCGGGTCAGATATCAGGCGGGCAGCAGAAGTACAGGATGCAGGCAAAGGGTAGTCACAACAAGCCGGGGTCGGGTGCAGGCAGATAACAGGTTGGTCAAGGTAAGCCGGGTCTTTTAGCACAGGTCTGGTCTCAGATCAGGGTTTAGCACACAACGCTGTAGAGCAGACAGCAGGGACTGTCTGTAAATGACAGGTTTAAATAGTCTCTCTGGCGCCACCCGCTGGACGCACGCGCGAACGGAGACCAGGAAGTCCGGGGCGCCTGTTTCTGGCAGGATCTCCATGACACATTCCCTATTGCCACTACCAGGGTTGTTGGACAAAAGGTGCAAGAGAAGCTCTCTGTGTTAATATAGTCCTACTTACATGAGCCATTATTATACAAAATATAGTGCACATGATTGATTTAGGAAACCAAGAAAGGCTTCTAAACCATTCATGGTGGGATATGTTTTCCTTTGAAGCAGATATATAAAGGTGGGTGTAGGCCTTTCTTATTGTCACTTGTGAAATCATCACCTCCAGAGCTGAATCCTAGGCATAATAAGGATGTCATATAATATTTTCTCCTTTTTACTAAGTGACGTGGGTTGTTTCCTGTATTGATCCTAATTTTTGTTACAAGTATAAATCTTTCTCACACCTGTTCAGTCATCTCAGCAACACGATGCAGCTCACATTGATCTTGATCTTTGGATTATTCTATGTGACCCGGAGCCAGTTTGTAGGTAGGAAACATGATTTTTGTTTTCGATTTCTTTGGCAATGCCAAATACCACACGATTTTTCAAAGTTTAACTAAAGACAATTTTTTTTTCTAGTTTTGGATAGAGTGGAGAGGGATTAGAACATCTGTCAGTTTGTATTACTGTCTATGCCCTTGTTAGAAAGATTTACTGTCTTTATTTGTCCTGCTTACTGTTATCATGCAAATAGATTGTAGAAGAATATTCCCACATTTTGGGTTGACATCAGAACACTAATACAGGGGAACTCTTCCAATAGTGACACTAGTTCTAGTGACCCTGGTAACAGTCTAGGATTTACTCAGTTTGGGGTCCCAAGAGAAAAATTGTTTTAAGAACATTTAACCTATAGAAAAAATATCTTGACACTATAGGCTAAGAACAATTGATCAGCAGCGGTAATAATACAGGAAATAAAACAGAGTTCTGTCTCTTCAACATTGAATCAATTATGTATAGCAGTTCAATCTATATAGTAGTTGATTAATTACGCTGTTAGTGGTGAGAACAGGAATGTCCATACACTTTATACACAGTGTAAAGCTGGGTTCACACTGTTGCCGGGTGCAGCTCGCAGCAGGGCTCTGGTGCGTCCCTGTTCTGTTTCAGGGACGAATCAGGGCCAAATTTTTGCCTAAATTTGGCGCTGAAACTGAGCCAAAGATGCACAGGACTCCTTTTCCATTTTACTCTGCAGCCGCCACGGAGATGTGTGAACCAGCTCCATAGAGAGTCGGTCACAATCTCCTGTCATGCGAATTGGATGCAAGGAAACCCGCATCCAATTCACACTAGTGTGAGCCCAGTCTAATGGTCTCTGTATCTAATTTTTTCTTCTTCTGGTCAAATGGTCTTACCCTACAGTGTCAGGCTAGTTTGTCTATTGGTTGAGGCTAGGTTTCTCTTAGATTCTATTGTTAAGGAATGTTACATTCACCCTGTGAAAGGCAACAAATAGAAACTGGCATTTCACACATATTACAAACATTACGTGTATTATTAGTGAGTTTTGCACAAATGCTGAAACATTGGCAGAGCTATTTTTTTATAATTAGAACTTAAACTGTTGGCTTCCTGACTATATTCTGTTTTATTTTATTGAAATGATCCTTTAGATTTATGTGTGTCTGTGAGACTGACACTTATAGGACAGTAATTAAAGTAGATACAAAGACAGTGTACAGTGCATATTTTACAATGTCTCTTTAAGCCATGCCCAATATGTAGCACAATCTAGAATGTAAAGGACAAGTCTCTATACCCCCAAGTAACTCCAAGGTCCACACCAGTAGCAACTCCAATGTAGAGTTTATTTTTTCCTTATGCATGAATAACCACAAAGTTGAGAAGAGAGAAAGGTGTTAGAAAGGGCAGATCAGATTCAGACACTCCTGGCTTCTTCGCCACTCGATCCCGAGTGGGTATAGCTCACCCGGATAGTCACCCAATGGCACTAGCAGCCGGCATGTAGCTCGAACAGTCAATCAGATTCCCTTGATAGATGTGATCGGGAGATCTCCTGCCACAGAATCTATAGTGTCCCGAACCTCCTAATGGTTACGTTGTTAGATCCCTTTTCGGATGGATGACATCCCTCCAGAGAGTTACTGGGCCCCTTCCTTCACTGTGATCTCTCACCAGTCCTTCGGAACGGTCCTCCCCCAGCCTCCTCTTCCAGATGCGGGTCCCCTCGCAAGGCGGCACCCTGGGATTCTTCCTCCCCGAAGTGGGCTCCAGCTAAAGGTGCTGGGCCCAGGGCTGAAGTTGCAGTCCCAGGACTAAAGGTGCCTGGGACTGAGGCGCACGTGGCCCCATGGCCTGGAGGGCCACGCACTTGAACTCCAGAACTGTAGGTCCCCCCGACCAAAGTCCCCCAGACCAATGGCGTCTGCCCCTTTTGTACCCTCTCCCGGCATGCACAGCAAGTAGACCACACCCACTGCATGGCTGCCGAGAGAGGACACCCAATCGCCACTCCATCACCTGTGGTTCAACCCCGAGTACAAGTGACAGCGCCACCCATACTTCTAAGGTGAACTGCATGCCAGGTGAAAACAGCAGCAAGGCAGAGTCCAACAAATTGGAAGATCCGAGCCAACTACCACTCGAATCACTCCTAAATTTAATATAGCAGCCCCCTAAATTGGGACCCCGCTACATACACAAAATATTACATCAAAGAAATGTGAACATATGGTGAATGCAAGTGAAAATAAATCAATGGATGAAACCAAATAACAAACATCCGGTGTGGAAATAACTATACAAAAATGGTTGAAAGTCACAATAAGTGAATATAGGTGAAGAAATTCCTCAATAAGGAGGGTTCCTCCTAAACAACTGGTGTCCCTTAAAGTGATGTGGTATGGTGGGCTGAGTCTCTCCTCTATAGCTGTCTGTGCTGCAAATACTGCTGTATTACAACTATATTCATGCGCAGTCTCCCAGAACTCTCACCTTGGTGTCATTAACAACTCGCATGTAGTATTGATGTCTTACAGCTGATATCTCACACTTCTCTCCAACTTCTCTCCAATAGTATATGTGGTGTGGTGTGGTGGCCCGCCTGTACTGATCCCACTCGTCTCAGGGGTTCCATTCACTTAACATGATTTGTCATGCAAAAAGCACAAGATCAAGAACTGATCTCTAACGGCACCGAAGTAAAAATAAGTTCTCTCTTCTATTACACTTTATAACTACAGAGCCCTTCTCCCCCTACATGATGCACTTCGGAAATTGCATATACAATACCGACTTTGGTTCCCATTCTGCCGTAGGTGACTAATCTGGAACCATCTGACTGGTTCTAAAGTTTCAGAATACCTTCTCCCCATACTACACCTCCTCCACTTCAACTGAGTCCAGATCTTCCCAACACTCCCCAATAGGGATGAACCTGATTTTCTAGTCGAACGTAAGTGTTCGTGGGAAATTCGAAAGCCGCGGAACACCGTTAAAGTCTATGGGACATTAACATGAAAAACCAAAAGTGCTAATTTTAAAGGCTTATGTGCAATTTATTGCCATAAAAAGTGTTTGGGGACCCAGGTCCTGCCCCAGGGCACATGTATCAATGCAAAAAAAAGTTTTAAAAACGGATATTTGTTTGGGAGCAGTGATTTTAATAATACTTAAAGTGAAACAATAAAAATGAAATATTCCTTTAAATATCATGCCTGGGGGGTGTCTATAGTATGCCTGCAAAATGACGCATTTTCCCATGTTTAGAACAGTCCCGCAGCAAAATGACATTTCTAAAGAAAAAAAAGTAATTTAAAACTGATCGCGGCTGTAATGAATTATCGGGTCTCGGCAATATAGATAAAACTCAATGAAAAAAACGGCATGGGTCCCCCTCCCCCATCAGTGCCGCTTATCAGTGCCCATCAGTGCCACCTCATTGGTGCCACCTCATCGGTGCCGCCTTATCAGTGCCCATCAGTGAGGGAGAAAGCGTACTTATTTACAACATTTTATAACATAAACAAAAGCAAAACTTTTTTTTTTTATTTGTTAAGCAAAAAATTAAAACCGCAGAGGTGATTAAATACCACCAAAAGAAAGCTCTAATTGTGGGAACAAAATGATAAAAATTCTGTTTGGGTACAATGTAGCATGACCGCGCAATTTATTCATTTAAACAGCGACAGCGCAGAAAGCTAAAAATTGGATTGGGCAGGAAGGGGGGTATGTGCATGGTATTGAAGTGGTTAAGGGAAACCCTGAACCAAAATAAAAAATAAAAATTGCACCGGCCAGTGTTCAGCTCATCCTTACTCCCCAACCAGGGGAACAATGGCATAGAAGCCTGTGGGCCTCGACATGACAAAGATTCCTACTCAGATGCTGACCCTGAATCACAGTGGCTGAATGAAAGGTAACTGTGTATGGCCAGCTTAACAGAACAAAATATTACAGCGTACACATGCAAAAAATGACATTTAACTCCTGCAAGGCTATTTAAAACACCTAAACATTTTCAAAAAATATGGAGATTTGGTCACACTACATGGCTATATGGTGCTTAAGCCCACTTACTGCGACAAAGTACCCCATTATCAGTGGGTCCTACACTATCCATAGAATGGAAGATTTTGCTCCTCTGATCCATGGGAGAAATACACTCCTCTATATTTGGATATTTCCTATCACGTGTTATATATCTTTGTATTGTTATTTTTAGTTCAAGAACACATATTTTGGAGTTTAGTACATGCAGCAGCGCAACACTCAGCATATTTTTATTTTTAACTAGAGGCGGTGAACCTACACTAGAGTATATGCAGCAGCTGCAACACATTTGAGGATCGTTATCACAGAGTTGGCAGCGCATAAGTTACCTTCATCTTATAGTTGCTGGCTCAGGCTTTCAGCGGATCGCTGAGAGGCTGAGCCAGCTGCCGGTCTAGGCATCTGTGTCGATCCCAACCATATGGTCAGGATCTTTTCAGAGCCTGGACTGACTGTGTCATCAAAATGTGTCACAGGGGTGAAGAACTAAGTGCACTGTTGTAACCTACAGGAGTATAGCCAGAGTGGAGGGGAGAACTGAACAATCAGTAGTGTTTGATCGCACAGTTCTCAATGCAGAACCGGTGGGGGACCTAGGTGAGTATAAATGTTTGTTTAAGTTCACATTTCTTTTTTAATTAAGCCTTTTGTGCTGCATTAGCTACCAGTAGCAGTATTAATTAACCCCATTGTGCTGCATTAGTGGTTATTGGCAGTGCTAATTAACCCCTTTGTGCTGCATTAGTGGCCATTGGCAGTATTATTATCCCCTTAATGCTGCATTATGAAGTGGTTAATAAACACGGTCACTGGCTACTACTGCAACACAAAGAGGTTAATTAACACTGCCACTGGCAACCAATGGAAAAGCATATTTTAAATGGCACTGCCACCGACTGTTAAGGAGGGTTTAAATAGCATAACACCACTGACCACTGGCACCAGTGCAGGGGGTTATTATTGTGTAAACTGGCACCAATGTTGGGAGTTACTATTGTGTAAACTAGCACCAGTGCTGGAGGTGATTCCAGAAACTGGTACCAATGCTGTGGGTTATTAGTGTGTAAACTGGCACCAGTGCTGTGGGTTATTGCAGAAACTGGCACCAATGCTGGGGGTTGTTATTTTGTAAACTGGCACCAATGCTGGGGTTTATTATGCTAAAACTGGCACCAATGCTGGGGGTTATTATTTTGTAAACTGGCACCAATGCTGGAGGTTATTATGCTAAAACTGGCACCAATGCTGGGGATTATTATTGCGTAAAATTACACCAATGCTGGGAGTTATTATCACAGACACTGGCAGCATTGCTGGTAGTAATCTTAGAAACGAATATGAACTCTGGGGGTTATTTTTTTAGAAACTCGCACCAATGCTGGGTGTTTAATATGTAAACTGGCATCAATGCTGGCAGTTTTTTTGCAGTCACTGATCTGTGCTGTGATTGGACACAGCACAAGTTTATCAGAATGTTAGAGCCAATCATTTTGGCTGTGTACCTGCTGATCAGCTGTGGCCAATCACAGCACAGAGATCTGTGTGTTTGTAAATACAACACACAGATTCTGGCTGGATTTTTCCCTGAAAAAAAAAAATTTGGACTGATCCTCTATTCAACCTCCACGACATAAATAGTGGCATGTACCGCAAAGTAAAAGCCCTGGAGCAAGTCCGGGTAGGTGCCCTGTAAAAAATGAATCCGACCGCTATAAACCTGCAAATGGTCTGGTTTAGGACAGTTTTTTATGTATTTTTATTTTTTTATGCAATAGTGCTTGGTATAATGCCACCTGTATATTCTGTTTTACAGTTATTAAGAATACAGCTGGTACATCTGAAGAACATGTTCAAAACTTGCAGACTGGCCAAAAAGTGAGCTCTTCTTTCGAACATATAGAGTGTATTGATCCATTAGTACTTTACCTAATTTGTATTCTATGTTAATATTTTGACTATGAAATCTGATTTATAACCATGGGATGTTTTTCCACAGCATACTTGAATTATATGACAACGTACCTGGACACCTTACTGAAGACCTTCATCTCTTCTCCCTGAATGACCTTACTGCCATTAAAAAGGGGGATTTGGGGCCCCGATTGAAAGAGTTAGTGAGGCTTGGAACCTTACATGTGGAAAAATGTATGGTGAGAATTTTATATTCGTTTGTAAAGAACTTCTTCTAGCTGCTCAGGTAGTTTTATATTCATCCCCCCCATCACTGGAAAGTGAGAGCAATGCTTCTTCATTCAGCATGCGCTCAGATCAAGAGAGCCTTTTAGCACAGCAATCCACTGATTGTGAGTGCAATGTTTTCCAGGTTCCTGTGCAAAAACAAATAATAAATGCACATTTTCTCATTAATATGCATTTATTATTGTTAATATATATAAAAAAAAATTATATATATATACTTGTAGCACTTACCCGTATTTAAGGGACCGGCTGGTTTTGTTTGGGTCTGTAGCAATTACCTCTCTAGAGTGGATCACTTCTCTCCGTTGTCTAGGTAAAAATCTCTTGGAATAAGGCCAATGTCCACACAGGAGTAAAACCCAATCAGCAAGGTTTTATTGTTCATCTTTGAGTTAAACTTGAAGAGAGAGAGAGAGTAGGAAGTTGAGAAAAGTAGGGGAAGGTTCAGGCACGCAACACATAAAGCTCAGTGTCAATCTTTCGTCGCCACTCAAGCCTGAGTGGGCATTGCTCACCCGGATAGCCCCTGTGAGAGTGGTCCCAGCAGCCGTGATGTAGCACGGATCAATCTTTTCCTTTCCTGAGTATCTAAGGATGCAATCGGGGAATCCTCTGCCACATAATTTAAGTCCCGAACCTCCCAGTCAAACAATACTAATATTTGTGTCTTTGAAGATGGATCCCTCTTTAGGCGAGTTTCCAGGTCTCTTCCCGAGACAGCAGCACCGTCCCTAGTCTCCTCAGGGACGGATCCTCCCCTGGTCTCCTTTCCTAAAGTTGGGCCCCCTAGAAGTGGGCAGCCTGGGATCCCTCTCTGAAGTGTAGGCCCCAGCCAGCAGAGCCGGGCCCAACATGAAACGAAGCAGCCTCGGGCTGAAGGTGCCCGAGGCCCGAAAAACACTCGATCGCCTAGAGCCATACGGGCCACGAGGCACACACCCAGGACCAATGGGTCCCCTGGAACTCTCCTCAGCCCCAATGGCGTCTGCCCCTTATGTACCCCCTCCCAGCATGCACAACAGGCCGACCTCGCCCACTGCACGGCTGCCGAGAGAGGACACCCATGGTGCTGTGACACCCCTCACTGGTTCACCCATGCCGGAGGTGACAGTGCCACCCACAGGCAACAGAGAACACCACAGCAGGCAGCATCACACCCAGAGCAGAAGCATTAAAGAACTTAACAATTGGTCTGAGACCAACTACTGGCTCAGACTACCCCTAAAAGCTATATCGCAATGGAGAGAACAAAACCCAGGGCGATCAGAGATAGTATTGATTGTGCTGGGAGAGAAGTAGATGGAACTAGAGAGAATGGAACCAAGAAACAGGTCCACAGAACAGGAAGGCATAAGGTGACATGAGGACTGGGGTAGCACCAGGGACAGCAGCACCTGTCATGTACCCCTGGGCATCCGTGCAGTCACCCAATGCTCAAGCTTGGTGAAAGAGCACTTCAGATGTATATAACACAGATAAGAGAGGCAAATACACCCAGTGGGCATATAATAAACGAGACAACACAATACTGATAAAGGGACTATTTGCTATTGGATGGCCAAAATTGCAAACACATGCATTTACAATAGTCCTGATTGTATAGAAAATATATACAAAATGAATTTGATGTTAAATACAATAGATAAAGGAACAATAATCCAGCAACAGATAATAGATCCAAAAAATTGTTTTTTTCCATAAAAATCGGAAAAAAGGAAAAATAAAATGAAAAAATATTCTAACATTAGTTTTTGCGCCTAAAAACAAATGTTAGCGTATGTATATATGTGTGTGTGTGTGTGTGTGTGTGTGTGTGTGTGTGTATGTATGTGTGTGTATATATATATATATATTTTTTTTTTTGCATAGGGTAAACTTGGCATTTAGAAGTGGACCTTTACTGAAGAATCCTTTTGCATTAGAACTTAGAGGGCTCTATGCCTCCTGCAGTTTCTTTTAGTAAGGTGTGGAATGGAAGCTGTACATTTCACTATATATATATGTAATACCACTTGTTGATTAAAATGAATACTGTATCCCAAACACTGACATGTACATGTGTTCATACAGTATAATGCTATTAAAACTTGGCGGCCTAACATAACAAGAAAGCATAGATGTCACTTCAGAACCAGTAAATAGATTTGTATTGATAAAAAACTTGTTATATTTCTAAAATTACAGGTAGGTCTATCTATGCTTTGCTTTATTTTCTTCTTCATTGCACTTTTGTCTTGTCTTGTAGTTGTGCCAAGCTAAAGGCTTCATTTGTGAATTTTGTCAGAGTGATGAGGTCATCTTTCCCTTTGAGTTGTCTAAATGCCGGAGATGCGAAGGTATGTTCCACAGCAAACTAGCTATATTCATCAGATACAGGAGTAGGATTTTAGATTTAAAGTGGCATTCAGATTCTAAATACAAATTACAATCCGGAATTGCATAGGGAACTGGTAGTTAAAGCCTTCTGTGTGCAGCAGCTCCCCTCAGCTCCCCCTAATACCCGAGCCCCATCTAGATCCAGCGATGTTGCACAAGAGACCCGGGTGTCCGGGACTCCCCTCCTCATTGGCTGAGACAGCAGCATGGTGCCATTGGCTCCCGCTGCTGTCAAAGTCAGTGAGTCAATGAGGAAAGAAAGGGGGGCGGGCCCGGGTTGTGGCTTAGTGTCTGAATGGACACATAGAGCTGCGGCTTAGCTTGGGTGCCCCCATAGCAAGCTGCTTGCTGCGAGGGGCCAAGAGCACAGAACAGGGACCCAAGAATAGGAGGATCCAGGCTGCTCTGTGCAAAAACATTACACAGAGCAGGTAAGTATAACATGTTAATTATTTTTAACGCAAAAAAGAAGACTTTAGTATCTCTTAAGTACTGTGTTTTTGGTGCTCTCTCTCAGTGATTAACCATTTTATATACAAGCACATTTTAAGTTTCAAGGCACAATTGTGAAAGGGGTGAATTGGTGAACAAGAATGACCTTGTTTAAGAATATGATTGATAAAACCAGAATGTGGAGACTTTATTCCGTTATACATATTTTTAACAAGACCAAAAAGTGCTCCTAAGGGCTTTTCGGCAGCAAAAATTCAAACTAATACATCATATAATATGTAGGAAAAAATATTTTTATTGGTACAATTTTTTTTTAAAATTCAATAGAACATTGTTCAAATATGAGCTCTGGTATGCATAACTTCAGCAACGAAGATGTTCATTATGAACTGGCCAATAACAATTGTCACACAGAAATAACTTAATGTTACTGCGCAACGGACATCGACGTGTTTCGAGTGTAACAGTCCAAATCTTCCTCAGGGTATGAGGACATCTAAATTTTAAGATGTATCAAGTTAAAGCATTTACATAAAGACAATGGGGTTTATTTACTAAAGGCAAATCCACTGTGCACTGCAAGTGCACTTGGAAGTACAGTCGCTGTAGATCCGAGGTGGACAAGGAAAATAAAAAAAAAACAGCATTTCTACTTGTACATGATTGGATGATAAAATCAGATCTTCCCCTCAGATTTACAGAGACTGCACTTCCAAGTGCATTTGCAGTGCAGAGTGGATTTGCCTTTAGTAATCAACCACAAGATGTATTACTGTGAGTTATATATCAACCATAGGGAATCATACTTTGGATAAAGAGGTTTATTTGACCAGAGCAATTCTAAAATGCAAACATGGTTATTTCCAGGCGGTCATCCGACTGGAAGATGTAGGTTGGAGTGGGCCTTTTTACAAGAGACCACACCTGCAAGACGGGAGGGGCATGAAGGACAACTGCGCATCTACAATATAAAACATAAATTAAAAAATAAAAATAAAACTCATCTACAGTGAGGGAAAAAAGTATTTCCTGACAGACTCCATGGCAGCCTACGTGTGGGTTAATCCCGCCTCTCATACCTCATAGGACCCTTCTCCCATAAATCTTTGCTTCTAGCCAGAGACCGTGTTCCTTTTTTTGTCCTCCTCCTAGGACCAAGGTGTGCTTTCTTACCTTAAAGAAGTTTTCAGATTCAGTCCTGGTTGCACGAGTTTCATGGCGGTTCTATTTGGAGGTCCAACTAGCCCAGCTATTAGCAGGGTGGATGCGGGCGACATTTTGCGGTGCCACGAAGAGCTTACTAACCCGGCCATTGGCAGGCAAGCGGCAACTTGGCCAAACGTCCTAGCTATTAGCGGGAGGCCCATTAAGAAAAACGCCCAGGCTGTGCAGTGGAGGGATGGCTCCTAAAAGTTCCAGGCTGGATCAGGATCGTGCTGGTATCGTATGCATCGCTTGTTATTCTCTTTCATATGGCAGCAAGTGTTTGTGTGTTGTTTGTCCTTCTTTCCTCGGCTCTATGGCGGCTGGAGCGCATCTAGGTTCCACTAAGCCACCTCTTCCGGGTTGTATGCATAGCTGTGAACCTCGTCCGAGATCGAGGCTTGGTTCGCACATGCGCAATTCGGGTTGCGGCGGCGTTCGCGCATGCGCACGAGCTCCGCTGGTTCACGCTGGGGGCGCGGTGACGTCATCGTCGGCGCCAAGTTTAAATAGCTGTCAGATACAGCTATAACTTGGGATGTCCTGCAGGATCAGCCAGCTACTTCCCGGTGCTTCGTTTTGGCTTGGAAAAGGTAGGAAACCTTTTTATGGCAGGGATAGCTGGTGTTATACTTTCCTTCCCTGTGTTTATGTTATGGTTGATTTTGCAGTTTTCCCAGTTCAAGCTATGGACGTCTCACCGCCCCCCAGTGGCCAACCCTTGCGCTGCAGGTAGGAAAATTTTCTTTTCCTTCTGCTTGGCAGTATTGGGTTCTTTTAAATGAGCCAATATATCTTTTCTTTTTCTTTCTTTTTTCAGCCCCTCTAGGTCTGAAATTAGACACTCAGCACGTGAAGATAATGTCAATTCTAAAAAACATCAACATTCCTCTTCCAGTGCTAGACATTATAGATCATCCTCCAGACATCATAGTAAGGAGCCCAGGTCTAGGTCTAGGCACCACTCTCACCGCCATTCCAGTCGTTCTGATAAAAGAGTATGCTGGGGTTGTAAGGCTCAAGTCCCGGAAGGTAAATCCCTCTGTGAGCCATGTTTTTCCCGAGCAGTAGGAGAGAGAGAAGGTGGGGACCACCAAGTGGAGGCACTAGTCAGAAGAGTGGTCCAGGAATCCCTGAACAAAACTGACTCCAGCCGTACCACCATTCCTCCTGTGGACTCATTACCAGTTCTAGTTCAGGATGACCCCGAAATCCCGGGTCCCTCTCGGCATGATTGCTCCTCAAGCGAATCCTCACACTGTGATGTTGAAGAGGTCAGCAATACCACTGGATTTGATTTTTCTTCAGTTCCAGACTTAATCAAAAGCAGTCAAAGACGCTTTAAAATGGGATGAACCAATAGAAGCTCCTTCTAAACAAAGGAAGTACTTCAAACAACTTAAGAAGGAACGCCCAAATTTCCCCTTTTTGGGTGAACTTGGAGATATTATTACAGATGAATGGACTAGCGTAGATAGGAAAAATTCATTACTTTCCAAAATCGCAAAGATGTACCCATTCAAAAATGAAGATGTGAAACATCTGGAATCAGCTCCCCTGATTGATGCAGCCTTGATGAGGTTGGTAAGACACGTTACCCTCCCGCTAGAGGACTCTGTTTCCTTCAGGGACGGTTTGGAAAGAAAAATAGATACGGATCTTAAGCGTATATATATCACTGCGGGCATGGCCTGTAAGCCAGCATTAGCCCTCGCAACCCTGTCCAAAGCAATGGAGGCCTGGACAGATGAAGTGGATTCTTCCTTAACAAATGTCTCCGAGGAGTTAGCCAGAAGCACGCCGATCCATGAACTAAGAATGGCGTCGGTCTTTTTGGGTGAGGCTTCTCTTGATATTATTCGCCTGGTGGCACGTGTCATGCTCTCTTCCGTTACAGCTAAACGTGCCTTGTGGCTACGTCCTTGGGTAGCTGATCCTGCCTCTAAACAGGCATGGTGCAGGATCCCCTTTCAAGGATCTTCCCTTTTTGGGAATAAGCTTGACAGCGCTATCTCACGTGCCACAGGGGGTAAGTCGGGGTTCCTTCCTCAGGACCGTCGTTTTTTCAATCAAAAAAGACCTCAACAGAGACAAGACCAGGATCGTGCAAGAGATGCTCGCCGTTATAGGCCGGGTCGAGAATTCAGAAAGAACTGGAGAAGAAATCAGCCTTCTGGTCAAAAATCCACAAAAGTAGCCTCTTCAGGCGGACGGGAGGCCCCTAAGTCTTTTTGATATTGGGTTGGCCCAGACGGAACAAGTGGGAGCTCGGCTACATTCAGTTCCGACACGTCTGGGCAGCCTCGATAAAAGACTTCTGGACTGTCAAAACAGTCTCTTCAGGTCACTCCTGGGTGTTTGTCAGTCCACCGACACTTCAGTTCGTACCCACAGTACTACCCTGTGTCATGGATATGCATTAATGTCTGTCTGCCATCTTACCTTCCTCCTCATGTGTTCATCTAGAGACCAGACCTCCTTCACCTGGCTTCCTTTATAATCTCCTCCCAGCCTGACTCCACCCCAGGCCCTATCACTGAACACTATATTAACCTGTGCACTGCAAGCCTGCTTTGCTGATCAACGTGTTTGTTAGGCATTGTGTGTTTGGGTTCCTGCCTGCCGTGTGCTACGTCTGTCTCTCTGTTACGTTATTGGCTTGTCCCCGACTATCCCTGTCTGCTCGTGACCCTTGACCTTCGGCTCGTTCTTCGCTATCTTTGTCTGCTTGTGGCCCCTGACCTTCAGCTTGTTATTCGGTTCTCTCTATCGTGTGCTGCTGCTTCCCCTCTTTTCCCCTTATCCTACGGGGCGTGAGCTAGGAAACTCCAGGGGCCGCGACCTGGTCCCAGCCTGCAGCGTAACATCCTCACCACTAGAGGCCCTGGAGAAGACCAGCTGGGTCTTAGACTCCGCGCCCTGGGGAATCTTGGCTCTCGCTTCCGTTGGGATCCCGGTTGTGCTCCTCTGGTCCCGCTTTCCACAACCACCCAGTTTCCTATCCGCAGAAGCCAGCCATAGGGTTCACTACCTCGCGGTGCACTAATGTCCCCCTACGGTGTGCATCTGTCACCTGGCCACAGGTGACCCTGACAGTTTGATCAGCCATGAACCCGGCTGACATCCCGCTTCCCGCGGATGATCCATTGCAGGGCATAGTTCGCAGACTTGAGACCCAGGAATCAAATCAGACTCAGGTGATGCGATTCCTCCAGGATCTGGCTTCTCGATTCGAGCAGCTTCAGGTCTCCTTGGGAACCCCGAATCCGCAACCCCAAGTACAACCAGCGGCTGTACCTATCGCACCAGTCGCAGCCTCACACTCACTAAGATTGCCAGCTCTGTTCCGTTTCTCTGGGGACTCCAAGGCCTGCAGGGGGTTTCTCAGCCAATGCACTATTCATTTTGAGCTTCAGCCTCAAAGCTTCCTGTCTGACCGGGCTAAGGTAGCCTATATCATTTCCCTCCTCTCCGGTGAATCTTTGGCCTGGGCTGCCCCCCTGTGGGAGAGGAACGATCCAGTGGTTTCCAGTCTGTCCGAATTCTTGAAGCTCTTTCGTAATATCTTCGAAGAGCCGGCTCGGGCTTCTTCAGCGGCTAGTGCTGTCTTACGTCTTCGCCAAGAATCTAGTTCAGTGGGGCAATATGCTCTTCAGTTCCGTATCCACACAGCTGAATTGAGCTGGAATAATGAGGCCCTGGTCGCTACCTTTTTACATGGCCTCTCTGACCGAGTGAAAGACGAATTAGCGGGAAGAGCCATTCCCGTCGGTCTGGACGATGTAATTTCATTATGCAACCAGATCGACATTCGTTTTCAAGAGAGGTCCTTAGAAAAAAGACGCCAGCACTCTCTGGGTCCTAGCCAGTCTGAGCTCCCCTCCCTTCATTCCGTGGAGCATCCTCTACCTGCTGAAGAACCTATGCAGCTGGGCCGGACCAGACTAACCCCCGAAGAACGTGCTAGGCGCAGAACTCTGGGCTTGTGCCTCTATTGTGGGGGCAAGGGTCATTTTCGTGACTCCTGCTCGCTTCGTCCGGGAAACGCTCGGGTCTAATACATTTGGAAGGTGGAGTATTGGACCCAGAAACATCACCTTCTCGCCTGCTCTTGCCGGTGTTCCTTCATGTAGGCACTTCTCCTCAGTCAACCCTTGCATACCTGGATTCCGGGGCTGCCGGCAATTTTATGGATTGGAGGACTGCTTCTTCTATGAAGCTTACCCTTTCACCTCTCACTACCCCATTGGTAGTCTCGGCAATTGATGGCACTGTTCTCCCAGGGGGCCCTATTCGCTTCCAGACGCTACCCATTAGGATGTTGGTAGGGATTCTCCACCAGGAGTGGATATCCTTTCTTATTCTACCCAAGGCCTCTACCCCAGTTGTATTGGGCCTCCCTTGGCTACAGCTCCACTCTCCACATGTGGACTGGGTCTCTGGGCAGATCCTGGCCTGGGGTTCCTCATGTTTCTCGTCGTGTCTTCTCAAGGTGACCCCCAAGGAGAGTCTTCCGGTTGCTGCCACTTCTGTTTCTTCTGATCTTCCCGCCGCATACAGCGATTACCGGGATGTGTTCTGTAAAAAATCAGCTGAGGTGCTTCCTCCCCACAGGTCTTTTGACTGTGCTATTGATCTTGTCCCCAGAGCAACTCTACCCAGGGGTCGTACCTACCCTCTGTCCATCCCAGAGACCCAGGCCATGTCGGAGTATGTAGCAGAGAATCTGGAGAGAGGTTTCATCCGGAAATCCTCATTGCCTGCAGGGGCAGGGTTCTTTTTTGTTGCCAAAAAGGATGGTACCTTAAGACCCTGCATCGATTATCGGGGTTTAAATGCGGTTACTATTAAAAATCGATACCCCTTACCCTTAATATCTGAGCTATTCGATAGGTTGAAGGGTGCCTCCATTTTCACCAAGTTGGATCTCAGAGGCGCGTACAATCTCATTCGAATACGGGAGGGTGACGAATGGAAGACTGCATTCAACACTAGAGACGGGCATTACGAATATCTGGTGATGCCTTTTGGTCTGTGTAATGCTCCAGCCGTGTTTCAAAACGTTGTCAATGAAATCTTCAGAGATCTGCTGTACCAGTTTTTTGTCATCTATCTGGATGACATTCTGATCTTTTCTGAGAATCTGCTCATCCACAGAAACCATGTCCGCACTGTACTTCAATGTCTTAGAGAGAACAATCTCTATGCCAAGCTGGAGAAATGTTCCTTTGAATGTTCTGAGGTCCTGTTTTTGGGGTGCTTCGTCTCATGTTCGGGGCTTCGTATGGACCCTGGGAAGGTCTTGGCTATTACCAACTGGCCTCTTCCTGCTAGCCTCAAGGCCACACAGCGCTTTCTTGGCTTCACTAATTATTATAGGCAGTTCATAAGGAATTACTCTTCCATTGCCGCGCCTATTATCGCTTTGACCAAGAAGGGTGTGAATGCCAGAGACTGGCCTCCCGAAGCTGTCTCTGCATTTCACAACCTGAAACAGGCCTTTGTTTCTGGCCACCTCTTGAGGAGACCAAATCCTGGGAATGCATTTTTTATTGAAGTGGACGCTTCTTCAATGGGGGTGGGAGCTGTGCTTCTTCAAATCTTTGAGAAGAGACGCCAACCATGTGCGTTCTTCTCCAAAAAAAATTCTCAGGCAGAGAGGAATTATGCCATCGGTGATCGGGAACTTCTCGCAATTAAATTGGCGTTAGAGGAGTGGCGTCATCTCTTGGAGGGTTCCCCTCACTCCATAACGATCTTTACCGATCACAAGAATTTACAGTATCTACAGAATGCTAAACGTCTGAATCCTAGACAGGCCAGGTGGAGTCTCTTCTTTGCCCGTTTTAATTTCACGATTACCTACAAACGTGGTTCCTGCAACGGTCGGGCTGATGCGCTCTCTAGGTCATTTGACACTTTGGACGAGGAGTCCGCCCCTGAACCTGAGCCGATCATTCCCACCTCATGCATTGTTGCCCACTCTACCACCCTGAAGTGTAAAATTCCGCCTGGTAAGACCTTTGTCCCCACTGAGCTAAGAGCTAAGATCCTTCGTTGGGGACATGATTCCAAGGTGGCAGGGCATTCTGGATTCCTCCGATCCTTCCTACTCATCAGTCGTCACTACTGGTGGCCTAATCTCCGCTCAGACGTCAAAGACTACGTTAAAGCTTGTCATGTCTGTGCTCAGTCCAAATCCTCCACACAAGCTCCTGCTGGTCTCCTCATGCCCTTGCCCATTCCTAAGGAACCCTGGGTCCATATTGCCATGGATTTTATCACCGATCTCCCACTGTCTGAGAATAATACAGTCATTTGGGTGGTAATCGATCGATTCTCCAAGATGGCTCATTTTGTTCCTCTTCCTGGTCTTCCTTCTGCCCCTGCCTTGGTTCCCATTTTCATTCGGGAAATTCTCCGCCTACATGGGGTCCCTTCTCATATTGTTTCCGACAGGGGAGTCCAATTCACGTCTCGTTTTTGGAGAGCCTTTTGCAAATCCCTCAATATTGTCTTGGATTTTTCTTCTTCTTACCATCCCCAATCCAATGGACAGACTGAGAGGGTTAATCAGGAGTTAGAGGTCTTTCTTCGCACCTTTGTGTCTTCTCACCATGACGATTGGTCCTCTCTACTCCCGTGGGCAGAATTCTCCCATAACAATCATGTGAATACCAGTTCGCAGAAGACACCCTTTTTCACAGTTTATGGAAAACACCCTCAACTTCCTCTTCCCATGATCTGTTCTCCAGACATTCCAGCTTTGGCTTCGGTTCAGGAGTCTCTCAATTCCGTTTGGGGTCACGCTCATGATTCCCTCCGGGCAGCTGCTGAAAAATTCAAAGGCTTTGCCGACCGCCGCAGGCGTAAACCGCCTTCTCTTCAGCCAGGGGACAAAGTCTGGCTCTCTACCAGGAACATCAAGCTCCGAGTTCCTTCTCTGAAGTTTGCTCCACGATTCATTGGTCCATACACGGTAACTGCTAAACTGAATCCGGTTTGTTTCAAACTCCAGATTCCTAAGAGCCTTAAAATCACTAACTCCTTTCATGTTGCTCTTCTAAAGCCTTTAGTCCTCAATAAATTCTCTCGTCCTCTCCCTACCGTGGCGCCTGTCTCTGAGGATAATCAGGAGTACGAGATCAGTCAAATTCTGGACTCCCGACTCTGTAAAGGCGTTCTTCAGTACCTCGTTCATTGGAAAGGGTTTGGTCCTGAGGAGAGGTCTTGGATCACTGCATCTGAGGTCTTTGCACCTCGTCTGTTAAAGGAGTTTCATCTGAAGTTTCCCTCTAAACCTGGGCCCAGGCGGGGAAGGGGGAGGCCTCGTAAGAGGGAGGGTACTGTCATGGATATGCATTAATGTCTGTCTGCCATCTTACCTTCCTCCTCATGTGTTCATCTAGAGACCAGACCTCCTTCACCTGGCTTCCTTTATAATCTCCTCCCAGCCTGACTCCACCCCAGGCCCTATCACTGAACACTATATTAACCTGTGCACTGCAAGCCTGCTTTGCTGATCAACGTGTTTGTTAGGCATTGTGTGTTTGGGTTCCTGCCTGCCGTGTGCTACGTCTGTCTCTCTGTTACGTTATTGGCTTGTCCCCGACTATCCCTGTCTGCTCGTGACCCTTGACCTTCGGCTCGTTTTTCGTTATCCTTGTCTGCTTGTGGCCCCTGACCTTCAGCTTGTTATTCGGTTCTCTCTATCGTGTGCTGCTGCTTCCCCTCTTTTCCCCTTATCCTACGGGGCGTGAGCTAGGAAACTCCAGGGGCCGCGACCTGGTCCCAGCCTGCAGCGTAACATCCTCACCACTAGAGGCCCTGGAGAAGACCAGCTGGGTCTTAGACTCCGCGCCCTGGGGAATCTTGGCTCTCGCTTCCGTTGGGATCCCGGTTGTGCTCCTCTGGTCCCGCTTTCCACAACCACCCAGTTTCCTATCCGCAGAAGCCAGCCATAGGGTTCACTACCTCGCGGTGCACTCCTGTCCCCCTACGGTGTGCATCTGTCACCTGGCCACAGGTGACCCTGACACCCTGCTCGGAAGAGAAGAAACAAATCCTTCTTTCTTACACAAGCACTCTTGTGGCCCAGGGTGCCGCCATACAGGTACCAACAGACGAAAGATTCCAGGGGATGTACTCACCCCTATTTATGGTTCAAAAAAAGACCGGCTCTTGGAGACCAGTGATAGATCTGACTCATCTAAACACCTTCATCAAAAAGGAAAAATTCAGAATGGAGTCATTACTCACTATACGTCAGACAGTTCAGCCAGGCGACTGGCTTGTATCCATCGATCTGAAGGACGCTTACTTTCACGTCCCGATAGCTGTGGAGTTCCAAAAGTACCTTCGGTTTGCAGTGGGCCATATTCACCTCCAATTCGTATGTCTCCCGTTCGGGCTTACAACATGGCCGCGAGTGTTTTCGAAGCTCTTGTTGGCTGTAGTAGCTCTAATCAGGACCAGAGGAATCCGGCTACATCATTATCTGGACGATCTGCTATTACGTTCCCAAAACAGGGAGCAACTTCTAGTACATCAGTCGCAGGTCATCTCCACCCTGACAGAATTCGGTTGGCTATTGAACAAAGAGAAAAGTCAGTTAGAACCTACGCAATCTCTGGTTTTTCTCGGCGCTCAATTCAATACAATACAAAGTACCATCTCCTTACCCCTGGAGAAGATTCCAGTAGTTCGAGACAGGATTCGCCTGGCAATGGCCTCTCCTCTCCTCAAAGCTTCACAGTGCCTCAGAATAATAGGCACCATGGTATCCACAGCCCCGATGGTGAAATGGGCACAGTGGAAGATGCGGCCTTTTCAGAAGGGTTTTCTCCAGCAGTGGGAGCCAGGATCTCACGACCATTGGATACGGATAACTCCGTCCATGCGGGAAAGCCTTCCCTGGTGGCTACTACGGAAGAATCTTCTAAATTGTCATTCCATAGCCCCAATATCCTGGGTCACAATCACGACGGATGCCAGCAACAGAGGTTGGGGAGCTCTCTGCATCCAGGAAGTAGCTCAGGGGAAGTGGGACTTCCCATCCAGAAAGATAGTGTCCAATGTCCTGGAGATCCGAGCAGCCTTCTGTGCTCTACAAGCTTTTCTTCATCTGATAAAGGGTACCTCAGTTCTCCTAAGGCTGGACAACACGTCGGCAGTCTCGTATATCAAAAGACAGGGAGGCACTCGCAGTCTCTCTCTACTGAGGGAAGTAGAACCAATCATGTCTTGGGCCCAGACAAATCTAACGAACCTGACGGCTGTCTATCTTCCCGGATCTCAGAACCTACAGGCGGATTTTCTCTCAAGAACAACCCTCGACAACAACGAATGGTCTCTCCACACAGAAGTTTTCAATTGGATCCTATCCCTAGGAATTGTACCAGAAGTAGATTTGTTTGCCTCCCCGTGCAATTTCAAACTAACGAAATATTACACGAGAGGTCGTTGTCCCCAGGCCTTCGGAGTGGATGCTCTGACGGATCAGTGGAGATTCAACAAGGCGTATGCCTTTCCCCCGGTACCGGTCATTCTACGGTTCCTATCGAGACTCAGGGGGGAGAAGGCCGAAATTGTGGCAATAGCCCCATACTGGCCCAACAGGCCATGGTTTCCTCTCCTGTTACAGCTGAGCTTCCAGAATCCAGTTCCCCTCCCAGCCAGATCAGATCTCCTGGCTCAGGGAATAACTCTTCATCCGTGCCCATCCCATCTCCGTCTGATGGCTTGGTTTTTGAGAGGGGAAGGCTAGAGGCATTAGGTTGCCCAAGCAGAGCAATTTCTACATTGTTGAACGCCAGAAGGGCTAATACCAACAAAGTATATCAAAGGATCTGGAAAAAATTCACAGACTATATCTCTATGGTTGAAGGTTCTCCTGACGACCCCAGGATACAAGACGTTCTAGGTTTTCTCCAAACGGGCCTGGATCTGTCCTTGTCAGTCAGTTTCCTAAGAGTGCAGATTTTGGCTATCTCGGCCTTTACAGGGATATCTTGGCCAGACACACTCTTGTCAGACAATTCTTCAGAGGAGCTATAAGGCTCAGACCTCAGAGGAAACCGAGATTTTCCAAATGGGAGCTTCCTCTGGTCTTGGATTTTTTCTCAGATAGAGAAGGACATCACACGGGTCAACTATCTATCAAGGAACTCACCCTCAAATTGGTCTTCCTTGTAGCAATAACATCGGCTAAAAGAGTTTCCGAAATTGGTTCCCTAGGTTCCAAAGAACCATTCCTGACCTTCTTTCTGGATCGTGTAGTTATGATTCCCATGCTTGGGTCAAATCCTAAGGTAACATCGGTTTTTCATGAGAATCAAGAAATCGTTCTTCCTACCTTCCGATCACCTGAGAACTCTAATGTCCATCCTTTAGACGTTGGGGAAGTCTTGAAACAATACCTGGAAGCCACAAATTCGTTTCGCCAATCTGATCATCTGTTCATTTTCTTTCAAGGGAAAAACAAAGGTTTGCGTGCTTCTTCCAGAACCATCGCAGCCTGGATCGTTCAGGCCATCCAAGGGGCGTATAAAGCGAAGGGTCTGGCTCCACCAGAAGCAGTGACCGCTCATTCCACCAGGAGCGTCTCCACATCATGGGCGGCCGCCCGTCATGTCTCCCCAGAAGTGATCTGCAAAGCGGCCTCATGGTCGTCGATAAACACATTTATGACGCACTATTGTGTAGAACCGGCTTCTTTGTCTTCAGTTAATTTTGGTTTACATGTCTTATCTGTTGACGGTGTCAATTAAACCATTTTTTTCTTTAACCAGCATTTGCCCACCCGGGTGTGTTTGGCTAGTCATTTCCCACACGTAGGCTGCCATGGAGTCTGTCAGGAAAACGGAAAATTTATTTCATATACTTACCGTAATTTTCCTTTCCTGATGGACTCCATGGCAGCAGGAGTTCCCTCCCATTGCTGGAGTAGGCTATATTACGGAACACGGTCTCTGGCTAGAAGCAAAGATTTATGGGAGAAGGGTCCTATGAGGTATGAGAGGCGGGATTAACCCACACGTAGGCTGCCATGGAGTCCATCAGGAAAGGAAAATTACGGTAAGTATATGAAATAAATTTTCCGTTTTGATCCCTTGCTGATTTTGTACATTTGCCCTCTGACAAATACATGATTAGTCTATAATTTTGAATGGTAGCTTTATTTTAACAGTGAGAGAGAATAACAACAAAAATATCCAGAAAAACACATTTCAAAAAAGTTATAAATTGATTTTCATTTTAATTAAATAAGTATTTGTTCCCCTATCAATCATCAAGATTTCTGTCTCCCAGGTGTCTTCTATACAGGTAACAAACTGAGATTAGGAGCACTCTCTTAGGATCTCATGTCGCACGACGTGTGAAAATCAATGTTTCCCTATGGGAGCCGTCTTAACTGGTCCGACACATGTCGGTCTGACTTTGAAAATGCTCCCTGTACTACTTTGGTCCGACTTTGATCCGACTTCAGCCCATTGACTATCATTGAAGTCGGAGCAAAGTCGGACCGCAGTCTTGCATGATCCGACTTTGGCATGCGACTTGTGCTCTGCTGCTCTTGAGGGGGAACTCCACGTCAAATTTTAAATAAAAAACCGGCATGGGTTCCCCCTCTAAGAGCATACCAGGCCCTTGGGTCTGGTATGGATTTTAAGGGGAACCCCTACGCCGAAAAAATGGAGTGGGGGTCCCCCCAAAATCCAAACCAGACCCTTATCGGAGCACGCAACCTGGCAGGCCGCAGGGGAAGAGGGGGGACGAGAGAGCGGCCCCCTCCCTCCTGAACCGTACCAGGCTGCATGCCCTCAACATGGGGGGTTTGGTGCTCTGGGGCAGGGGGGCGACCTGCGGCCCCCCCCCACCCCAAAGCACCCTGTCCCCATGTTGATGAGGACAGGGCCTCTTCCTGACAACCCTGGCCGTTGGTTGTCGGGGTCTGCGGGCGGGGGCTTATCGGAATCCGGGAGCCCCCTTTAATAAGGGGGGCCCCCAGATCCCGGCCCCCCACCCTATGTGAATGAGTATGGGGTACATCGTACCCCTACCCATTCACCTGGTGGAAAAAAATGTAAATAAAAACACACACACAGCTTTTTAAAGTAATTTATTGCACAGCTCCGGGGTCTTCTTCCAACTCCGGGGGTCTCTTCTGACTTCGGGGGTCTCCGGTGTCGTCTCCGCGCTCTCTGGTTATTTCTTCCTTCTGCCGGTCTTCTCCGTCGCCTTCTTCTTCTCCCGCTCTCCGGTTCTTCTCTCGCTCTCCGATTCTTTCTTTCTTCCTTCTGCCGGGCCTCCGCTATCTTCTTCCAGCTCTTTTGCTAGCGGGGCCCAGTCTTCCCCGTCGCCTTCTTCCCTCTCCTCAACATCGAGGAGGAGAAGAGGGAAGAAGACAGCGACGGGAAGACCGGCCCCTCCACTAGCAAAAGTGCTGGAAGAAGATAGTGGAGGGGCCGGCAGAACGACAACGGAGAGCCGGACGAGACGACGGGCAGAAGGAAGAAAGAACCGGAGAACGCAGAGACGACACCGGAGACCCCTGAAGTTGGAAGAAGACCCCCATAGCTGTGTAATAAATTACTTTAAAAAGCTGTGTGTGTTTTTTTATTGACATTTTTTTCCACCAAGTGAATGGGTAGGGGTACGATGTACCCCATACTCATTCACATAGGGTGGGGGGCCCCCTTATTAAAGGGGGGCTCCCAGATTCCGATGAGCCCCCCGCCCGCATACCCCGACAACCAACTGCCAGGGTTGTCGGGAAGAGGCCCTGTCCTCATCAACATGGGAAAGGGTGCTTTGGGGTGGGGGGGCCGCAGTTCGCCCCCCTGCCCCAGAGCACCAAACCCCCCATGTTGAGGGCATGCGGCCTGGTACGGTTCAGGAGGGAGGGGGGCCGCTCTCTCGTCCCCCCCTCTTCCCCTGCGGCCTGCCAGGTTGCATGCTCAGATAAGGGTCTGGTTTGGATTTTGGGGGGACCCGCACGCCATTTTTTTGGCGTAGGGGTTTCCCTTCAAATCCATACCAGACCCAAGGGCCTGGTATGCCCCTGAAGGGGGAACCCATGCCGGTTTTTTATTTAAAATTTGCCGTGGAGTTCCCGCTCAGGTTTCATACCAAACACAATGCCTGGTATTGGCGGGGATCCAAGTCGGATCCCCGTTCATTGAAAGTCGGACATATGTCGGCTTCATGTCGCAGGGCAAAGTCGGATCCAAAGTAGGACGGCTGTCGTGTCGCACTAGTGTGAACCCGGCCTTAAAGGGAGTGCTCCTAATTTAAGCTTGTTACCTGTATAAAAGACACCTGTCCACAGAAGCAACCAATCAATCAGATTCCAATCTCTCCACAATGGCCAGGACCGAAAAGCTGTCCAAGGATGTCAGGGACAAGATTGTAGACCTACACAAGGCTGGAATTGGCTACAAGAACATCGCAAAGAAGCTTGGTGAGAGGGTGACAACAGTTGGTGCGATTATTCGCAAATGGAAGAAACACAAAATAACTGTCAATCTCCCTTGGTCTGGGGCTCCATGCAAGATCTCACCTTGTGGAGTTTCAATGATCATGAGAATGGTGAGGAATCAGCCCAGAACTACATGGGAGAATCTTGTCAATGATCTCAAGGTAACTGTGACCATAGGCGCCAAGAAAACAATTGGTAACGCCCTGAAGGACTGAAATCCTGCAACGCCCGAAAGGTCCCTATGCTCAAGAAAGTACATGTACAGGCCTGTCTGAAGTTTTCTAATGAACATCTGCATGATTCAGAGGAGAACTGGGTGAAGTGTTGTGGTTAGATGAGACCAAAATCGAGCTCTTTGGCATCAATTTAACTTGTCGTGTTTGGAGGTGGAGGAATGCTGCCTATGACCCCAAGAACACCTTCAGCCACCGTCAAACATGGAGGTGGAACTATTATGCTTTTCGGGGTGTTTTTCTGCTAAGGGGACAGGACAACTTAACTGCATCAAGGGGGCGATGGACAGGGCCATGTATCGTCAAATCTTGGGTGAGAACCTCCTTCCCTCAGCCAGGGCATTGAAAATGGGTCGTGGATGGGTATTCCAGCTTGACAATGGCCCAAAACACATTGCCAAGGCAACAAGGGAGAGGCTCAAGAAGATGCACATTAAGGTCCTGGAGTGGCCTAGCCAGTTTCCAGACCTAAATCCCATAGAAAATATTTGGAGGGAGCTAAAGTTTGAGTTGCCAAAGGTCAGCCTCGAAACCTTAATGACTTGGAGAGGGTCTGCAAAGAGGAGTGGGACAAAATCCCTCCTTGTGGCCAACCTCAAGAAATGTCTGACCTCAGTACTTGATGTCAAAACCCTTGTTGGCAATCACAGTCATGTTTTGAGAAGAGGTCAATTACTTATTTCACTCATTAAAATGCAAATCAATTTATAACTTTTTTTTTAAATGCGTTTTTCAGGATTTTTGGTTGTTGTTATTCTGTCTCTCACTGATCATGTGTTTGTCAGCGGGCAAACGTACAAAAAAAAGGTTATACAAAAAATTATGTGATACAAAATATGTATCCAAGCAGTCTGTGCTTACCCAGTCTGGAACTCTTTCCAGAAAATTGTAGGGAAATTCAGTATGGTATGTAAGTCTGACATCATTTATAATCATTTCTGCAAGATATGTATAAATAGCAATCGGGGGGGGGGGCGTGTCCGGATGTGAGCGGCGGCAGACGTGCTTGTGAGGAGCTCCGGAATCCCTAAACTCCATCCTCTGCCATCCGTGCCTCTAAACCCCTTAAAAAGACCAGCTAGCCTGCCTGACTGTTCCCCTCTGTCCCCTGCTGCATTTGGAGCCACTATTGTGCGGAGGATCGGCCGGTGGAACCTCGGCCATTGCACACATGCGGCCGCCGCCATCTTCCCAGCCTGTGCCCTGCTGAGTGAGCTGATTCCGGCCTGGTCGAGAGATAGGGGACTCCCGATCCTCATCCTGCCTGCCCTTCCACCTGCCTGGAGTGTTCCGGTTGTCCACAGGGCCGTGGATAGGGCTCCTGGCGGCAGTGGCCCGGTGCGGCCTAGTGAGGCCTGCCGATCCCCGCAGTTTCCTGAGCCGCCGCCCCACGGGAGTGCGCTACAGCCGGCCTGTCCTGGAATCGGAAGCACGGCCTTGTTGTTCCACCTGCCACAGCATCCATCCACCTCCCGGTCATATCCTGCTGTGCGGGTATCCGGCGCCATATTGCGGCCTGCGGACCCGGCTGAAGCCGCCCCCCTCAGGTACTGTGACTCCCTGGCTGCCTCACCGCCCCTCGACCTCACCCCCGAGCTAATCCCGGTGCTGCCATCCCTACCCTGCCTGCTGGGTTCTGTCCCCTATCTCTTGCAGTGAAACTGTGGCCCGAGCGGATCGGAGCGTCCACGTCGCTCTCAGGAAAGTCCGCGGCTTCGGCCTACTCCCGGAGCACGGCGGCCATCTTGATACACCCAGGAGCTTAAACTCCCCACAACTCCAGCTTTCCTGCATCCCAGCTCTATTCTTTCACATCACAGTGGCCTGCTCTTTTATCTCCTCCCCACGGACATTGTAGAAGTGCCCTTCTCAATAGGCAAGAGAGCATAGCAAGTGATCAGCGGACATTTTGCTACACCCTGAAATTTATTCACAGCACCTATACCTCTCCACTGTTTAACCTCCACATCTTCCTTGGTGCCGGGGTGCCTGGGCTTAAAGGGCCATTCCCCCCACTACATCTACGCCATCTACACGTCCCCCCCAGGGCAGCTAGCCTACACATGGCGCTAAAAAACAGCACTTGAAATGCTCTCCGTCTAGCTGTCGGCCTTACAGTACCAAGCAATGCCATCCAAAGGTTCTTCCTCCCGTTCAACACTACGAAAGCGTTCTGCAAAAACCTCAAAACTGCATCAAACCAGTGCGGGGACCATTAAAAGATTCCTAGCCGCGGAAGGAGAAAGCCCCAGTACTAGGATCAACAAAACCAGAGCCTCGAGATCACTTATCTCCCCAGCTTCACACGCCGCTTCTACCCGTGAGAGCTCTCCGGCCTCTTCCTGCGGCTCAGAGTTGATGGAGGAGCCCGGGTCCCCCACGGGTTCCGACATGTCTTCCTTGATGAATGAACTTAAAAAGGAGATGGCGAGTATGTTTCACAGTATGGAAAAATCCATCAAAAAGGAGATTTCTGCGGTTAGAGCAGATGTAGCGCACTTACTTGTCAGAATAGAGGAAACAGAACAGCGTCAAGACTCACATGAGGTTGCCATTAAAGAATTGCAGGATACCGTCACTCAATTAGCATATGCAAATAGGGCCTCGCTATACAAACTCGAAGATCTCGAGAATCGCAACCGCAGAAACAATTTGCGTATACGCGGACTGCCAGAAGCAACCAGAGATAATGATCTAGAACCCTCGGTTCGAGGTATCTTCAATACTATCCTGGGCAATCCTGCTACGGATCCTTTACGATTCGACAGAGTGCACCGCGCTCTGAGACCTCGCAACTTCTCGTCTGATCAACCTAGAGATGTGATTTGCCGTCTCCATTATTTCGAAGACAAAAACGCCATCATGACCAAGATGCGGAACACCCCCAACATTGACTTCGATGGTGCTACTCTTAACATCTTTCCAGATCTATCTAAGGAGACTCTTGACCGCCGCAGGGCTTTAAAGCCCCTCTTGGAGCAACTAAGAGGTGATGGAACTAACTACCGTTGGGGTTTTCCCGCATGCTTAATTGCTACTAAGAATGGCCGCTCCTCCACTTTGCGGTTCCCTGAGGATCTCCCCACTTTCCTCCGAGACCTGAGCCTGCCGCACGTGGAGCTGCCAGGCTGGCAGAACCCCTTACCCACTTTCTCTGCGCTCCAATCCTCCCAGTGGCGGAAAACCCCAGCCAAGCAAAGGCGTGTTTCAACTCCATGTTCATCTCAGAAGAATGGTTGAGGTACTCTGCTGAACACAATCATCCCTCTTGATAGTTTTTCTCCTTATCTGGATGACAACCTACACTTTGATTTCAATTATTTCTCTCCCATACGAAAAGTTTGACTTGCCTTACTAAACTCTCTTAATTATACTACTACAGTACTGTTATTATGCTCACATTGGGTCTGTTAGTTGACCTGATGATTGGAGAGCGTTGCATTCATGCTTAACCATTGCTTGTCTTTAAAAATGTTAATTTCCTTTTTTTTCTAGGCCGATAGCTGACGGAGCTTAATGCTCCACATTGATGCCTCCACAAAGGCGTTTGCTCCCTGCCCCTATTCTCTTGGGGTTGATGGGAGTTGGCAGTCTTTATTTTCTCCTTGTTACTTCCCTCTGGGAAACCTTTTTGGCTGCCTGCTCCCCTCATCCCCACTGGGAACACCGCAGACTTCTGCGGGACTCTTTTTTCAATCCCATTCGTTCTATAGATTGTTCTAATGTTTTTCATATATCTCTCTCTTTTTTCTTTTCCCTTTCTTCTTCCTTCCTGGATTCTCCTCTCCCCCCTCTTCTGGTCCCTCTCTCCCCCCCCCTTTGTATTACTGGCATACAAGGTTAAATGAAGTAGTGGTCTACCTCTTGCTGATGACATGGCTAACCTAAAGTTCCTTTCTTATAATGTAAGAGGCCTCAGTGTATCCGCAAAGAGACATCAAGTGTTACGAGAATTAAGGGACTCCGCATGTTCTATTGCTTTCCTGCAGGAAACCTATTTGACTCATACTACTTCAGTGAAATTATACTCGCAACACTTCCCTCAATGGTACTATAGTCTATCGGACACTAACAAGGCCAAGGGAGTGGCCATTGGACTCAGCAGAGGTACGTCATTCCGTTTTACTGACATGTTAGTGGATGATCATGGTCGCTTTCTTTTTGTCAAAGGATATATTGGCAATACTTGTTGCACCCTAGCTAATGTTTACTGTCCCAATCGTAATCAACCTACTTTTTTTACCCAAACCCTCACAAAACTTTCACAATTCGCTGAGGGTATGTTAGTCCTGGCGGGGGACATAAATATGCCTCTAGATCCCACTATAGATACATCCCACGGCCGCTCCAGTATCCCATTTAAAAGATTAGCACAAGTGAAAAAAAAACTACTAGATCTACAACTTATGGACGCTTGGCGTCTCCTACACCCTAAAGGAAGAGACTACTCCCACTTTTCAAAAACGCACAACTCATACTCCAGAATAGACAATATTTTCCTAGATCACTTCCACCTTCCTCTCCTGAGCTCAGCCAACATAGGAAAAGCTACTCTCTCTGACCATGCACCTGTCTCTGTCAGCTTGACCGTACCCGATTTACCTCCCCGCCCCAACAGCTGGAAGCTTAATGACTCTCTCATCACTAACCCAACAGAGGTTTCCATCCTCTCTACTACCTTATCCCAATACTTCAAAGAAAACTCCACCTCGGACACCTCCCCCTCTGTTCTATGGGAGGCACATAAGGCCTTAATGAGAGGTAGCCTTATCGAACTTGGTGCAAGGAGGAAGAGAGAACATGGCCAGCAGCTTAAACAGGTCCTACGACAAATTGCTGAATTAGATAAAAAGCACAAGCTCTCGTTGCACGTCTCTCACCTCGAAGCGCTCACTCTTAAAAGAGAAGAACTTAAAACTCTCCTCGCCCTAGAAACTAAGCGGAAATTTCACTACGTATCTCAGAAAGTGTATGAATGGGGCAACAAACCAGGTAAACAATTGGCTAGATCCCTTACTGCTAAGAAAACTTTATCCTTTATACCCAAAATCAAATTGCCATCAGGGGACCTAGTGCACACTACCCCGCAAATCTCAAAGGCCTTCAGGGAATTTTATGCTGATTTATATAATGTGGAGGGAGGTTTGGCTTCTCTATCAGTACCAGAAAAACGTAAGCGTATCCTCAAATACCTTAGAGACGCTGGCCTCCCAAAACTGTCAAAATCGGCCCTTAATGACCTAGAAGCAGATTTCTCAGTAGAAGAATTCCAATGTGCGCTAAAATCCTCTCCTTCCGGTAAGGCTCCTGGCCCGGACGGCTTCACCCTTTTATATTATAAAACCTTCAGAGACATTTTACTCCCCCATCTCACAACTTATGCTAATTCAATCTCCCACAAATCTGGCCTCCGCCCGGAATCCTTATCTGCCCACATTACCGTTATTCCCAAACCCGACAAGGACCCCACACTTTGTGGTAGCTATAGACCCATATCTCTCCTAAACGTCGACACCAAATTATATGCCAAGGTAATGGCAAATAGACTGCTTCCCCTTTTACCTAAATGGGTCTCGGCTGACCAAACTGGGTTCATTCCTAATAGAGAGGCCAGAGATAATTCTCTCCGCACTCTGTCCTTGATCCACTATGTTCGCAGGTGCTCCCAGTCCACCCTCCTCCTCTCTACTGACGCAGAGAAGGCGTTTGATAGGGTGGATTGGGACTACCTTAAAACTACCCTTAGGTATTTTGGCCTTGGTCCTAAAATGTTCCACCGTATTTCCTCTCTCTACTATAACCCCACCGCGCAAATACGCATAAACGGCTTCTTGAGCGACCCCTTAACATTACATAACGGAACCAGACAGGGCTGCCCTTTATCTCCTCTCTTATTTGCCATTTCCCTTGAACCCTTTCTAGCTACTATTAGGCACAATAGGAATATTAATGGCATCCAGGTCGGTAATAGACTTCATAAATATGCAGCATACGCTGACGATATTTTGTTTTACATTCAACAACCACGCATTTCACTGCCGAATCTAATGTCTGAATTCTCCACCTTCCAAACCTTATCTAACTTTAAAATCAATCTAGCTAAGTCTGAAATTTTAAACATCACAGTACCCCAACCAATAGCTGATCAATTGAAACCCTTATTCCCCTTCCGTTGGGTATCCTCACGAATGAAATATCTGGGCATGTACCTTACCCCCCGCCTGCATTCCCTTTTTAGGCATAATTACATACCTCTCCTCAATAATATCAGAGCTGATCTCAGGAAGTGGTCTTCCCTCTCACATTCATGGCTAGGCAAGGTTAATATAATCAAAATGAACATACTCCCCCGTATCCTCTTTATTCTTCAAATGATCCCCTTGAAGGTCCCCATGGGCTTCTTTACTCTACTGCAGACCATGATCGCTCGCTTTGTTTGGAGAGACAGCCATCCCAGGATCTCTCGGGAAGTCCTCTATCGAGCCAAGCGTTCTGGGGGACTGTCTCTTCCTAACTTTAAAGCCTACTATAACGCTGTTATTTTATCACGTATAGCAGACTGGAAGTATGCCGTTGCTACTAAACTCTGGGTACAATTAGAATACTCCTTAAGCGGCTCAGATCTCTCCACGGCCCAGTGGATTCCACATTCTTCTAGAAAACTCTCCCACAACACCTCGCCTCTCACCACATCCTCATTGGGCGTATGGGATGGTCTCCATAGAAAATTTGCATGGTCTTATGACTCTCCACTGACCCCCTTGCTGCAGCATAAATACTTCATGCCAGGCTCCATTGACCCAGGATTTCAATCCTGGTCACCCGGCGGCCCTCTCCTGCTACACCATGTCCTATCCCCCAATGCCCTTAAACCTTTGTCAGAAATTTTGGGGCATAAACCAATTACATTCATGGACACATGGAGATATAACCAACTGAAACGCTTCCTTCAGACTCTTCCCCAGCCATTACGGGGACTCCAAGATCTAAATGGTATTGAACAGCTCTTTCTCCATAAAGACCCCCCTCTACACAGTATCTCCCAGTTCTACAAAGCGATCACGAATTTGCAGAGTCCTGCGTACCCAAACTACCTGCCCAGATGGGAGACCGATCTGGATGTTATTATCACGGACAAGACAAAAGACAAAATTCTCCAACTTACTCATGTCTCCTCCTTGGCATCTTCCATGGCTGAGTCTAACTTTAAACTTCTTACTAGATGGCACCACACGCCTGTCAAACTCAACCGCATGTTCCCTGTTAACTCCCCGCTATGTTGGAGGAATTGTGGTCAGAATGCCACTCATGCCCACATATGGTGGTCTTGCCCCCTTATTCGACCATACTGGTCTAAAGTGCTAGACCTGATTCATCAAGTCACCAATGTTAGACTGCCTATGGATCCGTGGGTAGTCCTCTTTCACGCTACCTTGATGTCCATAGGTAGATATAAACGTTCACTCACGCCACATCTCCTTAATACTGCTAAAGCCCTCATACCTACCCTCTGGGGCCAACCCACAACTCCAACCATAAAGTCCTGGATACAAAAAGTTTCGGAAGTATGTCTCATGGAGGAACTCACCCACATTGCGAGAGATACTACTACACAACATACCCTAACCTGGGCACCTTGGTCCTCCTTCCTCTCCACCCAATGCTACAAAGACATTATCTCCTCGTCCACTTAAGCTACCCAAGCTTCTTGCAGAACTTGACCGCTATTCCTGGCACCATTTTTGGTACATCTACATTGACTGTAGAGGCACTATCCTCCCGTTAAGACCTCCCTACTCTAAATGCATTCGATATCTGCTCATTGTGACTGCCAGGTATGCCAGTTTCCCCTCTCCCCTTCCTGCTCCCTCCTCCCTTACCCCCCTCTCTCCTAGCCCCCTCCTACCTTCCTTTTTCTTCTTCCTCTTTCCCCTCTTTTTCCTATCTGTTAATCAAGCTATTGTTCATTTCATTGTACTCGGGTTGATCAAGATGTTTTTCATTCTAAAACGGGCCGACTCTTCTTTGTTTGCTAACCCGACGTACCATTTACTTTGTATCTGTTTCTATTGTTGTATCTACATAGCTTCTCAATAAAAATATATTAAACAAAAAAAAATAGCAATCGGTGACTAGGAATATTGGCTGGCCTCCTAGGGCCATAGTCATATGGGGCATATTTACTTCTACAAAAACTGTATTTGAAGGTTACCTTGATTATATAGTGGTCACAATTCCAAGTTCAGAGTATTTTATAGTTTTAACTTCACCGCATAAAAAGTATGTAGGTTGCTCTCAAGTGTGGGTAGTCAGAAGCATCTTTTAGGGAGTAGCAATTCGTACAGATTTTTTGGCACTTATCTGCCAAATAAAGGCAGCGAACCCCACAAAACCTAATGTAAACTACAGTATGCATGGCATCTGTTACCTTTTCACCAGTGTTTACAGCAGCCTGTCTAACAGAAGCCGACCTAATGTCCGGCTTCTGTTGAACGGGCATGCTGGAAAACCAGCAACGGATCGGCATCTGATTAATGCTCACAACCAATGGCTGTGACCACTGACCGGTGTGTGGCAGTCCCCCTGTCAGAACACAATAGCTCAGTGAGGGGGCCGTTGTACTAACATTGCATAGTTAGTACAGTGAGCTCCTCCCAAGCTCCTCTGTTTTTTTTTTCATTCGGCCTACTGGATTTAACAAAAAAAAAACTGCCTGCGTGTACCAGGCATTACTGGTATCCCAAGTCCTCTGTCCATCAGCAGAGCAGACCACAGCAAAGACGGGTAATGGCAGGAGTACAGATAAGTTTGTATGGGGTCTTCTGATTTTCTCCTTAACTTTTCATGTTGGTGATATGCATGTCTTACCCCTCTTTTTTTTCCTTCACTCCAACAGAATGTAAAGCTTGCTATCACAAGGGCTGCTTCTGCTCTGATCACTGCCCAAAGTGTGAACGCTTACGGACAAGGAGGGATCAAATGGCCAAGCAAAGCCTTGAATCCTACAACTCTGAACCTGAAGAGGAGGAGACGATACAGGAAAGAGAGACTGACTGTCCTGAATAGGGAGGAAGGGAACAAAATAGAAGAAGAACCAAATGCACCTTATCCCTGGGCTACTATCGGATGCCACGTTCCACAGCAGCTTGGGGTTCTACAACAGAACTCTTTGAGTTACCATATCTGTTCAACCAAAATACTTCTATTGGTAACGGCTCATCTTACTTTTATTCCAAAATTTTACCCTTTACTTGTCAGTAATACAGAAGTGTAACTTGGTTATAGCTATAGGACTGTGCACTTTGAAGTACAAGTCAACGTAGAGCAGATCCTCGTGTTAGGATTTTGGAATGGAGCTCAGACTCGCTGAATATGACAAAGCTGGACACGTTGGACACACATAGCTTTGCTGTTTGGCCTGCTTCCTGTTGTTGACCTGTATGTCACACTCCTCCTAGAATTTAAATTATTTTTCTGGAATAAAGGACACGATTTCCACAGGGTGTGGGGAACACTATTTAGGAACAAATGGTGGAATGATCTGTAGGCTTGGTTACATTGCTGTGCCCTATGCCAAAATAGTGGTAAATCAAGTGTCTCACTTCAATGGGTGAGGGGGCAACCAGGTCTTCCACCTATATAAACACATTGCAAGCTCTCTGCTTGTGTTGTTGATTTGTCCAAAAAAGAAAAAAAAGGGATATGTGTTGCCTCCATGGCAGAATTTTGAGTTGTTTTGTTTCGCTCTTAGGACTATTTTGAGCTTAACACTGAACTTTCCAGTTAGTTACCACATTATGGTATTCATTGCCACATAATAAAATGTGCAGTGCAGAAAGCGCACGAGAGCCCACCAGGTGACTATCTCACATGGTCCATGACGTTATCTCACATGGTCCATGACGTTATCTCACATGGTCCATGACCTTATCCTGGTTGCTCTGTTTATCTATTACTTTTACTGTTCAATCATACAGCTTTTCAGCACAATTCTAGAAACGGGTTGCATAGTCCTGTCGTAACCCTACAGCTACAAGAATTCCATGATTGAAATATGATTCTCAAATAAAAGGCCTGGCCTTCCTTTTCCAATCTTGTTGGTTGAACTAAAAAAATAAACCAAAACTGACAGACTAAGTGGCCTTTGGGGCAGCTGACAGTCTCCACATGTATTGCCCTAATGTACTAATTGATTGTATACCCAGCCACAGTATTGATTTGTCCAAAGTGTTGAACATTGTTATTGTGTACTCATGTTATTTAAGTGTAGGCACTTTCTTAATTCTCTGTTAATGTGATTTATTTAGTTGGAGCTAAGATTCTATGTAAATGAGCTACTACTGGAATGTAATATAGCACAGGTGAGGTGTCCTTCACATGTTCTAATTTTTGGCAGCTCATGAACACTCTCCTGTGCCTGTTTTTTTGTTGTCTACTACCTCTCTGCACTTACACTGGACTGATTTGTCTTGGTGTGAAGGTGCTAATGCAGAGTTCTTCTCATTTTTCTTGCCTATTTTTGTTTGTGTGTTCATATAGCAATATATTCATAAGCTAACACTGATCATTATATGCACAATTTTTTTTTTTTTTTATTCAATATGGTCATTCACCGGCCATAGTGGATATAATTTGTTGCATCATTAAAAGTCTATGGGGTTGATTTGCTAAAACTGGAGAGAGCAAAATCTGGTTTCTGTGCACAGCTGCACTGATCAGCTTCCAGGTTTTATTGTCAAAGCTGAAGTTAAAAGCTGATTGGCTACCATGCACAGCTGCACAAAATTTTGTACTCTCCAGTTTTAGTATAAAAACCTGTGTGGCCAACCTAACATGCAAGGGGGGCTTTAATTATTTCTGAGATAAGTAGATTTCTAGTAAAGCTGGGTGCATACTATTTTTTTTTTTTGTGCAACCCAACTGGTTGCACAAAAACAAAAACAAAAGATCGTCAGCGCCGGTCGAAGGTGCCGTACTAACCATGGAAGGTTAGTTCAGCGATCTCCACGCTGAGCTGTTGTTTTCTGCCGGGGACGGCCTCCCCACCAGAACAAGCCGATCAGTGCTCTCTGCCATTGGTGAGAGTGCTGATCGGCTGCTTGTTTTCCAGCATGCACGGCCGACTTCTGGCAGACCGACATACACACAGGCAGAATGTCGGTTGTGTTTTTTTTTTTTTAACCGGCAAATGTCTCCTGCCATTCTGCCCGTGTATGCTGGGCTTTAGAGATGGCGGTACAAAAGTGGAAGCTCAGCTCTGCTAAGCTTGTAGTCAATCTCTATGATGAGAACCCAGCAGTAGGGTGATGTTCTGTCTCATCACGGGAGGAGTAAGAACACGCCGATTAGTGCTCTCTGCCATTGGCTGAGAGTGCTGATCAGCTGCTGGTTTTCCAGGATGCACGGCCAGCTTCTGGCAGACAGACATACACACGGGCAGAATGTTGGCTGTGTTTTTTTGGGGTTTTTTTGAACCGGCAAATGTCTCCTGCCATTCTGCCCATGTATGCTGGGCTTTAGAGATAGCGGTACAAAAGTGGAAGCTCAGCTAAGCTTGTAGTCACTCTCTGACAAGAATAATAAACAGCAAAAATTGGCGCTTCAGGTAAAAATAAAATAAATAATGGTGATAGTGATTGTGTTGCAGCAGCTGCACAAAAGTGCTAATACAGGTCCTTCTCAAAAAATTAGCATATTGTGATAAAGTTCATTATTTTCTGTAATGTACTGATAAACATTAGACTTTCATATATTTTAGATTCATTACACACAACTGAAGTAGTTCAAGCCTTTTCTTGTTTTAATATTGATGATTTTGGCATACAGCTCATGACAACCCAAAATTCCTATCTCAAAAAATTAGCATATCATGAAAAGGTTCTCTAAACGAGCTATTAACCTAATCATCTGAATCAACTAATTAACTCTAAACACCTGCAAAAGATTCCTAAGGCTTTTAAAAACTCCCAGCCTGGTTCATTACTCAAAACCGCAATCATGGGTAAGACTGCCGACCTGACTGCTGTCCAGAAGGCCATCATTGACACCCTCAAGCAAGAGGGTAAGACACAGAAAGAAATTTCTGAACGAATAGGCTGTTCCCAGAGTACTGTATCAAGGCACCTCAGTGGGAAGTCTGTGGGAAGGAAAAAGTGTGGCAGAAAACGCTGCACAACGAGAAGAGGTGACCGGACCCTGAAGAAGATTGTGGAGAAGGACCGATTCCAGACCTTGGAGGACCTGCGGAAGCAGTGGACTGAGTCTGGAGTAGAAACATCCAGAGCCACCGTGAACAGGCGTGTGCAGGAAATGGGCTACAGGTGCCGCATTCCCAAGGTCAAGCCACTTTTGAACCAGAAACAGCGGCAGAAGCGCCTGACCTGGGCTACAGAGAAGCAGCACTGGACTGTTGCTCAGTGGTCCAAAGTACTTTTTTCGGATGAAAGCAAATTTTGCATGTCATTCGGAAATCAAGGTGCCAGAGTCTGGAGGAAGACTGGGGAGAGGGAAATGCCAAAATGCCTGAAGTCCAGTGTCAAGTACCCACAGTCAGTGATGGTCTGGGGTGCCATGTCAGCTGCTGGTGTTGGTCCACTGTGTTTTATCAAGGGCAGGGTCAATGCAGCTAGCTATCAGGAGATTTTGGAGCACTTCATGCTTCCATCTGCTGAAAAGCTTTATGGAGATGAAGATTTCATTTTTCAGCACGACCTGGCACCTGCTCACAGTGCCAAAACCACTGGTAAATGGTTTACTGACCATGGTATTACTGTGCTCAATTGGCCTGCCAACTCTCCTGACCTGAACCCCATAGAGAATCTGTGGGATATTGGGAAGAGAAAGTTGAGAGACGCAAGACCCAACACTCTGGATGAGCTTAAGGCCGCTATCGAAGCATCCTGGGCCTCCATAACACCTCAGCAGTGCCACAGGCTGGTTGCCTCCATGCCACGCCGCATTGAAGCAGTCATTTCTGCAAAAGGATTCCCGACCAAGTATTGAGTGCATAACTGAACATAATTATTTGAAGGTTGACTTTTTTTGTATTAAAAACACTTTTCTTTTATTGGTCGGATGAAATATGCTAATTTTTTGAGATAGGATTTTGGGGTTTTCATGAGCTGTATGCCAAAATCATCAATATTAAAACAAGAAAAGGCTTGAACTACTTCAGTTGTGTGTAATGAATCTAAAATATATGAAAGTCTAATGTTTATCAGTACATTACAGAAAATAATGAACTTTATCACAATATGCTAATTTTTTGAGAAGGACCTGTACTTTTGAACATGAAAAATGGAATTAATAAGCAGCGCTAGCAGTTATCATGTGAACAAAACAAGGAGCACATCCTATATAGAGAAAAAATTGGGTTGGCGACACAACTAGGTGTGACAAATGATGCTGGAAAATCGTAAATAATTTATAAATTGCAATGAGTGTATCCCCCTTCGGAGACTCCACTCAAAAAGTACAAAACAGATTATAGCGCACACATTCAAGAATGACATTTATCCTGCAAGGCTAGATAAAAACACCTGAACATATACATAAAAATATATACGGGGGTTTGGTCACACTATATGGTCATATAGTGCTAAGCCCACAAACTGCGACAAAGTACCCCGAATTTCGTGGGTCCTACCCTAGTAATAGAATGAAAGAACCTGCGTCTCAACCATGGGAGCCAAACTCCTCTATGTGGGAGAACTGAAGGGATTCCTCCTATGAACTGGTGGCCACTAATAAGAGGTAATGAGGAGGGGGAGGGGTGCTCCAGCCCAAAAAAACCTGGTCAGGGTCTACTACAATACAAAAACATATTTGGGGGGCACACCATACAATGCGTTTAAATTCAAGATGGTGCTGCTATAAGACCAAAAGACAGTACAAAACAGATTATAGCGCACACATTCAAGAATGACATTATTTTAGTAGACCCTGACCAGGTTTTTTTGGGCTGGAGCACCCTTCCCCATCCTCATTACCTCTTATTAGTGGCCACCAGTTCATAGGAGGAATCCCTTCAGTTCTCCCACATAGAGGAGTTTGGCTACCATGGTTGAGACGCAGGTTTTTTCATTCTATTACTAGGGTAGGACCCACAAAATTCGGGGTACTTTGTCGCAGTTTGTGGGCTTAGCACTATATGACCACATAGTGTGACCAAACCCCTGTATATATTTTTATGTATATGTTCAGGTGTTTTTAACTAGCCTTGCAGGATAAATGTCATTCTTGAATGTGTGCGCTATAATCTGTTTTGAACTGTCTTTTGGTCTTATAGCAGCACCATCTTGAATTTAAAACGCATTGTATGGTGTGCCCCCCAAATATGTTTTTGTGTTTCCACTCAAAAAGTGTTCACAAAAAATAGTGGCAAAGAAAACAAAAACCCCACTTATTGTTCATAAATGGAAAATTAAATGTATCACACAAAATGTGAACAATCCTCGAATGAGTGCAATGATCCCCCTTCAGGGACCTTACTGACCGAATGGAGAGGATCCACAACTTCCTGGTCTGGAATTAGATGCGGGCAATTGCTGATATATTGCTTGGTACTTAGATGCTTGTTGAAGGATATTGGCTTCCACCGGTAATAAAAATCATAAGGAGCAGGACGGTGTGCAATTGTATTGCTCAACGATACTTCACCATCCTGCTCCTTAGGATATTGGCTTCCACCGGTAATAAAAAACATAAGGAGCAGGATGGTGAAGTATCGTTGAGCAATACAATTGCACACCATCCTGCTCCTTATGTTTTTTATTACCGGTGGAAGCCAATATCCTTCAACAAACATCTACCAAGCAATATATCAGCAATTGCCCGCATCTAATTCCAGACCAGGAAGTTGTGGATCCTCTCCATCCGGTGAGTAAGGTCCCTGAAGGGGGATCATTGCACTCATTCGAGGATTGTTCACATTTTGTGTGATACATTTAATTTTCCATTTATGAACAATAAGTGGGGTTTTTGTTTTCTTTGTCACGATTTTTTGTGGACACTTTTTGAGTGGAGTCTCCGAAGGGGGATACAATCATTGCAATTTATAAATTATTATTTACGATTTTCCAGCATCATTTGTAACACCTAGTTGTGTCACCAACCCAATTTTTTCTCTATATAGGAAGTGCTCCTTGTTTTGTTCACATGATAACTGTTAGCGCTGCTTATTAATTCCATTCTCAATCTCTGACAAGAACCCGGCAGTAGGGTGAGGTTCTGTCTCATCACGGGAGGAGTAATTGCAAGTAAGAATGAGCTCCGGCGTGTTCGCAAACATTACGTGCAGAGCCCGCCAGGAAGTTGGCACTGCACAGCGCTAATCACAGACAGTTAGACCTTTCCCGATGTGCGGCTGCAGAGATCGGGAAATGTCTCACTACCTGTGATTAGCACTGTGCAGTGCCGACTTCCTGGCGGGCTCTGCACGTGATGTTCGCGAACACGCCGGAGCTCATCGTTAATTTCAAGTGATCAGGCCAAAACAATGTCACATAGACCTGAGATTACTGCCCAGTCCAGCCATATTGGTTCACTATTAGAGTTGAGCGGACACCTGGATGTTTGGGTTCGGCCGAACTTCGGAAAAAAGTTTGGGTTCGGGACCGAACTTTACCCGAACCCGAACCCCATTGAAGTCAATGGGGACCAGAACTTCTGAGGACTATTAGTGCTGTTTCCCGTGCTTAGAACTGTCCCTGCACAAAGTGTCATTTCTGAAGGAAAAAAAGTCATTTAAAATTCACTCGCGGCTATTAATGAATTGTCCGCTCACGGCAATACATAGAAAAGTCATTTATAAAAAAAAAAAAAAGCATGGGGGTTCCCCCAAATTCAATTACCAGGCCCTTCAGGTCTGGAATGGATATTAAGGGGAACTCTGCTGCTGCTGCAAAAAAAGCGTGCGGTTCCCCCAAATATCCATACCAGCCCCTTCAGATCTGGAATGGATTTTAAGGGGAACTCCACCCCAAATTAAAAAAAAATGGCGTGGAGTACCCCCAAAAATCCAGACCAGACCCTTTATCCGAGCACGCAACCTGGCAGGCCGCAGGAAAAGAGGGGGGGGACGAGAGAGCGGCCCCCCTCCCTCCTGAACCGTACCAGGCCACATGCCCTCAACATGGGGAGGATGTCCCCATGTTGATTGGGACAAGGGCCTCATCCCCACAACCCTTACCGTTGGTTGTGGGGGGTCTGTGGGCGGGGGGCTTATCAGAATCTGGAAGACCCCTTTAACAAAGGGGACCCTCAGATCCCGGCCCCTCTATCTGAAATGGTAATGGGGTACAAATGTACCCCTACCATTTCACAAAGAAAGTGTCAAAAATTTTAAAAATGACAATAGCCGGTTTTTGACAATTCCTTTATTAATGTCTTCTCCTTTCTTCCATCTTCTTCTTTTCTCCATTCGGGTTTCTTCCTCCATCATCTTCATCTTCCTTCTTCCTTCGGTGTTCTCGTCCGCATCTTGCTCCGGCTTCTTGTTCCCCTTCTTTCTCCGGCCGCTCCGCTTGAATTGGAGGTTCCCGCTGTGTGACGCTTCAGTTCTCCTCTGGGTCCGCTGGCACCCGGTGGCCCCGCCCCCCTCTGACACCATGGGGAAAGTCCCCGTGAAATCCATGTGCGTCAGGGGGGGCGGGGTCACGGGTGCCAGCGGACCAAGAGGCGAACTGAAGAACTGAAGCGCCACACAGCGGGAACCTCCAATTCAAACGGAGCGGCCGAAGAAAGAAGAAGGGGAACAAGAAGCCGGAGCAAGATGCGAACGAGAACACCGAAGGAAGATGGAAGATGGAAGATGGCCGAATGGAGAAAAGAAGAAGATGAGGAAGAAAGCCGAATGGAAAAAAGAAGAAGATGAAGAGGAAGAAAGCCGAATGGAAAAAAGAAGAAGATGGAAGAAAGGAGAAGACATTAATAAAGGAATTTTCAAAAACCGGCTATTGTCATTTTTAACATTTTTGACACTTCTTCGTGAAATGGTAGGGGTACAATGTACCCCATTACCATTTCACATAGGGGGGGGCCGGGATCTGGGGGTCCCCTTTGTTAAAGGGGTCTTCCAGATTCCGATAAGCCCCCTGCCCGCAGCCCCCACAACCACCGGGCAAGGGTTGTGGGGATGAGGCCCTTGTCCCCATCAACATTGAATTTGGGGGGGAAGCCCACGCTTTTTTTTTATATCAATGACTTTTCTATGAGTGTTTAGAACTGTCCCTGCACAAAGTGTAATTTCTGAAAAAAAAAAAAAAAGCGTGGGGGTCCCCCCAAATTCAATTACCAGGCCCTTCAGGTCTGGAATGGATATTAAGGGGAACCCCACCACAAATCAAATAAAAAAAAATAATGCGTGCGGTTCCCCCAAATATCCATACCAGGCCCTTCAGATCTGGAATGGATTTTAAGGGGAACTCCACCCCAATTTTTTTTTTAAATGGCGTGGAGTACCCCCAAAAATCCAGACCAGACCCTTTATCTGAGCACGCAACCTGGCAGGCCGCAGGAAAAGAGGGGGGACGAGAGAGCGCCCCCCTCCCTCCTGAACCGTACCAGGCCACATGCCCTCAACGTGGGTTGGATGTCCCCATGTTGATGGGGACAAGGGCCTCATCCCCACAACCCTTGCCCGGTGGTTGTGGGGGTCTACGGGCGGGGGGCTTATCGGAATCTGGAAGACCTCTTTAACAAAGGGGACCCCCCCGATTCCGCCCCCCCATGTGAATTGGTAATGGGGTACAAATGTACCCCCTACCATTTCACAAAGAAAGTGTCAAAAATGTTAAAAATGACAATAGCCGTTTTTGAAAATTCCTTTATTAATGTCTTCTCCTTTCTTCCATCTTCTTCCTTCTTCTTCTTCCATCTTCTTTTCTCCATTAGGGTTTCTTCCTCCATCTTCATCTTCCTTCTTCCTTCGGTGTTCTCGTCCGCATCTTGATCTGGCTTCTTGTTCCCCTTCTTCTTTCTTCGGCCACTCCACTTGAATTCGAGGTTCCCGCTGTGTGACGCTTCAGTTCTTCAGTTCTCCTCTTGGTCCGCTGGCACCCGGTGACCCCGCCCCCCTCTGACACCACGGGGAAAGTCCCCGTGAAATCCATGTGCGTCAGAGGGGGGCGGGGTCACCAGGTGCCAGTGGACCAAGAGGAGAACTGAAGAACTGAAGCGTCACACAGCTGGAACCTCCAATTCAAATGGAGCGGCCGAAGAAAGAAGATGGGGAACAAGAAGCCGGAGCAAGATGCGGACGAGAACACCGAAGGAAGAAACCCGAATGGAGAAAAGAAGAAGCTGGAAGAAGAACATGGAAGAAAGGAGAAGACATTAATAAAGCAATTTTCAAAAACCGGCTATTGTCATTTTTAACACTTTCTTCGTGAAATGGTAGGGGTACAATGTACCCCATTACCATTTCACATAGGGGGGCCGGGATCTGAGGGTTCCCTTTGTTAAAGGGGTCTTCCAGATTCCGATAAGCCCCCCGCCCGCAGACCCCCACAACCACCGGCAAGAGTTGTGGGAATGAGGCCCTTGTCCCCATCAACATGGGGACATCCTCCCCATGTTGAGGGCATGTGGCCTGGTACGGTTCAGGGGGAGGGGCGCTCTCTCGTCCCCCCCCTCTTTTCCTGCGGCCTGCCAGGTTGCATGCTCGGATAAAGGGTCTGGATTTTTGGGGGTACTCCACACCATTTTTTTTATTTGGGGTGGAGTTCCCCTTAAAATCCATACCAGATCTGAAGGGCCTGGTATGGATATTTGGGGGAACCGCACACATTTTTTTTTTAAATTTGTGGCAGAGTTCCCCTTAATATCCATTCCAGACCTGAAGGGCCTGGTAATTAAATATGGGGGGACCCCCACGCTTTTTTTTTTTTTTTTTTATCAATGACTTTTCTATGTATTGCCGGGAGCCGACAATTCATTATAGCCGCGAGTGAGTTTTAAATGACTTTTTTTTCCATCAGAAATTGCACTTTGTGCAGGGACAGTTCTAAGCACGGGAAACAAGCGCTGCTTTACATGCATATTGCCGAACATCGGACCCGAACCCGAACATACAGTCAATTGTTCGGGTTCGGGACCCCAAAACCCAAAAGTTCGGTACGGACCTGAACTTTACAGTTCGGGTCCGCTCAACCCTATTCACTATCCTCCGTTTTCAGCTAGCTTTTTTTTTTTATAGTGAAAATCAACCAAATATTTGCCTGGTATTTAAAAAAAAAAAAAAAAGTTAAATAAGGGCACCCAGTTGTTTTTCATGGCAGTTGCTAGTTTGTATAGAAGCATTATTATCCATGCTAACTGTATTTTAGCTAGTTTTTTTTTTTTTTATTTATATTTACTGCTTATTTTACATATCTCCCTGCTGTATGAACCCAAATGAATAAGGAAAAGCAGCTTATTTATTAGATGAACATATTCCAAAATATAAAAGAATATACTTTTGGTGGCATTTAGTTTTAAATAGCATGGCTTTTATAATTACTTTCAAAGCACTGTTCAGCTTAATGCTACTGCTGTAAATTTTGCTGCAATGGGTGTGTAGAGGTTCACTAAATCTAGGGCTCTGTGGTAATGGACTTTGGGCTTATGTCTATGGCATCAGTCTGAGATGTTTTTAAGATCATTCACAATTCACTGGTAGGTCTATTTCACCTGCTTTTTACCTGCTCCAAGCAGCTTTTGCATTCCCAGAATTTGGGGAATCCCAATGAAGTGAACAAAAACCCATTGATACTGGCCCCAAAAGTCAACAGGACATTTAGGCCTTGTATACATGGGGGTGGATTTACTAAACATTGGAGCACATTTGCATAGTCAATAAACTTCTAACTTGTTCAATTAAGCTTTGACAATAAAACCTGGAAGCTGATTGGTTACTATGACATCTGCACCAGATTCTGTGTCTCCAATTTTAGTAAATCCCCCCTCATGGACTTTACCTTGTATAAGAGTGTTTGCAAATAATTAATATGCTTTAGCCTCTAATGCACCCCTCTACTTGAGTTTGGAGATGATAAGCAGATGTTAGAAAAAAGGCTGGATTTTACTTTAAACTAGCAGTTAGCAAGTTTGATTACTGCTTGAACATTCCTGAAAGCTTTTTAGCAGCTTGCTTGAAGAGTAGCACTCCCATTATGATTGGTGTTGAAGCTGAAAAGGGCTTCAAAAATACTGTGTACACATTGCTCTTATACAAGCTGAAGAATATGTAAAGGGTATTTCAGCAGCACTTCAGAAATCTGCGCAATGGAATTTAATATAATGTAAGAGTTTAACGCAATATTCTCAAACCAAATGGTTTTGTTAGGTTTTCTTAAATGGGACATGGTAAAAGAATATATTCCAGAGGCCACAATGCACACCCACACACTTTCTTTATTCCACACAATGCTGCTTTGGGCTCCATCTAAATAAATCCGTGCATCAGTTTAAGTGGTGATATAATTTGTTCATTGTATATGTGTGATGAATATCCTGTAAATACTAATTGTTCTATTGTATTATAATGCTTCCATGTCTGTTTCACAGTTTCTTTAACTGCAACTGTAAATCCGTCCATAATAAAATGTATAACTCTCTAAAGAAGTCTTTTATTTTATTGTGAAATTACTTGTTCAGCTATAAAGTGAAAGTATATATTTATTGGTAGGTAAGTACACAACCCATATAGACAGGAAGAACCGAGCACAAACATCCTGTTCATCTGGCGAGATAACCGAAACACAACATGGTTCATGTTGGCTTGCTGGGTGAAGTAGGCAAAGTTTTTTTGAATGACTTCTATTTATACAGTAGAGTCTTCATGGATCCTAGTGTATTACAGTTCCCAAGAAGGTTGATGGAATATTCCTACAACCAGTGTTTTTCACCCTTTTTCCATTCTTGAGGCCCCCCCCCCCCCGTCCAAGGTTTGGTTCACTTTACTGTGGGTCGCAAAACGTGTGCAAAATCGCGCTCGTTCCTGACACACAGAAAAATGCTCTGCTCTTTGGGTGTACCAATAATTCTTAATGGTACCCCACACATTGGCAAACATGGTGTGTTTTTGGTGCAGCACAATTAAAAAAAAAAAAAGTTGGGTCGTCTTTCCCTGCATTTCTGCGAGTAGGGCAGCCCATTAAAATAAATGGGCTGCCCTACACACAGCATGCAGCCACACAGATGTGAACCACGGGCTTGTTCACATGGGAGGTTGGGGGCAGTAAAACCATGTGGTTGAGCCGTTTTTACCACCTTCAAATGCTCCCCATATAGCTACAGAGGCAGCAGCTGGGGGTGTACATATGCTGCTGCTGCAGCTGGAAGTATAGCCCCAGGGGGGTAGTGACTTATTGCCTCTTTACTGCTTGGCAAATTCCTCTGTGAAGCAATCTGAGCATTGATTGCTTTTCAGAGCAGCAGCAGTCCTTGCTGCTATTACAATAAAGCCCTAAAAAAGCAGTTGTGATAGTACAGGAATAGGGGGGTCAGGATTTAAAAGTATAATACATGCACAAAAACTCATGTGTACACACAAACTCACATATAAAGCCCTTTTCAAATCCAGGGCCCTCTTCCAGGCTTGGAAACTTATTTTGAGGCACTGGAAGTTGGAAGAACCCCCTACGGTGAGGGAATGGATAAACCAAATGGGTGATACTATCAGATTGGAGAAATACATCTATCAGCATAGGGGGAGTATGAAGAAATTTGAAAACATTTGGGCATGCTGGTTGAATGTCCCTGGGTTAGCTCCGGTTGATCTCATCATGGACCACATGTTACTATAAAGGGAGGGAGGAGGAAAAGGGGCGGAGTGAGGCAATAGTGATGCCAGTCACATGTAACGGACTGGTGGTTAAGAGGTCATTATACTTTCAAAAGTGATGGCTAGATATATCCCCAAATGTGGGCTGCGCAGATGGACATGTCTCATGGAATACTATATAGTGTGGTGCAAAAGTGAAGTTTCTGTTATGTATCAATGGTTTGATGTTGTAAGACCAATTTGTAAAATTAATGGGTGTACTGTACTGCATTTATTCATGTTGTTTTTGTCTTTTCCTTTTTTTTGCTGTTTTTCAATAAAAACCCTATTTGATAAAAAAAAAAGCCCTTTTCAAAAAGTTCTAGTACAGTATCTTCCTTTTACACAGCAGGGTACTGCACTGTAGGGGGAAGCAGAGAGCACAGCACACTCCCCCCTCCCTTTACTTTGCCGAGTTTGGCCGCCTTTCTCTACCATGATCTCCCGCCGGCACTGTCCATTCCTCCTTGTCTCTGTGCGCCCCCATAGGAAGAAGCTTCGTGCAGGCTGGCCCCTTAGCCGGGCTGTGTCTATTGATACACAGTATGGCTCAAACTCCTGCTGCTGTCACTGAATCATGTGAGGAGAGGCAAAGAGAGCATCACAGAATCAAGCTAGCCCTTGGGGGGGGGGTACACACAGGCAGACACTATATAACCACTGGGACATTTTTTTTAACCTTAATACAGGGAATGCATAAAGGTGGGGAAAAATAAAATAAAAATTTTCAGGGTCAACTGAATAAACATGGAAAAAAAAACGGCTAACGAGAGGTAAGACAGTTAATTAGGATCAACCAGGGAAGAGTAAGACGTTAAATAGGAACACCATTTTTAAACTTACAATTTTTATTTAACTGCCTTCACATGCAGATTAAAGGCCACTTATTTGATCTGCAATGATGAACAAGAGAAATTGCAATGAAATAATAAAAGTCTTCTTTCTTGGTGACACATTATACAGTACACTGTTCTGAGTGCAATTTTATTTACACAGGAGCAGATCTTGTTCCTGTCTAAACAAAGTCTTGGCTATTGCTGGTAAATACCCTTGGAGAGCTGTTTTTTGCCTATAGCATCACCACTGTCCTTAATGTGGAACAATACTCACCTTGGATCCAGCATCCCGGAGCTCCCAGCCAGCTTCTGGGTCTTGATCGCTGGCTGCTTTCATTGGCCTGCTGAAGGGTGACGACGGCTTCGGCATTGCTGAATGTCTACAGTAAGCTGCGTGCGCACAGGTCACTGTACACAGGTAGATAAGTAACTTTAATGCAGAACAGACAAAAATCCTGCCTGCTCAACCATTTTGTTTTTAGCTAAAAGTTCCACTTTAAATAGTACTGAGAATGAAACTTTGCAGGTCCCTTTAAACCAGATCTCCAGTTTTATTGTCCCTTTTAACTATTTAGTTTGGACCAAGTTAGTCCAAAGAAACTATTTCCTACGCCACCAAGTGTGCCCTCAGCTACGCACAGTATACAGCCATGTGTATCACCATTGGGATGAGAACTTCCCATCTCAAAGCTGGCACAAAATTAAGTCACGCTAAGCACTGCTCAGCCATTCATAGACAGCATTGTATTCTCTGCATTGAATACAAAGATTGGTTGAATCAGAGATCATGTCATCTGCTCATGCCTCAGCCAATCAGAAGAAGCTTTGCATTCATTCAGCTGCTTATAAATGGCCGTGCAGCACTCAGCCCGAATCAGTTGAGAGACAGGAAGTTCTCATTCAACGGTGGTAACACAAGACTGTGTATTGTATGTAACAGAGTCTACAAACAGTGTATACAGCATGCCTTGCTGCTACACGTTGGTGTAGAAAATAACTAGTTTGGGGCAGCCTGGCCTAAATTAACTAGTATATAAGAAAAAGGGGGGGGGGGGTAGGTACACAAAAGTGGAAAGCTCATCCCCTGTAATCACATAGGAATATTATTTGGAGATATCTATTTAATCACCAGTTTTATCACCCCTAGAAGCTTTCCGCCGATATGGGTGATGATATTGGTGGTCTCGGGGTTAATGTCCTGTATTTTCCTCTGAATCATTTTAAAGCATATGAACAAGGGGGGGGGGGGGAGGCAGGAAAAGGTTCCTTCCAAAAGAAATTCTTCAATGAGGAATTGTGAAAAAATATTTTCTTTCTTTTTTTTTTTTTTTTCACAATCAAAGTTTTATTGAGGCTTGGTACAGATAACAGGTAATAAAAAAGAAGCAATCATATCACAACAAAAGAATTTTTTTTTTTTTTAACATCTAGGGCTTAATCATTATCAAGCCCGTAAAATGATAAAGGCGCAATATGAAATAGGTATATGCTGTACATAAAATTTAAGAAAATGTGGCGGGAGGAAATGGGGTGGGTGAGAGGGTAAAGAAAAGAGGGTAAGAAAGGGAAGGGTGGGGGGTGGGGGGTAGTAGCAGGATCAATAGAGCATGAAGGTACAGGGTATACAGATACATTAGCAGATCATCTCGAATACATATTCAGTGTATTATAGCTTAGTCTCAGCAAGTGTGGACTTCACAGTCAGTCTCATTTACCTAATGTAGGGAGTGAGGAGTTATGCAGTAAGCAGCTGGAATTCGGGGGAGAACGAGAATAAAACCCAAGGTTGCCAGGTTTCATTAAAGTTGTTGCTGATTTCTCTTTTCATGGCTGCTATTTCTTCCATTTTGTGTATGTGTTCTACTCTATCCAACCAATCTCTGATTTTTGGTATCCGTTTGGTCTTCCAATGAAGGGGGATGAGTGTTTTTGCTGCAAGGAGGAGGTGTCTAGTGAGAGATTTCTTATATTTGCCTATAGTGAGGGTGTTAACGTTAATCAGGCAGGCAGCCGCTGTGAGTTTTACAGTGGTTTCAGTTATGAATTGGATCCACTTCCTGATCTCAGCCCAGTACTCAAGAATTAATGGACACTCCCACCAAATATGGAGGAAAGTGCCAACATCCTGTTCACAGCGCCAACATGTATCCGAGGCTGCGGTGGACCACCTCCCGGATCTCTGGGGTGTAATGTACCATTGAGTGAGGATTTTGTAAGAGACCTCCTGATATTTGGAGCTGATGGAACATTTGTGTGTCATAATACATGCCTTCTCCCAGTGTTTTGTCGATATTTTAGTTTTAAGGTCACTTTCCCATTTAGCCTTATGTTTCAAGTCATCTGTGTGCTGAGCCTCCATTAACCAGGCGTAGGCTAGGGAAGTGGTATGTGCTACTGAGGTTCTCTTGAAGCAGAGATTTTCGAGTGGAGTCATTGGCAAGCAGTATAATGACCTACATCTGCTATTAATCAAGAAGTCTCTTAGTTGTAAGTAAAACCAGAGGCCAGGGAATGGTCCCTTCCAGTCTGCCCGTAGGGCTTCCAAAGATTTAACCTTTGAGTTTGATAGGCATTAGGAAGTCGTGTAAGGGGTTCGCAACCATCAAGAGGTTTCCCGGGATAAAATCAGGATTGTTGGTGACCGGAGTTAGAGGACCAGGTATGGAAGCAATGTTGTGTTTGACTACAGTTTTGTGCCATACATAAAGGGTGTTTGCTACTAAGGGGTGCGTCTGATTTTTGCCTCTTTTGGAGTGTAGTGTCCAGGGGTAGAATAGTAGGTTGTTTGGAGTTAAGCTTTGTTCCAATTGGATCCAGTCCTTGTCCTGTCCGTGGCAATGCCAATCAAGTATTCTAGTGATGTGGGATGCTTGGTGATATTTTTTAAAGTCCGGTAGACCTATTCCTCCTCTATTTTTGGGACGTGTCAGCAAGTTGAAGTTGATTCTTGGTTTCCTGCCTGCCCATAGGAAATCTCTCTGTGCTTTAAGAAGGCTCGTGAAAAAAGCCCCTGGGATTTTAATGGGAAGTGCATTAAAAAGGTAGAGCAACCTCGGGAGGATTGTCATTTTTAAAATTGAAGCTCTGCCGAACCACGAGAAGGTCTTGGAGGACCATGCTCGTAGCTCTTTAATCAGTGAGGTAAGTAACGGCTTATAGTTATGTTGATATAGAGAGTCTAAATTGTTGGTCAGGTTTATCCCTAGATACTTCAGTGTGTTTTGATCCCATCTATAATTGTAGTTGTCTTTTATTAAGTTTAGTTGGTCAGGGGGTAAATTAATATTCAGGGCTTCAGATTTAGATTGGTTAATCTTAAAGTTGGATATGAATCCAAACGTCTCAAAGATTTTTTTTAAGTTAGGGATGGAGATATGTGGTTGTGATATAAAAAATAATAAGTCATCTGCATAGGCAGCGACTTTGTACTCCCTCTTTCCTATCTTAAATCCTGATACATCAGTCGACAGGTTTATTTTCCTTATCAGGGGCTCCAGTGAGATGATGAAGAGAAGGGGGGAGAGGGGGCATCCCTGACGTGTACCGTTGTTAATCTTAACGGGGTCAGAGAAGATATTGTTGACTTTAATCTTTGCGCACGGGTTTCGGTAGAGGGCTGCGATCCATGAGAGCATGTGTTCATTTAAGCCAACATGGGCGCATGTAGCCATCATATAGTCCCAGGAGACTCTATCAAAAGCCTTCTCAGCGTCGGTGGAAAGCAGCATACCTCTTGTTTTAGAGTTTCGGGAGAAGTGTATTAAATTTAATGCTTTGGTGGTATTATCTCGTGCTTCTCTACCAGGCATAAATCCTACTTGTTCTGGGCCTATAATTTTTGATAATAAGGGTTTCAGTCTGTTAGCTAATATTTTGGCCAATAGTTTCAGATCAATATTCAGTAGGGAAATGGGTCTGTAATTTCCACATTCAGAATGGTCTTTATCTGGCTTGGGTATTACTGCAATGTCTGCCATGAGGAAGGATTTCGAGTTATGTTCATTTGTAGCTAAATAGTTGAAGGTGGATCTAAGGGGCTTTACAAGGAGATGTGTGTACGTTTTGTAATACTGTGACGTGAAACCATCTGGTCCCGGACTTTTCCCTGTTTTGAGGCCTTTAATTGCCAATAGAATTTCTTCGGTGGTAATGGGTTCTTCTATTTTTGCCGTGTCCTCCTGATTGAGTGTGGGCATTTTGCTATCCTTAAGGAATTCATGGATCGTTTCTTGTTTCGTGGTTGTTATATGTGGGGGTCTGTGTTGTACTGGAAGATTATATAGTTTTGAATAAAACTTATGAAAAAGGTCTGCTATTTCAGTAGGCTTGTGTTTGGGGGTACCGTCTTTGTCCCTGATAGCGTATATGCGTCCTTTCATAGTAGTGTCTTTAAGTGCTTTGGCTAACAATTTTCCGCTTTTATCTGCATGCTCAAAGTAAATGCTTCTCTTGAAGAAGAGGGCCTTTCTGATTTTAAGATCAAGTATAAATTTGAGGGCTTCCCTACAGCGTGTCAGCTCTTCTTCTACCTTGATTGAGAGTGATTGTTTGTGTTGTGACTCCAGTGTGGCTATCTGTGAGGACAGTTTAGTTATTTCTTTCTCCCTCTCTTTTTTTTTCCTGGAGCCCCATCTCATAAGTTCTCCTCTTATAACACTCTTATGAGCCTCCCAGTTATTTAGTGGGTTAGTGTCTGCGTCGCTATTGGTTTTAAAGTACTCATTAATTGCTACATGAATGTCATCTTTAATGATCTGGTCAGTCAGGAGTGAAGCATTGAGTCTCCAGTTAAAGGTGGGTTGTTTCGGACGGTCGAATTTCAATGAGATGGCTGTAGGGGCATGGTCCGATAAGGAGATTATACCTATCTCAGCCTGAAGTAGGGAGTGCAAGTCCCTTTGCGAGATCAGAATCAGGTCGATTCGCGAGTATCGTTTGTGCGGAGAGGAGAAAAAGGTATAATCTCTCCCAGTAGTGTGTATAGATCTCCAGGTGTCTACCAAAGATAAGGATCTTAAGAGTGCCTTAATTCGTTTGAGGATCTTATATGTTACTGCCGTGTGTCCTGTAGAAGTGTCCTTGATGGGAGAGAGGGGGATATTGAAATCTCCTCCCAAAATGATACAACCTTCTGCAAACCATTTAAGCTCATTGATTATCTTGTGGCAGAATGAGATGTGGGCGGTATTTGGGAAGTATACATTAGCGAGTGTGATGGAGGTACCTGCCCATTCGCCTTTAAGGAAAAGATAGCGACCATCGGGGTCCGTGAGGTGTTGTTTGACTACAAAAGGGGAATCTTTGTCAATTAATATAGAAACTCCTTTAGTCTTGGCTAGGGGGTTTGTGGCATGGTACATTTTTGTGAATATTTTATCAGTGAATGTAGGGACATTTTTGCTCTTAAAATGTGTTTCCTGCAGGAAAACTACTGATGGGCGAGCTTTTTTAAGTTCTCTGAGCAGCTTAGATCTCTTCTCTGGAATATTAAGACCATTAACATTGTGGGATATTAGTGTAGGAGATTTCCCTAGATGAGTGTAAGCCATGATCTAAAAACAGGGAGTTACTAGATAGTACTGTATCTTGTTATTAATAGGGTTGGGGTAGGGTAAGGACGGGGATAGGGATTGTGGAGAAGAAAAAGGGATGAACAGGAAGGGGAGGTTAAGTGGATGCTCGAGTCACACCTAAAAGGTGAGGAGCAGATAAGTCGTCTTTGAAACGAGACGTCTGTGACAACTCTGAGGGTTGAATGGGAGGCGCAACAGAACAGATGTGGCCGTGAGGTGGTGATTCCTAAAAAAGTATCACTAAGGTGTGTTGTGTGTGAGAGTGTATCTCCTAGAAAGTGAGACAGATCCGGGAGACCTGGGGAGTTGAGCATCGTAAAGTCATATTGTGATCTTAAACCGTTAACTGACAGAATAGTAACAACATTGTAGGACAGGGGGGGAAAAAAAAAAAAAAGGGGGGGGAATGGGGGGGGGGACCCAGCTGTCTTCCAAGATTATGTGGAACAGTTCATGCTTCTCATGGTAACAATGAAGCTGTCTCACTAGGTTAAGTGGAACAGTTCATGCCTCGCATGGTAACAGTTAGAGTCTTTAGATAGTTAGTATCATGAAAAAGTCTTGTCCCACTATCTCACATGGTACAAACAGCTTGTTGCTCCGTGCAGGATAGACAGGAGAGAGCGCTTAGAAGCCCAGAAAGAGGCTTGTACAATTGAAAAATAACACAAAACGGATAACAGCAATCATAAAGAGAGGACCCACATCTTCCAAATAACAATAGTTTCCTAAGAGTGGTGGCATGTTGGCGGATTACCCCTAACAAATTTGTGGGAAAGTCTGTCTCCACCAGTAACTGCCGATATAAGTGGGTCCACCAATGCGTGTAAAAGCAGTCAGTGTCTGTGCGACATAGCTTATGTTTGCAGATGTGAATTTGGTGCACCCTCAGATATCCAGGGAGATAATTCTCACTATATCTTTAAGTGTAGCCCGTTAGAATACTCACTGTTCTGTCGGATTGGAGAAAGAAGTTCTCGTGAGAGTGTTGCGTATTCTGGGCACCCAGCCCGAGGTGGTTCCCTGGAGAGCTAGTCTCAGGAATTTCGGGGTATAGAAAGAGAAGAGGCGAGTAGAAATATTGAAGTCGTCAGTTCCCGGCCTGTTCACTCGTCTCACCCCTCAGTTGGGAGGGGAGAAATCGTGCAAGTACTAATAAATCCTTTGAAAGTAGTCTCCCCTTGGGTTCTATTCCTAAGTCGTCGTACGCTGTGGGTACAGTGTCCTTAGGTTGCAAGTTTTATGCACGGCGGATCGGGTCAGGAGAGGGAGATAATTGAGCGATGTGAAGAGGGTTGACTGGTCGCCTTCATGAAATGACAGCAAAGCCAACTGGGCTTCAAAACAGAGGTTACAGTCTTGGGCTTCCTGGGGAGGGAGAAAAAAAAAAAAACCCTCCCCCCCTACAAAGGGGGGGATGGAGGGGGGGATGTGTGGATGTCCCCTGTCCGTGTTGTGGGCGGATGCTGTAGAAGTGAATATTGGTCTTTTTACATGAGCTTTGGACTTTTGGTTCCTTTGGCGGAAGAAGGAGGATCAAAATTGCTTCTGTTGGCGTTTCTGCGATAGGATCCTTGTTGGAAAGGTGATCGGGAGGGTGTTGATCCAGAGCTGGTTTGGTAGTTGTTGATTTCCGGCGGCAGCAAAAATTCCGCATACCACTCAGGAAGATCAATCGGAGCTATTTGTAGGTTTTCGCAGAATTTTTTTAAATCCTCTGGGATTTTGAGCAGGTGTTGTTTGCCCATGTAAGAGGCTTGAAGTGCAAATGGAAATTTCCATCTATAATTGATGCCTTTTTCTCTTAAGACATCCAGTAGTGGCCGCAATGCTCTTCTGTTCTTAAGAGTAATTGGTGACAGATCTTGAAACAATTGAATTGTGGATTCGTTGAACAGGATTTGGTCTTTGGATCTTGCTTTTTGGATGACATCTTCCTTCAGGCCGAAATTGGGTAGGCAACATATGATATCCCTAGGTGGGTTTCCCTCTGGTGCTGTAGGTCTTAGAGCTCTGTGAGCCCTGTCAAATTCTATGGGAGATTGTTCAGGTCTGTCAAGGAGACTATTGAAGATGGAAGTTAGTGCTGGTTTAATTTGGTCTGGAAGGACTGTCTCAGGAACACCTCTGATTCTTATGTTATGTCTCCTCCCTCTATTATCCAAGTCTTCCAGGTGCCTATTCATTACAATCAGGTGTTGGGAATGGGAAGCGGTAATGTCATCCAATCTGATCAATGCCCTGTCTCTTCTTTTCCCTGCACGTTCCGTCACAGCCATTTGTTCTGAGAGCCTAAGCAGCTCAGTTTTAATGTCCGTAATGGCGGAGGTGAATGATCTTTTGATGTCCGCAGCTATGTCTGTCATGGTAGCATAGGTCAGAGGTCTGTCATCATCGTTGTGACCCGCTGCAGAATCCTCAGATGGAGGGAGGGATACTTCGTCTTCATCCAAGTCCTCTTCCATATTATGTCTGTGGGGTGTCTCCATTTTTGAGTTTCTCCCTCCCCCACTATATCTGTACTTGTTCAAGTTTGATGATGATAGCCACCTTTTGGGGGTAGTCAGAGAGCGGAGAACGTGGTTATGTGTCCCTTTTTTAATCTGTGTGGACATATTCACTGTGCGTACGGTTTGTTTTCAGGCCCAGGTCTCACAGCGACTCAGGATTCACTCACATATCTGTTATCAGCTCCACGCGCCAAGCCATTATCCCTGATTCCTGAGTGAAGGTTGTAGAGCGGGGATCTGTCGTGCTTGGGTAGGTGCACGGTCTGAGCGTCGGTGTGACGTGTATGAGAGTTGCGTTGGGGAAGGAATGATTGCTGCGAAAGATCGCAGATACCTGGTTACAGTCCAATAGGAAAGGCCCAAGCTGCAGCGGTCTGTGCGTCCCCCCTGGACTGCATGCCGGGCTGCTGCTGCTAATTAGGGGCTGGGCTGAGTCAGACCAGGGTGATTGGGCCTTTGCTGCTGTTAGGTTAAAGGTGTAGCAAGCTGAGGCCCAGTGAGCAAGTCCCTCCTTCCCTGCAGCTACTTTGCGGGTTGAGCGTCAGTTTTGTGCCTTGACAGTTAAATAGGGTGGGTATTAATCCCTCTGGGGCACTGAAACTGGTGTAGAGGTAGCTGTGGGGGGATGGAGTGGGATAGGAGCGGAGTGCCGGGAGTAGCAAGATGGCCGCTGACTTCCGAGGGTAGGCCGAAGCCGCGGTCTTTCCTGGGGATGGAGGCCGATCGAGGGTGCTTCGCTCGGAATAGGCCTACGGTGTCCCCGCTAAGAACCCCTCCAGTGCACCCGTGGACAGTCACTTCAGGGGGCGTCTCGTTGTGGCAAGATAGGGCTGTTGCCCTGCTACTTACTGCGCTCCAGAGAAGGGGAAGTCCGGGTCGGCAGGCCGCAGGATGGCGTCAGGCAGCTGGATGCTGGAGCTGGAGGCCGGGATCTTCGGGTAGTTCTGTTCTGCAGAACGCGACAGCGGCAGCTGATCGGTCGGAACCGGGCAGTCTCCTCGTCTCTCGATCACGGAGGTAGAGAGCTGAGGGCCCCGGAGGGTCAGCAGGCCTCAAGATGGCGACGTGTCCTTGCAGTGCGGGTCTGCTCGTCTGCCCCGAACAGGCACCGTTTCTGTTAATAGCTAGCCTGGGCTGTAGCAGGGGAGGCCCAGGTGTTATTGATGGCGGTTTTAAGCCTCAGTTGGTGACCTAGGGCGAGGATGGCAATGGATTCGCCACGCTTGTGTGGAGCTCAGCTCTCACACGTCTTCCCTGTCCTGCGTCCGGCCACGCCCCTCTATTTTCTTTATTATATAAACCGCAATATACTATAATGATTTAACAAACACTTAATATACACACCCTCCACCTATATGTTAAAAATAGACTAGTCTAAAACCTATGAACATGGGTGGCCACCCGACCCACCATACACACCACAATTAGCCTGTTTGCAATTCATCCACCAATTCACCTATAATTATCCGGATTGTTTAGGATGTCTGATAAGGGAGGGGGGATTTTCCCAGTTCAGACAACCAGTCTATGTTGGAATGGGGATGAATACAATAAATGTATTCAATCAGTTTATAAAAATAAAGTTCATTGAAGAAACAGAAAGTCAATGCTGTAATTGGGCTTAACTGAATGGGAACCCACGTTATTGATTGTCTGTATAGTGGAAGCTGTTCACATATTCACAGGCTTGGATAGCCATATATGAGATCTGGTGTTCATAATCGCTGGTTTGCTGGCATGGCATATATAAACATGAATAAGTTGGATGGATCTCACCGTTAGAAGTCTTTCACAGGTGAATTTATCCTTATTTGTGTAGTCGCTGTCTTCCAGGTATCTCCTAGTAGCGATATACACTCAGTCTCTTTGCAATTGTGAATGGGTTGGTTCCAGTAAATCATCCAGCACGGGTTGCACACATTCAGCACTGATTTTCTAGCATTCTCCCCTTCTGTTTAGGAGTGAATATAGTCCATTCCATGGGGGTGAAAAAGAGGGTAGGATGCGCAGTTTTAAGAGGCGATCAGGTAGTGGGCTTTATGGGTCACACACCCATGTTCCTAATACAGCCAGTATGACTGCACGTAGCTTACATGTTTCGGTTCTACAGAACCTTCATCGGAGCATGCGTGTTGTTCAAGTGTGGGTCTGGATATACTCATCTAATCCGGTGTCCAATTGTTATCACCTGTGAATTGATTAGACCATTCACACTATCATTCAGGTCTTTCACTCAGTGTCTAAAACACGTTCCATAGCAACATAATGAATAATCAAAGGAATCTGGTAGGAAGCAATATATATATTTTGTCTACTCTGAGGAACTGACCTCTTGAAAATACATTTAGAGTTTTGCTAGTAAGTTCTGTATATATGGAAGAAATTCCTAAGGACACATTTGAATGTTGAAAGAAAATTTGTTTGCCTCCAGTGACAATATATGTATGACCAACCTTAATTGTATGATGTATGGCAGCGTTACAACCAATTACATTGGGTAGCAATCTATCTGAGTAAGCGATAGGCTTGCTGCTATTCCTGCTGTTCATAATAATGTTTTGAGACCATGTACAATAATCCTTTTCTAAACCTTACGGTATAAATCCACAACAATTTCCTAATGATATTTTGGAATAAATCTAGTTTTGTAGCAGCACAGATTCCCCTCACTCATTATGTCTGCATTAATGACACTGAGTGAAAGACCTGAATGATAGTGTGAATGGTCTAATCAATTCACAGGTGATAACAATTGGACACCGGATTAGATGAGTATATCCAGACCCACACTTGAACAACACGCATGCTCCGATGAAGTTTCTGTAGAACCGAAACATGTAAGCTACGTGCAGTCATACTGGCTGTATTAGGACCATGGGTGTGTGACCCATAAAGCCCACTACCTGATCGCCTCTTAAAACTGCGCATCCTACCCTCTTTTTCACCCCCGTGGAATGGACTATATTCACTCCTAAACAGAAGGGGAGAATGCTAGAAAATCAGTGCTGAATGTGTGCAACCCGTGCTGGATGATATACTGGAACCAACCCATTCACAATTGCAAAGAGACTGAGTGTTTATCGCTACTAGGAGATACCTGGAAGACAGCGACTACACGAATAAGGATAAATTCACCTGTGAAAGACTTCTAACGGTGAGATCCATCCAACTTATTCATGTTTATATATGCCATGCCAGCAAACCAGCGATTATGAACACCAGATCTCATATATGGCTATCCAAGCCTGTGAATATGTGAACAGCTTCCACTATACAGACAATCAATAACGTGGGTTCCCGCCCAATTACAGCATTGACTTTCTGTTTCTTCAATGAACTTTATTTTTATAAACCGATTGAATACATTTATTGTATTCATCCCCATTCCAACATAGACTGGTTGTCTGAACTGGGAAAATCCCCCCTCCCTTATCAGACATCCTAAACAATCCGGATAATTATAAGTGAATTGGTGGATGAATTGCAAACAGGCTGATTGTGGTGTGTATGGTGGGTCGGGTGGCCACCCATGTTCATAGGTTTTAGACTAGTCTATTTTTAACATATAGGTGGAGGGTGTGTATATTAAGTGTTTGTTAAATCATTATAGTATATTGCGGTTTATATAATAAAGAAAATATATTTTTTCACAATTCCTCATTGAAGAATTTCTTTTGGAAGGAACCTTTTCCTACCTCCCCCCTTGTTCTAAATTAACTAGTACTCAGCTATGAGTAAGCATCCTATGATGTGAAACGCGTTAGCTAATCCCTGTGTTATATTTTTTGGGGTGTTTTTGTTGTGTTTCATGGATTTTACTAATAAACCAGCATCTTCTGCAGAGTGCGGCCGTCCAGAAAATCTTTTTCCCTATCACCTAATGGTACTGTAAACCTGGAAATAATTTAAAGTTAAATTATATCACTAAATGTTAGCCTAACCATGCTCTTAAAAGACCAGTGATCATGAATAATACTGCTGTGGGGGGGGGGAAAAATTCATTAAAAATCACTGGATTCCCCATTCACTAAGTTACAAAAGAGAAAGCATGCAGTCAAGTGGAATCTGGACAAACTATCTTCACAGTTGTCGTGAATTAAAAGTATTGCATCAGCATCACCTAGGGAATCTGCAGGTTAGAACACTTTTCCCCCCATACTAAAGCTGGCCACACACTGACTAAAATCTGGCCAGTTTAACAGGGACTGGCCAAAATTCGATCAATTTGAGATTGCTCTTGCTTGACAGAAGTCGACATCTTATCAAAGGGACATGCTGGAAAACATTTGTTGATCTGAGGCTGCGGCCACCGATGATGTATTCTTCTCACAGCAGTAAGTCCTGCTGTGAGAATACAATGTCTCGGTGGGCAGGATTTAATATAAACCAAAAAAAAAACCGCCCATCTAGCTAGCTTAAGACAATTTGTGACCCAGAAATGTTAATAAAAAGGCAGAAGTTGTTTCATGATGGATTACTGCACTTATCTGGAATAAATATAAAGACACCAAGATTCTAGTAAGAATACATATGGCTCTTGAATTTGAACGTTTCTTGTATATAGTTCAATTAATACAAACCATGAGAAAGAAAAAAGGAAAAAAAAAAGAGTTAGGTACCTGGTAACTCTTTTTCTAAGAAGTCTTCCAGGGCAGCATCCGAGAGATAGGCTCCTCCTCCCTGAAACAGGAAACACATTAGTCCACCATTATAAATTTCACAGTCTGTGTGCCTTAGCTGTATTAAAGTACCGAAGGAAATCTCAGTAAGCTTAAAGCTCCCCCATTGTACCTATTTGTCGTTTAAGGGTGGGAACTAGTGCTGCCCTGGAAGACTTTTTAGAAAAAGAGTTACCAGGTACCTAACTCTATTTTCTCGAATCGTCTTCCAGGGCAGCATCCGAGAGGATGTATCCAGCAATATTTACTAGGGTGGGGGGTAGAGACTGGAGCACCTTGCGACCAAATGCCTGGTCTTGGTCGGACAGCTGGTCTATACGATAGTGCCTTGCGAAGGTACTGAAGCTCGACCATGTCGCTGCCCTGCAGATCTGCTCCGGAGTTGCCCCTGCTTTCTCTGCGACCGAGGTTGCCCAGGCTCTGGTTGTGTGTGCTCTGATCCCACCTGGAGGGGTGAGGTTTTGTGCCTCATAGGTCGTCTGTATGGCCATTTTTATCCATCTCCTGATGGTGTTCTTGGATGCCTGCTTTCCTTTGTTAACTCCTGCATAGAGGACAAAAAGAAAGGTCGCTCTTCCCCAATCCTTCGTTCTTTTGAGGTATGTTATGAGTGTGTTTCTTACATCGAGTTTGTTGCAAGTGTCTCTTTTTTATTTTTGCTGTCCATAGTTTTTGGTAGCGAAGGGATGACGATATTTTGGGTTCTATGGAACAGTGAAGAGACTTTGGGTAGAAAGGCCAGGTCTGGCGAGAGAATTATTTTGTCTAAATGTATTAGGCAGTATGGTTCCATCATAGACAGGGCTTTGATTTCGCTCACTCTTCTGGCTGATACTAGGGCCACAAGAGGTGCAGCTTTTAGAGTGAGGCTTTTGTCTGAGTTATCTTCCATCGGTTCGAATGGAGGGGAGAGGAACCTTCTAAGCACCTTCAGCGTGCCTTGGGAGATATTTTTGCCTGCTCCATCTTGCAGAAAATCCAGAATTGTTGGGATTATCCCCCTGTTGGGGATTGGTTTGTTTTTGTTCCAGGAGATAAACTTTTTCCTCACTTTCTCATAGATTGCCCTTGACATGAGCTTCCTGCTGTCTAGGATGGTGTTGATCACCTTGTCTGACAGCCCTTTGTTCTGGAGTCTTACCCTTTCAGTAACCAAGCCGAAAGCTTCAGGATTCTGTGGTTCGGATGGTTGACTGGACGCTGTGATAAGAGATCTGGCCGGTCCATCAGTGTCAGTTGAGGTTGGATGCTGAGTTTCTTCAAGTGACTGAACCATGACCTTTGGGGCCAGTGCGGTGCTATTAGTATCACCGTTGCTCTCTCTGCCTTTATTTTTTGAATCACTCTTGGTATTATGGCAGTTGGAGGGAATGCATAACACAGTTGCCATCCCCAGCTTTGGTTGAAGGCGTCTACTCTGCTGTTGCCATCTGTGGGATCCAGTGAGAAGAATGTTGGTGATTTTGTGCTTGCTTTGGAGGCGAACAGATCTACCTCGGGTACCCTCCACATTTGAGTGATTTGCGCGAAGGTCGCTTGGTTCAGTGACCACTCCGTCTGTTTTATGGTCTTCCGGCTCAGGAGGTCTGCCAGCGTATTGTCTGTTCCCTTCAGGTGGATGCCTGATATTGACCTTATGTTTGCTTCTGCGTATAGCAGGATTGTTTCCGTCAGCCTCATCAGGCTTTGGGACTTTTTTCCTACTTGCCGGTTTAGGTATGGTACCGTCGTGGCCTTGTCTGATTGTATGTTTACATCTCTTCCCTGTATTGCTGGTTTGAATGCTTTTAACGCTTCCCCCCACAGCTTTTTAGCTCTCATATTTGAGGAGGCTTGGAGCCATCTGGAACTCCATTTTCCCTGCGTGCAGATGCCCTCCATGTGTGCCCCCCAGCCTAGAGTGCTGGCATCGGTAATGATCCTGACTTGGTCGGATTGAGCCCATTTGCGCCCGTCGATTTATCGAAGTTGATTGAGCCACCACTGGAGTGTTTGTTTGACTGTGGTTGGAACAGGAATGAGCGGTTGCCATACCACTGGGACAGAATGTAATTTTGTAGGGGTCTCATGTGAATCTGTGCCCAGGTGACAGCTGGGATTGAAGATTTCATCAGCCCTAGCACTGTCATTCCTTGTCTGATTTGGTATGGCATTGGTTCCTCTTAGAGAGGTCACTGCCTGCGTAATTCTTTCGATCTTTTCTTCCGTTAGGAAGGTTTTGGTTAGTCTGGAGTCCAGTACATAGCCCAAATACACCACTCTTTGGCTTGGGGTCATCTGTGACTTTTCTGCATTTACTATCCACCCCAGGTTTTGCAGATAGGACATGATTGTGCGCAGGTTTTTCTCTAGGGTCTCCACTGAATCTGCAAAAAACAGTAAATCGTCCAGGTATGGTATTCTGCCAATGCCTAGTTGTCTTAGACATTTTAGCACTTCTGCCATTATCTTTGAGAAGATTCGGGATGCCGAAGAGATGCCGAAAGGGAGAGCTGTGTATTGCAGGTGCAGAGTGGTTGCTGGCCCTTGTATTGCGAATCTCAGGAATGTTGGATGATCCTTCTCTATGGGGACATGTAGGTAGGCATCCTATAGGTCTATTGTTGCCATAAATGTCTCCCATGGTAGGATGTTTCTGATTGAGTAAATAGACTCCATTCTGAATTTTTTGTATTTTATTCCTCCATAGAGTGGCTTGAGGTTCAGTATGAGCCTTGGCTTGCCCGACATTTTTTTTCTTTGCAAAGATATGGGAATAAAATCCCTTGTTCCTCTTCGCGAGGTACATGGCGAATCACTTTCTGATCTAGTAGATTCTCCAGGGACTCTAAAAAGGCTTTTGCTCGATCTTCGTCCTTTGGTAGCATTTTTACTAGGTACTTGGTTAGGGGGCGGTTGGAAAATTCTATTGCGTAGCCATCCGTTATGGTACGTATGATGAATTTGTTTTTTGTCGCTTCCATCCATTGGAGGGAAAAAAGCTGCGAGTCTGCCCCCACCCGATGACAGTCATTTGTTGTTTTTTTTTTGGGGTTAGGAGACTTGAGGATGAATTCACCCTTGCCTTTTTGGTTTTGTTGTCCCCGGCGCTTCTTTGCTCCCGGTTTATTGAATTTTTTGAATTGCCGAAAGGGCCCCTCCCTTGTTTCTTTTTGGTTTCGGGAAAACCCTGAAGCCTCGTACACACAGCCGGTTTTCTTGTCAAGAAACGACAAGAAAACTGCTTGCAGAGCTTTCTTGCCGAGTAAACCGTGCGTGTGTATGAGGGCTTTCAGGTTTCTCGTCAAGAAAACAGACCAGATTCTCGACGAGAAAAATAGAGAACGTGCTCTCTATTTTCTCGTTGGGATTCTTGTCGGCCTGTTTCTCGACGAGAAACCCGAGTGTGTGTATACTTACCTGTCGCCATGGAAACCCGCACATGCTCAAAATGACTGACGCATGCGCGGTAGCTTCCTAGGCATAGGTAGGGTGTAGCAAGATGGCGGCGACGGCATTGAATGTGACGAGCGCATGCTCGTCGTAGTCGATGATGTCACCGCGTTCGTGCCATTCAAAAGAACGGTGGTTCTTTTGAATCGTTCGTGTGTACACTCGGCCGGGACAAGATTCTTGTCAAGAAAAACTACGGGTTTTTTCCTGACGAGAATCTCGGCCGTGTGTACTAGGTTTTATTCTTTGCTGAGGTCCTGTCTAGTACCGTTTCTAGTTCAGGCTCGAACAGTAGGTTTCCAGTGAATGGAATTCCGCACAGCCTGTTTGGGTTTTAGAAGAGATATCACCTCTCCAAGATTTCAGCCACAGGGCTCTTCGGGCTGAGTTGAGTAACGCTGTGGCCCTTGAAGCTATTCTGACGGTCTCAGCTGAGGCATCTGCTAGAAAAGCTGCCGCTCTGTTTAGTGTGGGGATGGTTCTTATTAATTCTTCTCTAGGTGTGTCACTTTCCAGTAATTCCTGAAGCTGGGTTAACCAGATTAGCAAGGTGCAGGCAGAAGCTATGGCCGGATTCAGATTTGCAGCCCCTGCTTCCCAGGCCCTCTTCAAAAGGGCTTCTTTTTTCTTGTCCATGGGGTCACTTAAGGTACCCGCATCGTCAAAGGCCAAGTCAGATTTATTTGTGACTTTTGCCAGAGAGGCATCCACTTTGGGGCATTTGGCCCAGGTTTTGGTGTCCGTCTCTGAAAATGGATATCTGCGCTTGACCTCCACTGGTATAAAGTTTCCTCTCTGGGTCTTCCCACTCTTTTTTGACAATATCGTTAAGAGTTTTTTTTTTTTTTTACAGTACAGGAAATGTTCTAGGTTTCCTGCCCCTTTATACAATTTGTCATGTAGTGTGAGCTCTGCGGCTTTTTGCTCTTTAATACCTAGCGTGTCTGCTATAGCTTTGAGAAGGTTATCCGTGTCTTCTGAAGCCGGATCTTCCACCTCAGAGTCTGAGCAAAGTCCATCCTCCGATTCGGATTGTTCAGATTCGTCCAAATCCTCCTCTTGTTCCTGTCGTTCTGTTCCCTGTTAACTGAAGGAACGAATGTCTCGCTGGTAGATGGGGTACTGGCCTGACTGGCGTTTGCTGTTGCTTCTAACTTCTCAATTGCTGAGCGAATCGGTGCCATGGTGCTCTCTCTTTTTTTTTTTTAAACTGAGCAGATCTTTTAGGTAGCCTTACGACTCTTTGGCCATCATTTTGTCTATGCATTTTTGGCATAGAGGTTTTTTTCCATTCAGGTGAAAACCGGTGGCTGCACGAAGCACGTTTTGTTGCTTTTCGTTTTTCTTTCCTCTGGGGTCCATGCCTAAAATCAAGCACAAAAGGGTCCCCGTGAGGAAGTTAGTTAAAGACTGCCTGTAAAATGGGCAGTTTTTTTCAGTGAGGTTAAGACAAAGGTGACCCTGGAGTATTCTGGCTTACCTTGGAGCTGTCCTGGATGGCAGGATCTGCAGGGCAGGGTGGAGAAGCGTCAGACACTAGGATCCTCTGCTTAGAGGAGCCTTTTTTAACTGCTTCCTGCTTAAGCTCCGCCCCCCAGTTGACCCCATGCAGGTTGGTGGACATACCTGCACATGCCGCTATTGCTTGTGTCCTCCTTCCTAAAAACTTTCATTAGGAAGGGGGATGCTGCTGCTTTTTTTTTTTTAAATCTCGCCTCCCTGAGTGATGTCACTGGAAGTGCCTGCTCTGTCCTCCCTCCAGAAGTCTCCAGACTCCGGGAAAATGGCTGCAGATCGGAAGCTGCGTGACCGGAAGTAATCCCCCCCGGCGACCATCTTGGTACTCTCTGCAGAGCCTCCACGTGGGAAGGAGCCAGCTCTGCTGGGTGAGGTGGTGCAATCGGGTGGAGGTGATCAGGCGGGTGGATAGAAGGTAGGTAGACACTTACCTGTGCAGCACCATCTGTGGGATCCAGTGCAGCCTGTGTCAGGGGCGAGGCTAGGGTCAGATTGAAGCAGCAGCAGGTCCCTCCAGCATGCGGTATGGAAAAAAAAATGCCAGTGCATTTGTTTCAGATTGGGGGGATGATTGCAGACCCCTCTGTAAGGGTGAAATCTCAGGCAGAGCAAGTCTTTGCTCAAATTTGCTGCTCCTGCTCGCCCTCCCAAGGCCCACTGGGCTGCTGGCAGGGGGTCTCCTGCAACTAGCACAGAGACAAGGTAAAATAATAAACGTTTCTTTTGCAGCTCCTGTGGGTCCGGAGGAAACACAAAACAACTGAGGCACGCAGGTAAGACTGAAATTTATAATGGTGAACTTATGTGTTTCAGGGAGGAGCCGCCTATCTCTCGGATGCTGCCCTGGAAGACGATTCGAGAAAACAAACACACACAAGATACTGCTTTATATTATTTTATGAAAAAAAAAAATAATAATTATAAACTTCGTAACAAGCAGAACTGTCAGGTAGAAAAGTACAAACGTGCTATTAACTATACATTGTAACAGGCAACTTGTAAAACAGATTTACAAAAGTTTTAAAATGTGCACTCCAAGAAGTAGAAAATGTACTGTATACATTCCTGATCTTATATTTAATATTACAAAAACCTTTTTTATTTACTGCCAACAGGTAAGGCTTTGTGGAATTTCCTTGTCACTTTACACAGGAAATGCACTTCAGGTTTTGGACCAGTACATTTTGCTCAAAGATAATGCTATTCGAAAGTTCTGAGGAACATGTACAGTATTGTATAATGAAGGCAGTGAGCTCCCCAAATGGACCAACAGTACAGCAAATAATCATAGCATTCAATTTTCCTGAGTGTAATGTGCGATACTTTACAACATTTAGGGCATTAAGCAAAGTTCTTGGGATGATAGCGTCGTTCAAACTGAGCCACATCAAATTTCCTCTTGCATCCTTGATAGTTCATGTAGCGGATTTTGCCAAAAACAGCTCTCTCAGCCCAGGCCCGATCATGAATTCCACAAATAGACCACAAACAGCCTGTAGAAGAAATGTTTTAAATTGTAAAATTATGGTAAGTCATACAACTCAGTCACCGCTTTTAGCAACACTGTGCTGAAAAGGTAATTTTTAAAACAATAAAAAATTCAAGTATTTTTGTATTCCCCTTAAAAAAATTTGACCATTTAAGGATGACACAGGAAGTATTTCAAAATCATAGGAGGTTTGTGGGATCTTAATCTGGTTCTCTCTGTGCTTTAGAAACTGCACTTTAAACTTGATCGAGACATTTCTCCCAACACTCACCGACAAGGTGATTTTCAATGTAGCCATTACCTGCGAGGTGAATATCTGCACTGACTGCTGCAAGGAACACTTTCTGGTTTTGCCAAGAGAGAAGGTCTTTTTGAGATCCAGGACTTTCTTCTTGCCTAAAAGGTAGTTTCTGCCTTTCAACTCAACCAGGACACTGTACTTCCCTCTGTGTGACTCCAGGTCACTGAAAGGAAATTTTCCTTTATTACCTGGATGTGGTTCAGGCTGTGAGACTCTACTACTGCTTTCAAGAAGATGGATTCATACTCTGTCATCCCAGGTGGACTTCAGAAAGGTAATCTAATTTCTCATTCCACCATCTCCAGGTGGCTCAGGCATCATCCAAGCTTATGGTCCCAAAAATCAAATTGTCACCTTTCCCTGTCAAGGCACACTCTACTAGATCTACGAGTGCTTTCTGGCATCAGGCAATGAATGGTTTACCTGATTTTCAAAGCTTCCACTTGTTCTTTAAAAATTTTACCAGATGGACATTTTGGCATTCTCTAATGCCAGCTTTGGATGTAAGATAATTCAGGAGACTTTCTGAGCTGCAGTCAGTTCCCCATTATCTGTAATTTTTTCAGGTCTGTTACCTTTGCTTGTGTTGCCCAGCCATCAGTTGGATGTCCCAAAAGTGAAAGACTTCCCGTGTTCTTCAGAAGACAAAATAGAAAAAATTGGATTTCTGTACTTGCCCTTTTTTTTTGGAGTCCATTGATGTTCCACCCCTCTGTGTCTGTAGACGGCAATATAACCCAGAGATGAAAAACATCCTATATCCCTCAAGAGAAAAAGGATATTACAGGGAGTACTAAAATCCTATCAATACTTTTATTTAAAAGTAGAGTTTCCTTTAATACTCTTTCCTGATGGCTCCATGTCAGCACAGCTGGGTACAGGCTCCAGCCATCCCACACCCACAGGACTTAACTCATCAATTTTTCACTGGCGTCAGCGTTCTTTTTTTCCTCCTATGCACAGGACGTAGGCGTGCCCCTCTACCTGGCTGGCTGGTCTAAAGGGCTGGCCGTCTGTCCATACATATGGATTAAGCTGGACACAAACCCTGGTGTCTCGTCTAAATGACCCATAATCCAGGGAGCCCCACTGCTGGTCCTCGGGGCGGCTTTATCATGACTAACAGCCTTGCCTGGGGTCCGCACGGTCCAAACAAGATGGACAGCGGTCATGGCAAAGTTCTCCCCTATGCACGCGCAACCGCGCTGTGCCAATGTCGACGGTCGGATGACGGAGGTTGTGTGAGCTAAAATGCTTTGTATCCAAATGTATGCTGCATTGCTGGGTATTGTAGTGCTCCCTGCAGCCACTATGCATAGCCTGAGCTCATCCACTGGGGGTACTCTGCATAACAGGTACACAAAGGAATACTTTGTCTGTTTTACACGTGGCAATAATCTGTTGGTGGCTTCTCATGTTTGCTTTACTGTTGTGCCATTATGCCAAACCCCCTCCAAAGACCAGCATTTCCAGAGAAGGTAGAGGAGTCACCTGTGATGTCTCCTGGAGCCAGCCATGGCTTGTTATATAGGATATCCTTTTATTTTTCTGTGTGATCTTTGGTTTCCTCAAAAAAATAAAAGGAGTATGGAGAAACAGGTTTATGTCTACAAAGTCCTTGGTTTGTGTACACTGCAGATGGTTGTAATTTTGTTGCAAATTCCTACCTTTTTGTTGCTATTCTGAAGAAACTTTTTATCATGTCCTGATCCTTTGCAGGACTAGGTTTTAGCTAATTAACCTCCACCTGGTTATCAGGGCTGTAGATGGAATCTTCTGTGTCCCTCTAGCTGTGGTTAACCCCTCAGGGTTTGTTACTAAGCAATCTATTTACTGCATTTAACCTTTTTTCCCCCTTGTCCAGGGTTGCACTGGATTGCGGGAATGAGGCTGTGCAATTCAGCCTTTTCTCCCACTGATCAGTTTTGATTCCGTTCGCTATTTTTAGCGATATCTGTGCAAGTCTCTGTGCGGATGTCAAATATAGGTCGCGGCCCGAAATCGCAAAAGGTAGTACGATACTGCCTTTGTGAAGTTGGTGCGGCGCCGCAAATGCAGCGTTGCACCAATTAGGGCAATGCAATTGCCGCCTATTTGACATGAGATTTGGTGTGTCGGGTCGCATGTCAAAAACACACCAGTGTGATCCGGGGCTATGGGTTGGTTTGATGAGTGGTGCGCAAACCCTGTGGAGAGGTTACCTATTAGTGTTTACCAATCTCAGAGCGAACGCGCTTCAGGCTCTTCAAGAAGACGGGGATGAACAGGACTGTGAATCTTGCTTTGATTAAGCAGCCAGAGATTAGGATGATGATACCTGACAGGTTGTCTTATTTATTAAACAAGTAGCCAATACACTCAAAGGAGTTATTCCCATTTACCCTATGAAGCGTTTAAAATTCTCTGGCAAGGAGCAGTCTCGTAGCTTTCCCAAGCAAACATCCCTCCTCAGGCTCTACAAGAGGAATATGCGGATGGGCATGACAGTATGTATCCTAATGGCTCAAGCAGCCAGGGATGAGGGTGACGCCTAAAAGATTGTCACATCCAATAAACACATTGCCAATACACTCTAAGGAATGATTTTTGCTTACCCTTTGAAAGGGTTATCTGCTGGCAGTAAGAAGCCGCCTAACCATACCAGGTGAAGCAACCCATTTTCCAAACTTCCGGATGGACATGACTGCATACATTCTGCTTTGTTCAAGCAACCAAGGATAAGGATGACGACACCTAACAACAGGTGTCGCATTCATTCAATGTGGTCAATACACAAAGTGTTTTCCACTCACCCTGTGAAGTCTCCAAGCCTTCCCAAGCAAACAATCCAGTTCAGATCCTTCCAAAGAGAAACATACAAATAAGACTGTAGGGATGTTGCCTAGGTCAAGCAACGCAGGATAAAGATGACACCTAACCAGTTGTCACAATTAAGCAGATGGTCAAAACGCTCTAAAGGAATGACTAGATTTGTCTCGTGCGGGGACTGGTCTGTTTGCCAATGTCCGGCCTTCTTTCAGGGCCTTCTCAGGCCAATCAATTCTCTCCTAAACAGAAAGATGAGGACGACCTGTGTCCAGATTGGCAAGGTTGGTGAAATACCTTTTATATAGAAGTGAAGCTTTGGAAGTATTTTATGTACTTCCAGAAGACAACTTGATGTGGAATGGATCAAGTGCTTGTTTGTCAAGATTGGAATATATCATCACAGCAGGATGTCAAAACTATGCCCTTTTGAACAAATAGAGGTCCAGGGGTTGGGATCACACCTCTGGTCAGTATGTGTCCCTTGTAGGATTGGCCATATACATGACCTTACCATCAAAAGACCTTCAAGGACAAATGCGATCACTGCATCTTTTCTTAATCGCAGAAGGTTAAGCCTAAATTTAATAGTGGCCAGTTTGGCTTCCTGCCTCAAGATGAAGGTCTACTGAGTTAAAGAAGACTGAAAACTCAAGAGTCAGTTTCCATGCTCACTCTCACGCCAGAGAGCTTAGCTATTGCGTTTTTCTGGCTGGGAGTCCAGGGAAAACAGGGAAGCCAATGCATAAACCAAGAAGTCAGTTAAACGTCCATGTCAGGATGCTTTCTGTTATTTTGGGATTGTGCCACCCATACATGCCCTAGGGGCACTATGTGGTTCTTTTGTGGACATAGGGACGGCTTTGGTGATTGACACGTGGTCCCCTAAGGAAAGCATTTTGGGCCATATTTGGAGAGCTTTCATCCTTCACTTCTCAGATTGAGCCATAGAAATCGCTTCGCACCAGCAGCTCTGACGACCTGGTGGTGCAGTCAGACACCAGCCAGTGTAGGGGAGCCCTACTTCAGGAACAATGAGCTCAGGACCAATAGTCTTTTGTCAAGGATCCAAGACTCCGTCCTGGAGTTGAGGGCAGCCTTTTCAGGCTCTTAGCCTTCAGTCACCTCATCCAGGGTAAGCCTGTCCTGGGAAAGTTAATCAGCACGACTGTAGCCTACATCTGGAAACAAGGCTCAGTCTCTCACTTCTGAAGTTTTCTCTAATTCTAGAATTCACCCAAGTAAATCCTCCCAGCGATCTGCGACCTATGTGCCTGGTCGGAAGAATCTTCAGGCAAACTACTCGTCCAGGACAAGTCTGGACGACAATGGATGATCCAGGCTACTGCGAGTCTTCCGAGAACTAACCGAGCTTGGTGTTTTTTCTGCCAGAGATAGACCGCTTACATTCCCAGTCGGCACTAAGTTGCTGAAGTTCCATTCCAGGGCCCAGGATCCACAAGCTATCGAAGTGGAGGTGCTGACCGCAGAATGGATCGCCAAGACGGCTTATGCCTTTTTCTGCTGCTCCCTCTGATTCTCAGCTAAGGCTGGGGCGAGGGTAGGTGACAGTTCTTGTACCCGCTGCTCATCCTTATGAGCATCAAGGAGTGACTCCCCCTGCCTGGTAGATCAAAATCTTTTCCAGTCCCATTCATCCAGCACCCGACAGGCTCAGGCTGTTAGCCTGGGTCTGGAGAGGCAGAGGCTAATGGACGTTGAATGCTCTGTGAAGATTTGAATAATCTTACGAGACAAAAGGACAGCGCTAAGCATACTATAATGGAACATGGCATATATGCCCAGTATATTCGCTGATCAAGATTTTACGCTGGACTCTTCAGAAGCCTGCTCCGAATGCCTACAGGCGTGGCTTGACTTGGTTCTTTTTTATTTTTTTTATTTATAAAACTGGGAAGTGGGTCCACATGGGCCACCATGACAATACAAGCAATGGCAGGAATACAGGTATACATAAAAAGGAAAACACGACAGGTTAATAAGGGATAGTCAATGTACATCCGCTGAGGGAACAATATCATACAGGCCTGCATGAGCACCCACCAGTAGGCAAGGTCTACGTGTTACGGACTGTAGTTCTACTATTGATAACACCACATTTTTATGTTTCAAGAGCAAATTCCTGTATCCAGTTGGGTGCCTTAACCCATTCATGGAAGCTAACCTGGGTCACCTTGGCCCCACGGGCCCAGTCCCCATTCTTTTACAGAAAACAAAAAAAATTGTATGAACAAAAAAGAGAAACAGTTCAGATTGCGGGCATTTCCCGAACAGATAAAGGGAGGTACAGTTAGAGGAGAGAGAGAGAGAGAGAGAGAGAGAGAGAGAGAGGAGAGGAGAGAGAGAGAGAGAGAGAGAGAGAGAGAGAGAGAGAGGAGAGAGAGAGAGAGAGAGAGAGAGAGAGAGAGAGAGAGAGAGAGAGAGAGAGAGAGAGAGAGAGAGAGAGAGAGAGAGAGAGAGAGAGAGAGAGAGAGAGAGAGAGAGAGAGATAGCAGAAGAAGAGAAGGGGGGAGTTAATGGGGGATTAGGATTCACAAACATGGACACCGGCATCCACTACGAGGACATGAAGGTCAGCCATTGTGGTGACCCACCGACACTGCTCACTGTGTGAGACTCCCACGAGTTAGATCAAGGCAATTAGGCCAAAGAGATACCACCTCAGAGCCTGACCCTCGCCTGAGTAGGTAAATATATTCCAGAGTTGCCAGGTTTTTGAGAATGTCTCCTGTCTAGTTAGGATAAGGTCCTCCAGTTTAATAATGTCGTCTACTTTTTGTAGCCACATTGCAATGGTCGGCGGGTGTGGTGACTTCCAGCGGAGTGGGATGCAGGCTTTCGCTGCGTCTAACAAGTGGCGAATGACTGCTTTGTTGTAAACGCGTGCGGGGGTGTCATTTGCGTGCAGGAGGAAGAAAGCCGGGTCCTCTGGGACCACGTGGTCTGTGAATTTTTGAGTTATCCGCCTGACCTCCGGAATTTCTGGATTGAGGGCAGGTCCAGAAGACATGTAGCAATGTGCCTCTTTCCGTTTGGCAGCACCAGCACAGGTCTGAAGCTGTTGGGAAGTCTGCTAAGGAGAGCTGGGGTCCTGTACTAACCAGTAAGGATTTTATAGTTGGTCTCTTGTATTTTGGTACATATGGAGGATTTGTGTGTGAATGTGAGAATTTGCGGTTTCTTTTTGGCAGAAAATGTGCAGTGTAGGTCCCGTTCCCATCTAGTAAGGCTCGGAAGCTGGTAATCATACCGTGGTGTAATTAGTAGGTCATGTGTTAGGGACAGGGTATGTGGCAACATGCCTGAGTCAGAGCACAACTCCTCCAGAATCGTGAGGGGTTGGCTTGTGGAAGTAGGTGGAGGGATGGTCCCAAGAAAATGGCAAAGCTGTCCTGCTCTCAGAAAGTCCAGACGGTACCTGCCCGGCGGGTCTGTGAGCTCCAATAAAGTTTTCCACAGTCCCGCGTCACTAAAATGAGAAGCTAGATAAAGGCCCAAATCTCCCAGGGCACAGAATCTCCCATCTCGCACCCCAGGCTCAAAGTGTGGGTTGCCCAGTACTGGATGTAGTGGTGAGGTGTGAGCATAGATTTGTCTGCGTCAGCAACCGTGCGCAAATTTTAATGGTGTTCCCTATCAACGGATGCCGCTCAACATCCTGTTGTAAGGCTGTGTGGCACCAGGGAGCGCGCCGCAGAGGGATTTCGCTCTGTGCCTGCTCCAACCGCGGCCAAAGCTTGGTTGCCCCGTGTCGGCACCAGTCCACAGGTCTGCTTAAATGCGTTGCATGGTAGTAGGTCCGGACATCTGGCAATGCCATACCACTGTATCATTTAGGGAGTGACAGTATCGTTTTATGTATTCTTGGGTGTTTCCCTGCCCATAGGAATGTTTTAAAGGTTGTGTATATCTGTTTGAAGTAGTCCGCCGGGATATGAATTGGGAGGGCTTGCAGAAGGTATAGAAATGTGGGCAGAATTGTCATCTTGAGTATGTTGCACCATCCGAACCAAGAGTGCAGGCCCGTGGTCCATTGAGTCAGCAGTTTGTGGACAGACTTAGGAGGTGGGAAGTTGATTTTTAAAATCTGTGAGAATTTCGGGGGGATACGTGTGCCTAGATACGTCAGGGCCGTATCAGTCCACTTCCAGTGGAAACTGGCCTGCAGGTGGGAAAGTTGCTGGGGGGGGTAAACCGACGCCCATCGCCACTGATTTATTTAAATTAATTTTTAAATTGGACAATTTCCCGTACCGTTCGAATTCTTTCAAGAGGTTGGGGAGAGCGACTGTAGGGTTGGTCAGTGAAAACATCAAATCGTCGGCATACGTCGATACCTTGTACTGCTCTCTATTGACGTCTACACCGGAGATATCCAGGTTCAGCCGTATATGGCTCAAAGGGTTCAAGGGAGAGTGCGAAAAGAAGGGGCGAGAGAGGACAGCCCTGTCTGGTACCGTTGGTAATTGGGAACGAGTCCGATAGTACCCCGTTCGCCCTGACTCTAGCCGTCGGGTTCGAGTAGGCCGCCGAGACCCAGTTTATAATCTTTTCGCCTATGCCAACATGTTTCAAGGTAGCAAACATGAAACGCCAGTTCACCCGATCGAACGCCTTCTCGGCGTCCGTCCCAATGAATACGCATGGTGTCTTAGTAGTGTTGGTGATGTACAATAGGTTCAGGACTTTGGTCGTGTTATCCCTAGCTTCCCTCGTCTGAACAAACCCTACTTGGTCTAAATTAATAAGATCGGGAAGGTACTGTTGCAGTCTAGTGGTGATAATTTTGGCGAAAAGCTTGAGGTCGGTATTCAATAGTGAAATCGGGCGGTAACTACCACATTGGGTCAGGTCCTTGCCGTCTTTTTGGATTACAGATATCTGCGCTAGCAGAGTGGAATCGTGCAGATTTTTACCTGCACCCAGGACATTAAACAGGGACAACATACGTTAGCCTAAGTAGGTAAGGAGGGTCTTGTAGTATGGTGTGGTGAGTCCATCTGGTCCCGGGGCTTTAGCCGATTTGGTGGTTTTCAAAGTGAACTGAATTTCTGATATGGTAATGGATTCTTCTAAAAGTTCCTTTTGTTTCAGTCGGTAGGGTTGGCATGAGGGAGAAAGCCAGATAGTCTGTCGTCGAATTTGGGTCGTTAGACAGTAAGGGTAGATTGTACAGAGTCTGATAAAAGGATTTGAATTCTTGCGAGATGTGTTGGGGCAGCAACACCTTCTGTCCTCCGGGGGAGGTAATGTGCGGTATATAGGACGTTAGAGTCTGTTTTTGAAGGGCCTGTGCCAGCATTCTCCCACATTTAATACTCGATTCGTATACTTTCCACCTGCAAATTTGGAGGGCTGCTTTAGCCTTAAAAGCAATAGGTCAGTGACCTACCTGCGCACAATGTCAAGGTCAGTGTTCAAACGTCCGGACGGTGTCTGTTTATGCTGCGCCTCCAACGTCTGTAATTTATGGAATAAGACTGTCAATTGTTCTGTTCTCTGTCGTTTCAGTCTGGCCCCATGTTTGATGAGAATCCCTCGGACTACGGCTTTATGGGCCTTCCATACCACTTCAGGTTTACTGTCAGTAGTGCAGTTAGTGTCGAAATAGTGTCCTATTTCTTTTACTACATCCGTCAGGACCTCTGTGTCATGTAGCAAGCTTTCATTAAGCCTCCAAGAGCGATTCTGGGATCTCTGGGTATCTGAAATGGCATATGTCAGTGTGATCGGGGCATGGTCAGACCATGTAATTGATTCGATCGTGGGTTTCCTGACTGCCTGCAAGTGTCTGTGGGGGATTAAAAAGTAATCAATTCGTGAATAGGACTGGTGTGGTTTGGAGAAGAACGTATAGTCTCTCTCACCGGGGTGGAAGACACGCCATACGTCAATTAATTGTAAGGAGTGAAACGACGTGGAGATGCGCCTGCGAGTCTCTCGTGAGGTCGAGGACAGTCCAGTGGAGGTGTCCTCTGTCGGCGTCAGTGGGATGTTAAAATCTCCCCCCATAAGTTGTCCCTCTGTAAAGTGTGGAAGTTGGTCCAACAGTCGCTTCAGAAATCTATCCTGATGGTCGTTCGGGGCGTAGAGATTCACAAATGTGACCTGCTCAGCCCCGATCCGACCCTTAAGGAACAAGTGGCGGCCCTCCCCATCTGTCCCGACGTCTGTGGTACCCTAGCGGAGATCAGATTCCTCCCCACGGTTTATCACTTGTCTTACACTAAAGCAAAATCCAGGAGAGTTTCTATTCTATTTTCCAGTATAGGTAGGTTGTTTACCCTAAAATGTGTCTCCTGGAGCAGGACAATGTCAGCATTCATGCGTTTCATCTCATGAAGCAGCATTCTCCTCTTTTCGGGGGTATTTAGCCCCTTGGCATTCAAACATACTACAGTCGGGGCGTGGCCTGGAGAGCAATGGGATAAGACGCATGTAAGGAGAGCTCCGCTTGCCCATACTCCTTACCTACCATCCTGCCTGAATCATGCGTAGTTCCTGCCATCTTCCACACCCGGGGACCTGTCCTGCTCCCCCCGTGGTCTCAGAAGCCTATCAGCCTGGTGGAACGCCGCCGCCATCGCGGAGCTTCCCGGCCACCTGCCTCAGGAGAGACTGCGGCTTCGGCCTAGTCCTTGGTACGGCGGCCATCTTGGTCCCCCCGGCGGCGCTCCTGGACACCTTTGCTGGTCTCTCTGCACACCCTGTGCCCCACAATCTCCTGAATCGGCCTCCGGACTATCGAATTCCGCTACAGAGGTGCCTCATTACTCTGCATCTGCTGTGGGGACGGATCGCGGCCTCAGCCTGATTCCCGGAGCGGCGGCCATCTTGTTACACCCGGAGACGGCCTGGGCAAGTACTACAGGCCTCCCTAACTCCCCTGAGCCCAGATTCCCTGGGATACAGCATAAGGACAGTGCAATTGCCTGCGGGTCGCGTTAGGTCACCCCTGGACGGCGGTGGGAAAGGGGTCGCAGAGGGCTCGGCCTATTTAGCTGCGGCCATCTTGGTATACCTGGGATCCCCCTGACCACCCCTGCAGCATGTCCCCACCAAAAAAGAACTCTGAGGCCGTTGACAAACTGGCCAAATACCGCAGGCTTGATGAGGACCAACAGGCCAGAGATGGCGCTGACGCGTCCCTGGGCGCGGAACACTCTGTGGTGGCTACTAACAAGTTACTGGATGCCATCGCCCTATGCCAGAGTACGCTCACCACCAAAATTGAGGAGGTCAAAATTGATGTGTCCCTTATCCGCCAAGATCTCTCTACCCTCAGGGACCGCGTGACGGAGACGGAGAGCCGTATTAGCAGAGCGGAAGATATCTTGCACCCTCTACAACATACCACCGATGAGGTGCGCCGCCAGCTGCAGCAGGTAAGCGCAAAACAGGACGACATGGAAAACCGCCTTAGGAGATGTAACCTTCGCTTCATCGGTCTTCCTGAGTCTGCTGAGGGCAATGATCCGGCGAGCTTCCTTGAAAACCTCCTGACATCAACCTTCGGCAGAGACGCATTTTCGGTAATGTTCGCGGTGGAGAGAGCCCATCGAATCCCTGCCCGTCCTCCTCCTCAAGGAGCTCCGCCGCGTACCCTGATAGCGAAGTTTCTCAACTTCAGGGACCACGACAAGATCCTCCGCCTGACCAGAGAGAAAGGGAACATCCCCCATACCAACACACATGTGGCCGTCTTCCCGGACTTCTCCAACGAGGTGCAACGGCAGCAGTCCAGATTCCAAGATATTAAACGGCGCCTCCGCGTCCTGCACCTCAAATACGCCATGCTGTACCCTGCAAAGCTTCGTGTGGAATGCGACGGTCAAACCCACTTCTTTGAGGACCCCGAGTTGGCATCCACTTGGATTAATCAGAGAGATCAACGAGACTGAGCAAGCCGCACTGGCTGCAAGCTGTGAGTACTTTTATTTCTCCCCTACTCCCCCCTGTACCGGAAATTCTCTCTGTCCTCATTCTGGTGTTTAGCCCCTCAGCAGCTATATCACTAGTATGTACCCTTCACCGGGACAGGGGGAAGGATCTGAACCCCTTTTTTCCCCCCATGTTTCCTTGGGTCTCGCGGCATGCTCGCCGCCTCTGGGCGACCTAACTGACTTTTGATTCCCCGACCTCCCCACATAGTTAGTCAGGTTGAAAAAAGACACAAGTCCATCCAGTTCAACCATAAAAAAAAAAAAAAAAAAACCATATCGTACAATCCCATATACCCAATTCTATACCCACAGTTGATCCAGAGGAAGGCAAAAAAACCCAGAAGAGCATGATCCAATTTGCTACAGCAGGGGAAAAAATTCCTTCCTGATCCCCCGAGAGGCAATCGGATATTCCCCAGATCAACTTTACCTATAAATGTCGGTACCCAGTTATATTATGTACATTTAAGAAAGAATCCAGGCCCTTCATAAAGCAATCTACTGAGCTGGCCAAAACCACCTCTGCAGGGAGTCTATTCCACATTTTCACAGCTCCTTACTGTGAAAAAACCTTTCCGTATTTGGAGGTGAAATCTCTTTTCCTCTAGACGCAAAGAGTGCCCCCTTGTCCTCTGTGTTGACCGTAAAGTGAATAACTGAACATCAAGTTCACTATATGGACCCCTTATATATTTGTACATGTTGATCATATCCCCCCTTAATCTCCTCTTCTCAAGAGTGAATAAATTCAGTTCCTCTAATCTTTCCTCATAGCTGAGCTCCTCCATCCCTCTTATCAGTTTGGTTGCCCTTCTCTGCACTTTCTCCAGTTCCCCAATATCCTTTTTGAGAACTGGGGCCCAAAACTGAACTGCATATTCCAGATGAGGTCTTACTAATGATTTAAACAGGGGAAACATGATATCTCTCTCTCTCTCTCTGGAGACCATACCTCTCTTAATACAAGAAAAGACTTTGCTCACTTTGGAAACCGCAGCTTGGCATTGCATGCCATTATTGAGCTTATGATCTACCAAAACCCCCAGATCCTTCTCCACTACGGATCCCCCCAGTTGTACTCCCCCTAGTATGTATGATGCATTCATATTCTTAGCCCCCAAGTGCATAACTTTACATTTATCAACATTAAACCTCATCTGCCACAGTCGCCCAATTAGACAGAGCATTGAGGTTGGCTTGTAAATTGGCGACATCCTGTAAGGACGTTATTTCACTGCATAGCTTGGTGTCATCTGCAAAGACAGAAATGTTACTTTTGATCTCAGACCCAATATCATTTATAAACATATTAAAAAGTAAGGGTCCCAGCACTGAACCTTGGGGTACACCACTGATAACCTTGGACCATTCAGAGTAAGAATCATTAACCACTAATCTCTGAATTCTGTCTTTTAGCCAGTTTTCTAATCCTGTAGACTTTACCTTGCACATGAGCCGTGTGTGGGGAACTGTATCGAACGCTTTTGCAAAATCCAAGTACACCACGTCCACAGCCACCCCTCTATCCAAGGTCTTACTTACCTCTTCATAAAAAGAAATCAGGTTTGTTTGACAACTTCTGTCTTTCATGAATCCATGCGGTCTGTTGCTTAAATAGTTTTTTTCCAGCAAGAACTCATCTATGTGGTCTTTTATTAATCTCTCCAGTATTTTCCCAACTATAGAGGTTAAACTAACAGGTCTATAGTTACTTGGTAAAGACTTAATTCCCTTTTTAAATATAGGCACCACATTAGCCCTGCGCCAATCCAGTGGTACTATTCCTGTCATTAAAGAGTCCCTAAAAATTAAATACAATGGCTTTGAAATTACAGAGCTCAATTCTTTTAGGATCCGTGGGTGTATGTCATCTGGTCCAGGTGCTTTATCCACCTTTATTCCATCTAAATATTTCTGGACCATATCACTTTTGAGCCATTGTGGATTTGGGGCTGTGTCACTACCACCCCCATTTTGGACATGAGCTCCCCCATGCTCCTTTGTATACACAGAACTGAAGAAAGTATTTTAATAAATTAGCCTTCTCTTTGTCCCCAGTCACCCACTCTAGATTATTTTGTAAAGGGCCTACATGCTCAGACTTGACCTTTTTACTATTAATATATTTGAATAATTTTTTGGGGTTTGTCCTATCTTTTGCAATCTGTCGTTCATTTTGAATTTTTGCATCCTTGATTTCCTTTTTACATATCCTGTTATATTCTTTGTAACATTTAAATGACACTAGTGTTCCCTCATTTTTATATTTTTTAAAAGCTCTTTTCTTATAGTTTATAGCTTTTTTAACTTTGGCAGTGAGCCACATAGGTTTTATTTTTAGCCTTTTAAACTTATTGCCCATGGGAATATACTTTGCAGTGAGTTCACAAACAGTCTTTTTGAAGAATTCCCATTTCTGTTCTGTGCCCATTGATGCCAATATTCCCTCCCAGTCTAAGTCCTGGAGAGCAGCGCTCATCCTTGGAAAATTTGCTCTCTTGAAATTAAGTGTTATCTTTCCCGTATGTGATTTTTGCTTACAACTAACATCAAAAGAAATAATGTTATGGTCACTGCTACCCAGGTGTTCCTTTTATCTGAATATTAGTAATACGCTCTGCATGGTTTGAGATTACCAGGTCCAACAGAGCATCATTCCTAGTTGGGGTCTCAATAAACTGGACCATAAAATTGTCCTGCAATAGGTTTATAAATTTTTGCCCTTTAACTGTCCCAGCAGTTCCATTACTCCAGTCAATTTCTGGGTAGTTAAAAATCCCCCATTATCATCATCGTCCCAGCCCTTGCAGCCCTTTCCATCTGTGCAAGGAGCTGAGTCTCCAAGTCCTCATTAACATTGGGTGGTCTATAACAAAAACTCCAATGATTCGCTTTGAACTACGCACATCTGTATGCAGTTCCACCCATAATGCTTCAGACTCATCACACTCTCCATCCACCAGGTCCTCTTTCACACTCGCTTTGAGATCACTTCTCACATAGAGACAGACCCCTCCACCTTTCCTTTTTACCCTGTCTTTCCGAAAGAGTGCATAGCCAGGAATATTAATAGCCCAGTCATGTGAGGAATGAAGCCAAGTTTCAGCAATACCGATTACATCATAGCTCTCCTCATGCACCAGAGCTTCCAACTCACCTATTTTGCTTGGCAGACTTCTGGCGTTGGTGAACAGACACTTTAATGCATTAATATATTTTGACCGGTCACATAATATCCTCTTGGGTGTTCCCAGATTGCAACTAGGACTTGCTACTATACTTACCTTGGGTTTATGTGCTTTGGTTACCCTACCACTAATGCCCCTAATACTACCCTCTAGAATATGTTCCCCGCTGACTCTCACTATCTCTGGACCCTCCCCCCGTCGCCTAGTTTAAAAACCCCTCTAACTTTTTGGCCATCCTTATTCCCAGCTGATCTGCACCCTCCTCATTTAGGTGGAGTCCGTCCCTTCTATAGTACTGGTTATCGACTGAGAAGTCGGCCCAGTCCTCCAGGAACCAAAACCCCTCCTTACTACACCAGCTCTTCAGCCACTTGTTCACTTCCCTAATCTCCCTCTGCCTTTCTGGTGTGGCTCAATGTACCGGTAGTATTCCTGAGAATACTACCTTGGAGGTCCTTTTCCTCAATTTAGCTCCCAAGTCCCTAAAATCGTTCTTTAGGACACTCCATCTGCCTCTGACTTTGTCATTGGTGCCAACGTGCACCATGACAGCTGGGTCTTCCCCAGCCCCTCACAGTAATCTGTCCACCAGATCCGTGATGTGCCGAACCCGAGCGCCCGGTAGACAACATACAGTTCGGCGCTTCAGGTCTTTGTTACAGATTGCCCTCTCTGTCCTTCTAAGAATTGAGTCCCCTACCACCAGAATCTGACTTTGCTTTCCCTTCGCTCCCCCCCCCCCACTCTCACTGGAGGAGTTCTTCCCCCGGCAGCTAGGAGAGTTCCTCAGCTCCAGCAGTGCTGGTCCCTGACTGGTTTCACCAATGTCACTCAATGGAGCATACTTATTGGGATGCTCCAGCCCTGGATCGGCCTCCCTGGCACTTCGCCCTCTACCCTTCCTGACTGTCACCCATCTACTATTTTCTAGTGCCTGCACCTCTTTGTCTCCACCCACCTCTGTGCTGGCCCCTGCCATCACCTGCCGGGTACGTATCCAGCTCTCCTTTAGTGTGGAGGGACTTCCCAGTGCTGACAGTTGCTTCCCTAGATTCAGAACCTGGGCTTCCAGGGAAACAATGTGCTTACATTTTGCACAGCAGTAATCGCCCTCGATCAGATGATCAAGGAACGCATACATGCTGCAAGATGTACACCGAGTCGCCTGTGGGAGATACTTGTGGAGAGCAGTCTACCGAATAAGACGATTAATATGACCCTAATCCCCACTCTGGACCTCTTGGGCGCGCTGAACCCCCCCTTAATCCACCAGCCCATACCAGACTACACCGCATAATGACAGACTTTGCCCTTGTCGGCTTCTGTTACTGTTTTAGTCAGAGTTGTGGAGTGTGTAGCATTATCCCTCCCCTGTTTTGGCTAGTTAATTCCCAGCTGTGCTGACATGGAGCAGTCAGGAAAACAGAAAATTTAATTCAAATACTTACCGTAATTTTCCTTTCCTGACCGAGCTCCATGTCAGCACAGAGCCCACCCAGTTAAGTAGTAATAGTTACGAAACGCTGAGGTGAGTGAAAAATTTATATGAGTTAAGTCCTGTGGGCGTGGGGTGAGCGGAGCCTGTACTCAGCTGTGCTGACATGGAGCTCGTCAGGAAAGGAAAAATTACGGTGTGCATTTGAATTCAATTTTCCGTTTTCTACTGCACACCTTATTCAGTTGAATTCGAGCCATAACTCTACTTTTTGTTTTTTACTGCTGTCTCTGCCCCTTTTTGTGCGTTTTTTTTTTTTTTTTTTCCCTCGTCATAACATAAGTGAAAAGAGAAATCTTTAACAGGGACAAAGACAGCTATAAACAATTCTAAAAGTGTGGAAGGATCAGAATCCTGGCCATTGCTCCGCATTGAATAGCTTTCCTCTCATTCTCTGTACAGGCAATGGGTGTTAGAGAAGACAGAAAGTATCTCTTTACCACTTTCTGACCGATGTACGTATACATGCATCCTTGGGAAGTAGTGGGATATCTGGATGATGGCTACAGTCATCACCCAGATACCATTCTTTAGATCTGGCAGTGGACTTTTTAGTAAAAGTGATCAGAGCTGCTAAAAATCCACTCGCTCACTATTACAAACGGCAGAAGGGCCCACTGTTTCCAGACTGTCCCCGTCCCACCGGGGAGCCTGTGTGATAGCAATAAAGTTGATAGAGAAATTGTAGATTATAAAAAAAATTAACCACCCCCACACAAAATGCATATGTAGGTCTTGCACGCATATGTAAATTGTGATCACACCACATGCAAGGTATCACTGAGAGTGCAATAATTCTAGCACCAGACATTCTGTGTAACTAAATTGGTAGCCTGTAGTGTCACCTATGGATAATTTAATGTACCATAGATTGTTGCCGTTCTACAGACAATTTTAAACAGGTGGCATGTTCGGTATCCATTTACTCGGTGCATCATCTTCTATATTTTACAAAAAATTCTGTATTATATTGCGTTTGTGTGCACTAAAATTTATTAAAGTGTATTTAAAAAATGGCTGTGCAAATATTGTGCGACATAATTTTTTATTTTTTTTTGCAAAAAACATTTTATTCCCCAGAGTCTCTGCTTTAAAATATATATAAAAAGTAATAAGTCATTTTCTAGAAAAATAAATAAAATGCAGACTTTTATATGTATGAGAGAAAATGTCAGAATTGGCCTGGGCAGGTAGCGGTTAATGGTGACAGATTGTAAAGCTTGACAGAGACACCAACCCCTTTTGCACATCAAATATAAGGAAAAGTGGGTATGGTAGATATATCTCTATCTCAAATTGGGGTAATTTACAACAAACTTTAGAAAGACTGGCAAAGTACATTCTCACCTACGTATCCATTAGGATCCCGCCCATCCAGTTCATACCGATCATTGAGATAAATGGTAAATTTAAGAGCCTCCTCTGGAGAATTAGTCCACTCAAGGATTTTCTTGGCCCAATACATGCGAAGGAAGCCGTGCATCTTTCCTTCATGAACCATTTGCAACTGTGTTAAAAAAAAACCAAAAAAAAAAAACCACATCATTCAATATACAAGATTTTTTATTCGTGCAACACTGAAACACGACAGGTAGCTGCTAACAGGCACCCAGCTCCCACTTCCTCCCCTGGCGCCGCTTTGAAGCCACAGCCGGGCGCCCACAGTTAGAATGCAGTCGCCGAGGAGCGGGGCTTCGTGCGTCCGCATCGCTGGACTATGGGACAGGTGAGTGTCCGATTATTAAAAAAGTCAGCAGCTACACTTTTTGTAGCTGCTGACTTTTAAATGGGCGGAACTTCGCTTTAATGACTAGGCCATTTTTTGCGATACGGCACTGCGTTACTTTAACTGGCAACTGTGTGGTCGTGCTACGCTGTACCCAAATAAAATTGATGTCCTTTTTTCCCCAGTGACATTATTACAGTAATCAGTGCTAAAAATATGCACTGATCACTGTATAAATGAAACTGGCAGGGAAGGGGTTAACATCAGGGACGCTCAAGGGGTTGTGTTCCCTGGATGTGTTTACTAACTGTTTGGGGACGGTCTGACTGGGACAACACAGATTAGTCTTCTAGCATAGCAGGAAGACAAGATCCTGTGTCATCCTCTGTCAGAACGGAGATTCCCGTTCTGTCTCTGTGGGGAACGATGGCGGGCGGCCCCCGATGGCCAATTGGCATGCGCGCCCACACAGGCTAGTGCCCGAAAACTACGTACTAGTACGTCCTTTTGCGCAGCCAAGATAAGTATAACTGCAGCGGGTGGTTGGAAAGTGGTTACAGGTTTGCTTTTGGTTTAATACTGCTCTAAAGTGATTGTAAAGGCTCGTTTCCCCCCCCCTATAAAAATGTATACTTACCTGCTCTGTTGCAGTGTATTTGCACAGGGCAAACTGGATCCTCCTCTTTTCAGGTCCCTCTTCTGTGATCCTTGCCCCCCCCCCCCCATTCAGTGCCCCCACAGCAAGCAGCTTGCTATATGGGCACCTGAGTCACAGCTCCCTGTGTCCATTCAAATATTGAGTCCCGACCCTTCTCTACCCTGATTGGCTAGCTGACTGATGGACAGCAGCGGGAGCCAATGGCGCTGCTACTGTGTCTCAGCCAATCAGGAGGGAGAATCTCTGACTGCTGAGACACGCATGGACATCGCTGGACAGAGAGGGACCTCAGATAAGTGGGGGGCTGCTGCACAGAGAAGGCATTTTTTTTTCTTAATGCATTATGATAAAAAACCTTTTGCCTTTACACCCCCTTTAAGTTAGCCACAGAGCGCTTTCTGTAATAGAATGTATAAATAACTGACTCCATTTTAAGTAGAAATGAACTTTTCAATATGTGTTTTGACATAATTATATGTCATATAGAAATATGCATTTAAAAAAAACACAGCTCCTCCCTTCTTTCACTTGCATATAAGTCACTGTGGTATTCAGTAAAGGTTAGAGATCTTATGAAGACACTCAAAATCTGTTTCCCTGTATCTGTGTTTATTTGATTTCTCACGGAATTCCGGGGGTCACTGAATGTTATCCTGCATTACCTGAAGTACACCTGGGTGGCGGTATTACCTGCTTCAGATGGTGGCAGCTGTGGCATGAAATAATCACCTTTGGTAAGAAGAATCTTTGTCTTTTAGACAGACTGTTTTCTCTTGCCTCAGCTCTGATTTAAATTTCATCTCAAACTAAATTTATGTAGAAGAGGGATTAGAACCACGCCTTGGTGTATAGGGGATTTTTGGGGAAAATCCGCCTTTGAAAGTACTTCTGAGAAGGTCCAAATTAATAATACAAGTACTGTACAGTCTTTTTTGGCAAGGAGCTGAAATGGTTAATGAGGATTATACTTCGGTGACCCAACATACTTTCGCTTTTTCTTTGTCGCATAGAAGCAATAAGATAATTTGTTGTGTAGATACACTGACTGTAAGGTAGGACAGTCAAAGTGGTCTACAGCATTTTGCATTATGGGTCCAAATCCTTTATCCTTATAGGATAAACGCCTCAGAGTAGGAAGTGTGTGCAGATTAGTATTGCTACACTGGTAACATAACTTATGATTGCTGGTTGGTATTGCTAGATTACTTGCATGTATTGTAGCAGTTTGGGGTTTCTATAATGTTATGCCCAGGTTGGCTTTAAGCGTTTTGGGAACGCTGTAGAAAAGTGTACACACTCATTGGAAGCTTGGTACTCCTGGAAAAAAATAAAAATAAAAAGGTGATCAATCAGGAATTTTTGTCAGAAATAGGGACAAAGTAATTAGAAATCTCCCTTGCTTATAGCCACATATCGTGAGTGGCAAGTACTTTTGTATGTATGTTTATAAATGTTGTTGCTGTGGTACAGATGGGACAAAGGGGTTTTAGCTATGCTATACAAGCCAAGGTTTTAAGAAGGGAAAGTTGTTGTTAGTATAGGGAATTCTCTTCCATCTGCTCAGAGTAATGCCTACATTTTATGTGTTTGTTTGTTGTTGTCTTGGAATCCCAAATTAGAGTAGAAGTTGTTTTTTCTTCTGAATGCAAACGGATTGTTGAGTAATTGATATATATGTCATTTGATCCTGCCAAGTAGGTGAGCGCTGCTAAAGTGGGCAGGTGAGCGGGACAGAGTAGGATACTCATCTGTGTGTGGTGCTTTGAGTGATTCCTCTTATCCAAAGTATTGTTTAGCACAGTACACAGAGGTACATACCCCGCTTGCATAAATCTGCTATTTTGCTTCAAGTGAAAGAGGGGATAAAACCACCGACCATACCTTGGCCACCACTTTTGCGCAAAGCATACTGCTATATTTGCATTCCATATTCAGCGAATCTGAGAGACTTGCTGAGGTAGACAGTGAATGTTAAAGAAGGATTTAATTCAGAAAAGTTATCTATATAGATTAAAAATACATGTTTATTGTTAAAATATTGCAACTATTGTCAGTCTATTCATGAAATGTGTTGGGCACATATTAAGCCCATGCCGAATACATAGTTAATTGGAAACATTAAAAGGGGAATGTGACGGCACTGATAAATTACATGTATGTGCTGGTACCAAATGTTTTTTTTGAGGAATCTGATCAGATACAATTTTTTTTTTTAGAGTAGAACTTAAGACGCACCTCTTCTGAAGGATCAGGACGACACTGAAATGGAAAAAGCGCCTTGAGGCGATTTAGTTTGCATTTGTAGCGCTATACAAGTTTCTCACTCACACTCAGCATTTCAATTTATACATGGGGCATTTTGATTATTTCAGTTAGGCTCTGTTTCCACTATTGCAACCGCGATTTACAATGCGACTTTGCAATGCGATGTCATACAACCGGTGAAAACCATGTGGAGAACAAGTCGCACCGAAGTAGGAACAAAGTAGTGCAGGAACCTTTTTTGGAATCGCACCAATTAAAACAGGGACCATTGAAATACATGGGTTTTGACTTTTTGATGCAACTTCACGTGTCAAGTCGTACAGCAACTCGCAGTAGTTGAAAACGGAGCCTTGGAGTCTGACTTTAAAGGACCGGTTTAAATTGTGTAATTGCCTATCCTTATGTTATTGAAGTTAAAAGGTGTTTTTTTTTTTTCTCTCAGTATCAACAAATGTGCCATCGTTCGGATTTATATAATTGCCCTGGGCTCCGCGGTGTTCAGTAAATGGCATTATAGCTTTGATGTTAAGAAAAAAAAAAAGAAAAAAAAAAAAAAGGGAACTTTTACATTGTATAAAGGACATTGCCTGTTACAAGACAAGGGGATGGTTATTTGTGCAAATGGTTTTAATTGTGTTTAGAGGTATTAACAATGATTGGGGATTTTAAAATGTTTGAATTTTTTTGGGTTAAATAAAAGTTTAGGGCTGGGTTCACACATATGCGGTGCGAATTTGAGCTCTGTTTTCACAGCTAATTGACAAAGTAATTGTACAGCATTTCATATCAGCTTTTGATCAGGATCAGGTCAGGATTGCATCAGTATCAGGTCAGGATTTTATACTGAATGACATGTGCGATTCAGAAGCTTTCCCATAGAAGTCAATGGGCCTGAATTCGCACGCAAGCCGGACCGCACTGCCTAGAAAACTCACACGGTTTTTGGGCAGTGCGGAGTGCGAATGCACCGCAGGTGTGTGAACCAGCCTCATTCAAGGAAGGTATGTATTCCAGGCGCTACGCCAGAGGAATTGTGGTTGGTAAAGAAAAAGGAAGTAACTTAAGGTTTGTGTAATCCTATGCACTAGGGCAAAATCAGAGATATGGATTAAAAAAAAAAAAAAAAAAAAAAAAAAAAAAAAAAAAAAAAAGGTAAAGGTGTTTTAAGGTGTTTAACCACTTAACAACCACCTGCCGACAAATAACGTCGACAAGGTGGTTGCTTAACTCTGGGAGGACGTTATATAACGTCCTCCCAGAATCGCGCTCCCGCGCGCCCCCTGGGGCGCGCACACGGGAAACTCCGTGACCGCCGGGTCCAGAGGACCCGGCGGATCACGAATCGCGGTAAATCGCCGCTGATAGCGGCCGTTTACCACGTGATCGCTCCGTCAAATGACGGAGCAATCACTTGTAAACAGACCGGCGTCATTTGATGACGCCGGTTCCTCCCTCCCCTCTCTGTACCGATCGGTACAGTGTGAGAGGGGAGGGGGAGGGAGCGGATGGCAGCAGCAGCACTGTGGGCTGGATCTGTGACAATTGCAGTCACAGATCCAGCCATCCATCCATCCCTGCTCAGCCATCCCTGTGCTATACCCTGCCAATACCCTGCAATACCCTGGTACAATACCCTGCAATACCCTGGTACAATACCCTGCAATACCCTGGTACAATACTCTGCAATACCCTGCACAATACTCTGCAATACCCTGCACAATACTCTGCAATACCCTGCACAATACTCTGCAATACCCTGCACAATACTCTGCAATACCCTGCACAATACTCTGCAATACCCTGCACAATACTCTGCAATACCCTGTGCAATGCCCGGCAATACTCCGCAATGCCCGGCAATACTCCGCAATGCCCGGCAATACTCCGCAATGCCCGGCAATACTCCGCAATGCCCGGCAATACTCCGCAATGCCCGGCAATACTCCGCAATGCCCGGCAATACTCCGCAATGCCCGGCAATACTCCGCAATGCCCGGCAATACTCCGCAATGCCCGGCAATACTCCGCAATAACCACTTCCCGCCCTCCGGCCGTCATATGACGTCCTTGACTTTGTGCGGGGATATCTGAATGATGGGAGCAGCTACAGGCATCATTCAGATATTAGCTTTTTCAGCCGGCGATTCCCTACACCATAAGAACAATCATAGCGGCTGTTCCGCCGCTTGATCATTCTTACGGGAGGCGAGAGGGGATGTCCCCCCCCGCCGCCCTCCGGTGCTTCTACCGACTCACCGCTACGATCAAAGCCAGGATTGTTGTTTTTTTTTTTTTTTTTCAGGCTTCCCAGCCTAGAGGTGAGATGTGGGGTCTTATTGACACCCCCCCCCCCCCCATATCTCACTGTAAAGAGGACCTGTCATGCCATATTCCTATTACAAGGGATGTTTACGTTCCTTGTAATAGGTATAAAAGTGATCAAAAAAATGTTTAGGGCGGAAAAACATGTCAAACTAAAATAAAGTAAAATGAAGAATAAAATTTTTTTTTTTTTTTAAAGCGCCCCTGTCCCCGTGAGCTCGCATACAGAAGCGAACGCATACGTAAGTCCCGCCCACATATGAAAACGGTTTTCAAACCACACATGTGAGGTATCTCTGCGAACGTTAGAGCGAGAGCAATCATTTTGGCCCTAGACCTCCTCTGTAACTCAAAACATGTAACCAGTAAAAATATTTAAAGCGTCGCCTATGGGGATTTTTTAAGTAGCGAAGTTTGGCGCCATTCCACGAGTGTGTGCAATTTTTAAGGGCGACATGTTAGGTATCTATTTACTCGGCGTAACTTCATCTTTCACATTATGCAAAAACATTGGGCTAACTTTACTGTTTTTTTTTTTTTTTAAGCACAAAACATTTTTTTTCCGTAAAAAACGCGTTAAAAAAATTGCTGCGCAAATATCGTGCGAGATAAAAAGTTGCAACAACCACCATCATATTCTCTAAGGTCTTTGCTAAAAAAACATATATAATGTTTTGGGGTTCTATGTAATTTTCTAGCAAATAAATGATGATTTTTACATGTAGGAGAGAAATGTCAGAATTGGCCTTGGTGCTCCAGAACGCCTGAAGGTGCTCCCTGCATGTTGGGCCTCTGTATGTGGCCACGCTGTGTAAAAGTCTCACACATGTGGTATCGCCATACTCGGGAGTAATAGCAGAATGTGTTTTGGGGTGTAATTTGTGGAATGCATATGCTGTGTGTGAGAAATAACCTGCTAATATGACAATTTTGTGAAAAAAAAAAAAAAAAAGAGAAAAAAAAAAATCTTGATTTTGCAAAGAATTGTGGGAAAAAATGACAACTTCAAAAAACTCACAATGCCTCTTTCTGAATACCTTGGAATGTCTTCTTTCCAAAAAGGGGTCATTTGGGGGGTATTTGTACTTTTCTGGCATGCTAGGGTCTCAAGAATTGAGATAGGCAGTCAGTACTTCAGGTGTGATCAATTTTCAGATATTGGCACCATAGCTTGTGGACTCTATAACTTTCACAAAGACCAAATAATATACACCAATTTGTACTTATTTTTACCAAAGATATGTAGCAGTATAAATTTTGGCCAAAATTTATGAAGAAAAAATAGTAATTTGCAAAATTTTATAACAAACGAAAATAAAATCATTTTTTTACAAAATTTTCAGTCTTTTTTCTCTTATAGCGCAAAAAATAAAAAACCCAACAGTGATTAAATACCACCAAAAGAAAGCTCTATTTGTGTGAAAAAAAGGACAAAAATTTCATATGGGTACAGTGTTGTATGACTGAGTAATTGTCATTCAAAATGTGAGAGCACCGAAAGCTGAAAATTGGTCTGGTTATTAAGGGGGTTTAAGTGCCCAGTGGTCAAGTGGTTAACCACTTCAATACAGGGCTTTTATACACCCTTCCTTACCCGACCAATTTGTAGCTTTCAGCGCTCTCACACTTTGAATGACAATTACTCAGTCATGCTACACTGTACCCAAACCAAATTTTTATCATTTTTTTCTCACAAACAGAGCTTTCTTTTGGTGGTATTTAATCACCGCTAGGTTTTTTATTTTTTGCAATATAAAGCGAAAAAAGTTAGATTTTTTTTAAAAAAAACACTTTTTTTTGTTTTTATTGTAAAATTTTGCAAATAAGTAATTTTTCTTCATAAAATTGGGCCAAAATGTATACTGCTACATATCTTTAGTAAAAATAACCAAAAAAGTGTATATTATTTGGTCTCTGTGAAAGTTATAGAGTCTACAAGCTATGGTGCAAATCATTGAAAAGTTATCACATCTGATCACACCTGATGTACTGAAGGCCTATTTCATTTCTTGAGACCCTAACAAGCCAGGAAAGTACAAATACCCCCCAAATTACCCCTTTTTGGAAAGCAGACATTCCAATGTATTTAGTAAGAGTCATTGTGAGTTTTTTGAAGTTGTACTTTTTTCCCACAATTCTTGGGAATTTTTTTTAATTTTTATTTTTTTGCACAAAATTGTCATAATAACAAGTTATTTCTCTCACACAGCACATGCATACTTGCAATGACACCCCAAAATACATTCTGCTACTCCTCCTGAGTATGGCGATACCAAATGTGTGAGACTTTTACACAGCCTGGCCAAATACAGAGGCCCAACATTGAAATAGCCCCTTTAGGCATTCTAGGAGCATAAATTACACATCTCATTTCTTAACCACCTATTACAGTTTTGAAGACCCTGGAGCACCAGGACAATGGAAACGCCCATAAAATGACCCCATTTTGGAAAGCTAACACCCCAACATATAATCTATGAGGCATAATGAGTCTTTTGAACGGTTCATTTTTTTCCAGAAGTTTTTGGAATATGTGGGAAAAAAATGAAACCGCATTTTTTTTATACAAAGTTGTCCATTTATAAGATATTACCAACACATAGCATGTACATAGCAAAAATGACACCCCAAAATACATTCTGCTACTCCTCCTGAGTATGGCGATACCAAATGTGTGAGACTTTTACACAGCCTGGCCAAATACAGAGGCCCAACATTGAAATAGCACCTTCAGGCATTCTAGGAGCATAAATTACACATCTCATTTCTCAACCACCTATTACAGTTTTGAAGACCCTGGAGCACCAGGACAATGGAAACTCCCATAAAATGACACCATTTTGGAAAGCTAACACCCCAACGTATAATCTATGAGGCATAATGAGTCTTTTGAACGGTTAATTTTTTTCCAGAAGTTTTTGGAATATGTGGGAAAAAAATGAAAACGCATTTTTTTTTATACAAAGTTGTCCATTTATAAGATATTACCAACACATAGCATGTACATAGCAAAAGTGACACCCCAAAATACATTCTGCTACTCCTCCTGAGTATGGCGATACCAAATGTGTGAGACTTTTACACAGCCTGGCCAAATACAGAGGCCTAACATCTAAGTAGCACCATCATGTGTTCTAGGAGCATAAATTACACACATAAAATTCCTGACAACCTATCACATTGTTGAAGGCCCTTCATATTTCTAAAACATAGCATGTACTGTACATACCAATTATAAACCAAAATACATTCTTCTGAGAAAAAGGGTAAAGAAAAGATTACCTGCGGTTTTAGTAGTGCAGTGGTCCAAAGAGGAGAGCATCGGTCCAGGCAGCAGGCAGGAACGTGGACAGCGACAGCAAAACAGGCAGCAGGCAGGAATAGTCAGTACAGGTAGAGATGATGTCAGCACAGCCAAAGCATTGGTCCAGATAGCAGGCAGAGATGTGGTCAGCAGTAGCAAAAGGAACAAAGGATCGTCCATGCAGCAGGCAGGAATACTGTCCATAGTTAGTACATGCAGCAGGCAGAGGTATGGTCAGCACAGCCAGAGTATTTGTCCAGGGAGCAGGCAGGACCATCAAGCTTAGGGCAACGGTCAGGAAAGAATGGGGACAGGGGTAGAGGCTTCTCCCACCCAAATCGCTTTGAAGCCTCCGGACAACCAGACCCTGTTCTGGGAACACAGAAAACCAAAAACTGGTTTTCTGAACTCAGAACACTATTCTGGAGCCCCTCACATATGTGAGACCCCTGTGTAGCAGGGTGAAAGATCAGTCCAAGGGGGCAGGCAAAAACATGGTCAACAGGCCGAGGTCAGTGCAGGTAAAAGGCAGAAATAAACGGTAGGCAGAGGCATAATCCATACAGTCCAGGGTCAGTTCACGTGAAAGGCAGAAACATGGCGGATAAACAATGCAGACGGTAGGCAGAGACATAGTCGAGAAACAGGCCAGGGTCAGTTCACATGGAAGACAATGATATGGTTGGTTGAGGCAGGGAAATATTCAGGACATATTGAAAACGGGGAAATGGCAGTATTAGAAATATGGGCTAATAGTTTTCGAGAGTGTGATATCGCTTGAAGCATTTTCCGATGCAAAGGCCAGGTTGGGAGGGACAGTCGGGACAACGGAAGCTGGTGTCTTTCCTAATTCCTCTTCTGGTGCACACCCGACATTTTTTTTGGCGTCGTCTTCTGGATCGTGATGGTGGAATATGGTCTGAAAAATGGCGCTCATGTAGTCTGCTGACACAATCTGAGTGAATGCTTTCTGGGGGGGATGTTTGTTGGTAGATCAGGGCAGTGACAATGTCTTCAATAAATCTCATGAAGGTGGTGGGTCTATGTGTGGATTTTTGGTAGACTATGAAAGAATTTAACAGGGCCAAATGAAAAAAGTAAATTGCGATTTTTTTATACCAGAAGAGGGATTTTCGGGTTGAAAGATAGGGCTGCAACATTTGATCATTTAAATCCACACCCCCATGAATTTATTGTACTCATTGATGCAGGAAGGCTTGCGAACGGTACTGCGTCTTCTGTGAAGTTCCACCGAGGTGTCATCGTGGATGGTGGACATGATGTACACATCTTTCCTATCCCTCCACTTCACAGCCAACACTTCCTCGTTCCTCAAGCTTGCCGATTCCCCCTTTTGAATGGTTGTGGTGACAAGACGCTGTGGGAAGCCCTTTCTGTTTATTCTTGTTGTACCACACGCCAGAGTTTTTTTTAGGTAGAGGTGGCGGAGAAGGGGCAGGCTGGCATAATAGTTGTCCATATAAATATGATACCCCTTTTGGAGGAGTGGAAATACCAACTCCCAAACAATTTTTCCACTTATTCCCATGTACGATGGACACTCAGGGGGCTCGAGCTGGGAATCTTTGCCTTCGTACATGCGGAATGAGTGCACATAACCAGTGGCGCTTTCACAGAGCTTGTTGAGCTTCAAGCCGTACCTCGCCCGCTTACTGGGGATATATTGCTTGATTCCCAGCCGGCCTGTGAAATGCACCAGGGATTCGTCCACAGAAATGTTTTGGTCAGGGACATAAAGTTCGGCAAACTTCTTGGAAAAAAAATTAAATTAGCGGGCGAATTTTATATAATTTGTCAAAGTTTGGGTGATCTCGGGGGGGGCACTGTGAGTTGTCACTGAAATGCAGTAACCGCATTATAAGTTCGTATCGGGACCTGGACATGGCCGATGTAAAAATTGGCATATGGTGGATGGGTTTCTTCGACCAATACCTATTCATTTCATTTTTTTTGTAAGCCCCGTGTTAAACGTTAGGCCTAAAAACAATCTAAGCTCCACCACTGTTAGGGGTCTCCATTCAAAAGGGCAGGCATAGCTGGAGCTGGGGTTGTTTTCAATGAATTGTTGAGCAAAAAGAGGCAGGGTTTTGGGGTAGAGAATCTCAGTAAAATATGGATGGACACAGAATCGAACCAAAATTTTTGGGAAAGTTTAGGAGAATGAGAATTATGTGGACTTTTCCTTCCCTTTTATGAATTTATTGGACATTCAGATGCCATACAAGAGACTTTTTTTGTGCTTTTCTTTGGGACAATTTTTTTGGCCTAAAGGCTGTCATGCCCTTGCTTTTAAGGACTGTCACGCCTCTTCCCCCTTTGTATTTCATGGACAATTGCTATGCAGCTGAGATTATGTGTTTATTGTTCTCTATTTTTACATGCTTAGGTAGTCCAGGTGAATGTCAGGGGCTTCAGGGTTTGTGATTATCATGTTCATGATAAAAGAGGGGATTGTAATAGAATGTATAAATAACCGACTCCATTTTAAGTAGAAATGAACTTTTCAATATGTGTTTTGACATAATTGGCTTAACTAACAGTTTGCATAGAGAGACACACCCTGCAAGTCATTTGTGGTTAAGCTGATTCATGGGGCAGCCTGATTGTATATGCAAAGTCATCTTTTAGTTCTTGTTAAACTAAATTTAGCAGTTTAAATCATAAGAATATACAAAGTTTGTATAATTTTTAGAGGCATTTAAAACACAGCCCCTTCCTTCTTTCACTTGCATATAAGTCACTGTGGTATTCAGTAAAGGTTAGAGAGCTTATGAACACACTCAAAATCTGTTTCCCTGTGTCTCATTTGATTTCTCACAGAATTCTGGGGGTCACTGAAAGTTATTCTGCATTACCTGAAGTACACCTGGGTGGCGGTATTACCTGCTTCACTTTCCAGATTGAAAGCAATGGCGAGTCTCTGGTGTAACCTAATCTCTGAGGACTCTAAACGAGTACACCATATTGGCTGAGAGAGACACTATCCTGTTGGTAGTGTTGAATGCCACCTTTACTCCTATTCTGTTAGTTACCATGGAAAAATCGCTCTGCCTGGGGAAAAGGACACTCTGGAGCAAGCTTAACAGGAGACACACTGATTCCATAGGGTTGGTGTGACGGCTTGGTACTTTGCACTATTCAAGTCGGGGGATGCCTACACTTTGAATATTAACATGCAACATGTAATACGGGACTCTAAAAAGGATTTACAGATGTTCTTCTGGGACTGTCTTCTCTTTTACAAAACCCCCTTTTCCAGAGGGCAGCTTTCCTTCTGGTCTGTATTTTCCCCTATAATTTTGCTGATATCCCCCCATGGAAAACCATTTGCTGATTTTTGATTTGTCGCCTGTGCTCCCACAATACATTTAAAGGGTAAGTCCTGTCTGAGCTTGTTTGGCTAGGCTTCTTCTAGGAGTCACAGGAGTGCAATTTGTTTTGCACTCCTGTGACCCATTTTCAGCAGAGCGGTCTGAAGTCCACTCTCTGCTGACATCACAGGAATCAGTCCAGGCACCGCGTAATCACGACAATAAAGTCTGGATCTGCCAGGTGCCTGTCTCAGCCTCGCAGCGAGCTGCTGAGAGCCTGAGATGGCTGCTCCCCGCCTCTCCACAGCTCAGCACTCCAGTGAGCATGGAGGAGCAGAGAGGAGAGCTGCTGACTGACAGGCAGCAGCTCTCTGCTCGGGGAGCTGTGAGAACTGAGCAATCAGCGGTGTTTGATGGCTCCGTTCTCAGTGCAGAGACGCCGGGGGACATATGCAGCATCGGTCCGATGCTACATCCACCCTGGTAAGTTAGATGGGTTAAAAGAGAGAGAGAGGAGAAAAAAAAAAAACACACAAAAACAAAAAGAAGCCATATTACGGCGAAAGATGTAGAGTGAGCTGGAATAACTGCATGTCATCTGTAAAGAGTTTTTTTAATCAAAGCATTTGGGTGTGGTGTGATTCTCAGGCACTCAGCCATTTTTGCAATTCTACCATGGAAAGGGTTAGGCCCCTTTCACATGGGCAGCTGTTCTGCCGCAGTTAAAAGCATGTTTTGTTATTTTGAAATTCAGAGAATCCAGGCACAGCGTTCACTTGCAGTTGTACATTGCGACTAGCTGCGTTTATGTGCGGCTGCATTGGAACATTCTTGCCCTTTCCGATGTGCTTCCTGTTCTTCTTTCCTTGTTGCCGCTGCTATCTGCAGGTGAAATAGTACACTGCGATTATCTGCAGTTATGTGCAGATAGCAGTAATAAATCGTTCTTGGACGCAGTCAAATTTATTTTTTCTAACCGCACCAAACCTCATGTAACGAAACCGTTGCTAAACGCAGTGTGTGAATGGGAACATAAGAAAGCATTGTCCGAGTTTAGCTGTGGTAGATAACTTGATCTATCCGCAGCTAAAAGCTGAATTCTACCAGCCCGTGTGAAAGAGGCCTCAACATGCTGATGATTTTTATGCCGTGTCATTAGCCGACTGTACAGCATACACTCTGCTCTTACCAACCTTTTCCTACAGCATGAGGTAGCTTCTTTCCACCACTGCACCTATCTGCAAGCAACATTCTGTTCACATTTCGACAAATCCTTGCTGCCGCCTCTGTTGACCAGGTATTCCTGCAGCATCCCTTCTAAAGAATGACAATGATAGAGGAGTGAATTGACTCCCTCTTTTGCTTCAAGCAGGGAAAAGTTCTTCTACAGTCAAGCTAGATATTATGGGCCAACTTGCAAATATGGTTGCGGACTCTGGACGCTGTAGCTGAGTAGCTCCAAGTCTTCTCCTACAGATTGACATTTCTACAGCTTTAACAGCCTCCGAGCCTTCTGCTGGGGGAGTGCTCTCTGACAGTCTCACAAATCTGTAATTGATTTTTCTATTAGAAAAAAAAAAAGGGAAAGAATGTGATTGGCCCTTTACCTCGATCTCTGATCAGTTTTGCCTGAATGACACAGGGATCACAGAGCATGCCTGATGGGGAGGCATGTCTAGGGAGGACGTCCATGAATGCTCTCCCAGGCCAACAGAGCCACGCTGTAGCTGTCTTTCAGCTATGGTACAGTTTTGAAGTGGTTAAAGTAGAAGTCCACTCAAATACTACCTGTACTTAAACCTGCTCCAACCCCCCCCCCCCCCCCATTCAGCTGGGTTAAATGAGTACTCTTACCACCAATGCTGGCGCTGGGAGACTATCATGTGACCAGACTGGAGCACCCTCAGAATAGTTAATACACACACTTTTTACAGGGTAGTTACAATAGGCTTAGAATGGTGATAGGAGCAGGTCTGCTGTACAGTCGGGCTAATGACACGGCATAAAAATCATCAGCATGTTAAGGCCTCTTTCACACGGGCTGATAGAATTCAGCTTTTAGTTGTGGATAGATCAAGTTATCTACCACAGCTAAACTCAGACAATGCTTTCCTATGTCCCCATTCACACACTGCATTTAGCAACAGTTTAGTTAGTATCTGACTAGATTTCCACTTTAAGGATCTCATTGATAAAAACTTGGGAGCCTTTTCCAAATCCATATTTTCACTATATGGCCCTGCCATGTAAGGTGCTATAGCTATAATGTAATAGGGGACTTGACTCAGGATCCAGCTACAGTCCTTACTGACTCTAGTTTTAAAAGCACCTAGAGCTTTTGCTTTTAGCCTTAAAATACTGTGTTAACAGTCTAGGTAATATTATTTGTCTTATCTCGCAAACAAATCTCCTGTCTGTCAAAATAGAGATTTTTGTGGGCAAAGTTGCAGTCTACTTTTTGATGGTGAACATCTATTTGATGCTTTGTTGATAATTTCATAAGGGCATCACTGGTGATAAGAGTACTCATTTACCCCAGCCCAAGCCTTAATCCAGCAAAAAAATATGTTCCTGTCTCTGCAGCCATTATTTGGCCAAACGCTTTGTACAGGATATCACTCATGTAACCCCTCCTGTACAGCCTTCTGTGATCCAGTGAGATCTCAATTTGGTTGTCAGCTCTTCAAAGACCACCCTTTGATTCAATGGAGGACATTCCCTTTTCCAAATTGCACTCACAAGACTAGGGATGAGCCAAACACCCCCCCCCCCCCCCCCGATTCGGTTTGCACAAGAACCTGCGAACGGACCGAAAGTTCGCACGAACTTTAGAACCCTATTAAATACAATGGACTCGAACGTTCAAAATCAAAAAAGTGCTAATTATAATGGCTAATATGCAAGTTATTATCCTAAAAAGGGTTTGGGGGCCCGGGTCCTGCCCCAGGGGACATGTATCAATGCAAAAAAAAAAAGCTAACGTTTTTCGAGAGCAGTTATTTTAATGATGCTTAAAGTGAAAAAAAAAAAAAAGTGAAATATTCCTTTAAATATCGTACCTGGGGGGTGTCTAAAGTATGCCTGTGAAGTGGCATGTGTTTCCAGTGTTTAGAACTGTCCCTGCACAAAATGAAATTTCGAAAGGAAAAAAAAAGTCATTTAAAACGGCTTGCGGCTTTAATGTAATGTCTGGTCCCGGCCATATGGATGAAAATCATTGAGAAAAATGGCATGGCATGGGTACCACCCCCCCCCCCCCACCAGCCCCTTTGGGTCTTGTATGGATATTACGGGGAATCCCACACCCAAATTAAAAAAAAGGCCCTATATACTCTGAACAGCAGTATACAGGCGGTTCAAACAAGACAGGCACTGTAGGTTTGTTCTTAAATAGAATCTGTTTGTAATTTGGAACAGGTACATTGTTGAAGTGTAGCTCCAGCCCAAAAAAATCTATTTTTAAGCTTTTTGGAAAACATAGGGAAGGGTCATCACCCCTGTAACATTTGTTTTGCTGTCTGTGCACCTGTTCATAAGATTTCACCTCAATTTCCGTCCCAATGACAAATGTTTTTTGAAAATTTGGGTTTTTTATTGAAACAAGGATTGGTGATAAAGCATCAGTGGAGAGGAGACACTTTTTTCCCCATATTAACTCTTACAGGAGAGAATTTCCCTTCCTTGGGGTATATTTCCTCTCACTTCCTGTTGTCTCCTTCCGTTTGCAAGTAGGAGTCGTTTGTAAGTTGGATGTTTGAAAGTAGGGGCCTGCCATATATACTCTGCAGAAATTTGGCCCTTAGGTCTTGGTGTTGCCACAACACTAAGCCCTCACAGCTACTCATGGTGGGCGCTGGAACGCTCTGCTGTTAACCATTATATCAAGAATTGTAATTACATAACATTATTGAACAGTGGTAGGAAAAATTGGGCCTTTGGTGGTGGTGCTGGTGCTACAACACTAAGTCCTCACAGTTACTATTGGTGGGCGCAGGAATGGGCCCCTGCTGTGAATTATTAGATCAAGAATTGTAATTACATGCCCCTGTTGAACAGGGGCAGAAAATTGGGCCTTTAGGCACTGGTGCCACAACACTGCAACCCCTCACAGATACTGTAGTTGGAGCACAGCTGCAAAGCATTGCATCAAAAATTGCAAATACACGCCCCTGTTAAACAGGGGCTGAAAAATTGGGCCTTAGCCACTGGTGGCAGTGCCCAGAACCAAAAATGTTCTTTCAAGTTATCAGAATGATCATTGAGGAGGAAGAAGATATGCTGAGTGACTAACAGGATAGTTACTCAGCATCAGCATAGGCAGTCTTGAAGGGATCCGACATGTCCCAAAAAATTATTCGGTTACATCAGCATCAGGTGCTTGGTAGCTGGTGGTAATCCAAGACTGATTCATTTTTATGAAGGTCAGTCAATCGAGTCGGTGGACAGGCGCACCCTGTGATCGGTTTCAAAAACCTCCAGCAGCACTGAATGTGCATTCCAAAAGAACGCTGGATGCAGGACAGGCCAGTACCTCAATTACATACTGTGCAAGCTCTGGCAAGTGACCCATCCTCAAGACCCAGTAACCCAGAGGATTTTCGGTGGGAAGGGTGTCCAAGTCTGATCTTGCCCCTAGGTATTCCTGCACCATGTAAACCAGACGCTGGCGATGGTTGCTGGAAGCGATCATACCTTGGGGCTGCGTACTAAAAAATTGTCTGAACGCATCGGTCAGACGGCCTCCTTCTCCACCGCTCCTTCTTTGACTGACCGGAGCCTCAGCAACACGTTGTCCAGGACCAGGAATTTGTAACCTCCCAGTCTCTGGGAACGCGTTGCACAGATCTTTCTGCAAGGCCTCCCGAAGATGCTTCATCCTCTGCAATGGCAAGATAAGGTCCGCAACCTTACCCTTGTAACGTGGATCAAGGAAGGTTGCCAGCCAGTAATGATCCCTCTCCTTGATCGCACGAATACGAGGATCCTTCCGCAGGCTTTGCAGTATCAGGGAGGCCATGCAGCGCAGGTTTGCTGAGGCATTCGGTGCGGAGTCCTCTGTGTCACTGAGGACGACATGATCCGCAGCCACCTCCTCCCAGCCACGTACAAGTCCATGGGTGTCTTGGGACTGTAATTGATCCCTTGAAGGCTGCTGCTGAGTGCTAGGCTCCACCTCCATGCTGACACAATCCTCCTCCTCCATGTCCTCTTCCAATGTGTGATAGCCGGGCCAGCAGGAACATTGTCTGGATAAAGGGGGCCTTGAGAGGCAAGGAAGTCCTCTTCCTGCCTCAAGTGCCCCGTCCATTATTCCACGCAGCGTGTGCTCCAACAGGTGGACAAGAGGGACAGTGTCACTGATGCATGTACTGTCACTGCTCACCATTCTCATGGCCTCCTCAAATGGTGCCAGGACAGTGCATGCTGATCATGGAAAGCAAAAGGGGAAAAACTGCACTAAGAGCAATGTATAGAGGAACCCACAATGATTGGATTGAGTGGGGGGGGGGGGGAAGCAGCAAACCTGTGAACAAAAACAGTGTAAAGCAATAAGAAAAAATATGGTTGCGAACCCTAATAAGATTGTCCCAACTAAAATAAATTAGTACAAAAACATAGTAGACAATAACATAAAATAATAGTGCAATAGTGAACGATGATACAGTTGTCCTTAAGTGAATAGTAGTGACTGGACGCTCAATATGGAAAAAAAGAGCGATACTAAAGATATGAAATAAGTCCAAAACTTGATGAAATGAACACTAGACAAGGGTTACAGTCTTTGGAAGTGATCCAACCATGCATTCATACGGTAACACAAATTTGGAAATATGCACCCGTGCAACATAAAAAGTCTGTAGTGAAGAAAATTTTTCGTGAAGAAATCTTCTCATTAGCAGGAAGCCAAGAAATCCACCAAGTGAGATAAGGTAATGCCTGCTTACCAGAACTCCAGGACCCCCCCACTACAGTGGATCACAAGAAGCTTTAGATAGATGTGGATAATCCAGATGGCGTCAGATTGGATCCAGCCCCAAAACAGTGTATGACACTATTGCACTATTATTTTATGATATTGTCTACTATGTTTTTGTACCAATTTTAGTTGTGACAATCTTATTAGGGTTAGCGCAACCATATTTTTTCTTATCCCTGATCATGGTCCACTGGCGAGGGAAAAAAATCCAAGCTCCCCTGACCCTGTCCTGGTGCCATATTGCAACAGATACTCATTGATGGCCGTCTGCTGCGTGTGCAGCCGCTGCAGCATGGCCAACGTAGCGTTCCACCTGGTGGGCATGTCACAGATTAGGCGGTTCTTGGGCAGGTTGTAATCCTTTTGCAGGTCAGCCAGCCAAGAATTATATGACCGGCGGAAATGCCCACAGAGTTTCCTGGCCTGCTTCAGTACCTCCTGTAAGCCCGGGTACCTGCCCAAGAACCGCTGCACCACCAAGTTAAGGACGTGAGCCAAACAGGGCACATGGGTCAGTTGTCCCTGTCGGAGGGTGGAGAGGTTGGTGCCATTGTCGGAAAACACCATTCCTGGCTTAAGCTGGCGTGGCGTCAACCACCTCTGAGCCTGCCCCCTGCAGAGCTGACAGAATCTCTGCCCCAGTGTGGCTCCTGTCCCCCAAGCACACCAGCTCAAGCACCGCATGGCATCTTTGCCTGCGTACTTGCATAGCCCCTTGAACGTCTACGGAGTGCCGCTGGTTCCGAGGACGAAGCACAGGAAGAGGCCATGGACGAAGAGGAGGGGGTGGAAGAGAGAGGTGTGTCAGAATCACCAGTAGTAGCATTTTGGAGGCGTGGTGGCGGAACAACGTCCAACGCTACTGCACCTTGTCCTGCATCCTTCCCAGCTGCCAGCAGAGTCACCCAATGCGCCATGAAAGATAGGCAACGTCCCTGTCCATGCCTGCTGGACCATGAGACAACAGTAATATGCACCTTACCGCTGACCGCCCTGTCCAGCGAGGCCAAGACATTGCCTTACACATTTCTTTTCAGTCGTCCCACATACATAAGGTTACAAGGACATTGCAACACATACACAACATGCGTGGTGTTGCATGTAATAAATACAGAAATGCTGCAAGTTTTGTTGTTGCCTGAGGATACAAACTGGGACAAACTTCTAATGGGGTTGTTGACAACTAAACAGGAGCTGCATTCCCTGCATGGGTAGAAGCCAGTAAGTTGCCAACACATGCTTTTCCTCACTGGGGGATCCAAAATCTTCTGTACCACTTTATCTCCATAATTGGGTGCCTTCCAGTAAATAAAACGGGGGTAATGACGTTAACGCTTGTTGCAACACTCTGTCTAGACATAAGACATGCCAATGCCGTGTATGAAAATTGGATATAAACCCCCATTCCTGCCTGCAATTGGCAGGTCGGACTCTGTCAGTAAGACACAAGACCCTTGGGGTTTCTACCAATTCTTCTACAATTTTATCAATGTATACTTCATTATACCCCTTCTGAATAAATCTCTCCTTAACTTTAGACTGAATAATGAAATCCTCATCTGTGATGCAATTACGTTTCACTCTCATCAACTGACCTTTAGGCATATTCTTTAACCAGTTTGGATAGTGTCCACTGGTCAGTGGTAAATAACCATTTCTATCAGTTGGTTTGAAATAGATGGTAGCGACTAATGATGTCCCTTGTATTTTCACATCTACATCCAGGAAGCGAATATGTTCATTACTGAACTCATATTCTAATCTGATGTTGTTCTGGTTATTGTTTAATTCTTTCAAGAATTCGTGTAAGGACAATTCATCACCGTTCCAGATAAAGAACAGATCATCAATGAATCTCCTGTAAAAAATAGGAGACCAGCTTTCTTATTTGCAAACACAGACTTATCTTCCCACTCCCCCATGAAAAGATTGGCAATGCTAGGTGCGAATCTTGCCCCCATCGCCACACCGGTTCGCTGGGAGTAATAACCGTGGTTATACCAAAAGTAGTTATGGGCCAAGCAAAAGTCCAATGCTTGACCCAAAAATACCTTCTGTTCATGGGGGAGATCATCCCGTTGACTTAGTGCCCAGTTCAATGCCAACAGGGCATCATCGTGTTTGATGACAGTATATAGTGACGACACATCTGCCGTCACCAGATATATGTTAGTCTTCCCTGTTAGATCAATTTCATTAATCAATTGCAAAAAAACTTAGTGTCTTTTAAATAGGCTTTAGTTTTCAACACACTTGCCTGGAGAAAAGTATCCAAGTATTGGCCTAATCTAGCTGTGACAGAGCCTATGCTATTAACAATCGGTCGGGCTGGAGGTCTGACCGAGTTTTTATGCACTTTTGGAAGTGTATAAATAGTCGGGACTCTGTAAAAACTAGGGGAAAGATATTTATGTTCCTTCTTATTTAGGACCCTTTTGTACCTTACCATTACCACTAATTTTTGAAAATTTTCACGATAGGCAATAGTGGGGTTATTCTTTAACTTCATATAGGTGGTATCATCAGACAACATATTGGCCAGTTGGGTGTCATAGTAGGATTTATTCAATATGACAACCCCATCTCCTTTATCTGCTGGACGTATAACTATTTGTTTCCTTTCTTGTAGCAGCTCTATAGCTTCTTGGATATGCAAAGGGTTAATATTCTTTTTAATAACCACTTTCTCTAGATCTTTCAAAACTAAATTTTTGAAAACTTCCACATGTTGATTAGCGGAGTTGAGGATTAAACAGGGACATATTTTTTAAACTACTGTCTATCCCTATAAATACTGGAATTAGCAGGATAACTACTACTCGGCCCACTATTCAGAAAATATTTAAATATTTAATTTCCGAATATATTTGTGGATATCCATATATAGGTCAAACTTATTGAGATATTTTTTGGGGCACATTTGAGACCTAAAAATGTAAAAATATTAAATTCTTTATGAGTGAGTTCTGTGGAGCTGAGGTTACATATTCCAGTTATTCCATTGTTTTTTTGCTGTTTATATTGGACCCGCCTGCCTGCCCTACATCCCCTCCTTCCCTTGTTTGTGGTTCCGGAGGGTATGGATAATAATTCAATTTTTGTTGGGGTCTCCACCATCCCTGATAATTCTAGGGTGGATATGGGTTCCCGGGAGGTCTCCCTCTGTATGGGTGGTTCCCTGTGTCCCTTGGTTCCTCTCTTGCCCCGTCCTAAAAAAAGACTGCCGTGCCCATATTGGCCTGCTCGTCATTATATGACAAAGGGCCAAATCTGTTAGTGGTCACAGGGTACTGGTAATCATTATAGGGTATGTCACCCCTGTTATTTTGACCCCCTCTAGGTTTAGGATGGCCTTGTCCTCCTCTACCATTATAGGGTTGTGGTGTGGAAATACGTGTAGGATTACGCGGAGTTCTTGGTGCCTAAGTACTCTTGCCTTCCTGTACTTGATAGAGTACTACCTGGATTTGGGTCAGCTATAGTTTCTATTACAGGTGCAACTTTACTCTGCCATATATAAGCTAACACCCCAACGTATAATCTATGAGGCATAATGAGTCTTTTGAACGGTTCATTTTTTTCCAGAAGTTTTTGGAATATGTGGGAAAAAAATGAAACCGCATTTTTTTTATACAAAGTTGTCCATTTATAAGATATTACCAACACATAGCATGTACATAGCAAAAATGACACCCCAAAATACATTCTGCTACTCCTCCTGAGTATGGCGATACCAAATGTGTGAGACTTTTACACAGCCTGGCCAAATACAGAGGCCCAACATTGAAATAGCACCTTCAGGCATTCTAGGAGCATAAATTACACATCTCATTTCTCAACCACCTATTACAGTTTTGAAGACCCTGGAGCACCAGGACAATGGAAACTCCCATAAAATGACACCATTTTGGAAAGCTAACACCCCAACGTATAATCTATGAGGCATAATGAGTCTTTTGAACGGTTAATTTTTTTCCAGAAGTTTTTGGAATATGTGGGAAAAAAATGAAAACGCATTTTTTTTTATACAAAGTTGTCCATTTATAAGATATTACCAACACATAGCATGTACATAGCAAAAGTGACACCCCAAAATACATTCTGCTACTCCTCCTGAGTATGGCGATACCAAATGTGTGAGACTTTTACACAGCCTGGCCAAATACAGAGGCCTAACATCTAAGTAGCACCATCATGTGTTCTAGGAGCATAAATTACACACATAAAATTCCTGACAACCTATCACATTGTTGAAGGCCCTTCATATTTCTAAAACATAGCATGTACTGTACATACCAATTATAAACCAAAATACATTCTTCTGAGAAAAAGGGTAAAGAAAAGATTACCTGCGGTTTTAGTAGTGCAGTGGTCCAAAGAGGAGAGCATCGGTCCAGGCAGCAGGCAGGAACGTGGACAGCGACAGCAAAACAGGCAGCAGGCAGGAATAGTCAGTACAGGTAGAGATGATGTCAGCACAGCCAAAGCATTGGTCCAGATAGCAGGCAGAGATGTGGTCAGCAGTAGCAAAAGGAACAAAGGATCGTCCATGCAGCAGGCAGGAATACTGTCCATAGTTAGTACATGCAGCAGGCAGAGGTATGGTCAGCACAGCCAGAGTATTTGTCCAGGGAGCAGGCAGGACCATCAAGCTTAGGGCAACGGTCAGGAAAGAATGGGGACAGGGGTAGAGGCTTCTCCCACCCAAATCGCTTTGAAGCCTCCGGACAACCAGACCCTGTTCTGGGAACACAGAAAACCAAAAACTGGTTTTCTGAACTCAGAACACTATTCTGGAGCCCCTCACATATGTGAGACCCCTGTGTAGCAGGGTGAAAGATCAGTCCAAGGGGGCAGGCAAAAACATGGTCAACAGGCCGAGGTCAGTGCAGGTAAAAGGCAGAAATAAACGGTAGGCAGAGGCATAATCCATACAGTCCAGGGTCAGTTCACGTGAAAGGCAGAAACATGGCGGATAAACAATGCAGACGGTAGGCAGAGACATAGTCGAGAAACAGGCCAGGGTCAGTTCACATGGAAGACAATGATATGGTTGGTTGAGGCAGGGAAATATTCAGGACATATTGAAAACGGGGAAATGGCAGTATTAGAAATATGGGCTAATAGTTTTCGAGAGTGTGATATCGCTTGAAGCATTTTCCGATGCAAAGGCCAGGTTGGGAGGGACAGTCGGGACAACGGAAGCTGGTGTCTTTCCTAATTCCTCTTCTGGTGCACACCCGACATTTTTTTTGGCGTCGTCTTCTGGATCGTGATGGTGGAATATGGTCTGAAAAATGGCGCTCATGTAGTCTGCTGACACAATCTGAGTGAATGCTTTCTGGGGGGGATGTTTGTTGGTAGATCAGGGCAGTGACAATGTCTTCAATAAATCTCATGAAGGTGGTGGGTCTATGTGTGGATTTTTGGTAGACTATGAAAGAATTTAACAGGGCCAAATGAAAAAAGTAAATTGCGATTTTTTTATACCAGAAGAGGGATTTTCGGGTTGAAAGATAGGGCTGCAACATTTGATCATTTAAATCCACACCCCCATGAATTTATTGTACTCATTGATGCAGGAAGGCTTGCGAACGGTACTGCGTCTTCTGTGAAGTTCCACCGAGGTGTCATCGTGGATGGTGGACATGATGTACACATCTTTCCTATCCCTCCACTTCACAGCCAACACTTCCTCGTTCCTCAAGCTTGCCGATTCCCCCTTTTGAATGGTTGTGGTGACAAGACGCTGTGGGAAGCCCTTTCTGTTTATTCTTGTTGTACCACACGCCAGAGTTTTTTTTAGGTAGAGGTGGCGGAGAAGGGGCAGGCTGGCATAATAGTTGTCCATATAAATATGATACCCCTTTTGGAGGAGTGGAAATACCAACTCCCAAACAATTTTTCCACTTATTCCCATGTACGATGGACACTCAGGGGGCTCGAGCTGGGAATCTTTGCCTTCGTACATGCGGAATGAGTGCACATAACCAGTGGCGCTTTCACAGAGCTTGTTGAGCTTCAAGCCGTACCTCGCCCGCTTACTGGGGATATATTGCTTGATTCCCAGCCGGCCTGTGAAATGCACCAGGGATTCGTCCACAGAAATGTTTTGGTCAGGGACATAAAGTTCGGCAAACTTCTTGGAAAAAAAATTAAATTAGCGGGCGAATTTTATATAATTTGTCAAAGTTTGGGTGATCTCGGGGGGGGCACTGTGAGTTGTCACTGAAATGCAGTAACCGCATTATAAGTTCGTATCGGGACCTGGACATGGCCGATGTAAAAATTGGCATATGGTGGATGGGTTTCTTCGACCAATACCTATTCATTTCATTTTTTTTGTAAGCCCCGTGTTAAACGTTAGGCCTAAAAACAATCTAAGCTCCACCACTGTTAGGGGTCTCCATTCAAAAGGGCAGGCATAGCTGGAGCTGGGGTTGTTTTCAATGAATTGTTGAGCAAAAAGAGGCAGGGTTTTGGGGTAGAGAATCTCAGTAAAATATGGATGGACACAGAATCGAACCAAAATTTTTGGGAAAGTTTAGGAGAATGAGAATTATGTGGACTTTTCCTTCCCTTTTATGAATTTATTGGACATTCAGATGCCATACAAGAGACTTTTTTTGTGCTTTTCTTTGGGACAATTTTTTTGGCCTAAAGGCTGTCATGCCCTTGCTTTTAAGGACTGTCACGCCTCTTCCCCCTTTGTATTTCATGGACAATTGCTATGCAGCTGAGATTATGTGTTTATTGTTCTCTATTTTTACATGCTTAGGTAGTCCAGGTGAATGTCAGGGGCTTCAGGGTTTGTGATTATCATGTTCATGATAAAAGAGGGGATTGTAATAGAATGTATAAATAACCGACTCCATTTTAAGTAGAAATGAACTTTTCAATATGTGTTTTGACATAATTGGCTTAACTAACAGTTTGCATAGAGAGACACACCCTGCAAGTCATTTGTGGTTAAGCTGATTCATGGGGCAGCCTGATTGTATATGCAAAGTCATCTTTTAGTTCTTGTTAAACTAAATTTAGCAGTTTAAATCATAAGAATATACAAAGTTTGTATAATTTTTAGAGGCATTTAAAACACAGCCCCTTCCTTCTTTCACTTGCATATAAGTCACTGTGGTATTCAGTAAAGGTTAGAGAGCTTATGAACACACTCAAAATCTGTTTCCCTGTGTCTCATTTGATTTCTCACAGAATTCTGGGGGTCACTGAAAGTTATTCTGCATTACCTGAAGTACACCTGGGTGGCGGTATTACCTGCTTCACTTTCCAGATTGAAAGCAATGGCGAGTCTCTGGTGTAACCTAATCTCTGAGGACTCTAAACGAGTACACCATATTGGCTGAGAGAGACACTATCCTGTTGGTAGTGTTGAATGCCACCTTTACTCCTATTCTGTTAGTTACCATGGAAAAATCGCTCTGCCTGGGGAAAAGGACACTCTGGAGCAAGCTTAACAGGAGACACACTGATTCCATAGGGTTGGTGTGACGGCTTGGTACTTTGCACTATTCAAGTCGGGGGATGCCTACACTTTGAATATTAACATGCAACATGTAATACGGGACTCTAAAAAGGATTTACAGATGTTCTTCTGGGACTGTCTTCTCTTTTACAAAACCCCCTTTTCCAGAGGGCAGCTTTCCTTCTGGTCTGTATTTTCCCCTATAATTTTGCTGATATCCCCCCATGGAAAACCATTTGCTGATTTTTGATTTGTCGCCTGTGCTCCCACAATACATTTAAAGGGTAAGTCCTGTCTGAGCTTGTTTGGCTAGGCTTCTTCTAGGAGTCACAGGAGTGCAATTTGTTTTGCACTCCTGTGACCCATTTTCAGCAGAGCGGTCTGAAGTCCACTCTCTGCTGACATCACAGGAATCAGTCCAGGCACCGCGTAATCACGACAATAAAGTCTGGATCTGCCAGGTGCCTGTCTCAGCCTCGCAGCGAGCTGCTGAGAGCCTGAGATGGCTGCTCCCCGCCTCTCCACAGCTCAGCACTCCAGTGAGCATGGAGGAGCAGAGAGGAGAGCTGCTGACTGACAGGCAGCAGCTCTCTGCTCGGGGAGCTGTGAGAACTGAGCAATCAGCGGTGTTTGATGGCTCCGTTCTCAGTGCAGAGACGCCGGGGGACATATGCAGCATCGGTCCGATGCTACATCCACCCTGGTAAGTTAGATGGGTTAAAAGAGAGAGAGAGGAGAAAAAAAAAAAACACACAAAAACAAAAAGAAGCCATATTACGGCGAAAGATGTAGAGTGAGCTGGAATAACTGCATGTCATCTGTAAAGAGTTTTTTTAATCAAAGCATTTGGGTGTGGTGTGATTCTCAGGCACTCAGCCATTTTTGCAATTCTACCATGGAAAGGGTTAGGCCCCTTTCACATGGGCAGCTGTTCTGCCGCAGTTAAAAGCATGTTTTGTTATTTTGAAATTCAGAGAATCCAGGCACAGCGTTCACTTGCAGTTGTACATTGCGACTAGCTGCGTTTATGTGCGGCTGCATTGGAACATTCTTGCCCTTTCCGATGTGCTTCCTGTTCTTCTTTCCTTGTTGCCGCTGCTATCTGCAGGTGAAATAGTACACTGCGATTATCTGCAGTTATGTGCAGATAGCAGTAATAAATCGTTCTTGGACGCAGTCAAATTTATTTTTTCTAACCGCACCAAACCTCATGTAACGAAACCGTTGCTAAACGCAGTGTGTGAATGGGAACATAAGAAAGCATTGTCCGAGTTTAGCTGTGGTAGATAACTTGATCTATCCGCAGCTAAAAGCTGAATTCTACCAGCCCGTGTGAAAGAGGCCTCAACATGCTGATGATTTTTATGCCGTGTCATTAGCCGACTGTACAGCATACACTCTGCTCTTACCAACCTTTTCCTACAGCATGAGGTAGCTTCTTTCCACCACTGCACCTATCTGCAAGCAACATTCTGTTCACATTTCGACAAATCCTTGCTGCCGCCTCTGTTGACCAGGTATTCCTGCAGCATCCCTTCTAAAGAATGACAATGATAGAGGAGTGAATTGACTCCCTCTTTTGCTTCAAGCAGGGAAAAGTTCTTCTACAGTCAAGCTAGATATTATGGGCCAACTTGCAAATATGGTTGCGGACTCTGGACGCTGTAGCTGAGTAGCTCCAAGTCTTCTCCTACAGATTGACATTTCTACAGCTTTAACAGCCTCCGAGCCTTCTGCTGGGGGAGTGCTCTCTGACAGTCTCACAAATCTGTAATTGATTTTTCTATTAGAAAAAAAAAAAGGGAAAGAATGTGATTGGCCCTTTACCTCGATCTCTGATCAGTTTTGCCTGAATGACACAGGGATCACAGAGCATGCCTGATGGGGAGGCGTGTCTAGGGAGGACGTCCATGAATGCTCTCCCAGGCCAACAGAGCCACGCTGTAGCTGTCTTTCAGCTATGGTACAGTTTTGAAGTGGTTAAAGTAGAAGTCCACTCAAATACTACCTGTACTTAAACCTGCTCCAACCCCCCCCCCCCCCCCCATTCAGCTGGGTTAAATGAGTACTCTTACCACCAATGCTGGCGCTGGGAGACTATCATGTGACCAGACTGGAGCACCCTCAGAATAGTTAATACACACACTTTTTACAGGGTAGTTACAATAGGCTTAGAATGGTGATAGGAGCAGGTCTGCTGTACAGTCGGGCTAATGACACGGCATAAAAATCATCAGCATGTTAAGGCCTCTTTCACACGGGCTGATAGAATTCAGCTTTTAGTTGTGGATAGATCAAGTTATCTACCACAGCTAAACTCAGACAATGCTTTCCTATGTCCCCATTCACACACTGCATTTAGCAACAGTTTAGTTAGTATCTGACTAGATTTCCACTTTAAGGATCTCATTGATAAAAACTTGGGAGCCTTTTCCAAATCCATATTTTCACTATATGGCCCTGCCATGTAAGGTGCTATAGCTATAATGTAATAGGGGACTTGACTCAGGATCCAGCTACAGTCCTTACTGACTCTAGTTTTAAAAGCACCTAGAGCTTTTGCTTTTAGCCTTAAAATACTGTGTTAACAGTCTAGGTAATATTATTTGTCTTATCTCGCAAACAAATCTCCTGTCTGTCAAAATAGAGATTTTTGTGGGCAAAGTTGGTCTACTTTTTGATGGTGAACATCTATTTGATGCTTTGTTGATAATTTCATAAGGGCATCACTGGTGATAAGAGTACTCATTTACCCCAGCCCAAGCCTTAATCCAGCAAAAAAATATGTTCCTGTCTCTGCAGCCATTATTTGGCCAAACGCTTTGTACAGGATATCACTCATGTAACCCCTCCTGTACAGCCTTCTGTGATCCAGTGAGATCTCAATTTGGTTGTCAGCTCTTCAAAGACCACCCTTTGATTCAATGGAGGACATTCCCTTTTCCAAATTGCACTCACAAGACTAGGGATGAGCCAAACACCCCCCCCCCCCCCCGATTCGGTTTGCACAAGAACCTGCGAACGGACCGAAAGTTCGCACGAACTTTAGAACCCTATTAAATACAATGGACTCGAACGTTCAAAATCAAAAAAGTGCTAATTATAATGGCTAATATGCAAGTTATTATCCTAAAAAGGGTTTGGGGGCCCGGGTCCTGCCCCAGGGGACATGTATCAATGCAAAAAAAAAAAGCTAACGTTTTTCGAGAGCAGTTATTTTAATGATGCTTAAAGTGAAAAAAAAAAAAAAGTGAAATATTCCTTTAAATATCGTACCTGGGGGGTGTCTAAAGTATGCCTGTGAAGTGGCATGTGTTTCCAGTGTTTAGAACTGTCCCTGCACAAAATGAAATTTCGAAAGGAAAAAAAAAGTCATTTAAAACGGCTTGCGGCTTTAATGTAATGTCTGGTCCCGGCCATATGGATGAAAATCATTGAGAAAAATGGCATGGCATGGGTACCACCCCCCCCCCCCCACCAGCCCCTTTGGGTCTTGTATGGATATTACGGGGAATCCCACACCCAAATTAAAAAAAAGGCCCTATATACTCTGAACAGCAGTATACAGGCGGTTCAAACAAGACAGGCACTGTAGGTTTGTTCTTAAATAGAATCTGTTTGTAATTTGGAACAGGTACATTGTTGAAGTGTAGCTCCAGCCCAAAAAAATCTATTTTTAAGCTTTTTGGAAAACATAGGGAAGGGTCATCACCCCTGTAACATTTGTTTTGCTGTCTGTGCACCTGTTCATAAGATTTCACCTCAATTTCCGTCCCAATGACAAATGTTTTTTGAAAATTTGGGTTTTTTATTGAAACAAGGATTGGTGATAAAGCATCAGTGGAGAGGAGACACTTTTTTCCCCATATTAACTCTTACAGGAGAGAATTTCCCTTCCTTGGGGTATATTTCCTCTCACTTCCTGTTGTCTCCTTCCGTTTGCAAGTAGGAGTCGTTTGTAAGTTGGATGTTTGAAAGTAGGGGCCTGCCATATATACTCTGCAGAAATTTGGCCCTTAGGTCTTGGTGTTGCCACAACACTAAGCCCTCACAGCTACTCATGGTGGGCGCTGGAACGCTCTGCTGTTAACCATTATATCAAGAATTGTAATTACATAACATTATTGAACAGTGGTAGGAAAAATTGGGCCTTTGGTGGTGGTGCTGGTGCTACAACACTAAGTCCTCACAGTTACTATTGGTGGGCGCAGGAATGGGCCCCTGCTGTGAATTATTAGATCAAGAATTGTAATTACATGCCCCTGTTGAACAGGGGCAGAAAATTGGGCCTTTAGGCACTGGTGCCACAACACTGCAACCCCTCACAGATACTGTAGTTGGAGCACAGCTGCAAAGCATTGCATCAAAAATTGCAAATACACGCCCCTGTTAAACAGGGGCTGAAAAATTGGGCCTTAGCCACTGGTGGCAGTGCCCAGAACCAAAAATGTTCTTTCAAGTTATCAGAATGATCATTGAGGAGGAAGAAGATATGCTGAGTGACTAACAGGATAGTTACTCAGCATCAGCATAGGCAGTCTTGAAGGGATCCGACATGTCCCAAAAAATTATTCGGTTACATCAGCATCAGGTGCTTGGTAGCTGGTGGTAATCCAAGACTGATTCATTTTTATGAAGGTCAGTCAATCGAGTCGGTGGACAGGCGCACCCTGTGATCGGTTTCAAAAACCTCCAGCAGCACTGAATGTGCATTCCAAAAGAACGCTGGATGCAGGACAGGCCAGTACCTCAATTACATACTGTGCAAGCTCTGGCAAGTGACCCATCCTCAAGACCCAGTAACCCAGAGGATTTTCGGTGGGAAGGGTGTCCAAGTCTGATCTTGCCCCTAGGTATTCCTGCACCATGTAAACCAGACGCTGGCGATGGTTGCTGGAAGCGATCATACCTTGGGGCTGCGTACTAAAAAATTGTCTGAACGCATCGGTCAGACGGCCTCCTTCTCCACCGCTCCTTCTTTGACTGACCGGAGCCTCAGCAACACGTTGTCCAGGACCAGGAATTTGTAACCTCCCAGTCTCTGGGAACGCGTTGCACAGATCTTTCTGCAAGGCCTCCCGAAGATGCTTCATCCTCTGCAATGGCAAGATAAGGTCCGCAACCTTACCCTTGTAACGTGGATCAAGGAAGGTTGCCAGCCAGTAATGATCCCTCTCCTTGATCGCACGAATACGAGGATCCTTCCGCAGGCTTTGCAGTATCAGGGAGGCCATGCAGCGCAGGTTTGCTGAGGCATTCGGTGCGGAGTCCTCTGTGTCACTGAGGACGACATGATCCGCAGCCACCTCCTCCCAGCCACGTACAAGTCCATGGGTGTCTTGGGACTGTAATTGATCCCTTGAAGGCTGCTGCTGAGTGCTAGGCTCCACCTCCATGCTGACACAATCCTCCTCCTCCATGTCCTCTTCCAATGTGTGATAGCCGGGCCAGCAGGAACATTGTCTGGATAAAGGGGGCCTTGAGAGGCAAGGAAGTCCTCTTCCTGCCTCAAGTGCCCCGTCCATTATTCCACGCAGCGTGTGCTCCAACAGGTGGACAAGAGGGACAGTGTCACTGATGCATGTACTGTCACTGCTCACCATTCTCATGGCCTCCTCAAATGGTGCCAGGACAGTGCATGCTGATCATGGAAAGCAAAAGGGGAAAAACTGCACTAAGAGCAATGTATAGAGGAACCCACAATGATTGGATTGAGTGGGGGGGGGGGGGAAGCAGCAAACCTGTGAACAAAAACAGTGTAAAGCAATAAGAAAAAATATGGTTGCGAACCCTAATAAGATTGTCCCAACTAAAATAAATTAGTACAAAAACATAGTAGACAATAACATAAAATAATAGTGCAATAGTGAACGATGATACAGTTGTCCTTAAGTGAATAGTAGTGACTGGACGCTCAATATGGAAAAAAAGAGCGATACTAAAGATATGAAATAAGTCCAAAACTTGATGAAATGAACACTAGACAAGGGTTACAGTCTTTGGAAGTGATCCAACCATGCATTCATACGGTAACACAAATTTGGAAATATGCACCCGTGCAACATAAAAAGTCTGTAGTGAAGAAAATTTTTCGTGAAGAAATCTTCTCATTAGCAGGAAGCCAAGAAATCCACCAAGTGAGATAAGGTAATGCCTGCTTACCAGAACTCCAGGACCCCCCCACTACAGTGGATCACAAGAAGCTTTAGATAGATGTGGATAATCCAGATGGCGTCAGATTGGATCCAGCCCCAAAACAGTGTATGACACTATTGCACTATTATTTTATGATATTGTCTACTATGTTTTTGTACCAATTTTAGTTGTGACAATCTTATTAGGGTTAGCGCAACCATATTTTTTCTTATCCCTGATCATGGTCCACTGGCGAGGGAAAAAAATCCAAGCTCCCCTGACCCTGTCCTGGTGCCATATTGCAACAGATACTCATTGATGGCCGTCTGCTGCGTGTGCAGCCGCTGCAGCATGGCCAACGTAGCGTTCCACCTGGTGGGCATGTCACAGATTAGGCGGTTCTTGGGCAGGTTGTAATCCTTTTGCAGGTCAGCCAGCCAAGAATTATATGACCGGCGGAAATGCCCACAGAGTTTCCTGGCCTGCTTCAGTACCTCCTGTAAGCCCGGGTACCTGCCCAAGAACCGCTGCACCACCAAGTTAAGGACGTGAGCCAAACAGGGCACATGGGTCAGTTGTCCCTGTCGGAGGGTGGAGAGGTTGGTGCCATTGTCGGAAAACACCATTCCTGGCTTAAGCTGGCGTGGCGTCAACCACCTCTGAGCCTGCCCCCTGCAGAGCTGACAGAATCTCTGCCCCAGTGTGGCTCCTGTCCCCCAAGCACACCAGCTCAAGCACCGCATGGCATCTTTGCCTGCGTACTTGCATAGCCCCTTGAACGTCTACGGAGTGCCGCTGGTTCCGAGGACGAAGCACAGGAAGAGGCCATGGACGAAGAGGAGGGGGTGGAAGAGAGAGGTGTGTCAGAATCACCAGTAGTAGCATTTTGGAGGCGTGGTGGCGGAACAACGTCCAACGCTACTGCACCTTGTCCTGCATCCTTCCCAGCTGCCAGCAGAGTCACCCAATGCGCCATGAAAGATAGGCAACGTCCCTGTCCATGCCTGCTGGACCATGAGACAACAGTAATATGCACCTTACCGCTGACCGCCCTGTCCAGCGAGGCCAAGACATTGCCTTACACATTTCTTTTCAGTCGTCCCACATACATAAGGTTACAAGGACATTGCAACACATACACAACATGCGTGGTGTTGCATGTAATAAATACAGAAATGCTGCAAGTTTTGTTGTTGCCTGAGGATACAAACTGGGACAAACTTCTAATGGGGTTGTTGACAACTAAACAGGAGCTGCATTCCCTGCATGGGTAGAAGCCAGTAAGTTGCCAACACATGCTTTTCCTCACTGGGGGATCCAAAATCTTCTGTACCACTTTATCTCCATAATTGGGTGCCTTCCAGTAAATAAAACGGGGGTAATGACGTTAACGCTTGTTGCAACACTCTGTCTAGACATAAGACATGCCAATGCCGTGTATGAAAATTGGATATAAACCCCCATTCCTGCCTGCAATTGGCAGGTCGGACTCTGTCAGTAAGACACAAGACCCTTGGGGTTTCTACCAATTCTTCTACAATTTTATCAATGTATACTTCATTATACCCCTTCTGAATAAATCTCTCCTTAACTTTAGACTGAATAATGAAATCCTCATCTGTGATGCAATTACGTTTCACTCTCATCAACTGACCTTTAGGCATATTCTTTAACCAGTTTGGATAGTGTCCACTGGTCAGTGGTAAATAACCATTTCTATCAGTTGGTTTGAAATAGATGGTAGCGACTAATGATGTCCCTTGTATTTTCACATCTACATCCAGGAAGCGAATATGTTCATTACTGAACTCATATTCTAATCTGATGTTGTTCTGGTTATTGTTTAATTCTTTCAAGAATTCGTGTAAGGACAATTCATCACCGTTCCAGATAAAGAACAGATCATCAATGAATCTCCTGTAAAAAATAGGAGACCAGCTTTCTTATTTGCAAACACAGACTTATCTTCCCACTCCCCCATGAAAAGATTGGCAATGCTAGGTGCGAATCTTGCCCCCATCGCCACACCGGTTCGCTGGGAGTAATAACCGTGGTTATACCAAAAGTAGTTATGGGCCAAGCAAAAGTCCAATGCTTGACCCAAAAATACCTTCTGTTCATGGGGGAGATCATCCCGTTGACTTAGTGCCCAGTTCAATGCCAACAGGGCATCATCGTGTTTGATGACAGTATATAGTGACGACACATCTGCCGTCACCAGATATATGTTAGTCTTCCCTGTTAGATCAATTTCATTAATCAATTGCAAAAAAACTTAGTGTCTTTTAAATAGGCTTTAGTTTTCAACACACTTGCCTGGAGAAAAGTATCCAAGTATTGGCCTAATCTAGCTGTGACAGAGCCTATGCTATTAACAATCGGTCGGGCTGGAGGTCTGACCGAGTTTTTATGCACTTTTGGAAGTGTATAAATAGTCGGGACTCTGTAAAAACTAGGGGAAAGATATTTATGTTCCTTCTTATTTAGGACCCTTTTGTACCTTACCATTACCACTAATTTTTGAAAATTTTCACGATAGGCAATAGTGGGGTTATTCTTTAACTTCATATAGGTGGTATCATCAGACAACATATTGGCCAGTTGGGTGTCATAGTAGGATTTATTCAATATGACAACCCCATCTCCTTTATCTGCTGGACGTATAACTATTTGTTTCCTTTCTTGTAGCAGCTCTATAGCTTCTTGGATATGCAAAGGGTTAATATTCTTTTTAATAACCACTTTCTCTAGATCTTTCAAAACTAAATTTTTGAAAACTTCCACATGTTGATTAGCGGAGTTGAGGATTAAACAGGGACATATTTTTTAAACTACTGTCTATCCCTATAAATACTGGAATTAGCAGGATAACTACTACTCGGCCCACTATTCAGAAAATATTTAAATATTTAATTTCCGAATATATTTGTGGATATCCATATATAGGTCAAACTTATTGAGATATTTTTTGGGGCACATTTGAGACCTAAAAATGTAAAAATATTAAATTCTTTATGAGTGAGTTCTGTGGAGCTGAGGTTACATATTCCAGTTATTCCATTGTTTTTTTGCTGTTTATATTGGACCCGCCTGCCTGCCCTACATCCCCTCCTTCCCTTGTTTGTGGTTCCGGAGGGTATGGATAATAATTCAATTTTTGTTGGGGTCTCCACCATCCCTGATAATTCTAGGGTGGATATGGGTTCCCGGGAGGTCTCCCTCTGTATGGGTGGTTCCCTGTGTCCCTTGGTTCCTCTCTTGCCCCGTCCTAAAAAAAGACTGCCGTGCCCATATTGGCCTGCTCGTCATTATATGACAAAGGGCCAAATCTGTTAGTGGTCACAGGGTACTGGTAATCATTATAGGGTATGTCACCCCTGTTATTTTGACCCCCTCTAGGTTTAGGATGGCCTTGTCCTCCTCTACCATTATAGGGTTGTGGTGTGGAAATACGTGTAGGATTACGCGGAGTTCTTGGTGCCTAAGTACTCTTGCCTTCCTGTACTTGATAGAGTACTACCTGGATTTGGGTCAGCTATAGTTTCTATTACAGGTGCAACTTTACTCTGCCATATATAAGCTAACACCCCAACGTATAATCTATGAGGCATAATGAGTCTTTTGAACGGTTCATTTTTTTCCAGAAGTTTTTGGAATATGTGGGAAAAAAATGAAACCGCATTTTTTTTATACAAAGTTGTCCATTTATAAGATATTACCAACACATAGCATGTACATAGCAAAAATGACACCCCAAAATACATTCTGCTACTCCTCCTGAGTATGGCGATACCAAATGTGTGAGACTTTTACACAGCCTGGCCAAATACAGAGGCCCAACATTGAAATAGCACCTTCAGGCATTCTAGGAGCATAAATTACACATCTCATTTCTCAACCACCTATTACAGTTTTGAAGACCCTGGAGCACCAGGACAATGGAAACTCCCATAAAATGACACCATTTTGGAAAGCTAACACCCCAACGTATAATCTATGAGGCATAATGAGTCTTTTGAACGGTTAATTTTTTTCCAGAAGTTTTTGGAATATGTGGGAAAAAAATGAAAACGCATTTTTTTTTATACAAAGTTGTCCATTTATAAGATATTACCAACACATAGCATGTACATAGCAAAAGTGACACCCCAAAATACATTCTGCTACTCCTCCTGAGTATGGCGATACCAAATGTGTGAGACTTTTACACAGCCTGGCCAAATACAGAGGCCTAACATCTAAGTAGCACCATCATGTGTTCTAGGAGCATAAATTACACACATAAAATTCCTGACAACCTATCACATTGTTGAAGGCCCTTCATATTTCTAAAACATAGCATGTACTGTACATACCAATTATAAACCAAAATACATTCTTCTGAGAAAAAGGGTAAAGAAAAGATTACCTGCGGTTTTAGTAGTGCAGTGGTCCAAAGAGGAGAGCATCGGTCCAGGCAGCAGGCAGGAACGTGGACAGCGACAGCAAAACAGGCAGCAGGCAGGAATAGTCAGTACAGGTAGAGATGATGTCAGCACAGCCAAAGCATTGGTCCAGATAGCAGGCAGAGATGTGGTCAGCAGTAGCAAAAGGAACAAAGGATCGTCCATGCAGCAGGCAGGAATACTGTCCATAGTTAGTACATGCAGCAGGCAGAGGTATGGTCAGCACAGCCAGAGTATTTGTCCAGGGAGCAGGCAGGACCATCAAGCTTAGGGCAACGGTCAGGAAAGAATGGGGACAGGGGTAGAGGCTTCTCCCACCCAAATCGCTTTGAAGCCTCCGGACAACCAGACCCTGTTCTGGGAACACAGAAAACCAAAAACTGGTTTTCTGAACTCAGAACACTATTCTGGAGCCCCTCACATATGTGAGACCCCTGTGTAGCAGGGTGAAAGATCAGTCCAAGGGGGCAGGCAAAAACATGGTCAACAGGCCGAGGTCAGTGCAGGTAAAAGGCAGAAATAAACGGTAGGCAGAGGCATAATCCATACAGTCCAGGGTCAGTTCACGTGAAAGGCAGAAACATGGCGGATAAACAATGCAGACGGTAGGCAGAGACATAGTCGAGAAACAGGCCAGGGTCAGTTCACATGGAAGACAATGATATGGTTGGTTGAGGCAGGGAAATATTCAGGACATATTGAAAACGGGGAAATGGCAGTATTAGAAATATGGGCTAATAGTTTTCGAGAGTGTGATATCGCTTGAAGCATTTTCCGATGCAAAGGCCAGGTTGGGAGGGACAGTCGGGACAACGGAAGCTGGTGTCTTTCCTAATTCCTCTTCTGGTGCACACCCGACATTTTTTTTGGCGTCGTCTTCTGGATCGTGATGGTGGAATATGGTCTGAAAAATGGCGCTCATGTAGTCTGCTGACACAATCTGAGTGAATGCTTTCTGGGGGGGATGTTTGTTGGTAGATCAGGGCAGTGACAATGTCTTCAATAAATCTCATGAAGGTGGTGGGTCTATGTGTGGATTTTTGGTAGACTATGAAAGAATTTAACAGGGCCAAATGAAAAAAGTAAATTGCGATTTTTTTATACCAGAAGAGGGATTTTCGGGTTGAAAGATAGGGCTGCAACATTTGATCATTTAAATCCACACCCCCATGAATTTATTGTACTCATTGATGCAGGAAGGCTTGCGAACGGTACTGCGTCTTCTGTGAAGTTCCACCGAGGTGTCATCGTGGATGGTGGACATGATGTACACATCTTTCCTATCCCTCCACTTCACAGCCAACACTTCCTCGTTCCTCAAGCTTGCCGATTCCCCCTTTTGAATGGTTGTGGTGACAAGACGCTGTGGGAAGCCCTTTCTGTTTATTCTTGTTGTACCACACGCCAGAGTTTTTTTTAGGTAGAGGTGGCGGAGAAGGGGCAGGCTGGCATAATAGTTGTCCATATAAATATGATACCCCTTTTGGAGGAGTGGAAATACCAACTCCCAAACAATTTTTCCACTTATTCCCATGTACGATGGACACTCAGGGGGCTCGAGCTGGGAATCTTTGCCTTCGTACATGCGGAATGAGTGCACATAACCAGTGGCGCTTTCACAGAGCTTGTTGAGCTTCAAGCCGTACCTCGCCCGCTTACTGGGGATATATTGCTTGATTCCCAGCCGGCCTGTGAAATGCACCAGGGATTCGTCCACAGAAATGTTTTGGTCAGGGACATAAAGTTCGGCAAACTTCTTGGAAAAAAAATTAAATTAGCGGGCAAATTTTATATAATTTGTCAAAGTTTGGGTGATCTCGGGGGGGGCACTGTGAGTTGTCACTGAAATGCAGTAACCGCATTATAAGTTCGTATCGGGACCTGGACATGGCCGATGTAAAAATTGGCATATGGTGGATGGGTTTCTTCGACCAATACCTATTCATTTCATTTTTTTTGTAAGCCCCGTGTTAAACGTTAGGCCTAAAAACAATCTAAGCTCCACCACTGTTAGGGGTCTCCATTCAAAAGGGCAGGCATAGCTGGAGCTGGGGTTGTTTTCAATGAATTGTTGAGCAAAAAGAGGCAGGGTTTTGGGGTAGAGAATCTCAGTAAAATATGGATGGACACAGAATCGAACCAAAATTTTTGGGAAAGTTTAGGAGAATGAGAATTATGTGGACTTTTCCTTCCCTTTTATGAATTTATTGGACATTCAGATGCCATACAAGAGACTTTTTTTGTGCTTTTCTTTGGGACAATTTTTTTGGCCTAAAGGCTGTCATGCCCTTGCTTTTAAGGACTGTCACGCCTCTTCCCCCTTTGTATTTCATGGACAATTGCTATGCAGCTGAGATTATGTGTTTATTGTTCTCTATTTTTACATGCTTAGGTAGTCCAGGTGAATGTCAGGGGCTTCAGGGTTTGTGATTATCATGTTCATGATAAAAGAGGGGATTGTAATAGAATGTATAAATAACCGACTCCATTTTAAGTAGAAATGAACTTTTCAATATGTGTTTTGACATAATTGGCTTAACTAACAGTTTGCATAGAGAGACACACCCTGCAAGTCATTTGTGGTTAAGCTGATTCATGGGGCAGCCTGATTGTATATGCAAAGTCATCTTTTAGTTCTTGTTAAACTAAATTTAGCAGTTTAAATCATAAGAATATACAAAGTTTGTATAATTTTTAGAGGCATTTAAAAACACAGCCCCTTCCTTCTTTCACTTGCATATAAGTCACTGTGGTATTCAGTAAAGTTTAGAGAGCTTATGAACACACTCAAAATCTGTTTCCCTGTGTCTCATTTGATTTCTCACAGAATTCTGGGGGTCACTGAAAGTTATTCTGCATTACCTGAAGTACACCTGGGTGGCGGTATTACCTGCTTCACTTTCCAGATTGAAAGCAATGGCGAGTCTCTGGTGTAACCTAATCTCTGAGGACTCTAAACGAGTACACCATATTGGCTGAGAGAGACACTATCCTGTTGGTAGTGTTGAATGCCACCTTTACTCCTATTCTGTTAGTTACCATGGAAAAATCGCTCTGCCTGGGGAAAAGGACACTCTGGAGCAAGCTTAACAGGAGACACACTGATTCCATAGGGTTGGTGTGACGGCTTGGTACTTTGCACTATTCAAGTCGGGGGATGCCTACACTTTGAATATTAACATGCAACATGTAATACGGGACTCTAAAAAGGATTTACAGATGTTCTTCTGGGACTGTCTTCTCTTTTACAAAACCCCCTTTTCCAGAGGGCAGCTTTCCTTCTGGTCTGTATTTTCCCCTATAATTTTGCTGATATCCCCCCATGGAAAACCATTTGCTGATTTTTGATTTGTCGCCTGTGCTCCCACAATACATTTAAAGGGTAAGTCCTGTCTGAGCTTGTTTGGCTAGGCTTCTTCTAGGAGTCACAGGAGTGCAATTTGTTTTGCACTCCTGTGACCCATTTTCAGCAGAGCGGTCTGAAGTCCACTCTCTGCTGACATCACAGGAATCAGTCCAGGCACCGCGTAATCACGACAATAAAGTCTGGATCTGCCAGGTGCCTGTCTCAGCCTCGCAGCGAGCTGCTGAGAGCCTGAGATGGCTGCTCCCCGCCTCTCCACAGCTCAGCACTCCAGTGAGCATGGAGGAGCAGAGAGGAGAGCTGCTGACTGACAGGCAGCAGCTCTCTGCTCGGGGAGCTGTGAGAACTGAGCAATCAGCGGTGTTTGATGGCTCCGTTCTCAGTGCAGAGACGCCGGGGGACATATGCAGCATCGGTCCGATGCTACATCCACCCTGGTAAGTTAGATGGGTTAAAAGAGAGAGAGAGGAGAAAAAAAAAAAACACACAAAAACAAAAAGAAGCCATATTACGGCGAAAGATGTAGAGTGAGCTGGAATAACTGCATGTCATCTGTAAAGAGTTTTTTTAATCAAAGCATTTGGGTGTGGTGTGATTCTCAGGCACTCAGCCATTTTTGCAATTCTACCATGGAAAGGGTTAGGCCCCTTTCACATGGGCAGCTGTTCTGCCGCAGTTAAAAGCATGTTTTGTTATTTTGAAATTCAGAGAATCCAGGCACAGCGTTCACTTGCAGTTGTACATTGCGACTAGCTGCGTTTATGTGCGGCTGCATTGGAACATTCTTGCCCTTTCCGATGTGCTTCCTGTTCTTCTTTCCTTGTTGCCGCTGCTATCTGCAGGTGAAATAGTACACTGCGATTATCTGCAGTTATGTGCAGATAGCAGTAATAAATCGTTCTTGGACGCAGTCAAATTTATTTTTTCTAACCGCACCAAACCTCATGTAACGAAACCGTTGCTAAACGCAGTGTGTGAATGGGAACATAAGAAAGCATTGTCCGAGTTTAGCTGTGGTAGATAACTTGATCTATCCGCAGCTAAAAGCTGAATTCTACCAGCCCGTGTGAAAGAGGCCTCAACATGCTGATGATTTTTATGCCGTGTCATTAGCCGACTGTACAGCATACACTCTGCTCTTACCAACCTTTTCCTACAGCATGAGGTAGCTTCTTTCCACCACTGCACCTATCTGCAAGCAACATTCTGTTCACATTTCGACAAATCCTTGCTGCCGCCTCTGTTGACCAGGTATTCCTGCAGCATCCCTTCTAAAGAATGACAATGATAGAGGAGTGAATTGACTCCCTCTTTTGCTTCAAGCAGGGAAAAGTTCTTCTACAGTCAAGCTAGATATTATGGGCCAACTTGCAAATATGGTTGCGGACTCTGGACGCTGTAGCTGAGTAGCTCCAAGTCTTCTCCTACAGATTGACATTTCTACAGCTTTAACAGCCTCCGAGCCTTCTGCTGGGGGAGTGCTCTCTGACAGTCTCACAAATCTGTAATTGATTTTTCTATTAGAAAAAAAAAAAGGGAAAGAATGTGATTGGCCCTTTACCTCGATCTCTGATCAGTTTTGCCTGAATGACACAGGGATCACAGAGCATGCCTGATGGGGAGGCGTGTCTAGGGAGGACGTCCATGAATGCTCTCCCAGGCCAACAGAGCCACGCTGTAGCTGTCTTTCAGCTATGGTACAGTTTTGAAGTGGTTAAAGTAGAAGTCCACTCAAATACTACCTGTACTTAAACCTGCTCCAACCCCCCCCCCCCCCCCATTCAGCTGGGTTAAATGAGTACTCTTACCACCAATGCTGGCGCTGGGAGACTATCATGTGACCAGACTGGAGCACCCTCAGAATAGTTAATACACACACTTTTTACAGGGTAGTTACAATAGGCTTAGAATGGTGATAGGAGCAGGTCTGCTGTACAGTCGGGCTAATGACACGGCATAAAAATCATCAGCATGTTAAGGCCTCTTTCACACGGGCTGATAGAATTCAGCTTTTAGTTGTGGATAGATCAAGTTATCTACCACAGCTAAACTCAGACAATGCTTTCCTATGTCCCCATTCACACACTGCATTTAGCAACAGTTTAGTTAGTATCTGACTAGATTTCCACTTTAAGGATCTCATTGATAAAAACTTGGGAGCCTTTTCCAAATCCATATTTTCACTATATGGCCCTGCCATGTAAGGTGCTATAGCTATAATGTAATAGGGGACTTGACTCAGGATCCAGCTACAGTCCTTACTGACTCTAGTTTTAAAAGCACCTAGAGCTTTTGCTTTTAGCCTTAAAATACTGTGTTAACAGTCTAGGTAATATTATTTGTCTTATCTCGCAAACAAATCTCCTGTCTGTCAAAATAGAGATTTTTGTGGGCAAAGTTGCAGTCTACTTTTTGATGGTGAACATCTATTTGATGCTTTGTTGATAATTTCATAAGGGCATCACTGGTGATAAGAGTACTCATTTACCCCAGCCCAAGCCTTAATCCAGCAAAAAAATATGTTCCTGTCTCTGCAGCCATTATTTGGCCAAACGCTTTGTACAGGATATCACTCATGTAACCCCTCCTGTACAGCCTTCTGTGATCCAGTGAGATCTCAATTTGGTTGTCAGCTCTTCAAAGACCACCCTTTGATTCAATGGAGGACATTCCCTTTTCCAAATTGCACTCACAAGACTAGGGATGAGCCAAACACCCCCCCCCCCCCCCGATTCGGTTTGCACAAGAACCTGCGAACGGACCGAAAGTTCGCACGAACTTTAGAACCCTATTAAATACAATGGACTCGAACGTTCAAAATCAAAAAAGTGCTAATTATAATGGCTAATATGCAAGTTATTATCCTAAAAAGGGTTTGGGGGCCCGGGTCCTGCCCCAGGGGACATGTATCAATGCAAAAAAAAAAAGCTAACGTTTTTCGAGAGCAGTTATTTTAATGATGCTTAAAGTGAAAAAAAAAAAAAAGTGAAATATTCCTTTAAATATCGTACCTGGGGGGTGTCTAAAGTATGCCTGTGAAGTGGCATGTGTTTCCAGTGTTTAGAACTGTCCCTGCACAAAATGAAATTTCGAAAGGAAAAAAAAAGTCATTTAAAACGGCTTGCGGCTTTAATGTAATGTCTGGTCCCGGCCATATGGATGAAAATCATTGAGAAAAATGGCATGGCATGGGTACCACCCCCCCCCCCCACCAGCCCCTTTGGGTCTTGTATGGATATTACGGGGAATCCCACACCCAAATTAAAAAAAAGGCCCTATATACTCTGAACAGCAGTATACAGGCGGTTCAAACAAGACAGGCACTGTAGGTTTGTTCTTAAATAGAATCTGTTTGTAATTTGGAACAGGTACATTGTTGAAGTGTAGCTCCAGCCCAAAAAAATCTATTTTTAAGCTTTTTGGAAAACATAGGGAAGGGTCATCACCCCTGTAACATTTGTTTTGCTGTCTGTGCACCTGTTCATAAGATTTCACCTCAATTTCCGTCCCAATGACAAATGTTTTTTGAAAATTTGGGTTTTTTATTGAAACAAGGATTGGTGATAAAGCATCAGTGGAGAGGAGACACTTTTTTCCCCATATTAACTCTTACAGGAGAGAATTTCCCTTCCTTGGGGTATATTTCCTCTCACTTCCTGTTGTCTCCTTCCGTTTGCAAGTAGGAGTCGTTTGTAAGTTGGATGTTTGAAAGTAGGGGCCTGCCATATATACTCTGCAGAAATTTGGCCCTTAGGTCTTGGTGTTGCCACAACACTAAGCCCTCACAGCTACTCATGGTGGGCGCTGGAACGCTCTGCTGTTAACCATTATATCAAGAATTGTAATTACATAACATTATTGAACAGTGGTAGGAAAAATTGGGCCTTTGGTGGTGGTGCTGGTGCTACAACACTAAGTCCTCACAGTTACTATTGGTGGGCGCAGGAATGGGCCCCTGCTGTGAATTATTAGATCAAGAATTGTAATTACATGCCCCTGTTGAACAGGGGCAGAAAATTGGGCCTTTAGGCACTGGTGCCACAACACTGCAACCCCTCACAGATACTGTAGTTGGAGCACAGCTGCAAAGCATTGCATCAAAAATTGCAAATACACGCCCCTGTTAAACAGGGGCTGAAAAATTGGGCCTTAGCCACTGGTGGCAGTGCCCAGAACCAAAAATGTTCTTTCAAGTTATCAGAATGATCATTGAGGAGGAAGAAGATATGCTGAGTGACTAACAGGATAGTTACTCAGCATCAGCATAGGCAGTCTTGAAGGGATCCGACATGTCCCAAAAAATTATTCGGTTACATCAGCATCAGGTGCTTGGTAGCTGGTGGTAATCCAAGACTGATTCATTTTTATGAAGGTCAGTCAATCGAGTCGGTGGACAGGCGCACCCTGTGATCGGTTTCAAAAACCTCCAGCAGCACTGAATGTGCATTCCAAAAGAACGCTGGATGCAGGACAGGCCAGTACCTCAATTACATACTGTGCAAGCTCTGGCAAGTGACCCATCCTCAAGACCCAGTAACCCAGAGGATTTTCGGTGGGAAGGGTGTCCAAGTCTGATCTTGCCCCTAGGTATTCCTGCACCATGTAAACCAGACGCTGGCTATGGTTGCTGGAAGCGATCATACCTTGGGGCTGCGTACTAAAAAATTGTCTGAACGCATCGGTCAGACGGCCTCCTTCTCCACCGCTCCTTCTTTGACTGACCGGAGCCTCAGCAACACGTTGTCCAGGACCAGGAATTTGTAACCTCCCAGTCTCTGGGAACGCGTTGCACAGATCTTTCTGCAAGGCCTCCCGAAGATGCTTCATCCTCTGCAATGGCAAGATAAGGTCCGCAACCTTACCCTTGTAACGTGGATCAAGGAAGGTTGCCAGCCAGTAATGATCCCTCTCCTTGATCGCACGAATACGAGGATCCTTCCGCAGGCTTTGCAGGATCAGGGAGGCCATGCAGCGCAGGTTTGCTGAGGCATTCGGTGCGGAGTCCTCTGTGTCACTGAGGACGACATGATCCGCAGCCACCTCCTCCCAGCCACGTACAAGTCCATGGGTGTCTTGGGACTGTAATTGATCCCTTGAAGGCTGCTGCTGAGTGCTAGGCTCCACCTCCATGCTGACACAATCCTCCTCCTCCATGTCCTCTTCCAATGTGTGATAGCCGGGCCAGCAGGAACATTGTCTGGATAAAGGGGGCCTTGAGAGGCAAGGAAGTCCTCTTCCTGCCTCAAGTGCCCCGTCCATTATTCCACGCAGCGTGTGCTCCAACAGGTGGACAAGAGGGACAGTGTCACTGATGCATGTACTGTCACTGCTCACCATTCTCATGGCCTCCTCAAATGGTGCCAGGACAGTGCATGCTGATCATGGAAAGCAAAAGGGGAAAAACTGCACTAAGAGCAATGTATAGAGGAACCCACAATGATTGGATTGAGTGGGGGGGGGGGGGGGAAGCAGCAAACCTGTGAACAAAAACAGTGTAAAGCAATAAGAAAAAATATGGTTGCGAACCCTAATAAGATTGTCCCAACTAAAATAAATTAGTACAAAAACATAGTAGACAATAACATAAAATAATAGTGCAATAGTGAACGATGATACAGTTGTCCTTAAGTGAATAGTAGTGACTGGACGCTCAATATGGAAAAAAAGAGCGATACTAAAGATATGAAATAAGTCCAAAACTTGATGAAATGAACACTAGACAAGGGTTACAGTCTTTGGAAGTGATCCAACCATGCATTCATACGGTAACACAAATTTGGAAATATGCACCCGTGCAACATAAAAAGTCTGTAGTGAAGAAAATTTTTCGTGAAGAAATCTTCTCATTAGCAGGAAGCCAAGAAATCCACCACCAAGTGAGATAAGGTAATGCCTGCTTACCAGAACTCCAGGACCCCCCACTACAGAGGATCACAAGAAGCTTTAGATAGATATGGATAATCCCATCCAGATGGCATCAGAGTGGATCCAGCCCCAAAACAGCGTATGACACAGTAATTCAATGGATCCCGGATTCATATGTCAAAACATGTGAAGAAATGGGAGACTCCCATAGTGTAAAATAGTCTGGTTTATTAAAATAGTTAAAAGGTAATCACACTTACAGATTTGTAGTGGAAATAAAGCCTAAAGCCTGCGGTCCCGGCCGGACACAAGCAGGCAAACCCTGACTGGATGGAGGTAGGTGGTGACGTCAACGCCCCGCTCCGTTCCACCCTACGTCGTTTCGCAACAGAATTGCGTCTTCCAGGGGCACGTAATCCGGGATCCATTGAATTACCGTGTCATACACTGTTTTGGGGCTGGATCCAATCTGACGCCATCTGGATTATCCACATCTATCTAAAGCTTCTTGTGATCCACTGTAGTGGGGGGGTCCTGGAGTTCTGGTAAGCAGGCATTACCTTATCTCACTTGGTGGATTTCTTGGCTTCCTGCTAATGAGAAGATTTCTTCATGAAAAATTTTCTTCACTATAGACTTTTTATATTACATGGGTGCATATTTCCAAATTGTGTTACCGTATGAATGCATGGTTGGATCACTTCCAAAGACTGTAACCCTTGTCTAGGGTTCATTTCATCAAGTTTTGGACTTATTTCATATCTTTAGTATCGCTCTTTTTTCTATATTGAGCGTCCAGTCACTACTATTCACTTAAGGACAACTGTATCATTGTTCACTATTGCACTATTATTTTATGATATTGTCTACTATGTTTTTGTACCAATTTTAGTTGTGACAATCTTATTAGGGTTAGCGCAACCATATTTTTTCTTATCCCTGATCATGGTCCACTGGCGAGGGAAAAAAATCCAAGCTCCCCTGACCCTGTCCTGGTGCCATATTGCAACAGATACTCATTGATGGCCGTCTGCTGCGTGTGCAGCCGCTGCAGCATGGCCAACGTAGCGTTCCACCTGGTGGGCATGTCACAGATTAGGCGGTTCTTGGGCAGGTTGTAATCCTTTTGCAGGTCAGCCAGCCAAGAATTATATGACCGGCGGAAATGCCCACAGAGTTTCCTGGCCTGCTTCAGTACCTCCTGTAAGCCCGGGTACCTGCCCAAGAACCGCTGCACCACCAAGTTAAGGACGTGAGCCAAACAGGGCACATGGGTCAGTTGTCCCTGTCGGAGGGTGGAGAGGTTGGTGCCATTGTCGGAAAACACCATTCCTGGCTTAAGCTGGCGTGGCGTCAACCACCTCTGAGCCTGCCCCCTGCAGAGCTGACAGAATCTCTGCCCCAGTGTGGCTCCTGTCCCCCAAGCACACCAGCTCAAGCACCGCATGGCATCTTTGCCTGCGTACTTGCATAGCCCCTTGAACGTCTACGGAGTGCCGCTGGTTCCGAGGACGAAGCACAGGAAGAGGCCATGGACGAAGAGGAGGGGGTGGAAGAGAGAGGTGTGTCAGAATCACCAGTAGTAGCATTTTGGAGGCGTGGTGGCGGAACAACGTCCAACGCTACTGCACCTTGTCCTGCATCCTTCCCAGCTGCCAGCAGAGTCACCCAATGCGCCATGAAAGATAGGCAACGTCCCTGTCCATGCCTGCTGGACCATGAGACAACAGTAATATGCACCTTACCGCTGACCGCCCTGTCCAGCGAGGCCAAGACATTGCCTTACACATTTCTTTTCAGTCGTCCCACATACATAAGGTTACAAGGACATTGCAACACATACACAACATGCGTGGTGTTGCATGTAATAAATACAGAAATGCTGCAAGTTTTGTTGTTGCCTGAGGATACAAACTGGGACAAACTTCTAATGGGGTTGTTGACAACTAAACAGGAGCTGCATTCCCTGCATGGGTAGAAGCCAGTAAGTTGCCAACACATGCTTTTCCTCACTGGGGGATCCAAAATCTTCTGTACCACTTTATCTCCATAATTGGGTGCCTTCCAGTAAATAAAACGGGGGTAATGACGTTAACGCTTGTTGCAACACTCTGTCTAGACATAAGACATGCCAATGCCGTGTATGAAAATTGGATATAAACCCCCATTCCTGCCTGCAATTGGCAGGTCGGACTCTGTCAGTAAGACACAAGACCCTTGGGGTTTCTACCAATTCTTCTACAATTTTATCAATGTATACTTCATTATACCCCTTCTGAATAAATCTCTCCTTAACTTTAGACTGAATAATGAAATCCTCATCTGTGATGCAATTACGTTTCACTCTCATCAACTGACCTTTAGGCATATTCTTTAACCAGTTTGGATAGTGTCCACTGGTCAGTGGTAAATAACCATTTCTATCAGTTGGTTTGAAATAGATGGTAGCGACTAATGATGTCCCTTGTATTTTCACATCTACATCCAGGAAGCGAATATGTTCATTACTGAACTCATATTCTAATCTGATGTTGTTCTGGTTATTGTTTAATTCTTTCAAGAATTCGTGTAAGGACAATTCATCACCGTTCCAGATAAAGAACAGATCATCAATGAATCTCCTGTAAAAAATAGGAGACCAGCTTTCTTATTTGCAAACACAGACTTATCTTCCCACTCCCCCATGAAAAGATTGGCAATGCTAGGTGCGAATCTTGCCCCCATCGCCACACCGGTTCGCTGGGAGTAATAACCGTGGTTATACCAAAAGTAGTTATGGGCCAAGCAAAAGTCCAATGCTTGACCCAAAAATACCTTCTGTTCATGGGGGAGATCATCCCGTTGACTTAGTGCCCAGTTCAATGCCAACAGGGCATCATCGTGTTTGATGACAGTATATAGTGACGACACATCTGCCGTCACCAGATATATGTTAGTCTTCCCTGTTAGATCAATTTCATTAATCAATTGCAAAAAAACTTAGTGTCTTTTAAATAGGCTTTAGTTTTCAACACACTTGCCTGGAGAAAAGTATCCAAGTATTGGCCTAATCTAGCTGTGACAGAGCCTATGCTATTAACAATCGGTCGGGCTGGAGGTCTGACCGAGTTTTTATGCACTTTTGGAAGTGTATAAATAGTCGGGACTCTGTAAAAACTAGGGGAAAGATATTTATGTTCCTTCTTATTTAGGACCCTTTTGTACCTTACCATTACCACTAATTTTTGAAAATTTTCACGATAGGCAATAGTGGGGTTATTCTTTAACTTCATATAGGTGGTATCATCAGACAACATATTGGCCAGTTGGGTGTCATAGTAGGATTTATTCAATATGACAACCCCATCTCCTTTATCTGCTGGACGTATAACTATTTGTTTCCTTTCTTGTAGCAGCTCTATAGCTTCTTGGATATGCAAAGGGTTAATATTCTTTTTAATAACCACTTTCTCTAGATCTTTCAAAACTAAATTTTTGAAAACTTCCACATGTTGATTAGCGGAGTTGAGGATTAAACAGGGACATATTTTTTAAACTACTGTCTATCCCTATAAATACTGGAATTAGCAGGATAACTACTACTCGGCCCACTATTCAGAAAATATTTAAATATTTAATTTCCGAATATATTTGTGGATATCCATATATAGGTCAAACTTATTGAGATATTTTTTGGGGCACATTTGAGACCTAAAAATGTAAAAATATTAAATTCTTTATGAGTGAGTTCTGTGGAGCTGAGGTTACATATTCCAGTTATTCCATTGTTTTTTTGCTGTTTATATTGGACCCGCCTGCCTGCCCTACATCCCCTCCTTCCCTTGTTTGTGGTTCCGGAGGGTATGGATAATAATTCAATTTTTGTTGGGGTCTCCACCATCCCTGATAATTCTAGGGTGGATATGGGTTCCCGGGAGGTCTCCCTCTGTATGGGTGGTTCCCTGTGTCCCTTGGTTCCTCTCTTGCCCCGTCCTAAAAAAAGACTGCCGTGCCCATATTGGCCTGCTCGTCATTATATGACAAAGGGCCAAATCTGTTAGTGGTCACAGGGTACTGGTAATCATTATAGGGTATGTCACCCCTGTTATTTTGACCCCCTCTAGGTTTAGGATGGCCTTGTCCTCCTCTACCATTATAGGGTTGTGGTGTGGAAATACGTGTAGGATTACGCGGAGTTCTTGGTGCCTAAGTACTCTTGCCTTCCTGTACTTGATAGAGTACTACCTGGATTTGGGTCAGCTATAGTTTCTATTACAGGTGCAACTTTACTCTGCCATATATAAACTAACCCACTCTTAAAATCACCTTGACATTTTTGACTTTTTTCTTTTGAGTATCCTCGTCGACTTTATCCAATTTTTTATTGAAGTTACTGTTAAAATCTATCCATTGTTGGGAACTTTTGATGGTATGATCCAACTTGGCCATCTTTTTACGCTTTAAAACCAATTCTTGTAATTTAAAACCCAACCCGTTGAAAAATTCCACCCATTCTGTCATGGACTCAGTATCATCAAGACCATCTTGTAGGGTAACCTCCAATCTGAGGCTCCTGACAATGATTTTCTCTTTTAAATATTGCTCCATAGTGCAGATGTCCCACCAGGTCCCTATCTGCTTCTCTAATGCATTACCCAGAGCTAGCAAATTCACCCTGTGGTCATCATTCACTGGTGGATCGGACTGTGCATTAAACAATGTATTGTGATCTGTCTATTCACCAGAAATCTTACTGCTTCCATAGCTGCTCAGAAAAAATAATAAAATGTAGTACAAAAAAAAAAAATAAAAATTGGATGGCACTTCCTAAAAACTAAGCGCTTATAGAGCAGAGAGATTTAACTGAGAATGAATAAAAAAGGGATGGAACTACAATGCACCACCCTCCAAACTAGTGCCAGTGATAGCAGGAGCTGCCACCTTATCCTGACAGGTAAACACATAAAACCACAATATATATCGTATACACACACTATATATATATATATATATATATATATATATATATATATATATATATATATATTCGTCAATCCACAGATGTCGAATGAATGACGAATGTACGACTGCCGATCAAGTGACGTCATCCCGCCGATCATCGCTAGTGAGCCGGGACTTTCAAAACATATGCAGACGGGAGACACCGCTCTGATAACACGCGATTTGTGGACGTGATGAGTCAACACATGTGATGTATTGTTTTCTATTATTTTCTACATTGCAAGTGCGACGTGAAGTGCTTACTGGTGTTGTTATAATAAATTGTCATATGGAGTTACGCTATTGGCTATGATTACTTCTCTCCTGCATGTGAGTGCTTGTTTGAGGGGACCTGATCCAGAGTGCCTGAGAGATGAGAAGCTCAGTGTGAGATCATTCAAGGCTTTATTTCCAGTGCCGTCTGGTAAGAGTCAAGTCAACAGGGGTGGTGGTATACCCCCCTGCTTATTACAAAAGTGGAGGTGTCGGTGGCAGGAGGATAAGATTGGCTCTTCATTTTGTTGACATTTTGCTGAGACTCTCTTTTTGCTCTAACCACGAACTACTCTTGGGACTCTTCTCTCTGGACATTTTTTACATATTATTTAACATATTGCACTTCAAAGTGTATGTATATATATATATATATATATATATATATATATATATATATATATATATATATATATATATATATATAATTTATTAGAGGTCGACCGATATAGCGGCCAATTTTTGGTACTTTTTAATTAATCGGCATCGGCCGATAGTGCTGAAAAAAAAAAGCCGATTTAAAAAGCGCAACTTGCAAATAAGTTCTTTCATAGAAGTCAATGCAAGTTGCCTGAAGTTTCCGTTGAGTGATGTGTCTCTGGGCAGCCTGCCAAGTGAGAGAAAAGAGATGTAATGTTTGTTTCTTCTTATCAATGAACTGACCTCCATGTAGAAGTTCTCAGTTTAACCATTTAAAGACTAAATCTTTTGACACTTGTAGCTTACAAGTAAAAATCCTGCATTTTCTGCTAGAAAATCACTTAGAAAACCCCAAAAATTATATATATATATATATATATATATATATATATATATATATATATATATATATATATATATTTTTAGCAGAGACCCTAGGGAATAAAATGGCGGTTGTTGCAATATTTTATGTCACACGGTATTTGCGCAGCGGTCTTTCAAACGCAATTTTTTGGGAAAAAATACACTTTAATGAATTTTAAATAAAACTAAACAGTAAAGTTAGCCGTTTTTATTAATTTTTTTCGTCTAAAAATTGTGATTACCTGTTTTTGTGCCTGGTTCCTGATTCCCTGACCGAAGATGGCGGCGGCAGCACCCGAGAGCCGAGGGAGAGATCGGCTTCGTGTGCCGACATCGTGGGCGCCCAGGACAGGCAAGTGTCCATATAATTAAAAAAGTCAGCAGCTGCAGTATTTGTAGCTGCTGACTTTTAATATTTTTATTTTTTCGGAGGAACTCTTTTACACTGGAGTGGGTAGGCGTTGACGGTAAGACACCGCTAGTTTTAGCGGTGCTTTACCATCATTTTAGCGGCGCTATTCGGCTGCTAGCGGGGCGCTTGTAACCCAGCTAGCGGCCGATGAAGAGGTTCAATGCACCCGTGTAGCACCGCTGCAGAAGCGCTTTGCAGGCACTTCGGCAGCAGTGCCCATTCATTTCAATGGGCAGGAGCGGTATACACCGCTCCAAAGATGCTGCTTGCAGGACTTTTTTTTAACGTCCTGCCAGCGCAACGCCTCAGTGTGAGACTGCAGGGGAGCCGTTTTGCAGCCACTTTTACAGGTGCTATTTTTAGCCCAAAAGTGCCTGAAAAACACCCCAGTGTGAAAGGGGTCCAACTGTTAGATTTTTTTTTCCCTTCATCTCATAAAATCTGCCTAACATATCGGCCCAAAAAAAAAAAGGCATCATATCGGCCGCCATGATTTCTAAATATCGGCATCGGCCAGAGAAAAACCCATAAATCGGTCGACCTCTAATATATATATATATATATACACATACATATATATACACACACACACATACATATACACACACACACTTTTAGGAGCGCTGCCTAATATATTGTATATTGGATAAGGTGGCAGCTCCTGCTATCACTGGCACTAGTGAGGGTGGTGCATTGTAGTTCCATCCTTTTTATTCATTCTCAGTTCAATCTCTCTGCTCCATAAGCGCTTAGTTTTTAGGAAGGGCCATCAAATTTTTTTTGTACTTCTTTTAATGCCAGTTTTGGACGCAAGGCCCTTCAGACAGCTTTGAGTTGCCCCCAGTTTTGTTCTGTTTTTGGGTCAGTTACCATTTTTTTTTGTGCTGTTGCCCACCCCTCAGTTGGATTGCTTTTGACCATACCAATTGTCTCGGATTAACTGAATCCTGTGTCCCTTAAAGAAAGAGAAGAAAAACATGATCAGTTTCTTGAAGTTCAAAAAAGGGACACAGGGTCCACACTCATCTGTGTTTGTGATCCACTCCTAAATATTAAAATTCTGGCAGCAGAGTAACCCAATTGTGTGATTAACTGAATCTGGTGTCTCTTAACCACTTGCTTACTGGGCACTTAAACCCCCCCTCCTGCCCAGACCAATTTTCAGCTTTCAGCGCTCTCACTCTTTGAATGACAATTGCGCAGTCATACAACACTGTATCCAAATGAAATTTTTGTTTTTGTTCCCCACAAATAGAGCTTTCTTTTGGTGGTATTTGACCACCTCTGCGGTTTTTATTTTTTGTTAATTTTTTTTTAAAAAGACCGAATTAAAAAAAAAAAAAAAAAAAAAAAAAAAGATACAAAAACCGTTTTATATTTTGTTATAAAATTTTGCAAACTGGTAATTTTCCTCCTTCATTGATGTACACCGATAAGCTGCACAGATTGGGCACCAATGGGTGGCACGGATAGGCGGCACTGAGAAGTGGCATTGGTGGGCACTGATCAGCACTGGTAGGTGACATTGATAGGCAGCACTGCTAGGTGGCACTGACTGGCACCACTGGTGGGCATTGCTAGGTGGCAGTGATGGGCATTGATCGGTGGCACTGGTGGTCACTTGATTCCACTAATGAAGCAGAATTGCCTCTTCCACTGGGGACCGATGTCCCTCACTCAGCAGCCGGTGATCGGCTTTTTTTCTCCTCACGCTATCAGCGTGAGGAGAAAAAAATAAAATAAAAAACACGATTACCGAGCTTTGTTTTGATCATGTGATCAGCTGTCATTGGCTGACAGCTGATCACGTGGTAAGGGGCCGGGACCGGCCCCTTACTCGGATGCGTGATCACCCGAGTCTCAGTGACTCGGTGATCACAACGCGCGCCCTGCAGGGGCAGTAAATTTACAGTAAGTACAAAATCCTGTCTTCATGAAAAATCAGGTGGTCCAGCTTTGCCGTCACCTAAAAGTTCTCTATACACATTATTCACAAAATATAGTTGGCAGCATACACAAAGTATGCATTTCCTGAAGGAAGAGCTTGTGTGGCCACCTAAGAGCTGTACCAGCAGTAGTATATCCATCAGTAGGGTTATCCCTGCTGGTACGGTCTCCTGAAATGACCCAGACAAAAAGGGGTTTGCTGGTCCTCCAGGTTTGGGGTTAGGCAATGGCCGAACAACCCCATTCTAAACAAAAAATAAAAATTCCTAAGCAGGTCAATGCCCTTCAAAATTATTATGCCAATAAGTAGGTTTGCACAATGTACACATACAATACTGCTGAGCCTATTAAGGCATAGAGATGCATGCACCTTAGGGAGAGGCTGTACCGTTAGCTTAGATCTGTTATACCTACAGTTGACAATCCATACAGGGTTCTCCAACTACAATTCAATACCTGTGCTGCATTCCACAGTGGATCATGAGTCTTCCCATTTTCCAGTTTTTCCAGGCTGTATATATGAGTTCTTTTGTCTTTTTCATGAACTTTTAATGTGTTCTTTGCCCAATCGTAAGCACCTAAAATAATTAATTTGGCATATTAATATACAGATTAGTAAATCCAGTGCATCTCTTGAAATCTTAAAGTGATACTAAAGTCTCCCCCCCCCCTTAAAAAAATAACATGTTATACTTACCTGCTCTGTGTGATGGTTTTGCACAGAGCAGCCTAGATCCTCCTCTTCGAGTCCCTCACGCCAAGTGCCCCCACAGCAAGCAGCTTGCTATGGGGTAACCTGAGATGGGCTGCTGCTCGGTGTCCATTTAGACATGGAGCGGCAACTCGGCCCCGGCACCGTCCCCCCTCCTCACTGACTGACAGCAGCAGGAGCCAAGGGCGCAACGCTGCCATGGAGGAGGGAGAGTCCCAGGTTGTTGACTGTCCTGCAACATCGCTGGATCGAGATGGGCTCAGGTAAGCATTAGGGGGGCTGAGAATGCATTAAGATAAAAAAAATCCTTCCGACTTTACAATCACTTTAAGTGGGTTATCAAAATACAAAGTAGCAGGTTAAAGAACATTTCTTGTACGGATTGATTACATATAGTAAGTACAGCTGCATCTCAAATTTTTTTCAAAAAGTTAATTTAATTTCAGTAATTTAATTAAAAAAGTTAAAATTCATATATTATATAGATTCATTACACACAGAGTGATATATTACAAGCATTTCTCTTTCAATTTTGACGATTATGGCTTACAGCTAGTGAAAACCCAAAATTTGAATATTGTGAAAAAGTTCAATATTGTAGAGTCATGGTGTCACTCTAATCAGCCAACTCAAAAACACCTGTAAAGGTTTCCTGAGCCTTTAAATGGTCTCTCAGTCTGGTTCAGTAGGTTACACAATCATGGGGAAGACTCGCAACTTGAAAGTTGTCCAGAAGACAGTCATTCACACCCTCCACAAGGAGGGTCACAAAAAGGTCATTTCTAAAGAAGCTGGCTGTTCACAGAGTGCTGTATCCAAGCATACATTAATGGAAAGTTCATTGGAAGGAAAAAAAGTGTGGTAGAAAAAAGTTGCACAAGCAACAGGGATAACCGCAGCCTTGAGAGGATTGTGAAGCAAAGGCCATTTGATTATTTGGGGGGGGGATTCACAAGGAGTGGACTACGGCTGGTGTCAGCGCTTCAAGAGCCACCACACACAGAAGTATCCAGGACACGGGCTACAACTGTCACATTCCTTGCGTCAAGCCACTCCTTAACCAGAGACCATGTCGGAAGTGTCATACCTGGGCTAAGAAGAAAAAAAAAAAAAAAGAAAAAAAAAGAAGGACTGGACTGTTGCTCAGTGGTCCATCAAGGTCCCAGAGTCTGCAGGAAGAGTGGAGAGGCACAGAATCCAAGTTGCAGGAGGTCCAGTGTGAAGTTTCCGGTTAGTGATGATCTGGAGAGTCATGTCATCTGCTGGCATTGGTCCACTGTGTTTTATCAAGTCCAAAGTCAGCACAGCCCTCTACCAGGCAATTCTAGAGCACTTCATGCTTCCCTCTGCTGACCAGCTTTATCGAGATGCAGATTTCATTTTCCAGCAGGTCTTGGCACCTGCCCACACTGCCAAAAGTACCAATACTTGGTTTATTGACCATGGTATCGCTGTGCTTGATTGGCCAGTAAACTCGCTTGACCAAACCCCATAGAGAATCTGTGGGGTATTGTCAAGAGGAAGATGAGAGGCACCAGTCCCAACAATGCAGATAAGCTCAAGGCCGCTATCAAAGCAACCTGGGCTTCCATAACACCTCAGCAGTGTCACAGGCTGATTGCCTCCATGCCACACTGCATTGATGCAGTAATTGAGACAAAAAGGAGCCCCTGGCCAAGTATTGAGTGCATATTATACTGTATATGGACATACTTTTCAGTAAGCCAACATTTCTGTATTAAAAATCTTTTTTTTTTTTCTATTGGTCTTATGTAATATTCAAATTTTATGAGATACAAAATTGTGGGTTTTCACTAGCTGTAAGTCAATCAAAATTAAAAGAAAGAAATGCTTGAAATATATCACTTTGTGTGCAATAAATCTACATTATATAACATAGGAGTTTCACTTTTAGAATTGAATTCCTTAAAAAAAAAAAAAAAAAAAAAAAAAAAAAAAGAAGAAGAAGGATTACTCTTTTTGATATTGAATTTATTTTTAGATGCACCTGTATATGACTGAAGACTGTAGAAACAAATGAAGTATTAAAAAACTTCTGAAAACTGCAGTAAAAGAGAAAGGTCTTTAACCACTTAACGACCGCCCACTGTAATTATACGTCGGCAGAATGGCACGGACAGGCACAATCACGTGCCGGTACGTGACTGCCTTTGTATAGTTGGGGGATCCGATCGGACCCCCCTTCTATACAGTGAGCGGTGGTTATTTGTTCGGGAGCGATCCGGGATGAGGGGACGGCCGTTCGATTCCGGCCACCCCCTCGCGATCGCTCCCGGCGAATGAAAACCTTCCTCTGCCTGTGTAATGTAAACACAGGCAGAGGAAGTGATGTAATCTCTCCTCGTGGCGGTCTTTTCGATCCGGCGAGAGGAGAGAAGACATCACATAGTAAGTGCACCAACAGCCCACTGACACCAGTACACGTAGGCACACTTTTCACCCCCCAGTCACCCCCAGTCACAGTGCACCGTTCGCAGTGGTCATTTTTTTACTGATCACTGCTATCAGTGTCATTTGTGACAGTAAAAAGTTGCAGGGCAGTTAGGTTTAGGCCCCTTTAGGTCCAGGGTAGCCCCCTAATAAAGGTTTAACCCCTTGATCGCCCCCAGGTAACCCTTTCACCCCCTAACGCCAGCGTCACTAAGCGATCGTATTTCCGATCGCTGTATTTAGTGCCGGTGGTGCCCTAGATAGCCAGTTATTTAATTTTAGTTTCATCGCAGATTTTTATAGCGTCAGGTACCCCCATATATTTTAACCCCCTGATTGCCCCTAGAGTTAACCCTTTCAGCATTGATCACCGTATAAGTTTTACTGGTGACACTGGTTAGCCAGTTAGTTATTTAGGTTACCCGTCAGGTTTTTATATAGCGTCAGGTACCCCCATATATAACCTAATAAAGGTTTTAACCCCCTGATTGCCCCTAGTTAACCCCTTTCACCAGTGATCACCATATAAGTTTTACGGGTGACGCTGGTTGGTTAGTTTGCTTTTTATAGCATCAGGGCACCCGCCGTATATAACTCAATAAAGGTTTAACTCCCTGATCGACGGCGGCTGATATCAATTAGGTTTTAGCGCCAGAGAAGGTCTGCGTCGCCCCAGGCAGCGTTAGGTTAGTGCCAGTAACGCTAACACCCACGCGCAAAGCATACACCTCCCTTAGTGGTATAGTATCTGAACAGATCAATATCTGATCAGATCTATACTAGCGTCCCCAGCGGATTAGGGTTCCCAAAAATGCAGTGTTAACGGGATCAGCCCAGATACCTGCTAGCACCTGCGTTTAGCCCCTCCGCCCAGCCCACCCAAGTGCAGTATCGATCGATCACTGTCACTTACCAAACACAACACACATAACTGCAGTGTTCGCAGAGACAGTCCTGATCCCTGCAATCGCTAACAGTTTTTTTGGTAGCGTTTGATACATTTGCTTACAGTCAGGTGCTTTTTTTTACCTGTGAATCTTACTAGTGCACCCCTAAATTTAGAGCCCAAAATGGCAAGACGAAGGTACACTAGTAAAGAGGCCTACGAGATTCTGAGCATGACAGATAGTGAAGAGGAGGTCACGCATCTGTCAGATTCAGGCTCAGAATATCTTCCCGTAGAAGACAGTGAAGTCAGCGGCTCCACGTCAGATAGCTCTGACCACGAAGGTGAGGTCTCTGCTAAGGTCAGGCGTACCCGATCTTCTGAGGTTGTTGAGGAGCAAGAACCGCAGGTCTCTCGTATCATGGAGCAGAGTAGTACTAGCGCCGCTATTCCTTCTGGTGAATTGGCAAGCACCAGCGGCCTAGTACAGCCTGGGCGTACATCCAGCACTGCAGTATCACGTGGTGACGTGGCGAGTCCCATAAGTGCAGTTCAAGCTGGCGAGGTGGCAAGCACAAGTAGTGTCCCGCTGCCACCAAGAAGACAAAGGCAGGCCCGTCGTGCCCATCCTGCAGAATTCGCGTATCCTGATTGGGTCCCCACCACTTCTGCAGAACCCGTACTTCCCCCATTCACTGCCCAACCCGGTATTCAGGTGGAAACAGCTGATTTTATGCCAATTGATTTTTATTCGCTGTTTTTCACGGAAGATCTCTATAGATCTATTGTGGACCAGAGTAATTTATATGCTGGTCAATTCATCGCCGCTAACCCCCAGTTGCCTTCCATTGCCAAAGATTGGAAACCAATTACGGTTTCCGAATTTAAGACCTTTCCAGGCCTTTCCCTCAACATGGGCACACATAAATTCCTGTTATTGCGTGCTTATTGGTCTACACACCCAATTGACCACATGCCCGTGTTCTCCGCCTCCATGCCCAGGAAACGATACGAGCAGATTTTGCGGTTCATGCACTTCAACGACAATGAACTTTGTCGTCCACGTGGAGACCCTGAATACGACCGGCTCTACAAAATTCGGCCCCTCAAACCATTTCAATGAACGTTTTGCAGCCTTGTTTATTCCCGATCAAGTTGTCTGCGTTGATGAGTCCCTGATTAAATTTTCTGGCCGCTTGTCTTTCAAGCAGTACCTTCCCAGCAAGCGTGCCAGATACGGGGTCAAGCTCTATAAGTTCTGTGACAGGGCAACAGGCTATGTATGAAGCTTTACGGTTTATGAGGGAAAAGACAGTCAGGTTGAGCCGGTCAACTGCCCGGATTACATAGGGAGTGCTGGCAAGATAGTGTGGAACTTGGTGTCACCCTTATTCGGAAAGGGGTACCAATTGTATGTGGACAATTATTACACGAGCGTGCCACTGTTTAGTCACTTGTTTGATCATCAGATTGGAGCATGTGGCACCGTGCGACCTAATCGCCGGGGCTTTCCCCAGCGGCTTGTAGATGCCCGTCTTAGGCTGGGGGAGAGAGCCTGCTTGAAATGTAATAACTTGCTCGCTATGAAGTGGAGGGACAATAAGAATGTTTTCCTTCTTACCTCCCTTCATGCAGACACGACAGTCAAAATTCGTACGGCGACTGGTGTTGGAGAAACCCCTCTGTGTCCACGAATATAACAAAAATATGGGAGGGGTGGACCTCAACGACCAGTTGTTGGCGCCGCATCTAATTGACCGTAAGGCGAGACGCTGGTACAAAAAAAACCTGTCTCTATCCTTATTCCAATTGGCTTTGCTGAACGCTCATGTGCTATACAGAGCTTCAGGCGGGACGTTATCTCTTCTAAAATTCCAGAATGAGATAGTCACAGACCTCCTGTATCAAGGCGGTTCTGCACCTCACCATCCCCTACCAAATGCAGTAAGCCGGCTGCATGAGAGGCATTATCCGTATGCCCTCCTCCGTACCCCTACCCAACGAACGACCCAAAAAAGATGTTGTGTCTGTAGCAAGCGCGGATTTAGGTGTGACACCTGTGTTTTTTGTCCACTCTGTCCTGACAAACCTGGTCTTTGCCTTGGTGAATGTTTTGAACGCTACCACTCAAAAAAGTGAAGTTTTAGCGTAGGGTACAGCATTTCACAGACTAGGACACACTTACACAGTGTCTCCCAAGATGCCATCACATTGAGAGACCCGAACCATTACAGTTGTTAAAGTTACAAAAAAAAGTGTTAAAAAAATAAAATAAAAAATAGTTGTTTTTTCTTTTTCGTACATCACGGGACACAGAGCGACTTAGTCATTACTAATGGGTTATATAGTTTACCTTCAGGTGCTGGCACTGGCAACTTCCAAACCGGAAGTACCCTCCCCTATATAAGCCCCTCCCATCTGGGAGCACCTCATTTTTTGCCAGTGTCTAAGGCAGGGGTCTCAAACTCAAATTACCTGAGGGCCACAGGACGAGTTTTCATATCCCAAGGGGGCCGCATTCAAACTTTCAAGCTTCAAAAAGAACATTAAACTAGTATATATAGTGGTAGTTACTGCTTGCTACCAGTCACTGCTTACTGCCAGATGCTTGGCAGTGTTTGCTCTGCAGCCTCTAACAGGACCCACAGTTCTGTAGCCAGCTCCCAGCAGGACCCACAGCTTGTGGGTACTGCTAGGAGCTGGCTGTGGACCTGTGGGTCCTGTTGGCCACTGACCTATGGGACCCCACAGGTCAGCGACCAGCAGGACCCCACAGGTCAGCGACCAGCTCCTAGCGGGATCCGCCTGTGGATCCTGCTGGCCATGGCCTATGGGTCCTGCTGGCTGCTGGCCTGTAGGCCATGGCCAGAAGGACCCGCAGGTCCCATAGGCCATGGCCAGAGGCCATCAGGACCCCACAGGTCAGCAGACAGCAGGACCCCACAGGTCAGCAGACAGCTCCCAGCAGGACCTACAGCTTGTGGGTCTTGCTGGGAGCTGGCTGTGGACCTGTGGGTCCTTCTGGCCTGTATGCCATAGCCAGCAGGACCCATAAGCCAGCAGGACCCCACGGGTCAGAGGCCAGCAGGACCCCACGGGTCAGAGGCCAGCAGGACCCCACGGGTCAGAGGCCAGCAGGACCCCACGGGTCAGAGGCCAGCAGGACCCCACGGGTCAGAGGCCAGCAGGACCCCACGGGTCAGAGGCCAGCAGGACCCCACGGGTCAGAGGCCAGCAGGACCCCACGGGTCAGAGGCCAGCTCCTAGCAGGATCCACAGGCCATGAGCACTTGGGCAGCTCCCAGTGTTGAGGGCTATTTTGAGGTTCCTGCATGTGCATTGGGGCAGGGTAAATGAGGTGTATGGGGGATAGATGTGATGATCATGTGAGGGTCAGCTGGGGGTGTCAGGGTCTCTCACTGTGACCTCGGCGATAGGCCAATGGCAGCTGCCAGCTCAGGCTCAGCAGGACAGGTCCTCCTCCTTGCACGCCGAGCCAATGAGTCAGACTCAGTCACGACGGTGTCCAAGAAGATCCCACTGGGAGTTGTAGTTTGGCTGTAGTCAGTGGCGTCACTAGGGTTGGTGTCGCCTGGTGTGGTAAAACATGGTGTCACCCCCCCGTCTAGGCTGCACAGCACCATGCAGACAGCGCACGGTCATGGGGTGCACCCCATACCAGCCCCTGTAAAATGATAGTATAGGGTGGTATAGTGGCAGGTTGGGGTGGTATGGGGAAAGTTGGGGCGGTACAGGGCAGGCTAGGGCGGTACAGGGCAGGCTGGGGCGGCACAGGGCAGGCTGGGGCGGCACAGGGCAGGCTGGGGCGGCACAGGGCAGGCTGGGGCGGCACAGGGCAGGCTGGGGCGGCACAGGGCAGGCTGGGGCGGCACAGGGCAGGCTGGGGCGGCACAGGGCAGGCTGGGGCGGCACAGGGCAGGCTGGGGTAGCACAGGGCAGGCTGGGGTAGCACAGGGCAGGCTGGGGTAGCACAGGGTAGGCTGGGGTGGCACAGGGCAGCACAGAGCAGGTTGGGGTGGCCCAGGGCAAGTTGGGGTAGCACAGGGTAAGTTGGGGTGGCACAGGGTAAGTTGGGGTGGCACAGGGTAAGTTGGGGTGGCACAGGGTAAGTTGGGGTGGCACAGGGTAAGTTGGGGTGGCACAGGGCAGCACAGGGTAGGTTGGGGTGGCACAGGGCAGCACAGGGTAGGTTGGGGTGGCACAGGGCAGGTTGGGGTGGCCCAGGGCAGGCTGGGGTAGCACAGGGTAGGTTGGGGTAGCACAGGGTAGGTTGGGGTAGCACAGGGCAGCACAGGGTAGGTTGGGGTGGCACAGGGCAGCACAGGGTAGGTTGGGGCGGCACAGGGCAGGTTGGGGTGGTACTAAGCATCTTAGAACTCTATGTAGTGACAGTGTGCAGAGTAACTTACATAGTATGCCTCATGCCTGCAGATGAAGACCCGGGCGGGTGGGCGGGGCTGCTGTGTCTGTCCTTGCCTCTATCTGCTTCAGCTGCAGCATCAATGGGGATGACAGCTGCTCGTGTCATCGGAATCAGCCAATGAAATCTGCAGATACAACACGGTAGCCTACTGGGTGGGAGGTTCAGCCACTCACTGCACAGCAGCGTGTTGGGGGAGGGAGGCACAGCCACTCATAGCACGGCAGCCAATTGAGTGGGAGACTCCGCAACTGATAGCGCCGCAGCCTATTGGATGGGAGGCTCGGCCACTCACAGCACGACAGCCTAATGGATGGGAGGCTCAGCTGCTCACAGCGCAGCAGCCTATTGGGTGGGAGGATCAGCTGCTCACAGCGCAGCTTCCTATTGGTTGAGAGGATTGAGTCTGTGGGAGGAGTGGAGGAGGCAGCCACACCCCCAGCCCCTCCCACACCTATAGCAACGCCAATGGCTGTAGTTAGGCTGGCTGCGCTCGCTGCTCTCCAGACTCCACCCGCCGGGTGCAGGGAGCTTGAGCGCACAGCCGTAGACTACAATTCCCAGAAGCAACAGCGGCGGACGTCACGTGATGTCACTGACGTCAGCTAGCCCGACTTCCTCCGAGTAAACCAGGAAGAGAAAAAAAAAAAATTGTAAGCAGGCGGCCATTGCCTACCAGGAAATGTATCAATATCAATCAGACCTGCGGGCCAATTGTAACCGCTCCGCGGGCCGGTACTTTGAAACCCCTGGTCTAAGGTGTTGGCCAAAGAGTAACATGTGTTTTCCTGGGCTTGCGTACAGGTTCTTTTACGGGCCTTCGTAAGCTGTTCCGGATCCCACCAAAAAAGCTTCATAGCTAAACGGTCGGTACCCGGGCCTTGCAACAGAAGAGCAAGGTTTTGCCTGTAATGCCTCTCTTAGGAGGGCTGGACCCTGGGATCCAGAGCTCTGGTCATACCCACGACCAAGATGTTTTCTGTGCAGGGTGCTATACAGGTCCAGGGGAGTGGAATCCTTGGGAACCCGGTCCCTGAAGGTTTAATTACAATGCCTGCCGTGATAGGTGAAGTTTGGGCTTCTGTGGGCCAAACAGAGTCCTGCGGCGGGGAACAGGTAAGTGGGGGCCCCCAGGAACTTGGTTCTATTGGGGGACCCCCAAGCCTAATTTGTCTTTCTGTCTGTTACCTAACGGTATTCCCGCTAATATTTGTGTATGCCTGTAACTACTGGAAAATGTAAAATTTTAATAGTAGTCAAGAAAAAAAAAAAAAAAAAAAAAAAAAGGACCGCGGTACCTGTGTTAAACCACTAGAGGCCGCTGTGGTCCATTTTTCTTGTCATGTGGATCTTTGGTTTTCTCAAGTCAAAAGATCCAGGCAGTTGGTAAGTTTCTCTGTGGGAATCCAGTTCCTCTGCCCTGTTGCTGCGCTCATCCACCGCACAGGCCCTCCGGCAAAAAGGGCCCTGGCTCCTAGTCCCTGCTTGGTTTCAAAAAAAGGGCGCCAATGGCGCACGGGCGCGGGCGCGTGCACGCGCCTCCTATGAAAAAAAAGGGGCGGGGCGGGTGGATGACGCTCGATGCACGCCGCGGCGCTTCTGCGCATGTGCAGGCGTCCCAGCATGTATAAAAGACACAGTACAAGTGTCAGCTGGATGCAAACAGAGCTAGCAACAAAACGGTGGCACACAGAGGCGGTTGATGCAGGCATCCCCATAGAAAGGCACTTTAGTGGACACCAGCTGGTATATAGCAGCAACTGTGTTAGACTATTACCAGCAAAATTGGTGTATGACGACGGGAATACCTCAGCTTTGTGCTTAAAGGATATGTCGTCCAGACGCTCCGGAAATAAGTCTTCCAGGAAGCCAAAAGGGGTCTCCATCGGGCTCTGAGGATATTGGGCATGCTTGTACTGCACCAATCTCCCCTGAGAATTCAGAGGTCAGTAGCCGTAGAAACCCCGCAGGAGTGCCTGGTGCTGCGGCTGTCCCCAGTCCACCTGCTCCTGTATATATAACAGAGGAGGTTTTATCCTCAACTCTGGGAGGATTGGAAGAGAGATTAACAGCATTGATCGCTGCTTCCCTGTCACAGGGAAAGCGCGTCCGATCTCCGTCTCCTCCTTCAGAGTGCCTGTTAGTGGAGGAACAGCCCCACACAGAGATCGACCTACCTGAAGGGGATCAGGATGAGGTTGATTCAGTTATAGAGGAATCAACAGTGGAAGAACCTTTCTCAGCATCTCAGGCTGAAAGATTATGGGTTCAGTCTCTGACTAACATGGTCCGATCAGCATTTAAAATGCCTCTGGCAGAACCATCAACCACTACGGTTTCCTCGCTGGGGTCGCTGAAAGCTCCCCAGGCTGTCTGTTCCTTCCCAATCCACCCTTTATTGGAAGGGCTTATTTACCAGGATTGGGAGCATCCTGATAAAATATTTACCCCCCCCCCCCCCAAGAGATTTCCAGTGATCTATCCCATGGAGGATAAGTTCATAAAAAAATGGAGGGTCCCTACAGTGGACACAGCCATCTCTTGTGTAAATAAATCACTGACATGTCCAGTAGATAATGTTCCAATGTTCAAAGACCCAATAGATAAAAAATTGGAGTCTTTACTAAAATCTGCTTTCTCTACAGCAAGCATGGTGACACAACCTGCAGTAGCAGCGATTGGAGTCTGCCAAGCAATGAAAGATCAGTTGAAACAAGTCTTAAGGGACTTACCAGATCAGCAGGCTCTTGCCCTAGCTGACCTACCTAGAGCCTTGTGTTGCGGTGGACGCCATAAAGGATACAATCCAACAGGCATCCCGCTTTACGCTGTCTGTAGACATATGCATAGGCTTCTATGGCTCAAAAACTGGTCTGCTGAAGCTCCCTGTAAGAAATTGCTGATTAGCTTCCCATTTCAGGGAGAACGCTTATCTGGAGAAGATCTGGACAAATATATCCAGAAAACTTCTGCCGGTAAAAGTACACTCTTGCCGGTTAAGAATAAGGGTAGAAGTCCTTCTTTTAAGAGGCCTACTTCTCCAGTCCCTGGCACATCGGCTGTGAAACAGTTCCAACGGCCTCCGCGGTCAAATCCAGGGGGCAGAAATCAGGGACAATCACAGGGTAACAAGAAACCCTGGGTCAAGAGAGGTACAAAACCTCCCCCCAAGTCATGAAGGGTTGCCCACACTCAATCGGGTGAGGGGAAGACTTCAGTTGTTCACAGAGACCTGGCGGGACACCATCAGAGATGGGTGATCTTCGCAGTAAGTCTGGGATACAGGCTGGAGTTAAAAGACATTCCTCCTGCCCATTTTATAAGGTCAAACGTGTCAAGCGATCCCCAGAAGAGTGGATCCCTCCTTCTGGCACTAGAACAACTATTGCTCCAAGGGTAATCATGAAGGTTCCCTTGGAAGAAAGCGGGTTCGGGTTTTACTCGAACCTTGTCACAGTCCCCAAACCAAATGGGGACGTGAGGCCCATATTAAATATAAAAGGGCTAAACAAGTTCCTACATATCAGGACTTTTTCGGATGGAGTCGATCCGATCGGTGGCCACCGCCCTACAAGGGCAGGAATGGTTAGCCTCGATCGACATAAGGGATGCTTATTTGCATATTCCCATCTGTCCGGCCCACCAGAAATTTCTACGCTTTGCAGTAGAAGGGCGCCATTTTCAGTTCAGAGCCTTACCTTTCGGTCTGGCCACAGCACCACGAGTGTTCACAAAAATTCTGGCCCTACGATTGGCCAAACTAGGAACACAAGGTGTAACGATAATGGCATATCTAGACGACTTGTTGCTGATAGACCACTCAGTGAAAAAAACTAGAAGTGGTCGTTCACAAGATAATCAAGTATCTGGAATCTCACGGTTGCATTATCAACCGAGACAAGTCAGCCCTAAAACCAGTCAAAAGTCTGGAATACTTGGGGGCTAAGACTGGATTCAAATCAGAACAAGATTTTCTTACCTCCAGAGAAGGTGCCGTCTTTGAAAGATTTGACCCACTTAGTGGGTACAAAAAAGAAAACCATCCATACGCCTGTGTATGAGGCTGCTGGGAAAAATGGTGGCTTCATTCGAAGCAGTACCCTACGGTCAATTCCATTCAAGGAACTTGCAGGAGGGCCATACTGTCAGCCTGGAACAAAAAAGTTCAGGCTTTAGACTTACCAATGTCCCTGTCCCCTTCCGTTCGCAAGAGCCTCCATTGGTGGTTGGTGCCCCAGAATCTGGAAAAAGGGAAACCCTTCAGTCCGGTTTCTTGGAAGGTGGTCACTACAGATGCCAGCCTCATAGGCTGGGGGGCAGTACTGGAGCAATGGTCTCTCCAGGGCAAGTGGTCAGAAGCAGAGAAGGCCCTGCCCACCAATCTCAGAGATACGAGCAGCCCGGTATGCCCTTGTAGCATGGACATCCAAACTCCAAGGGTCACCTGTCAGAATTCAATCAGACAATGCCACAGCAGTGGCATATATCAATCACCAGGGTGGCACCAGGAGTCGTGCAGCCCAGAGGGAAGCGAATTGCATCCTGGAATGGGCAGAAAGATATGTCACAGCCATAGCCGCGGTTTTCACCCCAGGAGTGGAAAATTGGAGAGCGGACTTTTTAAGTCGCCAGCAATTATGCCCGGGGGAATGGTCTCTTCACCCCAAGGTTTTCCAGGCAATATGCCAGCGGTGGGGAACACCGGATGTAGATCTGCTAGCATCCAGATTCAACGCAAAGGTGGACAGATTTGTGTCTCGCACAAAGGATCCCCTAGCTTGCGGTTCGGATGCCCTCGTGTTCCCTTGGAATCAGTTCAAGCTGATATATGCATTCCCACCGCGATTAATCCGCAGAATCAGGGTAGAAAAGAAACCAGTGATTCTGGTGGCTCCAGCGTGGCCCCGAAGGGCATGGTACGCGGAGATTGTAAAAATGTCAGTGGGAAGTCCTTGGACCCTCCCACATCGTCCGGACCTGCTTTCGCAAGGACCGATATACTACCCTTCCTTACCAGCCCTAGGTTTGACGGCCTGGCTATTGAAGCCCACATTCTAAAAAAGAGAGGGCTCTCTAATCCTGTGGTATCTACCATGATCAATGCCAGGAAGCCGGTATCCAGGCAGATCTATTATAGGATCTAGAAGGCGTACATCACGTGGTGTGAGGCCAAGAAATGGCATCCACGTAAGTACGTAATAGGTAGAATTCTGGACTTCCTACAGTGGGCTGTACATAGGAAGCTTGCCTTGAGTACTATCAAGGGTCAGACGGCCTTGTCAATATTTTTTCAAAGGCCCTTGGCTTTGCATTCATTAGTCAAAGCTTTCATACAAGGAGTGATGCGTATTAGCCCTCCGGTTAGTATTCCCATATGTCCATGGGACTTAAACCTGGTTCTGTCGGTTCTACAGAAACAACCATTTGAACCATTGCGGCACATTTCCTTGGTTTTTTTCACCAGGAAATTGATTTTCTTAGCCATTTGTTCGGCTAAAAGAGTATCGGAATTAGCCGCCTTGTCCTGTAAGGAGCCATATCTGGTTGTCCATAAGGACAGAGTAGTATTACGTCCTCATCCAGCCTTCTTCCTAAGGTGGTATCGAGGTTCCATTTGAACCAAGATGTGGTTCTTCCTTCTTTTTTCCCCAAACCTACTTCGGTAGAGGAAAAGTTATTGCATTCTTTGGATGTAGTAAGAGCAGTTAAAGCTTATCTTAAAGCCACTGCTCAGATTCGTAGAACGGATACTTTGTTTGTTCTGCCAGAAGGCCCCAGAAAGGGTCAGGCAGCATCAAAAATCTACTTTAGCCAAGTGGATTCGACAGGTCATAATACAAGCCTATGGCTTGAAAAGGAGACCGCCTCCGTTCAAAGTTAGGGCGCACTCCACAAGAGCAGTTGGAACTTCATGGGCAGTGCATCACCAAGCCTCCCTGGCTCAAGTCTGTAAGGCCACAACATGGTCCTTAGTACACACGTTTACTAGATTCTACCAGGTAGACGTCAGAAGTCAGGAGGATGTCGCCTTTGGGCGCAGTGTGTTGCAGGCCGCAAAAGAGCCTCATGCCTGATGGCGCCCAGCTTATGTATAGTGTATCCCTCCCCTCATTTGGCATTGCTTTGGGACGTCCCATTAGTAATGACTAAGTCGCTCTGTGTCCCGTGATGTACGAAAAAGAAAAAGGGATTTTTATAACAGCTTACCTGTAAAATCCTTTTCTTGGAGTACATCACGGGACACAGAGCTCCCACCCCTCTTTTTGGGACACTTATTGCTTTGCTACAAAACTGAGGCGCTCCCGGATGGGAGGGGCTTATATAGGGGAGGGTACTTCCGGTTTGGAAGTTGCCAGTGCCAGCACCTGAAGGTAAACTATATAACCCATTAGTAATGACTAAGTCGCTCTGTGTCCCGTGATGTACTCCAAGAAAAGGATTTTACAGGCAAGTGGTTATAAAAAATCTCTCTCTCTCTCTCTCCTAATGCCGCGTACATACGGTCGAAATTCCGATGGAGCCTTGCCCGTGGAAAAGTCCGACCGTGTGTACGCGGCATAACGCCCCCATGCTTAGGCATATATAAATGGTGCATGTATGCCCATCATTAGAAGTGGGTGGATGAAGGGAGGTATTCTAATGGTGGGCATACCCACCGATCAATCTCTTTTTTTCGTTCAGCCAACAGGCTGCATGAAAAAAGAGATTACAATACATGTCCAACAAAGACCAGCAACGTACTGGTATGTTGCTGGACTTTGAAGGTTTATACCAAAATGATGCCTGCAGGTTTAGGTATCATCTTGGTATCATTCTTTTCAGCCAGCGGCCGGCTTTCATGTAAAAGCAATTCTAGCAGATAATTAGCCTATAGACTGCTTTTACAAGCAGTGGGAGGGAATGCCCCCCCCCCAGATATAAACAGCGCCATTGGGAAATTGGGAAAGCATTTTATCACACCGATCTTGGTGTGGTCAGATGCTTTGAGGGCAGAGGAAAGATCTAGGGTCTAACCCCCCAATTTTTTTCAAAAAAGGAGTACCTGTCACTACCTATTGCCATCATAGGGGATATTTACATTCCCTGAGATAACAATAAAATTATATATATATATATAAATATTGGATAAGAGGTGTATTAAACAAGGCCTAATGTAACACACACACTTAGCGCCAGTTCAAACCAGCAGTATACAGCAGTACAACATAAAAATGAAAATAATAAAATATTTTTCTCAAAATATTCTAAAATACTAAGCTGCTGTTTAAAATAGAAAAATAAATGAAAATGAGGTAAACAATAAACAAAGTAGTAAGCTTGGTTATTAAAATTACACCAAACAGCGCTAAAATTTTAAAAAACTCAAATAAGACTCGTGGTCAAAAACCACTAGTAAAGTCCAAGACGTAGATTTGTGGCAAAGTCAGTCCAGAAAAAAAATTAGTGAGTAACAGCAATTGTCCATGTGAACACCTTCCTCCACCAGAGACATGTATTGCAATCCACCACGTGATGTAACTTTCCCCTTAGGGGTTCACACTCACCAGAAACACATAATAAATATGCCTTGTATGTAAAGTGGATACATCCGTTAATCTGTTATGGCTTGTCACTTCTTATCAAGGGTCACCAGAATGAAAATAGGCTCCACAGCAGGTCATAAAATAACAGAAAAATAACAGCAAATAGCGTAATCCTGTTTAATTAAAAGAACTGATTCCCATACATTTAGGAGACCCCTTTAACTAGCTACGTACAATAATGCAGAATAAAACAAGCATTGAGTGGCCCCAGAGGGCGCTATCACCGTATATGGCCGTCACTCGGAGCGTGTGTGTATCCTGCAGACACTTCCGATTCAGGAGATGGGCGGTGGAGCGCAACGATGGAGCGCACTCGTCACTTCCGGGTCGCGTGTTGTCGTAGTTACGCCCTGACGCGTTTCCTCATCTGACTTCGACAGAGGGCGTAACGTAACGACACACACGGGATCCTTAAATTACCATGCTCATAGAGTGACCGCCAATCAGCGTACCTGGCAACAGATGACAGGTGCTAGATGCTGTTGCCTCATAGGACGCTGACGGCGCCCTCATACAGTTTGAAGCACGGATGTAAACATTACAATATAATTCAATGGTAATGATAAATTAAAGATAAACAGGTATATAATTGCTATGAATTGATAAACCACATAAAAGGGATATAATGATAAAGAATATGTGCAATTAATCGATAAACTATTATGGCCATGCAGCACAACCATACACATAGGGGATCATAACATAATCTCCCCCACAGAGAGAACTTGAAGGTGAACAATAATGTGGTGCATACTTTATCCCTTGTGGACAAACAGTACATTATATTTGTGAATATATCATATTTTTTGTATGTTGTATATCCAACAATGCAAATGATATGGACTGGAAAACGCACATCTGAACAGTCCTATCACCAACATGTAGCTCATAGACTATTTGTAACCAATAGTGTTTGGTCATAATCTATATACTGATTAAATAAAGTGCATAACAGCATAATAATAATAATAATAAAAACCAATATCATAAGAATATCAAAGCTGAATAAATTAATAAATTCATATATTAAAAGATAAATTCATCTATGAGAGAAAAATATCTTAAAAAATATCTAATATATATATATATATATATATATATATATATATATATATATATATATATATATATATATATATATATATATATATAGAGTACAATCACCTCAGATAAAACCCACATACCTAAAATTCATGTATATAAAATACAAGAATTATAAGTGTATATGTATATAGAAGACTGCCATCTGAGCATTTAGAATATACGATGCTAAAAACTTTATGTTAATAAAATCTGGAGACACCTCTACGTGTATATAACACAGTGTATGTGTATATCTGTGTATGTGTGTTTTGAACTGTGTATTTTGACAAAACATTAAAAATGCTATATAGTAAAAATATGGATCAGTAATCACTTATAAAACAATTAATATCTAGGTCAACATTCAACCCTTTCGGTGCCAGTGTGTCTATCAGGAAGATCCATTGGGTTTCACGTTTGGAGAGTTCTCGTACAAGATTTGATCCTCTCCAAAAAGGTTTGAGATGATCAATCCCCCAAAATTTTAGTCCTATAGGGTCCTGGTTATGATGGAGTTTAAAATGTAATGACACATTATGGTCTTTAAAACCTAGCTTTATGTTGGCTATATGCTCAGCAATCCGGATTCTCAAAAGTCTTTTAGTACGGCCTATATATATTAAGCCGCATGGACATTGAAGAGCATATACTACATATGCCGTGTTACACGTAATAAATTCTTTTATCCTGAATTCCTTTTGATTTGAGGTGGATGTGAATCTATTTAATGCTCTTATTGGTGTTCTGACCTCTCTGCATGCCCGACACTTTCTACATGAATAAAATCCATCCTGATCCCAGAAGGAGGGGGGTTTAGCCGGGGGGTCAATCACTTTTTTTACAATTTTATCAGCATAATTGAGTGATCTTCTATAGATGAAACCAGGGGTGTTTGGTAATGAGAGATGCAATATTCTGTCCATTAATAAAACATGCCAATGATTGGTGAAGATAGCTTCCACTTCCTTATATTGGGCATGGAAGCCAGACACAAAGCTCCATTCCTGGTTATTGGTGTTGAGAGTCTGTGTTGTTTCTACCAAGAGGTCTGTTCTGGGAACTCGGGCAACTTCTTCAATAATTTGATCAAGAATGTGTTCATGGTATCCTTTCTCCTCGAATTTTTTCTTAATGATCAGGGACTGTGATTTATAATCAGAGATCTCAGTGCAATTCCTTCTTATTCTAGTCAGTTGGCCCTTGGGAATGTTTTTTAACCATAGGGGATGGTGGCCACTCTGCATGGGGAGGTAACTATTAGAATCTGTGGGTTTAAAATAAACTGAGGTACCTAGTTTATCTCCACATCTATATATGTTGACATCAAGAAAATGGATTCTGGTTTCACTGATTTCACAGGTGAGTTTAATATGGTTAGTGTTATCATTTAATTCATCCAAAAATGATTGTAGGGATGATAACGAACCGGACCAGACGAAGATGAGGTCGTCTATGTAGCGTTTATAGAGTAAAAGTGCACGAGTCTTATTTGAGTTTTTTAAAATTTTAGCGCTGTTTGGTGTAATTTTAATAACCAAGCTTACTACTTTGTTTGTTGTTTACCTCATTTTCATTTATTTTTCTATTTTAAACAGCAGCTTAGTATTTTAGTATATTTTGAGAAAAATATTTTATTATTTTCATTTTTATGTGCTACTGCTGTATACTGCTGGTTTGAACTGGCGCTAAGTGTGTGTTACATTAGGCCTTGTTTAACACACCTCTTATCCAATTCTTTATATATTTCTTGGCTGCCATGGATGCCCTGCGGTTTCTTAGCAGTAGAAACATAGATATCAATAGTGTATTTGCAGTAAATGAGCTCACTACAGCACAAACTAATTACAATGGAGCCATCATTGCTCTTGGTAATGTTTTAGAAAAACAGGTTCGTACATGGTGGGATATTTGCACCTTAGAACATTATATAAAAGAGAAAATCATCATTAGAAGTCTAAGATGGGAGGTAGTCCCACAGGACGGTCTAGATGACCCAGAATCCATGCATGAATGGCTGGAATTCTTTAATGGGATGGGTTTTAAGCTTCAAGAACTCATTTTAAAAAGAAAACGCACAAAAATGACACGTCTTGAAATAAGAATTAATGAGCTAGAGGCACAACTTGAACCCATTAGAGATTCACAGCAAATTATCGATTTTAATACACGGATTAAAAAGAAACTTGAAAAAATTGATAGACACACAGAGAAAGAAAACCAAAAAATTCCACAGGGATATGGGGGATTTTCGCTCTAATGCTATTTATTTATGGCAACAGACTAAGGGTCCTGTTATGAGTGATTTAAATATGGAAGTGGCAAATGTTGATATTATCACAGATAGACCACAACCGTCTAACACCCAGGACATACCTACAAGCAGTCAACAGAGAGCATTCATACCCCCACATCTCCCAGTAGGACAGTCCACCCCTATAAGGAACGGAGTCTATCAAGGAAGAGGAAGACCCCCTAGGGGTGGTCCTGCGAACTCACAACAACATATGTCTTACAATAACCAATATCAAGTACCTGTCTACAATAGGTATGATACATCTCAACAACATGAAGATAGAGAACGTTTTCAATCCCCGCGCCCTTTTTTAGGGAGGGGGAGAGGATGGCAGAGAAAGGGTCGAGGTTACCCACCACGCAGAGGGAGGCCCCCGATGCAGTCTCAGCCCACATCCGACCAAAGGGATCATCAATGGAGAGAACCACCGTGGTGGGAGAGAGAACAAACCCCATATCAAGATCACAGGAGAGGAGACCAAGAGGGTGTAGAGCCGGGAGAAGGCTCCAGAAAAAGAAAAAAAGAGAGACAGGGAATAGGCGGGATCTTTAATTTAACAGATGTCCAACTAACGCATAAGGAATTAAATATTCTGCATCTTGGCCTGAAATGTGGTCTGAGAAGATCAGTCAATAAGTTTGACGTTTTCATTGATGTCCATAGATATGTAAGGAAATTGAATATTAAAAAACATTTTTTGAATAAAAATTTACAACCAACCACCAGTCTATCGTCAGTGCCAACGGATAGTGGACTTCGGAATAAATCACTCTTCAATCCACTCAATGCTGCTAACCAACAGGTTGATGTCTTCAAGGGTTTAGTTTTGCGAGATCTGGAAAGCTTGGTCCCCAAAAAAGATGTGAACCCACGCCATATACAGCAGGGGATCGAAATGCTTGAGAAACGGAAAGATTTGGTGATACGACCAGCGGATAAAGGAGGAGGAATTGTTTTAATGACAAAAGCTTTTTATCACCAACAACTATTGGAAATGTTGACTGAAGATGACACGTATAAAAAATTGGAGAGAAATCCTACTGCACAATATGAGTTAGATCTAAAAATTCTTATTGAATCTGGATACTCCAAGTGGGTACTCACAGATAAAGAAAGGAGATATTTGATCCCTAGCAGCAGTAGGATACCCACGATCTACACTCTCCCGAAAATCCATAAGGACGGTCATTCACCCCCAGGGAGACCTATAGTGAATGGAATAGGTTCTGTGTCGGCACGAGTTGGACAGTATCTAGACGTGTTTCTCCAGAAAAGTGTCATGACCAAGGCCTATCTAAGAGATACAAAAAAAAAAAAAAATTTATTACAACTTCTAGAAACAATAGATTTAACAGGGAAACAGGAAGTTTATCTCGTAACGGCAGACGTCTCCTCCTTATATACGATCATTCAGCATGATGATGCTCTCCTAGCCCTGAATTGGGCTTTGAGTCAAAGGGATGACATCACACACAACCATAAGATCTTTCTTAGAAATGCGCTTGATTTTTGCTTGGGGCACAATTATTTCTGGTTTGATGACAATTTTTATTTACAGAAACGTGGTGTAGCGATGGGCGCTAAGTTCGCCCCAAGCATCGCTAACCTCTTTATGGGGGAATGGGAGGACAAATTCATATTCGCGATCAAAAGAGATGCACTTTTACTCTATAAACGCTACATAGACGACCTCATCTTCGTCTGGTCCGGTTCGTTATCATCCCTACAATCATTTTTGGATGAATTAAATGATAACACTAACCATATTAAACTCACCTGTGAAATCAGTGAAACCAGAATCCATTTTCTTGATGTCAACATATATAGATGTGGAGATAAACTAGGTACCTCAGTTTATTTTAAACCCACAGATTCTAATAGTTACCTCCCCATGCAGAGTGGCCACCATCCCCTATGGTTAAAAAACATTCCCAAGGGCCAACTGACTAGAATAAGAAGGAATTGCACTGAGATCTGATTATAAATCACAGTCCCTGATCATTAAGAAAAAATTCGAGGAGAAAGGATACCATGAACACATTCTTGATCAAATTATTGAAGAAGTTGCCCGAGTTCCCAGAACAGACCTCTTGGTAGAAACAACACAGACTCTCAACACCAATAACCAGGAATGGAGCTGTGTCTGGCTTCCATGCCCAATATAAGGAAGTGGAAGCTATCTTCACCAATCATTGGCATGTTTTATTAATGGACAGAATATTGCATCTCTCATTACCAAACACCCCTGGTTTCATCTATAGAAGATCACTCAATTATGCTGATAAAATTGTAAAAAAAGTGATTGACCCCCCGGCTAAACCCCCCTCCTTCTGGGATCAGGATGGATTTTATTCATGTAGAAAGTGTCGGGCATGCAGAGAGGTCAGAACACCAATAAGAGCATTAAATAGATTCACATCCACCTCAAATCAAAAGGAATTCAGGATAAAAGAATTTATTACGTGTAACACGGCATATGTAGTATATGCTCTTCAATGTCCATGCGGCTTAATATATATAGGCCGTACTAAAAGACTTTTGAGAATCCGGATTGCTGAGCATATAGCCAACATAAAGCTAGGTTTTAAAGACCATAATGTGTCATTACATTTTAAACTCCATCATAACCAGGACCCTATAGGACTAAAATTTTGGGGGATTGATCATCTCAAACCTTTTTGGAGAGGATCAAATCTTGTACGAGAACTCTCCAAACGTGAAACCCAATGGATCTTCCTGATAGACACACTGGCACCGAAAGGGTTGAATGTTGACCTAGATATTAAATTGTTTTATAAGTGATTACTGATCCATATTTTTACTATATAGCATTTTTAATGTTTTGTCAAAATACACAGTTCAAAACACACATACACAGATATACACATACACTGTGTTATATACACGTAGAGGTGTCTCCAGATTTTATTAACAAAGTTTTTAGCATCGTATATTCTAAATGCTCAGATGGCAGTCTTCTATATACATATACACTTATAATTCTTGTATTTTATATACATGAATTTTAGGTATGTGGGTTTTATCTGAGGTGATTGTACTCATATATATATATATATATATATATATATATATATATATATATATATATATATATATATATATATATATATTATTAGATATTTTTTAAGATATTTTTCTCTCATAGATGAATTTATCTTTTAATATATGAATTTATTAATTTATTCAGCTTTGATATTCTTATGATATTGGTTTTTATTATTATTATTATGCTGTTATGCACTTTATATAATCAGTATATAGATTATGACCAAACACTATTGGTTACAAATAGTCTATGAGCTACATGTTGGTGATAGGACTGTTCAGATGTGCGTTTTCCAGTCCATATCATTTGCATTGTTGGATATACAACATACAAAAAATATGATATATTCACAAATACAGGTCCTTCTCAAAAAATTAGCATATTGTGATAAAGTTCATTATTTTCTGTAATGTACTGATAAACATTAGACTTTCATATATTTTAGATTCATTACACACAACTGAAGTAGTTCAAGCCTTTTCTTGTTTTAATATTGATGATTTTGGCATACAGCTCATGAAAACCCCAAAATCCTATCTCAAAAAATTAGCATATTTCATCCGACCAATAAAAGAAAAGTGTTTAATACAAAAAAAGTCAACCTTTAAATAATTATGTTCAGTTATGCACTCAATACTTGGTCGGGAATCCTTTTGCAGAAATGACTGCTTCAATGCGGCGTGGCATGGAGGCAACCAGCCTGTGGCACTGCTGAGGTGTTATGGAGGCCCAGGATGCTTCGATAGCGGCCTTAAGCTCATCCAGAGTGTTGGGTCTTGCGTCTCTCAACTTTCTCTTCCCAATATCCCACAGATTCTCTATGGGGTTCAGGTCAGGAGAGTTGGCAGGCCAATTGAGCACAGTAATACCATGGTCAGTAAACCATTTACCAGTGGTTTTGGCACTGTGAGCAGGTGCCAGGTCGTGCTGAAAAATGAAATCTTCATCTCCATAAAGCTTTTCAGCAGATGGAAGCATGAAGTGCTCCAAAATCTCCTGATAGCTAGCTGCATTGACCCTGCCCTTTATAAAACACAGTGGACCAACACCAGCAGCTGACATGGCACCCCAGACCATCACTGACTGTGGGTACTTGACACTGGACTTCAGGCACTTTGGCATTTCCCTCTCCCCAGTCTTCCTCCAGACTCTGGCACCTTGATTTCCGAATGACATGCAAAATTAGCTTTCATCCGAAAAAAGTACTTTGGACCACTGAGCAACAGTCCAGTGCTGCTTCTCTGTAGCCCAGGTCAGGCGCTTCTGCCGCTGTTTCTGGTTCAAAAGTGGCTTGACCTGGGGAATGCGGCACCTGTAGCCCATTTCCTGCACACGCCTGTTCACGGTGGCTCTGGATGTTTCTACTCCAGACTCAGTCCACTGCTTCCGCAGGTCCTCCAAGGTCTGGAATCGGTCCTTCTCCACAATATTCTTCAGGGTCCGGTCACCTCTTCTCGTTGTGCAGCGTTTTCTGCCACACTTTTTCCTTCCCACAGACTTCCCACTGGAGGTGCCTTGATACAGCACTCTGGGAACAGCCTATTCGTTCGGAAATTTCTTTCTGTGTCTTACCCTCTTGCTTGAGGGTGTCAATGATGGCCTTCTGGACAGCAGTCAGGTCGGCAGTCTTACCCATGATTGCGGTTTTGAGTAATGAACCAGGCTGGGAGTTTTTAAAAGCCTCAGGAATCTTTTGCAGGTGTTTAGAGTTAATTAGTTGATTCAGATGATTAGGTTAATAGCTCGTTTAGAGAACCTTTTCATGATATGCTAATTTTTTGAGATAGGAATTTTGGGTTGTCATGAGCTGTATGCCAAAATCATCAATATTAAAACAAGAAAAGGCTTGAACTACTTCAGTTGTGTGTAATGAATCTAAAATATATGAAAGTCTAATGTTTATCAGTACATTACAGAAAATAATGAACTTTATCACAATATGCTAATTTTTTGAGAAGGACCTGTATAATGTACTGTTTGTCCACAAGGGATAAAGGGATTTTTATAACAGCTTACCTGTAAAATCCTTTTCTTGGAGTACATCACGGGACACAGAGCGACTTAGTCATTACTAATGGGTTATATAGATTACCTTCAGGTGTTGGCACTGGCCAATTCCAAACCGGAAGTACCCTCCCCTATATAAGCCCCTCCCATCCGGGAGCACCTCAGTTTTGTAGCCAAGCAATAAGTGTCCCAAAAAGAGGGGTGGGAGCTCTGTGTCCCGTGATGTACTCCAAGAAAAGGATTTTACAGGTAAGCTGTTATAAAAATCCCTTTTTCTTTTTCGTACATCACGGGACACAGAGCGACTTAGTCATTACTAATGGGACGTCCCAAAGCAATGCCAAATGAGGGGAGGGATACATAAGCTGGGCGCCATCAGGCATGAGGCTCTTTTGCGGCCTGCAACACACTGCGCCCAAAGGCGACATCCTCCTGACTTCTGACGTCTACCTGGTAGAACCTAGTAGACATGTGTACTAAGGACCATGTTGTGGCCTTACAGACTTGAGCCAGGGAGGCTTGGTGATGCACTGCCCATGAAGTTCCAACTGCTCTTGTGTAGTGCGCCCTAACTTTGAACGGAGGCGGTCTCCTTCTCAAGCCATAGGCTTGTATTATGACCTGTCGAATCCACTTGGCTAAAGTAGATTTTTGATGCTGCCTGACCCTTTCTGGGGCCTTCCGGCAGAACAAACAAAGTATCCGTTCTGCGAATCTGAGCAGTGGCTTTCAGATAAGCTTTAACTGCTCTTACTACATCCAAAGAATGCAATAACTTTTCCTCTACCGAACTAGGTTTGGGGAAAAGGGAAGGAAGAACCACATCTTGGTTCAAATAGAACCTCGATACCACCTTAGGAAGAAAGGCTGGATGAGGACGTAATACTACTCTGTCCTTATGGATAACCAGATATGGCTCCTTACAGGACAAGGCGGTTAATTCCGATACTCTTTTAGCCGAACAAATGGCTGCTAAGAAAATCAATTTCCTGGTGAAAAGAACCAAGGAAACGTGCCGCAATGGTTCAAATGGTTGTTTCTGTAGAACCAACAGAACCAGGTTTAAGTCCCATGGACATATGGGAATACTAACCGGAGGGCTAATACGCATCACTCCTTGTATGAAAGCTTTGACTAATGAATGCAAAGCCAAGGGCCTTTGAAAAAAATATTGACAAGGCCGTCTGACCCTTGATAGTACTCAAGGCAAGCTTCCTATCTACAGCCCACTGTAGGAAGTCCAGAATCCTACCTATTACGTACTTACGTGGATGCCATTTCCTGGCCTCACACCACGTGATGTACGCCTTCTAGATCCTATAATAGATCTGCCTGGATACCGGCTTCCTGGCATTGATCATGGTAGATACCACAGGATTAGAGAGCCCTCTCTTTTTTAGAATGTGGGCTTCAATAGCCAGGCCATCAAACCTAGGGCTGGTAAGGAAGGGTAGTAGATCGGTCCTTGCGAAAGCAGGTCCGGACGATGTGGGAGGGTCCAAGGACTTCCCACTGACATTTTTACAATCTCCGCGTACCATGCCCTTCGGGGCCACGCTGGAGCCACCAGAATCACTGGTTTCTTTTCTACCCTGATTCTGCGGATTAATCGCGGTGGGAATGCATATATCAGCTTGAACTGATCCCAAGGGAACACTAGGGCATCCGAACCGCAAGCTAGGGGATCCTTTGTGCGAGACACAAATCTGTCCACCTTTGCGTTGAATCTGGATGCTAGCAGATCTACATCCGGTGTTCCCCACCGCTGGCATATTGCCTGGAAAACCTCGGGGTGAAGAGACCATTCCCCGGGCATAATTGCTGGCGACTTAAAAAGTCCGCTCTCCAATTTTCCACTCCTGGGATGAAAACCGCGGATATGGCTGTGACATACCTTTCTGCCCATTCCAGGATGCAATTCGCTTCCCTCTGGGCTGCACGACTCCTGGTGCCACCCTGGTGATTGATATATGCCACTGCTGTGGCATTGTCTGATTGAATTCTGACAGGTGACCCTTGGAGTTTGGATGTCCATGCTACTAGGGCATACCGGGCTGCTTGTATCTCTAAGAGATTGGTGGGCAGGGCCTTCTCTGCTTCTGACCACTTGCCCTGGAGAGACCATTGCTCCAGTACTGCCCCCCCAGCCTATGAGGCTGGCATCTGTAGTGACCACCTTCCAAGAAACCAGACTGAAGGGTTTCCCTTTTTCCAGATTCTGGTACCAACCACCAATGGAGGCTCTTGCGAACGGAAGGGGACAGGGACATTGGTAAGTCTAAAGCCTGAACTTTTTTGTTCCAGGCTGACAGTATGGCCCTCTGCAAGTTCCTTGAATGGAATTGACCGTAGGGTACCGCTTCGAATGAAGCCACCATTTTTCCCAGCAGCCTTATACACAGGCGTATGGATGGTTTTTCTTTTTTGTACCCACTAAGTGGGTCAAATCTTTCAAAGACGACACCTTCTCTGGAGGTAAGAAAATCTTTCTCTGATTTGAATCCAGTCTTAGCCCCCAAGTATTCCAGGCTTTTGACTGGTTTTAGGGCTGACTTGTCTCGGTTGATAATGCAACCGTGAGATTCCAGATACTTGATTGTCTTGTGAACGACCACTTCTAGTTTTTTTCACTGAGTGGTCTATCAGCAACAAGTCGTCTAGATATGCCATTATCGTTACACCTTGTGTTCCTAGTTTGGCCAATCGTAGGGCCAAAAAATTTTTGTGAACACTCGTGGTGCCGTGGCCAGACCGAAAGGTAAGGCTCTGAACTGAAAATGGCGCCCTTCTACTGCAAGGCGTAGAAATTTCTGGTGGGCCGGACAGATGGGAATATGCAAATAAGCATCCCTTATGTCGATCGAGGCTAACCATTCCTGCCCTTGTAGGGCGGCGGCCACCGATCGGATCGACTCCATCCGAAAAAGTCCTGATATGTAGTAACTTGTTTAGCCCTTTTATATTTAATATGGGCCTCATGTCCCCATTTGGTTTGGGGACTGTGACAAGGTTCGAGTAAAACCCGAACCCGTTTTCTTCCAAGGGAACCTTCATGATTACCCTTGGGGCAATAGTTGCTCTAGTGCCAGAAGGAGGGATCCACTCTTCTGGGGATCGCTTGGCACGTTTGACCTTATAAAATGGGCAGGAGGAATGTCTTAACTCCAGCCTGTATGCCAGACTTACTGCGGAGATCACCCATCTCTGATGGTGTCCCGCCAGGTCTCTGTGAACAACTGAAGTCTTCCCCTCACCCGATTGAGTGGGGGCAACCCTTCATGACTTAGGGGGAGGTTTTGTACCTATCTTGACCCAGGGTTTCTTGTTACCCTGTGATTGTCCCTGATTTCTGCCCCCTGGATTTGACCGCGGAGGCCGTCGGAACTGTTTCACAGCCGATGTGCCAGGGACTGGAGAAGTAGGCCTCCTAAAAGAAGGACTTCTACCCTTGTTCTTAACCGGTAAGAGTGAACTTTTACCGGCAGAAATTTTCTGGATATATTTGTCCAGATCTTCTCCAAATAAGCGTTCTCCATGAAATGGGAAGCTAACCAGCAGTTTTTTACAGGGAGCTTCAGCAGACCAGTTTTTGAGCCACAGAAGCCTACGCATATGTACTATAGACAGCGTAAAGCGGGAGGCCTGTTGGATTGTATCCTTTATGGCGTCCACCGCAAAACACAAGGCTCTAGGCAGGTCAGCTAGGGCAAGAGCCTGCTGATCTGGTAAGTCCCTTAAGACTTGTTTCAACTGATCTTTCACTGCTTGGCAGACTCCAATCGCTGCTACCGCAGGTTGTGTCACCATGCTTGCTGTAGAGAAAGCAGATTTTAGTAAAGACTCCAATTTTTTTATCTATTGGGTCTTTGAACATTGGAACATTATCTACTGGACATGTCAGTGATTTGTTAACAGAAGAGATGGCTGTGTCCACTGTAGGGACCCTCCATTTTTTTATGAACTTATCCTCCATGGGATAGATCACCGGAAATCTCTTGGGGGGGAGCAAATATTTTATCAGGATGCTCCCAATCCTGGTAAATAAGCCCTTCTAATAAAGGGTGGATTGGGAAGGAACAGACAGCCTGGGGAGCTTTTAGCGACCCCAGCAAGGAAACCGTAGTGGATGGTGGTTCCGCCAGAGGCATTTTAAATGCTGATCGGACCATGTTAGTCAGAGACTGAACCCATAATCTTTCAGCCTGAGATGCTGAGAAAGGTTCTTCCACTGTTGATTCCTCCATAACTGAATCAACCTCATCCTGATCCCCCTTCAGGTAGGTCGATCTCTGTGTGGGGCTGTTCCTCCACTAACAGGCACTCTGAAGGAGGAGACGGAGATCGGACGCGCTTTTCCTGTGACAGGGAAGCAGCGATCAATGCTGTTAATCTCTCTTCCAATCCTCCCAGAGTTGAGGATAAAACCTCCTCTGTTATATATACAGGAGCAGGTGGACTGGGGACAGCCGCAGCACCAGGCACTCCTGCGGGGTTTCTACGGCTACTGACCTCTGAATTCTCAGGGGAGATTGGTGCAGTACAAGCATGCCCAATATCCTCAGAGCCCGATGGAGACCCCTTTGGCTTCCTGGAAGACCTATTTCCGGAGCGTCTGGACGACATATCCTTTAAGCACAAAGCTGAGGTATTCCCGTCGTCATACACCAATTTTTGCTGGTAATAGTCTAACACAGTTGCTGCTATATACCAGCTGGTGTCCACTAAAGTGCCTTTCTATGGGGATGCCTGCATCAAAAGCCTCTGTGTGCCACTGTTTGTTGCTAGCTCTGTTTGCATCCAGCTGACACTTGTACTGTGTCTTTTATCCATGCTGGGACGCCTGCACATGCGCAGAAGCGCCGCGGCGCGCATCGAGCGTCATCCACCCGCCCCGCCCCTTTTTTTCATAGGCGGCGCGTGCACGCGCCCGCGCCCGTGCGCCATTGGCGCCCTTTTTCGAAATCAAACAGGGACTAGGAGCCAGGGCCCTTTTTGCCGGAGGGCCTGTGCGGTGGATGAGCGCAGCAACAGGGCAGAGGAAGTGGATTCCCACAGAGAAACTTACCAACTGCCTGGATCTTTTGACTTGAGAAAACCAAAGATCCACATGACAAGAAAAATGGACTACAGCGGCCCCTAGTGGTTTAACACAGGTACCGCGGTCCCTTTTTTTTTTTTCTTGACTATTAAAATTTTACATTTTCAGTAGTTACAGGCATACACAGATATTAGCGGGAATACCGTTAGGTAACAGACAGAAAGACAAATTAGGCTTGGGGGTCCCCCAATAGAACCAAGTTCCTGGGGGCCCCCACTTACCTGATCCCCGCCGCAGGACTTTGTTTGGTCCACAGAAGTCCAAACTTCACCTATCACGGCAGGCATTGTAATTAAACCTTCAGGGACCGGGTTCCCAAGGATTCCACTCCCCTGGACCTGTATAGCACCCTGCACAGACAACATCTTGGTCGTGGGTATGACCAGAGCTCTGGATCCCAGGGTCCAGCCCTCCTAAGAGAGGCATTACAGGCAAAACCTTGCTCTTCTGCTGCAAGGCCCGGGTACCGACCGTTTAGCTATGAAGCTTTTTTGGTGGGATCCGGAACAGCTTACTAAGGCCCAAAAGAACCTGTACGCAAGCCCAGTGAAAACACATGTTACTCTTTGGCCAACACCTTAGACACTGGCAAAAAACTGAGGTGCTCCCGGATGGGAGGGGCTTATATAGGGGAGGGTACTTCCGGTTTGGAATTGGCCAGTGCCAACACCTGAAGGTAATCTATATAACCCATTAGTAATGACTAAGTCGCTCTGTGTCCCGTGATGTACGAAAAAGAAAAAGTATGCACCACATTATTGTTCACCTTCAAGTTCTCTCTGTGGGGGAGATTATGTTATGATCCCCTATAATGTGTATGGTTGTGCTGCATGGCCATAATAGTTTATCGATTAATTGCACATATTCTTTATCATTATATCCCTTTTATGTGGTTTATCAATTCATAGCAATTATATACCTGTTTATCTTTAATTTATCATTACCATTGAATTATATTGTAATGTTTACATCCGTGCTTCAAACTGTATGAGGGCGCCGTCAGCGTCCTATGAGGCAACAGCATCTAGCACCTGTCATCTGTTGCCAGGTACGCTGATTGGCGGTCACTCTATGAGCATGGTAATTTAAGGATCCCGTGTGTGTCGTTACGTTACGCCCTCTGTCGAAGTCAGATGAGGAAACGCGTCAGGGCGTAACTACGACAACACGCGACCCGGAAGTGACGAGTGCGCTCCATCGTTGCGCTCCACCGCCCATCTCCTGAATCGGAAGTGTCTGCAGGATACACACACGCTCCGAGTGACGGCCATATACGGTGATAGCGCCCTCTGGGGCCACTCAATGCTTGTTTTATTCTGCATTATTGTACGTAGCTAGTTAAAGGGGTCTCCTAAATGTATGGGAATCAGTTCTTTTAATTAAACAGGATTACGCTATTTGCTGTTATTTCTCTGTTATTTTATGACCTGCTGTGGAGCCTATTTTCATTCTGGTGACCCTTGATAAGAAGTGACAAGCCATAACAGATTAACGGATGTATCCACTTTACATACAAGGCATATTTATTATGTGTTTCTGGTGAGTGTGAACCCCTAAGGGGAAAGTTACATCACGTGGTGGATTGCAATACATGTCTCTGGTGGAGGAAGGTGTTCACATGGACAATTGCTGTTACTCACTAATTTTTTTCTGGACTGACTTTGCCACAAATCTACGTCTTGGACTTTACTAGTGGTTTTTGACCACGAGTCTTATTTGAGTTTTTTAAAATTTTAGCGCTGTTTGGTGTAATTTTAATAACCAAGCTTACTACTTTGTTTATTGTTTACCTCATTTTCATATATATATATATATATAAATATAATATATAATATAATATAAATATATATTTTTTTATTTATATTTATAAGGAACAGTTTAAAAGAAGCACTGCTGTCCCCCCCTGCTCTTGCGCAAAGGCGAACGCAAGCGTCGGTCTAGTGTCATATGTAAACAGCAATTGCACCATGCATGTGAGGTATCACCGCGAAGGTCAGATCGAGGGCAGTCATTTTAGCAGTAGACCTCCTCTGTAAATCTAACGTGGTAACCTGTAAAGGCTTTTAAATGCTTTTAAAAATGAATGTAGTTTCTCGCCGCTGCGCGTTTGTGCGCAATTTTAAAGCATGTCGTGTTTGGTACCCATGTACTCGGCCTAAGATCATCTTTTTTATTTCATCAAACATTTGGGCAATATAGTGTTTTTTAGTGCATTAAAAATAAAAAGTGTGTTTTCCCCCAAAAAATGCGTTTGAAAAATCGCTGCGCAAATACTGTGTGGAGAAAAAAAAATGCAACATCCACTATTTTAATCTGTAGGGCCTTTGCTTTAAAAAAAATATATAATGTTTGGGGGTTCAACATAATTTTCTTGCAAAAAAAAAAAAAAAGTACAAAAAGTTGTCACTAAATGATATATTGCTCAAACATGCCATGGTTATATGTGGAATTGCACCCCAAAATACATTGTTTCTTCTCCTGAGTACGGGGATACCACATGTGTGATACATTTTGGGAGCCTAGCCGCGTACAGGACCCCGAAAACCAAGCACCACCTTCAGGATTTCTATGGGTGTAAATTTTTGATTTCACTCACTGCCCATCACAGTTTCGGAGGCCATGGAATGCCCAGATGGCACAAACCCCCCCCCCCCCCATGACCCCATTTTGGAAAGTAGACACCCCAAGCTATTTGCTGAGAGGTATGTTGAGTATTTTGCAGATCTCGCTTTTTGTCACAAAAGTTTGAAAATGTAAAAAAAAAAAAAAAAAAGTCTCTTCATTTTCAAAAACAAATGAGAGCTGTAAAATACTCACCATGCCTCTCAGTAAATAGCTTGGGGTGTCTTTCCAAAATGGGGTTATTTGTGGGGGTTTTGTGCCATCTGGGCATTTTATGGCCTTCAAAACTGATAGGTAGTGAGGAGTGAAATCAAAAATTTGTGCCCTTAGAAACCTTGAAGGCGGTGCTTGGTTTTTGGGGCCCCGTACCCGGCTAGGCTCCCAAAAAGTCCCACACATGTGGTATCCCCGTACTCAGGAGAAGCAGCAGAATGTAATTTGGGGTGTAATTTCACATATGCCCATGGCATGTGTGAGCAATATATCATTTAGTGACAACTTTGTGCAAAAAAAAAAAAAAAAAGTTTGTCATATTCCTGCAACTTGTGGCAAAATATAAAATATTCCATGAACTGAACATGCATCTCAGTAAATAGCTTGGGGTGTCTACTTTCCAAAATGGGGTCATTTGGGGGGGTTTTGTGCTATTTTGGCATTTTATGGCCTTCGAAACTGATAGGTAGTGGAGGAGTGAAATCAAAAATGTATGCCCTTAGAAACATTGAAGCCATGTGTGAGCAATATATCATTTAGTGACAACTTTTTGTAATTTTTTATTTATTTTTTTTGTCATTCAATCACTTGGGACAAAAAAAAAAAAAATATTCAATGGGCTCAACATGCCTCTCAGCAATTTCCTTGGGGTGTCTACTTTGGGGTCATTTGGGGGGGGGGGGGTTTGTACTGCCCTGCCATTTTAGCACCTCAAGAAATGAGATAGGCAGTCATAAATTTAAAGCTGTGTAAATTCCAGAAAATGTACCCTAGTTTGTAAACGCTATAAATTTTGCGCAAACCAATAAATATACGATTGACATTTTTTTTACTAAAGACATGTGGCTGAATACATTTTGGCCTAAATGTATGACTAAAATTGAGTTTATTCGATTTTTCTTATAACAAAAAGTAGAAAATATCATATTTTTTTCAAAATTTTCAGTCTTTCCATTTATATTGCAAAAAATAAAAATCACAGAGGCAAATACCATTAAAAGAAATCTCTATTTGTGGGAAGAAAAGGACGCAAATTTCGTTTGGGTACAACATTGCATGTCCGCACAATTTCCAGTTAAAGCAGCGCAGTGCAAAATTCTGAAAACACCTCTGGTCCTTTAGCTACAAAATGGTCCGGGGCTAAAGTGGTTAAAGTATATATTATACATTACATAGAATATATAGTTATAAATAAGTTTGACTTGACTACTGCATCCCTAATGCTAATTTTCAGGGGCCCAGCGAACACAAAACACCCTCCAGAAATACATTATGCAAAGTGAGAAACAGGAATTACCAGTTACCTGGTGAATGTGGATGAAAGTGATTTGCCACAATTTTGCAACACCTGTGTTCATGCGCAGAAATGATCATGGCTTAGCCATTCATGCAGCCGAATGGCCGTAACCCAGAAGGAAGACCATGCAAATATGGTAGTGCCTGGGACCTGTGGAATCAATGACAAGGCAGCACTGGTGGGCACATTATGACAGTTAAAGTGGTTGTAAACCCTTATAGCAATTTTTTTTTTTAAACTACCTGTAAGAGAAAGGCATAATGAGCTAATATGACTAGCATAATAGCTCATTATGCATCACTTAACTTATATCGGGGCCCCCGAAGCCGTCCTAGTCTCCCTCTTCAGCCGCAGCCATCTCTGCGGCGATAGCCGGAAGGTTACTTCCGGGTATCGCCGCTCCAGCCAATTGCGCTGCGATTGGCCGGAGCGGCGGAAACGTCACTATGCGCATGCGCGCGGGAGCCGTCACATTCGGCTACGCCCAGCGATTGCTGGGAAGTAGCCACATTTGTGAATGGGATTAACCCCATGAATGCGCCGTAGACAGCGGCGCCTGTCATTTAACTAAATATCTCCTAAACCGTGCAGGTTTAGGAGATATTTCTTGCACCTACAGGTAAGCCTTAATCTAGGCTTACCTGTAGGTGCAAGTTGAAAAAGTGGGTTTACAACCACTTTAAGTCTGCCATAATGTGGGAATATGCAGTGCATACCAACACATTATGGCATTGAATTGTATTGTAACTGTACTGTGTGCCCTCATGTTGTAAAGCGTTGCACAAACTGTTGGCACCATATAAATCCTGAATAACAACCTACCTGAAGGCCCATATAATTAAAAATAAAAAAGACTTTACTACCTCCAATTTTGTACCTGCAAGCTCAGAGAGCTTCCAGTGGAGGAGGAGCAAAGGGCAAGTGAAGTTTCACTAAAATTGCCCTGTATTTGGCTCCATCCTTCTTCCCATCAGCTTCCCTATCCCTGCTGGAGAGAAGCCTCTGCACAACATGATGCCACCACCACCATGTTTCCCAGTGGGGATGGTGTGATCAGGGTGATGTGCAGTGTTAGTTCCCCCCCCCACACATAGAATTTTCCCTTTAGGCCAAAAAGTACAATTTTGGTCTCGTCTGACCAGAGCATCTTCTTCTACATGTTTGCTGTGTCCCCCACATGGCTTCTCGCAAACACGACTTCTTATGGCTTTCTTTCAACAATGGCTTTCTTCTTGCCACTCTTCCATGAAGGCCAGATTTGTGGAGTGTACGACTAATAGTTGTCCTGTGGACAGATTCTCCCACCTGAGCTGTGGATCTCTGCAGCTCCTCCAGAGTTACAATGGGCCTCTTGGCTGCTTCTCTGATTAATGCTTTCCTTGCCCGGCCTGTCAGTTTAGGTGGACTTGGTAGGTTTGCAGTTGTGCCATACTCTTTACATTTTTGGATGATGGCTTGAACAGTGCTCCGTGAGATGTACAAAGCTTGGGATATTTTTTTTTATAACCTTACCCTGCTTTAAACTTCTCCACAACTTGTTCCTTGGCCTTCATAATGGCGTTTGTCCGCTAAGGTTCGCTAACAAACCTCTGAGGGCTTCAGAGAAGAGCTGTATTTATAACCGAGATTAAATTACACGCAGGTGGACTCTATTTACTAGTTAGGTGACTTCTGAAGGCAATTGGTTCCACTAGATTTTAGTTAGGGGTATCAGAGTAAAGGGGGCTGAATACAAATGCACGCCACACTTTTCACATATTTGTAAAAAGAAATAATTGAAAACCATTTATAATTTTCCTTCCACTTCACAATTATGTACCACTTTGTGTTGGTCTATCAAACACATTTCCGTTTTTGGTTGTAACAAGACAAAATGTGTAAAATGTCAAGGAGGTATGAATACCTTTTCAAGGCACTTTAAAAACTTGTTAAAGGCAGTTGGTTACACAGTCCGGAACAAGCTGCTCCTTTAAAAATGCACCAACATGCAGCCCAACAGGGGCAGTATTAAGATAAGCTTACATCAGCAGCAATAGGAAACAGGGGACAAGAGATCCTTTCTGCTATCGCTATGGGTATCAGCAAATTAAAGCGGTGTTTGCTTAGTACTAAAGTGTAGCCATTGCCTACTGAGGGGAGGGAGACAGAACTAATGCAGACCACCATCAGACGTGAGGACCTATACCGCTGACTGCAGCATACTGCGCCATCCTCTTGCCGCCTTATATTCACCTGATAGAATTAGTGAACGTATGCACCGGCGACCAAGTTGCGGCCTTGCAATCTGAGTCATAAAGGCTTGGTAATGCACCGCGCATGAAGCGCTTACTATGCTGTTAGGGTGCACTCTAAAAGAAACAGGGGAACCCTCTCTTTAACCACAACCCTGAATAATAATCTGATGAATCAACATTGAAAACAGTTGATTTAGACTCTGCCTGCCCTTTCCTGGGGCCTCCTGGTAGCGCCCCAACATCAGTTTTCCGTATCTGAGCAGCTGGTTCAGATAGGCCTTGACTGCTCTCATCGCAATGAGAGAGTGTAAGGTTGTCTGGGTCATGCCAGAGCCATTAGGCCGGCTTCCGTTCCCCTCAGATGTTGCATAGAAGCCACGATAGTCGCGGCACTGGGGGGAGAGAATGCATAAACCAGTGACAACTGGTCCCATGAGCTCACCAACGCATCTGTCCCACATGCAAGTGGATCCTTTGTTCTCGACACAAAGCTGTCCAACTTCTTGTTGAACCTGGATGCCAATAAATTTTATGTCCGGGATACCTTTTCTGGCATTTGGCCAGAAAAAAAAAAAAAAAGTCGGGGTGTAGAGGTCATTCTCCCGAGAACCGCCTGCCAATTCTCCATTTCATGTAATGAAGTTTGTCGATAGGCAAGGCACAAGCTCCTCTGCCCAAGCCAGCACATGGTTCACTTCCCTCTGGCTGCGTGACTTCTAGGTATATAAAAGTAAATCATTGGTGTGGCATTGTCGGATTGTAGTCTGCCATCCGTAACTCTAGAATGTTGACGGATAAGGCTGACTTGGATCTTGACCACTTCCCCTGGGCACTGGTCTCTTCCAGGCCTGGCCTCCATCCCTAGAGGCCAGCCTTCGTAGCCGCCACCTCCCAGGTAACCGGCATGAAGGATCTTCCTTTCTGCCAATCTTTTGGTTAAGAACCACCAACTAAGACTTCAGCGTATCCCTGGGACCAGACCCTTTGGATAATGCTAGGTTAGTGCAACAGCACCCCTAATACGACAGGGGGTAACACCGTTTAAATATCTTCCCTCTCCTGGACACAAATTCCCTGTCGATCCTCCACAGCCAGACGACCCCTTCCCATAGGAATTAATCCTTCTGGAAGAACGAGACGCACTCTGTATCTTCCTAGGGTCGAATGAATTTGAGAAAAACATTGCAACTTTTATACCCATCCAATACTGCATTAACCTAAAATGAACAATGGTCCAGCTCCACCCACAACATAAGATACAATACACATTATTTTGACACCTCCTAAAAGGCAACAGGTTAGCTTTTGTCTCCCAATACCCATCAGACCCAATTTACATGAGTCAATTAGCTACAGCTGCTGTCTCAGACCCATGACCTGCAATAAACATCTCACAATGAAAGGATTTGTAGCCTGTACAATTACACATAAGGACAGACTTAATTTCCCCAATCCACGTCACCACAAACAATGAACAGGTCTTTTAGAAGCTGGGATTAGCATTACACTAGGCAGACAGGTGATTGAGGCTGAACACCTCAATATCTCTCAATTAACCTGTTGAGTTCAGAAACAGTCCTTTACAGATATCCTTGGGGATATGGTGGATAAATATTACAGACCCATTTTAGGTAGCCCAAGATGTATTTCTTAATGTCCATTATTTCCTGGCTCTCTGTGTCCAACGTGACCCTCCTGTCACAGTTAGGATCTACTTTTTCCAGGCTGCCAGAATAATGTTTATAGCAGTTTTGAAAGAAACTGAGCATAGGGAACCGCTTTGAAAGAAGCCACCATCTTCCCTAGCACCTTAAGCAAAAGGCAAAAAACGTAAAGAACTCTTCCTTGCCTTGACCACATTAGACCAGCTTTTTCTTTTAGCGCTGCCTTTGTCTGAGGCAAAAACCTCTCCTTTTTGGGCTGTGTCCCAAAATTTCCAGGCTTCTTACCAAACGCAAGAAGGTACTTTTAGACTGGGATCCTAACCCAGGAGTTCCAGATACTTGACCATGCTGGACACACTTAGGTCCAGCCATGCTACTGACTGATCCAATTACTGATTGCAATTACTGCTATACCCTGGGCCTTTAGACCTGCTAGAGGCGGGCCCTAGCACCCTGTAAACCCGGGCACGGTGGCTAACCCAAAGGGCAAGACCACCAACTGGAAGAGGCGCTTCTCTCCTGCGAAACGCAGACAACCTCAGCAGTCCCATGTACATAAACATACCGGTATATGCAAATGGCTCCCCATATGTGTATGTGGCAAGTGTTAAGCCATATGCCTCTATGGAAGCGAACGTTCATTGAGGCATGAATTCATACAAATATGTTTTAGGCACAACATAAAAAAGCGTGCGCTGTATACCACGCATACATATAGCACGTGTGCTATGGAACGGCCATCTTGCAAGAAAGCATGCGTTTGAGAACGTGTTATGCCACATGTACTCATGCAGAAAGGTATTCCTATGTGAACACAAGGAATCCTGTATAATTAAGCAAACTTAAATTATCATGCCTCATTATGCAACCATGCAAAATCTAGGCGAACATTCAACTTTAGGCGATCATGTATCCTTATGCGATTCAGCATCTTTTATGCAATCAAACATCTTATGCATCTTAAGCACTACTGTGCAGACATGTACCCTTGTGTGACCAAGGACCCTTGTGTGATCAAGCACTCCTGTGCGATCCAGCATATTTATGCAATCAAGCATTTTTATGCGACTTTAGGCATTTCTGTGAAAATAAGCCTCTGTGTGACCAAGTATCCTTGGGTAATCAAGTACTCGTGTGATCAGGCAACCTTCTGTGATCCAGCATTTTTATGCGATTTTAGGCATTTCTGTGCAAACAAGCCTCTCCGTGCGATTTAAGCACTTTAATATGATTAAGCATCCTCATGCGACTATGTAAAAAACATGTAATCCATACAAACATAAACATGTATCTTTATGTGATCAACAATAAACATGTTCTGTTACTTGCCTTTTTACCCCACATGCATTTTGTGCATTCCAAACTCATGTATTTTATGCCAACCTGTGGACTGGTAAAGAGGCAGTTATCCTCTGTAGACGTGCGTTTCCGTGATCATGCGATATAGCTGTTGTGCGTTAGCAACGTGCACCAGCAACAGTGCATCCCAGCAGTTGTGCGTTTGGCTAGCCTGAAGCCAGCACCAGGATGAGGATCCTGTGGGAGGTTTTTCTAGCAACCTATACTCAGAGGAGAAAAAAAAAAACTACTTATGCGGGTGCCCAACCAGAGGAATAAACTGTTGCAGTAATGGATGGAGTGAGAAGGTACAAGCAACCTATGGGATTTTTTATTTTTAAAACCCCAAGGCGGAGAAGGAGGCTTTAGCCGACTAGGCTAAATTATATGCAGTATGAATCTCTGAAAAAAAGACTGCAGCTGCAACTCCAGAGCTCGTGAGGCTTCTGATACCTCCGCCTCGTTAGCCTGCACCTGTTCCCTGTCCTCTGACGGTGAACTTTCAATCCATTTGTTTGAGGATTTAGAGCAGGGAAAGGGGCACGCCCCAGTTTCTGCGAGGATGCAGCAATATAGCAATTAACCTCTTATAGACCAACAACGTCAGCCTTTTGCTTCTTAGGATTTTTAGTCCCAGAGCCCTTAGAAGGCATAGTCCCAAGCTCAAAGCCAAGGTACTGGCAGCCAAATTGCACCTATTACTGAGCTATAGTTCAGCGTACAAGCTGCTATACGAGCCAGTCAGGTGTCTAAACTAATGTGCCTTGGGGATGCCTGTATGCCAAATACATTTATACTATCACCACATCAGCCCCTGCTCCTGTGTCTGTCCTCTTACCAGTGTGTCTCCCAGAGACTGTTCTTTTAAGGCAGAGGACGCCCGCACATGCACAGATGCGCTCCGGGACACACGGAGCGTCAGCACGCCACGCCAAGCCCCGCCTACCTCCGTGACTTGTTCATATCTTGGAAACCTCTTGCGCGCGTGCATGCCGCGCTTCCTCATGGAGAGGAAATGGGGAGAGGAGGAGGGAGGCTGCGAACTGCTCCAGCCCGTCATGGCTGAGCGGTGGCTACACAGGGAGATCCGCAGCGCAGCACCAGGATGCGAACTCAGGTCTCCCCCTCAGGTATGACATGGCAACATTTAACAGATGGCCCCTGGAGCTGTACTTACAAAAAGGGAGCTCCTCCATCTGTCCAGGCATTACTCTTGAAACAAGGTATAGCCCAGTTTAGACATCTCATAGAGGTCTCACCCTCTAGTGCCCAAAAAACGGTACTACCATAATGTCCAAAACTAGAAACCATTTCAGGTTTTAAAAGATTAGGCACCAGGATACAGCGGGAGTAATACCACATAGGTAAATTACAGGCAAAAAAACATTCGTTTGAAGGTTCTCTGCTGAACCAAGTCCATCAGGGACCTTCACTTACCTTTCCCCCGCCGCAGGACCCTGTTCAGGACAGATAGCCCAAACTTCGCCCCTCTCGGCGGACAATGTCAGCCGACCTTCAGGGACTGGGGTCCTACTGAAAGGAAAGCCACTCCCCTGGACCTGTATAGCACCCTGCCAGAAACATCTTGGTTTTGGGTATGACCAGGAGTACTGGAACCCAGGATCCAGCCCTCCTAAGAGAGGCATTACAGGCCAAACCCTCGTGCTTCGGATACGAGGCCCCAGGTACCATTTGTTTGGCTATGAAGCACTTTGGATGGATCTGGTCTTTTATGGAGGCTATTTAAATCCAGCATGGATCCCTCCAGTGGAGCTCCTCAGAGCACATCTTCACTCGTGAGCAACACTGATGGAAAAACTGAGGTACTCCCAGTATGGGAGGGGTTATATAGGGAGGGAACTTCCTGTCTAATTGATTACATCAGTGTCCAGCACCTGAAGGTGAGATATACAACCCACATAGTAATAACTAAGCTCTGTGTCCCGTGATAAAGAAAAACATTTCATGTTCCCTTAGTCAATGCCTCCAAGTGGTGGTGGCTTACTCCAGCTTCTTACGTGCCTCACTATGTGTATTTGGGGGAAGGCAACATATCAGCAATAGCCAAAGAAAGCTTCAGAAAACCGAAGTATTTACCTTCCACTTTGTCATAGTTCTTGTTGTAATAACAGAAGTTATCTGCCAGCTCACTCCTCACTACAGCTTCCTCAACAAAACGGTCCACAGATTCTTTGTACTTGCTGCGATACTTCTGTACCTCCAGGATTGCTCTCTGCACAGACAGCTGGCCTGAGACAGAACAGGAAGGGTGTTACATTCAAACATACGTTATACAATCTATTAAGAAAATCTGTGCCAAGAGAAATAGGGAACTTTTCCTTTAAAAATGTGAATGCTGATCATATGACTTCCATATTTTCCAGATCCCCGAAAAGGTCCATTTATCAGCAGTTCTAACTTTGCTCCGATTTAAAGTGGTGCTAAACAAAAGCTTAACCGCCTTTAACCAGTTGAGCTCAGGAAGATTTTACACCTTTCATGACCAGGCCATTTTTTGCTATTGGTTTTTTGTTCAATATATAAAATTAAAAGACTTTCTGCGAACGAAGAGAAAAGCCGCTCAGGTGTGGTCGTCGTCAAACGTGATGGCTATGACTAAACACTAGTATAGTGTGAAACATGTCAGCTTGACCAAGTGTGCTGTGACTTGTAGTGCTGTGTTGGATTTACAATAAAGGCAATTTTATTCAGAGTGTGGCTGTCCAGAAGGAATTCCTTTTCATATTTGACTTTCTGCTATAAAACATATCCAATAAATAAAATTTCTTCATAAATTTTGTCCAAAATGCATCTTGCTACATGTCTTTGGTAAAACAAAATCCCAGTAAGTGTTTACCGATTGGTTTGCATGAAAGTTATAGTATCTACAAACTATAGTACCGGTATATGGAATTTTTCCTTTTTTTTTATTACTAATGGCGGTGATCAGCGACAGAGTGGGGACTGTGATGTGCGGCAGGCAATCTGATACTGACATGGACATCACCAGTGACACCAATACAGTGATCAGGGATAATACTATATAAACTGTCACTGTAATAATGACACTGGCTAGGAAGGTGTTAACATCTAGGGCAATCAAAGGGTTAAATGTGTGCCTTAGAATGTGTAATGTGTGCTGCTTTTTACTAAGAAGGGATAAGAAACACAGATCGTTCCCCCTGCACAGAGCCCTGTGTGGATTGTCAACACAGGATTCTGGGCTGTGATTGGTCTCAGCCATGAATCAGTGTCCAGGACTTGCTGACAGACTCCCGGAGGCATGCACGCACCCTAAACCTGGAAGTAGGCAGCAACGTACCAGAATGTTGCCTTGCCTGCATGGGCCACCTGTCCGCAGTACATTGCGGACGAGCGGTCCAGAAGCGGTTAAAATTTGGTGACTGCATTTTTTTTTTGCGTTTATTTTTCACTTCTGTTTTCACCTGCTGATCTGGCCAGTAGCACACTTCCTGTACTAGAGTGGCAGCAGCATTGTCAATCTGGCAGAGGGTAGTGGTAGTTGCACTAGCAGATTTAGATTTGATTTAACTTGCTCTGTGTTTATTCAGGGTGACTTTGAAAAAATGAAAGTCAGAAGATTATCAATGGCTGCCAAGCAACTAATAGTTTCAGGAGGTCAGTAATGGTAGTTTAAATGTTTTGCTCAGCAGTCTACAATATTAACACTGGAAATATAATTTCTTGCCTGTGATTTTGTATGTGCTCTTTTTGATTTTAAGATTTGCCAGTTCTAAAGCTGCTGTCTTTTCAGTTATCTACACAAAAAAACAACAGGGACATAAATGAGTAGGGGGTAGTAGGATAGTTGCTGCATCACTTTCAGCATTGCTTCTCATTCACCATGGTAAGTCAAGTAGTGGCAGGGAAACTTATAAGTACCAAGTACTTATCTACAAAGATTTACCAAGAAGCTATGCCAGTGTTTGTTAATACTTATTTTAAACATGTTTTTTGAACTATTACAATTAGAAGACGTATTGGTGGGGATGCAGTACTTACTGATGTTCTTCTAGTAATAAGCGTTGTTAGAAAGGCTCACATTAGCCACAAATACTTGCTTTTCCTCTCTCCAATGACTTACCAAAGTGAAACCAAGGTGAAAGATTGCTAAGGCCCTGCTGATTTGGGTCGTTCCGGTCAGAGTTAAAAGACTTTAGGCGTTTTGTTATAAATGCTTCAAGCATGTCCACTCCTGCCTTTGACCCAGGTTTTGCCCATTCTACTTCCTTGACTGTGCGATCCACTTCCAGACTGGCGTAGCACTTTTCCCAATCTATAGGCTGACCAGTAAAAAGAAAAAACGCAACAATGCACATCAGTATAATTTGTTACAGTAAAAAAAAAAAAAAAAAATGTAAAAAAAAATTGCACAGTTAGTGAAATGATTGAATGAAATAAGCATTAACCTCTGCCTTAAATGTGGAGTCATATGGATGCTTGATAACTGGAGGGAATTCAGTGAGAAACTGAGAAAGCTGATCGTGTATTTTTCTGCGGATGGTTCGAGCTCCATACTCCTGTTTGACAGAGGCAATCCAGCAGGGCACAATATTATGGGTATCTACCTGTAAATATAAAACAAAAATTAAAGATTTGCCTGTGTTGAAAAATACATTTAGGGCCAGTTCACACCTGAATATGGTGTGGGAAACCAGTGGCTGGTGCGCGTTTTCTGAACCACGTTCAATATGCGCTGCATTTGCAATCTGCAGTGGGTGTCACTAGTAACTTAATGACACTCCAAACATAGGTCGCAAACGTAGTTTGTCTGCAACAGATTGCATGGTACAGTACTTTTGGTGTGGTCTGGTCAAATGAATGCGCCAAAAATTGTACTGCACCCGGATCGCATGTCTATCGCACAGGAGCAAACAATATACTCCTGTGTGATTCTTAATGTGAACCGGCCCTTCGTTATAGGACTCATCTGGCTATACTGTTATCAGGACCAGATTTTCTACAGGCCCCATAAGCCATGGGCTAGGGTGGTATGCATACCAGAGGAGGTGTATACCCAGCCAAAACATTTTGAGCATAGAGAGGAAAAGTAACACTTTTGCATTCTTTGGATGATGGTGTTGCACTGCTGCATCCATTGCCACCAGGCAAGGTAGAACGCACAATAAATTAGTTTCACGTTTTCTTACAGTGTTTCTCCAACGACTCCCCTCTAGCGTTCATACATCACTGGGAATCTCACCAAGGAATGACTTATGACCAAACAGGTGGACAAGATCCTCCAACTAGCTCAAGAATCTTCCATAGCGAGTAAGGACCAGGAAACGGGATATAGGATACTACCTAGATGGTACCGCGTCCTATAATATTTATATAAACCAAGACATACACGTCTCTGTGTACTATCTTTAGAGACCTGCTAGCAGGAAGGTAAGAAGTTTTTATTGCAGAGGAGACATACAGAATCTCTTCGGCAATAAAAATGCTTTCTGCGCAAATTTTTTGGGGATTTTCCACTAAAATTCCACTTTAAGTAGATAACCTAGAAAGCCCCTATTAAAAAGCAAGAAAGGAATAAAAGGGTAAGTAATGCAGAGTTCAGGGTCAGTACTAAGTTAAAGTGGTGAAGGTTAACATTTTTGCCAATAACTTCACGTCTGATACGATTCTGGATTATTAGGAGTTTTATCTGGTTTTACTAAAACTATAATAAAAGCGCCTCATTCATAGATGGAGGAAGATGGCCACTCTCAAATGTTGTAGTAAATACCTCTAATTCAGGCAACAGATTAGCTCCATAAACTTTATAGACCTCTCCCGATAACAAATCCCCAGGTGCAGATGGGCTATTAGGCAAGCTGGCAGATGCAGCCTGGAGTTGCTCCAAGTCAGAGGTTTGTCCAGCATCTCCCCATCAGCTCCAGACAATTCTGGCAATATGATAGAGTGGAGAAACAGCTGCAGTTCAGCCTCTTTATAGGATACTTTACTACTATACAGGTTCTCAAAAAACGCAGATATCTATAAAAAGGTAGTACGTGCAGTTTTTGTTGGAGATACTTGCAATTCTACCACTTGTGTTGCTGGTTTTTGAACTTTTACGATTGCTGCTAGGTTTTTTTCACATCCTCAAAATAGGGTTGCTGAAGAGAAAAAAAAAAAAAAAAAAGTTTCTGCTCTGTTTTTTTTTTTTTAAAACGAGAGATGTCGGCATATTCCTGTTTTTGTATCCACTTCTGTTACGCTTCTACAGTAGGGTTTGCTATGTATTGAATCTCAGCTTGCAAGACCTCTTCAACCACAGAACGTTCCCAAGCCCTAGATTTATTTAAAAAAAAAAAAATTGAAATTTGAGAAATAGGCCTCTTATATAGGCTTTTAAGGAATCCCAATAAACCTGCAAGGATACAGAGGGCTTGTTAATTAGTACCATAGGCCGAAATGTCAAGCATAATATTTTCCTTTAAGGGGAAGAGGTCAAACCAATAAGGGTTTACTTTCCATAGGGTACAAACCAACGGGGAGTGATCGGACAACCCTCTATGTGCATAAGTTGCTTCAGATATCATAGGTAACATTGCAGGAGTAACTATGGTCTATTCTAGATAGGGCCTTATGGGTGCTAGAGAAACAAGAAAACAAACAAAAAAAAAAAAAAAAAAAAACACAACTATCAGGAGCTTGTTCTCCAGACATCCATTAGTCCAATCTACCGAACAGAGCCAGCAAAAGATGTACATACAGAGTCACTAGATTGGTGAAAGTAATATCCAAGATAGTACATTTAGATAAATTTTATCCCAAACAGAGCTACAACAGTGAATATTAGACGTCTATTTCTTAATTTGCAGATCCCATCTAATAATCTAGGTAACAGAACTATATCGTCGCTAAATGCAGCAAAAGCATTTGATAGCATAGAATGGGATTTTTTTCATGGCGCTGCCTAGAGAAGTTTGGATTTGGACCCAAGTTTATAAATTAGAAACAACTCCTTTAACCACTTCCCTACTGTGCACGAAAACCCCCTTCCTGCCCAAGCCATTTTTCAGCTTTCAGCGCTGTCACACTTTGAATGACAATTGTGCGGTCGTGCGACGTGGCTCCCAAACGAAATTTGCATCCTTTTTTCCCCTCACAAAATAGAGCTTTCTTTTGGTGGTATTTGATCACCTCTGCGGTTTTTATTTTTTGCGCTATAAACAAAAGAAGAGCGTCCAGTTTGGAAAAAAAAAAAAAAAAAAACACTTTTTTACTTTTTGCTATAATAAATACCCATTTTTTTTTTTTTCCAAATAAAATTTTCCTCAGTTTAGGCCGATACGTATTCTTCTACATATTTTTGGTAAAAAAAAAAAAAAAAAAAAACCCGCAATAAGCGCGTATTGATTGGTTTGCGCAAAAGTTATAGCGTCTACAAAATAGGGGATAGATTTATAGCATTTTTTTTTTTTTTTTATTATTAGTAATTGCGGCGATCTGCGATTTTTATTGTGACTGCGATATTGCGGCAGACACATCTTTGGGACCATGCACGTTTATACAGCGATCCCTGCTATAAAAATGCATTGATTACTGTATAAATGATTGGCAGGGAAGGGGTTAACCACTAGGGGACGGGAAGGGGTTAAATATGTTCCCTCAATGTGTTCTTACTGTGGGGGGAGGGGACTGACTGGGGGAGGTGGCCGATGGTTGTCCCTATGTACAAGGGACACACCATCGGTCCCCTCTCCCTCACAGGACGTGGATCTCTGTGTTTACACACAGAGATCCACTTTCCTGCTCGTTTCCCGGCGGCAATCGGGGCCACCGGGCACGCGCATTGGGGCCTTGGGAACGCGGCGGGCGCGCGCCCTAGCTCGTTTTAAAGGGAGGATGTCATATGACGTCCTCCCAGAACGAGAGTGTCCTCCGCCCGCCGTCAATTGACAGTGGGCGGGGGACAAGTGGTTAAGCTGCCCCGATCACCTGGGTTCAGGTAAATGGACATGTATTGGCCCCCTTTTCATTACGAGGAACAAGACAGGAATGTCCATTATCACCTTTACTATTTGCCCTGGCCCTTGAACCTTTAGCTGCCGCTGTTCGTCATTAAATATTATTGGATTTCGTAGACCTCTAGGAAAAGGATAAGATTGCCTTATGTGCTGATGACGTTCCTATTCTTGGGAGATACCTCGTCTTCATTAGTAGCAGTGATGTCTTTAACTGATATATGCCTCCTTTTCAGGCTTTACAATAAATTGGGATAAGTCAGTTATTTTACCTGTAGACCCCCTTGTAACTACCTTGCCAACTTCTGCATTCCAAATAGCTGTAGTCTCTACTTTTAAATATCTAGGTATTCATGTTACATCAGACGTGAGTGCATACACAGAAAGGAATCTAGCTCCACTACTTAAACGCTTTAAACAAGTGGGGATAATTTGAAGTTACCTTCAACGGTAGCTAGCAGAGCCAATCTTTAAAAATGGTTTGGATGCCACAATTACTGTACCTCCTACACAAAATTGGCCTGTATGGTTACCCCAGAAATTTTTTAGACAAGTAGATACCTTTTTTAGAGATCTTATCTGGAGACACAAACATCCCCAGATTAGATTGGGAATACTGCAGCTGCCAAAGGATGAAGGAGACTGCATTATCTGGCATCACAACTTCAGCAACTATATGGGTGGAATGTTATAAATCGGCAGCACCCCATACAGCAAATTATATTTTCCCATCTTCCAGTGAATCCACCAGTACAGTTAATAGTAAGCGTTGCTTTTCCACATTTTATTTAATTCACAAAGTCTGGACCACTTTTCAACAGGATACTCTCCATGGAGGGATATACCCAATATATGCCTATATGGAATAACTCATAACTACCCGAGGTAGCGAAACTTGAAAATTTTGAATCATGGAAAAGGGCTGGTATTGTGTTTCTTCATCAACTTTTTGATAATGAGGTCAGTCTGCGACTGCAACATTAAAATAGAACCCTTCTTTAAACCTCAACTCTAGCAGTAACTATAAGACGCTCTAAAACAGGGACTTAACGGGGATATATACTCTTCCCTACAAATGAAAGTTAGAACTAATACACTAGGATGGTAGTCTTGGACGATGGCGCAGGGATCTGGAAACTTAGTGAGGAGGAATAGGAACAAGCTCTGAGGAATCTATTCAGAGTATCCTCATCTTCCTCTCAGCGTTTGACCCAGCTATTTATTATTCATAGATCCCATTACACACTCTCTTAAAGCTATATTCATGGTGTAAAGCAACCACATCAAATTGTTCAAGGTGCAATACTGAAATGGGTACGCTTATACATATGCTGTGGCGATGCCCAAAACTGCATCGATACTGGTAATGTATGTATTTGATATTTTAAATACCCCATTGTGACGGTATGCGAGGTGAGATACATGATAATCGCTACATTTCACCTCGCATTCGGTCCATTGTAAGGGACTGAACTAGAATCCGGCCCAGGTTTGTTCAGCCTCTGGTCAGCTGGGTTCCGGTCGAGTTGTTTGGGTTCACTAGAATCCACAGTCAGCTGGGCTTTAAAGATCCAGGAAGAGAGCACAGGAGGGACCACATGGCGAACCCCCTGCACGAAGGTGCCAACCAAGGAATGACCCGCTAGTGGTCGCTGAAAGAAGACGGCCAAGGCCGAAATCTGTCCCTTATGGTACTCAAAGCGAGCTTTTGGGCCACTCCACGCTGCAGTAAAAACACAAGATTCTAGGGACGGAATACATCCGAGGACGCCAGTCCAGCTCTTCGCATATGGCGATGTAAGCTTTCCAGGTACGGTGATAGATCATTCTGGAGGAAGACTTCCGTGACCTTAACATGGTCGAAATGACCGAGTCCGAGAGACCTCGGTCTCTCAACACCTGGCTTTCAACAGCCATGCCATTAAAGCCAGAGACTGTAAAGCAGGATGAAATATAGGACCTTGAGACAGAAGGTCCTCCCTCATTGGCAACCGCCAGGGAACGTCCGCGACGAGACGTACCAGATCGGCGTACCAGTGACGCCGAGGCCAATCCGAAGCAAATGAGGATCACAGGAATTCCCTTGGTCGCCACCCTGCGCAGCAGGCGAGGATAAACGTATATCAGGTGATAATGACCCCATGGGGCCACCAACCCATACGAGGCATCCGCCCAAGGATCCCTGGATCTGGCCACAAACCGACACCTTGCGATTGAGTCGAGAGGCCATCAGGTCCACATCTGGCGTGCCCCACCATCGGTAAAGGAGTTGAAAGACCTCCGGGTGCAAGGACCACTCTCCCTGGTCCAGCGTCTGGTGACTCAGATAGTCCGCCTGCCAATTGTCTATGCCCGGAATGTAAACGGCCGACAGAGCCGGCACGCTTCTTTTGGCCCACTTCAGGATACGGGCGACCTCGGAAGCCGCAGCTGCGCTCCGAGTCCCCCCATGATGGTTGACATACGCCACCGCCGTGGCATTGTCCGACTGGATCCTGATGGAGCGATCCTGTAATCCTCTCAGACCACGAGGAGAGGCAAAGTCTGATGGCCCGTATTTCCAGAACATTGATCGGTAAACGGGCTTAGTCCGGAGTCCAAAGCCCTTGGGCCGACAGGACTCCCCAGACTCCACCCCAGCCCATCAGGCTGGCGTCCGTCGTGAACACCGTCCATTGGATGGGGAGGAACGACTTCCCGGACCGAAGAGCCGGGGACCCCAACCACCATGTCAGGGACACCCTGACCAGGTGACTCACCTGGATCTGAAGATCCAAAAGACAACGGGGATTTGTCCCAAGAGAGCAAGATCTCCTTCTGCAATGCCCTGGTGTGCGATTGGGCATACGGAACGGCCTCGAAGGAGGCCACCATGAGTCCCAGGACTCTCATGCAAAAACGGATTGACGACCATTTTTGGGATGTCAGCACCCGCACTGCAGACTGAAGTGTCAGTAACTTTCCCAGAGGTAGGAATACCTTTGCCTCCAAGGAGTCCAGAATCAGACCTAGATACTCCAGACGCTGAGTCGGGACCAGGACTGACTTTCTGAATGTTCAGGAGCCACCCGTAGTCCCTGAGGGTCTGACTGACGATAGTCACACTGTCTAATTCTGAGCCACTTTCTGCTCTTAGAAGAAGATCGTCCAGATAGCCCACGACAGCAATGCCTCGCCGTCTCAGCAAAGCTAGAACCGGAGCAAGCACCTTGGTGAACACCCTCGGTGCCGAGGCTAGGCCAAAAGGAAGAGCCACAAATTGATAGTGGACTTCGCTGATCGCAAGCGCAGATCGGAACATGCAAGTAGGCGTCCTTGATGTCCAAGGCCGCCAAAAAAAAAAAAAAACCCTTGGAGTGTAGCGATCACCGTGCGAATGGATTTCATGCAGAATTTTTGCACCTTCACAAAGGCATTCAGGGCCTTGAGGTCCAGGACAGGCCGAACCCGTCCTTTTTTGGGACGACAACAGATTAGAGTAGAATCCCTGCAACCTCTCCTGTGACGGAACCGGCACACTCACTCCGGACCTGATCAAATCCTGAACAGCCCCCAATAGGGCTGCCCGACGGGCAGGAAGGAGAGGAAGATTTGAGGGAAAGAATCTGTCTTGGGGCCAGGAACGGAACTCTATCCTGTAACCTGAGGTGACCACCTCGCACACCCACCCCAGAGTCGGGTGGGGACAAGACAAGACTTCACGCGGAGGCGGGCTTGGGAGCCGGCTTGTTTGGCTTACACACCCAGGGGCACGTGTGTCCACCAGCCACACTGCTGTCAGTCTGGGAGGGCCTACCCGAGGACTCTGACGAAAAAAAACCTATTTTGCTGGAAAGGAAGGACCCTGCTTACGGCGGGCCTCCTTACCCTTGCTAGTCTGAGGAAGAAGAGTGCTCTTACCTCCCGTGACATCCTTGATGATGTCATCCAGCGCAGCACCAAAAAGCCTACTATCTTTAAATGGTAGATCCATCAGGAGCTTCTTAGAGGCTAGGTCAGCAGACCAACATTTCAACCAGATAAGACGACGCAATACCACCACCGAGACAGGGGCCGCGTCTAACGTGGCGTTGCACACATAAACCAGGCCCTGCACCATTTGGTGGGCCAGAGCAATAGTGTCTGGAGGAAGATTATGCTCCTGTACAGTTTGGTGCAAAATTTTTGTCCATCCCATAAGTGTCTGAGACACAAGGGTCGCCACTACCACAGGCCGTAGGGCGGATCCCAACAAGGCAAACATGGCTCTGCTCACCACTTCTGACCTCCTGTCAGTGCGGTCCTTAAATGCAGGAGTCCCTGCCATCGGGAGAGTGGTGGCCTTGTTCAACCGGGCGACTGGAGGGTCGACCACTGGGGGAGAAGCCCACTTTTTAAGTAGGGCAGCTTCAAAAGGGGTATCTGATAGACAAACGCTGCGGGACCATAAAAGTCTTCTGCGGCTTTACCCAGACCTCATCAATGAGCTGGTCAAAGAAAGGTACATATGGAAAAACCTTTATAGAAGGCCTGGCCTTAAAAGAACCAAAGGAGACTGTATCCACCTGAGGTTCTGCATCCGCAGCATTCAGCTTGAGAGTGTCCCTCACAGCATCAATGAGATCACTAACAAGCGCCCTGTCATTTACTGACTCAGAACTGGAGATTTCCTCACAAGGAATGTCCTGCTAAAAACCATGAAAATATTCAGAGCTAGGGTCCTGAGCGGTAGTGGCTAGGCCCATATCAGAATAAGCGCACCACGCTTGTGGAGATAAAGTGGGGAGAGGGCGCTTTTTTGCTCCCTTGCGCACGCACACCGCTTCCCTCCTGGTCAGAAATTATTCCAGGACTGTCGACAACTGGTCCATAGGGACCACAGGTGCTGGAGCACTGCCTGTTGCCTCTGACACGCAAGGGGAAGCTGGTGACACTGAATCCATATTGTCCCTCTCTGAGACTCCTCAGATAAAAAAAAAAAAAAAAAAAATGTCCACACACAGGCTATGCTGACTGAGGAGGGTGCGCCCAGGGGACTCACCAGACCGGACCAGGACCGCTCAGTTCCGCTGTCTGTACCGCGCTGTGTCAGCGCGAGTGAGCTGTGAGGAGATTGTGAGGTGATTTGCGCTGTTACAGCTGCGATAGAGGCCAAACTAGTGCTGAAAAGCGCGCGGGCTACAAGAAAAATGGCCGCCACACTTCACTGAGGCGATCCGCGGCAAAATGGCCGCCATGCGCAGTTAAAATAAAAAACAGCACACACGCCCCAAAAACACACAAAAAGCCCCCAGCAATATGCAGACCAGCATGAGCCCCCCCCCCCCCAGGACAGTATGACCCCCAGGCACCCCACACAGCACAGCGCCAGCAATGGTGACAGAGTGACAATAAAACACAGGGGGAGACAGGGAAAATCCCCCACAGAGAAACACACAGCATTTTGTACTCACCTGCATGCAGGAGAGACTACTTACCCGTCCTCTGAGGGACCCACTGGTGTTTTTCTGACAGACCTATCACAGAGTAGTACTGCGTAGCCGTTGGCCCGGTCCGCGCGAGAGATACAGTCAGGTACTGTTCAATCTTGAGAGGACCGCGGGAGCATGAAAGCAACCCGGCCACCCCTGGAGTAGTGGGGCATGTCGTGAACGGAGTCTCACGCACACGAAGCGAGGATCAGCACGCTCGATGGTTGGACAGGGAAGACTACGAGGATACCAGTGTACCCAACCTATTGCCCAGCCGACAGTTGATTGAAGGTCTCAAAAATAAAATAAAATTCCCAAAGGAATAAAAATTTAAAGTAAAATCTTCCAGGAGACTGGCTCCTGAGAGAGCCACGTCTTCTTCTGCTAGGCAGAAAAAAAAAAACTGGAGGTCTGCTGACTGCAGGGGGTGGGTTATGTCTGGAGGGACCGCCCCCCCCTGGGCGGGGCTGTTCAACTCTGGCTTTTAGAATGCATGTATAACATCTCACATTCTGCCTAGGTCTTCTCCTGAAAGCAGGGACATAACCCACGTGTACAGTGATTAAGAGACGCCGTGTCAGTCCATGGATAAGAGAAATAGCTTTATTAGGGATTGTATCAGAAGACATTCTCCCAGTTGAAATGCATGTGATGTGGCCAAGGTCTATGTATATAGCGCATTAACTTATATTACAAAAATGGAAAGCAAAATCTCCGCCAACAATAGCTCATTGGTCTGATGTGATTAATCTTAATTTAAGATGGGAGGAACCAACATATAAATATAGGAGAAACCCTTAAAGCAAAAGTAGTGACGGTTTTTTTACCTACATACATTCTATGCATGAAGGTAAAAAACCTGTGTGCTGCTCCCCCCCAGCCCCCCTAATACTCACCTGAACCCCCTCTTGGTCCAGCGATGTGCACGAGAGCCTTGACTGTCCCAGGACTCCCTCTTCATTGGTTGAGACAGCAGTAGGAGCCATTTGCACCCACTATTAGTCACAGCCAGTTAGCCAGGAGAGAGTCGGGGTGCAGGGCTGAGCCATGGCTCTGTGTCTTATGGACACATACAGCAGGGCTCGGGAGCGAGCACGCACCAGTGCCCCCATAGCAAGCGACTTGCTATTGGGAGCACTGGTCAAGGAGGAGGAGTAGCGAGGAGCACTGGCAGAATAATAGGATCGGGCCACGCAGGGGTCAGAAGTAATGCAGAGAAAGGGTCATTAATATGCAAATCGCAATGCAGTGGGTGAAAAACATGTAACACAGAAAGGAGGCGGCAAGTCAAAAGTAAGAAACAGAGTGCAGGGGTAAGTGGTAACTTAACGCAGATTTCATAGTTGCTACTGGTTAGGTTGTGACCTAACACAGAGTTCAGTAGTATGTAAACGCAGAACGCACAGGCAAAAAAATAAATAAAAAAATAATTATTTCCAGCATAAATACCTTCCCCCCCCCCCCCCCCCCCAAGCTAAAATAGCCCACAACACAAATATTCCCTGCCTCCCTTCCTGGAATGTACTCACAAAACTCAGATGCAGAGACTCCCAGCAGGATGAGGGAAGACCTCCCAAGTCTCCCCTCGGCTGTCTCATATGAAAGGTCAAAACCAAGGAGGAGCCTAGAACCTCTCTTGGCTCTGCATTCATGTTGCTACTCTGATCTGAAAGGTGGTGGGCAGAATCAGGAGCCAGCAGCATGGTGGGATCACAAACTAATCATAACATGGCAGAGATCAAATGATAGATCATGACTGACTGCTTGCAAACCCCTGCTTTAGAATGTAAATATTTATTTTAAATGTGGTACCAAGCAAGCACTTTTCTGACCCAAAAGAATTTACCACTAAGTGTTTGGGGCTTTCAGAAATACAAGTAACCTCCTGATTTAGCATCCATCTGTTCAAAACATTTGGGTCAAGCCATACAACCTTGGAAGTAGAACTAGAAACTTTATACCTGGACTAGTGGTACATTCTTAGGTAAGCCTTCAGAGACATCCTTCACCCACTGCATAGGGACACGAAGAGGAGCAAAGTCCACCACTACTCCACAGATGCTGTGCTTCTTCACAAAGGCTGGAAGAACCTCCTTGGCATAACCAATGAGCAAATGAAAAGGAATGTTCAACTCCTTACAGTCCTGAATTGGAGAAAACGGTCAGATTACTGTTAAAGTCATGGTACCAATACCGTAGCATTTAATGTTTTATAAATATACCTCAGCAACTTCTTCTAGACCCTTCAGCATAAAACCATAATGACGTATTGTGGCATCCAAAAACTTCGGAACCAAGCAGAAAACAACATGTAATGGTAGCTTCTGCTTCACAGCCAAGCGCTGAGCGTATAGAAAAGCCCAGTTGTCTGAAAAAGATACATTTTACCTGTAACAAATGCAGCTGATAACATCTAAAAGAGAATCCCTACAGTGCCAAGCATCAGATATAAAATGATATAATATTAAACTAAAGCACAAACCAAAACAGTTTCGATTGCCATTATAGGGTGGAATTTTCTTAAATTGGAGCAGCAGAATCCAAAGCAGCTGTACATAGCTTTGATTAAAGCTGGATGATGCCCTTGCTATATGTGTAGGCCTTTTATGTACTAGTCTAGAAGCTTGAAAAATTCCCAAAGATGACATCATCCCTTCCTAACTTATTGCCATGATATTGCCTAGACACTTCCAGCTGTTACTGCTCCCTCCCATCATTACAGGAGTGAACTCAAATGTGCATGTATGGTGCTTTACCATCTCCTCCATCTCAGCATCGCTGAGCTCAGAGCTACTGTGAGAAGAGAGCACATGAGAGGGGGGTCCGAATGAGCTGGGAGTCTATTAACGTCCTAGCAACAAGGCAGGACAGAGCGATGCCATCTCTGCAAATGTTTCTGCCAGGCATGTAAATGGCATACACCTATAGCAAGGGCATTATTTAACGTCCTTTTGTTTTATCTACAGGCACCCCTTAACCGCACAGATAGTTTTTTGGTAAAGGTGAACTACCTCTTTAGCACAGCTGCTCCAGTTTTAGTAAATTCCCTGTACATACAACATTTTTTAAACAGAATACAAAATGCAAAGTAGTATATCACGAGTTGGCAGACTCTTGTTTGAGTTTTACTTCCATCCGAAAGTGGAACTTCCACTTAAACCCCTCCTCGCCCCCTTGCATGCCACATCTGGTATGTAATTTTTTTTTTTTTTGGGGGGAGTGGGACTTCCTGTTCCACCTTCTACTTCTGACTAGGGGCCACCTAGGCGACGACTCCTCTCAGCAATCTTCTGGGAGACGTCACAGGTCCCAGAAGATTGCCTGTCCACTGAGAGCGCAGCGCCATTTGCACATGCGCAGCGTGCGCTCGGCCGTCAAGCCACAAGCTGTCACGGCTGGGTGCCCACAGTTTCAATGGAGACGCTGTGGAGAAGAGGAGAGGAGCGAGGCACCGTGCTGCCGCATCACTGGACCGTGGGACAAATGAGTGTGTTTATTAAAACTTTTTGTAGCTGCTGACTTTTAATAAACGAAAAAAAGCCTAGAACTCCGCTTTAACTGATATACGCCTCTAAATCAACATTTTGTTGGACACAGAAAATCTTTACCTTTGAGACAAAGAAAAGCAGTCCAACTGAGCAGTGGGCAACACAGAGTTCTGGATAAAATGAAGAATGAAAAAAAAAACTCCTGCCAGGTTTATACAGCTATCCGGGGCTCTGTTAGAAGGATGTACCCCTTACTTCCTGTCCTGATGACAATGGTTTCACTAGACAGGAAGCAAAGGAAAAATCTGCAACAGGAACACAGACAGAAATGAAAATCTGACAATACTCTACTCCACTACTCTACGAAAGAAAAGCTTTTTATTTTTGTCTGTGTCCCTGTTGGAGAGTTATACCTGTCTGGTAAAACATTGGGAGCAGGACAGGAAGGATACCTCCTTCTAAAAAGGAGCTTGGAATAGCAGTAAAAACCTGTCAGGCGTTCTAATCTCCTTCCCCACTCTATTTAGGGCTAGGAAAAAAATAAAATAAAAAAGTAATATATACTGTGACCACCACCCTATGTTGCTGAACTCAACTATCAGAGACCTTGCTGAAAAATATTCTGCATCCAACACTGGCAGGCGTATCAAACACTAGCATCACTTACTGTGCTCTGGACTTTCACTTTCCAACAGAGCACAGTAGTGATGTAGGGGCTAGCAAAGAACGACAGAATGTAGTGGGGGACCAGGCATCCAACACATCCGAAATTGTGAGGAAAATCCTTTAGCAAGCTATCTCTTGAAGACAGCTGGATGACGTAAGCATTTCTTTGCAGACTGGGCTTCTACTTAACCACTTCACCCCCGGAAGGTTTTACCCTTTTCATGACCAGGCCATTTTTTGCAATACGTCACTGCGTTGCTTTAAATGACGATTGCGCGTTCATGCAACACTATACCCAAACATTTATGTATTTTATTTTGCCCCACAAATAGAGCTTTCTTTTGGTGGTATTTGATCACCTCTGCGGATTTTATTTCTTGCACTATGAAAAAAGATCGACAATTTTGGAAAAAATAAATAAAAATTTTACAAAATCTAAATGTTTTCATCAATTTAGGCCAATATGTATTCTGCCACATACACAAAGCAGAAACAAGTACCTTCAACCCTCTGATCTCTTGACATCCAGTAGACTATGCCGTGTGCATCATCGTTCAGGTTTTCTTCCGCAGACACCAACCGCACCCTCTTCTTATTAAATTTAAATTCTGAAACAGAGGCAGCAGTCGCCAGACGAGACTTCTTCAATGCATCTACAAAACTTCCACCTTCAGCATCATCCTTTTTTTCTTGTTTCTTTCTCTTCTTGGCATCAATATCTGAGCTTTCACTACTACTTGTCTCAGATATTGCTTTTGATTTTTCTTTAGCAGAGCCCTCAGATTTTCTTTTCCCTGGACTTATGGCTGTAGAGGATGACTTGGGTTTGGGCGCCAGCATTTTACTAGTTTTCTGGCTGCCATCAGACTTTTCACTACTAGACTCTTCTTTCTTGCTCTTTGTTGCCTTTCCTTTTTGAGACATAATTCTGGCTGTGGTTAAGGGACGAAGCAAATTCAGGTACCTTAGGATCAGCTTGGCAGCCAAGACAAACCTAAGAGTTAAAACATAAAACAGAGTTCATTTAAGTAGACTGGAGGAAGGTAGAATTAGAGGTTTCATCCAAGCTAAAAGTAGAACTAAAGGCACATTTCATTTTGGATAGAGTATGGGAGTAACCTATGTCCCAATTGGGAGATTTCCTTCAACTTCCTGTCCCATAGCCAAAACAGGAAGTGAGAGGAAGAGCCACCATAGTTCGGGAATCCCTGGTTGTCACCAGAGCTAGTGTCCCCATTGGAATATTTTCAGATGACAACCCAAAATGTGGTATTTTCTCACTCTCTGTGATAATGGTAAACAGGGCAAATTGAGATTATGAACCTCCCTAAGGCCCCTTTCACACTGGGGCGGGAGGTGCGGTGGCGGTAAAGCACCGATATTTTTAGCGGCGCTTTCCCGTCGGATTTGCGGCGGTATTCGGCCACTAGCGGTGCAGTTTTAACCCCCCCCCCATAGGCCGAAAAAGGAGTTAATAACCAACGCAAAGCGCCTCTGCAGAGGCGCATTTCCGGCGGTATAGCCGCGGTGTCCCCTTGCTTTCAATGGGCAGGAGCGGTAAACACACCGCTCCAAAGTTGTGGCCAGCAGGACTTTTTTTCTTGTCCTGCTAGCGCACCGCAGGCTTTCACACTGGAGAAACCGCAGCCGCTGTTTAGGGTCGGTTTGCAGGCGCTATTTTTAGAGCAATAGCACCTGCAAACCGCCCCAGTTAGAAAGGGGTCTAATGTGGGCACAGACGGCAATAAAAACCTTGCAAATATTCTAATCCTTCTCCGCTCTATCCAAAACTATAGAAAGTTGTACCTTTACCTATAATTGAAGCCTGACTGCCAGCAGCAGAGTCAAAAGACAGTGATAGGTGTTCCAACTCCTAACTGACATACTTCCAATATAAATGGACCCCTTGATCCCAGAGGGCTCTTATGCAATTGTGAATATGGTGTGTTTGCCCTTCCTGGTTACGATGTGCAACAGAATACATCATATACTCTTCTTCCATATCCATTATATACTTTTAATATCCACAAGAAAGAGCATAGATCAGGGATATGCAATTAGCGGACCTCCAGCTGTTGCAGAACTACAAATCCCATGAGGCATAGCAAGACTCTGGCAGCCACGAGCATGACACCAAGAGGCAGAGGCATGATGGGACTTATAGTTTTGCAACAGCTGGAGGTCCGCTAATTGCTTATCCCTGGCATAGATCCTTCACTCCTTTAGCTGTTTAATTACCTTTATTTTAAACACTCATTTACGTTAACCACCTACTTCCCAGCCTATTGAAATAATACATACGGGCGAACCCTGGTGGATGAAATATGACGTTCTGCTCCTTGTGCGCTTCCCACTTGCTTTAGGGGCCACGCAGCAGCGTTAGCGGTGTCTCTCTGTGTCCACTGGACACAGCAGAACACAGATTGTTGTACCAGGCCACTGTTAGGGTTGCTGACTTTAAACCCGAACACATATAAAAATTACAGGTTCTGAGGCTAATTTAATGCAGCTAAGGCACCAAGTGAGTTTAATTGCCGCCTTAATCAGTCACAGAACATGTGCAATTCATATGTTTCGGGTTTAAAAGGATGAGGTGGCAACCCAACTGAGGGCATGCATTGGAATATGGATACCCTTTCCCAGGCCTATGGCCATTTTAGGCATCGTGTCCAGACCCTTGGTACCCTGCACACATTACACAGGTTCTCAAGCTAACTTAATGCAGATAAGGCACAAAGTTTAATTATTTAAACCTTAATCAGCCACAGAGCCTGTGTAATCCATATGTGTTTGGTTTTAAAAAGGGATGAGGTGGCAACCCTAGCCACTGTGCATGGCACTGGTACCATGTGATTGCTGTGACCAATCCCGTATGACCAATATGGTGTGACCAGTTATGACACCAACCATTTGATAACTTTACAGTTTTGGATAAGAGCACAAGGAACAGTGACAGTTATTCATAGAAAGCATCTGTTTTAGGTATAACAGTAATATGTGCTTTCAGGGTTTCTAATGTAAATTCTATCCCCTGTCCTCTCACATTGAATGTTTGTACCATCTGCTTACCCAGCTGAGGAAAAAATGTCTGGTAATATTTATGTGTGAAGCCATCCGGGCCCCGTGCCTTGCCAGGTTTGGATGTTCTAATGGCCTCTTGCAGTTCCTCCAAGGTAATGACTGCTCCCAACTGTTCGAGTCTGTTCTGTAAGCTGAGGAATCCCTGAGGAGGAAATATATTCCTCTATGGTGCTTTGGGGTTGCGTTCTGGTAGGTAGATTATATAAAAAGATTGATAAAAGCTGCGAAAGGTCGAGACAATCTGTGTTGGGAGATGTACCTTTCTACCCTCAGGGTCCACAAGATACAGGATACAAGATTGGGCCCTCTGATCCTGTAAAGCTGAGGCCAATATACGGCCGCATTTGTCTCCCGATTCATAATAATATTTCCAACATCTCTGCAATGCTGCCTTGGCCCTATATTGGAGTAAGGCTGTCACTTGTCTCCGCAAATTGAGGAGTTCACTCTCTCCCGTTGTCCCCGAGTTCTGTTTATGTTGGGTCTCTAACACATGTATATCCGTCAACAGTTTAGTCAATTGTGCCTCCCTTTCCTTTTTTTATTCTGGAGCCATGCTTAATAAGGACCCCCTCTTACTACCGTTTTGTGTGCCTTCCAAATTTTCCCTACATCATCACTCTCCACTGTGGTGTTGTATTGAAAGTAGTACTGCAGTTCTTTAATGACTTCCTCCACTACTACCTCATCCTCCAGCAAACTCTCATTCTGCACAAAGAGTGTTCATTCATGGTCAATGTCAGTGTAACAGGGGCATGGAACAGAGGATAAGGACCCATCAGCATGCAGCAGTTATCGCCCCATTTCACTATTAAATGTGGACCTTAAGTTATTCACAAAAATCCTGGCTACAAGTATCCAACCACATTTGACAGCATTAATACATCTGGATCAGATAGACTTTATCCCAACTCGCGAGGCCCGGGATAATACTATTACAACCCTGAATCTTATTCATCTGGCCGACCTATCCAGCACACCGACTGTTCTTGGGTACGGACGCCGAAAAGGCGTTCGACCAAGTTAACTGGTCGTTTATGTTTTCAGTCCTGCGGTATGTGGGAGAGGATGGTTGGTTTTTGAGTTTATATTCAAGACCGGTAGCACAAATTAAAGTAAATGGACTTCCTGTCCGAACCTTTTTCTATCTCTAATGGCACCCGTCAAGGGTGTCCATTATCACCTCTACTTTTTGCTCTCTCATTGGAGCCACTCCTTAGTAAGGTCAGACGAAATCCGGATATTATGGGGTAATAACTGGAGATGAACATTATAAAAAGGTATCGGCATATGTGGATGATCTTTTATTTTCTATTATCAAACCAGCTATATCAATGCTGAACCTTATAAGAGAATTGGATCAGTACGACACATTGTCCAATTTAAAAATGAACATGTCTAAATCAGAGGCAATGGGTGCATCAATGTCACTGACCCAGATCAATGCCCTAAAAATGAATTTTAAATTTAGGTGGACTAATACGGGCCTTAAATACCTGGGCACAATTATTCCACCTAAATTGGACCAAACCTACATGTTGAACTTCCCACCTCTACTGAGTAGAGTGAGAATTTTACTATCTAAATGGCACCAGGGCCTTTTCTCTTGGTTCGGTAGATGCAATATAATAAAAATGTCAATCTTGCCAAAATTTTTGTATCTTTTCCAAACTTTACCCATCCACGTACCTCCAGAATTTTATAATCAGATTAATGCGTTAATAACGGACTTTATTTGGGCGCATAAAAGGAATAGACTACAATGCCGCCTAATGACTATGCCTAAACAAAATGGGGGGGGGGGGGTAGCGGCACCAGATATTCAGAAATATTACCAGGCGGCTCATATGGCGAGAATAGATAGGTGTAGACATTCAAGTTCCAAAATATGGCCAAATATTGAGCAATCGCAATGTGAGGTCCCATTGCGCCGGGCAGTTTGGTGCTTTGGAGATCTTAATCCGGCTCTCAAAAAGCACCCAACCTTGGGCCCTACTTTGCTCCACTACATTATTTTCACCAGCTAATTCCCCCCTGTACCCTATTCTGGGGAACCCCCGTTTCCCCCTGGGACTACAGAAGGGTCCAATTAAAAAACTGTTAGACTCGCAGTGCTATCAGTTTTAGACTTGACTTCTGGAGTGGGGCCCAGTTGCTACATTTCTTTAACACTCTACCACCCTCGGATAGTTTCCAAAGACCATTGACACCCTCGGAGCGATTGTGTGAAGAGACGGGTCCTTACCCCCACCCGCTCTCGCAAATGTATGCATCACCCCCTGATGGTTATGTCCCTCCCTACATAAGAAAGTGGGAAACGACATTGGATAGGACATTCTCGGAGGCACAACATAGGCAGATTATAAATCTTGCGTTAAAATCTTCAATATCCACACGGGCCCAAGAAACTAACTTTAAAATTATGATAAGATGGTATCATACACCCTCATTACCTAACAAATATTCCTCTGCAATTTCAGATAAATGCTGGAGGTGCCAGGAAGAGAGGGACGTTACTCCACGTTTTCTGGTCTTGCTCGAGACTGGAGTACTTCTGGAGGGAAGTACGTCGGATAGCACAGAAATTCACAGAGTACAACCTTCCAGAAGACCCAACTCTAGTTTTGTTACATATTTCAAATATAAACAGGGAAAATATATAGTAAATCAATTTTGCGCCATCTTATTAATGCCGCTAGATCGTGCATTGCACGACAGTGGAGGGATACGAAACCAACAAATCTTTTCGTGGTTTACACTAATTGAAGAGGTAAATAGGATGGGGGATTAGCCATTATCGGCTCATAACCGACACAAGACTTACTTAGAAACTTGGGCCCAATGGAACATATTTAAAATTCTCGGAGGAAGGGAAGCTCCTTTTCGTACCCTGAGGAGATCGGAATGGGAGGGGGGAAGGAGGGTTAAATGGGATCCCCACCTCCCTTGTCGATGGTTAGATGTGTTCGGGAATGTGTATACATTCTCTCCTTCCCTTTCATATCCCATACATACCCTTTCCCCTTCTCTCCTTTTGCTGTTTTAGTTTGATGTTATTTTAAAAAAGAATAAAAAAATAAATTAAAAAAAAGTGTTGGCGTCGCATACAGGAGGAGTAGGACGAACAGAGGATAGAACATAGATTACTTCAATATAATTAGTTGTTGATGCATTTAAGTTAGGAGTAATGTGGTATTTTTGATTGTGAATGGACCGGTTCAGTGTTTATATGTGTAGCGCCCCTTTACTTTTAGGGGAGCTAGGTACCTAAATTTAGGGGTTGATCTGGGTCAGTAGCCAGACCGAGATCGCTTCAATTGTTAGGTTTTGTTCTTTTGCCTTTGCCAAGTGGTGTTGCTGGTGTACAGTTCCCTGTGGGTGGCGCTGCCATAACAGGTCAGGGTTGAACCGCTGGTGACATTGCTGTACCTTTGGGTGTCCTCTCAAGGCAGTTGTGCAAGGGGGCGTGGGATGCCCGCTGGCGAGGGGGCCCGCTGCGCATGATGGGAGAGGATACATAAGGGGCAGACGCCATCTTGAGGAGGAGAAGGAGGGGTACTGAAGAGCAGTCCCTTCAGGCCATGGGGTTGTGCGTGGATGGATCAGTATCAGGCACCTTTAGCCTGGGACTGCAATGCTTCATGTAGGCCCAGCATCTTTAACTGGCCTACCATCTAAAGAGGAATTCCAGGGCACTCGAGGGTGACCCATTCTGGAGAGGGAGCCAGGGTTACCGGTGAAGGAAGTCACCACCTCGGATGAGGCCTGGTCACCTACAGAGGGATTCCGCAAGTCTGCCACAGGCATTGTAGCGTGCTTTAACTTGCACCTAGGTCCTTATGCTACAAGTGCTGGGAAGTTTGGAACTAGTCAAAATGGGTTCTGATCGTATCCCTAGGAAAGAAAAGTAAAGTTCGTGCATCACTCTGCTGGGACCGTGAGAGGGAACTATCCAGGTGAGGAGAGTCCACTTAGGATTGAGTGGTGATATTAAGTGCCTGAACCTGCCTCTCTGTTATTCTATTCTTCACTTTCAACTTTCCTGTCTGGTTTCAAGCATACAGAAAATAAACCTTCAGCCATTGAGGTTTAACCTTGTCTTGACGTTGGCCTTATTGATACACAAACAACAGACTTTTCTCTACACCCTAGAGAAAGGAACACAGCCCAGGGAAGGTAACTCGCTGCGGAACCCAACAAATTGTGAACACCACTTAACCTCTTCAAACAGGAGGGTACGGGCATATAGCACGGTGTGCCTTAACCTGCAAGTGAGCCAGGCAGGAAAAGAGTCCGTGTGCTACACATGTTTGAAACAATTGATCAGTGAATTGTTAATTTTCCTGTATGCTGGACAACTTAAATAAAAAAAAAAAGCAAAGCATCCGTTTTGGGAAACCATTTTAGTTCCACTTCTGGGTACACACTGATGCGGTCTGTCATTTGTACAGGAATTACACCAGATTCCTGTACAAATGACATGCAAATTCTGTGCAATGCAAATACATTATGTATGGCTCAATTCACACTGGATCTGCACCAAAAACATGCAGGACCTGGAATCAGATCACATGGGTGTTCAGACCCATACAATCCAATTCCACAGTTCGCACTGCGCTCTCTGAACCAAATTTAGGGGGTATCATTACTATTATAAAGAATTTATATAGCGGCAAAAGTTTGCGCAGCGCTTTACAACATGACAGTACAGTTACAATACAATTCAATACAGGAGGAATTAGAGGGCCCTGCTCATTAGAGCTTACAATCTAGGAGGGAGGGTCAAATGAAACAAAAAAGGTAATAACTGAGGGGGATGAGCTGATGGGGAAAGTAAAAATATAGTTGTTAGGTCTGGATAGGGTAGACTTCTCTGAAGAGGAGGGCTTTCAGGGATTGTCTAAAAGCAAGCAGAGTAGGAGATAGTCTGACAGATTGGGGTAGGGAGTTCCAAAGGATGGGAGAGGCTCTAGAAAAGTCCTGTAGGCGAGCATGGGAGGAGGTGACGAGGGAGCTAGAGAGCAGGAGGTCTTGGGAGGAACGAGTAGGTTGGTGTTTTGCTACTAGATAAGTCATGTAGCTGGGGGCCGAGTTGTGGATGGCTTTGTAAGTAGCAGCAGACATTAACTTTATATTGAGACCTACAGCGGTTGGCAGAGCGCAGTGTGAATGGCCTGCAATTCTGGTGTGGGAACCGCATCAGTGTAAACCTGACCCCAGTATGAAACCTTCAGAAAGATCAGATCATGCTGTAGCTTCATGCACCATGCTTACCCCTGGGCAACCGAGTTATCACTGATCTGGAATAAACATGCAGGATGACAGTTTACATTTCACTGGCTGCATGCTTTGTTCACAACAGCAAGAGGCCAATAAGAAGTCCGTCTAATTAAAGCTACCTACAAGCAATGCCCTTCTCCTGCAGTCCAGACACCTCCTGCCCCTTACTGACCCATCACTCCAACCCCTTCCCAGTACAGTACCTGCCGCGCGTGCCTCCTCCTTGTGTAACATTCACAAGAAAGCGCTTTACCAGCTCCTTGCATGCATAACACAGAGAATAGAGGACTTTCAGGATGACGTCATCAGTCTCAGACGTTCACACTCACATTTCCGGTGTGGTTAAAGCGCCATCTGCTGGTAATCTGAGAGATGAACGGTTTTAATTAGTGCCGAGGAACAATGGCATAAGGAAAATAACCATGTGTAGTGTGTCTTCATCTGTGTGTTTAACCACTTCTTGCCTACTGGCCACTTTCACCCCCCTTCCTGCCCAGGCCCATTTTCAGCTTTCAGCGCTGTCAAAATTTGAATGACAATTGCTTGGTTATGCAACACTGTAACCAAATAATTTTTTTTATAATTTTTTCACACAAATATGCACTGAAGGGCACTGATGAGGCTGCACTGATGGGCACTGATAGGTGGTACTGATGGACACTGATAGGTGGCACTGATGGGCAGAACTGAAGGGCACTGATAGGTGACACTGATGATGAGGCACTGATTGGCAGCAGTGATGGACAGCACTGGTGGGCAATGATAGGTGGCATTGGTTGGCACAGATTGGGATCAATGTCCCTGTAACAGACGTCGGTGAAGCGCCCCCCCCCCAATATTTGGGGCCGCTATGTGGAAATTTAGGGGTAGTCTGAGCCGGTAGTTGGGCTCAGACCAATCACTGATTCATTATTGCTTCTGCTCTGGGTGGGATATGGCCTGGCTGTAGTGTTCTCTGTTGCCTAGGTGGCACTGTCACCGCCGGCATAGGTTGAATTACAGGGGGTATCACAGTACCTTGGGTGTCCTCTCTCGGCAGCCGTGCAGTGGGCGGCGTCAACCCGCTGTGCATGCTGGGAGAGGGTACATAAGGAGCAGACGCCATTAGGTGTGAGGCGTTCCAGGGGACCTTCGGTCCTGTAAGTGTGCCTCGTGGCCCGCATGGCACGAGGAGCGCGAGTGTGTTTGGGCCTCGAGCACCTTCAGCCCGAGGTTTTGATGCTGCAATGTAGGCCCAGCTCTGCTGGCAAGGGCCTACACCTCAGAGAAGAATCCCAGGCTGCCCACTTGTAGGAAGCCCACCTTTAGGAAAGGAGTCCAGGGGAGGATCAGTCCCAGAGGAGATTAGCGATGGTACTGCTGTCTCGGAAAGAAGCCTGGAAACTCGCCTAAAGAGGGATTCATCGTCTCTATCATCCATGCTCCATCCCAGCTAGCACCGCTCTCAAAGGGACTATCCGGGTGAGCAATACCCACTCAGGCTTGAGTGGCGACGAAAGACTGACACTGAGCATTGCATGCCTGAACCTTCCCCTACTTTCTCAACTTCCTACTCTCTCTCTTCAAGTTTACCTCAAGTATAAAGAATAAAACCTTTCTGATTGGGTTTTACTCCTGTGTGGACATTGGCCTTATTCTGAAAGATTTTTGCCTAGACAACGGAGAGAGGTAATTGCTGCAAGACCCAACAATAACACCGCTCGCTCCCCTCTCTATACACAGGGAGGGGATACCGGGCAAGTAGCAGGTGTGCCCCGCTATCGACGGAGGAAAGTCGGGTCTGTGTGCTACACAGGTTACCAGCTTTCTTCTTTTCCCTTCATGCTGATCATGAGGAGAAAAAAAAGCTGATAACCGGCTTCTGCTTACTTCTGTGACAGCTGATCACGTGGTAAAGGGCTGCTGTGATTGTCCCTTTACCCCGTTCTGTGATCAGCCGAGTCTGAAAGACTCAACGATCACAGAGCGCTCCACCCATGCGCCATATTGACGCCCTCCCGGCACTGGAAGCCCGCCCTGTAGCTGTCTTTCGGCTATAGCGCTTGCGGAAAGTGGTCAAAGGTAACAAACACTGTTGTTGTTTCAGATTAGAAGTTTCTTTTGAGAGACACCAGCTGCCACCTAGACCCAAATTTCTGAGATGGGAAAGGGGGATGTGCTTTAGTACGAGGTTTTTACCCGCAAAGCAGAGATGGCAACCTCAGAGAACAGTTTATATCAGAGGTAGGCAACCTTAAAGAGGTGGAGATCTACCCGAGCAACATTGGAGAAATCAAAGATCACCGGCACAGTGTCAAACCTCTAATTGCTGTACTACTGTGTCACAATCGCGTGCATTGCATGCCAGTCATTGGTTAAATCAACTTTCAAAAACACTCAGATCACTTTTCAGAGGAGCATCAGTGTCTGCTGCACTTGTGAATGAGCCCTTAGTTGCATTCAGCAGTGTCACCCTTAGGGCTCGTTCACATGTAAAGTTGGGGGGGGGGTGGTAAAACCCTTCCGTTGAGTCATGTTTTTACCACCCCAATCCCTACCTCCTTTAGCTGTTGAGGCACCAGCCAAAGGTGTATACATGCCACAGCAGGATTTAAACCCCCTGTTGCTTGGATGTCCTCCCAGAACTGGACGACCGCGCTGTAGCTGTCTTTTAGCTATAGCACGGTCGGGAAGTAGTTAAAGTCCTACTTCAGGCAAGTAAAAAATGATCCCTTGCAGTGGGGGTTAATAGCTTGTTTTGGTCTAGGGGGTAGCTTGTTCTCCTCCACATTCCAGTCTAGGGTCCTAATGTCATCAAGACCAAAGCAAGGTCCATAGCCCTGCGTTAGATGTGATGATGCAGAGGCACAGTCCACCATCAGGGCATAGTGGACTGTCCCTCTGCAGCATTTTTATTGGACAGCTTGGGCCAATGGTACTTTACCATTGGTTCAAGGCTCCAAGCTGTCCATTAAGCTCAGTGCCTCTGACAAGAAGTGAGGAGAGGCACTGTGAGCTCATCCGCTCAGTCTGCTGCAAACAGAGTGTGCCAGCTTGTACTTAAACTGACCGCTCTGTATGTAGCTTCTCACAGGCTGTGCAAGGAGCCCCGTATCTCTGGAACCAAAGGTGCTACAAATTCTAAGTGGTGGGGGTAGGACTTTGGCTACTTACCCGCCCCCCCAATTTAGGGACTCTGTGACCTCCATGTCGCCGAGCTACAATCATTGAAGCTCGATCGTTTTTTTTTTGTTTTGTTTGTTTTTTATGTTCATGAGCCTCACCTGCCTCCCCTGACTGCACATCCCTGGTCCACCTAGCCAAAAGGCATCTCCTCATGTTCAGTCAAAGCCGACCAATGAGTACTAGGCAAAGATAGACCCCCAGTTCAGGGGAGGAAAGAACCTAATGGCTGCACATCCTGCCCCTATACTTTAGGGTAGGCCCAAGGACCTACACCCTCCATCCAGTGAAAGAAAGAAACACAAACAAAAGTGCAAAAATGTGGGGAGAAAAATAAATAAATATTGGTGATGCATGTGCACTGGCTAGGCCCTGAGGCCTGGAACGAAAATAGCACCTCTTTATCCTCCACTGCTCCAAAAAGCGATGTCTGGTCCCTTTAAGAAGAATCCTTCCACTCCCCAGCAAGCAGCATCTTTTGTCTTCCACTCCTTGACAAAGTGACATCAAAGAAAAGACAAAAGCTCCATAGTGCTTTACCGCATAAAACGTTTATCCCACTTTTTATAAAATAAAACTCCCATTTAATAGTGCACTCAAAGCGCACCCACGTATAAAAGCATGAATAAATATGCCAGTTCTCTGATCAGCATCTCAAAGCATGCACTTCCTTGATTTTCATAATGCGTGCGGCTGTCATCTATAGCCCTGCCCACAACACGTTTAATCACCAGGACATGTAACTGGACAGGACAGGGGGATTACTACTACTAGTGTAGCGGGTACTTACTTTCCCGGGGTAAAATTTTGAATCTTTCGGTGACACCGGTGGTGTGTTCCGGCGGTCCACTGGGTGGCGCTGTCACCATGGGCTGACGGACGGATATTGCTGTGTGCTGAGTCTCCTTTTTGGCCTCTCTCGGCAGCGGTATGGTGGGGCGGGGAACCCACCGTGCTTGCTGGGAGAGGGTATAAAGGTGCCGGCCATCTTGGTCACGGGGTCTTCGTCCCAGGCACCTTCAGCTTGCGGACGGTGGTTCGTGTTCGTCCTCTAGGTGGCCTAGGCCTAGAGGACCACTGGAGATCGTGTTCCACCTCAGGCACCTTTAGTCCTGGGGTGAGGTACTTGGATGGAGGTCCGGAGCTCAGTGCCCAAAACTGAGTTCCGCGAGGGAAGGATCCTAAGGCACTCCGGGGATGGATGCCTGAATCCGAGGTGGGCGTAATGGACCGGGAAGAGCTCCTCATCTGAAGACCCGGTGCAGCAGACTGCCGGTGACGGGTGAGTCTCTTGTCGGAGACCGTCCGGAAGGAGAATTTCCCTCGTGCGGAAACCATAGATCACTCTCAGGGAGGAGAGTGGATGATAGAACTTGTGTCTGGGCCTATTCGTACACACACCTCCTTTTCTGTTCTAAAGCCAAGGGAGTCCATGTTATGTTCTAAATAAAGGAGTGTTGGACTTTGACGGTGTGTGGCTCAATTTCTGGCGGACAAGGTTTAAGGAGACTCTTGGAGGGAGGATCCGATGCACAGCACAGACCCGAAGGTAACAAGAGACATTGCTGAGACCACATACACAACTGTGGTGGAAGCTTGGCGTAGCTCACCCCTCTCCCTCCCCTATCATACCCCTAGACCAGAGACAGTGCGAGTTGGAAAACTTTAATAGAGGGGAGTGGGGAGAGGTGTGCGCTACACGTGGGGGCTCGGGTCCGGTATTGTGTTGTGCATTACTGTATGGAACGCGTCTGCTGGAAGAGTTAAACGAATAGGCCAAAGTGCAGCCCTGCTTGAAGCCGTGGACATGACCCCAAGAAGGGAAAGGCCCGCGCAGGAAGAGCGGTGAACGGGGGGAAGCTCAGCCGTGTGAAGTAGTGCACGTGGGGGCTTCTAGTTGCACTGCGCCACCAGACACAACCCCCGCCGCTTAGTTCGTGGGCGTGGCTCAACCAAGGAAAGTGAAGAAAGCCCGCGAACTGGAGCAAAGGGGAGGAGTCCAATACGTGTGAAGGGACTACACGTGGGACATTGGCGCGAAAACTCTGCAGTGTGCGATGGATCAGCAACAGGTCGCCATGTTTGGACACACCTCGTGGATTCTGGTACATCCTTCCACAACGACACTGACTGCTGCTGCTCCAATAACGGATACGGGGATTCGACTGAAGCCAAGGGGTCGATTCGCCCTATACTCATGTATGGACGTTGAGGCCCTGGGTATGATTTGTCCCGGGTGTTCGGGACTGGTGTGCCTGTTGAAGCCGTTCGGACGCTGTGAGGCCTGTGGGGAGTTCACGTTTGAGGTGGATTCGGCAGTTGAGAGGCCAAAAACCATCTACCCAGGCCGGACTTCAGGTACCACCACTCAGAGAGGAGAAATCACTGCTGTGAGAGTCGCCCCAGCGCACATTGCAGCGACCAGGGAAGAGGTCGTTAAAACTCTACGGGAGAAATCCGAGTATGCTGACTCGGTCGACACTGTCTCGCAGCGTCCGCCACCGAAGAAAAGAACCAGTGTGGTAGCTCCGACCAGTGGTGGTGGTGGACCGTCTCGCCCGCTTACGCCAGGCCCGGATGGATCCGTTGATGAGGGTTCCGGACGTCCCGCTTCAAGGAAAGGCAGAGGTAAGCCAGGCGAAGAGACTTGGTGTGTGGGAGGAGGTGTCGGGAAGGCATAGCCTAGTAAGTCCGCGGAGTGTGGAGGCTCCGTTTCTACAAAGAGCTACATACCCGCGGAGGAGTGTGACACCTCCGACCTGGAATCGCTCTCGGACCTGGGAGATGATGCCATCATTGATGATTTGTTTGCCGAGAAGGGCTGGGACAAAGTACCGCTTGCTTCATTCCGCAGACCTCGGAATTCACCCATGTCAACAGGGGAAAGTACGCCCCGGGTGGAGGCGTCAGTGCTGGAAGAGGGGTCCTGTCCCCAGCTTGTCCCTACATCCCCGGCGCAACCTGCATCTGATGCTGGGGTAAAGAGACTGTTGCTGCGGGCACCAATGCCCAGATTGGAGGTGGTAAAAGCGCCTCATCATCCAGACTCAGTAGTTATGCCTAGTGAGGGAGACAGAGCTACCATGCATCCTTTGGCAAGACTACAACGCCTATTTGGCCAAAAAATTGCAGAGGAGTACGGATGGGAGTATCCCTACTTATCGAAGGACTTGCTCTACGAGGTGGAAGTGTACAGAGAGCGCTGGTACAATGACTTCGTGTGGACCCACCTAAAAGTTCTGCACGCCCGCAGGTACCTGGCATGCTCTCCCAGTGCTTCACAGCGTTTTAAAGATTGCAAGGCCGAATGGATGTTAGGAAGACACATCTATGCAGATAAAGTGTTAATCCGACGCAAAGAAGGCGAAGATGTGGAGTATCATCTGGAGACCGTAGATCAACACTTGAAGCCACTGATTTTGCCGCATCCCCGCTTTTACTTATAGGAGACAGAGACTCCGCTCTTATCATGTTGTTGAACTTTTTGGGGGCAGTTGTTGTGTATGCCCAAAGGAATGAGGAACTATTCCTGTGTTTTTTTTCTTTCCCATCTTCCTGCAAAGAGATCACAGACTCTGGGGTTAGATAGGGCCAAAGAGACAAAGAAGAAGAAGCTCCACGAGTGCAGTACCGCGAGGCTGTCACCAGGTGGCAGTCTTGTGCAACGTTTTTTTAAACACTTTTCATGCACCCACTCTTTGGAGGAAAGGAATTTCTTCTCAGAGAAGTTTCTTTTCTTCTTACACGGATATATGTGTCAGGGTTTTTTTCTGTTGGTTTTGTTTTTTTTCTTTCCCTCTGCAGGAGAGCATCCCGTCAAGATTATGGAACTTGGGGTGGTTTTTAGTTATGATGGGAGGGAAAGGTATAATGTTGAAATGTGATTTCATGTTTAATGTTGTCTTTCACTCCTCTTTTGTTACAGGGGCTCAGACACAACTTCTCCGTTAGGATAGTTTCCTAAAATTTTTAGTGTTTTCAAATTGTTAGTTGGTTTCTGGATTGGGTTGTGTCAGCCGTTGAGGGCATGATTCACTACAGACACTGGGGACCAGTGTCAAATGACAGGGGGAGAGTGTAGCGGGTACTTACTTTCCCAGGGTAAAATTTTGAATCTTTCGGTGACACCGGTGGTGTGTTCCGGCGGTCCACTGGGTGGCGCTGTCACCATGGGCTGACGGACGGATATCGCTGTGTGCTGAGTCTCCTTTTTGGCCTCTCTCGGCAGCGGTATGGTGGGGCGGGGAACCCGCCGTGCTTGCTGGGAGAGGGTATAAAGGGGCCGGCCATCTTGGTCACGGGGTCTTCGTCCCAGGCACCTTCAGCTTGCAGACGGTGGTTCGTGTTCGTCCTCTAGGTGGCCTAGGCCTAGAGGACCACCGGAGATCGTGTTCCACCTCAGGCACCTTTAGTCCTGGGGTGAGGTACTTGGATGGAGGTCCGGAGCTCAGTGCCCAACACTGAGTTCCGCGAGGGAAGGATCCTAAGGCACTCCGGGGATGGATGCCTGAATCCGAGGTGGGCGTAATAGACCGGGAAGAGCTCCTCATCTGAAGACCCGGTGCAGCAGACTGCCAGTGACGGGTGAGTCTCTTGTCGGAGACCGTCCGGAAGGAGAATTTCCCTCGTACGGAGACCATAGATCACTCTCAGGGAGGAGAGTAGATGATAGAACTTGTGTCTGGGCCTATTTGTACACACACCTCCTTTTCTGTTCTAAAGCCAAGGGAGTCCATGTTATGTTCTAAATAAAGGAGTGTTGGACTTTGACGGTGTGTGGCTCAATTTCTGGCGGCCAAGGTTTAAGGAGACTCTTGGAGGGAGGATCCGATGCACAGCACAGACCCGAAGGTAACAAGAGACATTGCTGAGACCACATACACAACTGTGGTGGAAGCCTGGCGTAGCTCACCCCTCTCCCTCCCCTATCATACCCCTAGACCAGAGACAGTGCGAGTTGGAAAACTTTAATAGAGGGGAGTGGGGAGAGGGTGTGCGCTACACTAGCAAAAGTAGCAAGTCAGTCAACAGCGTGTGCTTGAGACAAACACAGGTCTATACTCAGACAAAAAAAAATATATATATATATATATATATATATATATATATATATATATATTGTGACAGCAGGAAGGTAAAGTCACCTGGTTGCATCCAGGGGGGTAGATATATTTCGCCCAGATTCAGGCTTTACGCCGACTTATACAACTAGGTGGAGAGTTGTATAAGCCCAGCTGAGGCTAGTGGGCTCATGGATGACTCATACCTCTAGGGAGAGTGTGGGGCGTCGTGCAGACAGGGAGTTGATGAGACCAGCTGAAGCTTGTCAGCTCATTTAGGCCTCTATAAGAACTCCCAGCTTCATTAGATGTTTGCTCATGCCTGGACCCAGACCTGTGTGGACTGTCTAGGGAGAGTGAACCCCTGTGCGGTGAGACAAAGCCTGTGTGGCTATTTGCTTGGACATTTAAAACCAGGGACTTAGGGACTAGGACAGCACTAGGCTGATCCCAGTTGTTAGTTAGGAAACCTGTATGTTTAGTCAGAGGTCAAGTTGACCAGGATTTATTTTGTTTATGTTTCTTTTGCTTTGCTGTGTTTTGTCACTGTAAATAGAAAATAAACCGCACCTTTTTGATTTTGAAAACCACCACCTCCGTTTGCTGGGCCTGTTTTTTTGTGTGGGGAGCCCATCCCGGGGGTCACACACACCCGCTGCCGAGCTAACCCCCTCACAGTTGGTGGAGAACCAGTGGCAGTTTTTTTTTAAGCCAGCATGGAGGAGATACTGAAGCAGCTGGCTCTAGCAAATGCCAATCAACAGCAGACAAATGCAGGTTTGCAAAAGAGCCTTGCAGCTCATCAACAGAGCCTTGCAGCTCAACAACAGAACTTCGCAGCCCAGCAGCAAGCTCATCAACAGAGCCTTGCAGCCCAGCAGCAAGCTCACCAACAGAGTCTGGAAGCTCAGCAACAAGCCAAGCAGCAATCTGAGGCCCGCTTCATAGACCTGTTACAGAAGCAAGAGCAGAGACTACAACAAATGGAAGCAGTAATGCAGCAACGTCCGCAGACCAGTGAGGAAAGCCGTCCCACTAATACCGCGTCCTTTGGGGTGAGTCGTTTATTGACAAAAATGACTGGAGAGGATGATCCAGAGGTATTTTTGACCACATTTGAAAGGACTGCTGAAAGAGAAAAGTGGCCTGAGGAGCAGTGGGCTGGACTGGTGGCTCCTCTGTTAACTGGTGAATCGCAGAAGGCTTACTATGACCTAGAGCCTGACCAAGCAAAAGACTATGTGATGCTAAAAGCTGAAATATTGGCAAGGCTGGGTGTCACCCAGGCTGTCCGGGCTCAGCGTGTGCATAACTGGACTTTCCAGCTTGGAAAACCCCCCAGGTCTCAAATGTATGATCTCATTCACCTGAGCAGAAAGTGGCTACAGCCAGAGACTTTGTCCGCACCAAAGATTGTGGAACGTGTTGTAATGGATCGGTTTTTGAGAGCTCTTCCTACTGCCATCCAAAATGCGTAAGCCATGGAGACCCAGAGACGGCCGATGGTCTTGTGGATCGTGTGGAGAAATACTTGGCTACAGAGAACCTGACGGCCTCTTCCAGAGACACTCAGACTTTCCACCCTAAGACCAGACCATCCCCAGGGGCGGATAAGAGGATTCCAAGGGGTGAGGGTGGAGAGAGTGTGAGGGTGGGAGCTCTACCCCAAGTTTGGCGAGAACAGCCTGGGAAATCAGCGGCTCAAGAGGCGGCAAGAAGGATCGTTTGCTACCGCTGCCGGCAAGCGGGACATATTGCAGCCAATTGCCCGGTTGTGGAGGAACCCATGCAGTGTGACTTTCTGACGGGCAGACGTCAGTCGCTGTGTGTGACAGTCGCATGCACTGCCATTCGAGGAACTGAGAAACATTTATGCAAAATGTGTGTTAATGGTAGAAATGTTGTGGTATTGCTGGATTCAGGTAGCCTTGTGACCCTGATAAAGGCTGAGTTAGTTAAAACAGAGGTCTCTGGGAATAGCAAGGTAGCTGTTATTTGTGTGCATGGGGACACCCGAGAGTATCCAGTGACTACAGTGTGTTTCGAGACCCCCAAAGGTACCCTCTCTCATCCAGTGGGCTTAGTATCTCAGTTACCGCATGACGCCATTGTGGGAAGGGATTTTCCAAAGTTCTGGGAACTGTGGGATGATCCTGATCCCCCCACTGGTGCCCCTATGTACCAGGAATGTGATAGCCAGAACTCCCCTGAGAGTGGTGAGGACTCTCCGGAATTTCCCTTATCAGTATTGGCAGGGGAGACTCAAGAAACTGGAGAGGAGCCCACCTCCTCAGACGAAAACCTACCGTCTGTGGAGTTTTCTGATCTTGAGGTTCACAGGGAAAACTTTGCCACAGAACAGTTGAAAGACCCCGCCCTAATAAAGGCACGGGAAAACGTAGTGAAAATAGATGGCGAGTTAGTGAACCCAGATAATACCTGCACTTACCCATACTTCAGCGTAGAGAAGGACCTACTGTATCGGGTGGCAAAAAGGGCAGAAGAAACCGTTGAGCAGCTTGTGGTGCCCAAACCTTACAGGAAGTTGGTGTTGGAGTTGGCCCATGGGCACATTCTTGGAGGTCATCTGGGGACAGAGAAAACCCGAGAGAGGGTATTACAGAGATTCTATTGGCCGGGGGTGATGAAGGACATAGAAAATTATTGTTCCTCCTGCCCTGTGTGTCAGAGGTCGGCCCCGATGCCACATTTCCGTAGCCCGCTGGTCCCTCTACCCATCATTGAGGTCCCGTTTGAGAGGATCGCCATGGATTTGGTAGGTCCTATAATCAAGTCCGCTAGGGGGCACCAGTACATATTAGTTATAATGGACTATGCCACCCGTTATCCAGAAGCGATCCCTCTCCAAAATACCTCGGCCAAAACCATAGCCAAAGAGCTATCTCTTGTGTTTAGCCGGGTGGGTATTTGTAAAGAACTGCTTACGGACCAAGGTACACCCTTTATGTCCCGGGTTATGAAGGAGCTGTGTGAATTGTTCAAAGTGACGCAATTACGTACATCTGTGTATCACCCCCAAACCGATGGGCTGGTTGAAAGATTCAACAAAACCCTAAAACAAATGTTGAAGAAAGTGGTGGATAGAGATGGAAAGGATTGGGACTGTCTACTTCCTTATCTGATGTTTGCTATTAGGGAGGTGCCCCAATCCTCTACGGGATTCTCCCCCTTTGAGTTACTGTATGGGAGACACCCAAGAGGGCTGTTGGATATTGCCAAGGAAACTTGGGAAAGTGAGAGTTCTCCCCACAGGAGTGTGATTGAGCATGTCGCCCTGATGCAAGACCGAATTGCACAGGTAATGCCCATCATGAAGGAACATTTGGCCCAAGCGCAGTTAGCACAGCAGAGAGTGTACAACCGTGGAGCCAAGACCCGTACCTTTTCCCCGGGGGATAGGATACTGGTACTTGTCCCTACGGTTGAAAGTAAATTCCTTGCCAAATGGCAAGGCCCCTACGAGATAATGGAAAAAGTGAGCGAAGTGAATTACAAGGTCAGACAACCAGGAAGGCGAAAGCCCGAACAGATCTATCATGTTAATCTGTTGAAAGCCTGGAGGGATAGAGAGTCCCTAGTCGCAGACACTTGGTCACCAGCTCAAACTGGTTGCGTGATTCCTGAGGTTGGAATAGCAGCCACCTTGTCACAACCCCAACAACAGGAGGTTAAGGAGTTTGTGCTTCGCAACAAGGAGGTATTCTCTGAGCTGCCGGGACAAACATCTGGGGTAGAGCATGACATCATTACCCCGCCCGGTGAAAGGGTGAAGTTAAAACCCTATCGGATCCCAGAGGCCCGACGGGAGGCAATACGGGAGGAAGTACAGAAAATGCTGAACTTAGGGGTGATAGAGGAGTCCCAAAGTGATTGGTCTAGTCCCATTGTGTTGGTGCCTAAACCGGATGGGAGCTGGCGATTTTGTAACGATTTTCGTCAGTTGAACAAAGTTACAAAATTTGACACCTACCCCATGCCACGTATAGATGAGTTGATCGACCGGCTGGGAACAGCCCGATACATGACGACTCTTGACCTCACAAAAGGGTATTGGCAAATCCCCCTGGCCAAATTGGCCAAAGAGAAAACCACATTTGTAACCCCAGACGGGGCGTTCCAATATAAAAGAATGCCGTTCGAGTTACAGAATGCGCCGGCCACATTCCAGCGGAAAATGGACCAGATGCTGAGGCCCCATCGGAAGTATGCTGCGGCTTACCTGGATGACGTAATTGTCCATAGCACAGATTGGGCCTCACATCTGCCAAAAGTGCAAGCAGTCCTGGACTCTGTTCGGGAAGCGGGGTTTACGGCTAACCCCAAGAAGTGTACCATTGGGCAGGAGGAGGCCAAATATCTTGGGTACACCATTGGGAGGGGAGTAATAAAACCCCAACTCAACAAAGTTGAGGCCATCCAGAGTTGGCCACGTCCCAACAGCAAGAAGCAGGTACGAGCCTTTCTGGGAATCGCTGGGTATTATCGGCGATTCATTCCCCACTTTGCTTCTAAGGCTGTGCCCCTAACCAACCTAACGAAGGGGAAAGGGTCGGTCATGATTAAATGGACCCCCGAGGCTGAGGCAGCATTCCAATTCCTGAAACAAGCCTTATGTAGCCAGCCAGTGTTGTACTCACCCGACTTCTCTAAAGACTTTGTCGTACAAAGTGATGCGTCAGATGTGGGGTTAGGAGCAGTATTGTCCCAGGTCTGGAACGGGGAAGAGCACCCAGTCATTTACCTCAGCAGGAAGTTGAAGTCCCATGAGGTAAATTACGCCACCGTTGAAAAGGAGTGTTTAGCGGTGAAGTGGGCTCTAGATTCCCTTCGGTACTACCTGCTAGGTAGGCACTTTGACATGGTTACGGATCACGCTCCGTTAAAGTGGATGGCTCAAAACAAGGAAACAAATAGAAGAGTGAATAGGTGGTTCCTGGCCCTCCAGGAATTCAACTTCACAGTAAAGCATCGCCCTGGCGTTCAAATGGGGAATGTGGATGCTTTGTCTCGAGTACATGAATGCCTGATTGCTGGTGTTCCAACCCCGAGGTTAAAACAAGAGGGGGGGGTATGTGACAGCAGGAAGGTAAAGTCACCTGGTTGCATCCAGGGGGGTAGATATATTTCGCCCAGATTCAGGCTTTACGCCGACTTATACAACTAGGTGGAGAGTTGTATAAGCCCAGCTGAGGCTAGTGGGCTCATGGATGACTCATACCTCTAGGGAGAGTGTGGGGCGTCGTGCAGACAGGGAGTTGATGAGACCAGCTGAAGCTTGTCAGCTCATTTAGGCCTCTATAAGAACTCCCAGCTTCATTAGATGTTTGCTCATGCCTGGACCCAGACCTGTGTGGACTGTCTAGGGAGAGTGAACCCCTGTGCGGTGAGACAAAGCCTGTGTGGCTATTTGCTTGGACATTTAAAACCAGGGACTTAGGGACTAGGACAGCACTAGGCTGATCCCAGTTGTTAGTTAGGAAACCTGTATGTTTAGTCAGAGGTCAAGTTGACCAGGATTTATTTTGTTTATGTTTCTTTTGCTTTGCTGTGTTTTGTCACTGTAAATAGAAAATAAACCGCACCTTTTTGATTTTGAAAACCACCACCTCCGTTTGCTGGGCCTGTTTTTTTGTGTGGGGAGCCCATCCCGGGGGTCACACACACCCGCTGCCGAGCTAACCCCCTCACAATATATATATATATATTTTTATTGCAATTTCATGTTAATGTTTTGTATTTATAGCTCTTTTTCTCCTTTTCCCTTCCCATCCAAGTTTTGGTTCAGGTACCGATCCTCATGATTGAGGGTCATGTTTTCCAGACACTGGGGACAGTGTCTTGTTGTACTGGGGGGAGTATGTAGCGCCCTGCTCCTGATGACCAGGCGCTATGTTAAATTTAGTACGTGTAGCACACCAACCCCAGACTTTACCTGCTTCTCCTCTGCTTGGCTCCTCCGCAGGAAAGAAAAGCGCCTCAGTGTGAAAGTGGTCTTAGGCTAAATCAGCCTCTGTTCTGGCTTTGGCTGTGTTTGGAAGGACTTCCCACTGTTTGCATGTAGGTGGCGTTACCACCCCAGGCCAATGTTGGAATACAAACAGGCCAAAGTGTATTGGATGCTTTCCCCCGGGAACAACCCAGTGGGAGTGGTCTCCCTGCTGGGCATGCCGGGGAAGGGTACTTAAGGGGCTGACGCCATTTTTCGGGGCTCTCTTCGCCTCGTGGCCCTCCTGGCTCGAGGTATGTGTTACTGAAATGTCAGCCTCGGAGCCACGCTGGCCCAAGATGCATCTCTGGCAGGTAGGCCCAGTTGTCCTGACTGGGGCCTGCACTTTGAAGGTAATCCTGGGCTGTCTCAATGGAGGAAACTAGGGGAGGACTTGTCCTGGAGAAGACCAAGCGGAAGACTGGTGTCTTGAGGAAGGCCTGGTGACCTTATTGAAGGATGCACTGTAGCTCATGTTTCCTTACAGTGTGCCGGGTCGGCTTAAAGGCTCTTAAACTGTAAGGTTAGATCTCTGGATACTGAATCCTGTGGCAGAGGATCATTGAACAGTTCATCGTAATCGTACTAAAGGTCTGTGGCAGAGACTGTTATTTTCTCTAACTATTCGTGCATCATCCCGGCTGCTAGGCCAAGTGAGAGGGGCCTATCCAGGTAAGCAATACCCACTTGAAGGAGAGTGGTGAGTGTGACTATTGAAGTTTAGAAGTTCCCCCATGATCTGCATTGTGTGCCTGAACCTTCCCCTAACCCTCCATCCCTCTACCTATGCAAGTTTGTGAGAAATAAAACTGAACCAAAGGATTTATAACTTGTGTGGACATTGAACTTTCTATAGACTCTCATCCCCTAGACAACGAATGGAGGTAACGTGCAAGGCCCAAATTTAAACCAGCAGCTCCTACGGGGGTACCGCTACATATATATATATATATATATATATATATATGAAGAAAGTTCAAGAGCTGCTGCACTTAAAATCGTTTCTTTATTTTTCAAATATCTTCTTAAAGTTTACAGACCAAAAAAGTTTTCAAGATATTTAGACATGGATGATATCTGTTTCGGGCTTACATGCTTACGCCCTTCCTCAGATCAAGTCAGAACACATCTAACAATTTCATGAAAGTCATGTGATTTTAAACACTTCACAAGTAGGGTTGAGCCGAACACCCCCCGGTTCGGTTCGCACCAGAACTTGCGAACGGACCCAAAGTTCGCGCAAACTTTAGAACCCTATTAAATACAATGGATGCGAACGTTCTAAATCAAAAGTGCTAATTATAACGGTTATTAAGCAAGTCATTGTCCTAAAAAGGGTTTGGGGACCCGGGTTCTGCCCCAGGGGACACATATTAATGCAAAAAAAGTTTTAAAAATGGCCGTTTATTTGGGAGCAGTCATTTTAATGATGCATAAAGTGAAAAAAAAAAGTGACATATTCCTTTAAATATCGTACCTGGGGGGTGTCTAAAGTATGCCTGTGAAGTGCCACGTGTTTCCCATGTTTAGAACTGTCCCTGCACAAAATGACATTTCTAAAGGAAAAAAAGCCATTTAAAACTGCTTGCGGCTTTAATGTCATGTCTTGTCCTGGCAATATGGATGAAAATCTTTGAGAAAAATGGCATTGCTACCCCATCACCCCCCTCCCCCCCACCCCAGCCCATTACCAGCCCCTTTGGGTCTTGTATGGATATTAAGGGGAACCCTGCACCCAAAATAAAAAAAGGCCCTATATACTCTGAACAGCAGTATACAGGCGGTGCAAACAAGACAGGAACTGTAGGTTTGTTCTTAAGTAGAATCTGTTTGTAATTTTGAACAGGTACACTGTTTAAGTGTAGCTCCAGCCAAAAAATATATTTTTAAGCTTTTTGGAAAACATAGGGAAGGGTTATCACCCGTGTAACATTTGTTTTGCTGTCTGTGCAGTGTGCACCTGTTCAGAAGATTTCACCTCACTTTCCGTCCCAATGACAAAAGTTTTTGAAAAGTGGGGTTTTTATTGAAACAAGGATTGGTGATAAAGCATCAGTAGAGAGGAGACACCTTTTTCCCATATTAACTCTTACAGGAGAGAATTTCCCTTCCTAGGGGTAGATTTCCTCTCACTTCCTGTTGTCTTCTTCCGTTTGCAAGTAGGAGTCGTTTGTAAGTTGGATGTTTGAAAGTAGGGGCCTGCCGTATATACTCTGCAGAAATTTGCCCCTTAGGTGTCGGTGTTGTCACAACACTGTAAGCCCTCACAGTTACTCTTGGTGGGCACTGGAACGCCCTGCTGTGAACTATTATATCAGGAATTGTAATTACATGCCATTTTTGAACAGTGGTAGGAAAAATTGGGCCTTTGGTGGTGGTGCTGGTGCTACAACACTGTCAGCCCTCACAGTTACTCTTGGTGGGCGCATGAATGGGCCCTACTGTAAATTATTAGATCAAGAATTGTAATTGCATGCCCCTGTTGAAGAGGGGCAGAAAAATTGGGCCTTTGGTGGTGGTGGTGGTGTTGCCACAACACTGTAAGCCCTCACAGTTACTCTTGGTGGGCACAGGAATGGGCCCTACTGTGAATTATTAGATCAAGAATTGTAATTACATGCCCCTGTTGAACAGGGGCAGAAAAATTGGGCCTTAGGCACTGATGCCACAACACTGCAACCCCTCACAGATACTGTACTTGGAGCACAGCAATGAGCCCTGTTGCAAAGTATTGCTTCAAAAATTGTAATTAAACGCCCCTGTTAACCACTTAACGACCGCTCACTGTATATGTACGTCGGCAGAATGGCACCGACAGGCACAATCACGTACAGTGTACGTGATTGCCTTTGTACAGTTGGGGGGTCCGATTGGACCCCCCTCCTATACAGTGAGCAGTCGGTATTTGTTGGGGAGCGATCCGAGATGAGGGGATGGCCGTTCGATTCCGGCCACCCCCCCGCGATCGCTCCCGGCGAATGAAAATGCTTCCTCTGTCCGTGTAATGTAAACACAGGCAGAGGAAGCAGGAGGAAGTGATGTCATCTCTCATGCGGCGCTCACATATACCGAGCGCCGTACAAGAGAAGACATCAGGTCAGTGCACAAAACACTACACTGACACCAGGACACATAGGCACACAAATCGCCCCCCCAGGCCCCCCCAGATCAGCCCCCAGTCACAGTGTCACTGATTGCAGTGACCATTTATTTACTGATCACTGCAATCAGTGACATTTGTGACTGTAAAAGTGGCACTAAAGTTAGTTTTAGGTCCAGTGTAGCCCCCTAACCCCCCCTAATAAAGGTTTAACCCCCTGATCACCCCCCAGATAACCCTTTCATCCCCTAGCACCGCCGTCTCTAAGCGATCATTTTTCTGATCGCTGTCTTAGCGTCGGTGATGCAGATCGGTAGCCAGTAATTTTTTTTAGGTTCGCCGCAGGTTTTTATAGCGTCAGGTACCCCCATAAATTATCTAATAAAGGTTTAACCACCTTGATCACCCCCCAGGTAACCCTTTCACCCCCTATCACCACTGTCGCTAAGCGATCGTTTTTCTGATCGCTGTCTTAGTGTCGGTGATGCAGATCGGTAGCCAGTAATTTTTTTTAGGTTCGCCGCAGGTTTTTATAGCGTCAGGTACCCCCATATATTATCTAATAAAGGTTTTAACCCCCTAATTGCCCCTAGTTAACCCTTTCACCAGTGATCACCATATAAGTGTTACGGGTGACGCTGGTTAGTTAGTTTGCCTCTTATAGTGTCAGGGCACCCGCCGTATATATAACCCAATAAAGGTTTAACCCCCTGATCGCCCGGCGGGTGATATCAATTAGGTTTTAGCATCAGAGAGGGTCTGCGTCACACCCCAGGCAGCGTCAGGTTAGTGCCAGTAAAGCTGAAAAGTGTAACACCTCATGCAACCCAACATGTAATTGCCATCATCCCGAATATATGTGGAAAATGAGAAAACCTCTAATGTTGGGATTTTTGGAGGCAATGCAAAAAAAAGGGGAGGAAAAACCTCAATTTAAAAGTATCTAAATATTTATTTGTAACAAAACCGCATAAAGCGGACACATATATAAAATTACAAAATTGTACAAAAAGGCACATATAAACATGGATATTGTACAATAACTGCATAAATCTAACATATTACAAATCTTTCAAGAAGCAATACAATAGCCTGATTGACCACTCCCGCTGGAAGCAGATCAAGAGAGGCTTAACCAACGCGTTTCAAACTGTAATTGTCCTTCATCAGGGATTTCAAATGCATTCGCTTCTAAGAGATCAAATTTCTGTTAAATACAGAAACAATAAGATAAGTTTTCACTTTAATTTCAACCATTATATAAAATGCAATACAAAGGAAACAAACTTACACAAAAAATCATATATAAATGATTCCATCAATGTTCCCATACATGCATCCCAGGTTCCAGAAACTCCAGGGGTGGATTCCCCGATGCCCTCAAAATGCCAGGAAAACCCTCTGTCAGAACACATGTCCATATAAGAAGTACGGACATCTAAATAAATTGGTCCAAAATAGGTGCCTTAAACAAAACATATATAACATACATAAGTATGGATGTAATTCTGTTGGGGAATAAAATAATTGTCCCTAGAGAGAATGTGGTACCTGTAGATGGAAAAATGGAAATCTAGGATTCAGATTCATCAGGCAAGTATAACTCATGTAAAGAGACAGGACCAAAGGATGCTTGAGTCCAAAGATATATGTCCTAAAAATAATTAAAGAAAACAATAAAAATTGTATCAATCAAAAGAGAGAAGAAAAATTCTTCCCTCTTCTAAATAAAATGTCTCCAAAAGTTTTTGAGTATTACCTGTCAAGAGGATCAAAAATCCCGATAATTATCCAAAAAAGTTTCCATGCAATAGAGGTCCATACAGAAACATCCTCTGCCTGCCAGCAGAGGGAAAGAATGACACCATATAACTCCTTTGGCGTCCTTTATATCCCTCTGCTATGTCTGATTGGTCCAGACCAGGTCACATGATGCACCTGCTCATAGAGCAGAGCCTCATGTAGCCATGGAGACGCCGCGCTTCCCAGGTCAAGCCACGTCAAGCGCCGATCACATGACGCAACCAAACCAATCAGCGGTGCGTCTGCCATCATTGCATATCAGCAGCAAAACACCAAGGGAGCGCGGCATGAAAAAGCCCACGGCCGCATCATTGAACCGTTATAGCGTCACCGATCATACCCCGCTGTTTTAGCAAGGGTATGATAAACGACCCCTCTGCTGGATCAGTCCCCATTCCGATCCGTCCACACCGCAGAAAGTGCATAGACGGCCATCTTGAATGTGGGCAAAGTAAAGGGATGCCAGATGGAAAGAATAGTTTAGATGGAAAGGATGGAACTAAATTGCTGTGGGGCAATCAGACATTGAATATTAGCACCAGTTTACCATTGTAAACTCGTGCCCAGGATATAGATCCTTATCCCAGAACAGTTGTATATGGACGGGGAGCGGACCAGGGACTAACACCACCGGTGCCGTTTTAAACCTACGGGAGGAACAAAAAAGTTTCTCCTGCCCAGGAAAAAATGGTGGGGGATGAATTCCATTGGAAAACCCCCTCCCCGACACCGGATATGCACATGTGAAATTGAAAAAGAAGGGATCCTAGATAGAGAGAAAAAACGGGCCACCCCAAAACGGAACTCTGGCTAGATCACAAACCAATATGGGACGCATGCATGGGAGCACGTCAAAAAATCAGGCGAAGCATCAAAAAAAGATACCTCCGCAGAAAAAATATTATGGAACATTGAGCACACAGAATATATATGATATAAAAGTCTATATATCTCAAAACCCCACGTGTGTCAGTGTGCTTTTAGAAAAAATTAGAAAAGCTGGAATGTCAGGGCTCATAACTGGGGGTGGGTGGAACATCACGCCAGAATATATCAACAAGGCTAATCAGTCTTCCCCGAACTAAAGCCCTCCAGGGATGGACGAAAGCTTTCAACTTCATTCAAACCTGGGGGCGTAGTTGCCCTAAGGTACCTGATCCAGCGCATTTCCCGCTTGAGCAGGACCTTGTTCCAGTCACCCCCCCTACATGGAATATGAATCCTTTCAACAACTGAAAAAATTACTTTGGGCATTCTATACCTGTGTTTTTTGGCTACATGTCTCCCAAGAGGCAAATAGAGGTTCCCTATCCTCATGCTATGTATATGTTTTTCCACTCTCTTCCCAAATTCCTGTCTTGTTTTTCCGACGTAAAAACATCCACACTGACAGACCATTAAATAAACCACACCTTGTGTCTTACAATTGGCAAAGTGCCTAAGTGTGAAGGTCTCCCCATTGGGTAAAGTGAGTGTGGATCCTCCGCCAATGACAGTACATTGAGAGCATGCCCCACAAGGATAGGTCCCAAAGATTTTACATGGGTCCTTTCTTGCCTCTCCCTTGTATTCACTTTTGACTAGCATTCCACCGATAGATTCTGCCTTTTTGAAAGTGATTACTGGTTTTGATGGTACTAGTGTCTTCAGGATTGGGTCCTCGGTAAGGATCAGCCAATATTTGGTTAGAATCTGTCTGATTTTCTTGTGCTCATTAGAGAATTTGAAACTTATTCTTGAAATATTATCTTCTTGAGTTTTTTTCTTTTTCTTTGAAGTCTTAAAGACCAAAGTATGTCTTTCCATTCCCTTTACTCTATTGAAAGCTTTCTTTAGGGTGGATCTACTGTAACCTCTCGCTAGTAAACGGTTACTTAATTCATTAGATTCAAGTTGAAAGTCATCATCTGATGTACAATACCTCCTAATCCGGAGGAACTGGCTGAAAGGTATGGATTCTTTGAGTGTTGTTGGATGGAAACTGGCTGCATGCAACATCGTGTTGCCAGCCGTTTCCTTCCTAAACAGTCTACTTTGGACTTTCCCCTGTATATCTTTCGATATAAGGATATCAAGAAAACTGACTTTCTCAGAGTCATAAGACATGGTAAAAAATAAATTTAGGTTGTTAGTATTCATAAGTTCCAAAACTCTCTTGAGCATGTCTTCAGGCCCATCCCAGATGATGAAGATGTCGTCTATGTAGCGCTGCCACATGAGAATGTGGCAGGCACACATAGACGCATCATCTCCCAGGAGGAAATCCTTCTCCCACTCCCCCAGGTACAGGTTGGCATATGAGGGTGCACAGCACGTCCCCATAGCCACCCCCTGTACCTGAAGGTAGTGGGAGCCCTGAAACAGAAAAATGTTATGCTGTAAAATAAAATCAAGCATCTGTATGATGAATTGATTAAACTTCCAATCCGTGGTTGGGCGTTGTCGTAGCACTCTTTGGACAGCTAAAATGCCAAGATCGTGTGGTATGCTGTTGTAGAGTGACTCTACATCTACAGTAACCAAGAGCGCTGATGGTGGTATGACAAGACCTTCCAATATTTGCAGAAGATGGATTGTGTCTTTGGTGTACGAAGGGAGATCCATCACATGAGGTCTGAGGTGCTGGTCAATAACTCGGCTAGCACCTTCAGAGATGGAACCATTACCTGATATGATGGGCCTGCCAGGTGGCCTCAACAGGTTTTTGTGCACTTTAGGAAGTGCATACATCGTAGGGGTACGTGGGTGTCTGGTTCGAATAAAGTCCCAGATATCTTGGTTTATGGCACCATCTCTAAAGGATTCATCAACCAATTGATAGAATTCGCTATTCATTCTATCCACCGTGGATGAAGAGATTTTGCGATAACACTTAGGATCCCTAAGTATTTTCATGCACATCTCCTCATAATCTGGGTTGTACATAAGGACGATGTTACCCCCTTTATCCGAGCTCTTGATCGTAATGTTAACATTGTTCTTAAGAGTTTTTAGGGCATGTTTTTGTTCTGGGTTGAGATTAGAATGTGAAGTGTCTTTTTTTAGGACCTCAATCTCTTTAGATGTTTGTCTTACAAATAGAGCTAGAGCCGGGTTCTGGTTAATTGGTGGGAAATTATGAGATTTCCTTTTAAATTTTTCGGGGGTAAAAAGTGTCTGATTATTTTCCCCATCATCACCCTCCTCTTCCTCCAAATTCTCCCCCCATGTCTGACTCAAGGGGGCGTTTTCCTGAAGTAGAAGATTTAGATCCCTCAAGGCCTTAAAGTCGGCAGCTTTAAGATTAGGTGCTACCTCACTTTCTTGATTCTCTTGTTTAGCATATAAGCTCTTATAAAAAAGCTTACGAGCAAACAGATGAATATCCTTAACTGTTTCAAAATTATCCGTATTGTTGGTTGGGCAAAAAGAAAGGCCCAATGACAATACTTCATGTTCTAAATCAGATAGCTTGTAAGAGGATAAATTTATGATGTTGAGTTTTCCCCCGGAGTTATCTTGGTCACAAAAGGTTCCATGACTAGTTGTGTCATGGGCGAGGGTGGGATTGGATGTATTTTGCCCTTCTCTAAAAAATTCTCCACTGGAAGTGATTGGACTCTAGAGATGGCCCCAGATTTGGGTATTGCCCCCAATTCCCTCTGAGAGGCCGTTTTACTTAGAGTGGTAGATCCCTTGGGGTTGTTCTTGTATGAACCCCGACTATGTCCACTCCCTCTTCCATTTTGTGTGGAAAATACCTTAGAATCCGTTGTTGCCTTTTTGTTACATTGTAAGACCTCTCCATCAATTTCATTGGATCTGGGTGAGGGGACTTTCCTTTTTGTCCCAAACATACGACCTGTATTTGAGGAGACTGAAGAGGAAGAGTTGGATGGGGTATCAGACAAATAATCATTTTGTACATTAGTATCTCCCCCTCGATTTTTATTTTTATTAAATTGATTGTTTCTATATTTTTTCTCTTGATTCCATCTATATGCTCGGCCCTCGCTAAACGCATTTTTGTCTCTCCAATACTTTTTCTCTTTTTTAATAAGTATTGTTTTACCAAAATTTTCCAAATGTTCTTTAAGGTTTTTTTTCCAAATTACTATATTCTTTATGCGTTTTTAAAAGTGAGAGGCGAGCATATAGTGACTCAATTTCTATATCCAAAACAACCAGCTGCTGCTTATATTCCTCCTGTAATAACATCATCAAATTCATTGAACATTCATTTAACTTGGTTTCCCAGTTGGTCTTAAGGTTTTTACTGATATTTTCCAAAATAGGAAATATCTGAATCCTCAGACCGATAGGATTAATATGTTCTCTAATATACCTATCGAATGAGTTAATATGCCAATATAGGGCAGATTTTTTCTCTAATGTTTTCCTAAGATTGAAAAATAGGGATGATAAATCTGAGATTGGTTGTTCAGTCCCTTGATAGTTCTTCTGAATCCCAGACATGAGCTCCTCCCATCCATCTCCCTGAAGGTCCCCCATGTTCAATGGTCAGTGAGAAAACAAAACAAATTTTCAAAACACAAAAGACTTATACTATTATAGCTGTATTTCAAAAATAAATATCAGCTCTCAAAATATGTGCACCACACTCCTGCCAATATTGGATTTCTCCAAGATGGCAGATATATGGGAAAAATAGTGCACCGAGTTAATTATAATTTTAACACAAAAATGGGGTCCATGTATGGGTGCATGGGTATAAAAACGAGGTTTGTGGGTGTATTATCCACCCTATGAATACGTGAAAAGTGTAACACCTTATGCAACCCAACATGTAATTGCCATCATCCCGAATATATGTGGAAAATGAGAAAACCTCTAATGTTGGGATTTTTGGAGGCAATGCAAAAAAAAGGGGAGGAAAAACCTCAATTTAAAAGTATCTAAATATTTATTTGTAACAAAACCGCATAAAGCGGACACATATATAAAATTACAAAATTGTACAAAAAGGCACATATAAACATGAATATTGTACAATAACTGCATAAATCTAACATATTACAAATCTTTCAAGAAGCAATACAATAGCCTGATTGACCACTCCCGCTGGAAGCAGATCAAGAGAGGCTTATCCAACGCGTTTCAAACTGTAATTGTCCTTCATCAGGGATTTCAAATGCATTCGCTTCTAAGAGATCAAATTTCTGTTAAATACAGAAACAATAAGATAAGTTTTCACTTTAATTTCAACCATTATATAAAATGCAATACAAAGGAAACAAACTTACACAAAAAATCATATATAAATTATTCCATCAATGTTCCCATACATGCATCCCAGGTTCCAGAAACTCCAGGGGTGGATTCCCCGATGCCCTCAAAATGCCAGGAAAACCCTCTGTCAGAACACATGTCCATATAAGAAGTACGGACATCTAAATAAATTGGTCCAAAATAGGTGCCTTAAACAAAAAATATATAACATACATAAGTATGGATGTAATTCTGTTGGGGAATAAAATAATTGTCCCTAGAGAGAATGTGGTACCTGTAGATGGAAAAATGGAAATCTAGGATTCAGATTCATCAGGCAAGTATAACTCATGTAAAGAGACAGGACCAAAGGTTGCTTGAGTCCAAAGATATATGTCCTAAAAATAATTAAAGAAAACAATAAAAATTGTATCAATCAAAAGAGAGAAGAAAAATTCTTCCCTCTTCTAAATAAAACGTCTCCAAATGTTTTTGAGTATTACCTGTCAAGAGGATCAAAAATCCCGATAATTATCCAAAAAAGTTTCCATGCAATAGAGGTCCATACAGAAACATCCTCTGCCTGCCAGCAGAGGGAAAGAATGACACCATATAACTCCTTTGGCGACCTTTATATCCCTCTGCTATGTCTGATTGGTCCAGACCAGGTCACATGATGCACCTGCTCATAGAGCAGAGCCTCATGTAGCCATGGAGACGCCGCGCTTCCCAGGTCAAGCCACGTCAAGCGCCGATCACATGACGCAACCAAACCAATCAGCGGTGCGTCTGCCATCATTGCATATCAGCAGCAAAACACCAAGGGAGCGCGGCATGAAAAAGCCCACGGCCGCATCATTGAACCGTTATAGCGTCACCCATCATACCCCGCTGTTTTAGCAAGGGTATGATAAACGACCCCTCTGCTGGATCAGTCCCCATTCCGATCCGTCCGCACCGCAGGAAGTGCATAGACGGCCATCTTGAATGTGGGCAAAGTAAAGGGATGCCAGATGGAAATAATGGTTTAGATGGAAAGGATGGAACTAAATTGCCGTGGGGCAATCAGACATTGAATATTAGCACCAGTTTACCATTGTAAACTCGTGCCCAGGATATAGATCCTTATCCCAGAACAGTTGTATATGGACGGGGAGCGGACCAGGGACTAACACCACCGGTGCCGTTTTAAACCTACGGGAGGAACAAAAAAGTTTCTCCTGCCCAGGAAAAAATGGTGGGGGATGAATTCCATTGGAAAACCCCCTCCCCGACACCGGATATGCACATGTGAAATTGAAAAAGAAGGGATCCTAGATAGAGAGAAAAAACGGGCCACCCCAAAACGGAACTCTGGCTAGATCACAAACCAATATGGGACGCATGCATGGAAGCACGTCAAAAAATCTGCCGAAGCATCAAAAAATATACCTCCGCAGAAAAAATATTATGGAACATTGAGCACACAGAATATATATGATATAAAAGTCTATATATCTCAAAACCCCACATGTGTGTCAGTGTGCTTTTAGAAAAAATTAGAAAAGTTCTCCTCTATCCATAGACATGGAGAAAAGCTGGAATGTCAGGGCTCATAACTGGGGGTGGGTGGAACATCACGCCAGAATATATCAACAAGGCTAATCAGTCTTCCCCAAACTAAAGCCCTCCAGGAATGGACGAAAGCTTTCAACTTCATTCAAACCTGGGGGCATAGTTGCCCTAAGGTACCTGATCCAGCGCATTTCCCGCTAGAGCAGGACCTTGTTCCAGTCACCCCCCCTACATGGAATATGAATCCTTTCAACAACTGAAAAAATTACTTTGGGCATTCTATACCTGTGTTTTTTGGCTGCATGTCTCCCAAGAGGCAAATAGAGGTTCCCTATCCTCATGCTATGTATATGTTTTTCAACTCTCTTCCCAAATTCCTGTCTTGTTTTTCCGATGTAAAAACATCCACACTGACAGATATTAAATAAACCACACCTTGTGTCTTACAATTGGCAAAGTGCCTAAGTGTGAAGGTCTCCCCATTGGGTAAAGTGAGTGTGGATCCTCCGCCAATGACAGTACATTGAGAGCATGCCCCACAAGGATAGGTCCCAAAGATTTTACATGGGTCCTTTCTTGCCTCTCCCTTGTATTCACTTTTGACTAGCATTCCACCGATAGATTCTGCCTTTTTGAAAGTGATTACTGGTTTTGATGGTACTAGTGTCTTCAGGATTGGGTCCTCGGTAAGGATCGGCCAATATTTGGTTAGAATCTGTCTGATTTTCTTGTGCTCATTAGAGAATTTGAAAATTATTCTTGACACAAAGACACAATCCATCTTCTGCAAATATTGGAAGGTCTTGTCATACCACCATCAGCGCTCTTGGTTACTGTAGATGTAGAGTCACTCTACAACAGCATACCACACGATCTTGGCATTTTAGCTGTCCAAAGAGTGCTACGACAACGCCCAACCACGGATTGGAAGTTTAATCAATTCATCATACAGATGCTTGATTTTATTTTACAGCATAACATTTTTCTGTTTCAGGGCTCCCACTACCTCCAGGTACAGGGGGTGGCTATGGGGACGTGCTGTGCACCCTCATATGCCAACCTGTACCTGGGGGAGTGGGAGAAGGATTTCCTCCTGGGAGATGATGCCTCTATGTGTGCCTGCCACATTCTCATGTGGCAGCGCTACATAGACGACATCTTCATCATCTGGGATGGACCTGAAGACATGTTCAAGAGAGTTTTGGAACTTATGAATACTAACAACCTAAATTAATTTTTTACCATGTCTTATGACTCTGAGAAAGTCAGTTTTCTTGATATCCTTATATCGAAAGATATACAGGGGAAAGTCCAAAGTAGACTGTTTAGGAAGGAAACGGCTGGCAACACGATGTTGCATGCAGCCAGTTTCCATCCAACAACACTCAAAGAATCCATACCTTTCAGCCAGTTCCTCCGGATTAGGAGGTATTGTACATCAGATGATGACTTTCAACTTGAATCTAATGAATTAAGTAACCGTTTACTAGCGAGAGGTTACAGTAGATCCACCCTAAAGAAAGCTTTCAATAGAGTAAAGGGAATGGAAAGACATACTTTGGTCTTTAAGACTTCAAAGAAAAAGAAAAAAACTCAAGAAGATAATATTTCAAGAATAATTTTCAAATTCTCTAATGAGCACAAGAAAATCAGACAGATTCTAACCAAATATTGGCTGATCCTTACCGAGGACCCAATCCTGAAGACACTAGTACCATCAAAACCAGTAATCACTTTCAAAAAGGCAGAATCTATCGGTGGAATGCTAGTCAAAAGTGAATACAAGGGAGAGGCAAGAAAGGACCCATGTAAAATCTTTGGGACCTATCCTTGTGGGGCATGCTCTCAATGTACTGTCATTGGCGGAGGATCCACACTCACTTTACCCAATGGGGAGACCTTCACACTTAGGCACTTTGCCAATTGTAAGACACAAGGTGTGGTTTATTTAATGGTCTGTCAGTGTGGATGTTTTTACGTCGGAAAAACAAGACAGGAATTTGGGAAGAGAGTGGAAAAACATATACATAGCATGAGGATAGGGAACCTCTATTTGCCTCTTGGGAGACATGTAGCCAAAAAACACAGGTATAGAATGCCCAAAGTAATTTTTTCAGTTGTTGAAAGGATTCATATTCCATGTAGGGGGGGGTGACTGGAACAAGGTCCTGCTCCAGCGGGAAATGCGCTGGATCAGGTACCTTAGGGCAACTACGCCCCCAGGTTTGAATGAAGTTGAAAGCTTTCGTCCATTCCTGGAGGGCTTTAGTTCGGGGAAAACTGATTAGCCTTGTTGATATATTCTGGCGTGATGTTCCACCCACCCCCAGTTATGAGCCCTGACATTCCAGCTTTTCTCCATGTCTATGGATAGAGGAGAACTTTTCTAATTTTTTCTAAAAGCACACTGACACACATGTGGGGTTTTGAGATATATAGACTTTTATATCATATATATTCTGTGTGCTCAATGTTCCATAATATTTTTTCTGCGGAGGTATCTTTTTTGATGCTTCGGCTGATTTTTTGACGTGCTCCCATGCATGCGTCCCATATTGGTTTGTGATCTAGCCAGAGTTCCGTTTTGGGGTGGCCCGTTTTTTCTCTCTATCTAGGATCCCTTCTTTTTCAATTTCACATGTGCATATCCGGTGCCGGGGAGGGGGTTTTCCAATGGAATTCATCCCCCACCATTTTTTCCTGGGCAGGAGAAACTTTTTTGTTCCTCCCGTAGGTTTAAAACGGCACCGGTGGTGTTAGTCCCTGGTCCGCTCCCCGTCCATATACAACTGTTCTGGGATAAGGATCTATATCCTGGGCACGAGTTTACAATGGTAAACTGGTGCTAATATTCAATGTCTGATTGCCCCACGGCAATTTAGTTCCATCCTTTCCATCTAAACCATTCTTTCCATCTGGCATCCCTTTACTTTGCCCACATTCAAGATGGCCGTCTATGCACTTCCTGCGGTGCGGACGGATCGGAATGGGGACTGATCCAGCAGAGGGGTCGTTTATCATACCCTTGCTAAAACAGCGGGGTATGATGGGTGACGCTATAACGGTTCAATGATGCGGCCGTGGGCTTTTTCATGCCGCGCTCCCTTGGTGTTTTGCTGCTGATATGCAATGAAGGCAGACGCACCGCTGATTGGTTTGGTTGCGTCATGTGATCGGCGCTTGACGTGGCTTGACCTGGGAAGCGCGGCGTCTCCATGGCTACATGAGGCTCTGCTCTATGAGCAGGTGCGTCATGTGACCTGGTCTGGACCAATCAGACATAGCAGAGGGATATAAAGGACGCCAAAGGAGTTATATGGTGTCATTCTTTCCCTCTGCTGGCAGGCAGAGGATGTTTCTGTATGGACCTCTATTGCATGGAAACTTTTTTGGATAATTATCGGGATTTTTGATCCTCTTGACAGGTAATACTCAAAAACTTTTGGAGACGTTTTATTTAGAAGAGGGAAGAATTTTTCTTCTCTCTTTTGATTGATACAATTTTTATTGTTTTCTTTAATTATTTTTAGGACATATATCTTTGGACTCAAGCATCCTTTGGTCCTGTCTCTTTACATGAGTTATACTTGCCTGATGAATCTGAATCCTAGATTTCCATTTTTCCATCTACAGGTACCACATTCTCTCTAGGGACAATTATTTTATTCCCCAACAGAATTACATCCATACTTATGTATGTTATATATGTTTTGTTTAAGGCACCTATTTTGGACCAATTTATTTAGATGTCCGTACTTCTTATATGGACATGTGTTCTGACAGAGGGTTTTCCTGGCATTTTGAGGGCATCGGGGAATCCACCCCTGGAGTTTCTGGAACCTGGGATGCATGTATGGGAACATTGATGGAATCATTTATATATGATTTTTTGTGTAAGTTTGTTTCCTTTGTATTGCATTTTATATAATGGTTGAAATTAAAGTGAAAACTTATCTTATTGTTTCTGTATTTAACAGAAATTTGATCTCTTAGAAGCGAATGCATTTGAAATCCCTGATGAAGGACAATTACAGTTTGAAACGCGTTGGTTAAGCCTCTCTTGATCTGCTTCCAGCGGGAGTGGTCAATCAGGCTATTGTATTGCTTCTTGAAAGATTTGTAATATGTTAGATTTATGCAGTTATTGTACAATATCCATGTTTATATGTGCCTTTTTGTACAATTTTGTAATTTTATATATGTGTCCGCTTTATGCGGTTTTGTTACAAATAAATATTTAGATACTTTTAAATTGAGGTTTTTCCTCCCCTTTTTTTTGCATTGCCTCCAAAAATCCCAACATTAGAGGTTTTCTCATTTTCCAGTGCCAGTAACGCTAACACCCACGCGTGAAGCATACACCTCCCTTAGTGGTATAGTATCTGAACAGATCAATATCTGATCTGATCAGATCAGATCTATACTAGCGTCCCCAGCAGTTTAGGGTTCCCAAAAACGCAGTGTTAGCGGGATCAGCCCAGATACCTGCTAGCACCTGCGTTTTGCCCCTCCGTCCAGCCCAGGCCACCCAAGTGCAGTATCGATCGATCACTGTCACTTACAAAACACAACACACATAACTGCAGCGTTCGCAGAGACAGGCCTGATCCCTGCGACTCCAGTGCTGTAGGAGGTGATTTCACCACCACAGTTAAAAAAAAAGCGCATATATGCCGAAGCATTGGGGCAGCAGGGGCGGAGGAGCGGAGGAGCAATTTTGCTCCTAATGCCACGTACATACGGTCGAAATTCCGACGGAGGCTTGCCCGTGGAAAAGTCCGACCATGTGTGTGCGGCATAACTTTTTTGCGGGAGGATGCCCCCATGCTTCGGCATATATAAATGGTGCATGTATGCCCATCATTAGAAGTGGGTGGATGAAGGGCAGTATTCTAATGGTGGGCATACCCACCGATCAATCTCTTTTTTCGTTCAGCCAACTGGCTGCATGAAAAAAAAAGATTCCAATACATGTCCAACAAGGACCAGCAACGTACTGGTATGTTGCTGGACTTTGAATGTTTATACCAGAATGATGCCTGCGGGTTTAGGTATCATCTTGGTATCATTCTTTTCAGCCAGCGGCCGGCTTTCATGTAAAAGCAATCCTAGTGGCTAATTAGCCTCTAGACTGCTTTTACAAGCAGTGGGATGGAATGTCCCCCCCCCGATATAAAAAGCGCCATTGGGAAATTGGTCAGATGCTTTTGAGGGCAGAGGAAAGATCTAGGGTCTGGAAGACCCCAGTTTTTTTTTAAAAAGAGTACCTGTCACTACCTATTGCTATCATAGGGGATATTTACATTCCCTGAAATAACAATAAAAATGATAATAAAAAAGAAAAATATGGAAGGAACAATTTAAAAATAAAATAAAAAAGCAAAATAATAATAAAAAAAAAAAAGCACCCCTGTCCTGCCCTGCCCTGCTCTTGCCCAATGGCAAACGCAAGCGTCGGTCTGGCGTCATATGTAAACAGCAATTGCACCATGCATGTGAGGTATCACCGCGAAGGTCAGATCGAGGGCAGTCATTTTAGCAGTAGACCTCCTATGTAAATCTAACGGGGTAACCTGTAAAGGCTTTTAAAGGCTTTTAAAAATGTATGTAGTTTGTCGCCAATGCGCGTTTGTGCGAAATTTTAAAGCATGTCGTGTTTGGTATCTATGTACTCGGCCTAAGATCCTCTTTTTTATTTCATCAAACATTTGGGCAATATAGTGTGTTTTAGTGCATTAAAATTAAAAAAAGTGTATTTTTTCCCCAAAAAAATGCGTTTGAAAAATCGCTGCGCAAATACTGTGTAGAAAAAAAAAATGCAACACCCACCATTTTAATCTGTAGGGCCTTTGCTTTAAAAATATATATAATGTTTGGGGGTTCAACATAATTTTCTTGCAAAACAAATAATTTTTTTTCATGTAAACAAAAAGTGTCAAAAAGGGCTTTGTCTTCAAGTAGTTCAAGAGTGGATGTAAGCTTCCTAATGTTGTGTATAAAATGCCAGAACAGTTCAAAACCCCCCCAAATGACCCCATTTTGGAAAGTAGACACCCCAAGCTATATACTGAGAGGCATGTCGAGTCCATGGAATATTTTATATGTTGACACAAGTTGCGGAAAAAATACATTTTTTTTTTTTTTTTGCACAAAGTTGTCACTAAATGATATATTGCTCAAACATGCCATGGGCATATGTGGAATTACACCCCAAAATACATTCTGTTGCTTCTCCTGAGTACGAGGATACCACATGTGTGAGACTTTTTGGGAGCCTAGCCGCGTACGGGACCCCAAAAACCAAGCACCGCCTTCAGGTTTTCTAAGGGTGTAAATTTTTGATTTCACTTCTCACTGCCTATCACAGTTTCGGAGGCCATGGAGGCCAGATAGCACAAAACCCCCCCAAATGACCCCATTTTGGAAAGTAGACACCCCAAGCTATTTGCTGAGAGGTATTGTGAGTATTTTGCAGATCTCGCTTTTTGTCACAAAGTTTTGAAAATTAAAAAAAAAAAAAATATATATTTTCTTTCTTCATTTTCAAAAACAAATGAGAGCTGTAAAATACTCACCATGCCTCTCAGCAAATAGCTTGGGGTGTCTACTTTCCAAAATGGGGTCATTTGGGGGGGTTTTGTGCTATTTTGGCATTTTATGGCCTTCGAAACTGTGATAGGTAGTGAGGAGTGAAATCAAAAATTTGTGGCTAGAAATCCTGAAGGCGGTGCTTGGTTTTCGGGGTCCCGTACGCGGCTAGGCTCCTAAAAAGTCCCACACATGTGGTATCCCCGTACTCAGGAGAAGCAGCAAAATTTATTTTGGGGTGTAATTCCACATATAACCATGGCATGTGTGAGCAATATATCATTTAGTGATAACTTTTTGTGTTTTTTTTTTTTTTGTCATTATTCAATCACTTGGGACAAGAAAAAAATATTCAATGGGCTCAACAGGCCTCTCAGCAATTTCCATGGGGTGTCTACTTTCTAAAATGGGGTAATTTGGGGGGGTTTTGTGCTATTTTGGCATTTTATGGCCTTCAAAACTGTGATAGGTAGTGAGGAGTGAAATCAAAAATTTGCGCCCTTAGAAATCCTGAAGGCGGTGCTTGGTTTTCGGGGTCCCGTACGCGGCTAGGCTCCTAAAAAGTCCCACACATGTGGTATCCCCGTACTCAGGAGAAGCAGCAAAATTTATTTTGGGGTGTAATTCCACATATAACCATGGCATGTGTGAGCAATATATCATTTAGTGACAACTTTTTGTAATTTTTTTTTTTTTTAGTCATTATTCAATCACTTGAGACAAAAAAAATATATTCAATGGGCTCAACATGCCTCTCAGCAATTTCCTTGGGATGTTTACTTTCCAAAATGGGGTCATTTGGGGGGGGGGGTTTGTACTGCCCTGCCATTTTAGCACCTCAAGAAATGAGATAGGCAGTCATAAATTAAAAGCTGTGTAAATTCCAGAAAATGTACCCTAGTTTGTAGACGCTATAACTTTTGCACAAACCAATAAATATACGTTTATTGACATTTTTTTTACTAAAGACATGTGGCTGAATACATTTTGGCAAAAATGTATGACTAAAATTGAGTTTATTCGATTTTTCTTATAACAAAAAGTAGAAAATATCATTTTTTTTCAAAATTTTCGTTTTTTTTCCGTTTATATCGCAAAAAATAAAAATCGCAGAGGCAATCAAATACCATTAAAAGAAAGCTCTATTTGTGGGAAGAAAAGGACGCAAATTTCGTTTGGGTACAACATTGCATGTCCGCACAATTTACAGTTAAAGCAGCGCAGTGCAAAATTCTGAAATCACCTCTGGCCCTTTAGCTACCAAATGGTCCGGGGCTTAAGTGGTTAAACAGGGGCTGAAAAATTGGGCCTTAGGCACTGGTGCTGGTGCCACGACACTGCAACCTCTCCCAGATACTCTAGTTGGAGTGCAGGAATGAGCTTTGCTGCAAAGCATTGCATCAAAAATTGTAATTACATGCCCCTGTTAAACAGGGGCTGAAAAATTGGGCCTTAGCCACTGGTGGCGGCACCCAGAAACAAAAAAGTTCTTCCAAGCTATCATCAAGAATCGGATCATTGAGGAGGACGAGGATAGTCAGTCAACATAACAGGACAGTCACTCAGCATCAGCATCAGTCTTGAAGGGATGTGACATTTGAAAATAAATTATTCTGTTATATCAGCTTCAGGTGCTTGGTAGCTGGTGGTGATCCAAGACTGGTTCATCTTTATGAAGGTCAGTCGATCAACCGAGTCGGTGGACAGGCTCACCCTGTGATCCGTGACAAAGTCTCCAGCAGCACTGAATGTGAGTTCCGAAAGAATGCTGGATGCAGGACAGGCCAGTAGCTCAATTGCATTCTGTGCAAGCTCTGGCCAGTGACCCATCCTCAAGACCCAGTAAGCCAGAGGATTTTCGGTGGGAAAGGTGTCCAAGTCTGACCTTGCCCCTAGGTATTCCTGCACCATGTATATCAGACACTGGAGATGGTTGCTGGAACCGATCATACCTTGGGGCTGCGGACTAAAAAATTGTCTGAACGCATCGGTCAGACGGCCACCTTCTCCACCGCTCCTTCTGCTACTGACCGAAGCCTCAGCAACTCGTTGTCCAGGACCAGGAGTTTGTAACCTCCCAGTCTCTGGGAACGCGTTGCACAGACCTTTCTGCAAGGCCTCCCGGAGTTGTCTCATCCTCTGCTCCCTCTGCGACGGCAAGATAGGGTCCACAACCTTACCCTTGTACCATGGATCAAGGAGAGTGGCCAGCCAGCAATGGTCCCTCTCCTTGATCCGAAGAATACGAGGATCCTTTCGCAGACTTTGCAGGATCAGGGAGGCCATGCAGCGTAGGTTAGCTGAGGCATTCGGTCCGGAGTCCTCTGGGTCACTAAGGACGACATGATCCACAGCCACCTCCTCCCAGCCACGTACAAGTCCACGGGTTTGTTGTGACTGTAAATCATCCCTAAAAGACTGCTGCTGTTGATGCTGAGTGCCATGCTCCACCTCCATGCTGACACAATCCTCCTCCTCGTCCTCGTCCTCTTCCTGTGTGATGGGTGGGACACAAGGAACACTGTCTGGGTAAAGGGGGCCTTGAGAGGCAAGGAAGTCTTCCTCTTCCTGCCTCTGTTCTGCCTCAAGTGCCCTGTCCATTATTCCATGCAGCGTATGCTCCAACAGGTGGACAAGAGGTACAGTGTCACTGATGCATGCACTGTCACTGCTCACCATCCTCGTGGCCTCCTCAAATGGTGCCAGGACAGTGCATGCATGCCTGATCATGCCCCACTGGCGTGGTGAAAAAAACCTGAGCTCCCCTGACCCTGTCCTGGTGCCGTAGTCGCACAGGTACTCATTGATGGCCCTCTGCTGCGTGTGCAGCCGCTGCAGCATGGCCAACGTTGAGTTCCACCTGGTGGGCATGTCACATATAAGGCGGTTTTTGGGCAGGTTCGCCTCCTTTTGCAGCTCAGCCAGCCGAGCACTGGCATTATATGATCTGCAGAAATGCACACAGACTTTCCTGGCCTGCCTCAGGACATCCTGTAAGCCCGGGTACCTGCCCAAGAACCGCTGCACCACCAGGTTAAGGACGTGAGCCACACAGGGCACATGGGTCAGTTATCCCTGTCGGAGGGCGGAGAGGAGGTTGGTGCCATTGTCGCAAACCACCATTCCTGGCTTAAGCTGGCGTGGTGTCAACCACCTCTCGGCCTGCCCCTGCAGAGCAGACAAAACCTCTGCCCCAGTGTGGCTCCTGTCCCCCAAACACACCAGCGCAAGAACGGCATGGCATCTTTTTGCCTGCGTACTTGCGTAGGCCCTTGAATGCCTACGGAGCACCGCTGGTTCCGGAGACAAAGCACAGGAAGAGGTCATGGAGGAAGAAGAAGAGGAGGGGGTGGAGGAGAGAGGTGTGTCACAACTAGTGATGAGCCGAACACCCCCGGGTTCGGTTCGCACCAGAACCCGCGAACGGACCGAAAGTTCGAACGAACATTAGAACCCTATTAAATACAATGGATGCGAACGTTCGAATTCTAAAGTGCTAATTATAACAACTATTATGCATGTTATTGTCATAAATAGGGTTTGGGAACCCGGGTTCTGCACCAGGGGACATGTATCAATGCAAAAAGAAGTTTTAAAAACGGTCGTTTTTCGGGAGCAGTCATTTTAATGATGCATAAAGTGAAAAAAAAAAAGTCAAATATTCCTTTAAATATCGTACCTGGGGGGTGTCTAAAGTATGCCTGTGAAGTGCCACGTGTTTCCCGTGTTTAGAACTGTCCCTGCACAAAATGACACTTCTAAAGGAAAAAAAAGCCATTTAAAACTGCTTGCGGCTTTAATGTAATGTCTGGTCCCGGTAATATGGATGAAATTCTTTAAGAAAAATGGCATAGCTACCCCATGACCCCCCCCCCCCCACCCCAGCCCATTACCAGCCCCTTTGGGTCTTGTATGGATATTAAGGGGAACCCCGCACATAAAATAAAAAAGGCCCTATATACTCTGAACAGCCGTATACAGGCGGTGCATACAAGACAGGGACTGTAGGTTTGTTCTTATGTAGAATCTGTTTGTAATTTTGAACAGGTACATTGTTGAAGTGTAGCTCCAGCCCAAAAATCTATTTTTAAACTTTTTGGGAAACATAGGTAAGGGTTATCACCCCTGTAACATTTGTTTTGCTGTCTGTGCCCCTGTTCAGAACATTTCACCTCACTTTCCGTCCCAATGACAACTGTTTTTGAAATGTGGTGTTTTTCTTGAAACAAGGATTGCTGATAAAGCATCAGTACAGATGAGACCCCTTTCTCCCATATTTATTCTTACAGGAGAGAATTTTCCTTTCTAGGGGTAGATTTCCTCTCACTTCCTGTTGTCTTCTTTCGTTTGCAAGTAGGAGTCGTTTGTAAGTTGGATGTTTGAAAGTAGGGACCTGCCGTATATACTCTGCAGAAATAGGCCCCTTAGTTGTTGGTGTTGGCACAACACTGTAAGCACTCAGTTACTCTTGGTTGGTGCTGGAACGCCCTGCTGTCAACTATTATATCAGGAATTTTAATTACATATAATTGTTGAACAGTGGTAGTAAAAATTGGGGCTTTGATGGTGGTGCTGGTGCCACAACACTGTAAGCCCTGACAGTTACTCTTGGTGGGTGCAGCAATGGGCCCTGCTGTGAATTATTAGATCAAGAATTGTAATTACATGCCCCTTTTGAACAGGGGCTGAAAAATTGGGCCTTTCGTGGTGGTGGTGGTGGTGGCGTTGCCACAAGACTGTAAGCCCTCAGAGTTACTCTTGGTGGGTGCAGCAATGGACCCTGCTGTGAATTATTAGATCAAGAATTGTAATTGCATGCCCCTGTTGAACAGGGGCTGAAAAATTGGGCCTTAGGCACTGGTGGCACAACACTACAACCCCTCACAGATACTGTACTTGGAGCACAGCAATGAGCCCTGTTGCAAAGTATTGCTTCAAAAATTGTAATGACACGCCCCTGTTAAACAGGGGCTGAAAAATTGGGCCTTAGGCACTGGTGCCACAACACTCCAACCCCTCACAGATACTGTACTTGGAGCACAGCAATGAGCCCTATGGCAAATTATTGCTAAAAAAATTGTAATTACACGCCCCTGTAAAACAGGGGCTGAAAAATTGGGCCTTAGCCACTGGTGGCGGCACCCATAAACAAAAATGATCTTCCAAGCTATCATCATCAATCGTATCATTGAGGACTCGGAGGAGGAGGATAGCCAGTCAACATAACAGCACAGGCACTCAGCATCAGCATCAGTCTTGAAGGGATGTGACATGTTAAAATCAATTAGTCTGTTATATCAGCATCTGGTGTGTGGTAGCTGGTGGTGATCCAAGACTGGTTCATCTTGATGAAAGTCAGTCGATCAACCGAGTCGGTGGACAGGCGCACCCTGTGATCCGTGACAAATCCTCCAGCAGCACTGAATGTGCGTTCCGAAAGAACGCTGGATGCAGGACAGGCCAGTAGCTCAATTGCATACTTTGCAAGCTCTGGCCAGTGATCCATCCTCAAGACCCAGTAAGCCAGAGGATTTTCGGTGGGGAAGGTGTCCAAGTCTGACCTTGCCCCTAGATATTCCTGCACCATGTTTATCAGACGCTGGCGATGGTTGCTGGAACCGATCATACTTTGGGGCTGCGGACTAAAGAATTGTCTGAACGCATCGGTCAGACGGCCACCTTCCCCACCGCTCCTTCTTTGACTGGCCGAAGCCTCAGCAACTCGTTGTCCAGGACCAGGAGTTTGTAACCTCCCAGTCTCTGGGAACACGTTGCACAGACCTTTCTGCAAGGCCTCCCGGAGTTGTCTCATCCTCTGCTCCCTCTGCGACGGTAACATAAGGTCCGCAACCTTACCCTTGTACCGTGGATCAAGGAGAGTGGCCAGCCAGTAATGGTCCCTCTCCTTGATCCGAAGAATACGAGGATCCTTCCGCAGACTTTGCAGGATCAGGGAGGCCATGCAGCGTAGGTTTGCTGAGGCATTCGCTCCGGAGTCCTCTGGGTCACTAAGGACGACATGATCCGCAGCCACCTCCTCCCAGCCACGTACAAGTCCACTGGTTTCTTGGGACTGTAAATCATCCCTAAAAGACTGCTGCTGATGATGCTGAGTGCCAGCCTCCACCTCCATGCTGACACAATCCTCCTCCTCCTCCTCCTCCTCCTCCTCTTCCTGTGCGATGGGTGGGACAGAAGGAACACTGTCTGGGTAAAGGGGGCCTTGAGAGGCAAGGAAGTCCTCCTCTTCCTGCCTCTGTTCTGCCTCAAGTGCCCTGTCCATTATTCCACGCAGCGTGTGCTCCAACAGGTGGACAAGAGGTACAGTGTCACTGATGCATGCACTGTCACTGCTCACCATCCTCGTGGCCTCCTCAAATGGTGCCAGGACAGTGCATGCATCCCTGATCATGCCCCACTGGCGTGGAGAAAAAAAACCAAGCTCCCCTGACCCTGTCCTGGTGCCGTAGTCGCACAGGTACTCATTGATGGCCCTCTGCTGCGTGTGCAGCCGCTGCAGCATGGCCAACGTTGAGTTCCACCTGGTGGGCATGTCACATATAAGGCGGTTCTTGGGCAGGTTCAACTCCTTTTGCAGCTCAGCCAGGCGAGCACTGGCATTATAAGATCTGCGGAAATGCACACAGACTTTCCTGGCCTGCCTCAGGACATCCTGTAAGCCCGGGTACCTGCCCAAGAACCGCTGCACCACCAGGTTAAGGACGTGAGCCACACAGGGCACATGGGTCAGTTGTCCCTGTCGGAGGGCGGAGAGGAGGTTGGTGCCATTGTCGCAAACCACCATTCCTGGCTTAAGCTGGCGTGGCGTCAACCACCTCTCGGCCTGGCCCTGCAGAGCAGACAGGACCTCTGCCCCAGTGTGGCTTCTGTCCCCCAAACACACCAGCGCAAGCACGGCATGGCATCTTTTTGCCTGCGTACTTGCGTAGCCCCGTGAACGGCTACGGAGCACCGCAGGTTCATAGGACAAACCACAGGAAGAGGCCATGGAGGAAGAAGAAGAGGAGGGGGTGGAGGAGAGAGGTGTGTCACAACCAGTAGTAGCATTTTGGAGGCGTGGCGGTGGGACAACCTCCAACACTACTGCACCTTGTCCTGCATCCTTCCCAGCTGCCAAAAGAGTGACCCAATGGGCCGTGAAAGAAAGGTAACGTCCCTGTCCATGCCTGCTGGACCATGAGTCAGCGGTAATATGCACCTTACCGCTGACCGCCCTGTCCAGCGAGGCCAAGACATTGCCTTCCACATGCCGGTAGAGAGCCGGAATAGCCTTCCGTGAGAAAAAGTGGCGTTTGGGAACCTGCCACTGAGGAACCGTACATTGCACAAACTCACGGAAGGGGGCCGAGTCTACCAACTGAAAAGGCAGCAGTTGAAGCGCTAGCAATTTAGCCAAGCTAGCATTCAACCGCTGGGCATGTGGATGGCTGGGAGTGAACTTCTTTCGACGGTCCAGCAGCTGGGGCAGGGAAATTTGCCTGCTAGAATCGGACGTCGGTGTACTGCTAGCAGAGTGGCCGCAAGTACTTGGCTGTGACACACCTAATTCTACACCTTCATTCCTCTCAGTGCATGTTTCAGAGAGGACTGAAGTTATAGTGGGGTTGGAGATCCCAGCTGATGCGGTGCAAGGAGAGGTCCGCTTTGTTCTTTGGTGTGGGTCTTTGAGGTAGGCTTGCCAACGAGCTGCATGGCAGGTCAACATATGTCTGGTCAGGCATGTGGTACCCAAGCGGCTGATGTTTTGGCCACGCGATATACGCTTGAGACATATGTTGCAAACAGCAGCTGTGCGATCTGATGCACTAGCCTCAAAAAAGGCCCACACCAAAGAACTTTTTGAATGACGGGCAGAGGCAGCGCCCTGCACAGGCGGAGCTCTGCGGTGTGATTCCGTCGGTGTACTGCCCTTACGCTGGCCACCAAAGGGCATCCTGCCTCGTTGGAGATGTGCCTCCTCCTCATCCTCCTCCTCCTCCTCTCTCCTATTAGGCACCCACGTGGAGTCAGTGACCTCATCATCACCTCCCTCCTCATCACTGGAGCCAATCTGGCAGTATGCTGCAGCTGCTGGAACATGACTGCCAGATTGGTGTCCTTCTTGAGCATCCCCTCTGTCTGCTCTCACGCTACTGCCTTCCTCTAGCTGGGTTTCATCATCAGACCCTTCGAAACGCTGGGCATCCTCCTGGAGCATGTACCCAACACTGTGCTGAAACAGTTCGGGGGACTCCTCAGGAGGAGGACATGGTGGGTCTAGGGAAGGAGTGACTGATGATGAGTCTGACATTGATACCAGGGAAGAGGACGCTTTGGCAGCTGCTTTTCCAGTACCCTGAGCCTGGGTGAGAGAGGATGAGGAGGAGGAGGAGGGCTTGGTCATCCACTCTACCAAGTCTTCGGCATGATGTGGCTCAACATGTCCAGCTGCCGAAAAGAAGGACAAGCGTGTCCCATGGCCATGTGCTGATGACAATGCACCGCGTCCACGACCAGCACTGTTGCCCCCAGACACAGAGCCTGCTTGCCCTCTTTTATTGCCTCCTGACTGTCTGCCTCTCCTTGTTTGCCTTCCAGACATTCTAATAGATGGCCTGCAGGGAGATGGGAAAAAAGCAATAAGGGCTACCTTCAGGTGTCCTTCTCTGTCCCTTGAAACAAGGACTTTGACAGTGAAAGAAACTGACACACTCTCCCTACCTACAGTTTTCTGTCCCTAGAAAAAATGTTTTTTTTAAGCACAATTTAGCACAAGGAGAATTCACTCACTGTCCTTCCAGGTCCCTGGAAACAAGGACTTTGACAGTGAAAGAAACTGACACACTCTCCCTACCTACAGTTTTCTGTCCCTAGAAAAAATGTTTTTTTTAAGCACAATTTAGCACAAGGAGAATTCACTCACTGTCCTTCCAGGTCCCTGGAAACAAGGACTTTGACAGTGAAAGAAACTGACACACTCTCCCTACCTACAGTTTTCTGTCCCTAGAAAAAATGTTTTTTTTAAGCACAATTTAGCACAAGGAGAATTCACTCACTGTCCTTCCAGGTCCCTGGAAACAAGGACTTTGACAGTGAAAGAAACTGACACACTCTCCCTACCTACAGTTTTCTGTCCCTAGAAAAAATGTTTTTTTTAAGCACAATTTAGCACAAGGAGAATTCACTCACTGTCCTTCCAGGTCCCTGGAAACAAGGACTTTGACAGTGAAAGAAACTGACACACTCTCCCTACCTACAGTTTTCTGTCCCTAGAAAAAATGTTTTTTTTAAGCACAAATTAGCACAAGGAGAATTCACTCACTGTCCTTCCAGGTCCCTGGAAACAAGGACTTTGACAGTGAAAGAAACTGACACACTCTCCCTACCTACAGTTTTCTGTCCCTAGAAAAAATGTTTTTTTTAAGCACAATTTAGCACAAGGAGAATTCACTCACTGTCCTTCCAGGTCCCTGGAAACAAGGACTTTGACAGTGAAAGAAACTGACACACTCTCCCTACCTACAGTTTTCTGTCCCTAGAAAAAATGTTTTTTTTAAGCACAATTTAGCACAAGGAGAATTCACTCACTGTCCTTCCAGGTCCCTGGAAACAAGGACTTTGACAGTGAAAGAAACTGACACACTCTCCCTACCTACAGTTTTCTGTCCCTAGAAAAAATGTTTTTTTTAAGCACAATTTAGCACAAGGAGAATTCACTCACTGTCCTTCCAGGTCCCTGGAAACAAGGACTTTGACAGTGAAAGAAACTGACACACTCTCCCTACCTACAGTTTTCTGTCCCTAGAAAAAATGTTTTTTTTAAGCACAATTTAGCACAAGGAGAATTCACTCACTGTCCTTCCAGGTCCCTGGAAACAAGGACTTTGACAGTGAAAGAAACTGACACACTCTCCCTACCTACAGTTTTCTGTCCCTAGAAAAAATGTTTTTTTTAAGCACAATTTAGCACAAGGAGAATTCACTCACTGTCCTTCCAGGTCCCTGGAAACAAGGACTTTGACAGTGAAAGAAACTGACACACTCTCCCTACCTACAGTTTTCTGTCCCTAGAAAAAATGTTTTTTTTAAGCACAATTTAGCACAAGGAGAATTCACTCACTGTCCTTCCAGGTCCCTGGAAACAAGGACTTTGACAGTGAAAGAAACTGACACACTCTCCCTACCTACAGTTTTCTGTCCCTAGAAAAAATGTTTTTTTTAAGCACAATTTAGCACAAGGAGAATTCACTCACTGTCCTTCCAGGTCCCTGGAAACAAGGACTTTGACAGTGAAAGAAACTGACACACTCTCCCTACCTACAGTTTTCTGTCCCTAGAAAAAATGTTTTTTTTAAGCACAATTTAGCACAAGGAGAATTCACTCACTGTCCTTCCAGGTCCCTGGAAACAAGGACTTTGACAGTGAAAGAAACTGACACACTCTCCCTACCTACAGTTTTCTGTCCCTAGAAAAAATGTTTTTTTTAAGCACAATTTAGCACAAGGAGAATTCACTCACTGTCCTTCCAGGTCCCTGGAAACAAGGACTTTGACAGTGAAAGAAACTGACACACTCTCCCTACCTACAGTTTTCTGTCCCTAGAAAAAATGTTTTTTTTAAGCACAATTTAGCACAAGGAGAATTCACTCACTGTCCTTCCAGGTCCCTGGAAACAAGGACTTTGACAGTGAAAGAAACTGACACACTCTCCCTACCTACAGTTTTCTGTCCCTAGAAAAAATGTTTTTTTTAAGCACAATTTAGCACAAGGAGAATTCACTCACTGTCCTTCCAGGTCCCTGGAAACAAGGACTTTGACAGTGAAAGAAACTGACACACTCTCCCTACCTACAGTTTTCTGTCCCTAGAAAAAATGTTTTTTTTAAGCACAATTTAGCACAAGGAGAATTCACTCACTGTCCTTCCAGGTCCCTGGAAACAAGGACTTTGACAGTGAAAGAAACTGACACACTCTCCCTACCTACAGTTTTCTGTCCCTAGAAAAAATGTTTTTTTTAAGCACAAATTAGCACAAGGAGAATTCACTCACTGTCCTTCCAGGTCCCTGGAAACAAGGACTTTGACAGTGAAAGAAACTGACACACTCTCCCTACCTACAGTTTTCTGTCCCTAGAAAAAATGTTTTTTTTAAGCACAATTTAGCACAAGGAGAATTCACTCACTGTCCTTCCAGGTCCCTGGAAACAAGGACTTTGACAGTGAAAGAAACTGACACACTCTCCCTACCTACAGTTTTCTGTCCCTAGAAAAAATGTTTTTTTTAAGCACAATTTAGCACAAGGAGAATTCACTCACTGTCCTTCCAGGTCCCTGGAAACAAGGACTTTGACAGTGAAAGAAACTGACACACTCTCCCTACCTACAGTTTTCTGTCCCTAGAAAAAATGTTTTTTTTAAGCACAATTTAGCACAAGGAGAATTCACTCACTGTCCTTCCAGGTCCCTGGAAACAAGGACTTTGACAGTGAAAGAAACTGACACACTCTCCCTACCTACAGTTTTCTGTCCCTAGAAAAAATGTTTTTTTTAAGCACAATTTAGCACAAGGAGAATTCACTCACTGTCCTTCCAGGTCCCTGGAAACAAGGACTTTGACAGTGAAAGAAACTGACACACTCTCCCTACCTACAGTTTTCTGTCCCTAGAAAAAATGTTTTTTTTAAGCACAATTTAGCACAAGGAGAATTCACTCACTGTCCTTCCAGGTCCCTGGAAACAAGGACTTTGACAGTGAAAGAAACTGACACACTCTCCCTACCTACAGTTTTCTGTCCCTAGAAAAAATGTTTTTTTTAAGCACAATTTAGCACAAGGAGAATTCACTCACTGTCCTTCCAGGTCCCTGGAAACAAGGACTTTGACAGTGAAAGAAACTGACACACTCTCCCTACCTACAGTTTTCTGTCCCTAGAAAAAATGTTTTTTTTAAGCACAATTTAGCACAAGGAGAATTCACTCACTGTCCTTCCAGGTCCCTGGAAACAAGGACTTTGACAGTGAAAGAAACTGACACACTCTCCCTACCTACAGTTTTCTGTCCCTAGAAAAAATGTTTTTTTTAAGCACAATTTAGCACAAGGAGAATTCACTCACTGTCCTTCCAGGTCCCTGGAAACAAGGACTTTGACAGTGAAAGAAACTGACACACTCTCCCTACCTACAGTTTTCTGTCCCTAGAAAAAATGTTTTTTTTTAAGCACAATTTAGCACAAGGAGAATTCACTCACTGTCCTTCCAGGTCCCTGGAAACAAGGACTTTGACAGTGAAAGAAACTGACACACTCTCCCTACCTACAGTTTTCTGTCCCTAGAAAAAATGTTTTTTTTAAGCACAATATAGCACAAGCACAAAACACACTGACACTCTCCCTACCTATCCTTCTCTTTCCCTAAACTAAAGGAATCCAGGTTAAGCAAGAAAGAAATAAAAGTCACTGTCCCTGCCTATGCTGCTCTATCCCTGCTCCGGAACACACTACACTAGGCCGCCGTGCTGGCGGCCTTTTATAGTGTGGGGCGTGTACTAAACACCCTCAGCAATAATTGGCCACAGGCATCCTGCCTGTGGCCAATCATTGCTCTCCTCGCTGCCGGCGCTGTGATTGGCCAAGCATGCGGGGTCACAGTGCATGCTTGGCCAATCACAGCGCCTGGATGACACTGCGATGGCGTAGTGCATTGTGGGCCGTTCGCGTCACTCGAATTTGGCGCGAACGGCCCAAATCGTTCGATCTTCGTCGAACGATCGAACAGCCGATGTTCGAGTCGAACGTATGTTCGACTCGAACACGAAGCTCATCCCTAGTCACAACCAGTAGTAGCATTTTGGAGGCGTGGCGGCGGAACAACCTCCAACACTACAGTACCTTGTCCTGCATCCTTCCCAGCTGCCAAAAGAGTGACCCAATGGGCCGTGAAAGAAAGGTATTGTCCCTGTCCATGCCTGCTGGACCATGAGTCAGCGGTAATATGCACCTTACCGCTGACCGCCCTGTCCAGTGAGGCATGGAAATTGCCTTCCACATGCCGGTAGAGAGCCGGAATCGCCTTCCGTGAGAAAAAGTGGCGTTTGGGAACCTGCCACTGAGGAACCGCACATTGCATAAACTCACGGAAGGGGGCTGAGTCTACCAACTGAAAAGGCAGCAGTTAAATTGCTAGCAATTTAGCCAAGCTAGCATTCAACCGCTGGGCATGTGGATGGCTGGGAGTGAACTTCTTTCGACGGTCCAGCAGCGGGGGCAGGGAAATTTGCCTGCTACAATCGGACGTCGGTGTACTGCTAGCAGAGTGCCCACAAGTACTTGGCTGTGACACACCTAATTCTACACCTTCATTCCTCTCAGTGCAGGTTTCAGAGAGGACTGAAGGTATAGTGGGGTTGGAGATCCCAGCTGATGAGGAGCAAGGAGAGGTCCGCTTTGTTCTTTGGTGTGGGTCTTTAAGGTACGCTTGCCAACGAGCTGCATGGCAGGTCAACATATGTCTGGTCAAGCAAATGGTGTCCAAGCGGCTGATGTTTTGGCCACGCGAGATACGCTTGAGACATATGTTGCAAATAGCAGCGGTGCGATCTGATGCACTCGACTCAAAAAAGGCCCACACCAAAGAACTTTTGGCATAACGGGCAGAGGCAGCGCCCTGCACAGGCGTAGCTCTGCGGTGTGATTCAGTCGGTGTGCTGCCCTTACGCTGGCCCCCGGAGGGCATCCTGCCTCGTTGGAGATGTGCCTCCTCCTCATCCTCCTCCTCCTCTCTCCTATCAGGCACCCACGTGGAGTCAGTGACCTCATCATCCCCTCCCTCCTCATCACTGGAGCCAATCTGGCAGTATGCTGCAGCTGCTGGAACATGACTGCCAGATTGCTGTCCTTCTTGAGCTTCCCCTCTCTCTGCGCTCACGCTACTGCCTTCCTCTAGCTGGGTATCATCATCAGACCCTTCGAAACGCTGGGCATCCTCCTGGAGCATGTACCCAACACTGTGCTTAAACAGTTCAGGGGACTCCTCAGGAGGACATGGTGGGTCTAGGGAAGGAGTGACTGATGATGACATTGATACGAGGGAAGAGGACGCTTTGGCAGCTGCTTTGCCAGTACCCTGAGCCTGGGTGAGAGAGGATGAGGAGGATGAGGAGGGCTTGGTCATCCACTCTACCAAGTCTTCGCCATGATGCGGCTCAACACTTCCAGCTGCTGAAAATAAGGACAAGCGTGTCCCATGGCCACGTGCTGATGACAATGCACCGCGTCCAAGACCAGCACTGTTGCCCCCAGACACAGAGCCTGCTTGCCCTCTTTTATTGGCTCGTGACTGTCTGCCTCTCTTTGTTGGCCTCCCAGACATAGTAATGGCCTGCAGGGAGATGGGAAAACCAGCAATTGGGTAGTGTATATTGTGCTGGAGGCACACAACACCCACTAACTCCAGCAGATACCTTTATTAGAGAACAGCAATGATGGGTATATACAGGTGTATACTGTGCCACTAACTCCTGCAGATGCCTGTATTAGAGAACAGCAATGACGGGTATATACAGGTGTATACTGTGCCACTAACTCCTGCAGGTGCCTGTGTTAGAGATCAGCAATGACGGGTATATACAGGTGTATACTGTGCCACTAACTCCTGCAGATGCCTGTATTAGAGAACAGCAATGATGGCTATATACAGGTGTATACTGTGCCACTAACTCTTGCAGATGCCTGTATTAGAGAACAGCAATGACGGGTATATACAGGTGTATACTGTGCCACTAACTCCTGCAGATGCCTGTATTATAGAACAGCAATGACAGGTATATACAGGTGTACACTGTGCCACTAACTCCTGCAGGTGCCTGTGTTAGAGATCAGCAATGACGGGTATATACAGGTGTATACTGTGCCACTAACTCCTGCAGATGCCTGTATTATAGAACAGCAATGATGGGTATATACAGGTGTACACTGTGCCATTAACTCCTGCAGATGCCTGTATTAGAGAACAGCAATGATGGGTATATACAGGTGTACACTGTGCCACTAACTCCTGCAGATGCCTGTATTAGAGAACAGCAATGACGGGCATATACAGGTGTACACTGTGCCACTAACTCCTGCAGATGCCTGTATTAGAGAACAGCAATGACGGGTATATACAGGTGTATACTGTGCCACTTTCCCTGCACGCCGGAACACACTGCACGAGGCCGCCGTGCTGGCGGCCTTTTATAGTGTGGGGCGTGTACTAAACCCCCTGAGCTATGATTGGCCACAGGCATCCTGCCTGTGGCCAATTATGGCTCTCCTCGCTGCCGGCGCTGTGATTGGCCAAGCATGCGGGGTCACAGTGCATGCTTGGCCAATCACAGCGCCGGAAATGCAGTGCGATGGCGCAGTGCATTGTGGGCCGTTTGCGTCAATTTGGAGCGAACAGCCCATAATGTTCGCAATTCGGCGAACAGGCGATGTTCAAGTCGAACATGCGTTCGACTCGAACATCGAGCTCATCCCTATTCACAAGCTACATCACATATGGAATCAATTACATGGTTAATTGCTTACTAATACAATCCAATTCCAACATGGTCATTTCAAGTATTTCCCACAAAAGATACAAAAAAGGGTTAATCAAGCTGGCCACAGTCTCATAGTTCCCCCAGGAGCCATCCTAGTGTCAATCTGAAAAATATATTATATGTAAAAAACATTATCTAAAAAGCATACTGACTTGATCTGAGGAAGGGCGTAAGCATGTGAGCTCGAAAAGGATATCATCCATGTCTGAATATCTTGAATACTTTTTTGGTATGTAACCTTTATGAAGATATTTGAAAAATAAAGAAATGATTTTAAGTGCAGCAACTCTTGAACTTTCTTCATATATGTATATGGTCAGTGGGAAGACCTATTTGCTGGCACTTGTTGTACACCGGGTGCGGTTCTCCTCTACTTCTTTGCACATATATATATATAAATATATATATATATATATATATATATATATGTAGCGCACCAACCCCAGACTTTACCTGCTTTTCTTTTGCTTGGCTCCTCCGCAGGAAAGAATGAGGCACACCGCACCACAAGCCCGTACCCTCCTGAATGGGGAGGTTGAGCGGTGTTAGTTTCTCGGGCTTGCTTGCAGTCAGTGTTTAAAAACCTCCAGTGCTGACCTCGCTTCTGTGGTAGTCAGAAACAAGCCTTTAGTTCTCCCCAGTAAGCAACTGTCCACACCAACAGAAAGGTCCAACTCTTATTTATTTTTCTCAGCACAATAAACAGTCTCTTTGAGAGCAGACAGGTTGGGACAATACACAGGTCAGATAAGGTGGGAGAAGGTCCAGGCACAAACTTGAATTGGGTTTTCTCCTGTTCTGATCAGCACGAACAGGCTTGGCGCACGGTCCCTGCCACAGACCATGAGGTTGGTCACTGCCACTAACCGGGTGGAAAAGATGAAAGCCACTGCCACTGACCTTGTGTGCGTAGTGTAGTAACTGGGCCCCTTTTTAGGACAAGAACATCCCTCCGGAGAGTTACCAGAGGCCCCATCTGTCACCACGACTCTGCGCTGGTTCTTCAGAAAGGGTCACCTCCCTGGCCTCCTCAATCCTGGATACGGGTCCCCTCGCAAGGCAGATCCCTGGGAGCCTCGGTCCCTGGCGGATCCCAGCCGAAGGTCGCTGGGCTCCAGGCCTTTCTCCAAAGTTCCTCACCCCAGACTGAAGGTGTCTGGGATGGAACGGCAGCTCCGTCTCTGGGCCTATGGCACCCGGGAGACAACCCGACCAGGCCTCCGGGCCTAGGGCACCCGGAGGCGACAGACACGCACCCAGGCCTAAGGTGCCTGAGCGTGGAACCGACCCTTCCGGAAGATGGCTGCCCCCTTTTATATCCTCTCCCGACAGGCACAGCAGGTTCCCCGCCCCACCATACTGCTGCCAAGAGGGGACAAAAAAAGGCACAACCTTGTTCTGCGGTTCAACCCGGGCCCATGGCAACAGCGCCACCTATAGGCCCCAGGGAACTACACACCAGTACTATCTCCCAGGGATAGAAATGGTTCATGAAACCTAACAATTAGTGCATCTGAGCCTAGTTACCACTCAGATGCTTCCCCTAAATGTAACCACCCGCTACACATCCCCCTCACTTAACCACTTAACGACCGCTCACTGTATATATACGTCGGCAGAATGGCACCGACAGGCACAATCACGTAGAGTGTACGTGATCGCCTTTGTACAGTTGGGGGGTCCGATCGGACCCCCCTCCTATACAGTGAGCGGCCGTTTATCGTTGGGGAGCGATCAGAGATGAGGGGGTGACCATTCGATTTTAGCCACCCCCTCGCGATCGCTCCCGGCAAATGAAAATGCTTCCTCCGCCATGTGATGTAAACACAGGCAGGAGGAAGTGATGTCATCTCCCTCGCGGCGGTCTTTTCGATTCCGGCGCCGAGGAGAGAAGAAGCATGTTAGTGCACCAACAGTCCACTGACACATAGGTACACATAGGCACACATTTCACCCCCCAGTCACCCCCAGATCACCCCCCAGGTCACCCCCCAGCCCCCAATCACAGTGTCACTGATTGCAGTGATCATTTATTTTACTGATCACTGCATTTAGTGTCATCTGTGATAGTAAAAAGTTGCAGGGCAGTTAGGATTAGGCCCCTTTAGGTCCAGGGTAGCCCCCTAACCCCCCTAATAAAGGTTTAACCCCTTGATCGCCCCCCAGGTAACCCTTTCACCCCCTAACGCCAGCGTCACTAAGCAATCGTATTTTTGATCGCTGTATTTAGTGCCGGTGGTGCCCTAGATAGCCAGTTATTTATTTTTAGTTTCGCCGCAGGTTTTTAGAGCGTCAGGTACCCCCATATATTATTTTAACCCCCTGATTGCCCCTAGAGTTAACCCTTTCACCAGTGATCACCGTATAAGCGTCACTGGTGACACTGGTTACCCAGTTAGTTATTTAGTTATTTAGGTAACCCGTCAGGTTTTTATATAGCGTCGGGTACCCCCATATTTAACCTAATAAAGGTTTTAACCCCCTGATTGCCCCTAGTTAACCCTTTCACCAGTGATCACCATATAAAGGTTACGGGTGACGCTGGTTGGTTAGTTTGCTTTTTATAGCATCAGGGCACCCGCCGTATATAACCCAATAAAGGTTTAACCCCCTGATCGCCCGGCGGGTGAGATCAATTAGGTTTTAGCGCCAGAGAGGGTCTGCGTCGCCCCAGGCAGCGTTAGGTTAGTGCCAGTAACGCTAACACCCACGCGCAAAGCATACACCTCCCTTAGTGGTATAGTATCTGATCAGATCTATACTAGCGTTCCCAGCGGTTTAGGGTTCCCAAAAACGCAGTGTTAGCGGGATCAGCCCAGATACCTGCTAGCACCTGCGTTTAGCCCCTCCGCCCAGCCCAGCCCAGCCCAGCCCACCCAAGTGCAGTATCGATCGATCACTGTCACTTACCAAACACAAAACACATAACTGCAGCGTTCGCAGAGACAGTCCTGATCCCTGCGACCGCTAACAGTTTTTTTTGTAGCGTTTGATATATTTGCTGACGACAGTCGGGTGCTTTTTTTCCTGTGAATCTTACTAGTGTACCCCTAAATTTAGAGCCCAAAATGGCAAGTCGAAGGTACGCTAGTAAAGAGGCCTACGAGATTCTGAGCATGACAGATAGTGAAGAGGAGGTCACGTATCTGTCAGATTCAGGCTCAGAGTATCTTCCCGTAGAAGACAGTGACGTCAGCGGCCCCACGTCAGATAGCTCTGACGACGAAGTTGAGGTCCCTGCTAAGGTCAGGCGTACCCGATCCCGATCTTCTGAGGTTGTTGAGGAGCAAGAACCGCAGGGCTCTCGTATCATGGAGCAGAGGAGTACTAGCGCCGCTATTCCTTCTGGTGAATTGGCAAGCACCAGCGGCCTAGTACAGCCTGGGCGTACATCCAGCACTGCAGTATCACGTGGTGACGTGGCGAGTCCCATAAGTGCAGTTCAAGCTGGCGAGGTGGCAAGCACAAGTAGTGTCCCGCTGCCACCAATAAGAAGACAAAGGCAGGCCCATCGTACCCATAGTGCTCTTCCTGCAGAATTCGCCTATCCTGATTGGGTCCCCACCACTTCTGCAGAACCCGTACTTCCCCCATTCACTGCCCAACCCGGTATTCAGGTGGAAACAGCTGATTTTATGCCAATTGATTATTATTCGCTGTTTTTCATGGAAGATCTCTATAGATCTATTGTGGACCAGAGTAATTTATATGCTGGTCAATTCATCGCCGCTAATCCCCAGTTGCCTTCCATTGCCAAAGATTGGAAACCAATTACGGTTTCCGAATTTAAGACCCTTCTGGGCCTTTCCCTCATCATGGGCACACATAAATTCCCGTCATTGCGTGCTTATTGGTCCACGCACCCAATTGACCACATGCCCGTGTTCTCTGCCTCCATGCCCAGGAAGCGATACGAGCAGATTTTGCGGTTCATGCACTTCAACGACAATGAACTTTGTCGTCCACGTGGGGACCCTGAATACGACCGGCTCTATAAAATTTGGTCCCTCATAAACCACTTCAACGAACGTTTTACAGCCTTGTTTATTCCCGATCAAGCTGTCTGCGTTGATGAGTCCCTGATTAAATTTTCTGGCCGCTTGGCTTTCAAGCAGTACCTTCCCAGCAAGCGTGCCAGATACGGGGTCAAGCTCTATAAGTGCTGTGACAGGGCAACAGGCTATGTATGGAGCTTTATGGTTTATGAGGGAAAAGATAGTCAGGTTGAGCCGGTCAACTGCCCGGATTACATAGGGAGCGCTGGCAAGATAGTGTGGAACTTGGTGTCACCCTTATTCGGAAAGGGGTACCACTTGTATGTGGACAATTATTACACGAGCGTGCCACTGTTTAGTCACTTGTTTGATCATCAGATTGGAGCATGTGGCACTGTGCGACCTAATCGCCGGGGCTTTCCCCAGCGGCTTGTAGATGCCCGTCTTAGGCTGGGGGAGAGAGCCTGCGTAAAGTGTAATAACTTGCTTGCTATGAAGTGGAGGGACAATAAGAATGTTTTCCTTCTTACCTCCCTTCATGCAGACACGACAGTCCAAATTCCTACGGCGACTGGTGTTGTGGAGAAACCCCTCTGTGTCCACGAATATAACAAAAATATGGGAGGGGTGGACCTCAACGACCAGTTGATGGCGCCGTATCTAATTGACCGTAAGGCGAGACGCTGGTACAAAAAAGTGTCTCTATCCTTATTCCAATTGGCTTTGCTGAACGCTCATGTGCTATACAGAGCTTCAGGCGGGACTTTATCTCTTCTAAAATTCCAGAATGAGATAGTCACAGAACTCCTGTATCCAGGCGGTTCTGCACCTCACCATCCCCAACCAAATGCAGTAAGCCGGCTGCATGAGAGGCATTATTCGTATGTCCTCCCGAGTACCCCTACCCAAAGCCACCCCCAAAAAAGATGTCGTGTCTGTAGCAAGCGCGGATTTAGGCGTGACACCCGTTATTATTGTCCACTCTGTCCTGACAAACCTGGTCTTTGCCTTGGTGAATGTTTTGAACGCTACCACTCAAAAGTGAAGTTTTAGCGTAGGGTACAGCATTTCACAGACTAGGACACACTTACACAGGGTCTCCCAAGATGCCATTACATTTTGAGAGACCCGAACCATTACAGTTGTTAAAGTTTAAAAAAAAAAGTGTAAAAAAGAAAAAAAAACGTAAAAAACAAAAACACAAAAAAATATAAAATAAAAAAAACAAAAATAGTTGTCGTTTTATTGTTCTCTCTCGCTCTCTCTATTTTCTCTCTATTGTTCTGCTCTTTTTTACTGTATTCCATTCTGCAATGTTTTATCATGCTTGCTTTTCAGGTATGTAATTTTTTGTTTTCAGGTGCGCCATTCAACTGCAGCGCGAAATTATTTATCTTGACAGCAACAGCTCCCACGATACATAAAGCCGTGACTCCAGTGCTGTAGGAGGTGATTTCACCACCACAGTTAAAAAAAAAGAGCATATATGCCGAAGCATGGGGGCAGCAGGGGCGGAGAAGCGATTTTGCTCCTAATGCCGCGTATATACGGTCGAAATTCCGACGGAGGCTTGCCCGTGGAAAAGTCCGACCGTGTGTACGCGGCATAACTTTTTTGCGGGAGGATGCCCCCATGCTTCGGCATATATATATTGTAGGCACAGGTTGCGTTAAAAAAATTTTTTTTTTTTTTACTAGGTTTTGTTTTGGTATTTGCTTTGCAGGTATGGTATGGTAAGGTCTTACTGTTGTACTGTAATGTTACTTTGTTTTAATGTTAACCATCATTTGCTTAGCAGGTACGCCATTCAGTTGCATCGCGGATTTATTTATCTTGACAGAAACAGCGTTTGCTCCCACGATACATAAAGCCGTGACTCCAACGCTGTAGGAGGTGATTTCACCACCACAGTTAAAAAAAGAGCATATATGCCGAAGCATGGGGGCAGCAGGGGCGGAGGAGTGATTTTGCTCCTAATGCCGCGTATATACGGTCGAAATTCCGACGGAGGCTTGCCCATGGAAAAGTTTGACCGTGTGTACGCGGCATAACCTTTTATGCCGCGTACATACAGTCGAAATTCGGACGAAGGCTTGCCCGTGGAAAAGTCCGACCGTGTGTACGCGGCATAACTTTTTTGCGGGAGGATGCCCCCATGCTTCGGCATATATGCCCATCATTAGAAGTGGGTGGATAAAGGGAGGTATTCTAATGGTGGGCATACCCACCGATCAATCTCTTTTTTTCGTTCAGCCAACAGGCTGCATGAAAAAAAAGATTACAATACATGTCCAACAAGGACCAGCAACGTACTGGTATGTTGCTGGACTTTGAATGTTTATACCAGAATGATGCCTGCAGGTTTAGGTATCATCTTGGTATCATTCTTTTCAGCCAGTGGCCGGCTTTCATGTAAAAGCAATTCTAGCAGATAATTAGCCTCTAGACTGCTTTTACAAGCAGTGGGAGGGAATGCCCCCCCCCCCCGGATATAAACAGCGCCATTGGGAAATTGGGAAAGCATTTTATCACACCGATCTTGGTGTGGTCAGATGCTTTGAGGGCAGAGGAAAGATCTAGGGTCTAACCCCCCATTTTTTTTTAAAAAAAGAGTACCTGTCACTACTTATTGCTATCATAGGGGATATTTACATTCCCTGAGATAACAATAAAAATGATAAAAAAAAAAAAATATGGAAGGAACAGTTTAAAAATAAAATAAAAAAGCAAAATAAATAAAAAAAAAAAAAAAAAAAAAAAGCTCCGCTGTCCCCCCCTGCTCTTGCGCAAAGGCGAACGCAAGTGTCGGTCTAGCGTCATATGTAAACAGCAATTGCATCATGCATGTGAGGTATCACCACGAAGGTCAGATCGAGGGCAGTAATTTTAGCAGTAGACCTCCTCTGTAAATCTAACGTGGTAACCTGTAAAGGCTTTTAAATGCTTTTAAAAATGAATGTAGTTTCTCGCCGCTGCGCGTTTGTGCGCAATTTTAAAGCATGTCGTGTTTGGTATCCATGTACTCGGCCTAAGATCATCTTTTTTATTTCATCAAACATTTGGGCAATATAGTGTTTTTTAGTGCATTAAAAATAAAAAAAGTGTGTTTTCCCCCAAAAAATGCATTTGAAAAATCGCTGGGCAAATACTGTGTGGAAAAAAAAATGCAACATCCACTATTTTAATCTGTAGGGCCTTTGCTTTAAAAATATATATAATGTTTGGGGGTTCAACATAATTTTCTTGCAAAAAAAAATGTTTTCATGTAAACAAAAAGTGTCAGAAAGGGCTTTGTCTTCAAGTGGTTAGAAGAGTGGATGATGTGTGACATAAGCTTCCTAATGTTGTGCATAAAATGCCAGGACAGTTCAAAACCCCCCCAAATGACCCCATTTTGGAAAGTAGACACCTCAAGCTATTTGCTGAGAGGCATGTTGAGCCCATTGAATATTTTTTTTTTTGTCCCAAGTGATTGAATAATGACAAAAAAAAAAAAAAAAATGTACAAAAAGTTGTCACTAAATTATATATTGCTCAAACATGCCATGGTTATATGTGGAATTGCACCCCAAAATACATTCTGTTGCTTCTCCTGAGTACGGGGATACCACATGTGTGAGACATTTTGGGAGCCTAGCCGCGTACAGGACCCCGAAACCAAGCACCGCCTTCAGGATTTCTATGGGTGTAAATTTTTGATTTCACTCCTCACTGCCTATCACAGTTTCGGAGGCCATGGAATGCCCAGATGGCACAAAACCCCCCCAAATGACCCCATTTTGGAAAGTAGACACCCCAAGCTATTTGCTGAGAGGTATGTTGAGTATTTTGCAGATCTCGCTTTTTGTCACAAAGTTTTAAAAATTGAAAAAAGAAAAAAAAAAAAATGTCTTTCTTCATTTTCAAAAACAAATGAGAGCTGTAAAATACTCACCATGCCTCTCGGCAAATAGCTTTGGGTGTCTACTTTCCAAAATGGGGTCATTTGTGGGGGTTTTGGGCTATCTTGGCATTTTATGGCCTTCAAAACTGTGATAGGTAGTGAGGAGTGAAATCAAAAATTTGTGCCCTTAGAAATCCTGAAGGCGGTGCTTGGTTTTCGGGGGCCCGTACGCGGCTAGGCTCTCAAAAAGTCCCACACATGTGGTATCCCCATACTCAGGAGAAGCAGCCAATTGTATTTTGGGGTGCAATTCCGCATATAACCATGGCATGTTTGAGCAATATATCATTTAGTGACAACTTTTTGTACATTTTTTTTTCTTTTTGTCATTATTCAATCACTTGGGACAAAAAAAAATATTCAATGGGCTCAACATGCCTCTCAGCAATTTCCTTGGGGTGTCTACTTTCCAAAATGGGGTCATTTTGAAGGCGGTGCTTGATTTTTGGGGTCCAGTTTGCGGCTAGGCTCCCAAAAAGTCCCACACATGTGGTATCCCCGTACTCAGGAGAAGCAGCAGAATGTATTTTGGGGTGTAATTTCACATATGCCCATGGCATGTGTGAGCAATATATCATTTAGTAACAACTTTGTGCAAAAAAAACAAAGTTTGTCATATTCCCGCAACTTGTGGCAAAATATAAAATATTCCATGGACTGAACATGCCTCTCAGTAAATAGCTTGGGGTGTCTACTTTCCAAAATGGGGTCATTTGGGGGGGTTTTGTGCTAGTTTGGCATTTTATGGCCTTCGAAACTGTGATAGGTAGTGAGGAGTGAAATCAAAAATTTACGCCCTTAGAAATCCTGAAGGCGGTGCTTGGTTTTTGGGGCCCCGTACCCGGCTAGGCTCCCAAAAAGTCCCACACATGTGGTATCCCCGTACTCAGGAGAAGCAGCAGAATGTATTTTGGGGTGCAATTCCACATATAACCATGGCATGTGTGAGCAATATATCATTTAGTGACAACTTTTTGTACATTTTTTCTTTTTTTTTTCTTTTTGTCATTATTCAATCATTTGGGACAAAAAAATAAAAAATTCAATGGGCTCAACATGCCTCTCAGCAAATAGCTTGGGGTGTCTACTTTCCAAAATGGGGTCATTTGGGGGGGGTTTGTGCCATCTTGGCATTTTATGGCCTTCAAAACTGTGATAGGTAGTGATAGGTAGTGAGGAGTGAAATCAAAAATTTATGCCCTTAGAAACTTTGAAGGCGGTGCTTGGTTTTTGGGGTCCCGTACGCGACTAGGCTCCCAAAAAGTCCCACACATGTGGTATCCCCGTACTCAGGAGAAGCATCAGAATGTATTTTGGGGTGTAATTTCACATATGCCCATGGCATGTGTGAGCAATATATCATTTAGTGACAACTTTGTGCAAAAAAAATAAAGTTTGTCATATTCCCGCAACTTGTGGCAAAATATAAAATATTCCATGGACTGAACATGCCTCTCAGTAAATAGCTTGGGGTGTCTACTTTCCAAAATGGGGTCATTTGGGGGGGGTTTTGTGCTATTTTGGCATTTTATGGCCTTCGAAACTGTGATAGGTAGTGAGGAGTGAAATCAAAAATTTGCGCCCTTAGAAATCCTGAAGGCGGTGCTTGGTTTCCGGGGTCCCGTACGTGGCTAGGCTCCTAAAAAGTCCCACACATGTGGTATCCCCGTACTCAGGAGAAGCAGCAGAATGTATTTTGGGGTGCAATTCCACATATAACCATGGCATGTGTGAGCAATATATCATTTAGTGACAACTTTTTGTAATTTTTTTTTTTTTTGTCATTATTCAATCACTTGGGACAAAAAAAAAATATTCAATGGGCTCAACATGCCTCTCAGCAATTTCCTTGGGGTGTCTACTTTTCAAAATGGGGTCATTTGGGGGGGTTTTGTACTGCCCTGCCATTTTAGCACCTCAAGAAATGAGATAGGCAGTCATAAATTAAAAGCTGTGTAAATTCCAGAAAATGTACCCTAGTTTGTAGACGCTATAACTTTTGCGCAAACTAATAAATATACGCTTATTGACATTTTTTTTTACTAAAGACTAGGGATGAGCTTCGTGTTCGAGTCGAAAATACGTTCGACTCGAACATCGGCTGTTCGATCGTTCGACGAAGATCGAACGATTTGGGCCGTTCGCGCCAAATTCGAGTGACGCGAACGGCCCACAATGCACTACGCCATCGCAGTGTCATCCAGGCGCTGTGATTGGCCAAGCATGCACTGTGACCCCGCATGCTTGGCCAATCACAGCGCCGGCAGCGAGGAGAGCAATGATTGGCCACAGGCAGGATGCCTGTGGCCAATTATTGCTGAGGGTGTTTAGTACACGCCCCACACTATAAAAGGCCGCCAGCACGGCGGCCTAGTGTAGTGTGTTCCGGAGCAGGGATAGAGCAGCATAGGCAGGGACAGTGACTGTTATTTCTTTCTTGCTTAACCTGGATTCCTTTAGTTTAGGGAAAGAGAAGGATAGGTAGGGAGAGTGTCAGTGTGTTTTGTGCTTGTGCTATAGTGTGCTTAAAAAAAACATTTATTCTAGGGACAGAAAACTGTAGGTAGGGACAGTGTCAGTTTCTTTCACTCTGCAAGTCCTTGTTTCCAGGGACCTGGAAGGACAGTGAGTGAATTGTCCTTGTGCTATATTGTGCTTAAAAAAACATTTATTCTAGGGACAGAAAACTGTAGGTAGGGAGAGTGTCAGTTTCTTTCACTCTGCAAGTCCTTGTTTCCAGGGACCTGTAAGGACAGTGAGTGAATTGTCCTTGTGCTATATTGTGATTAAAAAAAACATTTTTTCTAGGGACAGAAAACTGTAGGTAGGGAGAGTGTTTTTTTTCTTTCACTCTGCAAGTCCTTGTTTCCAGGGACCTGGAAGGACAGTGAGTGAATTGTCCTTGTGCTATATTGTGCTTAAAAAAAAACATTTTTTCTAGGGACAGAAAACTGTAGGTAGGGAGAGTGTTTTTTTTTTTTTCACTTTGCAAGTCCTTGTTTCCAGGGACCTGTAAGGACAGTGAGTGAATTGTCCTTGTGCTATATTGTGCTTAAAAAAAACATTTATTCTAGGGACAGAAAATTGTAGGTAGGGAGAGTGTCAGTTTATTTCACTCTGCAAGTCCTTGTTTCCAGGGACCTGTAAGGACAGTGAGTGAATTGTCCTTGTGCTATATTGTGCTTAAAAAAAACATTTATTCTAGGGACAGAAAACTGTAGGTAGGGAGAGTGTCAGTTTATTTCACTCTGCAAGTCCTTGTTTCCAGGGACCTGTAAGGACAGTGAGTGAATTGTCCTTGTGCTATATTGTGATTAAAAAAAACATTTTTTCTAGGGACAGAAAACTGTAGGTAGGGAGAGTGTTTTTTTTCTTTCACTCTGCAAGTCCTTGTTTCCAGGGACCTGTAAGGACAGTGAGTGAATTGTCCTTGTGCTATATTGTGCTTAAAAAAAACATTTATTCTAGGGACAGAAAACTGTAGGTAGGGAGAGTGTCAGTTTATTTCACTCTGCAAGTCCTTGTTTCCAGGGACCTGTAAGGACAGTGAGTGAATTGTCCTTGTGCTATATTGTGATTAAAAAAAACATTTTTTCTAGGGACAGAAAACTGTAGGTAGGGAGAGTGTTTTTTTTCTTTCACTCTGCAAGTCCTTGTTTCCAGGGACCTGTAAGGACAGTGAGTGAATTGTCCTTGTGCTATATTGTGATTAAAAAAAACATTTTTTCTAGGGACAGAAAACTGTAGGTAGGGAGAGTGTTTTTTTTCTTTCACTCTGCAAGTCCTTGTTTCCAGGGACCTGGAAGGACAGTGAGTGAATTGTCCTTGTGCTATATTGTGCTTAAAAAAAAACATTTTTTCTAGGGACAGAAAACTGTAGGTAGGGAGAGTGTTTTTTTTTTTCACTCTGCAAGTCCTTGTTTCCAGGGACCTGTAAGGACAGTGAGTGAATTGTCCTTGTGCTATATTGTGCTTAAAAAAAACATTTATTCTAGGGACAGAAAACTGTAGGTAGGGAGAGTGTCAGTTTATTTCACTCTGCAAGTCCTTGTTTCCAGGGACCTGTAAGGACAGTGAGTGAATTGTCCTTGTGCTATATTGTGCTTAAAAAAAACATTTATTCTAGGGACAGAAAACTGTAGGTAGGGAGAGTGTCAGTTTATTTCACTCTGCAAGTCCTTGTTTCCAGGGACCTGTAAGGACAGTGAGTGAATTGTCCTTGTGCTATATTGTGATTAAAAAAAACATTTTTTCTAGGGACAGAAAACTGTAGGTAGGGAGAGTGTTTTTTTTCTTTCACTCTGCAAGTCCTTGTTTCCAGGGACCTGTAAGGACAGTGAGTGAATTGTCCTTGTGCTATATTGTGCTTAAAAAAAACATTTATTCTAGGGACAGAAAACTGTAGGTAGGGAGAGTGTCAGTTTATTTCACTCTGCAAGTCCTTGTTTCCAGGGACCTGTAAGGACAGTGAGTGAATTGTCCTTGTGCTATATTGTGATTAAAAAAAACATTTTTTCTAGGGACAGAAAACTGTAGGTAGGGAGAGTGTTTTTTTTCTTTCACTCTGCAAGTCCTTGTTTCCAGGGACCTGTAAGGACAGTGAGTGAATTGTCCTTGTGCTATATTGTGATTAAAAAAAACATTTTTTCTAGGGACAGAAAACTGTAGGTAGGGAGAGTGTTTTTTTTCTTTCACTCTGCAAGTCCTTGTTTCCAGGGACCTGGAAGGACAGTGAGTGAATTGTCCTTGTGCTATATTGTGCTTAAAAAAACATTTTTTCTAGGGACAGAAAACTGTAGGTAGGGAGAGTGTCAGTTTATTTCACTCTGCAAGTCCTTGTTTCCAGGGACCTGTAAGGACAGTGAGTGAATTGTCCTTGTGCTATATTGTGATTAAAAAAAAAAACATTTTTTCTAGGGACAGAAAACTGTAGGTAGGGAGAGTGTTTTTTTTCTTTCACTCTGCAAGTCCTTGTTTCCAGGGACCTGGAAGGACAGTGAGTGAATTGTCCTTGTGCTATATTGTGCTTAAAAAAAAACATTTTTTCTAGGGACAGAAAACTGTAGGTAGGGAGAGTGTTTTTTTTTTTTTCACTCTGCAAGTCCTTGTTTCCAGGGACCTGTAAGGACAGTGAGTGAATTGTCCTTGTGCTATATTGTGCTTAAAAAAAACATTTATTCTAGGGACAGAAAACTGTAGGTAGGGAGAGTGTCAGTTTATTTCACTCTGCAAGTCCTTGTTTCCAGGGACCTGTAAGGACAGTGAGTGAATTGTCCTTGTGCTATATTGTGATTAAAAAAAACATTTTTTCTAGGGACAGAAAACTGTAGGTAGGGAGAGTGTTTTTTTTCTTTCACTCTGCAAGTCCTTGTTTCCAGGGACCTGGAAGGACAGTGAGTGAATTGTCCTTGTGCTATATTGTGCTTAAAAAAAACATTTATTCTAGGGACAGAAAACTGTAGGTAGGGAGAGTGTCAGTTTATTTCACTCTGCAAGTCCTTGTTTCCAGGGACCTGTAAGGACAGTGAGTGAATTGTCCTTGTGCTATATTGTGATTAAAAAAAACATTTCTTCTAGGGACAGAAAACTGTAGGTAGGGAGAGTGTTTTTTTTCTTTCACTCTGCAAGTCCTTGTTTCCAGGGACCTGGAAGGACAGTGAGTGAATTCTCCTTGTGCTATATTGTGCTTAAAAAAAAACATTAATTCTAGGGACAGAAAACTGTAGGTAGGGAGAGTGTCAGTTTATTTCACTCTGCAAGTCCTTGTTTCCAGGGACCTGTAAGGACAGTGAGTGAATTGTCCTTGTGCTATATTGTGCTTAAAAAAAACATTTATTCTAGGGACAGAAAACTGTAGGTAGGGAGAGTGTCAGTTTATTTCACTCTGCAAGTCCTTGTTTCCAGGGACCTGTAAGGACAGTGAGTGAATTGTCCTTGTGCTATATTGTGATTAAAAAAAACATTTCTTCTAGGGACAGAAAACTGTAGGTAGGGAGAGTGTTTTTTTTCTTTCACTCTGCAAGTCCTTGTTTCCAGGGACCTGGAAGGACAGTGAGTGAATTCTCCTTGTGCTATATTGTGCTTAAAAAAAACATTAATTCTAGGGACAGAAAACTGTAGGTAGGGAGAGTGTCAGTTTATTTCACTCTGCAAGTCCTTGTTTCCAGGGACCTGTAAGGACAGTGAGTGAATTGTCCTTGTGCTATATTGTGCTTAAAAAAAACATTTATTCTAGGGACAGAAAACTGTAGGTAGGGAGAGTGTCAGTTTCTTTCACTGTGAAAGTCCTTGTTTCAAGGGACAGAGAAGGACACCTGAAGGTAGCCCTTATTGCTTTTTTCCCATCTCCCTGCAGGCCATCTATTAGAATGTCTGGAAGGCAAACAAGGAGAGGCAGACAGTCAGGAGGCAATAAAAGAGGGCAAGCAGGCTCTGTGTCTGGGGGCAACAGTGCTGGTCGTGGACGCGGTGCATTGTCATCAGCACATGGCCATGGGACACGCTTGTCCTTCTTTTCGGCAGCTGGACATGTTGAGCCACATCATGCCGAAGACTTGGTAGAGTGGATGACCAAGCCCTCCTCCTCCTCCTCATCCTCTCTCACCCAGGCTCAGGGTACTGGAAAAGCAGCTGCCAAAGCGTCGTCTTCCCTGGTATCAATGTCAGACAAATCATCAGTCACTCCTTCCCTAGACCCACCATGTCCTCCTCCTGAGGAGTCCCCCGAACTGTTTCAGCACAGTGTTGGGTACATGCTCCAGGAGGATGCCCAGCGTTTCGAAGGGTCTGATGATGAAACCCAGCTAGAGGAAGGCAGTAGCGTGAGAGCAGACAGAGGGGATGCTCAAGAAGGACACCAATCTGGCAGTCATGTTCCAGCAGCTGCAGCATACTGCCAGATTGGCTCCAGTGATGAGGAGGGAGGGGATGATGAGGTCACTGACTCCACGTGGGTGCCTAATAGGAGAGAGGAGGAGGAGGAGGATGAGGAGGAGGCACATCTCCAACGAGGCAGGATGCCCTTTGGTGGCCAGCGTAAGGGCAGTACACCGACGGAATCACACCGCAGAGCTCCGCCTGTGCAGGGCGCTGCCTCTGCCCGTCATTCAAAAAGTTCTTTGGTGTGGGCCTTTTTTGAGGCTAGTGCATCAGATCGCACAGCTGCTGTTTGCAACATATGTCTCAAGCGTATATCGCGTGGCCAAAACATCAGCCGCTTGGGTACCACATGCCTGACCAGACATATGTTGACCTGCCATGCAGCTCGTTGGCAAGCCTACCTCAAAGACCCACACCAAAGAACAAAGCGGACCTCTCCTTGCACCGCATCAGCTGGGATCTCCAACCCCACTATAACTTCAGTCCTCTCTGAAACATGCACTGAGAGGAATGAAGGTGTAGAATTAGGTGTGTCACAGCCAAGTACTTGCGCCCACTCTGCTAGCAGTACACCGACGTCCGATTCTAGCAGGCAAATTTCCCTGCCCCAGCTGCTGGACCGTCGAAAGAAGTTCACTCCCAGCCATCCACATGCCCAGCGGTTGAATGCTAGCTTGGCTAAATTGCTAGCGCTTCAACTGCTGCCTTTTCAGTTGGTAGACTCGGCCCCCTTCCGTGAGTTTGTGCAATGTGCGGTTCCTCAGTGGCAGGTTCCCAAACGCCACTTTTTCTCACGGAAGGCTATTCCGGCTCTCTACCGGCATGTGGAAGGCAATGTCTTGGCCTCGCTGGACAGGGCGGTCAGCGGTAAGGTGCATATTACCGCTGACTCATGGTCCAGCAGGCATGGACAGGGACGTTACCTTTCTTTCACGGCCCATTGGGTCACTCTTTTGGCAGCTGGGAAGGATGCAGGACAAGGTGCAGTAGTGTTGGAGGTTGTCCCACCGCCACGCCTCCAAAATGCTACTACTGGTTGTGACACACCTCTCTCCTCCACCCCCTCCTCTTCTTCTTCCTCCATGGCCTCTTCCTGTGGTTTGTCCTATGAACCAGCGGTGCTCCGTAGCCGTTCACGGGGCTACGCAAGTACGCAGGCAAAAAGATGCCATGCCGTGCTTGCGCTGGTGTGTTTGGGGGACAGAAGCCACACTGGGGCAGAGGTCCTGTCTGCTCTGCAGGGCCAGGCCGAGAGGTGGTTGACGCCACGCCAGCTTAAGCCAGGAATGGTGGTTTGCGACAATGGCACCAACCTCCTCTCCGCCCTCCGACAGGGACAACTGACCCATGTGCCCTGTGTGGCTCACGTCCTTAACCTGGTGGTGCAGCGGTTCTTGGGCAGGTACCCGGGCTTACAGGATGTCCTGAGGCAGGCCAGGAAAGTCTGTGTGCATTTCCGCAGATCTTATAATGCCAGTGCTCGCCTGGCTGAGCTGCAAAAGGAGTTGAACCTGCCCAAGAACCGCCTTATATGTGACATGCCCACCAGGTGGAACTCAACGTTGGCCATGCTGCAGCGGCTGCACACGCAGCAGAGGGCCATCAATGAGTACCTGTGCGACTACGGCACCAGGACAGGGTCAGGGGAGCTTGGTTTTTTTTCTCCACGCCAGTGGGGCATGATCAGGGATGCATGCACTGTCCTGGCACCATTTGAGGAGGCCACGAGGATGGTGAGCAGTGACAGTGCATGCATCAGTGACACTGTACCTCTTGTCCACCTGTTGGAGCACACGCTGCGTGGAATAATGGACAGGGCACTTGAGGCAGAACAGAGGCAGGAAGAGGAGGACTTCCTTGCCTCTCAAGGCCCCCTTTACCCAGACAGTGTTCCTTCTGTCCCACCCATCGCACAGGAAGAGGAGGAGGAGGAGGAGGAGGAGGAGGAGGATTGTGTCAGCATGGAGGTGGAGGCTGGCACTCAGCATCATCAGCAGCAGTCTTTTAGGGATGATTTACAGTCCCAAGAAACCAGTGGACTTGTACGTGGCTGGGAGGAGGTGGCTGCGGATCATGTCGTCCTTAGTGACCCAGAGGACTCCGGAGCGAATGCCTCAGCAAACCTACGCTGCATGGCCTCCCTGATCCTGCAAAGTCTGCGGAAGGATCCTCGTATTCTTCGGATCAAGGAGAGGGACCATTACTGGCTGGCCACTCTCCTTGATCCACGGTACAAGGGTAAGGTTGCGGACCTTATGTTACCGTCGCAGAGGGAGCAGAGGATGAGACAACTCCGGGAGGCCTTGCAGAAAGGTCTGTGCAACGCGTTCCCAGAGACTGGGAGGTTACAAACTCCTGGTCCTGGACAACGAGTTGCTGAGGCTTCGGCCAGTCAAAGAAGGAGCGGTGGGGAAGGTGGCCGTCTGACCGATGCGTTCAGACAATTCTTTAGTCCGCAGCCCCAAAGTATGATCGGTTCCAGCAACCATCGCCAGCGTCTGATAAACATGGTGCAGGAATATCTAGGGGCAAGCTCAGACTTGGACACCTTTCCCACCGAAAATCCTCTGGCTTACTGGGTCTTGAGGATGGATCACTGGCCAGAGCTTGCACAGTATGCAATTGAGCTACCTGGCCTGTCCTGCATCCCAGCGTTTCTTTCGGAACGCACATTCAGTGCTGCTGGAGGATTTGTCACGGATCACAGGGTGCGCCTGTCCACCGACTCGGTTGATCGACTGACTTTCATCAAGATGAACCAGTCTTGGATCACCACCAGCTACCACACAACCTGATGCTGATATAACCAGACTAATTGATTTTAACATGTCACATCCCTTCAAGACTGATGCTGATGCTGAGTGCCTGTGCTGTTATGTTGACTGGCTATCCTCCTCCTCCGAGTCCTCAATGATACGATTGATGATGATAGCTTGGAAGATCATTTTTGTTTATGGGTGCCGCCACCAGTGGGCTAAGGCCCAATTTTTCAGCCCCTGTTTTACAGGGGCGTGTAATTACAATTTTTTTAGCAATAAATTTGCCATAGGGCTCATTGCTGTGCTCCAAGTACAGTATCTGTGAGGGGTTGGAGTGTTGTGGCACCAGTGCCTAAGGCCCAATTTTTCAGCCCCTGTTTAACAGGGGCGTGTCATTACAATTTTTGAAGCAATACTTTGCAACAGGGCTCATTGCTGTGCTCCAAGTACAGTATCTGTGAGGGGTTGTAGTGTTGTGCCACCAGTGCCTAAGGCCCAATTTTTTCAGCCCCTGTTTCAACAGGGGCATGCAATTACAATTCTTGATCTAATAATTCACAGCAGGGTCCATTGCTGCACCCCACCAAGAGTAACTCTGAGGGCTTACAGTCTTGTGGCAACGCCACCACCACCACCACCACGAAAGGCCCAATTTTTCAGCCCCTGTTCAAAAGGGGCATGTAATTACAATTCTTGATCTAATAATTCACAGCAGGGCCCATTGCTGCACCCACCAAGAGTAACTGTCAGGGCTTACAGTGTTGTGGCACCAGCACCACCATCAAAGCCCCAATTTTTACTACCACTGTTTCAACAATTATATGTAATTAAAATTCCTGATATAATAGTTGACAGCAGGGCGTTCAGCACCAACCAAGAGTAACTGAGTGCTTACAGTGTTGTGCCAACACCAACAACTAAGGGGCCTATTTCTGCAGAGTATATACGGCAGGTCCCTACTTTCAAACATCCAACTTACAAACGACTCCTACTTGCAAACGAAAGAAGACAACAGGAAGTGAGAGGAAATCTACCCCTAGAAAGGAAAATTCTCTCCTGTAAAGAATAAATATGGGAGAAAGGGGTCTCATCTGTACTGATGCTTTATCAGCAATCCTTGTTTCAAGAAAAACACCACATTTCAAAAAACAGTTGTCATTGGGACGGAAAGTGAGGTGAAATGTTCTGAACAGGGGCACAGACAGCAAAACAAATGTTACAGGGGTGATAACCCTTACCTATGTTTCCCAAAAAGTTTAAAAATAGATTTTTGGGCTGGAGCTACACTTCAACAAAATTACAAACACATTCTACATAAGAACAAACCTACAGTCCCTGTCTTGTATGCACCGCCTGTATATGGCTGTTCAGAGTATATAGGGCCTTTTTTATTTTATGTGCGGGGTTCCCCTTAATATCCATACAAGACCCAAAGGGGCTGGTAATGGGCTGGGGTAGGGGGGGGGGTCATGGGGTAGCTATGCCATTTTTCTTAAAGAATTTCATCCATATTACCGGGACCAGACATTACATTAAAGCCGCAAGCAGTTTTAAATGGCTTTTTTTTCCTTTAGAAGTGTCATTTTGTGCAGGGACAGTTCTAAACACGGGAAACACGTGGCACTTCACAGGCATACTTTAGACACCCCCCAGGTACGATATTTAAAGGAATATTTGACTTTTTTTTTTCCACTTTATGCATCATTAAAATGACTGCTCCCGAAAAACGACCGTTTTTAAAACTTCTTTTTGCATTGATACATGTCCCCTGGTGCACAACCCGGGTTCCCAAACCCTATTTATGACAATAACATGCATAATAGTTGTTATAATTAGCACTTTAGAATTCGAACGTTCGCATCCATTGTATTTAATAGGGTTCTAATGTTCGTTCGAACTTTCGGTCCGTTCGCGGGTTCTGGTGCGAACCGAACCCGGGGGTGTTCGGCTCATCACTACTAAAGACATGTGGCTGAATACATTTTGGCCTAAATGTATGACTACAATTGAGTTTATTCGATTTTTCTTATAACAAAAAGTAGAAAATATCATTTTTTTTCAAAATTTTCGGTCTTTTTCCGTTTATATCGCAAAAAATCAAAATCGCAGAGGCAATCAAATACCATTAAAAGAAAGCTCTATTTGTGGGAAGAAAAGGACGCAAATTTCGTTTGGGTACAACATTGCATGTCCGCACAATTTACAGTTAAATCAGCGCAGTGCAAAATTCTGAATTCACCTCTGGTCCTTTAGCTACCAAATGGTCCGGGGCTTAAGTGGTTAATGAACACTGGTCCCCAGTGTCTGGAACCAATTTATGCCTCCTCAGCAATAAACCCGATCCAGAGACAACTAAAAAAAAAATGACAATTTAAAATGTTGTTTGTTTGTGCCGGAACCTAACATGGGGAAGGAAAGAAAACACAGATGAGAAAGGGGTGCACTTGTGTATAAAACACTTTGAGGTCACACAAACATTACAGTAAAAATTTACAGTTCCCTCCCGCACAACTAGCTAAGACTCACCCCATACTCAGCAGTCTTGCTTGTCGTTCACCTGCAGATGAAGAAAATACATAATCTAACACAATGTGTAATTTAGAATGAACAGGTTCCTCCCTAAAGAAAAACCTCTTTGCTCTAAAAGTAAGTGCAGTGTGAGACTAACAGTATAACAGTTGCACAACACCCCCACCTGGTGGTGGTGCTGCGATGAATCCTCTGGGGGTTTTTTTCTTGGACTGTGACCCTAAGCTGACTACAGACCCAAAGTCCTTGTTATCTTTTCGGTGGGAAGAGAAGGGAGAACAACAAACAGCAACAACTCCCGCTCCTCCAAAGAGTAGAGTACCCTTTAACATAGGGCAAAGTTCCTGGAGAGGAAAAAAAAGTTCAAATACAAAAAAACACAAGAGTCTGATCTCTCACAAATAGTAGTGTGGGTCAGGCAACACCAGCGGCTTTCAGTGTTTGTCAAAGGTATCTATGTGGTACTCCACATTGTCCTTGTCCTTTCGGCAGATAAGTACTTTGTCCGCATGAATGTGCCGACCCAACATCCAAGTAGCTTTGCAATCTTTAAACCGCAGAGTGGTGGCGGGTGAACACGAAAAATACCTTTCCTGCCTCAGGTACCTTAACCTCCCTGGCGGTATGGTTCTGTCTGGAATTATGTACCAAAAGCTGTACAATTATTTTGCATGGAAATTTGGCGTTATGTACCGTAGGCCTGCAATTCTTAGTAATTACTTACTTAAACCTGACCAAACAGATGTGATAAATTTGAAACACAAAATCATGAATTATAATCTAATAAGTAATATAATTTTATTCAATAATGCAGAAGAAAATGATGACATTTGTCAAACAAAGAAAATTCAATACACATCCTGAGTGTGATACATTTTAAAGCATGGAACTAGACAAAGTCCAACGTCGCAATCTGGACAATGGTATCTTGTTTCTTTTCTGACTTTTTTACCATCTCTCTTGGAACAGCAGACCACGCACATCCTGGTAGGTGCTTGCTTTTTTGCGGTTGGCGGTATATAGTCCAAAAAATGACGTCCAGTCAGGCGTTCTGGGTTGACAACGCCAACAGCACGTCGTCCGGGTCTGTTCACAGCTACTGATGGCATCTGGTGGTTGACACAAATCTGCTCAGCCACCTTCCAGATAAAGTCGAAATGAACAAGAGGCATGCCACTCTTTGCTTTGTATAGGATATACGCATTCCAAAGGCATTGTTCCAAAAGATGCCTGAAAATCTTTTTATAATATTTCTTCTGCTGTTTGCGCATAGCCGGGTAAAATGTCATTGCCTGATCAGCTTTGTCGACACCTCCCATGGTGTTATTATAGTCCATCACAACTTGCGGCTTCAACAGATCTTTCCCACCTCTTGTGTGGACCATGGCAGTGGCGGTATTGTGCACAGTACTCATGAGACACACGTCCTTCTTGTCTCGTCATCGCATTGCCATCATCTTACCCTTCTGCCAGGCAACCATTTCTCCTGTTTTTAGTTTTTTCTTGCCAAACATAGATGGCATGCCACATCGGTTAGGCCTAACGGTACCATACCCATCAGTTTTATTTTGTAGCAAAACCTCAAAAAGTTCCGGAGATGTATAGAAGTTGTCCGTGGTCACACAATATCCCTGGTTCAGCAATGGCTCCAGCAGTGTAAGGACAGATGATGTGGCCATCCCATAGCCGCTGTACCTTGGGTTGAACTTCGTGCCTTTACCGGTGTAAATGACCGAATTCCATATGTATCCAGTGGATGACTCGCAGAGCATAAAGAATTTGATGCCAAACCGCGCTCTTTTGGATGCAATGTATTGTATCCAGCTTAGGCGTCCCTTGTAGGCCATCAGACTTTCATCCACGCTGACGTCCCTGTCTGGCACGTAGGTCCGCTGGAAATTGGCCACGATCATTTGGCATACCTCCCAGATTTTCTTTAGCTTGGGCGCAGGATGCGTGGCCTCATCAAACTCCTCATTGTTCGTGAAGTGGAAATATTTAATGATGAGGGAAAAACGATATTCAGACATCACGGTGCTAAAAAACGGAGTGGCCAGTAGCTTATTGGTGGTCCAGTACCATTTCTGGAGCGGTTTCCCCACCACCCCCTGAAGAATGATGAGTCCCAGAAAGTGCCAGATGTCCTCTTTCGTCACTGGTTCCCACTTTCTGCTTTGGGAAAATCTGGCATGCAGTGTAGCGGATTGCTGATCGTGGTAACGATTTATCTCTGTGACAATTTTTTCAATTACCTCTTCAGTGAGAAATAATTGCAGGTATGCCAGAGGGTTGTCACACTCCACATCTACCTTCATCCCAGGTGATCCAGTGAAGGGAAATCTTGGGGGCGCTACCTGGTCCGTATCGGTGTCTATAGGGCACCAAGTGCGCACATCGCTGAGGTCGCTGAGGTCAGGTGCAGGATCATCGCCGCTGTCACTTGCCAGATCCGTGTCGGTGTCAGATGACAAATCTCCCCACGACTCGCTATCGCTCTCTTCTGCGAGCAACTCCGTGTCGCTGCCGCTGTCACTCATCTGCTCCAAAAGCGCCATTTTCGTAAAGCGCTTTTTTGATGCCATATTTTTATGGGCACAGATGACAGGCAAGGGGGCACTGTACAGGGCACTGTATGGTGATCAGAGATGATACAGTGTAATACTGTCACGTACCTGGTAGACAAGCCCAATGTGCAGGGAGCGGCTTCTCGTAGCCTCTGATTCACGAGGCCCTGGTAGAGGGAACAGGAGCTCGCGAGGGCAGAGGGCACAAGTGCCTGACTGGTAAGCTGAGTAGGGGCCTTGAGCAGAAGCTGTAGTCCACGGCAGGGTGCAGTAGTGGAACACTCGTGGATGAGCAGCAGAGCAGGTGAGGGCAGACCGGGTCAAACACTGGCAGGCTGGTTCAGGTACAAAAGCGGGATCCAAAACGGGAGTCAGAGTCCAGGCCGGGTCAGTTCGTTGGGCAGGCGGAAATCAGGGATAAGCAAAAGAGTCGTCAAGGCAAGCCGGGATCAGAAGGGCAGGCAGCAAACAGGATACACAGAGGGAAGCCGGATCAGGTAGGAAGTTCAGCAGCGGGGTATCAATCAGCAGGGGTCTCAGGAAACGCTGTAGACCAGACAGCACTGGGCAGCATGACAGGGGGGTTTAAATACCCGATTCTGGCGCCAAGCGCCGTCACCGTGCGTGCACGCTCCCGCGGGCGCGCGTGCGCGCGCACCTGTTGCGCTATCGCGCATGCGCATGCGCCGAACAGTTCCTCCAAAGGCAGGCATTCTTTTGATGCTGCTGTTGCCGGGCAGATTATGTAAATGCCTTTCCTGACATTGCCCCCCTCCAACGGGCAGCCTCCGGATGCCCAACTGGGCCATCCTAACTGGGTGGGATCTTTTGAAGGCCAGAATTAGTCTCTCTGCGTGGATGTTAGTCTCTGGTTCCCAGGAATTTTCTTCTGGGCCATAGCCCTTCCATTTTACCAAGTACTGGGTTTGGTTGCGCCTCCTCCTGCAGTCTAGGATGGATTCGACCTCAAACTCCTCCTCCCCATTGATTAGTACTGGTTCTGGGGGGCCTATACCCCGATCGGAGAATGGATCTGGAACTGCAGGTTTGAGTAGGGCCACATGGAACACCGGGTGTATCCGGAAGGATTCTGGCAGTTTCAACTCATAAGCCACATCGTTAATCCGTCTTAAAACAATTTCTTGGAAGGGCATGCTAATTTCAAGTTCACCGTGGACAGCCAGACTTGGTCTCCGGGCACTAGGTTAAGCTCCCCCCTCCTCCTCCTGTCGAATATCTCTTTGTTATATTTCTGGGTCCTTGCCATTGTTTCTTGTAGTAGTTTGTTGTTATCGTTAAAGAAGTTCAGAGTCTCTTGGGCGGCTGGAACTGCACATTCCGGTATAATATTGGATAGGAACAAGGGGTGGAAACCGTAGTTTGCGAAAAAGGGGGACTGTTTGGTAGCTGAGTGGACAGAGTTGTTGTACGCAAACTCGGCAAGAGGTAGTAAGGGTACCCAATCGTCCTGAGAAAAGCCTGAGAAACAGCGTAGATATTGTTCGAGTGTCTGATTGGTTCGTTCAGTCTGCCCATTGGTCTGCGGGTGATAAGCCGAAGAAAGGCACAGGTCAATTTTTAAGGATCCACAAAGTGCTCTCCAAAATCTGGACGTAAACTGCACTCCTCGATCGGATACGATGTTTGAAGGGATACCGTGCAGCCTTACTATTTCCTTGATGAACAGTTTTGCGGTTTCAGGAGCGGAAGGTGTGCCTCTCATAGGCAAAAAATGGGCCATTTTGGATAGTCTGTCTACTACCACAAAAATGGTAGTGCAGTCTTCGGATGGAGGTAACTCAACAATAAAATCCATGGAGATCATTCTCCAGGGTCTTTCTGGAATGGGTAGGGGTTTTAATAGTCCCCATGCTTTGGCCTTGCTGCCCTTGTTTCGAGTGCAAACGGCGCATGAATCCACGTAGTCTCTACAGTCCTTCAATAGGCGAGGCCACCAAAACATGCGCTGAAGAAGTTCAGATGTCTTGCGGATACCGAAATGGCCAGCCAGTTCATGGTCGTGGCAAGACTTAAGGACCTTGACTCGTGCTTGTTGAGGTACGAAAATCCTGTCCTGGAACCACAGCAGGTCATTTCTCCGCTGTAGGATAACGTCCGGTAGGTGTAATTCACTTGTGTAAGCTCGTTTGATCTGAGATAGTACGTCTTCTTGTAATAAAAGAAAGTTTCCAGGCGTCAGGATGGTGTCCGGGAGTGACGAGGTTTGAGGTTCACTGAACATCCGGGAAAGTGCATCAGGTTTTGTGTTCTTTGACCCGGGCCTGTAAGTAATGTGAAATGAGAACCTGGTAAAAAAAAGTGCCCACCTAGCCTGACGTGGTCTCAGTCTCTTGGCGGTTTTCAAGTACTCCAGGTTCTTGTGGTCTGTGTAGACCAAAATGGGGTGTGCTGCCCCCTCCAGCAAGTAGCGCCATTCCTCCAGTGCTGCCTTAATTGCGAGTAATTCTCTGTCCCCGACATCGTAGTTTCTTTCTGCTTCGGACAACTTACGAGAAAAGAAAGCTACAGGGTGTAACAGGGCCTTGGGACCCTGCCTCTGGGAGAGTACTGCTCCCACGGCAATCTCTGAGGCGTCTACTTCTAGGGTATAGGGCAGGGCTGGGTCGGGGTGTCTTAGGACAGCGGCTGAGATGAACTGACCCTTGAGGGTAGAGAAGGCAGCCTGGGCCTCAGGGGTCCAGTTGAAGCGTGTGCCTTGTTTTGTCAGGCTGGTGATGGGGGCGATGATGGTGGAAAAACCCCGGATAAATTTGCGATAGAAATTCGCGAACCCCACAAACCGCTGGATCCCTTTCTTGTCCGTAGGGGCTGGCCAATCCAGGATGGCGGAGACCTTTTGTGGGTCCATCTTGATGCCTTCCACGGAGATAATCAGCCCCAAGAATTGGATGCTTTGCTGCTCGAAGACACATTTTTCAGGTTTCGCATACAGACCGTGTTGACGGAGTCGGGTTAGTACCTTCCCAACATGTTCCCGATGGATGGACAGAGAGGGAGAGAAAATTAGGATGTCGTCTAGATAGACGATAACGAACAGGTCAAGATAGTCTCTGAAGGCCTCATTCACAAAGTGTTGAAATGTAGCTGGGGCGTTGCATAGACCGAAGGGCATCACACGGTATTCAAAATGCCCGAATCGGGTACGGAAGGCGGTCTTCCATTCATCCCCGCTTCGAATCCGGACTAGGTTGTAGGCCCCACGTAGGTCTAATTTGGTGAATATAGAAGCGGTTCCGAGTCTCTGGAAGAGTTCAGGCACCAGAGGAAGGGGGTAACGATTCTTGATCGTAATCTTGTTAAGCTCACGGTAGTCTACGCAAGGGCGTAGTGAGTGGTCCTTCTTCTCGACAAAGAATATCCCCGCTCCTGCCGGTGAGGTGGAAGGGCGGATGAACCCTTTTTTCAGATTATCATCAATGTAAGTTTTAAGAGTCCCCAGCTCCAATTCGCTCAGAGGGAAGATCCTCCCGAACGGTACCTCTGCCCCGGGGAGGAGTTCAATCGGGCAGTCATAGGGCCTGTGTGGGGGTAATATCTCTGCACTTTTCTTGCTGAATACATCCAGAAAGGTGTGGTATGCTTTGGGGACGGATTGGCGGGTCTCGGTATCAGCATCAAGACACAGTAGCGAAGAAGCCGTATCAGTGTTTTTCAATAGGCAATGCTGGCGGCAATAAGGAGAGCGGAAGCTGATCTTTCCAGTAATCCAGTCAATCTTGGGGTTGTGAGCCTTCAGCCATGGCATGCCCAGTATAATGGGAAACAAGGGGGACTCAATAATGTCCAGGCAAAGCCATTCCCGGTGGCTATTGGAGATGACTGCGTCCAGAGGGGCCGTCTCCTGGGTAACAGGCCCGGATTTGATGGCTGATCCGTCGGCCAGATGGATGGATAGACCCTTAGCTCTGGGTTGTAGGGGGATTCGGAACTTGCTGGCGAAAGATGCATCCATAAAGCCGCTACACGCTCCGGAATCAATTAGGGCGGTAGCTTGGATATTCCCTCCTGGAAGCTGTAGGGAAATTGAAACAGCCAGATGAGTTGCGTTATCAAATGAAACAGGTGAGCAGGTAGAACAAACAGAGGAAGACTTACGGGACTTGGCGGGACAGGACCTCACGTAGTGTCCCGGTTCGCCACAGTAAAGGCAGAGGTTGTTGTTCCGCCGGCGTTGACGCTCCTCGGGAGTAAGCGAGGGTCGAAGCAGACCAAGCTGCATGGGCTCTGGAACGTCGGTGGGCGTATGAGCGAACGCCGGAGGAGCGGAGTGAGGAAGGTTTGGGTTAAACACACGGGGAAGCATCCAGACAGGGCGAGAAGGGCCGTGGTGCGTTCTGCCCTTCGTTCCCTTAGCCGTCTGTCGATTTGGGTAGCCTGCAGAATCAGAGCGTCAAGCGTTGCGGGGATGCCCACCCGGGCCAGTTCATCCTTAAGAGGTTCCGAGAGGCCTAGGCGGAACTGGTGACGCAGGGCAGCGTCATTCCAGTTAGTATCCGCGCTCCAACGCCGGAATTCGGACACGTAATCTTCCACGGCCCTGCGGCCTTGTTGTAGGGAGCATAATGCGGCTTCTGCAGTGGCCGCCTGAAGGGGGTCCTCATAGAGGAGGTCCATTGCTTGAAGGAAGGAACTTAGCAGGTTCAGGCAGACGTCCTTGTGTTCCAAGAGACGATGGGCCCACGTCTGGGGTTCTCCTGAAAGTAGGGAAATGACAAAACCCACCTTGGTGGATTCAAGCGAGAATGTCCGGGGCTGTAACGCAAAGAACAGTTCGCAGGCGTTACGGAATGCCCTGTGTTTGCTGTGGTCCCCCGAGAATCTTTCCGGAGTGGGGACCCTAGGTTCTGGTGGCAGCATTACTACAGATGGCGCAGGAGAAGTTCCAGAGGCCGGGGTGGATAAGGTCCGGACTTGTTCCTCCAGACGGGTGTACCCCTCTTGCAAACTTCTGACGGCCGAGGTAAGTCCGTCCAGGTGGCGGCACAAGTCCTCCATTGGAGAGGCTCCCTGCGTGGGCTCGGACATGGCTGTCTGGTACTGTCACGTACCTGGTAGACGAGCCCAATGTGCGGGGAGCGGCTTCTCGTAGCCTCTGATTCACGAGGCCCTGGTAGAGGGAACAGGAGCTCGCGAGGGCAGAGGGCACAAGTGCCTGACTGGTAAGCTGAGTAGAGGCCTTGAGCAGAAGCTGTAGTCCACGGCAGGGTGCAGTAGTGGAACACTCGTGGATCAGCAGCAGAGCAGGTGAGGGCAGACCGGGTCAAACACTGGCAGGCTGGTTCAGGTACAAAAGCGGGATCCAAAACGGGAGTCAGAGTCCAGGCCGGGTCAGTTCGTTGGGCAGGCGGAAATCAGGTTAGAGGGATAAGCAAAAGAGTCGTCAAGGCAAGCCGGGATCAGAAGGGCAGGCAGCAAACAGGATACACAGAGGGAAGCCGGATCAGGTAGGAAGTTCAGCAGCGGGGTATCAATCAGCAGGGGTCTCAGGAAACGCTGTAGACCAGACAGCACTGGGCAGCATGACAGGGGGGTTTAAATACCCGATTCTGGCACCAAGCGCCGTCACCGTGCGTGCGTGCACGCTCCCGCGGGCGCGCGCGCACGCGCGCGCACGCGTTGCGCTATCGCGCACGCGCATGCGCCGAACAGTTCCTCCAAAGGCAGGCATTCTTTTGATGCTGCTGTTGCCGGGCAGATTATGTAAATGCCTTTCCTGACAAATACAGTGTAATCAGATACAATATAACTGCTTTTATTTCTGTGTTTGTGTTGTGTGAACTTTTTAACTTTTAAAATTTGCCGCCCAGTTCCGCTCCCATGCGACGCTGCGGCTCGCAGGGAACGAAACCAGGAAGCGCCGACACTCGCCGGAGGTTTCGCTGGCGATCACAGCAGAGGACATCATCGCTGGATCGCCAGGAGAAGGTAAGAAACCTCCGCCGCGGGCTCTGCAATGTTACCCCGAGCGTGTCTCGGGGTTACCGATCCTAGCTAAAAAAAACAACCCCGAGTCACGCTCGGGATTACCGCCAGGGAGGTTAATGTGTGTCCACACAACTCCGAGTACCACCGATCTCTACAGGCCTCAACCTTGAACAAAAGTTATTTGGGTAGGTACGGGTACTCCCACCCATACTCGCTGGCAACCTTCTGGTTGAAGAGTCTCTGTAAGCGGGACAGCGGTGGCATAGTGGCGCGGTCTCCTGCGCCAGGCAAGACAACAGCATCCGGGTGCCGAGGCACTTTAACTGCCTCCGGGCCAGTTGCAGGGGCCCGCAGTGACACCTGTCTCGTAGTAGCAGTAGTGGCGGAAGCAGGTGCTCCCGGCGGTGGAAGGGCAGGCAAGGGGACAGATCCCTCCTCAGGCTCGGAAGCCACCACCCGGGGTGTACTTTCCCCAGTAGACATGGGTGGGTCCCTAGGCTTACGGAACAAGGACAGTGGCATCTTATCCCATCCCTTCCTCTCAAATAGTTTGTCAATTGCGGCGTCATCATCCGTATCTGAGACGGACTCTAGGTCAAAGGTATCGTACTCCTCCGCAGGGAAGTAATTCCTGGTGAAGGACGATTCACCCCCTCTGGCCAACTTACTAACATGTGAATCCCCAGGGCTAGGGGCCATTAACAAAGTCTCTCCCCCTGGCTTACCTCGGCTTGAAGAAGGACTCGGACGTCCGGGACTTTTCCCTTCAGAGACATCCGTTCCGGGTAAGCGCTGGGGCGTTGCTCCACCACGGCCGCGGGAAGCTTATACAAGACCCATCTTCCTCTTGGGCGGTGGGAGAAAAGACTCTGTTGTAACCGAAACAGCATCCTCCGGTTTCTCACTCGCTGAAAACGATGTCCTCTGTGACTTCCTCCGAAGTCCCGTCAGTGCGCGCAGGGGTGGCTGTGCAAGCTTTGATTCCTCCTTCCAGAGTGGTGGCGCCCGTAAGGCAATTGAGGTGGAAGGCCCGAGGCCTCTCTGTAGGTTGCTCCACCTCGAACAGAAATTCCTTACAGCTTTTGCATCGCCCGAATGGCTTCAGATGAACCACCAGTCCCGAGCAGCCGGGACAAATCACACCGAGGGCCTCCACGTCCTTGCACACGTAGAGGGCAAATCTTCCCCGGGGCTTGAGCCGAATCCCCGTATCCGTAAGCGAAGCAGCGAATTAAGTCATTTTCTTGGTTGTAGAAGCTGGAACCCATGAGGCATGAGACAACATGCTGATCATCTGCTGCTCCATCGCGCACTGACCTTTTCACGCCAAAGTCCCCACGTGTAACTCCATACATGGTCAGACTCCTCCCATCTCCTGCATCGCTCGTGGGCTTTTCTGAATAGACACGCCCACGAACTACGCAGTCAGGGTTCTCCTCGTGGTGCAGTTCTAAACATGGCCGACCTCCACGGAACTTCACTGGGGAATAAAAGTTCAGCTTCTGGGGGTTTTTTTTTCACTCTGTGGCAGCAAACACATCTCGGACTCGAGCCTCTACGTGTAGCGCACCCAGGCCTAAGGTGCCTGAGCGTGGAACCGACCCCTCCGGAAGATGGCCGCCCCGTTTTATATCCTCTCCCGACAGGCACAGCAGGTTCCCCGCCCCGCCGTACTGCTACCAAGAGGGGACAAAAAAAGGCACAACCTTGTACTGCGGTTCAACCCGGGCCCATGGCAACAGCGCCACCTATAGGCCCCAGGGAACTACACACCAGTACTATCTCCCAGGGAAAGAAATGGTCCATGAAACCTAACAATTAGTGCATCTGTGCATCTGAGCCTAGTTACCACTCAGATGCTTCCCCTAAATGTAACCACTCGCTACATATATAATATATATATATATATATATATATATATATATATATATATATATATATATATATGTAGCGGGGTATTCCCCTTTAAGACAGAGAGACAAAAAGTTCCAGGGGAGAGGTGAGTCGGGAAGAAGTAAAGGGACATTACTGGAAGTGAAAGCAGAGGAGAGAGAGAGACTACATCACCCATAACCCCGTTCTTCACATGTTCCACCGCAGAGACTCATGGGAGGGGTGATAAAAGGAGGAGGCAAGGCCGGGCTCGGCCTCTTTGGGGGACACGAGACTTCACGGACGGATCCTCCTGTGCGGATGTGTCGGAGTGCAGGGCCTGAAGCCTGAGGCCTTGCTCTGCACCAAAGAGCCTTCCACCCTCCCCTCTTCAAGCCTGGGTGGCATCTGACTTTGTGAGCTACAGCCTTGTCGGATCGGGGGCCCGATTGTTCCAGAGATCGAGTGTGTGTGACACGGCCGGTGGAGGTTTCCCGGACTGGATCCGTAGTCCGGCGGGTGAGAGGGCGTAAGCCCAGCTAAGATACTGTTACTGTATATAGGCCTATAGACTGCCGTGGCCTACAAGTTATTTTCATACCCCTTGGATTACAAAGTTATACTCTGTTTAAAGTGCACCACCATTACAGACCTGCCGGTGAAGAAAGAAGGACTAAGCTAAATATTAAAACCAGGCCTGGTGGGGATTCTAGCGTGTTTGATTACTGCGCCATAGGGCACTTAGTTAACGGTCGCCCGTATGGCGCACCTGTAGCGTGTGTTACTATATAGTGTGTTAGAGTGGCAGGACGCTGCCCTTAGGAGTGATTGTCTAGAACTGTGATTATTGTTACCCCCTTTATTCATATTGAGAATTAATGAGTAAAACACTCTATCTATTACAATTCATTACTGTGTCCTTGCTTAGTTATTATATTGCATAGGATATATCATTGATTATTAGTCCTAGCTGTGCCAGAAGGGGGTAGAGCCTATTGCCGGGGGTTGGCGGAGCTGTATTCAGGGCCCAAATCTAATTCTGCGGCCTCCTTAGTTGGAGGTATCGCTACACGTGGGGGTTCTCGTCCGGGATCCTGATACAGCAGGTGAACGCCAGAAGTGCCGGCATGGACCCCATCAAAGTAGTCCAATGGTGCGAAGCAGAAGGGACACGCTCAGAAGCGAGCGTGGCCATTGAACTTCCAGGGAGTGACTGGAGAGAGAAACAAATTAAAGAGGTGGTACAAATATTGTCACCAGATAGAAAGGCTTACGTGGTCGCAATGAGACCAGACTCAAGGACCAACTGCACCTATGCACTGATAGAGTGGGGACAGGATGTCCCTGAAAACTTCCACGGTGCCAGTATAAAATTGTCCGAAAAGACTGAGTTCCACCTGACACATCCTAGTCAGAAGCAGTTAGAACCCTTGGACAGGAAAGCAGGGGCTGCTGTTAAATCGCAGGCAGAGCAACAGCTGATTGATCTGAAACGACAGTACCGTGACATACAAGAGAGGTTTCAGGAGACTTCCAGTATGATAGCTGAAGGCATTAAGGAGTTACGTGTCGCTCCTGAGGATCAGAAAGATGGTCAGATAAAGCCCAAACCTGGGAAGGTACCGAAGAAACGAGCTCAGGGTCGCCTGCAGGAAGTAACCATCCGGAAGGATTTCCGCATTGATGGCCAGATAGGAGAAAGAGGGCAGAAGGACAAACTGTCCTACACCAACCTCCTACACCAAATAGAGTTGGGGTTACAGAAAGGATATCAGGAATCTGAAATTAGAGAGGCTGTAATCCATGCCATCAACCCAGGTTCAAGTGTCAGGGGCATGTTAGAGAGGAAGGGTGGATTGACCCTGAACCAGCTAAAGAGGATACTGAAAAGCTACTATGAGGAGGAAGATGCTGCTGAGTTATTTCATCGACTGATAAATATGACCCAGGAGAGTGGAGAGACTCCTCAGAACTTCCTATTCCGGGCCATTGAGCTTAAGGACCGCCTGTTGTTTGCATCCAAGGATGAAGGAAATGGGGAGCATTTTGGAGTCGAGCTAGTCCAAAAGAAATTTCGGAGATCTGTGACTACGGGATTGAGGAGTGACTACATCAAGCTACAGCTGAAGCAGCATTTGGAAGATCCCTCAACTCCGGATGAGGTCCTCATTGAGAAAATGAATGAAGCAGATAAGATGGAGATTGAGAAGGACCAAAAACAGAGGAAACTTCAATCTCCTAGCACCACAAGTGCCAAAGTACAACAGATAGATGTCCCTTCAGACACTCGGGAGCTTAGTGTACTGACAGCAAGCACTGAACAGGGATCATGGTCTTCGCCTATTCACCATTTCCCCACAAGTCAGACTGGACTGGAGGAGCTGTTACAGACCCAGAAAGAAATACTAGAGATGATGACGATGTTGATGACTCGTCTGGTGAAACCCCAGACAGAAGAGGTCTCACCACTCATGGCACCAAAGACCCCTACCACTAACCGCTCTATGAAACCAATACAGAGAGCCTGCTTCAAATGTGGGGGAAAAGGACATCTCAGGCGAGTATGCCCAAGCCTGGTAGTTGAGGAAAAGTCCAAACAGCTGGCGGGAAACTTCAGCGGGCCCCGGTGAAGGAGCCGACCGGGTGCCCATCATTTTCAGTGAGTTCCAAACTGAATGAGAAGCTAAGGAAGAGAAAAGACAAAACTCCTCAGAGGAACTATAGTATCCCTCAGCAGGGGTACACCCCAAAGAGAGAGGGCCAGACCCCTCAGAAGAGGCACAGCATTCCCCAAAGGGAATGCACACCTAAGAAAAACTATAATATCCCTCAGCAGGTCTGTACGCCCATTAAAAGGAGGGAAATCGATGCATACCAGGCCCAAGAAAGACTAAAGTCAAAAGGGAGATGGACGAGAGAGAGTCCGAAGGGAAAGGACCAGAAGAAGGCGACTCCTGCCAGGCCATATCTGGAGAAACTGGTAGGCCCATCTCCTGTAGTGCCCATTCAAGTGGAGGGAGTCTACACCAGAGCCATCTTGGATACTGGGGCACAAGTGACCCTACTATACCGGGATTTCTAGGATAAGCACTTGAGTCATCTGCCCATCCAGAACATAGAGGAGCTGGAAATATGGGGAATTGGAACCCAGAGCTTCCCCTATGATGGCTATCTGCCCATCCGGATGACCTTTGACCCATCTGTGGCTGGGAAGGCCGAAGTGTTTGACACCCTGGCAGTTGTGTGCCCTCGGCCGCCAGGAGCCAACAAGAGCTCCCTTATAATAGGGACAAACACGGACCTGGTCCGAAGACTCCTGACCCCTTTAGTGGAAGAGAAGGGGCAAGCAGCCACCAAGATCCATCCCATGCTGAGGACGGCTTACCAAAGGCTGGTCCTAGAGCAGAAGACCCCGGTGGAGGGGATAGGGAAGGTGTGGAGACTTGGAAGAGGAGGGGTAGTGTTGCAGCCTGGCGAAGTAACCTGTCTCAGAGCCACTGTGAAGCTTACTTGGGAGCAGCCTGGACCCTTTGTCGTGCTGGAGTCCGACCCAAAAGGAGAGTCCTCAGGTCTGGAAGTGATACCAGAAGTGATTCCGCTGAAGGTTCTGAAGAAGGCCCATTGTAGAGTTCCAGTGAGTGTTAGAAACACTACCAGAGGCCCCATGGAAATCCCTGCCAGAATGCTGCTGGGCCAGGTGAGCCCTGCTGCCCCGGTTACCCTGTCAGAAGTAAAGGGGACGGGTGAAAGAGGAGATCTTTGGGAGAAGCTGTCCATGGAGAACTTGAATCTATCCAGGGTTTGGAAAGAGAGAGCCAAGGCCCAGTTGACTAGATGGGAGAAGATATTCTCCAGAGATGAGTTCGATGTGGGGTGTGCGAGGAGTGCCACCCATCGGATCCGCCTCCAGGAAGACAAGCCCTTCCAAGAGAGAGTCAGGCGGGTCCCCCTAGCAGATCTGGAGGATCTAAGGGAACAACTTGCAGAACTCAAGAGGACTGGTGTGATACGGGAGTCCAGGAGCCCCTATGCCTCTCCCATAGTGGTGGTCAGAAAGAAGAATGGGTCATTGAGGCTCTGTATAGACTACAGGACTCTCAACAGGAAAACCATCCCCGACCAATACACCACTCCGAGGATAGAGGATGCCCTACAGAGCTTGTCTGGAGCCAAATGGTTCAGCGTTATGGACCTCAAGAGCGGGTACTATCAGATCCCTATGCATCCAGAAGACAAGGAAAAGACAGCTTTCATAACCCCAGTGGGGTTCTTTGAATTCAATCGGATGCCCCAAGGTCTGTCTGGAGCCCCAGCTACTTTCCAACGTCTCATGGAGAAGACTGTAGGAGACATGAACCTTATTGAAGTCCTTGTATACCTGGACGATGTCATTGTCTTTGGGAGAACCTTGGAAGAACACGAAGAGAGGCTGGAAAAAGTGTTGAGAAGACTAAGTGAGGAAGGACTCAAGCTTTCGCCTGAGAAGTGTCGGTTCTACCAGTCTTCTGTGAACTATCTGGGGCACATAGTGTCTGAAGAGGGGGTGGCCACAGACCCTGAGAAATTGGAGGCAGTTACCTCCTGGCCACGACCCACCACAGTAACAGAACTCAGATCTTTCTTGGGGTTCTGCTCCTATTAAAGGAGGTTTGTGGAAGGATTCGCCCGAATTGCTAGACCATTGAATGAACTACTCAAGACCGAGGGGGAAGAGGACGACTCAGGGCCCAGGAAGCCGGGAGAGTCAGTCAGAGATCAGTGGAACCAGAAGTGTGAAGAGGCCTTCCAGGCATTAAAGGAGAGCCTAACCACTGCCCCGGTCTTGGCCTACGCAGACCCAACCAAACCCTATGAACTGCACGTGGATGCTAGTCATGACGGTCTGGGAGGAGTACTTTACCAAGAACATGAAGGGCAACTGCGGCCTGTTGCCTATGTGAGTAGGAGCCTGAACCCCTCGGAGAAGAACTACCCCACGCACAAGCTGGAGTTCCTGGCCCTAAAGTGGGCGGTAGTAGACAAGCTCAAAGACTACCTGTATGGAGCGGAGTTCACTGTGAAGACCGACAACAACCCCCTGACCTACCTGTTCACCACGGCCAAGCTGGACGCCACTGGACACAGGTGGCTGGCCGCACTGTCTGGATTCAACTTCAGCCTTATGTATAGACCAGGAGTGGGGAATCGAGACGCAGACGCTCTGTCCAGGAGATCTCATCTCCCCACCATTGAAATAGAAGATTGGACCCAAGTGGCACCGGACGGGGTGCGGGCCCTTTGTCAAGGAGCTGAATTCCAAGCTCGAGGAGGTTCCAGAGCAGAGGAAATAGGAGTTACCATAGTGGGAGTCCCCAAACACTACTGTGGAGTAGCTCAACTGGGAGAGGACAACCTGCCAAGACTGTCCAAGAAGGAGTTGAGGTGTGACCAATTGGAAGACCCCATGGGGAGATTGGTCCTGGAGGCCCTGGAGAATCAGGATCCCAACAGACTCATGTGTCAACCTTCAAAAGAAGCTCGCCTGCTGAGGAAGGAGTGGGATAGGTTGCAGCTACATCAGGGAGTGGTCTACCGAAGGGGCCCCTCTGATGACTCAGAAGATAAGTGGCAGCTGTTCCTCCCAGAGAAACATCAGGAGACTGTTCTGATTGCCCTGCATGACAATCATGGCCACCTAGGGGCTGAAAGGACCTTTCAACTTGTCAGAAGTCGGTTCTATTGGCCCTGCATGAGGGCAGAGGTAGAGGAGTACTGCCACTTATGTGCCCGATGCATCCAGAGGAAGACTTTGCCCCATCAAGCTGCCCCAATGGGCCATCTACAAAGTCAAGGCCCAATGGATCTGGTATGCATTGATTTTCTCTGCCTCGAACCCGACCTGAGTGGACTAGGAAATGTTCTGGTGATAACCGACCATTTCACCCGGTATGCCCAGGCTTTCCCGACCAAAGACCAGAAGGCCTCCACCGTAGCCAAGGTACTTATGGAGAAGTACTTTGTTCATTATGGGCTGCCACAGCGACTCCATTCAGATCAAGGGAGGGACTTCGAGAGTAAACTGATCCGGAAGCTACTGGATTCTTTGGGAATCAAAAAGACTCGAACTACACCTTACCATCCACAGGGAGATGCTCAGCCGGAAAGGTTCAACCGAACCTTGCTCAACATGTTGGGGACTCTGGAAAGTGAGAAAAAGCAACATTGGAGCAAACACATAGCAGCCATAGTACATGCTTACAACTGCACCATCAGTGATGCTAAAGGCTACTCCCCATATCGACTCATGTTTGGGAGAGAGGCGAGACTACCTGTGGACCTGGCCTTTGGCACCTCTCTGGACCATTCCTCAGTCACATCCCACAAAGGGTACGTGGACAGGCTCAGACAAAGCCTGAAAGTAGCTTATGAGCAAGCTCAAGCAGCTTCCGACCAAAGGGGGTCTAGAAATAAGAGAAACTTTGACTTGAAGGTCCGGGTGCAAGACCTACAGCCTGGGGATCGAGTGCTGTTACGCAACCTGGGGATCCCTGGGAAGCACAAACTTGCAGACAGATGGAGATCTGAACCTTATGTCATCTGTAGGAAGTTGCCGGGCCTACCTGTCTATAAGTTGAAACCAGAAGGAAAGGTAGGCCCACTGAAGATGTGGCATCGGAATCACCTGCTCCCACTTGCTGAGGCAGTTAGAATACCTCCTGCGGGAGACTCCCCTGAACGGGCCTCTATCCTGGATACTCCTAGGCCGAACACTCGGTCGCAGACCTCCCGGGCTGAAGAGGGAGAGGCCTCTCAACTTAGTGAAAATGAAGAAGGAGAACTTGATTGGCTGTGGCCTTCCCCAACTCCAGAAACTTCTAATATTGATCTTCCAGCCACTGAAGACACTCAAGATGGAACACTGAACCCAGAAGCCACAGAGTTCATCCCTTCTAGTCCTTCAGCAGAATACTGGGAAGATGCCCAGGATGGTTGTTCAGAGGAAGAGGAGCCTGAGGCGCCAGAGCCAGAAATCCCAAGAGAGCAAAGGGCTCGAAGAGTCATCCGGCCTCCTAAGAAGCTGACCTACCCACAAATGGGGAACAGTTCGGAAGACTCTGTAGTTACTGCTAGAAGGAATGCTGAGAATCCGGATCCTTCCACTGTCCATTTAGTGGAGGGCAACCCCAGCTCACTCTCTGGCACAGTTAGACAGGTCGCCCCCACTGAAGCGACCTGTAGACAGGACAGCTCCCCATCCTATGATGATTGGTGGGAGGCTCCTCTGTCAATCCTTTGTAACCGCATTGAATCTAAAATGTTTTGTAGATCTAAAAAAAATGTCTTTGGGGACCAAAGATTCAAAGTGGGGGGAGTGTGTAGCGGGGTATTCCCCTTTAAGACAGAGAGACAAAAAGTTCCAGGGCAGAGGTGAGTCGGGAGGAAGTAAAGGGACATTACTGGAAGTGAAAGCAGAGGAGAGAGAGAGACTACATCACCCATAACCCCGTTCTTCACATGTTCCACCGCAGAGACTCATGGGAGGGGTGATAAAAGGAGGAGGCAAGGCCGGGCTCGGCCTCTTTGGGGGACACGAGACTTCACGGACGGATCCTCCTGTGCGGATGTGTCGGAGTGCAGGGCCTGAAACCTGAGGCCTTGCTCTGCACCAAAGAGCCTTCCACCCTCCCCTCTTCAAGCCTGGGTGGCATCTGACTTTGTGAGCTACAGCCTTGTCGGATCGGGGGCCCGATTGTTCCAGAGATCGAGTGTGTGTGACACGGCCGGTGGAGGTTTCCCGGACTGGATCCGTAGTCCGGCGGGTGAGAGGGCGTAAGCCCAGCTAAGATACTGTTACTGTATATAGGCCTATAGACTGCCGTGGCCTACAAGTTATTTTCATACCCCTTGGATTACAAAGTTATACTCTGTTTAAAGTGCACCACCATTACAGACCTGCCGGTGAAGAAAGAAGGACTAAGCTAAATATTAAAACCAGGCCTGGTGGGGATTCTAGCGTGTTTGATTACTGCGCCATAGGGCACTTAGTTAACGGTCGCCCGTATGGCGCACCTGTAGCGTGTGTTACTATATAGTGTGTTAGAGTGGCAGGACGCTGCCCTTAGGAGTGATTGTCTAGAACTGTGATTATTGTTACCCCCTTTATTCATATTGAGAATTAATGAGTAAAACACTCTATCTATTACAATTCATTACTGTGTCCTTGCTTAGTTATTATATTGCATAGGATATATCATTGATTATTAGTCCTAGCTGTGCCAGAAGGGGGTAGAGCCTATTGCCGGGGGTTGGCGGAGCTGTATTCAGGGCCCAAATCTAATTCTGCGGCCTCCTTAGTTGGAGGTATCGCTACATATATATATATATATATATATGTGTAGCGGGTGGTTACATTTAGGGGGAAGCATCTGAGTGGTAACTAGGCTCAGATGCACTAATTGTTAGGTTTCATGGACCATTTCTATCCCTGGGAGATGGTACTGGTGTGTAGTTCCCTGGGGCCTACAGGTGGCGCTGTTGCCATGGGCCCGGGTTGAACCGCAGTGCAAGGTTGTGCCTTTTTTTGTCCCCTCTTGGCAGCAGTACGGCAGGCGGGGAACCTGCTGTGCCTGTCGGGTGTGCCTCATTCTTTCCTGCGGAGGAGCCAAGCAGAAGAAAAGCAGGTAAAGTCTGGGGTTGGTGCACTACATATATATATATATATATATATATATATATATATACTAGAGGTGCACATCTTCACTGGCCTCACGATTCGATTCGATTATGATTATCAGGTCAACGATTAGATTAGATTCGATTCCGCAATGCATCACGATGAATCACGATTACAGCGCAAGTGCGCATGGTTTTCATCAAAAAAATTCAAGCAGTCAGGAGAACTCCATTTTTTTTATTCTATCTGTTCTTTTAGAAAAAAGACAACACTCCCTGCATGTAGCAAAGTCTAAACAAAGCAGACAACAACTTGTATATAGTACAGGAGATGGTCAGAGGCTGCAGACATAGTACAGAAGATGGTCAGAGGCTGCAGACATAGTACAGGAGATGGTCAGAGAGTGCAGACCTAGTACAGGAGATGGTCAGAGAGTGCAGACCTAGTACAGGAGATGATCAGAGACTGCGGAAATGCTACAGGAGATGATCAGCGACTGTGGACATGCTACAGGAGATGGCCAGAGACTGCGGACATGCTACAGGAGATGGCCAGTGTAACGGCACCCCAAATACGAAAGGGGGTAACGCCGTTTAGCTCCCTTCCCTCTCCTGGACACAAATTCCCTGTCGATCCTCCACAGCCAGACGACCCCTTCCCATAGGAATTAATCCTTCTGGAAGAACGAGACGCACTCTGTATCTTCCTAGGATCGAATGACTTTATTGAGAAAAACATTGTAACTTTTATACCCATCCAATACTGCATTAACCTAAAATGAACAATGGTCCAGCTCCACCGACAACATAACAGACCCAATACACACAAGTATGCAGGTGATTCATCAACATCTCTTCAATTATCCCGTCTGCTGCTAGTTCCACAACCTATAATTATAGGCTTAATTCCCCCAAACCACAATGGACAATAGAATGTAAATCACCACAAACAATGAACAGGTCTTTTAGAAGCTGGGATTAGCATTACACTAGGCAGACAGGTGATTGAGGCTGAACACCTCAGTATCTCTCAATTAACCTGTTGAGTTCAGAAACAGTAAATAGTCCTTTTACAGATATCCTTGGGGATATGGTGGATAAATATTACAGACCCATTTTAGGTAGTGTCCAAGATATATTTCTTAATGTCCATTATTTCCTGGCTCACCCTGTGTCCAAAGTGACCCTCCTGTCACACATCTGCCCTTTCGGCAGGAGACTAACACAGGAGGTGACCCCAGACGGGTTGACTCCGAAGTTAGTCCATAGGTCCATTCTTCTAATGCCGGTATTCACACAGTACCCCAAATAAATTGCTCCAAACAGAGCATTACTTAGCCAGCCAACCTCTGCCTCTCTCAGAGAACATACCCGCCGCTGGGGAGAAGACAGGGTGACTGGGCTCAGTCCGTCATGCTGTTGGGGATCTGAGCCGACTGCCCAGAATCCCTGAGGTATACAAGTGGAGACTGAAGTCCCATCCCCTTGTGGTAGGTGAAAATCCCCCAGTGCTTGCAAAGCAAGGCTGACATCCTCCTGTCCCAGTGTCACACCATTTTCTGGGGTTGTGTCAGTGAGGACCGAAGTCCCATCCAGTACCACCGGAACTCCCTCTTCTGTTAGTTGAGAGCAGAGGCCCGTGGCACTCTGCTCTGTTGCCAGCTCTTCCGCTGGGTTGCTGTGAGTGGAGACCGTAGTCCCATCCACCAATATCCGCTCAAGTGGCAGTTGTGTGCAGCGGCCAGTAGCATTCTGCCCTGCTGCCAGTGATTCAGCTGGGGGTAAAAGCTTTACCACCTCAGCTTGTTGCTGGAGAGATGGGCCAACTGCCTTGGCTCCCTGAAACTCCACAGTTGTTTCCGGTGCTGGGCAGAAGTTGCTAGCACTCTGCCCTGTTGCCAGCACTTCTGCTGGGGCCTCCACACCATCTGCTCTGGCTAACTGTTGGGGAGGGAAAAGGGCTGCTTCTCCTCCCTGCATCTCTGAAATCCCCTGGGAAAGAGGAACCATCACCTTCTCACCTCGGGCCTCCAAAACTGCCACGGGTGTAGAGCAGGGGTCTGTAGTACTTTGTCCTGCTGCCAGTACTTGAGCAGGTGATGCATAATCCATAACATCCTCTGAACAGTCCCTTAAGTCCATACCTTCTGTAATCTGTGGCTGGGGAGATGAGCCAACTGCCCTAGCTCCCTGGAACTCCATATCATCCACTTCGGCTTTAGGGATGACAATCTTCAGATTTTCCACTGCCGATTCTTCAGCCAGGATTTCATAGTTGTCAACTGGTATTTCCTGATAGTCCCAGGCAAAGGGAGCCCCACCCTGCTGCTGAGCAGAGTCTAGCAGCTGTTTGCAGGCAATCTCCAGCTCCCATTCCTGAACGGCCAGAAACTCCAAATCTTCCTGTGCCCAGTGCCCTTCCGAGACATTCAGTCTTTGCTCTCTGTGCTCCATTATTTCCTCCAAACGCCACTCCCGATCACTCCCAAAGTCAGGGTCCTCGGACAGCCTCCAATACAACAATCCCAGGCCATTATAGTCAAAGCCTTCCGTGGGGCTGTCATCCGCTGACCACTGACACTCTTGGGCTACATACCACCGGAGGGCTCTGTATCTCTCGTCCAACCGCATCTCTGCCCGGATCAGCCTGCTTAACTCCGCTGTCCACTCCTGCTTCGGTTGTTCCCCCAATAACAGCATTCGTACTTCATACTGCGACCAGTACCTTACATGGATGGAGGGGAGAACTTTTCCCTGGTGTTGCTGCTCAAGAGCTAGCACTTTCTTCCAGAGTTCGCAGCGGATTGAATCAGACCATCCCAGCAGGACCTCCTCTGATACTGGTCCTCCATGCTGTATCTGCATCTCTCGCAACCTCCTTCTGAATTCCTTTTCCATGTCGGCTGGTATCTGTATCTCTCCTCTCCTTTCAGTTGGTGCTGCTTTTTTTAGGTGTTGTCTCTGATTGCCGTATTTCCGCCATTCTCTGCTCATGTTGCCGCTCATCCTGCCGCTCGATGTCTCTAACGGCTTCCTGTATGGCGGTCTCTGATGGGTTAGCACCATATAATGCCAAGCGCTCTCAAACTCGTTGCTGAAACAAATCTTCAACTGACCGGGGTCCTGCATCACCATCCCTCTGGTCCATCTCGGCTCTCAAGTAAGTCTTTCAGCGTGGCTTTCCTGCAGGCTGCATAGCTGGTCATTCATTGTGGTGGCTTGGAGTGTCCCAGGAACTGGAGGGAAAATCCCGCTGCTGCCAACCAATGTAACGACACCCCCAATACGGAAGGGGGTAACGCCGTTTAGATAACTTCCCTCTCCTGGACACAAATTCCCTGTCGATCCTCCACAGCCAGACGACCCCTTCCCATAGGAATTAATCCTTCTGGAAGAACGAGACGCACTCTGTATCTTCCTAGGATCGAATGACTTTTTTGAAAAAAAACATTGTAACTTTTATACCCATCCAATACTGCATTAACCTAAAATGAACAATGGTCCAGCTCCACCCACAACATAACAGAACCAATACACACAAGTATGCAGGTGATTCATCAACATCTCTTCAATTATCCCGTCTGCTGCTAGTTCCACAACCTATAATTATAGGCTTAATTTCCCCAAACCACAATGGACAATAGAATGTAAATCACCACAAATAATGAACAGGTCTTTTAGAAGCTGGGATTAGCATTACACTAGGCAGACAGGTGATTGAGGCTGAACACCTCAGTATCTCTCAATTAACCTGTTGAGTTCAGAAACAGTAAATAGTCCTTTACAGATATCCTTGGGGATATGGTGGATAAATATTACAGACCCATTTTAGGTAGTCCAAGATATATTTCTTAATGTCCATTATTTCCTGGCTCACCCTGTGTCCAAAGTGACCCTCCTGTCACAGCCAGAGACTGCGGATATGCTACAGGAGATGGTCAGAGAGACTGCGGACATGCTACAGGAGATGGTCAGAGAGAGTGCGGACATGCTACAGGAGATGGTCAGAGAAACTGCAGACATGCTACAGGAGATGGTCAGAGAGACTGCGGACATGCTACAGGAGATGGTCAGAGTGACTGCGGACATGTTACAGGAGATGATCAGAGAGACTGCGGATATTCTACAGGAGATGGTCAGAGAGACTGCGGACATACTACAGGAGATGGTCAGAGAGACTGCGGACAATCGGACATGCTACAGGAGATGGTCAGAGTGACTGCGGACATGCTACAGGAGATGGTCAGAGAGACTGCGGACATGCTACAGGAGATTGTCAATGACTGCGGACATGCTACAGGAGATGGTCGGTGACTGCAGAAATGATACAGAAGATGTTCAGACTGCGGACATGATACAGAAGATCAGCAGGTAAGTATAATATCTTTTTTACTTTAAAGAAAATATAATACCCGTTGTGCCGAGAATGGTTCCCCGCTGGATTCTGTTCCCCCTAGCTCTCGGCTCCTATCGGAACTCCGCCCCCCCAGCCCTGTACATTGCCGTTCCCTCCTACTGTTCCTCACGAATGCAAATGCTCCTAATACCGCCCCGCCTCTCCAGCCCTCTGCTCATTAGCATTCCTGAAAAAACAGTAGGCGGAGCGGCAAAGCAAAGGGCTGGAGAGGCGGGGCGATATTAGGAGCATTTGCGTTCGTGAGGAACAGTAGGAGGGAACGGCAATGTACAGGGCTGGGGGGGCGGAGTTCTGATAGGAACCGAGAGCTAGGGGGAACAGAATCCGGCGGGGGAACAGTGTGTATATGCCGTGCTCATGTGACTGCCCTCTCTCCTCTCTGCTTTCACGTCTCTCCTGACGCCAGGAGAGACGTGAGACGTGAAAGCAGAGAGGAAAGAGGCGGGCTGGGCAGTCACATGAGCGCGTCATATACAAACACTAACAAATAAGGTAACAGCTCTCCCGGGAGGGGAGGGGCGGGGCTAGACATCGATTATTAGGGTCGCATGCATCGGTGTAGAGCTTGTATAACAGTATAAATTTGCTGTCCCCTCAAAATAACTCAACACACAGCCATTAATGTCTAAACCGCTGGCAACAAAAGTGAGTACACCCCTAAGTGAAAATGTCCATATTGGGCCCATTTAGCCATTTCCCCTTACCGGTGTCATGTGTGTCATGTGTCATGTACTACCGGTACATCGAGCCACACCAGAAAGGCAGAGGGAGATTAGGGAAGTAAACAAGTAGCTGAAGAGCTGGTGTAGTAAGAAGAGGTTTGGGTTCCTGGAGGACTGGGACGACTTCTCAGTCGATAACCAGTACTATAGAAGGGACGGACTGCACCTAAATGAGGAGGGTGCAGATCAGCTGGGAATGAAGATGGCCAAAAAGTTAGAGGGCTTTTTAAACTAGGCGACGGGGGGGAGGGTCCAGAGATAGAGATAGTCAGCGTTTAACATATTCCAGAGGGTAGTATTAGAAGCATTAGTGGTGGGGGCGCATGCGCGGCGCGATGCTGGACGGACGCTGCTGAGCAGAGCTCCGTCTGACCAGGTCTGCTAGGCAGGATCTCCGGGGCTATTCCAGCACACAATTCAGCCCAGAGTCACTCAGCACCCCTGTGAGACACCCAGGTACATGCCATCAGGCAAAAAAGGACGGAGAACCCGCTCACAACACTCGCTCACCAACTTTCTTTTGGAGACTGAGCGCTCCTGCACAACAAGAAAGATGACCCAAAATGGCGCCGGCTCACACGCGGCCCCCAGCAGCTCCATTCAGGCTCAGACAGCAAATCCTCCAAACAGTGAGTACAATCCTCCCCTGACAAAAGCTGACCTAGATGCCAGCCTTACAGCCATTTATGAAAAGCTGGTGGGGAAGCTGGAGTCTGAAATACATAAATCCACCAGTGCTCTATCACAGGAGATAGCCAGCATAGGAGGAAGAACTGACATTTTAGAGGCTAAGCATGACGAGCTTTCCTTGGCTCACAATGACCTGAGAAAGGATTTTGAATCACTTGCAGACAGCTTTTCCTTTATGCAAGCTCACGTAGAAGATTTAGACAACAGGAACAGGAGACACAATGTAAGGCTGCGTGGTGTCCCTGAAACGATCACTGATCTTAACCAGACCATCACTAAATTGTTTCATAACCTTGTCCCAGACAAGCCCCTGTCTGCCTTTGCATGCGACAGAGTACATAGAGCTCTGAGGCCCAAACCAACTCCTGATAAACCCCCTCGTGACATAATCATCTGTATGAAAGACTTTGTCACTAAGGAAGACATAATGAGAGCGGCTAGAAACACTCAGAATATAGACCTAGATGGAATCAGGATCCAGATCTACCCGGACATATCTCCTGCAACTCTGGATAGACGCCGCAGGATGAAGGAGGTTACCAGTATCTTACAATCTGCCGGTATTAAGTACAGATGGGGATTCCCCTTCAAGTTGTCTATTATGTACAATGGCACCACGTATTCTGTCTATAATGTTATAGAAGGGAAGGATCTGCTGGTCAAGCTGGGCCTCTTGGATCAGGCCCCTCAACGCCGATTCCCTACCACACCTAGATCATCACCCATTTGGTCCACCCCTAGGCGCTCACAAAGGGATCAGAGAAACCAAAGGGACCAAAGAAGATGGAACCCTCCCTCCCCAGATCATCATGCATGATCCTGCAAGTTCTATTCTCATAAACTGACCACACTATTCTTTTGAGATTTTGAGTCATTGCTCGCTGAATCTTATTTCCACTCCGTTTTTTTTTTGTTTTTTTTTATCACTACAAATGCATGCTCTCATGACATGAGGTGCAGTCCTAGGTCACTATCTTTTTGTTCCCCCACCTTTCGAACCTCTACCTCTGGATCCACATTAACGAGCACTACTATATATATATTCAGCTGTATCTCCCCCATAGAGAATAGGGGGTCACCCAAATCTCACTATGCCCCTGGTAGAGACGTGCCTAAGTATTGGTACCCCTTACTCTCAACAAATTGTTATTGAACAGGTCAACTACAAATCTCTCCCACGGCTGAAACAACACCCACTGGATTTATCCTGAAGATTTCATAATTGGCTCGGAAATTTCTGAGTAGCAAGTTCCAACCCTTCTCAGACTACTAAATTGATCAATATTCTATAAACTGACCACACTAAACCTTCACAATTTTACCCCCCTTTTTTTTTTTTTTGCAATGTTCACACAGCAATTCTCCTTCCCCAACATACCACCTGCCCTAACTGGAGCTCATCCAAATATAACCAAAGACTTCCTGGGTTGTTGTACTGTTAAAAAAAAAAAAAAAAAAAAAAAAAAAAAAAAAATGTTGTCATGTTTGTATCCTTGGCAGGACGAACACTCCCAGTTGAACCTGATCTTGCTATATGATCTCCACTCAATAACAAACCCTCTGGTCTCACGTGAGACCTTTCTCCTACTCCTTTTTTTTTTTTTGTTATTCGGTTAATTTTTTACCGCTGCCCCTCAATTTTTCATGTTTTGTACCTTTTGTGATAACTACCATTTCTCACCATGTACCCTACACTGTGATTTTTCAATGTTTTAAATTGCCTGGCGAGTCCGCCGTCGCTGGATTGTTCCCCGCTCTGCCTCCGTGGTTTGCTCCCTCATCTCATTGAGGTGGGGGGGCGCACCTCGTTGGTAGAATTAGGACAGATTTGTCCTCTACATATGGTTTTTGGGCCAGGTGGCTCCTTGTCTCCTGGCCCCCAGTTTTTTCTCGTTTATTTTTCATTTACTTTTGCCCTTTTGGCCTCTAGAATGTTCAGAAATGTTAATGGAAGACCACAATTGACCTTTCTCTATAATTGCAATAAGTTGATCATATTTTTAGTTGCTATAAGATATATGACGAAACTTCTATATTCACACTCTATCAAAATACATGTCTGGCATTATACAACTTTTCTACATAATTTCCCCCTCCCTGTTATACTTGAACTTCTTGGGAGTGCTCATTATTTGACGGAGCTTGTGATATCTTATAGCTTTAACTATAACTTTCCTAACAAAACTCTCTCTCTTTTACAACTATGGGTATTAGAATAATCTCCCACAACGTCCAGGGGTTTAATTCTCCCAATAAACGCAAAAAAGCATTCAAACATTACAAAAGATTGGGAGCTGACATCATTTTAATACTAGAGACCCATTTTGCCCAAGCCAACCACCCACAATATTTCGATAAAACATTTAGTCAACATTATTATACTACCTTTTCAAACAAAACCAGGGGGGTCGCCATCTTTATCAAAAACTCAATTATTTTTGAAGTCCAAAATATCTACAAAGATAAAGATAGCCGCTTCATTATTCTGAAAGGCACAATTAACAGGCGCTCAATTACATTAGTGTCAGTTTACGCCCCTAACGAGTCACACTCATCCTTTTTCAAAAATTTCTTCTCCATATTAGACCAACACACTTCGCCCCACATGATTGTAGGAGGCGATTTCAACTTAGCCGCCCACCCCTCTTTAGACAGAAGTAACACAACCCCATCCTCTAAAGCCTTCTCCAAAACTATAAATCACTCTCTGAATAATCTTCAATTAATTGACACATGGAGATCACACCATATAGGGATTAAGGCATTCACACATTACTCTCATCCTCACGATTGTTACGCCCGCCTTGACTACATTTTTAGCACCCCTATTCTCTTAGCAAACTCCTCTTCAGCCCAGATCCACCCTTGCCCTTGGTCAGACCATAATATGACCGCATTTGAGACCTCCCACATAGGAATGGCCCCAACTACCTTTAAATGGCGCATTAACGACTCTCTACTCACAGACCCCGCCACCTTTCAATTAATAAATTCCCATATTGAAAATTACTTCAAAGAAAATATAACAAATGAGACACCCCCCACATCCATATGGGCTGCCCACAAAGCTGTTCTCAGGGGCCATCTTATAAACATTGCTGTGGCTAGAAATAAAGCTAAAATTGCAGACATTAAATGTCTCACTAAAGAATTAAATGACTTATATAACAAGATGAGTCACTCAGTCTCCCCAGAGCTAACTAATCTAATCCAAATCAAGCGTCAAGCATTGAATACATTATTATCCGATGACACTGAAAAATCTCTACGCTTTTCAAAAGCCAGATTCTTGCTATTCAGCAATTCTTCCTCAGCAATGTTTGCTAAAAAACTCAAGCAAGACTCTAATCCTACACATGTCTACAAGTTGCGTAATTCGAATGGTAATTTCGTAACTCACCCCCAGGATGTGCTCCAAATATTCACAAACTTTTATAAAGACCTACTTTCAGGCCCGCAAACAATTCCCAACCCCTCCTCTCTAAGGTGGCTAGACAACCTCCCACTCCCTAAACTTAGCGATCATCAGACCTCCTCCCTTAATATACCCTGCACAGATGAGGAAATTTTGAACATAATCAAATCACTTAAGACATCCACAGCCCCAGGTCCAGACGGTTTTTCATCTTCATACTATAAAAAATTTGCCACTCTTCTGGTACCTAATCTCACTAGACTATTCAATCATATTCTAAATGGAGGCCAATTCCCTGACGAGATGTTGATGGCTAACCTCTCCCTAATCCCAAAACCACATAAAGATCACTCCCTTCCTCAAAACTTTCGCCCCATATCTGTCCTCAATAATGATATTAAGCTTTTTGGTAAATTACTAGCCAACAGACTAGCTTCTGTTGTCACTTCCTTAGTACACACTGACCAGTCGGGCTTTATCCCAGGACGTCAAATTACGGATAACATCAGACTAGTATCCAACGTTATACAAGACGCTAATCTTCACTCCCGCCCAATCTGTCTTTTAAGCCTTGATATACACAAGGCTTTCGACAGCGTCAGCTGGTCATACATCAATCACCTCCTTCCTAAACTTGGCCTCTCAGAAAAATTCATACACGGCTTTAATGCCCTTTATCACTCCCCAAAGACTAGAATTAGAATTCCAGGTAGCAACTCCGAATTTTTCCCCATAAATAGAGGTACTAGACAGGGCTGTCCACTTTCCCCCCTCCTGTTCGCCCTGGCAATGGAGCCCCTTGCCATAGCTATCAGACAAAATATTAACATTAAAGGATATCAGAAAAACGTTACTCAATTTAAAATTAGCCTATATGCTGACGACGCTCTATTATTTCTGACCGATCCAATTACCTCCATTCCCAACTTATTAGATGAACTCAACTCCTTCCATGCAATCTCTGGCCTATCTATAAACACCAACAAAAGCTCTGCTCTACCTATTAACTACCCCCCAAACATGCTAAGCACACTCCAAAATAATTTTAACTTCATCTGGCCATCCAACTCAATCAAATACTTGGGAGTCTATATTACCCCCACCCACACATCTCTTTATAAAGCCAATTACATTCCTCTCTTCTCCCACATAAATTCACTACTTAAATCATGGTCCAATCATCATATCTCCTTCTTAGGCAGAATCTGTGCGTTCAAAATGTCGATCCTCCCCAAGCTTCTTTACTATTTCAGAGCGCTCCCCATTAATGTCCCCAAATCCAGAATAACATCCCTTCAAAGGGAAATTAATAAATTTATCTGGAACAATAAAAAACCCAGGTGTAGTTATGCGCTTATGCATAACCCACAAAACAAAGGCGGCATGGGCCTCCCAAATCTCTGGCACTATTATTTAGCAGCCAGACTCTCACATATGGCCCAATGGCATTCCCCCACTACACACATTCCATGGTTAATCTTCGAATCTTCTTCCATCTCCCCTTTATCATTAAAAGGCATTTTATGGTCCCCTATAACTCAATACCGTTCTCTTCTTAAGGAAAACATGATTATCGCCCACTCTTTGCAACTATGGAATAAAGTCAAAGACTATTACGCCTTGTCCTCAAATACCCCCCCTTTGGCCAACTTCCTGGGAGATCCCAGATTTACCCCCGCGTTCCCAAACTACAATCTCTTTCACCACTGGATTCAACTTAAATTAACCACTCTTAGATCACTAGTGTCCAACCTAAAATTCCCAACCTTCGCATCCCTACAATCTAGTCACAAATTCCCTGACTCTGAACTCCCCCAATATCTCCAAATCCAAAACTTTTTTGCCACTCACTATTCCCTTTCCATCGACACCCCATGCACCACTTTTGAGCGCATCTGCACTTCCTCTTACAGAGATAAGGGTGTCATCTCACAAATGTACAATTCCTTAAACGATCTACACCAGCCCGAGAAAACAGGCCCTATGTTACGTTGGGAAGCTGACTTGAGCTGCTCCCTCCCCATACAAACCTGGTTAAAGATGATAGACAACCTCCGCAAAAGCAATCGCGCTGCAGCCTTTAGGGAATCCCCCCTTAAACTCTTTATCAGATGGTATATGACCCCTGCCAAGATCCATTCATTTTATCCCTCAGTCTCCAATACCTGCTTTAGAGGCTGCCCTGATGAAGGGAACTATCTCCACATCTTCTGGAGCTGTAAACTCCTTGAACCTATATGGCAAGCAGTAGTAAACACTTTAGAACCCACACTCAAAAAAAAAATCCACCTCTCACCACAAATCTGCATTCTTTATGCTGAGGTTTCGGATATCCCCTTACCTTGTACTAGACTACTTCATTCACTGATAAGCTCCGTTCAATGGATGATCGCCCTAAACTGGAAAACACACAACCTTCCTTGGTCCCAGGTCTTAGCCAGAATGGAGGCTCTTAGATTATCTGAAAGGATCCACCATACTCTCTTAGATAGCATACACACATACAATGGAAAATGGATGTATTGGTCTCCAACTTAACAGAACATACCGCTATAACATACTATTGAGCGTACTACTATGGGTCCTTTTTTTTTTTTTTTTTCTTTCTCCCACACCACCCCACCTTCACACCCAAATGTTATCTTGTCCTTATGGTTGATACTGATTGCATATGGATATAACCTTTGTTGCCATTCTCATGTACAATCTTTTGTAAACCCAAGCACTACCGTACTTTGTATATCACTTTATACTGAAGTTTGTCATTTTACTGTCTTCCAAATAAAACTTTTGTAAACAAAAAAAGAAGCATTAGTGGTAGGGTAACCAAAGCACATAAACCCAAGGCAAGTATAGTAGCAAGTCCTAGTTGCAATCTCAGAACACCCAAGAGGATAGTATGTGACCGGTCAAAATATATTAATGCATTAAAGTGTTTGTTCACCAATGCCAGAAGTCTGCCAAGCAAAATAGGTGAGCTCTGGTGCATCAGGAGAGCTATGATGTAATCGGTATTGCTGAAACCTGGCTTCATTCCTCACATGACTGGGCTATTAATATTCCTGGTTATGCACTTTTTCGGAAAGACAGGGTAAAAAGGAAAGGTGGAGGGGTCTGTCTCTATGTGAGTGGTGATCTCAAAGCGATTGTGAAAGAGGACCTGGTGGATGGAGAGTGTGATGTGTCTGAAGCATTATGGGTGGAACTGCATACAGATGTGCGTAGTTTAAAGTTAAAGGGACACTAAAGCTTCCCTTTTTTTTTGCATAAAAAAAACAAACATGTTATACTTACCTCCACTGTGCAGCTCGTTTTGCACACAGTGGCCCCGATCCTGGTCTTCTGGGGGTCCCTCGGCGGCTGTCTCGGCTCCTCCCCGCAAGGACTCCACACCTTCATACGAGCGAGCTCGCATGGTGTGGAAATATTGCGGGCGCGCTCCCGTGATACAGCGGCTGCCATAGCCGCCGACTGTATCACTCGGCCCCGCCCCCCGGCGCCGCGTCATTGGATGTGATTGACAGCAGCTCCAGCCAATGGCTGCGCTGCTTTCAATCCATCCAGTGTAGCCAATCGGCGGCCAGGCTGAGAACCGAGGAGGATGACGGGGATGAGCGCGGGACTTTCGAGGGGCCAGGTAAGTAAAACGGGGGCTCGGGGGGGGGCGGTACTGCATAGGATGCATTAAGGTGAAAAAACATGTACCTTTACAACCCCTTTAACCACTTAACGACCACCCACTGTAAATATACGTCAGCAGAATGGCACCGACAGGCAGAATCACGTATATGTACGTGATTGCCTTTGTATAGTTGGGGGGTCCGATCGGATCCCCCTTCTTTACAGTGAGCGGTCGTTTTACCTTCGGGAGCGATCCGACATGAGGGGACGGCTGTTCGATTCCGGCCACCCCCTCTCGATCGCTCCCGGTGAATGAGAGAGCTTCCCCTGCCTGCCAGGAAGGAGGAAGTGATGTCATCTCTCCTGGGGCGCTCACATATACCGAGCGCCGTACAGGAGAAGATGCCAGGTTAGTACACAGAACAGCACACTGACACCAGGACACATAGGCACATAAATCGCCCCCCCAGGCCCCCCCAGACACCCCCAGATCACCCCCCAGCCCCCCCAGCCCCCAGTCACAGTGTCACTGATTGCAGTGACCATTTATTTAGTGATCACTGCAATCAGTGACATTTGTGACTGTAAAAGTGTCAGTACATTTAGTTTTAAGTCCAGTGTAGTACCCTAACCCCCCCTAATAAAGGTTTAACCCCCTGATCGCCCCCCAGGTAACCCTTTCACCCCCTATCACCACTGTCACTAAGCTATCATTTTTCTGATCGATGTCTTAGCGTCGGTGATGCTGATCGGTAGCCAGTAATTTTTTTTAGGTTCGCCGCAGGTTTTTATAGCGTCGGGTACCCCCATATATTACCTAATGAAGGTTTAACCTCCTTGATCGCCCCCCAGGTAACCCTTTCACCCCCTATCACCACTGTCACTAAGTTATAATTTTTCTGATCGATGTCTTAGCGTCGGCGATGCTGATCGGTAGCCAGTAATTTTTTTTAGGTTCGCCGCAGGTTTTTATAGCGTCGGGTACCCCCATATATTACCTAATAAAGGTTTAACCCCCTTGATCACCCCCAGGTAACCCTTTCACCCCCTAGCACCGCCGTGGCTATGCGATCATTTTTCTGATCGATGTCTTAGCGTCGGTGATGCTGATCGGTAGCCAGTAATTTTTTTTAGGTTCGCCGCAGGTTTTTATAGCGTCGGGTACCCCCATATATTACCTAATAAAGGTTTAACCCCCTTGATCGCCCCCCCAGGTAACCCTTTCACCCCCTATCACCACTGTCACTAAGCGATAATTTTTCTGATCGATGTCTTAGCGTCGGCGATGCTGATCGGTAGCCAGTAATTTTTTTTAGGTTTGCCGCAGGTTTTTATAGCGTCAGGTACCCCCATATATTACCTAATAAAGGTGTAACCCCCTTGATCACCCCCCAGGTAACCCTTTCACCCCCTAGCACCGCCATCACTATGCGATCATTTTTCTGATCGATGTCTTAGCGTCTGTGATGCTGATCGGTAGCCAGTAATTTTTTTTAGGTTCGCCGCAGGTTTTTATAGCGTCAGGTACCCCCATATATTATCTAATAAAGGTTTAACCCCCTGATCGCCCCCCAGGTAACCCTTTCACCCCCTATCACCACTGTCGCTAAGCAATCGTTTTTATGATCGTTGTCTTAGTGTCGGTGATGCCGATAGGTAGCCAGTAATTTTTTTTTAGGTTCGCCGTCAGGTTTTTATATAGCGTCAGGTACCCCCATATATTACCTAATAAAGGTTTTAACCCCCTAATTGCCCCTAGTTAACCCTTTCACCAGTGATCATCATATAAGTGTTACGGGTGACGCTGGTTAGTTAGTTTGCTTTTTATAGTGTCAGGGCACCCGCCGTATATAACCCAATAAAGGTTTAACCCCCTGATCACCCGGCGGGTGATATCAGTTAGGTTTTAGCGTCAGAGAGGGTCTGCGTCACACCCCAGGCAGCGTCAGGTTAGTACCAGTAGCGCTAACACCCACACGTGAAGCATACACCCCCCTTAGTGGTATAGTATCTGATCAGCTCAATATCTGATCTGATCAGATCTATACTAGCGTCCCCAGCAGTTTAGGGTTCCCAAAAACGCAGTGTTAGCGGGATCAGCCCAGATACCTGCTTGCACCTGCGTTTTGCCCCTCCGTCCAGCCCAGGCCACCGAAGTGCAGTATCGATCGATCACTGTCACTTGCAAAACACAACACACATAACTGCAGCGTTCGCAGAGACAGGCCTGATCCCTGCGACTCCAGTGCTGTAGGAGGTAATTTCACCACCACAGTTAAAAAAAAAAAGCATATATGCCGAAGCATTGGGGCAGCAGGGGCGGAGGAGTAATTTTGCTCCTAATGCCGCGTATATACGGTCGAAATTCTGACGGAGGCTTGCCCGTGGAAAAGTCTGACCATATGTACGCGGCATAACTTTTGCGAGAAGATGCCCCCATGCTTCGGCATATATAAATGGTGCATGTATGCCCATCATTAGAAGTGGGTGGATGAAGGGCGGTATTCTAATGGTGGGCATACCCACCGATCAATCTTTTTTTTTCGTTCAGCCAACAGGCTGCATGAAAAAAAAGATTACAATACATGTCCAACAAGGACCAGCAACGTACTGGTATGTTGCTGGACTTTGAATGTTTATACCAGAATGATGCCTGCGGGTTTAGGTATCATCTTGGTATCATTCTTTTCAGCCAGCGGCCAGCTTTCATGTAAAAGCAATCCTAGTGGCTAATTAGCCTCTGGACTGCTTTTACAAGCAGTGGGAGGGAATGTCCCCCCCGGATATAAAAAGCGCCATTGGGAAATTGGGAAAGCATTTTATCACACCGATCTTGGTGTGGTCAGATGCTTTGAGGGCAGAGGAAAGATCTAGGGTCCAATAGACCCCAGTTTTTTCAAAAAAGAGTACCTGTCATTACCTATTGCTATCATAGGGGATATTTACATTCCCTGAGATAACAATAAAAGTGATAAAAATAAATAAATATGGAAGGAACAGTTTAAAAATAAAATAAAAAAGCAAAATTAATAATAAAAAAAAAAAGCACCCCTGTCCTGCCCTGCTCTTGCCCAATGGCGAACGCAAGCGTTGGTCTGGCGTCATATGTAAACAGCCATTGCACCATGCATGTGAGGTATCACCGCGAAGGTCAGATCGAGGGCAGTAATTTTAGCAGTAGACCTCCTCTGTAAATCTAACGGGGTAACCTGTAAATGTGTTTAAAGGCTTTTAAAAATGTATGTAGTTTGTCGCCAATGCGCGTTTGTGCGAAATTTTAAAGCATGTCGTGTTTGGTATCTATGTACTCGGCCTAAGATCATCTTTTTTATTTCATCAAACATTTGGGCAATATAGTGTGTTTTAGTGCATTAAAATTAAAAAAAGTGTATTTTTTCCCAAAAAAATGCGTTTGAAAAATCGCTGCGCAAATACTGTTTAGAAAAAAAATATGCAACACCCACCATTTTATTCTGTAGGGCCTTTGCTTTAAAAATATATATAATGTTTGGGGGTTCAACATAATTTTCTTGCAAAAAAAAATATGTTTTCATGTAAACAAAAAGTGTCAAAAAGGGCTTTGTCTTCAAGTGGTTAGAAGAGTTGATGTAAGCTTCCTAATGTTGTGTATAAAATGCCAGAACAGTTCAAAACCCCCCCAAATGACCCCATTTTGGAAAGTAGACACCCCAAGCTATATACTGAGAGGCATGTCGAGTCCATGGAATATTTTATATGTTGACATAAGTTGCACAAAGTTGTCACTAAATGATATATTGCTCAAACATGCCATGGGCATATGTGGAATTACACCCCAAAATACATTCTGTTGCTTCTCCTGAGTACGGGGATACCACATGTGTGAGACTTTTTGGGAGCCTAGCCGCGTACGGGACCCCAAAAACCAAGCACCGCCTTCAGGCTTTCTAAGGGTGTCAATTTTTGATTTCACTTCTCACTGCCTATCACAGTTTCGGAGGCCATGGAATGTCCAGATGGCACAAAACCCCCCCAAATGACCCCATTTTGGAAAGTAGACACCCCAAGCTATTTGCTGAGAGGTATTGTGAGTATTTTGCAGATCTCGCTTTTTGTCACAAAGTTTTGAAAATTGAAAAAAAATAAAATAAATAAATAAATGTTCTTTCTTCATTTTCAAAAACAAATGAGAGCTGTAAAATACTCACCATGCCTCTCAGCAAACAGCTTGGGGTGTCTACTTTCCAAAATGGGGTCATTTGGGGGGGGGGGGTTTGTGCTATTTTGGCATTTTATGGCCTTCAAAACTGTGATAGGTAGTGAGGAGTGAAATCAAAAATTTGCACCCTTAGAAATCCTGGAGGCGGTGCTTGGTTTCCGGGGTCCCGTACGTGGCTAGGCTCCTAAAAAGTCCCACACATGTGGTATCCCGTACTCAGGAGAAGCAGCAGAATGTATTTTGGGGTGCAATTCCACATATAACCATGGCATGTGTGAGCAATATATCATTTAGTGACAACTTTTTGTAATTTTTTATTTTTTTTTGTCATTATTCATTCACTTGGGACAAAAAAAAAAAATATTCAATGGGCTCAACATGCCTCTCAGCAATTTCCTTGGGGTGTCTACTTTCTAAAATGGGGTAATTTGGGGGGGTTTTGTGCTATTTTGGCATTTTATGGCCTTCAAAACTGTGATAGGTAGTGAGGAGTGAAATCAAAAATTTGCGCCCTTAGAAATCCTGAAGGCGGTGCTTGGTTTCCGGGGTCCCGTACGTGGCTAGGCTCCTAAAAAGTCCCACACATGTGGTATCCCCGTACTCAGGAGAAGCAGCAGAATGTATTTTGGGGTGAAATTCCACATATAACCATGGCATGTGTGAGCAATATATCATTTAGTGACAACTTTTTGTAATTTTTTTTTTTTTTGTCATTATTCAATCACTTGGGACAAAAAAAAAAAATATTCAATGGGCTCAACATGCCTCTCAGCAATTTCCTTGGGGTGTCTACTTTCTAAAATGGGGTCTTTTGGGGGGGGTTTGTACTGCCCTCCCATTTTAGCACCTCAAGAAATGAGATAGGCAGTCATAAATTAAAAGCTGTGTAAATTCCAGAAAATGTACCCTAGTTTGTAAACGCTATAACTTTTGCGCAAACCGATAAATATACGCTTATTGACATTTTTTTTACTAAAGACATGTGGCTGAATACATTTTGGCAAAAATGTATGACTAAAATTGAGTTTATTCGATTTTTCTTATAACAAAAAGTAGAAAATATCATTTTTTTTCAAAATTTTCGGTCTTTTTCCGTTTATATCGCAAAAAATAAAAATCGCAGAGGCAATCAAATACCATTAAAAGAAAGCTCTATTTGTGGGAAGAAAAGGACGCAAATTTCGTTTGGGTACAACATTGCATGTCCGCACAATTTACAGTTAAAGCAGCGCAGTGCAAAATTCTGAATTCACCTCTGGTCCTCTAGCTACCAAATGGTCCGGGGCTTAAGTGGTTAATCATTGGAGTTTGTTATAGACCACCCAATGTTAACGAGGAGGTGGAGACTCAGCTCCTTGCACAGATGGAAAGGGCTGCAAGGGCTGGGACGGTGATAATAATGGGGGGTTTTAACTACCCAGAAATTGACTGAAGTAATGGCACTGCTGGGACAGTTAAAGGGCAAAAATGTATAAACCTATTACAGAACAATTTTTTGATCCAGTTTATTGAGGCCCCAACTAGGAATGATGCTCTGTTGGACCTGGTAATCTCAAACCATGCAGAGTGTATTACTAATGTTCAGATAAAGGAACACCTGGGTAACAGTGACCATAACATAATTTCATTTGATGTTAGCTGTAAGCAAAAATCACATACGGAAAAAATAAAAACACTTAATTTCAAGAGAGCAAATTTTCCAAGGATGAGGGATGCTCTCCAGGACTTAGACTGGGAGGGAATATTGGCATAAATGGGCACGGAACAGAAATGGGAATTCTTCAAAAAGACTGTTTGGGACCTCACTGCAAAATATATTCCCATGGGCAATAAGTTTAAAAGGCTAAAAATAAAACCTATGTGGCTCACGGCCAAAGTTAAAAAATCTATAAACTATAAGAAAAGAGCCTTTAAAAAATATAAAAATGAAGGAACACTAGTGTCGTTTAAATGTTACAAAGAATCTAAAAAAATATGTAAAAAGGAAATCAAGGATGCAAAAATTCAAAACGAACGACAGATTACAAAAGATAGTAGGACAAACCCCAAAAAAATCTTCAAATATATTAACCACCTCCCTACTGTGCACAAAAACCCCCTTCCTGCCCAAGCCATTTTTCAGCTTTCAGCGCTGTCACACTTTGAATGACAATTGCGCGGTCGTGCAACGTGGCTCCCAAACGAAATTTGTGTCCTTTTTTTCCCACAAATAGAGCTTTCTTTTGGTGGTATTTGATCACCTCTGCGGTTTTTATTTTTTGCGCTATAAACAAAAGAAGAGCGTCCAGTTTGGAAAAAAAACACTATTTTTTACTTTTTGCTATAATAAATACCCTTTTTTTTTTTTTAAATAAAATTTTCCTCAGTTTAGGCCGATACGTATTCTTCTACATATTTTTGGTAAAAAAAAAAATCGCAATAAGCGCGTATTGATTGGTTTGCGCAAAAGTTATAGCGTGTACAAAATAGGGGATAGATTTATAGCATTTTCATTTTTTTATTAGTAATGGCGGCGATCTGCGATTTTTTATTGTGACTGCGATATTGCGGCGGACACATCGGACACTTTTGACACATTTTTGGGACCATTCACGTTTATACAGCGATCCCTGCTATAAAAATGCATTGATTACTGTATAAATGTGATTGGCAGGGAAGGGGTTAACCACTAGGGGGCGGGAAGGGGTTAAATATGTTCCCTCAATGTGTTCTTACTGTGGGGGGAGGTGACTGACTGGGGGAGGTGACCGATGGTTGTCCCTATGTACAAGGGACACACCATCGGTCCCCTCTCCCTCACAGGACGTGGATCTCTGTGTTTACACACAGAGATCCACTTTCCTGCTCGTTTCCCGGGAAATCGCGGGTGCCCGGCGGCAATCGCGGCCGCCGGGCACGCGCACCGGGGCCTTGTGAACGCGGCGCGCGCGCGCGCGCGCGCCGCTGGCGGCGAGCGCGCGCCTCCTAGCTCGTTTTAAAGGGAGGACGTCATATGACGTCCTCCCAGAATGAGAGTATCCTCCGCCCGCCATCAACTGACAGTGGGCGGGGGACAAGTGGTTAATAGTAAAAAGGTCAAGTCTGAGCATGTAAGTCCTTTACAAAATAATCTAGAGTGGGTGACTGGGGACAAAGAGAAGGCTAATTTATTAAATAATTTCTTCAGCTCTGTGTATACAATGGAACATGGGGGAGATCATGTCCATGATGGGGGTGGTAGTGACACAGCCCCAAATCCACAATGACTCAAAAGTGATATGGTCCAGAAATATTTAGATGGAATAAAGGTGGATAAAGCACCTGGACCAGATGGCATCCACCCACGGATCCTAAAATAATTGAGCTCTGTAACTTCAAAGCCATTGTATTTAATTTTTGGGGACTCATTAATGACAGGAGTAGTACCACTGGATTGGTGCAGGGCCAATGTGGTGCCTATATTTAAAAAGGGAATTAAGTCTTTACCAAGTAACTATAGACCTGTTAGTTTACCTTCTATAGTTGGGAAGATAATGGAGAGATTAATAAAAGACCACATAGATGAGTTCTTGCTGGAAAAAAAACTATTTAAGCAACAGACAGCATGGATTCATGAAAGACAGAAGTTGTCAAACAAACCTGATTTCTTTTTATGAAGAGGTAAGTAAAACCTTGAAAAAGGGGTGGCGATGGACGTGGTATACTTGGATTTTGCAAAAGCGTTTGATACAGTTCCCCACACACGGCCCATGTGTAAGGTAAAGTCTACAGGATTGGAAATATCAGTTTGTAAATGGATAGAAAACTGGCTAAAAGACAGAATTCAGAGAGTAGTGGTTAATGATTCTTACTCTGAATGGTCTAAGGTTATCAGTGGTGTACCCCAAGGTTCAGTGCTGGGACCCTTACTTTTTAATATCTTTATAAATGATATTGGGTCTGAGATCAAAAGTAAAATTTCTGTCTTTGCAGATGACACCAAGCTATGCAGTGGAATAACGTCCTTACAGGATGTCTCCAATTTACAAGCCGACCTCAATGCTCTGTCTAATTGGGCTACTATGTGGCAGATGAGGTTTAATGTTGATAAATGTAAAGTTATGCACTTGGGGGCTAATAATATGAATGCATCATACATACTAGGGGGAGTACAACTGGGGGGATCCATAGTGGAGAAGGATCTGGGGGTTTTGGTAGATCATAAGCTCAATAATGGCATGCAATGCCAAGCTGCAGTTTCCAAAGCGAGCAAAGTCCTTTCTTGTATTAGGGAGAGGCATGGACTCCAGAGAGAGAGATATCATTTTGCCCCTGTACAAATCATTAATAAGACCTCATCTGGAATACGCAGTTCACCGCTGCACAATTCATCCCCTCCTTTCAGGGCCGCGGGCTGGGAGCGGTGTTCGGCACTTGACCTGACGTCACACAGGCACAGCCGAATAAAGCCGCCTCCCCCTCCTCTCTGTTTATGTGTATGAAGGGGGAGGGGACCTTCTGTCCATGTGCCGCCACTGCACTGATCTGAGGTACTGAATGGGGAGGGGGAGTTGCACTGGGGGGGGAGTTGCACTGGGGGGTTGCACTGAGGGGGTCTGCACTGGGGGGGTTGCACTGGGGGGGTTTGCACTGGGGGTGTTTGAACTGAGGGGGGTCTGCACAGAGGGGGGTTTGCACTGAGTGGGGCGTTTGCACTGAGGGGTGTCTGCACTGAAGGGGGGGTGTGAACTGAAGGGGGGTCTGCACTGAAGGGGGTCTGTGTAACATGCAGGGGGTCCAGAGCTGTGGGGGCTGTATAATGTAAAGGATCCAGAGGTGCAGGGGGCTGTGTAATGTAAAAGGGGTGCAGTAATGCAGGTTGCTGTGTAATGTAAAAGGGTCCAAAGGTGCAGGGGGCTGTGTGATGTAAAGGGGTCCAGAGGTGCAGGGGGCTGTGTAATGTAAAGGGGTCCAGTGATGCAGGGTGCTGTGTAATGTAAAGGGGTCCAGTGATGGAGGGTGCTGTGTAATGTAAAGGGGTCCAGAGTGCTGTGTAATGTAAAGGGGCGCAGTGGGGCTGTGTAATGTAAAAGGATCCAGAGGTGCAGGGGACTGTGTGATGTAAAGGGGTCCAGTGATGCAGGGTGCTGTGTAATGTAAAGGGGTCCAGTGATGCAGGGTGCTGTGTAATGTAAAGGGGCCCAGAGGTGCAGGGGGCTGTGTAATGTAAAGGGGTCCAGAGGTGCTGTGTAATGTAAAGGGGTGCAGGGGGGCTGTGTAATGTAAAAGGATCCAGAGGTGCAGGGGGCTGTGTGATGTAAAGGGGTTCAGTGGGGCAAGGGGCTGTGTAATGTAAAGGGGTCCAGTGATGCAGGGTGCTGTGTAATGTAAAGGGGTGCAGGGTGCTGTGTAATGTAAAGGGGTCCAGAGGTGCAGGGTGCTGTGTAATGTAAAGGGTTGCAGGGGGGCTGTGTAATGTAAAGGGGTCCAGAGGTGCAGGGGGCTGTGTAATGTAAAGGGGTCCAGTGATGCAGGGTTCTGTGTAATGTAAAGGGGTCCAATGATGCAGGGTGCTGTATAATGTAAAGGGGTCCAGAGGTGCAGGGTGCTGTGTAATGTAAAGGGGTCCAGAGGTGCAGGGTGCTGTGTAATGTAAAAGGATCCAGAGGTGCAGGGGGCTGTGTGATGTAAAGGGGTCCAGTGGTGCAGGGGGCTGTGTAATGTAAAGGGGTCCAGTGATGCAGGGTGCTGTGTAATGTAAGGGGTCCAGTGATGCAGGGTGCTGTGTAATGTAAAGGGGTCCAGTGGTGCAGGGGGCTGTGTAATGTAAAGTGGTCCAGTGGTGCAGGGGGCTGTGTAATGTACAGGGGTCCAGTGATGCAGGGTGCTGTGTAATGTAAAGGGGTCCAGTGATGCAGGGTGCTGTGTAATGTAAAGGGGTCCAGAGTGCTGTGTAATGTAAAGGGGTGCAGGGGGTTGTGTAATGTAAAAGGATTTAGAGGTGCAGGGGGCTGTGTGATGTAAAGGGGTCCAGTGATGCAGGGTGCTGTGTAATGTAAGGGGGTCCATTGATGCAGGGTGCTGTGTAATGTAAAGGGGTCCAGAGGTGCTGTGTAATGTAAAGGGATGCAGGGGGCTGTGTAATGTAAAGGGGTCCAGAGGTGCAGGGGGCTGTGTAATGTAAAAGGATCCAGAGGTTCAGGGGGCTGTGTGATGTAAAGGGGTCCAGTGGTGCAGGGGGCTGTGTAATGTAAAGGGGTCCAGTGATGCAGGGTGCTGTGTAATGTAAAGGGGTCCAGTGATGCAGGGTGCTGTGTAATGTAAAGGGGTCCAGTGATGTAGGGTGCTGTGTAATGTAAAGGGGTCCAGAGGTGCAGGGTGCTGTGTAATTTAAAAGGGTGCAGGGTTCTGTGTAATGTAAAGGGGGGCAGAGGTGCAGGGTGCTGTGTAATGTAAAGGGGTGCAGAGGTGCAGGAGGCTGTGCAATGTAAAGGGGTGCAGCAGGCTGTGTGATGTAAAGGGGTCCAGAGGTGCAGGGGGCTGTGTAATGTAAAGGGGTGCAGGGTGCTGTGTAATGTAAAGGGGTTCAGAGGTGCAGTTGTGGAGAGGTGGCACACAGTAGTAACAAAGAGATATTGAAGGATGCAGAGGTATGCAGGGGGCACAGTGGGGTGTTTTTAAATTTTAACGTGGGGGGGGAGGTGCCAGATATTGGATCGGCCCCGGGTGCCAAATGCTCTAGGTACGCCCCTGGATATGATCAACATGTACAAATACATAAGGGGTCCATATAGTGAACTTGGTGTTGAGTTATTCACTTTACGGTCAACACAAAGGACACGGGGGCACTCTTTACGTCTAGAGGAATAGAGATTTTATCGCCAAATATGGAAAGGTTTCTTCACAGTAAGAGCATAGACTCCATGCAGAGGTGGTTCTGGCCAGCTCAGTAGATTTCTTTAAGAAAGGCCTGGATACTTTCCTAAATGTTCATTATATAACTGGGTACTAACATTTATGGGTAAAGTTGATCCGGGGAAAATCCGATTGCCTCTCGGGGGATCAGGAAGGAATTTTTTCCCCTGCTGTAGCAAATTGGATCATGCTCTGCTGGGGTTTTTCGCCTTCCTCTGTATCAACAGCGGGTATATGGGATTGTATGATATTATATATTTTAGTTTATTTTTTATTTTTTTTATGGTTGAACTAGATGGACTTGTGTCTTTTTTCAACCTGACTAACTATGTAAATATGTAACTATGTGACTCGTTAGTGTTATAAGGTCTCAGGTGTGAATGGGGAACAGGTGTGGTAAATTTGGTGTTATCGCTCTCAATCTTTCATACTGGTCACTGGAAGTTCAACATGGCACCTCATGGCAAAGAACTCTCTGAGGACCTGAAAAAAAACAATTGTTGCTCTACATAAAAATAGCCTAAGCTATAAGAAGATTGCCAAGACTCTAAATCTGAGCTTCAGCACGGTGGGGGCTAACGAGTGCACCCCCCTTCTGAACCATACAAGGCCATATGCCCTCAACATGGGGAGGGTGCTCCCCCCAAAGCATCTTGTGTATATATATATATATATATATATATATATATATATAAATACTAGACTGCCTGCACTGTATATATAGGCTACACTGAATGCAGAGTATACTGTATAATGTATATACTACACGGTATATATTAACACACTGCCTGCACTGCATATATAGTCTACACTACACTGACTACACTGTATATACAGTATCTCACAAAAGTAAGTACACCCCTCACATTTTTTTAAATATTTTATTATATCTTTTCATATGAGAACACTGAAGAAATTACACTTTGCTACAAAATAAAGTAGAGAGTGCACATCTTGTATAACAGTGTAAATGTGTTGTCCCTTCAAAATAACTCAATGCACCGCCATTAATGTCTAAACCGCTGGCAATAAAAGTGAGTACACCCTAAGTGAAAATGTCCAAATTGGGCCCAATTAGCCATTTTCCCTCCCTGGTGTCATGTGACTTGTTAGTGTTACAAGGTCTCAGGTGTGAATGGGGAGCATGTGTGTTAAATTCGGTGTTATCGCTCTCACTCTCTCATACTGGTCACTGGAAGTTCAACATGGCACATAATGGCAAAGAACTCTCTAAAGGATCTGAAAAAAATAATTGTTGCTCTACATAAAAACAGCATAGGCCATAAGAAGATTGCCAAGACCCTGAAACTGAGCTGCAGCACAGTTGTCAAGACCATACAGCGGTTTAACAGGACAGGTTCCACTCAGAACAGGCCTTGCCATGGTCGACCAAAGAAGTCGAGTGCACGTGCTCAGCGTCATATCCAGAGGTTGTCATTGGGAAATAGACGTATGAGTGCTGCCAGCATTGCTGCAGAGGTTGAAGGGGTGGGGGGTCAGCCTGTCAGTGCTCAGACCATATGCTGCACACTGCATCAAATTGGTCTTCATGGCTGTCGTCCCAGAAGGAAGCCTCTTCTAAAGATGATGCACAAGAAAGCCCACAAACAGTTTGCTGAAGACAAGCAGCCTAAGGACATGGATTACTAGAGCCATGCCCTGTGGTCTGATGAGACCAAGATAAACTTATTTGGTTCAGATGGTGTCAAGCATGTGTGGCGGCAACCAGGTGAGGAGTACAAAGACATGTGTGTCTTGCCTACAGTCAAGTATGGTGGTGGAAGTGTCTGCCGGCATTGGGGAGCTACAGTTCATTGAGGTAACCATGAATGCCAACATGTACTGTGACATACTGAGGCAGAGCATGATCCCCTCCCTTCGGAGACTGGGCTGCAGGGCAGTATTCCAACATGATAACGACCCCAAACACACCTCCAAGATGACCACTGCCTTGCAAAAGAAGCTGAGGGTAAAGGGGATGGACTGGCCAAGCATGTCTCCAGACCTAAACCCTATTGAGCATCTGTGGGACATCCTCAAATGGAAGGTGGAGGAGCGCAAGGTCTCTAACATCCACCAGCACTGTGATGTCGTCATGGAGGAGTGGAAGAGGACTCCAGTGGCAACCTGTGAAGCTCTGGTGAACTCCATGCCCAGAAGGGTTAAGGCAGTGCTGGAAAATAATGGTGACCACACAAAATATTGACACTTGGGGCCCAATTGGCCATTTTCACTTAGGGGTGTACTCACTTTTGTTGCCAGCGGTTTAGACATTAATGGCTGTGTTTCCAGACACTCCCCCAACGGTGGCCCAGTGTCCGCTTTGACGAGGTTTACAGCTCCACCCTCTTGAGCTGTGCCTCGCCTGCATGCATGTGTTTTAGTGCGGGCCTCCGCCCCCACTATCTGGACACTGGCACATGGCGCATGTGCAAATCTTCGCGCTGACGTCATGCGTGCGGCACTTCCCGGCGACGCTGCGTCATGGCCCCCACCCACGTGCGTTGCCAGCGCCGGGCAGAGGACATTTAAACAGGACCTCCCCGCTCCCAAGTGCTACTGACGCCGTATCCCGGGATTGCTGTGGCTCCACCTAGCCTACAGTAAGTTCCCATTAGCTTTTTTAGCCATACCATTAGCCCGCCTTGGATCTTGTTCATCCCATATGTCCCTCACTACCACCATACCTAACCTTCCTATCTTCCCTATCTCATTAGGTGTCACCGGCCAGCGTCATTACCCTGACGCTCCCCTGGGATCAATCGGCCCCCCTCTTCACATATTTACATCACCCCTCATCTTTTGCTGTGTTAACATGTGCCCCAGCATGTGCTCCAGTTGGGCTCCTGCTCCCGGGACCCTGTTACGTACCACTTACTTTCTTGCATTCAAGATATACCTCCCTCCATCCCTCCACCCCCCCTCTATCCTTTCTTCCTGTACCCTACCTTCCCCTCCTTTCCCTCCCCCCTCTGTTACCCTTCCCTTTCCCCTTTCTTGTTCTCCCCCCCACACCCCCCATGCTTCCCTTTCCCCCCCTCCTCCCCCGTCTCTGTCCTCTCCTCCCCCCTCTTCCCCCCTCCCTTCTTTCACCTTCCCCCTTCCCTTCCTTGTTTTTCTTTTCCCTCCCCCCTACTCCCCCCCGTGTTTCCCCTCTCCCCCTTCCCCTCCCCCGCTCATTCCTGTCCTCTCTCCCTTTTCTACACTTACACATTTTTACACCAACCCTTCACTCCCTTTTATCACTTGGATTTAGCCTCACGCGTGTTGCACAACACCCCACCTCCCTCCCAACTGTCCAAGGTCTGCTCCTTAGTTACTAATTAACACCCTTTTACTCTCTATACCCGACAAGTAGGTCCACTCATTTACATGTCCTCCCATGGTCACCGCGCGGGACCTTGCCTGGTTATCCCCGCTGTCCTCGTCTCGCGGGGTCTTTTAGGTAAGCGGCTGAGCCATTTCTCCCCTATTCTATGCATTGTTGATTTATATCTTCTAACCATTGATTGATTGTCCAATTATTTTTAGATATGCTCCTGATGAAGCAGTTCCACCGCAAAACTAGTTGAGACTGTTGTGACCTTCAACCCACTGTGTTGTTTCCCCTCCGGGGATCATTATATTGGTGTTGTATATGGTTATCACTATTTTATTTCTGTATTTTTCTATTGTGTCTTTCTTGATGCTGTATTTAACTACTTCCCACCCGGCCACTGTACATATACGGCCGGGTGGGCGCTCTTTCCTTCTGAGTGGACGTTCAGGAACGTCCCTCAGAAGGAGGGGGATCGTTCACGCGTGTTCCCGCGCAGCAGCGCGATCCCGATGCACTCGTGTCACCCGGACACGGCGCATATCGATTCGGCAGGAGGGCTCTGTGATTGGCCCTCCTGATCACATGACGGCCGTGTCCAATCACAGCCGTCATGTGATGTAAACAGAGAGCCGGTTGCTAGGCAATCAGCTCTCCTCTCCTCACACAGAAGTCGTCGGTGAGGAGAGGAGAGCGGATCGCTGCAGCTGGCTGGTGATCAGTGAGTATGAGCTGTTTTTTTCAGCTTTTTACTCACTGATCACCAGCCTAGTGTCCCCACACAGTGTAAACACATAAAGTAAACAAACATGTCCCCAAAAAACATGTCCCCACACACACATGTCCCTCACATACACATGTCCCCACATAGTAAAAACACCTGTCCCCCACATATGTGACAGTAAAATCATATGTCCCAATGATCATTTGCACACATATGTCCGTGATCACCTGCGCATATCTGTACATGATCATCTGCGTACATATGTCTGTGATCACACTAACCAATTATTATACATTTTTTTTTACCATAAACATGTAGTAGAATACATTTTGGCTTAAATTTATGACAAAATTCAATTTTATTGAATTTTTTTAAAAATAGAAAGACGAAAATATATTTATTTTTTCAAATTTCCGCTGCTTATATCGCAAAAAATAAAAAACGTAGTCATGAATAAATACCACCAAAAGAAAGCTCTATTTGTGTGAACAAAATGATAAAAATTTCATTTGGATACAGTGTAGCATGACCGCGCAATTGTCATTGAAAATGCGAGAGCGCTGAAAGCTGAAAATTGGTCTGGGAAGGAAGGGGGCTAAAGTGCCCAGTATTGATGTGGTTAATAAAATTTATTTTGGTTCTATACTTGTATTTTTATTTTGATGTTTACCCATTTATCAGTACCGCGATAGTCCTATTGGCCCAATCCTCCTTTTGGCTCTTTGGCTCAGGGATCTTAGACCCAATTTTTTCTATATTCAATTTTTAGGATGATGGTACTACTTTACAGCTGTTATGTATTTTACCTTCAGAGGCTCCATATTAATATTAATGACTGTGTGTTGAGTTATTTTGAGGGGACAGAAAATGTACACTGTTATACAAGCTGTATACTCACTACTTTACATTGTAGCAAAGTGTCATTTCATCAGTGTTGTCACATAAGAAGATAGAATAAAATATTCACAAAAATATGAGAGATGTACTCACTTTTGTGAGATACTATATATAGATATATTTATATATCTATCTATCTATATATATATATATATATATATATATATATATATATGTAGCGGGTATATGCTTTTTTCTCTCATGTTTGAAATTGGTGGGGATAACTGTGATGTATGGTTTCCTGGGGCCCAGCGGGTGGCGCTGTCGCTTTGGGCCCGGGGTTGAGCCATCATTGCAGTGCCGTACCCTTTTTGGCCTCTCGCAGCATGAGTACAGCGGGGCGGGGGCTCCGCTGGGCTTGCTGGGGGAGGGTATAAAGGGGTCGGCCATTTTGGTCAAGGGTTCGTCGAGTCCCAGGCACCTTCAGCCTGAGGGCTGTGGTTCGTGGTCTGTGTCCAGGCGGCCTAGGCCTGGACACCCGGAGCTCATGTTCCACCCCAGGCACCTTCAGCCTGGGGTGAGGTACTCGGTTAGAGGCCTGGGGCCCAGTGTCCTCCGCTGGGCTCCGTGAGGGAAGGATTTCCTAGGGGACCCCGGGAGTGGGGTACCCGAATCCAGAGGCGTAAGGGACCGGAGGAGCTACTCACCCGAAGACCTGGTGCAGCAGATTGCCGGTGCCGGGTGAGCCTCAGGAGACCGCCCGGAGGGGTATCTTCCCAAACAGGGGCCGAGTGCAGTCAGGAGGAAGGTTCACCGTTCATCCGGTCTGTGGCAGCGACCAAGATTCTCAACAGGTGGCATAGACCATGTGCCAAACCTATTCGCTGATAGAGGAATAGGAGAGTTCATTGTGCCTGGGCCTACTCGTATCCACACCCCCTGTCTGTTCGTTGAGGGAGTCCAACTGATTGTGTTTCATCCTGACATTGGAAAATAAAGGAGTGTTGGACTTGGTGTGGGGCTCATTTACTGGCAGACACTGTTCCACAGAAGGAGCGGAGGCTTCAAACACCGAACACCGACCCGAAGGTAAAGAAACTTTGCTCACACCACACAAACATCTGCGGTGAAGGCTTGGCGTGGTGACCCCGCACTCTCTCCTCCAAGGTACCCCTAGACAAGCAGAAACCAGCCAGCAGCGGAGAGAGAGAGTGGAGGCCGCTACATATATATATATATATATATATATATATATATATATATATGCAGACTCAATTGACCACTCTGCCATCACTCTTCTATGTTTCTAAGTTTCTGTCTGTCAAAAGTCCCAGTAATGATATATCGTGGAAATTCAAAAATGTAATTTGTAAATTATATTGCACAACTATTATGCAAGTGGTTTCTAAAAGGACAGAACAAGGTGATTTCCAAGTAAGGAAATGCTACAACCTAACAATGACCCACCTTCCTATTACGGTAACTGAGCATCTATTGTCTCACTGTAACTGGAGCTACAATAATAGGTTATTTTATGCTAGCCACCTGTAGGATCCGGAAAGTGAAGATATAGTATTTTAGCACAAGCTTTTTGAGACTATCTTGCTATCATGGTATAGCACTCAAAGGAGCTGCTTTATTTTGGGAATTCGCCTAAAAATAGCTTGATGGTCCCATTAATTTCCATACATTTATTTAAAGGAAACCTGTTGTTAGCAGAATTAAAGACTGTCATTACTTACCTTTTCCTAAAAATACTGTCAAGCCAAAGTAACATCAAATCTGCTGCTCTGCATAGTTGTTTCAAGGGAAATTATTTAAAGGGGCTTTGTGGGACAACTCAGCAAGACTTGCTATTATTTTTAAGCAATCATCAAAAAAGCTCAAAGCAAGTAATTTTGCTGCATCATTAAAATATCAGTCTTAAAGTGAACTGCGTAATTATATATGTAGCGATACTCCCAGTTAAGAGGGCTGCCTGTATGATTTTTGGGCCCTGTAGTGCGCCGCTGTCAACCCCTGGCAATCGTCTCTAACCTCCCTTGGCACAGTTAGTAGGGGATGATAGGATTGTGAGGCCTGTAACTCACAGCGGCACAATCCTGACAAGAATACACAGAAATGTTTTAAAACTTTCTTTACCTATTTCTTCTGTAAAGTAAAGAACACAGACACCAATATGCTTGACCCTAGCATGTTTACTTAGATTAATGGGTACGCAGTAAAACAGGTGGGTACATGTCATAAGCAGAGCCCTGCAATAAACAGTGTTAACAAGCAAACAAGTATTCAACGTTATACAACTCTAACAGTCCCCTTTGCAGCTACTTCCCCTCGCGGGCAATATGGCGCCCAAGAATGTCTACGCTACCCAGTCAGGCCTGACTGAACTAAAGTGGAAGTCCTGTAAGGAAATCTTCGCTAGCAACGGTGGTGCACTTGAAGAACAGAATTGTAATCCACCAAGGTAACAAAGGTACTGTGTCTGTTTATGAGCAGGTGCTCTCTCACCCAACCGGACCAGTCCGCGTCCGTTTCTTCTGCCGCGGTGCCTAAGCACACCGATCCATCGACATCTGGGTCTTCGGTCCTCCTGGCAAAGGTGCAGTATCAAGGAGAGACTTCCCTCAGGTTCCCCGGTACGCGCGGAAGGCTCTTTGGAGAAAATGGCCAGGCTTGTGGCCTAAAGTCACAGGAGCTCAGCTCAGACAGCAGTTCAGCTTGCTGGGCGGGCGGTGTCCAAAGAGAAAGAACTGGGTCCCGCCTCTCCCTGATAAAGTCCACCCGAGCAGTCCTTGCGCGGGGCAAGGCACCCTGGGTGCCTAAAAGTGTACTGGGTAATGTAGTCTCTGAGGGATTTAAAAGGCAATACCCGCTACATATATAACATATGTAAATACATTTCCAAACAGTCTTATGTCTAACCTGCCTCAAAAGACAAGTTCTTTAATCAAAATGCAACTTATATTTTTCATAGGATACTGTATGTGATCACAATCAGTCCATCAGTAGTGATCCATGCCACAGCGAGTGTAAGCTGCAGTAGATGTAAGTAGACACTAGCGGAGAGGATGGCTGCCCACCCCCCACCACCTGGGAGATAAAATGTTTGATACTTTTATGTACTTTTCCTTATACAGTTTATATTATGTCTGATATTTTATTGACATATTAAAGTTAGTTTTAATCTTTACTTTTTCTTTAGTTTCCATTCACACAGGGGCAACACGACTTCCAGCGTGACTTTGGCAGGCAACTTGGACACGACTTGAGTATGAATCACAGCGCGACCTGGAGCTACTTACAAGGCAACTTCAAGTTTCCTGCAGGACAGGAGACATTCCAGTGGCCAATCAAACAAGAATCAGCTCTGTGGGAGGGAGGGGGAGGGAGTGGTTTGCCTGAGAAATGTATGTTTTCTTCCTGGAAAGTTGCTTCTGTTAAGACAGGGGATCCGACTTCTGAGCGACTTCCATTGAAATCAATGGGTACAGGTCGCCTAGCAGTTACCTAGAAGTCGCATTGAAGTAGTACACAAACCTTTTTTGAAGTCGAAGTGACTGCAGTAGTGTGCATTAAGACGGCTCCATTCACTTACATTGATTTTCTCATTCAGCGTGACTTGAGGCGACTAGGGGCGACCTGGGGCGATTTGAAGTCGGATCCAAAGTTGCCCCTGTGTGAATGGGCTGTTATGATGAGCGATTCAAAATATTATCAAGTCTTTTGAGGTTGTCCCATAAAGTCCCTTTAAAACAACATTTTTTTCTGTCTAAATATATGGGATGGGGACACCAAGACAGAAAAAAAACATTCCTACTCCCTTAAAAATATTTTTGAGGGATTTGATGCAGTTGCTAGTAAAGCCATTGGATCGGCTTGACTACCAGGCATTGCGTACTTCAGAAAAAGAATGCTACAGGCTCCAAAAGTCTCATAGTGCAGCTTTAGTTTTAGTTCAGTTTTTCTTATTGGTTTGCCTTGTATGTATGTACAAGTACACCATTTTCAGTTGTTTAACCACTTAAAGTGGAGCTCCACCCTAATTTTTCACTTCTGCTAATCGTATTACTCCCCCCTCCGGTGTCACAATTGACACCTTTCAGGGGGAGGGGGGTGAAGATACCTGTCTAAGACAGGTATTTTCTCCCACATCTGGGAGTCCTCTCTCCGGGAATCTGCGGGAGTGACGTCACTTTCCCCAGACTTCCCGTAGTGTTCTGGGAGACACTCGGCTCCCAGAACACAGGAGGATGAATAAGAACGGTGCAGCGCGACTCGCGCATGCGCCGTAGAGAACCAGGCATGAAGCCGCAGGGCTTCACTTCCTGGTTCCCTCAGCGAGGATGGCGGAGGGAGCAGCAGAGTGACGAGCGATCGCTCGTCCTCTGCTGCGGACGTCGCTGGACTCCAGGACAGGTAAGTGTCCAAATATTAAAAGCCAGCAGCTGCTGTAGCTGTAGCTGCTGGCTTTTAATATTTTTTTTCCGGCGGAGCTCCGCTTTAAGGACTGCTCACGGCATATATACGTCGGCAGAATGGCACGTACAGGCACAATCACGTACCTGTACGTCCCCTTTAACTGCCTGCCGCGTGGTCGCGCACGTGCCGCCGGCAGTCATCCCTGTGAGTCGGAACGCGGGTCCCGCGGACTTGATCGCCGCGGGGATCCCCGCGATCGTCTCACGGACGGATGGAGCGTGGAGATGTTAGTGTAAACACAACATCTCCCCGCTCGCCTACTGACACTGTCACTGATCTCCGCTCTGTGTAATCAGAGCGGAGATCGGTGATGTGTCATTCGTAGCCACGCCCCCAGTTAGAAACACGCCCCTAGGCACACTTAACCCCTTCAGCGCCCCTAGTGGTTAACCCCTTCACTGCCAGTGTCATTTTTACAGTGACCAGTGCTTTTTTTATTGCACTGATCACTGTAAAAATGACAATGGTCCCAAAAATGTGTCAAAAGTGTCCGATGTGTCCGCCATAATGTCGCAGTCACAAAAAAAATCACTGATCGCCGCCATTACTAGCAAAAATTTTTTTTATAAAAATGCCATAAAACTATCCCCTATTTTGTAAAAGCTATAATTTTTACGCAAACCAATCAATAAATGCCGATTGCAATTTTTTTTTACCAAAAATATGTAGAAGAATACGTATCGGCCTAAACTGAGGAAAAAAAATGTTTTTTTTTTTATATATTTTTTGGGGATATTTATTATAGCAAAAAGTAAAACATATTGAGTTTTTTCACAATTGTTGCTATTTTTTGTTTATAGCGCAAAAAATAAAAACCGCAGAGGTGATCAAATACCACCAAAAGAAAGCTCTATTTGTGCAAAAAAAAGGACGCCAATATTGTTTGGGAGCCACGTCGCACGATCGCGCAATTGTCAGTTAAAGCGACACAGTGCCAAATCGCAAAAAGGGGCCTGGTCTTTATGCTGCGTATTGGTCCGGGGCTTAAGTGGTTAATACAGGGGTCTCCAAACAAAGGGACAATTTTCTATCCTTCAAACTTTAGAAGGGTCGGACTGTGGCCAGCAGGAGTAGAAAATGTCCTGGTGTCAGTGGGAGTAAACACTGCCCCATCTTTGGTATTAGCGGGAGGAATAGTGCCCCATCATTGGTATCAGTGGGAGCAATAGTGCCCCATCATTGGTGTCAGTGGGAGGAATACTGCCCCATTATTGGTGTCAGTGGGTGGAATATTGCCCCATCATTGGTGTCAGTGGGAGGAATAGTGCCCCATTGTTTGTGTCAGTAGGAGGAATAGTGTCCCATCATTGATATCAGTGAGAGGAATAGTGCCCCATCATTGGAGTCAGTAGGAGGAATAGTGCCCTGCCCCATCATTGGTGTCAGTGGGAGGAATAGTGCCCCATCATTGATGTTAGTGGAAGGAATAGTGCCCCATCATTAGTGCCAGTAGGAGGAGTAGTGCCCCATCATTGGTGTCAGTATGAGGAATAGTGCCCCCTCATTGGTGTCATTAGGAGGACTAGTGCCCTATCATTGGTGTCAGTGGGAGAAATTGCGCCCCATCGGTAGTGTCAATGGGAGGAATAGCCCCCATTGTTGATGTCAGCAGGAAGAATAGTGGTCAGTGGGAGGAATTATGCCCCTCTGCTGCTTACAGTAGGGGGAATAATGCCCTAAGAGCCGGATAAAAGCAAGCAAAGGGCCACATCAGGCTGCAGCTTGGAGACCACTGCTTTAATACCATGGCTATTGAAAAGAACTATGAATCCACAAACACTTGCATTACGTATGTTAAGCCTATAGAATGTATCACCTGTATTTTCGCTTTCCTGTCATCTGAGCCATATTTCAGAGAAAAGCACACGTCGGCAGCGTTCTGTGTTTTCCTGTTCATGTTTCATGTTTTCATGTTTCAGTCAATGGCATTATAAAGCATTTGGGGTCAGATTTCTAAATGTCAACATATCTTTTGTTTTTATAGGACCTGAGGGTTCTCATTTATCTGGGTTGTGGTCAAGCTAGTAGTAGTTAGTTACATGCCATTGGTAAATGATGAAAATGTTTCACCACTCATCTAAGTAGCTAAAATGTCTACAAAATTACAGAGTGAGTACAATTGAATTATTAAATATTTAAAGTGGTTCCAAATTCTAAAGGTTTATTACTCCCATTCCATGCACATGGCAATAGCAAACAACACCAGGCTCCATATGTCACGAATAGCTGCGGCCACTGGCGACCTGTCATTATAGTGAACAGGGCCAGTGGGCGCATCTAGCTGCTCAGAGCTGCAGCAGGAATTAGAGATTTTTGCCACAACAATTCGCACCGGCCTAGTTCGCCGACGTGAATGTAGCCCCTGACAAAAGGACAGATTCCATCTGCATACTCTAAGGAAGTTCTAACCATGGGTAGTTAATCTAGAAGATTTGATCTACTTTCAGGGATTTGAAGTGGTGGTAAATGTAGGGATATACTGTACATACGTACATTACCTTTGTGACAAATCTGCATTTTAGTTTAGATAATGAGGATGAGACCACCATGTCAATTTTATATTTCATTTATTCAGTTATGTCATGTTTATCTGTATGTAATGTTTAAAAGAAGATATCATATTTGACTTTTCAAATATGTTGAAAAAGGCATCAGTTTTTGTGAGTTGTACTTACTTTTTCATATGTCTGTATCACCAACCTTTCCTTTCTTGGGTTCACCATTGTTGGATTTTAGAGGAAGAGTCGCAATTTAATCTAGGTTATTTTTTTTATTTTTTTATCTTGTTGCTATGTTATGCTATAGCCAGCTATGTTATTATATCCAAATCATAATATGAAACATATATAGTAGACTTGTGCACAACGGAAAAATTCGTTCCGTTTCGGTTAGTTTCTTTCCGGTCCTGTTGATTCGTAATCATTCGTAATTTTGCTAGACGGGATTTTTCGTGTTCGGACTCATTCGTATTTTTGGAAGCGACATTTTTCGTTGAATTTTTTGCTGCTTTATAATTCGTACTTTCGGTAGAGTACGTTGTTTTTCGTTGATTCTGGACACAACTCCTAATTTCGTAACTTTTTTTGGGTTCGTACTTTCGGTAGAGTACGTTGTTTTTCGTTGATTCTGGACACAACTCCTACTTTCGTAACTTTTTTTGGGTTTGTTGATTCGTAATTTTCCGTGTCTCTCTCACAACGACGCTGCCTATTATGCCTAATGTGCTTCGAATGGATTTGTACTTTTCTAAATACATAGCGGTTATTTGTAACGATTCGAAATCTCGTATTTTACTTTCGTTTTTTACATGCGGCTATAGGCTCCGCCCCTGTACACCATTTTGAGAGGGTTCAGCACGGTGAGGGAGAAGCAGAGAGCAGAGCAGAGTGAGTGTTATTGTGCTTCGAATGGATTTGAAATCTCGTATTTTACTTTCGTTTTTTCATGCGTCTATAGCCTCCGCCCCTGTACACCATTTTGAGAGGGAGTTCAGCATGGTGAGGGAGAAGCAGAGAGCAGAGTGAGTGTTATTGTGCTTCGAATGGATTCGTACATTCGTAACTTTTTTCATAACGAATTATGCCGAAGACCTTCGGGCATTCGCTATTTTGCGGTATAATTTATTTCGGATTCGGTTTTATTCGTAATTGCTCTGTTCGGAAATTCGAATGCTTCCGAATGTCCGAAAGTTGCTAAATTCGGACGAATTTTGATTCGTTACGAAACGAATTGCACAAGCCTAATATATAGTACTGTACATAGTCATGTACAAGTCATGTACTGTATAGGTTACATTTGAAATCTTCTTGTGGCATATAGCTGACTGTGTTTACTTACAAGAAGGTTTAGTATGGGGTATATGTGTGGGCCTACTCGCCCTGCACGTTGGTGTATGCTCTCGCCAATACCTGGGACCAGGCAGGACCATGTTCATGTGAAACTCAAACATCATGGCAGTACTTCAGCTTTGAGATTGGCCATACACCATGTGCAGTAGTTAAATGTACAGGGTTCCTCTGAAAATCTGTTGTCCCGTGACACTACACACCTTCCTTGTAGTATGTGGCATTTAGGAGGGACATTACTGAGCCTATGCCCACTCCACCAGCCCAGTGTACCATTGCCACCTCACTATCAGTGACAGTATGGGGTCCTGATGAGCAGTAGCAGTAGGATCCCATGTGTGCTCTAGTTAACTCCTTCTCTCCCGTACCATGCAGCCAGGTACATGAGGTCTATGTGCCGTGGGTTCGGCCCCAGTTACTTTTGGGAAACGGAACGCTTGGAAGGGAACCAAAACATCGACCCCCTCACTACCAGAGGACCTGTCACCTTCGCCAGGTACCACACTTCTGACCGGCACTAGTTACTGGTTAACCATAGCAACTTCATTCCTACTCCAACTTGTTTTGCGAAGTTAACCCTTTTGTAGTGGCCTTGCTTCATACCTCATAGTGTTGCAGACCCTGTTCTTCTGATGAGCCGTAATTTACCATGCACCCCTTTCAATAACTTCAGACCAGGCTTAGAACGTTTTAAACTTTACTGAAGGCTTCTTGTGGCAAAGTCCAAACACTACATTTCAACACGATTATAACCCTATCTATCTGAACTGAAGCTGCCCAGGCTTACCTTGACAAAGGTGAGAGTCCAATGCTGGCATCCTTCAAAGCATTACAATTTCTCTGATCTTCTGGTATTTGGAAGGACTAATGGGCACAGCAGCCCCTTCTTAGTATCCCATGTCGTTTACAGTCAGGAGCAAGGTGGGCAAGAACTCCCCCAAAGTAGCTGGAGACTACATCTTTAAGTTTGGCCTTTTCTTCTGCCCATGCAAGCAGCGCTTTTTGACACTGGTACACTGTGACAGATGTTGATGGTACACTGGTACACTGACCGATGTTGATTGGACACTGGTACACTGTGACAGATGTTGATGGGACACTGTGACAGATGTTGATGGGACACTGTGACAGATGTTGATGTGCACTTGGACAAGGGACAGATGGTGCTTGGTGCACTGTTGACAAATGGCTGCACTCTGTGTGATCTGTGTGTAACTGAACAGTAAAATCATCAGCTACACATAGATCGCTGACAAGCTGCAGTGATCCCCCTCTCTCCCTCCTCACTGAGCCCTCACTGAGCTCAGAAGGAGAGCCAACACAGAGGAATGTGCCTCTGTTTACATTGTGTGATGGCTGTGGTTGGACACAGCCATCACAGGTTCGGGAGGGCCAATGAGAGAGCCCATGTCCCAATCTGCGATGCACTGTGTCAAAGGGATACATCCATCACAGAATTGCACTGCTGCGTGGCCACAGGGCCATGCGGAAGCACAGGGAGTGGGAAGACGTACCCGTAGGTCCTCTCAGAATGGTGCTTGTCTCACCCGGCCGTTTATATACAGTGGCCAGGTTAAAACAGAACTCTGGAAATCTTTTTTTTTTTCCCATGCAGTGGGGCTGTGCCTGCACTGCATGGGTTAACTCACCCGATCTTTCCTTCCTCTGGAAAACAGCGCTCCCCCATGTCCAGTGGTGGACTGTTCCTGCCGTCCTTACGTCCAGAGCCAGCTTATGGGTGTGATGACATCAGGAACAGTCCACCATACAAAACCACTAGACTGCGGGGGGCAGGAGTGGCAGGGATCGGTCTTGCACTCGGAGGATTGGTGGATTAGGTAAGTATATTTCCGCTCTCCTAACCCCTAGACAAAAATAAGCAGTTAAGCCACTGCATGGGAACATTTTTTTCCCCTGTAATTCTTCTTTAAGATGCTGCCAGATGGCTTGGTGAACTCTCTGCCCTAGGCCTTGGCCTTGGGAGTATGTGTTCTGAATTTGTGCTGTGTGGGCGTGAGCTCTATGGGCTTAACACAGGCTTAGCTGAGCGACCCTGTCTGGTCGAGGAAGGTGCGTTTTGAGATAGAAGAGCCCGATGAATGTCTGCTGACAGAGGAGTGGTTGCTGCCCTCAGGGAGTCCTGACCCTTCTTTTGCCCGATGGATATCTGCTGGAGGGGGGACTGGAGTGTCTGCTATCGGAGAATCCTGGTTCTACATTGGAGAAATGGAGTCTGGAAGATGGCTTGCTACTAGAGACGTAACCCTAACCCTCGCTCCCTGTGAGCCAGAGCAATAAAACTTCAAAATCCTAAAGTGACTCGTGCCCTTCCTTTTGGCTTTCCTCTGTAGCCATTGATGCACCCTGAGGTAAATGTTAGCCTTCTCCCTGCTAGAGGTGAGTCTGCTCCTTCACCCCCACATGGCTGTTAATGTCATGTGCTGGCTGCAGTAGTTCATCTGCTCCCAATTACTTTGAATAGATTTCTGGTTAATTTTCCAGGAGGGAAATCCCCTCTGCTCACAGAGGCCCTGTCCTGGCTGGAGGTACTGCCAACTTTATTATCAAAACTACTCTTTCACTTAGCGAAGGTTATGGTTCTTATACTTATCTACAAGTTCAGTGCAATATCCTGTTTGGGGAGGGCCACTTCTCACCCCCCCTCCCAAAAGAGGGCTACACTTGGAACTGCATAAAAAACAATAGCTTACCTGAGGAATAAAAGCAAAGCAAAGTACTTGTTATTTGAATGGAATGGCCGGGCCTTCATATTTTTTTGTCAGTAACTCTAACCTAACAAAACATAAACATTGAGTAGGTTATAAATGCCCAAACGCCAAATTTCTTGGAGAATTAACATAAAGGTTTCTAAAGACAAAAGGGAATTTTAAGCAAACTTCTAACTTTAGCTTGTTCATTAAAGCTTTGTCAATAAGCTAAGTTCCCACTGAATGCGATTTTGAAATCGTGCGAGTTCAGATGAACTTGCACGATTTCAAACCGGCATTTCAGTCCGAATTCATTTATTCGAGACATTTATGTGGGTTCATGCACAGATGTCTATTGAAATCGCCCCGAAATTGGCCAAAAGTAGTGCAAAAACTACTTCTGGGAATCAGTGCGGTGCTGCAAAAGCGGCGTCGCACCGATTTGGACGGTGCCATTGCCAGCAATAGGTTCTGATTCGGCATGCGATTTGATGTGTGAACGAGGGATAAAACCTAGAAGCTGATTGGTTACTCTGCACATTTGCACAAGATTCTGTGTGCGCCAGGTTTAGTAAATCTCCCCCTCTGTGTCCTCACTTTCCCTATTGCCACTACCAGGGTTGTTGGACAAAAGGTGCAAGAGAAGCTCTCTGTGTTAATATAGTCCTACTTACATGAGCCATTATTATACAAAATATAGTGCACATGATTGATTTAGGAAACCAAGAAAGGCTTCTAAACCATTCATGGTGGGATATGTTTTCCTTTGAAGCAGATATATAAAGGTGGGTGTAGGCCTTTCTTATTGTCACTTGTGAAATCATCACCTCCAGAGCTGAATCCTAGGCATAATAAGGATGTCATATAATATTTTCTCCTTTTTACTAAGTGACGTGGGTTGTTTCCTGTATTGATCCTAATTTTTGTTACAAGTATAAATCTTTCTCACACCTGTTCAGTCATCTCAGCAACACGATGCAGCTCACATTGATCTTGATCTTTGGATTATTCTATGTGACCCGGAGCCAGTTTGTAGGTAGGAAACATGATTTTGTTTTTGATTTCTTTGGCAATGCCAAATACCAAACGATTTTTCAAAGTTTAACTAAAGGCAATTTTTTGGATAGAGTGGAGAGGGATTAGAACATCTGTCAGTTTGTATTACTGTCTATGCCCTTGTTAGAAAGATTTACCCTCTTTATTTGTCCTGCTTACTGTTATCATGCAAATAGATAGTAGAAGAAAACCCACATTTTGGGTTGACATCAGAACACTAATAAAGGGGAACTCTTCCAATAGGGACACTAGTTCTGGTGACCCTGGTAACAGTCTAGGATTTACTCAGTTTGGGGGATTTCCTCTCACTTCCTGTTGTAGGTATGGGACAGGAAGTGAAGAAAAATCTTCCCAATAGGAAACAGATGGCAAAAACTGACAGGGGCTATAAGCCTCCGTTACCCTATTCAAAAAAAATAAATAAATAATGCCTTTAGTTCAACTTTAATAAGGTTGTACAAAGTTCAGTGATGACATTAAAATTTTAATAAGTCATAGAAACGAATTAGTAATCCTCACTTATATGACAATCTGAAATCTAGTTTCTATAAATTACAGTACTTGTCAAACATGATTTTTCATTGCACCGCCTTACTGAGGAGATTTATGTTTTGATATGCCTGATTGTGAAAAAGGCATATCAAGGCATATCAAATATGCGTTTGCAAATCCTGCTCCATTAAGATGAACTGGTTCTTATGGGAGGTGCTGCTTTAGATAAATATTCAGTTATATGATCATTTGGGACAGCAGCTCCCTAGTTGTTTATTTATCTCAGTATAACTGGTCAAACAAAATGTCTAATGCCTTGTATACATGATCGGATTTTCCATCGGGATAAACTCAGATGGATTTTTCAGACGGAATTCCGTTCAAGCTGTCTTGCATACACACTGTCACACCAAATTCCGACCGCTAAGAACGCAGTGATGTACAACACTACGACGAGCCGAAAAAAATGAAGTTCAATGCTTCAGAGCATGCGTCGACTTGATTCTGAGCATGCGTGTTTTTTTCTCCGTCGGAGTTCCACACAGTCGAACGGAATTTCCGATAGGAATGTTTTCCATCGGAAAAAAAGAGAACATGTTCTCTTTCTTAATTCCGACGGAAAAAAAGTCAGATGGGGCACACACACGTTCGGAATATCCGATGAAAAAATTCCGTCTGACTTTTTCCATCGGAAATTCCGATTGTGTGTACAAGGCATTAGACCTCTTGCATATGGTACTAATGTTCGAGCATCAGCATTGCTGGATGTAATTTCAGGCATTTGTGTTTCAGGTATTTATGCGTGTGTTTGAGCGTATGCGCATTTACGCACACAATACATTCCTATGTAAAAGCCATCAATATCTATGCTCAAATTTGTGCTTATTTGTGCTTACTGGTGGAAAATACTGACTGGGAATGCAGTTTATTTTATTTTTTTACTCAAGAATATACAGCGCTTGTTTACACACTTGTGTGTACAGGCACATTGTAAACAATGGGCTGCATTTTAGATCAGTAAAAAACAAAAAATTCTGCACTGAGCTTTTTCAAGCTTCGGTGTGCAAGAGGCCTTAGACTATCATCATAGCTCTTTGCTCACCAAAGGAAATGGATAACTTTGTGAATAAGCAGGAAGAGCTGACATCTTTTCCTTGATAACCTATTTAGGGCCCTACACGAGGCATAACTTTAAGTACATCCATGCTTGGCTGAACATTATAAAACTAACAGTAAATACTTAACCACTTCCCGACCGCCCCACGCCGATGTACGTCGGCAGAATGGCACGGGCAGGCAAATGGGCGTACCTGTATGTCCCTTTGAATTTGTCACCTAGTGCGCCACGCGCGTGCCTGCTGCGTACCTCGGGAGTGTGCTGGCGGCCCGCGATTGCGGTTTAGGAGAGGCAAAATGGGGAGATGCCTATGTAAACAAGGAATTTCCCTGTTCTGCCTAGGGACATGTCAGGGATCTACTGCTTCCTGTGATCGCTGTCATTTCACTGGTAGCCCATCCCCCCCACAGTTAGAATCACTCCCTAGGACACACTTAACCCCTTGATAGCCCCCTAGTGTTTAACCTCTACCCTGCCAGTGTCATTTACACAGTAATCAGTGCATGGGAATGGTCCCAAATTAGTGTCAAAAAAGTCAGATCAGTCCGCCATAATGTCGTAGTCTAAATAAAAATCGCAGATCGCCGCCATTACTAGTAAAAAAAAAAAAAATGGCATACAACTATCCCCTATTTTGTAGACGCTATAACTTCTGCGCAAACCGATCAATAAACGCTTATTGCGTTTTTTTTTACCAAAAATATGTATAAAAATACATATCGCCCTAAATTGAGGAAAAAAAATTTTGTGGATAAAAAATGTGGGATATTAATTATAGCAAAAAGTAAAAGATATTGTGTTTTTTTCAAAATTGTCGCTCTTCTTTTGTTTATAGTGCAAAAAATAAAAACCCACAGAGGTGATCAAATACCACCAAAAGAAAGCTCTATTTGTGGGGAAAAAAGGACGTAAATTTTGTTTGGGTACAGCATCGCACAACCGCACAATTGTCAGTTGTAGCGATGCAGTGCCTAATCACAAAAAATGTCCCTGGTCATTGGGCAGCCAATTCTTCCAGGGCTGAAGTGGTTAAGATAATTGAAAGTACCTTTACATAGTTTCATAAATGCCCCTGAAGCCCTGGAACCTAGGACTATCAAATTGCAATATCCCTTGCTGACACTGATGCCTTGTACACACGATCAGAATTTCCGATTAAAAAAAGGCCGAAGGAATTTTTTCATCGGATATTCCGACCGTGTGTGGGCCCCATCGGACTTTTTTCCGTCGGAGTTTAGAAATAGAACATGTTTTATTTTTGTCCGATGGAAATTTCGATCGTCTGTGTGGAACTCCGACGGAGAAAAAAACATGCATGCTCGGAATCAAGTCGACGCTTGCTCGGAAGCATTGAACTTAATTTTTCTCGGCTCGTCGTAGTGTTTTACGTCACCGCGTTTTGGACGGTCGGAATTTGGTCCATCGGATTTTATCTCATCGGAAATTCCGATCGTGTGTACCGGGCATCAGCCCACCACTTCCTAGACATCACTGTGATAAGATGCCTTACCATCCAACAGAGAGCTGTGGAAGGGAAAATTTAGGTCTTGACTTTCCAAACTGAAGTCAGTAATTACCTGAGAGCTGTTTTTCTTTGTTTTTTTTTGTTATTTCCTGAGCTGCCTATGAAAATGTGAAGACATTTGTAGATTTAGGTATCTCCTTTATAATTCTGCTTACTACCTTTAACCGAAGCACAGGTGTAATAAAAAGTATATCTTGTTAGTAAACAGGTGCCATGTACATCTCATAAAATTAGAATATCATCAAAAAGTAAATTTATTTCAGTAATTTAATTTTAAAAGTGAAACTCATATATTTTATATACCGTATATACTCGAGTATAAGCCGACCCGAATATAAGCCGAGGCACCTAATTTTACCACAAAAACTGGGAAAACTTATTGACTCGAGTATAAGCCTAGGGTGTGCCTCACTTTGCCTCACTGTGTCCATGCCTCACTGAGTCCATGACTAGACTGACGTTTAACATGGGAGTCTATGGAAGGGGTTCCCGGCTTTGAAAAATCAGTGCTCCCTGGCCATAGGTTCTACGGACAAGAAACTTTGCAAACCTGTAGAGGAAAAGTGGGGCTACATGTGTGCCAAGGTTGGGGTCCAGAGGACCTACGACCGGCCGGTACTTGGTCCCCAAAGTCACCAGAGAAATTACCGTTTAACATGGGAGTCTATGGAAGGGGTGCCCGGTTTTGAAAAATCGGTGCTCCCCGACCGTAGGTTCCCCGGACAAGAAACTTTGCACACCTATAGAGGAAGAGTGGGGCTACATGTAGGCCGGTACGGGCTCCCCAAAGTTCGGGAGATCAGGTGCAAAAAGGTGACTCGAGTATAAGCCGAGAGGGGCTCTTTTAGCACAAAAAATTGTGCTTAAAAACTCGGCTTATACTCGAGTATATACAGTAGATGCTTTACACACAGAGTGATATACTTCAAGCATTTCTTTCTTTTAATTTTGATGATTATGGCTTACAAATTCTAGAGCACTTCATGCTTCCCTCTGCTGAACAACTTTATGTTGATGATTTAATTTTCCAGCCAGACTTGGCACCTGCCAACACTGCCAAAAGTACCAATACCTGGTTTAATGATCATGGGATCACAGTGCTTGATTGGCCAGAAAACTGGCCTGACCTAAAAGCCCATAGAAAATCCGTGGTGTATTGCCAAGAGGAAGATGAGAGACACCAGACTCAACCATGCAGACAAGCTGAAGGCTTGGCTTCCATAACACCCCAGCAGTGCCAGAGGCTAATCGTCTCCATGCCACGCCGCATTGATGCAGTAATTCATGCAAAAGGAGCCCTGACCAAGTATTGAGTGCATACTATACTGTACAGGGACATAATTTTCAGTAAGCCAACATTTATGTATTAAAAATCCTTTTATTCAGTGGTCTTATGTAATATTCAAATTTTCTGAGATACTGAATTTGGGGTTTTCACTAGCTTTAAGGCATAATCATCAAAGTTAAAAGAAAGAAATGCTTGAAATATATCACTCTGTGTGTAACACATCTATATAAAATATAGGTTTTACTTTTTGAATTGAAATACTGAAATAAATTAACCTTTTGATGATATTCAAATTTTATGAGATGCTCCTGTATATACTGTATATTGTACAGGGATGTGTCCTGGATGGCAGTTCCTTAACTTGTTGCGGGCACCTACTCCACTGCAGACCCGGTGGAGACTGTATGAGTGTTTCAAATTACAGATTATATCTGTATCTATAATGATCATAAAATCTGCAATGAACATACAGAACTTAATATTAGTTCAAGAGGTTTGAGCATCATTGCCAGCAATTAGGGTGTGCACCGATTCAATTATTCAATATTGTAATTAGTGAACATCGGAGTGCTTGTTACTGTACTTAGCTTTTCCGATGTGTGGGAAAATCTTGATAATAGATCACGGATCATATCCTTTTTTCCACAGAAAAATAACCATTTTTTTACAACCCTTGCAGAAAAAATATTAATATTGGTTGTCAGGGAAAAGAGTCAATATGGGTCCCGACAATGTCATTGTAACAAATTATATATAGACAATCATTTGCAAATGTTGATTTTTATCACAGTAAATTGTGTGTCTTGTAACTAGGACGATGTACTACAAATCCACCAATATGCTGCAAAGGAGTGGACAGTGCATGTAGGAGAGTAGATTGCTACTGTGATCAGTACTGCACCTCCAATGGCGACTGCTGCCCGGACTACAAGCTTGCATGTGATACAGGTAAGGTATACAGTCTATGTTGTACAGTGCATAGTCTTGACTATTACGCTCTATGTACTACTGTATGAAGAATGTTACATAGACCTAGCCTCTGCTTTTTTTTTTTTTTTCTCAGAAAGTGATTATTGGGGTGTAGTTTGCAAGTATTTTATTGCAGTTCTTCTTTAATGAAGGTTTCGAGAAAGGGGTCTATTTATAAAAAAAAATTGCTGTGCGAATGTCCTAGTATTCATGCAAAAGTTGTGAATAATACCTATGATGTTTGTAATATGTGTTAAATGTCAGTTTCAATGTGTTGTCTTATCTTTTGTAGGGGAAATGTAACATTCCCTAACACTCAATCCCAAGAGATTAACCTATAGACAAAATATCTTGACATTATAGGCTAAGAACAATTGATCAGCAGAGGTAATAATACAGGAAATAAAACAGAGTTCTGTCTCTTCAACATTGAATCAATTATGTATAGCAGTTCACTCTATATAGTAGTTGATTAATTACGCTGTCAGTCGTGAGAACTGGAATGTCCATACACTTTATACAGTGTGTAAAGCTGGGTTCACACTGTTGCCAAGTGCAGCTTGCAGCAGGGGTCTGGTGCGTCCCTGTTCTGTTTCAGGGATGAATCAGGGCCAGGGCACTGAAACTGAGCCAAAGACGTTCAGGACTCCTTTTCCATTTTACTCCACAGCCACCATGGAGATGTGTGAACCAGCTCCATAGAGAGCCGGGCTCAATCTCCTGTCATGCGAATTGGATGCAGTGAAATCCGCATCCAATTCACACTAGTGTGAACCCAGCCTAATGGTATCTGTATCAAATTTTTTCTTCTGGTCAAATGGTCTTACCCTACAGTGTCAGGCTAGTTTGTCTATTGGTTAAGGCTAGGTTTCTCTTAGATTCTATTGTTAAGGAATGTTACATTCACCCTGTGAAAGGCAAAAAATAGAAACTGGCATTTTACACATATTTCAAACATTACGTGTATTATTAGTGAGTTTTGCACAAATGCTAAAACATTTGCAGAGCAATTTTTTTATAATTAGGTCTTAAACTGTTGGCTTCCTGACTATATTCTGTTTTATTTTATTGAAATGATCCTTTAGATTTATGTGTGTCTGTGAGACTGACACTTATAGGACAGTAATTAAAGTAGATACAAAGACTGTGTACAGTGCATATTATAAGTAGGCTCACACTATATTTTACAATACCTCTTTATAGTGGTTGTAAACCCAATTATAAAAAAAAAAAGAAAGAATAACGGGCAAGAGAAAGGCATAATGAGCTAGTATGACTAGCATACTCGCTCATTATGCATTACTTACCTTAGATGGAAGCCCCCAAAGCCATCCTTGTCTCCCCCTCCGGCCGCAGACATCGCTCCGGAAGGTTACTTCCGGGTATCGCCGCTCCGGCGCTCTGATTGCCCGGAGTGGCGATGACGTCACCGCGCATGCGCGCGGGAGCCGTCAAACCCGGCCTTATCCATTGATAAAACCGGCGTTGACAGTGCGGCAGCGCCATTGTCTATGGCGTGCATGCGCCGTAGACAACGGTGCATTCTTTTTTGGAAAATATCTCCTAAACCGTGTAGGTTTAGGAGATATTGCAAACACCTACAGGTAAGCCTTAATCTAGGCTTACCTGTAGGTGCAAGTTGCATTAGTGGGTTTACAACCATTTTAAGCCATGCCCAATATTTTGCACAATCTAGCCATGGTCTATTTTTGCCATGGCATGCTGAGTGCTCTGCATCCTATTTGTTTCTTCTTTAGGGGTCCCTCTTTTCCAAGTGATATTGGGAGACATGCAGAACGTTCAAAGCAGCCAATAAAACCATTAAGGTGTTATCACTTTTTGTCATGTGTAGCGGACCCCTCTCCCCAGTCCCCTCTATTAAAGTCCAACTCGCACTGTCTCTGGTCTAGGGGTATGATAGGGGAGGGAGAGGGTGAGCTACGCCAGGCTTCTACCACAGGGGTGATGTGGTATCAGCAATGTCTCTGATGTTTTTACCTTCGGGTCTGTGCTGTGCATCTGGATCCTCCCTCCAAGAGTCTCCACGAACCTCGTCTGCCAGAAATTGAGCCCCACACCGTTAAAGTCCAACACACCTTTATTGTAGAACATAACATGGACTCCCTTGGCTTCAGAACAGAAAAGGAGGTGTGAGTGCGAATAGGCCCAGACACAAATTCGATCCTCCACTCTCCTCCCTGAGAGTGGGCTATGGTCTCCGTACGAGGGAAATTCTCCTTCCGGACGGTCTCCGACAAGAGACTCACCCGTCACCGGCAGAATGCTGCACCGGGTCTTCAGATGAGGGGCTCTTCCCGGTCCATTACGCCCACCTTGGATTCAGGCATCCATCCCCGGAGTGCCTTAGGATCCTTCCCTCGCGGAACTCAGTGTTGGGCACCGAGCTCCGGACCTCCATCCAAGTACCTCACCCCAGGACTAAAGGTGCCTGAGGTGGAACACGATCTCCGGTGGTCCTCTAGGCCTAGGCCGCCTAGAGGACGGACACGAACCACCGTCCGCAGGCTGAAGGTGCCTGGGACTCCGACCCCGTGACCAAGATGGCCGGTCCCTTTATACCCCCTCCCAGCAAGCACTTCGGGTTCCCTGCCCCACCATACCGCTGCCGAGAGAGGACAAAAAGGAGGCTCAGCACACAGCGGTATCCGTCCGTCAGCCCATGGTGACAGCGCCACCCAGTGGGCCGCCGGGAACACACCACCGGTGTCACTGAAAAATTAAAAAATTACCCCGGGAAAGTAAGTACCCGCTACACATGCTTACTATTTGAAAGAAAGGCAGATTACTGATTGTTGAGTATTGTTAGATTTTACATAATATTTACGCTCAAGGGGCGTAGCTACAGGGGTTGCAAGGGTCGCACTTTTGACCCAGCCTTAGGCTCTGGGGGGCCCGTGAGGTGGCATATAGCGTAATCGATCCCCGTTTCCTGTAGCCGCTGAATGCCCGCTTCTCCTCCTTTCCCTCCGGCAGGCATCGATTCCTCTATATGTTACCGCCTCCTATCCAGCTTCCCTCTGCTGCTCCCAGGCCCCTCTCTTCCAGCTCCACACTGAGCTGCTCCTTGACATCACGGCACATCAAGAAACCCGCTGCTTCCAAGAGTGAGACATCCCTGATCTGCCGAGACCCGGGTCACCTAGCGGGTGAGAGCTGTGAAAGGGGGATAATCCGTCCTAGCATTCTGCCACTGAAGGGGGCCCCAGCGGGGTTGCTTGCTGCAGGGCTCTCAGCTGAGAGTGGCTCAGAGCCTGCACTGACATTCACCCCCCTCGCGTGGACAGGACAGGACAGGAGAGAGCCAATTTGCTCCTTCTCCTCCCGTCCCTCTCCACCTCTGTGCATTGCGGGAACTGTGAATCTAAGCAGCTGAGTTTGTTCATTCACCTGCTTAGCATAACACTTTTTCAGTGACGTGTCCCAGAAGATTGCAGGGAGGGAGGGGGAGAGATGAACTTTCTTCTGGCGCCGCAGGAGGAAGTGGGAGCTGGATGCCTCTAAAAGGAGGGTATCCGCTCCCCCCCCCAAAAAAAAATGACATGCCAAATGCGGCATGTCAGGGGGTCACCATCACTTAAAGCGGAAGTTCCATTTTTCGGTGGAACTCCGCTTTAAGATTGTCAGTAGTAAAATGTACTTAATTGTACATATTGTACAATTGTACATGTACATTTTGTATGTTTTAATGGTGAGAAACATTGTGGGAGATTGACAACTCTGATCTGACCTCAGTCTACCTTCGTTTTCCAGCTTTTTGCTAGTGAGGCAGCATTCAAGAAAGTATGAGTAGCTGAGGAGTATACTAATGACCTAGAACTAGGGTATGCTGCCTAGGATTCCTGAAATCACTATGGAAATAGGCATAGTAAATAAAAACAAATTCCTATTTTTTGGTCTGCATTATATGCACCAAGTTTTGTCTGTGCTATCTTTCACAGAAAGAATGCTAGCACTGACTTTAACCACTAGATGTCCTGCTAAGAATATTAAAGCGATGTGAAACTGTGACTAGTTCTTATTAATATGTGCAAATTATGGCCAACGGGAGGAATAGCTGCATTTTAAAGGAACTCCCTAAACCATGGTGAGAAATCTACAGCACAGGTAGCAAAAAAAACATTTTACCATAGAGAAAATTTGCAGGGCACCTTCTCCACAAAGATCCCAGCAATACCAGTTATGCAAACCTGATCCTGTTCTGCTGGCAAACCTGGGTGGCCATAGATATGTCTCCAGACCAGACCTCACCACCCTCCATCTTTCCAGACCAACAAGTACAGACCAGGGCAGCAACAACAGTTTTTGCATATGTAGCAACCAGACCCCTCTCCCTACCTTTGGCTCACTTGTAGGAAAAGGAGCACACAATGCCACATGCCCGTACCCTCCTGTGTGAAGAGGTTGAGCGGTGTAACGTACCTGGGTCTCTATGGCTAGGTTCTCCAGAGAATGGTTCCGTCTTCACTGCAATAAAGACAAGTCTCTATCTCCCAATAACTCCAAGGTCCACACCAATTACAACTCCAATGTAGAGTTTATTTTCTCATATGCATAGTCATTAGATAGAAAAGGATGAATGGAGAACAGGATAGCAAGAGGTGTTGGAGTAGGTCCAGGCACAAACAAACACGAATTCACTACCTGTATCTTCAAGTAGTCTCAGCTCACCCGGATAGTCTCCCATTAGAGTGGATCCTAGTAGCCGGAGTGATGCTCGAATTAGATAACACACACAGTCTCTGCACAAACAGTTACGGGTGAATTTAGGCCTCTGCCACAGACCTGGCTGACTTTGGGTCTCTGCCACAGACCTGGTGAACTTTGGGTCTCTGCCACAGACCTGGTGAACTTTGGGTCTCTGCCACAGACCTAGTGAACTTTGGGTCTCTGCCACAGACCCAGTAAACTTTGGGTCTCTGCCACAGACCTAGTGAACTTTGGGTCTCTGCCACAGACCTGGTGTACTTGGCTTCTGGTATTAGGTCTCTTTCAGGGAGATGACATCCCTCCAGAGAGTTACCGGGCCCCTTCCTTCACTGTGATCTCTCACCAGTCCCTCGGAACGTTCTTCCCCCAGCCTCCACTTCGAGATACGGGTCTCCTCGCAAGGCAGCACCCTGGGATTCCTCCTCCCTCCGTGGGCTCCAGCCGAAGGTGCTGGACCCAAGGCCTTCAGTTGCAGCCCCAGGGCTAAAGGTGCCTGGGACTGATCTGCCAGTGTACCGGGCCAGGAACCCCACCCTAGGGCTAAAGGTGCCTGGGGTGGCCACGAACAGAACAACACACTCCCCGGGGTCGGACCCCCGGGAACTCCTCCCTACAGACAGGGTCTGCTCCTTTTATATCCTCTCCCAGCATGCACAGCAGGCTGACACGCCCACCATACCACCACCGAGAGGGGACATCCAAGGCACAGCACTGTACCAGCGGTTCAACCCTAGCCTCCGCTGGCAGCGCCATCAACAGGCCACAGGGAACTACACACCAGTATCCCACCTGCAGTATAAAATGGTTTTACAGAACCCTATCAAATAGTGTGTTTAACCACTTAACGACCGCCCACCGCCGATTTACGTCGGCAGAATGGCACGGACAGGCAGAATCACGTAGATCTACGTGACTGCCTTTGTACAGTTGGGGGGTCCATCCGGACCCCCCTTCTGTGCCGTGAGCGGTCGTTACTTCACCGGGAGCGATCCCAGATGAGGGGGCGGCCTTTCGATTCCGGCCCCCCCCTCGCGATCGCTCCCGGCGAATGGAAATGCCTCCTCTGTCTGTTTCAGACAGAGGAGGCAGGAGGAAGTGATGTCATCTCCTGTGCGGCGCTCACATATACCGAGCGCCGTACAAGAGAAGACATCAGGTCAGTGAGCACAACACTACACTGACACCAGGACACATAGGAACACTAATCGCCCCCCCCCAGGACCCCCAGACCCCCCCAGATCACCCCCCAGATCACCCCCCAGCCCCCAGTCACAGTGTCACTGATTGCAGTGACCATTTATTTAGTGATCACTGCAATCAGTGACATTTGTGACTGTGAAAGTGTCACTAAAGTTTAGTTTTAGGTCCAGTGTAGCCCCCTAACCCCCCCTAATAAAGGTTTAACCCCCTGATCACCCCCCAGATAACCCTTTCACCCCCTATCACCGCTGTCGCTATGCGATCATTTTTCTGATGGCTGTCTTAGCATCAGTGATGGCGATCGGTAGCCAGTAATTTTTTTTAGGTTCGCCGCAGGTTTTTATAGCGTCGGGTACCCCAATATATTATCTAATAAAGGTTCAACCCCCTTGATCGCCCCCCAGGTAACCCTTTCACCCCCTATCACCGCTGTCGCTAATCGATCGTTTTTCTGATGCTGTCTTAGCATCAGTGATGGCGATCGGTAGCCAGTAATTTTTTTTAGGTTCGCCGCAGGTTTTTATAGCGTCAGGTACCCCAATATATTATCTAATAAAGGTTAAACCCCCTTGATCGCCCCCCAGGTAACCCTTTCACCCCCTATCACCGCTGTCGCTATGCGATCATTTTTCTGATGGCTGTCTTAGCATCAGTGATGGCGATCGGTAGCCAGTAATTTTTTTTAGGTTCGCCGCAGGTTTTTATAGCGTCGGGTACCCCAATATATTATCTAATAAAGGTTTAACCCCCTTGATCGCCCCCCAGGTAACCCTTTCACCCCCTATCACCGCTGTCGCTAATCGATCGTTTTTCTGATGCTGTCTTAGCATCAGTGATGGCGATCGGTAGCCAGTAATTTTTTTTAGGTTCGCCGCAGGTTTTTATAGCGTCAGGTACCCCAATATATTATCTAATAAAGGTTAAACCCCCTTGATCGCCCCCCAGGTAACCCTTTCACCCCCTATCACCGCTGTCGCTATGCGATCATTTTTCTGATGGCTTTCTTAGCATCAGTGATGGCGATCGGTAGCCAGTAATTTTTTTTAGGTTCGCCGCAGGTTTTTATAGCGTCGGGTACCCCAATATATTATCTAATAAAGGTTTAACCCCCTTGATCGCCCCCCAGGTAACCCTTTCACCCCCTATCACCACTGTCACTAAGCGATCGTTTTTCTGATCGCTGTCTTCGTGTCGGTGATGCCAATCGGTAGCCAGTCATTTTTTTTAGGTTCGCCGCAGGTTTTTATAGCGTCAGGTACCCCCAAATATGATCTAATAAAGGTTTTAACCCCCTAATTGCCCCTAGTTAACCCTTTCACCAGTGATCACCATATAAGTGTTACGGGTGACGCTGGTTAGTTAGTTTGCTTTTTATAGTGTCAGGGCACCCGCCGTATATAACCCAATAAAGGTTTAACCCCCTGATCGCCCGGTGGGTGATATCAATTAGGTTTTAGCGTCAGAGAGGGTCTGCGTCACACCCCAGGCAGCGTCAGGTTAGTGCCAGTAACGCTAACACCCACGCGTAAAGCATACACCCCCCTTAGTGGTATAGTATCTGAACAGATCAATATCTGATCTGATCAGATCTATACCAGCGGTTTAGGGTTCCCAAAAACGCAGTGTTAGCGGGATCAGCCCAGATACCTGCTAGCACCTGCGTTTTGCCCCTCCGTCCAGCCCAGGCCACCCAAGTGCAGTATCGATCGATCACTGTCACTTACAAAACACAACACACATAACTGCAGCGTTCGCAGAGACAGGCCTGATCCCTGCGACTCCAGTGCTGTAGGAGGTGATTTCACCACCACAGTTAAAAAAAAAAAAGCATATATGCCGAAGCATTGGGGCAGCAGGGGCGGAGGAGTGATTTTGCTCCTAATGCCGCATACATACGGTCGAAATTCCGACGGAGGCTTGCCCGTGGAAACGTTTGACCATGTGTGTGCGGCATAACTTTTTTGCGGGAGGATGCCCCCATGCTTCGGCATATATAAATGGTGCATGTATGCCCATCATTAGAAGTGGGTGGATGAAGGGCGGTATTCTAATGGTGGGCATACCCACCGATCAATCTCTTTTTTCGTTCAGCCAACAGGCTGCATGAAAAAAAAAGATTACAATACATGTCCAACAAGGACCAGCAACGTACTGGTATGTTGCTGGACTTTGAATGGTTATACCAGATTGATGCCTGCGGGTTTAGGTATCATCTTGGTATCATTCTTTTCAGCCAGCGGCCGGCTTTCATGTAAAAGCAATCACAGCGGCTAATTAGCCTCTGGACTGCTTTTACAAGCAGTGGGAGGGAATGTCCCCCCCCCGGATATAAAAAGCGCCATTGGGAAATTGGGAAAGCATTTTATCACACCGATCTTGGTGTGGTCAGATGCTTTGAGGGCAGAGGAAAGATCTAGGGTCTAGAAGACCCCAGTTTTTTCAAAAAAAGAGTACCTGTCACTACCTATTGCTATCATAGGGGATATTTACATTCCCTGAGATAACAATAAAAATTATTAAAAAAAAAATATATGTAAGGAACAATTTAAAAATAAAATAAAAAAGCAAAATTAATAATAAAAAAAAAAAAAAAAAAAGAAGCACCCCTGTCCTGCCCTGCTCTTGCCCAATGGCGAACGCAAGCGTCGGTCTGGCGTCATATGTAAACAGCAATTGCACCATGCATGTGAGGTATCACCGCGAAGGTCAGATCGAGGGCAGTCATTTTAGCAGTAGACCTCCTCTGTAAATCTAACGGGGTAATCTGTAAAGGCTTTTAAAGGCTTTTAAAAATGTATGTAGTTTGTCGCCAATGCGCGTTTGTGCGAAATTTTAAAGCATGTCGTGTTTGGTATCTATGTACTCGGCCTAAGATCATCTTTATTATTTCATCAAACATTTGGGCAATATAGTGTGTTTTAGTGCATTAAAATTAAAAAAAGTGTATTTTTTCCCCAAAAAATGCGTTTGAAAAATCGCTGCGCAAATACTGTGTAGAAAAAAAAAATGCAACACCCACCATTTTAATCTGTAGGGCCTTTGCTTTAAAAATATATATAATGTTTGGGGGTTCAACATAATTTTCTTGCAAAAAAAAAATATGTTTTCATGTAAACAAAAAGTGTCAAAAAGGGCTTTGTCTTCAAGTGGTTAGAAGAGTGGATGTAAGCTTCCTAATGTTGTGTATAAAATGCCAGAACAGTTCAAAACCCCCCCAAATGACCCCATTTTGGAAAGTAGACACCCCAAGCTATATACTGAGAGGCATGTCGAGTCCATGGAATATTTTATATGTTGACACAAGTTGCGGAAAAAAGACAATTTTTTTTTTTTATTTTTTTTTTGCACAAAGTTGTCACTAAATGATATATTGCTCAAACATGCCATGAGCATATGTGGAATTACACCCCAAAATACATTCTGTTGCTTCTCCTGAGTACAGGGATACCACATGTGTGAGACTTTTTGGGAGCCTAGCCGCGTACGGGACCCCAAAAACAAAGCACCGCCTTCAGGCTTTCTAAGGGTGTAAATTTTTGATTTTACTTCTCACTGCCTATCACAGTTTCGGAGGCCATGGAATGCCCAGATGGCACAAAACCCCCCCAAATGACCCCATTTTGGAAAGTAGACACCCCAAGCTATTTGCTGAGAGGTATTGTGAGTATTTTGCAGATCTCGCTTTTTGTCACAAAGTTTTGAAAATTGAAAAAAAAAAAAAAAAAAAAAAAAAATTTTCTTTCTTCATTTTCAAAAACAAATGAGAGCTGTAAAATACTCACCATGCCTCCTCAGCAAATAGCTTGGGGTGTCTACTTTCCAAAATGGGGTCATTTGGGGGGGTTTTGTGCTATTTTGGCATTTTATGGCCTTAGAAACTGTGATAGGTAGTGAGGAGTGAAATCAAAAATTTGTGCCTAGAAATCCTGAAGGCGGTGCTTGGTTTTCGGGGTCCCGTACGCGGCTAGGCTCCTAAAAAGTCCCACACATGTGGTATTCCCGTACTCAGGAGAAGCAGCAAAATGTATTTTGGGGTGCAATTCCACATATAACCATGGCATGTGTGAGCAATATATCATTTAGTGACAACTTTTTGTAATTTATTTTTTATTTTTATTTTTTGTCATTATTCAATCACTTGGGACAAAAAAAAAAAATATTCAACGGGCTCAACAGGCCTCTCAGCAATTTCCTTGGGGTGTCTACTTTCTAAAATGGGGTCATTTGGGGGGGTTTTGTGCTATTTTGGCATTTTATGGCCTTCGAAACTGTGATAGGTAGTGAGGAATGAAATCAAAAATTTAAGCCCTTAGAAATCCTGAAGGCGGTGCTTGGTTTCCGGGGTCCCGTACGTGGCCAGGCTCCTAAAAAGTCCCACACATGTGGTATCCCCGTACTCAGGAGAAGCAGCAAAATGTATTTTGGGGTGCAATTCCACATATAACCATGGCATGTGTGAGCAATATATCATTTAGTGACAACTTTTTGTAATTTTTTTTTTTTTTTGTCATTATTCAATCACTTGGGACAAAAAAAAAAAATATTCAATGGGCTCAACATGCCTCTCAGCAATTTCCTTGGGGTGTCTACTTTCCAAAATGGGGTCATTTGGGGGGTTTTTGTACTGCCCTGCCATTTTAGCACCTCAAGAAATGAGATAGGCAGTCATAAATTTAAAGCTGTGTAAATTTCAGAAAATGTACCCTAGTTTGTAAACGCTATAACTTTTGCGCAAACCAATAAATATACGTTTATTGACATTTTTTTTACTAAAGACATGTGGCTGAATACATTTTGGCCTAAATGTCTGACTAAAATTGAGTTTATTCGATTTTTCTTATAACAAAAAGTAGAAAATATCATTTTTTTTCAAAATTTTCGGTCTTTTTCCGTTTATATCGCAAAAAATAAAAATCGCAGAGGCAATCAAATACCATTAAAAGAAAGCTCTATTTGTGGGAAGAAAAGGACGCAAATTTCATTTGGGTACAACATTGCATGTCCGCACAATTTACAGTTAAAGCAGCGCAGTGCCGAATCCCAAAAACAGGCCTGGTCCTAATGGCCCGAAATGGTCCGGGGCTTAAGTGGTTAAGTACAACTACCACTCAAACATTCCCCTAGATTTAAAGACCCCGCTACACACTCCCCCAGGACAGATAGACACTGTCTCCAGTGTCTGGGGTAAACTTACGTACCGCAAGCCTGAGTCTACGTATGTTTATCCCTGAACTATGTACACAAAATAAAATAATGGAAAAACTAGTTTGTTTGTGCCGGAACCTGAATGTGGGGAAAGAGATTGAATAAAGAAATGAAGGAAGATCAACAAGAAGAAAAAAAAATGTGTACATCCCATTCTCAATGTTACATATCAATATAAAACACATTATAATATTCACATTTACATCTCCCTTCCATCCTATACTAGCTGACCCACCCATGCTCAGTGGTTGCCAGTCTTTCACCTGCAAAGGGAGAAAACACACATAAAACCAGCATAATAACATCCTATACTATTATTTACATAGGAAGGGAACTATCCTCCCCGAGGGAAGGACACTTTCCTTCTAAAATAAGTACCTATTACACTAGTCCTAGTGTAAAATAAACATTAATATATATATATTTTTTTCTTTCTGAGCGCACAGAAACCCTTTACGAACACTGCCACCTAGTGGAAGCGCTACCGTCATAACACTGTCCCAAACATTTGGAATAAATCTTCTTCTTTTCTTCTTCTTTGGCCCTAACTGTATCTACCCCCAAAGTCTCTGTCTTTGTGGCGCTGTGAGCAGAGAGAAAACAGCAACAGCTCTCCCGGTTCCCCAGCTGAGTAGACTACCCCGACTTACAAGGGTAAAGTCCCTGGACTCCAAGAGAGTACACTCTGGAAAAAAACCACAATGGAATCCAGTCTTTTTAAAGGTAAAATTTGGGATCGGGTAAAACAAGGAGCTTCCAGTTATTGTCAAAAGTTTCAATGGAATACATGGCATCCGGCACGGTTCCTTCCGACACACAACCACACGATCTGCGTGTATGTGCCGACCAAGTACCCAGTCCAGCGTACACCCCTTGTACCTCTCAGCAACAGCAGCAGAACAAGAGAAATACCTGCGGGCATTGGGCACTTTCAAATAGTTCCACAGAAAGTCAGCGTACCATCTCTCCCTGTAGGCCTCCACCTCAAAAAGCAAGTCCTTTGGGACATACGGGTACTCCCATCTGTAGTCAGCGGCCACTCTCTGATTGAACAGCCGCTGCATCCTGGAAAGCGGAGGAGGAGTAGCACGATCTCCCGCACCCGGTAGGACAATGGCATCCGGATGCCTAGGCACTTTCACTGCCTTGAGACCCAACATAGCAGCCCGCAATGGCGCATACTCAGCCACAGTGGTAGGCACAGGCAATGTAGGTCTGGATGATGTAGGTATGGGGTCAAGTACCTCCTCAAGCACATTAAGGGTATTCTACCCCAGCCCTTTTTTGACAAACAGTTTGTCTATCTCTGCATCGTCTCCCACCTCAGAGGACGACTCCAGGTCAGAGGTATCATACTCCTCTGCCGGCAAATAATTTTTGGTGGTGGAGAAATCACTGTCTTTAACAAGTTCTTTGGGGTCGGAAACCCAAACGTCCCGATACTTCGGACACTAATCTTTGTCCCTTTCCCCGGCTGACCTCAGCCTGTAACTGTCGCGGATCATCTGGAGGTCCCTCCGACTAAACAATCCGATTCAGGCAAGCGCTGGGGTGTAGCTCGACCACGGCCGCAGGAGGCTTTCACATAGCCCACCTTTCACTTGGGCGGTGGGAGCGAAGACTCTGCAGTGACAGAGGCAGCATCCGCCGGCTTCTCCGTCTCCGGTTCCTCAACTACCGGAACATCCACAACGACTTCCTCCGAAGTCACGACAGTGCGCGTGGGGGGTGGCTGTATAAGCGTGGGTTTCCTCCTCAAGAGTAGTGGTGCCCGTAAGGCAATTCAAACGGTAGGCCCGAGGTTTTTCTGTAGGTTGCTCTACCTCGAAGATAAATTTCTTGCACTTGTCACATCTTCCAAAGGGCAGAAGGTGCACCACCAGTCCCTGGCATCCTGGACAAACCACTCCAAGGGCCTCCGCATCTCTGCAGACATAGAGGGCGAAGCGGCCCCGAGGCTTCAGCCGAATCCCCGTATCCATCAAGGGAGCAGCCAGTGAGGCAACGTTCATGGTTGTAGGAACGGGAATCCATGGGGCATTAGTCGCCATGTTGCTCACTCGCTGATCCATCATGCACTGTCCATTTGGCGCCAAAGTACATCTCACCACATGGCAAGGCTCCTCCCATTTTCCTGCAATGTTCGTGGGCTTTCTCCACTCTTGACACGCCCACAAACTACGCAGCTTGGGCTCTCCTCGTGGCGCAGTCAAAATTCTTCCAAAGATGGCCGACCTTCACGGAGCCTCACAAGGGGAATAAAGTCCAAACTCTGGGGGTTTTGACCATAGAAATCCCGGAACTCGAGCCCCCACGTGTAGCAATCAGACCCCTCTTCCTACCTTTGTCTCACTTGTAGGAAAAGGGGCACACCATGCCACATGCCCGTACCCTCCTGTGTGAAGAGGTTGAGCAGTGTAATGTACCTGTGGCTAGGTTCTTCAGAGAATGGTTCCCGTCTTCACTGCAATAAAGACAAGTCTCTATTCCCCAATAACTCCAAGGTCCACACCAATTGCTACTCCAATGTAGAGTTTATTTTCTCATATGCATAGTCATTAGATAGAAAAGGATGGATGGAGAACAGGATAGCAAGAGGTGTTGGAGTAGGTCCAGGCACAAACGAATACAAATTCACTACTTGTATCTTCAAGTAGTCTCAGCTCACCCGGATAGTCTCCTATTAGAGTGGATCCTAGCAGCCGGAGTGATGCTCGAATTAGATAACACACACAGTCTCTGCACAAACTGTTGCGGGTGAATTTAGGCCTCTGCCACAGACCTGGTGAACTTTGGGTCTCTGCCACAGACCTGGTGAACTTTGGGTCTCTGCCACAGACCTAGTGAACTTTGGGTCTCTGCCACAGACCCAGTGAACTTTGGTCCTGGGACTGATCCGCCAGTGTACCGGGCCAGGAACCCCACCCCAGGGCTAAAGTAAAGGTGCCTGGGCTGGCCACGAACAGAACAACACACTCCCCGGGGTCAGACCCACGGGAACTCCTACCTACAGACAGGGTCTGCTCCTTTTATATCCTCTCTGCACAGCAGGCCGACACGCCCACCATACCACCGCCGAGAGGGGACATCCAAGGCACAGCACTGTACCAGCGGTTCAACCCTAGCCTCCGATAGCAGCGCCATCAACAGGCCACAGGGAACTATACACCAGTATCCCACCTGCAGTATAAAAATGGTTTTACAGAACCCTATTAAATAGTGTGTTTGAATACAATTACCACTCAAACATTCCCCTAGATTTAAAGACCCCGCTACACATACATTAAACGAATGCCGCATATGAATGACTTGCAATGGCCATGAATATTAAGACTACCTCAGCTTCAGCTGTATCTGACATTAAATAGGATATTCATAGGATCTTCATGCCACAAGACTTTAAAATGCAGAGAGGGCAGGTGAATGACAACTTGGAGCTGCACAGCTCACATCTACTGGAGATGCAATGACACCTTGAAAATCTTGACAACTGTCACGGGCCGGGCAGGCGACTATAGAGGAGGCAGGAGGTGGATCCACTGTACCAGAGAGGGGATGGTACGAATCACACCGAGGGACCGGTTCTAAGCAGCTACCGGTTTTCACCAGAGCCCGCCGCAAGGCAGGATGGACTTGCTGCGGCGGTAGCAACCAGGTCGTGTCCCCCAGTAGCGACTCCACCTCTCTGGCGGCTGAGGCTGGTGCGGTACAAAGGGACTAGGCAGAGGCAAGGTCAGACGTAGCAAAGGTCAGGGCAGGCGGCAATGGTTCGAGGTCAGAGACAAAGGCAGAAGGTCAGGTACACAGGCAAGGTAAACTCAAAATACTTCCGCAAGGTACTAGGACAACAAGATCCGGCAAGGACAGGAAGGGGAAGTGGGTTTAAATAGGTTTTGGGTAGTGGAACCGTAATTGGACCGGGCACCAATCAATGGTGCACTGGCCCTTTAAATTTTAGAAGACCGGCGCGCGCGCGCCCTAGAACACAGCGGGGCCGCGCGCGCCGGGAGGAAGCAGGAAGAGGAAGGTAAGTGGAGAGGAGAGCGGAGCAGCGCCCACGGCCAGGGGGGCTGGCCGGAGCGCCGCAGAGGGGACGCCGCCGTGAGTGCTCCGGGCTGGATGGGACACCCGGAGCACTCGGCGTTACAGTACCCCCCCCCCTTAGGTCTCCCCCTTTTCTTGGAGCCCAAGAAACTACGGATGAGCTCTTTGTCTAAAATGTTGGTCTCAGGCTCCCAGGATCTCTCTTCAGGACCACAGTTCTCCCAATCAACTAAAAAGAATTTTTTACCTCGGACGACCTTGGAGGCGAGGATATCTTTCACCGAAAAGACATCGGAGGAACCAGAGACCGGAGCAGGAGCGGTGACCTTGGGGGAAAATCGGTTAAGAATGAGGGGTTTAAGGAGAGACACGTGAAAAGAGTTGGGGATGCGAAGAGAAGGAGGAAGATGGAGTTTGTAAGAGACAGAATTGATTTGGTTTTTGACTTTATAAGGTCCGAGGTAACGAGGGCCCAGCTTGTAGCTAGGTACCCGAAACCGAACATATTTGGAGGAGAGCCACACTTTGTCACCAGGGAGATAGACAGGGGGAATTCTTCTCTTTTTATCTGCATGTCTCTTCATGCGGGCAGAGGCCAGAGATAGCGAGTTTTGAATCTCTTTCCAGATAGAGGAAAAGTCCCGGGTTAATTCATCCACGGCAGGAACTCCAGAAGAAGTGGGAATGGGGAGGGGGGGCAAAGGGTGGCGGCCGTAGACCACAAAGAAAGGTGATTTGGAGGACGATTCAGAGTTCTTGAAATTGTATGAGAATTCCGCCCAGGGCAATAGGTCGACCCAATCTTCTTGACGGGCGGAGACAAAATGTCGTAAGTAGTCACCAAGGACCTGGTTAACTCTCTCCACCTGTCCATTGGATTGCGGGTGATAAGCAGAAGAAAAATTCAATTTAATCTTAAGTTGAGTACAGAGAGCTCTCCAAAATTTTTAGATAAATTGAACGCCTCTATCCGAGACGATATGTGAGGGAAGGCCATGGAGACGTAAAATTTGAAGAAAAAAGTGCTTCGCCAACTGAGGTGCAGTAGGCAGACCAGGAAGAGGGATAAAATGAGCCATTTTCGAAAAGCGGTCAACGACCACCCAGATGACAGTGTTACCATGAGACAACGGAAGGTCCGTGATGAAATCCATGGCAATGTGGGACCATGGTAGTTCAGGCACCGGTAGAGGAAGGAGAAGACCTGCAGGCTTCAGGCGTGGAGTTTTGTCACGTGCACAGATAGTGCAGGCTCGTACAAAGTCAGTCATATCTCTTTCCTGGGTAGGCCACCAATAGTGTCTGGCCAACAATTGTAAGGATTTTTTGATCCCAGCATGGCCGGCTAGATGGGAGGAATGGCCCCACCTAAGTATCTGGAGACGAAGGCCTGGAGGAACAAAAGTTTTTCCTGGAGGGACTGGCACCAGAGCAGCGGGAGCAGAGGAAATCAGGCACTCAGGGGGTACGATGTGTTGTGGGGGGTTCCCGGTTTCGGAGGCATCAGAGGAACGGGACAAGGCATCCGCCCTGACATTCTTGTCTGCAGGACGAAAATGGATCTGAAAATTGAACCGGGCAAAGAACAATGACCACCTGGCCTGGCGAGGATTCAAGCGCTGAGCGGACTGAAGGTAGGACAAATTCTTATGGTCAGTGTAGATGGAGATGGGGTGAAGAGAACCTTCCAGGAGATGTCTCCACTCTTCTAATGCCAACTTGATGGCCAACAGTTCACGGTCACCTATGGAATAGTTCTTTTCAGGAGGGGAGAAGGTTTTAGAGAAAAAACCACACGTGACGTTTCCTCCTTTAGCATCTCTTTGAAGAAGAACGGCTCCGGCTCCTACCGAGGAGGCGTCAACTTCAAGGAAGAACGGCTTAGTGGGGTCTGGTCGAGATAGAACAGGTGCCGAAGAGAAGGCGGTCTTTAGGTGAGTAAAGGCTTCTTCCGCCTGAGGTGGCCAGGACCTTGGATTCGCGTTTTTCTTAGTCAGCGCCACTATCGGTGCAACGATGGTGGAGAAGTGGGGTATGAACTGGCGATAGTAGTTGGCGAATCCAAGGAAGCGCTGGATAGCACGGAGTCCAGAGGGACGTGGCCAATCTAAGACTGCGGAAAGCTTGTCAGGATCCATTTGAAGACCTTGTCCTGAAACCAGATAACCTAGGAAAGGAAGGCTGCTACACTCAAAAAGGCATTTTTCAAATTTAGCGTAAAGATGATTTACACGGAGGCGCTGGAGTACTTGACGGACATGGAGCCGATGTTCCTCAAGGTTGGTAGAGAAAATTAGGATGTCGTCAAGATAGACAACCACACAGGTATATAGTATGTCCCGAAAGATTTCATTGACAAAATCCTGAAAGACTGCAGGGGCGTTGCAAAGTCCAAAAGGCATGACGAGATATTCGAAGTGGCCGTCTCTGGTGTTAAATGCGGTTTTCCATTCATCTCCTTTACGGATTCTGATGAGGTTATAAGCGCCCCTGAGGTCTAATTTTGAAAAAACCTTTGCTCCGCGCAGGCGGTCAAAGAGCTCCGAGATGAGAGGCAGAGGGTAGCGATTTTTAACAGTGATCTTATTAAGACCACGATAGTCTATGCAAGGGCGTAGTGAACCATCCTTCTTGGTAACGAAGAAGAACCCCGCTCCGGCTGGGGAGGATGATTTCCTAATAAACCCTCTCTTGAGGTTCTCCTGTATGTAATCGGACATGGCCTTGGTTTCGGGAGAGGAGAGAGGGTAAATTCTGCCACGGGGCGGTGTAGTACCTGGGAGCAAGTCAATGGGGCAGTCGTAGGGTCTATGTGGAGGTAAGACCTCCGCCTGTTTTTTGCAAAAAACATCGGAAAAGTCCTGATAGGCCTTGGGAAGGCCAGGCAAAGGAGTAGAAACGGGAATTCGACTGGTAGGTATAGACTTAAGACAATGCTTGTGGCAGGAATAGCCCCAGGATTTGATGTCTCCCGTGGTCCAGTCGAGGGTAGGAGAATGACGCTGGAACCAGGGTAGGCCAAGAAGGATGTCAGAAGTACAGTTCGGCAAAACAAAGAATTCAATCTTTTCTTGGTGAAGGACCCCAACGGACATGAGCAGGGGTTCGGTGCGGTAACGCACGGTACAATCCAGATTCTCTCCATTTACGGAGGAAATGAAGAAGGGTCTGATGAGACGGATAACAGGAATGTTGAACCTGTTGATGAAGGAGGCTTCAATAAAGTTTCCTGCAGAACCGGAGTCCAGGAAGGCCACCGCAGAGAAGGGGGAGCCGGCAGAAGGAGAGATCCGCACAGGAATAGTCAGACGTGGAGAGGAAGAATTCACACCTAGTAACGCCTCTCCCACGCTCACTAGGTGCGAGCGTTTCCCAGACGTGGAGGACGAATGGGGCAGTCCTTTAGGAAATGTTCAGAGCTCGCACAATAGAGGCATAAGTTCTCATTCCTACGGCGAGACCTTTCTTGCAGGGTCAGACGAGATCGGTCGACTTGCATGGCCTCCTCGACAGGAGGCATGGTATCAGGATGCGTAGGATTCAGGAAGAGAGGAGCCAGGCGCGGATAACGCCTGGTACGAACAAGATCTTTCTCCAGGCGAAGCTCTTGGCGTCTTTCAACGTAGCGGATGTCAATGCGGGTAGCTAAGTGGATAAGCTCTGTCAGGGTGGAGGGTATGTCTCGTGCGGCCAGAGAGTCCTTGATGTGGCTGGATAAGCCTTTCTTGAAGGTTGCGCAGAGAGCCTCATTATTCCAGGCTAGCTCTGAGGCCAGTGTGCGGAACTGTATGGCATATTCGCCCACAGAGGAGTTTCCTTGGACCAGGTTAAGCAGGGCGGTTTCAGCGGATGATGCTCGGGCTGGTTCCTCAAAAACGCTACGAACCTCAGCAAAGAAGGACTGAACGGTGGCCGTAGCAGGGTCATTGCGGTCCCAGAGTGGCGTGGCCCAGGCCAAGGCATTCCCAGACAACAGACAGACCACAAATGCCACCTTAGAGCGTTCTGTGGAAAACTGGTCCGACATCATTTCAAGATGCAGGGCACATTGAGACAAGAATCCCTGGCACATCTTAGAATCCCCGTCAAATTTCTCCGGAAGAGACAAGCGGATCTTTGAACTAGACGCGGCTGCTCGGAGAGGAGGAGATGCTGGAGCTTGTCGCGGCAGACGCTGCTGGACCATGGCGGTCAACTGCGCCAGCTGCTGTCCTTGTTGGGCAATCAATTGCGACTGCTGGGCAACCACGGTAGTGAGATCAGCGAGATTGGGCAGCGGCACCTCAGCGGCATCCATGGCCGGATCTACTGTCACGGGCCGGGCAGGCGACTATAGAGGAGGCAGGAGGTGGATCCACTGTACCAGAGAGGGGATGGTACGAATCACACCGAGGGACCGGTTCTAAGCAGCTACCGGTTTTCACCAGAGCCCGCCGCAAGGCAGGATGGACTTGCTGCAGCGGTAGCAACCAGGTCGTGTCCCCCAGTAGCGACTCCACCTCTCTGGCGGCTGAGGCTGGTGCGGTACAAAGGGACTAGGCAGAGGCAAGGTCAGACGTAGCAAAGGTCAGGGCAGGCGGCAATGGTTCGAGGTCAGAGACAAAGGCAGAAGGTCAGGTACACAGGCAAGGTAAACTCAAAATACTTCCGCAAGGTACTAGGACAACAAGATCCGGCAAGGACAGGAAGGGGAAGTGGGTTTAAATAGGTTTTGGGTAGTGGAACCGTAATTGGACCGGGCACCAATCAATGGTGCACTGGCCCTTTAAATTTTAGAAGACCGGCGCGCGCGCGCCCTAGAACACAGCGGGGCCGCGCGCGCCGGGAGGAAGCAGGAAGAGGAAGGTAAGTGGAGAGGAGAGCGGAGCAGCGCCCACGGCCAGGGGGGCTGGCCGGAGCGCCGCAGAGGGGACGACGCCGTGAGTGCTCCGGGCTGGATGGGACACCCGGAGCACTCGGCGTTACAACAACTGTAATCGAAAGAAGGAATCTGAACATTCAAGGTATCCTGGAGACGATTAAACTGGATCAAATTGACTTGGTGCTGCAGTCAATATTCAGCAATCTGCTGGAGTGCCTGCAAGGATCTCCCATAGAGCTGGAGAGGGCCCACAGAGCCCTGGGAACCCTGCTGGAGGGATTCTGATCCTCCTAGATGTTATCTGCTACTTCACAAGCTTCCAGCTGAAATACAGAAGAGGTCTTGCAGAAAGCACAAGATCAGGAACTGATCTCTAACGGCACCAAAGTAAAAATAAGTTCTCTCTTCTATTACACTTTATAAGTGATACACTTCGGAAATTGCGTATACAATACCAACTGTGGTTCCCATTCTGCCGTAGGTGACTAATCTGGAACCATCTGACTGGTTCTGAAGTTTCAGAATACCTTCTCCCCATACTACACCTCCTCCACTTCAACTGAGTCCAGATCTTCCCAACACTCCCCAATAGGGATGAATCCGATGTTCAAGTCGAACGTAAGTGTTCGCGGGAAATTCGAAAGCCACGGAACACCGTTAAAGTCTATGGGACAATAACATGAAAAACCAAAAGTGCTAATTTTAAAGGCTTATATGCAATTTATTGCCATAAAAAGTGTTTGGGGACCCGGGTCCTGCCCCAGGGGACATGCATCAATGCAAAAAAAAGTTTTAAAAACAGACGTTTTTTCGGGAGCAGTGATTTTAATAATGCTCAATGTGAAACCATAAAAATGAAATATTCCTTTAAATATCGTGCCTGGGGTGTCTATAGTATGCCTGCAAAATTATGCATTTTTCCCATGTTTAGAACAGTCCCGCAGCAAAATGAAATTTCTAAAGGAAAAAAAGTAATTTAAAACTGATCGCGGCTGTAATGAACTGTCGGGTCTCGGCAATATAGGTAAAACTCACTGAAAAAAATGGCATGCCCCCCCCCCCCAGTCCATTACCAGGCCCTTTGGGTCTGGTATGAATATTAAGGGGAACCCCGAAACAAAATGTAAAACATTTTTTTCACTGGGGGGTGTTCGACTCATCCTTCTCCCCAACCAGGGGAGCAATGGCATAGAAGCCTGTGGGCCTCGACATGACAAAGATTCCTACTCAGATGCTGACCCTGAATCACAGTGGCTGAATAAAAAGTAACTGTGTATGGTCATCTTAACCGAATAAAATATTACAGCGTACACATGCAAAAAATTTAATTTAACTCCTGCAAGGCTATTTAAAACACCTAAACAATTCCCAAAAATATGGGGATTTGGTCACACCATATGGCTATATGGTGCTTAAGCCCACTTACTGCGACAAAGTACCCCATTATCAGTGGGTCCTACACTATCCATAGAATGGAAGATCTTGCTTCTCTGAACCATGGGAGAAATACACTCCACTATATTTGTATTGTTATTTTTAGTTCAAGAACACATATTTTGGAGTTTAGTACATGCAGCAGCGCAACACTCAGCATATTTTTATTTTTCACTAGAGGCGGTGAACCTACACTAGAGTGTATGCAGCAGCTGCAACACATTTAAGGATCGTTATCACAGAGTTGGCAGCGCATAAGTTACTTTCATCTTACAGTTGCTGGCTCAGGCTTTCAGCGAATCGCTGAGAGGCTGAGCCAGCTTCCGGTCTAGGCATCTGTGTCAATCTCAATCATATGGTCAGGATCTTTTTAGAGCCTGGACTGACTCTGTGTCATCAAAATGTGTCACAGGGGTGCAGAACTAGGTGCACTGTTGTGACCTACAGGAGTATAGCCAGAGTGGAGGGGAGAACTGAGCAATCAGTAGTGTTTGATCGCTCAGTTCTCAATGCAGAACCGGTGGGGGACCTAGGTGAGTATAAATGTTTTTTTAAGTTCACATTTCTCTTTTAATTAACCCTTTTGTGCTGCATTAGCTACCAGTGGCAGTATTAATTAACCCCATTGTGCTGTATTAGTGGTTATTGGCAGTGCTAATTAACCCCTTTGCGCTGCATTAGTGGCCTTTGGCAGTATTATTATCCCCTTAATGCTGCACTATGAAGTGGTTAATAAACACAGTCACTGGCTACTACAGCAAACAAAGAGGTTAATTAACACTACTACTGGCAACCAATGGAGAAGCATATTTTAAATAGCACTGCCACTGACTGTTAAGGTGAGTTTAAATAACAGAACACCACTGAGTGTGTGAGTGAGTGAAAAACTTATATAGCGCTACAAATGCGAACTAAATCACCTCAAGGCGCTTTGCATCCAGTGACGTCCTGATCCTTCAGAAGAGGTGGGTCTTAAGTTTTTTCCGGAAGGCCTGATGGTTTTCTTCCATACGAATGTCCGGCAGTAGAGCGTTCCATAGTCGTGGTCCTTGAACTGCGAATCTTCGTTCTCCCTTTGATTTGTAGCGGCACTTGGGGATGTGGAGGAGGTTTTGGTTGGTTGATCGGAGAATGCGTTTGGTGGTGTAGTGTTTTATCTTCTCGCATAAATATTGAGGAGCGTTTCCTTGTGTGCACTTGTGGGTGAGGCAGAGGGTCTTGAATATGACCCGATCCTTTACGTTTAGCCAATGTAGGGTCCTCAGTGAAGGGGTGATGGATTCCCAAGGTTTTTCTCCTGTTATCAGTCTGGCTGCCGTGTTCTGGACAACTTGTAGGCGCGAAATCTGATATTTAGGTGGTTCTATGTAGAGGGAGTTTGCGTAGTCAAGTGGATGATTGTTCCAACTACTACTGCTATGTCCTCTTCCGGGATGAAGGGGATGAGGCTCCGCAGCAGGCGGAGGAGATGGTGTGATCCGCTGACTACTGATCCTATTTGTGCATCCATTTGACTTTGGTGCTTGGGGTGATGGTCTGTCCAAGAATGGTGGGTGGTGTCCAAGACGTCTTTGTTTTTGTCTTTTGGTTTGCGTGGAGAAGAAGAAGCTCTGTTTTGGATCCATTGAGTTTGAGGGAACTCTCAGTCATCCAATCATCGATCAATGTGAGGCAATTTTTCAGTCCGTGATATTGGTCTTTTTTTCCGGTGATACAAAAGTAGAGTTGTGTGTCGTCAGCGTAGGAGTGGTAGCACAAATCCTGTTTGCTGATGATTTTGAGGAGTGGGCGGAGGTAGATGTTAAAGAGCACGGGTGACAGGGGTGATCCTTGAGGGACTCCGCAAGAAATTGCGCGAGTTTCAGAGGTGAAGGCTCCTAGTTTTACTATCTGGGAGCGATTTTCTAGGAAGGATGCAAACCAGGGTAGGTCAGGGTCTGCGACTCCTGCTACTTCTTTAAGGCGGATGAGTAGAGTTTTGTGGTCTACTGTGTCGAAAGCTGCACTGAGATCCAGCAGTACCAGAAGACATGATTCTCTGTCATCTGCAGCTTCCAGGGCGTCATCCCATATTTTGAGAAGGGCTGTTTCTGTGCCATGGCCTGGGCGGAAGCCTGATTGTAGTGGATCCAAGAGTTTGTGGGAGTCCAAATGGAGTTGTAGCTGTTGTACTACTGCTTTCTCCATGATCTTTGAGATGGTGTTGAGGCTTTTTACCGGTCTGCAGTAGTTAGGGTCTTTTGGGTCGAGGTTGGGCTTCTTTAGGAGGGGTTTAACTATGCCTTGCTTGAGGGAGGTCGGAACAATACCTTCTTTGAATGATTGATTTATGAGATGTGTTATGGTGGGTGCCAGAATGTCGGTACATTCTTTCAGGAGTTTTGTGGAAATAATGTCATTTGGTGATGTGCTGTCTCAGAGAATTCTGATGATGTTTTTGGTGATGTCGACTGTGATCGCGATCAGCAAAAATGTAATCGATTGTATATTGGTTTCCTCTTCTTGTTTAGGCTAAGTGAGGTTGGTTGTTTTTTTCTGTTGAATTATTTCTCTAATGTCTCCGATTTTGTCGATAAAAAAATCCGATAGTTCATTGCAGAATTTTTGAGTTTCGTTTGCTGGGGGCTCTAGGCAGGTAGGGTTCATAGTTTGAGCGACTAGTCTGAAGAGTTCACGAGGTCAGTTTAGGGCATTTGAGATGGTGTTTGAGAAATGTTCTTTTTTTGCTTTGAAGATCGCTTTGTGGTATTTCTTAGTGAGTGCTTTGTAGTTAATGTGGTTTTCCTTTGTTGGGTTTCTTCTCCAGGCTCCTTCAGCTCTTCTGCGTTCTTGCTTCAGTAGAGTAAGAGTGTCATTAAACCAGCCCGAATTGTTTCTGCTAGGGATGAGCTTCGTGTTCGAGTCGAACATACGTTCGACTCGAACATCGGCTGTTCGATGAAGATCGAACGATTTGGGCCGTTCGCGCCAAATTCGAGTGACGCGAACGGCCCACAATGCACTACGCCATCGCAGTGTCATCCAGGCGCTGTGATTGGCCAAGCATGCACTGTGACCCCGCATGCTTGGCCAATCACAGCGCCGGCAGCGAGGAGAGCAATGATTGGCCACAGGCAGGATGCTCTTCTGCGTTCTTGCTTCAGTAGAGTAAGAGTGTCATTAAACCAGCCCGAATTGTTTCTGCTAGGGATGAGCTTCGTGTTCGAGTCGAACATAGGATGCCTGTGGCCAATTATTGCTGAGGGGGTTTAGTACACGCCCCACACTATAAAAGGCCGCCAGCGCGGCGGCCTTGTGTAGTGTGTTCCGGAGCAGGGAAAGAGAAGCATAGGCAGGGACAGTGTCATTTTTTTTCCTTTACTAATCCTGGATTCCTTGTGTTTAGGGACAAATAAGGATAGGTAGGGAGAGTGTCAGTGACAGTGTGTTATTCTGTGCTAAACCTTGTTTGTAGGGACAGAGAGGTACAGTGAGGGAAAGTGTCAGTGTGCTATTCTGTGCTAATCCTTGTTTGTACGGACAGAGAGGTACAGTGAGGGAAAGTGTCAGTGTGCTATTCTGTTCTAAACCAATCTTGCTGAACCATATTTTCAATCCTTGAGTTTAGGGACAGAGAGGTACAGTGAGTGAAACTGACAGTGTGCTATTCTGTTCTAAACCAATTTTGCTGTTCCATATTTCAAATCCTTGAGTTTAGGGACAGAGAAGGACACTCGTGGAAATTATCAGTGTGCTATTCTGTGCTAAATCTTGTTTGTAGGGAGGGACAGAGTAGGACAGTGAGGGAAAGTGTCAGTGTGCTATTCTGTTCTAAACCAATTTTGCTGTTCCATATTTTCAATCCTTGAGTTTAGGGACAGAGAAGGACACTCGTGGAAATTATCAGTGTGCTATTCTGTGCTAAATCTTGTTTGTAGGGAGGGACAGAGTAGGACAGTGAGGGAAAGTGTCAGTGTGCTATTCTGTTCTAAACCAATTTTGCTGAACCATATTTTCAATCCTTGAGTTTAGGGACAGAGAGGTACAGTGAGTGAAACTGACAGTGTGCTATTCTGTTCTAAACCAATTTTGCTGTTCCATATTTCAAATCCTTGAGTTTAGGGACAGAGAAGGACACTCGTGGAAATTATCAGTGTGCTATTCTGTGCTAAATCTTGTTTGAAGGGAGGGACAGAGTAGGACAGTGAGGGAAAGTGTCAGTGTGCTATTCTGTTCTAAACCAATTTTGCTGAACCATATTTTCAATCCTTGAGTTTAGGGACAGAGAGGTACAGTGAGTGAAACTGACAGTGTGCTATTCTGTTCTAAACCAATTTTGCTGTTCCATATTTCAAATCCTTGAGTTTAGGGACAGAGAAGGACACTCGTGGAAATTATCAGTGTGCTATTCTGTGCTAAATCTTGTTTGAAGGGAGGGACAGAGTAGGACAGTGAGGGAAAGTGTCAGTGTGCTATTCTGTTCTAAACCAATTTTGCTGTTCCATATTTTCAATCCTTGAGTTTAGGGACAGAGAAGGACACTCGTGGAAATTATCAGTGTGCTATTCTGTGCTAAATCTTGTTTGTAGGGAGGGACAGAGTAGGACAGTGAGGGAAAGTGTCAGTGTGCTATTCTGTTCTAAACCAATTTTGCTGTTCCATATTTCAAATCCTTGAGTTTAGGGACAGAGAAGGACACTCGTGGAAATTATCAGTGTGCTATTCTGTGCTAAATCTTGTTTGTAGGGAGGGACAGAGTAGGACAGTGAGGGAAAGTGTCAGTGTGCTATTCTGTTCTAAACCAATTTTGCTGTTCCATATTTTCAATCCTTGAGTTTAGGGACAGAGAAGGACACTCGTGGAAATTATCAGTGTGCTATTCTGTGCTAAATCTTGTTTGTAGGGAGGGACAGAGTAGGACAGTGAGGGAAAGTGTCAGTGTGCTATTCTGTTCTAAACCAATTTTGCTGAACCATATTTTCAATCCTTGAGTTTAGGGACAGAGAGGTACAGTGAGTGAAACTGACAGTGTGCTATTCTGTTCTAAACCAATTTTGCTGTTCCATATTTCAAATCCTTGAGTTTAGGGACAGAGAAGGACACTCGTGGAAATTATCAGTGTGCTATTCTGTGCTAAATCTTGTTTGAAGGGAGGGACAGAGTAGGACAGTGAGGGAAAGTGTCAGTGTGCTATTCTGTTCTAAACCAATTTTGCTGAACCATATTTTCAATCCTTGAGTTTAGGGACAGAGAGGTACAGTGAGTGAAACTGACAGTGTGCTATTCTGTTCTAAACCAATTTTGCTGTTCCATATTTCAAATCCTTGAGTTTAGGGACAGAGAAGGACACTCGTGGAAATTATCAGTGTGCTATTCTGTGCTAAATCTTGTTTGAAGGGAGGGACAGAGTAGGACAGTGAGGGAAAGTGTCAGTGTGCTATTCTGTTCTAAACCAATTTTGCTGTTCCATATTTTCAATCCTTGAGTTTAGGGACAGAGAAGGACACTCGTGGAAATTATCAGTGTGCTATTCTGTGCTAAATCTTGTTTGTAGGGAGGGACAGAGTAGGACAGTGAGGGAAAGTGTCAGTGTGCTATTCTGTTCTAAACCAATTTTGCTGTTCCATATTTCAAATCCTTGAGTTTAGGGACAGAGAAGGACACTCGTGGAAATTATCAGTGTGCTATTCTGTGCTAAATCTTGTTTGTAGGGAGGGACAGAGTAGGACAGTGAGGGAAAGTGTCAGTGTGCTATTCTGTTCTAAACCAATTTTGCTGTTCCATATTTTCAATCCTTGAGTTTAGGGACAGAGAAGGACACTCGTGGAAATTATCAGTGTGCTATTCTGTGCTAAATCTTGTTTTTAGGGAGGGACAGAGTAGGACAGTGAGGGAAAGTGTCAGTGTGCTATTCTGTTCTAAACCAATTTTGCTGAACCATATTTTCAATCCTTGAGTTTAGGGACAGAGAAGGACACTCGTGGAAATTATCAGTGTGCTATTCTGTGCTAAATCTTGTTTGTAGGGAGGGACAGAGTAGGACAGTGAGGGAAAGTGTCAGTGTGCTATTCTGTTCTAAACCAATTTTGCTGAACCATATTTTCAATCCTTGAGTTTAGGGACAGAGAGGTACAGTGAGTGAAACTGACAGTGTGCTATTCTGTTCTAAACCAATTTTGCTGTTCCATATTTCAAATCCTTGAGTTTAGGGACAGAGAAGGACACTCGTGGAAATTATCAGTGTGCTATTCTGTGCTAAATCTTGTTAGTAGGGAGGGACAGAGTAGGACAGTGAGGGAAAGTGTCAGTGTGCTATTCTGTTCTAAACCAATTTTGCTGTTCCATATTTTCAATCCTTGAGTTTAGGGACAGAGAAGGACACTCATGGAAATTATCAGTGTGCTATTCTGTGCTAAATCTTGTTTTTAGGGAGGGACAGAGTAGGACAGTGAGGGAAAGTGTCAGTGTGCTATTCTGTTCTAAACCAATTTTGCTGAACCATATTTTCAATCCTTGAGTTTAGGGACAGAGAAGGACACTCGTGGAAATTATCAGTGTGCTATTCTGTGCTAAATCTTGTTTGTAGGGAGGGACAGAGTAGGACAGTGAGGGAAAGTGTCAGTGTGCTATTCTGTTCTAAACCAATTTTGCTGTTCCATATTTTCAATCCTTGAGTTTAGGGACAGAGAAGGACACTCGTGGAAACTATCAGTGTGCTATTCTGTGCTAAATCTTGTTTGTAGGGAGGGACAGAGTAGGACAGTGAGGGAAAGTGTCAGTGTGCTATTCTGTTCTAAACCAATTTTGCTGAACCATATTTTCAATCCTTGTGTTTAGGGACAGAGAAGGATAGGCAGGGGACAGTGTCAGTGTCATTGTTGCTAAGCCTCCTGCACAGTATACACCTGAAGGTAGCCCTTACTGCTCTTTTTCCCATCTCCCTGCAGGCCATCCATTAAAATGTCTGGAAGGCAAACAAGGAGAGGCAGACAGTCAGGAGGCAAAAAAAGAGGGCAAGCAGGCTCTGTGTCTGGGGGCAACAGTGCTGGTCGTGTACGCGGTGCATTGTCATCAGCACATGGCCATGGGACACGCTTGTCCTTCTTTTCGGCAGCTGGACATGTTGAGCCACATCATGCCGAAGACTTGGTAGAGTGGATGACCAAGCCCACCTCATCCTCCTCATCCTCTCTCACCCAGGCTCAGGGTACTGGCAAAGCAGCTGCCAAAACGTCCTCTTCTCTGGTATCATTATCTTCATTAGTCAATCCTTCCCTAGACCCACCATGTCCTCCTCCTGAGGAGTCCCCCGAACTGTTTGAGCACAGTGTTGGGTACATGCTCCAGGAGGATGCCCAGCGTTTCGAAGGATCTGATGATGATACCCAGCTACAGGAAGGCAGCAGCGTGAGAGCAGAGAGAGGGGATGCTCAAGAAGGACACCAATCTGGCAGTCATGCTCCAGCAGCTGCAGCATACTGCCAGATTGGCTCCAGTGATGAGGAGGGAGGGGATGATGAGGTCACTGACTCCGCGTGGGTGCCTAATAGGAGAGAGGAGGAGGAGGAGGAGGATGAGGAGGAGGCACATCTCCAACGAGGCAGGATGCCCTTGAGTGGCCAGCGTATGGGCAGCACACCGACGGAATCACACCGCAGAGCTCCGCCTGTGCAGGGCGCTGCCTCTGCCCGTCATTCAAAAAGTTCTTTGGTGTGGGCCTTTTTTGAGGCGAGTGCATCAGATCGCACAGCTGCTGTTTGCAACATATGTCTCAAGCGTATATCGCGTGGCCAAAACATCAGCCGCTTGGGCACCACATGCTTGATCAGACATATGTTGACCTGCCATGCAGCTCGTTGGCAAGCCTACCTTAAAGACCCACACCAAAGAACAAAGCTGACCTCTTCTTGCACCGCATCAGCTGGGATCTCCAACCCCACTATACCTTCACTCCTCTCTGAAACCTGCTCTGAGAGGAATGAAGGTGTAGAATTAGGTGTGTCACAGGCAAGTACTTGCGGGCACTCTGCTAGCAGTACACCAACGTCCGATTCTAGCAGGCAAATTTCCCTGCCCCAGCTGCTGGACCGTCGAAAGAAGTTCACTCCCAGCCATCCACATGCCCAGCGGTTGAATGCTAGCTTGGCTAAATTGCTAGCGCTTCAACTGCTGCCTTTTCAGTTGGTAGACTCGGCCCCCTTCCGTGAGTTTGTGCAATGTGCGGTTCCTCAGTGGCAGGTTCCCAAACGCCACTTTTTCGCACGGAAGGCGATTCCGGCTCTCTACAGGCATGTGGAAGGCAATGTCTTGGCCTCGCTGGACAGGGCGGTCAGCGGTAAGGTGCATATTACCGCTGACTCATGGTCCAGCAGGCATGGACAGGGACGTTACCTTTCTTTCACGGCCCATTGGGTCACTCTTTTGGCAGCTGGGAAGGATGCAGGACAAGGTGCAGTAGTGTTGGAGGTTGTTCCACCGCCACGCCTCCAAAATGCTACTACTGGTTGTGACACACCTCTCTCCTCCACCCCCTCCTCTTCTTCTTCCTCCATGGCCTCTTCCTGTGGTTTGTCCTCGGAACCAGCGGTGCTCCGTAGGCGTTCAAGGGGCTACGCAAGTACGCAGGCAAAAAGATGCCATGCCGTGCTTGCGCTGGTGTGTTTGGGGGACAGGAGCCACACTGGGGCAGAGGTCCTGTCTGCTCTGCAGGGGCAGGCCGAGAGGTGGTTGACGCCACGCCAGCTTAAGCCAGGAATGGTGGTTTGCGACAATGGCACCAACCTCCTCTCCGCCCTCCGACAGGGACAACTGACCCATGTGCCCTGTATGGCTCACGTCCTTAACCTGGTGGTGCAGCGGTTCTTGGGCAGGTACCCGGGCTTACAGGATGTCCTGAGGCAGGCCAGGACTACGGCACCAGGACAGGGTCAGGGGAGCTCGGGTTTTTTTCACCACGCCAGTGGGGCATGATCAGGGATGCATGCACTGTCCTGGCACCATTTGAGTAGGCCACGAGGATGGTGAGCAGTGACAGTGCATGCATCAGTGACACTGTACCTCTTGTCCACCTGTTGGAGCACACACTGCGTGGAATAATGGACAGGGCACTTGAGGCAGAACAGAGGCAGGAAGAGGAGGACTTCCTTGCCTCTCAAGGCCCCCTTTACCCAGACCGTGTTCCTTCTGTCTCACCCATCGCACAGGAAGAGGAGGAGGAGGAGGATTGTGTCAGCATGGAGGTGGAGGCTGGCACTCAGCATCATCAGCAGCAGTCTTTTAGGGATGATTTACAGTCCCAAGAAACGAGTGGACTTGTACGTGGCTGGGAGGAGGTGGCTGTGGATCATGTCGTCCTTAGTGACCCAGAGGACTCCGGACTGAATGCCTCAGCTAACCTACGCTGCATGGCCTCCCTGATCCTGCAAAGTCTGCGGAAGGATCCTCGTATTCTTCGGATCAAGGAGAGGGACCATTACTGGCTGGCCACTCTCCTTGATCCACGGTACAAGGGTAAGGTTGCGGACCTTATCGTACCGTCGCAGAGGGAGCAGAGGATGAGACAACTCCGGGAGGCCTTGCAGAAAGGTCTGTGCAACGCGTTCCCAGAGACTGGGAGGATACAAACTCCTGGTCCTGGACAACGAGTTGCTGAGGCTTCGGGCAGTTAAAGAAGGAGCGGTGGGGAAGGTGGCCGTCTGACCGATGCGTTCAGACAATTCTTTAGTCCGCAGCCCCAAAGTATGATTGGTTCCAGCAACCATCGCCAGCGTCTGATATACATGGTCCAGGAATACCTAGGGGCAAGGTCAGACTTGGACACCTTCCCCACCGAAAATCCTCTGGCTTACTGGGTCTTGAGGATGGATCACTGGCCAGAGCTTGCACAGTATGCAATTGAGCTACTGGCCTGTCCTGCATCCAGCGTTCTTTCAGAACGCACATTCAGTGCTGCTGGAGGATTTGTCACGGATCACAGGGTGCGCCTGTCCACCGACTCGGTTGATCGACTGACTTTCATCAAGATGAACCAGTCTTGGATCACCACCAGCTACCACACACCAGATGCTGATATAACAGACTAATTGATTTTAAAATGTCACATCCCTTCAAGACTGATGCTGATGCTGAGTGCCTGTGCTGTTATGTTGACTGGCTATCCTCCTCCTCCTCCTCAATGATACGATTAATGATGATAGCTTGGAAGATCATTTTGGTTTATGGGTGACGCCACCAGTGGCTAAGGCCCAATTTTTCAGCCCCTGTTTAACAGGGGCGTGTAATTAAAATTTTTGATGCAATACTTTGCAACAGGCCTCATTGCTGTGCTCCAAGTACAGTATCTGTGAGGGGTTGCAGTGTTGTGCCACCAGTGCCTAAGGCCCAATTTTTCAGCCCCTGTTCAACAGGGGCATGCAATTATAATTATTGATCTAATAATTCACAGCAGGGCCCATTGCTGCGCCCACCAAGAGTAACTGGCAGGCCTTACAGTGTTGTGGCACCAGCACCACCATCACTACCACCACCACCAAAGGCCCAATTTTTCAGCCCCTGTTCAACAGGGGCATGCAATTATAATTATTGTTCGAATAATTCACAGCAGGGCCCATTGCTGCGCCCACCAAGAGTAACTGTCAGGCCTTACAGTGTTGTGGCACCAGCACCACCATCACCACCACCACCACCACCACCAAAGGCCCAATTTTTCAGCCCCTATTCAACAGGGGCATGCAATTATAATTATTGATCTAATAATTCACAGCAGGGCCCATTGCTGCGCCCACCAAGAGTAACTGTCAGGCCTTACAGTGTTGTGGCACCAGCACCACCATCAAAGGCCCAATTTTTACTACCACTGATCAACAATTATATGTTATTACAATTCCTGATATAATAGTTGACAGCAGGGCGTTCCAGCACCCACCAAGAATAACTGTGAGTGCTTTCAGTGTTGTGCCAACACCAACACCTAAGGGGCCAATTTCTGCAGAGTATATATGGCAGGTCCCTACTTTCAAACATCCAACTTACAAACTACTACTACTTGCAAACGGAAGAAGACAACAGGAAGTGAGAGGAAATCTACCCCTTGGAAGGAAAATTCTCTCCTGTAAGAATTAATATGGGAGAAAGGTGTCTCCTCTCTACTGATGCTTTATCACCAATCCTTGTTTCAATAAAAACACCACATTTCAAAAACAGTTGTCATTGGGACGCAAAGTGAGGTGAAATGTTCTGAACAGGGGCACAGACAGCAAAAAAAATGTGACAGGGGTGATAACCGTTCCCTATGTTTTACAAAAAGCTAAAAAAAAGGAATTTGGCATGGAGCTACACTTAAACAATGCAGCTGTTCAAAATTACAAACAGATTCTACATAAGAACAAACCTACAGTCCCTGTCTTGTATGCACCGCCTGTATACGGCTGTTCAGAGTATATAGGTCCTTTTTTATTTTGTGTGCGGGGTTCCCCTTAATATCCATACAAGACCCAAAGGGGCTGGTAATGGGCTGGGGTAGGGGGGAGGGTTGATGGGGTAGCTATGCCATTTTTCCTAAAGATTTTCATCCATATTACCGGGACCAGACATTGCATTAAAGCCGCAAGCAGTTTTAAATGGCTTTTTTTCCTTTAGAAATGTTATTTTGTGCAGGGACAGTTCTAAACACGGGAAACACGTGGCACTTCACAGGCATACTTTAGACACCCCCCAGGTACAATATTTAAAGGAATATTTGACTTTTTTTTTTCACTTTATGCATCATTAAAATGACTGCTCCCGGAAAACGTCCGTTTTTAAAACTTCTTTTTGCATTGATACATGTCCCCTGGTGCAGAACCCGGGTTCCCAAACTCTGTTTCGGACAATAACATGGATAATAGTCGTTATAATTAGCACTTTAGAATCCGAACGTTCGCATCCATTGTATTTAATAGGGTTCTAATGTTCGTGCGAACTTTCGGTCCGTTCGCGGGTTCTGGTGCGAACCGAACCCGGGGGTGTTCGGCTCATCACTAGTTTCTGCGGATGGGTGCTCTACGTCTCTATGTCTGCTGTCTGTAGTAATGCTTTGTTTAAGGAGTTGAGTGTTTGTTCCGTTGAGTGGTTCTGATTTAGCGTTCCTATTTTTTTTGATAGTGTGATTTTGAAGAGTTCCGAGTGTAGTTTCTTCTGAGATCTTGTCCAATGTGTTGTTATTGAGTGTTTCGGTTTCTGGGAGATGGAGTTGGTGGTGATTTTAAATTTGATAGCGTGGTGGTCTGTCCATGGTAATGGCATGTTGTCCAATGTGTTGATGTCCATATTTTGTTTAAAGATGAGGTCAAGAATGTGACCCGACCCATGTGTGGGGGCATTTATCAATTGCTGCAGACCTAGTTCTTCCAGTTGGTTGATGCAGGAGGTGGCGATGGGGTCCTGAGTGGAGTTAGCCCAGAGGTTGAATTCCCCAAGTAATAGTACGTTTTTGGTTTTCAAGGTGTATGTCGAGAAGAATTCGGTGAAGGGTGTGAGGAGATGTGTCTTTGGTCCTGGTGGTCTGTAGCATAGGAGTATGTGGATGGTGTCTTGAGGTGTTATTTGAAGATGCAGAGTGAGTGTCTCCATGAAAGGCAATGAGTTCTGTATCGTCGGTTTAATGAGAGAGAGGTGAGATTTGAAGATCACTGCTAGGCCTCCTCCTCGTTGTCCTATTCTGTGCTCGGTTAGGATGGAGTAGTTCTCAGGCACCAATTCTGTTAGGATGGTGTTACAATCAGGTGTTAGCCAGCTTTCCGTGATAAAGAGGCAATCTATGTTGTTTTGGGTGATGAAGTCATGGATTTCTTGTCTGTGCTTGACTGCCGGTCTCGTGTTGATCAGGGCGCAGGATATGTGTTGTAATGGCAGTGGTCCCTTCGTGTTTTTGATGGTGGATTGTCGCTTAATCCTTAGCAGTTGTTCTTTTCGTAATATTTTTTGGGTGGAGATTGGTAGTGTTGAGGCGGTATTCCTTAGCCTCTGAAGGGTGTCCGCTGAGTATTTAAAATTGCACATAATGGGAAAAACAAACAAGTTAGAGGCGATAGTAAATGAGCCCAATGACCTAACCACCCACCCGTTGGTCCAGAGGAAGGCGAAAAACCCCAGCTGAGCCTAGGCCAATTTCTACAGCAGGGGAAAATTCCTTCCTGATCCCCCGAGAGGCGATCGGGTGAACCCTGGATCAATTCCTACTGGTTGGAGGTGCCCCAATGTACTTACCAGGTCGGCACACGTGGGCCCGCTGGAAAGAGAATTGGGGAGAGGATGATGGGTTGGACGGAACTAGGCCGCAGCCGCGGTCTGTCCTGCAGGTCTGGCAGTCTAGAGGCTGGTGCCCGGATGGCAGCAGGTGGCAGGCGGCGGTTGCGGACGATGCGATGGACAGCTGGGGGACCAGAGCTAGGGGAGAGTGGGTCCAAGGAAAGTCACAGGTTGTCAGGTTCGCGTTTGCTGGGGGAGGGAAAAAAAATGCGGCGAAACCAGAGCTCCTGACACACACGTCTGTTACCCTAGACCATGTGTGTGGATTGCTCTGTGAAGCGGTGAGACCAGAGCTCCTGCCACACACATCCGTTACCCTGGACCATGTGTGTGGATTGCTCTGTGAAGCGATGAGGCTAGAGCTCCTGTCCCAAACGTCCATTCTGCTAGACCGTGTGTGTGGATTTGGGGAGATAGTGGAATAGCGGTGGGGTACTGTAGGTTGGGGTGGTTTGGGTACGTCGGGGGGGGGAAATCGGTACAAAAAGTTTTTGCGGGTTTTGTGAAAAATAGCGATAAAAGGTACTGCAGGTTGGGGCACCCCGGTTACGTTGGGGGGTGGGGGAATATCAGTAGAAATAGAGAAGGAAGAATTTTTTTTTGTGTGTCAGTATTGTAAAGAGCGCCCGGGTGTACCAAAATGGCCACTACTTACTGGCCGGATCCTTGGTTCGTCCTACAGGCTGATGACTTTGGTGGCCCGGTGGGTTGCAGAACAAACACAGACAGCCAGTAATAGGTAGAGTCCTGTGTACTTTCCAAAAATGACTTGGGGGGCGAGGATGGACCTAGAGGCCGAGGCTGGGTGTACCAAGATTGCCGCCACGGCCGGAGCTAGGCCAGAGCCGCGGACTGTCCTGGGGAATCCGGCTGCTACTTGTGGCTTGGGGGATCTGCTGAATGGCTGGCGGGGCTCCGCAGAGCGGGGCAGCAAGCGGCCCGCAAGGCGAGGAGTGCGGCAACACGATAGGTGGATGTCGGGCTAGGCCTCAGCCGCGGTCTTCCTGCCGGCGGCTGCAGGTGGAGAAGGATGCCCGGAGACGGCGGGGGTGACGGCTATGGCGGTGACTTAGGTGAGCTGGGCTGGGGGCTCCGGTAATGGATAGTGGTGCCTCACTGGCACTGCTGTTGGAGGAGGATCCGGTGGACGGGGTGGTTGATGGCGAGGTTAGGCCGCAGACGCGGTCTTTCCTGCCGGCGGCTGCGGTGGAAGGATGCCCGGCGGCGGGGTATGGGCCTCGTTAGTGCCCTAGGTGAGCTGGGGGGGTCCGATCTGTGGGGAGCTGTGGACCATTAGGCAACCGTATGTTGAGGAGGGAGAGCAGAGGGGGGAAGAATAGTGCAGCCCTGGATGACAGGAGCTGCCGAACACACGTCCGTCTCTTGTAACAGCAAGAAAAGCTTGTGTGTCTCTGACCACTGGCACCAGTGCAGGGGGTTATTATTGTGTAAACTGTCACCAATGTTGGGAGTTATTATTGTATAAACTGACACCAGTGCTGTGGGTTATTGCAGAAACTGGCACCAATGCTGGGGGTTATTATTTTGTAAACTGGCACCAATGTTGGAAGTTATTGTTGTATAAACTGACACCAGTGCAGTGGGTTATTGCAGAAACTGGCACCAATGCTGGGGGTTATTATTTTGTAAACTGGCACCAATGCTGGGGGTTATTATGCTGAAACTGGCACCAATGCTGGGGATTATTATTGCGTAAAATTACACCAATGCTGGGAGTTATTATCACAGACACTGGCAGCATTGCTGGGAGTAATCTTAGAAACAAATATGAATTCTGGGGGTTATTTTCTTGGAAACTGACACCAATGCTGGGTGTTTAATATGTAAACTGGCACCAATGCTGGCAGTTTTTTTTGCAGTCACTGATCTGTGCTGTAATTGGACACAGCACAAGTTTATCAGCAGGTTAGAGACAATCATTTTGGCTGTATACCTGCTGATCAGCTGTGGCCAATCACAGCACAGAGATCTGTGTGTTTGTAAATACAACACACAGATTCTGGCTGGATTTTCCCCTGCTACCAGCTACCATTCAAAACTGAAAGCAATGAGAGTTCTGTGAGTAAAATCTGTGATCTGTGAGTAAAAGCAGCACACATGCACTTGCATACACTTGTTAGGCACACACTGAGTTAACCTCTTGATTGCACCCCTGATTACTCTGGTCACCCAGCCAATGCGATTAGTACAGTGTCAGTGTACAGTATTATCACTCAATACTATATTAGTGTCACTAGCGACATCAGTGTAGTCAGTTAGTGTCCCTCCCAGTCCGTTAGCACCAGATTGTCTGCCACACTATCACAGTCACACTATAAACCGCTGATCACTGCCATTACAAGTATAGTATCTGTATGGATCAGTATCTTAATCACTAGTAGAACTATACTAGTGTCCCCAAAAATGCAGGATCAGCCTCAATCACTGCCAACACTTGCGACATGTAGCAAAACACATTTTGACATAAATTTATGAAGAAATTTGATTTCTATTAGATATGTTTTATAACAAAAAGTAGAAAATAATCAGTTGTTTTTTTTTCAAAATGTTCAGTATTTTTTCGTTTATATAATAATAACAATAAAAACCCAGTGGTGATCATATACCACCAAAAGAAAGCTCTGCTTATGTGAAAAGTGATATAAATTTGATCCTTTCATTTGCGTTCAGTGTTGCATGACCGAGCAATTACCAGTCAAAGTAGCACAATGCTGAATAGCAAAAATGATCTGGTCATGAAGGGGGTAAAACCTTCTGGAGAACAAGTGGTTAAACCTCCATGTTATAAATGTTTGACCTTGTAATAAAATTTGTATTTCTGGAGGCATTAATAATCAAAGTAACCATTTAAAACTTCAAAATATACAAAAATGTAAACTGAATATATATTTATATAGATATTTATATCTGTATATACTGTATATATATATATATATATATATATATATATATATATATATATATAGACATAGATATATATGAAGTTTTATATCTATATTAGATATATATATATATATCTACATATAGATATATATCTATATATATATATATATATATAGGGGGTTCTGAGTTTTTAACATGCCTAGCATCATAGACACAGTAATCTGACTGGGTAATATGTATTGTTCTCTTTCAGCTGCAGCAACAGCAACAACAGCATCTTCCAAAGTGGCAACAAGTATTTCTGGAACAAGTTCAACATTGTCAACCAAATATACATCTTCAAGTACATTAAACTCATCGCCTGTGAGCACAGCCAGTACTGGCACAACTAAACTGGGTGCCGTATCTACAGTTTATGTTACTAAAACTTCAGATATAAGCACATCAAATACTCCTATATTTACACAGAGCACAACAACTAATGATTTATCTAAAATCAGCAATCAGACATCTTTTACTACTGGTAACTCTGTAAGTGGTCTAACTGGTATATCCACATCAACTACCAGTAAGTCAGCTCTTACTGTAACTACAAACACCACAAGTAATACTACTTCTGGAATGAGTGCACTGATCGCTTGGATATCAACCACAGTTTCAACAGTCAACATCATATCAACACTGGTTTCAAAAGCTCCCAATATTAGCAGTCCTATGTATAATTTAACTGACACTCAACAGCCAACAAAAGTGACAGCAACTTCCAGCTATACATCTGTTGTTGCTTCCAGTGGTGCCAGTAATTTAACAAACTCTTTGACCACACTTAAAACAGCTGAAGCATCAGTGTCCACAGCAACGCTGGTTAGTCCAACTGGGGCATCAACTATAGGCAGTAGTAGTCCTAGTGTACCTTATGGTTCACTTTACAATAACCTTAGCAGTCTTACATCAGGAATTAATGCAACAAGCACATTCAAAACAACTGTAATGCCATCAGTTAGCACAACAATATCCGTAGCTTTGGCATCAACTAATATCGCCGCTAGTAGTCCTACAACCATGGTGACTATATCACTGCGTACAACTATGGAAAACGTGAATCCTATTAATACCTCACTTTCAGCTGTAACCACTACCAGAACAGCTGGACCAGCACTTAGCAGCACTGTATCATTGGCAGGCATAGCTTCCAGTACCACAAACAAACCAGTAACATTAACAAGCAACACAACTTCTACAAGCAGATTAAGTGAATCAACTGCACCAAATAGTAGTACTTTACCTTCTCTAGTGCCAACAGTTGGCACAGCAACATCAACATTTGCAGTCACCTCTAGTATCACTACCAGTCCCACAACCAATGCAACTACAGGAAAACAACTATCTAATGTAACCATTCCAATAAACACTACAGCTGTAGCAACCCTTGTCAACCTTAACAGTACCAGTAACCTTATTACAGTTTTAAGCACTATAAGTAACCTTAAAACATCCATTAACAATCCAGTTACCATCAAAAATCTGATTGATTCATCTCCAGCAACTAATAATAATAATGTTTCTACTTTTGTTCCTAGTACCAGCAACTACACAGCATCCACTATCATTGCATCCATAGCGCTGAGGACAAATGTGACCATAATGCCAACCAGTTCAATAGGAATGTCAACACAAAGTACCAGTATGTCAGCCCTTGGAAGCAACGCTATACCTATGTTAAATGCAACAACCACCTTAAGAACAACTGAACCACAAGTCAGCACCATAGCTTCAAGTGCATTACTTAATGCATTAAGCAGTACAACTTTACCACAGACAGCTACGACATCGCTGCCTACAACCACTGTACCAGTCTTAGGTATAAATACTACCCGAACTCTCACAACATTCGTTTTAAATGCAAATGCAACTATTCAGACCGCCACCACCAGTTTTACACCTGGGTTGGCTAACACTTCTAGCAGTGTTATTTCCTTGGTTAATATATCTATCACACCTAGAGTCAGTGACCCTCCCCTAACTAGTACCAAAGCCAGTACAGTTACAACACAATCTGCAATGTCTTCTAGTGTGACCAACCCCCTGACTTCCATTACAAATTTATCAACCACCTTAAGAACAACTGGACCACAAGTCAGCACAATAGCTTCAAATGCAATCCTTAATGCGTTAAACAGTACATCTTTACCACAGACAGCTACAACATCGTTGCCTACAACCAGCACAGTTACAACACAATCTGCAATGTCTTCTAGCGTGACCAACCCACTGACTTCCATTTCAAATGTATCAACCACCATAAGAACAACTGGACCACAAGTCAGCACAATAGCTTCAAATGCAATCCTTAATGCGTTAAACAGTACATCTTTACCACAGACAGCTACAACATCTTTGCCTACAACCAGTACAGTTACAACACAATCTGCAATGTCTTCTAGCGTGACCAACCCGCTGACTTCCATTACAAATGTATCAACCACCTTAAGAACAACTGGACCACAAGTCAGCACAATAGCTTCAAATGCAATTCTTAATGCGTTAAACAGTACATCTTTACTACAGACAGCTACAACATCGCTGCCTACAAACAGCACAGTTACAACACAATCTGCAATGTCTTCTAGTGTGACCAACCTGCTGACTTCCATTACAAATGTATCAACCACCTTAAGAACTGTACCACAAGTCAGCACAATAGCTTCAAATGTAATCTTTAATGCGTTAAACAGTACATCTTTACCACAGACAGCTACAACATCGCTGCCTACAACCACCGTACCAGTCTTAGGTATAAACACTACCCGAACTCTCACAACATTAGTTCTAAATGCAAATGCAACTATTCAGATGGCCACCACCAGTTTAATACCTGGGTTGGCTAACACCAGCAGTTCTATTTCCTTGGTTAATATATCTATCACACCTAGGCCGAGTGACCTTCCTCTAACTAGTACCAAAGCCAGCACAGTTACAACACAATCTGCAATGTCTTCTAGTGTGAACAACCCGCTGACTTCTATAACAAATGGGTCAGTACCTTCCTCTTTAGCATTTGGAATAACTTCAGTTACCAGTAAAACATATATGATTCCAACAAATACCACTAGTCAAGCTACTGGTGTTTCAATACCAAGCACAGAGGCTACTGCATCAAACAATGGTGTACAAAATAACACAAAAACTGTTGTTCCATCAGTCACAATTACGACTCGCCCTGCTTTAAACAGTTTTTCTCAAGGGGTAACTTCACCTCCAAATAATGCATCTATTTCATCTACTGCAGGTACGTAGCTCCCTATTGACTAAAAGTAAACTAAATATTGATTAGAAAGAACTTACAGTGACTGTTTTTATATTTTTTTCATAAATTTAGCATTCACTATTCAGCGAATTGCTGCAGATGCCATGCTACCACTGAACAAGTCAACAGATCTTCTGTTATCATCTACAACAGCAAGTATTCCTTCAACAATTATGACAAGCAAACCTGCCCAAACATCCTTTAACACCACAAATAGTGTCCTACAGAATTCTACTCTTACTCAAGCATCATTGATGAACTCAGGTATTGCCAACGCTGAGGCTGGTTATATCATATAATCTTATGTAATAGTATAAAATGCAAAAGTACAACAGAGTGCCAAAATGCAGCATGCTCACTTAATTAACCACTTGACCTCCGGAAGATTTACCCCCTTCCTGACCAGGCCACTTTTTGCGATACGGCATTGTGTTAATTTAACTGACAATTGCGCGGTCATGTGGCGTTGTACCTGAACAAAATTTATGTCCACTTTTTCCCACCAATAGGCTTTTCTTTTGGTGGTATTTGATTACCACCTTCTTTTGCGCTGTAAACAAAAAAACAAAAAAAGGCAGACAATTTTGGAAAAAATACCAATATTGTTTACTTTCTGCTATAAAACATATCCAATAAAAAAATTAAATTGAAAATATCAAATTTCTTCATTAATTTAGGTAAATATCAATCCTACTACATATTTTTGGTAAAAAATGTCTAAAAAGCATATATTAAATGGTATGCACAAAAGTTATAGTGTCTACAAATTATGGGATATTTGTATTTTTTTATTTTATTTTTTTACTAATAATGGCGGCGAAGAGTGACTTATAGCGGGACTGCAATACTGCGATGGCCATTCTGACAATAATTGACACTTTTGACACTTTTTGGGGACCAGTGACACAAATACAGTGATCAGCGGTAAAAAATATGCACTGTCACTGTACTAATGACACTGGCTGAGAAGGGATTAACATCAGGGGTATTCATATGGTTAACTGTGTGCCTAGCCAGTGCTTCTGTGTACTGTGGGAGGTGCGTTTACTAGGGGAAGGCATGGATCCATATCCCTGCTTTGCAGGAACACAGGATCTATGCCTTCCTTACTGACAGAACAGCAATCTTTCTGGTTTAAATAGGCAGACTGCCATTCTGCCTGTGCAACGAATGATCGGCGAGTGCTGTGGACATTGAGTCCGCGGTACCCGCTGATCAGCTCCTGCTGTCTATAATAACAGGGTGAACGAGGCGACCCGTGACGCGCATGCGAACCCCCTACACAAAAGAGCCGGATCATGTATATATCCGGTGCACAGCTGCCATCCTGTAGTAGTAAAACTACTATGGGGCGAACAACAAGTGGTTAATTATAGTTCTAAAAGACAGCAAAAACTCCACTCGACATATCTACTAAATTCTATGCAACATAACCAAATCATAATCACAATATAATTTTAGAAAACAGATTAAATACATTTTTACCACCCTGCAGTATGGAAAGGATAGAGGAGGATTGGCAGTACCCCACTCCAAAATGTACTTCTTGGCTTCGCAGTTTCAACAGATGGCAGGATGGGGGCGGGGGAAGGGAGTGAGGACCCTATATGTAAACTGGTGACTATGTCTGCTCCTGCACTAGAGGCGGCATCCCACATGGAGATGGACCTGCCAAGTATACCAGGCTCTGCACCCATATGTGTCCTCCTCAAAAGGGTATGTACCCTAGCAAACATATATTGTCCGAACCAAAATCAAACTATTTTCTTTTCTCAAATTCTCACTGATCTATCACATTTTGCTGAGGGATTAATTATACTGGCAGGGGATATAAACATGTCTCTAGACCCTGCTTTAGATACATCCCATGGCCGTTCTAATATCTCTTTTAAACGTCTGTCTACTGTTAAAAAAAAAACTAACAGACTGGCAATTAATAGACGTATGGCGTATTTTACATCCAAAAGAAAAAGACTTCTCTCATTTTTCGAAGACTCATCAGTCCTATTCCCGAATAGATAATATTTTTTTAGACCATCATCATCTTCCATTATTAAAATCGGCGGATATAGGCACAGCGACAATATCAGACCACGCACCTGTGTCGATGACTATGACCATGCCCACTCTGCCTCAACGCTCCAGTAATTGGAAACTTAATGATTCCCTTTTATCTAATGCAACAGAGGTTGCAATGTTTGCCTCACATATATCACAATACTTTAGAGACAACAAACCATCTGAAACACCTCCTGCTATTATATGGGAAGCACACAAGGCAACTATGAAAGGGCGATTTATAGAACTTGGGGCAAGGAAAAAGAGAGAGCATGGTCAACGTCTGGAGCAGGTTCTTCATCAAATAACTGAACTGGATAAACAACACAAACTTACTTTACATATATCCCATTTAGAAGCTCTTACGTTGAAGCGAGAAGAGTTGAAAAAACCTGCTTAACTTAGACACAACTCGGAGATTTCAACGCTACTCGCAAAAACTTTATGAGTGGGGAGATAAACCCAGTAGACAATTAGCAAGATCCCTTAAAGAAAAACAGACTAGATCATCTATCCCTAAAATAAAATTATCTAATGGAAACATAGTCTATGCGACTCCCCATATTGCTAAAGCTTTTAGGGAGTATTATGCAGATCTGTATAAGGTGCAATGTGATTCTCCGTCTCTGACTATAAAGGAGAGACGTAGTCTCATGCTTGCATATTTAAAAGAAGCTAATTTGCCTAAACTTTCAAACTCGGCTCTCAGAGAGCTTGAATCAGAATTCTCGGTAGAAGAATTTCAGATAGCTCTGAAATCTTCACCGATAGGTAAAGCACCGGGACCGGACGGTTACACTACTCGATACTATAAAACATTTAGCGATGTTCTTTTGCCCCAGCTCACGACTTATGCCAACTCAATTTCACAGACTTCGGGATTACGCCCGGAATCTCTTACAGCTCATATCTCAGTTATTCTTAAAACAGATAAGGACCCCACTCAATGCAGTAGTCACAGGCCAATTTCCTTATTAAACGTTGATATTAAATTATACTCGAAGGTAATGGCTAACAGACTACTCCCTGGTACCTAGATGGATCTCTACAGACCAGACAGGTTTCATGCCATATAGAGAAGCCAAGGATAATTCTCTTGGGGCGATATCTCTTATACAACACGTTCAAAAGACGTCCCAGCCCACCCTATTTGTATCCACAGACGCAGAAAAAGCGTTTGATAGGGTGGACTGGGAATACTTAAAAATGACCCTGCAACATTTTGGGTTGGGACCCAAGATGCTCCACCGTATCACCTCCCTTTATACTAATCCTACGGCACAAATTCGCATCAATGGCACTTTGAGTGAGTCATTTCAACTATTTAATGGGACTAGACAGGGTTGTCCCCTGTCGCCCCTTTTATTTGCCCTTACACTCGAACCTTTTTTGGCAACTGTAAGACATAATTCAAATATACATGGGATTCAAGTAGAAAATAAAATACACAAATATGCGGCATATGCGGACAACATATTATTCTTTATCCAGCAGCCCCGCATATCGCTTCCTAATTTAATGACAGCCTTCTCCACTTTTCAGACATTTTCTAACTTTAAAATTAACCTTACTAAGTCTGAAATTCTAAATATTAATTTACCAGGAAGAGAGGCGGAAAGGTTAAAACCCCTCTTCCCTTTCAGATGGGTTCAATGCAGTATGAAATATCTGGGAGTGAATTTGAAGTCTCATACCCAGTCCCTCTTTAAATATAATTATATTCCATTATTGAATAATATTAGAAAGGATCTACAAAAGTGGAGTTCGCTGACACATTCATGGCTGGGTAAAGTAAGTATAGTCAAAATGAATATTCTACCCAGAGTTCTTTTTTTTTTTCAAATGATCCCATTGGGTGTGCCCATAGTTTTTTTTTCATTAGTACAGACCATGGTCTCCCGCTTTATTTGGAAGAACAGCCACCCAGAGTATCTAAGGAAGTGTTATTTCGCTCCAAGGAGGCTGGGGGGCTGGCCCTCCCAAATTTCAAGAGGTATTACCAGGCTGTTATCTTATCTAGAATTGTTGAATGGAAATACGCTGCTAAATCCAAACTTTGGGTGAGTTTGGAATGCGATCTGAGTAAAACAGATCTAGCAACTATACCCTGGTTACCACGCACACATAGGCACCTTGCCTCAAGTACCTCTATATTAACTACATCCACCCTTGATGTGTGGGATGCTTTACATAGGAAGATTTCATGGTCATATGCTTCTCCTCTGCTACCGCTTTTGGAACATGATTATTTCTTACCCGGTCTGTTAGATCCGGGATATAAGACATGGTCGCCAGAAGGACCCCTTTTATTACACCAGGTCTTGCGAGCAAATGCTCCCAAGCCCCTTAAGGAAATCCTTGACCATAAGCCGATTACGTTTCTTGACAAATGGAGATACACCCAAATGCAGGCATTTCTTAGAACTTTGCCTCAGCCGCTCAAAGGTATACAGGACCTAAACAGCATTGAGGAAGTTTTCAACTCAACGGAATTACCTGAACATAGTATCTCTGCATTTTATAAATCACTTAGTAAACTCCAAGAAGACACTTATCCTCCTTTTCTTGCTAAGTGGGAGACAGATTTGGAATCCTGTATCCCAGATAGTCAAAAAGATAAAGTTCTGCAGTTGACTCATATTTCTTCAATTGCATCTAAGTCGGCTGAGGTTAATTATAAATTGCTAACTAGATGGCACTATACTCCATCAAGGCTCCATCAGATGTTCCCCGCCAATTCTCCACTGTGCTGGAGGAACTGTGGGAACAGAGCAACCCACGCACATATATGGTGGTCGTGCCCACATATTCGCTTCTACTGGTTTAGCATTATTCAAATTATTCAACAAATAACCAATACTAATCTCCCTATGGATGCATGGACCATTCTTTTCCATGCTACTAGGAACCTGTCAGAAAATATAAATGTTCTCTAGTACCATATCTGCTTAATACGGCCAAAGCACTAATACCTACCCTTTGGGGCCAACCTGAGACTCCATCCATGAAAAAGTGGTTCCAAAAAATATCAGAGGTCCATCTCATGGAAGATATTACCCATTATAACAAGGACACTTATCAACGACACATCTCAACTTGGACTCCGTGGATGGAGTTTAAGGACACCTCAACTTATAGGGAAATAATGGCACAACGCCACTAAGACTTAACCCATATATACTGAATAAGTTACTTAGAGTTTAAGATCGAGCTATTTGGGGTACTGATGGGCCTATTCCTTAAGAGACTATAAATTATATGGAGCAATATATATATCGCTAGACACCATGCATGCCGGCCTATTTTTCCCTTTTTTCTCTTTCCTATTTTTCCTCTGTCCCTTTTCCCAATTATCCCCTCCCATCCCCCCTTTCCCCCCCCTCTTTTTTTTTTATTTTTTTATTTTTTTTTATATTTGTATGCTCCGAGAGGGACCTTAAGTGAAGCTAAGATAAATTATACAGGAGAGAATAGTTAAATAACAATGAGGAAGGAGATACATACTGTAAAATTAACAAACACAGAGAGGAGGGGGGGGTTCTTTTTTTTGTTGTGTTGAGTGGACCCTAACACTAGACTTTTAGTTTGAGGTAGTTTTTGGAATCACTTCACCATAAAAGGCACTAATATTGGAGTTTCACCACATAAGATATTGGGGTGAGAATAAGGTGGACCCTACTCCCCTCTCCTTTTCACCCCCTCCCCCCTTTTTTCTTTTTTTTTTTTTTTGGCAGATTTTAACACTAGGTTTTTAGTTAGTAGAAGTGTTTGGAACTATCCTATTTTAAAGAGCACCCATACCAGAGTATCACTTATAAGACACCGGGGAGAAAATAATATTACTCCCCCTTCCCCTCCCTCCCCTTTTTTTTAATTCTCTTCCCTCCCCCCCTTTTTTTTTTTTTCTCTAACACTAGGTTTTTAATTAGTAGAAGTGTTTGGTACTATCCCATTTTAAAGAGTACCCATATCAGAGTATCACTTATAAGTCTTTTTGTTAGTAGGTAGAAGTTTTTTTTTTAATTTTTGTTTTTTTTGGCTGTTCACTTTATGATTATACACATATGTTCTGTCACTTTGTCATTCATTTGGCCTATATCAGGTTTTAATACCTGTCTTTTTGTTAGTATGAAGAAGTGTTTTCCCCCCTTTTTTTTTTTCTCTTTCTTCAACCACAACCTGGTCACTTTTTGTCTCTATACATAGGTATTGACACTTTCCCTCCCGTTTTTTCTTAATTCTCTTCCCTTTCCCCCCCCCCTCTTTTTCCTTCCCCCTCCACATCCTGGTCACTTTTTGTCTCTACACATAGGTATTGACACTTTTTTATTTACATAGCCTATATCAGGTTCTAATACTTGTCTTTTTGTTAGTAGGTAGAAGGGTTTTTTTTTCTTCCGCCGTTTTCATCTCTCTCCTTTCCTCGCTGCTCTGTTTCTATCTCTGATTACTCCTTGCCCTCTCTCCCGCCCAGCCTTGATTCCCCTAGGCATTGGGAGATATCATGGCCGGGCCTTTTATATATAGGAGTGTAGAGTATTGTCTTTTTTTTTTTTGTTGTTACTGTTTGGAAATATTGAGAGTGTGTATGTGTCCTATGTACTGTATTGTAAAATATGTGATGTGTTGTTAAAAAAACAATAAAAAGATATTAAATAAAAAAAAAAGGGTATGGGGGAGATCCGGAAAGCTCTGGGAATTTCGGGTCCGTTGCCTTTCACCCCGATATGGCATAATCCAAGATACCCAAAGGTACAGGAACTACAGGGCTTCACCCCCTGGAAAGAGAGGGGGATCTGGTATTTCACTCAGCTGTATGAGGGAAAGGTGTTGAAAACATATGAACAGCAGTGTCGGGAATTCCAGTTAAAGTCCAGGGGCTTTTATCAATATCTTCAGCTTCGACATGCTCTGCAGGCACAACAAATAACACACTCTTTGACAGTGTCATCATCACCTCTGCTGAGGGAAGTCCTTGGGGTGGATAGTCGGAGAGGACTAATATCAAAAATCTATATGGAATTACTGTCCTCGGTCCAGGACCATGCTTCTCTTAGATGCCGTAGCAAATGGGTGGAAGATATAGGGGATATAGATGGGAACCAGTGGAAAATGGCTCTTGAATCTATTCCTGTAGTATCGGTATCCGCATCCCATAGATTGACACAATTATTCATTCTGCATAGGGCATATAGAACATCAGTGCAGTTACATAGGTGGGGAGGGAGAGATTCCCCCTTGTGCCCGAAGTGTAAAGCACATAAAGGGGACTTTATACATCTAATATGGAAATGCCCAAAACTCCATAGGTACTGGGAGGAAGTCTCCCAGTGCATTACTAGACTGGCCCAGGCACCTGTCCCCCTAAACCCCTTAGTGTACTTGCTTGGAGCTATAGATGCTGAAATGTTCCCAAGAGGAATGTACTATATGTTAACTAGATTGATGTATCTAGCTAGAAAGCTCATTGCAAAATACTGGATGGCACCAGCGGTACCCACGGGGAAGCAGTGGATTTCCTATGTTAATTCCCTACTTCTTAGAGAGCGGCTGACGTACAGCTGCAGGAGGGAAGTGGGTAAATTTGACCTCATATGGCAACCATGGCTGAGGGATGTTGGTCTTCCGCCACCACAACTGGTAATGGACAGACTCCGGATGTTGAGACCCTCAGGAGCTGCAGGGGGGAAGGGTGGAGAGGAGAGGGGGAAAAAAATAAAGAAAAAAATAGCACAAACGAGTAAAGGAGGTACACTAGATAGGAGAGAAACCCGTGGTGGAAGAAAGTATTTGTGGTGATCAGACACAATGAGGTAGAGGTGTGATGGTTGTAGTATTAGGGTTAGGGGGGAGGTGGAAGGGGAAAAAACGGGGGAAAAAAAGGATATACCTGTAGTTGCATGTACACGATGATTGACACAAATTATCATATGGATTTATGACTAAACATGTTTTTTTTTTTATATGCATTGTTTTATCGGATCAAATGCACTGATTGTATTTATTATGAGAGTAATTTTCTAAATAAAAAAAAAGGTTACAATTCAAATAAATTTTTAGTGGAAAATAAAGATGAATTTTGAATAGTTGAAAAAAAAAAAGCAGTTCTGTGTAGTCAGTCCTCCATAATAGTGTAGGTTAGCATCAAGACAGTATGGCTAACTCCCAATCATCTTAAAGAGCTCTTGTTTGCAGGCCATGCATGTTAAAGTGATACTTACCGTAACACACACTGTTTAATTTACATTGTCCCTTCTATTTTTGTATGTGGATGATGGCACTATGTCTATTTTAATTTAAAAAAAAAGTACCCTTTTCCTAATCGATATAAAGCAGTCACATCACCCAGATCTTTCCCAGCCTGTCTGCAGGAAATCATAAGCAGGAGGAGCTTCTAGTCCTCTGCTGCTGGTAACATGTTAAAAAAAAATCAGCCTTTGGAATACAGAGTACAAATTAATGATTAAATTGTTTTAAATTGTCATACAAATATATATTTAAAATCAAATCTTTATTTTTTTTGGCAATGACATGGTGTGGGCAGATTTCTACCCCTACAGCCTGTGTCCTAGAATAAGAGGGTAATGAAGCCTCCATTAATCTACATGTAATATCCTGCCCACATTGTGTTTAGCTGGTTAGTGGGCATGAAGGAGGAAGGAGGGAGTGGGCTCACATGTGTGATTTTATAGTCACATGGTCTGCTCAGATGTGATAGGAAGGAAATGCTCAGCATAGAAACTCACTGAAAAGTATGTGCAGAGCTGCCAACACAGCTTCAAAATCCCTAGTTTTTTATTATATGGGTTTATATATTGTGGACCAAATGCATACTCACTAACCTAATACAACTGTAATTTAATAAAATTGATACTATTATTTAATTTAAGTTAATCTAAAAAATTCAGTTTGAACTTATTTATATTTAATTACACATATATCAATATGCCTGAAGTCCAGATAGGCTACACATAAAAACTTTCAAAATACATTATAAAAACATATAAAATACAAAATAAACAGCAAAATGGATACAGATAAACAACATTCCATACAATTTTTTTTCAAAAAAAGAAAATCATATAAAAAATATATATAGTATATAAATAATAAAACATAAAATTATGTTTAAAAAATTTGAAAAAATAGAGTAAGAAATCCAGCACATAAAAGAGGAAGAAAAAAAAGGAGGGTAATATAACCAAACTATCAATGTATATAATGTATATTGGATTATTAATCTAATCTATTTTAGTTCATTGAAAGGAGACAAACTGAAAGGGGAAAGAAACAAACTAAATAGGAGGGGAGGCAGGGGGAACAAAAAGAGAAAGAACGACTGGGACATAAATCTTAACTGGTATCAATAAAACAGTTAATATCCCAGTCTATTTTAGGGCTGTAAATAGTAAATGTTTATAGTTCATGGTTTCAGCGCATTTCTAATTTTGAGAACTCTTGTGTGCGATTGCACCTCCTCTAAAGGAGTTGCAACTCTTCAATTGCAGGAACCTAATTCCTCTAGGGTCTCTACCATGATGTTTTCTAAAATGTGCTGAAAGACTGTGATTCCTATAACCTCTCTTGCTACTATAAATATGCTCCAAAAGGCGATCCCTTAATTTCCTAATTGTCCTCCCTATGTATTGCTTGTCACATGGGCATTGCAATAAATATACCACATACCTAGTATTGCATGAAATAAAAAAAACAATCACATATTCTCTTCCTGTTACTTTTGAGAAAAACTCTTTTTTGGACCATCTGGTTCTCTCATATAATACATATAATATATTTATTACATGGGGAAAAAACTTTTAATACTGAAAAAAACACTGTCTTAGGGGGAAGATCAATTTCATTTGGTGCAATTTTATCCTTCAAATTAGGGCCTTTCCTAAAAATCACTTAGATTGCCCCAGTGTATTTTTAATAATCTGCCTGATCTGATAATGCTGTATAGAGAAATTTGTTATAAAAGTACACACTAAACCCGATTTGGTGTCTGGAATTTCCCTGTCCCCCTCACCCACTTATAACCTCATCTAAGGATAACCTTGTCTAAGTCACTCCCAATTTTTTTCTGTAAATCTATTTTTTAAAACTTGAGACTTTTCTAAATAATCATATATCTCATTACAATTAAATTTTATCTGCAAAAATTGCCCTTTAGGTACATTCCTCAACCATCTAGGGTTGTGACAGCTGTCTGTAGGAATGTAGTTAGTCCTGTCTGTGGGCTTTAAAAAAATTATTCAGCGTGTACTCGATTATTCTTAATAAATAAAGTCATATTCAAAAAATGTTTTTTTTTTACCATATGTAAAAGATAAGTTAATAATAAGATTATTATCATTAGGGGCATTCATAAAATTCTCTAAGGATCCCAAATTAAAAATTAAAATTAAAGAATTAAAATTAAAATTTCCATATAAATCAAATAGCATCAATAAATCTCTGGTAAAATGTCAAATATGTCAACTCATATCCAAAAATCATATCCAGTTCCCACTTAGCCATGCATTTTATCGTATTTCGTCCTCATAGCTATGCCCCGTTTTTGAAAATATCTGCTATTGAACTAACAGTAGCTGTGAGACATGACAAAATGTAAAAGTTGTAAAATAAATTGTTTCTGAACACAATTTTTTTCACGATTTTCAGGGGGACTGCGACATTGCAATCGGACACCTACAGAAACTGACACTTTTGACACTTTTTTGAATACTAGTGACATTAATACAGTGATCAGTGCTAAAAATATGCACTGTTACTGTACTAATGATACTGGCAGGGAAAGGGTTAACACCAGGGGCAATCAAAATCTGTCCCTAGGAGGTGCTTGCTAACTGTGTGTGGGATAGAATAAGTGAGTGAACACATAGATCTGTGTTCCTGCTTAGTAAAAACATAAGATCTCTGTGTCCTCCCCTGTCAGAACGGCGATCTGCCTTGTTTATATAGGCAGATCACCGTTCTGCCTCTCTGGGGAACAATCGCGGGTGACCGACTCCCCCTCTGTCCAATGGGCGTGCAAGCCCACAGTATCTATTGCACAAAGCCAAGTACAGGTACATGATTTAATGCAATAGAGCCTTTACAGTGCAATACCCTTTATGACACAGTGCCCCTAGCAATCACAGCCCCCATCATAATGACCCTTGCTGTTATGCCTCCTCCTTTTCTTTCCAAACCCAGTGCCCCCTTTTATGCTCTGCCTTCCCTGCACAATCCTATCTTCTGCTGCAGTAGAGATGGGCCGAACACCCCCCAGAACACGCAAACATTTAAAAAATTTGTGCGAACTTGCGTACCCTATGAAAGCTAACAAACATGAAAAATCAAAAGTGCTAATTTTAAAGGCTTATGTGCAAGTAATTGCCCTAAAAAGTTTATGGGACCCCGGATACTGCCCCAGGGGTCATGTATCAATGCAAAAAAAAAGTTTTTAAAACTACAGTTTTTTCAGGAGCAGTGATTTTAAGAATGCTTAAAGTGATACAATAAAAATAAAATATTCCTTTAAATATCGTGCTTGAGGGGTCCGCTTCATCTGCCTGTAAAGTGATGCATCTGTCTGATGTGTTTTACAGTCCCACAGCAAAATTACATTTCTAAAGGAAAAAAATGACATTTAAAATTGCTTGAAGCTGTAATGTATTGCCGGCTTCCGGCAATATAGATAAAAATCAAGGAAAAAAACAGCATGGGTTCCCCCAAAATTCATACCCTTAGGGTCCGGTATGGATTTTAATAAGAACTCCACGCCAAAATAAAAAAATTGGTGTGGGGTCCCCCCAAAATCCATACTAGACCCTTATCTGAGCATGCAGCCTGGAGGACAGGATAAGGGCGGGGGGCAAGCGAGTGCACCCCCTTCTGAACCATACAAGGCCATATGCCCTCAACATGGGGAGGGTGCTCCCCCCAAAGGACCTTGTGTATATATATATAAATACTAGACTGCCTGCACTGTATATATAGGCTACACTGAATGCAGAGTATACTGTATAATGTATATACTACACGGTATATATTAACACACTGCCTGCACTGCATATATAGTCTACACTACACTGTATATACAGTATCTCACAAAAGTAAGTACACCCCTCACATTTTTGTAAATATTTTATTATATCTTTTCATATGACAACACTGAAGAAATTACACTTTGCTACAAAATAAAGTAGAGAGTGCACATCTTGTGTAACAGTGTAGATGTGTTGTCCCCTCAAAATAACTCAATGCACAGCCATTAATGTCTAAACCCCTGGCAATGAAAGTGAGTACACCCTAGGTGAAAATGTCCAAATTGGGCCCAATTAGCCATTTTCCCTCCCTGATGTCATGTGACTCGTTAGTGTTACAAGGTCTCAGGTGTGAATGGGGAGCATGTGTGTTAAATTCGGTGTTATCGCTCACTCTCTCATACTGGTCACTGGAAGTTCAACATGGCACATCATGGCAAAGAACTCTCTAAAGCAGGGGTCTCAAACCTGCGGCCCTCCAGCTGTTGCGGAACTACAAGTCCCATCATGCCTCTGCCTATGGGAGTCCTGCTTGTAACTGTTTAGCCTTGCAATGCCTCATGGGAATTGTAGTTCTGCAACAGCTGGAGGGCCACCAGTTTGAGATCCCTGCTCTAAAGGATCTGAAAAAAAGAATTGTTGCTCTACATAAAAATTGCATAGGCCATAAGAAGATTGCCAAGACCCTGAAACTGAGCTGGAGCACAGTTGTCAAGACCATACAGCGGTTTAACAGGACAGGTTCTACTCAGAACAGGCCTCGCCATGTTCGACCAAAGTAGTTGAGTGCACGTGCTCAGTGTCATATCCAGAGGTTGTCTTTGGGAAATAGATGTATGAGTGCTGCCAGCATTTTTGCAGAGGTTGAAGGGGTGGGGAGTCAGCCTGTCAGTGCTCAGACCATACCATGCACGCTGCATCAAATTGGTCTGCATGGCTGTCATCTTAGAACAAAGCCTCTTCTAAAGATGATGCACAAGAAAGCCCACAAACCGTTTGCTGAGGACAAGCAGACTAAAGACATGGATTACTGGAACCATGCCCTGTGGTCTTATGAGACCAAGATAAAATTATTTGGTTCAGATGGTGTCAAGCGTGTGTCTGGGCAACCTGGTGAGGAGTACAAAGACAAGTGTGTCTTGCCTACAGTCAAGCATGGTGGTAGGAGTGTCATAATCTGGGGCTGCATGAGTGCTGCCGACACAGGGGAGCTACAGTTTATTGAGGGAAGCATGAATCCTAACATGTACTGTGACATACTGAAGCAGAGCATGATCCCCTCCCTACAGAGACTGGGCCGCAGGGCCGTATTCCAACATGATAACAACCCCAAACACACCTCCAAGAGGACCACTGCATTGCTAAAGGAGCTGATGGTAAAGGTGATGGACTGGCCAAGCATGTCTCCAGACCTAAACCCTATTGAGCATCTGTGGGGCATCCTCAAACGGAATGTGGAGGAGCGCAAGGTCTCTAACATCCACCAGCTCCGTGATGTCATCATGGAGGAGTGGAAGAGGACTCCAGTGGCAACCTGTGAAGCTCTGGTGAACTCCAAGCCCAAGAGGATTAAGGCAGTGCTGGAAAATAATGGTGGGCACACAAAATATTGACCCTTTGGGACAAATTTGGACATTTTCACTTAGGGGTGTACTCACTTTTGTTGCCAGCGGTTTAGACATTAATGGTTGTGTGTTGAGTTATTTTGAGGGGACAGCAAATTTACACTGTTATACAAGCTGTATTACTCACTAATTTACATTGTAGCAGAGTGTAATTTCTTCAGTGTTGTCACATTAAAAGATATAATAAAATATTTACAGAAATGTGAGGGGTGTATCTTTTGTGAGATACTGTGTGTATATATATATATATATATATATATTGTGAGGGGGTTAGCTCGGCAGCGGGTGTGTGTGACCCCCGGGATGGGCTCCCCACACAAAAACAGGCCCAGCAAACGGAGGTTGTGGTTTTCAAAATCAAAAAAAGGTGCGGTTTATTTTCTATTTACAGTGACAAAACACAGCAAAGCCAAAAGAAACATAAACAAAATAAATCCTGGTCAACTTGACCTCTGACTAAACATACAGGTTTCCTAACTAACAACTGGGATCAGCCTAGTGCTGTCCTAGTCCCTAAGTCCCTGGTTTTAAATGTCCAAGCAAATAGCCACACAGGCTTTGTCTCACCGCACAGGGGTTCACTCTCCCTAGACAGTCCACACAGGTCTGGGTCCAGGCATGAGCTAACATCTAATGAAGCTGGGAGTTCTTATAGAGGCCTAAATGAGCTGACAAGCTTCAGCTGGTCTCATCAACTCCCTGTCTGTACGACGCCCCACACTCTCCCTAGAGGTATGAGTCATCCATGAGCCCACTAGCCTTAGCTGGGCTTATACAACTCTCCACCTAGTTGTATAAGTCGGCGTAAAGCCTGAATCTGGGCGAAATATATCTACCCCCCTGGATGCAACCAGGTGACTTTACCTTCCTGCTGTCACATACCCCCCCCCTCTTGTTTTAACCTCGGGGTTGGAACACCAGCAATCAGGCATTCATGTACTCGAGACAAAGCATCCACATTCCCCATTTGAACGCCAGGGCGATGCTTTACTGTGAAGTTGAATTCCTGGAGGGCCAGGAACCACCTATTCACTCTTCTATTTGTTTCCTTGTTTTGAGCCATCCACTTTAACGGAGCGTGATCCGTAACCATGTCAAAGTGCCTACCTAGCAGGTAGTACCGAAGGGAATCTAGAGCCCACTTCACCGCTAAACACTCCTTTTCAACGGTGGCGTAATTTACCTCATGGGACTTCAACTTCCTGCTGAGGTAAATGACTGGGTGCTCTTCCCCGTTCCAGACCTGGGACAATACTGCTCCTAACCCCACATCTGACGCATCACTTTGTACGACAAAGTCTTTAGAGAAGTCGGGTGAGTACAACACTGGCTGGCTACATAAGGCTTGTTTCAAGAATTGGAATGCTGCCTCAGCCTCGGGGGTCCATTTAATCATGACCGACCCTTTCCCCTTCGTTAGGTTGGTTGGGGGCACAGCCTTAGAAGCAAAGTGGGGAATGAATCGCCGATAATACCCAGCGATTCCCAGAAAGGCTCGTACCTGCTTCTTGCTGTTGGGACGTGGCCAACTCTGGATGGCCTCGACTTTGTTGAGTTGGGGTTTTATTACTCCCCTCCCAATGGTGTACCCAAGATATTTGGCCTCCTCCTGCCCAATGGTACACTTCTTGGGGTTAGCCGTAAACCCCGCTTCCCGAACAGAGTCCAGGACTGCTTGCACTTTTGGCAGATGTGAGGCCCAATCTGTGCTATGGACAATTACGTCATCCAGGTAAGCCGCAGCATACTTCCGATGGGGCCTCAGCATCTGGTCCATTTTCCGCTGGAATGTGGCCGGCGCATTCTGTAACCCGAACGGCATTCTTTTATATTGGAACGCCCCGTCTGGGGTTACAAATGCGGTTTTCTCTTTGGCCAATTTGGCCAGGGGGATTTGCCAATACCCTTTTGTGAGGTCAAGAGTCGTCATGTATCGGGCTGTTCCCAGCCGGTCGATCAACTCATCTATACGTGGCATGGGGTAGGTGTCAAATTTTGTAACTTTGTTCAACTGACGAAAATCGTTACAAAATCGCCAGCTCCCATCCGGTTTAGGCACCAACACAATGGGACTAGACCAATCACTTTGGGACTCCTCTATCACCCCTAAGTTCAGCATTTTCTGTACTTCCTCCCGTATTGCCTCCCGTCGGGCCTCTGGGATCCGATAGGGTTTTAACTTCACCCTTTCACCGGGCGGGGTAATGATGTCATGCTCTACCCCAGATGTTTGTCCTGGCAGCTCAGAGAATACCTCCTTGTTGCGAAGCACAAACTCCTTAACCTCCTGTTGTTGGGGTTGTGACAAGGTGGCTGCTATTCCAACCTCAGGAATCACGCAACCAGTTTGAGCTGGTGACCAAGTGTCTGCGACTAGGGACTCTCTATCCCTCCAGGCTTTCAACAGATTAACGTGATAGATCTGTTCGGGCTTTCGCCTTCCTGGTTGTCTGACCTTGTAATTCACTTCGCTCACTTTTTCCATTATCTCGTAGGGGCCTTGCCATTTGGCAAGGAATTTACTTTCAACCGTAGGGACAAGTACCAGTATCCTATCCCCCGGGGAAAAGGTACGGGTCTTGGCTCCACGGTTGTACACTCTCTGCTGTGCTAACTGCGCTTGGGCCAAATGTTCCTTCACGATGGGCATTACCTGTGCAATTCGGTCTTGCATCAGGGCGACATGCTCAATCACACTCCTGTGGGGAGAACTCTCACTTTCCCAAGTTTCCTTGGCAATATCCAACAGCCCTCTTGGGTGTCTCCCATACAGTAACTCAAAGGGGGAGAATCCCGTAGAGGATTGGGGCACCTCCCTAATAGCAAACATCAGATAAGGAAGTAGACAGTCCCAATCCTTTCCATCTCTATCCACCACTTTCTTCAACATTTGTTTTAGGGTTTTGTTGAATCTTTCAACCAGCCCATCAGTTTGGGGGTGATACACAGATGTACGTAATTGCATCACTTTGAACAATTTACACAGCTCCTTCATAACCCGGGACATAAAGGGTGTACCTTGGTCCGTAAGCAGTTCTTTACAAATACCCACCCGGCTAAACACAAGAGATAGCTCTTTGGCTATGGTTTTGGCCGAGGTATTTCGGAGAGGTATCGCTTCTGGATAACGGGTGGCATAGTCCATTATAACTAATATGTACTGGTGCCCCCTAGCGGACTTGATTATAGGACCTACCAAATCCATGGCGATCCTCTCAAACGGGACCTCAATGATGGGTAGAGGGACCAGCGGGCTACGGAAATGTGGCATCGGGGCCGACCTCTGACACACAGGGCAGGAGGAACAATAATTTTCTATGTCCTTCATCACCCCCGGCCAATAGAATCTCTGTAATACCCTCTCTCGGGTTTTCTCTGTCCCCAGATGACCTCCAAGAATGTGCCCATGGGCCAACTCCAACACCAACTTCCTGTAAGGTTTGGGCACCACAAGCTGCTCAACGGTTTCTTCTGCCCTTTTTGCCACCCGATACAGTAGGTCCTTCTCTACGCTGAAGTATGGGTAAGTGCAGGTATTATCTGGGTTCACTAACTCGCCATCTATTTTCACTACGTTTTCCCGTGCCTTTATTAGGGCGGGGTCTTTCAACTGTTCTGTGGCAAAGTTTTCCCTGTGAACCTCAAGATCAGAAAACTCCACAGACGGTAGGTTTTCGTCTGAGGAGGTGGGCTCCTCTCCAGTTTCTTGAGTCTCCCCTGCCAATACTGATAAGGGAAATTCCGGAGAGTCCTCACCACTCTCAGGGGAGTTCTGGCTATCACATTCCTGGTACATAGGGGCACCAGTGGGGGGCTCAGGATCATCCCACAGTTCCCAGAACTTCGGAAAATCCCTTCCCACAATGGCGTCATACGGTAACTGAGATACTAAGCCCACTGGATGAGAGAGGGTACCTTTGGGGGTCTCGAAACACACTGTAGTCACTGGATACTCTCGGGTGTCCCCATGCACACAAATAACAGCTACCTTGCTATTCCCAGAGACCTCTGTTTTAACTAACTCAGCCTTTATCAGGGTCACAAGGCTACCTGAATCCAGCAATACCACAACATTTCTACCATTAACACACATTTTGCATAAATGTTTCTCAGTTCCTCGAATGGCAGTGCATGCGACTGTCGCACACAGCGACTGACGTCTGCCCGTCAGAAAGTCACACTGCATGGGTTCCTCCATAACCGGGCAATTGGCTGCAATATGTCCCGCTTGCCGGCAGCGGTAGCAAACGATCCTTCTTGCCGCCTCTTGAGCCGCTGATTTCCCAGGCTGTTCTCGCCAAACTTGGGGTAGAGCTCCCACCCTCTCACTCTCTCCACCCTTACCCCTTGGAATCCTCTTATCCGCCCCTGGGGATGGTCTGGTCTTAGGGTGGAAAGTCCGAGTGTCTCTGGAAGAGGCCGTCAGGTTCTCTGTAGCCAAGTATTTCTCCACACGATCCACAAGACCATCGGCCGTCTCTGGGTCTCCATGGCTTACCCACTTTTGGATGGCAGTAGGAAGAGCTCTCAAAAACCGATCCATTACAACACGTTCCACAATCTTTGGTGCGGACAAAGTCTCTGGCTGTAGCCACTTTCTGCTCAGGTGAATGAGATCATACATTTGAGACCTGGGGGGTTTTCCAAGCTGGAAAGTCCAGTTATGCACACGCTGAGCCCGGACAGCCTGGGTGACACCCAGCCTTGCCAATATTTCAGCTTTTAGCATCACATAGTCTTTTGCTTGGTCAGGCTCTAGGTCATAGTAAGCCTTCTGCGATTCACCAGTTAACAGAGGAGCCACCAGTCCAGCCCACTGCTCCTCAGGCCACTTTTCTCTTTCAGCAGTCCTTTCAAATGTGGTCAAAAATACCTCTGGATCATCCTCTCCAGTCATTTTTGTCAATAAACGACTCACCCCAAAGGACGCGGTATTAGTGGGACGGCTTTCCTCACTGGTCTGCGGACGTTGCTGCATTACTGCTTCCATTTGTTGTAGTCTCTGCTCTTGCTTCTGTAACAGGTCTATGAAGCGGGCCTCAGATTGCTGCTGGGCTTGTTGCTGAGCTTCCAGACTCTGTTGGTGAGCTTGCTGCTGGGCTGCAAGGCTCTGTTGATGAGCTGCAAGGCTCTTTTGCAAACCTGCATTTGTCTGCTGTTGATTGGCATTTGCTAGAGCCAGCTGCTTCAGTATCTCCTCCATGCTGGCTTAAAAAAAAAACTGCCCGCATTCTCCACCAACTGTGAGGGGGTTAGCTCGGCAGCGGGTGTGTGTGACCCCCGGGATGGGCTCCCCACACAAAAACAGGCCCAGCAAACGGAGGTTGTGGTTTTCAAAATCAAAAAAAGGTGCGGTTTATTTTCTATTTACAGTGACAAAACACAGCAAAGCCAAAAGAAATATAAACAAAATAAATCCTGGTCAACTTGACCTCTGGCTAAACATACAGGTTTCCTAACTAACAACTGGGATCAGCCTAGTGCTGTCCTAGTCCCTAAGTCCCTGGTTTTAAATGTCCAAGCAAATAGCCACACAGGCTTTGTCTCACCGCACAGGGGTTCACTCTCCCTAGACAGTCCACACAGGTCTGGGTCCAGGCATGAGCTAACATCTAATGAAGCTGGGAGTTCTTATAGAGGCCTAAATGAGCTGACAAGCTTCAGCTGGTCTCATCAACTCCCTGTCTGTACGACGCCCCACACTCTCCCTAGAGGTATGAGTCATCCATGAGCCCACTAGCCTTAGCTGGGCTTATACAACTCTCCACCTAGTTGTATAAGTCGGCGTAAAGCCTGAATCTGGGCGAAATATATCTACCCCCCTGGATGCAACCAGGTGACTTTACCTTCCTGCTGTCACAATATATATATATATATATATATACGGAGCTACTAGCCAGGCCTCAAGGGTTACTCGCCACCAGATGCCCGCCCAACCCCTGCCATGCCCCGCACCTAATCCCACCCCTAAACATGCCCTCATAAATTATCTCATGAAATGACACTTAAATGTTTTATGCAGAATTAAGTTATAAAAATAAATATTAACAACTTTATCTGTGTCCTCATTGCAGCTATGTATCCCCAATGCAGCTCTGTGTCCCCATTGCAGCCATGTGTCCTCAATGCAGTTCTGTGTCCCCATTGCAGCCACGTGTCCCCATTGCAGCCCTGTGTCCCCATTGCAGCCATGTGTCCCCATTGCAGCCATGTGTCCCCAATGCAGCCATGTGTCCCCAATGCAGCCATGTGGCCCCATTGCAGCCATGTGTCCCCAATGCAGCCATGTGTCCCCAATGCAGCCATGTGTCCCCAATGCAGCCGTGTGTCCCCAGTCCAGCCATGTGTCCCCATTGCAGCCATGTGTCCCCAATGCAGCTCTGTGTCCCCAGTCCAGCCATGTGTCCCCAATGCAGCTCTGTGTCCCCAATGCAGCTCTGTTTCCCCAATGCAGCTCTGTGTTCCTAATGCAGCTCTGTGTCCCTAATGCAGCCATGTGTCCCTAATGCAGCCATGTGTCCCTAATGCAGCCATGTGTCCCCAATGCAGCCATGTGTCCCCAATGCAGCTCTGTGTCCCCAATGCAGCCATGTGTCCCCAATGTAGCTCTGTGTCCCCAATGTAGCTCTGTGTCCCCAATGTAGCTCTGTGTCCCCAATGCAGCTCTGTTTCCTCAATGCAGCTCTGTGTCCCCAACGCAGCCTACCTGTGTACTGTGTAGGGGAAGAGAGAGGAGAGGAGAGGAGAGCTGCCTGGTTGATTAGAGCGCGGGGAACATAACAGCTTTCATTTCAATAGCTGTGTGTTCCCCGCCGCGTGCCGTCATATACAGCCCCTCCCTCTTGTCCGGGCACTTTGATAGACAGATCACCTGTCCAATCCTGGGACGGGTGATCTGTCTATCAAAGTGCACGGGCAAGGGGGAGTGGCTGTATATGACGGCACACGGCTGGGAACACACAGCTATTGAAATGAAAGCTGTTATGTTCCCCGCACTCTGATCAACCAGGCGGCGGCAGCTCTCCTCTCCTCTCCCTTCCCCTACGATCGCTCCGACAAACCCAGGCTGCCGGCAGTGCTCGCCCCTCGCCCTCAGGCAGCCTACACTTGCCAGCCCTCAAAATCCACTTGCAAAATGTGAGCAGGCAAGTGGATTTTTGGAGGGCTGTATATATATATAAGCGCGCTGTGATTGGCCAAAGCAGGTGCGTACTTTGGCCAATCATCAGACATCAATGCACTGCGATCTCGCAGTGCCTTATGGGGTGTTCCGCCGCGCTCAAATTTGCCGCAAACGCCCCATAACGTTCGACTCGAACGTTCGACTCGAACATCAGGCCCATCCCTATTCTGCGGGGCAGAGGCAGGATTCAGCCTGGATGTCCACTCCTGTGTCTTCCTCCCTGCCGGCGATGTTATCTTATCAGGAAAAAAAGAAAAAAGTGATTTGTGCACTTGGCCAATGTAGATGTGGTGAACTGCTGCAACTCAAAAAGACTGCTAAAAACATGTGTGAAAATAGTGCGCTTTTCCTTTTAATGTGAAAAAATTTAGTGTAAACACCAACAAAGCTTCGAAATAATAAAATATGAATGTATTACAATCAATAGTATGCCTAAACTGTCAATAAATTAAAAAACAAATTAAAAAATTCACTTTATAAACAAATAAATAAACAAAGTCCAAAATGTGCCAAATAATGTGCTCCTTCTGTAGAGCTTACACAGGCTTGTCTGATCTCTGTAACCAAGATCTATATAATCTGGTAAGAGGCTGTCCTTTTTTTTCAAAAGGAGCATGTTTGGAGCACTGGAGCATGATTTGAATCTGACTTTATTTTATTAGCACTGAGCACTTTATTTGGCACATTTTGGACTTTATATTATCACAACAAGTGAATATATGGACTTTGTTTTTAATTTATTGTAAGTTTAAGCATCCTGTTGATTGTTATACATTGATATTTTATTTTGGTCACCATCTACATTTTGGTATTTACACTGAGGTTTTTCACATATTTCAAGAAACAGCACACTATTTTCACACACAATTTTATCCTATCAGCAGGGCTGGGGGGTGGGAGGAGCTACAGATCTGGATCATATTACCAAGTAAATGATTACCTGCTTGTTAATATGAAAAGACTCCCACTCTCTGTGCACATCTCAAGCTATTCCCACCCACTGCTTTGCTGATAGGATGACATCTTTGGCAGGACAGGAGAGCCTGGAGAGGAGACACAGGCATGGGCAGTCTGTGTCAGCCCTGTATGGACCGTGGTCACTGCTTACCTGCTGCTGTGTGGACTGGTCATCAACAGGCCACAAGCTGGTACTGGTCCACGGCCCTGGGGTTGAGGGCCCCTGCACTAACCAGCTCTAGTTTGAACATCAGAAATGTTGGGGCACCTTTCCCAGCTTCAGGCCTGGGCCAGGGTTGCCAACTTTCAGTAAATTTACAAACAGTTTGTAAAATCCATAATTGTTGCATCTGTCCATGAATGTCAGTTACAGACATGCAGCCTACATGTCTGTAATGGACATTCATGGACAGATGCAAAAAGTACGGATTTTACAAACTGTTTGTATATTTACTGAAAGTTGGCAACCCTGGCCTGGGCCCCCCCAGGCTTGACCACAAATATTCCCCTCGGCCCTGACCATTCCACCAAGCCCTTTAATGCACCCACTTTTATTTTAATACTCTTACAACTTGATATATGACAATGAAAAGTGTATTCCAAGTGATCAGTGCTTTCAAGATTTAAAAGAAAGGAATTATATTTTGGCCAAAAAGCAGCAGGTATCCCCATATATTCAGCAAAGAGATGGCCCAATCCAGCAAAGAGACATCCCAATCCAGCAAAGAGGCAGCCCCATATATTCAGCAAAGAGACATCCCCATATATTTAAAGAGACGGCGCAATCCAGCAAAAAGATGGCCCAGTCCATCAGAGACATCCCATGTCTAAGGGCCTGGTATGGATTTTGGGGGGAACCTGTGCTTGTTTTTTCTTTTGGCGTGGTATGGATTGGGGACGCCCACTCACAGCAGATGAGCCATAGTTGTTAACCACTTGCTGACCGCGCCATGTAGATATACATCGGCAGAATGGCACAGCTTGCGCAAAGTAATGTATATTTACATCACTTTGAATTTCGTGCCGTGACCGTGCCCGCGAGAACCGCTGACTCGATGTCCGCCGGTGTCCCGCGATCGTGTCACGGAGCTGCAGAACGGGGAGAGTCCAGTGTAAGCAAGGCAACTCCCCGCTCTGCCTAGTGACACAACACTGATCTTCTGCTCCCTGTAATCGGGAGCAGTGATCAGTGTCGTGTGGCTCGTAGCCCAGCCCCCACACAGTTAGAACACATCCCTAGGTCACACTTAACCCAGTCCCCGCCCCCTACTGGCTAACCCCTTCACTGCCAGTCACATTTACACAGTAATCAGTGCATTTTTATAGCACTGATAACTGTATAAATGTGAATGGTCCCAAAATAGCGTCAAAAGTGTCCGATGTGTCCGCCATAATGTCGCAGTCACGATAAAAATCTCTGATCACCGCCATTACTAATAAAAAAAAAATTATAAAAATGCCATAAAACTATCCCCTATTTTGTAGACGCTATAACTTTTGCGCAAACCAATCAATAAACGCTTATTGCGATTTTTTTCTACCAAAAATATGTAGAAGAATACGTATCGGACTAAACTGAGGAAAAAAAATGTTTTTTATAGATTTTTTGAGAATATTTATTATAGCAAAAAGTAAAAAATGTTGCTTTTTTTTCAAAATAAAAACCGCAGCGGTGATTACATACCATCAAAAGAAAGCTCTATTTGTGGGAAAAAAAGGGCGTCAATCTTGTTTGGGAGCCACGTCGCACGACTGCGCAATTGTCAGTTAAATCGTCGCAGTGCCGAATCGCAAAACATGGCCCGGTCATTTGGCAGCCAAATCCTCCGGGGCTGAAGTGGTTAAGGATGCAGTGGCCGCTCACTCTTCAACAATAAGCTATTCATAAATCAATTTGGATCATTCGTTAGTTCGAATGCCTCAAACATTCAAATCAAATTAATGAATTTTATTGTTTTGTTATAATTTATTTTGGATTCATTGAAATTCATTACTATTGTTATTCAGATATTCACATACTGTATATACTCGAGTATAAGCCGAGTTTTTCAGCACATTATACTCGAGTCACCTTTTTGCGCCTGATCTCCCGGACTTTGGGGACGAGGTACCAGCCGGCTGTAGGTCCCCTGGACCCCAAACTTGGCACACATGTAGCCCCTTCCTCTACAAGTGTGCAAAGTTTGTTGTCTGGGGGACCTACGGCCGGGGAGCACCGATTTTTCAAAGCCGGGCACCCCTTCTATAGACTGCCATGTTAAACGGTCCTTTCTCCGTTAAATTTGGGGACCCCGCACTGGCCGGCCGTAGGTCCCCTGGACCCGAAACGTGGCACACATGTAGCCCTAGTTCTCCTCTATAAGTGTGCAAAGTTTGCTGTCTGAGGGACCTATGCCCGGGGAGCACCGATTTTTCAAAGCCGGGCACCCCTTCCATATACTCCCATGTTAAACGTAAGTCTAGTCATGGACACAGTGGGGCATGGGCACAGTGAGGCATGGACACAGTGAGGCACAGTAAAGCATGGGCACAGGGAGGCATGGGCACAGTGAGGCATGGACACAGTAAGGCACAGGGAGGCATGGGCACAGTGAGGCATGGGCACAGTGAGGCATGGGCACAGTGAGGCATGGGCACAGTGAGGCATAGACACAGTGAGGCACAGTGAGGCATGGGCACAGTGAGGCATGGGCACAGTAAGGCATGGACACAGGGACACAGTGAGGCATGGACACAGTGAGGCATGCACATGGACACAGTCAGGCAAAGTGAGGCACAGTGAGGCATGCAGATGGACACCCTAGACTTATACTCGAGTCAATAAGTTTTCCCAGTTTTTTGTGGTAAAATTAGGTGCCTTATATTCGGGTCGGCTTATACTCGAGTATATACGGTACATCCAAATCTCCAAATAACTAAAATTTTGTACGAATTTCGATTCATAATGAAACAAACTGCACAATTGCACATGCCTATGTAGCGGGGTCTTTAAATTTAGTTGGGGTACACCTGGGGGTAGTGTGACCCAGGTGTGTAATTGTGAAGGTTCTGGACCCCTTTTGTAATTCGTGGAGGATTGGGTGGTGTATTATTCTCCTTGGCCTGTGGGTGGCGGGGTACCTACAGGCTCAAGGTAGAATCACTGCCGCAGTGCTACCCTTTTTGTCCCTTTCCGGAGATGGTACGGCTGGGGCGGGGAACCCGCCATGGTGTTGAAGGGAGGAGATAAAAGGGGGAGACGCCCTCGCCACAAGGTCTTCGAGGATTGTCTCTTCACGCACCCAGGCACCTTAGGCCTGGGTGCGGGCGGTTATAGGTTCTGGCCCAGGCACCCTAGGCCTGGCCGGAATGAAGTTGGGGTCCATCCCAGGCACCTTCAGCCTGGGGTGAGGTACTATATCGTAGGCCTGGGGCCCAGTAACTTCGACTGGGTCCCGCGAGGGCAAAGTGATCCGAGGGTGCCGCCTTGCGAGGGGACCCGCATCTGAGGTAAGGAGGCCAGGGAGGTCACCCGTCCGGAGATTCCGGAGCAGCATCAACCCGGTGACAGATGGGCCTCTAGTAACTCACTTAGAGGGACATCTTCCCCTGATAGGGGCCGCAACGCAGTGAAGGTACTCCCATATGTGTTCTATGGAGTTGCTGGTAGAGACTCACAAGTTCTGTGTTCTGTGCTAAGCAAAGCTGCTATAACCCCTGATGAAACCACAGGGGTTTAGATTGAAATCAGGATAGTGCCTCGGCCTGCTCATCCCACCGTTTGCATTATGTTATGGGTCGCAACTAATCGGCTGTGAAAGAACTGTTTGTTGTGGAAGTATAATAAACAAGTGTTGGACCCTGCATCGGTGTATGGACTCTGGTAATTGGGAGCAAGGGAGGTTTCAGCATAGCAGGACCGAGCTTCATAACTAACACACATTGGCCCGAGGAATATACTGATACTGGCCTTCACCTCACCCACAGCTATGGGGAGGACATGGGCCGTAGCGCATCTCACCCTGTCACGTGACATACCCCTAGAAAAAGGAGATGGGGTGAGGCCGCTACACGTGGGGGCTCGTGAGTCCGGGATAAAATGTGTGTTGACTTTGAAATTTGAATTGGCTGTGTCTGGACTTTGCTGCCCGGAGGAGGTCCGAGCAGGTCGGCCATGTGATTGGCCAAAGTGCGTCCCTGTGCTCGAAGTCGTGGAAATGACCCCAAGACGGGAAAGGCCCATGCAGAAAGAGCGGGAAGAGGGAAAAGCCCAGCCGTGTGACGTACTACATGTGGGGGTGTTTGCCGCACTGCGCCATGAGGCACCCCATGACTGCGCAATTCGTGGGCGGGGACTGTGGGAAGCCCGCGAAAACGTGCAAGTCGTGGGAGGAGTCTGGCCATGTGTGGAGATGCACGTGGAGACTCCGGCGCGTGGTCAGCGCGTGATGGAGCAGCTGGTGGTCGGGATGGCCTCAAGCTTCCCGTGGATGCCGGTATCATACCCCACGAAGATGACTGCTTTTGCTGCTCCCCTTACAGACACGGGGATAAGATTAAGGCCCAGAGGACAGTTGGCTTTGTACTCATGCAGAGACACGGAGGCCCTCGGTGTGATCTGTCCCGGATGCTCGGGACTGGTGGTCCAACTAAAGCCATTTGGGCGTTGTGAAGCGTGTAAAGAATTTCTGTTTGAGGTTGAATCATCCACAGTAAGGCCCCGGGCCCTTCGCCTCAATTGCATCACAGGTACTGCCACTCCGGAAGGGGAGATCCAGGCCTTTGCGGAGGTCCCCGTACGCGCTGCCCAGGGCGACGGGACTGCCCAACCAGAGACTGAGAGAGAAAAATCCGAGGATGCTGCTTCGGTCACCACAGATTCCCTGCTGCCACCTCCGAAGAGGAAGATAGGCCTGGTGCAGGCCTCCTATGGTCGTGGTCGAGCTTCACCCCGCCGCTTGCCGGACCTGGATGGATCCGGTTGGAAGAGTCCTGGACATCCCAGTGCTGAAAAAGGTCCAGGTGAGCCAGGGGCTGGGATTGTGGTGGTGGTTGGAGGTGTCGGGGGTCCGCTGGAGGTGGAGCCCGCAAGGGAGGGTAGTTCTCGGTCTACTAAAGACTACCTTCCCGCCGAGATGTATGACACCTCCGACCTGGAATCGCTGTCGGACTGTGGGGATGACGGGGAAATAGATGAACTGTTTCACCGGAAGGGCTGGGACAAACGCCCGCTACCTGTGCTATGCAAACCGCAGGATTCCCCTATGTCTATAAAAGACAGTACGCCCGGGAGCAGGCCCCGGAGCTCAGGAGGGAGTCTAGTCCTCCGACTGACGTTCCACATTCCACAACATCACCTGCTTTGGTTGTGGGGATGCAGCGCACGTCATTGCGTGCGCCAAAGGCAAAGCCACCCGAGGTAGTGAAGGTACCTCGGCACCCGGAGGCCATCGTGCAGCCAGGAGAAGGTGAGCGGGATGTCATGCCTCCTTTGGCCAGATTGCAGCGACTTTTCTCCCAGAGAGTCGCCCGTGAGTACGGATGGGAGTATCCCTACTTGCCTCGGGACTTACTTTATGAGGTTGAGGTCCTGCGACAGAGATGGTACGACAAATTTGTCTGGGAGAAGCTCAAAGTGCCTCAGGTCCGGCGATACTTGTCCTGTTCTCCGCCTGTGTCCAAGAAATTCAAGGACTGCAGAGCGGACTGGAAGTTGGGGCGCCATATTCATGCTGATAAAGTGCTTATCTGCAGAAAGGAGGGAGAGGATGTTGAATATTCAGTCGAAGTGTTTGATAAGCATCTGAAGCCGTTGTTCTTACCTGATCCGAGGTTTTACTTGTGAGGAGAGACTCATGAGTATGTTTTCAGCTACAAATTTTCCTCGAAGAGCCTTTTGCTAGAACGTCTGAACAATACCCTGTTTTTTTATTTGTTTTTTTTTCTTCCCACTCTCTTTTCCTATGAATCAAGGACAGACTTTGGGGTAGAATTAGTGTAGGGACGCATGAAGAATGAAGGGGCACCAAGTGTCATTACCGCAGCGCTGTCACCAGGTGGCAGTGTTGTGCAACATTTGTTTTTCTACACACTTTTACACCACACTCGTTGGAGCAAATGGGTCCCTCGGCTGATGGACCCATTTATTCCAAATTTTCACATGATGTTAGGATGTTGTCTGTTTTTTTTTTTGTTTCCCTTCTGCAGGAGATTAGTCGGTCAAGACTACTGAGTATGGGGTGGTTCTTAGACAGTGACGGGAGGGATTGTATATGTGTACATGGTAGATGTTTTATACAAAAGTTTTATTGTTTTATGGTTCCCTTTCCCCTTGAGCAGGTCTTGGCACACACGGGATTCAAAATTTTTAGGGATAGCCTCTGAGGCTCGCTCCATGTCATCACTCCTTGGGAGACATGGGGTTGCACCAGACGCTGGGGACCAGCGTCAAATCACAGGGGGGAGTATGTAGCGGAGTCTTTAAATTTAGTTGGGGTACACCTGGGGGTAGTGTGACCCAGGTGTGTAATTGTGAAGGTTCTGGACCCCTTCTGTAATTCGTGGAGGATTGGGTGGTGTATTATTCTCCTTGGCCTGTGGGTGGCGGGGTACCTACAGGCTCAAGGTAGAATCACTGCCGCAGTGCTACCCTTTTTGTCCCTTTCGGAAGATGGTACGGCTGGGGCGGGGAACCCGCCGTGGTGTTGAAGGGAGGAGATAAAAGGGGGAGACGCCCTCGCTACGAGGTCTTCGAGGATTGTCTCTTCACGCACCCAGGCACCCTAGGCCTGGGTGCGGGCGGTTATAGGTTCCGGCCCAGGCGCCCTAGGCCTGGCCGGAATGAAGTTGGGGTCCATCCCAGGCACCTTCAGCCTGGGGTGAGGTACTATATCGTAGGCCTGGGGCCCAGTAACTTCGACTGGGTCCCGCGAGGGCGAAGTGATCCGAGGGTGCGGCCTTGCGAGGGGACCCGCATCTGAGGTGAGGAGGCCGGGGAGGTCACCCGTCCGGAGATTCCGGAGCAGCATCAACCCGGTGACGGATGGGCCTCTGGTAACTCCCTTAGAGGGACATCTTCCCCTGATAGGGGCCGCAACGCAGCGAAGGTACTCCCATATGTGTTCTATGGAGTTGCTGGTAGAGACACACAAGTTCTATGTTCTGTGCTAAGCAAAGCTGCTATAACCCCTGGTGAAACCACAGGGGTTTAGATTGAAATCAGGATAGTGCCTCGGCCTGCTCATCCCACCGTTTGCATTATGTTATGGGTCGCGACTAATCGGCTGTGAAAGAACTGTTTGTTGTGAAAGTATAATAAACAAGTGTTGGACCCTACATCAGTGTATGGACTCTGGTTAATGGGAGCAAGGGAGGTTTCAGCATAGCAGGACCGAGCTTCATAACTAACACACATTGGCCCGAGGAATATACTGATACTGGCCTTCACCTCACCCACAGCTATGGGGAGGACAAGGGCCGTAGCGCATCTCACCCTGTCACGTGACATACCCCTAGAAAAAGGAGATGGGGTGAGGCTGCTACACCTACAAAACAATGTCTCCTTTATTGTCAGCAGGCCTGATGACTAAATCCCTCCTTTGCAACAAACTTTTCATCTCCAAATAAGATTTCCTATCTTCATAGGATTTATTTTTTCTCAAAGTTTATAAATACATTTTTTTGGGATGTATTATTCAGTAGATCAGCTAATCTGCATAAACAATACCTAATATTCAAACATAAATGACAATGGCAACTATAGAAATGATTTGCTTAGCAGAACTGCTATTTAGTTATACTTCAGGTGTTACAGGATCTTCTCAAATTAGTAGTACAACAGGACCTGTCACCTCAGCTCTGTAGAGTAGCTCTTCAGAAAAAGCCAGCAGCCCTAAAAAAAACCTTCTTTTCAACTAAACCCTCAGGTATTTTAATAAGTTACAATGACACTTACATAGTTAGTTCTCATGTATTCTTTAGCTGTGCTTGTGTAATATAAAGCATGTTGTTTGCTTTTGTAAATTACTTTGTTATTTCTTCAGGTTCTCCAGTTTCATATTTTTCCGAGGGACCAGTTCCATCAACTAACAGCAACAGACCCTTCAATATTTCTCTTCCAACTGGAGAGCCAGGTATCTGAACTTAAGAATAACCAGAATTCAGTGAAATGTCTATAGCTTAATGTTTAATAAGTTACAGCGTATAATTCCAACCTTTTTTTTTAAAGAGTATTTAAACCCAATATTTCATATTCCTTATATGTGTCTGCTGTACCATGTACTTGTATGAAATCCCTGGGGTTCCTGCCAGTCCACCTGCTTTCCTGTGAAAAACTGACCACACTAATGTTGGGAGCTCAGCCTGCTCTTCTCCAGTGATCAGACTTGTCCTGACAACCCCCCCCCCTGCATAGCCCTTCACTGGGAAGTTCAGTTTACTGGTGTTTTTGTTCCCCCAGCTCTTACGGAATGCAGCTGAGAGCAGAGCGAATGTGATAATTAAAAAAAAAAAAGGGAAAAAGTGTTTATAATGTTTTATATCTATACATTAGTGTTTTACCTTTCAAGTATTTTAATACTTATTTTCTCCTGTCAGGAGCAACAGTGTTTACAATAAACCAGTGTGAATGAGACCAAATTCTTCATCTGCTATCCATTCCAATTCCTCTGTTTATTACGTTTTTTTTTTTATATTATAATTACAAATCATAACACTCACACAAGATAAAAACAGAAATACATTCTTCTCTATGGGCCCCACATATCAATCCTGTTACACACCAATATATATATATTTCATTTTACCTATGTTTATTTTTTATAACTTAATCCCCTGTATACTCATTCTCTTTATACTTCCACCCCCTCTCAACCTCTCCCTCTCGGCTGTGGGAGCTGCCGTACTCTATTTTATAGTTAGACACCTTTTTGTTAATGCCATTATATACTTTTTATACTTATTTGTTATGCTTTTCTTTCCCTTTCCTTCAGCTATCCATTTCAACGATGGTAGCAGGTGGTGTGGTGCACAATCCAGAACATCACACCCCCCCCACCTTTTTTTTGTGCAAACTTTATTTGCGTGTCTGTATTTTATCACAGCTCGCTATGGTGCAGCCCCAGGCTGCGTTGCAGTGTGAATAGAATACACAGAAAACAATTGTTTTCTGTTTGTCCTAGCAGTGACCAGCATTTGGCGGTGTGGTAAACTACCTGTCACCACACATAGTGTGAATTAGCCCTTAGACAGTTTTCACCAGAACAGGTTTCCCTATTGAAAGATTTTTACTGTCCTCCTGTTCCTGTGACAACTCAAAATTTTGGATGTCCTCTCCATTTCTATAACAGGTACGGGGACACAGACAGCAATAAAACCAAACAGGGGTTTTAACCCTTTCAAATCCTAACCAAAACTAAAAAAGGTTTTGGTCTTAAATACACTTTAAGGGCCTCACATTAAAAAGTTGCAGTAACTGTTTTGGAGTATTTTTTTTGTTGACCAAAAAAAAAAAAAAAAACAGGAACATTTTAAGTAGAACTAAAAGCAAAACATTTTTTTTTCATTTTTATATGTTGATTTCTTTTTTTCCCCCATTGTCCCATTGGGGAGCTTTTCCTTCACTTCTTGTCCAAAGGCCAAAACAAGAAGTGAAAGGAAATCCTTCTAAAATGAGGGAATCCGTAGTTGTCTCCAGGATCACTAGAACTAGTGACTCCACTGGATAATTTTCTCTTTATTCTTGTTCCAGAGACAACCCAAAATGTGGGATTTTCTTTTACTTTTGGTGATAACAGTAAACAGAACAAATAGATAGGGTGACTTTACCGAACAGGAGCACAGACAACAATACCTGACAGGTCTTCTAATCGCTCTCCACTCTATCGAAAACTATAAAAAAAGTTTTGCCTTTAGTTATATTTTGATTGGTTGGACACTGTTGTTTCCAGTACAGAGTTACACTTTCAAGTGAATATTTGACAGTATATAGCATGCATTTCCAAATAAAACATTGATTAAAGAATGAAATGTTAGTCCAAAAATGTTTTATTTAAAGTGGATGTAAACCCAATTATTATTTTTTTAATTAAGGCTTGCACCTTGTACAGTATAGGATTTCATGTCTTCTGTGCCCAGGCTTGCCACAAAGAGTTAATCCAGCTCTGAGCAGTCCTCTTATCTTTTTTCAGTAAGATAAAAACAGACACACAGAGAAATACTGTAGGGGTGAGTTCTTCTCCCTTGCTGTGAGTGATAGGTGATGTACATATCTCATGCACGAGTGTAAGAGAGGCATTCTGTGTACTTCAGATCCCCTCCTCTTTTCTTCTCCAGCTCTCCCAGGATTGGCTGCTCTACACCTCAGCATGATTGGGCATGCTGAAGTCATGTGGTGACTTTTATGGGTTTTGACTGGGTGTTAGTGATCATAGCAGAAGTTTAGTGTAAGAACTACACAGGAGAAAATGCATGTTGACAAGGGGAGTGTGGAGGTGGGCGGAGAGTCTACTGACATCACGACTCCATCCACTGAGCTCTGGACAACAGACCCACCCACAGAATCTGCAGTTTTTTGGGTCTCATAACAGACAGAGGGGAGACATTTGACAGGTAAGGATACATGCGGGAGGCATGAATATCTTTATAGATAACCACTATGGCAGTAGTTTAGAAAGGATGAGAGTGGGTTTACATTCACTTTAAAATAACAGTTTGTGTAGAAAACAGTAACCATTCCGGGGGCGTGACCAGGATGTGAGAGTGGTAGGCGGACGTCTCTCCCCCTCCGCTCGTATCTCATGTCCATCATGCCGAAAAAAGCAGCAACAGCGTGCGATGTGTAATGCGGCTAGAGAAACTGCCCCTGCCTGCTGGATGTGACGAGACTCCTCTGCCTACATCTCCCAGAACCGCCAGCGTGGAACACATGACGTCCTAACCAGGAAGTGAAGGCGGCCCGAGATGCAGAAGAACTGAGGCGCGGGAGCGGTGCTCGAGCGGTGTTTTGTGTACCAACGTGGGGGGTGAGTGAAGTCGGGGCTGAGCTGCAATAGTTTACCATCTCATACCGAGGAGTCTGAGGAGCCCATTGGTAGTCGGGGGGCGGACGCCGGGGAGAGAGGTCCCCCCCGCAGGAAAAGCAGCAAGCAGTCCAGAGGAACTCCCTGCCTCCCCTAGTAGGGGGCGATTTGTGATCTCCAACCCCCCCTCCAGCGCATCAAGGGTCCACCACTGCTTCGCTGTGCCGGCTCTGTGGGAGCTCTGTGGGAGCTTCAAGCAACCCTCCCCCACACACCACCTCCAGAGGCCAGAGAGATCTCCTGCTTTCTATCTTTTTACAACTGCCACCTCCATATCCGGGGAGAATAATCCGTCAGATGGGTGAGAGACTTCCAATATGTTATTATTGTTTATTCTCATATTGACATTTAATCCTATTTAATCCTATTAAGGGGGATATAGTCTTCGGCTAGAGAACTTTCTTAAAGGAAAGGGGAAGACTTATTTTTTTTTTTCTTCCCCCATTTCCTCTACAATCTAGCTGTGATATAGCGGGTAGGGTAAAAACAGCAGGAAAATATAAAACCCTTGGTAGTAATCCAGGCCTTATAATGGCAACACAAAGGACTACAAAAGCAAGTATAGCAGCAAGCCAGGCGGCAGCAAAGCTAGGAAGATACTCCCATAATCCAGACCAACCCGTAGTTCAGACCCCCCCAAAAATAATCAGCAATCACAACCTATGCAACAACCTGGTGCCACGGGGATAAGGAAAAGCCAGGGACAAGCACAGACACTCTTAGAAGCAAGTGAGACGGAGAGGAGACTCTCGGGGACCAACGAGAAAAAAGGGACACTTGGACTCCTTGCTGAGGGCGGAAGTGAGGGGGACACAGAGCCATCATTAAAGGAGGTGTTGGCAGCAATTAACTTTTGCAAAACCTCTTTAAGCGCAGTAACTATCCAGCTTAGCTCCATACAGGAAGAACTCTCTCTGGCTAGATATGACTTGCAAAAAGCAAATGAGAGAACAACAGCCTTGGAGGTGAGGGTCAGCCTCGTGGAGGATGAACTAGCCCCCCTTAGAAGAGAAATGAGAGAGATGAGGGAACAAATGGCCAAACAAGAGTTGAAGATGGATGAAATCAAAAATAGAATGAGGAGGAAGAATATTAGAATTGTGGGTCTTCCGGAGCAGAGCGAGGGAGTAGACCCAGTAGCATTTGTGGAAAAATGGCTTAGAGAAACATTTGGCCAGGAAGTCTTCTCCCCGTTTTTAGCGATTGAAAGAGCGCATAGGGTTCCAGCTAGACCTCTCAGATCGGGTGGTCCACCCCGCCCCCTTCTAGTTAAAATGTTTTACTATAAAGACAAAATGTTAATCATCCAGAAATCCAGAGAACTGGGCAACATTCTATACAATGGATCCAGGATATCTATATATCCCGACTTCTCACCGGGATTACAAAAGAAAAGAGCCAGATTTGGAGAAATAAAGCGCAAGCTACAACAGATAAAAACTACATATGCACTGTTATACCCAGCAAGACTAAGGGTGAATGCAACAGAAGGAATAAAGTTCTTTGATACGCCTGAGGAAGCGACGGAGTGGTTACAATTTTATAAAGAATCCACATAGAAGACAGGACATGGATAGTTGTTTGTTACATTTTTCACAAAAAAATTTTAATTTTTTATTTTTTGTGTTTCACATCTTACACACAGGCTTTTTTTTTAGAAATTCTTGAATAATTTTCCCTTTTTTTTTTTGCCTTCTCTCCCCCTCTCCCACTTTGGGGGTAACCCCAGTGGCTGTAGGGGAGGTGAAGGGGAAGAGACGAGTAGACACGTATAGAAGTAATTGGGGATAAGTAACACAATTTAAAATGCATGAAATTTTTTTCTTTTTTTTTTTTGGGACGGCATGAGGGAGATACGGGGGGGTGGGGGAGAGGGGGGTAAGGGGAGAGATCAAACTGAAGGGAAGGAGACGCATATTGCCCCCTTCTATAAGGGGGAGATGCGTGGAACTCCTTAAGTTAAAGGGTAAGCAAAGTATTTCATTAAGTATTGAGTGTATGAAGCATAGGGGTATGAGAAACCCCTATAGGGGTATAGATGTATTTTGTTTTGGAGGGGAGGGAGGGAGGGAGGGTGGGAGAGGGAGTGAGAAAGATTTCAAACACTGGCAGGGTGAATGGTTGTTGAAAGAAGTTAGAGAGGGTCACAATAGGAAGGCCCAACCCAAGCCACTGAAGGCGGTGAGAAGGGTATTTGAGAGAGGGTGTGGGTATGTATGGGGGATACGGAGTGGTAGAACTACGATGACACTTACACAAAGAAATCACATAAAGAAAAAATTAAAAGAAGAAGTAAATAGGCACGTATTAGTAACTAAAGGATCCACTATAAAATTCGGGTATTCTTCACTGCATATGAATGAATAGTAGAGCACAAGTGAAAAATTTGACAATATGTTCATGGAATGTCCGGGGATTGGGAGAACCAGGGAAAAGAGCAGCAGTAATCTCACTGATGAGAACATATGGTTCTTCAATAATATGTCTCCAGGAGACCCATCTCTCGAGAATATCTATACCCCAACTGGGGTGGCGAGATTATCAAACACAATTTCATTCGGTCCATACCTCATACTCTAGAGGGGTAGGCATATTCATTAAAACTGGTATAATGTTTAATTGTATTCAGAGTAGGTGCGACGAACTAGGGCGCTATGTCTTTTTACACTGTAAGGTAGAAGATAGAACCTGTATCTTGGTTAATTTGTATATTCCTCCCCCCTTTAACACCTCGATATTGGGCAGTCTGATGGAGTTTGTTCTGGAGAGGCCGGGAATACCGGTGCTCGTAATGGGCGGTTTTAATATGGTCCTAGATTGGGATAAAGACAGATTTCCTAGTCAGTTGCTTCAGGGTAAAACAAGAGATGCTAGACTAGTCAAATTCTTGGAAGAAATAGGGTTAAGGGATATATGGAGATTACACAACCCTGCAGCCCGGCAATACTCCTGCCTCTCCAGGACACACTCCACGCTCTCGAGAATAGATTTATTATTGGGCAATGAGGAAGCAATACCAATAATAAAAAAGGTGAACTATATGCCGAGAAGCCTCTCTGACCATTCCCCAATGCTGGTTGTTCTTGATACGGGAGTAGCAAGGTACCAGAGAGAGGGGAGAATTAACCCGCATTGGATGGAATTAATGAATGACACACAAGAGATATCGGGGGAGATTAGGGAATTTATAGAAATAAATCAAGGTACTGCCTCAGAACAAGTGGTATGGGACACACTGAAAGCCTTTTTCAGGGGCATAATGATACACAAAATATCTAGATTAAAAAGACAATCCAGTCAGGAAGAGAGAACCGCTAGTGAATTAGTAAGCGAAAAAGAAGCGCAATACATTAAAGACCCAACACCTAAAAAATCTAGTGTATGGATGCAAGCACAACAGAACTACCGCCTAATAATGTTGAAGAAAGTAGAAAATAAGCACATTTTTCAAAGACAAGTAGCGTTTGCGGAAGGGGAAAGTGCAGGCAGGATGCTAGCTCATTTAATTAAAACTAACACACCTAGTTTAGGGGTGCCAGCAATAAGGGTAAATGTAGATAGGGTGGCCCACCAAACATCAGAAATAGCACAAAGATTCCGTGATTTCTATGCAGACTTGTATAGTTCAAGTCAAGAGGAAAGGAGAGAAGAACTGGACAAATTTTTTGGAAGTCTAGTGTTGCCCTCGCTCTCTGAGCTGGATAGACAGGAATTAGACAAACCCCTGAACTTAGAAGAACTACAGTTGACCGTACAGGAGATGGCGGGGCATAAAACCCCAGGCCCGGATGGCCTCCCAGCAGAGACCTACCGGTATTTCGGGAAGGAGTTACTCCCGGAACTCACTAGGGTTCTAAACTGCTCATTAGCTAAAGGAGAACTCCCCACGTCCATGATGGACTCCACAATAATAGTTATTCACAAAGAGGGTAAGGACCCACTTGAAACCGCCTCGTATAGACCTATCTCCTTACTCAACACTGACATAAAAATACTGTCGAAGCTCTTGGCAGCTAGATTAAACAAAATAGTTGAGAAACTGGTACATCCCGATCAATCGGGTTTTATACCAGGTAGGGTCACCTCCACAAATATAAGAAGAGTTTTTCTGAACTTCCAGATTCCAACAGAGGAAGATGGAAAAAGAGCAATTGTTTCGTTGTATGCTGCCAAGGCCTTCGACAGTATAGAGTGGCAATATCTATGGAGAGCCTTAAGGGAGTTTGGGGTTAGCCCTATTTTTATGAAATGGGTCAAGATGCTGTATAGCACCCCAGAGGCCAGAGTGAAAGTGAACAATGTGTATTCCGAGAGGTTCAGGTTGCAGAGGGGAACGAGACAGAGGTGCCCTTTGTCCCCCCTTCTCTTCGCCCTCGCAATCGAGCCCCTTGCGATTGCACTTAGGTCGGACTCTGAGATAAGAGAATTTATAAGAGGTGAGGTGGAGGAGAAAGTGGTATTATACGCGGATGATCTCCTCTTGTTACTGGGAGATACACAGCACTCCCTTGGTAAGGCCATGAAACAAATAGAGATTTTTGGACGTTTTTCAGGCCTTAATATAAACTGGGGAAAATGTATGCTGCTACCGGTGGACCCTCTGTCAAACCTACTCCCGCAAGAGGCTTCTCAAATTCAAATAACAGCACAAATTTAATATTTGAGGGTGTATATAACTAGAGACCCTAACCATTATATTTTAGATAATCTGATTCCTCTGCTTAAAAAATACAAAGGGAAAATCAAGGTGTGGTAATCCCTCCCATTGTCAGTAGCAGGCCGCTGCAACTTAATAAAAATGGTGTGGATGCCACAGCTCCTATACGTCTTACAAAACTCACCAGTTTGGATATACAACAAATGGTTTCAGAAAATAGACACTACGTTTAGGGAGTTGATTTGGAAAGGAGGTGTAGCTAGAATAAAATTAAATACCTTACAGAGGACAAAACAAGAGGGGGAGTGGCACTCCCACACCCATTTAGTTACTTTTTGGCGGCACAGATTCAATACATGAAGGGTAGTAACATGCAGGGAGAAGAAATAAGGAAGAGAACATTACTACAACATTCTATACACGACTCTATAGTAGAAGCCATGGAAGCAGGATCTGTCCCACGGAAATTACCTACCCTTGACCTTATGATTAAAATATGGAAAGCAGTGAAGATAGCGTTGGGATATGATGGCATCACGGAGTATACCCCCCTATGGGAGAATGACAATTTAAAGGAGGTACAGAAGATGGGGACAGTTAAGGAATGGGAAAGACAGGGGATTAAATATATCTCCCAGCTGTACCAAGATGGCACACTAAAAACTTTTCAGACATTAAAAGAACAATATAATCTTTCAAATAAATCCTTTTATAAATATTTGCAGATCAGACATGCCTTAACAAAACAATATAAAGGAATAGTAATGACCTGGAGTAAGACCCCCCTGTTAAAAGAAATCATCAACACTAAAACAACTAAGGGCTCAATAACAAAAATATACTTAAAATTACATAAGGGGAGCCTAAGGGAATCCCAGGGCCAGGTACAAAAGAGGAAGTGGGAAAGAGATATTGGTAACTTATCTAACGAACAGTGGAAAAGAATTTTGGAACTTGCTTCGTCAGTCTCACTGTCTCCCTCGCAGAGGATGTCTCACCTGTTTTTGCTAAATAGAGCATATTATACTCCGTATAAACTTTTCCGCTTTGGCCGTAGAACAGATGCCAGTTGTCCCAGATGTGGTGGAGTAAACGGTGATATAATCCATATGTTCTGGCGATGCCCGAAGTTATTCCGGTATGTGAGGGAGGTAGTGAGAACAATTGAGCAAGTTTTTGAGGTTGACATAGAGCTGGAACCCCTACAATGTGTACTGGGCTGGATAAAGGGCGAGGGGACAAATGCCTACACTCAGTTAGCAATAACAAGATGCTTATTTCAAGCAAGGAGGCTGATTGCACAGAGATGGCAATCAATCTCCCCCCCCCCCCTTAGTAAGGATTGGGAGCAAAACATGAACATAACATTCCTAAAGGAAAGGACAACCTACGTTAGACAAGGAGCCCTAAAATTTTTTTATAAGATTTGGAAACCGTGGCAAGAAAAAAAAAGGAAAGAAAATTGTATATAATAAGTAAAGCAGTCGTAGAAGGGAATGGATGTTTTGGAGGAAGGAAGTGTGAGTGTGGTCTAGGTCAATTAGTGGCTGGATGAGAGATGTAGAATGGAGGGTGAGATAAGAAGTATCGGGGTAGAGGAGTTTTGGATTGAAATGGTTTTAATGTGAAACGATGTTCTGATTAATTAATTTTTTGTATGGAAGATAGGGGGGGGGGGGAGGAGGGAATGTATGTATTGTTGGAAAATGGAAAATGTTTAATACAGATATGAAAATAAAAAAAATAAATAAAACAGTTTGTGTAGAAAACAGTAAAGTCAACAGTAAAGTGCAATCATTTATTCTCCACACAGTCTGAGAAAGTGCAATAAAAAAGAAAGCAAGATCTGAACTTCGTTACAAACATATCTTGAGTTGTAAAAAGTCCATAATCTTTCTCTATCGAGTGTGAAAAAGCAACAACCTGTCTATGGCAGCTTTAGGCAATGTCAAAGCAGACGGTATACTAGTTTTTAGCAGGTATTCCCTTTCATAATACTTAGACTATCATCTATATAACTTATATATTTAAATAATTATTTTGGTAATCACCCACTTACCATGCATACTGTCACGCATAGCACCAAATGTATTAACTGTAACATATGGAGTACCCCAGCCAAAAGCAACCAGGGATGAGAAAAAAATAGGCAGCAGGACAAAAGTTCCTTAGGTCTCCTTTTTTACTGTGTTAGAGTTTCTAATGTCTGGAGAAATGATTTCATCAGCAATGTTTTGTGTAGCTGGACCCATTCTGGAAGTCAAAACCAGCCCAAGAAAGCTAACTGGCAAGAGGAAGAAACTTAATTCCATATTATGGCATATGCTGTTCTCTAATCTCATGAGCAGTGAAGATTTAAGTCAGAATGCCAGTAAAGTTAATGATACTAATGAGCCTATTGGACAGCTGGAACTTCACAACCAAACAAGAGATAAAGGTAAGATTTAAAAAAAAAAAAACAATCTGATATAACAGACTGTAAATATTTGCTACACAATCCATGCTATAGGATTTTTTTTATGTAATCTGCATTTAGCCATAGTTCTCTGTTATTACCCAAGAAAAAAAGAATTTCCTTTTCTTGCCACTGTGGGTACATTATAAGTTTTGAAGGGTTGATTTCTCAGAACTCAAATTTCCTTCTTGTGTAATTGGTTTATTGCCTTTTTCAGAATTATGCACACATCTTATGGTCAAATTATTGGTAAACCTCAAGGTAGAACCAGCAGAAAGAGATAATCTGGTTTACAAGGTTAAGACCCCTTCACATCGGAAAAAAAAAAGAAGCACATTTCCCGAAGCATTTGAACACTCAGCATCAAGATATCTATAATATCCAATGATGCCCATTCACATATAAGCACCATGTTGCTGGAAGCTTGTTCCTCTAAGCTCAAAAAGTACACAAGCTATTTTGGTGTAGTATAACCATTTTTGACCTCTTCAATAGGAGTGCCTAAAAAAATAAATAAATGAAAACAGGCGCAGCATGCATTTTTTATGCAGTTTTCTCCTCTCCTGTGTCTTAGTAACTTGTAAAATCACTCTGCTGTAAACAGAGCTTATGTAAATTAGATTTATAAAAATGTTAATATATTTCCCCCTAAACAATTGGAACATTAGAAATTAAAGACTTATTAAAGACTTAAAGTGATACTAAAGTCTCCTTTTTTTTAGTTAAAAAAAATGTTAACTACTTTAGGACCGGAAGGATTTGCCCCTTAAAGGGGAGTTTCAGCCTTTTTTTATGTTTATTAAAAGTCAGCAGCTACAAAAAGTGTAGCTGCTGGCTTTTAATAAACAGACACTTACCTGCCCCACTGTTCAGCGACGCGGCCAAATGGAGCTTCGCTCCTCTCCCCCCCTTCTCCGCCGGCGCCTCCATTCCTACTGTGGGTACCCGGCTGTGACAGCTTTCGGCTTCACGGCCGGGCACTCACTGCACATGCGCAAGCGGCGCTGCGCAATCTGAGTGGACAGGCGATCGCCTGGGACCTGTCACGTGTCCCAGGTGATCACCTACAGGGAGGGGCCCGCCGATATTACGTGTCGCCTAAGCGGTCCCTGGGCGGGAGTAGGAAGTGGGACAGGAAGTCCCACTCCTACTGAAGCCCCCACTCCCCCCCAAAAAAATTACATGCCAAATGTGGCATGTAAGGGGGCGAGGAGTGGTTTAAGCGGAAGTTCCAATTTTGGGTGGAACTCCGCTTTAATGACCAGGCGATTTTTGCGATACGGCACAGAGTCGCTTTAACTAACAATTGCACGGTCGTGCAACGTTATAACCAAACAAAATTGATGTCCTTTTTTTCCCACACATAGAGCTTTCTTTTGGTGGTATTTGATCACCTCTGCGGATTTTATTTTTTGCGCTATAAACAAAGAGCTACAAATTTGGAAAAAAAATATTTTTGCTTATTGTTTGCTATAATAAATATCCCAAAAAAATATAAAAACACAAATGTATTCATCAGTTTAGGCCAATATATATTCTTCTACATATTTTTGGTAAAAAAAATCGCAATAGGCGTATATTGATTGATTTGCGTAAAAGTTATCGCGCCTACAATCTATGGGATAGATTTAGGGACTTTTATTATTTTTTTTTTGTTTTTACTAGTAATGGCGGCGATCTGTGATTTTTAGCGGGACTGCGACATTGCGGCGGACAAATATGACCCCAAATGACACTTTTTGGGGACCAGTGACATTATTACATTGATCAGTGCTATAAAAATGTACTGATCAATGTAAAAATGACACTGGTAGGGAAGGAGTTAACACTAGGGGGCGATCAAGGGGTTAACTGTGTTTCCTCAGCATGTTCTAACTGTGGGGGGGATGGGCTGCCTGGGACATGACAGAGATCACTGTTCCCGATCACTGGGAACAGTAGATCTCTGTCATGTCTCCTGTCAGAATGGGGATCCGCTTGTTTACACTGGCAGATCCCCATTCTGCCTCTGTACTAGACGATTGCAGGTCGCCGGCAGACATCGAGTTGTGCAGCGGGAGCGAAAACGCGCCACCGGCTGCACGCACCCACCCACAACTGCAGCTGTGCGAGCCACCGTACAGCTACGGCAATTCACGCAGGAGAGCCGACCTGCCGCAGTATAACAACAGTGGCTGGTCGGCAAGTGGTTAAACATGTTATACGTACCAGCCTGTGCAGTGGTTTTGCACAAAGCAGTCCAGATACTCTTCTTCTCGGGTCCCTCTTCGGTGCTTCTGGCCTCTCCCTCCTATCGAGTGCCCCTACAGCAAGCAGCTTGCTATGGGGGCACCCGAGCCGAGTCACATCTCCCTGTGTCCATTCAGACACGGAGCCGTGGCCTGGTTCCGCCCCCTTTCTCTCCTTATTGGCTGACTGACTTTAATTGACAGCAGCGGGAGCAAAAATGCTCTATTGCATTCTATGCCTTTACAACCACTTTAACATGGGCACTTGTTGCTCTTCTACATCCAGCCCCCATATGAGCATTGCCTAGATATGATTAATCTATATTCCTCTCATATTTTCATTGTTCCCAAATTATTTAATTCTCCAAAGAGGCAGAACATCAAATGTCAATTTACAATTACAGACAAAAAAAAAAAAACGGTTTTCCAAATGGTTATGTTTTGAGGGATTAGGTTGTTGTTTTTGAAGCCTGTACGTATATATATACAGTATAGAACTGTGACAGTCGGTTCTACTTTAAAAAAAAAATTAATGCTGGACTTTATGCACTATTACCACTGTATTTATACACTTAGCGGCCACTTTATTGTTACCAAGCAATGTTCAATTGCTTGGTAACACAAATTGCTAATCAGCCAAACACATGGCAGAAACTAAATGCATTTATGCACCTAGACGTGGTGAAGATGACGTGCTAAAGTTCCAGAAAGGGGATTTAGGTGACTTTAAACGTGGCATGGTTGTTGGTGTCAGACAGGCTGGTCAGAGTATTTAAAAGACTGCTGATCTGTTGGGATTTTTACCCACAACCATCTCTAGGGTTTACAGAGAATGGTCCCAAAAAGAGAAAATATCCAGTGAGCAGCAGTTGTGTGGACGAAAATGCCTTGTTGATGTCAGAGGTCAGAGGAGAATGGGCAGACTGGTTTGAGATGATGGAAAAGGTACAGTAACTCAAATAGCCACTCGTTACAACCAAGGTATGCAGAATACCATCTCTATATGCACAAAACATCGAACCTTGAAGAATATGGGCTACAGCAGCAGAAGACCACACCGGGTGCCACTCCTGTCGGCTAAGAACAGGAAACTGAGGCTACAATTAGCACAGGCTCACCAAAATTGGACAAAAGAAGATTGAAAAAATGTTGCCTGTCCGATGAGTCTTGATTTAGATGGCAGGGTCAGAATTTGGCGTAAACAACATGAAAGCTTGGATCCATTCTGCCATCCTGCCTTGTAGCAATGGTTCAGGCTGGTGGTGGTGGTGGCGGTGTAATGGTGTGGGGGTTATTTTCTTGGCACACTTTGGGCGCTTTAGTAGCAATTGAGCATCATTTAAACACTGTGGCCTACCAGTATTGTTGCTGACCATGTCCATCCCTTTATGACTACAATATACCCATCTTCTGATTGCTACTTCCAGCAGGATAATGCCTCATGTTACAAAGCTCAAATCATTTCAAACTGGTTTCTTGAACATGACAATGAGGTCACTGTACTCCAATGGCCTCCACAGTCACCAGATCTCAATCCAATAGAGCACCTTTGGGATGTGGTGGAATGGGAGATTTCCATCATGGATGTGCAGCAACTGTGTGATGCTCTCATGTCAATATGGATCAAAATCTCTGAGGAATGTTTCCAGCACCTTGTTGAATCTATGCCACAAAGAATTAATGCAGTTCTGAAGGCAAAAGGAAGTTCAACCGGTACTAGCAAGGCGTACCTAATAAAGTGGCCAGTGAGTGTATATGCTACATAAAAGCCAGACTATTTAAAGGTTTGTGGGTAAAAAAGACTCCGGCGTCTGTTTTGTAATGTTTCATTCTCATGCATCCTTTCCAGACAAAACACAGTCCAGATTGCTAACAGAGATTGGTGCAGTGGTGGTGCGTCCAGTCTCTCCAGCCTTTATCCACGGTCGCTGTAGCCACCCCCCATTCACGTGCCCGGCCCCTTTTCCGGCGCTGGGCATCTGAATTACAGCGGCGGGGGGTGTTTTTGAAGCACCTGATTAGAGCCTAATAGGCTTCAAAAAAGGTGCACTGCGAGCGCAAACCATTGCGCTCGCAGTGCACCCAGGTGTGTTAGCAAAGCAAATAAATATTTGCTTTTCTAACACAGAACCGCCTCTCAGCCAATCAGGAGGCCCGAATGTAATACCGGCACCTGATTGGTTGAAGGTAGAGGTGATCCCATTGGCCGTCGTGCAGAACACAATGAAGACACGCACAGAGGAGTCCTGCATCCATCGCCACGCTACACGTCCCACAGCTTGCCACCTGTCCCTCTGCCTGACCCACCACTATGATGGGGTAAGTTCCGGGCAGACAGCGGGTGGGCGGGGGGTCGGCACAGTGGCTGTATATTATGGGCACAAAGGCTGCAATTGATGGAGCACAGTTTGTTGCATTTGTGGGGCACAGTGGCTGCATATTATGGGCACAGAGGCTGCAATTGATGGGGCACAGTTGGCTGCATTTGATGAGCATAGAGGCTGCATATGATGGGCACAGAGGCTGTATATGATGGGCACAGTTGGCTGCATATGATGGGCACAGTGGCTACATTTTCTGAGCACAGTGGCTACATATGATGGGCACAGTGGCTACATTTTCTGAGCACAGTGGCTGCATATGATGGGCACAGTTGGCTGCATATGATGGGCACAGTTGGCTGCATATGATGGGCACAGTTGGCTGCATATTACGGGCACAGTTGGCTGCATATGATGGGCACAGGTGTCTGCTTTTGCTGGACACAGAGTCTGCATATGATGGGCACAGAGGCTGCATATGATGGGCACAGTTGGTTGCATATTATGGGCACAGCTGGCTGCATATGATGGGCAAAGTTGGCTGCATATTATATGCACAGTTGGCTGCATATGATGGGCACAGGTGTCTGCTTTTGCTGGACACAGTGGCTGCATATTTTGGGCACAGTGGCTGCATATGATGTGCACAGTTGGCTGCATATTATGGGCACAGTTGGCTGCATATGATGGGCACGGTTGGCTGCATATTATGGGCACAGTTGGCTGCATATGATGGGCACAGGTGTCTGCTTTAGCTGGACACAGAGTCTGCATATGATGGGCACAGTGGCTGCATATGATGGGCACAGTGGCTGCAATTGATGTTTTTGTTTCAGTATTTTTCAATTCGTTTGTGCCCTCCCAAAAATTTTGAGCGCCAGCCGCCACTGTTAACAAGTAAAATGTTATAATTTTGAACATACAGTAAATGTTACAGAAGCCAGCATGTCACACTGCAGAGGCAACAACCAAGATACAGGCCAAAGTCTTGAGAGGTTACTTGCTGATGAAAGACAATTAAAATGCTTTATCAATCAGTCAAACGCTGAGTCAAAAAATGCATGACAAATTCTCTGCAAATCTGACAGTTGTCTCTTTGTAAATAGACCCTTATGTATGACAGAACAGTGTAATGTTATATTTCACTTTTGTTCTTTGATGATTTTAGGCTTTAAACATTCTGTTGAAATTCTCCATCTGAGTTACTTGAAAATAAAAGGAGGCGATGGTGAATTAGATTCCGGAAAGCTTATACATGATGTAAGTATTAATCTAATTTAGAACTGGTCTGTGGTTGCGTATTGTAGAAGGAAACGCAAGACAGGAAAAGTGATAGAACTTTAAACTGTCAATCTTCTTGCCAGTCCTCTCTCCTTTTTGCACCCCAGCTCGGTCAGCTCGGCAACCCTTGAGTGGAGGGTAGATGTATATCTGCTTGTTCTAAATAGATGAAGTTGTAGGATGTTTTCATATGTGTAGCATTTACAGAGAAGATAATTCGAATTCCTAACCAGTCTGTAATGTTCCTATGTGCATATCTGAAGCCTGGAAATAAACCAGATATGCAATGATTCTGCTACCTCCCAGACAAATAAAAAGATGAAATAGGAGATCCTAATTTGTACTAGCCCAGAAACCCCTATATCAGGTGTGTGGGTTTACCTAACCCAAGCTATATTTTATTTAAAATATTCTTTAAATGTCAAGACTCTTATTACACTTTTGGGTGGATTCTTTTTTTTTTTTTTAGATATCCCATCTCTCCATCAATGTACTGCATCAATTACAAAGTTATCTTACACCTACTGCTCCATATAGCGAAATTTTCTGTATTTTTATTTACCTTCATTTTCTATGGAGAAAGTATCAGGAGTGAAATCCCTTGAGTGGTTTTGTAAAGACTGTAGCAGTAAGTATAGGGGAAAAAACTCCAGTGGGGGGTTAGTGGTGTACCTAACATTATCTGACACCCGGGAGGTCCCCCCCCCCATGCATCAAAATTTCCATTAGTTATATCATGAAATTAAACTTTATGAATGCTGGGGGTAGGAGTGGAATTGGCTGGTTTAGGCAGAAGAGCGACAGCAACTTTATGCAGATGGAGTTAACGTAGCATATGAATCTGCTTGACATGCAGGAGCTCAAAGAAAACGTAGATACCAACATTTGAAAATAGTTAGGAGGACAATAGCTTGAAAAAATTAGAAGAATTATGTGTCGTGCATAGTGCACTGTCCACTGGGCACTTGGGGCATGGCCAAGAAAGCGAGTGTCACTTTACATTGTAAAGCTTGTAGTGTGGCATCTTTCCCACTTTTCCATCCCCAGGGCCGGATCTAGTCGGTCTGATGTGGGGGTGCAGTAAAAAATGTCAGCGGGGCAGGGGGTGGGAGGTCAGCAGGACAGTATACAGAAACAGGAATCAGTAGGGCAGTGTGCAGTTGGTTTGCAGGGCAGTGCCAAATGTGTGGATGGGGGAATTGAGTCTTTTTTTTTGTCCAACCAGTGCATGGACTGAGCCTACTTTAAAAAAGAACTTCATTAAAACCAGAAACAGTGGAGACAATGAACACCTTGGTGAGGTCTATGAATAACTTTGCATAATGTATAGAGTGCAGGGGTTAGGAGTAAGCAATAAACAAAACAAGATAAAGAGTGCAGCAGTCAGGATGAGTGCCACATTCACATCAGAGTCCTTACCTCAAAGTCCCTAGCATTCCCTCTCAACATCAGAGTCCCACCTTACATCCATGTCACCAAAGTGTCCCCAGAGCCCCACCTTACATTAGAGTCTGGCAGAGTGCCCCCTTACACATATCTTCACTATTGACAGATGGCTGGCGTAAAAAGGCTTAAAAAAAAACGTTTTTGATCAACAGAGCTTGTAGCTTTAAAAGAGAAGTATGGGCTTGGGGGTTATTGCAGTTTTTATACTTACCTAGGTGGATGCAGCATTGCTCTGATGCTGCATCTGTCCCCCATCGCCTCTGCACTGAGAACCAAGCCATCGAACATTGCCGAAGGCTCAGTTTTCTCACCTCCCTGAGCGGAAAGCTGCTGCCTGTCAATCAGCAGCTCTCCTGCTCTACTCCTCCTCGCTTACTGGAGCGCTAAACTGTGGAGGGGCAGGGAGCAGCCATCTCAGCCTCTCAGTGGCTTGCTGAGAAGCTGAGACGGCTATCAGTCCAGGCACCTGGCGGATCTAGACTCCCAGAGTCGAGATGACGTGGTGCCTGGATTGATAACATGACGTCAGCAGAGAGCCAACTTCAGTTGGTTCTGCTGAAAATGGGTCACAAAGTGAAAAACGAATTGCACTCCTGTAACCCATAGGAGAAGCCTAGCCAAACAAGCTCAGGCTGGACGTTAATGGAGTAGCTAGAACACGTGTAATAAATATAATTATTTAGTGAACTAATTGCCCTTCCTGTTCGGTCTGTAACTAGATTTATTACATGATATATACAGTATATTTTTAAATAAATATAGTGAATAAAGTAGTCACACTTGCACTGCTCAAACTGCGTTTGCATTTCTATTGAAAAGGAAAGTTGTATTACTCTACTGGACTATCCAGTTTTCAAGTGGACTGTCCAATTAGTGTTAAATAACAATGAGGGCTTTCTGTGTTTATGGGACAAAAGAAGGCCGCGTCTAAGTATCTAAACAGCTTTTAACGTGCCACTTGTTAGAATAAATTACAAAGTGTGCATAAGTGACTTATTGTGATTTGATCTCTATAACCTCAGATTCGGCAACTGCTTGAAGAGGATGTTGAGGACCAAGGCTTTGAGCCCCCAGAAAAGGCAAATCCATGATCCAAGACTACTGTTTCACTTATGCACAAAGGAAGAATGATATATGTATTATCACAATGGACTTCATAAATTTAGAGGCTGATGAGAGGCCAAATTCAGAGTAGAGGCCATTCCTGACCAATCCGTGACTCGTGATTAACATCAATATCCACTGTATATAATTAAGTGTTTTTAGTAGTTTCTAAATCCTTTCTGGTAATGAGATGTGAAACATGAATATTGTAGAACCTTTACTAGAGGAGAAATAAAGATTTTTATCTTAGTCATGCCATCAGTTTATACATTTATACACATATGCCAAAACAATTGCATTTGTCATCATGTTCTGATTGTTTTCAAAGAAATGTCGTAGATCATGAATGTTTAGTTCTATATAACTGGTGAAAGACACATGTCTTGCATAGTTTAAATTTAAAAGCTGTCAGTTAAATTAATTCTGAGTTCTCTTGGGTTTTTCTGCCACTAGATTTGTATTTGTATATATGTTTCCTAATTCATTTGGACAGAGTTTCTTCTAGTTTGTGCTGGGATGAGTAAGGTTATCTCTAGAATCGCTGCATACAAACAGGTTGTATATCATTAGAGAAGTGAAGAGTGATAAGTACAGCAGTAACCCACCAAATTAGGTTACTTTCTTGGCAGCGAAAGTAAAGATTTCACTTTTACCTGACAGCAAGAATTTACTAGCATATTATTTATCTTGCACTGAACATATGCCTAGTACACAAATACTCTACGTTCCGAGCATATGTCCTTGAATGCATACAGCATTAAACACAAGTATCACTTGGTATATTAGAAGAGAGGGATGAGAGAGGGACATAATATAGACATTTTATTCCTTCCACCACATAGCGTCCAACCTTGTCCAGCTGCAGTGTATTTAAGCCTGTCATAGACTTTGAAAGGCTGTAGGCAGCAGAGCTGGATGCTGCATCTGTGCCACCCGAGTGCACCCAGTGTGCATGTGGCCTAAGCCTATCATAAGAGAAATACAGGGGCTTCCAATGTTGACCTTAAAAGAGAAGCGCGGCATTAAAAAAATAAAAATAAAATTATACTCACCTTCTATCGGATGCTATTGCTGTCCCCCGCTGGCTATAACAGAGAGAACTGAGCAATCAGGCATTTGGGTGGATCCCGACATTAATGTCAGGATCTCTGCAGAGCCTGGACTGGTTCTGTGATGTCAGCCAACAGTGGGCTTTAACCCTCTGTCAGCTGAATCTGGGTCACAGGAGTGCAGAACTAAATGTAATCCTGTGAGAATTTTGGCCATACTTCTCATTTAAAGGGGTTGTAAAGTCAGAAGGTTTTTTATCTAGATAAAAAGTGTTCTGTGTGCAGCACAGCAGCCCCCCCCAATACTTACCTGAGCCCCATCTCTGTCCAGCAATGTCTACGAGTGTCTCGGCCATCTGAGACTCTCCCTCCTGATTGGCTGAGACACAGCAGTGGCGCCATTGGCTCCCACTGCTGTCAATTAAAGTCGGTTAGCCAATCAGGAGAGAGCGGGGCGGAGTTGGGCCACGGCTCTGTGTCTGAATGGACAAAGGGAGCTGTGACTTGGCTTGGGTGCGCCCATAGCAAGCTGCTTGCTGTGGGGCACTCAACAGGAGGGAGGGGCCAGGAGCATGGAAGAGGCACCCAAGAAGAGGAGGATGGGGGCTGCTCTGTGCAAATCCCTTGCACAGAGCAAGTAAGTATAACATGTTTGTAAAGTTTTGATTTTCTATAAAAATAACAATCACTTTAACTGAAAAATCAGGTTGAAGTCTTTATCCTAATACGTGCTTTGGGTTAGAGACCAGAGTAATTAAGCCAGAGGCTCAGCTAACCAGTTTGTTTTGGAAGGGAAGTTTTGTGAAGGCAATTGCATTGTTTCTATTATGACAGGGTTCATTTGATTTACCTGTACTGCTACCCCATAGGAGCCACTGGGATGGGTCCTCTGTTCTTTGCCTTGACCTTATCAAGAACTTCAGTCCCTCTGGCACACCAGGTTGAGGGTACAAACATACAAAACACAGTAAATCAGGTAAAGTAGTAATTGGCACCTAATAGTAGTGCTATTTTAAGGAACAGACAGTGAACCAATTAGTAAAGACAAACTTAATATACTTTCACTCAATATGGTGGGTAACTGGGCAAGCACAAATTGGCAATAGTACTGACATAATTCAGAATACAAAGTGACTAACAGTAAAGACTAGGCATAATATGCCATTTAATGTCCAGATCAGCCTAAACAGCAGCAATGCCACCTGAAGTGCAGAAGTGTGCATTAGTAAAACTTGATTTACAAAATTTGATTTACATGACAATACTGCCTGAGTGCATTAATGGTGGCTATGTGAGGCCTCGATCAACTGGGCATGTGCTGTCCGTATTGAAATGGTAGGAAAGGTAAAAGGTAACAAAGGAACTTTGCAGAATGGAATGGGCAGACCTTTAAGTTATTCTTCTGCTGATGATCCTTGGGGCCCTCTAACGAGCATTGATGCACTTAATGATGGTATTAATAAACCTGCCTGCAGTAAAATTGTGGTATAGGTGCAGCCTAACTTGCCATGAAACAACGTAGATGCAGGTCAGAGATGGTGACAATACAGTATAACTGTGAAACAGAGTTGTTACCAGTGCAGTATAAATCTGGTAAAGATGTGGTATAAATCTGGTAAGGGTATTTTATAGATTTGCAAAAGGGACAGTACAGATTTGGTGCACTAGATATCCTGCTCTTAGTAGATCAGTTCTGCTAACAGTGACAAAACTGGGCAGACAGCCCTCCAACCTGTTCCTGTGATGGTTCAGAACCTCAATGGGGTTCAGGATGAATTTCTGCTGCTGTTCCTAATTTTTAAACGTGAGAATGTACGTGCACGTAAGAAGTAACCACACTGAGTCAACTCAGTTCAATCACCTCCTCAATTCTGTTTAATATCAGGAAGTGCCCTGCTTCTCATACACAATTAGAGTATACGTCACTATTATGCAAAGGTTATCTGTCTAAAAGGCACATATGGTTGGCTGAAATGCAGGAAGAATACAAAAACTTGGTGGTCGAAGTTTAGTTGTCTCCTGGTCCCTCTTCTATTTCCTCATTCTTCCAATGCGTGGGCAGGAGGGGGCAGACGCCATCTTTAGCTTCTCTAGTCATCTCGATGGGAAGGGGGTGCTACTTGCGGGCATTTTTAGCAAGGATAGCAGTTGTATATATACAAAAAGCAATATAGACTTTATAGTATAGAAAAGATGCATATAAACATGTATACACATAAGAAAATAGGCATTTTTATGATTATTACATTCCTTCACAGTCCCCCCTAAAATGGCTATTTTCTATCTGTCCTTCATACTAAAGGTCCTACTCACCTGGCCCATTCTCCTCAGAAACTCTTTTAGACTACATAGAGATGGGCAGTAACTAGTTCACTACCGCCCTCGATACAGCTTAGAGAAGGGCAGTCAGGTGCTACCTATCCCTATAACCCTATAGGACTGTGAGATTATGGACAAGGAGTGACTGTAGAGGGGTGAAGGGTCAAACGGACAAGGTACTATGTCACAGTAATCAACGGTAATGGTGGCCACATGTGTGCTGGAAAAGTTATACCAAAATGTAATTATGTTATCTTTTTTTTGTGATAACCACCTCCTGGGCCCCCCTAGACCAAACAGAAAAGGCATATGCAGCACGGTCATCATGAAGTGGACGGGATCTTGTCTTCAGGGGTTGGAGCTTTCTTGCAGTGGCAAGTTTGTATCCAGGTGTTCTTCCCGACCAATTTGACTGAGGTGGCTGTGGTCAGCAAAACTTGGAATGGACCAACATATCTTGACTTAAGGGAGTGCTTTCTCACAAACTTCTTTACTAGCACCCAATTTCCAGGCAGTAGTTGGTATGTTCCTGTATCGAATTCAGGATCTGAAATGGAAGAAAACACTCGAGAATGGATATTGTTTAATTCTCTAGACAAACTTGGGACATAGCTAGTTAACTCATCAGATTGTAACTGCAACTGCTGTGGGAAATAACAGCCAAGTCTAGGGGCTGAACCAAACAAAATTTCATAAGGGGACAGGGCATGTTTACCCTGGGGTGTGTGTCTGACACTGAACAGGGCAATGGGCAAACTGTCTGGCCAACTCATGTTAGTCTCTTGGGCCATCTTTAACATCCTGTTTTTTAGAGTCCCATTCATCCTTTCTACCTTCCCACTGCTTTGAGGGTGGTATGGGGTGTGTAGTGCCAACTGAACCCCCAGTACTGCCCAAATCTCTTTTGTTAGGGTTGCTGTGAATGCTGGGCCCTGATCGCTCTCTATCACCTCTGGAACCCCAAATCTACATACTATCTCACTCAGTATTTTCTAAGCCGTGGTCTTGGCTGTCATGTTTGTAACAGCGTAGGCTTCTGGCCAGCCGGAGAACATGTCCACTACCACTAGGGCATATTCATATTGGCCACTTTTTGGCATCTTTATGTGATCAATCTGTATCCTCTGGAACGGATAGAGGGGTTTCGCCAAATGCGGTGTCTTTTCTGTCCTCCCCGGGTTGTATTTTGCACATACTGCACATGAGGCGCAGTCATTTCTGGTTAGGGTGGTTATCCCTGGGGCCCAGTAATACTTGCTGATCAGTGAATTCATTAAGCTCTTAGAGAGATGTGCAGGTCCATGCGCCCATTGGACGACTGCTGGATACATATATTTTGGTAAACAGATTTTCCCTCTCATCAGATACAGATCTCCATCGTAGTCTGCTCCTTTATCAATCTATTCCAAATGTTCTTCTGTGTGAGCCGCCCTTTGCATAGAGGCTAACTATAGCCTGTCAGATGGCACATGCACTGCCAAAGGCACCTGCGCTGAAGATTCTCTCTCCTCTTCGGCCACCTTAGCCATTTTTCGTTGGTCTTTCGCTGCTTGTTTGGCAGCAATATCCACCAGGTGGTTCCCTTTGGCTTCTTGAGAATTCAGTTTGCCATGTGCTTTAACCTTCAAGACAGCCACTTAGTCAGGAAGGAGTAGTGCATCCATTAACTTCTTGATGGCTGGGCCGTGTTTCACCGGTGTTCCGGCCACGGTCAGAAATCCTCTAGCCCTCAAGATGATACCGAAGTCATGAGCCACTCCCAGGGTGTACCTTGAGTCTGTGTAAATGTTGGCTCTACCTTCTGCTATCTTACACGCTGTAGTGAGGGCTTGGAGCTCTGCTTCCTGAGCAGATACAGTTGGTGGTAATGCTCCTGCTTGTAGAATTTCAAATTTGGAGGTCACAGCATAACCTGTGTGGTAATTGCCTTCTTCATCTGCAAATCTGGAGCCATCCACAAAAAGTGTGTAGTCACTGGTCAGAGTTTTCCAGAGGAATTTCACTCACTGTAGGGAAATGTGTGGTTTCCATGCGCATCATTTCAAGGAAGTCATGTGGAGCAGTACAGGGGTCTTTTTCTTCACCTTCTCTATCTCCTTCTTAACCTTTTCCATCTCCTTCTTCACCTTTTCCATCTCCTTCTTCACCTTTTCCGTCTCCTTCTTCACCTTTTCCTTCTTCTTCACCTTCTCCGTCTCCTTCTTCACCTTCTCCTTCTTGTCCCCCCTCGAAAAATGGCAGAAGGGTGGCCGGGTTTAGAGTGAGACACCTTTGGAGGGTCACATTGTCAGGAAGGAGGAGGGACATTTGCAACCAAAGATATCTGGCGGTGGACAGGTGTCGGGGTTCCACCTGATTAAGGATGGCAGCAATGTCATGCGGTGCCAGAAAAAGCAGGGGGTGTGCTAAAACAAGGTCTGAACTTTTGTCCAGCAGTGCTTGGGCAGCAAAGACTGCTCTTAAGCAGGAAGGGCCACCCTTAGCCACGGGGTCTAAGCGGCATGAATAGTAACCAATTGGTCTTGTCCATCCTCCATGTGTTTTGAGCTAGGACCCCTGTGGCATGGCCTTTTCTTTCCGACACAAACAGTTTAAAGGGTATTCCATAATCTGGAAGGCCCAAAGCAGGAGCGGTGGATATTACTTGCTTTAGCACAATAAAATTGTCCAGGGCCTCGCTTGACAGGGTAAATGGCACAGACTTGAGTGTATCATAGAGTGGTTGCATGAGGATCGATGCATCAGGGATCCACGCCCTGCAGTAAGATATGATTCCAAGAAAGGCATGCAGTTGTTTAGCTGCATTTGGTGTAGGGGGGATTATGGTGTGGAGTTGTTTTTTAAGGGGTTGAGCTTGGCCCTTTAGTTCCTGTGAAGGGAACTCTTAACCACTTACGGACTGCCCGCCGTCGTTATACATCGGTACTTTGAAGAGGGATATCGTTGTTATGGCAGCAGCTAGCTACCATAACCCCAGTATTCTCTTCTTCAGCGGGCGGTCTGCTTTTTGATAAAAGTGGTCTCTGCAGCAGATTTGCCGCAAGATCACTTTTATCGGCGGCGGGAGAGGGGCCCCCCTCCCACCGCGCGCCGTGCCCTCCACCGCTTACCAGAGCCGACGGAGACAATTGCAACCCGTCTCCTGTTAGGAATGGAGATGAGTGAGGGGAAGATGGCCCCCACCTGTCTCCATTTCAATTTCAGGGCGGAAGCAACGTCAAAACATCACTTCCGCCCATAGCTCTTAAAGAGACTTTTATTTTTATTTTTTCCAAACAACATTTAAAAAAAATATATATATTATTCAAGAGGTCCTGGCATGCTTTTTTTATTACAAGGGATGTTTACATTCCTTGTAATAGAAATAAAAGTGACACATTTAAAAAAAAAAAAAAAGTGTAAAAATGTAAAATAAAAGGTAAAATAAATAAGAAAAAAAATGTTTTTAAACGTGCCCCGTCCCGCGGAGCTTGTGTGCAGAAGCGAAGGCATACGTGAGCAGCGCCCGCATATGAAAACGGTGTTCGAACCACACATGAAAGGTATCACCGCGATCGTTGGCGCGAGAGAAATAATTCTAGCCCCAGACCTCCTCTGTAACTCAAAACATGCAACCTGCAGAATTTTTTAAACATCGCCTATGGAGATTTTTAAGTGTAAAAGTTTGTCGCCATTCCACGAGCGGGCGCAATTTTGAAGTGTGACATGTTGGGTATCAATTTACTCGGCGTAACATTATCTTTTACAATCTAAAAAAAATTGGGCTAACTTTACTGTTGTCTTATTTTTTTAATTTAAAAAAGTGTATCTTTTCCAAAAAAAGTGCGCTTGTAAGACTGCTGCCCAAATACGGTGTGACAGAAAGTATTGCAACGACCACCATTTTATTCTCTAGGGTGTTAGAAAAAAATATATATAAAATGTTTGAGGGGTTATAAGTAATTTTCTAGCAAAAAAAAATGTTTTTAACTTGTAAACACCAAATCTCAGAAAGAGGCTCGGGGCTAAAGTGGTTAAGCGTCAGCATACCAAGACATTTTGGACAATTTCATGCTCCCAACATTGTAGCAACAGTTTGGAGATGGCCCCTTCCTGTTCCAACATGACTGCGCACCAGTGCACAAAGCAAGATCCATAAAGAGATGGATGAGCGAGTTTGGGGTAGAGGAACTTGACTGGCCTGCACAGAGTCCTGACCTTAACCCGATAGAACACCTTTGGGATGAATTAGAGGGTCTTCTTGTCCCCATCAGTGCCTAACCATACAAATACGCTTCTGGAAGAATGGTCAAACATTCCTATTGACACACTCATAAACCTTCTTGGATGGCTGAGACACTCGTGGATATCACTGGACAGAGAGGGACCTTAGGTAAGTGTGAGGGGGGCTGATGCACACAGAAGGTTTTTTATCTTAATGTATAGAATGCATTAAGATAAAAAACCTTCTGCCTTTACAACCCCTTTAAGGCAACAAAGGCTCTGAAGTCTCATTTTTAATTTTCTCACTCTTTAGAGAAACAACTGTATAGAAAAAAATACTCTCATAGATAGAGACTGGTTAACTGACTGGAATATAACTAAATGAATTAGGCTATGGAGGACCCAAAGAAAGAAAAAAAAAAAACAGCACTCAACACCAGTCTCATTTTACCCTGCTCCTAATGCATAAAAAAGCTCATGGCAATTGATGAAACCAACAAACATAAAATAGATAAAAATAACATTTCAATAATAGGGATGAGCTTCGTGTTCGAGTCGAGCGTACGTTCGACTCGAACATCGGCTGTTCGATCGTTCGACGAAGATCGAACGATTTGGGCCGTTCGCGCCAAATTCGAGTGACGCGAACGGCCCACAATGCACTACGCCATCGCAATGTCATCCAGGCGCTGTGATTGGCCAAGCATGCACTGTGACCCCGCATGCTTGGCCAATCACAGCGCCGGCAGCGAGGAGAGCAATGATTGGCCACAGGCAGGATGCCTGTGGCCAATTATTGCTGAGGGTGTTTAGTACATGCCCCACACTATAAAAGGCCGCCAGCACGGCGGCCTAGTGTAGTGTGTTCCGGAGCAGGGAAAGAGAAGCATAGGCAGGGACAGTGACATTTATTTTTTCTTGCTTAACCTGGATTCCTTTAGTTTAGGGAAAGAGAAGGATAGGTAGGGAGAGTGTCAGTGTGTTTTACTGTGCGAATCCTTGTTTCTAGGGACAGGGAAGGACAGTGAGGGAATTCTCCTTGTGCTATAGTGTGCTTTAAAAAAACATTTTTTCTAGGGACAGAAAACTATAGGTAGGGAGAGTGTCAGTGTGTTTTACTGTGCGAATCCTTGTTTCTAGGGACAGGGAAGGACAGTGAGGGAAATTCTCCTTGTGCTATAGTGTGCTTTAAAAAAACATTTTTTCTAGCGACAGAAAACTATAGGTAGGGAGAGTGTCAGTGTGTTTTACTGTGCGAATCCTTGTTTCTAGGGACAGGGAAGGACAGTGAGGGAAATTCTCCTTGTGCTATAGTGTGCTTTAAAAAAACATTTTTCTAGGGACAGAAAACTATACGTAGGGAGAGTGTCAGTGTGTTTTACTGTGCGAATCCTTGTTTCTAGGGACAGGGAAGGACAGTGAGGGAAATTCTCCTTGTGCTATAGTGTGCTTTAAAAAAACATTTTTCTAGGGACAGAAAACTATAGGTAGGGAGAGTGTCAGTGTGTTTTACTGTGCGAATCCTTGTTTCTAGGGACAGGGAAGGACAGTGAGGGAAATTCTCCTTGTGCTATAGTGTGCTTTAAAAAAATATTTTTTCTAGGGACAGAAAACTATAGGTAGGGAGAGTGTCAGTGTGTTTTACTGTGCGAATCCTTGTTTCTAGGGACAGGGAAGGACAGTGAGGGAAATTCTCCTTGTGCTATAGTGTGCTTTAAAAAAACATTTTTTTCTAGGGACAGAAAACTATAGGTAGGGAGAGTGTCAGTGTGTTTTACTGTGCGAATCCTTGTTTCTAGGGACAGGGAAGGACAGTGAGGGAAATTCTCCTTGTGCTATAGTGTGCTTTAAAAAAAACATTTTTTCTAGGGACAGAAAACTATAGGTAGGGAGAGTGTCAGTGTGTTTTACTGTGCGAATCCTTGTTTCTAGGGACAGGGAAGGACAGTGAGGGAAATTCTCCTTGTGCTATAGTGTGCTTTAAAAAAACATTTTTTCTAGGGACAGAAAACTATAGGTAGGGAGAGCGTCAGTGTGTTTTACTGTGCGAATCCTTGTTTCTAGGGACAGGGAAGGACAGTGAGGGAAATTCTCCTTGTGCTATAGTGTGCTTTAAAAAAACATTTTTTCTAGGGACAGAAAACTATAGGTAGGGAGAGTGTCAGTGTGTTTTACTGTGCGAATCCTTGTTTCTAGGGACAGGGAAGGACAGTGAGGGAAATTCTCCTTGTGCTATAGTGTGCTTTAAAAAAACATTTTTTCTAGGGACAGAAAACTATAGGTAGGGAGAGTGTCAGTGTGTTTTACTGTGCAAATCCTTGTTTCTAGGGACAGGGAAGGACAGTGAGGGAAATTCTCCTTGTGCTATAGTGTGCTTTAAAAAAACATTTTTCTAGGGACAGAAAACTATAGGTAGGGAGAGTGTCAGTGTGTTTTACTGTGCGAATCCTTGTTTCTAGGGACAGGGAAGGACAGTGAGGGAAATTCTCCTTGTGCTATAGTGTGCTTTAAAAAAACATTTTTCTAGGGACAGAAAACTATAGGTAGGGAGAGTGTCAGTGTGTTTTACTGTGCGAATCCTTGTTTCTAGGGACAGGGAAGGACAGTGAGGGAAATTCTCCTTGTGCTATAGTGTGCTTTAAAAAAACATTTTTTCTAGGGACAGAAAACTATAGGTAGGGAGAGTGTCAGTGTGTTTTACTGTGCGAATCCTTGTTTCTAGGGACAGGGAAGGACAGTGAGGGAAATTCTCCTTGTGCTATAGTGTGCTTTAAAAAAACATTTTTTCTAGGGACAGAAAACTATAGGTAGGGAGAGTGTCAGTGTGTTTTACTGTGCGAATCCTTGTTTCTAGGGACAGGGAAGGACAGTGAGGGAAATTCTCCTTGTGCTATAGTGTGCTTTAAAAAAACATTTTTCTAGGGACAGAAAACTATAGGTAGGGAGAGTGTCAGTGTGTTTTACTGTGCGAATCCTTGTTTCTAGGGACAGGGAAGGACAGTGAGGGAAATTCTCCTTGTGCTATAGTGTGCTTTAAAAAAACATTTTTTCTAGGGACAGAAAACTATAGGTAGGGAGAGTGTCAGTGTGTTTTACTGTGCGAATCCTTGTTTCTAGGGACAGGGAAGGACAGTGAGGGAAATTCTCCTTGTGCTATAGTGTGCTTTAAAAAAACATTTTTTCTAGGGACAGAAAACTATAGGTAGGGAGAGTGTCAGTGTGTTTTTACTGTGCGAATCCTTGTTTCTAGGGACAGGGAAGGACAGTGAGGGAAATTCTCCTTGTGCTATAGTGTGCTTTAAAAAAACTTTTTTTCTAGGGACAGAAAACTATAGGTAGGAAGAGTGTCAGTTTCTTTCACTGTGATAATCCTTGTTTCTAGGGACAGGGAAGGACAGTGAGGGAAATTCTCCTTGTGCTATAGTGTGCTTTAAAAAAACATTTTTTCTAGGGACAGAAAATATAGGTAGGGAGAGTGTCAGTGTGTTTTACTGTGCGAATCCTTGTTTCTAGGGACAGGGAAGGACAGTGAGGGAAATTCTCCTTGTGCTATAGTGTGCTTTAAAAAAACATTTTTTCTAGGGACAGAAAACTATAGGTAGGGAGAGTGTCAGTGTGTTTTACTGTGCGAATCCTTGTTTCTAGGGACAGGGAAGGACAGTGAGGGAAATTCTCCTTGTGCTATAGTGTGCTTTAAAAAAACATTTTTCTAGGGACAGAAAACTATAGGTAGGGAGAGTGTCAGTGTGTTTTACTGTGCGAATCCTTGTTTCTAGGGACAGGGAAGGACAGTGAGGGAAATTCTCCTTGTGCTATAGTGTGCTTTAAAAAAACATTTTTTCTAGGGACAGAAAACTATAGGTAGGGAGAGTGTCAGTGTGTTTTACTGTGCGAATCCTTGTTTCTAGGGACAGGGAAGGACAGTGAGGGAAATTCTCCTTGTGCTATTGTGTGCTTTAAAAAAACATTTTTTCTAGGGACAGAAAACTATAGGTAGGGAGAGTGTCAGTGTGTTTTACTGTGCGAATCCTTGTTTCTAGGGACAGGGAAGGACAGTGAGGGAAATTCTCCTTGTGCTATAGTGTGCTTTAAAAAAACTTTTTTTCTAGGGACAGAAAACTATAGGTAGGAAGAGTGTCAGTTTCTTTCACTGTGATAATCCTTGTTTCTAGGGACAGGGAAGGACAGTGAGGGAAATTCTCCTTGTGCTATAGTGTGCTTTAAAAAAACATTTTTTCTAGGGACAGAAAACTATAGGTAGGGAGAGTGTCAGTGTGTTTTACTGTGCGAATCCTTGTTTCTAGGGACAGGGAAGGACAGTGAGGGAAATTCTCCTTGTGCTATAGTGTGCTTTAAAAAAACATTTTTTCTAGGGACAGAAAACTATAGGTAGGGAGAGTGTCAGTGTGTTTTACTGTGCGAATCCTTGTTTCTAGGGACAGGGAAGGACAGTGAGGGAAATTCTCCTTGTGCTATAGTGTGCTTTAAAAAAACATTTTTTCTAGGGACAGAAAACTATAGGTAGGAAGAGTGTCAGTTTCTTTCACTGTGATAATCCTTGTTTCTAGGGACAGGGAAGGACAGTGAGGGAAATTCTCCTTGTGCTATAGTGTGCTTTAAAAAAACATTTTTTCTAGGGACAGAAAACTATAGGTAGGAAGAGTGTCAGTTTCTTTCACTCTGATAATCCTTGTTTCTAGGGACAGGGAAGGACAGTGAGGGAAATTCTCCTTGTGCTATAGTGTGCTAAAGCATTCCTCATCAACCATCTTTGAAATCCTTGTTTTTTGGACAGTCAGGGAAATTGTCGTTGTGCTATTCTGTGCAAAAGCAATCATCCTCAACCATATTTAGAAATCCTTAAGTAAAGGGACAGAGAAGGACACCTGAAGGTAGCCCTTATTGCTTTTTTCCCATCTCCCTGCAGGCCATCTATTAGAATGTCTGGAAGGCAAACAAGGAGAGGCAGACAGTCAGGAGGCAATAAAAGAGGGCAAGCAGGCTCTGTGTCTGGGGGCAACAGTGCTGGTCGTGGACGCGGTGCATTGTCATCAGCACATGGCCATGGGACACGCTTGTCCTTCTTTTCGGCAGCTGGACATGTTGAGCCACATCATGCCGAAGACTTGGTAGAGTGGATGACCAAGCCCTCCTCCTCCTCCTCATCCTCTCTCACCCAGGCTCAGGGTACTGGCAAAGCAGCTGCCAAAGCGTCCTCTTCCCTGGTATCAATGTCAGACTCATCATCAGTCACTCCTTCCCTAGACCCACCATGTCCTCCTCCTGAGGAGTCCCCCGAACTGTTTGAGCACAGTGTTGGGTACATGCTCCAGGAGGATGCCCAGCGTTTCGAAGGGTCTGATGATGAAACCCAGCTACAGGAAGGCAGTAGCGTGAGAGCAGACAGAGGGGATGCTCAAGAAGGACACCAATCTGGCAGTCATGTTCCAGCAGCTGCAGCATACTGCCAGATTGGCTCCAGTGATGAGGAGGGAGGGGATGATGAGGTCACTGACTCCACGTGGGTGCCTAATAGGAGAGAGGAGGAGGAGGAGGATGAGGAGGAGGCACATCTCCAACGAGGCAGGATGCCCTTTGGTGGCCAGCGTAAGGGCAGTACACCGACGGAATCACACCGCAGAGCTCCGCCTGTGCAGGGCGCTGCCTCTGCCCGTCATTCAAAAAGTTCTTTGGTGTGGGCCTTTTTTGAGGCTAGTGCATCAGATCGCACAGCTGCTGTTTGCAACATATGTCTCAAGCGTATATCGCATGGCCAAAACATCAGCCGCTTGGGTACCACATGCCTGACCAGACATATGTTGACCTGCCATGCAGCTCGTTGGCAAGCCTACCTCAAAGACCCACACCAAAGAACAAAGCGGACCTCTCCTTGCACCGCATCAGCTGGGATCTCCAACCCCACTATAACTTCAGTCCTCTCTGAAACATGCACTGAGAGGAATGAAGGTGTAGAATTAGGTGTGTCACAGCCAAGTACTTGCGCCCACTCTGCTAGCAGTACACCGACGTCCGATTCTAGCAGGCAAATTTCCCTGCCCCAGCTGCTGGACCGTCGAAAGAAGTTCACTCCCAGCCATCCACATGCCCAGCGGTTGAATGCTAGCTTGGCTAAATTGCTAGCGCTTCAACTGCTGCCTTTTCAGTTGGTAGACTCGGCCCCCTTCCGTGAGTTTGTGCAATGTGCGGTTCCTCAGTGGCAGGTTCCCAAACGCCACTTTTTCTCACGGAAGGCTATTCCGGCTCTCTACCGGCATGTGGAAGGCAATGTCTTGGCCTCGCTGGACAGGGCGGTCAGCGGTAAGGTGCATATTACCGCTGACTCATGGTCCAGCAGGCATGGACAGGGACGTTACCTTTCTTTCACGGCCCATTGGGTCACTCTTTTGGCAGCTGGGAAGGATGCAGGACAAGGTGCAGTAGTGTTGGAGGTTGTTCCACCGCCACGCCTCCAAAATGCTACTACTGGTTGTGACACACCTCTCTCCTCCACCCCCTCCTCTTCTTCTTCCTCCATGGCCTCTTCCTGTGGTTTGTCCTATGAACCAGCGGTGCTCCGTAGCCGTTCAAGGGGCTACGCAAGTACGCAGGCAAAAAGATGCCATGCCGTGCTTGCGCTGGTGTGTTTGGGGGACAGAAGCCACACTGGGGCAGAGGTCCTGTCTGCTCTGCAGGGCCAGGCCGAGAGGTGGTTGACGCCACGCCAGCTTATGCCAGGAATGGTGGTTTGCGACAATGGCACCAACCTCCTCTCCGCCCTCCGACAGGGACAACTGACCCATGTGCCCTGTGTGGCTCACGTCCTTAACCTGGTGGTGCAGCGGTTCTTGGGCAGGTACCCGGGCTTACAGGATGTCCTGAGGCAGGCCAGGAAAGTCTGTGTGCATTTCCGCAGATCTTATAATGCCAGTGCTCGCCTGGCTGAGCTGCAAAAGGAGTTGAACCTGCCCAAGAACCGCCTTATATGTGACATGCCCACCAGGTGGAACTCAACGTTGGCCATGCTGCAGCGGCTGCACACGCAGCAGAGGGCCATCAATGAGTACCTGTGCGACTACGGCACCAGGACAGGGTCAGGGGAGCTTGGTTTTTTTTCTCCACGCCAGTGGGGCATGATCAGGGATGCATGCACTGTCCTGGCACCATTTGAGGAGGCCACGAGGATGGTGAGCAGTGACAGTGCATGCATCAGTGACACTGTACCTCTTGTCCACCTGTTGGAGCACACGCTGCATGGAATAATGGACAGGGCACTTGAGGCAGAACAGAGGCAGGAAGAGGAGGACTTCCTTGCCTCTCAAGGCCCCCTTTACCCAGACAGTGTTCCTTCTGTCCCACCCATTGTACAGGAAGAGGAGGAGGAGGAGGAGGAGGAGGAGGAGGATTGTGTCAGCATGGAGGTGGAGGCTGGCACTCAGCATCATCAGCAGCAGTCTTTTAGGGATGATTTACATTCCCAAGAAACCAGTGGACTTGTACGTGGCTGGGAGGAGGTGGCTGCGGATCATGTCGTCCTTAGTGACCCAGAGGACTCCGGAGCGAATGCCTCAGCAAACCTACGCTGCATGGCCTCCCTGATCCTGCAAAGTCTGCGGAAGGATCCTCGTATTCTTCGGATCAAGGAGAGGGACCATTACTGGCTGACCACTCTCCTTGATCCACGGTACAAGGGTAAGGTTGCGGACCTTATGTTACCGTCGCAGAGGGAGCAGAGGATGAGACAACTCCGGGAGGCCTTGCAGAAAGGTCTGTGCAACGCGTTCCCAGAGACTGGGAGGTTACAAACTCCTGGTCCTGGACAACGAGTTGCTGAGGCTTCGGGCAGTCAAAGAAGGAGCGGTGGGGAAGGTGGCCGTCTGACCGATGCGTTCAGACAATTCTTTAGTCCGCAGCCCCAAAGTATGATCGGTTCCAGCAACCATCGCCAGCGTCTGATAAACACGGTGCAGGAATATCTAGGGGCAAGGTCAGACTTGGACACCTTCCCCACCGAAAATCCTCTGGCTTACTGGGTCTTGAGGATGGATCACTGGCCAGAGCTTGCACAGTATGCAATTGAGCTACTGGCCTGTCCTGCATCCAGCGTTCTTTCGGAACGCACATTCAGTGCTGCTGGAGGATTTGTCACGGATCACAGGGTGCGCCTGTCCACCGACTCGGTTGATCGACTGACTTTCATCAAGATGAACCAGTCTTGGATCACCACCAGCTACCACACACCTGATGCTGATATAACAGACTAATTGATTTTAACATGTCACATCCCTTCAAGACTGATGCTGATGCTGAGTGCCTGTGCTGTTATGTTGACTGGCTATCCTCCTCCTCCGAGTCCTCAGTGATACGATTGATGATGATAGCTTGGAAGATCATTTTTGTTTATGGGTGCCGCCACCAGTGGCTAAGGCCCAATTTTTCAGCCCCTGTTTTACAGGGGCGTGTAATTACAATTTTTTTAGCAATAATTTGCCATAGGGCTCATTGCTGTGCTCCAAGTACAGTATCTGTGAGGGGTTGGAGTGTTGTGGCACCAGTGCCTAAGGCCCAATTTTTCAGCCCCTGTTTAACAGGGGCGTGTCATTACAATTTTTGAAGCAATACTTTGCAACAGGGCTCATTGCTGTGCTCCAAGTACAGTATCTGTGAGGGGTTGTAGTGTTGTGCCACCAGTGCCTAAGGCCCAATTTTTCAGCCCCTGTTCAACAGGGGCATGCAATTACAATTCTTGATCTAATAATTCACAGCAGGGCCCATTGCTGCACCCACCAAGAGTAACTCTGAGGGCTTACAGTGTTGTGGCAACGCCACCACCACCACCACCACGAAAGGCCCAATTTTTCAGCCCCTGTTCAAAAGGGGCATGTAATTACAATTCTTGATCTAATAATTCACAGCAGGGCCCATTCCTGCACCCACCAAGAGTAACTCTGAGGGCTTACAGTGTTGTGGCAACGCCACCACCACCACCACCACGAAAGGCCCAATTTTTCAGCCCCTGTTCAAAAGGGGCATGTAATTACAATTCTTGATCTAATAATTCACAGCAGGGCCCATTCCTGCACCCACCAAGAGTAACTCTGAGGGCTTACAGTGTTGTGGCAACGCCACCACCACCACCACCACGAAAGGCCCAATTTTTCAGCCCCTGTTCAAAAGGGGCATGTAATTACAATTCTTGATCTAATAATTCACAGCAGGGCCCATTCCTGCACCCACCAAGAGTAACTCTGAGGGCTTACAGTGTTGTGGCAACACCACCACCACCACCACCACCACCACCACGAAAGGCACAATTTTTCAGCCCCTGTTCAACAGGGGCATGCAATTACAATTCTTGATCTAATAATTCACAGCAGGGCCCATTGCTGCACCCACCAAGAGTAACTGTCAGGGCTTACAGTGTTGTGGCACCAGCACCACCATCAAAGGCCCAATTTTTACTACCACTGTTCAACAATTATATGTAATTAAAATTCCTGATATAATAGTTGACAGCAGGGCGTTCCAGCACCAACCAAGAGTAACTGTGAGTGCTTACAGTGTTGTGCCAACACCAACAACTAAGGGGCCTATTTCTGCAGAGTATATACGGCAGGTCCCTACTTTCAAACATCCAACTTACAAACGACTCCTACTTGCAAACGCAAGAAGACAACAGGAAGTGAGAGGAAATCTACCCCTAGGAAGGAAAATTCTCTCCTGTAAGAATTAATATGGGAGAAAGGTGTCTCCTCTGTACTGATGCTTTATCACCAATCCTTGTTTCAAGAAAAACACCACATTTCAAAAACAGTTGTCATTGGGACGGAAAGTGAGGTGAAATGTTCTGAACAGGGGCACAGACAGCAAAACAAATGTTACAGGGGTGATAACCCTTACCTATGTTTTCCAAAAAGTTTAAAAATAGATTTTTGGGCTGGAGCTACACTTAAACATTGTACCTGTTCAAAATTACAAACAGATTCTACATAAGAACAAACCTACAGTCCCTGTCTTGTATGCACCGCCTGTATACGGCTGTTCAGAGTATATAGGGCCTTTTTTATTTTATGTGCGGGGTTCCCCTTAATATCCATACAAGACCCAAAGGGGCTGGTAATGGGCTGGGGTAGGGGGGGGGGGTCATGGGGTAGCTATGCCATTTTTCTTAAAGATTTCCATCCATATTACCGGGACCAGACATTACATTAAAGCCGCAAGCAGTTTTAAATGGCTTTTTTTTCCTTTAGAAGTGTCATTTTGTGCAGGGACAGTTCTAAACACGGGAAACACGTGGCACTTCACAGGCATACTTTAGACACCCCCCAGGTACGATATTTAAAGGAATATTTGACTTTTTTTTTTTCACTTTATGCATCATTAAAATGACTGCTCCCGAAAAACGACCGTTTTTAAAACTTTTTTTTGCATTGATACATGTCCCCTGGTGCACAACCCGGGTTCCCAAACCCTTTTTAGGACAATAACATGCATGATAGTTGTTATAATTAGCACTTTAGAATTCGAACGTTCGCATCCATTGTATTTAATAGGGTTCTAATGTTCGTACGAACTTTCGGTCCGTTCGCGGGTTCTGGTGCGAACCGAACCCGGGGGTGTTCGGCTCATCACTATTCAATAATAATAATGTAGCACCCTCTACTTAGGTAGGTGATATAGGTAAGATTTTTGTGAGTGCAGGTAAATTTAGGCAGGCCTAGGCCTGTTTGTTTTGAACTGTGTGGGCTGGGAGTGGCCCAAAGCAGCAGCTGACGACTCACGGACAGCATCTCTCAATTGTCACTTCCCTCTTGCTTCTAGAGGATTCTAAAAGGGGAGGAGGGGAAGTGGGGAGATGTAGTCTGGGGTGTCTCAGGGAGCCCTGACCAATCCCCAACTAGCATTGGCAGGGGGCAGGCCTCCTTGAAATACCCAGGGTCAGCCTAGCTGGGGAGGAGTTGTCGGGTGGAAGAACTGAGGACGGAGTACTAGTCTTTCCAGGCCTTAGAGGGAGCACCCCAGTCGGGGGGGGGGTGACCTTGGGCCTGGGACTCCGGTGCAGGAAGGATCCCTTCAAGGACTCATGAAGAATCTGAACAGGAGGCACAGAGAGGAGTCAGAGAGGACAACGAGAGCTAGTACTGCTGGGTAAGTCTTCAGGAGGGAACCACCGGTTTGAAGCCAGGAGGGCTGGTGAGTGACATAGGCAGTTGGGAGGACTGTAGAGGCATGCCAGAGTGGACTGAGAGGAAACAGTCAGAGATGGGTGTGGAGCCAGTGAGGATTGCAATGTCACGGACAACGAAGTTAGGCAGCTGCAGCCAGGAGGGCTGACAGGGCCTGAAGAGGGCTTACTGTGATCAGTAGTCCACCATAGGACAGCTAGCACTAAAGACTTCCTATTCTACATTTGTTACACTAAAAGGGACCTGCGGTCCCTGCCTGCGAAAGGCAGTTGCTGAGGCCTGACTGAGTTAGGGTTGGGCCTAACTATGTGCTAGCTGTGCCTGGAGTAAAGTGTTGAGCAGGAGAGAGATAGAGAGTGAGAGAGAGTCAGGCCTCGTACACACAACCAATTTTCTCGGCAAGAACCAGCAAGAAACTTGCTGGCAGAGAGGTCTTGCCGAGTAAATCGGTCGTGTGTACGCTGCTATCGGGTTTCTCGTCGAGAAAACCGACAAGAAACCTCGACGAGAAAATAGAGAACCTGCTCTCTATTTTCTCATCGAGATTCTCCTCGGCATGTTTCTCGACGAGAAAAGTGAGTGTGTGTACACTTACCTGTCCTCCCGGAAGCCCGCGCATGTTCGAAATGAATTTGACGCATGCGCGGTAGATTCCTAGGCATACGTAGGGTAGACCAAGATGGCGGCGACGGCATCGAATGTGACGAGCGCATGCTCGACGTAGTCGATGACGTCACCGCGTACACTCCTTTCAAAGAACCGCGGGTTCTTTGAAACGAGCGTGTGTACACTCGGCCGGGACAAGTTTCTTGTCCAAGAATCTCGTCGAAAAAAACGACATGTTTTTTTCAACGAGAATCTCAGCCGTGTGTACGAGGCCTAACAGTCTGCAAGCAAGAGATGTGCTGGAGGAGACTGGAGTGGCCAAGTGTGTATAGTTGTCCCAACTGATTGATATACAATCAACCAATTGCTTGTTCTACTGAGCATCCCATATATCCTTATGCCTATCCAAGTTCAAATCCCTCAATAAAAATTCAAAACAATCACATGGACTGTTCATTGTCTCAAAAGTGACTGGGAAATGAATGCCACGCTGGGCAGGGTGAAAGGTGGGCCACATCACTTAGCAGCCCCTACGGGGCAATAACAGCCATATGCTACATACGATCCAGAGGTTGATTAATTAAGTGAGGATCTAGCACTAGCATGAAAGAATATGATGTGGGTAGCCCAAAAAATGAATTTGCAATAATCTACATATAATGGGGCTGCTCTTGAACCGGAGTGGTTGCTCTCTTGAACAACTGTAATGAAAAGGAACGACAAGAGCGTAAAACCCCATTGAGTAGTATACTGTATATAGCAGAACGCATTTATTAAATGGATAAAATTGCACTCACAAAAAAATGACATGTGCTATGCATAACAGTCTTTGTCGCCTGGAAGTCGGGAATGATGAAGTGTGAACCAGGACTTCTGTCGTGGCCACGGGCAAGGATATGAGAGCGCACTTGTGATGGAATAAAGCTGCTGTTTTCAAGCTTCAGTGGTCAGCAGTCGTGTCATATCCCAGTTGGGCCTCGTTGGGCTGTGCTTGAGCCAGTCTGGGATCCACCTCTTACAAATTCATACATAATCAAGTGAATAGCCTTAGGATAAACAGGCTGAAGAAGAAGCTTGAAGCTTGGAAACGCATCCCTGTATCTTACTGCTCATGTGAACATCGGCTACATCAGGCGGCCTCCCCTTCGGGGGGTTGTGCATCAATGACAGTGTTCCTTCCGTGATTTATTCAATCAAAAGTGCACTCTCATAACCTTGCCAGTAGCCAAGGCAGGGGTACTGGTTCACACTTCATCATTACCGACTTCCAGGAGGCCCAGACTGTTTTGCATAGCACATGCCATTTTGCTGTGAGTGTAATTTTATCCATTTAATAAATGCTTTCTGCTTTATATACAACATTATGGGGTTTTGCGCTCTTATCTTTCCTTTAGTTTCAAACTGACAGTGGAACAATTGCCAAAATTAAATTAAAAAGCAAAACATATGTTGCAACCTGTCAATACCATTACCATAACTGTTTTTATTTTTCTGCATCCCTTTTGGGTCAAACACAACATTTTATGGAGTTGATTTGTCTATTCTTACATGAACTAATAGAGAATAATTAAAATGAATAATTAGCAAGTCTCTCATTTATATTCATTCTTCTTATTTTTTTAAATTATATGATTATTTTTAATTGTAGCAACACGGCCCCCTCTCTCTCCTCTCTCTCCTCTTCTATCTTTGGCTCGCTCACAGGAGAAAGAGGCGCACCATGGTCACCATGCCCGTACCCTCTGGTTTTCAGAGGTTAATCACACTTGTTTTAACTTACGGGTCTTGCAGCAAGGTTCTCCTCAAAGTTGGTTTCTGTCCCTAGAATGTAAGGACAAAGTCTCTATACCCCAAGTAACTCCAAGGTCCACACCAATGTCAACTCCAACGTAGAGTTTATTTTTCCTTTATGCATGAACATCCACAAAGTTGAGAAGAGAGAAAGGTGTTAGGAAGACAGATCAATTCAGGCACTCTTGGCTTCTTCGCCACTCAATCCCGAGTGGGTATAGCTCACCCGGATAGTCACCCAAAGGCACTAGCAGCCGGCATGTAGCTCGAACAGTCTATTAGATTCCCTAATGGATGTGTTCAGGAGATCCTCTGCCACAGAATCTATAGTGTCCCGAACCTCCTAATGGATGACATCCCTCCGAAGAGTTACTGGGCCCCTTCCTTCACTGTGATATCTCACCAGTCCTTCGGAACGGTCCTCCCCAGCCTCCTCTTCTAGAAACGGGTCCCCTCACAAGGCGGCACCCTGGGATTCATCCTCCCGAAGTGGGCTCCAGCTAAAGGTGCTGGGCCCAGGGCTGAAGTTGCAGGCCCCAGACTAAAGGTGCCTGGGACTGAAGCACACGTGGCCCCATGGATTGGAGGGCCATGCGCCACGCAGCAGAACTCCGACTCTGGAACCAAGAAAACCCGACCGCTCCCAGGCGGCGCCTGCCCCTTATGTATCCTCTCCTGGCATGCACAGCAGGTAGACCACACCCACTGCACGGCTGCGGAGAGAGGACACTCAATCGCTACCCCATCACCTGTGGTTCAACCCCGAGTACAAGTGACAACGCCACCCATACTTCTAAGGGGAACTGCACGCCAGGTGAAACAGCCTACTATGGCAGCGCCACCCACAGGCCACAGGGAACTGTACACCAATACTCCACCTGTGGACCAAAATGGTTTCAAGAACTTTAACAATTAGGGTCACACTTCCCCTAAATTTAGCACCCCGCTACATACTCCCCCCACTAAATAGACACTGGTCCCCAGTGTCTGGAGCAAACCTATGCCTCTCAAGCCTGAGTCAACATAGACCTATTCCAGAAACTATCTACAAAATAAACAAAAATAATTTGAAAAAAAGTTGTTAGATTGTGCCGGAACCTAAACATGGGGAAAAGGGAGTTAAATGTAGAGGTGAAAGAAGAGCAAAGAAAACACATGTGCACATCACATTCTCAATGTCACATAAACACATTTATCATTTACATTTCCCTCCCCGTCTGCAACAGCTAACCCACCCCATTCTCAGTGGTTTGCTTGGTGTCCACCTGCAGAGGAAGAAAGAAAAACACACAACCAATAATTGACATTCTAACCTATGTACAGTAGAAGTGAAATAATTCTCCCCGAAGGAAAAATCCTTTCCTTCTAAAAAGTAAGTCACATTCAAATAAACTGCAATGTAAAAGTTACGCAACACCGCCACCTAGTGGAAGCATCACCGTCAAGACACTTGTTTTCCTCTGAGGGTAAATCTTCCTTCTTCTCCTTTGGCCCTGGCTCTAAGCTACTTCTACCCCAAAAGTCTCTGTCTTTTTTGACACTGTGAGAGGGAGAAAAAAAACTGCTCCAGCTCTTCCAGCAAGTAGAAAATACCCATCTTTAAGGGTCAAAGTTCTTGGGCTCCAGGAGAGTACACTCCAGAATAAAACAAAGGCAAACACAAAGAGTCCAGTCTCTTAAAGATAGTACTGCGGATGCGGCAACACCAATGGTTTCCAGTTTTTATCAAACGTGTCAATGTGGTATTCTGCATTGTCTCTGTCCTTTCGGCAAATGACCACCTTCTCGGCATGTATGTGTCTGCCGAGCATCCACGATTCTTTACACTCCTTGTACCGCTTAGTAGCTGCGGCAGAACAGGAATAATATCTACGAGCCTGAGGTACCTTCAAATGAGTCCAGACAAAGTCTGCGTACCACCTTTATGTATAGGCCTACACTTTGAATAACAACTCTTTAGGCAGGTACGGGTATTCCTATCCGTACTCGCTTGCAACTTTCTGGTTGAACAACCTCTGTAACCGCGACAATGGTGGCATTGTTGCTCGATCTCCCATCCCTGGTAAAATTATGGTATCAGGGTGTCGAGGCACTTTCACTGCCTCTGGACCAGACATAGGGGCCGCAATGACACTCTCGATACCTCAGCAACAGGTACAGGCATCTCCACTGGTGGAAGGGTAGACAATGGGACAGATTCCTCCTCAGGCTCCGGGGCCTCCACCCGGGGTGTTGTATCCCCAGTGAACATGGGTGAGTCCTTTTTCCTACGGGACGAGGACAGGGGCATCTTATCCCAGCCCTTCTGCTCAAACAACTCATCAATGGCCACATCATTCCCTGGATCGGAGACTGACTCCAGCTCGGAGGTATCACATTGCTTCGCCGGCAGGTAACTCCGGGTGGATGACGAATCACCGCCTCGAACAAGTTCAAGGGCCCTGGGGTCCTGGACCCATGCATCCCCAACACTTCGGACCTTAGCCAAGGTCCCTTTCCCTGGCTTACCTCGGCTTGTAGCTGAAGCAGGATGTCCGTGACTTTTTCCCATGGATGCATCCAATCCGGCAAGCGCTGGGGTGTGACTCTACCGCGGCCGCAGGAAGCTGTAACATAGCCGACCTTCCTCTTGGGCAGTGGAAGTGAGGACTCTGTAAAGACCGAAACAGCATCCTCTGGTCTCTCTGATTCTTGTTCCTCAACAACCGGAACACTTTCACTCGCGACTTTCGCCAAAGTCTCAACAGTGCGCGCTGGGGTGACTGCGGAAGCTCTGGTTCCTTCTTCCAAACTGGTGGCGCCTGTAAGGCAGTTTAGATGGAAGGCCCGAGGCTTTTCAGTAGGCTGCTCCACCTCGAATAGTAACTCCTTACACTGCTCACATCTTCCGAAGGGCTTAAGATGCACCACCAGTCCCTGACATCTGGGACAAACCACTCCAAGGGCCTCCACCTCTCTGCATACATAGAGGGCGAAGCGACCCCGAGGCTTCAGTCGGATCCCCGTATCGGTAACAGAAGCAGCAAAAGAAGTAACGTTCATGGTATTTGAACTCGGAATCCATGCGGCATTAGACGCCATATTACTCACTCGCCGATCCATCGCGCACTGTCTCTCTGACGCCAAAGTCACCACGTGCAACTCTTCACATGGTGAGGCTCCTCCCATCTCTCTGCAATGTTCGCGGGCTTTCTTTCCTTAGGCACGCCCACGAACTACGCAGCTGGAGCTCTCCTCGTGGCACAGTCACCTTCTCCAAAGATGGCCGACCTCCACGGAACTTCACAGGGGAACAAAGTTCAAATTCTGGGCTTCTTCTGCTGTGAAATATCCCGGACTCGAGCCCCCATGTGTAGCACACAGACCCCCTTTTACCTGCCTTATTCGGCTCCTCGTAGTAAGAAGGGGCACACCATGCCACAAGCCAGTACCCTCCTGTAATAAGAGGTTGAGCGGTGTTGTTGATGGGTCTTCCACAGTCAGATAACCAGAAATGATTTATTTTAGTAAAACAACAGTCTCTGATAGGAAAGAGGTTGAAGTGAAGACGGGACAGCATAAGATATGGGAGAGGTCCAGGCACAATCTCAATCACTTCACCGTTCGGCTTCTCGTACAGACTCAGCCTCAAATGGATAGTCTACTTAAGACAAGACTAGCAGCCAAATGACACTCCAACTTTACCCAAGGCCTCTGCCACAGACCTGGTGAATTCGGTCTCTGCCACAGACCTGGTGAACTCGGCCTCCGTTTAGGGAGAAGACCTCCCTCCGGAGAGTTACCGGACCCTTCCTTCACTGTGACTTTTGCACCAGTCTCTCGGAACGGCTCCTCCCTCGGCCTCCTCCTCCAAGATACGAGTCCCCTCGCAAGGCGGCACCCTGAGACTCCTTGATCCCCGGTGGGCTCCAGCCGAAGGTGCTGGGCCCAGGCCTTTGTTGCAGCCCCAGGACTAAAGGTGCCTGGGACTGATCCACCGACCATGAACTGCAGACCCGCCCCTGGGCTAAAGGTGCCAAGGGCGGACAGGAACAAGAACCCTGGGGTAGGACCCCTGTCAACGAACCCTCAACAGGCAGCGTCTGTCCCTTTTATATCCTCTCCCAGGATGCCCAGCAGGTAGACCACACCCACTGGATGGCTGCCGAGAGGGGACACACAAGGCACAGCACTGTATCAGCGGTTCAACCCTGGCCTACTATGGCAGCGCCACCCGCAGGCCACAGGGAACTGTACACCAATACTCCACCTGTGGACCAAAATGGTTTCAAGAACTCTAACAATTAGGGTGTTTGGGTATAATTACCACCCAAACACTTCCCCTAAATTTAGCACCCCGCTACAAAAGTCCAACTTTTTCCGGGGGGTATACACTGCAAAAATCCCAGACTCTGAGCCCCCACGTGTAGCGACACGGCCCCCTCTCTCTCCTCTTCTATCTTTGGCTCACTCACAGGAGAAAAAGGCGAAGAGAAAAAGGCGCACCATGGCCACCATGCCCGTACCCTCTGGTTTTCAGAGGTTAAGCACACTTGTTTTAACTTACGGGTCTTGCAGCAAGGTTCTCCTCAAAGTTGGTTTCTGTCCCTAGAATGTAAGGACAAAGTCTCTATACCCCAAGTAACTCCAAGGTCCACACCAATGTTAACTCCAACGTAGAGTTTATTTTTCCTTTATGCATGAACATCCACAAAGTTGAGAAGAGAAAAAGGTGGTAGGAAGACAGATCAATTCAGGCACTCTTGGCTTCTTCGCCACTTGATCCCGAGTGGGTATAGCTCACCCGGATAGTCACCCAAAGGCACTAGCAGCCGGCATGTAGCTCAAACAGTCTATTAGATTCCCTAATGGATGCGTTCAGGAGATCCTCTGCCACAGAATCTATAGTGTCCCGAACCTCCTAATGGTCCTGTTGTTTCGATCCTCTTTTCCGGATGGATGACATCCCTCCGAAGAGTTACTGGGCCCCTTCCTTCACTGTGATCTCTCACCAGTCCTTCAGAACGGTCCTCCCCCAGCCTCCTCTTCCAGAAACGGGTCCCCTCGCAAGGTGGCACCCTGGGATTCCTCCTCCCGAAGTGGGCTCCAGCTAAAGGTGCTGGGCCCAGGGCTGAAGTTGCAGTCCCAGGACTAAAGGTGCCTGGTACTGAAGCACACGTGGCCCCATGGCCTGGAGGGCCATGCGCCACACATCAGGACTCTGACTCTGGAACCAAGAAAACCCGACCGCTCCCAGGAGGCGTCTGCTCCTTATGTACCCTCTCCCGGCATGCACAGTAGGTAGACCACACCCACTGCAGGCTGCCGAGAGAGGACACTCAATCGCTACCCCATCACCTGTGGTTCAACCCCGAATACAAGTGACAGCGCCACCCATACTTCTAAGGGGAACTGCACGCCAGGTGAAACAGCAGCAAGGCAGAGTCCACTAAATTTAAAGATTCAAGCCAAACTACCACTCGAATCACCCCTAAATTTAGCATAGCAATCCCTAAATTTAGGACCCCCGCTACACAATATACGACTACAAGTCCTTTAAATGAAACCATGGCAAAAAAAGTTTTTAGTAGGTGGACTAATTAGTCTTGATCTGCTCCTTGTTGATTGAAGCCCTACTAAAGTAGATATGCAAATATGGACTATTTAATGTTTTTTTCTTGTAAAGCCATAGCCATATCCTTCAAGCAATAAGGCTAGGGTTAGGTGATGGAATGCTCAGGCACTGTAAATTATGAACTGGGAACTTTCTGATCGTTAGTACATAGATGAAAATGTTGACATTCCAGGAAGGGCTCCAGGCAGTGCTGAAGGAGCAGATATCGACTAAAAAGTATGTGTTGGCAGCTTATACTATCTGCTATAGCTTAGAGTTTTCTTTCCCTACTGTTTGCTTTAACATAAACATTTTATGATAGTAAGAGAAGGAAAGTAAGTGTTTATTGCCTCATAATGTATATTCGCATCAGTCTCAGACCCCAGCACCAATGAATATTGCTTTGTTTTAAAAAATGAACCTACTCATGACCGCATAACTTTGGTTTATCAAAATGCATTTTGCATGTTTTGGAACCAATTGGGTTTTAATTTTATAACAGATCTGAAATTATACATTTTTATTGTATTTTTTTATTTTTTTCCTAAGAGTTCTCATGGCTTGCTTAGCACAATCAGGGCTGCTTTAAACCCCTTTGGTGCCCAAGGCTAGACACTGTACTATTCCCTCCACGTGTTACAGCCAAATATACTCCCACCACAGCCATTTGAATTTTTAGTGCAGGAATTCTCATATAGTGTCTCATCAACCTTAACATAGATACACACACTTAGACCATCACTTTTCTCTAACAAGATCCTTTATAGACCTGTTGTGTTACACTATGTGATTATTCTTGCTCTGTGTCTTTAAGATCTGTCCCCTTCTTTCTAGCTGAACTCTCTCTCTCACCGTAGTTCTTTATATATCTCCTCCACTTCCTGATTCTGGTCATTACTCCTGTATATCTTCCATGCTAAACATCTTACATGTGGCTTACAACTGCAACGTTTTTCTACCTATGAATATCCATCATTAAACGGAACATTCGAAAGGATTCATCGTCTGTCGTCCTAACTGTGAGTTTATTCATTGAGTTAAACTGCCTGTATCGATGCAAGGGATGAATATCAAACCAGCTTGAGTAAGGCCTACTTAAACCTGGAGATGAACTTTATCGCTTTGTAGTTGAGACAGAACAGTAGAAAAACGGAGTTTCACAGCCTAATTACAAGATTTCTGCATGTCAGTACTGAAACAGACAAGATTTACTGCCCTCATAGCAAGACAGAAGGGACAGAGCAGCACATGGCAGCCTTATAGCCTGAGACAATCTGCACAGTGTCATATTTCAGCACACAGATCCTGCCTGCTTTCACAGTCAGTCTGCTATCATGAGTGACCAAGCTTCTGCATGTGAACTCACATCTCCTTCCTCGCAAGTTCCTGAAGAAACTGAGTTACCCAAACGCTCAGTTAAACCCACTTGGAAAGTAATGGAGAATTATGAAGCTTCAAGGACTGAATTGTCAAATAGCTTGGAATTAGTCTGGGAGAAAATCCTTGCTGAAGCCAATACAGTGTCTGTTGAACGTGAACTACTGATACTAGAGGGCGCCATTAAACAACTTTCTGCCTCATATGAGCTTTATCAGCTTACCAGCATCAAATTCACTAATGTCTTACAAAACATGAAGACAGAAAATGCGATGATGCAATTAAAGTGCGTCAATGCTCTCAATATTGAAAGAGACAGTTTTATCCAGCAAACCAGATTAACCACTTAACGACCGCTCACTGTATATATACGTCGACACAACGGCACCGACAGGCACAATCACGTAGAGTGTACGTGATTGCCTTTGTACAGTTGGGGGGTCCAATCGGACCCCCCTTCTGTACAGTGAGCGGTCGGAATTCGTTGGGGAGCGATCCGACATGAGGGGACGGCCGTTCGATTCCGTCCACCCCCCCCGCGATCGCTCCCGGCGAATAGAAATGCCCCCTCTGTCTGTCGAATGTACACACAGACAGAGAAAGCAGGAGGAAGTGATGTCATCTCCTGTGCGGCGCTCACATATACCGAGCGCCGTACAAGAGAAGACACACAGGTTAGTTCACAAACACTACACTAACACCAGCACACATAGGCACATAAATCGCCCCCCCCAGATCACCCCCCAGCCCCCAGTCACAGTGTCACTGATTGCAGTGACCATTTATTTACTGATCACTGCAATCAGTGACATTTGTAAAAGTGTCACTACATTTAGTTTTAGGTCCAGTGTAGCCCCCTAACCCCCCCTAATAAAGGTTTAACCCCTTGATCACCCCCAGATAACCCTTTCACCCCCTAGCACCGCCGTCGCTAAGCGATCATTTTTCTGATCGCTGTCTTAGCGTCGGTGATGCAGATCGGTACCCAGTAATTTTTTTTAGGTTCGCCGCAGGTTTTTATAGCGTCGGGTACCCCCATAAATTATCTAATAAAGGTTTAACCCCCTTGATCGCCCCCCAGGTAACCCTTTCACCCCCTATCACCACTGTCGCTAAGCGATCATTTTTCTGATCGATGTCTTAGCGTCGGTGATGCAGATCGGTAGCCAGTATTTTTTTTTTAGGTTCGCCGCAGGTTTTTATAGCGTCGGGTACCCCCATAAATTATTAGACATGTGCATTTGTTTTCGTCCGAATGCATTTTCGTCCGAATTTCAGGTATTTTCGTTATCGTTTTAACAAACGAAAACGAAAATGCAGAATCCGAAAACCGAAAGATCCGACATAAACAAATGCTTAATTTTCGTTTTCGTTGCAACAACAGTTCGATATAGATAGGAGATTCGACATGAGGCTGACAATAACAATCTGTGTCCATCGAACCTGTGGTCGAATGTGCCTAACCTTAACTCTATTAGTCCAAGATTATTCTACATAGAGAGAAAAGATTCGACATTATAGAGAGAAAAGATTCGACATAGAGAGAAAAGATTTGACATTATAGAGAGAAAAGATTCGACATTATAGAGAGAAAAGATTCGACATAGAGAGAAAAGATCACTGCTGGAATTGGGTGGGGGAAGTAAAATAAAAAAATGATGATGATGAATGTTATTGGCTGATTGTAACCAAAGAGGAGGAGCAGTAAAATAGCTAGAACTAACTTGACAATTCGACATGAACGACGAAGATTCAACGAAGCATCGAAAAACATACAAACGTCGAATCTGTCATTGAAGGCTTATGGTGTCTGTTGAAAGTTCTAAGAAGATTCTACAGAGCAGATAAACTGTACAACGCTGCAATCGTACATTTCCGGTCAAATGCTCGGCCCATAGGCTATAGAAGAATTCTAATGTTGGTTGACTAGTAGGGATGAGCTTCGAACATTGCCTGTTCGCCCGTTCGCCGAACAGCGAACAAATTGGGGTGTTCGCGGCAAATTCGAAAAATCTATGGGAGAAATCTAAAGTGCTAATTATAAAGGCTTATATGCAAGTTATTGTCCTAAAAAGTGTTTGGGGACCGGGGTCCTGCCCCAGGGGACATGTATCAATGCAAAAAGAAGTTTTAAAAACGACCGTTTTTTCGGGAGCAGTGATTTTAATAATGCTTAAAATGAAAAAATAAAAGTGAAATATTCCTTTAAATTTCGTACCTGGGGGGTGTGTATGATATGCATGTGAAGTGACGCATGTTTCCGGTGCTTAGAACTGTCCCTGCAAAAAATGTCATTTTTGAAAGAAAAAAAGTCATTTAAAACTCATTCGCGGCTATTAATGAATTGTCGGCTCCCGGCAATACATACAAAAGTCATTGATAAAAAAAAAATAAAAAAAAAAGCGTGGGGGTTCCCCAGAATTAAATTACCAGGCCCTTCAGGTCTGGAATGGATATTAAGGGGAACCCCGCCGCAAATTTAAAAAAAAATTGACGTGGGGTTCCCCCAAATATCCATTCCAGGCCTTTCAGATCTGGCATGGATTTTAAGGGGAACTCCACTCCAAATTTAAAAAAAAATGGCGTGGAGTCCCCCTAAAAATCCATACCAGACCCCTTATCCGAGCACGCAACCTGGCCGGCCGCAGGGGAAAAGGGGGGGACGAGAGAGCGGCCCTCCTGAACCGTACCAGGCCACATGCCTTCAACATGGGGAGGATGTCCCCATGTTGATGGGGACAAGGGCCTCATCCCCACAACCCTTGCCCGGTGGTTGTGGGGGTCTGCGGGCGGGGGGCTTATCGGAATCTGGAAGACCCCTTTAACAAAGGGGACCCCCAGATCCCGGCCCCCCCCTATGTGAATTGGTAAGGGGTACATTGTACCCCTACCATTTCACGAAGAAAGCGTAAAAAAATGTTTAAAAAAACACACAAACACCTTGAAAAAGTCCTTTATTTAAAAAAAAAACAAAAAACATTCCAGCGGTGAAATCCAGTGTCCCGCGGCGATCCCGATGTCCAGCGCTGTCCTTCATTGGTTGTGCCTGAGCGGACCTGATGGGGAACTCCCTCTCAGTATTTTAAATGTATAGACCCGCCCCTTCTAAAGTTCCCCATCAGGTCCGCTCAGCGGACCAGATGCGGAACATGAGAAGGGGCGGGTCTATACATGTATTACCAAAGTGAGAGCAGTTCCCCATCAGGTCCGCCCCCTCGGTATGTCGGACCCGCCTACGTCATTGGCTTGAGCGGGGAACTTCCTTCACTGTGTCCGCTGAGCGGACCTGATGGGGAACTTTAGAAGGGGCGCGTCTATACATTTAAAACACTGAGAGGGAGTTCCCCATCAGGTCCGCTCAGGCACAACCAATGAAGGACAGCGCTGGACATCGGGATCGCCGCGGGACACTGGATTTCACCGCTGGAATGTTTTTTTGTTTTTTTTTTAAATAAAGGACTTTTTCAAGGTCTTTGTGTGTTTTTTTAAACATTTTTTTACGCTTTCTTCGTGAAATGGTAGGGGTACAATGTACCCCTTACCAATTCACATAGGGGGGGGCCGGGATCTGGGGGTCCCCTTTGTTAAAGGGGTCTTCCAGATTCCGATAAGCCCCCCGCCCGCAGACCCCCACAACCACCGGGCAAGGGTTGTGGGGATGAGGCCCTTGTCCCCATCAACATGGGGACATCCTCCCCATGTTGAGGGCATGTGGCCTGGTACGGTTCAGGAGGGAGGGGAGGCCGCTCTCTCGTCCCCCCCTCTTCCCCTGCGGCCGGCCAGGTTGCGTGCTCGGATAAGGGGTCTAGTATGGATTTTTAGGGGGACTCCACGCCATTTTTTTAAAAATTTGGGGTGGAGTTCCCCTTAAAATCCATGCCAGATCTGAAGGGCCTGGAATGGATATTTGGGGGAACCCCACGTCAATTTTTTTTTAAATTTGCGGCGGGGTTCCCCTTAATATCCATTCCAGACCTGAAGGGCCTGGTAATTGAATTCTGGGGAACCCCCACGCTTTTTTTTTATTTTTTTATCAATGACTTTTGTATGTATTGCCGGGAGCCGACAATTCATTAATAGCCGCGAGTCAGTTTTAAATGACTTTTTTTCTTTCAAAAATGACATTTTTTGCAGGGACAGTTCTAAGCACGGGAAACATGCGCCACTTTACATGCATATCATACACACCCCCCAGGTACGAAATTTAAAGGAATATTTCACTTTTATTTTTTCATTTTAAGCATTATTAAAATCACTGCTCCCGAAAAAACGGCCGTTTTTAAAACTTTTTTTTGCATTGATACATGTCCCCTGGGGCAGGACCCGGGTCCCCAAACACTTTTTAGGACAATAACTTGCATATTAGCCTTTATAATTAACACTTTAGATTTCGAACGTTCGAGTCCATTGTATTTAATAGGGTTCTAAAGTTCACACTAACATTTTGTCTGTTCGCAGGTTCTGGTGCGAACCGAACAGGGGGGTGTTCGGCTCATCCCTGTTGACTAGTAATAGTAATTAAAAAATATAATTATTACTAGTCATACAATAGAATTCATCTATAGCTTGTAGGCGGAACATTCGACCGGAAATGTACGATTGCAGCGTCGTACAGTTTCGCTGCTCCGTCGAATCTTCTTTGAACATTCGACAGACACCATAAGCCTTCAATGACAGATTCGACCTTAATTAATTCAGATTTTCGGACGAATGCAATTTCTAACGAAAAACGAAATAAATAAAAACGAATTTCGGGAGTAACTAAATAAATACATTTTTCTAACGAAAACGAAATTCCGAAACAAAATATTTCAGTGTGCACATGTCTATAAATTATCTAATAAAGGTTTAACCCCCTTGATCGCCCCCCAGGTAACCCTTTCACCCCCTATCACCACTGTCGCTAAGCGATCATTTTTCTGATCGATGTCTTAGCGTCGGTGATGCAGATCGGTAGCCAGTATTTTTTTTTTTAGGTTCGCCGCAGGTTTTTATAGCGTCGGGTACCCCCATAAATTATCTAATAAAGGTTTAACCCCCTTGATCGCCCCCCAGGTAACCCTTTCACCCCCTATCACCACTGTCGCTAAGCGATCATTTTTCTGATCGATGTCTTAGCGTCGGTGATGCAGATCGGTAGCCAGTATTTTTTTTTAAGTTCGCCGCAGGTTTTTATAGCGTCGGGTACCCCCATAAATTATCTAATAAAGGTTTAACCCCCTTGATCGCCCCCCAGGTAACCCTTTCACCCCCTATCACCACTGTCGCTAAGCGATCATTTTTCTGATCGCTGTCTTAGCGTCGGTGATGCAGATCGGTAGCCAGTAATTTTTTTTAGGTTCGCCGCAGGTTTTTATAGCGTCAGGTACCCCCATAAATTATCTAATAAAGGTTTAACCCCCTTGATCACCCCCCAGGTAACCCTTTCACCCCCTATCACCACTGTCGCTAAGCGATCATTTTTCTGATCGCTGTCTTAGCGTCGGTGATGCAGATCAGTAGCCAGTATTTTTTTTTTAGGTTCGCCGCAGGTTTTTATAGCGTCAGGTACCCCCATATATTATCTAATAAAGGTTTTAACCCCCTAATTGCCCCTAGTTAACCCTTTCACCAGTGATCATCATATAAGTGTTACGGGTGACGCTGGTTAGTTAGTTTGCTTTTTATAGTGTCAGGGCACCCGCCGTATATATAACCCAATAAAGGTTTAACCCCCTGATCGCCCGGCGGGTGATATCAATTAGGTTTTAGCGTCAGAGAGGGTCTGCGTCACACCCCAGGCAGCGTCAGGTTAGTGCCAGTAATGCTAACACCCACGCGTGAAGCATACACCTCCCTTAGTGGTATAGTATCTGAACAGATCAATATCTGATCTGATCAGATCTATACTAGCGTCCCCAGCAGTTTAGGGTTCCCAAAAACGCAGTGTTAGCGGGATCGATCGATCACTGTCACTTACAAAACACAACACACATAACTGCAGCGTTCGCAGAGACAGGCCTGATCCCTGCGACTCCAGTGCTGTAGGAGGTGATTTCATCACCACAGTTAAAAAAAAAAAGCAAATATGCCGAAGCTTTGGGGCAGCAGGGGGCGGAGGAGTGATTTTGCTCCTAATGCCGCGTACATACGGTCGAAATTCCGACGGAGGCTTGCCCGTGGAAAAGTCCGACCATGTGTGTGCGGCATAACTTTTTTGCGGGAGGATGCCCCCATGCTTCGGCATATATAAATGGTGCATGTATGCCCATCATTAGAAGTGGGTGGATGAAGGGCGGTATTCTAATGGTGGGCATACCCACCGATCAATCTCTTTTTTCGTTCAGCCACCTGGCTGCATGAAAAAAAAAGATTACAATACATGTCCAACAAGGACCAGCAACGTACTGGTATGTTGCTGGACTTTGAATGGTTATACCAGATTGATGCCTGCGGGTTTAGGTATCATCTTGGTATCATTCTTTTCAGCCAGCGGCTGGCTTTCATGTAAAAGCAATCCTAGTGGCTAATTAGCCTCTGGACTGCTTTTACAAGCAGTGGGAGGGAATGTCCCCCCCTGGATATAAAAAGCGCCATTGGGAAATTGGGAAAGCATTTTATCACACCGATCTTGGTGTGGTCAGATGCTTTGAGGGCAGAGGAAAGATCTAGGGTCTAGACCCCAGTTTTTTCAAAAAAAGAGTACCTGTCACTACCTATTGCTATCATAGGGGATATTTACATTCCCTGAGATAACAATAAAAATGATAAAAAAAAAAATATGGAAGGAACAATTTAAAAATAAAATAAAAAAGCAAAATTAATAATAAAAAAAAAAAAAAAAAAAGCACCCCTGTCCTGCCCTGCTCTTGCCCAATGGCGAACGCAAGCGTCGGTCTGGCGTCATATGTAAACAGCAATTGCACCATGCATGTGAGGTATCACCGCGAAGGTCAGATCGAGGGCAGTAATTTAAGCAGTAGACCTCCTCTGTAAATCTAACGGGGTAACCTGTAAAGGCTTTTAAAGGCTTTTAAAAATGTATGTAGTTTGTCGCCAATGCGCGTTTGTGCGAAATTTTAAAGCATGTCGTGTTTGGTATCTATGTACTCGGCCTAAGATCATCTTTTTTATTTCATCAAACATTTGGGAAATATAGTGTGTTTTAGTGCATTAAAATTAAAAAAAGTGTATTTTTTCCCCAAAAATGCGTTTGAAAAATCGCTGCGCAAATACTGTGTAGAAAAAAAAGATGCAACACCCACCATTTTATTCTGTAGGGCCTTTGCTTTAAAAATATATATAATGTTTGGGGGTTCAACATAATTTTCCTGCAAAAAAAATATGTTTTCATGTAAACAAAAAGTGTCAAAAAGGGCTTTGTCTTCAAGTGGTTAGAAGAGTGGATGTAAGCTTCCTAATGTTGTCTATAAAATGCCAGAACAGTTCAAAACCCCCCCAAATGACCCCATTTTGGAAAGTAGACACCCCAAGCTATATACTGAGAGGCATTAACAGGTCATGGAATATTTTATATGTTGACACAAGTTGCGGAAACAATACAATTTTTTTTTTTTTTTGCACAAAGTTGTCACTAAATGATATATTGCTCAAATATGCCATGGGCATATGTGGAATTACACCCCAAAATACATTCTGTTGCTTCTCCTGAGTACGGGGATACCACATGTGTGAGACTTTTTGGGAGCCTAGCAGCGTACGGGACCCCAAAAACCAATCACCGCCTTCAGGCTTTCTAAGGGTGTAAATTTTTGATTTCACTTCTCACTGCCTATCACAGTTTCGGAGGCCATGGAATGCCCAGATGGCACAAAACCCCCCCAAATGACCCCATTTTGGAAAGTAGACACCCCAAGCTATTTGCTGAGAGGTATTGTGAGTATTTTGCAGATCTCGCTTTTTGTCACAAAGTTTTGAAAATTGAAAAAAAAAAAGAAAAAAAAAATTCTTTCTTCATTTTCAAAAACAAATGAGAGCTGTAAAATACTCACCATGCCTCTCAGCAAACAGCTTGGGGTGTCTACTTTCCAAAATGGGGTCATTTGGGGGGGTTTTGTGCTCTTTTGGCATTTTATGGCCTTCGAAACTGTGATAGGTAGTGAGGAGTCAAATCAAAAATTTGTGCCTAGAAATCCTGAAGGCGGTGATTGGTTTTCGGGGTCCCGTACGCGGCTAGGCTCTTAAAAAGTCCCACACATGTGGTATCCCCGTACTCAGGAGAAGCAGCAAAATGTATTTTGGGGTGCAATTCCACATATAACCATGGCATGTGTGAGCAATATATCATTTAGTGACAACTTTTTGTAATTTTTTTTTTTGTCATTATTCAATCACTTGGGACAAAAAATAAAAATATTCAATGGGCTCAACAGGCCTCTCAGCAATTTCCTTGGGGTGTCTACTTTCCAAAATGGGGTCATTTGGGGGGGTTTTGTGCTATTTTGGCATTTTATGGCCTTCAAAACTGTGATAGGTAGTGAGGAGTGAAATCAAAAATTTGCGCCCTTAGAAATCCTGAAGGCGGTGCTTGGTTTCCGGGGTCCCGTACGTGGCTAGGCTCCTAAAAAGTCCCACACATGTGGTATCCCCGTACTCAGGAGAAGCAGCAGAATGTATTTTGGGGTGCAATTCCACATATAACCATGGCATGTGTGAGCAATATATCATTTAGTGACAACTTTTTGTAATTTTTTTATTTTTTTTTGTCATTATTCAATCACTTGGGACAAAAAAAAAAATATTCAATGGGCTCAACATGCCTCTCTTCAATTTCCTTTCCGAAATGGGGTCATTTGGGAGGGGTTTGTACTGCCCTGCCATTTTAGCACCTCAAGAAATGAGATAGGCAGTCATAAATTTAAAGCTGTGTAAATTCCAGAAAATGTACCCTAGTTTGTAAACGCTATAACTTTTGCGCAAACCAATAAATATACACTTATTGACATTTTTTTTACTAAAGACATGTGGCTGAATACATTTTGGCCTAAATGTATGACTAAAATTGAGTTTATTCGATTTTTCTTATAACAAAAAGTAGAAAATATAATTTTTTTTCAAAATTTTCGGTCTTTTTCCGTTTATATCGCAAAAAATTTAAATCGCAGAGGCAATCAAATACCATTAAAAGAAAGCTCTATTGGTGGGAAGAAAAGGACGCAAATTTCGTTTGGGTACAACATTGCATGTCCTCACAATTTACAGTTAAAGCAGCACAGTGCAAAATTCTGAATTCACCTCTGGTCCTTTAGCTACCAAATGGTCCGGGGCTTAAGTGGTTAAAGGCAGAAGCAAAAATAAAGCTGTTACAGGACACTACATCTCACAGATCTGTTTCCACCAGACGTTCTAAAAACTTGTCAAGATCCCATAGTTCAAGATACTCAACACTCAGTAAGCGACTTATTAATGCCCGCGCTGAAGTGGAAGCCAGCAAAGTGCAGGTGGCATATGCAGAAAAAAGAGCAGAGTTGGAAGCTCAAAGGGCAGAGTTGGAAGCGCAGTCAGCACGTCAAAGAGCAGAGTTGGAAGCGCAGTCAGCACGTCAAAGAGCAGAGTCGGAAGCGCAGTCAGCACGTCAAAGAGCAGAGTTGGAAGCTCAGAGAGCAGAGTCGGAAGCGCAGTCAGCACGTCAAAGAGCAGAGTTGGAAGCTCAGAGAGCAGAGTCGGAAGCTCAGTCAGCATGTCAAAGAGCAACAATGGAAACCTTAAATGAACAGTGTAAACATGACGCAGCTATGGCAAAGCTAAGGGTCCTACAGCAAGCTATCAGTGCAGACGAAGGTGCAAGTGAGAAAGACAGCATTAACCTAAACATAGCAGATATGGAAGACCCCCTCAAACGCACTAAAGACTATGTCCTAAGCCACTGCAGTGCACACTCCATTGTCTCCAATGCTCCAGACTACATAGAGACTCCTTCACAGCTTCAAGTTAAAGAGGTTCCAGCAACTTCCTGCACTCAAAATCACTCCACTGCATTTCCTACCTGCCTACCTTGCCTGCCTTCATACGTCACAGAGCATCAGCACAAGCTTCAAGCAAGTCATCAATCTCCAGTCATCGGTACAGCCTTGAATCAACGTACCATTGGAACAACTGACTTCAAGCAAGCAACTCACCTGGATGCATCTGCTGCACCATATTTCCCTGTGTCCTTTAACAACAATGTCAAAGATAACGCAATCAGCACCATACAGCCAACAGCATCTCACATAAAGGCGGAGACAACTGAGACAGAAGAGTTTGTGAGGTACATGCTTCACAGAGAGCTCACAAAGACTGGTCTTACAAGTTTTGATGACCAACCTGAGAACTACAGAAGTTGGAAATGTGCCTTCAGAACTACAATCAGCAATATTGGCATTACAGCTGATCAATAATTGAATCTGCTGATCAAATGGCTTGGTCCTCTATCTGCTGCACGTGTTAAGCCATTAAGATCAGTTTTCATGGACAATCCTACTGCAGGCCTCACAGCTGCATGGGAGCGACTAGAGCAAAGTTATGGCAGTCCAGAAGCTATAGAAAATGCTTTGTTCATGCGTCTGGAAACTTTCCCAAAGATATCCGGTAAGGACAACAAGGAGTTCCAGAGACTGAGTGACTTTCTCCTTGAGCTTCAGCTAGCCAAGACAGACCCAAAACTACCTGGACTCAGTTACCTTGACACTGCAAGAGGGGTAAACCCAATTGTCTCCAAGCTCCCGTATGGTTTGCAAGAGAAATGGACTGCACTAGGGTCATCATACAAAAGAGAGAACAAGGTTTCCTTCCCTCCATTCTCTTTCTTCTGTGAATTCATCAGGAAAATTGCAGAGACCAAGAACGATCCAAGTTTTTCCAACGGTGAGTACAGCCTCTTCTCACCCTTTCCTAAGAGTACCAGTCTTCAGGGCAACTATAGAAACCATAGAGGCCCAGTGTCCGTGAAAAAGACTGACATCCTTCCCACTCCTACCACAGTTCTGGCCATGAACAAACAGATTAGGAAGATTGAAAACCCTAACAGAGAGTGTCCCATACACAAGAAGCCACACCCCCTCAATAAATGTATCGGCTTTAGGAAAAAACCTCTGGAAGAGCGCAAGGAGCTTTTAAAGACATTTAGGGTATGTTTCAGGTGCTGTGCTTCTACAGAACATTTTGCAAGGGACTGTAATGTGTCCATCAAGTGCATAGAGTGTGGCTCTGAAGAACATGTGCAAGCCCTCCATCCTCTTGAGCCCAGCTCTGCACAACCTGCCAACACTCCTCCCAGGTTAACGCATGGCGGGGAGAATACAGACCAAGTGCCTAATTCTACCATCATTTCTTCATCCTGCACTGAAGTTTGTGGAGAAGACCGCTGTGGTAAGTCCTGTGCTAAGATATGCTTGGTGAACATATACCACAAGGATCAACCAGAAAAGTCTCTAAAGGCATATGCTATCTTAGACGATCAGAGCAATCGATCACTTGCAAAATCAGAATTGTTCAATCTATTTGAAATAAAGGCGAAGCTCATCCTTACACCTTGGGTACCTGTAGTGGAACTATAGAGGTTTCTGGAAGAAGGGCTCATGGACTCATGGTATCTTCTCTCAAAGGTAACTTGCAATTACCCTTACCTACACTTGTTGAGTGCAATCAGATACCTGCTAACAGGGAAGAAATCCCTACTCCAGCTGCTGCTTTCCATCACCCTCACCTCAAGGTAATAGCAAATGAGATACCGCCACTTGACAAAGATGCTCAGATCCTTCTTCTGTTAGGAAGAGACATTCTAAGAGTTCACAAGGTACACAGACAAGTCAGTGGACCCCCATTTGCCCAGCGCACGGATCTAGGGTGGGTCATCATAGGCAATGTCTGCATAGGCAAAATGAAAAGACCTACCAACATTTCGTCATTCAAGACAAATGTTCTGCCAAATGGCCGAAACACTTACTTTGAGCCATGCCCACATCACTACTGGGTGAAAGAGAAGATAGCCAGCCACGAATGGCAACATGGTATCTCAGGTGACACAAGCCCTTTCTCCTGCCATGATGGCGACTTCGGCTCTACAGTGTTTAATGCAACCAGTGAAGATGACATACCGGCTCCTTCATTGGAAGACAAAGAATTCATCAAGGTAATGGACAATGAGTTCTTTCAAGATGACTCCAATAACTGGGTAGCACCCCTACCCTTTCGTCTCCCAAGAGAGAGATTGCCCAACAACTTACAGCAGGCCATCAGTAGATTCTCCTCCTTAAAGCGAAACTTAAGCAGGAAACCAGAGATGCAAAAGCACTTTGTGGACTTTATGCAAAATGTATTTGACAGAGATCATGCAGAGCCTGCTCCCCCACTAAAGGAGGGAGAAGAATGCTGGTACCTTCCATCCTTTGGTGTGTATCACCCACGCAAACCAGACCAAATCAGAGTTGTCTTTGATTCCAGTGCTCAGCACGAAGGTGTTTCTCTTAACAACATGCTCCTTACTGGACCCAACTTGAACAACAGTCTAATAGGAGTCTTGATTAGTTTCAGACAAGAGCCTGTAGCAGTAATGGCCGACATTCAACAGATGTTTCACTGCTTCATCGTCAGAGAAGACAACAGAAACTACCCCAGGTTTCTATGGCACAAGGACAATGACCTCAACAAGGAAGTTATAGATTATCGCATGAAGGTACATGTCTTCGGTAACAGTCCTTCCCCAGCAGTGGCAACTTATGGGCTAAGGAGAACAGCTCAGACTGGAGAAGTTGAATATGGATCTGATGCCCGTCAATTTGTTGAAAGAAACTTCTACGTTGACGACGCACTTAAGTCCTTTCCAACTGCTAAAGAAGCAATTGATCTTCTCACCAGAACAAAGGAGATGCTGTCTGTAGCAAACCTTAGACTACACAAGATTATATCCAACAGCCAGGAACTTATGAATGCCTTTCACTCTGAGGACTATGCCACTAGTCTAAAAAACCTTGACTTAGGTACAGATGTGCCTCCTGTACAGCGAAGTCTGGGTTTGTTGTGGAACATCAAGCAAGACAAATTCACCTTCCAAGTGTCAATTTGTGACAAACCCTTCACTAAGAGAGGAGTCCTGTCCGTGGTGAATAGCATCTATGACCCACTGGGTTTCCTTGCTCCAGTTACCATTCAAGGTAAGATTTTACTAAGACAGTTGTCTACTGAGAACATAGACTGGGATACTCCCTTGCCTAGTGAGAATCAACATAAGTGGGAAAGGTGGAGATATTCTTTGAAGTCACTAGAAACACTTCAGATTCCCCGTTGCTATGTTCCGGGTTCCATTTCAACTGCTAACCGGGGAGAAATTCATATTTTCTCTGATGCATCAGTTGAAGCTATTGCTGCAGTAGCCTATTTGAAGACCTCTGAACTGAATGGAGAATCACACTGTAGTTTTGTCCTAGGCAAGGCAAAACTCACTCCCAAGCCTGCACATACCATACCAAGACTTGAACTTTGTGCAGCCGTGCTAGCAGTAGAAATTGCAGAGGTCATACGAAGTGAAATGGACACTACAATTGATTCTTTCACCTTCTATACAGACAGTAAGGTAGTACTTGGTTACATAAACAACCAAACAAAACAATTTTATGTGTACATCAGCAACAGGGTTGAACGTATCAAGAGATTCTCTCTACCAAGTCAATGGCATCACGTTCCCACTGAACTCAACCCAGCTGACTGTGGGACCAGAGCCGTGTCACCTGCTGCTCTTCAGGACAGCCTATGGCTGTCACCTCCAAGGTTTCTGTGTGAGGACTCTTACTTACTCCCTATTGACACCACCTATGGGCTAGTAAACCCTGAAGATGATAAGGAAATAAGAACTGTGAACATCTCACTACACACTTCTGTAAGTTCAAAACAGAAGCTGCGGTCACACCGTTTTGAGCGTTTTCCCACCTGGTCATTCGCTGTAAGAGCCATTGCTCGCCTAATTCATATTGCTCGTTGCTTTAGGAAGAATTCCGCCGCAGGCTGTCACGGTTGGCACAACTGTTCTGGACACTTTACAGCAGCAGATGTTTCACACGCAGAAGAGGTAATTATCCGTTGTGTGCAACAAGAGGTGTATCAGGAGGAATTCGGGAGAATCAGAAATGGAACCGAATTGTCTAAAAACAGTCCACTCTTCAATCTAAACCCTGTAGTTGACGCCAATCAGCTGCTTAGAGTTGGTGGCTGTATAACAAAATCCGACTTATGCAGCAAAGAACAGAATCCTATAATCATACCAGGTCAACATCATGTTACTACTCTTCTGGTTCGTCACCACCATGAACTGGTACATCATCAAGGCTGTCAGTTTACAGAAGGTGCCATCAGGTCAGCCGGCCTTTGGATCATTGGAATGAAGAGGTGTGTCTCCTCCTTGCTCTTCAGGTGCATTAAGTGCCACAAGTTAAGAGGAAAACATCAACAGCAACAAATGGCGAGTCTTCCAGCTGATCGCCTAAGTACCGATCCACCCTTTACCTACGTTGGGGTAGATGTTTTCGGCCCATGGTCCGTCATCACTCGGAGAACTCGTGGTGGAGCTGCCAATAGTAAAAGGTGGGCTGTATTGTTTACCTGTCTCAGCATCCGAGCTATACACATAGAAGTGATCGAGTCTATGGACTCTTCTTCCTTCATCTGTGCCCTACGAAGATTCTTCTCTGTCAGAGGACCAGTTAAGCAACTGAGATCCGACTGTGGTACCAACTTTGTTGGAGCATGTAAAGAGCTACAATTGGACAATTTCCTGGCCAACAATGGATGTACTTGGTTGTTTAATCCTCCACATTCTTCACACATGGGAGGATCCTGGGAACGAATGATAGGAGTAGCACGAAGAATTCTTGACTCCATGTTGCAGACTCACAAGTCTTTACCACTCACCCATGATACTTTGTCTACCTTTCTCGCTGAAGTGTCTGCCATAATGAACGCAAGACCCTTAGTGCCAGTATCTTCAGATCCTGATGCTCCAGTGATCCTTACTCCAGCTTCGCTTCTTACTCAAAAGATTGGGACTGCTGTAATATCTTCAAGTGAAATCGAACCCAAGGATATCTACAGGCGTCAATGGAAGCAGGTTCAGCACCTAGCCAATGTGTTCTGGCATCGCTGGAGGAAGGAGTATCTTCACCACCTTCAAGGTCGTAACAAATGGCAAGCATCTAAGCCGAATCTTAAGGTTGGAGACCTCTTCCTTCTAAAAGACAAGGAAGTTTGTTGGAATGAGTGGCCTATGGGTCTTATTACTAAAGTTATGCCCAGCGACGATAACAAAGTCCGGAAGGTAGAAGTCAAGGTAACCAAGGGAGGATCGACACGAACCTTTAGTCGACCAATTACAGAGTTAGTACTCCTTTTGCCAGGTGAGTGACTTGTGCAAGGACTAGCCATGCTGTTGGCACGGCGGGGAGTACATTGCTGCCATCTACAGGTTCTACTCAGAACTTTGGAATTATTTGAAGACATCATACTGTTACTTTATGTTCTTCATCCTGTTGAACTTACGTTTATTATTTGCTTGTTGCATGTTTTTCATTACAGGTTCCAGGACATTCGTCAGTATTGGACTTTTTGAAAATATATATTTTAGTTTGAGGTTATGAAATCTAAAGATTTCAGACGGGGAGTGTTGTGTTACACTATGTGATTATTCTTGCTCTGTGTCTTTAAGATCTGTCCCCTTCTTTCTAGCTGAACTCTCTCTCTCTCACCGTAGTTCTTTATATGTCTCCTCCACTTCCTGATTCTCTCTCATTACTCCTGTATTTCTTCAATGCTAAACATCTTACATGTGGCTTACAACTGCAACGTTTTTCTACCTATGAATATCCATCATTAAACGGAACATTCGAAAGGATTTATCATCTGTCGTCCTAACTGTGAGTTTATTCATTGAGTTAAACTGCCTGTATCGATGCAAGGGATGAATACCAAACCAGCTTGAGTAAGGCCTACTTAAACCTGGAGCTGAACTTTATCGCTTTGTAGTTGAGACAGAACAAGACCCGTGATAACAGATAACTAATCAGATCTGCCCTCATTAAAAATGGCTGCTGGTACTTTTTAAGAAATACCAGTGACATCAGATAGATAAAATTGAGATTTCTCATGTAACTATAATGTAAAAGAACTGTTGTTACATTGTGGTTGTAAAGGCAGAATTTTTTTTTTTTACCTTACTGCATTCCATGCATGCAGCTTCCCCTGCAGCCACCTTAAATACATACCTGAGCCCCATCTCGATACAGCGATGTGCAAGAGAACCGAGGCTCTCTCGGGTCTCTCGCTTCTGAGGGGCTGCTGTCAATCAGAGCCAGTAGGGAGAGAGTAGGGGGTGGGGCCAAGTCAGTCCCGCTCTGTGTGTCTTATGAACACTCAGAACGGGGCTAGAGCGCAATTACGCATGAGTGTTCTCATTGCGAGTGGCTTAATATGGGGGCACTCGGTGGGCAGGTGAAGCAAGGAGCGCCGGCGGGGGACCCGAGAAGAGGAAGATCAGGGTCGCTCTGGGCAAAACCATTGCCCAGAGCAGGTAAGTATAACATGTTTGTTATTTTAAAACACAAAAACAAACCTTTACTATTACTTTAACCACTTGCTACCCAGGCCAATTCTGACACTTCGCTCCTACATGTAAAAATCATATTTTTTTTGCTAGAAAATTACTCAGAACCCGAAACGTTATATATGTTTTTTTTAGCAGAGACCCAAGGGAATAAAATGGTGACCATTGCATTGCTTTATATCTCGCACGGTATTTGCGCAGTAATTTTTCAAACGCGCTTTTTTTGGAAAGAAAAATGTTTCTTGCATAAAAAAAAACAGTAAAGTTAGCCCATTTTTTTTGCATAATGTGAAAGATGATGTTACGCCAAGTAAATAGATACCTAACATGTCACGCCTTGAAATTGCGCACACTCGTGAAATGGCGCCAAACTTCGGCACAACAATCCCCATAGGCGACCCTTTAAAAATTATTACAGGTTACCTGTTTAGAGTTACAGAGCAGGTCTAGCACTAGAATCATTGCTCTCGCTCTAATGTTTGCGGCGATAACTTACATGTGTGGTTTGAATGTCGTTTACATATGTGGACGAGACCTACGTATGCGTTCGCTTCTGTGCGCGAGCACGCAGGGATGGGGGCGCTTATTTATTTAAGGATGTCCCCATGTTGATGGGGACAAGGGCCTCATCCCCACAACCCTTGCCCGGTGGTTGTGGGGGTCTGCGGGCGGGGGGCTTATCGGAATCTGGAAGACCCCTTTAACAAAGGGGACCCCCAGATCCCGCCCCCCCCCATGTGAATTGGTAAGGGGTACATTGTACCCCTACCATTTCACAAAGAAAGTGTAAAAAAAATGTAAAACAAACACACAGACACCTTGGAAAAGTCCTTTATTAAAAAGAAAAAAAGAAAAAAAAAAAAAAACAACATTCCAGCGATGAAATCCAGTGTCCCGCGGCGATCCGATGTCCATCGCTGTCCACACGAAACGTCATTGGCTGAGCCTGAGCGGACCTGATGGGGAACTTCCTTGGCAGTTTATTAAATGAATAGACCCACCCCTTCTAAAGTTCCCCATCAGGTCCGCTCAGCCAATGACGTAGGTGTAAGGCTAAGCGGACCAGATGCGGAACGTGAGAAGGGGCGGGTCTATTCATATATTACACTGTGTAGGAAGTTCCCCATCATGTCCGCCCCCTCGTATGTCAGACCCCACCTACGTCATTGGCTGAGAGGACCTGATGGGGAACTGCCTCCGCAGTATAATAAATGAATAGACCTGCCCCTTCTCAAGTTTCGCATCAGGTCCTCAGCCTTACACCTACGTCATTGGCTGAGCGGACCTGATGGGGAACTTTAGAAGGGGCGGGTCTATTCATTTATTACACTGCGGAGGAAGTTCCCTATCAGGTCCGCTCAGGCTCAGCCAATGACGTTTCGTGTGGACAGCGCCGGACATCGGATCGCCGTGGGACACTGGATTTCATCGCTGGAATGTTTTTTTGTTTTTTTTTAATAAAGGACTTTCCCACGGTGTCTGTGTATTTTTTTTACAATTTTTTACACTTTCTTTGTGAAATGGTAGGGGTACAATGTACCCCATTACCAATTCACATAGGGGGGAGTCTGGGATCTGGGGGTCTTCCAGATTCCGATAAGCTCTCTGCCCGCAGACCCCCACAACCACTGGGCAAGGGTTGTGGGGATGAGGCCCTTGTCCCCATCAACATGGGGACAAGGGGCATTTTTTTTTTTTTATCAATGACTTTTCTATGTATTGCCGGGAGCCGACAATTCATTATTATATGAGTTTTAAATGACTTTTTTTCCTTCAGAAATTACACTTTGTGCAGGGACAGTTCTAAGCACGGGAAACAAGCGCTGCTTTACAGGCATACTATACACAAACCCAGGTACGAAATTTAAAGGAATATTTCACTTTTATTGTTTCACTTTAAGCCTTATTAAAATCACTGCTCCCGAAAAAACTGCAGTTTTTAAAACTTTTTTTTGCATTGATAGTTGTCCCCTGGGGCAGGACCCGGGTCCCCAAACACTTTTTATGACAATAACTTGCATATAAGCCTTTAAAATTAGCACTTTAGATTTCTCCCATAGACTTTTCGAATTTGCCGCGAACACCCCAAATTGTTCGCTGTTCGGCGAACGGGCGAACAGGCAATGTTCGAGTCGAACATGAGTTCGACTCAAACTCGAAGCTCATCCCTACCATTTATAGACATTCCTGATCATGAGAGCATCCAGAAAAACCACTTTACCCTTATGAAAAACGCATTCTGAGTAGCTGGAATTGCTATAATGTTGACGTGAGAACTGGCTAAAATGACATCATGCAGTGTAAGTGTTATACGTTTCTGCCTAGTCTCTGAGTTCCGGTCTATGTGATAAATATTGCTAACAGTCCTTATATGCATTTTTGGCCCAGATTCTGTTTCAGTGAAAACTTAAATGCTGTTTTTATACCATGGTAAAACAACTGTAGAATAAAACACATTTTTGTTCAGGCTTGTATTACTGTTATTGTCCCCATTTGGGAGACTTTGCACATCTGGGAGACCTGGAAAGAAATAGGGGTAAACACAAGCAGGAATAAACACCTGACAAAGGTTCTATCCCATACATACTTTACTTAAAAAGTATGTAAACCCAACATTGCATATTCCTGATGTGCCTGCTGTTCCATGTACTTGTATAAAAAAAAAGTATCCTGTTCTCTTTGTATTGCTTGCTTTGTTTGAAATTTGTCATGTTCCTGCCAGTCCCTTTGATTTCCTATAAAAAACTGACCACGCTAAGCAGGAGAACACAATGTGGCCAGTTCTCTAACAATGCTGGGAATTCAGTGTGCTCTCCTCCAATGATCAGACTTGTCCTGACAAATCCCCACTGCACATCCTTTCCCTGGGAAGCTCAGTGGGATGCTGCTTCTCCCCCCCCCCCCCAACTCTTATGCAGCTGAGAACAGAGGGAATGTGATCACTTATAAAAAAGGGGAAAAAAAGGTATTTATCATGTTTTTTTTATTTTTTATATCTTTACACAAATGTCTGAATTTGTTAATTTGAAGGTGATCGTTTACAATCACTATACGTGGTTTTATTTTGCCCTTTTAAAGCGTAGTTTCATTTGCAAAGATTTTTTTATTACTCTCTGTTCCAATGACACCATGTAACCAAAGTATGAAGCTTGTGTGACAGACTGCGCTGGGCTGACTGGATTAATCACTGGTCCTGAGTGGGTATTCGTGTGGTAAAAAAGGACGGAATGTCTTCTGGTGGATAATGCCCAGTGATGGATGGTGGCGATCGGCCTTCTCAGGGATTGGTCTGTTGCCTTTTCTGTGCGACCTTAAGATCGTGTCAGCTTGAAGACTTATGTAGTGGCCTCCTCTCTCCCCTCTCTTTTCTATCAGCTCATCTGTCTCTTGTCTAGGGGTACCTTAGAGGAGAGAGAGCGGGGTCACCACGCCAAGCCCTCACCGCAGACGTTTGTGTGTGGTGGAAGCAAAGTTCTTGTTTTGCCTTCGGGTCAGTGTTCTGCACCTGGAACCTCCAAAGAGAGTTACCTTGAACAATGTCTGCCAGAAAATAAGCCCCACACCATTAAAGTCCAACACTCCTTTATTCTTCTTCATGCAAAGCGAACACAATCAGTTGGACTCCCAGTTGGACAGAACAGACAAGGAGGTGTGGATGCGAGTAGGCCCAGACACAATGAAGTCTCCACTTTCCTTCCTGAAAGTGGGTTGCGGTCTCCGAGCGAGGGGGGATTTCCTTCCAGGCGGTCTCCGATGGGAGGCTCACCTGTCACTGGCAATATGCTGCACCGGGTCTTCAAGCAAGTATCTCCCACCGGTCCATTACGCCTTCTGGATTCGGGTACCCACTTCCGGGGTTCCCTAGGACCTCCTTCCCTCGCGGAACTCAGTGGTGGGCATTGAGCTCCAGACCTCCTCCCGAGTACCTCACCCCAGGCTAAAGGTGCCTGGGATGGAACATGACCTCCCAAAGTCCTCTAGGCCTAGGCCGCCTAGGGGACCGACACGAACCACCGCCCTCAGGCTGAAGGTGCCCGGGACTTGACTCCCGCCACCGAAAATGGCCGCCCCTTTATACCCCCTCCCAGCAAGCACGGCGGGTTCCCCGCCCCACCATACAACCGCTGAGAGAGACCAAAAGAGGTACGCCACCGCAACGATGGCTCAGCCCCGGGCCCAAAGTGACAGCGCCACCTGGTGGGCCCCAGGGAACCATACATCACAGTTTCCCCACCAGATTCAAAAATAGAAAGCAGATACCCGCTACACTTAGATAAATAAGAAAGGAGCGCCCAGTGTCCAGAGAAATGTGACTTCTAAAATATGGTTTGTAGACGTTTATTAGAAATTAGCAACCTGTACATCAAACCTGTAACCAAAGTATGGATGGGATATAACCTCTGTCAGGTGTTTATTGCTGCTTGTGTTTACCCTTATTTCTTTCCAGGTGTGCCAGATGTGTAAAGTCTCCCCTCACTGTAGCAAATGATACATTGTTTACAATTCAAAGTAAAATAAGAAGTATGAGGGCCCTGCTTGTTGGAGCTTACAGTCTAATAACTTTTACTACTCTGCCCTTCCACCACTCATATATAGGAACACAGCATATCCCTTGATGTGCAATCTCCAAAGTAAGATTCAGCTCTCATTCACATAGGACGTTTATACAGCTGCCTCTAGGGGCGTCTGATGGGGTTTTTTTCCTGCCTTTATACGCCCCTCAATGTTAGCCTACAGTGCCTTGCAAAGGTATTCACCCCCTTGGCTTTTTACCTATTTTGTTACATTACAGCCTTTAGTTCATGTTTTTTTTTTTATATGAATTATATGTGATGGATCAGAACACATTAGTCTAAGTTGGTGAAGTAAAATTAGAAAAATACATACATAAAACTATTTTTCAGAAATAAAAAACTGATAATTGGCATGTGCGTATGTATTCACCCTCTTTGTTATGAAGCCTATAAAAAGCTCTGGTGCTACCAATTACCTTTAGAAGTCACATAATTAGTGAAATGATGTCCACCTATGTGCAATCTAAGTGTCACATGAACTGTCATTACATATACACACCTTTTGGAAAGGCCCCAGAGGCTGCAACACCTAAGCAAGAGGCACCACTAACCAAACACTGCCATTAAGACCAAGGAACTCTCCAAACAGGTAAGGGAAAATGTTGTTGAGAAGTACAAGTCAGGGTTAGGTTATAAAAAAATACCCAAATCTTTGATGATCCCTAGGAGCACCATCAAATCTATCATAACCAAATGGAACGAACATGGCACAACAGCAAACCTGCCAAGAGACGGCCGCACACCAAAACTTACGGACCGGGAAAGGAGGGCATTAATCAGAGAGGCAGCGCAGAGACCTAAGGTAACTCTGGAGGAGCTGCAGAGTTCCACAGCAGAGACTGGAGTACAGTGGAACCTTGGATTGCGAGTACCACGGTTAATGAGCCTTTCGCAATACGAGCACTGTATTTTTAAAAATCGTAACTCAGTTTGCGAGTGTTGTCTCGCAAAACGAGCACGATTCAGGCCAAAGCGGTGTGCAGTACCGCGTTTGGCCTGAGGTGGGGGGGGAGCCGAGCAGAGCCAAACAGCTCTGCTGACCTCGGCAAATATTGGGAACAAAGTCTTTCCGAGGTTTGCCGAGGTCAGCCGAGGTGTCCTCGGGCCTTTTCGGCCGTTTCCGAGGCTCTCCGGTGCCCCCCGCCTCTGGCCGCATGCGGTAACAAATTATTTTCAGTTACATTGACTTCAATGGGGAAACTCGCTTTGATATGCGTGTACTTTGGATTACGAGCATTCTCCTGGAACGGATTATGCTCATAATCTGAGGTTCCACTGTATCTGTACATATGACAAAAATAAGCTGTACGCTCCATAGAGTTGGACTTTATGGCAGAGTGGCCAAAAGAAAGTTATTACTTTCAGCAAAAAACGAAGTGGCACGTTTTAAGTTTGCGAAAAGACATGTGGGAGACTCCCAAAATGTATCGAGGAAGGTGCTCTGGTCTGATGAGACTAGAATTCTTTGGCCATCAAAGAAAGCGCTATGTCTGGCGCAAACCCAACACATCACATCACCCAAAGAACACCATCCGCACAGTGAAACATGATGATGGCAGCATCATGCTGTGGGGATGTTTTTCAGCAGTCGGGAATGGGAAACTGGTCAGAGTTGAGGGAAAGATGGATGTTGCTAAATACAGGTGTAGCGGGTGGTTACATTTAGGTGGAAGCATCTGAGTGGTAGCCAGGCTCAGATGTACCAATTGTTAGGTCTCATGGACCATTTCTATCCCTGGGAGATAGTACTGGTGGTTAAGTTCACTGGGGCCTATAGGTGGCGCTGTTGCCGTGGGTCCGGGTTGAACTGCAGTACGAGGTTGTGTCCTTTTTGTCCCCTCTTGGCAGCAGTACGGAGGGGCGGGGAGCCTGCTGTGCCTGTCGGGAGAGGATATAAAAGGGGGCGGCCATCTTCCAGAGGGGTCGTCGGTTCCGCGCTCAGGCACCTTAAGCCTGGGTGCGTGTGTGTCGCCTCTGGGTGCCCTAGGCCCGGAGGCCTGTCGGGTGGTCTCTGGGTGCTCTAGGCCCAGAGACGGAGCTGCTGTTCCATCTCAGACACTTTCAGTCTGGGGTGAGGTACTTCGAGAGAGGCACGGGGCCCAGTACCTTCGACTGGGTCCCACAAGGGATCGAGGGATCCTAGGGTGCCCCCTTGAAGTGGGTGCCTGAATCTAGGAAGAGGAGGCCAGGGAGGTGACCCTTCCCGAAGACCCAGCATAATATCGCTGGTGACGGTGGGGCCTCTGGTAACTCTCCGGATGGATGTCCTTTTCCCTGACAGGGGTCATTACTTCTAGAAGGTAATTCATCGTGAATCTGGTCGGTGGCAGAGACCCAACAACCGGGCCTGTGGCAGAGGCCCTATTCACCTGGTCTGTGGCAGGGACCCCCTCATGGTCGGTGGCAGCGACCGTGCGCCAAGCCTGTTAGTGCTATTCAGAACAGGAGAAACTCAAATTTAAGTTTGTGCCTGGACCTCCTCCAACCTTATCTGACCCGTGTTTGTCTCAACCCGTCTGCTCTAAAAGAGACTGTTTATTGTGCAAGAAGGAATAAACAAGTGTTGGACCTTTTAGTTGGTGTAGACAGTTGCTTACTGGGGAAAATTAAAGACTTGTTCTGATTACTGCAGAAACGAGGTAAGCACTGGAGGCTTTTTTACACCAGTCGCAGGCAGGCCCGAGAAACTAACACCGCTCACCTCCCTATTCAGGAGGGTATGGGCTTGTGGTGCGGTGTGCCTCATTCTTTTCCTGCGGAGGAGCCAAGCAGAAGAAAAGCAGGTAAAGTCTGGGGTTGGTGCGCTACACAGGGATATTCTTGAGCAAAACCTGTACCACTCTGTGTGTCATTTGAGGCTAGGACGGAGGTTCACCTTCCAGCAGGAAAATGACCCCAAACACACTGCTAAAGCAACACTTGAGTGGTTTAAGGGGGAAACATGTAAATGTGCTGGAATCGCCTAGTCAAAGCCCAGACCTCGATCCAATAGAAAATCTGTGGTCAGACTTAAAGATTGCTGTTCACAAGCGCAAACCATCCAACTTGAAGGAACTGGAGCAGTTTTGCGAGGAGGAATGGGCAAACATCCCAGTGGTAAGATGTGGCAAGCTCATAGAGACTTATTCAAAGCGACTTGGAGTTGTGATCGCCGCAAAAGGTGGCTCTACAAAGTATTGACTTTAGGGGGATGAATAGTTATGCACATTGACTTTTTCAGTTATTTTGTCCTATTTGTTGTTTGCTTCACAATAAAAAAAAAAACATCTTCAAAGTTGTGGGCATGTTCTGTAAATTAAATGATGCAAATCATCAAACAATCCATGTTAATTCCAGGTTGTGAGGCAACAAAACACGAAAAATGCCAAGGGGGGTGAATACTTTTGCAAGGCACTGTATGTGTCCATGTACACACAGGCTTTTAGCAATGTTTAGTGGCAGGAGCTTTAAGGCCTCTTGCGCACTGCAGCTTGAAAATGCTTAGTACAGCTTATTTTTGTACTGAGCTAAAATACAGTCCAATAATTGTAATGTGCCTATGCACACAGGCGTGTAAACAAGCACAAGTGCTGCTAATCAGTGTCCACGAGTGGCATCTATCAGTGCCAATCAGTGCCCACCAGTGCCACCTTTCAGTGCCAATCAGCGCCCACCAGTGCCACCTTTCAGTGCTGCCAATCAGTGCCACCTATCAGTGCCCATCAGTGCCTCATCCCCAGTGTCACCTACCAGTGCCACCTACCAGTGCCTATTAGTGCCCATCAGTGCCACATATCAGTGCCTATCAGTGCCACCTATCAGTGCTCTCCAGTGCCGCCTATCAGTGCATATCAGTGCCCTTCAGTGCCGCCTATCAGCGCCTCCTCATCAGTGCCCACCAGTGCCCCCTCATCAGTGCCCATCAGTGCCACCTCATCAGTGCCCAACAGTACAGCTTCATCAGTGCCCATCAGTGCCGCCTCATCATTGCCTATCAGTGCAGCCTATCAGTGCCCATTAGTGCACAACAGTGTAGTATCACCAGCGCACATCAGTGAAGGAGAAAAATTAGCTGTTTGCCAAATTTTATAACAAACTTTGAATCATTTCTTTTTCAAAATTTTCGGTCTTTTTTTGTTTCTTTAGCAAAAAATAAAAAAACCCCAGTGGTGATTAAATACCACCAAAAGAAATTCTATTTATGTGAAAAATATTTTGTTTGGGTACAGTGTTGCATGACCGCGCAATTGTCAAAGTGCGACCGCGCTGAAAGTTGAAAATTGGCCTGGACAGAAAGGGGGTGTAAGTGCCCAGTAGGTAAGTGGTTAAGATCATTGCTACATCAATGGCTGGCTTTAGACCTACCTTTAGACCTACCTGTATGTGGTTAACTGGATTAAAGTGCCATGCTAATATCCATTGCTGTTATCTGTGATCTGCTTGTAGCATTGTGGCTTGTCATTATTCCCTTCTATTCACCTATCACACTTGATATAGAATTTTTTTATCCTCAAACCAACAAAATTGGGCCATTATCTGATTAATGTCATGTCTTTGTCTATTATGACATATACTGGCTGATCTATTTGAGAATGAGTCACTTTCATACATTAAACCACACAGAAATTCCCTTCTGTTGCAAGGTAAACAATGGAAATGTCATAATTGTTATTTGCTTTGTATGCATTGACCATGCAAATTCACACCTTTACATTATTTTTCCTTTCCTTCTTAGGCCGGGTTCACACTTGCCTGATGCTTTAATGCATACACTTATCATGTTGTGTGTTAAAATGTATTTTATTAAGGCAACCCATTTGCTTTGAATGGACTGGCAAAACACCCCAATATGGTTACGACCGCACCTCAACACAGGTTGCAGGTGCATTACACTAATGCATTGAGGTGCACTAGGTTACTGGCTACTTTCTAAATGATCTTTTGCTTTTTTTAAATTAGTGTTTGTGTTAAATTTATACAGCACTGATGGGCACTGATTGGTGGCACTGATGGGCACTCATAGGCGGCACTGAGACCAAGATAAACTTATTTGGTTCAGATGGTGTCAAGCGTGTGTGTTGGCAACCAGGTGAGGAGTACAAAGACAAGTTTGTCTTGCCTACAGTCAAGCATGGTGGTAGGAGTGTCATGGTCTGGGGCTGCATGAGTGCTGCCGGCACTGGGGAACTACAGTTTGTTAAGGGAACCATAAATGCTAACATGTACTGTGACATACTGAAGCAGAGCATGGTCCCATTCCTTCGGAGACTGGGCCGCAGGGCAGTATTCCAACATAACGACCCCAAACACACCTCCAAGACGACCACTGCCTTGCTAAAGAAGCTGTGGGTAAAGGTTATGGATTGGCCAAGCATGTCTCCAGACCTAAACCCTATTGAGCATCTGTGGGGCATCCTCAAACGGAATGTGGAGGAGAGCAAGGTCTCTAACATCCACCAGCTCCGTGATGTTGTCATGCAGGAGTGGAAGAGGACTCCAGTGGCAACCTGTGAAGCTCTGGTGAACTCCATGCCCAAGAGGGTTAAGGCAGTGCTGGAAAATAATGGTGGGCACACAAAATATTGACACTTGCTGTGTTATTTTGAGGGAACAGCAAATTTACATTGTTAGGCCTCTTTCACATGGGCGGCTGTCCTGACCCTGTTAAAAGCATGTTTTGTTATTTTGAAATTACAAGACTCCAGGCACAGCGATCACTTTCAGTTGCACATTGCGATTAGCAGCGATTACTTGCGTTTAAACGCAGCTGCGTTTAGCTGCGGTGGAACATTCTTGCCATTTCTGATATGCTTCCTGTTGTTTTTCTTTCCTCGTTGCGGCTGCTATCTGCAGGTGAAATAGTACACTGCGATTACCTGTGGTTATGTGCAGATAGCTGTCATAAATCAGTCCTGGACACAGTCAAATTTATTTTTTCTTACCGCACAAAACTCCATAACACGAAACCGTCGCTAAATGCGACGGTGTGTGAATGGGGACATAGGAAATCATTGTCTAAGTTTAGCTGCGGTAGATAACTTCATCTATCCGCAGCTAAAATCTGAATTCTATCCGCTCGTGTGAAAGGGGCCTTAAATAAGCTGTACACTCACTACCTTACATTGTAGAAAATATAATAAAATATGTGTGCATGAGGCTTAAAGCGGAGCTCCACCCTAAAGTGGAACTTCCGTTCATCGGAACCCTCCCCCCTCCGGTGTCATATTTGGCACCTTTCAGGGGGGAGGGGGGTGCAGATACCTGTCTAAGACAGGTATTTTCACCCACTTCCGGGAGTCCTCTCTGCGGGTATTCTGCGGGTAGTGCGTCACTTCCCGCAGAATACCCGTTGTGTTCTGGGAGACACTCGGCTCCCAGAACACAACAGGGACCAGTGAGAATGGCGTAGCGCGACTCGAGCATGCGCCGTAGGGAACCGGGCAGTGAAGCCGCAAGGCCTCACTTCCTGGTTCCCTCACCGAGGATGGCGGTGGGGGCAGCAGAGTGACGAGCGATTGCTCATCTTCTGCTGCCAACGTCGCTGGACTCCAGGACAGGTAAGTGTCCTAATATTAAAAGTCAGCAGCTGCAGTATTTGTAGCTGCTGGCTTTTAATATTTTTTTTTCAGGGGAGCTCCACTTTAAAACTAAATGTAAACGACAGGTAAAGTCACATAGAATTTTTTTTTCGAACTGTCAATATGAATACTAAATTATAAATAACACTCATCTGATGTGATTTCGATACCCAGACTTCAAAAATAATTATAAAAAGGGATACATGGAAAAAAGCTTAGATTATCAACCAGTCAAAAATAGTAATACCCATAATAACATATGAGCAAAACTATTGATTATTCAAAAATACTTTATTACATTTTTTTTATATATTAGGTCAAGTGGTAGAAAGAATGATTAAATGCATTTTAAGATGATACAATCCTCATATTAGGAACACTTCTCCTTCACACAGCACACAGGAACAGAGCTGAGGCTGTCAATCGGCTGGAGATCCCTCCCTTGTCACCTTTTTTCTCTTGTCAGTGATTCATCCTGAGGAACAAAGCAGCAAACAGGAATGGCACTCAGTGCTCTTAATTGAGACAAGTACACACGATAGAGGGATATGCTTTGTTCGTATTTCTTGTCTGAGCTTTACAAACACTTGAAAGCAGAAATAAACATGTAACTGAGCACCGCAAAACTATTTAATCACTTCAATACAGGGTACTTACAGACCTTCCTGCCCAGACCAATTTTCAGCTTTCAGTGCTCTCACATTTTGAATGACAATTGCGCGGTCATGAAAACACTGTACCCAAACAACATTTTTATCATTTTGTTCCCACAAATAGAGCTTTTATTTTATTTTATTTTTTGCGCTACAAATAAAAAAAGACCGAAAACGTTGAAAAAAATTGAAAAAAACTATTTGTTTCTGTTACAAAACTTTGTAAATAATGTAATGTTTTCTCCTTCACTGATGGGCAATGATGAGGCTACACAGATGGGCACTGAAGAGGCAGTACTGATTGGCACTGATGAGGTGGCACTGATGCAGTGGCACTTATATGCAGGACTGATAGGCACTGATAAGGAGAACTGATGGGCACTGATAGGTGGCACTGATGGGCACTCATAGGCGGCACTGATGGGCACTCATAGGTGGCACTGATGGGCACTTATAGGTGGCATTGATGGGCACTCATAGGTGGCACTGGAGGGCACTTATAGGCAGCATTGATGGGTGGCACTGATAGATGGCACTGATGGACTGCACTGATTAGAAATGCTGGCAGGCATCACTGATGGGCACAGAGTGCCATCCCTAATGGGCAATGATTGGCATCCCTGGTGGGCTCTAGAGGGCTTACCTGGTGGTCATGGGTGGGCATGCCTGGTGGTCATCCTTGCTGGCCATAAGTGGGCATCCCTGGTGGCCATGGGTGGGCATCCCTGGTGATCCTGGGAGGGCACCCTTGGGGGGGCTGCACTAAAAATTAATCAGTGCAGACCACCCTGTCAGGAGAGCAGCCAATCGGCTCTCCTCTACTCGCGCCTGTCAGCACGAGTAGAGGAAGAGCCGATACGCTGCTTTTTCTGTTTACACTGTGATCAGCTGTGATTGGACACAGCTGATCACGTGGTAAAGAGCCTCCGTGAGAGATCTGAGATGCGGTGTGTTAGACTGACACACCAAACCACCGATCGTGCGCTGCGTGCCCCCGTGGGCGCGTGATCAAGGCTTATCCTGATGGACATCATATGACGCCAAGTCAGGATAACTGAACCACTTCCCGACTGTAATTCTGCAATAGGCCGGGGGCGGGAAGTGGTTAAAGTATATGTAAATACTCATCTTGTAAAACAACCCACTTTGTTCAAAATAGAATGAAAGGCAAAACATGTGTGTATACATATAAAAAAAACATTACAAATAACCCTTTACCCCGTTTTTATAAGTGGCCACATAATCTCAGATCTCAAGTGCATAAGACGCTCAGAGAGCTAGGGGAGGAGAGACAGCAGAACACTTGTCTTCCCAGTGAATGGCTGTGCAGGAAGGGGGAGTTCCCAGCACAGCCAGAAAACTAACCACGCTGTGCTTTCATCCATCCATCCATCCTTGTCTCCATGCTTTATTTTGTTGAGAAATCATGATGAAAACACCCCCATAGCATTTCTAGCCATCTTGAGTAAGAGCAGATGATTCATGCATTTACTTACTTGAATCTGTCTGCCCCAGGCAGAAGGGCTTGCTTAGCTGAGAAGCCCCTCCTCCCCTCCTCCAGATGAAAGGAAAAGAAAAATGCCCATAAAGACTCCTGGGATGTAAAGCATCAATTTTGCCTTGGCCATAAACCAGGAAGCAATTGAAGAAATGTAAAAACTATTTCATATAATATACCTTGCTAACTATTTACTATGTTAGTAGGATAAAGAATAAAATAGTTAAAGTGGTTGTAAACCCTGAAATATACCCAGTGAAGTGACTGGCCTCAGATGATACACAGAGACAAAACAATTCCTCCTACTTAAGTTGTACCTGTTTATCTACAGGTCTCTCTTCTCTACATCAGTTCAAGTACACAGATCAAAAGACTTTTCTCTGCAGCAGAAAGCAGGGGGTGGGGATCTGATGGCAAAGACACTGCAGAGCTGGAGCACACAGTTCCCTGTAATCTGACAGCCGATTGGAGGAAAGGGACACACCCATCTGTACACAGACTTACAGGCTTATAGAAAAATACACAGCGCTAAGGTTATAAGTCACCTGCTGTGTGCTGGGAGGCTGTGGTGTCCACATAGAGCAGGGGTGCCCAACCAGTGGCCCAGGGCAGTGCACCTGCGGGTTACCTGCACTGAGCCATAGACTTCTATTACCTGCGAGTTTGGTGTGCTTTCTGAAAGTGCACCACACTTACAGGATATAATAGAAGTCTATGGCAAAGTGCAGCTAACCTGCAGGAAAGCCACAGGTGAACTAATGCCCCCCGCTGGATGATCTCATTGCAGAGAAGTGGAGCCTCTTACAGTGTGTGGTGAGTTACTAGAACCAGCCAGGTGGTTCAGCTTAATACAGCAACAAAGGTAAGACATGTGGAGAATGGTGGATCTTTTAAGGTAGGGCGGGGAAGATAAGTGTAGTGGATGGGGGTGTCACTAAAAGAGGGGTGAAATTGAGATTTGGAGGAGGGATGCTGAGGTAGGGAGCTGTGAAAGAGAGATAAACTTTGCACTCTATGCATAACACACTCCGGAACTCTGCCCTCTTTACATCCTGAACTTTGCACTCTGTGTGTAGCTCCCCCCTGAACTCTGCACTCTGTACATAGCTCACTCCTGAATCCTGCACTCTGTACATAGCACGCTCCTGAACTCTTCTCTCTTTACGTAGCACATGCCTGAACACTATACTATATACATAGCACACCACTAAACTCTTCACTCTGTATGTAGCACACCTCTGAACTCTGCACTCCGTACATAGTGCACGCCTCAACTCTGCACTCTGTACACAGTACACTCCTGAACACTAGACTTGGTATGTAGCACACTCCTGAACTCTGCACTCTTTACATAGCACATTCCTGAACGCTGTACTCTGTGTAGCTGACCCTTAACTCTGCACTCTGTATGTAGTGCACTCCTGAATCCTGCACTCTATACATAGCACGCTCCTGAACTCTGCTCTCTTTACGTAGAACATGCCTGAATGCTGCACTCCATACATAACACACTCCTAAACTCTGCACTCTGTGTGTAGCACATCTCTGAACTCTGCACTTCATACATAGTGCACTCCTGAACTCTGCACTCTAATTAGTGCACTCCTGAACTCTGCACCTTGTACATAGCACACTCAGTACTCTGTATGTAGCACACTCCTGATCTCTGCACTCTGTACACAGCACACCCCTAAACACTGGACTTGGTATGTAGCATACCCGTGAACTCTGCACTCTGCATGTAGCACACCCCTGAACCCAGCAATCTGTATGTAGTCCACACCTGAACCCTGCGCTCTGTATGTAGTGCACTCCTGATCTCGCACTCTGTACACAGCACACCCCTAAACACTGGACTTGGTATGTAGCATACCCGTGAACTCTGCATGTAGCACACCCCTGAACCCAGCAATCTGTATGTAGTCCACACCTGAACCCTGCACTCTGTGTGTAGTGCACTCCTGAACCCTGCATTATGTATGTAGCACACTCCTGAACCTTGCACTCTGTACATAACACGTGTCTGAATCCTGCATTTTATATGTAGTTCAACCCTGAACTCTGCAATCTGCATGTAACGCACTGCTGAACCCTGTGCTTTATACATACCACTTTCCCGAACTCTGCAATCTTGTGTAGTGCACCCCAGAACTTCACACTCTGTACATAGCACACTCCTGAACTCTGCACAATGCATTCCTGGTATTTAATGCCCCTTTCAGAACCTCTCAATGTTAGTGCAATTTGGCCACACCCACCATTTGATGCAGCTCGGAGGGGCAATGGGGGATGAGTTATGGTTTAGTTCCTGCACCTATTCTCTGAGGGAAAAAAAAGCTCCTTTCTCCACTCAGCTATGCTGAAAGTACCGTAATTATCTATACAGTGGCGTAACTAGAACCTTCAGGGCCCCGATGCAAGAAACCATGAAGGGCCCCCCTGAGCGCCGGACAGGGCACTTTCCTCCGAGCCCGGTGGCGGAACAGCAGGGCCCGGTCGCAAGTGGGTGGCTGCATATAAAGAAACCGATTTCTCCATTTCCCCCCACTTCTCCTCTCCCTCCCCCAGGCATTCTGCGGCTGCAGGAGGAAAATGGAGGGATCGGTTCCTCTATGTCGGTGTTTCTTAATCTTTTTCCAGTCAGGGCACCCTTGAAGTTTACCCCTAGGGGAATGGGGATGCACTGCAACCACCCTGCAACTGTATGCAGTTGCAGCATAGTGATGATGCATATAAGGGGTTAAAACAGGCGGTCAGGAGGCAACACATTGCCTCTTTACCGGATGTCAAATGCCTCTGAAAAGCAATCTGAGCATGGATCGCTTTTCGGAGGAACAGCATTTTTTTGCTGATACTATGAACAAGCAAAAAAAATTAAAAATCGGTTCTGATTGTACACATATAGGGGGTCAGGATTAAAAGCGCATACATAAAATGTGCATACATACATGTAAACACACATACACATCTAAAAAACCACACACACACGCATAATACACACACATATATTGTATATACACACACACATATATATATATATATATATATATATATAAATGCACATATGCACACACATATAAACCAGTGGTGGCTGGGGGGCGCAAGCAATGTTTAGGGGGGCGCAAGCAAACTGAAAAATTCTGAAAAAAAAAATGCAGCCTCACTGTACCATCAAGCACAGCCACTGTGCCCATCAAACGCAGCCACTGCGCCCATCAAACGCAGCCGCTGGGCCCATCAAACGCAGCCGCTGGGCCCATCAAACGCAGCCACTGCGGCCCATCAAACGCAGCCACTGCGGCCCATCAAACGCAGCCACTGCGGCCCATCAAACGCAGCCACTGCGGCCCATCAAACGCAGCCACTGTGCCCATCAAACGCACCCACTGCGCCCCATCAAACGCAGCCACTGCGCCCCATCAAATGTACATATACACATGCACATATACAAATACATGCACGTACACACACACATAAACACACATACAGATACAGTAGATAGATAGTCTTACAAAAAACGGCAGACATTTACTTTACCCCTTCCTGCCGGGTACTGCACTGTAGGGGGAGATAAAGAGCACTGCTTTCACTTTAGGTCTCTAAGCAGTGCGACCAGCTCCCTGCACAGTGCCGAGTACAGTTCGGCTGAGGATCGGGGATGCTGCTCCTCGTTTCAAAGTATACAGGGGGACCTCAAGGGCCCCCTGCAGCAAGGGGCCCAGTCGCCATGGCGACCTCAGCGACCCCTATAATTCCGCCACTGTATCTATATTCATTAATGAATATTGATGGATGCTGTGAACAAGCAACTCCAGGTGTCATGCCACATCAATGACCTGTTTTTGGGGAACACGCTGGTAATTAGACATGTGCACACTGAAATATTTCGTTTCGGAATTTCGTTTTCGTTAGAAAAATAAATTTATTTAGTTACTCCCGAAATTCGTTTTTATTTACTTCGTTTTTCGTTAGAAATTGCATTCGTTCGAAAATCTGAATTAATTAAGGTCGAATCTGTCATTGAAGGCTTATGGTGTCTGTCGAATGTTCAAAGAAGATTCGACGGAGCAGCGAAACTGTACAACGCTGCAATCGTACATTTCCGGTCGAATGTTCCGCCTACAAGCTATAGATGAATTCTATTGTATGACTAGTAATAATTATATTTTTTAATTACTATTACTAGTCAACAGGGATGAGCCGAACACCCCCCTGTTCGGTTCGCACCAGAACCTGCGAACAGACAAAATGTTTGTGTGAACTTTAGAACCCTATTAAATACAATGGACTCGAACGTTCGAAATCTAAAGTGTTAATTATAAAGGCTAATATGCAAGTTATTGTCCTAAAAAGTGTTTGGGGACCTGGGTCCTGCCCCAGGGGACATGTATCAATGCAAAAAAAAGTTTTAAAAACGGCCGTTTTTTCGGGAGCAGTGATTTTAATAATGCTTAAAATGAAAAAATAAAAGTGAAATATTCCTTTAAATTTCGTACCTGGGGGGTGTGTATGATATGCATGTGAAGTCGCGCTTGTTTCCCATGCTTAGAACTGTCCCTGCAAAAAATTTCATTTTTGAAAGAAAAAAAGTCATTTAAAACTGACTTGCGGCTATTAATGAATTGTCGGCTCCCGGCAATACATACAAAAGTCATTGATAAAAAAAAAAAAAAAGCGTGGGGGTTCCCCAGAATTCAATTACCAGGCCCTTCAGGTCTGGAATGGATATTAAGGGGAACCCCGCCGCAAATTTTAAAAAAGATTGACGTGGGGTTCCCCCAAATATCCATTCCAGGCCCTTCAGATCTGGCATGGATTTTAAGGGGAACTCCACCCCAAAAAAAAAAATGGCGTGGAGTCCCCCTAAAAATCCATACTAGACCCCTTATCCGAGCACGCAACCTGGCCGGCCGCAGGGGAAGAGGGGGGGACGAGAGAGCGGCCCCCCCCTCCCTCCTGAACCGTACCAGGCCACATGCCCTCAACATGGGGAGGATGTCCCCATGTTGATGGGGACAAGGGCCTCATCCCCACAACCCTTGCCCGGTGGTTGTGGGGGTCTGCGGGCGGGGGGCTTATCGGAATCTGGAAGACCCCTTTAACAAAGGGGACCCCCAGATCCCGGCCCCCCCCTATGTGAGTTGGTAAGGGGTACATTGTACCCCTACCATTTCACGAAGAAAGCGTAAAAAATGTTTAAAAAAACACACAAACACCTTGAAAAAGTCCTTTATTTAAAAAAAAAAAAAAACATTCCAGCGGTGAAATCCAGTGTCCCGCGGCGATCCCGATGTCCAGCGCTGTCCTTCATTGGTTGTGCCTGAGCGGACCTGATGGGGAACTCCCTCTCAGTGTTTTAAATGTATAGACGCGCCCCTTCTAAAGTTCCCCATCAGGTCCGCTCAGCGGACCAGATGCGGAACATGAGAAGGGGCGGGTCTATACATGTATTACCAAAGTGAGAGCAGTTCCCCATCAGGTCCGCCCCCTCGGTATGTCGGACCCGCCTACGTCATTGGCTTGAGCGGGGAACTTCCTTCACTATGTAAATTTAAATTACACAGTGAAGGAAGTTCCCCGCTCAAGCCAATGACGTAGGCGGGTCCGACATACCGAGGGGGCGGACCTGATGGGGAACTTTAGAAGGGGCGGGTCTATACATTTAAAATACTGAGAGGGAGTTCCCCATCAGGTCCGCTCAGGCACAACCAATGAAGGACAGCGCTGGACATCGGGATCGCCGCGGGACACTGGATTTCACCGCTGGAATGTTTTTTTGTTTTTTTTAAATAAAGGACTTTTTCAAGGTGTTTGTGTGTTTTTTTAAACTTTTTTTACGCTTTCTTCGTGAAATGGTAGGGGTACAATGTACCCCTTACCAATTCACATAGGGGGGGGGGCCGGGATCTGGGGGTCCCCTTTGTTAAAGGGGTCTTCCAGATTCCGATAAGCCCCCCACCCGCAGACCCCCACAACCACCGGGCAAGGGTTGTGGGGATGAGGCCCTTGTCCCCATCAACATGGGGACATCCTCCCCATGTTGAGGGCATGTGGCCTGGTACGGTTCAGGAGGGAGGGGGGGGCGCTCTCTCGTCCCCCCCTTTTCCCCTGCGGCCGGCCAGGTTGCGTGCTCGGATAAGGGGTCTAGTATGGATTTTTAGGGGGACTCCACGCCATTTTTTTTAAATTTGGGGTGGAGTTCCCCTTAAAATCCATGCCAGATCTGAAAGGCCTGGAATGGATATTTGGGGGAACCCCACGTCAATTTTTTTTAAATTTGCGGCGGGGTTCCTCTTAATATCCATTCCAGACCTGAAGGGCCTGGTGATTGAATTCTGGGGAACCCCCAGGCTTTTTTTTTTTTTTTTTTTTTTTTTATCAATGACTTTTGTATGTATTGCCGGGAGCCGACAATTCATTAATAGCCGCGAATGAGTTTTAAATGACTTTTTTTCTTTCAAAAATGAAATTTTTTGCAGGGACAGTTCTAAGCACGGGAAACATGCGCCACTTCACATGCATATCATACACACCCCCCAGGTACGAAATTTAAAGGAATATTTCACTTTTATTTTTTCATTTTAAGCATTATTAAAATCACTGCTCCCGAAAAAACGGCCGTTTTTAAAACTTCTTTTTGCATTGATACATGTCCCCTGGGGCAGGACCCCGGTCCCCAAACACTTTTTAGGACAATAACTTGCATATAAGCCTTTATAATTAACACTTTAGATTTCTCCCATAGATTTTTCGAATTTGCCGCGAACACCCCAATTTGGTTGAATCTTCGTCGTTCATGTCGAATTGTCAAGTTAGTTCTAGCTATTTTACTGCTCCTCCTCTTTGGTTACAATCAGCCAATAACATTCATCATCATCATTTTTTTATTTTACTTCCCCCACCCAATTCCAGCAGTGATCTTTTCTCTCTATGTCGAATCTTTTCTCTCTATAATGTCGAATCTTTTCTCTCTATAATGTCAAATCTTTTCTCTCTATGTCGAATCTTTTCTCTCTATAATGTCGAATCTTTTCTCTCTATGTAGAATAATCTTGGACTAATAGAGTTAAGGTTAGGCACATTTGACCACAGGTTCGATGGACACAGATTGTTATTGTCAGCCTCATGTCGAATCTCCTATCTATATCGAACTGTTGTTGCAACGAAAACGAAAATTAAGCATTTGTTTATGTCGGATCTTTCGGTTTTCGGATTCTGCATTTTCGTTTTCGTTTGTTAAAACGATAACGAAAATACCTGAAATTCGGACGAAAATGCATTCGGACGAAAACGAATGCACATGTCTACTGGTAATGTACCATGATTAGATAATATTTGTAGTAACCTTTAACATTGCAAATTTGTAGCTGTCATCAGCATTGCAAACGCAAATTCTGATAGTAAACATGAAGGAAACATGCAAATAAACATAGTGCGGCATAGTGTGGCAGCGTCAGAAGTCTGGCTATCATTGCCTTCCTCTGAAAATCAATCTGTGGTGGATTGCTTTCAGAAGGGGTTTGACAGATATGTTGTCTCCTCACTGCCTGTTTAACCCTGAAAATTTAGACCCACCATGCCTATTCACTTTTGCAGCAGTACTGGACGAATGTGACATGCTGTTTTATTTTTAAAGCAAAGCATCCGTGAAGCAAAGCAAAGTGGATGAGGCACATGCCCCTCTGGTTGTATTTTACACTTTAAGTGTGCGGTAAAGCTGTTTGTACCACCCCTGGCCGCCTGTGTGAAAGAGGCCTTATTTGAAGTAATCAGCCAGTATGCAGTTCAGCACAAACACAATTTGTGCTGAACTGGGACTGGCCGAGATTCGATTAGTGTATGAGTAGGCTGGTTGTACTGAAATCAATCCATCAATTGACTTCAGTACAACCAGCCTGTTGGATTTTTTGCATGCAATCACAGTCTGCGGCTGTAGCCGCTAGCAGTGATCATTGTGTTTTACCAGCAGGGAGGGCCCCCTGCCAGAAGAATACAATAGCGCTCTGGGAAAGATTCCCCCATCAACACTGAATGTGTTGATGGGGAATGAGCAATTTTCTTTCCCTCTTTCCATGGTGGAAAAAAAGAAAATTGTATAATCTATGGCTTACCAAGGGAAAATCTATAATGTGTACATCGGCGCTTTGTAATGTAATGTGTTCTTTCAAATCCTGTGCATTAAAATCATATTGCATCCATATGACAATCAGGACTGAATGACTCCACTTGTCATCAGGGGTAGCCTCAGGCAATTCACATATACTGTGTCTTGTTGGTAAACATGAAGCAAGCATGCAAATGTACAGATAATCCGATTAGTATGGCAACAGAGAGAGCTTGAAATTCAGTAATTGTATTAGTAATGATCACCTGCAGATCTTGTTATTAAAAAGTTTCAGCAAACATCCTGGAGGGATGAGCCCAAAAACTGACCTAATAAGCCAATATTTAGCAGGCATGCAGTTCAGCACAAACAAAACAGAGAATATAATATGTACAGCTGATTTTTGTCATGTAATGTGTAGTACCTTCCATTTCTGTGCACTAAATAATATTACATCCATCTACAGTTTGTATTGAAACCATAGAACAATCAGGATTGAAAGGCTCCATTTCCCATCAAGGGTAGCCCGATGGCTATCATAGACAATTCACACATTGGTATATAATCTTTTAAACTAGACAATAAAGGCTTAAAGTGGTAAACCCTTTCATATAACCCGTGAAATGACTAGCCTCAGGTGATACACAGAGATTAAACAAGTCCTCCTACATTAGCTGTACCTGTTTATCTGAGGTCTTCTCTTCTCTACATCCGTTCAAAGTCCAGAATTTATACAACTTATCTGAGTGCTCAGAAAAAAAGGGTGCAGAGAGCTAAAGTTACACTCTGCAGAGCTCAGTGAGGAGAGCTTTGAGAGCTGGTTGGAGGGATAGGACACATCCCCCTTCACACAGGAACAGAGCTGAGGCTGTTAATCAGCTGGAACTCCATTCCCTTTTTTCTCTTGGTGTCGGGAAAACTTGTCAGAAGTGATTCATGCTGATAGCAAAGGAATGATGCGGCGGACAGAAATTACACTTAGCGTTCTGGATTGAGACAAGTACACACTTTGTTCATATTTTATGTCTGAGGTTTACAACCACTTTAAAAAAGAATGTTATAATAATTCATCTATTAGCAGGTCCAGTGAATAAAAAAACATATAGAGGCATGCAATCAACTGTGGGAAAGGCCCAACTGTCCAGCAATAATCTGAATCACATTGTGAGGCAAGTTGAGAATGCACAGATATTATCTCAAGAGTGTAATTTATGCTATAAAGTAGTAGCTGGCAACCTTTATCACCACAAATCCTCCTGCTGTATAGCTGTGTCAATTAATTGTGTGTGTGGGTACTTGCAGCTATCCAGACAAACTTCATATCCTTGTAATGTGTGCATCTTTGGGACCCTGACATTGGATTCCATGCAAGCAGGAGAAGGGATGTATTGAGATAGCACCGCACATTAAAAATCGCATTAAAGTAGAAGTAAAGTACACTTTTTAACTTGTACATACAGGTAAGCCAATAATAAGGCTTACCTGTAGGTACAGTGACTATTTTCAAAACTTGCATTGTTTAAGAGATATTCCCACGGGATGCAGCCAGTGACATCACCGGCGCATGTGCTCTGAAGGGACGGCATACCACGTCGGGGTCAGGGCTCCTGCACGCATTTGTGGGAGTAACGTCATTGCGACCTTGGCCATTAATACAGCTGGAGCTCGCAAACCCGGAAGGAAGGCCCGGTGAAGATGGAATCGCTGGAGAGTAGGGATGAGCTCAGTGTTTGAGTCGAACATACGTTCGACTCGAACATCGGCTGTTCGATCGTTCGACGAAGATCGAACGATTTGGGCCGTTCGCGCCAAATTCGAGTGACGCGAACGGCCCACAATGCACTACGCCATCGCAGTGCAATCCAGGCGCTGTGATTGGCCAAGCATGCACTGTGACGCCGCATGCTTGGCCAATCACAGCGCCGGCAGCGAGGAGAGCCATAATTGGATGCCTGTGGCCAATTATAGCTCGGGGGGATTTAGTACACACCCCACACTATAAAAGGCCGCCAGCGCGGCGGCCTTGTGTAGTGTGTTCCGGTTCAGGGAGAGAGAAGGATAGGCAGGGACAGTGTCAGTGCTATTTGTTCATTTAACTTGTGTGCAGGGAGAGAGAAGGATAGGCAGAGACAGTGTCAGTGATATTCTTTGCTAAACCTTGTGTGCAGGGAGAGAGAAGGATAGGCAGGGACAGTGTCAGTGATATTCTTTGCTAAACCTTGTGTGCAGGGAGAGAGAAGGATAGGCAGGGACAGTGTCAGTGATATTCTTTGCTAAGCCTCCTGCACAGTATACACCTGAAGCTAGCCCTTATTGCTGTGTTTTCCTGTTGTGTAACACAGGCAGGCATCTGCAGCACTTACAGCGGGCGTAGTGTGCCTCCTGCACATTATACACCTGAAGCTAGCCCTTATTGCTCGTGGTTTTATTCTTTTGTGTTACACTAACAGGCATCTGCAGCACTTACAGCGGGCATAGTGTGCTTCCTGCAAAATATACACCTGAAGCTAGCCCTTATTGCTGTGTTATCTTGTTGTGTAACACAGGCAGGCATCTGCAGCACTTACAGTGGGCGTAGTGTGCCTCCTGCACAGTATACACCTGAAGTTAGCCCTTATTGCTGTGTTTTCCTGTTGTGTAACACAGGCAGGCATCTGCAGCACTTACAGCGGGCGTAGTGTGCCTCCTTCACATTATACACCTGAAGCTAGCCCTTATTGCTGTGTTTTCCTGTTGTGTAACACAGGCAGGCATCTGCAGCACTTACAGCGGGCGTAGTGTGCCTCCTGCACATTATACACCTGAAGCTAGCCCTTATTGCTCGTGGTTTTTTCTTTTGTGTTACACTAACAGGCATCTGCAGCACTTACAGCGGGCATAGTGTGCTTCCTGCAAAATATACACCTGAAGCTAGCCCTTATTGCTGTGTTTTCCTGTTGTGTAACACAGGCAGGCATCTGCAGCACTTACAGCGGGCGTAGTGTGCCTCCTGCACATTATACACCTGAAGCTAGCCCTTATTGCTGTGTTTTCCTGTTGTGTAACACAGGCAGGTATCTGCAGCACTTACAGCGGGCGTAGTGTGCCTCCTGCACATTATACACCTGAAGCTAGCCCTTATTGCTGTGTTTTCCTGTTGTGTAACACAGGCGGGCATCTGCAGCACTTACAGCGGGCATAGTGTGCTTCCTGCACAGTATACACCTGAAGCTACCCCTTATTGCTGGTTTTCCCATCTCCCTGCAGGCCATTAGAATGTCTGGAAGGCAAACAAGGAGAGGCAGACAGTCAGGAGCCAATAAAAGAGGGCAAGCAGGCTCTGTGTCTAGAGACAACAGTGCTGGTCGTGGACGTCATCAGCACGTGGCCATGGGACACGCTTGTCCTTATTTTCGGCAGCTAGACATGTCGAGCCGCATCATGCCGAAGACTTGGTAGAATGGATGACCAAGCCCTCCTCATCCTCCTCATCCTCTCTCACCCAGGCTCAGGGTACTGGCAAAGCAGCTGCCAAAGCATCCTCTTCCCTCGTATCAATGTCATCATCAGTCACTCCTTCCCTAGACCCACCATGTCCTCCTGAGGAGTCCCCCGAGCTGTTTGAGCACAGTGTTGGGTACATTCTCCAGGAGGATGCCCAGCGTTTCGAAGGGTCTGATGATGATACCCAGCTAGAGGAAGGCAGTAGCGTGAGAGCAGAGAGAGGGGATGCTCAAGAAGGACAGCAATCTGGCAGTCATGTTCCAGCAGCTGCAGCATACTGCCAGATTGGCTCCAGTGATGAGGAGGGAGGGGATGATGAGGTCACTGACTCCACGTGGGTGCCTGATAGGAGAGAGGAGGAGAAGGAGGATGAGGAGGAGGCACATCTCCAATGAGGCAGGATGCCCTCGGGGGGCCAGCGTAAGGGCAGCACACTGACTGAATCACACCGCAGAGCTCCGCCTGTGCAGGGCGCTGTCTCTGCCCGGTATTCCAAAAGTTCTTTGGTGTGGGCCTTTTTTGAGTCGAGTGCATCAGATCGTACCGCTGCTGTTTGCAACATATGTCTGAATCGTATCTTGCGTGGCCAAAACATCATCCGCTTGGGCACCACATGCTTGACCAGACATATGTTGACTTGCCATGCAGCTCGTTGGCAAGCGTATCTTAAAGACCCACACCAAAGAACAAAGCGGACCTCTCCTTGCTCCTCATCAGCTGGGATCTCCAACCCCACTGTACCTTCAGTTGTCTCTGAAAACTGCACTGAGAGGAATGAAGGTGTAGAATTAGGTGTGTCACAGCCAAGTACTTGGGGGCACTCTGCTAGCAGTACACAGACGTCCGATTCTAGCAGGCAAATTTCCCTGCCCCAGCTGCTGGACCATCAAAAGAAGTTCACTCCCAGCCATCCACATGCCCAGCGGTTGAATGCTAGCTTGGCTAAATTGCTAGCAATTCAACTGCTGCCTTTTCAGTTGGTAGACTCGGCCCCCTTCCATGAGTTTGTGCAATGTGCGGTTCCTCAGTGGCAGGTTCCCAAACGCCACTTTTTCTCACGGAAGGCGATTCTGGCTCTTTACCGGCATGTGGAAGGCCATGTCCATGCCTCGCTGAACAGGGCGGTCAGCGGTAAGGTGCATATTATCGCTGACTCATGGTCCAGCAGGCATGGACAGGGACGTTACCTTTCTTTCACGGCCCATTGGGTCACTCTTTTGGCAGCTGGGAAGCATGCAGGACAAGGTGCAGTAGTGTTGGAGGTTGCCTCCAAAATGCTACTACTGGTTGTGACACACCTCTCTTCTCCACCCCCTCCTCTTCTTCTTCCTTCATGGCCTCTTCCTGTGCTTTGTCCTCGGAACCAGCGGTGCTCCATAGGCGTTCAAGGGGCTACGCAAGTACGCAGGCAAAAAAATGCCATGCCGTGCTTGCGCTGGTGTGTTTGGGGGACAGGAGCCACACTGGGGCAGAGGTTCTGTCTGCTCTGCAGGGGCAGGCCGAGAGGTGGTTGACGCCACACCAGCTTAAGCTAGGAATGGTGGTTTGCGACAATGGCACCAACCTCCTCTCCGCCCTCCAACAGGGACAACTGACCCATGTGCCCTGTGTGTGGCTCACGTCCTTAACCTGGTGGTGCAGCGGTTCTTGGGCAGGTACCCAGGCTTACAGGATGTCCTGAGGCAGGCCAGGAAAGTCTGTGTGCATTTCCGCAGATCATATAATGCCAGTGCTCGGCTGGCTGAGCTGCTAAAGGAGTTAAACCTGCCCAAGAACCGCCTTATATGTCACATGCCCACCAGGTGGAACTCAACGTTGGCCATGCTGCAGCGGCTGAGTACCTGTGCGACTACGGCACCAGGACAGGGTCAGGGGAGCTCGGTTTTTTTTCACCACGCCAGTGGGGCATGATCAGGGATGCATGCACTGTCCTGGCACCATTTGAGGAGGCCACGAGGATGGTGAGCAGTGACAGTGCATGCATCAGTGACACTGTACCTCTTGTCCACCTGTTGGAGCATACGCTGCGTGGAATAATGGACAGGGTACTTGAGGCAGAACAGAGGCAGGAAGAGGAGGACTTACTTGCCTCTCAAGGCCCCCTTTACCCAGACAGTGTTTCTTCTGTCCCACCCATCACACAGGAAGAGGACGAGGAGGAGGAGGAATAGGATTGTGTCAGCATGGAGGTGGAGCATGGCACTCAGCATCAAAAGCAGCAGTCTTTTAGGGATGATTTACAGTCCCAACAAACCCGTGGACTTGTACGTGGCTGGGAGGAGGTGGCTGCGGATCATGACGTCCTTAGTGACCCAGAGGACTCCGGACCGAATGCCTCAGCTAACCTACACTGCATGGCCTCCCTGATCCTGCAAAGTCTGCGGAAGGATCCTCCTATTCTTCGGATCAAGAAGAGGGACCATTACTGGCTGGCCACTCTCCTTGATCCACGGTACAAGGGTAAGGTTGCGGACCTTATCTTGCCGTCGCAGAGGGAGCAGAGGATGAGACATCTCCGGGAGGCCTTGCAGAAAGGTCTGTGCAATGCGTTCCCAGAGACTGGGAGGTTACAAACTCCTGGTCCTGGACAACGAGTTGCTGAGGCTTCGGTCAGTAGCAGAAGGAGCGGTGGAGAAGGTGGCCGTCTGACCGATGCGTTCAGACAATTTTTTCGTCCGCAGCCCCAAGGTATGATCGGTTCCAGCAACCATCGTCCAGCGTCTGATATACATGGTGCAGAAATACCTAGGGGCAAGGTCAGACTTGGACACCTTTCCCACCGAAAATCCTCTGGCTTACTGGGTGTTGAGGATGGATCACTGGCCAGAGCTTGCACAGTATGCAATTGAGCTACTCTCCTGTCCTGCATCCAGCGTTCTTTCGGAACGCACATTCAGTGCTGCTGGAGGCTTTGTCACGGATCACAGGGTGCGCCTGTCCACCGACTCGGTTGATCGACTGACCTTCATAAAGATGAACCAGTCTTGGATCACCACCAGCTACCAAGCACCTGAAGCTGATATAACAGAATAATTTATTTTCAAATGTCACATCCCTTCAAGACTGATGCTGATGCTGAGTAACTGTCCTGTTATGTTGACTGACTATCCTCTTCCTCCTCAATGATCCGATTCTTGATGATAGCTTGGAAGAACTTTTTTGTTTCTGGGTGCCGCCACCAGTGGCTAAGGCCCAATTTTTCAGCCCCTGTTTAACAGGGGTATGTAATTACAATTTTTGATGCAATGCTTTGCAGCAGGGCTCATTCCTGCACTCCAACTAGAGTATCTGGGAGAGGTTGCAGTGTCGTGGCACCAGCACCAGTGCCTAAGGCCTAATTTTTCTGCCCCTGTTTAACAGGGGCGTGTAATTACAATTTTTGATGCAATACTTTGCAACAGGGCTCATTGCTGTGCTCCAAGTTCAGTATCTGTGAGGGGTTGCAGTGTTGTGGCACCTTTGCCTAAGGCCCAATTTTTCTGCCCCTGTTTAACAGGGGCATGCAATTACAATTCTTGATCTAATAATTCAGAGCAGGGCCCATTCATGCGCCCACCAAGAGTAACTGTGAGGGCTTACAGTGTTGTGGCACCAGCACCACCACCAAAGGCCCAATTTTTCCTACCACTGTTCAACACTGGCATGTAAATACAATTCCTGATATAATAGTTCACAGCAGGGCGTTCCAGCGCCCACCAAGAATAACTGTGAGGGCTCAAAGTGTTGTGGCAACACCAACATGTTAGGGGCAAATTTCAGCAGAGTATATACGGCAGGCCCCTACTTTCAAACATCCAACTTACAAACGACTCCTACTTGCAAACGGAAGGAGACAACAGCAAGTGAGAGGAAATCTACCCCTAGGAAGGGAAATTCTCTCCTGTAAAAGTTAATATGGGAAAAAGGTGTCTCCTCTCTACTGATGCTTTATCACCAATCCTTGTTTCAATAAAAAACCCACTTTTCAAAAACTTTTGTCATTGGGACGGAAAGTGAGGTGAAATGTTCTGAACAAGGGGCACAGACAGCAAAACAAATGTTACAGGGGTGATAACCCTTACCTATGTTTTCCAAAAAGCTTAAAAATGGATTTTTTGGCTGGAGCTACACTTAAACAATGTACGTGTTCAAAATTACAAACAGATTCTACTTAAGAACAAACCTACAGTCCCTGTCTTGTTTGCACCGCCTGTATACTGCTGTTCAGAGTATATAGGGCCTTTTTTATTTTGTGTGCGGGGTTCCCCTTAATATGCATACAAGACCCAAAGGGGCTGGTAATGGGCTGGGGTGGGGGGGGGGGGGCTGGTGGGGTAGCCATGCCATTTTTCTCGAAGATTTTCATCCATATTACCGAGACCAGACATTATATTAAAGCCGCAAGCAGTTTTAAATGTCTTTTTTTCCTTTAGAAATGTCATTTTGTGCAGGGACAGTTCTAAACACGGGAAACACATGCCACTTCACAGGCATACTTTAGACACCCCCCAGGTACGATATTTAAAGTAATATTTCACTTTTTTTTTTTTCACTTTATGCATCATTAAAATGACTGCTCCCGAAAAACGGCTGTTTTTAAAACTTCTTTTTGCATTGATACATGTCCCCTGGGGCAGAACCCGGGTCCCCAAACCCTTTTTAGGACAATAACATGCATATTAGTCATTATAATTAGCACTTTAGATTTCGAACGTTCGCGTCCATTGTATTTAATAGGGTTCTAACGTTCGCGCGAACTTTCGGTTCGTTCGAAGGTTCTGGTGCGAACCGAACCGGGGGGTGTTCAGCTCATCCCTACTGGAGAGCTGTGACAGCGCTGGAGGGCTCCATGTGCAGGTAAGTCTGTCATAATGTGCTAGCATACAGTGCATACTACTATATTATGACTTAAATCTGCAGGGGGCCTCATTTTTTTTTTCTTTTTTTTTTTGTTGCGGTTTACTACCTACTTCTTCTATATCACAAGGATATATCAAATATTAGATACTACCAAATCTATAAAATAATTGTAGCGCCATTCAGAGAATGCTTCACATTTTGTCAACGATTGCAAAGCATTCTCTGACTGTACAAGGTGGAGAGCGTGTTGTCTCTGTCCTGACTTTCCACCTTGTCCATTCAGGGAATGCTTAGCATTCATTGAGAAAAAGTGCTCTCTGAATGGTGCTTGTGCTGAATGGCTGACTTTCTAAGTTCAGAATGCAGCATGGCAGCTCAGCACTGGACCTGGAGTGTGTCTACTACTGTGATTTCCAGCTTTGAGATGGATCCCACAGATATAATATATGCATTGTATGTTGGTCCAAGCTAGACTCCCAGCAGCAAGTATAGAGATCTCTTTCTTTCTCTCAGTGGATCCCCAATTTGGAGGAGTCCATAAAAAGAGGCTCATCAGGTAAAAAAGCATAGTTTATTCAAATCAAACACATAGAATAATACACTTGCAAACTGAAGAGCTTCATGCATCCAGCACTAGGTATTGATAGCGCACAAATTTACCACCTGCACTTTTGATTTAATGAGCTGGTCCTCCTCCAGTGAGTGATGACATCACAGTGTTCTACCCCAACCATTATTTTTTTTTATACTTCATATCTTTATTAAACCATTTTCCATTTTACAATACATTCCTTCCCCTTCCCTCCCCAAATTCACATACAAAACAGATAATAAATAATATCATCTTAAAACCAACACAACTTTCCCTTCCTCTTGACCTCAAATCGCTCCTTCCATACTCCGTTCCCCATCCTTCCACTAGTTGTCCTCTATCCCCCACTCTCACCCCCTCCTTCCTCCCACTCGTCCCTCCCTATCTTCGATGTCTTTACTTATCTTCAATTAATGTTTTTTCTCCTGCCAAGGTTTCCAAATTTTTTCAAATCTTTTTAGAGCTCCCTGTCTAATATATGTCGTCCTTTCTTTTAATATTGTTAAATTCATGTTTTGTTCCCAGTCATTGCTAGACGGCGGGGAGACTGATCACCATTTCTGCGCTATCAGCCTCCTCGCTTGAAATAGGCATCTGGTTATTGCTAACTTAATGTTATCCTTTATCCCTTCGCCCTCCAACCAGCCCAATACGCATTGTAGGGGTTCCAACTCCATGTGTATCTCAAAAGTCTGCTCTATTGTTCTCACTACCTCCCTCCAGTACCGATGTAGCTTCGGACATCGCCAAAACATATGTATCATGTCCCCCCTTTCTCTTCCACATCTAGGACAGCTGTCATTTTCTCTGCGTCCAAAACAAAAAAGTTTATACGGTGTGTAATATGCTCGATTTAACAAAAAGAGGTGGGACATCCTCTGGGAGGGAGACAGTGAGACCGTCTGAGCAAGCTCCAAGATTCTTCCCCACTGTTCATTAGATAGATTACCCATATCTTTTTCCCATTTCTTCCTACATGTCTGACCATGGGTTTCCCTTTGGCTCCCCTTTTGTAAAAATTGATAGATCTTTGTTATTGAACCCTTAGATGTTTTAGTGTTAATAATTTCCTTTAAGAGAGGGATCTTACTCCAAGTCATTACTGTTCCTTTATATTGTTTTGCTAATGCATGCCTTATTTGTAGATATTTATAGAAAGATTTATTTGTGAGTTTATATTGTTCTTTTAATGTCTGAAAAGTTTTTAGTGTGCCATCCTGATACAGCTGGGAGATATATCTTATGCCCTGTTTTTTCCATTCATTGACTGTTCCCATCTTCTGTATTTCTGTCAGATTGTCATTCTCCCATATAGGGGTATACTCATTAATACCGTTGTATCCCAGCACAGTCTTCACCTCTTTCCATGTTCTAATCATAAGGTCCAGAGTGGGTGTTTTCATAGTAAATGAGCCTGATTCCACAGCTTCTACTAGGGTATCGTGCGTGGGGTTCTCAAATAGTATTCTCTTTTTTATTTCTCCTCCTTCCATGTTACTGCCCTTCATGTAGTGAATCTGGGCTGCCAAAAAGTAGCTAAACGGATGTGGGAGTGCCACCCCTCCCTCCCTCTTTGTCCTCTGTAAGGTATTTAGTTTTATTCTTGCTACCCCCCCTTTCCAGATTAGCTTCCTAAATATACTTTCTATTTTTTAAACCATTTTTTATATACCCACACTGGGGAGTTTTGTAGGACATAGAGAAGCTGTGGCATCCAGACCATTTTTATTAAATTACAGCGGCCTGCCACTGAAAGTGGGAGGCGTTTCCAAATTTTACTTTTTCCCCTGTATTTATTAAACAAGGGAATCAAATTGTCTGCAATATAATGGTTAGGATCTTTGGATATATTTACACCCAAATATTTTATCTGAGTTGTTATTTGTATTTTTGTGGCCTCTTGCGGTAAGGGGTTCAAAAGGGGGTCCACTGGAAGCAGCATAGATTTTCCCCAGTTTATAGACAAGCCTGAAAAGCTTCCAAAGTTCCCTATCTGTTCCATAGCTTTTCCTAGTGACTGCTGTGTATCTCCCAGTAGCAGGAGGAGATCGTCCGCGTATAATACTACTTTCTCCTCTATCTCCCCTCTTATAAATCCTCTTATCTCCGGGGTCGACCTGAGAGCTATTGCTAGAGGCTCGATTGCGAGGGCAAATAGAAGGGGGGACAACGGGCACCCCTGTCTCGTTCCCCTCTGCAATCGAAACCTCTCAGACTGAACGTTATTCATTTTCACTCTCGCTTCTGGGGTTTTATATAATAATTTAATCCATTTCATAAAGATCGGTCCAACCCGATACTCCCTCAGAGCTCTCCACAAATATTTCCATTCTACATTATCAAATGCCTTGGCGGCATCTAGCGAGACAATTGCTCTTTTTCCGTCTTCCTCTGTTGGTATCTGAAGATTCATATAGACTCTTCTTATATTTGTGTGGGTGGCCCTTCCCGGGATAAATCCCGATTGGTCGGGATGCACCAGTTTGTCAACTACCCCGCTCAGTCTGGCAGCCAAGACCCTTAACAATATTTTTGTATCCGTGTTAAGTAAGGAAATAGGTCTATATGATGAAGTGTCCAGTGGATCCTTTCCCTCTTTATGGATAACTATTATTGTTGAGTCCATCATAGACGGGGGGAGTTCTCCTTTATCTATAGAGCTATTTAGAACCTTAGTAAGCTCCGGGAGCAGCTCTTTCCCAAAGTACCGATAGGTCTCCACCGGGAGACCGTCCGGTCCCGGGGATTTCTGTCCTGCCATCCCTTGTACCGCACTTTGTACTTCTTCTAAAGTTATGGGTTTATCTAGTGCTACTCTATCCATTTCCGATAGCGAGGGGATGGTTAACCTTCCAAAAAAGGAGTCCATTTCTTCTCTTCTTTCCTCTTGCTTTGAACTGTACAGGTCCTCATAAAAGTCCCGAAAACGATCTATTATTTCAGATTTTTGAGAAGTAATTCTGTCCCCATTTACCTTTATCGCTGGAACTATTGAGGAGGGCGAGTTTGTTTTAATTAAATGGGCCAGCATTCTGCCTGTGCTTTCTCCCTCTGCAAATGCTACTTGTTTTTGGAAAATTTGTTTGTTTTCTATTTTTTTTTAGAATTAGTAATCTATAGTTCTGTTGTGCTTGTATCCATGCTCTTGAGTTGTTCTCCGTTGGATCCCTAATAAATTTTTCTTTATTCTTAGAGATGAACTCGCTAGCTATTCGCTCATTTTCTCTAGATTGTTTTTTTATCCTGGAGATTTTTTGGATCATTATACCTCTAAAAAAGGCTTTTAGTGTATCCCACACCACTTGCTCTGAGGCGGTGCCTTGATTTATTTCTATAAATTCTCTGATCTCCTCTAGTATCTCTTTTGGGTCTTTTATTAATTCCATCCAATGTGGGTTTATTTTCCCCTCCCTTTGGTATATTATTTCCCCTGTGTCTAACACAACCAATATTGGGGAGTGATCCGAGAGGCTCCTTTGCATATATTTTACTTGTTTTATTATTGGTATTGCCTCATCGTTGCCCAAGGCTAAGTCTATTCTTGAGAGCGTGGAGTGTGTTCTGGAAAAACAGGAGTACTGCCGAGTCTCGGGGTTGCGTAGTCTCCACACATCTTTCAGGCCTATTTCGTCTAGAAATTTTGATAATCTAACATCTCTTGTTCTATTCTGATGTGTCCTACTAGAGAATCTGTCCTTACGCCAGTCTAAGGCCATATTAAAGTCTCCCGTGACTATCACCGGTATCCCCGGTCTCTCCAGAACAAACTCCATCAGGTAAGTCAGCACTATGGCATCAAAGGGGGATGGGATATACAGGTTGGCCAGTATATATTCTTTATTGTCTATCTTACAGTGTAAAAAAACATAGCGCCCTGAATCGTCCACCTTACTCTGAATACTTTTAAACATTATACCCATTTTAATGAATATGCCCACTCCTCTAGAGTATGAGGTGTGGACCGAGTGAAATTGCGTTTTAAACTCTCTCCATCCCAATTGGGATGCAGAGTTCTTTGTTAGGTGGGTCTCCTGGAGGCATATAATTGATGCTCCATATGTTCTCATCAGTGACATTATTGCTGCCCTTTTCCCTGAGTCTCCCAAACCTCGGACGTTCCATGAGCATATTGTTAAATTTTCCACTTGTGTCCTATTAGCCATACATTTTTACTGCGCGTGTAAGTGTCTATTTCCATGGTGAACCCTTTAGTGATCAAAAACCTGCCCATTTCTTTCTTTAACATTTTCTTAATATTCTTTATTTGTGTAACTATCACCTCCCCTCTTTCTCTCCTTTCACTCCATACATACCTACTTCCTATCTCATAAACCCTTTTCTCCGCCTTCCTTGGCTTGGGTTGAGGCTTCCTATTGTGACCCTCACTTACATCCGTCTTCAAATGTTCACCCTTTTGGTGCATCCCTTGTTTTGCTTCCCCCTTGTTCCCTCCCTCTCCCCCTCCCTCCTCCCTCCCAATCCAGAATACATCTCCCCAATTCCTCATACCCCCCTTCCCCATACACTTTTTACCCTTATAGTTGGGAGGATGTTCGCGCTTCACCCTTATAAAGGGGGATAGCTTGAACCTCATTCCCTTCAATTCAAACACACCCTTTATCTCCCCCCCTCCCCCCTCATACCCTTCTCGTGTCTCTCTCCTATCTGAGAAAAAAAAAAAAAACTCCCTATATATTTCAAATTCTGTGTTTCATGTTTCGTGTTTCCCTTTGTGAATACTTCTACTTATCCCTATCTCCTCCCTAAGGGAAGAGAAAAGCCACGTATGCAAAAAATATAGATAAAAATATAAATGAAAATTATCTTAAATAAGTGTGATAAGCAGCAGTCCATGTATATATTCTCTATGGGGCTTCACCATACGATAATAACCACTCCGTCGCCCCCTCAGGCGTATCGAAAAACATTACATTAATTACATTAAAGCCGCAAGCAGTTTTAAATGTCTTTTTTTCCTTTAGAAATGTCATTTTGTGCAGGGACAGTTCTAAACACGGGAAACACATGCCACTTCACAGGCATACTTTAGACACCCCCCAGGTACGATATTTAAAGTAATATTTCACCTTTTTTTTTCACTTTATGCATCATTAAAATGACTGCTCCCGAAAAACGGCTGTTTTTAAAACTTCTTTTTGCATTGATACATGTCCCCTGGGGCAGAACCCGGGTCCCCAAACCCTTTTTAGGACAATAACATGCATATTAGTCATTATAATTAGCACTTTAGATTTCGAACGTTCGCGTCCATTGTATTTAATAGGGTTCTAACGTTCGCGCGAACTTTCGGTTCGTTCGAAGGTTCTGGTGCGAACCGAACCGGGGGGTGTTCGGCTCATCCCTACTGGAGAGCTGTGACAGCGCTGGAGGGCTCCATGTGCAGGTAAGTCTGTCATAATGTGCTAGCATACAGTGCATACTACTATATTATGACTTAAATCTGCAGGGGGCCTCATTTTTTTTTTCTTTTTTTTTTGTTGTGGTTTACTACCTACTTCTTCTATATCACAAGGATATATCAAATATCAGATACTACCAAATCTATAAAATAATTGTAGCGCCATTCAGAGAATGCTTCACATTTTGTCAACGATTGCAAAGCATTCTCTGACTGTACAAGGTGGAGAGCGTGTTGTCTCTGTCCTGACTTTCCACCTTGTCCATTCAGGGAATGCTTAGCATTCATTGAGAAAAAGTGCTCTCTGAATGGTGCTTGTGCTGAATGGCTGACTTTCTAAGTTCAGAATGCAGCATGGCAGCTCAGCACTGGACCTGGAGTGTGTCTACTACTGTGATTTCCAGCTTTGAGATGGATCCCACAGATATAATATATGCATTGTATGTTGGTCCAAGCTAGACTCCCAGCAGCAAGTATAGAGATCTCTTTCTTTCTCTCAGTGGATCCCCAATTTGGAGGAGTCCATAAAAAGAGGCTCATCAGGTAAAAAAGCATAGTTTATTCAAATCAAACACATAGAATAATACACTTGCAAACTGAAGAGCTTCATGCATCCAGCACTAGGTATTGATAGCGCACAAATTTACCACCTGCACTTTTGATTTAATGAGCTGGTCCTCCTCCAGTGAGTGATGACATCACAGTGTTCTACCCCAACCATTATTACTGTCTGTGTCTACTTGTTTCGGTGAGAACCCCTGTCTTTGTTTTTTTGTCTTGCCGTCACATGTTACTGTGACAGGTAATGTAGCATTTTTCTCCAGTGGGAATCTTACTCAAGTGTAACATTTGAAATATTGTTAATGGTTAAAAAAAAATTAAATGTGTTTCATTCTTGTGTGGGCTTTGGCTGCTTAAACAGGTTCAGGAAATTTCAGCGGAATGTAATGGTAAGATAAAAATAGCATAGCTAATCTAACCATCCATATCAAGCCTGCTACAAGCAGATCTATTTTTATATAGAGGGGGAAGAACAGATAGGTTTGACATCACATGCTAGTGACTTCAGTTATGTGAACTGTTAAAATAGGGATCTCACTAAGGCCCCTTTCACACTGGGGCGGTGGGTGCATCGGCGGTAAAGCGCCGGTATTTTTAGCGGCGCTATTCGGCTGCTAGTGGGGTTTTACCCCCCGCTAGCAGCCGAGAAAGGGTTAAAACCACCCTCAAAGTACCGCTCTAGCAGCGCTTTGCCGGGGGTTTAGCCGTGGTGCCCATTCATTTCAATGGGCAGGAGTGGTGGAGGAGCGGTATACACACCGCTCCTTCATCGCTCCAAAGATGCTTCTAGCAGGACTTTTTTTACCGTCCTGCTAGCACACCACTCCAGTGTGAAAGCCCTCGGGGGGGCTTTCACATTGGAGAGACAGCAGCGGCTCTTTCAGGGCACTTTGCAGGGGCTATTTTTAGCGTTATAGCATCTGCAAAGTGCCTCAGTGTGAAAGGGGTCTGAAGATCATAGTGGAATCAGAACCTTACTTAGAACCTTCCTCCTGCTGGTGATCCCTCTAGTGATACAACCTAGAATACTATTTGCTTTTCCCACTACATGCTCATTTTGCAATCATCTGAAATAGATATGTAAAATATTAAGAAAGCATATACATGTAAAGAAGAAACTGAATACTTACCTCCTGCTGTCTGCACCTCTGAACACCACTCCATTAAATACTTTTCCTCTGAAGTCCACTGGAAAACTGACACTTCTGGGTGTGTTGATCTCCAGCATCCCCAACTGCACTTAGCAGTTTCTTCTGCTGACCTTCATGTCACTTCTATCTCCTAGACCAGGGATATGCAATTAGCGGACCTCCAGCTGTTGCAGAACTACAAGTCCCATCAGGCATAGCAAGACTCTGACAACCACAAGCATGACACCCATTGGCAGAGGCATGATGGGACTTGTAGTTTTGCAACAGCTGGAGGTCCACTAATTGCATATCCCTGTCCTAGACTGACATGGAGGTCAGCAGGAAGAACCAGTGAGGGGCCTCAAGTGTACTTCAGCAGCATTGTTCAAGGGACAAGTGGCAAAAAATGTAAGCCTTGTATTTTTTTTTCTCTACAGGTACAATAATTTGCACTTAATGACACAGATGCTTTAAAAGAGAAGTCTGGGTTTTCGTTTTTTTTTTAGATTCATACTTACCTCGGTGGATGGAGCATCAGACTGATGCTCCATCTGTCCCCCAGCCAGGGGAGGGCTGGGCCAGGGGGAAGGGTGGCAATTGCCTCCCAGGCCGCCCTAACTTATGTTCAAAATGGTGTAGGAAGTCGGGCCGGGGGCATGGCCATGGTGGCCGGCCACTAGTTGTTGCATTCCGGGAGTTGTAGTCCGCACTCAAGCTTCCGGTGGGTGGAAAACACAGCAGCGCAGAGGAAACTACAACTCCCTGGGACCGGATTCTTTTGAAGCAGGCAGAGTGTGCCAGGGAGTCAGGACGCAGGGCTGCAGGACTGGGCGCTGGCTGCAACTTGACCCCAGGATCAGGAGCGTTACCCCCCCAGGAGACCGTGGCATGCAAGGACCTGCTGAGCTGAGATCGCTGAGGTGAGAGACCCTGACACCTCTAGCTGACCCCCTATCTCCCCCCCATATACCCCATGTAACCTGCCCCATTGATCAGGCTGCATTGATGGGCACTGAAGTTGGCTGCACTGATGGGCACTGGTGAGGCTGCATTGAAAAAACAGGTGGGCCATGGATGGTGAGCTGATTCGGCGGTTCAATGGGCCACTTGACTGGACTTGCCCCCCAGGCCTAAGGCTGCCAGCCCTCCCCTGCCCCCGGCATCTGTGCACTGAGAACCGAGCCACCGAACATCGCCATTGGCTCGGTTCTCACAGATCCCAGAGAGGAAAGCTGCTGGCTGTCAGTCAGCGTCTTTCCTCTCTGCTTCTCCACGCTCATTGGAGCGCTGAACAGTGGAGGGGGGGGAGAGGCTGTCTCTGCATCTCAGCGACTCGCTGAGATGCTGAGAGTGCCATCAATCAGGGCAGCTGGCGGATCCCGACTTGGAAATTGGGATGACGTGCTGCCCCGACTGATGGCAGTGACGTCAGCGGAGAGCGGACTTCAGACCGCTCTCCGCTGATAACGGGTCACAGGAGTGCAAAACGAATTGCACTCCTGTGACCCAGAGGAGAAGCCCAGCCTAAAAAGTTTAGGCTGGACTTGTCCTTTAAGGACAGTCTCAGATAGATTGACCATTTTTTTAATTATTTTTTTTTGGTTGCCAGTCCAGGGTTTTAATTGTAATGGCTACACATACACAAAACTTTAACACAAATTATTTGTTAAATTAAAAATTACCTGATCTCCCCACTAAAGTAACATGCCAGTAGCCTTCACTGTCTTTACCCTGCTCCACCCGATACCACCTGTGTGCTGCTTGTACTATGCCTATAGGCAAAAATGTCTTCTCATTGGCCTAGAGCAGGGGTCTCCAAACTTTCTAAACAAAGAGCCAGTTTACTGTCTTTCAGATTTTAGGGGGGGCTGACTGTGGACAGTGGGTCTAGATAATGCCTCAGGCTTGGTGGTCAGTGGGAATAAAAAAAAAACATAGCACCCCTGTGGTTAGGTGGAAGAGGAATAGTTCCCAATCATTGGTATTAGCAGGAGGAATAGTGCTCCATTGTTGGTGTAAGTAGGAGAAATAGTGCCCCATCTTTGGTGTCAGAGGAAGAATTTATGCTTCATCATTGGTGCCAGAGGGAAGAATAATACCCCATTGTTGATGTTAAAGGGAGAAAGAGTGTCCCAAGAGCTGGATAAAGGCAAGCAAAGGGCGACATTTAGCCCATGGCCCAAAGTTTGGAGACCACTGGCCTAGAGCATTGTCACAAAAAGTATTCTGTCCTAAGTAAACCTTTATCAGAAAAATGCAGGGACTGCCATTGCTGACTTTTTTCTGAAAATTATAGACTGCTGGAAGTTATTCTAACCCAATGGCCTCAATACTTTCTAAGTTGCTGACGTGGGACAATTGTGCAAATCAGGAAAATTTGAGTAAATACAGAAGTTTGAACATATACTTATTTCATGTAAGTGACTCAATGTATTGATGCTGGATAGTAAGTTTGACAATGAAACAACTAGCAATTTAAAGCTGAGCTCCACCCAAAAGGGGAAGCTCTGCTTGTTTACTTCTCCCCCCCCCATTCGCTGCCACATTGGACACATTTCGGGGGGGAGGGGGAGAGCGGGTACCTATTTTTGACAGGTACCTGTCCCCACTTCCGAGGGACCTCGCCGCAGCAAGGTCCCCTGGAGGTTCGGGCCTTTTCCTCTTTCCCCCGCCACCGGGCCATTCACAAAGCGCAGCACACTTTGCGCATGTGCAGTAGGGAACCGGCTGTGAAGCCACAAGGCTTCACTGCCGGTTTCCCTTACATGGAATGGCGGTGGCAGCACTCGAGAGCTGTTTGAAAAATTGGCTGGGGCGCCAACCTCGCGGAATCCCTGGACAAGTATTTGTAGCTGCTGACTTTGAATTTTTTGGTAGGGGGGCTGGACCCGCTCTTTAAGGAAAGGTGAGCAATGGCGGTCTTCATGCTGCTTTCAATACAGGTATTCTTTGATCTTGCTCTGTCAGCCTTTAACTTGCTATGGTGACTCCTTGTAGTGTATAACGTGCCTTGTTACTTAGCATCCTTGTGTTAACTGAGCTTTGTCTTTTTTGTGCATGTATCATACTGACTATCTGACAGTGAAGCAACTAGCAATTTAGGGAGAGGTCAGCAATAACAGTCCTGTTTTGTGTACGTATCATCTTGACTGTTTGCATTGCTCTTCTAATTAACTTTAACGGTTGGCTGCCCAGGGTTTGACAAAATATAATGACAAATTTAATGTATTGATGCAAGAGGATAAGCCTAATAGTGGAACAACCAGTAGTGTATTTAGGTTTTGTGCTGCCCTAGGCCTGACTAAACTCGTGCACCCCTAATTTAAATATTACCCACCCCTTCCTGTCAAGGCCACACCCCTTTCTGTTTAAGACCCGCCCTGAAATTTTCCAGTGGGGACACTATTTCTTATGGCCTGGGGGGGGGGGATGGATTCCCTTAATTTGCATAGATTTCCTCTCACTTCCTGTTTGGCTATGGGGCATGAAGTGAAGGGAAATCTCTGCAATGGGACAGGGATGGTAAAAAATAAACTGATAGGGGCTATAACCCTCCCTTACTCTATCCAAAATGGAAAAAAAAGTGTCACTTTATAGGGGCGCTAGACTAATTTGCCTCTCAGCCCAGTCCGCCCCATATGACTGGCGCTACACTAACAGTGTAGCGCAAGCCGGCGGGGACTCTTTCTGTGCTGCCCCCCTGCAATGTGCTGCCCTAGGCCTGGGGCTTGTTGGCCTAGGCCAGGATACAGCGTTGGGAACAACTAGTATTTTCAGAAGAGTGGTCAGCAAAGCCTGCATGCTTCTTTTAGGACAGGTTTTATTTGATTATGGCAAGGAACAAAGACACCACCAGACCACGCTGACATAGACCTGACAAAGATCTGCTGTCAAGGTTAGCGTGGTCTGAAAAGAACAGAAAGGCATGGATTGTGAAAGAGACTGGGAAGATCATACAGGGTTTAGCCATGGTTTTCAGACATACATTAATAAAAGCTTGCATCTAATGTGAGGGTCAGAGGGATGCATTGCTAATGTTAATAATTGTACAATTACCCTTTAAAACACCTACACCGTGGTGAATGGTACATGGTCAGTATTAACTCAATACGATCTTATGGTCATAGAGCCATGAAAATACCAGCGGCTCTGCCTGCCATGTTAGGCTAAGATGTTTGAGAGCTGATTCACACCAGTGACTGCATTAGAACACAGCTGCTGCTGTGCGGTAGGGTTAAAGCAGTGCCAATACGCCGACTGTGGTGCATCACACTGTTTATTTTTTTAAACAAACTGCGGGACATTCAATAAGTTATATTGCCCACTGCATGGTGTGAGGTAGTGGATTGTGTCATACTGCACTGTGCTGAAGCAAGCTGTGCATGCTAAACAACATGGTGGTGTGAACCAGCCAGGTAGGAGAAAAGGCATTTTTGCCTTGTCTTGCAGTGGGACTACATCGGAATAGCTGACAAACACAGTCCTACTGATCCTAATGTGAATAGGCCCCATAGTTTGGATGAACTTTGTTATGTCTTAACAATCTTTTGAAAAGTGTTTTACAATATTTGAAATAATATCCACATTTGATTTAAAGAGGCTTGCAAATCATAACACAAATTGTGGAGATAAGGCATCCTGGGGGTCATCTATCCCTAAACTCTGAGTTTTACACACTCAGAGAAAAGAAAAAAAAGAGAGTAAGGAATCATGGACTGTCAGAAATGTGTGATTGTATGCCAAAAAGGTGATGGTAATCAGAGGCGGCTTTCTAATTAGGCAAAGAAGGTGGTCGCCTAAGGCCTCGCACTTTCAGGGACCTCGTGGCTGCCTAATTTGTCTGATGTATGTGATAGAATGGGAGGGATTGTCCCTGGTCAGTGTCCCCAAGCTGGCAGGGTGAGCGGGTCGGGCTGGTAAAGGATTACCATCTTTCGTATAGGGTGCTGCCTGCTGCAGATGAATTGTAGAGGTGGAGGCGGAGCTGCCGGCCGCTGCTGAACCCGCCAGGAGGTAGGTGCGGACTGGACGGGGGGGGGGGGGGTGTTGGGAGGTCTCTGATGCCTCGAAAAAATGGCCGTTTTTTTTTTATCGCTTGAATTGTTTTTCCCATTATGGCCGTGATTGGGGCCTCATGTCTAAGTTTTGCCTAAGGCCTCCCTCACAAAGTCTAGAGCCGCCTCTGATGGTAATGATTTATTTGTTGAAAGAAATATACCAGATTGCCCATGATCTATTCAGCAAGACAGCCTTGTTCCTTCTGTCCAATTTTAATTATAGATCAGATGTAATGCATTTGTGGTACTATCACTGCAGAAGCCACTCAATGGGTTCTCTGTTCTTTGCCTCTACCTCCTCAATAACTTCAGCTCCTCTGACACACTAGGTTAAGAGAACAAAGCTTGCAATATCAAAGAGGTCACTGAAGGCAATACAGCATACATAATAATGATGCTGGGTCAGGAATAAGACTCCAAACAAATTAGTAAAAGCAAGTATAGCACCCTGAAGTTTAGGCAGGGTTGCTCCTCAAAAATTTACTTGCCATGAATAGTCATTTTGGCTAACTGTTAGAGATCAATTGATTTCTCCCTAAGTTTGACCTTGTTGCACTTTTCTCTTCTACCACTAGGTGGCCGGGTACCTGGTGGTACTAGATATGAGAAGGGTATTGCAAGGTCGGATTATGGGTATATGGGGTATCTCAGTCAATGGGCAGGGGTTTTCTTGAATCCCTTGGCCTGCTGGGAGAACCTATATATTTGGGTGGAGTAAGGTGATCTGTGTTCTGTGCCACCTGGACGGCTGTCTGGTTGGATGTGTGTTGTACTGCCCGGGCTGCTAGGCCAGAGATTTGGCCTATTCCAGGCACGTCTGGCAGCTAGGCTGTCTGAGGGACTATCCAGAAGCAGGAGAGAGCAGTGCAGGGTTGGGTACCTGGTGGTACAAGATATGAGAATGGCACTACAAGGTCAGGTTATGGGTATATGGGGTATCTCAGCCAACGGGCAGGGGTTTTCTTAAATTCCTTGGCCTGCTGGAAGAACCTATATATTCGGGTGGAGTTAGGTGATCAGTGTTCTGTGCCACCTGACTATCTGGGTGGACGTGTGTTGTATTGCCTGGGCTGCTAGGCCAGAGATTGGGCCTATCCCAGGCACATCTGTCTACTAGGCTGTCTGAGGGCCTATCCAGAAGCAAGAGAGAAGTGCAGGGTTGGGACTGTGGCTTGCAGTCCAACCTGAAGTGACAGTTCTGCCGGCCGGAGAACCTGTCGTGGTCAGAGGTAGAAGGGAAGCTGTCACCACTAAGGGACCAACCACCTTGTTACTAGGGACCACAGTGAATAACTAAAGCAACTACTGAAGCAGCATTCTCACCAACAGGGGACGGTGAAGAATTGGGAAACTTCAGTGGGTATCAAGCCAGGGACCCAGCCAGGTGAGGTGACGCTTGCAGAGCACCCTTGTGTGTCAAGCCAGGGACCGAGAAGGCCAGTGGAGTGAAGCTTGAGAGGTATCTGGGGTGCCAAGCTAGGGACCCAGCAGAGAGGTGGGGGTGACGCTTGAGGAAGATTCCACCGTGAAGATTGGAGGCGCTCAAGGGATTCAGTGGCAGTGAATCATCTAGTCTAGTGAGAGACTGGGAGCTCAGTGGGCTGGAGAACTACTGGGAACTAAGGAGTGATTGTAGTGGAAGTAAAGAACTGTTACGCTTTGTGTTAGGAACTGTTACGACACCCCGTGTATGAAAGGGGTTAACGTCGTTTAGGAAATTCCATTCCCGAACACAAGGCAGCTACCAGACACTCCAACCAGCCGAATAAGACCCCATACGAATAATTCTCCCCCAAATACGAGACAACGCTCTGTATGAGGTTCAAGCAGGAATCACAATCTTTATTGAGAGACCACAGGCTTATATACAGTAAGAGAGGAGGTGCATACATATCCTGCTAATTTTACTCTGAAAATACACCTGTGACCAGACCTAATTAACATGAGCTAAATAACTAATCCCTTACAGCAGCTGATGACTCAGAGACATGACCTTTAGGCTAGACTTGCTGTCTCCTAAACTACAATACACATTATCACAGGACTCCTTGATACAATACAGGGTCAATAAGCACAAGCCACAAGGAAAAGATCCTTAGAAGTTAGCCTGGACTCATTTACATTACAACAGATAGACAGGTGGCTGGAGTTGACATCATCAGCCTTGTTAAGCAATAGACGGTCGGTCTGTTACATTGACTTCCTGGAATGCCCATATTAGGAGTTATACTTTCTGAGCATAGATCTCACAGCACACACTTCATATTTCTTGAGAGATATTGTTAATGAATATTACTGTCCCATTTGAAGTAGTCCAAGATATATTTTCTCAGTCACCCTGCGCCCAAAAGTGTCTCCCGTCACATGGCTCCCTCCTTGTGGGACACTCCGGCAGACCTCGCTTGATCCTTCTCGGGTCAACTTGGGGATGTCCGGAACTAGGAGGTCGGGATGACATCTGTTTGCCGGGACAACCCATCAGCATTGCCATTTTGCTTACCGGGCCGGTAGCTGATGGTGAAGCTGTAAGGCTGCAGGGCTAAGCTTCACCGCAGCAACCTGCCATTATTTCCTGAGACCCGGTTAAGCCAGACCAATGGGTTGTGGTCGGTGACTAATGAAAATTCCTGTCCGTATAAATAAGGGTTCAACTTTTTAAGGGCCCAGACCAGGGCCAAACACTCCTTCGCCACTGCCGCATAGTTCACTTCCCGGGGTAATAGCTTTCTGCTCAGGTATGCGACAGGGTGTTCTCCTTCATCCTCCCCGACTTGACTCAGCACAGCCCCCAGTCCAAACATGGAAGCGTCTGTGTGGACAAGGAACCATTTGTTAGGTACTGGGGCAGCCAAGACAGGGGCATTTACAAGTGCTTGCTTGAGGGCTAGAAACGCGGCTTCACAAGCTGGAGACCACAGGACCTGCCTAGGTAAATTCTTTTTCATCAGGTCAGTCAGGGGTTTGGCGATGGCACTATAATCAGGGACAAAACATCGGTAGTACCCTGCAGTCCCCAAGAAGGCTAATACCTGGGTCTTAGAACGGGGTGTGGGTCAGTTAGCTACTGCCTCTACCTTGGCTGGCTCTGGTCTCTGGTTCCCACACCCTACTCGGTGTCCCAGGTACTGCACCTCAGCCATACCTAGATGGCACTTGTCTGGTTTCAAGGTCAGGCCTGTGGCCCGAATCTTGTCCAGAACCACCCCTACGTGAACCAGGTGCTCTTCCCAAGACCCACTGTAGATCGCAAGTCATCCAGGTACGCACATGCAAAATCCTGGAAGCCATCGAGGAGCCTGTCCACCATACGTTGGAAGGTAGCCGGGGCATTTTTCATCCCGAATGGCATGACCTTAGACTGGTACAGGCCAAACAGGGTAACAAATGCCGACTTGGGGATCCTCGGCCTGGGGAATCTGCCAATAGCCCTTACACAGGTCTATTGTAGTTAAATAACATCCCCTGGCTATACGATCTAGCAGTTTGTCTACCCTGGGCATCGGGTAGGCGTCAGTGGTGGTCTTCTCATTGAGTCGCCTGTAGTCCATACAGAACCGGGTAGTTCCATCTTTCTTATGCCGCGTACACACGATCGATTTTTTCGACGGTGAAAACACCGCCGAGAAAATCGATGTGAAAAACGAGGAACAGCTTGTTCCCCCCACACATGGCCGTTTTAAATGACATTTTTTTTTGGTCGAAAAAAACGACCGTGTGTGGGCTCCCCGGCAGTGTTTCCCTATGGGAAAACTGGCGCGGCAAAAAACGACGGGAATCACGACGAGAAAAATTAGAGCATGTTCTAATTTTTCTCGTCGTGATTAATGCCGTTTTTCCCGTCGAGAAAAACGACAAAAAGCCCACAAACGATTTTTCTCGTCCAAAGGAAAAAATTTAATTTTTCTCGACGGGAAAAATGATCGTGTGTACGCGGCATTAGGCACCAGGACTACAGGCGAGGCCCAAGGGCTGTCAGAGGGCTCAATGATGCTTAACTGAATCATCTCCTGTATATCCTTCCACATTCCTTCTCGGACTGCTTCAGGGATACGGTAGGGAGGTTGTCGAAGGGGTGCTTGTCCAGGGGTCTCCACCTTATGCACAGCCAGGGTCGTATAACCCACCATATACAGAAGGATGTCAGCTGTCTCTGGCCCTGGAGGTTCTCATTAGGCTGAAGGAGGCCTGGGACCTTGCTACACAAGTCTCAATATACAGTTACACAATATGATTGGTAACAATAAAAAACATGAAACTGGATTAGCAATAGCAATAGTAATAGTATAAATCAACAAACAGTATGACTAGTAGTCAGCAGTAGGTATAGGACAACACTATGCACCAGGATCAGCATAAACAGTAGCAAGAACATTGTAAGTGCAGCAATGGACAGTAATGTGGGTAAATTTACTGCGTTCAGGAGACTATACTGTCAAAGTGCATTAAGGGTGATTATGCTAAGTCTAGGCTAACTGGACCGAGGTACCCATTATGTGAGTAGCAGATAGGGGGCTTGGAGTATGGCTTTATAGGGGGCAGTCCTTCACTGTGTTCTTCTGTTGACTATCGTTTGGGCCCATAAGCAGTGTTGGTGCACTTAACAACAGTCTTGGTGAAGCAAGGTACAGCATACAGTGTAGGTGCTGCGTACTAAGTGTCCTGCTCCTGGTGACTCTGCTTATCAGTGTCCACGTATTGGGCAGTGCATTCTCGCACCAGTCCCCATGGTGCAGCTGTAGAAAGGGATCCCTTTGCTTTTGTGCAGGTGGCTTTGGTGACTGGAAGTGAAGGATGGTAGAGTGAGAGATCATTCCAGTCTCCCTGCAGCAAAGGAGAGATTGATTCAACAACAGCGGTCTGTGCAGCGCCACTTCAATGTCTACACTATCCGATCTCAAGCTCTGGTCCCCACCAGTCTGGTCTCCTGCAGAGATGTGTGCACATGGGCTGATGTACTCACATGGACTCCCGTGCTGCCAAGAGGAAGACATTTTCAGTGCAGCCCAATAAAAGCTAATCCACCATAATAGTGTCCTATGGAAACTGTTGTGTAAGGGTCCATGAGTCCCATTCTATGGTTTATGTCCCGGACTTCATTCCCATGATTTTTAGTATTCTGCATAAAAGTTGATAGGCTTTCCTGGTGTAGCGCACTCACCCCCTTCACCTGCCTTTGGCTCCCCGCAGGTAGAGAGGGCACACCACGCCACAAGCCCGTACCCTCCTGTGTAAAGAGGTTGAGCAGTGTTGTTGGCGGGTCTCCACAGCCAGAAACCAGAATCCTCCAGAGAATGATTCTCACCTCTACAATTGACAGAGATAAGTCCTTGTTCCCCAGTGACTTGAATTTCCACACCAGCTGCAACTCCAACATAGAGTTTATTTCTCATCAATAACAGTCTCTGATAGGTAAAGGTTGGAGCAAGAAGACAGAACAGCATAAGGTGTGGGAGAGGTACAGGCACAAACGTAATCACTTCACTGCTCGGCTTCTCAAGCAGACTCAGCCCAGATGGATAGTCTCCCTAGGTAGGGACTAGCAGCCAAATGGTACTCTAACTTAACTGCACAGTCTCTGCCACAGACTGGACAAATTTGGTCTCCGCCACAGACCTGGTGAACTCGGTGCTTCAAAACTTGACCTCTTTGTAAGGAGAAGACATCCCTCCAGAGAGACCGCGCAGAACAGAACCGCGAACAGGCAGCATCTGCCCCTTTTATATCCTCTCCCACATGCACAGCAGGCCTGCCACACCCACTGTACGGCTGCTGAGAGGGACCACACAAGACACCGCACTATATCAGCGGTTCAACCCTGGCCTACCATGGCAGCGCCAGCTGCAGGCCACAGGGAACTATACACCGTTACTCTCCCTGCGGACAAAAATGATTGATAGAATCCTGACAATTGGGGCGTTTGAGCATAACTACCACTCAAACACTTCCCCTAAAATTTAGGACCCCGCTACATTGGTTATAGCTGTCCCCCTGCTGACTGGAGGAGAACATCCAGCATAGCAGTATAAACTGAAAGTAAAACTGACTGTAAAGAGGAAAATGTCTCCTTATCTAGTCCAGTACCTGGCTACAGAATGTATCTCTGTGGGTGTGTAGCGGGTATTTGAATTTAAGGGAAGCATCTGGGTGGTAGTGTAACCCAGATGCACTGATTGCTAGGGAATCCGAGACCCTTTTTTATGGTTCTTGGAGGACTCTGGTGGTGTGAGGTTCCCTGCGGCCTGCAGGTGGCATTGTCGCCCTGGCCGGAGTTGAACCCACACCGCAAGACTGCTTCCGTTTTGTCCTTTCCTGGCACTGGTACAGCGGGGCGGGGAACCTGATGTGACGCAAAAGGCGAGGGGATAAAAGGGGTGGACTCCCTGACCTTGGGGTTCAGAGTCGGAGGACGCAGCCGCACCCAGACACCTTCAGCTTGGGTGCTGGTGTTCCGGAGTTCCGGGCCCAGGTGCCCTTGACCTGGCCGGAGTGAGAGATGGAGTCCATCTCAGGCACCTTTAGCCTGGGGTGAGGTACTATGGCGGATGCCTGGGGCTCAGTACCTTCGACTGAGTTCCGCGAGGGTGGAGGAATCCGAGGGGGCCCTAACTCCTTGGGTGCCCATGTCTGAGGTCGAGGAGACTGGTGAGCGGAACTTCTCTAGAGAGTCCAGCGCAGCATTGCTGGTGACAGAGAGGCCTCCGGTGACTCCCTTGGACGGATATCCTTCCCCTGACAGGGGCTGTACTAGCGAAGGTAATTCATGTTCTACCTCATATAGTCAGTGGCAGTGACTATTCGCCATTGGTGACACCACAGTGGTTAGCGATACTTTAAAGGATTGTGCCTCGACCTACTCCCATTAATACTGAACTGTTGCAAAGGTCCCAACTTGACTGTGCTGTATGTTTATTCGCTGAGAAGGATAAAACTGTGTTGGACCTATTCAGTGTGTGGAACTCTGGTTCTAGGAGCAAAGGGGGAGTCAAGGACAGAGGAAAGGATTTGACTCTAGGACACCTACACAAAGCCCGATCTTTCTGGCCTTCACCTCTTCACTATGGAGGACATGGGCCGTGGTGTATCTCATCCCTCCCCCCGGTACTGACACCCCTAGACAAAGACAGACAAGCCGAGAATGAGAAGGGGTGAGAGGGGTGAGGTCGCTACAGGTGGATGAATGTAAATGCTAGTGTGTCTGCCCACATCTGAGTTTTTTCAGGTCCAGAAAACCAAACTAAAAAAGTTGGCAGGCTTTTCTGCTTGTTTGCAGATTCATACAGGACAAATCACAACAGACAAGAAACCAGACCAATGAAAATGAGATTACATGGGTCTGGTTTCATACATCCACCCTGCTATGACTCCACTTAGCAGAGAATGTGTTTGCAGATCTCCTGCTGACACAGAATGGAGAATGGTTGTGTGAAAGGGGGCTAATGCTTTTCTGATGAAAATAAAATCATAACTTTTGTCAGTACTCTGTTATCCTGAAATACATATATGTACTTCTAGCACTTTAGCAGCTGTCTTATGTTCTTCAGACTAGTCCAGTGGTCTCCAAACTGTGGCCCGTGGGCCAGATGCAGCCCTTTGCTTGCATTTATCCAACCCTTAGGGACCTTTTCCTCTTACAAACATCAATGATGAGGCAAAATTCATCCCACTAACACCCAATGATGGAACATTATTCTTCCCACTGATCTAAATGATGAAACACTATTCCTCCTACTTATACCAATGATAGGGCATGATTCCCTCCTCAGACACCAATGACAGTGAACTATTCCTTCCAATGAAACTAGTGATGGAGCACAGTTAATATTTTTTTTACTCTGACTAACGGCCAATCCAGGGGCATTGTTTACTCCCACTGACGCTGGGGCATTTTCTAGTCCCACTGTCATCATCAGTCTGACCCCCTTTAGTCTAAAGGACAGTAAACTGTCTCTTTGTTTAGAAAGTTTGGGGACCCCTAGACTAGTCAATAGTCAACTTGGGCCACTATCCTTCTTCCTACCCTGGTAATAAAACTGCAAACACCTCCCCCACTTTCCTAACTGTGGCTATACTGTGGATACTTAATTGAACAGGCTCCAGTTCATTTTTTCTTTGGACTGAAATGTTACTTCCAAGAACTGTAGGAAAATTAATTTACTGTCACAATTTTACTTAAATGTCTGAAAAAAATAAATCTAGCACAGTCATTTGGTTTAAAGGTTCACATACTTGCACCAAAAATGCACTGATTGCTTGTATTTTGCATAAATGATCATATACAAAGAATTATTTTTCAATCAATTAGAAAACAATTTGAAATACAATTGACTTTATTCAATAAAAAATGATTAGTCTTTGTTTCTTTCTTTAACGCGTGTATTAATGTTAACACTTTAAGATGAGTGCTTAACAGATGCTTTAAGTATGAATAAAATCAAGTTTTTACTCATTTTTTATAGCATAGGAAAAATCTGTCAGTTTTTTTTTTTGCCATATGTGTCCCACTCGGGAGACTAACCTTCATTTCCTGGCAATAAACATGGCAGAAAGTATTAGAAAATCCCACCGAAATAAGAGAAATCCAGTTGTTCCCAAAATAATTGTCCCTTTCGGAAGATTTCTCTCTATTCTTGTTCAAATATTTTATTAAAGAACATTTTCGGTACAAAGGTAATTGCAAAAAGCGGTAAGAATATAATCACAATAGGTATGACATGGCAGGTGATACATGGAAACAACCAAGTGAAATCAAAGAATAAGCAAGAGTTAGTTGGGGAGGACTATCCTCCAAAAGTGTACACAGGTGTAAGCTGAAATTCTAGACATATGTGACGTAACAGCAAAGAGGGGAAAGGGAGGGGGGGTGGGTTGATAGGATAAATATACAGGTGATGGCCTCCAAAATTCTGCCTAATCAAATATTGAGGCAACAGTTTGGAACAAAGGAAAAGGGAAGGAGGGGAGGACCAATAAGCCTAAAAGGACTGGGAGACTGCAGATTAGGGTAGTCAGTGGGGGCGTATCGGAGGGCAGTTCAAGTTAGAGGCCCGAACCGCTAGTAAAAAGGCTGTGGGGAGGGGGGGGGGACTGGAAGCGGAAAGATGTGAAAAGGCAGACAAATGAGTAAGTGAAGGGAATAGCAGAAGGCAGAGGAAAGGAAAGAGGAAGGAAGGGAGAAGGGATAAAGAAGGGGAAAGAGGGGGGTAAGGGATCCCCTAGAGGAGGTTAGGAGAGCAAAGCCAGGCCCAAGTTCAGGAAAGAGAAATTACACCTATGGAGTCATGGAAGCAATATGATTTCATCAAAACAAAGGGGCAGATAATGGGTTACCCAGGGTTGCCAAAATTTCTCAAATTGACGTACTTTGTCTAAAGGGACTGCTTCCAGCTTGGCGTGAATCATTGCTTGGGTGATTTCATTTTTTGGCCGCAATTAAGCTCAGGGAGGGGGACTTCCAGGCCTTAGCAATGGTCTGTTTGGCCACAGTAGTGATGTGGAGTAAAAGTTTAAACTGGCGGTGAGTCAAAGCCATGGGTTTGTTATTCAGAAGAGCCGCTGTTGGGTCTGGCTGTAAGGATGTTGCAAAAAGTTTATGAAGCTCTTTGATCAAAAAGATTTCACTGTGGGGCATTCCCACCATATATGAAGGTGAGTGCCCATCTCATTACAACCCAGAAAACAAAGTGGTGAATATTGTTGAAGAAATTTATGAATCTTGACAGGGACCTGGTACAACCGGGTGAGTACCTTACAGTTTGTTTCTAGAGATTTCTCTCTATTCTTATTCCAGTGACAACTCCAAATTGATAATTTGACCTCACTTGCAGTCCCAGGGACAAAGGTCACCAAGACAAACACATAGGATTGAATCTAACAGGTACAGAGAGAACAATAAAAGCCTTACAAGGGCCTCGACACATGTTCACTCAATTTAAACCTAAAAACAAAGTTTGGGCTTTAGATACAGTTTAAAGCTAAAGCAAGGGGCAGATGTGAAGTAGGTTATGCTGTAGATGATGTATTTGCAGGACCTTCATCACCTCCAGCATTCTAGTACTGCCAATAATTTGGGAAGCAACCTATGCACATTGCTGCCAGCTATTGTAGAGTGAGTTTACAGAACAGTCTGTTGGAGCAAGTTTGAGGCTGGGCAGATGCAGGTTGTTTGAGCCGGGTACTGCTGCAAGTTTAGGAAAATTGGAGCACACATTTCTGTGTTTAAAGACTGTCCCTACTGTATATTGGAGAAAGGAAAAATTATGCAGAGGAGTCATATAAGCACTGTGGATTATAGCTAGTGGGGTTGTTTATCATTTTGTCTCTTGTCTATTACTGGCATATGCAGTAGAGTTAGGGTATAAAGAATCTTATCAAACTTTAAAAAATATAATGGCACTGAGATGGCAAAAAGAAAATTGGCAGTCCTTTTACCAGTTCATTGCTGGGGTATAATGTTAAAAAAAAAAATGCCCAGAATCTCCAGATATACTTGTACTGTACAGTGGCAAGTCAATCTGCATATAGCTGATCCATAGCTAAAATCCACAGTCCAATGTTCTTGCTGCTCCAAGCCAGCGGAAGCATCTGTGGATTACTCTTCATTAGTGGCATTCCATGGATATGTAAAACCCTCAGCATGAAGCTTTTTTTTTATGTTCGTGATGTAATAGTGGAGCCCCTATGTACTCACTATACTCAGATTTCCCATTAACTCCATTTCCCACAGCTCCCTGGGTTCCAGTACATGCCCAGGTAGGATAAGTCTCAGCATCTCAGAAGGGCCACATCTGAAGAGGCAGAGGTAATGATCTGCAGCCAGGTGAGAAGCCCTCTACTGCTAGAACCGGCACTCAGGTAGCTTGGCCAAAACCTTATACAGTGCACCTTTTCAGGAAGACCCAGCTGCTTTATGGAGAGCACCTTCTCAATCGCTACTACAATTCTGCAGTTCCACTGAGGTGCCCTTTATGCTCAGGCCTTGGCTCCCTCTAGCTGTTCACCTGTGTTACCAGAGCTACTCTGAACTGCACTGTGAGGGATTCTGTTTGTGAGGACATTTGCAAGTAGCTGTGTTCTGAACTGTACTGCTGAAGCAGTGATTCTCAGCTAGACTCTCTTTTGTTATATAATATGCAGAGCAGTGCTATGCAGTCACATGTTACTCTGATTGAGTCACAGACTCTGTAAAGAGTCCATGTTTTTTGCCATCCTGACCTGTTTTCTATTATTCTGCAGGGCATGCCTGTTCCATGTCATCTTAAACCTGTGTTTTATTATTGCTTCTAACTTTGCACCTGTTACATTTATACACTATCCGAATATCGTACGACAGATCGTATGACTTTTTCTGGTTAATAGTCGCAAGTAGAAATTGAATAGGTTACTAAAGTCACGAAAATTCTTGTACGACAGAAAAATTATCGGAAGTGATGTCATGTGTTGTAATGTATTTGTATTGTATTTTCGGACGGCAACTATACTGACTAAACGAAAATCGTACGATCTGGTATCGTACGAGGAAAATTTCCGTGCTTGTCCGATCGAATAATATCGGATGAACCGTCATGATCGGCTCTCGAAAATAGTGTACACACGATCCGAAAAGCATACGATTCTTCCTCAGACGATCGTTTTTGCCCGATATTCGGATCGTGTATACGGGCCATTACTCCCTTTCTGATCATTTGACTGCTTGCCTATTTTGTTATTTGTTATTTATTATAGTGTTTTGTTAGTTCATATATTTTAAGGAGGCAAGGACAAAATAAAAAGTCCTGAGAATTTTTAGTCACACTCCACTAAAGCCACCATAACAGAAAAAGAAAACTCTTCACTAGGTTTGCATTGGGTAGGCTGTAACTGCATAAATTGTCCCATAATGCTTTATTGTAGCGGCGGCTGGTGGGTTTTATTTTGGGGGGGGTGGCAAACAACTACCCTTGGCACTTAACCAGCACCCTGTCTGCCCGCTCAATGTCTGCCGGTCTATGTGGCACTTACCCCATCTAGGTCGCGGGTGACAGGTGGTGGGCTGCGGGTCAGGCAGCAGGTGGCGAGCTTGTAGCTGGCCAGCTAAGACCTGTCCTAGGTTGCTAATGTGGCTTACATGCATATATAGCTAGACCTGCTAATAATGTTAAAACAGTGCATATGCTCATTTGTGAGAGATAACAGCAGAGTTATTTACTGTGACTTTATATATGGATGTCATATAACAGTTGTATATTGTGTTCACAGAAGCAAAAGAAAAAATATGCCTTTAAGATTATTATATACTATGCAGAAAAGTAAGCTTAATAACACAGCAGAATTGTAACCAGAAAGCATAGAGTTAAGCTTTTGTGACTCATCAGGAGTTTTAGCCAATCACAACCAATCTCACTGAGCAAATGTCTCTGGCCAATCATAGCCAGCATTTCACTCATGTTCTGTCTAGGAAATCTCATATCACATGTCTAGAATTGCATTTTACATCAGAGTGTGGAGCTGAACAGTTCAGATCCACCCAGAGTCCAGCTTTTTGGAAGCAAGTGGCCAAAATAGGTATTTAATACAGTTATATAAGTTCCTATTGTTAATAATGTGATTAGAACTGTATACTGAAACTAGTTATGTGTTCACTTGTAGTTCCACCAAATCAGGTTTGCAAACAATCAAACCAGCAAACAAACTAGATTCAAACCAGGTTTCAAACCAGGTTTCAGAGCAAACATCAGAGCAAACATCAGAGCAAACATCAGAGCAAACAGCATATAGAGCAAGTCCCAGAGAGATCATAAAGTGTCTAAAGTATTTTAAAGTGAAAGTACAGATACTGAAGAGAGAAATATATCTACCATTTTATGTAGAATTACAAGATTGAACAGTTGAAGCGACATTTGTTATACTTTATTCAACACGTGTTTGTACATGGACTTCCTGCTGCTAAATTGTCAGTGTTATATAAGAAGAAAAGCTGAAGTGAATAAAGAAGTTATCTTAAAGGTTTGGTGTGCTCTTTAAACCTACTGCTTCCATAGAACGGCGCTAGAGGAATTAGAGTAACAGATAGTCTTGTGTGGACTAAAAGATCAGAGAAATCAAATTCTTCTAATGCCACAGCGCATAAAGGCACTTCATAGTGCTGCGCCTGCCACAGTGGAACTATTTAGCCCAAAGTGGAACTATTAAGCCCAAAGTGGAACTATTAGCCCATTGAGGGTGAAGCGATTGTGCTCCTCAACTTGCACAGTAAAGAGCGCATTTGAGCAGTGGAGCTACCATAGAGGCCATAGAACGTGTGTTTTAGTCAAACTGCAGCTGACTCTTAAAGTGGCAGAACGGCAAAGACAAGATAGTCACAGAGAGAGCGCCAACACTCCTGCCATCCCTAGAGAGAGAAAAAGACGCATGGTGGGAGGCCAAAGTCCAGAGTTAGAGTGCCTGCACCGCTACCCACAAAGAGGCCACGTACTGCAGCCAGCTATTTCCCCGCCACTAGGCCCAAAGCCTGCAGCACAAAGCATCGCACGTCAGCGCAAAGCATCGCAAGTCAGCGCAGAGCATCACAAGACAGCGCAAAGCATCGCACGTCAGCGCAAAGCATCGCACGTCAGCGCAAAGCATCGCAAGTCAGCGCAGAGCATCGCAAGACAGCGCAAAGCATCGCACGTCAGCGAAAAGCATCGCAAGTCAGCGCAAAGCATCGCAAGACAGCACAGAGTATCGCAAAGCATCGCACATCAGCGCAAAGCATCGCACGTCAGAGTAGAGCATCAGATCAACAAAGACAAGTCTCCTTTAAGACTATTTGTTCCAGCAACCTACAGATCACAGTATCCTGCTCTTCAGAATAAGGTCAGAACTTTCCTTTATTACTATCATTGCACATAGGCTTGACAAGAAAGAGACATTTTCGTGTTCAGGAGTAAAAGGACTGTAAGTAAAGAACAAGGGTCAGTTGTAGTACACGGACTCTAAAGTATTTTAAAGAGAAAGTAATTTTTACTGCCTGTACCTATTGCTATTGCATTTAAAGTGAAAGTCTTCTTAATATTCGTATTAATTGTTATATCACTTAAAGTAAAATGTCTAAGCCTAGTATTTCTATGCCACTGTTAGAGGATACAAAGATAGATGAGATAGAAGGTGAAGAGCAAGTGAACCTGTTTGAGGTAGAAGAGTCTGATGCAGCATTAGTCTTGCCCCAAACAGATGAACTAAGACGTTCAGAACGTATCAGAAAACCGACCCTAAAGATGCTGGAAAATTTGGAGCAAGAAGCAGTATTGAAAGGAAAAAAGTTCACCAGAATGTATGATAAGTGGAAATCCTACATTAAAGATGTTCGTAGAAAGCTAAAGCAAGAAAGTATAAAAGGAAACTTGAGTGATATGATAGAGACAGTAGAAGAATCTGAAGCAGAGCTTATGGCAGCATATGTCAACCTGCGGTCTTCTACAACACCTCCCCAGGATATTGTAAGGAACATGGACACATGTACTGAAGTCACTAAAGGTTTAGTAAAGCTCATGAGAGAACTATCATCTGAAGCTAACTATGAAGAAGTTAAGGCAAGAAAGAGAATTAATGAGCTTTTTATGAGAGACTATGCCAAGTCCTTAGGAGGAACTACAATCACAAGTAGGACTTCTTCCACTGGCAAAAGTGGCAGTAACATATCAGAGTCCTCAAGTACTTTAATAGCCAAAAGAAAGGAACTTGTCGAACAACTTGCTGTCAAGAGAGCAGAAATTGAGATGGAATCTGCAATCGAGGTGCAGCGTCTACGAGTAGCAGAAATGGAAGGGCTGAAGGAAGTCAAGATTATAGAAGCCAGACTAAGAGTACACGAAGAGGACATGAATAGTAATCATAAGTCCAAATCTGTACTAACTGAAGATGCAGACTCCTACTTCCTTTCATACGCCCAGGAGAATGGAAGGAAATCTCCATTATGTAATGAAGCAAAAAGTCATTGCCCTTCCATCCCTGCTCAGAAAGACGACAAGAGAGACTCACCCAATTCAGAACTAAGTGAGAAAATAAAACAGGATAATTCTGTTCCCAGATGTCACTGCAATGATCAGGAGAATGTTGCGACTACAGTCCCAGCAAAAGGACAAAGAACAGTCCCAGCAAGACTTCCGGTTCCAGAACCTACTGTGTTTTCAGGAGACATACTGAAGTTCATAGAGTGGAAGGCAAGTTTTGAAATGATCATTGAGCATCATTGCTCCAGGCCAGTTGACAAGTTATTCTACCTTCAGAAATATGTTGGTGGAGAAGCGAAGAAAGCTCTTGAAGGTAACTTCTATAGAACAGATGAAGAAGCCTACAAGCAAGCTTGGGAAAAGTTAAACGCAAGATATGGTCATCCTTTCTTAGTACAAAGAGCCTTTAGGGAGAAATTGAATAACTGGCCTAAAATAGGTCCTAAAGAACATTTCAAACTCCAAGAGTATGGTGACTTCCTGCAAGCATGCAGCAATGCCATCCCACATGTACGAGGACTAGAAGTACTGAACGACTATCTAGAAAACCACAGGATGCTAGCTAAGCTACCTGAAGAAGTGGCTTCTAGATGGAATCGCTATGTGACTGAACAGTTAGATCTAAGTAAGGACTTCCCAAGTTTTGAAAAGTTCTCTGAGTTCGTTAATAAGGAAGCACGAATAGTATGTAATCCAGTAACAGGATCTTACGCCTTAAAGTCCTTAGAAGAAAGGCCTGCGAGGGATATAAGACGTGCAAGAGCAACCAGCTTTGCAACCGACACAAGAGAGAAAGGTATAGATACCTATGAGAGCAAGTTCAAAGTTACTACTGGGATCAGTAGAGAGACAGAACCGACAAATCCTCAGACTACTTTTAAGTGTATGTTCTGTGGAGAGAACCACTCTATACACAAGTGCCAACAATTGAAGGAGAAATCTCCAAATGAAAAGAAAAAGTTTGTACTTGTTAACCAACTGTGTTTTGGGTGCCTAAGGAAAGGCCATATTACTAAGGAGTGTAAGAAAAGGGCCACATGCAGCGTTTGCAAAGGACGCCATCCTACACCACTACATGAAGAACGTCCAAAAAAGGATAAATCCTCAATAGCTAAAGATGCTGAGGAAGAAAAGAAAGCATTGGTATTCTCTTGCAGAGTGAGGGAAAGCAACGGCACATCAATGGTTGTACCAGTGTGCATTTCAAATCCTAAAAGGAAGAATAAGAAGGTATATACCTATGCACTACTGGATGCCCAAAGCGATGTCACCTTCATTGATCAAGAAATCTGCAAGAAATTACAAGTGGCTACAGAACCAGTGAAGCTCAAACTCATCACAATGACGGGGAGAGACACATTAGTGAACAGTCAAAGGGTCAAAGGATTGAGAGTTAGAGGACTTCATTCAAACCTCACATTGGATCTACCTCCAGCTTATACGAAAGACGATATACCTCTAGATCGAGATCGCATACCTACCTGTAAAACAGCCAATAAATGGGAGCACCTATCTGTCATATCTCATGAAATGTCCCCGCTGAAGGAGTTTGGTGTTGGACTGTTGATAGGTTATGATTGTCCCGAAGCTTTGGTACCATGAAGGGTAATCACAGGAGGAAAGAGTGAACCCTACGCTGTTCAAACTGATCTAGGATGGGGCGTTGTTGGAGGAAAACAGCAGATTGCAAACTCAAGACAGGTGACAGGATTGTGTCATCGAATATCTGTTCAAGAGTTACCAGTTGTAAGTTCAGCGGAAGTAATCGAGATCCTTGAATCTGACTTTGCAGATCATGCTTCAAGAGGCCTGAATGTAACAGAATTGAAAAATTCAAACTGGCTCACCGGTCCAGAGTTCCTTTGGGAAAAGGAAATCATACCCAGTGAAGGTTACACAGAATTGTCTATGGGTGATCCAGAAGTAAAAGTTGTACAAACATTGAGCACTGCTGCCAAGTGTCAAGATGACATACTTGAGAGTGATAAAAGACACTTGGAAGTTGAGAACCTGATGGAAAATTCCCCAAATTCATGTTCAAATCCTACTATAGAGAACATAGAATTATAGGTAATTTGGTGGGAGTGTAGCTGGCCAGCTAAGACCTGTCCTAGGTTGCTAATGTGGCTTACATGCACAAATATAGCTAGACCTGCTAATAATGTTAAAACAGTGCATATGCTCATTTGTGAGAGATAACAGCAGAGTTATTTACTGTGACTTTATATATGGATGTCATATAACAATTGTATATTGTGTTCACAGAAGCAAAAGAAAAAATATGCCTTTAAGATTATTATATACGATGCAGAAAAGTAAGCTTAATAACACAGCAGAATTGTAACCAGAAAGCATAGAGTTAAGCTTTTGTGACTCATCAGGAGTTTTAGCCAATCACAACCAATCTCACTGAGCAAATGTCTCTGGCCAATCATAGCCAGCATTTCACTCATGTTCTGTCTAGGAAATCTCATATCACATGTCTAGAATTGCATTTTACATCAGAGTGTGGAGCTGAACAGTTCAGATCCACCCAGAGTCCAGCTTTATGGAAGCAAGTGGCCAAAATAGGTATTTAATACAGTTATATAAGTTCCTATTGTTAATAATGTGATTAGAACTGTATACTGAAACTAGTTATGTGTTCACTTGTAGTTCCACCAAATCAGGTTTGCAAACAATCAAACCAGCAAACAAACCAGGTTTCAAACCAGGTTTCAAACCAGGTTTCAGAGCAAACATCAGAGCAAACATCAGAGCAAACAGCATATAGAGCAAGTCCCAGAGAGATCATAAAGTGTCTAAAGTATTTTAAAGTGAAAGTACAGATACTGAAGAGAGAAATATATCTACCATTTTATGTAGAATTACAAGATTGAACAGTTGAAGCGACATTTGTTATACTTTATTCAACACGTGTTTGTACATGGACTTCCTGCTGCTAAATTGTCAGTGTTATATAAGAAGAAAAGCTGAAGTGAATAAAGAAGTTATCTTAAAGGTTTGGTGTGCTCTTTAAACCTACTGCTTCCATAGAACGGCGCTAGAGGAATTAAGAGTAACAGATAGTCTTGTGTGGACTAAAAGATCAGAGAAATCAAATTCTTCTAATGCCACAGCGCATAAAGGCACTTCATAGTGCTGCGCCTGCCACAGAGCTGTATGTTTCAGGCAGCGGGTGGCGAACGGCAAGCTCTCCTCCTGCTAGGTGTACAATAGGATCGCCTGTCCTTTCAGCCAATCGGGTGACGTGTCTCAGACCCGCTTCCTGATTCTTTTGATATCGTTACACAACTGGGTGGGCTTCGGGCGCAGTACTCTGTTTTTGAAGCCTACTAGAGCCTCTGGCTCTAATCGCATGCTTAAAAAAAAAAACACCCCCTCCATTGGAATCCATGCGTCCGGCGTCCCTGTATGTAGATCAGGGGCAAAAAATATTGGAGCGCGAAAGTGCTCCAATAAGAGAGAACGGTCAGTGAAATTCACTTCACTGACCGTTCTCTCTTATTGGAGCACTTTCGCTCTCCAATATTTTTTGCTTTTTCATAGTATTACATTTGGTCAAACAAAGTGGATCCCATCCATAGGACGAATCACAATGTTGATATGAATCAAATTTAGCAGTTGAGGATTCAGTGAATTTTATTTACATCATGTAGATCAGGGGGCCAGATGCATGGATAAGGGGGGGGGGGTCATGCCCATGCGCCCCTAATGCACGGGCCACCACTGATTTATTGGCCAGGGATTAGGGGGCATAAATGTCAGGCCAGTTGTTAGAGGGCAAACAAAGCATTTGGTCAGGTCATGTGTTGGCTATATACAGTATATACTAGTTATTCTTTTTACTAGCAGACGTATCATTCTAAACAAAATATCTAACCAGAATTGATGTAAATGGCGAATTAATAATTATTACTTACTTTCAATTTTTGATGTATATAGGACTAGCACAGTAAGTATCTTAGTATATTTTACTGACATATCATATAGCTGTTAAATAGAAAATGCAGGGTTATTGATTAGACAAATAGAAAGTTTCTTAATATTAATTTAACATCTGCACTGCCAGTGTTCTAAATAGAGGAAAGAACCATTTAGAGATATAACCAAATGTTATATTGTGTTGTTTTAGAAAACTATTTGCATCTATTTGTTGCTCAAGGAGTGGCCAACATACTTTACAGGTCAGTGTGGTAAACAAGAAAATCCAGAATTTCTGTAGTGCCCTGAGAGCGTCACAAGTAAACATTTTTCAGAAAGGCATTTTAGTATCAATTTTCACATCTCAAAGCATGTCCGAGGCATAGCTATTTTTCCATCTGTTAATTAAACAATATAACAATTTTCTATTGCTATCTAGCACCTATTGTATTAAAATATGGTTTAAAGAGCTGTACAGACATAACAGCAAATACCATTACAACCTCAAACCAACCTTTGGAAAAAAGGTTGAACAAAATCATGTGGAAGTTTCTGTGCCGCTGCCAGAACGCAGTGTTGTATACTGTATGTAGCTGATGCAGCTGACAGGTTATACAATGCTGACAGCAGACGTATCTGCTAGTGAAGGTAATAGTTAGCCTGGACCAAACAATCAATTTTAAACTGACATAAAGCTGGAGTTAAGCCTCGTACACACGACCGAGAATCTCGTCAAGAATAAACACGTCGTTTTTCTTGACGAGATTCTTGGACAAGAAACTTGTCCCGGCCGAGTGTACAGACGCTCCTTTCAAAGAACCCGCGGTTCTTTGAATGGAGCGAACGCGGTGACGTAATCGACTACGATGAGCGTGCGCTTGTCACATTCGATGCCGTTGCCGACATCTTGCTACACCCTACCTATGCCTAGGAAGCTACCGCGCATGCGTCAAAGTCATTTCGAGCATGCATGGGCTTCCCGGGGGACAGGTAAGTGTACACACACACACTTTTCTCGTCGAGAAACATGCTGACAAGAATCTCAACGAGAAAATAGAGAGCAGGTTCTCTATTTTTCTCGTCGAGATTCTTGTCGGTTTTCTTGACGAGAAACCTGATAGCCGCGTACACACGACCGATTTACTCGGCAAGAAAGCTCTGTCAGCAAGTTTCTTGTCGTTTTTCGACGAGAAACTCGGTCGTGTGTACGAGGCTTGGCTTTAATGATGAAGCTGTGTTCATTTTGAATACTCTATCATGAGTATAGGAAATTAAAATCAAAAAATGGACTTGCTAGGGCCAGCTAGGATTGTTGACCCTCAAGCCTCGTACACACGGCCGAGAATCTCGTTGAAAAAAACATGTCGTTTTTTTCGACGAGATTCTTGGACAAGAAACTTGTCCCGGCCGAGTGTACACACGCTCGATTCAAAGAACCCGCGGTTCTTTGAATGGAGCGAACGCGGTGACGTCATCGAATACGACGAGCATGCGCTCGTCACATTCGATGCCGTCGCCGCCATCTTGGTATACCCTACCTATGCCTAGGAAGCTACCGCACATGCGTCGAATTCATTTCGAGCATGCGCGGGCTTCCCGGAGGACAGGTAAGTGTACACACACTCACTTTTCTCGTCGAGAAACAGGCTGACGAGAATCTCGGCGAGAAAATAGAGAGCAGGTTCTCTATTTTCTCGTCGAGATTACTTGTCGGTTTTCTTGACGAGAAACCATACACACAAACAAATTTCTCGGCAAGACATCTCTGCCAGCAAGTTTCTTGCTGGTTCTTGCCGAGAAACTCGGTCGTGTGTACGAGGCCTTAGAGCTAAATTCTGTGAACATTCGCTTCTTTAGTAAATAAACCCCTGATGTTGATCCCAGAGAAGCTGATATAAAAAAGGATTACATTTTACTTGTGAATTGGCTCTAATTATTTAGTCCTAGGCAATAAAAATATCTATGTTTTAAATATATCTTCATGTGATTAGATTTTTAAAGTGACTGCTCTGCTGTGTGAAAAATCTACTCCTGTAGTAAATAACACATGAGCACAAGATGGGGAAAAAAGGAAGCATAAAGAACTTTCCCATAGGTAAGAAGAGCTAGTAGAAGCATACTGAGCTAAAATGAAAGCCTAATCTCTGTTTAGCTTAGGACAAGTCCTAATCCAGGAGCTATTTGACACGGACGTGTATTGGTGTGGTGTGTCACAAAAAATCCCAGCTTGCTACATCTTTGGTGTAAATGATAACAAATGTAAATTTATGCAAAATACACTGATAAGCCCTAACTTTATAACCACCCACCTGATACTGAGCAGACCCCCCCTTTGCTGCCAAAACAGTCCGGACCTGTCAAGGCATGGATGCCACTAGACATCTGAAGGTATGCTGCGGTATCTAGCATCAGTAGCAGATCCTTTGGGTCCTGTAACTTGTGAGCTGGGGCCTCCATAGATAATATTATGTTTTTCCATAATATTATCCATGGAGGCCCCAGATCTCAAACCAATCAAGCATCAGTGAGATGTGTTGGATTGTGACACCCCACACCAATACAGTCACTATCCAACACATCTCACTGATGCTTGATTGGTTTGAGATCTGGAGAATATGGCGGCAAAGTCAACACTTCAGATTTGTTGTTTTGTTCCTCAAACCATTCTTGAATCTTTTTTTATAGTGTGATAGGGCATTATCCTGCTAAAAGAAGCCACTTCCATCAGGGAATACCGTTTCCATGAAGGGGTGTACTTGGTCAGCAACAATGTTTAGGTAGGTGGTACAAGCCAAGCAACATTCACAAGATTGACAGGACCCAAGGTTTCCCAGCAGAACATTGCCCCCTGAGCCCCTCTCGATCCAGCAAAGTCCACGAGAGCTTTTCCTCTCCGGGAACTCACGCTCCTGATTGGTTTTTGGCAGCAGCGAGCCAATCAGGACACGGAGGTGGTGGTGCCAAGCCACTGCTTCATGTGTGAATGGGCACACAGAGTCACGGAACGGGAGCGTTCCTTCTTGGGTACCCCCACTGCAAGCTGTTTACTGTGGGGGCACCCGGCAGGATGGAGGAGCCAGGAGTGCCAGCATGGGACCTGAGAAGAGAAGGATAGGAACTACTCTGTGCAAAACCATTGCACAGAGCAGGTAAGTATAGCACTTACCACCCTCTCTTCCTTGTCTTTCGGCTCCTCGCAGGAGGAAAGGGCACACCTAGCTCTATATGCCCGTACCCTCCTGTGTGAGGAGGTTGAGCGGTGTTGTGATGGGTCTCCACAGCCAGATACTCCCACAGAATGGTTCTTATCTCTATGACCAATAAAGACAAGTCTCTATTTTCCCCAATGACTTCAATGTCCACACCAGTTGTAACTCCAACGTAGAGTTTATTTCTCTTAAACGACAGTCTCTGATAGGAAAGGTTGGAGAGAGAACAGGACAGCATAAGGTGTGGGAGAGGTCCAGGCACAAACATACGGTAATACACTTCACTGCTTGGCTTCTCAAGCAGACTTCGCCCATTTGGATAGTCTCCCTAGATAGGGACTAGCAGCCAAAATGGTACTCAAACTAACCGCACAGTCACTATACAAACTGGTACCCTGGTCTCTGCCACAGACCGGGTGAACTTGGTCTCTGCCACAGACCTGGTGAACTTGGTTTTCAAAGCTTGGCCTCTTTGTAAGGAGAAGACATCCCTCCAGAGAGTTACCGGGCCCCTTCCTTCACTGTGACTTCTCACTAGTCCCTCGGAACGGTCTTTCCCCGGCCTTCTCGTCTAAGATGCGGGTCCCCTCGCAAGGCGGCACCCAGGGATTCCTCGATCCTTGATGGGCCCCAGCCGAAGGTGCTGGGCCCAAGGCCTTTAGTTGCAGCCCCAGGGCTAAAGGTGCCTGGGTCTGATTCACCAAAGGTCCAAAGGTGCCCAGGGTGGACAGGAACACACACTCCCTGGGAGTAGGACTCCCGACGACGACCCTGAACAGGCAGCGTCTGCCCCTTTTATATCCTCTCCCAGCATACACAGCAGGCCGACCACTCCCACTGTATGACTGCCGAGAGGGGACACACAAGGCACAGCACTGTATCAGCAGTTCAACCCTGGCCCACTATGGCAGCACCACCTGCAGGCCACAGGGAACGGTACACCGATACTCTTCCTGCAGACAAAAATGGTTGATAATGTCCTAACAATTTAGGTGTTTGAGCATAACTACCACTCAAACACTACCCCTAAATTGAGGACCCCGCGACATAAGTGTAACATGTTTGTTATTTAACAAAATAAAAAACTAGACTTTAATATCACTTTAATCTGTCTGTGGTCATAAAGTTAGGGTTGATCTGTGTACTGTATGTCTAACATACATCTTAAGTTCACTACATCAAAAACATGTAAATGTAACATAGTTCTTACTATTTTAGGGAGCTTTGGTTTATGACTACATTGATGTAAAAATTGGATCAAAGACAACATAATGCACTGATTTCAATAATAATAAAAAAAAAACAGGACAAATGTGCTTTAATTTCTTACACAATGGCTTGTATGAAGTAAGTCATAGGTTAATATGCGAAGGGGAATTACCCAATAGGAGCGAATTAGCTTTCATTGCTCACTACTGTTTTACGTAAAGAAAAGCAAAATCTGTTTACTGTGAGTCATTGCGGACCATTGCTGCATCATTATGTAAGCACATATATATGTTGATTGATGCTTTTGATTAAAATTCTGACACTCGAAGATCATAAATACGGTATGTCTTTGTTCTGAAGAACTTTGCAAATTACTTGAATGTTTTACATTCTATTGTCATTTTTCCCTAATGGGTTTTATACTTCTGAGCAGCATAGCTGAAGGCACTGAGTTGATATACATAATCAGGTCAAGTCTCTTCCCATTTGCACAGTACAGGAGAAACTATGAGCCATGTTCAAAGCTTAAAGAGGAACTGCAGTCTGCTCACATAATTTGTAACAAAAACATCTTTGCCATTCTGAAGCTTCCCTCCAACGACTTTGCATATTATTTTATATATACTGTGATTCTGTACTTGCAAAATATGCTGCAGAAATCTCCCTTCACTAAGTCTGGCTGCATCCATTTTAACTGTGGGCAGCTGAAGCTGCTGCCTGTTCACTTCCTGGATTTACACAGAGGCACACCTGCATCTCTTATTGGCCCTCTTATGACTCATCAGCCCCTCTTATCCTGGCAAACTCTCACGATAGTGAGAGAGAGAGCTGTGCATGATGTCATAAGTCTAGGCTTTTTACCAGACAAGAAACAGGAAGTGGGCTGTATAAGATATTTACTGGCAGAAAATAAAAAGTTTTACTATCCAAAGTTAGGGCAGCAGATTTAATAGATGGAAATTTGAAAAAATGACTGAAGGACCGTTTTAACGTATTAACTGTTCGCTCATGTTGGTTAGCTAAATTAAAATTGCACTATTCTACCCTTTCCCCACGTGTTCTACTTCTTTCTCTTTGTACCTTTCAAATATATTTTTTTAAATCTGCTATACATGTCTTACATCCATATTTTTTTTAGACATTTGTCTCCAGTACCGCTCAAAGTGGCACTAATTTTAGGTGTTTAACCCTGCTCTCTACAATATTGTACTGTATGCCCAGGCTAACACAATCACACTCCCTTAGGAGGTGTGTCCATAACAGCTGCTTTCTTCACTCCCTATCTACTAGTAGCAGTGGCAGTGGACCAATCAGTGAGAGGATGGAAGGGAACCATGGGACATGTAGTCCTTAAAGGAGTGCTGCACAATGGAGGCCATGGGGTGACAAACTTCAAGGACCAGGATTCCCTGCATACAAAGGTGGAGAGGACAGAACTTTTTCCAGGCAATTTACCAGAGGTTTTGGCAATCTAGAGCCAGAGGGTGCAAACCAATGGCTGGGGTCTGTACACTACACCAGAGAAGTCAGAGCCTGAAGGGGAGACCAGGGTGCCCTTTTGGTGTTCTGTGTGACCAGAGAGAGTCAACCTATCACTGGGGGTCTGTTTCCACACCAGAGACAGAAACACTGAAAGTTCCCCTGCCGTACTGGGACCCGGAGCTGGAGGGACCCATTGCCATATGTAGCTACAGCCAGTGAGAGCCTGATCATGAGGACCTAATCATGGGGATAGAGACTTCTGGAACAGCCAACCCCCAAGCATATGGGACCATATCCATTGCATGCCAGGAGTGGTAAACAGAAAAATCCAGCCTAATCCAGTATTGCCCACAGTTAATGCCAATAGAGACTGCTATCTATTTAGCCGCCCATCAGCCACCTATTGGGTACATTCAAAAGAGACATCTTAATGTGCACCAACTTACCTGTCCACGGTGCCCGCGATGTCGGCAGCCGAAGCCGAGCAATCGCTCGGCTCTCGGCTGCCCCCGCCGCCATCCTCGGTGAGGGTATCAGGAAATTAAGCGTTGCGGCTTCACTTCCCGGTTCCCTATTGCGCATGCGCGAGTCACGCAGCACGTCCTAACTGGTCCCCGCTATCTTCTGGGACCTGTGTGTTTCCCAGAAGACAGCGGTGGGAAGGGGCGTGACTCCCGGAAGTCTATGCCCGGAAGTGGGTGCAAATACCTGTATTATACAGGTATCTGCACCCCCTCCCCCTGAAAGGTGCCAAATGTGACACCGGAGCGGGGAGGGTTCCGAAAAGCGGAGGTTACATTTTTGTGTGGACCTGCGCTTTAATGCCATTATATTTCCCACTGTTTATGCCAGTTTAAACTCAATTTAACTTTATTACAGGCAGTCAATTGCCATATTATAGATCAGTGTTCACCTTATGTAATATAGCATCTTTAATTGTGTTGCCTGTCTACTGGTTTATGGCAAAAAGAGAGGGAGGGACCAGATTAACTCATAGAATCATAGTGCTGGGTAAATGTAGAACCCAACACTGGGAGGAGGGATACAGACTCACCACGGTTGGGGTAGTGCCCTATACCTTAGATCCTGAACTAAGAAAGCATATGAGGAAAAAAGGTAGTGGGAAAGAACCCAGATAGTTCTACGGGATAAAAGGATTGGGCAATCTGCGGTCTTCTTCCAACAGTTAAAAATATATTTAGTGGTATCAAAAGTACATATGTAAGTGAGCAAACTACGTACAACACAAAATAAAATAACATTAAAAAGACAATCCAGCCAGGCGTGCACAGACACACCCACGGCAAGGGCACTAGATGGATGGAAAGCCGGCTCAAGTTATAGCTGTGTCCAATGCATGTCAGTTGACAGATCTGGGATGGTGGGAGAGAACCAGGGACAGGAAGCATACAACGGTGTCAGCTCAATGAAGGGCAATACACTCGTGTTCTCAGTCTCTATCTGCTCTATTTCCCAGAATCAACCAAGTGCGCTATATGCAAAAATACAATAGGGGACACAGGGACACTCTCATGGCAATATATGCAGATGAACTGTGGATTGAAAAAATATATAAAGTCACAAAATCTTGCTTAGGAAGGAAAAGGTGAGCTAAGTCAAAGATGATGGCTCAAGCAGTGATGGGACCTGTGGAGTTCTTAAGGCTGATATTCAAGTAAAATGTTCTGTGAGATAAGCATACATTCTATGCATAAGAAGAGAAATCGTCCTCTGTGCTGGAGATACACAGGTTACTCACGGTAGACAGATCCACAGGTTGCTGAAGGCAAAGATTGCCGTGACTCCAAAGAGTGGTAAAGTTGGTTCTACCGATGTGCGATACAGTAGATCGCTCTTCAGAGGAAGGCGGCTTAGCGTATGTTCTGCTGGTGGCACATAGTTGGCAGATCTAAAGCTACTTTCACACTGAGGCCCTTTGCAGGCGCAATAGCGCTAAAAATAGCACCTGCAAAGCACCCTGAAAGAGCCTTCTCTTTCACTCCAGTGTGAAAGCCCGTGGGCTTTCACACTGGAGCGGTGTGCTGGCAGGACGCTCAAAAAAGTCCTGTTAGCTGCATCTTTGAGGCTCAGTAGGAGCAGTGTATACACCGCTCCTAAAGCGCCCCTGCCCATTGAAATCAATGGGCAGCGCCGCTGAACCGCCGACAAAGCGGCGCTGCAGAGGCGTTTTAACCCTTTTTCGGCCGCTAGCTGAGCACTTTTAAGCCCCGCTAGCGCCGCAAAAATGACGGTAAAGCGCAGCTAAAAAAAGCGCTGCTTTACCGCCGACGCCGCCCACGCCCCAGTGTGATAGAAGCCTAAAGGTTCCTGAAGGCAAGGATGGCTGTGACTCCAAAGCGTGGTAGGTGATGTGTGGTACAGTGGATCGCTGCTCAGGGAAAGAGCAGCTCGGCATGGGCTTTGCTCTTAGGCACATCCGAGGAGGTCAATGTCAGACAAACTCTTGTAAGGAAGGAGCAAGGGCATGGCTTACTGGAGCTGTGTGTGCCTATGGACGCACACAGCCGTGTTCAGGAGGGCATGTGCACTGGTGACACCCGGCTTTGCTAAAAAGGCACCCGGAGGAGGGAGGAGTGGACAACGCCAGCAGGGCGCTGTTAAAAACAAAGTAAGGTACTTCTCTGTCCTCATTGCAAAAAAATGTGTCCTTTAGTGTCACTTTAATAAAATATGATAATGGGAGAATACAAAGTTTTGGTTGGCATTTTCATTCTTTAAATAAAAACTCAGCAGTTTTAATGTATGCTGCCCTGACAATAATTTAAAGAGTTTATGTAAATCTCTGCTGATAAAATATGATTTTATTTGAGGTTTATACTCTTATCTTAGTATTTGTGTATGTTTAAACTTTGTAGAAATCTGCATACAAAAATGTTTCTGTTGACTAAACTGTCCCTGTGTATTTCCACTGACCTGTGTCCAATTGCCTAGGTAATCTTTTTTTTTTCTTGCTCTCTGCCACAATGCCCCAGGCAGGGGCTAGTGTGGTTTATGCTCAAAGCTTTTGAAGTCTGGCCAACAGGTTCTTAAAAACAAATGAAATACAAGGGGACAATTAGGACAGGTGGGAGGAGCAGTTCTAAAAGTCAGTACATTTCATGTCTTGCTATGCACTTTCATGCTACAGCACATTCCATTATTCTATTATTCATGCTTCTAGAGAAGCAATGTCAAAGAAAATTCTGCATTCAAGCAGTATTAGGACAATGGCTATCTTCACATGTGGTGAGTAAACTTTCATATATACCGTACATAAATTGCCATGCTTCAACAGTCCTTGTGCTAGTCATTGTGAACGTTTTTCTCTGCCATTGATTTATATGTGCTGTCAGGCAAGTGAAAGTTTCTGCACACAGGTGGATTGTGGCCATCCTCTACATGACATGTGCATGATGTCATAATATAATTTTGTACCTAGTGTTAATACAGGTGTCATAAGCACACAACACCGCCTGTTGAGGAAGTGGGCTTCTTAGGACAGGCATGAGAAAAAATGATGGTAAACTCACCACTAAAACAAGTACTTTTATTACTCTGATGTCTATGCTCATTTAACCATGCACACATAAGTTCCCATTGGTAATTATATTAAATTAGAATTCAATTTCTATTCATTATCTGTTGTTTCTAATTTCTAAAATGGAATATGCCGGATCATTAATGGGACTCACAGTTGTTGATTATATACTGTATAAATAGCTAGGTGTCAATACAAGATTTCACTTTCAGTAGTTCTGAAATGGTAGATCTCTTTCTACATATTTTCATTATTTGTGATCTATTAGGTATTGTTTAAAATACAATTTTATTGGGAAATACAAAAATGAACTAGCTAGTCAGCACAGAAACCCTAATTAAATGGCTTCTAACAAACGTTTTTGTTACAAACAGTTGGAAATGTGTATGAAGCCACAGTGCTGTATCAAGGCAACTCTTGATCCCTACCTCTAAACGAAATGAACCCCAAATTTGGACATATATACAGTATAGCAATGAACAGACTAACAATAGACATACTTTAAAGGTAGCACCATCCTCTTTAAGGCTGGGTTCACACTATCTTCGCATTTGTGCCTCACAGCAGGGGTACGGTGCGTCCCCGTTCACCATTTCAGGTCCGAACTAAGAAAGCATATGAGGAAAAAATGTAGTGGGAAAGAACACAGATAGTTCTACGGAATAAAAGGATTGGGCAATCTGCGGTCTTCTCCCAACAGTTAAAAATATCTTTATTTGTATCAAAAGTACATATAGATGTAAGTGAGCAAACTACATACAGCGCAAATTTTTAGGTGAATTTGGACTTGAAACGGAACAAAAGACACACAGGGCCCCTGTGCAAATTTGCACCAGAGCCGCAGCGGAGATGTGTGAACCGGCTCCATAGAGAGCCGGTCAAAATCTCCTGCTATCGCAAATTGGATGTGGGAAGCCGCATCCAATTCGCAATAGTGTGAACCCAGCCTAAGGCCCCTTTTTACACTAGCGGACCGTATGTCCGCTTTTTCATCCACCCGTTTACGGATGAAAAAGGGACATACATTGGTCCCTATGAGATCGCAGGTGTCAGCGGATGAATATCCGCTGACACCCGATCTCCTCTGTGTCCGCAATCCCCCGATTCTGCAGACGGAGGAAAATCCTATTTTTCTATCCGTCTGCAGAGTGGATCGGATGAACTCGGACAGACGGTCCGTGTTCATCCGATCCCCTCATAGGGAAGAGCGGAGATCTGACAGGGCGGTCCTTGCACAGTGTGCGGGAACCGCCCTGTCATCCGCCGGCTCACCGGGGATCAGCGGAGCGATCCCCGCTGAGCAAGCGGAGGTTCACGGGCAGATCCTCATGGATCAGTCCCGTGTGAAAGGGGCTTTAAGGTCCAGCAACGCACCAGAAGTCCAAATTTGCTCAAGGCAGCTGAAGACCCTCAGTAAGCATCTGCACCAAATAAAACAAACCCTGTTTTTAACTCTGCTTTTAATATCATGTCAGAAACAGTTTGTAATTAGGTTTCCTGTGTTGGACTTGGGGTACTTTTATATTCAGTAACATGTGCACATTTTGCTTGCTAGTTAAAAAAAAAAAAAAAAAGTTTAAATAAATGCCTTTTGTTTAGGTTGCTGCATTTTTAATGGGTTTCTGGCAAACTTTCCTAATGAAATGTCATTCTGAAGAATGGAATTTTATTTTGTAAAGCGCTGCGCAAACTGTTGGCGCTATATAAACCCTGTATAATAATAATAATAATAATAATTTTAAGTGAGAAAGACATATTTACTTTTCATTTACAATTGAAAAGCCCTTTAATAAGTAGACATGTACCTACTAAACAGTGATAATAAAACAATTTTCTATTCAAAAAGACTTGTTTATTACATGGGATCCCCACCCTCAAGCCAAAACATTGGATCATAACTGTAAAATATACTTACCTTACACCCAGCTTCACACTGGAGAGAAAGATGCCACAATCCTTTTGGAAAGATCCTGAAAAAGCAAAGATCCTAAATCTTGCAAGAAGATACTCCTGAACTGTTCTTGTGATCATTGTTCCCAGGATCCTGCCAGCAGGATCATGATGTCACCCTCATCCAAGTACCATGAGCAGAAACCACGTGATGATAAGTCATTGTATTTTCTAACTTTTCCTCAGAGATGTTTTTACAGGTGGGGTTTTGACATGTAGGTAGGGAGCATTTAAATGCAAAGCCCTCTTTAAATTTATACACTTTGGGTTTGCTGCTTTATGATGTCCTGCAATTCTTTGCACAAAAAACCCTATACTAATATTTCTGTAGTCCATGGTAATCAATTATTGGTACTGATATTCTATGGAGCAGATATATTTTATAATTGCTAGTCAAATGTAATGACATTCATACAGTATATAATTACACAATTGTATATAGTCATTTTTTCCGAAAAATGTTCCTTCTTAACCACTTCCCGCCCAGTCAATAGCATATTGACGTCCGGGAAGTGGTTCAGTTATCCACACTGGACTTCATATGACGTCCTGCAGGATAACAGTCGCCGCGCGCCCGGGGGGGGGCGTGCATCGCGGCGATCGGTGGAGCGGTGGGTCAGTCTGACCCACCGCTACACTGATCTTGTTAAAAAGCCTCCGGCGGAGGCTTTTTACCACGTGATCAGCCGTGTCCAATCACGGCTGATCACGATGTAAACAGGAAGAGCCGTTGATCGGCTCTTCCTCAATCGCGTCTGACAGACGCGAGTAGAGGAGAGCCGATCGGCGGCTCTCCTGACAGGGGGGGGTTCGCGCTGATTGTTTATCAGCGCAGCCCCCCCTCGGATACCCACACTGGACCACCAGGGAAGCCCCCCAGGACCACAGGGAAGCCCCAAGCATGTGGATGGCCCCCATGGCCATCCACATGTAGTAAAATAAAAAAAATAAAAATATGCCAATCAGCGCCCACAAATGGGCACTGACTGGCACTATGATGGCACAACCACAATGTGTGGTGGCTGGCATTGCTGGGCATCAGTGTCCTTTAGTGCCACCTACTAGTGTCCATCAGCGCCACCTATCAGTGCCCATCCGTGCCCATCTGTGCCCATAAGTGCCCACCTATCAGTGCCCGTCCGTGCCACCTATCAGTGCCACCTATGAGTGCCAATCAGTGCCGCCTATTAGTGCCAATCAGTGCCGCCTATGAGTGCCAATCAGTGCCGCCTATGAGTGCCAATCAGTGCCGCATACCAGTGCCACATATCAGTGCCCATCAGTGCCGCCTATCAGTGCCCATCATCAGTGCCCATCAGTGCCACCTCATCAGTGCCACCTCATTGGTGCCACCTCATCGGTGCCCATTAGTGTCGCCTTATCAGTGCCCTTCAGTGCCGCCTTATCAGTGCCCATCATTGAAGTAGAAAAGGTACTTATTTACAAAAAAAATTAACAGAAACAAAGAAAAACTTATTTTTTTTAAAAAAATTTGCTCTTTTTTTATTTGTTCTGCAAAAAATTTAAATCGCAGAGGCAATCAAATACCACCGAAAGAAAGCTCTATTTGTTGGAACAAATGATAAAAAAATTGTTTGGGTACAGTGTAGCATGACCGCGCAATTGTCATTCAAATTGCGACAGCGCTGAAAGCTCAAAATTGGCTTGGGCAGGAAGCTGTATAAGTGCATGGTATTGAAGTGGTTAAAAGGGTAGCAGTACATAAAAACACCATCATATCTCTGCTCTCAGGTTGTTGCTGTGTAATGCAATCTGTGACAAACATCTCCGCCCTTAAACCTTCAATGAACCAGGAACATGACAGTCACCTACACAGCAGTTACCAGACACAGTTCTCTCTCTCCTCTCCTTGAAATCAGTCTACCTGTTTCCAGGTCAGTAATATTGTAACGTACATGTATAGGATCCGTTGCACTGTTTAGTGAACTGAAATCTCCACTGAGTGATGTGAAACCATTAGTTTATATCAGGGTTTACTATTTTATATACTTTGTTTAGAGGTAGTTTGTAATTTATTGAATATTTAATGTTTTGGAACTAAGCGTTTATATTACTGTGCGTTTTAGAACTTTATTTCATTACAAAGTTACTTTTATTTTTAGAGAAGTGAGTATAAAAGTGTCCCCTATAAATAGTTTAGCAAGTTGAAGCAGTATAGATCCTCTCTGTCTCTTTAAAGTGCAGATGCAGTGCCGTTTTTCACAAATTTACACCAATTCCTAGATCATGTGTCAGTTTGTTCTCATCCACACTGGCATCATGCTTCCTATTTTAGGACATCCTTGCCCTGCACAGCACATACATATCCACATCATGCCCTCTAGTAAGCACTGGCATCAAAATCAGAGGACACCACTAGAGATAAGGTTCAGGTTCACAGTAAATCCCAAGGATTCTAAAAGGTTTATGAATTGCAAACTTTTGGCAGAAAATTTGCAGGTTTGTCGGCAGAAATAAGCCTTTGTCTTTATACCAATTTACAGTAATTTGAAAGAATGGACAATCCAGCCCCTTTCTGTAAAAGGGTGGGCTCACAGAAGCCACATTATCAGTTTATGTTGGAGAAGTTAGGGGGAGCTGATAATTCTGTGTACTGGTTCTTAAACTAATTAGTTTTTTAATGTTGGCATTGGTACATGTCCCCCATTGCATTGCCCAGCTTTTCATGACTTTTGCTTGGTAGTAGCTACTTTTTAGCCCTGCAGATGGCAAGAACTGAATAAACTGTTGGGTTCATCGCAAATGTTGCAAGCTCCAAAGTTTAAACATAATTCACAAAACTTTTTGTGAACCAAAATCCAGGCAGACCTGATCAACCTTAAACAACACATTGGGATGTACAAAAAAAATATGCCTTGTGAAGGAAACCGTTCCGTGAGAATACTACAGAAAAGGAAATTGGAAACTAGTTGAAAGGAAATAGAAAATAGAGGAAAATAGCTCTTTGGGTTGTTAATAGCTCTTTGGGTTGTTAATGCAGGTTATTGAACCCGTGTTCAACATTTTTGTGCAAAAGTTTACAGACGATATTTGTAACTAGCGAACAGCAAGCCCCAGCAGGAGCTGATTTAAGAAGAATATATTACAGTATCTAGGCTTGATGGTGCCAGTTAATTATGCAGGGATGTCTCATTTTAAGGTTGCCATTCTATAAATACCGGTAATGATTTTAATATATAGGTAAAGTGGACAATGCTATGTTGTAGGGGGCATCTAGAAGTGTTAACTGTGCTTACGTAGTACCCCGAAAAATCTATCTTTTGTCTGGATTTTCCCCTGAAAAATAGAAGTACACTTCCTGGTATGCGAGGATACCTAGGAACTCCTGTGCCTACAGCCTGATAGCTGTAAATCTGTGGTATGAATCTAAGGCAATGCTATCTCCGACTGTTGGTATCACAAGATTTGGGGTGAGACTTGGTGATTTTATTATTGTGCTGCTCATCTCCTTGCTGGTGGCTCTGATATGAAAGCAATACCCTGTCTCTACCAAAATATTGGACATTACATTAAGATTCAATAGTACAGAATAAGCATGGCAAGTCAAATGGAGAAAACATCAGCTGCACGGAGACCTCAGGCAACACTAGTGACTAGTCCTTTACCCTCCATCTACCTTTTTTGTCACAGCTTTCATAGTTCAGTTCCCCTTTTTTGGCTGTCTAAAGGTGAGAATTATAATTTGTAGCAGGAGACTGAATTTTTTTCCCCATATATAGAGAAGCGCCCCCGTAAAGGGTTGGGACTTTAGTGGCAACTTAATATCAAGTTCAAAAAACGTATGTGAATATAACAAAAGTTTTTTATTAAATTTCTATTAAAAAGTCAATATGTGCATACATCACCATATTTGACTGGTTAAGAACAATATCAAATACAGTGGATATAGTATAACAATAAATGAGTTTCCTTTGTAGAAAATAGACCCGATGCGTTTCAGGATCTTGTCCTTTCATCAGGGGCATTTCTTTAAGGAGAAAACATTGTACATCATCTGTCCAGATACATAGTGTAACCACTGTCAAATATAGATAGAAAAGGACTGTGATCCAGGTGGTATCCCTCAGTGCTATTTACAAGGTGTAGAGTCAGAAATCTCACATCATCGGACAACGGGAACCTTGAAGTTAATGGTTCCAGTCTGCACTGGATAATGTGGCTGTGTAACAAATCTGCAGCTGCCTAGTAACAGCAGGTGTTAGATGTTCAGCTCGCAGATGGTCATATGATCACGCAGAGGCCGTAAATCCTTTTTTCTGTGTGCCAGCCAGAAGGTAGAGATGCCCAAAGAATTTCTCAAGGTGCCGTCCGGTTCATACAGGGAGATCTGTCAAGCTATAGCAGTCCCTTTTCTATCTATATTTGACAGTGGTTACACTATGTATCTGGACAGATGTTGTACATTGTCTTCTCCTTAAAGAAATGCTTCTGATGAAAGGACAAGATCCTGAAACGCATCGGGCCTAATTTTTACAAAGGAAACTCATTTATTGTTATACTATATCCACTGTATTTGATATTGTTCTTAACCAGTCGAATATGGTGATGTATGCACATATTGACTTTTTAATAGAAATTTAATAAAAAACCTTTGTTCTATTCACATACGTTTTTTGAACTTGATATTTAGTTGCCACTAAAGTTCCAAACCTTTACAAGGGGCGCTTCTCTATATATGCAATAGCGGGATGTTGGCAACATTCTGGTCCTTTCTGGTGAAACTTCCTTGTGTTTTTTTTTTCCCTGTCAGATGAGATTTGTAATATTGATTGTTAGTTACAGCGTATCTAAGTAATCTGGCGGTGAATTTTGCGGTAAGCATCTTTTAACATCACAATTAAGTTAGAATACTACAACTCTTCTTCTAATAGTCCCCAACTTAAAAAGGAAACTGTAAAACTAAACTACAACACACTGTGCCGCCAATAGTGTCGGCGGTAAAACGCCGCTATTTTTAGCTTTGCGGTGCATTTCAGCCGCTAGCGGCTGAGAAAGGGTTAAAACCGCCGGCAATGTGCCGCTACAGCGGTATAATGCCAGCGGTACAGCGGTGCTGCCCATTGATTTCAATGGGCAGGAGCGCATTAGGAGCGGTGAGTTCACCGCTTCTAATGCGCTCCAAAGAAGCTGCTGGCAGGACTTTTTCTGACGCCCTGCCAGCGCACCTCAGGCTTTCACACTGGAGTGAATAGAGCAGCTGTTTAAGGCCCCTTTCACACTGAGGCGTTGCAATAACGCGTTAAAAATTATTAGCGTTATTACCGCGTTTTTACCGCGTTTTACTGTGTTAGCGCTAAAAATAGCGCCAATTTTTACAGAATTTTTGCAGTAAAAAGGATTATTTGGTATCCCACAATCCTTCATTCTACTGCGGTCATGTGACCTTCCCACAACTTCTGGGCCTTTTTACCGTGTTTTTACCGCGTTTTTACAGCGGTACTCACTCATTCCAATGGGGATAGGCGTTTTTACAGCGCTATTTTATGTGCCCCAAAGATGCTCCAAAAAAGCTGTTTGCAGGATTTTTTTCAGCGCACAGCCAGCACAACGCCTCAGTGTGAAAGCCCTCAGGGCTTTCACATTGAGAATGCTGGGGCAGGATTATTTCAGGCTTTTTTACAGCGATATTTGAAAAACGCGTCAGTGTGAAAGGGGCCTAAGGGTGGATTGCAGGCGCTATTTTTAACGTGATAGTGCCTGCAAAACGCCCTCAGTGTGAAAGGGGTCTAAAATGAAATGTTCCTGTTTCAGAACTCATACCAAATGTCCAAAGTCATAAACTGACACTGTTTGCCCTGTAAACTCTTAACCCATAACCGAACCCTTAAAAATGAAAGTTATAAATAAAAAGAAATCAGGCCTTCTGCACATCCTGGTCGAAAATGGCATTGTCATTTTAGAGGCTCCTTGGGATATGGGGATGGACAGGTTAGGGGGATAAGGCCTGAAAACATTAAGCTCCCGAGAGGAATCAGGAAGGCAACTTCTGATTGGGAATTATTGTACAAATTATAACTGGATACTAATAGTTATAGGTTAAGTTGATACAGGGAATATCCAATTGTCTCTTGGGTGATCAGGAAGGAAATTTTCCACCCCAGCTGGAGCAAATTGGATCATGTTTTATTGGGGGGGGTTTTTTGCCATCCTCTGGATCAGCTGTGGGTACAGGATTTCGTATATGGAGGTTTTCGAATGTGTTTTGTTTTATTTAATTTAATTTTTAATTTTATTAAAAAAAAATTCGTGGGTTTAACTGGATGGACTTGTCTTTTTGTAAAGACTTTATATTTTTGTTTATAAAATATATTTTTTTGCATGTTTTTGTCTTTATTACGAATATGGAGGTTTACCTCAAACCTAAACCATAATACATTACTAATAAACAACTCCCCTAAAACTCTAATCCTAAGCTAACTTAACTCCTAAACCACTACCTAACAGTAGCCTACCCCTGTAGCAGGATACCTACCTCATCCCATGGAGTAACAGTACTGAGATGATGGCTCCAAGGGCTAAAGTTTCCATCTGAGGGGGTTGTAGCAGTACTGTGTTTCTCACATAAAAGAAAAGAAGGAAAAAGAAGGACGCCCTGCAGGTGGCTTAATACGTAGAACGACAATTTATTAGATTAGATCAGTTTTCTCAGAAGATTTGTTTGACAGGAATAGAATGGATGATCTGGATGTCTCACCTGGCAGCCTGTTTAAAAGGAACACACTGCAGTTGCCTACTGAAGGCAGACAACACTGAATAATTAGCTTGGCCATTACCTGTCATACCAGACACTAAAGCATAGTAAAGAGGAAAATAGGACATAGGAATGACAGCAGCCTTCTTTACTAATAATTTACAAATGCTACTGCTAATGTACTATGCATCTTGATCTTACTATTTTTTAATAAATGTTAGAAATATGTTGGTTCGCTTTTAGCAGTAGAATAGACTATTCAATCAAACAGCACAGGAGGGATAGCTATATGGATTTAAGATTTTTGTAATCAGTTATGGGTTGCTACACTTTGTCCAGTCACTAATTTATCAAAGTGAGAAGTACTGTATTGTCGTTTTGTCTTTTTCCCTTTGCCTACTTATAATATTATTGTCTTTTACTATGACACATCACATTCTTTCCAACATTGACATATTTTAAATGCTTACATATCCCAGCTGGTTATGTATTGCATTGGGAATCACATCCACCCTAGCACTAGCCATTTTCAGGGGAATAATAACAGTAAGCTGCCATATTAATAATCTAATGCCAGTAGCCATTTAATGCCTTTGGAATCAATCATTTTTTTTTTATTAACAATCTTGTAAGGTTTTTAATTGCTATATTTGCATCAAGTTTTTTTTTTTAAAGTTTTCTCCATATAAGACTTTAATAATACTAATAGGGTAATATAACACAGTAATTTCCTTTCTTTCTTTAATGCAGACTGTAAAGTAAAACAAGCAAATTTAATAAGGTCATGCAAATACAGAAGGTCAGCCTATAATCTTTATGACACTGTAATAAATGGACTTAGTTGTACATTTAAAAATACAATAAACTGCCTCTAATAGCAGTTATTGCATAGTGACCAATTAAACTAGCCAATGATACATGGTAAAAAATGACTGACAGAAAACAAATACACATTAAAAGCCAGTAGGGCCGGTTGAAGACCTCATTGTTAGAATGCAACATATTGTTCATTTCTGAAAAAGAGTAGCTATGGAGATTTCAGCAGAGCAGTGTCTGGCTTTTATGTAAACACATTCACAGGAGACAATTGGTGCATACCTTCAAACAAAGACTGGTTTAATCAGTTTGGTCTTCCAGTGACGCGCCTTCATATACCTTGATTGCACACTTTCTGCTAAATATCTCTACAGAGCAATACAGAGATGTTGCGAGTTCAGGGATAAGGCCAAATGACTTTGTGATTTTTTGTTAGCAAGTATAATATAACAAAGGCAATTTAATGCAGATTATCTTATATAATGAAAACAAATATATGTATAGCACCAGCTAAAACACATTTTTGGGATTTCACAAACACAGTGAGGGAAAAGAGTATTTGATCTCCTGCTGAATGTTTGTATGTTTGCCCACTGACAAAGACATGATCAGTCTATCATTTTAATGGTAAGCTTATTTTAACAGTGAGAGACAGAATAACAAAATTATCCAGAAAAACGCATTTCAAAAAAGTTATAAATTGGTTTGCATTTAAATGAGTGAAATAAGTATTTGATCCCCTATCAATCAGCAAGATTTCTGGCTCTCAGGTTTATTCTATACAGGTAACGAGCTGAGATTAGGAGTTCTCTCTTAAAGGGCTTGCTCCTAATTTCAGCTTGTTACCTGTATAAAAGACACATATTCGCAGAAGCAATCAGATTCAAATCTCTCCACCATGGCCAGTACCAAAAAGCTGCCCAAGGATGTCAGGGGCAAGATTGTACACCTACACAAGGATGGAATGGGCTACAAGACCATCACCAAGCAGCTTGGTGAGAGGGTGACAACAGTTGGTGCGATTATTCGCAAATGGAAGAAACACAAAATAACTGTCAATCTCCCTCAGTCTGGGGCTCCATGCAAGATCTCACCTCATGGAGTTTCAATGATCATGAGAACGGTGAGGAATCAGCCCAGAACTACACGGGAGAATGTTGTCAATGATCTCAAGGCAGCTGGAACCATAGTCACGAAGAAAACAATTGGTAACACACTACACAGTGAAGGACTGAAATCCTGCAGTCCTGCAGGTCCCCCTGCTCAAGAAAGCACATGTACAGGCCGGTCTGAAGCTTGCTAATGAACATCTGAATGAATCAGCGGAGAACTGGGTGAAAGTGTTGTGGTCAGATGATGCTCTTTGGCATCAACTCAACTTGCCATGTTTGGAAGAGGAGAAATGCTTTCTATGACCCCAAGAACACTGTCTCCACCGTCAAACATGGAGGTGGAAACAGTATTCTTTGGTTTGTGTTTTTATGCAAAGGGGACAGGACAACTTCACTGCATCAAAGGGATGATGGACAGGGTAGTGTCAAATCTTGGGTGAGAACCTCTTTCCCTCAGCCAGGGCATTAAAAATTGGTTGTGGATGGGTATTACAGCATGACCCTAAACACACGGCCAAGGCAACAAAGGAGTGCCTCAAGAGAAAGCAATTAAGGTCCTGGAGTGGCCTAGCAAAAAATATGTGGAAGGAGCTGAAGGTTTGCGCTACCAAACATCAGCCTTGAAACCTTAATGACTTGGAGAGGATCTGCGAAGAGGAGTGGAACAAAATCTCTCCTGAGATGCGTGCAAACCTGGTGGCCAACTACAAGAAACGTCTGACCTCTGATTGCCAACAAGAGTTTTGCCACCAAGTACTAAGTCATGTTTTGCGAAGGGGTCAAATACTTATTTCACTCATTAAAATGAAAATAAATTTATAACTTTTTTGAAATGCGTTTTTCTGGATTTTTTTGTTGTTATTCTGTCTCTCACTGTTAAAAGAGACCTACCATTAAAATTATAGACTGATAATTTCTTTGTCATTGGGCAAACGTACAAAATCAGCAGGGGATCGAATACCTTTTTCCCTCACTGTACCTATTAGCAGCTGCCAAAATATAAACTCCTTCTGCATAGCTCCCAAGTGTCCTTCTTTTGAGACCAAATCTCTCTTTCCTTTGTGCAGCCTCTGTTGTCCCCCCTTTTTGGTCTCATGTGCACTTCTCTATACAAAATGTACAATTTTACTATCAAAGTATTAGGCTGCACTCAACTTCTTATCCAGATGTTACTGCATTTGTTTTTTTAAAAAGCCAATATAAAAGAAATATAGATGTCAAAAAAGCACTTGTGTCGTTTAGACAATAATTTTCTGTATATTAGATCATGATGCAACAGAGGACATGCCTACCAATGGCATCACCAGGGTGGGGCCTGAGGGGGCCACGACGCCCCCAATTTTACTGTGTGCCCCCCCAAGTTAAGTACTGATTTATAACCTGAATAATGGCCGCTGGCCGGCACTGCGGATTTCCGAGTGTCAGTCTCTCAACCTCGAGTAAGCAGGTCTAGCTAAGGTGACGTTGCGTGATGGCCGCTGGCCGCCGCTGTTGTTCATGGGAGTTGTAGTCCGCTGCGGCATGCTCAAGCTCCCTGCTCCCGGGGGGTGGAGTCAGTCTTAGGAGAGCAGCACCTACATGAAACAACTCCCATCGTCGCGGTCGGATATTGCCTGCTTAGACACTGTGGAAACACCACGTGACATGGCTGGCCTTGGCATGCCGATGCTGGCTGGGCTGCAGTACAGAGTGTGTAACAACTGTAACAACAGATTACTGATTTGACCCCAGGAGCAACATCACCAACCCCAGGACTGGAGGAAGCAGTGCAAGGAGGAGGAAGAGAGGACCTGTCCTGTCCTGCTGCTGCTGAGCTCTTAGTCTGCGGAGCAAGCTGAGGTGAGAGACCCTGACACCCCCACAGGATCAATCATCCCATTGATCTCCCCCCATACACCTCATTTACCTTACCCATGGCCTGTGATTCCTGCTGAAAGCTGCCCATGGCCTGTGATTCCTGCTGTGAGCTGGCCATGGCCTGTGATTGCTGCTGGGAGCTGCTCATGGCCTGTGATTCCTGCTGGGAGCTGCCCATGGCCTGTGATTCCTGCTGGGAGCTGCCCATGGCCTGTGATTCCTGCTAGGAGCTGCCCATGGCCTACAGGTCAGCAGGACCCACATGCCATGGTCGGCTCCCAGCAGGACCCACAGGCCATTGTCGGCTCCCAGCAGGACCCTTAGGCCATTGTCCACTCCCAGCAGGACTCATAGGCCATTGTCCGCTCCCAGCAGGACCCATAGGCCATTGTCTGCTCCCAGCAGGACCCATAGGCTATTGTCCGCTCCCAGCAGGACCCATAGACTATTGTCCGCTCCCAGCAGGACCCATAGGCTATTGTCCACTCCCAGCAGGACCAATAGGTTATTGTCCACTCCCAGCAGGACCCACAAGTCAGTGGCCAGCAGGACCCACAGGTCTGCAGCCAGCTCCCAGCAGGACCCACAGGTCAGTGGCCAGCAGGACCCACACTGACCTGTGGGTCCTGCTGGCCACTGACCTGTGGGTCCTGCTGGCCACTAGCCTAGGGTGACCAGAAGTCCCCAGCACCGCCAGATTACAAATATCTCTCGCTTACACGGCATGGCCACTGTGTGCAGACTATCATAGGAGCCCATCCAGGAGGCGGTACTTCGTATGACAGTGGTCGCCGGGTAAGTGGAAGATCCCTGCTCTGTGTAATCCGTCTGCGCTCGCCCCCTCTTCCACCATGCACTGGTGAGGCTACATGGATGGGCATCGGTGAGGCTGCATTGATGGGCACCAGTGAGGCTGCATTGATGGGCACCGGTGAGGCTGCATTGATGGGCACCGGTGAGGCTGAATTGCTGGGCACCGGTGAGGCTGAATTGATGGGCACTGGTAAGGTTGCATTAATGGGCACCGGTGAGGCTGCATTGATGGGCACCGGTGAGGCTGCATTGATAGGCACTGGTGAGGCTGCATAGATAGGCACCGGTGAGGCTGCATTGATAGGCACTGGTGAGGCTGCATAGATAGGCACCGGTGAGGCTGCATTGATGGGCACTGATCCAGCTGCAAAGATGGTCACTGATCCAGCTGCAATTATGGGCACTGGTGAGGCTGCATTGATGGGCACTGGTGAGGCTGCATTGATGGGCACCGGTGAGGCTGCATTGATGGGCACTGATCAGGCTGCATTGATGGGCACTGATGCATTATTTTTGTTAAACCTCCGTTGCTATTAATATTAAATGATGTTAAAACATTGAATTATATTTCTCTTGCTTCATAACATCAATATGTTGGCACCACCAGCTTTCAACTGAAGAGAGCAGAGCAATAAATTCAATAAATCGGCGCCGCCGCTGCAAAACGCACCCTCGCAACGCCTATTCAATCGGGGACAGGTTCAGACCAGGCGTTCGTGTTGGCGGTCTGCCAGCGTGAAGGCATGTTTCATGTTTATGCGTTTGATGCTCATTGTCAGGAATATTTCATGTTTGTGCGTTTCATGTGCATTGTGAGGAATATTTCATGTTTATGTGTTTGATGCCCATTGTCAGGAATATTTCATATTTGTGCTTTTCGTGTGCAGTGTCAGGAATATGGCCATGAAACAACTTTTGATTCAATTTTCCAATTACTTTTGGTCCCTTGAAAAAGGAGGGGGGATGGCTATTCTTAAGAGCTGTAATTCCTAAACCCTTCCTCCAATTTGGATGTACATACCCTCAAATTAAACCTGAGAGTGTGCACTTTCAGTCCATATCCATTATATAACTATAGCTTGAATATGTTTTGGTACATACCTGGAAAGATTATTATTATTATAAAGGTTTTGCACTTCATTTTGCAATGATTACCATTATGCGGTTTAATAGTGTTTTTTGTAGGGGATTTTAAATTATTACGTACATTTTAACTATAGACTTAAATTAGCATTATGAAGGGCCAACCTCTCTTAGTAGTTTTTCATGGAAGTAGGCCTAAATCAGCTTTTCTTGCAGGAAAAGCTAGCTCATTACAGTTGGCCCTTCATAATGCAATTTTTTGTCTATACCTATGGGTCATGTTAAAGGGACTCTCCAGCTTCCTTCTCGGAAGTACGCCTAGGGACTTTTTTGCATCTTGATAAAAGTCTGCAGTTAGACTGAAACGTTGACGCTCAAGTGTATTGTATATTTTACAAATAAAACAAAGGTGAATTTGTAACAAGACCTCTGGAGTACATTATATTCTTGATTTTTATATATATATATATACAGTGGAACCTCGGATTGCGAGTAACGCGGTTAACGAGCGTTTCGCAATACGAGCACTGTATTTCCTAAAATCCTAACTCGGTTTGTGAGTGTTGTCTCCCAAAAACGAGCAAGATTTAGGCCAAAGTGGTGTGCACTACCGCATTTGGCCTGAGGTGGGGGGGCGCCGGTGCCGATCGCAGCCGATCGTCGCCGTTCAGAAATGCACGGAAAGGCCCGAGGACAGCTTGGCTGACCTCGGTAAACCTCGGAAAGGCTCGGGAACGGAGTCTTTCCGAGGTTGGCCGAGGTCAGCCAAACTGTCCTCGGGCCTTTCCGGACGTTTCTGAGGCTCTCCGGCGCCCCCGCCTCTGGCCGCATGAGGTATTGTATGCCATTGAAGTCAATGCAGAACAAATTATTTTCGTTTCCATTGACTTCAATGGGGAAACTCGCTTTGGTATACGAGTACTTTGGATTACGAGCATTCTCCTGGAACGGATTATGCTCGTAATCCGAGGTTCCACTGTATATATATATATATATATATATATATATATATAGATATAGATATATAGATATATCTATATATCTATATATATATATATATATATATAAAATGTGCGTTTTATGGTTGGCTCCCCTACTTTTGTCCTTGTGCCCCCCCTAAATATGAAAGCTAGAGACGCCACTGTTGCCTACATACTGTGTGCTAAAAGGTGTCCCTCTTTATCATTTCAGAAATTTGGGAGGTATGCCTTCTGTGATAATGAAAACTTTCAGATGCTGCCTTGTTGTTTTGTTAGGCCTTGCTGCAAATTAGAATGAAAAAAATAAAATGATTGTTTAATATTTTCACAGCATCTACTTTAGCTTTAAAACATCAATAAAAAATGCAAACAATAGTTATATTTGACAATCCCATATGAGCTTACTTAAAAAATCTTCTTTCTTGATTCTCCTAGCTTTTGTTACTGCTTATATGACCTTTGCTGCAATAGGATCAGTTTTGGAGCGGGTAAAATGGAGGTCTATCCATGCATGAGACAGGGACCTAAAATGATAGGAAAAATGCTACCAAACCCAACTCTAGACCCTACAAGAGATAAAAAAATATTTAAAAAATGCATGGTTTGGAGTTCCTGGTCATAAAAACACTATTATACAATAAGGAGCATACCTAATGGACCCTACAAACCCAACAAAGGCAACATGTATGAGACAATAAAAGCTGCTGCTCAATAGCCACACAAAATGTATTAAACAGAAATGCATTAACCACTTTAGCCCTGGAATGATTTACCCACTTCCTGACCAGGCCATTTTTTGCGATATGGCACTGCGTCATTTTAACTGACAATTTCACAGTCGTGCGAAGCTGTACCCAAACATAATTTACTTCCTTTTTTCCCCACAAATAGAGCTTTCTTTTGGTGGTATTTGATCACCTCTGTGATTTTTATTTTTTGCGCTATAAACAAACATTTTTTACTATTTTGAAAAAAATATATATTTTTTTACTTTTTGCTATAATAAATATCCCAAAAATTTTTGGTAAAAAAAATCGAAATACGGTCAGTGTATATTGATTGGTTTGTGCAAAAGTTATAGCATCTACAAAATAGGGGATATATTTATGCCATTTTTATTATTTTTTTTACTAGTGATAGCGGTGATCAGCGATTTAAAGCGGGACTGCGACATTGCAGCGGACACTTTTGACACTTTTTTGGGACCCTTGACATTTATACAGCGATCAGAGCTAAAAATAGCCACTGATTAGTAGGGCCGAAACAACTAATCGATTAATCGATAACTAATCGATTATGAAATGAATCGATTACCATTTTCATAATCGATTAATCGGCCAGTAACATAATGGGGTTAAAAACAACTAAAATTAGCCCTTTATAGTACAAAAAGAGCAAATCGCTACTGTAAATATTACTTTCACTGTCCCACACTAAAAAATGAACCCCTTACAGTAGCGATTATTTGCTCTTTTTGTACTCATTTTAGTTTTTTTAACCCCATTATGTTACTAAACATCTCAGGCCTGGGTCACACCTGTGTGTTTTTTGGTGCTTTTCAAAAACACACTACAGTTCATTTACATGGTTTCCTATGGGACAAGTTCACATCCATGATTTTTTCAGCTGCTGCGTATTTGGAAAGGGCAAGGACTTTTTTTAACGCAAAACGGTGCTATTTTGTTTTTTTTGGTTCTATATACTTCAATGGAGGAGCTGCAGAAAAGCATGTAGTTTTTGCAGCAATTTGTGTTTTTTAATCGCCCCAACAACAAATTGGCCAAAAAAATAAAAAAATGCAAATCGCAGCAAAATTTGCTTTTTTTTAAGGTTATTAAAGGATTGATCGATTAATCGAAACAATAATCGGCCAACTAATCGATTATGAAAATAATCGTTAGTTGCAGCCCTACTGATTAGTGTATAAATGTCACTGGCAGGGAAGGGGTTAACACTAGGGGGCGATCAAGGGGTTAAGTGTGTCCTAGGGAGGTGTTTCTAATTGTGGGGGGAGTGGACTGACAGGGAGTAGAGAGAGATCGCTGTTCCTGATCACTAGGAACAGCAGATCTCTCTCTACTTCCCTGACAGAACGGGAATCTGTCTGTTTACATTGACAGATCCCCATTCTGGCTCTCTGAGGAGCGATCGCTGGCTGCCCCCTGACCATGCGCATTGGCTCAGGCGTCGCTCCCCCTATAGCCCTCAAAGCGGCCACCATACACCTACGGTGATTCGTGCAGGGGATCCAACCGTACAATGACCGCGGCTGGTCGGCAACTCGGCAAGCAATTAAAGAATAATTATAGGCAAATTTTTTTATTTATTTTTTGGATAGAGGGAGAGGGATTAGAACAGGTTTAAATTGCTGTCTGTGCCCCTGTTAGGGAGATTCATCCTCTAGATTTGTCCTGTTTACCATTATTATTAATGTAAAGTAATAGAGGGGAAATCTTCCAATAGGGACATTGTTCTGGAGACCTGGGGGTCCCCAAGTAACTACCATTATTTGCAGGGATTTCCTCTTACTTCCTGCTTGGCATTGGGACAGGAAACAAAAGTAAATCTCCCCAAAGATGGCAAAAACTTTTAGGGGTTATATCCGATCCTTACTCTATCCAACATGAAAAAAATACGTTTTGTCTTTAGTTCTACTTTAATCCTAAAAACCATGGTAAAACTTGTGGGTGCTTAGAGATTGATAAGCAGAGAGCTAGTCTATTCAAAGCACAGCTCTGCGAGTTTCTTTGTTCCCCTGCCTATGTGGAGGGGGGATGTGTGCCTTACCTCCAATCAGCTCAGTGTATGCACAGACTCCTCTCCCACTGCTGAAGCAGGAAGAAAAATTTCTAACAAGATGTGCACTTTCTAGAGTCTAGAAAGCTGAAAACAGCAGATATACAGTACCTGTAAAACTTATGTAGGGAGATTTGTTTCATCTCTGTGTATCATCTGAGGCTGTTAAAGGAGCACTATACCTTTTTTTTTTTTTTTGCTTAAAAATAACAAACATGTTATACTTACCACCACTGTGCAGCTCGTTTTGCACACAGTGGCCCCGATCCTGGTCTTCTGGGGTCCCTCGGCGGCTGTCTTGGCTCCTCCCCGCAAGGACTCCACACCTTAATGCGAGTGAGCTCGCATGGTGTGGAGTGATTGCGGGCGCGCTCCCGTGATACAGCGGCGGCCATAGCCGCCGACTGTATCACTCGGCCCCGCCCCCCGGCGTGCCTCGTCATTGGATGTGATTGACAGCAGCGCCAGCCAATGGCTGCGCTGCTTTCAATCTATCCAGTGTAGCCAATCGGCGGCCAGGCAGAAAAACGAAGAGGATGACGGGGACGAGCATGGGACTTTCGAGGGGCCAGGTAAGAAAAACGGGGGCTCGGGGGGGGCGGTATTGTCGAATGTTTTTTCACCTTAATGCATAGGATGCATTAAGGTGAAAAAACATGTAACTTTACTACTCCTTTAACTTCACTGGGTATATGTGAGGGTTTACATCCATTTTAAGATCTATGCACGTGACATAAAGGAGGTGTGGTTCTATAGCCATACAGTCCCCAATATAATTCCACTGCACTTCACTTATTCTGTGTTCATCCACAGTATAAAGCCAACAAGGGCTGAAATGCTGGTGAAGCATACAGTAACTGACACACACGTATCATGTAAGCTGGGTGGTCATAGTTAAAGCGTAACTCCACTTTTGTTGAGAAAAAAACATTACCCTCTGGGTGATGTATGTACATTGCAAGGATTATAACAAACTTTGTTGCAGATTCCTACCTTTTGTTATTCTGAAGAAATCCATGTGTGTTTGTCTGTGCCTCTGTAGAGAGTGGGTCTAATGGGAGTGGTTTCATAATTAACTGTCAAGTGTGGAGCTGAAGGGCACGAATGAGGAAATCTGCTGGGCCTGCATCCCTTTAGACGTGTTCCTATTGAAAATATCTCTCAAAAAAATTCATTTTTGTTGCAAGGGATGCCTGAAATCTGATTTATATCTTAGGCAGACTTCTGGGAAAATGGGTGAGCCAATCACACAAGCAGGAAATTATATTTCTGGGGAGTGGTCAGTACACACTCTGTGTACACAACAACGCCAGGTAGCCATATTGCAATGTATTCTCAGAAACTTGCACTGACTGCAGATTGAAAAGGAAAGGTAATTTTTAATAACATTCAATTACAATATGATATATTGAATATCTTTATTTGGGATTTTTTTTCCCCATGAAAGTGGAGTTTCCCTTTCAGTGCATATTCCAACATGTGACACAGAAATATGGGTTCTCTTTATCTGCTTAGAGACTGTTCACCCAAACTGGTGACAAGCAGGGAGCTGAGTGGGTTGGGAGGAGTAAGTCTAGGCCTGACAAGTTTTACCAGTTCTTGCTGGTTTCATCAAAAGTAAGGCTATAATGGGCACTGCTGTTTCAGGTCCTAAAGAGGTGGAACATAAGGAGAAGGCTCTGCCCGTGGCTTCCACACCAGGCAGGAACCAACGTAATTACAAGGTAACATCGTTACATAAGCACTCACTGTTGATTGCTATAGGGAGGCCTAGTGAAATTTATGCTGGGAATTTCAGTGCCAAATAAAGTGTGGAAAATATAAGGACTAAGATGGGTCTTTTTTGGATTGATGTGTTTTTTTGTAATTTTAAGTGGATAGTGAGCAGCAGCTACTTGTTTTTTTTTTTTTGTATCGTTATACATATTTTGCTTTTGTTGGGTTAGTACAATCTGTTATGTAGGTTCTTTATTGTGTAACAGAATTATAGCAAAGCCTGAGGATTACCTGCAGGAATCCTCAGTTTAGCAGTATAAAGGTTAACAAGAATCTTATAGAAAATAAGTAAGTGTGAGCACTAACTGTACATTGAGTTGTCCTAACAATGGAAAATTTGACAGTCTTAAGCCTCGTATACACGGTCAGACTTTTTGCCAACAAACTTCAAAATGAGCAAGTTTGACAAAAAATCCGACCGTGTGTACGCTCCATCGGACAAACTATTTTGGTGTTCATCGGACAAATGTTCGGTCTGCAAACGGACAAACTTTTCGGCAACAAAAGTCAGATGGAGCAAAGTCTGACCGTGTTTACAGAAATCCATCGGACTTTTGTCCAATGGACAAATAAGCATGCCCAGAACCAATGTTAAAATCAACCAACAATAGCAGAAGTTGACCAAAGGGTGGCGGTAAAGAGCAGAAAAGAGCAGAAAAACCACGTGATGTTGGAAAAGTTTTGGGAAAGTTTGCAGAAAAGTCCTGCCGTGTGTAGGCTATGGGTGTGCCCGGCCAACTCCCTTCGGACAAAAATCCACGGAAAAGTTTGTTTGAAGTCCCACGGTGTGTATGAGGCTTTAGATGTAGTGCCGCTCCAACTACCTTAAGCTCTTGCAAGCACCCTCTTACCTGAGGCATTTGTATCCACTAAGTGTAAAACCTGTGGTGGAGTAGTAAGCAGGGAACCCACCCACATATCTTCTTGGTTAGACAGAAGAACCCTTTTATTTTTTTTTGGCACATGTTACTTTCCATCATTTGCTACAATTGGAGGCAGACATAGTTTCAAAGCACACATTGTAAATGGTCACGGTACAATATAGTGAAAGACTGAATCCTCTATTGGTATAAGCAGTAGTTCAAATAGATACATTGTACTATCATACAGAGATTGGAAGACAAGAGTTTGGGAGAGCGGTCCCCTACCGGTCACCCATAAAGGACAAATTGTTTTGGACCAGCTTAAACGTTGTAGACACAATGTTTGATAAAAATTAACAATGCTTTATTATACATAACGCATCATATTATACATAATGCATCGCATCGTAGCCCGTTATGTGTCACTTACCTGAAAACAAAACCTGTCCCCGCTGGCTGGAAGCATCCATCTTCAGCCCTCTTCCTTCCGGGGTCGGGAGCCGCCAGTCACGGCACAATCCCTTTAGAAACGGGACAATCGTGCCTTTTCTAAAGTGCGCATGCGCTGATAATTCAGGGAAAAGAACCACTTAATCCTGATTCAGATTTCACATAGTGGGAACTCGCGTTTCCGCTCGCAATTTTGTGTGGGTAGTTTTCTTGCGATTCCGTATGTCATGTATAGGGCAACCTATTCACTTCAATGAGCTGCCCTATGCGCATTTGTTGCCCAAAAGAAGCTCCTGCTCCTCTATGGGCGACAAGCTTCACACAAATTTTAAACGCACATTTTGCCACGATTGCTACGAAATTCTGTTGTATGACAATCTCGGCAATTTGGAATTAAATAGCACATTTTGCAGCAATTGCCAAGTGATTTGAAATCGCAGGCAGAATGGCTGCAATTCCGCCCAAGAATCCAAATCTCCAAATGTAAATGGAGCCTCAATATTGGTTAATCCCCAAATGCTTCTTGCTAAAATTAGCCAATGTATCATTCATTGGGGCAGATTTACTAAAACTGGAGCACTCAGAATCTGGTGCAGCTGTGCATGGTAGCCATGAGTAAGCACTGATTTTGTGCGAAACGCGTCAGCTATCCTGTTCTAGCTGGTTTTTGTAGTGCCTGTTCATTAAACACACGTTGGATTGGAGTGCGGCTGTCCTCTTTTATCTTATTTTTTCCTCATGTGCATGGTAGCCAATCAGCTTCTAACTTCAGCTTGTTTAATTAGGCTTTGACGATAAAACATCAAAGCTGATTGGTTTCTGTGCAGAGCTGCACCAGATTTTGCTCTCTCCAACTTTAGTAAATCTCCCCCATTGTAATTATAATATTCACTAGTTCTCAGCGTTTCTAAAACATTTTAGGGCTCTTGCACACAACCATTTCCTGGTGCTATTGTAAACATGAGTACAGTGTAAGGGTGCAAGAGCCTTTATTCACAAAAATCAAAGTACACATTAAACTGACCTGAATAGCAGTCATACCCAACTTGACTATAAATATATTAGTAATCTGAGGGGCTTAGTAAGACTTATGAAACCGAATATTGCAACAGATCAATAATATTAACCACTTGTCTACCGCCCACCGTCAAATGACGGCGGGCGGAAGACTCTCTTGTTCTGACCGGACGTCATATGACGTTGCGGCTTTAAAAGCAGCTAGGGGGCGCGTGCACCCGCCGCATCGCTGGGGACCCGATGCACGTGCCCGGCGGCCGCGATGGACGCCGGGCACCCGCAATTGCCAGTAACCGAGCAGGACCGTGGATGTGTGTGTAAACACACACATCCACGTCCTGTCAGGGAGAGGAGACCGATGGTGTGTCCCTTGTACATAGGGACAACCATCGGTCACCTCCCCCAGTCAGTCCCCTCCCCCCACAGTTAGAACACATCTAGGAAACACATTTAACCCCTTCCTCGCCCCCTAGTGTTAACCCCTTCCCTGCCAGTCACATTTATACAGTAATCAATGCATTTTTATAGCAGGGATCGCTGTATAAATGTGAATGGTCCCAAAAATGTCCAATGTGTCCGCCGCAATATCGCAGTCACGATAAAAATCGCAGATCGCCCCATTACTAGTCAAAAAAAAAAAAAAAAGGTATAAATCTATCCCATATTTTTTATCTGCTATAACTTTTGCGCAAACCAATCAATATACGCTTATTGCGATTTTACCAAAAATATATAGAAGAATACATATCGGCCTAAACTGAGGAAAAAATAAATAAAAAAATGGATATTTATTATAGCAAAAAGTAAAAAATTGAGTTTTTTTTCAAACTTGACGCTCTTCCTTTGTTTATAGCGCAAAAAATAAAAACCGCAGAGGTGATCAGTTCTAGTGCGTTCCAGTTCCAGAAAAAAAAAGTAGAACATTTTTCCTGTACTAGAATGCTATAAAACCCATCAAAGACACACTGGAACGCACCTAAATGCACCAAAAATGCACAGGAGCACACATGTCCTTATTTAAGGTTAAGGAAAAGGGGTAAAAATGCACTGGATTGCATCAAAAACTTGCTTTTTTCTCAAATACTTTATTTCTACCACCAAGGGCGAGTCCAAGTTTTCGTGACAATCATATATAAACCATAACATAACATATATAATCACTAATCACTAATCAACAATCGATTATCATATGATAGTAATCCCATCCTTCATAGCCCCCTCCATACACCCCTGAGGAGGATGCCATGCTGGTATTGCGACAAGCAGGGGGGCCACCCCCATTTGCTGTATCTGGAATCGCCCTATCCATTTTCCATTTTCTAAATTATAAACAAAAAGTACTAACCAATAAAAAAAATTAAAAAGTAGGGGGGGGGGGGGTCGGTGTTGGAGACTGAGGGATAAGGGTACCCTGAATAAGTAGTGGATAACTAATTATTAGCTGTTTTAGTTGTAATACCTATATCTGGTGTGATATAGGAGGTTGTTTAGCTCAGTGAGTTCACCGCCAACAGGAGCTAAGGTTTAAACCCACTTTTATTGAAAGTAACTTGACGTAATTGTAGCCGTATTAGTGCAATTGTGACAGAGAAAATTAAGTACTGTCCGTGATACTTTTTTTATTTGCACTAACATAGAATTTTTCAGGACAAGCTTTCGGGGTATGTCCCCTTCTTCAAGGTCCAAGCAGTACTTTGGTGCTAGGCTGGCTTGGGTATTTTCCAAGAAAATATATTATAGTGAAAATACTGTTCATGCGTTATCACTGTTATTGTAACAACGCCACAAGGGATTTAACAAGGAACTGGAGTTGAATATTATAACAAAAATAAGGCTCAAAGCAGAATTTGTGCTTGCCAGTAAACTGAAGAGGCAGCTATTGTATGCGGAAAGATTGGTTTGGAAGTTTGCATACATTTGTCACGAAGTAGCTCAAGGATAAAAGTGATATTATGTAGATATTTGAAATATTGTAAGAATGCAGTTCTATATCTTATGATTGATCTGTGAAATGTATTATCTTAAGTTATTATTTGCATGTCAGATATCTTATAAGCTTTGCAAGGAGAAATGATATAACATACTTTTTGATTACTAGAGGTTTCCTAAACAGTGCCAGCTGACCCTGATTTCCAAGATCAAAACCACAGTTTAAACCATATTTCCACTTTTGCAGCCAAACTGAGATAACACCTACTTTATATTTGTTGCATGTTTTCATTACCCATTTGCCGACCGCGCACTGTAGTTCTACTGCTACAGTAAGGGCCGGCTACACAGAATCATATATATATATATATATACGTGAGTCTACATTTCCGGGTAGGGGGCGCACACACACACATCCGCCCGTCCAGCTCTGTTGTCAGCGGTTCCCGGCGATCATCAGAGCAAGTGACAGAAGAGTGCTTTGTGTATGTTAACAGTAAGGTTGAGTTCCGGCGAGTTTGCACACCCCAACGTGCAGAGCCCGCCAGGAAGTCGGCCCTGCGCTGAGTTAATCACAGGCAGGGAGACATGTCCCGATGCGCGGCTGCAGAGATCGGGAAATGTCTCACTGCCTGTGATTAGCGCAGCGCAGTGCTGACTTCCTGGTGGGCTCTGCACGTGCGGTGTGCGAACACGCCGGAGCTCATCCTTAGTTAACAGCACAAAGCTCTCTTCTGACAGCAGTGATGTGCCACCTTTTGTTTCCCTGCAAAGGGAATAAAAACCGGCATATTGCTGAGTGAAATCAGCACACATTACACACAGTAAACATTGTTAGGCACACATTTAACCCTTTGATTGCCCCAGATGTTAACCCCTTCCCAGCCAGTGTCGTTAGTACAGTGTCAGTGTATATTTTTAGCACTGATGACTGTATCAGTGTCACTGGAGATGTCAGTGGCAGTTAGCCAGTTCCCACAAACTGTCAGTTAGTGTCAGAGTGCCGGCTGTCCTGCTATAAGTAATGATCCATGCCATTACTAGTATAAAAAATTAAAAAAATGGCAGTATATATCTCATAGTTTGTAGACACTACAACTTTCACACAAACTAATATACACTTATTGGATTTTTTTTTTCCAAAGACATGTAGCAGAATACATTTTGGCCTAAATGTATGAAGAAATTTGATTTTTAAATGTTTTTTATTGGATATGTTTTATAACAGAACGTAGAAAATATGTTATTTTTTCGTTAATAACGCAAAAAATAAAAAAAACCCAGTGGTGATTAAATACCACCAAAAGAAAGCTCTATTTGTGGGAAAATAATGATATAAATTTTGTTGGCGTACAGCATTGCATAATTGGGCAATCTCCAGCGCAGCATCGAATAGCACAAAAATGGCGTGGTCATGAAGGGGGTAAAATCTTCTGGTGCTGAAGTGGTTAACATAGCTTAACTTTAAAAAAACAATATATAAAAATTGCTAGTTACCGTTTTCTGTGCTTTTTACTTTCTTAACATTACAAGCTCTCCCTGCGTTGTAATGTTTAGGAGGGGGATGTCAGCTGTAAACTAGAGTTGAACACTGTCTGTCCTAAAAAGGGTTAAAAATTTGGAAACATCCATATGTAAAAGAAAAAAAAATAATAATTTGGAAACTGCCCTCCTGCATTGTATTTTAATGAAGTATAGCTTATATTTTGTGGGACAAAGACATTGTAAGACTATCCAGTGTATTAAAATCAGGTGGCTGAGCCACATTGTTATGCCCCCCTTCCAACTGTCCCCTTTAAACTGCAAAGGCAGCTGGACAGGATTGTACATGTACGCATACCTCAGCCAGTTCAAAAATGGTTGCCCCGCTGAATGCAACCCATTCAAGTGAATAGGGCCATGCCGTAACCACCCTGCAACTGTGTGCAATACACGCAGTTGCTGTGTAGTTGTGCGCCATTTACAGCTTTAAAACAATTGGTCAGTAAGTGACACATTGCCTCCTCACTGCCTGTCAAATGCAAGGGCTGCCCTTAGTATAAGCCTAGTCTTAAAATTTATGTTTATTGAAAAATGGCACTATTGGAGAAAAAATGCAACAACTATGTGCAAAGTGCAGTAACCCATAGAAAGTAATCAGATTTTTCTATAGTCAAATTACTAAAAAAATGAAAGAAATCGAAAGGACAGGTTCACTTTAATTCTCATTACATGGAGAGTGGATACAATCCTGTATTTATTTACATTGAACTACATTATATACTGTATATTATAATGGACAGGTAAGCTTGTTAGCATAAGGACCTATTCACATTATTGTATTGTGATAACGCTGCAATGCATGGAAATGTACAGTACATGTGTGGGTGGGATGCAGTACCATTTATTCTATTGGATGTGCCTTCAGTGCCAATGGAGGTGGTTAATGTGTGTTGCAATGTACAACAAAAAATGCTGCATGCACAATTTTTGGTACGTCGTGGTGCAATGGGCAACCCGTTTTTTTTTGTGCACCACAGGGCACCAGTTTTGCCATTTTTAAGCCCCTAAAAGGGTCACTTTAGGCTTTATGCTGATTGGAAGATTAGACAGTAGTAGAAGATATGCTGTTGAGTTGCTTTCCCTGTGTATTGACCCCCCCTCATGATTTAATTATGTCCCTCAATCACATATACAGCTCCTCCTCTATATTTGCACGTGTCTCATCTTCTCTTGCTATTGGTGAATCAATGGGTGGGGAAAGACAGAATGTCAGCCTTTAGCACTGTGACATTCGTGCCAGTACCGGTCAGTCAGGGAAATGTTCAGTGGCAGTACTTGCAGAGGAACAAGGGTGAGGTACATTGAAAAATTGTCCTAGCAGTTGGTGCAGTTCTTTTTAAAGCTGGATACACGTTATACAATTTTTGTTGTTCAATTTCCTTTAGATTTACATTCAACTATGTCTGCCTGATTGCATACAAATTGAAATGAGGTTTGACTCCATATTATATGGTTTTGGTAAATCTAAAGGAAAATTGTAAAGACAAATTGTACAAAAATAGTGTAGCCACTAGCGGTTTTAGAATGCTCTCCAGACCCCTGCTCTGCTCAAACTCAGGATGACAAACTAGGTCCCAATGAGGCACTACTGTCCGAGGCCCCATTGACATTTTGTGGGCTTCTATGGCTAAAGCTTATGCATATGGCCCTTCAGGACAGATGCCAGAGGAGGGTGAGTGTGTATTGTATTTTTTTATACATTGTATATGATTCTGCCGAAGTGTCTTGATTCCACATTTTACTAAAATGCAAATGTCTTTATCCTAATTAATTTTTTAATCAAAAACGTTATTGACTACAACTTAACATGCATACAAGAACAAATAATAAGAAATATACCAACATGAAAATCATGTGTAGCAAATTAATTTATATGTTTGATTTAGAATGCTTTAATCTAAGGATCTTGTTCCTCTTTGTAGGGCTTAATTACAGCAACACGGTATTGGAATTATTTTGGAATTACTATCGGGAATTTGTTTAGATCTCTACTTTCTCAAACCCATGAAAGAACAAAAACAGTTAAGTGTATGGAAGCTATGTTTGTCACCAGCTGATTATAGACTGCTTACTAGATATTTTAACTTTAGTAGTCTAACTATGCCATTGTAAGATTAAATCATACTATAGCATTAAAATGCAGAAGCATCTACACAGTAATTATATAGTGCAAAAGAGCAATTGCATATTACAATCTATAGCAAACTGATTTTTGAATCATGTTGCCAACTGAAGGTTGTTTTTTAATTATTTTTCACGGGTTATTATGCACCACTGTTTCTTACGTCATGCTATGAAACATAAGTCATATACAATTATTAGAACACTTAAGCCCTGTACACACGATCAGTTTGACTGATGAAAACCGTCCGATGGATTGTTTTCATCAGACAAACCGATCGTGTATGGGACCCATCAGTCTTTTTTCCATCGGTTTTAAAAAATAGAACATGTTTTAAAATTATCTGATGGATAAAAAACCAATGGCAATTTCCGATCGTCTGTGGGGAAATCCATCAGATAAAAAACCCAAGCATGCTCAGAATCAAGTCGACACATGCTCAGTAGCATTGAATTTCATTTTTCTCAGCTCATCGGAGTGTTTTACGTCACCACGTTTGGAACGGTCGGTTTTTTGACTGATGGTGTGTAGGCAAGACTGATGGAAAACAGTTTCATCGGATTTCTGATGGACAAATCCATCAGACGAAAATCCATAGGATATCTGATCGTGTGTACAGGGCTTAAGGCAAATTTGCTAAAGGAGTTGAGAATATCCACATAGATTGTGAAAATTCACTTTAAGTATCCAATTTTGTGAAAAGCAAATTCCTGTTTACTTTTAATACCTAATCATGTGTATATGTAAACAGGAATTTGCTTTTTACATGATTGAATATCTGAAGTGAATATTCGCACAATTTACTGAAGAGTGAAGAGTCACAATTCCTGATAAATAAGCCCAATTATTTACCTGCAATTTGCTGATAACTATAATAGTTTATAATAGTAGACATGTGCGCAACAAAAAAATTTGTTATGTTACGTTCCTTTTGTCTCGTTTCCGTAGATTCGTAAAAATTCGTAATTTCGTAAGACGCGAGTTTTCATATTCGGACTCGTTCGTATTTTCGTAACAGTTTTATTTCCGTTGATACTGAATGATTAGTAAATTCTGTCTAATTTATTTTCTTTGATTCAAAATTCGTAATTTTGTTAGATAATAATTTTTGTTTATTCGGTACACTACTCGTAATTTAGTAATTGTTACTTTTGTCAGATTGCCTTTTCCGTTGATTCGTAACATTGTTTTGTTTTCGTTGATTCGTGTCTACTACCGTGCCTCAAATGGATTCGTACTTTCGTAAATACATTGCGGTCATTCGCAATCTTGTATTTTAGTTTTGTTTTCAACACACGGGTTCTAATAAGTCCTGTACTTACTCCCAGTCCACTACCTCGGTCACAAGACCTGACTCAGTCTCCTCCTCAACTGAATCTAAAAAGATTCAGGAATGCATTGGGACTCAGACACAAAAGAGATAAGCTGATTGGCTAAGATATAAGTAAGATACATCTCTCACTACACTGCCCATTCGAAAGAACGATTCCAGAACACGAAATTACGAACAGACAAAGAAACAAATTTACGTAAAACACAAATGAAATACGAACATACAAAATTACGAACAGACAAAGGATTGAAAATACGGAATGCAAATCATTCGTTATAGATGTAATTTTCATTCTTTTACTGTTTCTGGGTTTCGTATTTTCGTAAGTTTGTCCATTCGCAAGTTTGTATTTTCACATGTTCGTTATTTTGCTTATTCGTAATTTCGTAATTTTTTGTATTTTGGTTCTTTCAGCTATTCGGATGTTCGAATTGATCCGAATGTACGAATACTAACAAATTTGTATGAAAATCCATTAGTTACGAACCGAATTGCACATGTCTATATAATAGCGCTTTGATAAAAATGGTAGCAGAAACACTATTTTTTGTATGGTTCTTCATACCGTGCTTTTAAACAATTATATCAACGCTCAAGGATTAAAATATATAAGCAACTTCTAGGGCAGTGATGGCGAACCCTGGCACCCCAGATGTTTTGGAACTTAATTTCCCATGATGCTCATGCACTCAGTGTAGTTGAGCATCATGGGAAATGTAGTTCCAAAACAGCTGGGGTGCCAAGGTTCGGCATCACTGCTCTAGGGAATCTTTTACAAATGAACATCACATTGATGATTCTGGTAACAAATTAATGCCTACAGAATTTCTAAAGTCAACCTACCTCCTACCATGATGTCACTCCTGTATTGGAAAAGCATTGAGTTGTCCCTCTGTTGATTCAGATTCTACAGCGTTTCGGCCAGTGATGGAGTGACATCCACTAGGTAAGGTGGAGTTGTACTTCAGTGATTCTGCCACTGGCAAGGTGTCATCAGAGGCAGTCTAAAGACCATTTATAGACTTTATCCCCGAGAATGGATGTATAATAACGTTGCTGTTGTAATAATGACCCTCCTCTTCTTTTCTATTTTATAGGTAAAAATGATTGATGGCTTTTTGGAAGGAGTGGATTGGAAATAATTTTACATAAATTTGAGGACTAGTGAATGTGTACTATTTATAATTGGATCTCTGGAATTTCTGGATATTTTATGAAGTTATTCAAACACGCAAGATAATTTTTGTCCCTTCTTGCCGAAAAATTATTAATAGTTTTACCCAATGTATATAGGATTTATGCATCCAGCTCCCATGGCAATTAATTTGATAAACTAAATTGTTCAGTTTTTCTCATTTCAGATAATTCAAGGTGTTTGAGCAGTCACATCTTTGAATCTACTTCAAACTGTCATCTGGTGATCTGTATGTATAGCACTCAGTGACAAGGCATAGCTTTGGGTACTGTGCCTTTTCAAAAATTACCTTCTTCTGGGTGATGCTAGTAAAGTTTGAAAAACTACGAAAACTCAACTTGCAAATGAGGATTTGTATAAGGTGCATAGTTCAAATTTTAAAACCATTTAGATTCTATTAACTTTGACCTAAAAATTCAGTAATAATTCTTGTACTTTCTGTTTTGCAGAAAGGGAACGCCTATTCATATTTCAAAATGTCAGTCAACAGAAAAACACAGAAGACTAAATGAATCTGGTCAGCCACACATCCGATAAAATCACCTTTATTTGGACATATTCAAGAAAGACTCTCCACGCTACAATCAAGGAAACATAGCACTCCAGCTAACGCGTTTCACGCCAACATCAGCGCTTAGTCATAGCTGATACTAACATGTTCATACAGGTATATCTACCAATCGATCTATCTATATCTATGTATATATATATATATATATATAGATATATATATATATCTATATATATACATATATAGATGCACAAATTCACTTAATGATTTGTAACCCTGCGAGGAACAATGAGGCACAGTTGCTGACATTATTCGGTAATAACTGTTTCTCACAATCTACAGAACTAATACAGAGAAAATCCTATAAAACCAATAACAAAAAATAAAGTATTTCATATACAAATAGATCATGCACACATTGCACAGTATACAAAAATATAGAAAAGAATATAGAAAAATTTATAAAAATCATTACAAGGCATACCCCACTTTTAAGTACACAATAGGGTTTATTTACTAAAGTTGGAAAGTGCAAAATCAGGCTCACTTCTGCATAGAAACCAATGAGCTTCCAGGTTTTATTATCAGGCTTAATTGAACAAGCTGGGGTTAGAAGCTTGTTGATTTCTATGCAGAAATATGCGAACAGCATGGACAACTGTTTGCTCCACACTGAAAAGTGTCTTCAACTTGCAACCAATGAGAGGAGGTTCTACCCCTGCTAGAATATAGACTGGGAGACAAAAATCTACCTAACATAGGAGCTCTACCATATACAGTTTGTATGCCTTTTGACAATATTTTTACATAAATGGGATCATTAAACAAAACAGGTAAATATTTCTCCACTATGGTCTTCATTTTTCCAAATTCCACACTATAAGATGGTGAAAAAACTGGGACATTACTACTCTGGGAAACCCTCCTTTTGTCTTTTAATAGGTCAGCACGTGACCAGCCCTTAACAACATGCAAAGCTCTATTCAACATGGATGTAGAATAGCTTCTAGATTAAAATCCTTTAAACATGCCTTCTCCTCAAAATTAGGATTGTCCCGACGTAACCTCAAGAACTGTCCAACAGGGATGTTCTTTATAGTATGGTGGGGTGCCCAGAATCAGCTCTCAGCAAAGCATTACCAGTGGCTTAGAGGTGACCTGACCGTCCTCGATCACTAAGGTGACGTCTAGAAATGAAATGGACTTGATGTCCATATGGCTCATAAATCTGAGATTTAATTCATTGTCATTCAAGTCATTTAGCCAATTCACCAAACTGCTTACCTCTCTGGAACAAATGAATAGTAGGTAATCGATAAAGTGAAAATAAGGCTTAACAAATGGTCAATGGGCACTGCCAGCCCCAAAGATGCGGGTCCTATCCCACCAACCCATGAAAAGGTTGTCAAGAGAGGGGGAGAACTTGGTTCTCATAGAAGCTCTGAAGCCCTGATTCCCCAGTTCTGAGCATACAGTACAGGGTATGGAGAAAATTATAGTTCGCAAGAGGGGGGCGATAAATTCAGATTATTATGTAAAAAATAAGTATTTTGGATCTTTACTTTAGGCTCAAGGAAACCGTTAGGACTCAATCATGAAAGGGATGTCTCATATTATTATGAATAACGTTTTGGTTTTTATTTTGGTCGATATCCCTTTAAACTAGGCTAATTGGTTCTTTTATACTATTATTGTTATTGTCAGTGTTTTTTGTTTTTGCTTTGTCTTGCTTAGTGAGCTGACCCCGATGTTAGGTTTCTTTTGTATTCATGCATAGGTATGGGAAGGAACAAATATATGCATAGATAATGATTTTTATATATTTGTATACTGTATTTTTGTAGTTCTCCCATATGATGTATTTGTACATGAAATGCTTTATTTTTTATTATTGGTTTTATCAAATTTTTCTGTATTAGTTCTGTAGATTGTGAGACACAGTTAATTACCGGCAATTGTCAGCAATTGTGCCTCATTATTCCTCACAGAGTTACTTAAAATTAAGAAATCATTAAGTGCATTTGTGTATGTCCCTATATATATATATATATATATATATATATATATATATATATATATATATATATACCTGTGCAGACATTTTGGCATCGGCTATGACTAAGCGCTGACGTTGGCGTGAAATGCATTAGCTGGAGTGCTATGTCCCCTTGATTGTAGTGTTTCTTAAATATGTCCAAATAAGGGTGATTTTATCAGATGTGCGGCTGGCCAGATTATTTTCTTCTACGATGAAGCCTGTGACGAACAGGGCCAGCACCTGCGAATGTGCAGTGGAGGTGATACAGGTGGAAACCAACCTTGAGCGGTGATTATCTTCTATTCATCAGAAAAACACAAGAATAACTGAAATCATCTTTTGGAACGATTATTTGAAAAATGTAATTATGATTCTACAGAAGATGGAGAGAAAGAAATGAGCCTACTGTACTTTTGGAAAGATTACTTGAAAAATGTAATTATGATTCTACAGAAGATAGAGAGAAAGATATGAACCTACTGTACGAGAATTTATTAGAGATTTGTTCATAGTGCAAAATGACTAGTGATTTGTCATGAAGTAATCATTTAGTCTAAAATACAAGCCACCTCAGATACAGAAGCTGTGCTGAGCAGTTAGTAGGAATACTTTTAGTTCTGCTTAGTAACCCTATAATTTTATACATATTTGTATACTTGTAAAATAGCTTGTATTTTATGCTAATTGATATATAGTTTGTAAAAATAGTGGGTCTATTAAGAGAAAAAACAGCTTCTGGTTGAATAATATGACTAATGCCTGGTACTGTTTTTTTTTTTTCATTCAACCCAGTGGGCTGAACGAAAAAAAAACAAAAAAACACCAGAACACACTGGTCAGCGCTCACAGCCATTGGCTGCAAGTGCTTATCGAAAGCCGAACGGCTGCTGTTTTTCCAGCATGCTCATTCGACAGAAGCCAGATGTTAGGCCGGCTTCTGTTAGATAGGCTGCTGTACACACTGGCCGAATGTTTCACAGTTTTTGTTGAACCGGCCGATATTTGGCTCGTGTGTACCAGCCTTAAGATTTTGTCCCCTAAAACAAAAGTTATTCTTATAACTATGATCCTTTCTGGTAAATGAAATATATAGCTATACTGATTTTTTAATGATTGTCAGGAGTGAAAGCCTTAAGCCGACCCTACATGGATTGAAAATTTTGGTCAATGTATGGGATATGGGCTGTACACATGTCAATCTATTTATCACCTTGTCTACCATCAGCCTGTCAGGTTTCACCCAGAATGATTAGTGCTGCCGGCTACAGCTAGCAATATTAATCATTGTGTTCTGCTGACAGGGTAGGTTGCCAGCAGAGCACAATAGTGTTTTGGGAGGGATTCACAGTCAGTGTTGATGGGGGAATCAAGTTATTTTCTTTCCTTCCACCAAGAAAATTGCATAATTTATGGCCTTAGTTGTAGATGAGTTGGGTTTGATTTGCTAAGGTGGTTGCAAATGTTCACTTAGCAAAGTAAATGTTCAGTGCTCCCTTCAATCACTTAAATATGTTTAAGACAAAATCCAATGCTTTTAAATTATCCTGCACTCAGATGATTAGGTGTTTATAGTCTACAGTATATAGTTTCCTTTTGATAAATAGCCAGTTTCTACTTCTTTAGTAAATAAGTCCTAATGTCTGACCACCTTCTGTTCTGTATTTGGATAAAGTTTCAGCATAATGACCTCTCGGGAGAAGGCAGAGATAAAGAACAGAAGTGCAGAGAGAGGGAAATACTTGTATTTTTTCCCAAAATATGTTAATGCAGCTTTAGTGCTGTACTAGCAGTAATAAAACAAAAGGGGGAAATGTTATTTTGAAAAAAGAAAGGTGCTTTAAAGAATACATTGCATAGCAAGTGTAAAAAAGCATTTTTTGCCCTCTGTTTTTGGGACGGAATTTAAAAACGTACTCTATGTACAGTCTAGGTCTGTTGGAAGGTCGGTATTAGGTCCAGGGGTGATGCTTTACATTGCACCTTCTTTGTTTTGTAGGCTTTTTCAAGGCAAAGACATTAGTTGAATTCAGTAACACTACAGCAAGTGTACTTAATATAAGAGTACTTCAGAGAGTTTTGCTTTCCCAGATAAGGGGAGGGCATCATCAAAACACAAATTATAAGCTTATTCTGTGAACAGGCTGTGTGATTGTTATGCACAGAACCAGAGTGCTATTTATTCTTCAGAGACCATGTAGGAAAAATCAGCAGCGGTGGAGCAAGGGTCTGTTTTTAGCAGAAAACTAGTAGGTCCTTTTAGTCTTCAAAAACACAAGCAGATCAATTTGCTGAGCAATAGTCCTCCAAATTAGGGTAATGGATTTGATTGAATTTTTTAGCATATGCTCTAACAAAATTATATACATATATTATACATAATGAATGCACAAAAATAATAATTTAAAGTTAGTTTATAGCGCGTGTCCTGTTGGGTAGATTTCCTTTTACCCTCCTTTCCTGGAGATGCAACAGGAGGTGGAAGGAACCTTTCCAAAGAGATAGGGATTTCCCTCTTTGAAAAAAAAATGTTTAGTGTAAAGTGTTACAAGAGAAATCATGGACTTATGTAGTGTAATGTAGTGAATTGTAGAGTTTTTTTAGTGTATCTAAGTATCTTAACCCTGCTTTTTTCTGTCTTTAAGCCCAGGTTCACACTGAGCTGCGGGAGTGAAGCCGTGCGAGTTCAGCTGAACTCGCACGATTTCACTCCCGCCTGTCAGTCCCGATTTCGGCCGCGATTACAAAGACATCTGTGCAGGTTTCTGCACAGATGTCAATGTAAATCTCAGGCCGAAATCGCAAAAAGTAGTACAGAAACTACTTTTTGAAATCGGTGCAGTGCCGCAGATGCGGCGTCGCACTGATTAGGACGGTGCCATTACCGGCAATTGACGGAAAATGCAGCCGATTTGACATGCGATTTGACATGTCAAATTGCATGTCAAATCGCACCAGTGAAACCAGGGCTAAAATACGATTGTGACGAAAAGCATTTTAGCCACTCGCATATCAGCTCATAATTTGATTGCATTGGATCAAATGGGCATGTGCACATAGTAAACTAAACTGTAAGCTCCCATGAAGCAGGGACTGACTACTATATGAAGCCATAAGCAGTACTTGGGCTATAAAGTAAAGATAATATTAGCCTAGAATAGCATTCTCAATGCAATATATTTCACTCCTAACTTTGGCCACTGCCCTTGGCTGTGTCTGAGCTAGCAGTGCTGTGCTTGAGCTAGAGAAGAGAGGCACATTTCTTATGTCTTAAAATTCTGGAAAAAATGAACTGGTTGCCAGACCTCTTGGTACCTGCCGGCTACATTGTTTTTCAGAGCACTTCAGAACAATCTAAATTGCAGTGTTCTAGTGCAAAATCCTGAGCTAACAGTTATATCTTGCTAGCCCTCTCCAACCCCCTGTGCTTTATCGGCTAGTGAGGCTACCTATCATTGCTACCAGGTCATCATGTTTCACAACTCTGCAGTTATGTTGCAAAGACTGTTCATTAAAACAGCGTAAAATACAATAATGATGTGGAATATGCAGTAGCAGTAACTCCTATCAACCTACTAGGGCTCCATTTTGTGATTAGATAAGTTGAAGATGACTTATTCTTCACTGCTGGGGGTTACTACACTTTGTTATTACAATTTGCTGTGCTTACTGAATTAGTCCAATGTTTTTGAATGCCTTGATATTGCCATATTATGTAGTTCACTGACAAACAAATTAGAAATATTGAAACAAAAAGGGGTAATTTATGAAGAATAACATAAAAGTAGAACTATTTTCTATAGAAGCCAGTAACTACTCCGGGTAAACTCTACTTTTGTTCAATTTTTCAGAAATCATCCTTAATTTGGCACTGCTGTCTTTTTATTCATAGTAATAACCTACAAAGTCACATCTGTATACATTGGTTGATTATAAAAGTACTGAAATCTAATGGATTTTATTGGCATGTGTTCATAGTAAACTAGACAGTAAGCTCGGGTGGAGTTAGAGCAGACTACTGTATGAAGCCCTAGGCAGTTTATTGGTTATATGTTTTAGATGTAAAAATAATTTATATTATTAGATTTGTCAATAAAAGAAACAAAATCCCTATGTCTTTGTGTCTTTGTCTGCGTACTGTCTTTTTATTTTCTCGATATGCGTCGCATAAGTGTATATACACATACACATATTATATATACTGTATATATATATATATATATATATATATATATATCCTGCATGTATACTACTTTCTCCATGTGTGGCATGTATGTATATATATGTATGTATATACAGTGTATATATTTCTAAAAACATTTATATACCCGAATTGACGTAGAGCTGATGAAGTTTGTGAAGTTCCCCCTAAAGTGGAAACCAGATGGCTCTCTAAACAGGTAAAATGCAATGATTACAAATACCGTAGTATGTAGCACTAGGCCACTGGATATATTTGATCATAGTTTCAATTCAGTCATTTCTTTTTTTTCCCCAGGTTAGCAACGTTTTTTCAGAATACACAAATGACATCATGTGAACAAAAACCGTTTATAGAGGGAATCCAATTGAGGAAATTATTTAAATAACATCAGGTATGTATCTAGATTTCCAACCGTAGGCTACTTAAAGTCCCATTCTGGTCTGCTGTTAAATTTTGGTCCCCCACACTGCATGGGTTACGGTTCGTTGGGATAAGGGCGAAAGAAATTAGTACAAATAATTACCTTATATTTCACTCATACAGGCTACCTCCTCTTCATGAGACCGGCCCCCCAAACTTCACTGCCTGGCCGGTCTCAGATTTTTCATATCATCATGTACAATGCAAGACTAGTGGTCCTGCATTTACAGGAGAACGACGAGGGCCCACCCACATTCTGGAGCATTGAACAACAGCAAAGCTTTGCTGGGAGGAGTGAGGAATAAGGTAAGTATTTGTACTTTTACCTTTCCTCTATATCCAAATGAGCATTTAACCCATGCATTGTGGACCCCACTACATGGGTATGTTCAACAACAGCCTAGAGTTAGGCTTTAAGTAATGATTTGCTTTTTGATGTATTTATTTTTTATTGTCATAGCAATCCTGAATGTAGTAAAATGTTGTTTTGATACCCAAATACATAAATGCTCTATGTGTGTACTTTGCAATCTGTATACAGATTTGTAAAAATCCAATCTGTCTTATCCTTATTAACCTTGTTGTTTCTGTCCTCAAGTTACAAATATTAAATAAGTTTAAATGCTTTGTGATGAAAGCACTTAGTGACTGTAGCAGTTTGGATTACAAATTTTAGCTTTTTCTTTAACCACTTAAGCCCCGGAAGAATTTACCCCCTACCTGACCGAGCCATTTTTTGTGATACGGCACTGCGTTGATGTAACTGACAATTGCACGGTTGTGCGACGCTGTACCCAAACAAAATTGATGTCCTTTTTTTCCCACAAATAGAGCTTTCTTTTGGTGGTATTTGATCACCTCTGCGGTTTTTATTTTTTTGCGCTATAAGCAAAAAAATACAGACAATTTTGAAAAAAACACAATACTTTTTACTTTACCCTCCCACCTGAACAATCCATTTTGTTTGTATCAAATCAGGCAGGCCCTTGCACTACATTGTCAATGGTAGATCTAGAGGAGATTGCACAATTAGAATATACTGTGCATGGCCACCTAAAGGAAGAAGTAGGGAAGTGGGTGGAAATAAAAAAGAGGTGGTATAGTAATGAAGGAGGTGTGGTTCAGAGAGGTATTACACAAACGATTCCATGATGCAGTAAGGCAGTGCATGATGGAATATGAATTTTCCTGTCATGTCACATGATGCTACAGGAAATGAAGGGTTCACAGAATTTTGAACAGAGAGGCGAAGATTCAAAGCTGCCATGGACTAGGTAAGTAAGAAAAAGGCATATTGGGATGGGATTGGGATTTATAATACATTAGAAAAGGCTTCTATTTATTATGAAAAGTGAAATTCTGCCTGAAAAGGTGAACCTAGCCTGTAAGTCAGCCTGACAGCATGTAATATAACAATAGATAGGCTGTGTAGTGTTAGTGCGGTGCAAACTTACAGAGGCTGATATACTAAAGGAGTTGAGAATGTTCACAAAAAGAAACTGTATACATGTTATGTGCAGTTAAGTAAGTAAACAGGGATTTTCTTTTTCGCATGATTGGATAATTGGAATAAATCTTCACACATATCAGTTTGCGAACATTCTCATCTCCCTTTAGTAAATCAGCCTTAGTGTCACTTTCTGCAATATCCCAACATCATAAATACTCCTATTGTAGGATTTACATGGCCTATGTAGGATTTACATTGAGGTTCGCACTGCATATTGAACTTGAAATAAATTATTTTATTATGCTTCATTAAATTAACATAAATTGATAATTGACCATTATGCAGTGCAATGCTATTTTACTATTTGGCCCTGTTCTATATTTGAGTTTCACTGTGCAAGTGCAGTAATCTAAATCTGATTTTAAAATAAATGAAAACTAAATTATTTTATATCCAAACCTGCTAAGTTGTACCATTCTTATCGGTGCTTTGTCACAATAGTGGAACATGTAGGTACTGATAAAAGTAAGACAATAGTGAGACATTGACAGAAGACTAGACTCTTTGTCAACACCCACTTGACCAGCCACTGTGGTTAGCCACATTATATATATATATCACTGTATCTGTGGACTGAGATGAAAACTGTTATTATTAGTAATTAGTATTCTTTTTTTTAACAGGGAAACAAGATTGTACCAGGAATGAGTTGACACGTCATCTTCAGAAAGTCCTACTGCAGTTTTGAAATATTTACCGTACTGCTTAGAAACCAATAAAGTTATTCCAAAATGCTTGTGTCTGTTTTATTTGTATCTGATCTTAGCCTTGGAGTTGGCATCCTGTATTTGTTTTTCTTCTTTTTCTTTTATCCATACTCTAACCTTTTTCAGTGAAGAAAGCGACCAAAGACCACCACAGCTTTTGGTGTGCCCTTACTATCGCTTCGGTCACGTGAGTACATCTGATAGTTCTATCACACAGAATACTGTAGGTAACTTATAAAACACCAGCCAAAGTATTGTCTGTTAATGATTACTGATAAAAGCCAAAAACATGCTTTAAATAGGTTTATATTATGACATATTTGGACTTCTTTTAATCTTGCATTGATTTTTGTTTTTCTTAGAAGAATGCCATATTGTAAACCTATTTTATATGTATAATCTTTTTTGTTTCTTGAATGCATTTATGTTTATTAGTACTTCCTCTCTGGTAAGTGTCACCATGGAATGCTGAACAGCTGATGATAAACCATGGAATATTCTTATCTGCTGCAGGACTGACCCTTCTATGGTGGCTACACCTTCTAGGAGCATGCTGCCACTGATGTTACTGGACTTTCTTTGTGAATGATATCATACATGCAGTGCATCTTGGCACTGTTTGATCTTATGTATGTACTGGTATGTAGAAATTTTTAACTTATCAACCCTGTTGATCTATTTCAGACCCTAGTGTTCTCCAGAATCTTCAAGCCAGTGAAGTCACAACTTCAAGTGTATATGTACAATGGACCCAGCCATTAGGTGGACCTGCAAATTATACAGTGATAGTATATGGAGACCCAGCATCAACGTACAGTCTTAACTCATCAACCACATCCATCAATCTAACCAGCCTCACTCCTGGCAACTTGTATGTCATTGAGGTCTCAGCCAATGATGTGCCTTTCAACATAACTTTAAACACAGGTAACACTTAAGTTTCCCTGCATGTTGACTAATACTGATTTCTGTATATATGAAATTCTATGTATGTGAAACATTTTCTATCTTCGATAATGTTCAAAAGAAAAGTCAAGGTAGTGAGGATCCACTGGCATGCTGTTTTTAACGCTGTAAACCTCCATCTTTATTTGGGAGTAAAGGCCAAGACTCCCACATTGTCTTTTAAGCTAACATTTTCATTAAACATAGTTTTAAGACAAAACATTTCTCTTTCTTTTACAGAACCTGGAAAAGTTCAGAATCTTACAACATCAGATTTTAGGACAACTTCTATAACTTTAACATGGCAACAACCTGTAGGGAATGTATCTTATTATGTTGTTCAAATGATTGGAAGTTCATCCTCCAATACCACCACACAGACAACTTATACGTTTGAAAGCCTGACACCTGGAAACAATTACACGTTTTTGGTCTACTCTGTTGTTAGTAATAAAAGTGGGCAACAAGAAACCATATCTTCCTACACAAGTAAGTGTTCATCATTGGATGACCTGATTTTCAGCTGCTATGGTCTGAACTCTGCACCAAAGCCAAACTGGACTGGCAACAGAAAATAATAATCGCATACTAGTGCTGGTGCAGATATCATGTAACAGGAATTGTCATTGTATGCAAATGATATACAAACAAATAACGTTATGGAAGTGTCTTGAGAGCCTGAACATGTGAATGCTGATTTAATGGCATAAGAGGTCAAAAATTACCTTTGTTCTCTAGGAATCTGTATGAGTAGTGGTACATGACAGTTTGTAGTCTGTTTCTTTCTTCTTTTTTGTGAAACAAAAGTTACCTATCAGTAACTAATTAGGTGACTGCAATTAGTAACAATTAGTGTCCACATATGGACAAATCCTCTAGTTAAAATTGTTCTAAAGCCTAAACATTTTTTTTAGCTTAATGGGGAAAGGAAAAAAATGTTTAGGCATTGAACTTGGCCCCTCGTCCCCCCTAAATTTACCTAACCCCTCATTTGATCCAGCGCTGTGCTGCAGCTATTCTCTCCCCTCAATTCCAGATCTCACTGGCTTTTCTGGGGCCGCTGCTGTCAATAAAAGCCAGTGGCAAGGGAGTGGGGCGGAGTCCCGCTGTCTGTGTCAATGGACGCAGCAGCGGGGCTCAGGAGCGAGTTTGCAAGAAAGCCCCCATGGGGGCACTGAAAGGAGAGGAGGAGAGCCAGGAGCGCCGGCGGGGGACCACATATTTGGCTAGTTCTACCTATATGATTTTCCTGGCTCTGACCAATCTCCAATTTCTAAGCAGAGCCAAGATATAAGACCACCACATTTAGAATTACATAGAATAACACGACTTGTCTGCTTTTTAAATTTAGTTATGATTGCTTAGCAGTTTGAAAGACGAATCTTTACAAATGCATCAGACTCTTGCACTTCAGAGTTTTATCATACTCAAAGATGTTTTTAAATTATTTTATGTATGTCTGTTTAATAGAAATGATCATGCCTAGTAACTGTAGGGGCTTCATACCTTTTATGCTGTCTGAGATTCTGGACAGAATTGTTGTTTTATAACCAAAAATGATGTAGTATATGACCAGTCTCAGATATTTTTTTTCTTAAAGGCTGTGTATAGCCACATTTTCTTTAGTTTTCGAATTAGGCAGAGAAGTTAGAAAATCCCTGTCAGGTTTTAGCGGTCGGAGGCTTGAAAGAAATGTTCTATTCCACAGACGACCTTTTCACCAGACAGGAAGTTAAAAAAATCTCTTCAAGAACAACACAGACCAAAGTAAAAATGCTTTTTAAGTTAGTTAAGTGGAGGTAAACTAGAATCTCTGTCAGTTTTATATTGTTGTCTTTTTCTTCATTGCAGATTTTGCCTCACTTCCTGTCTGGTAAAACATTGCCCCCAGAACAGAAAGTGAGAGTAAATCTCTCTAACAGAGCTCCAGATACGATTAAAACCTGCAGGGGTTCTAACCTTTCCATATTTTATTAAAAACTAAAATTAAGTTTTGGTTATAGATATACTTTTTAAATGATATATGAATATATGACTAGCATATTAGACCCTTTGAAAATGTACAGTGAATGAACACACTTAAAGGGTTAGTTCACCTTTTAGAAAAAATGAAAAGGTGAACTTGCACTCTACACATCTAGTCTCCATTGTGCTTACCTCCACAGGTGATAAACTGTTAGTACCCACGTAGTCATTGTAGCGATTTGGGGATTTTAAATCCCTGCTCTTCTTCTTTTTGTAGGGCTCCTGGGATGGATTAGAATGATCCAAATTGGTCAAAGTGTTCACGTGCCAGCACCTGACCAATCGGAAATGCTCTGATCTATCCCAGAAGCCCTACAGAAAGAAGGGGAAGAAGAGTAGGGATTTAAAATCCCCAGATGGCTACACTAGCTGTGTGGGCACTGATAGCTCATCACCTATGGAGGTAAGTAGACATGTGCACTGCCGAAAAATTAGTTTTTTTAGTTTTTTTGCTTTTTTCGGAAATTCGGGAAATTCGTAATTCGGAAATTCTGAATTCCGAATTTTCGTATTCCGAATTTTCGAATTTCCGAATTTCCAAAAAAACGAATGAAACAAAAACGTAAAAAAATGAATTTTTCGAATTTCCGAAAAAAGTAAAAAAACGAAAAAAAAATAATAATTTCGGAAATTCGGAAATTCAAAAAATTCGGAATTCGGAAATTCAACTTTCCAAGTTTCCCATTTTCGAATTTTAGATTTTCGAATTTTGCAATTTCGATGTTTCGAATCTCGAATTTTCGAAAATCCGAAATTCTGAATTTCCGAAATTCGGAAATTCGGAATTTCGAAAACCCGAATTTCTGAAATTCGGAAATTCGAAATTTCTGAAACCCGAAAATCTGAAAATTCGGAAATTGAAAAATTCGGAAATTCGAAATTTCGGAAATCAGAAAATCCGTAAATTTTAAAATTCGGAAATTCGTAAATTTAAAAATTCGGAAATTCGAGATTTCGGAAATCAGAAAATCCGGGAAATTCGGAAATTGAAAAATTCGGAAATTTCAGGAATTAACACATTTCTCTAAATTCGTGAAAAAGGAATTATAAACTAAACAAATTGCACATGTCTAGAGGTAAGTACAGCAGGGACCAGGGGTGTGAGTAGGATGTAGGGTGTTAGGTCACGTTTTCATTTTTTCTGAAAAAGATGAACTTACACATTAAAGTAAACGACCCCCTAAAACTAACCCTGAAAATATAGATTAGGCAAAGTCTGGTGTTGATAAATGCCAATAACTACCTGTTGCTGATGCTTTGCAGGTCTCCAAGAAGCAAGGTACCTGCAGTATGCAAATTCTTAATTTAAAAAAAAAGTTCTTGATGTACAACTCCTAAATAACCAACAAGGCAATGTGGGCATTCAATAACCTATTCACTTTAAAAAAATGGTGAATAAATAAATGATCCAAAAAATGTGGTGCTGCTGCAAGTAAAAAGTTAAAAATACTAAAACTCAAAAGACATGTGTAAAAGGACAAGCGCGCAACCACTGACATTGATTAAATAAAAAATGATAAATATATTACTAATAACACACTATGTGAAAAAAAACACAAGAGAATATATACTGAATCTCAATAGTGAAAAAAACCACAAGAGAATATATACTGAATCTCAATAGTGAAGGTGAAATTGTTCTCCGAAGGCAAATATTAATTTAAAAATTAAAATTATAAAGGTGAGATTGAAAAAAATGTCCACAACACATTTAAATTCCAAAGGTGAAATCCACTTGCTTCATATGGATAAGGGATATCCAAAGGGAGCCTTACTCTATAGATGTTCAGTGATAACAGATAATCTTAAAGCCGCTTACCAGATGGACGGGACCTCAGATCGTAGAGGTCACAAAGGCGTGTGCATCAGCCTGCCGGCAGCGATGGTATTCACCTGTTCCTTTATCCCAGGTGGCCTGTCCTCACTCCACCAGGTAATCAGATGTCTTGACACACAGTATCCAAAACGAAAAAGGTAGGCGGGAATAGAATCGCTCCAGCTTCCAAGTGTACTCCTAAGAGCTTGTTCAAGTCAGCAAGGAAGGATTAAAAAAAGGACTTCATGGTGCAGTATTTTCAAAAAACTCAAAGGATTTATTGTAAAAACACACAGCAAAAAAGCCAAAATCAAAAAGTCCACATCCAATCCACAAATAGTAAAATAGGCAAAATAGGCAAGGAAACAGCAACGTAACAAGGGTAAAAAAGGTTTCTAATGTTTCCGTATGCTAGTCAGAGAGCAAACATAGACTGCATCAATACATCAATATCCAATACGTGATGACGTTAGGAATCTTGGCTCCACCCGACGCGTTTCCCCCTTTTTTGGATCATTTATTTATTCACCATTTTTTTAAATATACTTTCGGTTTAGCGCAGGTTTTTTCAAACTATATTTACAAATAACCTATTCACACAATTTATTATATGGACATTCTTAAATCCCTAAGAAACTAGTCCTGTACTATTCTTATGTAGCGGTTTCACTCCCTCCACTTGTTTATCGGTTGTCCGATAGCTCTTGTCTAGGGGTATCTTGACTGCGAGAGTGAGATACGCCACGGCCCATGTCCTCCCCATGCCTCAGGGGAGGTGAAGGCCAGTACCTGTTGTTTTTCCTCAGGCCTGTGTGTTTCTTTAAGAGCCAAGTCTGTTGTGCTGATACCTCCCTTTGCTCCCATTAACCAGAGTACCACACACCGATAAAGGTCCAACACTTGTTTATTATAGCACACGAATAAACAGTCCTTTGTCAGCCGACTGGTTGGGACCCAATAAACAGTTCAACACGGTGGGGTGAGTAGGTCGAGGCACAGTTCTAACAATCAAACTAAACCACTGTGGTTTCACCAGCGGTTGCTAAAGCCCATCGGCTTGAGAGAACTTAAATCTTCAGAGTCTCTGCCCGCGACTCTAGAGAACAGGAACTGGAGTACCTTCGCTGCGTTGCGGCCCCTGTCAGGGGGAAAGCGTCCCTCCAAGAGAGTTACCAGAGGCCCCTCTGTCACCGGGTTGATGCTGCTCCGTGCTCTTCAGAAGGGTAACCTCTCCAGCCTCCTCACCTCAGATACGGGCCCCATCAACCTCAGGGACCATCGGACCCATCCACCCTTGCGGAGCCCAGTCAAAGTCACTGGACCCCAGGCCTCCGGTGTAGTACCTCACCCAAGGCTTAAGGTGCCTGAGATGGACTCCGACACGGCTCCGGCCAGGCCATGGGCACCTGGGCCGGAACTCCGGACCGCCAGCACCCAGGCCGAAGGTGCCTGGGCGCGGGATAGAAAAGAAAGACCTCGTGGCGAGGGTGTCTACCCCTTTTATGCCCTACCCCCAGCAGGCACAGCAGGTCTCCCTGCCCCGCCGTACCACTGCCAGAGCAGGACAAAAAGGTGCAGCACTGTGACGGTGGCTCAAACTCGACCTGGGACAACAGCGCTCCCTAAGTCCTCCACGACTTAAATGGTCCAAATCTTCTCACAATTAGTGCAACCTGGATCATACTACCACCCAGGTGCTCCCCCTAGATTTAGACCCCCGCTACACTTATAATTATGCAGCCTTGTCCAGTGTCATTTTAGATATTTTTTACATGTTTTCTCCAATAATTTGTTATTAGAAAAGTATTTTCTATTATTACTGCCTATTTCTCTAACAGAACCTGCAACAATCAAGAACCTGCAATCAGAAAGTGCTACAATAAATTCTATATCTCTGAGCTGGCAGCAACCCGATGGAATTGTTGATCACTATAAGATTGTGAATTCAAATACATCGTCAACTATTACAACCTCCTCCACCACTGCTGTGATTAGTTCCCTGACACCTGGAAGTCCTTACAGTTTCTGGATCTATGCAGTTATTGGAAGTGACATAGAAGGAAATGGCACAAACATAATTGTCTATACAAGTAAGTTTCATCAAAGTATGGGTAAATACTTCAGACCTCACACGTTGAGCTTTCTTTTTAACATCCCAACTATTTCCCTTTTAGCTGCAGAGGCAGTGGCCAGGGCTGTACACATGGTGTGGCCGTAATGCTTTGTGGCCACAGCAGGAATTATACCCCCTGTAGTGTTCAGGAGGACATTACCAGCCCCATATATGTTCTATTCAGGTGAATGCGGCCATGCTGCAACTGCTCTGCTACTACATGCATTGCATACGCTTGCAGCACAGTGGTGCCTCATTTAGAGAGTTAAAACAGGTGGTGAGGAGGCAACATAACACCTCTTTGACACTTGTTAAATGCTTCTAAAAAGCGATCCAAGCATGACTTTTTCAGAGGAACAGCAGTCCTTGCTGCTATTGTGAACAAACCCTAAAAAACCTGTCCTGTTAGCTTAGAAAAGCAGTTCTGATTTTACAGGGTGGGGGTCAGGATCAAAACAAAAGCTTGGTACACACTGGCTGAGAATCATCCAGTTTAGCAGGAACCCCAGACGACTTTTGCTCAGTGCGTACTGCTGTCTTTCTGACAGAAGTAGGTCTAATGACCAACTTTTGTCAAAGACACGTGCTTGAAAACTAGTATCCGATCAGCGCTTTCAGCCAATGGCCCGCCGCCTGTCAAATGCCCTCTGAAAATGATCCACTGTGGATCACTTTTCTGAACAGTGGTTATGTTATCAGCATATGTGAATGAGCTCTAAAAGATAATATTTTAGAAAAGAGCCATGTTCATGTTTTGTCACAAAAAAGGCTCTAAGCTGATGTCCGTCTGGTACTTAGTATATACTAAAACTATAAAAAAAAAAAAAAAAAACAGAAAAAAAATGATTAAAAAAAATCTGAAAATATTCTTAGTAGATTAGTAAGGGTTGAAATTATACCCTGAATGTTTTCTCATGTAATATGTGTAATGCTACTCCCCCCCGCAGGATCTGTTTGGTAAATTGTGTTCTCCGTTCTTCTGCCTCAACTCTGAGGACAACCTCAGCTCTACTGACACACCAGGTTAAGCAAATGGATACTGCACTGTTACTGGGAGCACAAATATAGACTTACCTCCCAACTGTCCCTGTTTTCAAGAGACTGTCCCTGGAATAAAGTCCCTCTGTCGCTCGTTCCTCCTCATTTGTCCATCATTTTGGTATGATCTACATAGCTATTTATAAAATGCACTTTTTGTCCTTCAAAAAGTGTTTCACAGTGCTAAACCTTTTATCCAAATTCTCACTTGGTGTATTTATAAATGTCAAAAGCCAGTGTAGTACACAGATCCCTTTACCCTGCTTACCTCCACAAGCAGAATGGGACACACCATGCCACATGCCCAGTATCCTCCTGATAAAAGAGGGTGAGCGGTGTTATCTGTTTTGGGTCCTGCAGCTAGTTACTTCCTTCCGTTGGTTCTCTCCCCTAGAGTGTAGGGTAAAGTCTATTCTCTCCTTCAGTTCAATAAGGCCATTGTCCAAACAGTATTAAACCCAATAAAGAAAGGTTTATTTTGCTTGTGTAGAAACTTGATAGGAAAGTTGGAGATAGAGAATTTAACAGGGAGGCAGGCTCAGGCACGCGGCACTTAATTGTCAGTTATCTCCACTCAGTCCTGAGTGGGCTTTTGCTCACCCGGATAGTCCCCTCTCACGGTCCTAGCAGCCGGTGTGGAGCACGGAACATTCACTTTAAATCTCCTGGGGATATGATCAGGAGATCCTCTGCCACAGAATCTTTAAGCCCTGAACTTTCCGACCCAGTAATAGTTAGTCCTTAGGTGCCAATGGGCACATTACAAGGCTTTTGGCGGATAGGAATCCTTCCCTCTGACAGGCAACCAGGCCTTTCCCGAGACAGTGACTTCTTCACCAATCCCCTTGGGACCGATCCTCCCCTGGCTTCCTCTCCTTCAGAGTGGGTCACCCCTCACTTGGGTACCCTGAGACTCCTCTTCGGGTGTAGGCCTCAGCTACAGGTGCTGGGCCTACCTGCAGCGATGCAGCCTCAGGCTAAAGGTGCCTGGGGCTGGTACACACACACGCAACCCTGGCCTGGAGGGCCGGGAGGCGCGAACTGCTCCCCTAATAATGGCGTCTGCCCCTTAAGTACCCTCTCCCAACATGCACAGCGGGTAGACCACGCCCACTGCATGCCTGCCGAGAGAGGACACCCAATCACGCTGCAATGCTACCTGTGGTTCAACCTGAGACCTGGTGACAGAGCCCCCCACAGATCAAAGGGAACTGTACTGCCAGGCAACACCACAACAAAGCAGAAACCAATTTAAAGAATTCAAACAGCCTGAGCCTAAATATTTACTCAGGCTACCCCTTAAATTTAGACATAGCGACCCCAATTATGGGGGGTCCGCTACACCAGTATGAAGAAATAGTAGTGGTAAAGAAAAAGCAATTGTGGGTTTAACTAATCTTTTTTATTTTTTTAATAATTCACTTTTAAAGGGGTATGGCAGAGGGTGCGTCCTTTACCTACATCATATAGTTAATGAGTGTCCCTCGTTCCTATCTCAAAAAGTTGAGGGGTATGATATAGATTCCCTGCACACAACTAAGGTTCAGTATCAAAAAGCAAAACATCAGACTAGTTAGTGATAAATGAACCCACGGGTTGCAGTAACTAGATGTGAATGGCAGCAATGGAATTTAAGACTCCCTAAAGACGTACCTCTTATTATGGACAATAAGCAAAGTTCTTGTGAAACGGCTATCTGAGTGAGCAGTCTTCAGCCCTAATTCTTCAGCCCGCTAGCATTGGGGTTCAGTCTTTACAGTGGTCCACATGAATACAGTCCCAGTAAAATATGCATGCAGTAAATAATGCTGCTAGTTAGATGGCCAGTCACTGTGTGATCAGTTTCTGCTAGCAGCAACAGGATAATAACCTCTCACCAGTCCCAGCAACAAAGCAACATGGATCCAGCTGTTCAGATATCAACTCACTTCTGGATCTGCCTGGTGCAACTCTGGTCCTCAGCACATGGCTGCAGGCTGGTCTCATGTGCACACATTGATCTCCTTTTGGAAAAGAGGAAATTCCTTGGAATTCAACCTGTGAAAAAGCATCTGTCTTTTTTTTATACCTGGATCACGTTGGGAAATTTAGTTCAATATCCAATTAACTGTCAAAGTAAAGTTTCTTTCCTGAACTTCATCTCCCATGATTCAGTGCTGCCAACCATCAAGTCTCTTGATCTTGTCTTCTGCTTTTTAGCTCTTCCTGGTGGATGGAGGCGAGGTTGTGTTAACCCATTCAGCTGAAGTCCATTGGGAGCACAGAGAGCACTGCAGTAGGGATGAGCTTCGAGTTCGAGTCGAACTCATGTTCGACTCGAACATTGCCTGTTCGCCCGTTCGCCGAACAGCGAACAAATTGGGGTGTTCGCGGCAAATTCGAAAAATCTATGGGAGAAATCTAAAGTGCTAATTATAAAGGCTTATATGCAAGTTATTGTCCTAAAAAGTGTTTGGGGACCCGGGTCCTGCCCCAGGGGACATGTATCAATGCAAAAAGAAGTTTTAAAAACGGCCGTTTTTTCGGGAGCAGTGATTTTAATAATGCTTAAAATGAAAAAATAAAAGTGAAATATTCCTTTAAATTTCGTACCTGGGGGGTGTGTATGATATGCATGTAAAGTGGCGCATGTTTCCCGTGCTTAGAACTGTCCCTGCAAAAAATTTCATTTTTGAAAGAAAAAAATGCATTTAAAACTCACTCGCGGCTATTAATGAATTGTCGGCTCCCGGCAATACATACAAAAGTCATTGATAAAAAAAAAAGCGTGGGGGTTCCCCAGAATTCAATTACCAGGCCCTTCAGGTCTGGAATGGATATTAAGGGGAACCCCGCCGCAAATGAAAAAAAAAATTGACGTGGGGTTCCCCCAAATATCCATTCCAGGCCCTTCAGATCTGGCATGGATTTTAAGGGGAACTCCACCCCAAATTTAAAAAAAATGGCGTGGAGTCCCCCTAAAAATCCATACCAGACCCCTTATCCGAGCACGCAACCTGGCCGGCCGCAGGGGAAAAGGGGGGGACGAGAGAGCGGCCCCCCTCCCTCCTGAACCGTACCAAGCCACATGCCCTCAACATGGGGAGGATGTCCCCATGTTGATGGGGACAAGGGCCTCATCCCCACAACCCTTGCCCGGTGGTTGTGGGGGTCTGCGGGCGGGGGGCTTATCAGAATCTGGAAGACCCCTTTAACAAAGGGGACCCCCAGATCCCGGCCCCCCCTATGTGAATTGGTAAGGGGTACATTGTACCCCTACCATTTCACGAAGAAAGCGTAAAAAAATGTTTAAAAAAACACACAAACACCTTGAAAATGTCCTTTATTTAAAAAAAACAAAAAAAAAAACATTCCAGCGGTGAAATCCAGTGTCCCGCGGCGATCCCGATGTCCAGCGCTGTCCTTCATTGGTTGTGCCTGAGCGGACCTGATGGGGAACTCCCTCTCAGTATTTTAAATGTATAGACCCGCCCCTTCTAAAGTTCCCCATCAGGTCCGCTCAGCGGACCAGATGCGGAACATGAGAAGGGGCGGGTCTATACATGTATTACCAAAGTGAGAGCAGTTCCCCATCAGGTCCGCCACCTCGGTATGTCGGACCCGCCTACGTCATTGGCTTGAGCGGGGAACTTCCTTCACTGTGTAATTTAAATTTACATAGTGAAGGAAGTTCCCCGCTCAAGCCAATGACGTAGGCGGGTCCGACATACCGAGGGGGCGGACCTGATGGGGAACTGCTCTCACTTTGGTAATACATGTATAGACCCGCCCCTTCTCATGTTCCGCATCTGGTCCGCTGAGCGGAACTGATGGGGAACTTTAGAAGGGGCGGGTCTATACATTTAAAATACTGAGAGGGAGTTCCCCATCAGGTCCGCTCAGGCACAACCAATGAAGGACAGCGCTGGACATCGGGATCGCCGCGGGACACTGGATTTCACCGCTGGAATGTTTTTTTTTTTTTTTAAATAAAGGACTTTTTCAAGGTGTTTGTGTGTTTTTTTAAACATTTTTTGACGCTTTCTTTGTGAAATGGTAGGGGTACAATGTACCCCTTACCAATTCACATAGGGGGGGGCGGGATCTGGGGGTCCCCTTTGTTAAAGGGGTCTTCCAGATTCCGATAAGCCCCCCGTCCGCAGACCCCCACAACCACCGGGCAAGGGTTGTGGGGATGAGGCCCTTGTCCCCATCAACATGGGGACATCCTCCCCATGTTGAGGGCATGTGGCTTGGTACGGTTCAGGAGGGAGGGGGGGCCGCTCTCTCGTCCCCCCCTTTTCCCCTGTGGCCGGCCATGGATTTTTAGGGGGGTCTGGTATGGATTTTTAGGGGGACTCCACGCCATTTTTTTTTTATTTGGGGTGGAGTTCCCCTTAAAATCCATGCCAGATCTGAAGGGCCTGGAATGGATATTTGGGGGAACCCCACGTCAATTTTTTTTAAAATTTGCGGCGGGGTTCCCCTTAATATCCATTCCAGACCTGAAGGGCCTGGTAATTGAATTCTGGGGAACCCCCACGCTTTTTTTTTTTTTTATCAATGACTTTTGTATGTATTGCCGGGAGCCGACAATTCATTAATAGCCGCGAGTCAGTTTTAAATGCATTTTTTTCTTTCAAAAATGACATTTTTTGCAGGGACAGTTCTAAGCACGGGAAACATGTGCCACTTTACATGCATATCATACACACCCCCCAGGTATGAAATTTAAAGGAATATTTCACTTTTATTTTTTCATTTTAAGCATTATTAAAATCACTGCTCCCGAAAAAACGGCCGTTTTTAAAACTTCTTTTTGCATTGATACATGTCCCCTGGGGCAGGACCCCGGTCCCCAAACACTTTTTAGGACAATAACTTGCATATTAGCCTTTATAATTAACACTTTAGATTTCGAACGTTCGAGTCCATTGTATTTAATAGGGTTCTAAAGTTTACACGAACATTTTGTCTGTTCACAGGTTCTGGTGCGAACCGAACAGGGGGGTGTTCGGCTCATCCCTGCACTGCAGCACAGTGTCCAAAATTGCTCTCTGTCTCCAGCCAAGCACCTTGCTACACGTGTTTCCCCATTGCCCTATTTGTAAGACTAGTTTTATTTTTCTTCTTGCAATTCCACTGTGTTATAGTGCAATGCTGGCCACACATACATATATCATTTTTTTTGGACTTTAAATTCAATCAGAATTTTGAACATTTGTAAGGAGTATTTTACTTTTTCCCTTAGTGCCAAATTACAATCACAATTTTAACCACTTACGGACCGCCCGCCGTTGTTATACGTCGGCTCTTTGAAGTGGAATATCGTTGTTATGGCAGCAGCTAGCTGCCATAACCCCGGAATCCACTTCTTCAGTGGGCGGTCTGCTTTAAGATAAAAGTGGTCTCAGTGGCGGATTCACTGCAAAATCACTTTTATCGTGGCGGGAGAGTTTTGAATAGAAAGGAGAGGGATTAGAACATCTGTCAGACTGCTGCTTGTGTAACCCTTGCTTACTCTATTCAAAAGGAAAAAAAGTTTTGCTATTATTTAATCTTTAAAGCATTATTGTTAAGTAAATTGATGAATACCAAAAAGTGCAAAACTTGGTTTGGTTACAAAGTTTTTGATTATCTCTGGGCGTGACGGAGCTGGATAACAAGCCAATATGGTTTATTCTGTCTAACGCACCCCCTTTATCAATATTTAAACTCTGTTAAGTGTATATCTAGCCAGAACATGCTCATAGGCAAATTGTGTCCTGTCTAAATTGTCCCTAGTATGTGTATATATGAATGTGAGTCAGGGACCTTAGATCGTAAGCTCTTTGGGGGCAGGAACTGATTGTCGGCGCTATATAAATTCCTGTTATAAATAAATAAACAAAACAATTTTTTCCATTTTGAATAAAGTAGGTTTTGCTTTTTCATACAAGTCTGTGATTGACAGAGGTCAAATGCACCTGCCAGTGAATCCTGAATGTTCTCAGGATTCACTGGCTGATGCTGTCGACACAAACTCGAAGACCGTTGACCCAGGCCCTAGTAATGATGCTGCCAGTGTGCAAATCCTGTCTGTGACACAGTGTCTATACAACGTGTTCTCTTAAAATAACTATTTTTAATTCTCTTTACAGCTTTAAAATATTTTTTATTTTTTGTCCTTAGATCCGGATGTTGTCCAGAATCTGCAAATATTGAATGCAAGCACCACTTCTGTAGCGCTCAACTGGAACCCTCCATATGGACATGCAACTTCCTACATGATCCAAATATTGCAAAATTCTACTTTTGTAACTAATGTTACTTCAACCTCAGTTACAATTCAGTATCTGACACCTGGAAATTACTATACCTTCCTTGTCTATGCTATCACTGATGATCTGGTAATAGGAACTAACACGTCCATATCTGATTATACAGGTAAGATTTAGAAAAATAGGAATTATTTGACTAATCAGACTAATAAACAATATTTATAGTTCTTGTTCAAATACCAAACCTTACAAAGTGTTTACAGCAAGTATAACGTTTTTGATGAATAATACACATAGAATAAACACTTAAAAGGGATGATGTTACCTGACCTCCCTGATCCAGCTTGCCTGCACTTACCTGCACAGGGAGCTTCGCTCCAGCTCCTCTCCAACCTGGTTTTCCCTGCCTGCTAAAACGCTGGGAGGCTGGCCTCAGACGCCATCTTGGGACTATCACGTGTATAAAAGACATGCCGCCGTCACAGCCCACGCTGTGCCTGCAGCGGGCGCGCCGGAGGCGCGCCAGAGGCAAGCCCGTCTGGGCCCATCCAGGCCCAGCGGACCAAGGTTTGCTCATTTCCATTAATTCAGTAACTGACTCAGAATCGCTATTTTCACACATACAAATACCAAAATTTCAACACTCAAAGGGTAACAGCCCCATTTACTCTCAACAAGAATTACTGTATATACTCGAGTATAAGCCGAGTTTTTCAGCACATTTTTTGGTGCTGAAAATGCCCCCCTCGGTTTATCCTTGCGTGACCTTTTTGCGCCTGATCTCCCGGACTTTGGGGACCCGGTACCGGCCGACTGTGGGTCCCCTGGACCCCAAACTTGGCACACATGTAGCCCCACTCTTCCTCTACAAGTATGCAAAGTTTGTTGTGCAGGGAATCTACGGCCGAGGAGCACCGATTTTTCAAACCGGGCACCCCTTCCATAGACTCCCATGTTAAAAGGTCATTTCTCTTGTGATTTTGGGGACCCAGTACTGGCTGGTCGTAGGTCCCCTGGACCCGAAACTTGGCACACATGTATCCCCATTTCTACTTTATAACTGTGCAAAGCTTTTTGTCTGGGGGACGTACGGCCAGGGAGCACCGATTTTTCAAAGCTGGGAACCCCTTCCATAGACTCCCATGTTAAACGTCAGTCTAGTCATGGACACAGTGAGGCATGGACACAGTGAGGCATGCACATGGACAAAGCGAGGCACAGTGAGGCATGCAGATGGACACCCTAGGCTTACACTCGAGTCAATACGTTTTCCCATTTTTTTGTGGTAAAATTAGGTGCCTCGGCTTATATTTGGGTCGGCTTATACTCGAGTATATACGGTATATCAGCTTAATCAGGGGACAAGTACCTTAAGTAAGGAAACACTAGAAGCATGCCAGGCCAAAAGCATTAGTCGAAATAATACATCCATTAAGCCAATTATCCCCCTTATCACCAGCAGAGCTGTTCCTCACTGCATTACTCAATTCATTAAAGGGGGCGTAATAAATGTCCGGTCCGCTGTCAAACATGCAAACGACATATTTGTTCTACTGACAAATGAAAAGTTTCAGTTCCTATCTCTCACTGAAACCTGGTTTGGCGAGGATTATAGCATCCACTTAGATGACCTCATTCCACCAGGATATGGCATACTTATGTAGTGGCCTCCTCTCTCCCCTCTCTTCTATTAGCTCGTCTGTCTCTTGTCTAGGGGTACCTTAGAGGAGAGAGAGCGGGGTCACCACGCCAAGCCCTCACCGCAGACGTTTGTGTGTGGTGGAAGCAAAGTTCTTGTTTTACCTTCGGGTCAGTGTTCTGCACCTGGAACCTCCAAAGAGAGTTACCTTGAACAATGTCTGTCAGAAAATGAGCCCCACACCATTAAAGTCCAACACTCCTTTATTCTTCAAAGTGAACACAATCAGTTGGACTCCCTTAGAGAACAGAACAGACAAGGAGGTGTGGATGCGAGTAGGCCCAGACACAATGAACTCTCCACTTTCCTTCCTGAAAGTGGGTTGCGGTCTCCGAGCGAGGGGGAATTTCCTTCCAGGCGGTCTCCGATGGGAGGCTCACCTGTCACTGGCAATATGCTGCACCGGGTCTTCAAGCGAGTATCTCCCACCGGTCCATTACGCCTTCCGGATTCGGGTACCCACTCCCGGGGTTCCCTAGGACCTCCTTCCCTCGTGGAACTCAGTGTTGGGCACTGAGCTCCAGACCTCCATCCGAGGTGCCTGGGATGGAACACGACCTCCCCACGTCCTTTAGGCCTAGGCCGCCTAGGGGACCGACACGAACCACCACCCTCAGGCTGAAGGTGCCCGGGACTCGACTCCCGCCACCGAAAATGGCCGCCCCCTTTATACCCCCTCCCACAAGCACTGCGGGTTCCCCGCCCCACCATACAACCACTGAGAGAGACCAAAAGAGGTACGCCACCGCAACGATGGCTCAACCCCGGGCCCAAAGCGACAGCGCCACCTGGTGGGCCCCAGGGAACCATACATCACAGTTTCCCCACCAGATTCAAAAATAGAAAGCATATACCCGCTACACTTACAAAAAATAGACAGGGTAAACGGGGTGGAGGCATTGCACTGATTTACAATAACAATGTTACTTGTAAGGAATTAGTTCTCTCTGAATATACTTAATTTGAACATCTTTCTGCACGTTGCCAAATTGATGCCACTACCTCTATCATCATTGCAACCATATATTGTCCGCCAGGATACCACACGGAATTCAATACTGAGATTATTCAATTCTGTTTAGAATTGAGTACTTATACATCAAACATTATCTTGCAAGGCAACTGCAATTTATGGCTTGAGGACTTACTGGATCCTAAAATACAGGAGTTTTTACAAGATCTTGACGCCCTTGGCTTTGTTCAAAATGTCAACTCCTTTACACATGAGAAAGGGCACACACTAGATGCGGTCTTCTCTTCTAATACCACCATCTCTGACATCCAGAACACCGATTTTATATGGACAGATCATAAATTAATCTCATACCAACTCAGAGACTTTAGACCCCCAGCCCTAGACCTGGGTACTCCCATGCATCAATCCAAGCCGTATCGTTCACTTAAAAACTTAAGTCCACTCACTTTCATGGCAACATACTTAGCTCTTGAACCTATCACCCTAGACAGTGAAGATGATCTCTATATTGACTTTGAAATCCATCTTGACAGAGTCACCAAAGTCCTGGATGCATTTGAACTAAAAATCCATCATACACTTGATAAGCTTGCCCCTCTCAAAACATTGTGTCTTCACCAAAGCTAAACCTTGGTATACTAACAACCTAGCTGTAATTAAAACTAAACGCAGACAGCTTGAAAGAAAATGGCTTAAGACTAATACACATCAAGACAAGCTTGCATACCGAATAATCTCTCAGGCATATTTCAAAGCCATTCGCCACAGGAAAAAAGCATATTACGGTGAACAAATCGATAACGCCAGAAATCAGGATAAGAAACTTTTCAAAATCGTAAACGAAATGCTTAATCCACGTAGGTTAATTAAGACGATAATACCATCACAAGAATTCACCAACAAATTAGGGATCGCCTTCCAAGATAAAATTCATAAAATCCGGTTGGGCATTGCCAAGAACATTCACCTGATTGACCAACCTGGTCCACTACCAGAGGCTATCCGACTTACTTTGTGCAGCCTGAACAACTTTACACCTATCATGCCGGAGTTATTACACAAAGTAATTCTCAAACTGAAGCCCACACACTTTGCGGATAAATTCTGCCCTGCCTGGTTTTTAAAACTCCAGTCAAAGGTGCAGTAGTGTTGGAGGTTGTTCCGCCGCCACGCCTCCAAAATGCTACTACTGGTTGTGACACACCTCTCTCCTCCACACCCTCCTCTTCTTCTTCCTCCATGGCCTCTTCCTGTGCTTTGTCCTCGGAACCAGCGGTGCTCCGTAGGCGTTCAAGGGGCTACGCAAGTACGCAGGCAAAAAGATGCCATGCCGTCCTTGGGCTGGTGTGTTTGGGGGACAGGAGCCACACTGGGGCAGAGGTTCTGTCAGCTCTGCAGGGGCAGGATGAGAGGTGGTTGACGCCACGCCAGCTTAAGCCAGGAATGGTGGTTTGCGACAATGGCACCAACCTCCTCTCCGCCCTCCGACAGGGACAACTGACCCATGTGCCCTGTGTGGCTCATGTCCTTAACCTGGTGGTGCAGCGGTTCTTGGGCAGGTACCCTGGCTTACAGGATGTCCTGAGGCAGGCCAGGAAAGTCTGTGTGCATTTCCGCAGATCATATAATGCCAGTGCTCGGCTGGCTGAGCTGCAAAAGGAGTTGAACCTACCCAAGAACCGCCTTATATGTGACATGCCCACCAGGTGGAACTCAACTTTGGCCATGCTGCAGCGGAGGGTCATCAATGAGTACCTGTGTGGCTACGGCACCAGGACAGGGTCAGGGGAGCTCTGTTTTTTTTCACCACGCCAGTGGGGCATGATCAGGGATGCATGCACTGTCCTGGCACCATTTGAGGAGGCCACGAGGATGGTGAGCAGTGACAGTGCATGCATCAGTGACACTGTACCTCTTGTCCACCTGTTGGAACATACGCTGCGTGGAATAATGGACAGGGCACTTGAGGCAGAACAGAGGCAGGAAGAGGAGGACTTCCTTGCCTCTCAAGGCCCCCTTTACCCAGACAGTGTTCCTTCTGTCCCACCCATCGCACAGGAAGAGGAGGAGTAGGAGGATTGTGTCAGCATGGAGGTGGAGCCTGGCACTCAGCATCATCAGCAGCAGTCTTTTAGGGATGATTTACAGTCCCAAGAAACCCGTGGACTTGTACGTGGCTGGGAGGATGTGGCTGCGGATCATGTCGTCCTTAGTGACCCAGAGGACTCCGGACCGAATGCCTCAGCTAACCTACGCTGCATGGCCTCCCTGATCTTGCAAAGTCTGCGGAAGGATCCTCATATTCTTCGGATCAAGGAGAGGGACCATTACTGGCTGGCCACTCTCCTTGATCCACGGTACAAGGGTAAGGTTGCGGACCTTATCTTACCGTCGCAGAGGGAGCAGAGGATGAGACAACTCCAGGAGGCCTTGCAGAAAGGTCTGTGCAACGCGTTCCCAGAGACTGGGAGGTTACAAACTCCTGGTCCTGGACAACGAGTTGCTGAGGCTTCGGTCAGTCAAAGAAGGAGCGGTGGGGAAGGTGGCCGTCTGACCGATGCGTTCAGACAATTCTTTAGTCCGCAGCCCCAAGGTATGATCGGTTCCAGCAACCATCGCCAGCGTCTGATATACATGGTGCAGGAATACCTAGGGGAAAGGTCAGACTTGGACACCTTCCCCACCGAAAATCCTCTGGCTTACTGGGTCTTGAGGATGGATCACTGGCCAGAGCTTGCACAGTATGCAATTGAGCTACTGGCCTGTCCTGCATCCAGCGTTCTTTCAGAACGCACATTCAGTGCTGCTGGAGGATTTGTCACGGATCACAGGGTGCGCCTGTCCACCAACTCGGTTGATCGAGTGACCTTCATAAAGATGAATCAGTCTTGGATTACCACCAGCTACCAAGCACCTGAAGCTGACCTAACAGAATAATTTATTTTCAAATGTCACATCCCTTCAAGACTGATGCTGAGTGACTGTCCTGTTATGTTGACTGACTATCCTCCTCCTCCTCAATGATCCGATTCCTGATGATAGCTTGGAAGAACATTTTTGTTTCTGGGTGCCGCCACCAGTGGCTAAGGCCCAATTTTTCAGCCCCTGTTAACAGAGGCATGTAATTACAATTTTTTATGCAATGCTTTTGCAGCAGGGCTCATTCCTGCACTCCAACTAGAGTATCTGGCAGAGGTTGCAGTGTCGTGGCACCAGCACCAGTGCCTAAGGCCCAATTTTTCAGCACCTGTTTAACAGGGGCGTGTAATTACAATTTTTGATGCAATACTTTGCAACAGGGCTCATTGCTGTGCTCCAAGTACAGTATCTGTGAGGGGTTGCAGTGTTGTGGCACCAGTGCCTAAGGCCCAATTTTTCTGCCCCTGTTCAACAGGGGCGTGTAATTACAATTTTTGATGCAATACTTTGCAACAGGGCTCATTGCTGTGCTCCAAGTACAGTATCTGTGAGGAGTTGCAGTGTTGTGGCACCAGTGCCTAAGGCCCATTTTTTCTGCCCCTGTTCAACAGGGGCGTGTAATTACAATTTTTGATGCAATACTTTGCAACAGGGCTCATTGCTGTGCTCCAAGTACAGTATCTGTGAGGGGTTGCAGTGTTGTGGCACCAGTGCCTAAGGCCCAATTTTTCAGCACCTGTTTAACAGGGGCGTGTAATTACAATTTTTGATGCAATACTTTGCAACAGGGCTCATTGCTGTGCTCCAAGTACAGTATCTGTGAGGGGTTGCAGTGTTGTGGCACCAGTGCCTAAGGCCCAATTTTTCTGCCCCTGTTCAACAGGGGCGTGTAATTACAATTTTTGATGCAATACTTTGCAACAGGGCTCATTGCTGTGCTCCAAGTACAGTATCTGTGAGGGGTTGCAGTGTCGTGGCACCAGTGCCTAAGGCCCAATTTTTCTGCCCCTGTTCAACAGGGGCATGTAATTACAATTCTTGATCTAATAATTCAGAGCAGGACCCATTCCTGCACCCACCAAGAGTAACTGTGAGGCCTTACAGTGTTGTGGCAACACCACCACCACCACCACCACCATAGGCCCAATTTTTCAGCCCCTGTTCAACAGGGGCATGCAATTACAATTCTTGATCTAATAATTCACAGCAGGCCCATTCATGCGCCCACCAAGAGTAACTGTGAGGGCTTACAGTGCTGTGGCACCAGCACCACCACCAAAGGCCCAATTTTTCCTACCATTGTTCAACAATGGCATGTAAATACAATTCCTGATATAATAGTTCACAGCAGGGTGTTCCAGCGCCCACCAAGAGTACCCACCAAGAGTAACTGTGAGGGCTTACAGTGTTGTGGCAACACCGACACCTAAGGGGCAAATTTCTGCAGAGTATATACGGCAGGCCCCTACTTTCAAACATCCAACTTACAAACGACTCCTACTTGCAAACGGAAGGAGACAACAGGAAGTGAAAGGAAATCTACCCCTAGGAAGGGAAATTCTCTCCTGTAAGAGTTAATATGGGAAAAAGGTGTCTCCTCTCTACTGATGCTTTATCACCAATCCTTGTTTCAATAAAAACCCCACTTTTCAAAAACAGTTGTCATTGGGACGGAAAGTGAGGTGAAATGTTCTGAACTGGGGCACAGACAGCAAAACAAATATTACAGGGGTGATAACCCTTCCCAATGTTTTCCAAAAAGCTTAAAAATAGATTTTTTGGCTGGAGCTACACTTAAACAATGTACCTGTTCAAAATTACAAACAGATTCTACTTAAGAACAAACCTACAGTCCCTGTCTTGTTTGCACCACCTGTATACTGCTGTTCAGAGTATATAGGGCCTTTTTTCTTTTGTGTGCGGGGTTCCCTTAATATCCATACAAGACCCAAATGGGCTGGGGTAGGGGGAAGGGTGATGGGGTAGCTATGCCATTTTTCTCAAAGATTTTCATCCATACTACCGGGACCAGGCATTACATTAAAGCCGCAAGCAGTTTTGAATGGCTTTTTTTCCTTTAGAAAATTTAATTTTGTGCAGGGACAGTTCTAAACACGGGAAACACGTGCCACTTCACAGGCATACATTAGACACCCCCCAGGTACGATATTTAACCACTTAACGACCGCTCACTGTATATATATACGTCGGCAGAATGGCACCGACAGGCACAATCACGTAGAGTGTACGTGATTGCCTTTGTATAGTTGGGGGGTCCAATCGGACCCCCCTCCTATACAGTGAGCGGTGGCTAAGTGTCCGGGAGCGTTCCGGGATGAGGGGGCAGCCATTCGTTTCTGGCCACCCCCTCGCGATCGCTCCCGGCGAATGGAAAAGCAGGAGGAAGTGATGTCATCTCTGGTGCGGCGCTCACATATACCGAGCGCCGTACAAGAGAAGACATCAGGTCAGTGCACACAACACTACACTGACACCAGGACACATAGGGACATAAATCGCCCCCCCAGGCCCCCCCAGACACCCCAGATCACCCCCCAGATCACCCCCCAGCCCCCAGTCACAGTGTCACTGATTGCAGTGACCATTTATTTAGTGATCACTGCAATCAGTGACATTTGTGACTGTAAAAGTGTCACCAAAGTTTAGTCTTAGGTCCAGTGTAGCCCCCTAACCCCCCTAATAAAGGTTTAACCCCCTGATCACCCCCCAGATAACCCTTTCACCCCCTATCACCACTGTCGCTAAGCGATCATTTTTCTGATCGCTGTCTTAGCGTCAGTGATGCCGATCGGCAGCCAGTAATTTTTTTTAGGTTTGCCGCATGTTTTTATAGCGTCAGGTACCCCAATATATTATCTAATAAAGGTTTAACCCCCTTGATCGCCCCCCAGGTAACCCTTTCACCCCCTATCACCACTGTCACTAAGCGATCGTTTTTCTAAACGCTGTCTTAGTGTCTGTGATGCAGATCGGTAGCCGGTAATTTTTTTTAGGTTCGCCGCAGGTTTTTATAGCGTCAGGTACCCCAATATATTATCTAATAAAGGTTTAACCCCCTTGATCGCCCCCCAGGTAACCCTTTCACCCCCTATCACCACTGTCGCTAAGCAATTGTTTTTCTAAACGCTGTCTTAGTGTCGGTGATGCAGATCGGTAGCCAGTAATTTTTTTTAGGTTCACCGCATGTTTTTATAGCGTCAGGTACCCCAATATATTATCTAATAAAGGTTTAACCCCCTTGATCGCCCCCCAGGTAACCCTTTCACCCCCATCACCACTGTCGCTAAGCGATCGTTTTTCTAAACGCTGCCTTAGTGTCGGTGATGCAGATCGGTAGCTGGTAATTTTTTTTAGGTTCGCCGCAGGTTTTTATAGCGTCAGGTACCCCAATATATTATCTAATAAAGGTTTAACCCCCTTGATCGCCCCCCAGGTAACCCTTTCACCCCCTATCACCACTGTCGCTAAGCGATCATTTTTCTAAACGCTGTCTTAGTGTCGGTGATGCAGATCGGTAGCCAGTAATTTTTTTAGGTTCGCCGCATGTTTTTATAGCGTCAGGTACCCCAATATATTATCTAATAAAGGTTTAACCCCCTTGATCGCCCCCCAGGTAACCCTTTCACCCCCATCACCACTGTCGCTAAGCAATCGTTTTTCTAAACGCTGTCTTAGTGTCGGTGATGCAGATCGGTAGCTGGTAATTTTTTTTAGGTTCGCCGCAGGTTTTTATAGCGTCAGGTACCCCAATATATTATCTAATAAAGGTTTTAACCCCCTGATTGCCCCTAGTTAACCCTTTCACCAGTGATCACCATATAAGTGTTACGGGTGACGCTGGTTAGTTAGTTTGCTTTTTATAGTGTCAGGGCACCCGCCGTGTATATAACTCAATAAAGGTTTAACCCCCTGATCGCCCGGCGGGTGATATCAATTAGGTTTTAGCATCAGAGAGGGTCTGAGTCACACCCCAGGCAGCGTCAGGTTAGTGCCAGTAACGCTAACACCCACGCGTGAAGCATACACCCCCCCTTAGTGGTATAGTATCTGAACAGATCAATATCTGATCTGATCAGATCTATACTAGCGTCCCCAGCAGTTTAGGGTTCCCAAAAACGCAGTGTTAGCGGGATCAGCCCAGATACCTGCTGGCACCTGCGTTTTGCCCCTCCGTCCAGCCCAGGCCACCCAAGTGCAGTATCGATCGATCACTGTCACTTACAAAACAAAAACACACATAACTGCAGCGTTCGCAGAGACAGGCCTGATCCCTGCGACTCCAGTGCTGTAGGAGGTGATTTCACCACCACAGTTAAAAAAAAAAAGCAAATATGCCGAAGCATTGGGGCAGCAGGGGCGGAGGAGCGATTTTGCTCCTAATGCCGCGTACATACGGTCGAAATTCCGACGGAGGCTTGCCCGTGGAAAAGTCCGACCATGTGTGTGCGGCATAACTTTTTTGCGGGAGGATGCCCCCATGCTTCGGCATATATAAATGGTGCGTGTATGCCCATCATTGGAAGTGGGTGGATGAAGGGCGGTATTCTAATGGTGGGCATACCCACCGATCAATCTCTTTTTTCGTTCAGCCAACTGGCTGCATGAAAAAAAAAGATTACAATACATGTCCAACAAGGACCAGCAACGTACTGGTATGTTGCTGGACTTTGAATGTTTATACCAGAATGATGCCTGTGGGTTTAGGTATCATCTTGGTATCATTCTTTTCAGCCTGCGGCCGGCTTTCATGTAAAAGCAATCCTAGCGGCTAATTAGCCTCTGGACTGCTTTTACAAGCAGTGGGAGGGAATGCCCCCCCGGATATAAAAAGCGCCATTGGGAAATTGGGAAAGCATTTTATCACACCAATCTTGGTGTGGTCAGATGCTTTGAGGACAGAGGAAAAATCTAGGGTCTAGAAGACCCCAGTTTTTTCAAAAAAAGAGTACCTGTCAAAAAAAAAAAGAAAAAAAAAAAAGCACCCCTGTCCTGCCCTGCTCTTGCCCAATGGCGAACGCAAGCGTCGGTCTGGCGTCATATGTAAACAGCAATTGCACCATGCATGTGAGGTATCACCGCGAAGGTCAGATCGAGGGCAATCATTTTAGCAGTAGACCTCCTCTGTAAATCTACTGGGGTAACCTGTAAAGGCTTTTAAAGGCTTTTAAAAATGTATGTAGTTTGTCGCCAATGCGCGTTTGTGCAAAATTTTAAAGCATGTCGTGTTTGGTATCTATGTACTCGGCCTAAGATCATCTTTTTTATTTCATCAAACATTTGGGCAATATAGTGTGTTTTAGTGCATTAAAATTAAAAAAAGTGTATTTTTTAACCCAAAAAATGCGTTTGAAAAATCGCTGCGCAAATACTGTGTAGAAAAAAAAAATGCAACACCCACCATTTTAATCTGTAGGGCCTTTGCTTTAAAAATATATATAATGTTTGGGGGTTCAACATAATTTTATTGCAAAAAAAAAATGTTTTCACAACAACAAAAAGTGTCAAAAAGGGCTTTGTCTTCAAGTGGTTAGAAGAGTGGATGTAAGCTTCCTAATGTTGTGTATAAAATGCCAGAACAGTTCAAAACCCCCCCAAATGACCCCATTTTGGAAAGTAGACACCCCAAGCTATATACTGAGAGGCATGTCGAGTCCATGGAATATTTTATATGTTGACACAAGTTGTGGAAAAACGACAATTTTTTTTTTTTTTTGCACAAAGTTGTCACTAAATGATATATTGCTCAAACATGCCATGGGCATATGTGGAATTACACCCCAAAATACATTCTGTTGCTTCTCCTGAGTATGGGGATACCACATGTGTGAGACTTTTTGGGAGCCTAGCCACGTACGGGACCCCAAAAACCAAGCACCGCCTTCAGGCTTTCTAAGGGTGTAAATTTTTGATTTCACTTCTCACTGCCTATCACAGTTTCGGAGGCCATGGAATGCCCAGATAGCACAAAACCCCCCCAAATGACCCCATTTTGGAAAGTAGACACCCCAAGCTATTTGCTGAGAGGTATTGTGAGTATTTTGCAGATCTCGCTTTTTGTCACAAAGTTTTGAAAATTGAAAAAAAATATATATATATATATATATTTTCTTTCTTCATTTTCAAAAACAAATGAGAGCTGTAAAATACTCGCCATTCCTCTCACCAAATAGCTTGGGGTGTCTATATTCCAAAATGGGGTCATTTGGGGGGGTTTTGTGCGATTTTGGCATTTTATGGCCTTCGAAACTGTGATAGGTAGTGAGGAGTGAAATCAAAAATTTGTGCCTAGAAATCCTGAAGGCGGTGCTTGGTTTTCGGGGTCCCGTACGCGGCTAGGCTCCTAAAAAGTCCCACACATGTGGTATCCCCGCACTCAGGAGAAGCAGAAAAATGTATTTTGGGGTGTAATTCCACATATAACCATGGCATGTGTGAGCAATATATCATTTAGTGACAACTTTTTGTAATTTTTTTTTTTTTTGTCATTATTCAATCACTTGGGACAAAAAAAATATATTCAATGGGCTCAACAGGCCTCTCAGCAATTTCCTTGGGGTGTCTACTTTCTAAAATAGGGTCATTTGGGGGGGTTTTGTGCTATTTTGGCATTTTATGGCCTTCGAAACTGTGATAGGTAGTGAGGAGTGAAATCAAAAATTTGCGCCCTTAGAAATCCTGAAGGCGGTGCTTGGTTTCCGGGGTCCCGTACGCGGCTAGGCTCCCAAAAAGTCCCACACATGTGGTATCCCCGTACTCAGGAGAAGCAGCAAAATGTATTTTGGGGTGAAATTCCACATATAACCATGGCATGTGTGAGCAATATATAATTTAGTGACAACTTTTTGTAATTTTTTTTTTTTTTTAGTCATTATTCAATCACTTGGGACAAAAAAAAAAATTCAATGGGCTCAACATGCCTCTCAGCAATTTCCTTGGGGTGTCTACTTTCCAAAATGGGGTCATTTGGGGGGGTTTTGTACTGCCCTGTCATTTTAGCACCTCAAGAAATCAGATAGGCAGTCATAAATTTAAAGCTGTGTAAATTTCAGAAAATGTACCCTAGTTTGTAAACTCTATAACTTTTGCGCAAACCAATAAATATACGCTTATTGACATTTTTTTTACTAAAAACATGTGGCTGAATACATTTTGGCCTAAATGTATGACTACAATTGAGTTTATTCGATTTTTCTTATAACAAAAAGTAGAAAATATCATTTTTTTTCAAAATTTTCGGTCTTTTTCCGTTTATATCGCAAAAAATAAAAATCGCAGAGGCAATCAAATACCATTAAAAGAAAGCTCTATTTGTGGGAAGAAAAGGACGCAAATTTAGTTTGGGTACAACATTGCATGCCCGCACAATTTACAGTTAAAGCAGCGCAGTGCAAAATTCTGAATTCACCTCTGGTCCTTTAGCTACCAAATGGTCCGGGGCTTAAGTAGTTAAAGGAATATTTGACTTTTTTTTTTTTTCACTTCATGCATCATTAAAATGACTGCTCCCGAAAAACGTCCGTTTTTAAAACTTTGTTTTGCATTGATACATGTCCCCTGGGGCAGAACCCGGGTTCCCAAACCCTTTTTAGGACAATAACATGCATATTAGTCGTTATAATTAGCACTTTAGATTTTGAACGTTCGCATCCATTGTATTTAATAGGGTTCTAACGTTCGTGCGAACTTTCGGTCCGTTCGCGGGTTCTGGTGCGAACCGAACCCGGGGGTGTTCGGCTCATCCCTAGTCAAGAACCTTGAAATTATTTTTGACGCAAAGCTCACCTGGATTCCGCAAATCATGACCTGTATGAAAAATGCCTCATTTTATTTGCAAATTATTCGAAAGATCAGGCATCTACTTTCATATCGACATCAAATCACACTTACTTTGGCTCTAGTACAATCCAGACTAGACTTCGCCAATGGTTTTTGCCTTGGCCTTCCCCTTAAGTGGGTTAAAAAAAATCCAAATTATACAGAATCAAGCAGCACGCACTATTATGGGTACACCATATAGACATCACATCACCCCCGTGCTGGCACAGCTACATTGGTTACCTATAGTACACAGAGTACAATTAAAAATCTTGGTTCTGATGTTTGGAGCATATTGGGGCTTGGGCCCACTCTATCTCACGGAAATGGCCCCCCACTACACACCAATTAGAGCGTTGCGGTGCGTACTTCAAAATAGGATCATCCAAGCACCCGCCCGACTCCAATCCTTGGGAGGTCGACGAATGCAGACCATGGGCGCGGCTCTTTGGAACCAACTCCCTGACCATCTCCGGCTCCCAATGCCCCAAGCTCTTTTTAAAAGGCAATTAAAAACCCACCTTTTTAAAAACGCTTTTCCTAACTACGGATGTAGAGACATCAAAATCTGTAATAATTAATGTCCACTATGTTTTCTCGCTCCTTTCGTGAGCCTTCCCTTTTTTTTCTGCTCCCTTTTTCTCAAATTGTTTTTTTTCCCAAGGCTGATTGGTGAATTTATGGTACAGCTCGCTTAGTTGTAGTCCTCTAAGACAGTATTTGGCGCAATATAAATTTAAATATCAATCAATCAATTATTTAGAAAAGATTCACTGATCAATTAGCAAAACAAATATTTAGCTTAGTAAATTGAGTCTATTCTCTGTTTGATTGTGCATAACAACTTTACATTAAGAGCCCATTTACACAGGGGTGACTTTGGATCCGACTTGAAGTCGCCCCAAGTCGCGCGGCATGAGAAACTCAATGTAAGTGAATGAGAGCCGTCTTAATACAGACAACTGAAGTCGCTCGGACTTCAAAAAAGGTTCCTGTACTACTTCAATCCGACTTGTAGGTGGCTTGTAGGCAACTTGTACCCATAGATTTCAATGGAAGTTGCCTCCAAGTCGGATCCCCTGTCTTAACTGAAGCAACTTTCCAGGAAGTAAAAATAGTTTTCCAGGCAAACCCCTCCCTCCCCCCTCCCTCCCACAGAGCTGATTATTGTTTGATCGGCCACTGGAAAGTAGCCTGTCCTGGAGGCAACTTGAAGTTGCCTTGTAAGTTGCCTGGAGTCGCGCTGTGATTCATGCACAAGTCGTGTCCAAGTTGCCTCCCAAAGCCGCGCTGGAAGTCGTGTTGCCCCTGTGTGAATGGGTGGGCTCTAAAGGAGTTGTAAAGGCAGAAGGTTTTTTATCTTAATGCATTCTATTCATTAACCTCCCTGGCGGTATTCCCAAGTATGGCTCGGGGTGGAATTTCAGTACCATAAGCGGTAACCCCTGAGCCAGACTCGGGCTGCATCTCAGGATACAGGGAGAGTTACTTACCTTGTCCCCTGGATCCTGCGATGTCTCACCGCAGTGTGTGCGAGCTTTCTCCTCGCTCGATTCACACACAGTGCCGCCGAGCTCCGTTCCCTGCGACGTTGCAGCGCACGGGGGCGGAGATCGGCGCCAAATTCAAAAAAGTAAAAACACAATACACATACAGTATACTGTAATCTTACAGATTACAGTACTGTATAAAATAATTACACATCCCCTTTGTCCCTAGTGGTCTGTCCAGTGCCCTGCATGCACTTTTATATTATAAATACAATTTTTTTCTGCCTGGAATTTGGAGATTGTCCATAGCAACCAAAAAGTGTCCCTTTATGTCAAAAGTGGTTTTAGACCAGCTAGAAAACCAGAGATAATAAATTAGAATCACTTGCAGAATTGAGCGATAGCGATTTGTGGGGAAATTCGTCATCAAACACTAAAAGTAATGACAGCGACAATTCTGCAACTGAGCAAATTTCAGTGTTTTTGATTTGATTATAATATTGAATCATTTTTATTATTTTTTTATTATTATTTGTTATAATTATTTATAGTTATTTATTATAATATAATTTATGATTTTGTGTTTCAAACTTTATCATACCCAGGATGTCTACTAGACTCTGGTTTGGACAGATTTAAGTGAGTTATTCCTAAGCAGGGATGAGCCGAACACCCCCCTGTTCGCGTGAACTTTAGAACCCTATTAACCACTTCAATACCATGCACTTATACACCTTCCTGCCCAAGCCAATTTTGAGCTTTCAGCGCTGTCGCAATTTGAATGACAATTGCGCGGTCATGCAACACTGTACCCAAACAATTTTTTTATCATTTTGTTCCCACAAATAGAGCTTTCTTTCAGTGGTATTTGATCGCCTCTGCAATTTTTATTTTTTGCACAACAAATAAAAAAGAGCGAAAATTTAGAAAAAAACTAAGTTTTTCTTTGTTTCTGTAATTTTTTTGTAAATAAGTACATTTTCTACTTCAATGACGGGCACTGATAAGGCGACACTGACGGGCACTGATAGGTGGGCACTTATGGGCACGGATGGACACTGATAGGTGGCACTGATGGACACTGGTGGCTGGCATTGCTGGGCATCACACATTGTGGTCGTGCCATGATGGTGCCAGTCAGTGCCCATTTGTGGGCACTGATTGGCATATGTTGTGTATGTATTTGTACATGTGGATGGCCATGGGGGACTTACCTGGCCATCCACATGCTTTGGGCTTTCCTGGTGGTCCTGGGCGGCATCCTGGTGGTCCAGTGTGGGTATCCGAGGGGGGGCTGCGCTGATAAACAATCAGCGTGAACCCCCCCTGTCAGGAGAGCCGCCGATCGGCTCTCCTCTACTCGTGTCTGTCAGACGCGAGTGAGGAAGAGCCGATCAACGGCTCTTCCTGCTTACATCGTGATCAGCCGTGATTGGACATGGCTGATCACGTGGTAAAAAGCCTCTGCCGGAGGCTCTTTACCGAGATCAGTGTAGCGGTGTGTCAGACTGACACACCGCTCCACCGATCGCCACGATGCGCGCCCCCCCGGGTGCGCGGCGGCTGTTATCCTGCAGGACGTCAATAGACGTCCAGTGTGGATAACACAACCACTTCCCGGACGTCAATCTCCTATTGACTGGGCGGGAAGTGGTTAAATACAATGGACTCGAACGTTCGAAATCTAAATTGCTAATTATAAAGGCTTATATGCAAGTTATTGTCCTAAAAAGTGTTTGGGGACCCGGGTCCTGCCCCAGGGGACATGTATCAATGCAAAAAGAAGTTTTAAAAACTGACGTTTTTTCGGGAGCAGTGATTTTAATAATGCTTAAAATGAAAAAATAAAAGTGAAATATTCCTTTAAATTTCATACCTGGGGGGTGTGTATGATATGCATGTAAAGTGGCGCATGTTTCCCGTGCTTAGAACTGTCCCAGCATTAAATGTCATTTTTGAAGGAAAAAAAGTAATTTAAAACTCACTCGCGGCTATTGATGAATTGTCGGCTCCCGGCAATACATACAAAAGTCATTGATAAAAATAAAAAAAAAGCGTGGGGGTCCCCCAGAATTCAATTACCAGGCCCTTCAGGTCTGGTATAGATATTAAGGGGAACCACGCCGCAAATTTTAAAAAAATGCGTGCGGTTCCCCCAAATACCCATACCAGGCCCTTCAGATCTGGCATGGATTTTAAGGGGAACTCCACCCCAAATTAAAAAAAAAATGGCGTGGAGTCCCCCTAAAAATCCATACCAGACCCTTATCCGAGCACGCAACCTGGCAGGCCACAGGAAAAGAGGGGGGGACGAGAGAGCGCCCCCCCTCCTGAACCATACCAGGCCACATGCCCTCAACATGGGTGAGGATGTACAAGGGTCTCATCCCCACAACCCTTGCCCGGTGGTTGTGGGGGTCTGCGGGCGGGGGGCTTATCGGAATCTGGAAGACCCCTTTAACAAAGGGGACCCCCAGATCCCGGCACCCCCCATGTGAATTGGTAAGGGGTACATTGTACCCCTACCATTTCACGAAGAAAGTGTCAAAAAAATGTAAAAAAAACACACCAACACCTTGGAAAAGTCCTTTATTAAAAAAAATATATTAAAAATAAAAAAAAACATTCCAGCGGTGAAATCCAGTGTCCTGCGGCGATCCGATGTCCAGCGCTGTCCGTCATTGGCTGAGCCTGAGCGGACCTGATGGGGAACTTCCTCCGCAGTCTACTACATGTATAGACCCGCCCCTTCTAAAGTTCCCCATCAGGTCCGCTCAGCCAATGACTCGGTGTAAGGCTGAGGACATCGTTCCCCATCAGGTCCGCCCCCTCGGTATGTCAGACCGCGCCTACGTCATTGGCCTGAGCGGACCTGATGGGGAACTTCCTTCACTGTGTAAATTGAAATTACACAGTGAAGGTAGATCCCCGCTCAGGCCAATGACGTAGGCGGGGTCTGAAATACCGAGGGGGCGGACCTGATGGGGAACTTCCTTCACTGTGTAATACATGTATAGACCCGCCCCTTCTCATGTTCCGCATCAAGTCCTCAGCCTTACACCTAGTCATTGGCTGAGCGGACCTGATAAGGAACTTTAGAAGGGGCGGGTCTATACATGTAATAGACTGCGGAGGAAGTTCCCCATCAGGTCCGCTCAGGCTCAGCCAATGACGGATAGCGCTGGACATCGGATCGCCGCAGGACACTGGATTTCACCGCTGGAATGTTTTTTTTTTTATTTTTAATTATTTTTTTTAATAAAGGACTTTTCCAAGGTGTTGGTGTGTTTTTGTTTTTTTTTGACACTTTCTTCGTGAAATGGTAGGGGTACAATGTACCCCTTACCAATTCACATGGGGGGGCCAGGATCTGGGGGTCCCCTTTGTTCAGGCTCAGCCAATGACGGACAGCGCTGGACATCGGATCGCCGCGGGACACTGGATTTCACCGCTGGAATGTTTTATTTTTTTTAATACAGGACTTTTCCAAGGTTTTTGTGTGTTTTCTTTTTACATTTTTTGACACTTTCTTCGTGAAATGGTAGGGGTACAATGTACCCCTTACCAATTCACATAGGGGGGCCGGGATCTGGGGGTCCCCTTTGTTAAAGGGGTCTTCCAGATTCCGATAAGCCCCCTGCCCGCAGACCCCCAAAACCACCGGGCAAGGGTTGTGGGGATGAGGCCCTTGTTCCAATCAACATGGGGACATCCTCCCCATGTTGAGGGCATGTGGCCTGGTATGGTTCAGGAAGGGGGGGTGCTCTCTCGTCCCCCCTCTTTTCCTGCGGCCTGCCAGGTTGCGTGCTCGGATAAGGGTCTGGTATCGATTTTTGGGGGGACTCCACGCCATATTTTTTTAAATTTGGGGTGGAGTTCCCCTTAAAATCCATGCCAGATCTGAAGGGCCTGGTATGGATATTTGGGGGAACCGCACAAATTTTTTTTTGAAATTTGCGGTGGGGTTCCCCTTAATATCTATACCAGACCTGAAGGGCCTGGTAATTGAATTCTGGGGGACCCCCACGCTTTTTTTTTTTTTATCAATGACTTTTGTATGTATTGCCGGGAGCCGACAATTCATTAATAGCCGCGAGTGAGTTTTAACCACTTAAGCCCCGGACCATTTGGTAGCTAAAGGACCAGAGGTGAATTCAGAATTTTGCACTGCGCTGCTTTAACTGTAAATTGTGCGGACATGCAATGTTGTACCCAAACGAAATTTGCGTCCTTTTCTTCCCACAAATAGAGCTTTCTTTTAATGATATTTGATTGCCTCTGTGATTTTTATTTTTTGCGATATAAACGGAAAAAGACCAAAAATTTAGAAAAAAAATTATATTTTCTACTTTTTGTTATAAGAAAAATCGAATAAACTCAATTTTAGTCATACATTTAGGCCAAAATGTATTCAGCCACATGTTTTTAGTAAAAAAAATGTCAATAAGCGTATATTTATTGGTTTGCGCAAAAGTTATAGAGTTTACAAACTAGGGTACATTTTCTGAAATTTACACAGCTTTAAATTTATGACTGCCTATCTCATTTCTTGAGGTGCTAAAATGACAGGGCAGTACAAAACCCCCCCCCCCCAAATGACCCCATTTTGGAAAGTAGACACCCCAAGGAAATTGCTGAGAGGCATGTTGAGCCCATTGAATTTTTTATTTTTTTGTCTTAAGTGATTGAATAATGACTAAAAAAAAAAAAAAAAAAAAAAAATTACAAAAAGAGTTGTCACTAAATGATATATTGCTCACACATGCCATGGTTATATGTGGAATTGCACCCCAAAATACATTTTGCTGCTTCTCCTGAGTACGGGGAGCCTAGCCGCATACGGGCCCCCAGAAACCAAGCACCACCTTCAGGATTTCTAAGGGCGCAAATTTTTGATTTCACTCCTCACTACCTATCACAGTTTCGAAGGCCATAAAATGCCAAAATAGCACAAAACCCCCCTAAATGACCCCATTTTAGAAAGTAGACACCCCAAGGAAATTGCTGAGAGGCCTGTTGAGCCCATTGAATATATTTTTTTTTTGTCCCAAGTGATTGAATAATGACAAAAAAAAAATAAATTACAAAAAGTTGTCACTAAATGATATATTGCTCACACATGCTATGGTTATATGTGGATTTACACCCCAAAATAAATTTTTCTGCTTCTCCTGAGTACGGGGATACCACATGTGTGGGACTTTTTAGGAGCCTAGCCGCGTACGGGACCCCGAAAACCAAGCACCGCCTTCAGGATTTCTAGGCACAAATTTTGGATTTCACTCCTCACTACCTATCACAGTTTCGAAGGCCATAAAATGCCAAAATAGCACAAAACCCCCCCAAATGACCCCATTTTGGAATATAGACACCCCAAGCTATTTGCTGAGAGGCATGGCGAGTATTTTACAGCTCTCATTTGTTTTTGAAAATGAAGAAAGTAAATATATATATATATATTGTGACAGCAGGAAGGTAAAGTCACCTGGTTGCATCCAGGGGGGTAGATATATTTCGCCCAGATTCAGGCTTTACGCCGACTTATACAACTAGGTGGAGAGTTGTATAAGCCCAGCTGAGGCTAGTGGGCTCATGGATGACTCATACCTCTAGGGAGAGTGTGGGGCGTCGTGCAGACAGGGAGTTGATGAGACCAGCTGAAGCTTGTCAGCTCATTTAGGCCTCTATAAGAACTCCCAGATTCATTAGGTGTTTGCTCATGCCTGGAACCAGACCTGTGTGGACTGTCTAGGGAGAGTGAACCCCTGTGCGGTGAGACAAAGCCTGTGTGGCTATTTGCTTGGACATTTAAAACCAGGGACTTAGGGACTAGGACAGCACTAGGCTGATCCCAGTTGTTAGTTAGGAAACCTGTATGTTTAGTCAGAGGTCAAGTTGACCAGGATTTATTTTATTTATGTTTCTTTTGCTTTGCTGTGTTTTGTCACTGTGAATAGAAAATAAACCGCACCTTTTTGATTTTGAAAACCACAACCTCCGTTTGCTGGGCCTGTTTTTGTGTGGGGAGCCCATCCCGGGGGTCACACACACCCGCTGCCGAGCTAACCCCCTCACAGTTGGTGGAGAACCAGTGGCAGTTTTTTTTAAGCCAGCATGGAGGAGATACTGAAACAGCTGGCTCTAGCAAATGCCAATCAACAGCAGACAAATGCAGGTTTGCAAAGGAGCCTTGCAGCCCAGCAGCAAGCTCATCAACAGAGCCTTGCAGCCCAGCAGCAAGCTCACCAACAGAGTCTGGAAGCTCAGCAACAAGCCCAGCAGCAATCTGAGGCCCGCTTCATAGACCTGTTACAGAAGCAAGAGCAGAGACTACAACAAATGGAAGCAGTAATGCAGCAACGTCCGCAGACCAGTGAGGAAAGCCGTCCCACTAATACCGCGTCCTTTGGGGTGAGTCGTTTATTGACAAAAATGACTGGAGAGGATGATCCAGAGGTATTTTTGACCACATTTGAAAGGACCGCTGAAAGAGAAAAGTGGCCTGAGGAGCAGTGGGCTGGACTGGTGGCTCCTCTGTTAACTGGTGAATCGCAGAAAGCTTACTATGACCTAGAGCCTAACCAAGCAAAAGACTATGTGATGCTAAAAGCTGAAATTTTGGCAAGGCTGGGTGTCACCCAGGCTGTCCGGGCTCAGCGTGTGCATAACTGGACTTTCCAGCTTGGAAAACCCCCCAGGTCTCAAATGTATGATCTCATTCACCTGAGCAGAAAGTGGCTACAGCCAGAGACTTTGTCCGCACCAAAGATTGTGGAACGTGTTGTAATGGATCGGTTTTTGAGAGCTCTTCCTACTGCCATCCAAAAGTGGGTAAGCCATGGAGACCCAGAGACGGCCGATGGTCTTGTGGATCGTGTGGAGAAATACTTGGCTACAGAGAACCTGACGGCCTCTTCCAGAGACACTCGGACTTTCCACCCTAAGACCAGACCATCCCCAGGGGCGGATAAGAGGATTCCAAGGGGTGAGGGTGGAGAGAGTGAGAGGGTGGGAGCTCTACCCCAAGTTTGGCGAGAACAGCCTGGGAAATCAGCGGCTCAAGAGGTGGCAAGAAGGATCGTTTGCTACCGCTGCCGGCAAGCGGGACATATTGCAGCCAATTGCCCGGTTGTGGAGGAACCCATGCAGTGTGACTTTCTGACGGGCAGACGTCAGTCGCTGTGTGCGACAGTCGCATGCACTGCCATTCGAGGAACTGAGAAACATTTATGCAAAATGTGTGTTAATGGTAGAAATGTTGTGGTATTGCTGGATTCAGGTAGCCTTGTGACCCTGATAAAGGCTGAGTTAGTTAAAACAGAGGTCTTTGGGAATAGCAAGGTAGCTGTTATTTGTGTGCATGGGGACACCCGAGAGTATCCAGTGACTACAGTGTGTTTCGAGACCCCCAAAGGTACCCTCTCTCATCCAGTGGGCTTAGTATCTCAGTTACCGCATGACGCCATTGTGGGAAGGGATTTTCCGAAGTTCTGGGAACTGTGGGATGATCCTGAGCCCCCCACTGGTGCCCCTATGTACCAGGAATGTGATAGCCAGAACTCCCCTGAGAGTGGTGAGGACTCTCCGGAATTTCCCTTATCAGTATTGGCAGGGGAGACTCAAGAAACTGGAGAGGAGCCCACCTCCTCAGACGAAAACCTACCGTCTGTGGAGTTTTCTGATCTTGAGGTTCACAGGGAAAACTTTGCCACAGAACAGTTGAAAGACCCCGCCCTAATAAAGGCACGGGAAAACGTAGTGAAAATAGATGGCGAGTTAGTGAACCCAGATAATACCTGCACTTACCCATACTTCAGCGTAGAGAAGGACCTACTGTATCGGGTGGCAAAAAGGGCAGAAGAAACCGTTGAGCAGCTTGTGGTGCCCAAACCTTACAGGAAGTTGGTGTTGGAGTTGGCCCATGGGCACATTCTTGGAGGTCATCTGGGGACAGAGAAAACCCGAGAGAGGGTATTACAGAGATTCTATTGGCCGGGGGTGATGAAGGACATAGAAAATTATTGTTCCTCCTGCCCTGTGTGTCAGAGGTCGGCCCCGATGCCACATTTCCGTAGCCCGCTGGTCCCTCTACCCATCATTGAGGTCCCGTTTGAGAGGATCGCCATGGATTTGGTAGGGCCTATAATCAAGTCCGCTAGGGGGCACCAGTACATATTAGTTATAATGGACTATGCCACCCGTTATCCAGAAGCGATCCCTCTCCGAAATACCTCGGCCAAAACCATAGCCAAAGAGCTATCTCTTGTGTTTAGCCGGGTGGGTATTTGTAAAGAACTGCTTACGGACCAAGGTACACCCTTTATGTCCCGGGTTATGAAGGAGCTGTGTAAATTGTTCAAAGTGACGCAATTACGTACATCTGTGTATCACCCCCAAACCGATGGGCTGGTTGAAAGATTCAACAAAACCCTAAAACAAATGTTGAAGAAAGTGGTGGATAGAGATGGAAAGGATTGGGACTGTCTACTTCCTTATCTGATGTTTGCTATTAGGGAGGTGCCCCAATCCTCTACGGGATTCTCCCCCTTTGAGTTACTGTATGGGAGACACCCAAGAGGGCTGTTGGATATTGCCAAGGAAACTTGGGAAAGTGAGAGTTCTCCCCACAGGAGTGTGATTGAGCATGTCGCCCTGATGCAAGACCGAATTGCACAGGTAATGCCCATCGTGAAGGAACATTTGGCCCAAGCGCAGTTAGCACAGCAGAGAGTGTACAACCGTGGAGCCAAGACCCGTACCTTTTCCCCGGGGGATAGGATACTGGTACTTGTCCCTACGGTTGAAAGTAAATTCCTTGCCAAATGGCAAGGCCCCTATGAGATAATGGAAAAAGTGAGCAAAGTGAATTACAAGGTCAGACAACCAGGAAGGCGAAAGCCCGAACAGATCTATCACATTAATCTGTTGAAAGCCTGGAGGGATAGAGAGTCCCTAGTCGCAGACACTTGGTCACCAGCTCAAACTGGTTGCGTGATTCCTGAGGTTGGAATAGCAGCCACCTTGTCACAACCCCAACAACAGGAGGTTAAGGAGTTTGTGCTTCGCAACAAGGAGGTATTCTCTGAGCTGCCGGGACAAACATCTGGGGTAGAGCATGACATCATTACCCCGCCCGGTGAAAGGGTGAAGTTAAAACCCTATCGGATCCCAGAGGCCCGACGGGAGGCAATACGGGAGGAAGTACAGAAAATGCTGAACTTAGGGGTGATAGAGGAGTCCCAAAGTGATTGGTCTAGTCCCATTGTGTTGGTGCCTAAACCGGATGGGAGCTGGCGATTTAGTAACGATTTTCGTCAGTTGAACAAAGTTACAAAATTTGACACCTACCCCATGCCACGTATAGATGAGTTGATCGACCGGCTGGGAACAGCCCGATACATGACGACTCTTGACCTCACAAAAGGGTATTGGCAAATCCCCCTGGCCAAGTCGGCCAAAGAGAAAACCGCATTTGTAACCCCAGACGGGGCGTTCCAATATAAAAGAATGCCGTTCGGGTTACAGAATGCGCCGGCCACATTCCAGCGGAAAATGGACCAGATGCTGAGGCCCCATCGGAAGTATGCTGCGGCTTACCTGGATGACGTAATTGTCCATAGCACAGATTGGGCCTCACATCTGCCAAAAGTGCAAGCAGTCCTGGACTCTGTTCGGGAAGCGGGGTTTACGGCTAACCCCAAGAAGTGTACCATTGGGCAGGAGGAGGCCAAATATCTTGGGTACACCATTGGGAGGGGAGTAATAAAACCCCAACTCAACAAAGTTGAGGCCATCCAGAGTTGGCCACGTCCCAACAGCAAGAAGCAGGTACGAGCCTTTCTGGGAATCGCTGGGTATTATCGGCGATTCATTCCCCACTTTGCTTCTAAGGCTGTGCCCCTAACCAACCTGACGAAGGGGAAAGGGTCGGTCATGATTAAATGGACCCCCGAGGCTGAGGCAGCATTCCAATTCTTGAAACAAGCCTTATGTAGCCAGCCAGTGTTGTACTCACCCGACTTCTCTAAGGACTTTGTCGTACAAAGTGATGCGTCAGATGTGGGGTTAGGAGCAGTATTGTCCCAGGTCTGGAACGGGGAAGAGCACCCAGTCATTTACCTCAGCAGGAAGTTGAAGTCCCATGAGGTAAATTACGCCACCGTTGAAAAGGAGTGTTTAGCGGTGAAGTGGGCTCTAGATTCCCTTCGGTACTACCTGCTAGGTAGGCACTTTGACATGGTTACGGATCACGCTCCGTTAAAGTGGATGGCTCAAAACAAGGAAACAGAAGAGTGAATAGGTGGTTCCTGGCCCTCCAGGAATTCAACTTCACAGTAAAGCATCGCCCTGGCGTTCAAATGGGGAATGTGGATGCTTTGTCTCGAGTACATGAATGCCTGATTGCTGGTGTTCCAACCCCGAGGTTAAAACAAGAGGGGGGGTATGTGACAGCAGGAAGGTAAAGTCACCTGGTTGCATCCAGGGGGGTAGATATATTTCGCCCAGATTCAGGCTTTACGCCGACTTATACAACTAGGTGGAGAGTTGTATAAGCCCAGCTGAGGCTAGTGGGCTCATGGATGACTCATACCTCTAGGGAGAGTGTGGGGCGTCGTGCAGACAGGGAGTTGATGAGACCAGCTGAAGCTTGTCAGCTCATTTAGGCCTCTATAAGAACTCCCAGATTCATTAGGTGTTTGCTCATGCCTGGAACCAGACCTGTGTGGACTGTCTAGGGAGAGTGAACCCCTGTGCGGTGAGACAAAGCCTGTGTGGCTATTTGCTTGGACATTTAAAACCAGGGACTTAGGGACTAGGACAGCACTAGGCTGATCCCAGTTGTTAGTTAGGAAACCTGTATGTTTAGTCAGAGGTCAAGTTGACCAGGATTTATTTTATTTATGTTTCTTTTGCTTTGCTGTGTTTTGTCACTGTGAATAGAAAATAAACCGCACCTTTTTGATTTTGAAAACCACAACCTCCGTTTGCTGGGCCTGTTTTTGTGTGGGGAGCCCATCCCGGGGGTCACACACACCCGCTGCCGAGCTAACCCCCTCACAGTATATATATATATTTTTAAAATTTTCAAAACTTTGTGACAAAAAGCGAGATCTGCAAAATACTCACAATACCTCTCAGCAAATAGCTTGGGGTGTCTACTTTCCAAAATGGGGTCATTTGGGGGGGGTTTTGTGCCATCTGGGCATTCCATGGCCTCCGAAACTGTGATAGGCAGTGAGAAGTGAAATCAAAAATTTACACCCTTAGAAAGCCTGAAGGCGGTGCTTGGTTTTTGGGGTCCCGTACGTGGCTAGGCTCCCAAAAAGTCTCACACATGTGGTATCCCCGTACTCAGGAGAAGCCTTTACAGGTTACCCCAGTAGATTTACAGAGGAGGTCTACTGCTAAAATGACTGCCCTCGATCTGACCTTCGCGGTGATACCTCACATGCATGGTGCAATTGCTGTTTACATATGAAGCCAGACCGACGCTTGCGTTCGCCATTGGGCAAGAGCAGGGCAGGACAGGGGTGCTTTTTTTTTTTTTTTTTTTTATTATTAATTTTGCTTTTTTATTTTATTTTTAAATTGTTCCTTCCAAGTATTTTTTTTTTTATAATTTTTATTGTTATCTCAGGGAATGTAAATATCCCCTATGATAGCAATAGGTAGTGACAGGTACTCTTTTTTTTAAAAAACTGAAGACCCTAGATTTTTCCTCTGCCCTCAAAGCATCTGACCACACCAAGATCGGTGTGATAAAATGCTTTCCCAATTTCCCAATGGCGCTTTTTATATCGGGGGGGGGGGCATTCCTTCCCACTGCTTGTAAAAGCAGTCCAGAGGCTAATTAGCCGCTAGGATTGCTTTTACATGAAAGCCGGCCGCAGGCTGAAAAGAATGATACCAAGATGATACCTAAACCCACAGGCATCATTCTGGTATAAACATTCAAAGTCCAGCAACATACCAGTACGTTGCTGGTCCTTGTTGGACATGTATTGTAATCTTTTTTTTTCATGCAGCCAGTTGGCTGAACGAAAAAAGAGATTGATCGGTGGGTATGCCCACCATTAGAATACCGCCCTTCATCCACCCACTTCCAATGATGGGCATACACGCACCATTTATATATGCCGAAGCATGGGGGCATCCTCCCGCAAAAAAGTTATGCCGCACACACATGGTCGGACTTTTCCACGGGCAAGCCTCCGTCGGAATTTCGACCGTATGTACGCGGCATTAGGAGCAAAATCGCTCCTCCGCTCCTGCTGCCCCAATGCTTCGGCATATATGCTTTTTTTATTTAACTGTGGTGGTGAAATCACCTCCTACAGCACTGGAGTCGCAGGGATCAGGCCTGTCTCTGCGAACGCTGCAGTTATGTGTGTTTTTGTTTTGTAAGTGACAGTGATCGATCGATACTGCACTTGGGTGGCCTGGGCTGGAAGGAGGGGCAAAACGCAGGTGCCAGCAGGTATCTGGGCTGATCCCGCTAACACTGCGTTTTTGGGAACCCTAAACTGCTGGGGACGCTAGTATAGATCTGATCAGATCAGATATTGATCTGTTCAGATACTATACCACTAAGGGGGGTGTATGCTTCACGCGTGGGTGTTAGCATTACTGGCACTAACCTGACGCTGCCTGGGGTGTGACGCAGACCCTCTCTGACGCTAAAACCTAATTGATATCATCCGCCGGGCGATCAGGGGGTTAAACCTTTATTGGGTTATATACGGCGGATGCCCTGACACTATAAAAAGCAAACTAACTAACCAGCGTCACCCGTAACACTTATATGGTGATCACTGGTGAAAGGGTTAACTAGGGGCAATCAGGGGGTTAAAACCTTTATTAGATAATATATGGGGGTACCTGACGCTATAAAAACGTGCGGCGAACCTAAAAAAAATGACTGGCTACCGATCTGCATCACCGACACTAAGACAGCGTTTAGAAAAACGATCGCTTAGCGACAGTGGTGATAGGGGGTGAAAGGGTTACCTGGGGGGCGATCAAGGGGGTTAAACCTTTATTAGATAATATATTGGGGTACCTGACGCTATAAAAACCTGCGGCAAACCTAAAAAAAATTACCAGCTACCGATCTGCATCACCGACACTAAGACAGCGTTTAGAAAAACGATCGCTTAGCGACAGTGGTGATAGGGGGTGAAAGGGTTACCTGGGGGGCGATCAAGGGGGTTAAAATTTTATTCGATAGAATATTGGGGTACCTGACGCTATAAAAACCTGCGGCGAACCTAAAAAAAATTACCGGCTACCGATCTGCATCACCGACACTAAGACAGCGTTTAGAAAAACGATCGCTTAGCGACAGTGGTGATAGGGGGTGAAAGGGTTACCTGGGGGGCGATCAAGGGGGTTAAACCTTTATTAGATAATATATTGGGGTACCTGACGCTATAAAAACATGCGGCGAACCTAAAAAAAATTACTGGCTGCCGATCGGCATCACTGACGCTAAGACAGCGATCAAAAAAATGATCGCTTAGCGACAGTGGTGATAGGGGGTGAAAGGGTTATCTGGGGGGTGATCAGGGGGTTAAACCTTTATTAGGGGGGGTTAGGGGGCTGCACTGGACCTAAAACTGAATGTACTGACACTTTTACAGTCACAAATGTCACTGATTGCAGTGATCAGTATATAAATGGTCACTGCAATCAGTGACACTGTGACTGGGGGCTGGGGGGTGATCTGGGGGGTGATCTGGGGGTGTCTGGGGGGGCCTGGGGGGGCGATTTATGTCCCTATGTGTCCTGGTGTCAGTGTAGTGTTGTGTGCACTGACCTGATGTCTTCTCTTGTACGGCGCTCGGTATATGTGAGCGCCGCACCAGAGATGACATCACTTCCTCCTGCTTCCTCTGCCTGACACAGACAGAGGGGGCATTTCTATTCGCCGGGAGCGATCGCGAGGGGGTGGCTGGAAACGAATGGCTGCCCGCTCATCCCGGAACGCTCCCGGACACTTAGCCACCGCTCACTGTATAGGAGGGGGGTCCGATTGGACCCCCAACTATACAAAGGCAATCACGTATGCTCTACGTGATTGTGCCTGTCGGTGCCATTCTGCCGACGTATATATACAGTGAGCGGTCGTTAAGTGGTTAAATGACTTTTTTTCCTTCAAAAATGACATTTTATGCAGGGACAGTTTTAAGCACGGGAAACATGCGCCACTTTACATGCATATTATACACACCCCCTAGGTACGAAATTTAAAGGAGTATTTCACTTTTATTGTTTCACTTTAAGCATTATTAAAATCACTGCTCCCGAAAAAACGGACGTTTTTAAAACTTTTTTTTGCATTGATACATGTCCCCTGGGGCAGGACCCGGGTCCCCAAACACTTTTTATGACAATAACTTGCATATAAGCCTTTATAATTAGCACTTTAGATTTCTCCCATAGACTTTTCGAATTTGCCGCGAACACCCCAATTTGTTCGCTGTTCGGCGAACGGGCGAACAGGCAATGTTCGAGTCGAACATGAGTTCGACTCGAAATCGAAGCTCATCCCTATTCCTAAGAATTGCAGGCCTACAATATAAAATGCCAAATTTCCATGCAAAATAATTGTACCGCTTTCAGCACCTAAAATCAGACAGAATCATACTGCCAGGGAGGTTAAAGGATCACTAAAGATAATTTTTTTTATTACCTCCACCTCGTTTTGCACAGAGTGGCCCTGAACCTGGTCTTCTGGGGTCCCTCTGCGGCTGTCTCGGCTCCTCCCGACAAGAACTAACCACCTTCATGCGAGCTGTCTCGCATGGTGGTTAGTTCTTGCGGGCGCGCTCCCGTGATACAGCCGGCGGCTATAGCCACTCACTGTATCACTCGGCCCCGCCCCCGGCGCGCCACGTCATTGGTTGTGATTGAAAGCAGCGCAAGCCAATGGCTGCACTGCTTTCAATCAACCAATGAATGAGCCGAGAAGCCGGCTGAGATGCCTGCACGTTCACGGCGAGGGACTTTAGAGGGGTCAGGTAAGTAGACGGGGGGGATCGGGGGGGCCCTAATCCAGAGATGTTTTTTCACCTTAATGCATAGAATGCATTAAGATGAAAAAACTTTTGCCTTTACAACCCCTTTAAGATAAAAAACCTTCTGTGTCTAGCAGCCCCCCCAGCACCCCCCATTTACCTACTTGAGCTCCTTCTCTCTCCAGCAATATCCACGATCCCCTCTGCCATCCAGTACAGTCCTCCTGATTGGCTGAGACAGAGCAGCGGGGCTATTGGCTCCCACAGTTGTCAATCAGTCAGTAAGTCAGTCAGCCAATCAGGAGGGAAAGGGGCAGGGCCCGGTTGGGGCTCCGTGTCTGAAGAGATGCACGGAGCTCTGACTCGGCTTGGTGACAACCTATAACAAGCTGCTGGCTGAGGATCAGCAAAGAGGAAACCGAGAAGAGGAGGATAAAAAAAATTAACATAAAAAAACTCTGCGCTAATTAGGGATGAGCTTCGAGTTCGAATCGAACTCATGTTCGACTCGAACATTGCCTGTTCGCCCATTCGCCGAACAGCGAACAAATTGGGGTGTTCGCGGCAAATTCTAAAAGTCTATGGGAGAAATCTAAAGTGCTAATTATAAAGGCTTATATGCAAGTTATTGTCAAAAAGTGTTTGGGGACCCGGGTCCTGCTCCAGGGGACATGTATCAATGCAGAAATAAGTTTTAAAAACAGCCGTTTTTTTGGGAGCAGTGATTTTAATAATGCTTAAAGTGAAACAATAAAAGTGAAATATTCCTTTAAATTTCGTACCTAGGGGGTGTGTATGATATGCATGTAAAGTGGCGCATGTTTCCCGTGATTAGAACTGTCCCTGCATAAAATTTTATTTTTGAAGGAAAAAAAGTAATTTAAAACTCACTCGTGGCTATTAATGAATTGTCGGCTCCCGGCAATACATAGAAAATTAATTGTTAAAAAAAAAAAAAAAGCGTGGGGGTCCCCCAGAATTCAATTACCAGGCCCTTCAGGCCTGGTATAGATATTAAGGGGAACCCCGCCGCAAATTTAAAAAAAAATGCGTGCGGTTCCCCCAAATATCCATACCAGACCCTTCAGATCTGGCATGGATTTAGGGGAACTCCACCCCAAATAAAAAAAAAATGGCGTGGAGTCCCCCCAAAAATCCATACCAGACCCTTATCCGAGCACGCAACCTGGCAGGCCGCAGGAAAAGAGGGGGGGACGAGAGAGTGCCCCCGCTCCTGAACCGTACCAGGCCACATGCCCTCAACATGGGGAGGATGTCCCCATGTTGATGGGGACAAGGGCCTCATCCCCACAACCCTTGCCCGGTGGTTGTGGGGGTCTGCGGGCGGGGGGCTTATCGGAATCTGGAAGACCCCTTTAACAAAGGGGACCCCCAGATCCTGGCCCCCCAATGACGTAGGCGGGGTCTGACATACCGAGGGGGCGGACCTGATGGGGAACTTCCTTCACTGTGTAAATCATGAATAGACCCGCCCCTTCTCATGTTCCGCATCAGGTCCTCAGCCTTACACCTAATCATTGGCTGAGCGAACCTGATGGGGAACTTTAGAAGGGGCGGGTCTATACATGTAATAGACTGCAGAGGAAGTTCCCCATCAGGTCCGCTCAGGCTCAGCCAATGACGGACAGCGCTGGACATCGGATCGCCGCGGGACACTGGATTTCACCGCTGGAATGGTTTTTATTTTTATTTTTTTTATTTTTTTTAATAAAGGACTTTTCCAAGGTGTTTGTGTGGTTTTTTTTTTACATTTTTTGACACTTTCTTCGTGAAGTGGTAGGGGTACAATGTACCCATTACCAATTCACATAGGGGGGGGGCCGGGATCTGGGGGTCCCCTTTGTTAAAGGGGTCTTCCAGATTCCAGCCCCCACAACCACCGGGCAAGGGTTGTGGGGATGAGGCCCTTGTCCCCATCAACATGGGGACATCCTCCCCATGTTGAGGGCATGTGGCCTGGTACGGTTCAGGAGGGATGGGGGGCGCTCTCTCGTCCTCCCCTCTTTTCCTGCGGCCTGCCAGGTTGCATGCTCAGATAAGGGTCTGGTATGGATTTTTGGGGGGACTCCACGCCATTTTTTTTTTAATTTGGGGTGGAGTTCCCCTTAAAATCCATGCCAGATCTGAAGGGCCTGGTATGGATATTTGGGGGAACTGCACGCATTTTTTTAAAATTTACGCCGGGGTTTCCCTTAATATCTATACCAGACCTGAAGGGCCTGGTAATTGAATTTGGTGGGACCACCACGCTTTTTTTTTTTATTTTTATCAATGACTTTTCTATGTATTGCCGGGAGCCGACAATTCATTAATAGCCGCGAGTGAGTTTTAAATGACTTTTTTTCCTTCAAAAATGACATTTTATGCAGGGACAGTTCTAAGCACGGGAAACATGCGCCACTTTACATGCATATCATACACACCCCCTAGGTACGAAATTTCAAGGAATATTTCACTTTTATTTTTTCATTTTAAGCATTATTAAAATCACTGCGACCGAAAAAACGGCCATTTTTAAAACTTCTTTTTGCATTGATACATGTCCCCTGGGGCAGGACCCGGGTCCCCAATCCCTTTTTAGGACAATAACTTGCATATAAGCCTTTATAATTAGCACTTTAGATTTCGAACGTTCAAGTCCATTGTATTTAATAGGGTTCTAAAGTACACGCGAACATTCTGTCTGTTCACAGGTTCTGGTGCGAACTGAACAGGGGGGTGTTCGGCTCATCCCTGGCGCTAATGAACACAAAACCTACCCACAATGTGTGAAAATGTGTTAGACATCACAACTCAACATTAAATAGAATGTAAACAGAAAGCTGCCAACATAAATACCCACGTATGGATATTAATTGTAATCTAAAACCATACATGTAAAGCGCTATCCTCAGTGATCACAAGCATCAAACATAGATAATGTCCCATTAAATCTACAATACACCACGTGCAATTTATGTTTGAAATAAAATCCCCAAAAATCCCACAGAACTCCACAAAAGTGCTTGTGGAAACAAAAAATGTGAATTCTCTTGTGCCAGGATGCGAGCAAACAGTGACGTAGCGTGGGCAAGGCAAGAAGATTGCGCCACAACAGATATATAATATAAAAATTTTGCGCTTACCCCGTGAGGAAATAAATTAATAATAAATATTTACCTATAGATAACAATCCTCAGTGAAAAAATATATATACAGTACATAAAAATACATATAATTATATATATATATATATATATATATATATATATATATATATATGCCGGTATATATAAGTGTAGGTGCTGCGACTTTAAAAATTCAAATACTCAATTTTACACACATATATTTAAATAGAAATCGCGCAATCCTAACAACATATGAGCCAAAATTCAGTGAAAAAATTTGCATATAATGAAATAACTTAGTAAAAAAAGCTATTAAAATCAAACATACCGTAAGTAAAATTAAATTATATAGTGAGTGTCCATAAATATTCAGCAGTGTGTTCTTTAAACCACAAGAAAAGAAAAAGAGCCAGTTGGCCTCTTACCAGACAAGATGGACCCCAAGTTATAGGTATCAAATACGCTTGATTATCACGGTACCACCTGTGGTAATTCCACTTTGTCAGCTCCCCTGTTAGGCTTTCCTCCCACTGGAATGATTAATCCACCGAAAAACGAATAATGATATCCAGGGACTCACTCAATATCTCTGCTCACCGGCTCTACAACATATGTAAGGTTCAAAGAAGAGGAAACTTCATGGTGCAGTAAAACATGGCTGTTTTATTTCCAAATAAAGGAAATTAAAGGAGCCGCCATTCGTGTATGCCGGTTAGCCCAGTGGTTCCATTCTGTCGACGTATAACGGCGTGAGCCGGTCGGCAAGTGGTTTAAGATCACACTGCTGAATATCGTGAACATCCGTGCTCTGCACTGGAAATTTATGGACACTCATTATATAATAAAATTTTACTTATGTTGGATTTTAATTGCTTTTTTCACTAACTTATTTCATTATATACAAATTTTTTCACAGAATTTTGGCCTATATGTTGCTAGGATTGCGCAATTTCTATTTATATATAAGTAATTTGCACCCCCTAACCTGCGGACCTTTAGCCCTTCACTTCCTACAATAGTACTGACCAGCCTGATTCCTACACTGACCACTACACTGACCTACCTGATTCCTACACTGACCTACCTGACCACTTATCTACCTGATCCCTATACTGGCCACTACACTGACCTCTACACTGACCTACCTGATCCCTACACTGACCACTACACTGATCTACCTGTCCACTACACTGACCTTTACACTGACCTACATGATTCCTACACTGGCCACTACACTGACATACCTGATTCCTACACTGACCACTACACTGACCTACCTGTCCACTACACTGACCAACCTAAATTCCTATACTGACCACTACACTACCTGATTCCTGCACTGTCCACCACACTGACCTACCTGATTCCTACACTGACCTACCTGACCAATAACCTATCTGATTCCTATACTGGCTACTACACTGACCTCTACACTGACCTACCTGATTCCTACACTGACCACTACACTGACTTACCTGTCCACTACACTAACCTTTACACTGACCTACCTGATTCCTACACTGACCACTACACTGACATACCTGATTCCTACACTGACCCCTACACTGATCTACCTGTCCACTACACAGACCCACCTAAATTTCTATACTGACCACTACACTACCTGATTCCTACACTGTCCACTACACTGACCTACCTGATTCCTACACTGACCTACCTGACCACTACACTAACCTACCTGATTCCTATACTGACCACTACACTGACCTATTTGATTTTTACACTGAGCACAACACTGACCTCTACACTAACCTACCCAATTCCTACACTGACCACTACACTTACCTCTACACTGACCTACATGATTCCTATTAGACATGTGCATTCGTTTTCGTCCGAATGCATTTTCGTCCGAATTTCAGCTATTTTCGTTATCGTTTTAACAAACGAAAACGAAAGCACAGAATCCGAAAACCGAAACATCCGACATAAACAAATGCTTTATTTTCGTTTTCGTTGCTAGAACAGTTCGATATAGATAGGAGATTCGACGTGACGCTGACAATAACAATTTGTGTCTATCGAACCTGTGGTCGAATGTGCCTAACCTTAACTCTATTAGTCCAAGATTATTCTACATAGGAGAGAAAAGATTTGACATTATAGAGAGAAAAGATTCGACATAGGAGAGAAAGATTCGACATAGGAGAGAAAAGATTCGACATAGGAGAGAAAAGATTCGACATAGGAGAGAAAAGATTCAACATTATAGAGAGAAAAGATTCGACATAGGAGAGAAAAGATTCGACATAGGAGAGAAAAGATTTGTTATTATAGAGAGAAAAGATTCGACATAGAGAGAAAAGATCACTGCTGGAATTGGGTGGGGGAAGTAAAATAAAAATAAAGTTGATGATGAATGTTATTGGCTGATTGTAACCAAAGAGGAGGAGCAATAAAATAGCTAGAATGACGAAGATTCGACAAAGCATCGAAAGTTAGAAGATTCGACGGTGCAGCAAAACTGTACGACGCTGCAATCGTACATTTCCGGTCAAATGCATCCGCCCATAGGCTATAGAAGAATTCTAATGTTGGTTGACTAGTAATAGTAATGAATAAATATAATTATTACTAGTCATACAACATTAGAATTCTTCTATAGATTGTGGGCGGAACATTCGACCGGAAATGTATGATTGCAGCGTCGTACAGTTTCACTGCTCCGTCGAATCTTCTTTGAACATTCGACAGACACCATAAGCCTTCAATGACAGATTCGACCTTAATTAATTCAGATTTTCGGACGAATGCAATTTCTAACGAAAAACGAAATAAATAAAAATGAATTTCGGGAGTAACTAAATAAATTTATTTTTCGGACGAAAACGAAATTCCGAAACGAAATATTTCAGTGTGCACATGTCTAATTCCTATACTGACCACTACACTGACCTACCTGTCCACTGCACTGACCTACCTGTCCACGTCACTGACCTACCTGATTCCTACACTGACCACATCACTAACCTACCTGATTCCTACACTGATCTACCTGACCACTACACTAACCTACCTGATTCCTATACTGACCACTAGACTGACCTCTACACTGACCAACCTGATTCCTACACTGACCACTACATTGACCTATCTGACCACTACACTGACCACTACACTGACCTACCTGACCACTACACTGACCTACCTGTCCACTACACTGCACTGACCACTACACTGACCTACCTGTCCACTACACTGACCTACCTATAGTATTCCTATACTGACCACTACACGGTGTGACTCTAATTTCTCGTCTACTCTCTCTCTGGCTGGCTGCTCCCTCTCCCCAAACCATGTCCACTCCCCCTGGGCCAGCAACACCACTCGCCTCTCATGATGGAGTCTCACCTGCTTTATTTGTCTTCCATCAATCTGCTCTGCCTCTGCCACACTGCCAGACTGGCTGCCACAACGGGGAAATAATTGTAGATCAGTTCTGGAGGAGAGAAGAAGGAGAAGACAGTGGCGGTTCACTGCGAGGCAGGACTCTAGGAGCAACCTTTACGCATGCACCACCTGTGATCCTCCACAGGCCAGCCACACATGACACCATTTGCCCAATTACAGGCCGCCCAGCCTGAGACTGAACATGGTGGCCGGAGTGCATGGCACCACTGCCCACCCATGCTACGCCACTGCGAGCAAACCAATCTTGCCACCACCACCAGAAAAGATGGCCAAACTCCTATGTGACCCTTACAAAGACCCATATAACAAGGAGGTCAAAAAGTGCTTGTTATACCACCATTCCATGCTCCTTCCTGCTGCAGACCCACTCAGATGTCTTTCCCAGGACCGCATGGACAACTCACAGGACCCACATAGAGCATACATCCGACATCACAGGACCGTTGGACTGCAGGTTTTCAGCAACTCAAACCGCTACACCTCTTCCCACATGGACCATATAATTAAAAATGAAGCACACTGCAAACATGTACTAATATTCCTTATTTTACAAAAAAATCTATATATCTGACATGTGCAAAAACAACTGCATTGTACCTTTGTTTGTATTTCAAAACTGAAATACAAATTTGAATACAGTGTTTTATTTTTACAGTGACTCTTGTCACTGTGTCTATGAAGATTTTCTAGACTTGCAACCAGATATTGCATACCTTATTTATCTAATGTTTAATTATTATATATATATGTTAAAAATAAGTGTATTGGAAATATTTACTTCTTGGTTAATTCCTCTGCAGAACCTGGACAAGTAAAGACGCTCAGTGCTGAAAATCTCACCACCACTTCTATATCTCTACGCTGGGAGAAACCAGATGGAAATTTCAGTTCTTACTTAATCCAAATCCTGGACGAGCCAACATTCAATGCAACTGTGACTACAACTTCTTATACATTTAAAAACCTAACCCCTGGAAACTATTATGCCTTCCTGGTCTCTGCTGTTGTTGGCGATCTTTTCAAACAAGGAAAAAGCTATTCCATAGCTAATTACACAAGTGAGTATCCAACAGTGTTGATTATTGTATGACCAGGGCCGCCATAGGGGGGAAAGCTGTACACTTGTGGGGGGGAGGCCCAGATGTCCCGAGGGGCCAAGTCGCCCAGCAGGGTCGGTCGGGAGAAGGTAGGGGAGCTGCGTGGCTGCATTGGCTTTATATATACAGCACTCGAGTTGGCAGCTGCTGCTGCTCTATGTCATTGAGCTCACATCGGACTCATTACTGCCACATCTGGCTACTTCTTGCATGTACTCTCCTTGAGTGTGCTGCCTGTACCTCCTCTCTGTCTTGGCAACCTGTCAGCTTTGTGTAAACAAAAGAACAAGAGCTGGGACTAGGAAGACTTCCTTTACAAGTGTACAGACGGGGCCGGAGCTGTGTGTGTGTTTACAGGTGTGTGTGTGTGTGGGGGGGGGGGCTGAGTGGGGGGCTGAGTGTGTTCAGGTGTGGGGGCTGAGTGTGTACAGGCGTTAGGGTGGGCTGAGTGTGTACAGGTGTGGGGGGATGAGTGGAGTTTATTTTGTTTTCTTAGACCTGCTAGGGGAGGATAGATTTTGGGGGGAGGGGCATTGAAAAGGTTAGTGTTGGTGAAGAGTCCTGCTCGAGAGTGTCTACCTTGTCATGGTGGCAGGCTTCATATTTTTTGGCCAAAATATAATTCCTTACTGTTGAATCTTGAAAGCACTAATTACTTGGAATACACTTTTCATTTTCATATAATAAGTTGTAATAGTTTTAAAATAAAAGTGGGTGCACTGAAGGACTTGGTGGGATGACCAGTGGGCAGATTTGGTGGGGCTGCCAGAGGGCAGGCCCTGGGGAATGTGGAATGTTGGTCTTCTCCCATTGTTCCTGGTGGAGGCAGATGAAGGACTCCCTTGATTGTTTAATATTAGAGTCTTTCCATCTTTTTTGGATAGATCCTGGTTTATTATTGCCCTTACTGGGCCTTTCTCTGGGATTTCCCCTTCCCCCTTCCCTCTCCTTTTTGTGCAGAGAGGTCTGGCTCACTATTTGGAAAAACACCAGATATTCAGGAACTTCTTCATTATATAGGCTGATTCTTGTAGATCTCTTGTGCCTTTGACACATGTTTACACCTTCTGTACAGCACTGCCCCATGTCTCTGCAAGCCTCCAGCATAATATGTTTTGGTTGTTTGGTTTTTGGTTGTTTGGTTTTCGGTTGTGGTATGCATTATTGATCCTTTTAAGATTGCCATCCCCCTGAGGAAGACCTGATTGGTCGAAACACGTCAGGGCTCTGGATATTTGTAAAGGACATCATCATTTTTATGCAGTTCTTCCATCGTCATCAGTGATGAAATGTTATGAAATGTTATGATGTAATTCAATTTGTGATACTGTGTATGTAGCATAATATTCCCCAAGGCTTTAAAAAAAAATCCAACCTGTTATACTTATCTTCTCTGTGCAGTGGTTTTGCACAGAGCAACCTGGATCCTCCTCTTCTCGAGTCCCTCTTCGGTGCTCCTGGCCCCTACCCCTGTCAAGTGCCCCCTCAGACACAAAGCCACGGTTCGGCCCCTCTCTCTTCTCAGATTGGCTAACTGACTTTGATTGACAGCAGTAAGAGCCAATGTCACCACTGCTGTGTCTCAGCCAATCAGGAGGGAGAGTCCCGAATGGGAGAGGGTGTAATGCTTCAGGCAGTGTAACTATAATGGTTGGCGTGGATCACAGTTTCAGAAGTCTATAAATATGATATAATAAACTGTTAACTTCAATTTGACAGACATCAGGAAGGAAGACTCAAATAATTTGGAAAATCAAGTGGTTTTATTTAGTGTGGTAATACACAGCCATAAGGGGGAGCACCAGAGGTAACTTGAGTGTAGTAGCAGTGCACATGAATACAGTTTATAGTAAATGAAAGGATACTTGCTGTGAGTGGACTTCTGGTGTTGGTGTCACCCAGTGACTTCTGGAGAGATATACTGGTCTCCTATTGTAGTGGAATAGGTAGGAAGTTCTGCCAGCAGAGTAGGCTGACTGAGGGTAGGTCAGTGGAGAGCCTCTGAATACCAGTGAGGAAGGGGCTCTGACCGGCCCAAAAGCTGGAAGTTGGAGGGGCTCTGTCTGCCCAAAAGCGAGGAGGCAGACGGGGCTCTGTCCAGCCCAAAAAGAGAGATGGCAGTCGGGGCTCTGTCCGGCCCAATAGAGAGATGGAAGTCGGGGCTCTGAGACCGGCCCAATAGTGAGTGAAGACGGCAGTCTTCTGATGGAGGTATTTGCCTGGCATCGGGTTCCTAGCACGAACGTCAAGCAAATGGCGGCGGCTGTTTAAGTAGGGATAAGACGAGGAGCCGTGTGATGTCGCTGTGAAGTCATCTATCTGCGACGGAGTTGGTGGAGATGTCGGATCCCCCAGTGGAGAGATAAGAACATTACAGGATAAGAACATTACACGGAGTTGGTGGAGATGTCGGAGCCCCCAGTGGAGAGATAAGAACATTACAGGATAAGAACATTACACGGAGTTGCTGGAGATGTCGGAGCCCCAGTGGAGAGAACTTTACAGGAACTTTACAGGATAAGAACATTACAGGACCCTCCCTGAGGGAGCCCTCCTGGGGGCCATGGGAGCAGGCCTGTAAGGATTGTGAGAATGAAAGAGGCGGACAAGCCGTGGGGCATGAACCTCGGAGGTGGGTTCCCAGGAGTCATCCTGTGGACCGTAGTTCTTCCAATGGATCAAATACTGTAAGCGGTTTCTATGTAGACAGGAGTCCAGGATCTGTGCGACTTCGTATTCCTCCTGACTGTTAACCTCAACCGGCGGTAGGGGGATTGAAACGCGACCAGGGAAGGTGTTGGGATGGTAGGGTTTTATCAGGGAGATGTGGAAAGTCGGATGAATACGTAGGGTCGACGATAGGTTCAGCCCCACTGCTGCCGGGTGGATCACTGAGTGGATGGGAAAAGGTCCAATGAATAATCCACTAAATTTGTGTGATGGCGTTTGCAGGTTAAGGTGTTTGGTGGATAGCCATACTAAATCTCCGGTCTTGTATGCGGGGCTGAGTTCTCCTGTGAAGATCATAGTAGGTCTTCTGTCTGTTCTGGGCTCTAGTGATGTTGTACCGTAGGTGAGGAATGAGGTTCTTTAAGGTGTTGATAAAATCTTCAGCCGTAGGATTGTTGGTAGGTATCTCCTGAGGGATGAAAGAGGGATGGAACCTGTAGTTAGCATAAAAAGGTTAACAACATGTGGTAGTACTGGTATTGTTGTTGTATGCAAACTCCGCTAGGGGGAGTAACTCATGCCAATTGTTTTGTAGATGAGAGCAGTAACAACGGATATATTGTTCTAGGCAGCGGTTTACCTGTTCGGTTTGCCCATTTGAGGATGGTAGGCAGTTGATAATCGATGGTCAATCTGGAGTTTTAGACAGAGAGCATTCCAGAATCTGGAGATGAACTGTGAACCTTGATCCGACACAATTCTGGAAGGGATTCTGTGGAGTTTGAAAACCTGCTGTGTCAAGATCTCAGCCGTCTCTTTGGAGTTTGGTAGTTTTATGAGGGGCATGAAGTGAGCCATGTTCGTAAGGTAGTCGACTGCGACTAGGATCGTGTTGTAACCCCCTGAGCGGGGTAACTCAACTATAAAGTCAAATGAAATTGCCTGCCATGGTTTTTCGGGTATAGGGAGACTTGGGAGGAGACCGAAAGGGGTCGGGATTCGTGTTTAGAGTGGGCATAAGTCTCGCAGGAGGACACGTACTCTCTTACTGACTCCTCCACCTTCGGCCACCAGAAATGGTGGCGAAGGAGATCCAGGGTCCTGGTGATGCTGGGATGCCCAGCTAGGGGAACGTCGTGAGTCAGTCGAAGAAATCGATGGTGTAGAGGAATCAGGATGTACAGCCAGTTATTTTTGTAGAGGATCCCTTCTTCATCTGCCTCTAACTGCAGTGGGTGTCTTTCTGAGGTTAGGGCCTGCTGCAATTCCTCTTTGAGGGTCAAAATGGTGCATAAGATTTTCTGCTGTGGGATGATTTGGGAATTTCTGCCAGGTGTACATTGGTGTTTTTCCAGGCGAGATAGTGAATCAGCCTTTCCATTCTTGGAGCCAGGTCGGTAGGTGATGACAAAGTGGAACCTATCGAAGAAGAGAGCCCAGTGTATCTGTCTGGAGGAGAGTGTTTTGTTACGCTGAATGTATTGAAGGTTTTGATGGTCGGAGTACACTATAAAGGGTAGTGAGGTACCCTCGAGTAGGTGTCTCCAAGTCTCCAGGGCGGATTTCACTGCTAGTAACTCCTTTTCTCCTACTGAGTAATTGATCTCCGCGGGAGTAAGTGATCGGGAATGGTAGGCCACAGGGTGAAGCGGTCCATCAATGGACGATTTTTGGGATAGGATAGCCCCTAGGGCCAGATTGGAGGCATCGACCTCCAAGATGTATTGTAGGTTAGGGTCTGGTAAGCGTAGGATGGGTGCAGTAGTGAACCGACATTTCAGGGTATCGAAGGCCTCCTGGGTTTGTGCATTCCATGCATAGTTGGTGTGGATACTGGTTAGTTGGATTAATGGTTTTACAACTAAGGAAACATTTTTCATGAATTTGCGATAAAAATTTGCGAATCCTAGGAATCTTTGATGTGCCTTTCTATTCAGGGGTCTGGACCATTTTTGGATACTATCGATCTTACCAGGATCTATCTGTATGCCTTTCTCGGAAATGATGTAACCCAAGAATGTGACGGTGTTGGATTCGAAAATGCACTTCTCCAATTTGACGTATAAGTTATGTGTGCATAGTCTAGAGAGAACCCATCTGACATGTTTGCGATGGTCTGTGATATTGTCAGAGTATATAAGGATGTCGTCTAGATATACTACTAAACAAACATCAAGGAGATCCCTGAAAATGTCGTTCACGAGGAACTGGAAAGTGGCAGGTGCGTTGGACAGGCCAAAGGGCATGACCAGGTACTCATAAAGGCCGTAACGGGTGCGGAAAGCGGTCTTCCATTCATCCACCTGCCGAATTCTGACCAGATTATGCACGCCCTTCAAATCAAGTTTGGTGAACAACTTCGCCATTTGCAAACGTTCCAATAATTCAGGGATGAGAGGAAGGGGGTATCTGTTTTTCACAGTGAGCTGTTCAATTCTCTATAATCGATGATGGGACGTAGGCTTTGATCCTTGTTCCGGATGAAAAACATGCCAGCTTCTGCGGGTGAGGTGGACGGTCTTATGAACCCTTTCTTTAAAAGATATTACTTTAGATGGGCCAATTCTGGCTGTGTTAATGCATATATATGTCCAAAAGGAATTTTGCTGCCTGGAAGTAACTCATTTGGACAATCGTATGATCTATGTGGGGGTAATAGCTCTGCATTCTTTTTGCTGAAGACATCAGCGAAATCTTGGTATGCCCTAAGTACCTGGTTGACTTCCCCTGGGGACAGTGGCTCCACCTGCGATAAAGAAGTCTCTTTGTAACATGTCTCCTGGTAGTATTGAGAGATGAGGAGCACACTGCTGTCTTCCCAACATAGAGTGGGTTTGTGTGTATGCAGCCAGGGAAGCCCTAGGATGAGGGGAAAATGGGGAGACGGTATCACATCTAAGCAGATGTATTCTATATGTGTAGATTCTGTCACCATAAGCAGAGGTTGTGATTGTGTAGTGATGGGACCTGAGGTTAAGGTAGTTCCGTCAATAAGTCTAAGAGAGACAGGTTTGCATTTAGTGAATACAGGAATTTTATTGGTTTTAACAATATGCGAGACTATGAAGTTCCCACACGCTCCTGTGTCAATCATAGCCTCGAGAGTAATTCGGGTTTGGTCCCACTGCAAAGAGACAAGAATTTTGAAATAGTTAGATTCTGGTAAGAGGGGGTTTACTAGCTTGCAGAGGTAAGCTGACTTACCCGGCTTTTTCTTTCTGAGCATGGGGCAGTCTTTGGCGATGTGGTGTAGCGTGCCACAATACATACAGAGCTGAAGGGACCTTCGCCTAGACCTCTCTGCCCCTAACTGCACCAATTTCCATGGGTACCACGGACTCCGCAGTATGGCCAGAGGGAACCAAAAAGGAGACTCCTGAGAGTCTCTCAGATCTCTGTTCTCGCATTCTTCTATCAATGGATATGCTGAGGAGTATAAAAACATCCAATGTGGAGGGTATTACAGTGCGGGCTAACTTATCCTTTAGGGTTTCTGATAAACCTAGCCGGAACTGATTTTTTAGGGTGACCTGGTTCCACTCGGACTGAGTGGCCCACCGTTTAAATTGGGCGATGTAATCTTCGACATGGTGTTTACCCTGTCTCAGAGCACGTAAGGCAGACTCCGCAGAGATCTGCTTGCTGGGGTCATCGTATAGTAGATCCATGGCGGCACTGAAATCGCTGAATGAGTTTAGGATTGGATCTTTTTTCTCTATGAAAGTGTTAGCCCAGGCTCGGGGGTTCCCCTCTAAGGTAGGAGATGGCGGTGCAAACTTTAATTCTGTTGGTGGCATACGTTTTTGGTTTCATGTCAAACAACAGTTTACAAGCGTTAATGTATTCCCTGTAGTTTCTCCTATCCCCCGAGAAGATGTCTGGTGGGCTTATTTTCGGTTCTGGGGTGTCGGGTTGTGTAACCCCAATAGGGAAGTTATCAGTGACATATGATTTGAGATTCTGGTTCTCCATTGAAAGGTCTGAGGCCATCTGTGAAAGAGCGTCAAGTCTCTGATTGAACGCCGCCATGTGGTTAACTACCTCCAATGGATCCATTTTACTCCTATTGGTAGGAGTGGTTCGTGTTATCTGTAATGCTTCAGGCAGTGTAACTATAATGGTTGGCGTGGATCACAGCTTCGGAAGTCTATGAATATGATATACTAAACAGTTAACTTCAATTTGACAGACATCAGACTCAGATAATTTGGAAAATCAAGTGGTTTTATTTAGTGTGGTAATACACAGTCATAAGGGGGAGCACCAGAGGTAACTTGAGTGTAGTAGCAGTGCACAGGAATACAGTTTATAGTAAACAAAAGGATACTTGTGACTGGACTTCTGGTGTTGGTGTCACCCAGTGGCTTCTGGAGAGATATACTGGTCTCCTATTGTAGTGGTATAGGTAGGGAGTTCTGCCAGCACAGTAGGCTGACTGAGGGTAGGTCAGTGGATAGCCTCTGACTACCAGTGAGGAAGGGGCTCTGACTGGCCCAAAAGCTGGAAGTTGGAAGGGCTCTGTCTGGCCCAAAAGCGAGGAGGCAGACAGGGCTCTGTCCGGCCCAAAAAGAGAGATGGCTGTCGGGGCTCTGTTCGGCCCAATAGAGAGATGGAAGTCGGGGCTCTGAGACCGGCCCAATAGTGAGTGAATACGAAAGTCTTCTGATGGAGGTATTTGCCTGGCGTCGGGTTCCTAGCACGAGCGTCAAGCAAATGGCGGCGGCTGTTTAAGTAGGGATAAGAGGAGGAGCCGGGTGATGTCGCAGTGACGTCATCTATCTGCGACGGAGTTGGTGGAGATGTCAGAGCCCCCAGTGGAGAGATAAGAACATTACAGGATAAGAACATTACACGAAGTTGGTGGAGATGTCGGAGCCCCAGTGGAGAGATAAGAACATTACAGGATAAGAACATTACAGAGGGACTCAAGTGCATCGTTGGATAGAGATGGGGCTCAGGTAAATTTTAGGGAGGCTGCTGCACACAGAAGGTTTTTTATCTTAATGCGTATAATACATTAAAATAAAAAACCTTCTGCCTTTACAACCACTTTAAGGCTCCTCGCACACCTATGCAGGTGAGACATTTTTGCACGTTGAGTTTTTGCGCATTGCGTTTAGAGCAGCCCATTAATTTCAGTGTGCTGCCCTACACATGAAAATCGCACCGAAGTGCAAGCACCTTGTTTTCCAATTGCACAGCACCAAAACACACCCACATCAAACAAATGTGAACCTAGCCTTAGTGAATTAAATGGGTTACTCTAACCACTTCAAGTCTGGACACTTTCACCCCCTTCCAGTCCAGACTAATTTTCAGCTTTCATTGCTGTCGCGCTTTGAATGGCAATTCCGCGGTCATGCAACACTGTACCCATATGACATTTTTATCATTTTTTTTACACAAATAGAGCTGTCTTTTGGTGGTATTAGATTACCACTGGGTTTTTTATTTTTTGCTATATAAATGAAAAAATAATGAAAATGTTTAAAAAAATTTTTTTTGCTTCGTTTTTGTTATAAAACTTTGCAAAGGGAAAATCTTCATATATGTAGGCCAAAATGTATTCTGCTACATTTTGTGGGTAAAAAATAACCCACAATAGTGTAAATTATTTAGTCTGTGTGAGTTATAGAGTCTAAAAACTAGGGGATATATATCTGACAATTGATCAGGTGAGACCCTAAATTGTTGGATGCTGGTGTAGCGCACTCGCCACTTTCTCTCCCGTCCTTGGCTCACTCACAGGAGGAAAAGGCACACCATGCCACCATGCCCGTACCCTCTGGTTTGCAGAGGTTAGGCACACTTGTAACTTACGGGTCTTGCAGCAAGGTTCTCCTTAAAGTTCGTTCTCGTCCCCTAGAATGTAAAGGACAAGTCTCTATACCCCCAAGTAACTCCAAGGTCCACACCAGTAGCAACTCCAACGTAGAGTTTATTTTCCTTATGCATGAATAACCACAGAGTTCAGAAGAGAGAAAGGTGTTAGAAAGGCAGATCAGATTCAGACACTCCTGGCTTCTTCGCCACTTGATCCCAAGTGGGTATAGCTCACCCGGATAGTCACTCAATGGCACTAGCAGCCGGCATGTAGCTCGAACAGTCAATCAAATTCCCTTGATAGATGCGATCGGGAGATCCCTTGCCACAGAATCTATAGTGTCCCGAACCTCCTAATGGTTACGTTGTTAGATCCCTTTTCGGATGGATGACATCCATCCAGAGAGTTACTGGGCCCCTTCCTTTACTGTGATCTCTCACCAGTCCTTCGGAACGGTCCTCCCCCAGCCTCCTCTTCCAGATGCAGGTCCCCTCGCAAGGCGGCACCCTGGGATTCTAAAGGTGCTGGGCCCAGGGCTGAAGTTGCAGTCCCAGGACTAAAGGTGCCTGGGACTGAGGCGCACGTGGCCCCATGGCCTGGAGGGCCATCCACTGGAACTTGGACTCCAGAACTGCAGGTTCCCCGGGTACAGGTCCCCGGGGTAGTAAGTCCACCCTGACCAATGGCGTCTGCCCCTTTTGTACCCTCTCCCGGCATGCACAGCAGGCCGACCACGCCCACTGCACGGCTGCTGAGAGAGGACACCCAATCGCCACTCCATCACCTGTGGTTCAACCCCGAGCACAAGTGACAGCACCACCCATACTTCTAAGGGGAACTGCACGCCAGGTGAAAACAGCAGCAAGGCAGAGTCCAACAAATTGGAAGATCCAAGCCAATTACCACTCGAATCACCCCTAAATTTAATATAGCAGCCCCCTAAATTGGGACCCCCCGCTACACTGGTATGGACGCTAGTATGGGGGTGATCAGGAAGCTGGTATGGGTAATGGTGGTGATCAGGATGCTGGTATGGGGTACGGTGATGATCAGGATGCAGGTATGGCCTATGGGGTGATCAGGATGCTGGTATGGCATATGGGGTGATCAGAACGCTCATATGGGGTATGGCAGTGATCAGGATGCTGGTATGGGGTATGGCGGTGATCAGGGCACTAATATGGTGTATAGCGGTGATCTGGGCACTGGTATGGTGTATGGCGGTGATCAGGGCACAGGTATGGAGGATGGCGGTAATCAGGGCACTGGTATGGCATATGGAGGTGATCAGGGTGTTGGTATAACGTATGGTGGGGATCAGGATGCTGGTATGGCAAATGGCGGTGATCATGCTACGCCTATGGGCTATAGCCGTGATCAGGATGCTGGTATGGTGGTGATCAGAACATTGATATGGTGTATGGTGGTTTTTTTGTGAGTACTGGGACAGGTGACAGGGTTGGCTGCCTTTTTTATTACATTCAGGGGGGGTAGTAATCAGGGACACTGGGGGGAAGGGATCAGGGACACTGGGGCAGGCTGGCACTGCGGTTTATGAGTATACAAGCAGCCTCACAGGCTGCTGTACACTCACAGGCTACATCATCAGTTCTCTCTGCTCTCACAGTGAGAGCAGAGAGAACTGATCTTTACTTTCACTTTTTGTTGTTTACTATGTTATTGCTGTGAATGAACACAGTAATCAGATGGTAAAACAACTTCCTATCACCCGGACACAGCAGTAATGTGATCCGGTGTGCCCGGGTGACATAACTAATGCCAGGCTCCTGGGTACGCGCTCTGCGAGCCACGCAGGAGTCCCCAACGTGGGGTGAAATACGGGTAGGTTAACCCACATTGGCACTGCTTCCCGTCAGCCGTTTTTAGGCAATAGGAAGTAGTTACAACTATAGATTGTGTATATAAATGGGGCAGGCTACTTTATGTTGTTTTGTCATGTATAGTCTAAACTTATTCTCAACCACTTAATTAATTTTACAGATCTACCACAATTGTATCCAACTTATAGTGGACTTTCACCTTAAAAAAAATTATAAATAAAAATATCCCCTGCCTCTCTCCCATTGGGATATAATTATTTTATTTTTACTTCATAAGGTTTTTGTGCTAGGTAAGAATGACATGGAGCACGCCCCCCCCCCCCCCCCCATTCCCAGATTACACATGTGCTGATGTGCCTCAAGGCTTCATATCCCAACAGAGCTGAAGACTATACAGATATGCAGGCTCCAAAGCTTGCCATGTCTGCACATGTGCTGAAATACCCTGCACATGCATAGATGTGCCAAAAGGCTCTGCTGGGTTCTGAAGGGTGGGCAGAGTCCTTCTCCAAATCTGCGCAGCTGAAAGATTAACAATGATCATGACACCGAGGGGGGAGCAGGGGACTGAAAATCCTCTTTAAAATGATCTGCTATCTAGGCCCTGAAAGTTGAAATAATTTTTTAGAAATTTAACTATGATCTTATTATAATTTTTTAGTTCCTGATGAAGTTATGAATCTGATGACATTGAATGTCACCACCACTTCTATATCTCTGAGCTGGGACAAACCAGAAGGAAATGTCAGTTCATATTATATCCAGATCCTGGGAGATCCAGCTTTTAAAAGGAATGTGACTACAACCTCTGACACAATTACGGGCTTGACACCTGGAAATTTTTATACCTTCCTGGTCTCTGCTGTTGTTAATGGTGGTAATGTAAAGGGAACGCCCAAAATTACAACTGACTACACAAGTGAGTTATCAAAATAACTATTAATTGCATGATATTCCGTAATTAAAAATAAATAATTAATGCTACTAGTTTGTATTGCTGAGGCATTTCAGCTACATTTTGGAAAACCGCACTTTCTTAGGTAGCGTGGACTATGTTTGTCTTTCCTTTGGGTAACTTCTGAAATGCTGGAATAAAAATATGAAAGTAGGCAAATGTTGTGTAGAACAATAAGGGTTTGCAACTTAAAGCGTTGAAAATCTTCACCAAATAAATTGTGCAAATATCTACTTCAATTATCCAACTAAGTGTAGATATATATAGAGCACACGGACCTTTTACCTGCCCTTGGCTCCTTAGCAGGAAAAAGCACACTGTGCTATGTGCCCGTACCCTCTTGTGTGAAGAGGTTGAGCGGTGTAATGTACCTGGGTCTCTGTGATCAGGTTCCCCAAAGAGAATGGCTCCCGACTTCACTACGACAAAGACAAGTCTCTATTCCCCAATAACTTCAAGGTCCACACCGATTGCAACTCCAACTTAGAGTTTACACGATATTAGATAATTATACACTAATACACGATAATTAGACATGAAAAGGTTGGAGGAAGAGCAGGACAGCAAAAGGTGTAGGAATAGGTCCAGGCACAAACAAATTCTTATTCACTACCCATATCTTCAGGTAGACTCAGCTCATCCGGATAGTCTCCCAATGGAGTGGATCCTAGCAGCCGGAATGATGCTCAAACTCTGCCACAGAACCGGTGAACTTGGGTCTCTGCCGCAGACCTGGTGAACTTGGGTCTCTGCCACAGACCTGGTGAACTTGGGTCTCTGCCACAGACCTGGTGAACTTGGGTCTCTGCCACAGACCTGGTGAACTTGGGTCTCTGCCACAGACCTGGCGAACTTGGTTGCAATATTGAGCCTCTTTCAGGGAGATGACATCCCTCCAGAAAGTTACCGGGCCCCTTCCTTCACTGTGAGTTCCTCACCAGTCCCTCGGAACGGTCCTCCCCCGGCCTCCTCATCTAAGATACGGGTCTCCTCGCAAGGCAGCACCCTGGGATTCCTCGATCCTCTGCGGGCCCCAGCCAAAGGTGCTGGGCCCAAGGCTTTCCGTTGCAGCTCCAGGGCTAAAGGTGCCTGGGACTGATCAGCCAGTGTACCGAACAAGGATCTCCACCCCAGGGCTAAAGGTGCCTGGGGTGGCCATGAACAGAATCACATGCTCCCGGGGTCAGACCCCTGGGAACTCACCTCCTGACAGACAGGGTCTGCCCCTTTTATATCCCCTCCCGGGATGCACAGAAGGCCGACACGCCCACCATACCACCGCCGAAAGGGGACATCCAAGGCACAGCACCATACCAGCGGTTCAACCCTGTCCTCCGATGGCAGCGCCACCAACAGGCCACGGGGAACTACACACCAGTATCCCACCTGCAGCTCAAAATGGGTTTTACTGAACCCTATCAAATAGTGTGTTTGAGCACAACTACCACTCAAACATTCCCCTAAATTTCAAAGCCCCGCTACATATATATATTAAAACAAATAATGAAGTGAATTTTTACAAAATTTATTGTGTGAAGATTCTGAAATCCTTTAGTAAATCAAGCAAATTGTGCAGTGTCACACTATTATATGCAATTATAGCTCCATGAAAAAAACCTCACTTTTATTACTAAATAATATTGTGATATGATCTCCTCAGCTACACAAATCGTGAGATGACAAACAAATGTGAAAACTCTGCTGGAGACTAACAATTAATACCTGTATATTTTGTAGTACCTGAGGTTGTGAAGAACCTGAACACACAGAATATCACCACCACTTCTATATCTCTGAGCTGGGACAAACCAGAAGGAAATGTCAGTTCATATTATATCCAGATACTGGGAGATCCAGCTTTTGATAGGAATGCGACTACAACCTCTGACACAATTACGGGCTTGACACCCGGAAATATTTATACCTTCTTGGTTTCTGCTGTTGTTAATGGTGGTAATGTAAAGGGAACTCCCAATACTACAACTGACTACACAAGTGAGTTATCAAAATAACTATTAGTGTCATGATATTCCGTAAATACAAATAAATAATGAATACTACTAGTTTGTATTGTTGAGGCATTTCAGGTACATTTTGGAAAACCACACTTTCTTAGGTAGCGTGCACTGTGTTTGTCTTTACTTTGGGTAAGTTCTGAAATGCTGTAACAAAAATATGTGAGTAGGCAAAAGTTGTGTAGAACAATAAGGGTTTGCAACTTTAAGTGGTTAAAAACCCTCTTTGTTTACTTAATGGAATCCCCTGTGTTGCATTAAGTTATGTTCCCCACTGTATGTGCTTTATATAAAATATGTAGATATATATGTAGCGGGGTCCCCATATTTGGGGGCCACTATGTTTGAAATTTAGGGGGTAGCCTGATCATTAGTTTGGCTCAGGCTGTTTGTTTTCTTTAAATTGGACTCTGCTCTGCTGCGATGTTGTCTGGTCGTACAGTTCCCTTTGACCTGCAGGTGGCGATGTTGCCCAGGTCCCAGGTTGAACCACAGGAAATATTGCAGTGTATTGGGTGTCCTCTCTCGGCAGCCATGCAGTGGGCGTGGTGATGTGCCTGCTGGGAGGGGGTACTTACGGGGCAGATGCGATTGGCGCGGGGTCTTCGTCCTTCGGTGGCCCTCATGGCCAGGGGTGCGTGTGAATGTGCTGGGTCCCGGGCACCTTTAACCCGAGGCCCCATCGTTCCAGGTAGGCCCAGTACCTTTAACTGAGGCCTACAACCAACCAGTGTAATCCCAGGGTGCCCGTGGGAGTGTGACCCGCTCTGAAGGAGAGGCAATCAGGGGAGGACCTTTCTAAGGGGATCGGTGAAGGATGTCGCTGTCTCGGGAGAGGCCTGGTTACCTGTCAGAGGGAAGGATTCTGTGATCTGTGAAACAGCCCTTTAAAGTGCCCCATTGGCACCTACGGTCTCTAAAATTGAAGGTGCTAAGAAGTTCTGGATTTAAGAACCGAAAGATCCTGTGGCAGAGGATCTTCTGAAAAGTAAATGTCTGTGTTTCACTCCGGCTGCTAGAACTGTGAGAGGGATCTATCCGGATGAGCAAAACCCACTCAGGTTTGAGTGGCAACGAGAGTAAATAAGTGCTGCATGCCTGAACCTACCTTCCTGTTTAACTCTCTCTCTATGCTCAACTTTCTCTACTAAGTTTCTACGCAAGAAAAATAAACTCTTTTGTTGGGGTTTAATACTGTCTGAACATTGGCCTTCTTGAGAGAGAAAATAGACTTTTCCCTACACTCTAGGGACGAGAACCAACGGAATGAGGTAACTCACTGCAGGACCCAAAACTGTTAACACTGCTCATCCTCCACAAAATGGAGGATACTGGGCATGTGGCATGGTGTGTCCTATCCTGCAAGTGAAGGTAAGCAGGACAGGGATCTGTGTGCTACACATACCTTATTTAAGAGCACTTCTCAGTGCTCACGTGACCACCAGCCCTAGTCTTCCCAATCTGAGAACTACAGCGGGCGGGGCTAAGAAACCCGGCTGACGTCAGCTTGGAGGAGGGGAGGAGAGCGGCGAGTGGTCACGTGAGCGCCAAGTGGCACTCTGAAATAAGGTATATATCTAAAAAAAAATTAAAGCACATACAGTGGGGGACATAACTTAATGGAACACAGGGGATTCCATTAACAAAGCACAGTAATTATAGAACCAGAAGTGACGGGCACTGACAAAGAGCTGGCAGGCAGAGAGGGGGAGAGAGGAGAGATGGCGGATGATGGAGGCACCTAAACAGACCACAGTATCAGGGGATCAGCAACCATGATAAACGTGGTCAGTTTACATGGGGAGGACAGCATCGGTCAGGATCAGCCAAGTATTTTAGATGATACAAAGGGTCAAATTACACAGCACAAGCACTGTGCTGTTATTCATGCTTTAAAGGAACAGGATCCATTTTTTTTAGGGTTACAACCACTTTAAAGAGTTGAGAATCTTCACAAAATAAATTGTGCAATTATTTACTTCAATTATCCAACTAAGTGTATGTAGCGGTCTTCCCCCACCTTATTCCCTCTCTTTATGGCTGGTTTTACTCGTCTAGGGGTATCTGGGAGAAGGGGGAAAGACGCACACCACCAGCTCGGCTCTCTGATGTAGGATGCAGAGATATGAGCTAACTGTTTACCTTCGGGTCTGCGTTTTAGGCCGGAGCCTAAGCTTCTCCGTGGAGGATGATTGTCACTGTAACTGACAGGGACACTTAGCTTCCAGTAACACGAGTTCCACACCAATAAAAAGTCCAACTCTGTTTTATTGCTTTGATCAATAGGTAGGCTGGTTGAACTTTAAAAGAACAGACAGGGTGTGGGAAAGAGTAGGTCCAGGCACAACACAATTTAATAGAGTTTCTCCTGTTCCGTTTAGTGCAAACAGGCTTGGCGCACAGTCGCTGCCACCGACTGTGAATTTGGTCACTGCCACTGACCCGGGTGAACGTTGAGGCCCCTGCCACAGAGCTTGGATGAGGCCTGCCACTGACCTGAGGAAGATGGGTCCCTGCCACAGACCATGAGAACATGAACTACCTCCTTTAGAACAAATGACACCTGTCAGAGGAAGACATCCATCCGGACGGTCACCAGAGGCCTCCACTGTCACCAGCAAATGCTGCGCTGGCTCTTTGTGGAGGTCACATCTCTGGTCCCTTATGCCCTGGATTCAGGCACCCAATACCGGGGGCACCTTAGGAATGCTTCGCCCTCGCGGGACCCAGTCGAAGGTACTGGGACCCGGGCCTCCTCGTAAAGTACCTCACCCCAGGCTGAAGGTGCCTGGGAGGGAACTCGAATCCACGCGCCCAGGCCGAGGGCGCCTGGGCACAGACAAACCGCAGCAGCCCCCAGGCCGAAGGTGCCTGGGGAATGGACCTCGTGCGCAAGATGTCCGCCCCCTTTTATATCCGCTCCCAGCAGGCACAGCGGGTTCCCCGCCCCGCCGTACCACCGCTGCGAGAGGACAAAAAGGGCACGGCTCTAGAATGGCAGTTCAACCCCGGTCCCAGGGGACCGCAGGGAACATGACACCATTCATACCTCCCACACTCCAAAGTGTCCATAAATCCTTAAAAATCAATGTATCTGGGCCATCTATACAGCCCACTAAATTTGACACCCGCTACATGTAGATGAATATATATATATATTTTAAAACAAGGAATGAAGTGAATATTCACAAAAAAGTATTGTGTGAAGATTCTGAAATCCTTTAGTAAATCAAGCAAATTGTGCAGTGTCACACTATTACATGCATTTATAGCTCCATGAAAAAAAACCTCACTTTTATTACTAAATAAAATTCTGATATGATCTCCTCAGCTAGACAAATCGTGAGATGACAAACAAATGTGAAAACTCTGCTGGAGACTAACAACTAATACCTGTATATTTTGTAGTACCTGAGGTTGTGAAGAACCTGAACACACAGAATATCACCACCACTTCTATATCTCTGAGCTGGGACAAACCAGAAGGAAATGTCAGTTCATATTATATCCAGATCCTGGGAGATCCAGCTTTTGATAGGAATGCGACTACAACCTCTGACACAATTACGGGCTTGACACCCGGAAATATTTATACCTTCTTGGTTTCTGCTGTTGTTAATGGTGGTAATGTAAAGGGAACTCCCAATACTACAACTGACTACACAAGTGAGTTATCAAAATAACTATTAGTGTCATGATATTCCGTAAATACAAATAAATAATGAATGCTACTAGTTTGTATTGCTGAGGCATTTCAGGTACATTTTGGAAAACCGCACTTTCTTAGGTAGTGTGCACTGTGTTTGTCTTTCCTTTGGGTAACTTCTGAAATGCTATAACAAAAATATGGAAGTAGGCGAATGTTGTGTAGAACAATAAATGTTTGCAACTTAAAGGGGTTGTAAAGGTTCATTTTTTATTTTCTAAATAGGTTCCTTTAAGCTAGTGCATTGCTGGTTCACTTACTTTTTCCTTCGATTTCCCTTTTCATATGTTGTTTTTCTTTGTCTGAATTTCTCACTTCCTCTAAGCTTGCCCCCATCATCTGAGCCGTTCTTGCTGGGGGTTTGTTGGTGTGCTTGCCCCCTCCCTTGGGACTACATCCCTGCGGGGAGACGCTGTGAACGTTCACAGGCACGGGAGGCTCCCCGCAGGGATGTAGTCCCAAGGGAGGAGGCGAGCCCGCTGACTAACCCCCAGCCAGAATGACTCGGAAGATGGGGGCAAGCTTACAGGAAGTGAGAAATTTTGGCAAAGAAAAAAAACATTTAGAAGGGAAATCAAAGGCAAAGGTAAGTGAGCCAACAATGCACTAGCTTAAAGTAACCTATTTAGAAAATAAAAAAGGAACCTTTACAACCTCTTTAAAGTGGTTATAAAGCCACTTTGTTTACTTAATGGAATCCCCTGTGTTGTACTAAGTTATGTGCCCTACTTTATGTGCTTCATAAAAAATATGTAGATATATACCTTATTTAAGAGCACTTCTCAGCGCTCACGTGACCTCCCGCTGCTGTCTTCCCAATCTGAGAACTACAGCGGTGCGGCATAGAAACCCGGCTGACATCAGCTGGGAGGAGGGAGGAGAGGAGGAGAGTGGCGGGTGGTCACGTGAGCGCCAAGTGGCACTCTGAAATAAGGTATATATCTACACATTCCTTTTAAAGCACATACAGTGGGGGACATAACTTAATGGAGCACAGGGGATTCCATTAACAAAGCACAGTAATTATAGAACCAGAAGGGGCGGGCACTGACACAGAGCTGACAGGCAGAGAGGGGGAGAGAGAAGAGACGGCTGATGATGGAGGCACATAAACAGACTACAGTATCAGGGGATCAGCAGCCATAATAAACGTTGCCAGTTTACAGGGGGAGGACAGCATCGGTCAGGATCAGCCAAGTATTTTAGATGATGCAAAGGGTCAAATTACACAGCACAAGCACTGTGCTGTTATTTATGCTTTAAAGGAACAGGATCCATTTTGTTTAGGATTACAACCACTTTAAAGAGTTGAGAATCTTCACAAAATAAATTGTGCAATTATTTACTTCAATTATCCAACTAAGTGTAGATGAATATATATAATTAAAAAAAGGAATGAAGTGAATATTCACAAAATGTATTGTGTGAAGATTCTGAAATCCTTTAGTAAATCAAGCAAATTGTGAGGTGTCACACTATTACATGCATTTATAGCTCCATGAAAAAAAACCTCACTTTTATTACTAAATAATATTCTGATATGATCTACTCAGCTAGACAAATCATGAGATGACAAACAAATGTGAAAACTCTGCTGGAGACTAACAACTAATACCTTTATATTTTGTAGTACCTGAGGTTGTGAAGAACCTGAACACACAGAATATCACCACTAGGTTTGAGCGAACCTGAACTGTAAAGTTTGGGTCCGTACCGAACATTCGAGTTTTTGGGCACCGGACTCGAACCCGAACAATTGCGTGTATGTTCGGGTTCGGGTCCGGTGTTCGGCGATGTAATGGCGCATTTAGAAAAGCTTCAGGGGGCAGCCAATCACCTTTTGTTTAGCTGGTGTGCCCTTAGAAGCCATCAGAGCCATGCCTACTAATGGCATGGCTGTGATTGGCCAGTGCAGCATGTGACCCAGCTCAGTGCAGCATGTGACCCAGCTTCTATATAAGCTAGAGGCACACAGCACAGCACGTCACTCTGCTTTAGACAGGATAGGGAGAGGATCCTGGCTGCTGTTGCTTATTAGGGAGAGATTGAAATACATGAGTTAGTCCTGATTCTGCAATCTGAGAGAAAAGATAGAGAAACAGTGTAGAGGAAGGTTCCTGATGGTGCTTTCAGGGAGAGAGATTTATATAGGAGTCCAGATTCAGAGATCTAATAACTCAGCGATCTGCATAGGTTTACCTGTTTGTGTTGCAGTGCACAGTCTTTTTACACTGCCATGAGCCCAGTGTCAGAGAAAATCTAACTTTTATCTGCAAGCTCAGTGCACCAGCACTGCATATGTTACGGACCAATCAGAGGTCTGAATCATACATGTGAATAATAAAACCGTCTAATAAACAATAATATCATAAACACTAAAATGAAATCCGTCCCAGATTGTCCAAGAAATAGTGTAGCAGCGCTCTTGTCATAAATGACAAGCTTCTTTAAGTGTCTCTATACAAATAAAGGTATGAATAATAGCAGGTGAAGAACTGCAGACAGCCCGATCCTTATTACAATGCAGCGATACAGGGAAACTTCAACCGTGAGATGTTGTAGAAAAAATCCCCTTTTGGGGATGCACTCACCACAAAGTAGATAAAGATGTGCCTTGTCAGCAAACACAGGATCACTGTCTCCTTCTCTCAGCTATTCCACCGGATCACAGTATTGGTACGCTCAGGGGTACAGATGTAGAAAGGAAACAAAGGTGGCCAATAGTGTAATATTGTATGCACAATTTATTCCCAAAAAAAAGTTCCCTTACAAGTTAATACGTACACAATGGTTATACAAATGAGGCACATATGGTGCTAACAGCTTGGCAGCACAGTACACCTAAGACCCCAGTAGATGGAGATACACGCTATCGTAGACAGCGTGTGTTGGTTACCACTTCCTGGATCCTGGATTCGGTGGAGCGCAAGCGTCACTTCCGGTACGGAAGCACGCCCTCAGACGAAGTCCGGAAGTGACGAAACGCGTCAGGGTCGTGGTCTCGTTTGGCCGTACCGGAAGTGACGCTTGCGCTCCACCGAATCCAGGATCCAGGAAGTGGTAACCAACACATGCTGTCTACGATAGCGTGTATCTCCATCTACTGGGGTCTTAGGTGTACTGTGCTGCCAAGCTGTTAGCACCATATGTGCCTCATTTGTATAACCATTGTGTACGTATTAACTTGTAAGGGAACTTTTTTTTGGGAATAAATTGTGCATACAATATTACACTATTGGCCACCTTTGTTTCCTTTCTACATCTGTACCCCTGAGCGTACCAATACTGTGATCTGGTGGAATAGCTGAGAGAAGGAGACAGTGATCCTGTGTTTGCTGACAAGGCACATCTTTATCTACTTTGTGGTGAGTGCATCCCCAAAAGGGGATTTTTTTCTACAACATCTCACGGATGAAGTTTCCCTGTATCGCTGCATTGTAATAAGGATCGGGCTGTCTGCAGTTCTTCACCTGCTATTATTCATACCTTTATGTGTATAGAGACACTTAAAGAAGCTTGTCATTTATGACAAGAGCGCTGCTACACTATTTCTTGGACAATCTGGGACGGATTTCATTTTAGTGTTTATGATATTATTGTTTATTAGACGGTTTTATTATTCACATGTATGATTCAGACCTCTGATTGGTCCATACAAATATTGTATTTTTCCATATCAGTTTCTCATTTTCAGCAGCTGCTCAGTACAAAATAGACCCATTTCTATATTGTATTTACTCATTCATGTATTATTATCATTTCCCTGCTCACAACTCATACCAATAATTGCTACATCTCCACAAGCGCTGAGCGGTGCTTACTTAGGTAGGGCCCAGTTTTCTCTAGCACTTTTTCACACTGCATATGTTACGTTGAGAGATACACCGTTTCCATACTGTAGGTGTATTGTGCTCTTGCAAAAAGACCCATTTAGGGCAAAAAAAATAGCAGTGTTTTCTGCATATATGCAAGTGTGAGATTTACAAATTTATATATTTTTCTTGTATTGTGCTATTCCAAAAACATTTTTTTAGGGCAAAAACTATTTTTTAATAGCATTTTCTGTATTGCTGTAGGTGTGAGATACACTGTTTCCATACTGTGGGTGTATTGTGCTCTTGCAAAAAGACCCATTTAGGGCAAATTTTTTTTTTTAAATTGCAGTGTTTTCTGCATATATGGAAGTGTGAGATTTACAAATTTATATATTTTTCTTGTATTGTGCTATTCCCCAAAAAAAATTTTAGGGCAATTTTTTTTTTTAATAGCATTTTCTGTATTGCTGTAGGTGTGAGATACACCGGTTCCATACTGTGGGTGTATTGTGCTCTTGAAAGACCCATTGAGGGCTACAAAAAATATTTTGCAGTGTTTTCTGCATATCTGGAGCTGTGTGAACTAAACAATTTTTATATATTTTTCTTCTACTGTGCTATCCTAAAAAAATAAAAAAAAATTAAATAGCATTTTCTGCAGTTCTGTAGCTGTGAGATACGGAGTTTACGTACTGTGGGTGTGTTGTACTCTTCCAAAAACACCCATTTAGGGCCAAAAAAATATTTTGCAGTGTTTTCTGCATATCTGGAGGTGTGTGAACTAAACAATTTCTATATATTTTTCTTCTACTTTGCTATCCTAAAAAAATAAAAAATAAATTGAATAGCATTTTCTGCAGTTCTGTAGCTGTGAGATACAGCGTTTACGTACTGTGGGTGTGTTGTGCTCTTCCAAAAACACCCATTTAGGGCAAGATTGGAAAATATGAGGAGAACCTCAAAAGGACGTGGTGGCCCCGGTCGTGGTGCTGCTGGTGGAGCTCCTGTTGCAGGGAAAGGACGTGGTCGATTTGTGCCAGCTACACGCACAAGTGAAACACCTTCCTCAGGTGCGAGTAGGCGACCGAGCCTGCGGCGGTATTTTGTCGCGCCTAATGAGGCCTGTACAAATGTTGAGGCCAGGACAAGTACAGGCGATAGTAGATTGGGTTGCTGACAGTGCCTCGGGTTCCTTCACATTGTCTCCCACCCACTCTTCTGGTGAAAGATCAGAGTTGGCACCTGAAGCCCATGTCCATCAGTCTTTCACCTCACCCCCTTGCAAATGAGCCAAGCAGTCTGAGCCCCCAATCATGCAGCAGTCTCTTCTGCTTTTCGATAACTCTGTTAGCAGGGTTTCCCAGGGCCATCCACCTAGCCCTGCCCCAGAAGTGGAAGAGATTGTGTGCACCGATGCCCAACCACTTATGTTTCATGATGAGTACATGGGAGGACCATCGCAGCACGTCTCGGATGATGACGAAACACAGGTGCCAACTGATGCTGCTTTCGCAATTGTGCAGACAGACAAGGAGGGCAGGGGTAAAGACTGGGTGGAAGATGATGTGGAGGACGATGAGGTCCTCGACCCCACATGGAATCAACGTTATGCAGGTGACCAGTGTAGTTCGGAGGAAGAGGCGGTGGTTGCACAGAGCCACCAGCACAGCAGAAGAGGGAGCAGGGTGCAAAAGCGGAGCGTCTGTCCCCTAGACAGTACGTCTGCTACTGCCCAACGCAGCAAGGGACCGAGCACACCAAAGCCAGGTCCAAGGAGTTCCCTAGCGTGGCAGTTCTTCACACAATGTGCTGATGACAAGACACGAGTGGTTTGCACGCTGTGCAATCAGAGCCTGAAGCGAGGCATAAACGTTCTCAACCTGAGCACAACTTGCATGACCAGGCATCTAAGTGCAAAGCACGAGCTGCAGTGGAGTAGACACCTCCAAAACAAAGAAAGGTCTCTGGCTCCTCCTGCTTCCTCTTCTGCTTCAGTCTCGGCCTCTTCATCCACCTCTGTAGTGACAGTAGCACCTGCCAACCCGCAAACAGAGCATCTGCCAGCAAAACTACCACCTGGGTCACCAACCATCTCCACAATGTCCCATGGAAGCGTTCAGCTCTCTATCTCCCAAACACTGGAGCGGAAGAGGAAGTACCCCCCTAGCCACCCGCGATCCCTGGCCCTGAATGCCAGCATTTCAAAATTCCTCGCCTTTGAAATGCTGTCATTCCGTCTGGTGGAGACGCAGAGTTTTAAAAGCCTGATGGCATTGGCTGTCCCACAGTACGTCGTGCCCAGCCGCCACTACTTTTCCAGGCGAGCCATCCCTTCCCTGCACAACCAAGTGGGGGACAAAATCAGGTGTGCACTGCGCAACGCCATCTGTGGCAAGGTCCACCTAACTACGGATGCGTGGACCAGTAAGCACGGTCAGGGACGTTATATCTCCCTAACAGCACACTGGGTAAATGCAGTGGCGGCTGGGCCTGAGGCAGATAGCAGTTTGGCGCATGTCCTTCCACCACCGAGGATTGCAGGGCGCTTCAGTTTGCCTCCTGTTGCTAACTCCTTCTACTCCGCTTCCTCATCCTCTACCGCCTCCTCATCCGGTCAGCGTAACACGTTCGCCAACAACTTCAGCAATGCCAGGGGTAAACGACAGCAGGCAGTTTTAAAACGTTCCTGTTTGGGGGAAAAACCCCACACCTCGCAGGAGTTGTGGAGGGACATGGAACAACAGACCGATGAGTGGTTGCTGTCAGTGAGCCTCAAGCCCGGCCTGGTGGTTTGCGATAATGGGCGAAATCTCGTAGCAGCTCTGGGCCTAGCCGGTTTGACGCACATCCCTTGCCTGGCGCATGTGCTGAACTTAATGGTCCAGAGGTTCCTGAAAAATTACCCCAATATGCCAGAGCTGCTACAGAAAGTGCGGGCCGTCTGTGCGCACTTTCGGCGTTCTCACCCTGCTGCTGCTCGCCTGTCAGTGCTGCAGCGTAACTTCGGCCTTCCCGCTCACAGCCTCATATTTGACGTGCCCACAAGGTGGAACTTCACCTTGCACATGCTGGCCAGACTGTGCGAGCAGCAGCAGGCGACAGTGGAGTTTCAGCTGCAGCAATCACGCTTGAGTCGCTCTGCGGAACAGCACCACTTCACCACCAATAACTGGGCCTCCATGCGAGACCCGTGTGCCTGGTTGCGCTGTTTCGAGTACTCCACCAACATGGCCAGTGCCAATGACGCCGTTCTCAGCGTTACTATCCCAGTTCTATGCCTCCTTGAAAAAACGCTTCGGGCGATGATGGAAGAGGATGTGGCACAGGAGGAGAAGGAGGAGGAGGAGGAGGCGGGATTATTTCAAAGGCTTTCAGGGCAGTCTTTCACAAGTGGCTACGAGGGTGGGTTCCTGAACCAACAAACGCCAGGTACACAATTGTCCGGCAGCAAGGGCACAGTTCTTGAGGATGACGAGGTGGAGGATGAGGAGGAGGAGATGGAGGAGGAGGAGGGGGAACCATGTTCACAGCAGGGTGGCACCCAGACCAGCTCATGGCCATCACTGGTGCGTGGCTGGGGGGATACAGAGGACACAGACGATACACCTCCCACAGAGGACAGCTTTTATTTGCCTCTGGGCAGCCTGGCATACATGAGCGATTACATGCTGCAGTGTTTCCGCAACGACCGCTGAGTTGCCCACATTTTAACTGGTGCTGATTACTGGGTGGCCACCCTGCTGGATCCCCGTTACAAGAACAACGTACCGTCCTTAATTCCCTCACTAGAGCGGGATCGTAAGATGCGTGCGTACAAGCGCACGCTGGTAGACGCGCTGCTGGTGGCATTCCCACCTGACAGCGGGCGTACGGTGGAAGCACAAGGTGAAGGCAGAGGAGGAGGAAGAGGTCGCCAACGCAGCCGGGGCTCCGCCAGCACCTCAGAAGGCAGGGTTAACATGGCCGAAATGTGGAAAAGCTTTGTCAGCACGCCACAACAACCAGCACCACCAGCTGAGATGGAACGTCTTAGCAGGAGGCAGCATTTCACCAACATGGTTGAGCAGTATGTGTGCACAGGCCTACACGTACTGGATGACGGGTCTGCCCCCTTCAACTTCTGGGTCTCCAAATTGGGCACATGGCCTGAGCTTTCCCTTTACGCCTTGGAGGTGCTGGCCTGCCCTGCAGCTAGTGTATTATCTGAACGTGTATTTAGCACGGCAGGGGGCGTTATCACAGACAATCGCGGCCACCTGTCCAGAGCCAATGTGGACAAGCTCACGTTCATTAAAATGAACCAGGCATGGATCCCACAGGACTTGTCCGTACCTTGTGCAGAATAGACATGTATACCGGTGTTCTGACAAAAACTGTCCGGCCATCGGATTGTGGCCAGCCCGTACTGCACAGGCGCAGCGCTTGCGCAGTACGGAGGACAAGGAGATTCACAAAATCTCAGAAGATGAACGGCGCCTGCGAAATGAGTGCAGGTTCAAGCCCCACCATCCAAGTGGACATACGGTAGCACATAGTAACAGGGCCCCTCACGGGCTCGCTTCGATCGCCACGCTTCGGGCGCGGCCTCGATTGGCTCGGCTTGAACCTCGGATGGCATGGCTTGAACCCGGACTCACCACGTAGGTGGCGTTCGTATTGTGAGATTTTCGAAATCCCCTTGTCCTACATACTGAGCAAGCGCAGTACAGGGCGGACACTATCCGACGGGGGACAGAATTCGACACATCACCGGACTTACCCAGCCATTGTTTTATTTTTGAACCAGTGTTGGCTACCTCGTCCTCCTCCACCGCCGCTTCCACCTACACAGCCATATCCACCGCTACCTCAACCTCCTACTCCATATGGACCTCGTCCTCCTAGGTCAAGATTATAATTTTTTTATTATTTTTTGTAGCGCACAGATCCTTTCCCCCTTACCTGCCTTTATGTTGTTGGCTCCTCGCAGGAGGGAGAAAGGCACTACCAGCCCGTACCCTCCTGTATAAAGAGGTTGAGCGGTGTACTTGACGGGCCGTGTCCACAGCCGGAGTCAAAACTCCTCCATAGGATGATTCTCACCTCTACTATAGGTAGAGGAAAGTCCTTGAATTCCCAGTAAAGTCAATGTCCACACCAGCTGAAACTACAACTCTGAGTTTATTCTCTCATGGCAAAATAAACGGTTAGAGCAAAGAAACAGGACAGCTTAAGGTGTGGAGGAGGTCCAGGCACAAACGTAGCACATTCACTTCACTGCTTAGGTTTTAGGCGCACGGTCTCTGCCACGGACCGTGAGGCTGGTCTATGCCACAGACCGGGTGTACAAGGCCCCTGCCACGGACCTGGATAACTTTGGTCTCTGCCACAGACCAGGGTGTATAAGGCCCCTGCCATGGGCCGGGTGAATAAGGCCTCCGATACAGTCAGGATGACCTTGTGCTTCTCCTTCTAAGAACTAGCCCATATCAAGGGGAAGACATCTCTCCAGGGAGTCAACAGACACTTCCTTCACCGTGCCTCCAGCATCAGGCCATCGGAAGGTTCCTCCCTTCCCTGGAACAGGGTCCCCTACACGAGGCGGCAGCCAAAGACTCCTCGACCCTTAGCGGACTCCAGACGAAGGCTCTGGACCCCAGGCTTTACTCCCGCCCCTAGGCCTCCATACCCAGGGCAGCAGGAACTCCAGGATAGTACCTCACCCCGGGCTAAATGTGCCAGAGATGGAGCAGGAACACGTGCACCCAGGCCGAAGGCACCTGGGCGTGGACCCCACTGGACATCAGCCCCCAGGCCAAAGGTGCCTGGGGCTCAAACCCCGAATAGGAGGCGTCTGGCCCTTTTATATCCTCTCCCGGCATGCACAGCAGATTCCCAGCCCCGCTGTACTACTACCAAGAGGGGACACAAAAGGCACAGCACTGTATCGGAGGTTCAACCCTAGCCTACCATGGCAGCGCCACCTGTAGGCCGCAGGGAACTGCACACCAATACTGTCCCCCGAGGACAAAATGGTCCATGAATCCTACAGAATTAGGGTGTTTGAGCCTATTTACCACTCAAACACTTCCCTTAAATTTAGCACCCTGCTACATTTTTATTTCAAAGTATTTCATTTTCCCACTAGCTTATCCATTAAATTTAATAATTTTTTCCAGAAAGGGCGTATTCTGGGGCATACCCACCATATATGTGGCATTGTGACGTTGAGTTTCTGAGGTTCTTAATGACTTCCTGTACCTCTTCTGCTGAAAAGGGGGCCTCCAGCATATTTTTTTTTTTTTTTATGTAATTTTAAGTTATTTCCCTATCCACATTTGTTTGCAGAGCACTTCCCATGCTCTTAACAACATTTGCAGCCCTCTAGCCTTTCCATTACTTTTTTAGAGCCTTTTTAGTCCTCAGAAGTTTGGGTCCCCATCGACTTCAATGGGGTTCGGGTTCGGGGTAAAGTTCGGGTCAAGTTCGGTTCCGAACTCCAACTTTTTTCCGAAGTTCGGCCTAACCCGTCGAACCCGAACATCCAGGTTTTCGCTCAACTCTAATCACCACCACTTCTATATCTCTGAGCTGGGACAAACCAGATGGAAATGTCAGTTCATATTATATCCAGATCCTGGGAGATCCAGCTTTTGATAGGAATGTGACTACAACCTCTGACACAATTACGGGCTTGACACCTGGAATATGACTACAACCTCTGACACAATTACGGGTTTGACACCTGGAAATTTTTATACCTTCCAGGTTTCTGCTGTTGTTAATGGTGGTAATGTAAAGGGAACTCCCAATACTACAACTGACTACACAAGTGAGTTATCAAAAAAACTATTAGCGTCATGATATTCCGTAAATAAAAATAAATAATGAATACTACTAGTTTGTATTGCTGATTCATTTCAGCTACATTTTGGAAAACTGTACTTTCTTAGGTAGCGTGCACTGTGTTTGTCTTTACTTTGGGTATCTTCTGAAATACTGTAACAAAAATATGGAAGTAGGCGAATGTTGTGTAGAACAATAAATGTTTGCAACTTAAAGTGGTTATAAAGCCACTTTGTTTACTTAATGGAATCCCCTGTATTGTATTAAGTATTGTTCCCCACTGTATGTGCTTTATTTAAAATATGTAGCTATATACCTTATTTAAGAGCAATTCTCAGTGCTCACGTGACCGCAAGCTGCTGTCTTCCCAATCTGAGAACTACAGCAGTGGGGCATAGAAACCTGGCTGACGTCAGCTGGGAGGAGAGAGGAGAGGAGGAGAGCGGCGGGTGGTCACGTAAGTGCCAAATGGCGCTCGGAAATAAGGTATATATCTACACATTTATTTTAAAGCACATACAGTGGGGGACATAACTTAATGGAGCACAGGGGATTCCATTAGCAAAGCACAGTAATTATAGCACCGGAAGGGGCGGGCACTGACATAGAGCTGACAGGCAGAGAGGGGGAGAGAGGAGAGACAGCAGATGATGGAGGCACGTAAACTGACTACGGTATCAGGGGATCAGCAGCCATGATAAACATGGTCAGTTTACAGGGGGGAGGACAGCACCAGGCAGGATCAGCCAAGTATTTTAGATGATACAGAGGGCCAAATAACACAGCCCAAGCACTGTGCTGTTTTTCATGCTTTAAAGGAACAGGATCCATTTTTTTTAGGGTTACAACCACTTTAAAGAGTTGAGAATCTTCACAAAATAAATTGTGCAATTATTTACTTCAATTATCCAACTAAGTGTAGATGAATATATATATATTTTAAAATAAGGAATGAAGTGAATATTCACAAAAAGTATTGTGTGAAGATTCTGAAATCCTTTAGTAAATCAAGCAAATTGTGCAGTGTCACACTATTATATGCATTTATTTATTTATATCACTTTTATTACTAAATAATATTCTGATATGAACTCCTCAGCTAAACAAATTGTGAGATGACATACAAATGTGAAAACTCTGCTGAAGACTAACAACTAATACCTGTATATTTTGTAGTACCTGAGGTTGTGAAGAACCTGAACACACAGAATATCACCACCACTTCTATATCTCTGAGCTGGGACAAACCAGAAGGAAATGTCAGTTCATATTATATCCAGATCCTGGGAGATCCAGCTTTTGATAGGAATGCGACTACAACCTCTGACACAATTACGGGTTTGACACCTGGAAATTTTTATACCTTCCTCGTCTCTGCTGTTGTTAATGGTGGTAATGTAAAGGGAACTCCCAATACTACAACTGACTACACAAGTGAGTTATCAAAATAACTATTAGTGTCATGATATTCCGTAAATAAAAATAAATAATGAATACTACTAGTTTGTATTGCTGATTCATTTCAGCTACATTTTGGAAAACCGCACTTTCTTAGGTAGCGTGCACTATGTTTGTCTTTACTTTGGGTAACTTCTGAAATGCTGTAACAAAAATATGGAAGTAGGCGAATGTAGAACAAGCACTGTGCTGTTTTTCATGCTTTAAAGGAACAGGATCCATTTTTTTTTTAGGGTTACAACCTCCTTAAAGAGTTGAGAATCTTCACAAAATAAATTGTGCAAATATTTACTTCAATTTACTTAATAATATTCTGATATGATCTCCTCAGCTACACAAATCGTGAGATGACAAACAAATGTGAAAACTCTGCTGGAGACTAACAATTAATACCTGTATATTTTGTAGTACCTGAGGTTGTGAAGAACCTGAACACACAGAATATCACCACCACTTCTATATCTCTGAGCTGGGACAAACCAGAAGGAAATGTCAGTTCATATTATATCCAGATACTGGGAGATCCAGCTTTTGATAGGAATGCGACTACAACCTCTGACACAATTACGGGCTTGACACCCGGAAATATTTATACCTTCTTGGTTTCTGCTGTTGTTAATGGTGGTAATGTAAAGGGAACTCCCAATACTACAACTGACTACACAAGTGAGTTATCAAAATAACTATTAGTGTCATGATATTCCGTAAATAAAAATAAATAATGAATACTACTAGTTTGTATTGCTGATTCATTTCAGCTACATTTTGGAAAACCGCACTTTCTTAGGTAGCGTGCACTGTGTTTGTCTTTACTTTGGGTAACTTCTGAAATGCTGTAACAAAAATATGGAAGTAGGCGAATGTAGAACAAGCACTGTGCTGTTTTTCATGCTTTAAAGGAACAGGATCCATTTTTTTTTTAGGGTTACAACCTCCTTAAAGAGTTGAGAATCTTCACAAAATAAATTGTGCAAATATTTACTTCAATTTACTTAATAATATTCTGATATGATCTCCTCACCTAGACAAATCATGACAAACACATGTGAAAACTCTGCTGGAAACTAACAACTAATACCTGTATATTTTGTAGTACCTGAGGTTGTGAAGAACCTGAACACACAGAATATCACCACCACTACTATATCTCTGAGCTGGGACAAACCAGAAGGAAATGTCAGTTCATATTATATCCAGATACTGGGAGATCCAGCTTTTGATAGGAATGCGACTACAACCTCTGACACAATTACGGGCTTGACACCTGGAAATATTTATACCTTCTTGGTTTCTGCTGTTGTTAATGGTGTTAATGTAAAGGGAACTCCCAATACTACAACTGACTACACAAGTGAGTTATCAAAATAACTATTAATTGCATGATACTCCGTAAATAAAAATAAATAATGAATGCTACTAGTTTGTATTGCTGAGGCATTTTAGCTACATTTTGGAAAACAGCACTTTCTTAGGTAGCATGCACCGTGTTTGTCTTTCCTTTAGGTAACTTCTGAAATGCTATAACAAAAATATGGAAGTAGGCGAATGTTGTGTAGAACAATAAATGTTTGCAACTTAGCCACTTCTCCACCGGGCCTATTCTGGCACTTCTCTCCTTCATGTAAAAATCATCATTTTGTTTGCTAGAAAATTAATCAGAACCCCCAAACATTATATATTTTTTTTAGCAGACACCCTAGGAAATAAAATGGCGGTCATTGCAACTTTTTTTCTTGCACGGTATTTGCGCAATAATTTTTCAAATGCCTTTTTTTGGGAAAAAAAAAACGGTTTCACGAATTAAAAAATAACAAAACAGTAAAGTTAGCCCAATTTTTTGGTATAATGTGAAAGATGCTGTTACGCCGAGTAAATATATACCTAACATGTCCCGCTTTAAAATTGCGCACACTCATGGAATGGCACCAAACTTTGGTACTTAAAAATCTCCATAGGCGACGCTTTAAATTTTTTTACAGGTTACTATTTTCGAGTTACAGAGGAGGTCTAGTGCTAGAATTGTTGCTCGCACTCTACTGCATGCGGAGATACCTCACATGTGGGGTTTGAACGGCGTTTACATATGTGGGCGGGACTTACATGCGTGTTCGCTTCTGAGCGCGAGCTACCGGGGACAGGGGCGTTTTATATATATATATTTTTAATTTAATTTTTTATTTTACTGAATTCTTTTTTATTTTGACACTTTTTTTTCCTTTTTTTTTTTGATCACTTTTATTCCTATTACAAGGAATGTAAACATCCCTTGTAATAGGAATCATTGTGACAGGTCCTCTTTATGGAGAGATGTGGGGTCAATAATACCCCACATCTCTCCTCCAGGCTGGAAAGCATGAGATCGGTGAAAAAAAATTCACTGATCTCATGCTGACAGCCGCAATTGCGGCTTTGTTTACTTCCGGGTACCGGGCGTGACGTCACAACGTCGCGCCCGGGACTCCGACGGTCATAGAGATGACTGGAAATCTTTATGATCTTCATGCGACGCCGGCCGATTCGTTCTTCGGGCCCCCGATGGCACGGAAGAGCCCGGAGAAGCACCGGATGGCGGTGGGAGGGGGGGATGTCCCTTCCCGCCGCCTATAAGAACCATCAAGCGGCAGGAACTGCCGCTATGATTGTTCTTATGGTGCGCAGAATCGCCGGCATGACAGAATGATAACTGAATGATGCCTGTAGCTGCAGGCATCATTCAGATATCCCCACTCAAAGTCAAGGACGTCATATGATGTCCTTGGTGGAGAAGTGGTTAAAGTGGTTATAAAGCCACTTTGTTTACTTAATGGAACCCCCTGTGTTGTATTAAGTTATGTTCCCCACTTTATGTGCTTCATAAAAAGTATGTAGATATATACCTTATTTAAGAGCACTTCTCAGCGCTCACATGACCTCCCGCTGCTGTCTTCCCAATCTGAGAACTACAGCGGTGCGGCATAGAAACCCGGCTGACATCAGCTGGGAGGAGGGAGGAGAGGAGGAGAGCGGTGGGTGGTCATGTGAGCGCCAAGTGGCGCTCTGAAATAAGATATATATCTACACATTTTTTTTAAAGCACATACAGTGGGGGACATAACTTAATGGAGCACAGGGGATTCCTTTAGCAAAGCACAGTAATTATAGCACCAGAAAGGGCGGGCACTGACACAGAGCTGACAGGCAGAGAGGGGGAGAGAGGAGAGACGGCAGATGATGGAGGCACGTAAACTGACTACGGTATCAGGGGATCAGCAGCCATGATAAACATGGTCAGTTTATAGGGGGGAGGACAGCACCAGGCAGGATCAGCCAAGTATTTTAGATGATACAGAGGGCCAAATTACACAGCACAAGCACTGTGCTGTTTTTCATGCTTTAAAGGAACAGGATCCATTTTTTTTAGGGTTACAACCACTTTAACCACTTAAGGACCGCTCACTGTATATATACGTCGGCAGAATGGCACCGACAGGCACAATCACGTAGAGCATACGTGATTGCCTTTGTATAGTTGGGGGGTCCAATCGGACCCCCCTCCTATACAGTGAGCGGTGGCTAAGTGTCCGGGAGCGTTCCGGGATGAGGGGGCAGCCATTCGTTTCCGGCCACCCCCTCGCGATCGCTCCCGGCGAATGCAAATGCCCCCTCTGTCTGTGTCAGGCAGAGGAAGCAGGAGGAAGTGATGTCATCTCTGGTGCGGCGCTCACATATACCGAGCGCCGTACAAGAGAAGACATCAGGTCAGTGCACACAACACTACACTGACACCAGGACACATAGGGACATAAATCGCCCCCCAGGCCCCCCCAGACACCCCCAGATCACCCCCCAGATCACCCCCCCAGCCCCCAGTCACAGTGTCACTGATTGCAGTGACCATTTATTTACTGATCACTGCAATCAGTGACATTTGTGACTGTAAAAGTGTCAGTACATTCAGTTTTAGGTCCAGTGTAGCCCCCTAACCCCCCTAATAAAGGTTTAACCCCCTGATCACCCCCCAGATAACCCTTTCACCCCCTATCACCACTGTCGCTAAGCGATCATTTTTCTGATCGCTGTCTTAGCGTCAGTGATGCCGATCGGCAGCCAGTAATTTTATTTAGGTTCGCCGCATGTTTTTATAGCGTCAGGTACCCCAATATATTATCTAATAAAGGTTTAACCTCCTTGATCGCCCCCCAGGTAACCCTTTCACCCCCTATCACCACTGTCGCTAAGCGATCGTTTTTCTAAATGCTGTCTTAGTGTCGGTGATGCAGATCGGTAGCCGGTAATTTTTTTTAGGTTCGCCGCAGGTTTTTATAGCGTCAGGTACCCCAATATATTATCTAATAAAGGTTTAACCCCCTTGATCGCCCCCCAGGTAACCCTTTCACCCCTATCACCACTGTCGCTAAGCGATCGTTTTTCTAAACGCTGTCTTAGTGTCGGTGATGCAGATCGGTAGCTGGTAATATTTTTTAGGTTTGCCGCAGGTTTTTATAGCGTCAGGTACCCCAATATATTATCTAGTAAAGGTTTAACCCCCTTGATCGCCCCCCAGGTAACCCTTTCACCCCCTATCACCACTGTCGCTAAGCGATCGTTTTTCTGATCGCTGTCTTAGTGTCGGTGATGCAGATCGGTAGCCAGTAATTTTTTTTAGGTTCGCCGCAGGTTTTTATAGCGTCAGGTACCCCCATATATTATCTAATAAAGGTTTTAACCCCCTGATTGCCCCTAGTTAACCCTTTCACCAGTGATCACCATATAAGTGTTACGGGTGACGCTGGTTAGTTAGTTTGCTTTTTATAGTGTCAGGGCACCCGCCGTATATAACCCAATAAAGGTTTAACCCCCTGATCGCCCGGCGGGTGATATCAATTAGGTTTTAGCGTCAGAGAGGGTCTGCGCCACACCCCAGGCAGCGTCAGGTTAGTGCCAGTAACGCTAACACCCCCTTAGTGGTATAGTATCTGAACAGATCAATATCTGATCTGATCAGATCTATACTAGCGTCCCCAGCAGTTTAGGGTTCCCAAAAACGCAGTGTTAGCGGGATCAGCCCAGATACCTGCTGGCACCTGCGTTTTGCCCCTCCGTCCAGCCCAGGCCACCCAAGTGCAGTATCGATCGATCACTGTCACTTACAAAACAAAAACACACATAGCTGCAGCGTTTGCAGAGACAGGTCTGATCCCTGCGACTCCAGTGCTGTAGGAGGTGATTTCACCACCACAGTTAAATAAAAAAAGCATATATGCCGAAGCATTGGGGCAGCAGGAGCGGAGGAGCGATTTTGCTCCTAATGCCGCATACATACGGTCGAAATTCCGACGGAGGCTTGCCCGTGGAAAAGTCCGACCATGTGTGTGCGGCATAACTTTTTTGCGGGAGGATGCCCCCATGCTTCGGCATATATAAATGGTGCGTGTATGCCCATCATTGGAAGTGGGTGGATGAAGGGCGGTATTCTAATGGTGGGCATACCCACCGATCAATCTCTTTTTTCATTCAGCCAACTGGCTGCATGAAAAAAAAAGATTGCAATACATGTCCAACAAGGACCAGCAACGTACTGGTATGTTGCTGGACTTTGAATGTTTATACCAGAATGATGCCTGCGGGTTTAGGTATCATCTTGGTATCATTCTTTTCAGTCTGCGGCCGGCTTTCATGTAAAAGCAATCCTAGCAGCTAATTAGCCTCTGGACTGCTTTTACAAGCAGTGGGAGGGAATGCCCCCCCCGGATATAAAAAGCGCCATTGGGAAATTGGGAAAGCATTTTATCACACCGATCTTGGTGTGGTCAGATGCTTTGAGGGCAGAGGAAAAATCTAGGGTCTAGAAGACCCCAGTTTTTTTTTAAAAAAGTACCTGTCACTACCTATTGCTATTATAGGGGATATTTACATTCCCTGAGATAACAATAAAAATGATAAAAAAAAAATACTTGGAAGGAACAATTTAAAAATAAAATAAAAAAGCAAAATTAATAATAAAAAAAAAAAAAAAAAAAAAAAAAGCACCCCTGTCCTGCCCTGCTCTTGCCCAATGGCGAACGCAAGCGTCGGTCTGGCGTCATATGTAAACAGCAATTGCACCATGCATGTGAGGTATCACCGCGAAGGTCAGATCGAGGGCAGTCATTTTAGCAGTAGACCTCCTCTGTAAATCTACTAGGGTAACCTGTAAAGGCTTTTAAAGGCTTTTAAAAATGTATGTAGTTTGTCGCCAATGCGCGTTTGTGTGAAATTTTAAAGCATGTCGTGTTTGGTATCTATGTATTTGGCCTAAGATCATCTTTTTTATTTCATCAAACATTTGGGCAATATAGTGTGTTTTAGTGCATTAAAATGAAAAAAAGTGTATTTTTTAACCCAAAAAATGCGTTTGAAAAATCCCTGCGCAAACACTGTGTAGAAAAAAAAAATGCAACACCCACCATTTTAATCTGTAGGGCCTTTGCTTTAAAAATATATATAATGTTTGGGGGTTCAACATAATTTTCTTGCAAAAAAAAAAAATGTTTTCATGTAAACAAAAAGTGTCAAAAAGGGCTTTGTCTTCAAGTGGTTAGAAGAGTGGATGTAAGCTTCCTAATGTTGTGTATAAAATGCCAGAACAGTTCAAAACCCCCCCAAATGACCCCATTTTGGAAAGTAGACACCCCAAGCTATATACTGAGAGGCATGTCGAGTCCATGGAATATTTTATATGTTGACACAAGTTGCGGAAAAAAGAAATTTTTTTTTTTTTTTTTTGCACAAAGTTGTCACTAAATGATATATTGCTCAAACATGCCATGGGCATATGTGGAATTACACCCCAAAATACATTCTGTTGCTTCTCCTGAGTACGGGGATACCACATGTGTGAGACTTTTTGGGAGCCTAGCCGCGTACGGGACCCCAAAAACCAAGCACCGCCTTCAGGCTTTCTAAGGGTGTAAATTTTTGATTTCACTTCTCACTGCCTATCACAGTTTCGGAGGCCATGGAATGCCCAGATGGCACAAAACCCCCCCAAATGACCCCATTTTGGAAAGTAGACACCCCAAGCTATTTGCTGAGAGGTATTGTGAGTATTTTGCAGATCTCGCTTTTTGTTACAAAGTTTTGAAATTTGAAAAAAAAATATATATATATATATTTTCTTTCTTCATTTTCAAAAACAAATGAGAGCTGTAAAATACTCACCATGCCTCTCAGCAAATAGCTTGGGGTGTCTATATTCCAAAATGGGGTCATTTGGGGGGGTTTTGTGCTATTTTGGCATTTTATGGCCTTCGAAACTGTGATAGGTAGTGAGGAGTGAAATCAAAAATTTGTGCCTAGAGATCCTGAAGGCGGTGCTTGGTTTTCAGGGTCCCGTACGCGGCTAGGCTCCTAAAAAGTCCCACACATGTGGTATCCCCGTACTCAGGAGAAGCAGAAAAAATTATTTTGGGGTGTAATTCCACATATAACCATGGCATGTGTGAGCAATATATCATTTAGTGACAACTTTTTGGAATTTTTTTTTTTTTTTTTTGTCATTATTCAATCACTTGGGACAAAAAAAATATATTCAATGGGCTCAACAGGCCTCTCAGCAATTTTCTTGGGGTGTCTACTTTCCAAAATGGGGTCATTTGGGGGGTTTTGTACTGCCCTGTCATTTTAGCACCTCAAGAAATGAGATAGGCAGTCATAAATTTAAAGCTGTGTAAATTTCAGAAAATGTACCCTAGTTTGTAAACTCTATAACTTTTGCGCAAACCAATAAATATACGCTTATTGACATTTTTTTTACTAAAAACATGTGGCTGAATACATTTTGGCCTAAATGTATGACTAAAATTGAGTTTATTCGATTTTTCTTATAACAAAAATTAGAAAATATCATTTTTTTTCAAAATTTTCAGTCTTTTTCCGTTTATATCGCAAAAAATAAAAATTTCAGAGGCAATCAAATACCATTAAAAGAAAGCTCTATTTGTGGGAAGAAAAGGACGCCAATTTCGTTTGGGTACAACATTGCATGTCCGCACAATTTACAGTTAAAGCAGCGCAGTGCAAAATTCTGAATTCACCTCTGGTCCTTTAGCTACCAAATGGTCCGGGGCTTAAGTGGTTAAAGAGTTGAGAATCTTCACAAAATAAATTGTGCAATTATTTACTTCAATTATCCAACTAAGTGTAGATGAATATATATATATATTTTAAAATAAGGAATGAAGTGAATATTCACAAAATGTATTGTGTGAAGATTCTGAAATCCTTTAGTAAATCAAGCAAATTGTGCAGTGTCACACTATTATATGCAATTATAGCTCCATGAAAAAAACCCTCACTTTTATTACCTAATAATATTGTGATATGATCTCCTCAGCTACACAAATCGTGAGATGACAAACAAATGTGAAACCTCTGCTGGAGACTAACAATTAATACCTGTATATTTTGTAGTACCTGAGGTTGTGAAGAACCTGAACACACAGAATATCACCACCACTTCTATATCTCTGAGCTGGGACAAACCAGAAGGAAATGTCAGTTCATATTATATCCAGATACTGGGAGATCCAGCTTTTGATAGGAATGCGACTACAACCTCTGACACAATTACGGGCTTGACACCTGGACATATTTATACCTTCTTGGTTTCTGCTGTTGTTAATGGTGGTAATGTAAAGGGAACTCCCAATACTACAACTGACTACACAAGTGAGTTATCAAAATAACTATTAGTGTCATGATATTCCGTAAATAAAACTAAATAAAGAATACTACTAGTTTGTATTGCTGATTCATTTCAGCTAAATTTTGAAAACCGCACTTTCTTAAGTAGCGTACACTGTGTTTGTCTTTACTTTGGGTAACTTCTGAAATGCTGTAACAAAAATATGGAAGCAGGCGAATGTTGTGTAGAACAATAAGGGTTTGCAACTTAAAGTGGTTATAAAGCCACTTTGTTTACTTAATGGAATCCCCTGTATTGTATTATGTTTTGTTCCCCACTGTATGTGCTTTATATAAAATATGTAGACATATACCTTATTTAAGAGCACTTCTCAGCGCTCACGTTACCGCAAGCTGCTGTCTTCCCAATCTGAGAACTACAGCGGTGGGGCATAGAAATCCGGCTGACGTCAACTGGGAGGAGGGAGGAGAGGAGGAGAGCGGCGGGTGGTCACGTAAGTGCCAAGTGGCGTTTTGAAATAAGGTAAATATCTACACATTTCTTTTAAAGCACATACAGTGGGGGACATAACTTAATGGAGCACAGGGGATTCCATTAACAAAGCACAGTAATTATAGAACCAGAAGGGCCGGGCACTGACACAGAGCTGACAGGCAGAGGGGGAGAGAGGAGAGACGGTGGATGATGGGGGCACGTAAACTGACTACGGTATCAGGGGATCAGCAGCCATGATAAACATGGTCAGTTTACAGGGGGGAGAACAGCACCAGGCAGGATCAACCAAGTATTTTAGATGATACAGAGGGCCAAATTACACAGCACAAGCACTGTGCTGTTTTTCATGCTTTAAAGGAACAAGATCCATTTTTTTTTTAGGGTTACAACCACCTTAAAGTGTTGAGAATCTTCACAAAATAAATTGTGCAATTATTTACTTCAATTATCCAACTAAGTGTAGATGAATATATATATTTTTTAAAATAAAGAATGAAGTGAATATTCACAAAATGTATTGTGTGAAGATTCTGAAATCCTTTAGTAAATCAAGCAAATTGTGCAGTGTCACACTATTATATGCATTTATAGCTCCATGAAAAAACCCTCACTTTTATTACTAAATAATATTGTGATATGATCTCCTCAGCTACACAAATTGTGAGATGACAAACAAATGTGAAAACTCTGCTGGAGACTAACAACTAATACCTGTATATTTTGTAGTACCTGAGGTTGTGAAGAACCTGAACACACAGAATATCACCACCACTACTATATCTCTGAGCTGGGACAAACCAGAAGGAAATGTCAGTTCATATTATATCCAGATACTGGGAGATCCAGCTTTTAATAGGAATGCGACTACAACCTCTGACACAATTACGGGCTTGACACCTGGAAATTTTTATACCTTCCTGGTCTCTGCTGTTGTTAATGGTGGTAATGTAAAGGGAACTCCCAATACTACAACTGACTACACAAGTGAGTTATCAAAATAACTACTAGTGTCATGATATTCCGTAAATAAAAATAAATAATAAATACTACTAGTTTGTATTGCTGATTTATTTCAGCTACATTTTGGAAAACCACACTTTCTTAAGTAGCGTGCACTGTGTTTGTCTTTACTTTGGGTAACTTCTGAAATGCTGTAACAAAAATATGGAAGCAGGCGAATGTTGTGTAGAACAATAAGGGTTTGCAACTTAAAGTGGTTATAAAGCCACTTTGTTTACTTAATGGAATCCCCTGTATTGTATTATGTTTTGTTCCCCACTGTATGTGCTTTATATAAAATATGTAGACATATACCTTATTTAAGAGCACTTCTCAGCGCTCACGTTACCGCAAGCTGCGGTCTTCCCAATCTGAGAACTACAGCGGTGTGGTATAGAAACCCGGCTGACGTCAGCTGGGAGGAGGGAGGAGAGGAGGAGAGCGGCGGGTGGTCACGTAAGTGCCAAGTGGCGCTCTGAAATAAGGTATATATCTACACATTTATTTTAAAGCACATACAGTGGGGGACATAACTTAATGGAGCACAGGGGATTCCATTAACAAAGCACAGTAAGTATAGAACCAGAAGGGCCGGGCACTGACACAGAGCTGACAGGCAGAGAGGGGGAGAGAGGAGAGACGGCGGATGATGGAGGCACATAAACAGACCACAGTAGAAGGGGATCAGCAGCCATAATAAACATGGTCAGTTTACAGGGGGGAGAACAGCACCAGGCAGGATCAGCCAAGTATTTTAGATGATACAGAGGGCCAAATTACACAGCACAAGCACTGTGCTGTTTTTCATGCTTTAAAGGAACAGGATCCATTTTTTTAGGGTTACTACCACTTTAAAGAGTTGAGAATCTTCACAAAATAAATGGTGCAATTATTTACTTCAATTATCCAACTAAGTGTAGATGAATATATATATTTTGAAATAAGGAATGAAGTGAATATTCACTAAAAGTATTGTGTGAAGATTCTGAAATCCTTTAGTAAATCAAGCAAATTGTGCAGTGTCACACTATTACCGTATTTTCCGGTGTATAAGACGACCTTTTGTACTTAAAATTTTCCCCTAAAAGTCGGGGGTCGTCTTATACGCAGGTACCTGTATGCAGTGTCAGTCAGACTGCGGCCGTCCATTGTTCAAAAGCCGCGCCTCCTCTTCGTCCTGTTCCGTGATAGGCGGAACACTCCGCCTATCACTGAGATTCTCTCATCCTCGGCCTCGGATGAGAGGACCTCCGTGATAGGCGGAACATTGAACACAGGCTCTGCTGGGAAACTGAGTGTTCCGCCTATCACGGAACAGGACGAGGAGGAGGCGCGGCTTTTGAACAATGGACGCCCGAAGTCTGACTCTGCATACAGGGATAAGGTATGGAGATCTGGAGATCGGCACAGTGAGGTAGGCAATGAGCACAGTGAAGTATGCAATGAGCACAGTGAGGTATGCAATGGGCACAGTGAGGTATGCAATGAGCACAGTGAGGTGTGTCAGAAGGGGGTCATCTTGTACGGCGAGTATATCCCAAACCCAACCCTTCAGCTGGAAAATTAGGGGGTCGTCTTATACGCCCAGTAGCCTTATACACCGGCAAATACGGTATATGCATTTATAGCTCCATGAAAAAAACCCTCACTTTTATTACTAAATAAAATTCTGATATGATCTCCTCAGCTACACAAATTGTGAGATGACAAACAAATGTGAAAACTCTGCTGGAGACTAACAACTAATACCTGTATATTTTGTAGTACCTGAGGTTGTGAAGAACCTGAACACACAGAATATCACCACCACTTCTATATCTCTGAGCTGGGACAAACCAGAAGGAAATGTCAGTTCATATTATATCCAGATACTGGGAGATCCAGCTTTTGATAGGAATGCGACTACAACCTCTGACACAATTACGGGCTTAACACCTGGAAATATTTATACCTTCCTGGTCTCTGCTGTTGTTAATGGTGGTAATGTAAAGGGAACTCCCAATACTACAACTGACTACACAAGTGAGTTATCAAAATAACTATTAGTGTCATGATATTCCGTAAATAAAAATAAATAATGAATGCTACTAGTTTGTATTGCTGAGGCATTTCAGCTACATTTTGGAAAACAGCACTTTCTTGTGTAGCGTGCACTGTATTTGTCTTTACTTTGGGTAACTTCTGAAATACTGTAATAAAAATATGGAAGTGGGCGAATGTTGTGTAGAACAATAAATGTTTGCAACTTAAAAGGGCTTCTCTCTGCTGTCTTCTCAATCTGAGAACTACAGTGGGTGGGGCTGAGAAACCCGGCTGATGTCAGCTGGGAGGAGGGAGGAGAGGAGAAGAGCGGCAGGTGGTCACGTGAGTGCCAAGTGGCGCTCTGAAATAAGGTATATATATATACATGTTTTTTTTAAAGCACATACAATGGGGAACATAACTTAATAGAGCACAGGGGATTCCATTAACAAAGCACAGTAATTATAGCACCAGGAGGGGCGGGCACTGACACAGAGCTGACAGGCAGAGAGGGGAGAGAGGAGAGACAGCAGATGATGGAGGCACGTAAACTGACCATGGTATCAGGGGATCAGCAGCCATGATAAACGTGGTCAATTTACAGGGGGGAAGACAGCACCGGTCAGGATCAGCCAAGATTATTCTATATCTCTGAGCTGGGACAAACCAGATGGAAATGTCAGTTCATAATATATCCAGATCCTGGGAGATCCAGCTTTTTATAGGAATGTGACTACAATTACGGGCTTGACACCTGGAAATTTTTATACCTTTCTGGTCTCTCCACTTGTTGATAGTGGTAATGTAAAGGGAGCTCCCAATATGACAACTGACTACACAAGTGAGTTATCCAAATAATTATTAATTGCATGATATTCCATAATTAAAAATAAATAACTAATGCTTATAGTTTCTATTGCTGAGGCATTTCTGCTACATTTTGGAAAACAGCATTTTCTTAGGTAGTGTGCACTGTGCTTCTCTTTCCTTTGAGTAACTGCTGAAATGGTGGAACAAAAAGGTGGCCCCATGCACACGAGACGCAGGTGCAAACTCTGCTGAACACACGTTTTAAAACGCTGAAACCGGCATTTAAAAACGCGCGTTTTGCCGCGTTTGCGGCCATGTTTAGCTGCGTTTTACCGCGTTTGCTTTTATAAGCGTTTCATCATAGACCCTCCCTAAGCTCAAAAAACAGTACATTTTAACCATTTCAGCCAGTTTGTGAGACCAGAGTGAGTAGCAGCAGCTGAGAGAGCAGTAGTGTACTTGTATTTAGCGTATCACTTGCCACATCACCTGCCACAAGTTGTGGATTGTCCACTTGCCACGTCACCTGCCACGTCACCTGCCACGTCACCTGGACACGTCACCTTCCACAAGTTGTGGATTGTCCACTTGCCACGTCACCTGGCCACATCACGTGCCACGTCACCTGGCCATGTCACCTGCCACAAGTTGTGGATTGTCCACTTGCCACGTCACCTGGCCACGTCACCTGGCCATGTTACCTGCCACGTCACCTGGTCACGTTACCTGCCACGTCACCTGGCCACGTCACCTGCCACAAGTTGTGGATTTTCCACTTGCCACGTCACCTGGCCACGTCACCTGGCCATGTTACCTGCCACGTCACCTGGCCATGTTACCTGCCACAAGTTGTGGATTGTCCACTTGCCACGTCACCTGCCACGTCACCTGGCCACGTCACCTGGCCACAAGTTGTGGATTGTCCACTTGCCACATCACGTGCCACGTCACCTGCCACAAGTTGCGGATTGTCCACTTGCCACTTCACCTGGCCACGTCACCTGGCCATGTTACCTGCCACGTCACCTGGCCACGTTACCTGCCACGTCACCTGGCCATGTCACTTGCCACAAGTTGTGAATTGTCCACTTGCCACGTCACCTGCCACAAGTTGTGGATTGTCCACTTGCCACGTCACCTGGCCACGTCACCTGGCCATGTTACCTGCCACATCACCTGGCCACGTTACCTGCCACGTCACCTGCCACAAGTTGTGGATTGTCCACTTGCCACATCACCTGCCACGTCACCTGCCACAAGTTGTGGATTGTCCACTGGCCACGTCACCTGCCATGTCACCTGCCACAAGTTGTGGATTGTCCACTGGCCACATCACCTGGACACGTCACCTGGCCACGTCACCTGCCACAAGTTGTGGATTGTCCACTTGCCATTTTACCTGCCACAAGTTGTTGATTGTCCACTTGCCACGTTACCTGCCACAAGTTGTGGATTGTCCACAATGCAATGCAAGCAATTACAGTTTTATTTTATATTTTTTAATAGTGTTTCATCATTTGCCATCATTTTTGAGATTTCTAATGTTAAAAAATAGGTAACCTTTAAAAACGCTTATAAACGTAAACGCGGCAAAACGCCGGTACCGCGTTTAGCCGCGTTTAGCGTCTGAAACGTGGAAAACTTTTGCGTCTGAACCCATTTTTTTGCTTCTGGAAAAACGAGGTTAAACACAACTGCTTGTAAACGCCAAAAAACGAGAGTGTGTGCATAGACACATAGGATAACATTGAATGGGTTCAGGGGCAGTTGAAAAAAGCGTCCAACTGCCTCTGAACGGGCGTTTAACAGCAAATAACAGCTTCTCGTGGCTGAAATGGTTAAAATTTACTCTTTTTTGAGCTTAGGGAGGGTCTATGATGAAACGCTTATAAACGCAAACGCGGTTAAACGTGGCAAAACGCGCATTTATAAACGCCGGTTTCAGCGTTTAAAAACGTGTGTTCAGCAGAGTTTGCACCTGCGTCTCGTGTGCATGGGGCCTTACACTATTATATGCATTTATAGCTCCATGAAAAAAAAATCACTTTTATTACCTAATAATATTCTGATATGATCTCCTCAGCTAGACAATTTGACCATGAACTTGTAGTATAGGTAGTCTTAAGACAGATAGCTACTAGACTTGTGCACAACGGAAAAATTCGTTTAGTTTCGGTTTGTTTCTTTTCGTTCCTGTTGATTCGTAATCATTCGTAATTTTGCTAGACGGGATTTTTCGTGTTCGGACTAATTCGTATTTTCGCAAGCGACATTTTTCGTTGAATTTTTAGTTGATTTATAATTCGTACTTTCGGTAGAGTACATTGTTTTTTGTTGATTCTGGACACAACTCCTACTTTCGTAACTTTTTTTGGGTTCGTTGATTCGTAATTTTCTGTGTCTCTCTCACGACGGCGCTGCCTATTATGCCTAATGTGCTTCGAATGGATTTGTACTTTTCTAAATACATAGCGGTTATTTGTAACGATTCGAAATCTCGTATTTTACTTTCGTTTTTTACATGCGGCTATAGCCTCCGCCCCTGTACACCATTTTGAGAGGGTTCAGTGCGGTGAGAGAGAAGCAGAGAGCAGAGCAGAGTGTTATTGTGCTTCAAATGGATTCGAAATCTCGTATTTTACTTTTGTTTTTTACATGCGGCTATAGCCTCCGCCCCTGTACACCATTTTGAGAGGGAGTTCAGCACGGTGTGGGAGAAGCAGAGAGCAGAGCAGAGTGAGTGTTATTGTGCTTCGTATGGATTCGTACATTTGTTACTTTTTCATAACGAATTATGCCGAAGACATTCGGGCATTCGCTATTTGCGGTATAATTTATTTCGGATTCGGTCTTATTCGTAATTGCTTTGTTCGGAAATTCGAATGCTTCCGAATGTCCGAAAGTTGCTAAATTCGGACGAATTTCGATTCGTTACGAAACGAATTGCACAAGCCTAATAGCTACTATAAAAGTTGATCACCTTCTTGAGTGCAAGCTCAAAGGGGTTGATTTACTAAGGCAAATCCACTTTGCAGTACAAGTGCATTTGGAAGTGCAGTACTGTAGATCTGAGGGAAAATCTGAAATGAGGGGAAGCTCTGCTGATTTTATCATCCAATCATGTGCAAGCTAAAATGCTGTATTTTATTTTCCTTCCATGTTCCCCTCAGATCTACAGCAACTGCACTTCCAAGTGCACTTTCAGTGCACTTGTAGTGCAAAGTGGATTTGCCTTTAGTAAATAACCCCCAAAGTGTGAGATGACAAACAAATGTGAAAATTAACAACTAATACCTGCGGTACACCTTTCTCCTCCCTGCTTTAAAGATTAAAAATTAAAATTGTTCTCTGGAGGGGCCATCATGTTTAGGAAAGTGCTAGTAGATTCCAGGGCTTGAGAGTAGCCATATCATGCTGGGACATTCAACTGCTTACATGGCCACTTTTGGAGAGCATGGATCTCAGCTAATAATTCCAGCAGATGAAAAACAGTGTATACACAACTGAAGGACATCCATGTGTATACTACTTATGACTGCCCATGGTTAGAGTGTTCTCTATGTAGCACTACTCCCGTAGGAGTCCTCCCCAGATAGTTTGTTCCGCAGCCAGGCACACAGCCACGTTCACTCATTTCTCCTAGGATCAGTCTAGGGGTGTTTTATTTTTTTGCTTTTTTATTTTTGGAGAACTTGGACAGGGATGGGGAATTAGGTGGGATACTCCAGAATCAAGAGCTTGTACTGTTGAAGACTTTCAGTATTCTTTCAGATAAGCTATGATGAAGTCCATGCTTGAAGCAAACAGCAGACTTCAGCTTTAAGGCAGCAGTAGTAAAGGAGTAGCAAGCTTGAGCAGAGTCCTTTGAAGTAGAGGATTAAATGGACAAAGTTCTTTGGAACACAAGCCGGTGTCCCCTTTAGCTAGACCTGCAGTTAAAAATCTAGCACCAAAGGGGGTTAAATAGTACACAGTCTCTAAGATCATTTAGGGGTGTATAAACTCACAAGGCCCACGAGCAGATGGATGCCTTCCTAGGCCCTCAGGTTGCCCATCTGAGGCTACAAAGCAATAGTTGCCTGGGAGGCAATGCACCCTTTACCAGGCTGAAATAATCCTATACAGGAAAGACCCAGAGCTCAGTGTGCTCACAGAATATATATACAGTAGTTACCCAGCATGTGATCAGAGCCAGTCTTTCTGGGATAGGCTGGGGCTGTATCATTCATGCTGCCATCTGCATAGCTCCACACCTATCATCCAGAAACGTCTCAAGTTTCCTGGATGCAGAGGAACACACAGCAGACCTGGCTAAATGATCACAGCTCACCAAGTACAGTGAGCTAACTATGCTTTTACCTAGCAAATAATTGCAGTCACATTGACTACAATGTGACAACTAAATTTACTTATCAAAAACACAACTAACGCTATATATCTAAACTTAGCACCTACCTAGGAAGGTACTACATTTACATTTAACCAGTGCTTATGTGTTGTATTGTAAAACAACACAAGTACAACAATATGATTCAGGCTTTAAGTAACATACTAAAAATATAAATATTTTACAGATATAATTCAGGATCAACTGTAGGCTATTGTGTATATGGAGGTTTTCTATTTGTGTGTGTTTTTTTTTTCCTTCTCTCTCTGGGTTGAACTGGATGGACTTGCGTCTTTTTTTTCAACCAGGCTAACTATGAATCTATGTAAAATTAACACAAGTTGTCTGTCTATTTTTGTAGCACCTGAAGTAGTGAAAAATCTCGTGACTGAGAACATAACCACCATAATGTTTGGTGCAGAGACAATCACCATTTGATGAATTTCAGCACACATGAATGTTATCAGGCAGCTTTACAGTTGCCCAATCACTTCCACAAGGAAACTGAAAGTTGCCTGACAGTTACACACTCTGTGTAAATGCTGCTTTTGCTGCCGACATAAGTCTTACTTTAGAGGCAGTGAAATGGTTAATAGACACTGTTAAAGTGTGTTGCCTCCTCATCCATACTAAATTATATTATTATTACTATATACTGTAAATGTAAGATCTTTGAGGAAGGTTTGGTCATACTTAACAGCAGATTAAGCAACAGGCTTAAACAACCAAACTGGCTTAAGAAATTATTAAATGTGGGGGCAATGTTAGTGCAGGCTAGTTTTATTTTTCCAGTCATGCTATGTAAGTAAAGCCAAATTTTAACCAAATGTTTATTTGTGTTAGTTTTACATAGAACAGGGAATGGTTAAAGCATCTGTAAGGTTTTTATTGTCATCTCTGCCCCTATCTGGGATAGTTGCCTTAATTTCCTGTCAGGATAGCAAGTGATGATAAATCTTTGCATCAAAGAAAAGCACATTTTAGTAGAGGGGAAGAGTTAGAACATCTAACAATGTTTATATTCCTGTCCTGGTGACTACCAGTGCCTCCATTTTTGTATGGTCATCACATGGTCAGGAAGGGAGGGAAACTCTCCCTAATTGGGTCATTGACAAAAAAAATGAATCTCCCCCATGCTATCCAAAGAATAAATGGCTGGAGCTAGGTTTTAAGAATGTGGGGCCTTTACTCTGTTGTGAGTTAACTAATCTAACAGCTTATCTCTTTACTTTACAGTACCTGAGGTAGTGAAGAACCTGACCACAGGAAATATCACAACCACTTCTATATCTCTGAGCTGGGAGAAACCTGATGGAAATGCCAGTTCGTATTTCATCCAGATTCTGGGAGAGCCAACTTTTAATAGAACTGTGACCACCACAACGTCTGCTACAATTGAAAACCTGACACCTGGAAATTATTACACCTTCCTGGTTGCTTCTGTTGTTGATGACAAAATACAAGGAGAATATCGTACTGTAACAGCATACACATGTGAGTGACTGCCATATTAGATGGATGTTATTATTAAAACACTTGTTCAAATAGGTTCCTCTTCTCAATTCCAGTGGGAGTTAAAAGCTTGCAAACCAATCTTGAATATACGGTAAATATTGTTACACAATTAAAATTATTTTGGACTAAAGAAACATTTTCTCTGTTTTGTATGTGCGACATTGGGGTTGGTTTACTAAAATAAATAGAGATCGTTCCCATGGCAAAGTTAAGGTTCACTTTGGAAAGTGAATGTTCCCTTAGCTAAGTGAATAACATGACATTTTGTTTACTTCAGTCGTCCAATTTTATCCTAGTTAAAATCATATTTTAAATTTTCATCACGTAAGTTTGGTTTAACAAAATGAACATAGCCTCATCTTATTCTCTAAACCAGCCCTCAAAATATCCACCCTTCTGCTTGCATTTGACACGTGGAAATTAGCTGAGGGCGTATGTAAAGCAGGGGCGGACTGGCTGACAGTTTCCTGGCTGATCGCATCTTGCAGAAGCGGTACAGCCTTTTTTCCAGGGCAATTGCCTCCCTGCCCCCTGGGCTTCTCTGGTGCCCTGTCAAAAAGGCTCCACCGCTTATGCCAGAAGCGATCAACCAGGAAACTGTCAGGAAGAGAGCCAGCCGGATTACACAGAGCGGGGATCTTCCACTGTGACACAGCTTGGAGATGAAATGCCGATCGCTGTCAAACAAAACCCTGCCTCCTGGACTGGGTCCTTTGAGAGACAGCACACTGGTCCAATGCTGGTAAAGGGGGCGGGACTTTGTTTGACAGCGGCTGGCGTTTGATCCCCAAGCTGTGTTACAGCGGGAAATCCCCGCTCTGTGTGATCCGGCTGGCAATCCTCCAGATTCCTCCCTGTGATCCCTGCTGCATTGATGGGCACTGATGAGGCTTCACTTATGGGCACTGATAGGCTACACTGATGGGCACTGGTAGGCTGGATTGATGGGCACTGATAAGGCTGCACTGATGAGCACTGATAAGGCTGCATTTATTGGCACTGATAGGGTGCATTGATGGGCATTGATGAGGCTGCACTGATGGCCACTGATGAGGCAGCACTGATGGCCACTGATGAGGTGGCACTGATAAGCTGCACTGATGGGGCTGCACTGATAAGGCAGCACTGATATGCTGCACTGATATGCTGCACTGATGGGCAATAATAGGCTGCACTGATGGGTGCTAATATGCTGTACTAATGGCCACTGATGAGGTTGCACTGATGACCACGGATGAGGCTGCACTGATGGGCACTGATAGGCTGCACTGATGGGCACTGGTAAGGCTACATTGATGAGCACTGATGAGGCTGCATTGCTCGGCACTTATGAGGCTACACTGATGGGCACTGACAGGCTGCAGTGATGGGCGAACTGACAGACTTCACTGATGGGCACTCATGAGGCTGCACTGATGGGCACTGATAAGGCTGCACTGATGGGCACTGATGAGGCTGCACTGATGGGCACCGATAGGCTACACTGATGGGCACTGAAAGGCTGCACTGATGGGCACCGATGAGGCTGCACTGATGGGTACTGGTATGCTTTATGTTAATATTGTTAAGGTTGTTGTTGTTAATCTTTATTTTTGTAACTTAATTCTGCATAAAACATTTAACAGTGCCATTTCATGAGATAATTTAGAAGTGTGTGTTTAGGGGTGGAATTAGAGGCGGGGCATGGTAGGGGTTGGGTGGAGCAACTGGTGGCAACTAACTCTTAAGGCCTGACTAGTAGCTCAGGACTTTAAATTTTGAGCCCTGCCTTAAACTATATATACACTTTTCAAGATTCATAAGTGAACTGTCTGTATTCTTTTATCCATTGACCCCAAGTTATAATACTTCTGTTGCTGTCCACCATCTTTGGCATTTCTCTAAACAGACACATTTTTATCCATCTTACTATACACCTTCTAGACCCTGATGTAGTGAAGAACCCGAAGACAGGAAATATCACCACCACATCTATATCTTTGAGCTGGGAGAAACCAAATGGAAATGTCAGTTCTTATTTCATCCAGATCCTGGGCAATTTAACCCTCAATACAACTGTGACTACGACTTCTCATACCTTTGATGGGCTGACACCTGGAAATTATTATTCCTTCCTGGTCTCTGCTCTAATAGATAATAATTTACAGGGAGAAGGTGTTTCCATATCAGCAAATACAGGTATGTCAATCGTGCAACAAGCTGATTGGTTAATGTTATTTAAGGTGATCATACACTAGCATCATAATACTTGAGCTTCAGCAAATTAGGCCTAAATTGTAAAGGATAATAAATGCATTCAGCAACAGACAGTAGACAGAAATGTATGATGACAACAATGTTTTGTTGATAGATGCATTTGAAATATACCACATTTTCCCTCTAGGCTGTCTTATATCAATTTGACATGGGTTTTGGCCAACTTTTACAACCCATTTAGCTTTAAAGATTGTTATAAGCCTTACGCTGGTCATACAAGGGTCAGTTTTTTTGTACAACCAGTGGGCTGAACAAAAAAAACTGACCAAATTCCCCCATTTACACGCTCAATGTGGATTCGGGAGTCCTCCCGTTATTTAATTGTATTCTGACGGTGAGGAAGTCTACACAGATCAGTGCTGCAGTCTATGCTGATCAAGCCAGAAAATTGGTAGGTTTACTTCTTTTCAACCACAGTGACCACACATGGATCGAAATTAGGCTGGTTCCTGCTGAACTGGTCAAATTTCCAACAAAATGTGGCCAGCTTTAGTGATTTTAACATATTTTGGTTATCATCAGTGGATATTGCTACTCTTATGTCATTAAGATGACAATGTTTCATAATTCATTACAATTGCAATGTTTTGTTACATTTGTTAATTTTGCAAATTAAATAAATAGAAAATAGGCATGAAAGGAAAAACATTTGTATATAGATATAAAAAATCATCATAAATACCTTTTTTTCCCTTTTTATTAGACCCCTTTCACACTGAGGCGCTTTGCAGGCTCTATAACGCTAAAAATAGCGTCTGCAAAGCGCCCTGAAAGAGCGGCTCCCTTCACTCCAGTGTGAAAGCCCAAGGGCTTTCACACTGGAGCGGTGCGTTGGCAGGACGTTAAAAAATGTCCTGCATTCCGCTAACAGGCTGACCTACTCTATATGTTGTCCGACAGACGGTATGCTCCCATGATTTGACATGGATCGGGGGTATCTGAAAAAGTTAATTATCTGCCTATAGCTAATCTATGTATACCTCGTGTCTCATCTGTTTGTTTTTTTTTTTTTCATTTATTTACTTTTTATTTATTTATTTTCCTTCTCTTATATATGATAAAGTATATTTCTGTGTTTTATCTATGCTTTCTCTCAAAATAAAAATCTTTTGAAATAGAAAAAATGTCCTGCAAGCAGCATCTTTGGAGCGGTGAAGGAGCGGTGTGTATTCCGCTCCTCCACCGCTCTTGCCCATTGAAATGAATTGGCAGCGCCGTACCGCCGGCAAAGCGCCACTGAAGTTAACCCTTTTTAAGCCGCTAGCGGTGGTTAAAAGCGCCCCGATAGCGGCCGAATACCTCTGCAAAAATTACGGTAAAGCGTCGCTAATAATACCGGCGCTTTACTGCCGATGCCGCCCGCGCCCCTGTGTGAAAGGGGCCTAAGTGCTCACGTTTCCTCTGTTCACAGCTGCATAAGAGCTGGGGGAGGAAAAACAGCCGCACACTGGTCTTCCCAGTGCAAGGCTGTGCAGGGGGGGGGGCGTGTCAAGACAAGTCTGATCATTGGAGAACACACTGAGTTCCCAGCACAACTAGAGAACTGACCACGCTGTGCTCTTCTGCTTAGTGTGGTTAGTTTTTAATAGGAAAGCAGGGGGACTGGCACGAACACCAGGGATTTCACACAAAGGAAGCAATACAAAGAGTACAGGTTCGTTTTTTTCATAGACGTAAATGGTACAGCAGGCACATATCAGGAATGTGAAATGTTGGGTTTACACTTGAAGGTTTGGGTTTTACATGCTTTAAACAATATTATATACAGTAGTTGTCTTCTCATTTTTTTTTAATCTTTCAATTTTTATTAGTTTCTCAGATACATTACAAATGCTTCTTGGATACATTTACATATAGATACAGAAAGGAAAAATACATATAAACAGGATAAATAAACAAAGGTGTTACCAATCCAATCTACAATTAAATGTTATCAATGAGTTACAATTCAATGGTAGGAACTACATACCCTATCGACCCCATTGGGACCATATTGTCAATAGGGAATGTTCCTAAACTAAAAAGTGAGGGGGGAAGCCAAAGAAAGCAATATGGAAGTCACTTTGTAGTTCAACATGTAAAGTTCAACATTATCAAAGTCCTTCAGATATTTTTAAGCTTAAGGATGTACCAACTAGACATGTGCATTCGTTTTCGTCCGAATGCATTTTCGTCCGAATTTCAGCTATTTTCGTTATCGTTTTAACAAACAAAAACGAAAGCACAGAATCCGAAAACCGAAAGATCCGACATAAACAAATGCTTTATTTTCGTTTTCGTTGCTACAACAGTTCGATATAGATAGGAGATTCGACGTGACGCTGACAATAACAATCTGTGTCTATCGAACCTGTGGTCGAATGTGCCTAACCTTTACTCTATTAGTCCAAGATTATTCTACATAGAGAGAAAAGATTCGACATTATAGAGAGAAAAGATTCGACATTATAGAGAGAAAAGATTTGACATAGGAGAGAAAGATTCGACATAGGAGAGAAAAGATTCGACATAGGAGAGAAAAGATTCGACATAGGAGAGAAAAGATTCGACATAGGAGAGAAAAGATTCGACATTATAGAGAGAAAAGATTCGACATAGGAGAGAAAAGATTCGACATAGGAGAGAAAAAATTCGACATAGGAGAGAAAATATTCGACATAGGAGAGAAAAGATTCGACATAGGAGAGAAAAGATTCGACATAGGAGAGAAAAGATTAGACATAGGAGAGAAAAGATTCAACATAGGAGAGAAAAGATTTGTTATTATAGAGAGAAAAGATTCGACATAGAGAGAAAAGATCACTGCTGGAATTGGGTGGGGGAAGTAAAATAAAAATAAAGTTGATGATGAATGTTATTGGCTGATTGTAACCAAAGAGGAGGAGCAGTAAAATAGCTAGAGTGACGAAGATTCGACAAAGCATCGAAAGTTAGAAGATTCGACGGTGCAGCAAAACTGTACGACGCTGCAATCGTACATTTCCGGTCAAATGCATCCGCCCATAGGCTATAGAAGAATTCTAATGTTGGTTGACTAGTAATAGTAATGAATAAATATAATTATTACTAGTCATACAACATTAGAATTCTTCTATAGCTTGTGGGCGGAACATTCGACCGGAAATGTATGATTGCAGCGTCGTACAGTTTCACTGCTCCGTCGAATCTTCTTTGAACATTCGACAGACACCATAAGCCTTCAATGACAGATTCGACCTTAATTAATTCAGATTTTCGGACGAATGCAATTTCTAACGAAAAACGAAATAAATAAAAACGAATTTCGGGAGTAACTAAATACATTTATTTTTCGGACGAAAACGAAATTCCGAAACGAAATATTTCAGTGTGCACATGTCTAGTACCAACCAGACTTGCCAAATCCTTTTAAATTTTGCAATGTTAAAGTTTTTGTATGCCAACATTAGTTCATAGTGGGCCTGTGTGTTTACTCTTAATACCACATCAGAGAGATTGGGAGCAGTATTGGATTTCCACAGTTTAGCTATGGTGAGCCTTGCTATTATTAATATATTGGCCACAATAGTTCTGTAGTCTAATGAGTATATATCAATGTTTAATCCTAGTAGAGCTGTTGCAGGGTTAAGAGGAATTAGGTTACCCGTAAAGGGATGCAATAAAAGAAGATACAGCCCTCCAGAAGTTGGAGAGGTTTTTGCAAACTACAAGTGCAAAGTGCACTTGAAATTGCACTGAAAGTGCACTTGGAAGTGCAGTCACTGTAAATCTGAGGGGTAGATCTGAAATGAGGGGAAGCTCTGCTGATTTTATCATCCAATCACGTACAAGCTAAAATGCTGTTTTTTGATTTCCTTGCATGTCCCCCTCGGATCTACAGCAACTGCACTTCCAAGTGCACTTTCATTGCAATTTCAAGAGCACTTTGCACCTGTAGTTTCATTGGTAGTGCAAAGTGGATTTGCCTTTAGTAAATAACCCCCATAATGTTCCTATTCTATCACTGCATCTCCAAAAGATAAGAGAGGAGGAAGTTTATAGGGCGTTAAATACCAACGGTTAAGTATGTTTTACAAATTCTCCCAGTGTTCTATACAAAATGTTGCAGATTGGTTTAATTTAATGGCTGTATGACAGGACTCCCATGAGAAGGTTTGGGAGAGATCTTTTCCCCACTTGAGCATATTAGTACTCTTTATATCAATGGGAAATAAAGGCAGAAAATTATAAAAAAAGATATACCTTTAGTTTTATGTCCTCTGTTAGAGGAAAAAAAAAATCCATGTTTCTACAGGGATTTATAGTTTGTCTTCAGGATCAAAATTTTTAAGTTGTCCAATCTTACTAATTTGGTTCTTTATAGATTTCTTATGTATGTCAGGTAAAGTGTTGTATATGTTGAACCCTTGGTACACCCAAGTAGAAAGATGCTTTCACCATAGCAGAACAAATGTGAGTTACCACATCCCTGTTATATGGAAAGAATGAATTTTCCCCTCAAATGGGACTTTAAATGGCAACAACACAAATTAGTATAAAAAATGGTATTTATTGAAAAAAATGATAAAAAATCATCAAGGACAATTATGATGATTATTAAAATACACAAAGACAATAAACAAATAACATTGTTTTCTTGCAGTAGAATATTGATATGTGTCAAGTATTTACTCTCAAGTATCCGAGGAAGACTTTTCGGTACCCTTGGTAACTGACGCGTTTCAGGTTCAAAGCCCTTTCGTCAGGGGTAATAATATAGGAAAATTTGTATTCGGTATGAATATGAAATAAAGGACAACCTTCAATATTATGCATAGCCTTTTCCTTGGTTCGTTGGGTCACAAGAGCCAAGAATTTGAAGGACTATATAACCCAGCCCCCTGTTCTTTGAAAGAGCAGGTTTACAGAAGGCATAATGTCAGTGTGTGTTTGAGCAATAAGAAGAGCTGACAATTCTCTGTAAAGAGGGTTACTGTTTTTTAAATTTTTATTTTGGTATTGGCACATGCCCTCTTTGGCAGTGCCCAACCTAGGCTTGCTTACTAGCCCTACAAATGGGCAGCCCAATAGTTCATCACAGCATTCATGAACATTAAGCAAGATCTACATAACTGTTCACAAATCAAAAACAGGCACTCATCTATACTAATTATGTAATATCACTGTATGTACTGCATTAAAGCTTAAAATATGCAGCAACATGCTTACCATGCTCTCATATAGTCATCACATTGTGTACAAAGCCAAAAAGACTGTATCATTGCATCTGTCTGGATGCATACATACGCGTCATGTTGTATTTAAAAAAAAAATACTTTATTTCATTTGTAAATAACTTTGCAATACTTTTTTTTAACAGATGCTTAATTTTAGTATTATTTTAAACAGTACAAATTATGGAATATAATGCATACTTTTTGTCGACAGTAACACTTTTTTTGAACAATGATCAAAGTAATTCTGCAGTGTGTAAGTAGCTAATATCATACAGTTATTAAGGATGAGCCGAACACCTCCTGGGGAAAAAATTTGTTCGAACATGCGAACACCGTTAAAGTCTAATGCCGCGTTCACACGACCGTTTTTAATGTCATTGCAAAAAACAAAGTTTTTCTCGACGTGATTCTTCTCAAGCCTGCCTTGCCTACACACTGTCATGAAAAAAAATTCTCGAGCAAAGCGCGGTGACGTACGAAACGGACAACGGCACTATAAAGGGGAAGTTCCATTAGGATGGTGCCACCCTTTGGGCTGCTTTTGCTGATCCTTGTGCTAGTAAAGTTTGGTGAGAGACGATTCGCGCTTTTCAGCCTCGTGCTCTTCAGTCCGTTACAGCGTGACAAATGTGCTATCTCCATTATGAACTCTAGTTTTACCAGCGCTCCCGTCTCATCACTTGCTTCTGGGCATGACGTGAAAAACGACAAGAAAAATTAGAGCATGTTCCAAATTTTTAATGCCCATTTTTAACATTGTGAAAAATGCTGTGGAGCCCACACACAATCGTTTTTAATGACCAAATAAAAAAATTGCCTTTTTCTCGTCATGAAAAACGGTCGTGTGTACGCGGCATATGGGACACGAACATAAAAAAACAAAAGTGCTAATTTTAAAGGCTTATATGCATGGTATTGTCATAAAAAGGGTTTGGGGACCCGGGTCCTGCCCCAGGGGACATGTATCAATGCAAAAAAAAGTTTTAAAAACGGCCGTTTTTTCGGGAGCAGTGATTTTAATAATGCTTAAAGTGAAACAATAAAAGTGAAATATTCCTTTCAATTTCGTACCTGGGGGGTGTCTAAAGTATGCCTGTAAAATGGCACAATTTCCCCGTGTTTAGAACAGTCCCTGCACAAAATGTCATTTCTAAAGGAAAAAAAGTAATTTAAAACTGATCGCGACTGTAATGAATTGTCGGGTCCCGGCAGAAAAAAAGAAAAAAGTCCAGCGATGTAATCCATTTCGACCCGATGACCGGAAAAAAAAAAGGCCGCAACAGATGCGCCTTTTTTTTCGGTCGTCGGGTCGAGATGGATTACATCGCTGGACTTTTTTCTTTTTTTCTTTTTTAATAAAGGACTTGTCCCAAGCTGTCTCTTGATTTTTTTTACAATTTTTGACACTTTTTTGGGTGAAATGGTAGGGATACAATGTACCCCTTACCAATTCACATAGGGGGGGCGGGATCTGGGGGTCCCCTTGTTAAAGGGGGATTCCAGATTCCGATAAGCCCCCCGCCAGCAGACCCCCACAACCACCGGGCAAGGGTTGTGGGGATGAGGCCCTTGTCTCCATCAACATGGGAACAAGGTGCTTTGGGGTCCAGACCCCAAAGCATCCTCCCCATGTTGAGGGCGTGTGGCCTGGTACGGTCCCCCCCTCTTTTCCTGCAGCCTGCCAGGTTGCATGCTCGGATAAGGGTCTGGTATGGATTTTGGGGGGCCTCTACGCCATTTTATTTTGCGTGGGGTTCCCCTTAAAATCCTACGCCATTTTAAAAAAAAATGACGCAGGGTTCCCCTTAATATCCATACCAGACCTGAAGGGCCTGGTATGGAATTTGGGGGGACCCCCGCACAATTTTTTATTTATTTTTGTTCGGGGTTCCCCTTAATATTCATACCAGACCCAAAGGGCCTGGTAATGGACTGGGGGGGAATCCATGCCATTTTTTTCAATGACTTTTATCTGTATTGCCGGGACCCGACAATTCATTACAGTTTTAAATGACTTTTTTTCCTTTAGAAATGTCATTTTGCTGTGGGACTGTTCTAAACACGGAAAAAATGCGCCACTTTACAGGCATACTATAGACACCCCCCAGGTACGAAATTCAAAGGAATATTTCACTTTTATCGTTTCACTTTAAGCATCATTAAAATCACTGCTCCCGAAAAAACGGCTGTTTTTAAAACTTTTTTTGTATTGATACATGTCCCCTGGGGCAGAACCCGGGTCTCCAAACACTTTTTATGACAATACCTTGCATATAAGCCTTTATAATTAGCACTTTTGATTTCTCCCATAGACTTTTAAAGGGTGTTCTGCGGCTTTTCGTAATTGCCGCGAACACCGCAAATTGTTCGCTATTCGGCGAACAGGCAAACACCCGATGTTCGAGTCGAACTTACGTTCGACTCAAATATCGGGCTCAACAGTTATACAGAGGCCTTCACTCACTTCCACTTTCTTGCAAATTATATATGTAACACCCAATTTCTGTCTACTTTGTAGTACCTGAAGTAGTGAAGAACCTGACCACAGGAAATATAACCACCACTTCTATATCTCTGAGCTGGGAGAAACCAGATGGAAATGCCAGTTCTTATTTCATCCAGATCCTGGGAGAACCAAATTCAAATAAAAATGTGACTACAACTTCTGATATAATCAAAGGTCTGACACCAGGAAATTATTACACCTTCCTGGTTGCTGCTGTTGTTGGTGATAATGTACAAGGAGAAATTAGGACTGTGTCAGCATACACATGTGAGTAATTCCTGTATTATTGTTGTGAAACATTGGTAGAGAGTGATCATTTCAAACATGAGTTAAGTGGCACCTCACATGCTGACAGAAGTGACAGCAACATTATTACGGTATATTTAAAATGTGTACTATTCTTGAGTTGTACCTCTTTATATGACTATTTTCAGATTCTGTGGCTATTAATCCCTTTTGGCATTTTGCCACACTATTAAATTGTAATCATTTTTATTATGTACCTTGTAGACCCAGATGTAATTAAGAATTTGGCTACAGAGAATATCACCACCACTTCTATATCTCTGAGCTGGGAGAAACCAGATGGAAATGTCAGTTCATATTATATCCACATCCTGGGAGAGCCAACTTTCAATAAGAATGTAACTACAACTTCTGACATTATTGAAGGCCTGACACCTGGAAATTATTACACCATTTTGGTTAATGCTCTTGTTGATAACATAAATGGAGAAATTAGCAATATATCTAAATACACAAGTAAGTCATTATTATTGTACAGATTGTAAAATGTGGTAAAAAGTTTTTTTTTGTTTTTTTCAATAAAAGCAGAGTTCTGTAGTCATATATGACTTATCTTGGATTCCAGTGAAGGGAGTAACTAAAAAAAGCAAAGTTATCTATTGTATGGGTTTTCATAAAACACATAAGAAGAACTCTGCTTTGTTTTTTGCTGAACTGCAACATGCTTTATTGGTACTAGATACGTTGTAGGTCAGAAAGACATTTTCTTACTTGTCATATGTGACCCACCAAATGAGCGTGGAGTCATGTATGACACATAAGAGAAAGTCTGCCTGACCTATCTGGTACCAATAAAGTTTATTGCAGCTCAGCAAAAGTCTAAGCAGAGTGTGGCTTATGTGTTTGTATGCCTGGAGCAGATCTTGGAAAACATGTGCACCTGCAGCCAGTCACTGTGGGGACCTGTTTACACCAGAACACGGTGCGGGAAACCCATGCTCCATGCACGCTTCCAACACCATGTTTAAAACACACTGCAGTTATGACCTGCAGCCGGTGTTAATAAGTTAATGACACCCTAAATGCAGGTTGCAAATGCAGTGCTTTTGCCCGCACTGGATCGCTTGGTACAAAGGTACCATGTGATCCGGTTGCCGTGCGTTTGCAAAAGTAGTGCATGCCACACTTTTGGTGCGGTGCAGGTGCAGCGTGATTTTGGCCCATTCAAAATAAATAGGCTGAAACTGCACCGCAAAGAACTGCATATGAATTGCACAAGTAAGCACAGCACAGTCCTGTGCGATTTCCAATGTGAACAGGCCCTGTTTGCCTGGCTCTGTGTCATTTACACACATTAATGTGTTATCATAGCCTCCGCATTTTTCCTAGGAATCCTTGCCATTACTGATACATATGTGGACTTAACTAGTGTTAAGGAGCAGATTATCTGTATGGGAATGAAGTGTAAAATCACAGTTCTAACATGCTCTGAACCTCTAACCTATAATACCAGTGAGATCAATGCCTATCTTGCCTGCCTGGCTCCTTTTTATCTTTTAATGTTTTCTAAGTTGATTCCAGTATTTGTTGGTTTTAAAGGTTGAATAAGAAAACAATGCTAATACTTTTTTTTTTACAGAACCTGCCACTGTGACTAATATGAAAGCACGTAAGGGACTAGACAACAGCACAATTTATGCCAGCTGGCAGCATCCAGAAGGCAACACAAGTTCTTATAAAATTGAACTGTTGGGAGACCCACCCCAGAATCTCACTGCAGATACAGAATCGGTGACTATTTACAACTTGACCAGTGGAAACCAATATACAGTGAGAGTCACTGCAGTTACAGGTGGAGATTTGCTGGGGGACAGCCGTGACATTGCTGTACTAGGTAAGTACAACAATAACTAGGACCCTGATAGTCTCCTAAACCACCTATCCCATATGTGATTCATAGTAGCAGCTGTATCAATACCTTTAAAGTTTAAAAATGCATACATGTATATTAAATAAATAAACAAAAAAAGTTCATAAGCATATGGCAAATTATGTGCAAACAAATGGTGTAAAATATCTACATGATAATATACAGAATAGCACATCAGCAAAACACTTAAGTGCTAAACAAATTAATAAATAATGTGATTGACAAAATAAAATCCATTCATAATTCACAAGGCGCTGTCAAATACATACAAATTGCTCAACATCCAAAATCCCATTGTTTTCGATTGTGCCTGTTCACATCTGAGCATAGCATTGCTTGAAGCTTGTAGCCCAAAAAAAGTACATCAGCTTCTTTTGAGCTACAAGCTTCAAGCATATTTGGCCCTAATAGATTTTTTCTTCTCCCTAGTAACTAGTTTTCCAATAGCTAAAAAATAATTTTTAAAAATGCTCAAGCCTTAGACGCCCACAAAGACACACAAAAACACTTCTTCAAAAGCTAAAAAAAAATCCTGCCAAATGAACAAAGACACTCAGCTCAAGTGTGAATGCAGCTTTAAAGGCAACTGAGGATAATGTTAATTTTGCATGAATTATAAACATGTCTGATATAAATGAACATCCATGTGCCGACTGTAACTAATCAGGTTCAAACTTGCACTAAAAAATTATAGTTGGAAATGGAAGGTTTTAATATGATCACTTACTCTTATTTTATACACTTTAATAACAGATGCTGATATACAGTATCTCACAAAAGTGAGTACACCCCTCACATTTTTGTAAATATTTTATTATATCTTTTCATGTGACAACACTGAAGTAATGACACTTTGCTACAATGTAAAGTAGTGAGTGTACAGCTTGTAGAACAGTGTAAATTTTCTGTCCCCTAAAAATAACTCAACACACAGCCATTAATGTCTAAACTGCTGGCAACAAATGTTAGTACACACCTAAGTGAAAATGTCCAAATTGGGGCCAAAGTGTCAATATTTTGTGTGGCCACCATTATTTTCCAGCACTGCCTTAACCCTCTTGGGCATGAAGTCACCAGAGCTTCACAGGTTTCCACTGGAGTCCTCTTCCACTCCTCCATGACGACATCATAGAGCTGGTGGATGTTAGAGATCTTCTGCTCCTCTACCTTCCGTTTGAGGATGTCCCACAGATGGTCAATAGGGTTTAGGTCTGCAGACCTGCTTGGCCAGTCCATCACCTTTACCCTCAGCTTCTTTAGCAAGGCAGTGGTCATCATGGAGGTCTGTGTAGGGTCATTATCATGTTGGAATGCTGCCCTGCGGCCCAGTCTCTGAAGGGAGGGGATCATGATCTGCTTCAGTATGTCACAGTACATGTTGTCATTCATGATTCCCTCAATGAACTGTAGCTCCCCAGTGCCAGCAGCACTCATGCAGCCCTAAACCATGACACTCCCACCACCATGCTTGACTGTAGGCAAGACACATTTGTCTTTGTACTCCTCACCTGGTTGCCAACACACACGCTTGACACCATCTGACCAAAATACGTTTATCTTGGTCTCATCAGACCACAGGACATGGTTCCAGTAATCCATGTCCTTAGTCTGGTTGTCTTCAGCAAAGATATAATAAAAGATTTTTTCCAAAAATGTGAGGGGTGTACTCACTTTTGTGAGATGCTGTACATTATCAGACATCCTTAGTAACATAACTATGGAGAAGTAATATATAAAAAATTTATGTTATGTTCTTTAGCATGAACAGTATGTATGTAATGTTCGATGTAAAAAAAAAAAGTAGCAATCAAATCATGGAATATGTGTGCCAATAAATTGTACATTTCCTCCCCAGTCTCAGATGTCATAACAGCTATTGAAATTTCCTCCACTACTGTGATGCTTAATTGGATGCCAGACTTGGGAGAGAATTCATCATATGGCATCTTCGTCTATGGAGAACCATCCAGTAATGTGACTGTGAATGCTAGTGAAGTGCAAATTACCAATCTGACAGCTGGAAATTTCTATAATATCCAGCTTTTGGCATATCAAAATAATGTACTTTTATATGGATACAGCAGTGAGATCACTTTGTATACTCGTAAGTAATCGTTTTTTCTTTGTCATTTTGAGACTTTGTTATACGGCCCTTTGTTCAACATGTAAATATATGACTACACAGTTATAGCAAATTATTTAAATGAAATTGTATAGACATCTGCATAGTCAAAGCTACTAGAGCTTCAGAATAACTCAATAGGTAAACTGATGATTAATCGGCAGCACCACCTCCCCACAATTATAGTCCAAAAAATGTACCAACATTTAGAGAGGTCTTTTTGGTTGCCACCTTCAACTAGCAACATTACATATCCATTTTGGAATAAAATCATGTTTATTAGACAACATTGATTAAACTAATTTATTAAAATGAAGTTACAGATTGTTGTATTCTTATATCCAATATAATACAACACATGCAAAGACTTCTGATAACTAGCCCCTGTTGCTGTACGTTCAGAAAATGTTTGGTCATACTTACACTTTAAGTCAAGGCATGCCCGTATTAATTTATAAACTAAAAAATTATTTATATTACCCATAAATATTTTTAACTAAGCACGCTTAACATATGCATATGTTCATCACTACTGTTCCCTCAAAGTTAAACTCAAAACAAATATGTCCAATATTAGGGTTTATTACTGTACAGGTTGTTTTTTGTTTTTTATATATTCTGTATTATGAAAAAAAATAGCATAAGGTTCTGGAAGATGCAAGGGGGGGGGGGGGCTATAAAACTTCCCGGGGGACAGGAACCTTGGTAATTACATCAGGGACAGGGGCTGACTTGGTGATTCAAACTCCACTTAAAGGAGGAACATCATTTTTGGGTGGCTTGACTCTATAACTTATGGTTGCTGATAGGACAACACAGGACTTTTCCCCACTGAAATTTAAAGCTGAACTCTGGGAAATGAAAAATTCTCACTTGCAGTGGGCCTACACTTGCATTGGAAGTGTTATCTGCTCATTTACATCTAGGGGGACCATGTACAGGTTACTTACAGCTCCCGAAGACTCCTTCACACTGCTAGGCCAGTCCTTGCAACCTCCTCTCCTTTTCACTCCAGAGGTCTAAGGTCCCCTGACGTCATTAAGACTGATGCAGGGCCTATAGCCCTGCACAGGATGTGAGGACACTGAGAGACAGTCCACAGCTGGCACATAAGGGAGCGCAGTATGCCAGGGAACTGGAGGATCAGGTAAGTAAAAATGCATTTAACTGTCGTAGCGAGAAAAAAGCAGTTAACCCTCGTAGAGTACAAAGAAGGACTTTTAGTTTTGATGGAGTTGAGATTTAATTAATTACGTTTTTATTTCTCCTGCCCCAATCCATTTTTTTTGTGTCAAGTATTTCTGGAGTTCTGTTTTATTACAATTACAAAGTAGAGAGAAAAAGCTTTGTGGTATACTTTATATTTGCGTACTAGTTTAGTTTTATTAATCATTTTGTTTTTAACATTATAATCTTTACACATGTCTAGGTATATAAATGTACAAACATTATATATTTTTTATTTTTTATTGCAGTACCCGGAGTAGTTGGGAATTTGCTGGTTTCCAATGTGTCCACTAACTCCATAGATCTAAGCTGGCTCCCTCCAGATGGCAATCACAGTTCCTATCTTATTGAGGTAAAGGGAGATGTATCCACCAGCAACATAACAACTGATGAGGCATTCACTGTCCAAAACCTGACAGCTGGAAACAAATATACAGTCACTGTCAGGGCTGTTACTGGCCAAAATGTTCAAGGAAATGCTTCTCAGACCACAGTTACTACAAGTGAGTATACTAATCATCATGTATTATGTTATGTAGCACACAAAGCTCATAATATCTGTTCACAAAGACTTTTTTGACTATGCTGACAAAATTAAAACCTAAAGACCTAACTTAATAAATATTGCACACCTTTAAAGCATTTGTCCTGAAAAAAAGCGTATTAAGCATACCTGTGAACTACAAGAACATGTTCTTGTATCCCTTACATAACATAATTTTATCCCTTACATAACATAATGCTGCTTACAAATCCCGTTAATCTGCCGAAAAGACTGGATTACAGAACTCCACCTCTCCCTGCCCCTCTTTGTCCATGTCCTTTATTTATTTCATATGTAGCCTGTATCGGGGGGGGGGGATGAGAAATGGCTATTTTCAAACAGGATATTGTGATAAACCTGCAGGTAAATATGAGAACCAGAAACTTCTTGAAGCGGAAGAGTGGGATTGATAATAAAGTTGCCAATGTTTTCGCCCAAGACATGGCCTATCTGAACTGAGGGGATTCCCATCCTGGGGAATTAATCAATAATCTAAACACAGTAATTGGGAGCAGAGGAACCACTGCAACCAGCATATAATATTAACCATGAGTATATAGATGGAAGTATGGAATTAATGCAGGCTTTATATAAGAAAAGATTAATAACAGTACATATATCCAATGTACAAACAATTATTATCAGCAAATTAAATGGGCCAACAAGAGTCCTGGTGTAATTGTGCACATATAACCAGGTATATATAGTTATTAATAAATATACCTCAAGATTAGGGATGAGCTTCGTGTTCGAGTCGAACATACGTTCGACTCGAACATCGGCTGTTCGATCGTTCGACGAAGATCGAACGATTTGGGCCGTTCGCGCCAAATTCGAGTGACGCGAACGGCCCACAATGCACTACGCCATCGCAGTGTCATCCAGGCGCTGTGATTGGCCAAGCATGCACTGTGACCCCGCATGCTTGGCCAATCACAGCGCCGGCAGCGAGGAGAGCAATGATTGGCCACAGGCAGGATGCCTGTGGCCAATTATTGCTGAGGGTGTTTAGTACACGCCCCACAGTATAAAAGGCCGCCAGCACGGCGGCCTAGTGTAGTGTGTTCCGGAGCAGGGATAGAGCAGCATAGGCAGGGACAGTGACTGTTATTTCTTTCTTGCTTAACCTGGATTCCTTTAGTTTAGGGAAAGAGAAGGATAGGTAGGGAGAGTGTCAGTGTGTTTTGTGCTTGTGCTATAGTGTGCTTAAAAAAAACATTTATTCTAGGGACAGAAAACTGTAGGTAGGGACAGTGTCAGTTTCTTTCACTCTGCAAGTCCTTGTTTCCAGGGACCTGGAAGGACAGTGAGTCAATTGTCCTTGTGCTATATTGTGCTTAAAAAAACATTTATTCTAGGGACAGAAAACTGTAGGTAGGGAGAGTGTCAGTTTCTTTCACTCTGCAAGTCCTTGTTTCCAGGGACCTGGAAGGACAGTGACTGAATTGTCCTTGTGCTATATTGTGATTAAAAAAAACATTTATTCTAGGGACAGAAAACTGTAGGTAGGGAGAGTGTCAGTTTATTTCACTCTGCAAGTCCTTGTTTCCAGGGACCTGGAAGGACAGTGACTGAATTGTCCTTGTGCTATAGTGTGCTTAAAAAAAACATTTATTCTAGGGACAGAAAACTGTAGGTAGGGACAGTGTCAGTTTCTTTCACTCTGCAAGTCCTTGTTTCCAGGGACCTGGAAGGACAGTGAGTGAATTGTCCTTGTGTTATATTGTGATTAAAAAAAACATTTTTTCTAGGGACAGAAAACTGTAGGTAGGGAGAGTGTTTTTTTTCTTTCACTCTGCAAGTCCTTGTTTCCAGGGACCTGGAAGGACAGTGACTGAATTGTCCTTGTGCTATATTGTGATTAAAAAAAACATTTATTCTAGGGACAGAAAACTGTAGGTAGGGAGAGTGTCAGTTTATTTCACTCTGCAAGTCCTTGTTTCCAGGGACCTGGAAGGACAGTGACTGAATTGTCCTTGTGCTATATTGTGATTAAAAAAAACATTTATTCTAGGGACAGAAAACTGTAGGTAGGGACAGTGTCAGTTTCTTTCACTCTGCAAGTCCTTGTTTCCAGGGACCTGGAAGGACAGTGAGTGAATTGTCCTTGTGTTATATTGTGATTAAAAAAAACATTTTTTCTAGGGACAGAAAACTGTAGGTAGGGAGAGTGTTTTTTTTCTTTCACTCTGCAAGTCCTTGTTTCCAGGGACCTGGAAGGACAGTGACTGAATTGTCCTTGTGCTATATTGTGATTAAAAAAAACATTTATTCTAGGGACAGAAAACTGTAGGTAGGGACAGTGTCAGTTTCTTTCACTCTGCAAGTCCTTGTTTCCAGGGACCTGGAAGGACAGTGACTGAATTGTCCTTGTGCTATATTGTGATTAAAAAAAACATTTATTCTAGGGACAGAAAACTGTAGGTAGGGAGAGTGTCAGTTTATTTCACTCTGCAAGTCCTTGTTTCAAGGGACAGAGAAGGACACCTGAAGGTAGCCCTTATTGCTTTTTTCCCATCTCCCTGCAGGCCATCTATTAGAATGTCTGGAAGGCAAACAAGGAGAGGCAGACAGTCAGGAGGCAATAAAAGAGGGCAAGCAGGCTCTGTGTCTGGGGGCAACAGTGCTGGTCGTGGACGCGGTGCATTGTCATCAGCACATGGCCATGGGACACGCTTGTCCTTCTTTTCGGCAGCTGGACATGTTGAGCCACATCATGCCGAAGACTTGGTAGAGTGGATGACCAAGCCCTCCTCCTCCTCCTCATCCTCTCTCACCCAGGCTCAGGGTACTGGAAAAGCAGCTGCCAAAGCGTCGTCTTCCCTGGTATCAATGTCAGACAAATCATCAGTCACTCCTTCCCTAGACCCACCATGTCCTCCTCCTGAGGAGTCCCCCGAACTGTTTCAGCACAGTGTTGGGTACATGCTCCAGGAGGATGCCCAGCGTTTCGAAGGGTCTGATGATGAAACCCAGCTAGAGGAAGGCAGTAGCGTGAGAGCAGACAGAGGGGATGCTCAAGAAGGACACCAATCTGGCAGTCATGTTCCAGCAGCTGCAGCATACTGCCAGATTGGCTCCAGTGATGAGGAGGGAGGGGATGATGAGGTCACTGACTCCACGTGGGTGCCTAATAGGAGAGAGGAGGAGGAGGAGGATGAGGAGGAGGCACATCTCCAACGAGGCAGGATGCCCTTTGGTGGCCAGCGTAAGGGCAGTACACCGACGGAATCACACCGCAGAGCTCCGCCTGTGCAGGGCGCAGCCTCTGCCCGTCATTCAAAAAGTTCCTTGGTGTGGGCCTTTTTTGAGGCTAGTGCATCAGATCGCACAGCTGCTGTTTGCAACATATGTCTCAAGCGTATATCGCGTGGCCAAAACATCAGCCGCTTGGGTACCACATGCCTGACCAGACATATGTTGACCTGCCATGCAGCTCGTTGGCAAGCCTACCTCAAAGACCCACACCAAAGAACAAAGCGGACCTCTCCTTGCACCGCATCAGCTGGGATCTCCAACCCCACTATAACTTCAGTCCTCTCTGAAACATGCACTGAGAGGAATGAAGGTGTAGAATTAGGTGTGTCACAGCCAAGTACTTGCGCCCACTCTGCTAGCAGTACACCGACGTCCGATTCTAGCAGGCAAATTTCCCTGCCCCAGCTGCTGGACCGTCGAAAGAAGTTCACTCCCAGCCATCCACATGCCCAGCGGTTGAATGCTAGCTTGGCTAAATTGCTAGCGCTTCAACTGCTGCCTTTTCAGTTGGTAGACTCGGCCCCCTTCCGTGAGTTTGTGCAATGTGCAGTTCCTCAGTGGCAGGTTCCCAAACGCCACTTTTTCTCACGGAAGGCTATTCCGGCTCTCTACCGGCATGTGGAAGGCAATGTCTTGGCCTCGCTGGACAGGGCGGTCAGCGGTAAGGTGCATATTACCGCTGACTCATGGTCCAGCAGGCATGGACAGGGACGTTACCTTTCTTTCACGGCCCATTGGGTCACTCTTTTGGCAGCTGGGAAGGATTCAGGACAAGGTGCAGTAGTGTTGGAGGTTGTCCCACTGCCACGCCTCCAAAATGCTACTACTGGTTGTGACACACCTCTCTCCTCCACCCCCTCCTCTTCTTCTTCCTCCATGGCCTCTTCCTGTGGTTTGTCCTATGAACCAGCGGTGCTCCGTAGCCGTTCACGGGGCTACGCAAGCACGCAGGCAAAAAGATGCCATGCCGTGCTTGCGCTGGTGTGTTTGGGGGACAGAAGCCACACTGGGGCAGAGGTCCTGTCTGCTCTGCAGGGCCAGGCCGAGAGGTGGTTGACGCCACGCCAGCTTAAGCCAGGAATGGTGGTTTGCGACAATGGCACCAACCTCCTCTCCGCCCTCCGACAGGGACAACTGACCCATGTGCCCTGTGTGGCTCACGTCCTTAACCTGGTGGTGCAGCGCTTCTTGGGCAGGTACCCGGGCTTACAGGATGTCCTGAGGCAGGCCAGGAAAGTCTGTGTGCATTTCCGCAGATCTTATAATGCCAGTGCTCGCCTGGCTGAGCTGCAAAAGGAGTTGAACCTGCCCAAGAACCGCCTTATATGTGACATGCCCACCAGGTGGAACTCAACGTTGGCCATGCTGCAGCGGCTGCACACGCAGCAGAGGGCCATCAATGAGTACCTGTGCGACTACGGCACCAGGACAGGGTCAGGGGAGCTTGTTTTTTTTTCTCCACGCCAGTGGGGCATGATCAGGGATGCATGCACTGTCCTGGCACCATTTGAGGAGGCCACGAGGATGGTGAGCAGTGACAGTGCATGCATCAGTGACACTGTACCTCTTGTCCACCTGTTGGAGCACACGCTGCGTGGAATAATGGACAGGGCACTTGAGGCAGAACAGAGGCAGGAAGAGGAGGACTTCCTTGCCTCTCAAGGCCCCCTTTACCCAGACAGTGTTCCTTCTGTCCCACCCATCGCACAGGAAGAGGAGGAGGAGGAGGAGGAGGAGGAGGAGGAGGAGGATTGTGTCAGCATGGAGGTGGAGGCTGGCACTCAGCATCATCAGCAGCAGTCTTTTAGGGATGATTTACAGTCCCAAGAAACCAGTGGACTTGTACGTGGCTGGGAGGAGGTGGCTGCGGATCATGTCGTCCTTAGTGACCCAGAGGACTCCGGAGCGAATGCCTCAGCAAACCTACGCTGCATGGCCTCCCTGATCCTGCAAAGTCTGCGGAAGGATCCTCGTATTCTTCGGATCAAGGAGAGGGACCATTACTGGCTGGCCACTCTCCTTGATCCACGGTACAAGGGTAAGGTTGCGGACCTTATGTTACCGTCGCAGAGGGAGCAGAGGATGAGACAACTCCGGGAGGCCTTGCAGAAAGGTCTGTGCAACGCGTTCCCAGAGACTGGGAGGTTGCAAACTCCTGGTCCTGGACAACGAGTTGCTGAGGCTTCGGCCAGTCAAAGAAGGAGCGGTGGGGAAGGTGGCCGTCTGACCGATGCGTTCAGACAATTCTTTAGTCCGCAGCCCCAAAGTATGATCGGTTCCAGCAACCATCGCCAGCGTCTGATAAACATGGTGCAGGAATATCTAGGGGCAAGGTCAGACTTGGACACCTTCCCCACCGAAAATCCTCTGGCTTACTGGGTCTTGAGGATGGATCACTGGCCAGAGCTTGCACAGTATGCAATTGAGCTACTGGCCTGTCCTGCATCCAGCGTTCTTTCGGAACGCACATTCAGTGCTGCTGGAGGATTTGTCACGGATCACAGGGTGCGCCTGTCCACCGACTCGGTTGATCGACTGACTTTCATCAAGATGAACCAGTCTTGGATCACCACCAGCTACCACACACCTGATGCTGATATAACAGACTAATTGATTTTAACATGTCACATCCCTTCAAGACTGATGCTGATGCTGAGTGCCTGTGCTGTTATGTTGACTGGCTATCCTCCTCCTCCGAGTCCTCAATGATACGATTGATGATGATAGCTTGTAAGATCATTTTTGTTTATGGGTGCCGCCACCAGTGCCTAACGCCCAATTTTTCAGCCCCTGTTTAACAGGGGCGTGTAATTACAATTTTTGAAGCAATACTTTGCAACAGGGCTCATTGCTGTGCTCCAAGTACAGTATCTGTGAGGAGTTGCAGTGTTGTGCCACCAGTGCCTAACGCCCAATTTTTCAGCCCCTGTTTAACAGGGGCGTGTAATTACAATTTTTGAAGCAATACTTTGCAACAGGGCTCATTGCTGTGCTCCAAGTACAGTATCTGTGAGGAGTTGCAGTGTTGTGCCACCAGTGCCTAAGGCCCAATTTTTCAGCCCCTGTTTAACAGGGGCGTGTCATTACAATTTTTGAAGCAATACTTTGCAACAGGGCTCATTGGTGTGCTCCAAGTACAGTATCTGTGAGGAGTTGCAGTGTTGTGCCACCAGTGCCTAAGGCCCAATTTTTCAGCCCCTGTTTAACAGGGGCGTGTCATTACAATTTTTGAAGCAATACTTTGCAACAGGGCTCATTGGTGTGCTCCAAGTACAGTATCTGTGAGGGGTTGCAGTGTTGTGCCACCAGTGCCTAAGGCCCAATTTTTCAGCCCCTGTTCAACAGGGGCATGTAATTACAATTCTTGATCTAATAATTCACAGCAGGGCCCATTGCTGCACCCACCAAGAGTAACTGTCAGGGCTTACAGTGTTGTGGCACCAGCACCACCATCAAAGGCCCAATTTTTACTACCACTGTTCAACAATTATATGTAATTAAAATTCCTGATATAATAGTTGACAGCAGGGCGTTCCAGCACCAACCAAGAGTAACTGTGAGTGCTTACAGTGTTGTGCCAACACCAACAACTAAGGGGCCTATTTCTGCAGAGTATATACGGCAGGTCCCTACTTTCAAACATCCAACTTACAAACGACTCCTACTTGCAAACGCAAGAAGACAACAGGAAGTGAGAGGAAATCTACCACTAGGAAGGAAAATTCTCTCCTGTAAGAATAAATATGGGAGAAAGGTGTCTCCTCTGTACTGATGCTTTATCAGCAATCCTTGTTTCAAGAAAAACACCACATTTCAAAAACAGTTGTCATTGGGACGGAAAGTGAGGTGAAATGTTCTGAACAGGGGCACAGACAGCAAAACAAATGTTACAGGGGTGATAACCCTTACCTATGTTTTCCAAAAAGTTTAAAAATAGATTTTTGGTCTGGAGCTACACTTCAACAATGTACCTGTTCAAAATTACAAACAGACTCTACATAAGAACAAACCTACAGTCCCTGTCTTGTATGCACCGCCTGTATAGGGCTGTTCAGAGTATATAGGGCCTTTTTTATTTTATGTGCGGGGTTCCCCTTAATATCCATACAAGACCCAAAGGGGCTGGTAATGGGCTGGGGTAGGGGGGGGGTCATGGGGTAGCTATGCCATTTTTCTTAAAGAATTTCATCCATATTACCGGGACCAGACATTACATTAAAGCCGCAAGCAGTTTTAAATGGCTTTTTTTTCCTTTAGAAGTGTCATTTTGTGCAGGGACAGTTCTAAACACGGGAAACACGTGGCACTTCACAGGCATACTTTAGACACCCCCCAGGTACGATATTTAAAGGAATATTTGACTTTTTTTTTTCACTTTATGCATCATTAAAATGACTGCTCCCGAAAAACGACCGTTTTTAAAACTTCTTTTTGCATTGATACATGTCCCCTGGTGCAGAACCCGGGTTCCCAAACCCTTTTTAGGACAATAACATGCATAATAGTTGTTATAATTAGCACTTTAGAATTCGAACGTTCGCATCCATTGTATTTAATAGGGTTCTAATGTTCGTTCGAACTTTCGGTCCGTTCGCGGGTTCTGGTGCGAACCGAACCCGGGGGTGTTCGGCTCATCACTACTCAAGATGAATGTTGCAGAAAAGTCCAGTTGCAGGTGGCCCAGGGGATGATCATGACACAGCATCTGTCCTGGCATCTGAGTCCTGAAGACAACATCAGCAATGATGGGAAGATCCTTTAACTGGTGTCCAACGCAGCTTCTCTCCATTAGATACCATGGTGTGGCAAAAAAAAAATTGGAATAGCATTTTCTGCAGTTCTGTAGGTGTGAGATACACCGTTTACATACTGTGGGTGTATTCTGCTCTTCCAAAAACACCCATTAGGGCAAAAAAAAAATATTTTGCAGTGTTTTCTGCATATCTGGAGGTGTGTGAGATAAACAATTTATATATTTTTCTTCTATTGTGCTATTCTAAAAAAATAATTTTAGGCCAAAAACATTTTTTTTTTTAATAGCATTTTTCTGCAGTTCTGTAGGTGTGAGATACACCGTTTACATACTTTGGGTGTATTCTGCTCCTCCAAAAACACCCATTTAGGGCCACAAAAAATATTTTGCAGTGTTTTCTGCATATTCTGGAGGTGTGTGATACACAAGTTATATATTTTTCTTCTATTGTGCTATTCTAAAAAAATTATTTTAGGACAAAAACATTTTTTTTAATAGCATTTTCTGCAGTTCTGTAGGTGTGAGATACACCGTTTACATACTGTGGGTGTATTCTGCTCTTCCAAAAACACCCATTTAGGGCCACAAAAAATATTTTGCAGTGTTTTCTGCATATGTGGAGGTGTGTGAGATAAACAATTTATATATTTTTCTTCTATTGTGCTATTCTAAAAAAATAATTTTTGGACAAAAACATTTTTTTGGAATAGCATTTTCTGCAGTTCTGTAGGTGTGAGATACACTGTTTACATACTGTGGGTGTATTCTACTCTTCCAAAAACACCCATTTAGGGCAAAATATAATATTTTGCAGTGTTTTCTGCATATCTGGAGGTGTGTGATACACAATTTATATATTTTTCCTCTATTGTGCTATTCTAAAAAAATAATTTTAGGACAAATTTTTTTTTTTTTAATAGCATTTTCTGCAGTTCTGTAGGTGTGAGATACACCATTTACATACTGTGGGTGTATTCTGCTCTTCCAAAAACACCCATTTAGGGCAAGATCCTAAATTTGGAAAATATAAGGAGAACATCAAAGGGACGTGGCACCGGTCGTAGTGCTGCTGGTGGAGCTCCTGTTGCAGGGAGAGGACGTGGTCGATCTGTGCCAGCTACACGCACAAGTGAAACACCTTCCTCAGGTGCGAGTAGGCGACAGGGCCTGCAGCGGTATTTTGTCGCGCCTAATGAGGCTGTACGAATGTTTAGGCCAGGACAAGTACAGGCGATAGTAGATTGGGTTGCTGACAGTGCCTCCGGTTCCTTCACATTGTCTCCCACCCAATCTTCTGATGAAAGATCAGAGTTGGCACCTGCAGCCGATGTCCATCAGTCTTTCACCTCACCCCCTTGCAAATCAGCCAAGCAGTCTGAGCCCCAAATCATGCAGCAGTCTCTTCTGCTTTTCGATAACTCTGTTAGCAGGGTTTCCCAGGGCCATCCACCTAGCCCTGCCCCAGAAGTGGAAGAGATTGAGTGCACCGAGGCTCAACCACTTATGTTTCATGATGAGTACATGGGAGGACCATCGCAGCACGTCTCGGATGATGACGAAACACAGGTGCCAACTGCTGCTGCTTTTGCAATTATGCAGACCGACAAGGAGGACAGGGGTGAAGACTGGGTGGAAGATGATGTGGAGGACGATGAGGTCCTCGACCCCACATGGAATTAACATTATGCAGGTGACCAGTGTAGTTCAGAGGAAGAGGCGGTGTTTGCACAGAGCCACCAGCACAGCAGAAGAGGGAGCAGGGTGCAAAAGTGGAGCGTCCGTCCCCTAGACAGTACGTCTGCTACTGCTCAACGCAGCAAGGGACCGAGCACACCAAAGCCAGGTCCAAGGAGTTCCCTAGCGTGGCATTTCTTCAGACAATGTGCTGATGACAAGACACGAGTGGTTTGCACGCTGTGCAATCAGAGCCTGAAGCGAGGCATAAACGTTCTCAACCTGAGCACAACCTGCATGACCAGGCATCTAAGTGCAAAGCATGAGCTGCAGTGGTGTAGACACCTCAAAAACAAAGAAAGGTCTCTGGCTCCTCCTGCTTCCTCTTCTGCTGCAATCTCTGCCTCTTCATCCACCTCTGTAGTGACAGTAGCACCTGCCAACCCACAAACAGAGCATCTGCCAGCAACACTACCACCTGGGTCACCAACCATCTCCACAATGTCCCATGGAAGCGTTCAGCTCTCTATCTCCCAAACACTGGAGCGGAAGAGGAAGTACCCCCCTAGCAACCCGCGATCCCTGGCCCTGAATGCCAGCATTTCAAAATTCCTCGCCTTTGAAATGCTGTCATTCTGTCTGGTGGAGACGCAGAGTTTTAAAAGCCTGATGGCATTGGCTGTCCCACAGTATGTCATGCCCAGCCGCCACTACTTTTCCAGGCGAGCCATCCCTTCCCTGCACAACTAGGTGGGGGACAAAATCAGGTGTGCACTGCGCAAAGCCATCTGTGGCAAGCTCCACCTAACTTACGGATGCGTGGACCAGTAAGCACGGTCAGGGACGTTATATCTCCCTAACAGCACACTGGGTAAATGCAGTGGCTGAACTTGGTGGTCCAGAGGTTCCTGAAAAATTACCCCAATATGCCAGAGCTGCAGCAGAAAGTGCGGGCCGTCTGTGCGCACTTTCGGCGTTCTCACCCTGCTGCTGCTCGCCTGTCAGCGCTGCAGCATAACTTCGGCCTTCCAGCTCACCGCCTCATATGTGACGTGCCCACAAGGTGGAACTCCACCTTGCACATGCTGGCCAGACTGTGCGAGCAGCAGCAGGCGATAGTGGAGTTTCAGCTGCAGAAATCATGCGTGAGTCACTCTGCGGAACAGCACCACTTCACCACCAATAACTGGGCCTCCATGCGAGACCTGTGTGCCTTGTTGCGCTGTTTCGAGGACTCCACCAACATGGCCAGTGCCGATGACGCTGTTCTCAGCGTTACTATCCCAGTTCTATGCCTCCTTGAAAAAACGCTTTGGGCGATAATGGAAGAGGATGTGGCACAGGAGGAGGAGGAGGAGGAGGAGGAGAAACCGGGATCATTTCAAAGGCTTTCAGGGCAGTCTTTCACAAGTGGCTACGAGAGTGGGTTCCTGCACCAACAAACGGCAGGTACACAATTGTCTGGCAGCAAAGGCACAGTTCTGGAGGATGACGAGGTGGAGTATGAGGAGGAGATGGAGGAGGAGGAACTATGTTCACAGCAGGGTGGCACCCAGACCAGCTCATGGCCATCACTGGTGCGTGGCTGGGGGGATACAGAGGACACAGACGATACATCTCCCACAGAGGACAGCTTTTCGTTGCCTCTGTGCAGCTTGGCACACATGAGCGATTACATGCTGCAATGTCTCCGCAACGACCGCCGAGTTGCCCACATTCTAACTGGTGCTGATTACTGGGTGGCCACCCTGCTGGATCCCCGTTACAAGGACAACGTACTGTCCTTAATTCCCTCACTGGAGTAGGATCGTAAGATGCGCGAGTACTAGCGCGCGCTGGTAGACGCGCTGCTGGTGGCATTCCCACCTGACAGCGGGGGTACGGTGGAAGCACAAAGCGAAGGCAGAGGAGGAGGAAGAGGTTGCCAACGCAGCCGGGGCACCACCAGCAACTCAGAAAGCAGGGTTAGGATGGCTGACATGTGGAAAAGTTTTGTCAGCACGCCACAACAACCAGCACCACCAGCTGAGATGGAACGTCTTAGCAGGAGGCAGTATTTCACCAACAAGGTGGAGCAGTATGTGTGCACACGCCTACACGTACTGAATGACGTGTCTGCCCCCCTTCAACTTCTAGGTCTCCAAATTGGGCACATGGCCTGAGCTTGCCCTTTATGCCTTGGAGGTGCTGGCCTGCCCTGCAGCCAGTGTATTATCTGAACGTGTATTTAGCACGGCAGGGGACGTTATCACAGACAATCGCAGCCACCTGTCCAGAGCCAATGTGGACAAGCTCACGTTCATTAAAATGAACCAGGCATGGATCCCACAGGACTTGTCCGTACCTTGTGCAGAATATACATGTATACCGGTATTCTGACAAAAACTGTCCGTGCAGTACGGAGGACAAGGAGATTCACAAAATCTCCGAAGATGAACGGCGCCTGCGCAGTGAGTGCAGGTTCAAGCCCCACCATCCAAGTGGACATACGGTAGAACATAGTAACAGGGCCCCTCACGGGCTCGCTTCGCTCGCCACGCTTCGGGCACGGCCTCGCTTGGCTCGGCTTGAACCTCGGATGGTGTGGCTTGAACCTGGACTCACCGTGCAGGCGCCGGTCGTCTTTGGAGATTTTCGAAATCCCCTTGTCCTACGTACTGAGCAAGGGCAGTACAGGGCGGACACTATACTACAGAATTCGACACATCACCGGCCTTGCCCAGCCATTGTTGTATTTTTGAACCAGTGTTGGCTACCTCGTCCTCCTCCACCGCCGCTTCCACCTACACAGCCACATCCACCGCCACCTCAACCTCCTACTCCATATGGACCTCGTCCTCCTGGGTCAAGATTATAATTTTTATTTTCATTTAAAAGTATTTTGTTTTCCCACTAGCTTATCCATTAAATTTAAAAATACATTTTCCAGAAAGGGCGTATTCTGGTGCATTCCCACCATATGTGTGGCATCGTGCCGTTGAGTTTCTGAGGTTCTTAATGACTTCCTGTACCTCTTCTGCTGAGAAGGGGGCCTCCAGCATATTATTTTTATTTTTTATTTTTTTTATGTTATTTTAAGTTATTTCCCTATCCACATTTGTTTGCAGAGCACTTGCCACGCTCTTAACAACATTTTGCTGCCATTTGCAGCCCTCTAGCCCTTTCCATTACTTTTTTAGAGCCATTTTAGTCCTCAAAAGTTCGGGTCCCCATTGACTTCAATGGGGTTCGGGTTCGGGGTCAAGTTCTGGTCAAGTTCGGTCCCGAACTCAAACTTTTTTCCGAAGTTCGGCCGAACCCGTCGAACCCGAACATCCAGGTGTCCGCTCAACTCTACACAGGAGCACTAGCCTAGTATTCTGATTTGGGTTTAGCAACGACTCTCCCATGGACAGGACGTGTATCTCAGGCTTTTTCTCTCTTTCTCCACCTCCTTCTACTTGAGTTTCCAGGCCAGCCTCCCTGAGAAAGGAAGGGCTGATACATAATTACATCTGTTATTATACAGTGGAACCTCGGATTGCAAGTAACACGGTTTAGGAGGGTTTTGCAATACGAGCTGTTTTTAAAAAAAAATTCTGACTTGCTTTGCAAGCTCTGTTTTGCAAGATGAGCAGAATTAAAGCCTCTGGGGTGTGCAGTACCGCATTTGGCCAGAGGTGCGGGGTGCCGATGATGCTCGGAGACACTCGGAGTCGCTTGGAAACACTTGGAAACACTTCGTTCTCGAGCGTCTCCGAGCATCTCCGAGTGTTTCCGAATGTCTCCGGCTCCCCCACACCTCTGGCCACATGCGGTACTGCATAGACAAGCAGTGGCCGTGGAACAGATTATCTGAGTTTCCATTATTTCCTATGGGGAAGCTCGCTTTAATACACGAGTGCTTTGGATTACGAGCATTCTTCTGGACTGAATTATGCTCCTAATCCAAGGTATTACTGTATATCGGTGACATTAGCAGCATAGCCACTTGCAATCAGTAGAGGGCAGCAGATCTTTACAGCAAGTTCAACATTACCTCTGCAATGACTCCTAACAGCTTGCCCACCGGCTGATGGTTTTGGGATAAAATAGACAGTTTTTAGTACTGACCATTCGGTACATGAGGTTTGTGGTTTTTGTATCTTTTTATGTTAAAGTTAAAAATGACAGGAGATAAAGCTTGCAATGAACTCAAAATATTTTCAGAATTATGGCATGTATAAGGGCCGGTTCACACTGCTGCGATGCGGGAACCCTGCGAATCCACTGCGGGTTTCCGCATTGCACCCGACTCGCACGGCAGTTCACACTGTCATATGCGAACTGCTGGAGAGTGTCAATACATTGTTAATGACACCCCCATGTCAGCTTGCATATCGCACAGCGAACTGTCAGTTCGGACATGAATCGGATCGCATGGGTGTGAAAACCAATGCGATCCGATTCTGGTGCGGACCAAAATAAGGGTCATGTGTGAGTTTAGTCTGAATGTGATGCGATTACAGCCATACTATCTGTATGGCTGAAATCGCATCGCACGGACATCGCATGTGATTTGCACTGCAGGGCGGTGCGAATCACATGCAATTGTGCACCACGCAGCAGTGTGAACCGGCTCTCACTGTGTGAGTTTGCAATATCATTAATGTTAGCAGCCAAGAAAAGAAAGTTAGAAGTAATAAGTAATTCATAGCTGATTTTTTGCTTTTCTTCCAGAACCTGAAGTGGTAAAAAGCCTGACAATATTCAGCATCTCTGACACATTCGTATCTCTGAGCTGGCTGCCTCCAGATGGAAACATAAGTTCCTATGTAATAAAAATCCAGCAAAATTACACTTACACTGCAAGTACAACACAGAATGACTTTACAGTTCAAGATCTGACACCTGGGATGTACTACACCTTCCTGGTTTATGCTCTGGCTGATTTCAACACTGTGTCAGGAGACATTGCAGTAATATCTAATTATACAAGTAAGTATCTGCCATGTAGCAACAGCAAAACATTGGGAACTCATAAAATGTATTTACCCACTCCAATGGTACTTCAACTTATAGTTATAGAAAAAGCTAATACTTTCTAGAGTCTAGACAATAGAGAAACCATATAGATTTTGAGATCCTGTATAGACTCAGGAATCCAAGTAAAAGGGGTTGGATTCTGTAATAACTATGTACATCAGTACAAATTCCCAGGCTTCTAAATACAATGATTTTGTAATAAGTCTGTTAACCACTTGACCTCCTGAAGATTTACCCCCCTTTATGACCAGGCCACTTTTTGCGATACAGGCAGTCCCCGAGTTACGAACGACTCCTACTTACGAACGGCCTCAAATTCCCGCCACTTGTGCTCCATTCTGGTCCTGGATACCTCCGAGCACCTCCGGACACATCCCATACTGTAGTACTACATGTACTGCATGGCCAGAAGAGCCCCAGATAACATAACAAGTGCCCGGAACATCCCAAATCCCTGCACAGGTGGAAGTTACACTTACGAATGCAGTGTTCTGACCGGAAGTTACACTTGCAAATGCAGTGTTGCGACTTACGAACAAACCTACAGTCATTAATGTTCGTAACTCGGGGACAATTGCATTTTCCCACAAATAGTGCTTTTTTTATGGTATTTTCTCACCACTACGGTTTTTATTTTTTGTGCTATAAACAAAAAAGGCCGACAATTTTGAAAAAAACAACAATATTTTTTACCTTCTGCTATAAAACATATCCGATAAAAAAAAAAAAAAAGTCAAACTTCTTCATAAGTTTTGGCCAATATGTATTCTGCTACATGTTTTTGGTAAAAATAATCCCAATAAGCGTATATTGATTGGTTTACGTGAACGTTATCATGTCTACAAACGATGGAATATATTTATGGAATTTTTTTTTATTTTTTTTTTATACTAGTAACGGTGGTGGTCAGTGATTCATAGCGGGACTGCAATTGTGGCAGACTATCGGGCACTAATTGACACTTTTGACACTTTTTGGGAACCAGTGACACTAATATAGTGATCAATGCTAAAAATATGCACTGTCGTTGTACTAATGACACTGGATAGGAAGGGGTCAAACATTTAGGGAGATCAAAGGGTTAACTGTGTGCCTAGCCAGTGTTTTTGTGTTTACTGGGTGCTGCTTTAACTAGCTGAAGAGAGCGATTCTTATCTCTGCTTTGAGAAACAGGTTAATCCCCCCCCCCCCCCCCATAGGCAGATATAATTTGTTTAGCCAGAGGCCATTAGCTTCTGCTGTGAATTATTACAGCAGAAGCGGCCCACCTGCAGGCGGAAATGCAGAATCACGTACATATACGGCTGCCGCCCTGTAGCAGTAACAGTACTATAGGGCGATCAGCAAGTGGTCAAGCAGTGCTGAATACTAAGTTAGTGTAGTTAACACATATTCAATGAGAAAGTGTATATGAGGAAGTGTATTTGCTAATGATGATGGGCAGCATAGTGGCCAAGTGGTTAGCACTAGGGATAAGCCGAACACCCCCCGGTTCGGTTTGCACCAGAACATGCGAACAGGCAAAAAATTTGTTCGAACACCGTTACAGTCTATGGAACACGAACATGAAAAATCAAAAGTGCTAATTTTAAAGGTTAATATGCAAGCTATTGTCCTAAAAAGTGTTTGGGGATCCGGGTCCTGCCTCAGGAGACATGTATCAATGCAAAAAAAAGTTTTAAAAACGGCCGTTTTTTCGGGAGCAGTGATTTTAATAATGCTTAAAGTGAAACAATAAAAGTGAAATATTCCTTGAAATTTCGGACCTGGGGGGTGTATGCCTGTAAAGTAGTGCATGTTTCCCGTGTTTATAACCGTCTCTGCACAAATGTAATTTCTAAAGGAAAAAAGTCATTTAAAACTACTCGCGGCTGTAATGAATTGTCGGTCCCAGAAAAGTCATTGAAAGGAAAAATGGATTTTAAGGGGAACCCCACACCCGAATAAAAAAAAATGGCGTGGGGTCCCCCCAAAAATCCACACCAGACACTTATCCGAGCACGCAACCTGTTGACAGTTCTTTTATAACCGAGGTCGGCAACCCTCGTGACGTGTTAGAGGGGGCGGGGTTACCCCTCCCGCCCCCTCTAATGCGTCACGGGAAACAAGCAGTGTTGACAGTTCTTTTATAACCAAGGTCGGGGGCACAGTGACGGGTAACCACGCCCCCTCTAATGCGTCACAGGGGTTTCCCGTGGCACGTTAGAGGGGGCGGGATGGGTAACCCCGCCCCCTCTAACACGTCACGGGGGTTTCCGACCTCGGTTATTAAAGAACTGTCAACACTGCACGTCATTAGCCGGGAGGCTCCGGTCCAGGAAAGATGTGCGTCGTTCATCGCTGGAGACTCGCCGCATCGCTGGAGATTCATGGATCGTCGCTGAACAGACTGCATTACAACGCTGGAATGGCTTTTTTTTTTTAATAAATGACTTTTCACAACTGTGTCTGTGTGGTTTTTAAAACTGTTGACACTTTCTTTTGTGAAATGGTAGGGGTACAATGTACCCCGTTACCAATTCACATGGGGGGGCGGAATCTGGGGTCCCCCTTGTTAAAGGGGGCTTCCAGATTCCGATAAGCCCCCCCCGCCCGCAGACCCCCACAACCATCGGGCAAGGGTTGTGGGGATGAGGCCCTTGTCCCCATCAACATGGGGACACCCCCCATGTTGAGGGCATGTGGCCTGGTACGGTTCAGGAGGGGGGGCACTCTCTCGTCCCCCCCTCTTTTCCTGCGGCCTGCCAGGTTGTGTGCTTGGATAAGGGTCTGGTATGGATTTTTGGGGGGACCCCACGCCATTTTTTTTTAAATTCTGGTGCGGGGTTCCCCTTAAAATCCATACCAGACCTGAAGGGTCTGGTATGGATTTTTGGGGGATCCCCATGCCATTTTGTTTTTAAATTTTGGCGCAGAGTTCCCCTTAATATCCATACCAGACCTGAAGGGCCTGTTAATGGAATTTTGGGGGACCCCCACGCATTTTATTTTTTATTTTTTTAAATGACTTTCAATGACTTTTCTCTGTATTGCCAGGACCGACAATTCATTACAGCCGCGAGTAGTTTTAAATGACTTTTTTTCCTTCAGAAATGACATTTTGTGCAGAGACTGTTATAAACACGGGAAACCTGCGCTACTTTACAGGCATACTATACACACACCCCAGGTACGAAATTTAAAGGAGTATTTCACTTTTATTGTTTCACTTTAAGCATTATTAAAATCACTGCTCCCGAAAAAACTGCAGTTTTTAAAACTTTTTTTTGCATTGATACATGTCCCCTGGGGCAGGAACCAGGCCCCCAAATACTTTTTATGACAATAACTTGCATATTAACCTTTACAATTATCACTTTAGATTTCTCTCTTTAGGGTTTACCAGTTTATATCCTGTCCTTCAAAAATAAAGAGACTTTCGTGCAATTACACATATAGCAGCAGCACTTACCTTAAAGTAGAAGTTTAGGCAATTTTCTTACTTCATTTTGGATAAAGCAAGTGTGGCTTATAACCCCTGTAAGATTTTTTTTTTCTTTTTTTGCCATCTGTGTCCTATTACAGAGATTTCCCTTCACTTCCTGTCCCACTGCCAAAACAGGAAGTGTGAGGAAATCTCTGCAAATTAAGGGAATTTCTTGGAGACCCCCAGGTCACTAAAACTAGTGTCCCCATTGGAAGACTTCCCCTCAATTTCTTTTCTGGGGACAACCCAAAATTTGGGATTGTCCTTTACTTTCACTTGCAATGATGGCACAGACAGTAATAAAAACTGACAAGCGTTCTAACCCCCCTGAACTCTATCCAAAACAAAACAAAAACAGTTTTGCCCTTAGTTATACTTTAAAGTTAGTATGCCTTCTGGTATTTTGATGCCCCCAGGGGTTTAAAACATTATGTGCTAGTGTTATATTTGTTGGGATGCCCCCCAGAAAACCAGGAAAGATTTTCTTACCATGTAAGATGGCTAGGAGAGCTGGTGTAGTTCAGGACAGGTGCTACATGCTGGTGAGGTCTGGTCTTAAGACAGGCTAGAAGCCTTAAAGCAGTCTAGCTGTGGGCAGGGCTAGCAGTAGGCTGTAGCATATTGTTAATCTAGGCATAAATCAGGGCCGATGACATCAATAGCATAGTCCAAAACCCAGGCAAGTGTCAATGCAGGTGGCAATCAGTAGCTTAATCTGAAATCCAGGCAGGGGGTAGGATAGGCAGCAATCATAGAAGTAAACCAGGTCCAGGCAAGGGTCAAGTAGGCTGAATCAATCCAGAATCAAGTACAAGTACTATCACAAGCTCAGAGCCCTGTCCCTGTAATTTAAAATAGGGCACAGCAATGCTGCTGGCCAATCAGGGCTGAGGAGGTGGAAGAGGCATTGCTGAGCTTTTCCCTTGCAATGAGGATGCCTCCTGTAACCAATGCTTAGGCTGGGGAAGAGAAAGTGGCTAAACAGTGGCCGCAGGGAGAGTGAGAGGCAGCGTAGAAGGATGTCTCCTGTTCCTCACACTTTCCTCTCAAAGTTTAAATTCTTACTGGTTGGTTATAATCCCTTCCCCTCTGACCACATTTTGGCAATGATTCCATCCCTATCCCTGTCCCTTTTCTTGCATGGCAGCTGTCACCATTGTCCATGCAGAATGCTCTAAACATTCAGACCAAACACTCAGCTCATCCCTAGTTCATACTTCAAAAAGTGGCACTTGAATTTGTTAAAGAAAATTTTAGCTGCCACATATTGAAATGTGGACGAAATATTTAAAGTTGTTGTAAACCTCTGACATGAAATTTGAACAAAGCATTTTCCTCTATAATGTGTGTTTGTCTCAATCTAGAGTATTAAGTGTAATTTCTGTCTGCTGTCTTGTTCCTCTGCTATTTGCATAAGTTACTTCTGACAAGTTTTCCTGACATCAAGAGAAAAAAGGTGACAGGGGAGGGAGCTCCAGCACACAGCCTGACATTGACAGCCTCAGCTCTCTACCTGCATGCTGTGTGAAGGAATGTGTGTCCCTTCCCTCCAATCACCTCTTAGAGCTCTCCTCACTGAGCTCTGTAAAGTGTAACTTTAGCTCCCTGCACCCGGCTTTCTGAAAGCTTAGACAAGCTGTATAAATTCTGCACGGTCTACAGTTGTAGAGAAGCTAGGGCTGCAGAAAAACAGGTACAACTTGTGTAGGAGTATTTGTTTCATCTCATTGTATCACCTGAGCCAAGTCACTGCGTATAAGGGTTTACAGCCACTTTATTTAATAAGAAATAACAAGAGTTTAGCAAAGGCAGCCTGCAAAATGCGCATTTACTCAAAAAGTTGAGAACCTTCAGTAAATAAATTGTGTGAATTTTCACTTCAGTTATCCACTCATGTGCATACTGACATATAATCACACACATAGGTTGGACTTGATGGACTTTTTGTCTTTTTTCAACCTCACCTACTATGTAACTATGTAACTATGTGAAAAGCAAATTCCTGTTCACGTTGAATACCCAATCGTGGGCACATAAAATGCACATAAGTATAAAATAGTAACCAGAAATTCGTTTTTCACATGATTGCATAATTAGAGCGAAAATTTACACAATTTATTGTGTGGAAAGCATTAACTGCTTTGGTAAATCAGCCTCACTTCTTCAGAACATGCTTCCTTTCATTCTAAATGTTTGTTTTATAGACTTTTTATGTTGGATCCTGTTTGATGCTTATGATACAGCATATCGAGTTGTTTTAAAAAAAAAAAAAAATTTGTAGCAAAACAATTCTTTAAAAGGTATACACTTTTTTTAAAATATAGATACTAAATAGACATCTTAAAGCAGAACTAAACTCTCCCTTCCTTTACGACCAAGGGTGCCTCAATCTTACCCTCCGTGTTATTTGCAGTTGTCATGGAGCTGTACATGTTACTAGTTATGACATCAGCCATTTGATGGCTTGACAGTTCAATTGAGTGCACAAGAACTTGTGAGAGTTATCATATGCGGCATGCCTTGAATGTAACTGTTTTGGGAAACCGTTATATTGATGCTTTTAGTTCTGATTAGAAATTTAGAATCAACTTTTAATTTTACTTAAAAAAAATGCTGGTACCATGTTTCCAAACTTTATAGCCTCACAAAAGTGGAGCCTCCTAAGTTTTTTCTTATGCCCCGTGAGGCAGATTATCCCATTATTTTCGAAAACAGATGTTACTCCCCCTTTGTATTTATGGGTTGCAACAATGAACGATATTATGTGGATGGAGGAAATGTTAGCGCTTGATAATTACACTTTTGACAAGTTTAAGGTGTTATGGTTCATTTGGCTCCATATCTCTTCCTCTACTACTCTCACTAAAATGCTCTCAACCCCAGAGGGGGCATCATCATCCCTATCATAACACAGGCCCGCTATTTCATAGGCATGGGGTACAGCCTCCTCACCATCCATTTCCCTTAAGTATTCTCCTTCCTCCTTACCTCCTTTTGTGACGTGATACATCTCTCAACAAGTTAGCCCTTATACCCTACGCTACCTTTTTCCCCACTTCTTCTCTTTCTCCCACTATTATTTTTCCCCACTTTTTTCCCCAGTCCCTTTCTTTATACAAACATCTTTGAACAATTGGTATACCAGCCTATGTTTGGGTCACCTTCTGTTGTGACTGGGACAATTGGTACTTATATGATGCCTGATACTGATACAGTAAAACCTTGGATTGCGAGCACAATTTGTTCCGGAAACATGCTTGTAATCCAAAGCACTTGTATAGTTTATAAGAAATAATGGAAACTCAAATGATTCGTTCCACGCCCATTTATTCATAAATCCTTCTGTTTATAGTCTATATAAAAAGATCAAAGCAATGTGATAGGTTGTGCAACCATAAAAGGTCCATCCAAAAATGGAAGTCTCCACAAGGGGATTAGAAGCAAAATCCAGCAGGAGCTACAGAGTATAAAATAGAAGAGAGGCGCCTCTAAGTGTACCAATATGATTACATTTAATGAAGGTACAACTTTTAGCAACTCACTTGGTTGATGATTAAAAGAGGCACATCTAAGTATGCAGGGAACCGGGGTAGAGCTGTCCATATAGACTGTCCTCTGCACCACCGCCTCAAACCGCTGTCAGTCTGCAATCGTGACCAGAAAGACTACCGTGCAGTAGAGCGACTTGAGAGCAAGGCTTGAAGCGATCGTGGAAGGGATGACGTCGATGGTGGTGTGGAGGATGGTCTATATGGGCAGCTTTACCCTGGGTGCCGGTATATTTAGATGTGCCTGTTTAAATCATCAACCATGTGAGTTTCTAAATGTTGTGTTTTCATTAAATGTAACCACTTGCTACACTTAGAGGCGCCTCTGTTCTGTTTTATACTTGGTTGTGACGTGACGCTACTTCTATATCAAGACATCGCTTGTATATCAAGTCAAAATGTATTCAAAAATTTTGCTTGTCTAACGCTCTCAAACCAAGTTACTCTCAAACCAAGGTTTTAGTGTATTTGTGTTTTTCTGTTTACAATATACATTTAATGCAGATATGTTGTTACTGCTATTCCTGGTTTGTCGGACACATCCTCCAGCCTGGACTGTATTGTCCCGAGTGATATGTGTCATCCTATAGGCGATAGCCATTGTTGCTGACTTTTGTTATTTATCTTACTGTGTCCTATTTTTCTCCTTGTCTCAAAATGACATAATAAAAAGATTTTCACCTCTAAAAAATATTGGTAAAAAGCATGTTCATAAATTTGTCAACTCTTCTCCAAAAAGCAGCATAACAGATTTAATCAAAAAAATACATTCTTTTACATTTTTTCAGAACCTGGAATCGTAAAGAATCTGAAGACAGAGAATATCACCACCACTGCTATATCTCTGAGCTGGGAGAAACCAGATGGAAATTCCAGTTTTTATTTCATTCAGATCCTGGAAGAGCCAACTTTCAATAGAACTGCGTATACAACCTCTGAGATAATTGATGGCCTGACACCTGGAAATTATTACACCTTCCTGGTCTCTGCTTTACTTGATGTCAACAACTTTCAAGGGGAAAGCAGCAATGTGTCTGCCTACAGCAGTAAGTTTTAACAAAATGGTTTTACTGTCTTCTGAAACAAGACAACAGGGGCGTACCTAGAGCATTTGGCACCCGGGGCGGATCCAATATCTGGCACCCCCCCCACGTTAAAATGTAAAAACACCCCTCTGTGTCCCCTGCATACCTCTGCATCCTTCAATATCTCTTTGTTACTACTGTGTAGCCCCTCTACACAACTGCACCTCTGGACCCCTTTACATTACACAGCATCCTGCACCTCTGCGTCACTTTACATTACACAGCCCCCTGCACCTCTGGACCCCTTTACATTACACAGCCCCCTGCACCTCTGGACCCCTTTACATTACACAGCCCCCTGCACCTCTGGGCCCCTTTACATTACACAGCACCCTGCACCTCTGGACCCCTTTACATTACACAGCACCCTGCACCTCTGCACCCCTTTACATTACACAGCCCCCTGCACCTCTGGACCCCATTACATTACACAGCACCCTGCACCTCTGCACCCCCTTACATTACACAGCACCCTGCACCTCTGCACCCCTTTACATTACACAGCCCCCTGCACCTCTGGACCCCATTACATTACACAGCACCCTGCACCTCTGCACCCCTTTACATTACACAGCACCCTGCACCTCTGCACCCCTTTACATTACACAGCCCCCTGCACCTCTGGACCCCTTTACATTACACAGCACCCTGCACCCCTTTACATTACACAGCCCCCTGCACCCCTTTACATTACACAGCACCCTGCACCTCTGGACCCCATTACATTACACAGCACTCTGCACCCCTTTACATTACACAGCACCCTGCACCTCTGGACCCCATTACATCACACAGCACCCTGCACCCCTTTACATTACACAGCACCCTGCACCTCTGGACCCCTTTACATTACACAGCACCCTGCACCCCTTTACATTACACAGCCCCCTGCACCTCTGGACCCCATTACATTACACAGCACCCTGCACCTCTGCACCCCTTTACATTACACAGCCCCCTGCACCTCTGCACCCCTTTACATTACACAGCACCCTGCACCCCTTTACATTAAACAGCCCCCTGCACCTCTGGACCCCTTTACATTACACAGCACCCCTTTACATTACACAGCCCCCTGCACCTCTGGACCCCTTTACATTACACAGCCCCCTGCACCTCTGGACCACTTTACATTACACAGCACCTTGCACCTCTGGACCCCTTTACATTACACAGCATCCTGCACCCCTTTACATTACACAGCCCCCTGCACCTCTGGATGCCTTGACATTACACAGCCCCCCGCACTTCTGGACCCCTTGACAGTACACAGCACTCTGGACCCCTTTACATTACACAGCACCGCACCTCTGGACCCTTTTACATTGCACAGCACCTCACAGCTCTGGACCCCCTGCATGTTACACAGACCTCCCTCAGTGCAAACCTCCCCCCCTCAGTGCAGACCCCCCCTTAGTGCAAACCCCCCCTCAATGCAGACCCCCCGTGCAAACCCCCCTCAGTGCAAACCTCCCCAGTGCAACCCCCCTCAGTGCAAACTTCCCCCCTTAATGCAGACCCCCGTGCAAACCTCCCCCCCTCAGTGCAGACCCCCCAGTGCAACCCCCCTCCCCCTCAGTGCAAACCCCCCTTAATGCAGACACCCCCCCTCAGTGCAAACCTCCCCCCATGCAAACCCCCCTCAATGCAAACCCCCCTCAATGCAGACACCCCCCCTCAGTGCAAACCTCCCCCCTTAATGCAGACCCCCGTGCAAACCCCCCCACAGTGCAAACCTCCCCCCTTAATGCAGACCCCCGTGCAAACCCCCCTCAGTGCAAACCTCCCCAGTGCAACCCCCCCTCAATGCAGACACCCCCCCTCAGTGCAAACCCCCCCCTTAATGCAGACCCTCGTGCAAACCCCCCCTCAGTGCAAACCTCCCCCCCTCAGTGCAGACACCCCAGTGCAACCCCCCCTCAGTGCAAACCCCCTTTAATGCAGACACCCCCCTCAGTGCAAACCTCCCCCCCATGCAAACCCCCCCTCAATGCAGACCCCCGTGCAAACCCCCCCCGGTCAGTGAAAACCCCCCTCCCATTCAGTACCTTAGATCAGCGTGAGGCAGCACATGCACAGAAGGTCCCCTCCCCCTCTGTACACATAAACAGAAAGGAGGGGGAGGCGACTTCACTCGGCTGTGCCTGTGTTCTGTGAGAAGTGCCGAACATCGGGATAGCTCAGCCGCGGCCGTGAGGAGGGGATGGATGGTGCAGCAATGTCACCCCCCCTCCCTTCGTATCGTGATATATCTGCCTGTGCCTGCCTGGAGTCTCACTGCAGGCAGCTCTTACTTGACGGAGCGGCGCCGGCGCTATCACCGCTTAAGTCACGGGGGGGTGCCGGCCTGACACCCCCCAGTGTGTGGCACCCCGGTGCGGCCCGCCCCCCACTTAGTACGCCTCTGCAAGACAACCTTCTATTCTAGAAATCTTCTTTACACACTAGAAGTACTCAAAACATGAACAAGTCGGTGGGAATTTTAGGGTGTAATTAAAGGGGTTGTAAACGTTTGTGTTTTTTCACCTTAATGCATCCTAATACATATAATGTTCTCTCCATTAGCCATATTTTACAACGGGAACAGATTTCACACAATTATATTTCCTCAGATCATATTAGAATAAATATCAGAAGCACTATTAAAAAGACAGGATAAGATATTAGTAATCCTAATTATATATATTGTGACAGCAGGAAGGTAAAGTCACCTGGTTGCATCCAGGGGGGTAGATATATTTCGCCCAGATTCAGGCTTTACGCCGACTTATACAACTAGGTGGAGAGTTGTATAAGGCTAGTGGGCTCATGGATGACTCATACCTCTAGGGAGAGTGTGGGGCGTCGTACAGACAGGGAGTTGATGAGGCCAGCTGAAGCTTGTCAGCTCATTTAGGCCTCTATAAGAACTCCCAGATTCATTAGGTGTTAGCTCATGCCTGGAACCAGACCTGTGTGGACTGTCTAGGGAGAGTGAACCCCTGTGCGGTGAGACAAAGCCTGTGTGGCTATTTGCTTGGACATTTAAAACCAGGGACTTAGGGACTAGGACAGCACTAGGCTGATCCCAGTTGTTAGTTAGGAAACCTGTATGTTTAATCAGCGGCTCAAGAGGCGGCAAGAAGGATCGTTTGCTACCGCTGCCGGCAAGCGGGACATATTGCAGCCAATTGCCCGGTTGTGGAAGAACCCATGCAGTGTGACTTTCTGACGGGCAGACGTCAGTCGCTGTGTGCGACAGTCGCATGCACTGCCATTCGAGGAACTGAGAAACATTTATGCAAAATGTGTGTTAATGGTAGAAATGTTGTGGTATTGCTGGATTCAGGTAGCCTTGTGACCCTGATAAAGGCTGAGTTAGTTAAAACAGAGGTCTTTGGGAATAGCAAGGTAGCTGTTATTTGTGTGCATGGGGACACCCGAGAGTATCCAGTGACTACAGTGTGTTTCGAGACCCCCAAAGGTACCCTCTCTCATCCAGTGGGCTTAGTATCTCAGTTACCGCATGACGCCATTGTGGGAAGGGATTTTCCGAAGTTCTGGGAACTGTGGGATGATCCTGAGCCCCCCACTGGTGCCCCTATGTACCAGGAATGTGATAGCCAGAACTCCCGTGAGAGTGGTGAGGACTCTCCGGAATTTCCCTTATCAGTATTGGCAGGGGAGACTCAAGAAACTGGAGAGGAGCCCACCTCCTCAGACGAAAACCTACCGTCTGTGGAGTTTTCTGATCTTGAGGTTCACAGGGAAAACTTTGCCACAGAACAGTTGAAAGACCCCGCCCTAATAAAGGCACGGGAAAACGTAGTAAAAATAGATGGCGAGTTAGTGAACCCAGATAATACCTGCACTTACCCATACTTCAGCGTAGAGAAGGACCTACTGTATCGGGTGGCAAAAAGGGCAGAAGAAACCGTTGAGCAGCTTGTGGTGCCCAAACCTTACAGGAAGTTGGTGTTGGAGTTGGCCCATGGGCACATTCTTGGAGGTCATCTGGGGACAGAGAAAACCCGAGAGAGGGTATTACAGAGATTCTATTGGCCGGGGGTGATGAAGGACATAGAAAATTATTGTTCCTCCTGCCCTGTGTGTCAGAGGTCGGCCCCGATGCCACATTTCCGTAGCCCGCTGGTCCCTCTACCCATCATTGAGGTCCCGTTTGAGAGGATCGCCATGGATTTGGTAGGGCCTATAATCAAGTCCGCTAGGGGGCACCAGTACATATTAGTTATAATGGACTATGCCACCCGTTATCCAGAAGCGATCCCTCTCCGAAATACCTCGGCCAAAACCATAGCCAAAGAGCTATCTCTTGTGTTTAGCCGGGTGGGTATTTGTAAAGAACTGCTTACGGACCAAGGTACACCCTTTATGTCCCGGGTTATGAAGGAGCTGTGTAAATTGTTCAAAGTGACGCAATTACGTACATCTGTGTATCACCCCCAAACCGATGGGCTGGTTGAAAGATTCAACAAAACCCTAAAACAAATGTTGAAGAAAGTGGTGGATAGAGATGGAAAGGATTGGGACTGTCTACTTCCTTATCTGATGTTTGCTATTAGGGAGGTGCCCCAATCCTCTACGGGATTCTCCCCCTTTGAGTTACTGTATGGGAGACACCCAAGAGGGCTGTTGGATATTGCCAAGGAAACTTGGGAAAGTGAGAGTTCTCCCCACAGGAGTGTGATTGAGCATGTCGCCCTGATGCAAGACCGAATTGCACAGGTAATGCCCATCGTGAAGGAACATTTGGCCCAAGCGCAGTTAGCACAGCAGAGAGTGTACAACCGTGGAGCCAAGACCCGTACCTTTTCCCCGGGGGATAGGATACTGGTACTTGTCCCTACGGTTGAAAGTAAATTCCTTGCCAAATGGCAAGGCCCCTATGAGATAATGGAAAAAGTGAGCGAAGTGAATTACAAGGTCAGACAACCAGGAAGGCGAAAGCCCGAACAGATCTATCACGTTAATCTGTTGAAAGCCTGGAGGGATAGAGAGTCCCTAGTCGCAGACACTTGGTCACCAGCTCAAACTGGTTGCGTGATTCCTGAGGTTGGAATAGCAGCCACCTTGTCACAACCCCAACAACAGGAGGTTAAGGAGTTTGTGCTTCGCAACAAGGAGGTATTCTCTGAGCTGCCGGGACAAACATCTGGGGTAGAGCATGACATCATTACCCCGCCCGGTGAAAGGGTGAAGTTAAAACCCTATCGGATCCCAGAGGCCCGACGGGAGGCAATACGGGAGGAAGTACAGAAAATGCTGAACTTAGGGGTGATAGAGGAGTCCCAAAGTGATTGGTCTAGTCCCATTGTGTTGGTGCCTAAACCGGATGGGAGCTGGCGATTTTGTAACGATTTTCGTCAGTTGAACAAAGTTACAAAATTTGACACCTACCCCATGCCACGTATAGATGAGTTGATCGACCGGCTGGGAACAGCCCGATACATGACGACTCTTGACCTCACAAAAGGGTATTGGCAAATCCCCCTGGCCAAGTCGGCCAAAGAGAAAACCGCATTTGTAACCCCAGACGGGGCGTTCCAATATAAAAGAATGCCGTTCGGGTTACAGAATGCGCCGGCCACATTCCAGCGGAAAATGGACCAGATGCTGAGGCCCCATCGGAAGTATGCTGCGGCTTACCTGGATGACGTAATTGTCCATAGCACAGATTGGGCCTCACATCTGCCAAAAGTGCAAGCAGTCCTGGACTCTGTTCGGGAAGCGGGGTTTACGGCTAACCCCAAGAAGTGTACCATTGGGCAGGAGGAGGCCAAATATCTTGGGTACACCATTGGGAGGGGAGTAATAAAACCCCAACTCAACAAAGTCGAGGCCATCCAGAGTTGGCCACGTCCCAACAGCAAGAAGCAGGTACGAGCCTTTCTGGGAATCGCTGGGTATTATCGGCGATTCATTCCCCACTTTGCTTCTAAGGCTGTGCCCCTAACCAACCTGACGAAGGGGAAAGGGTCGGTCATGATTAAATGGACCCCCGAGGCTGAGGCAGCATTCCAATTCTTGAAACAAGCCTTATGTAGCCAGCCAGTGTTGTACTCACCCGACTTCTCTAAAGACTTTGTCGTACAAAGTGATGCGTCAGATGTGGGGTTAGGAGCAGTATTGTCCCAGGTCTGGAACGGGGAAGAGCACCCAGTCATTTACCTCAGCAGGAAGTTGAAGTCCCATGAGGTAAATTACGCCACCGTTGAAAAGGAGTGTTTAGCGGTGAAGTGGGCTCTAGATTCCCTTCGGTACTACCTGCTAGGTAGGCACTTTGACATGGTTACGGATCACGCTCCGTTAAAGTGGATGGCTCAAAACAAGGAAACAAATAGAAGAGTGAATAGGTGGTTCCTGGCCCTCCAGGAATTCAACTTCACAGTAAAGCATCGCCCTGGCGTTCAAATGGGGAATGTGGATGCTTTGTCTCGAGTACATGAATGCCTGATTGCTGGTGTTCCAACCCCAAGGTTAAAACAAGAGGGGGGGGTATGTGACAGCAGGAAGGTAAAGTCACCTGGTTGCATCCAGGGGGGTAGATATATTTCGCCCAGATTCAGGCTTTACGCCGACTTATACAACTAGGTGGAGAGTTGTATAAGGCTAGTGGGCTCATGGATGACTCATACCTCTAGGGAGAGTGTGGGGCGTCGTACAGACAGGGAGTTGATGAGGCCAGCTGAAGCTTGTCAGCTCATTTAGGCCTCTATAAGAACTCCCAGATTCATTAGGTGTTAGCTCATGCCTGGAACCAGACCTGTGTGGACTGTCTAGGGAGAGTGAACCCCTGTGCGGTGAGACAAAGCCTGTGTGGCTATTTGCTTGGACATTTAAAACCAGGGACTTAGGGACTAGGACAGCACTAGGCTGATCCCAGTTGTTAGTTAGGAAACCTGTATGTTTAGTCAGAGGTCAAGTTGACCAGGATTTATTTTATTTATGTTTCTTTTGCTTTGCTGTGTTTTGTCACTGTAAATAGAAAATAAACCGCACCTTTTTGATTTTGAAAACCACAACCTCCGTTTGCTGGGCCTGTTTTTGTCTGGGGAGCCCATCCCGGGGGTCACACACACCCGCTGCCGAGCTAACCCCCTCACAATATATATATATATATATATATATATATATATAATATATATATATTGTGACAGCAGGAAGGTAAAGTCACCTGGTTGCATCCAGGGGGGTAGATATATTTCGCCCAGATTCAGGCTTTACGCTGACTTATACAACTAGGTGGAGAGTTGTATAGGCCCAGCTAAGGCTAGTGGGCTCATGGATGACTCATACCTCTAGGGAGAGGGCTGGGCGTCGTACAGACAGGGAGTTGATGAGGCCAGCTGAAGCTTGTCAGCTCATGTAGGCCTCTATAAGAACTCCCAGCTTCATTAGATGTTAGCTCATGCCTGGAACCAGACCTGTGTGGACTGTCTAGGGAGAGTGAACCCCTGTGCGGTGAGGCAAAGCCTGTGTGGCTATTTGTTTGGACTTTTACTAAACCAGGGACTTAGGGACTAGGACAGCACTAGGCTGATCCCAGTTGTTAGTTAGGAAACCTGTATGTTTAGTCAGAGGTCAACTTGACCAGGATTTATTTTGGTTATGTTTCTTTTGCTTTGCTGTGTTTTGTCACTGTAAATAGAAAATAAACCGCACCTTTTTGATTTTGAAAACCACAAACTCCGTTTGCTGGGCCTGTTTTGTGTGGGGAGCCCATCCCGGGGGTCACACACACCCGCTGCCGAGCTAACCCCCTCACAGTTGGTGGAGAACGCGGGCAGTTTTTTTTTAAGCCAGCATGGAGGAGATACTGAAGCAGCTGGCTCTAGCAAATGCCAATCAACAGCAGACAAATGCAGGTTTGCAAAAGAGCCTTGCAGCTCAACAACAGAGCCTTGCAGCCCAGCAGCAGACAAACGCAACTTTGCAACAGAGTCTGGAGGCTCAGCAACGAGCCCAGCAGCAATCTGAGGCCCGCTTCATAGACCTGTTGCAGAAGCAAGAGCAGAGACTACAACAACAGATGGAAGCAGTAATGCAGCAACGTCCGCAGACCAGTGAGGAAAGCCGTCCCACTAATACCGCGTCCTTTGGGGTGAGTCGTTTATTGATAAAAATGACTGGAGAGGATGATCCAGAGGTATTTTTGACCACATTTGAAAGGACCGCTGAAAGAGAAAAGTGGCCTGAGGAGCAGTGGGCTGGACTGGTGGCTCCTCTGTTAACTGGTGAATCGCAGAAAGCTTACTATGACCTAGAGCCTAACCAAGCAAAAGACTATGTGATGCTAAAAGCTGAAATATTGGCAAGGCTGGGTGTCACCCAGGCTGTCCGGGCTCAGCGTGTGCATAACTGGACTTTCCAGCTTGGAAAACCCCCCAGGTCTCAAATGTATGATCTCATTCACCTGAGCAGAAAGTGGCTACAGCCAGAGACTTTGTCCGCACCAAAGATTGTGGAACGTGTTGTAATGGATCGGTTTTTGAGAGCTCTTCCTACTGCCATCCAAAAGTGGGTAAGCCATGGAGACCCAGAGACGGCCGATGGTCTTGTGGATCGTGTGGAGAAATACTTGGCTACAGAGAACCTGACGGCCTCTTCCAGAGACACTCGGACTTTCCACCCTAAGACCAGACCATCCCCAGGGGCGGATAAGAGGATTCCAAGGGGTGAGGGTGGAGAGAGTGAGAGGGTGGGAGCTCTACCCCAAGTTTGGCGAGAACAGCCTGGGAAATCAGCGGCTCATGAGGCGGCAAGAAGGATCGTTTGCTACCGCTGCCGGCAAGCGGGACATATTGCAGCCAATTGCCCGGTTGTGGAGGAACCCATGCAGTGTGACTTTCTGACGGGCAGACGTCAGTCGCTGTGTGCGACAGTCGCATGCACTGCCATTCGAGGAACTGAGAAACATTTATGCAAAATGTGTGTTAATGGTAGAAATGTTGTGGTATTGCTGGATTCAGGTAGCCTTGTGACCCTGATAAAGGCTGAGTTAGTTAAAACAGAGGTCTCTGGGAATAGCAAGGTAGCTGTTATTTGTGTGCATGGGGACACCCGAGAGTATCCAGTGACTACAGTGTGTTTCGAGACCCCCAAAGGTACCCTCTCTCATCCAGTGGGCTTAGTATCTCAGTTACCGCATGACGCCATTGTGGGAAGGGATTTTCCGAAGTTCTGGGAACTGTGGGATGATCCTGAGCCCCTCACTGGTGCCCCTATGTACCAGGAATGTGATAGCCAGAACTCCCCTGAGAGTGGTGACGACTCTCCGGAATTTCCCTTATCAGTATTGGCAGGGGAGACTCAAGAAACTGGAGAGGAGCCCACCTCCTCAGACGAAAACCTACCGTCTGTGGAGTTTTCTGATCTTGAGGTTCACAGGGAAAACTTTGCCACAGAACAGTTGAAAGACCCCGCCCTAATAAAGGCACGGGAAAACGTAGTGAAAATAGATGGCGAGTTAGTGAACCCAGATAATACCTGCACTTACCCATACTTCAGCGTAGAGAAGGACCTACTGTATCGGGTGGCAAAAAGGGCAGAAGAAACCGTTGAGCAGCTTGTGGTGCCCAAACCTTACAGGAAGTTGGTGTTGGAGTTGGCCCATGGGCACATTCTTGGAGGTCATCTGGGGACAGAGAAAACCCGAGAGAGGGTATTACAGAGATTCTATTGGCCGGGGGTGATGAAGGACGTAGAAAATTATTGTTCCTCCTGCCCTGTGTGTCAGAGGTTGGCCCCGATGCCACATTTCCGTAGCCCGCTGGTCCCTCTACCCATCATTGAGGTCCCGTTTGAGAGGATCGCCATGGATTTGGTAGGTCCTATAATCAAGTCCGCTAGGGGGCACCAGTACATATTAGTTATAATGGACTATGCCACCCGTTATCCAGAAGCGATCCCTCTCCGAAATACCTCGGCCAAAACCATAGCCAAAGAGCTATCTCTTGTTTTTAGCCGGGTGGGTATTTGTAAAGAACTGCTTACGGACCAAGGTACACCCTTTATGTCCCGGGTTATGAAAGAGCTGTGTAAATTGTTCAAAGTGACGCAATTGCGTACGTCTGTGTATCACCCCCAAACCGATGGGCTGGTTGAAAGATTCAACAAAACCCTAAAACAAATGTTGAAGAAAGTGGTGGATAGAGATGGAAAGGATTGGGACTGTTTACTTCCTTATTTGATGTTTGCTATTAGGGAGGTGCCCCAATCCTCTACGGGATTCTCCCCCTTTGAGTTACTGTATGGGAGACACCCAAGAGGGCTGTTGGATATTGCCAAGGAAACTTGGGAAAGTGAGAGTTCTCCCCACAGGAGTGTGATTGAGCATGTCGCCCTGATGCAAGATCGAATTGCACAGGTAATGCCCATCGTGAAGGAACATTTGGCCCAAGCGCAGTTGGCACAGCAGAGAGTGTACAACCGTGGAGCCAGGACCCGTACCTTTTCCCCGGGGGATAGGATATTGGTACTTGTCCCTACGGTTGAAAGTAAATTCCTTGCCAAATGGCAAGGCCCCTACGAGATAATGGAAAAAGTGAGCGAAGTGAATTACAAGGTCAGACAACCAGGAAGGCGAAAGCCCGAACAGATCTATCACGTTAATCTGTTGAAAGCCTGGAGGGATAGAGAGTCCCTAGTAGCAGACACTTGGTCACCAGCTCAAACTGGTTGCGTGATTCCTGAGGTTGGAATAGCAGCCACCTTGTCACAACCCCAACAACAGGAGGTTAAGGAGTTTGTGCTTCGCAACAAGGAGGTATTCTCTGAGCTGCCGGGACAAACATCTGGGGTAGAGCATGACATCATTACCCCGCCCGGTGAAAGGGTGAAGTTAAAACCCTATCGGATCCCAGAGGCTCGACGGGAGGCAATACGGGAGGAAGTACAGAAAATGCTGAACTTAGGGGTGATAGAGGAGTCCCAAAGTGATTGGTCTAGTCCCATCGTGTTGGTGCCTAAACCGGATGGGAGCTGGCGATTTTGTAACGATTTTCGTCAGTTGAACAAAGTTACAAAATTTGACACCTACCCCATGCCACGTATAGATGAGTTGATCGACCGGCTGGGAACAGCCCGATACATGACGACTCTTGACCTCACAAAAGGGTATTGGCAAATCCCCCTGGCCAAGTCGGCCAAAGAGAAAACCGCATTTGTAACCCCAGACGGGGCGTTCCAATATAAAAGAATGCCGTTCGGGTTACAGAATGCGCCGGCCACATTCCAGCGGAAAATGGACCAGATGCTGAGGCCCCATCGGAAGTATGCTGCGGCTTACCTGGATGACGTAATTGTCCATAGCACAGATTGGGCCTCACATCTGCCAAAAGTGCAAGCAGTCCTGGACTCTGTTCGGGAAGCGGGGTTTACGGCTAACCCCAAGAAGTGTACCATTGGGCAGGAGGAGGCCAAATATCTTGGGTACACCATTGGGAGGGGGGTAATAAAACCCCAACTCAACAAAGTCGAGGCCATCCAGAGTTGGCCACGTCCCAACAGCAAGAAGCAGGTACGAGCCTTTCTGGGAATCGCTGGGTATTATCGGCGATTCATTCCCCACTTTGCTTCTAAGGCTGTGCCCCTAACCAACCTGACGAAGGGGAAAGGGTCGGTCATGATTAAATGGACCCCCGAGGCTGAGGCAGCATTCCAATTCTTGAAACAAGCCTTATGTAGCCAGCCAGTGTTGTACTCACCCGACTTCTCTAAAGACTTTGTCGTACAAAGTGATGCGTCAGATGTGGGGTTAGGAGCAGTATTGTCCCAGGTCTGGAACGGGGAAGAGCACCCAGTCATTTACCTCAGCAGGAAATTGAAGTCCCATGAGGTAAATTACGCCACCGTTGAAAAGGAGTGTTTAGCGGTGAAGTGGGCTCTAGATTCCCTTCGGTACTACCTGCTAGGTAGGCACTTTGACATGGTTACGGATCACGCTCCGTTAAAGTGGATGGCTCAAAACAAGGAAACAAATAGAAGAGTGAATAGGTGGTTCCTGGCCCTCCAGGAATTCAACTTCACAGTAAAGCATCGCCCTGGCGTTCAAATGGGGAATGTGGATGCTTTGTCTCGAGTACATGAATGCCTGATTGCTGGTGTTCCAACCCCGAGGTTAAAACAAGAGGGGGGGGGTATGTGACAGCAGGAAGGTAAAGTCACCTGGTTGCATCCAGGGGGGTAGATATATTTCGCCCAGATTCAGGCTTTACGCTGACTTATACAACTAGGTGGAGAGTTGTATAGGCCCAGCTAAGGCTAGTGGGCTCATGGATGACTCATACCTCTAGGGAGAGGGCTGGGCGTCGTACAGACAGGGAGTTGATGAGGCCAGCTGAAGCTTGTCAGCTCATGTAGGCCTCTATAAGAACTCCCAGCTTCATTAGATGTTAGCTCATGCCTGGAACCAGACCTGTGTGGACTGTCTAGGGAGAGTGAACCCCTGTGCGGTGAGGCAAAGCCTGTGTGGCTATTTGTTTGGACTTTTACTAAACCAGGGACTTAGGGACTAGGACAGCACTAGGCTGATCCCAGTTGTTAGTTAGGAAACCTGTATGTTTAGTCAGAGGTCAACTTGACCAGGATTTATTTTGGTTATGTTTCTTTTGCTTTGCTGTGTTTTGTCACTGTAAATAGAAAATAAACCGCACCTTTTTGATTTTGAAAACCACAAACTCCGTTTGCTGGGCCTGTTTTGTGTGGGGAGCCCATCCCGGGGGTCACACACACCCGCTGCCGAGCTAACCCCCTCACAATATATATATATACACAGTACATATACATTATAAATATATATATATATTGTGACAGCAGGAAGGTAAAGTCACCTGGTTGCATCCAGGGGGGTAGATATATTTCTCCCAGATTCAGGCTTTATGCCAACTTATACAACTAGGGAGGGAGTTGATGAAGCCCAGCTGAGGCTAGTGGGCTCATGGATGATTCATACCTCTAGGGAGAGTGCTGGGCGTCGTGCAGGCAGGGAGTTGATGAGACCAGCTGAAGCTTGTCAGCTCGTTTAAGGCCTCTATAAAAACTCCCAGCTTCATTAGGTGTTTGCTCATGCCTGGAACCAGACCTGTGTGGACTGTCTAGGGAGAGTGAACCCCTGTGCGGTGAGACAAAGCCTGTGTGGCTATTTGTTTGGACATTTACTAAACCAGGGACTTAGGGACTAGGACAGCACCAGGCTGATCCCAGTTGTTAGTTAGGAAACCTGCATGTTTAGTCAGAGGTCAAGCTGACCAGGGTTTATTTTGTTTATGTTTCTTTTTGCTTTGCTGTGTTTTTTTGTCACTGTAAATAGAGAAATAAACCGCACCTTTTTGATCTTGAAAACCACAACTGTGTGGGGAGCCCATCCAGGGGATCACACACACCCGCTGCCGAGCTAACCCCCCCACAATATATATATATATATATATATATATATATATATATATATATATATCTATATATATACTATATTACCAAAAGTATTGGGACACCATGCCTTTACACACACATGAACTTTAATGGCATCCCAGTCTTAGCCCGTAGGGTTCAATATTGAGTTGGCCCACCCTTTGCAGCTATAAAAGCTTTGACTCTTCTGGGAAAGCTGTCCACAAGGTTTAGGGGTGTGTCTATGGGAATGTTTTTATCATTCTTCCAGAAGCGCATTTTGTGAGGTCAGGCACTGATGTGGACGAGAAGGCCTGGCTCGCAGTCTCCGCTCAAATTCATCCCAAAGGTGTTCTATCGGGTTGAGGTCAGGACTCTGTGCAGGCCAGTCAAGTTCCTCCACCCCAAACTCGCTCATCCATGACTTTATGGACTTTGCTTTGTGCACTGGTGCGCAGTCATGTTGGAACAGGAAGGGGCCATCCCCAGACTGTTCCCACAAAGTTGGGAGCATGAAATTGTCCAAAATGCCTTGGTATGCTGACGCCTTAAGAGTTCCCTTCACTGGAACTAAGGGGCCAAACCCAACCCCTGAAAAACAAACCCACACCATAATCCCACCTCCACCAAATGATTTGGAGGGGTGGCCCAATACGTTTGGCAATATAGCATGGATGAGCGAGTTTGGGGTGGAGGAACTTGACTGACCTGCATGGAGTCCTGACCTCAACCTGATAGAACACCTTTTGGATGAATTAGAGCAAAGACTGCGAGCCAGGCCTTCTCATCCAACATCAGTGCCTGACCTCACAAATGCGCTTCTGGAAGAATGGTCAAAAATTCCCATAAACACACTCCTAAACCTTGGTAATATAGTGTGTGTATATATATATATATATATATATATATATAAATATATATATATATATATTTACGACACAACTCAGTTCATGTTAACAAGATGTCTGAAAGAAGAAATGATGATATACAGGTCCTTCTCTAAAAATTAGCATATTGTGATAAAGTTCATTATTTTCTGTAATGTACTGATAAACATTAGACTTTCATATATTTTAGATTCATTACACACAACTGAAGTAGTTCAAGCCTTTTCTTGTTTTAATATTGATGATTTTGGCATACAGCTCATGACAACCCAAAATTCCTATCTCAAAAAATTAGCATATTTCATCCGACCAATAAAAGAAAAGTGTTTTTAATACAAAAAAAGTCAACCTTCAAATAATTATGTTCAGTTATGCACTCAATACTTGGTCGGGAATCCTTTTGCAGAAATGACTGCTTCAATGCGGCGTGGCATGGAGGCAACCAGCCTGTGGCACTGTTGAGGTGTTATGGAGGCCCAGGATGCTTCGATAGCGGCCTTAAAGTGGTTGTAAACCCACATTTAGTTTTTTTTTTTTCCCCCACCTGTAAGAGAAAGGCATAATGAGCTAGTATGACTAGCATATTAGCTCATTATGTACCACTTACCTTAGATCGGGGCCCCCGAAGCCGTCCGCGTCCCTCCATCTAGCCGCATCCATCGCTGCGGCGATAGCCGGAAGGTTACTTCCGGGTATCGCCGCTGCAGCCAATCACAGCGCCGCTCCGGCGCTGTGATTGGCCGGAGCGGCGGTGACGTCACTCTGCGCATGCACGCAAGAGCCGTCACAATCGGCTACGCCCAGCTATTGCTGGGAAGTAGCCGATTTTGTGAATGGGATTAACCCCATGAATGCGCCGTTCTCTACGGCACGCATGCGCCGTAGACACGGAGCAATGTCATTTTTACTAAATATCTCCTAAACCGTGTAGGTTTAGGAGATATTTCTTGCACCTACAGGTAAGCCTTAATCTAGGCTTACCTGTAGGTGCAAGTTGAAAAAGTGGGTTTACAACCACTTTAAGCTCATCCAGAGTGTTGGGTCTTGCCTCTCTCAACTTTCTCTTCCCAATATCCCACAGATTCTCTATGGGGTTCAGGTCAGGAGAGTTGGCAGGCCAATTGAGCACAGTAATACCATGGTCAGTAAACCATTTACCAGTGGTTTTGGCACTGTGAGCAGGTGCCAGGTCGTGCTGAAAAATGAAATCTTCATCTCCATAAAGCTTTTCAGTAGATGGAAGCATGAAGTGCTCCAAAATCTCCTGATAGCTAGCTGCATTGACCCTGCCCTTGATAAAACACAGTGGACCAACACCAGCAGCTGACATGGCACCCCAGACCATCACTGACTGTGGGTACTTGACACTGGACTTCAGGCATTTTGGCATTTCCCTCTCCCCAGTCTTCCTCCAGACTCTGGCACCTTGATTTCCGAATGACATGCAAAATTTGCTTTCATCCGAAAAAAGTACTTTGGACCACTGAGCAACAGTCCAGTGCTGCTTCTCTGTAGCCCAGGTCAGGCGCTTCTGCCGCTGTTTCTGGTTCAAAAGTGGCTTGACCTGGGGAATGCGGCACCTGTAGCCCATTTCCTGCACACGCCTGTTCACGGTGGCTCTGGATGTTTCTACTCCAGACTCAGTCCACTGCTTCCGCAGGTCCTCCAAGGTCTGGAATCGGTCCTTCTCCACAATCTTCTTCAGGGTCCGGTCACCTCTTCTCGTTGTGCAGCGTTTTCTGCCACACTTTTTCCTTCCCACAGACTTCCCACTGAGGTGCCTTGATACAGCACTCTGGGAACAGCCTATTCATTCAGAAATTTCTTTCTGTGTCTTACCCTCTTGCTTGAGGGTGTCAATGATGGCCTTCTGGACAGCAGTCAGGTCGGCAGTCTTACCCATGATTGCGGTTTTGAGTAATGAACCAGGCTGGGAGTTTTTAAAAGCCTCAGGAATCTTTTGCAGGTGTTTAGAGTTAATTAGTTGATTCAGATGATTAGGTTAATAGCTCGTTTAGAGAACCTTTTCATGATATGCTAATTTTTTGAGATAGGAATTTTGGGTTGTCATGAGCTGTATGCCAAAATCATCAATATTAAAACAAGAAAAGGCTTGAACTACTTCAGTTGTGTGTAATGAATCTAAAATATATGAAAGTCTAATGTTTATCAGTACATTACAGAAAATAATGAACTTTATCACAATATGCTAATTTTTTGAGAAGGACCTGTAGCTGCCAGTTACAAAAATTTTCCTCAGGGAAAAAATTGGAGGAAGGGGGCGGGCGGGGGCAATCCAGAAACACCTTAGAATTGATATTTCTAATAAGGATGATATTTGTAATTAAAAACAATAAATCATACTTCTTAATGTCTGAAACAAATTAGCTACATATTCATATACATAGCTTGGCTGCTATGTTTGAACATTAACAAGTATTAATTTTATGATAACAACCATATAAAACTGAAGTTTAGGTAAGGCAGTTTAAAAAATATATATATATTTCCATTATTCTAAACATTATGACAATAGAATCTGTCCCTAATCAGCCGGAATGTTCTATCTGTCCCTAAGTGACCATGTTCATCATGCAAGGACATCAAGACAGTGGGTCGGTGTTTCTCTGGGAGAAATAGTTGCGATCTCTCTTCTCCACTTCCAGTTGGGCAACACCTATACAGCACTCCATCTCTGATCTGTAAACGATCCCATTCACGGTGCAATGTCTTTGCTCGTTTGACGGTGCTGTTCAACAACAGCCCATGATTCTGCTTGTTCAGCGCTTGGATCCCCACTTGGCCCAGCGGATCCTGTTCTTGATCCCTTTTCAAATATTTCTTTGACAACTGATGTAATCCTTCTCCCCTCACTTGGGTTAGTCCACAGTAACGTCTGGGTATGCCCGAGGGGTGGACTCCAGTGTACTCTGCAGCCACTCTTCCTTTCATATTCTGATCCAGACCTTGACACAAAGCTCGGACTCGGACTCCTTCGTTCACATAAGTCCACTCCTCCTCCAAGTCCTTCTCTTCCCTATAGGGCCGCCAGGATAAGGCATCTGCGTCTCAGTTCCCAACCCCGGGTCGATACTTCAGGCTGAACCGGAAATCAGACAGAGATTTGAATGTGCTGCCTTACCTGATATCCTGGTGGTGTCCTGGATGAACAGTACAGCACAGTACACATGTAGCACTACCCCCGTAGGAGCTGCTGGTTTATTTTTGGGTCTGCCATTACCTGACTGTTCACCGTATCCGCCATAGGGGTCCCATTGGAGAGTTGTTCCCAGATGTCTGCACCAAACACTTGTGGCCACACGTGGCCCCCACATGTAGCACTACCCCTGTAGGAGCTGCTGGTTTGACTTTGGGTCTGCCGTTACCTGACTGTTCACCGTATCCGCCATAGGGGTCCCATTGGAGAGTTGTTCACAGATGTCTGCACCAAACACTTAGGCCTCGTACACACGGCCGAGATTCTCGTCGAAAAAAAACATGTCGTTTTTTTCGACGAGATTCTTGGACAAGAAAATTGTCCCGGCCGAGTGTACACACGCTCGATTCAAAGAACCCGCGGTTCTTTGAATGGAGCGTACGCGGTGACGTCATCGACTACGACGAGCATGCGATCGTCACATTCGATGCCGTCGCCGCCATCTTGGTATACCCTACCTATGCCCAGGAAGCTACCGCGCATGCGTCGAATTCATTTCGAACATGCGCGGGCTTCCGGGAGGACAGGTAAGTGTACACACACTCACTTTTCTCGTCGAGAAACATGCCGACGAGAATCTCGACGAGAAAATAGAGAGCAGGTTCTCTATTTTCTCGTCGAGGTTACTTGTCGGTTTTCTCGACGAGAAACCATACACACGAACGAATTTCTCGGCAAGACATCTCTGCCAGCAAGTTTCTTTCTGGTTCTTGCTGAGAAACTCGGTCGTGTGTACGAGGCCTCAGTCTCTTTTTCCAATGCTTTATTAACAAACATCAGATAGAGGGATGGAGGGTTAGGGGAGATTCAGGTACCTTGTTTTGTGGATCACGGGTACTTCTTTGATCCAGAGGACAAACAGCTCCACAACTGGATCTAGCAACCACCGGATAGGCCTCTCTTACTGACCTAGCAGCCGGTGCAGTGCTCGGTCATAGTCTCTGCCACAGACTTGTTGAATACACTTGAATCATTGTACAATCCTCTGCCACAGGACTGTATAACCAATAAGTTTTGTAAAGTCAGAATATAATCTCACAGTACCAGTATCTTTCAGCCATCCAGCGATACTGTGAGGCAGATGGGTCGGGATGCGTCCTCCAATTGAGTCTCCAATTGCTCAGCTTCTCCCCGCAGGCAAGACAGCTCAGGACCACCCTTGGACCAGTAGGACCCAGAAACTCCTGGGCCTACTTTCAGTAACGAGGCCTCAGGCCAGCAGGCCCGAGGCAGAAAAACTGCTATGGCACACCTTAGGCCAGGAGGGCAATCAGGTCAGAGAGACCGCAAAAACAGTGTCTGGCCCTTAAGTACCCTCTCCCAGAATGCACAGCGGGTGACCCACTCCCCCTGGGCTATTTCTGGATAAAGAGGTACTCAATGCATCCAGCCTGCTGCATTTCCAACACTGACCGGGGGTGACAGCGACACCCGCGGCCAAGTGGAAAATGTACAACATGACTGAACTGGAACAGAAACCAGCAATTTAACATAATACTCTGAGCTAAACTACAGCTCAGATAAACCTAAATTTACATCTAGCGCCTACTCAATAAGAGCAGGGCGCTACACACATATCTCATAAATCAAAATGCCCCTTTCATATAGAATTTTACCTACAGTATATACTGTATAATGAAACACATCTGTTTCAGCACACCAATTGTGTACTAGAATGAATTGGTATCTGCTGTGAGTTGAATTGTGAGTTTGTGACTTCAGCCCCAGAAGGATTTGCCCCCTTAATGACCAGGCCATTTTTTGTGATACGGCACTACGTCGCTTTAACTGACAATTGCGCGGTCGTGCGACATTGTACCCAAACAAAATTGGCGTCCTTTTTTTTCCCACAAATAGAGCTTTATTTTGGTGGTATTTGTTCACCTCTGCGGTTTTAATTTTTTGCGCTATAAACAAACAAAGGGCGACAATTTTGAATTTTTTTTTTTACTTTTTGCTATAATACATATCCCCAAAAAATATATAAAAAACTAATTTGTTCATCAGTTTAGGCCGCTATGTATTCTTCTACATATTGATTAGTTTTCGCAAAAGTTATAGCGTCTACAAAATAGGGGATAGATTTATGGCATTTTTATTATTTATTTATTTTTTACTAGTAATGGTGTGATCTGTGATTTTTAGTGGGACTGCGACATTGTGACAAACAGATCGGATACTTTTGACACTTTTTTGGGACTATTGACATTTATACAGCGATCAGTGCTATAAATAGCCACTGATTACTGTGTAAGGGCTCATGCACACAGGACGTTTTTACAGCTGCTGTTAGGGGCATTTGACGTTTTTTTCACTGCCTCTAAAAGCCCCTCCATGTTCGCCTATATGTCCATGCACACATAAACTGTCAGAGGCATTTGGAGGCATAAGCGTTTAGTATAAACAGAAAAGTCAATGCTACTACCCATACACCACATAGAAAGCAGAGCTTGATCCACAGTCGCTGGCTGAGTAGAGTAATGAGGAAAACATGATCCGCACTCCGGTCGTTGCTCTTTAAAAAATCTATGTTTTTATTGACAAGCCACAGTGAACAAACGCAAATGAAAAAAGTTGACGCGTTTCAGCCTATAAGGCCTTAGTCATAACTTAGTCATAACATGTTATGACTATGGCCTTATAGGCTGAAACGCGTCAACTGTTCTCATTTGCATTTGTTCACTGTGGCTTGTCAATAAAAATGAAGATTTTTTAAAGAGCAACGACCGGAGTGCGGATCATCTTTTCCTCATAAGCGTTTAGTGGTAGTAAAAAAAAATCACCAGTCAGTGCTTCCAGGAGCAGTAAAAAGGAGCTGTAAAAATTAAAAATGTCAAAAGTCACCTTTAGTCGCGTTTGACATTTTTAGCCATTTTTACATTATAGAGAGTGTTTTCAATAGAAAACGCCCAAAAACACTAACACGGCAAAATGCGCAAAAACGCTAATGTAAAAATGCAGCTAAACGCGAAAAAACTGCAGTTTTTAGCGTGGCTGTAGCGCTGGCATTTTTAAAACATCCTGTGTGCATGAGCCCTAAATGTCACTGGCAGGAAAGGGGTTAACACTAGGGGGCGATCAAGGGATTAAATGTGTTCCCTCAGCGTGTTCTAACTGTAGGGGGGATGGGCTACCAGGGACATGACAGAGATCACTGTTTCCGATCACTGGGAACAGTAGATCTCTGACATGTCCCCTGTGAGAACAGGGAATCACCTTGTTAACAAAGGCAGTTCCCCATTCTGCCTGTGTAAAAGGCAATTCGAGTCCACCCGACCACGCTCCTGCCCGCTATTGTGCCTGCGCAAACTGACGTACAGCTACAGCGATTTGCGCAGGAGAGCCGACCTGTCGCAGTATAATGATGGTGGCTGGTTGGCTAGTGGTTAACGTTTGCCATATTGCATATAATATGATTATCTCATATAATTTTCAGCTCCATCTAGTGACCATAATGCAGTAATTTCCTGAAATACCTCAATCAAGCAAAATTACAGTATTATGGCCACTAGCTGTAGCTGACGCCCATAGGATATAATCATATTATAAACAATATGGAAAAGATTTTGTGGTTAAGATAGCTACATAGAGAATGTTTTATACATCAGCCCCATGTTTATTGCAACCCACCACCTCTAGTGCATTAATCTGCTTGAGAACTCAGATGCAAATGACACTTTTCTTCAACTCAACTCACAATGCTAGTGTACACATTGTTTAGAAACTTTACACATCATTAAACAGTCCATTGTCCTGCATACCATTAACTATACAGCTTTTCTTAACCACTTGCGGACCACCCACCGTACATTTACTGTGGCAGGGCGGCCGCTCTGTACCTAGTACGTGATCTGACACTTCCCGGTCTGGGGCATGCACTGCCGCAGATGATCTGCTTCCCTTATACACAGCGAGAGCCCAGCAGCGGGTACCACGGACTCGATGTCCGCCGTCACCCAGCAATTACATATAGGACTGGCAGAACGACAATCTGCCTATGTAAACAAGGCAGATTGTCATTCTGTAAAGCAGGAACGCGGATCTTTGCCTTCCCCTAGTTAAAGCATACCCCCCCCATAACAATGAGTAAGCATAACCTAGGCACACATTTAACAGTTTGATTTCCCCTGACGTTATCCCCTTCCCTACCAGTGTCATTAGTACAGTGAAAGTGCATATTTTTTAGCACTGATCATTGTATTTGTGTTACTGTACCTGGTCCCCAAAAAGTGCCAAAAGTGTCAGTTAGGTGTCTGATTAGTCCAACGCAATATCGCAGTCCCGCTATAAGTCGCTAATTGTTGTCATTACTCATTACTATTAAAAAAATATATATAAATAAATAAAAATATCCCATCGTTTGTAGAAGTTATAACTTTTGTGCAAACCAATCAATATACGCTTATTGGGATTTGTTTTACCAAAAATATGTAGCAGAATATATATTGGCCTAAATCGATGAAGAAATTCGTTTTTTTTTTTATTCGGTATGTTTTTATAGCAGAAAGTAAAAAAATATTGTTTTTTTTTTCAAAATTGTTGGTATTTTTTTGTTTATAGCGCAGGAAATAAAACCCACAGAGGTGATCAAATACCATCAAAAGAAAGCTCTATTTGTGGGGGAAAAAAAGGACATAGATTTTATTTGCGTACAGCATCGCACTACTGGGTATTTGTCAGTTAAAGTAACAGTGCCGTCGCGCAAAAAATGGCCTGATCATGAAGGGGGGTAAAGTTTCCTGAGCTGAAGTGGTTAATCCATGATACAAATTTGAATGTCATTTGCTAAAAGCATGTGGCCTATGAATTAAAGACACTAAACACTTCAAAGCACTGCAAAAATGCTGCCATGTTTTGCCATTTAAATAAAGTAGTGTTCAGATGTAATTTGTATGAGTATGTGGCCCTTCTAAATTTGCTTCTGGTCCAAGGTGCAGGCATGTTCTATTTATTTTCAGGGCACTCAGATATTCCTAAATGCTCTATTGTACAAACATTGACCACAGATTTTATGGTTGATCATTGACCTGCCTTCTTCCTCTTACACGCCTTCCTGGCCAGTGTACTTAGAGGCATGTCAGCCACAGACAAGTTGCTTGCTCTGTGGACCCAAGGTCATCTTAGAAAGTTAGGTGAACAAATTTTCTTTGAAATGGACTCAAGGCCTTCATAGGTGAGAGCAGACAACGCATCTGCCTTGTGTGTGACCAGGTCAAAATCTGTTAGTATCCAGAGATCAATCTTGCATGACACTTAAGCCTATTACACACAGACCGAATGCCGGGTGACATCGGCCAGTTCAATAAAAAAAATGTCCGACATTCGGCTCGTGCATATGGCAGCCTGTCCGACAGAAGTCGGCCAATGGCTGAAAGTGCAGACCGAAGTGTTCTGGCGGGGGCCCCTTAAGAACACAATAGCGCAGCAGGGGAGATTGCATTAGATTGTTAGTACAGTGGCTCCGACCTGAGCTGTCAGTAGTGATAGTGTGTACTAGGCTTCAGTAATTACATTTATATAAACTTATTAGAATGAAATATGACAATTGATTTTTATCTATTTTTAAGCTCCTGAACCAGTGACAATCCTGACAGTAGAGAACATCACTACCACATCTATATCTCTGAGCTGGGAGAAACCAAATGGAAATACCAGTTATTACTTCATCCAAGTGCTCGGAAATCCAGTTTTCAATAAAACTGCCAATACAACTTCTAATACAGTTGAAGGCCTGACACCTGGAAATTATTACACCTTCCTGGTCTCAGCTGTTGTTGGGGAAAATAAAAGTCAAAGCAAACTATACTCTAAATCAGAATACACAAGTAAGTCATATGCATCATAGAAACAGATGAATATTGCCTTACCTATTTTCATCTGATTCTTTCTTCTGTACACTGAATGTCTTGCAAGTGCCATGGTCTGTAAAAAGTAATGTTTCTCATATTTGAAACCTACTGTCCTTTAATCTACATATTTATACACGGCCTGTTTGTTTCTGCACTGTAGTACCTGAAGGAGTGAGGAACCTGAAGACAGAGAATATCACCACCACTTCTATATCTCTGAGATGGGAGAAACCAGATGGAAATGTCAGTTCTTATTTCATACAAATCCTAGGAGAACCAAATTCTAATACAACTGTGACTACAACTTCTTGTACAATAGAAGGCCTGACACCTGGAAATTATTACACCTTTCTGGTCTCTGCCCGTGTCGGTGAAAACAATGTACAAGGAAATAATGTTGTGATAGCTGAATACACAAGTAAGTTTACACTAGACCCAATAAAAAAACAATTTCCATACTTTTTCTTTTACATTTGTTTCAACACAGTTTGCAAAGTGAAAAAGGACAAATGAAAATCATAACACGTCTTATGGCTCCTACAAGCCTAGGATGTTTCATACATATTAACCATCACTATTTACTATTGTGTACATTGTAGAACCTGGAATAGTGAGGAACCTGAAGACAGAGAATATCACCACCACTTCTATATCTCTGAGATGGGAGAAACCAGATGGAAATGCCAGTTCCTATTTTATCCACATCCTGGAAGATCCAACTTTTGATATGAATGTAACAACAACGTCTTATACAATTGAAAGCCTAACACCTGGAAATTATTACACCATCCTGGTCTATGCTCAAGTTGGAGAAAATAATGTACAAGGAGGATATGATATTGTATCTAATTACACCAGTAAGTTATTGCTTCTTTAGATAATATTTCATTTTTGTTTTTGTGCCATGGTCTGTATAAAGTAATGTAGGGTCATATTTGAAAGTTACTGTCCTTCATTTTACATATTTATACATGTAGCACTACCCCCGAAGGAGCTGCTGGTTTAAAGTTTTGGGCCTACCGTTACCTTTTCTGTTCACCGTATTCGTGCCAGGGATCCTCCTTGAAGAGCTGTATAAATGTTCACACCAACACCTGGATACGTTTTTTTCAAGATGCTTTATTTTACCAGTTCCAACAGAGGAATAGAGGGAGAGGGGAGTTTCAGGCACTTTGCTTTGCGGATCACGGGCACAATCCTATATCCAGAGGACCACTCAGTTCCACGCTGGATTCAGCAACCACCGGATAGGCCTACTCTCACTAGCCTAGCAACCAGTGCGAAGCTCGCTCAAAGTCTCTGCCACAGATTTGATGAGTGCCATCCAGTCGTTCCACAATCTTCTGCAACAAGATCGTGTAACCACACTGAGACTTTGCAAAAATTTCCTTCAAAAGTACACAGCTCACGGTGCCAGAATCTTTCAGCCGTCCGGCAGCACCGTGAGGCAAACAGGCCAGGATGCGTCCCTCAATTGAGTCCCCAATTGTTCAGTTTCTTCCCGCAGGCAAGACCGCGTAGGACCATCCCTGGACTAATAGGCCCCAGCAACTCCTGGGCCTACTTCTCAGTTTCAGAGCCTCGGGCCAGCAGGCCCCGAAGCAGAAAATGGCTCGCACATCTCTAAGGCCAGGAGGGCCCTCAGGTCAGGATCCGGCAGCGACCCCCGGCAACGAACCCCGAAAGAGCAGTCTCTGTCTCTTAAGTACCCCCTCCCAGAATGCTCAGCGGTTTGACCACGCCCCCTAAGCCACTTCTGGGAAAGGAATACCCAATATATCTTGCCTGCTGCATTTCCAACCCTGACCCGTAATGACAGTGACACCTACTGTCAGGTGGAAAACGCGCAGGCCAGCCAGACTGAAACAAAGCCATTAAAGTGGATGTAAACCCACTCTCATCCTTTCTAAACTACTTCCATAGTGCTGATCTATAAGGATATAGATGCCCCCTGCATGTATCCTTATCTGTTAAATGTCTCCCCTTTGTCTGTTATAAGAACTGAAAAACTGCAGATTTTGTGGGTGGATCTGTTGTCTGGAGCTCGGTGGGTGGAGTTGTGATGTCAATAGACTCCCCGCCCACCTCTACACTCCCCTTGTCAACATGCATTTTCTCCTGTGTATTCCTTCTGCTATGATCACTAACATCCAGGCAAAATCCAGAAAAGTAACCACATGACTTCAGAAAAGAAGTGGGGGTGGGAATTAAAAATTAATGCCTGTCTAAAGCTAGTGCACGAGATATGTAAATAACCTGTCACTCAAAGCAAGGGGGCGGAACGGACAAAGGTTTTTCTTTGTTTGTCCTTTTTATCTCACTGAACAATAAAAGAGGATTGCTCAGAGCTGGATTAACTCTTTGTGGCAAGATCTTCCACAAAGTATAGGAAATCTTATACTCTACATTGTGACAGCAAAAAAATAAATCAAAATTTCGCGTTTACATCCACTTTAATTTACATAATTCTTTCTGAGCTGTACTACAGCTCAGATAAATGAAAATCATAACATGTCTTACGGCTCTTACAAGCCTAGGATGTTTCATACATATTAACCATCACTATTTACTATTGTGTACATTGTAGAACCTGGAGTAGTGAGGAACCTGAAGACAGAGAATATCACCACCACTTCTATATCTCTGAGATGGGAGAAACCAGATGGAAATGCCAGTTCCTATTTTATCCACATCCTGGAAGATCCAACTTTTGATATGAATGTAACAACAACGTCTTATACAATTGAAAGCCTAACACCTGGAAATTATTACACCATCCTGGTCTATGCTCAAGTTGGAGAAAAAAATGTGCAAGGAGGATATGATATTGTATCTAATTACACCAGTAAGTTATTGCTGTTTTAGATAATATTTCATTTTTGTTTTTGTGCCATGGTCTGTATAAAGTAATGTAGGGTCATATTTGAAAGTTACTGTCCTTCATTTTACATATTTATACATGTAGCACTACCCCCGAAGGAGCTGCTGGTTTAAAGTTTTGGGCCTACCGTTACCTTTTCTGTTCACCGTATTCGTGCCAGGGATCCTCCTTGAAGAGCTGTATAAATGTTCACACCAACACCTGGATACGTTTTTTTCAAGATGCTTTATTTTACCAGTTCCAACAGAGGAATAGAGGGAGAGGGGAGTTTCAGGCACTTTGCTTTGCGGATCACGGGCACAATCCTATATCCAGAGGACCACTCAGTTCCACGCTGGATTCAGCAACCACCGGATAGGCCTACTCTCACTAGCCTAGCAACCAGTGCGAAGCTCGCTCAAAGTCTCTGCCACAGATTTGATGAGTGCCATCCAGTCGTTCCACAATCTTCTGCCACAAGATCGTGTAACCACACTGAGACTTTGCAAAAATTTCCTTCAAAAGTACACAGCTCACGGTGCCAGAATCTTTCAGCCGTCCGGCAGCACCGTGAGGCAAACAGGCCAGGATGCGTCCCTCAATTGAGTCCCCAATTGTTCAGTTTCTTCCCGCAGGCAAGACCGCGTAGGACCATCCCTGGACTAATAGGCCCCAGCAACTCCTGGGCCTACTTCTCAGTTTCAGAGCCTCGGGCCAGCAGGCCCCGAAGCAGAAAATGGCTCGCACATCTCTAAGGCCAGGAGGGCCCTCAGGTCAGGATCCGGCAGCGACCCCCGGCAACGAACCCCGAAAGAGCAGTCTCTGTCTCTTAAGTACCCCCTCCCAGAATGCTCAGCGGTTTGACCACGCCCCCTAAGCCACTTCTGGGAAAGGAATACCCAATATATCTTGCCTGCTGCATTTCCAACCCTGACCCGTAATGACAGTGACACCTACTGTCAGGTGGAAAACGCGCAGGCCAGCCAGACTGAAACAAAGCCATTAAAGTGGATGTAAACCCACTCTCATCCTTTCTAAACTACTTCCATAGTGCTGATCTATAAGGATATAGATGCCCCCTGCATGTATCCTTATCTGTTAAATGTCTCCCCTTTGTCTGTTATAAGAACTGAAAAACTGCAGATTTTGTGGGTGGATCTGTTGTCTGGAGCTCGGTGGGTGGAGTTGTGATGTCAATAGACTCCCCGCCCACCTCTACACTCCCCTTGTCAACATGCATTTTCTCCTGTGTATTCCTTCTGCTATGATCACTAACATCCAGTCAAAATCCAGAAAAGTAACCACATGACTTCAGAAAAGGAGTGGGGGTGGGAATTAAAAAATAATGCCTGTCTAAAGCTAGTGCACGAGATATGTAAATAACCTGTCACTCAAAGCAAGGGGGCGGAACTGACAAAGGTTTTTCTTTGTTTGTCCTTTTTATCTCACTGAACAATAAAAGAGGATTGCTCAGAGCTGGATTAACTCTTTGTGGCAAGACCTTGCACAAATTATAGGAAATCTTCTACTCTACATTGTGACAGCAAAAAAAAAATCAAAATTTCGCGTTTACATCCACTTTAATTTACATAATTCTTTCTGAGCTGTACTACAGCTCAGATAAACGAAAATCATAACATGTCTTACGGCTCTTACAAGCCTAGGATGTTTCATACATATTAACCATCACTATTTACTCTTGTGTACATTGTAGAACCTGGAGTAGTGAAGAACCTGAAGACAGAGAATATCACCACCACTTCTATATCTCTGAGATGGGAGAAACCAGATGGAAATGCCAGTTCCTATTTTATCCACATCCTGGAAGATCCAACTTTTGATATGAATGTAACAACAACGTCTTATACAATTGAAAGCCTAACACCTGGAAATTATTACACCATCCTGGTCTATGCTCAAGTTGGAGAAAATAATGTACAAGGAGGATATGATATTGTATCTAATTACACCAGTAAGTTATTGCTGTTTTAGATAATATTTCATTTTTGTTTTTGTGCCATGGTCTGTATAAAGTAATGTAGGGTCATATTTGAAAGTTACTGTCCTTCATTTTACATATTTATACATGTAGCACTACCCCGTAGGAGCTGCTGGTTTAAAGTTTTGGGCCTACCGTTACCTTTTCTGTTCACCGCATTCGTGCCAGGGATCCTCCTTGAAGAGCTGTATAAATGTTCACACCAACACCTGGATACGTTTTTTTCAAGATGCTTTATTTTACCAGTTCCAACAGAGGAATAGAGGGAGAGGGGAGTTTCAGGCACTTTGCTTTGCGGATCACGGGCACAATCCTATATCCAGAGGACCACTCAGTTCCACGCTGGATTCAGCAACCACCGGATAGGCCTACTCTCACTAGCCTAGCAACCAGTGCGAAGCTCGCTCAAAGTCTCTGCCACAGATTTGATGAGTGCCATCCAGTCGTTCCACAATCTTCTGCAACAAGATCGTGTAACCACACTGAGACTTTGCAAAAATTTCCTTCAAAAGTACACAGCTCACGGTGCCAGAATCTTTCAGCCGTCCGGCAGCACCGTGAGGCAAACAGGCCAGGATGCGTACCTTAATTGAGTCCCCAATTGTTCCGTTTCTTCCCGCAGGCAAGACCGCGTAGTACCATCCCTGGACTAGTAGGCCCCAGCAACTCCTGGGCCTACTTCTCAGTTGCAGAGCCTCGGGCCAGCAGGCCCCAAAGCAGAAAATGGCTCACACATCCCTAAGGCCAGGAGGGCCCTCAGGTCAGGATCCGGCAGCGACCCCCGGCAACGAACCCAGAAAGAGCGGTCTCTGTCTCTTAAGTACCCCCTCCCAGAATGCACAGTGGGTTGACCACGCCCCTAAGCCACTTCTGGGAAAGGAATACCCAATATACCTAGCCTGCTGCATTTCCAACCCTGACCCGTGATGACAGTGACACCTACTGTCAGGTGGAAAACGCGCAGGCCAGCCAGACTGAAACAAAGCCATTAAAGTGGATGTAAACCCACTCTCATCTTTTCTAAACTACTGCCATAGTGCTGATCTATAAGGATATAGATGCCTCCTGCATGTATCCTTATCTGTTAAATGTCTCCCCTTTGTCTGTTATAAGAACTGAAAAACTGCAGAATTTGTGGGTGGATCTGTTGTCTGGAGCTCGGTGGGTGGAGTTGTGATGTCAATAGACTCCCCGCCCACCTCTACACTCCCCTTGTCAACATGCATTTTCTCCTGTGTATTCCTTCTGCTATGATCACTAACATCCAGTCAAAATCCAGAAAAGTAACCACATGACTTCAGAAAAGGAGTGGGGGTGGGAATTAAAAAATAATGCCTGTCTAAAGCTAGTGCACGAGATATGTAAATAACCTGTCACTCAAAGCAAGGGGGCGGAACGGACAAAGGTTTTTCTTTGTTTGTCCTTTTTATCTCACTGAACAATAAAAGAGGATTGCTCAGAGCTGGATTAACTCTTTGTGGCAAGACCTGGCACAAATTATAGGAAATCTTATACTCTACATTGTGACAGCAAAAAAATAAATCAAAATTTCGCGTTTACATCCACTTTAATTTACATAATTCTTTCTGAGTTGTACTACAGCTCAGATAAATGAAAATCATAACATGTCTTATGGCTCTTACAAGCCTAGGATGTTTCATACATATTAACCATCACTATTTACTATTGTGTACATTGTAGAACCTGGAATAGTGAAGAACCTGAAGACAGAGAATATCACCACCACTTCTATATCTCTGAGATGGGAGAAACCAGATGGAAATGCCAGTTCCTATTTTATCCACATCCTGGAAGATCCAACTTTTGATATGAATGTAACAACAACATCTTATACAATTGAAAGCCTAACACCTGGAAATTATTACACCATCCTGGTCTATGCTCAAGTTGGAGAAAATAATGTACAAGGAGGATATGATATTGTATCTAATTACACCAGTAAGTTATTGCTGTTTTAGATAATATTTCATTTTTGTTTTTGTGCCATGGTCTGTATAAAGTAATGTAGGGTCATATTTGAAAGTTACTGTCCTTCATTTTACATATTTATACACGGCCTGTTTGTTTCTGCACTGTAGTACCTGAGGTTGTGAAGAACCTGACAGCAGAGAATATCACCACCACTTCTATATCTCTGAGATGGGACAAACCAGATGGAAATGTCAGTTCTTATTTCATACAAATCCTGGGAGAACCAAATTCTAATACAACTGTAACTACAACTTCTAGTACAATAGAAGGCCTGACACCTGGAAATTATTACACCTTTCTGGTCTCTGCCCGTGTCGGTGAAAACAATGTACAAGGAAATAATGTTGTGATAGCTGAATACACAAGTAAGTTTACACTAGACCCAATAAAAAAACAATTTCCATACTTTTTCTTTTACATTTGTTTCAACACAGTTTGCAAAGTGAAAAAGGACAAATGAAAATCATAACACGTCTTACGGCTCTTACAAGCCTAGGATGTTTCATACATATTAACCAGGGATGAGCCGAACACCCCTCTGTTCGGTTCGCACCAGAACCTGCGAACAGACAAAATGTTTGTGTGAACTTTAGAACCCTATTAAATACAATGGACTCGAACGTTCGAAATCTAAAGTGTTAATTATAAAGGCTAATATGCAAGTTATTGTCCTAAAAAGTGTTTGGGGACCTGGGTCCTGCCCCAGGGGACATGTATCAATGCAAAAAAAAGTTTTAAAAACGGCCGTTTTTTCGGGAGCAGTGATTTTAATAACGCTTAAAATGAAAAAATAAAAGTGAAATATTCCTTTAAATTTCGTACCTGGGGGGTGTGTATGATATGCATGTAAAGTGGCGCATGTTTTCCGTGCTTAGAACTGTCCCTGCAAAAAATTTCATTTTTGAAAGAAAAAAAGTCATTTAAAACTGACTCGCGGCTATTAATGAATTGTCGGCTCCCGGCAATACATACAAAAGTCATTGATAAAAAAATAAAAAAAAGCGTGGGGGTTCCCCAGAATTCAATTACCAGGCCCTTCAGGTCTGGAATGGATATTAAGGGGAACCCCGCCGCAAATTTAAAATAAAATTGACGTGGGGTTCCCCCAAATATCCATTCCAGGCCCTTCAGATATGGCATGGATTTTAAGGGGAACTCCACCCCAAATTAAAAAAAAAATGGTGTGGAGTCCCCCTAAAAATCCATACCAGACCCCTTATCCGAGCATGCAACCTGGCCGGCCGCAGGGGAAAAGGGGGGGACGAGAGAGCGGCCTCCCCTCCCTCCTGAACCGTACCAGGCCACATGCCCTCAACATGGGGAGGATGTCCCCATGTTGATGGGGACAAGGGCCTCATCCCCACAACCCTTGCCCGGTGGTTGTGGGGGTCTGCGGGCGGGGGGCTTATCGGAATCTGGAAGACCCCTTTAACAAAGGGGACCCCCAGATCCCGCCCCCCCCTATGTGAATTGGTAAGGGGTACATTGTACCCCTACCATTTCACGAAGAAAGCGTACATTTTTTTAAAAAAAAAACACACAAACACCTTGAAAAAGTCCTTTATTTAAAAAACAAAAAACAAAAACATTCCAGCGGTGAAATCCAGTGTCCCGCGGCGATCCCTATGTCCAGCGCAGTCCTTCATTGGTTGTGCCTGAGCGGACCTGATGGGGAACTCCCTCTCAGTATTTTAAATGTATAGACCCGCCCCTTCTGAAGTTCCCCATCAGGTCCGCTCAGCGGACCAGATGCGGAACATGAGAAGGGGCGGGTCTATACATGTATTACCAAAGTGAGAGCAGTTCCCCATCAGGTCCGCTCCCTCGGTATGTCGGACCCGCCTACGTCATTGGCTTGAGCGGGGAACTTCCTTCACTATGTAAATTTAATTTACACAGTGAAGGAAGTTCCCCGCTCAAGCCAATGATGTAGGCGGGTCCGACATACCAAGGGGGCGGACCTGATGGGGAACTTCTTTCACTGTGGTAATACATGTATAGACCCGCCCCTTCTCATGTTCCACATCTGGTCCGCTGAGCGGACCTGATGGGGAACTTTAGAAGGGGCGGGTCTATACATTTAAAATACTGAGAGGGAGTTCCCCATCAGGTCCGCTCAGGCACAACCAATGAAGGACAGCGCTGGACATCGGGATCGCCGCAGGACACTGGATTTCACCGCTGGAATGTTTTTTTTTGTTTTTTTTTTAAATAAAGGACTTTTTCAAGGTGTTTGTGTGTTTTTTTTAAACATTTTTTTACGCTTTCTTCGTGAAATGGTAGGGGTACAATGTACCCCTTACCAATTCACATAGGGGGGGCCGGGATCTGGGGGTCCCCTTTGTTAAAGGGGTCTTCCAGATTCCGATAAGCCCCCCGCCCGCAGAACCCCACAACCACCGGGCAAGGGTTGTGGGGATGAGGCCCTTGTCCCCATCAACATGGGGACATCCTCCCCATGTTGAGGGCATGTGGCCTGGTACGGTTCAGGAGGGAGGGGGGGCGCTCTCTCGTCCCCCCCTTTTCCCCTGCGGCCGGCCAGGTTGCGTGCTCGGATAAGGGGTCTGGTATGGATTTTTAGGGGGACTCCACACCATTTTTTTTTAAATTTGGGGTGGAGTTCCCCTTAAAATCCATGCCAGATCTGAAGGGCCTGGAATGGATATTTGGGGGAACCCCATGTCAATTTTTTTTTTCATTTGTGGCGGGGTTCCCCTTAATATCCATTCCAGACCTGAAGGGCCTGGTAATTGAATTCTGGGGAACCCCCACGCTTTTTTTTTTTATCAATGACTTTTGTATGTATTGCCGGGAGCCGACAATTCATTAATAGCCGCGAGTCAGTTTTAGATGACTTTTTTTCTTTCAAAAATGACATTTTTTGCAGGGACAGTTCTAAGCACGGGAAACATGCGCCACTTCACATGCATATCATACACACCCCTCAGGTACGAAATTTAAAGGAATATTTCACTTTTATTTTTTCATTTTAAGCATTATTAAAATCACTGCTCCCGAAAAAACGGCAGTTTTTAACACTTCTTTTTGCATTGATACATGTCCCCTGGGGCAGGACCCGGGTCCCCAAACACTTTTTGGGACAATAACTTGCATATAAGCCTTTATAATTAGCACTTTAGATTTCTCCCATAGATTTTTCGAATTTGCCGCGAACACCCCAATTTGTTCGCTGTTCGGCGAACGGGCGAACAGGCAATGTTCGAGTCGAACATGAGTTCGACTCGAACTCGAAGCTCATCCCTAATATTAACCATCACTATTTACTCTTGTGTACATTGTAGAACCTGGAGTAGTGAGGAACCTGAAGACAGAGAATATCACCACCACTTCTATATCTCTGAGATGGGACAAACCAGATGGAAATGTCAGTTCTTATTTCATACAAATCCTGGGAGAACCAAATTCTAATACAACTGTAACTACAACTTCTAGTACAATAGAAGGCCTGACACCTGGAAATTATTACACCTTTCTGGTCTCTGCCCGTGTCGGTGAAAACAATGTACAAGGAAATAATGTTGTGATAGCTGAATACACAAGTAAGTTTACACTAGACCCAATAAAAAAACAATTTCCATACTTTTTCTTTTACATTTGTTTCAACACAGTTTGGAAAGTGAAAAAGGACAAATGAAAATCATAACACGTCTTATGGCTCTTACAAGCCTAGGATGTTTCATACATATTAACCAGGGATGAGCCGAACACCCCCCTGTTCGGTTCGCACCAGAACCTGCGAACAGACAAAATGTTCGTGTGAACTTTAGAACCCTATTAAATACAATGGACTCGAACGTTCAAAATCTAAAGTGTTAATTATAAAGGCTAATATGCAAGTTATTGTCCTAAAAAGTGTTTGGGGACCTGGGTCCTGCCCCAGGGGACATGTATCAATGCAAAAAAAGTTTTAAAACTGCCGTTTTTTCGGGAGCAGTGATTTTAATAACGCTTAAAATGAAAAAATAAAAGTGAAATATTCCTTTAAATTTCGTACCTGGGGGGTGTGTATGATATGCATGTGAAGTGGCGCATGTTTCCCGTGCTTAGAACTGTCCCTGCAAAAAATGTAATTTTTGAAAGAAAAAAAGTCATTTAAAACTGACTTGCGGCTATTAATGAATTGTCGGCTCCCGGCAATACATACAAAAGTCATTGATAAATTAAATTTACACAGTGAAGAAAGTTCCCCGCTCAAGCCAATGACGTAGGCGGGTCCGACATACCGAGGGGGCGGACCTGATGGGGGACTGCTCTCACTTTGGTAATACATGTATAGACCCGCCCCTTCTCATGTTCCGCATCTGGTCCGCTTAGCGGACCTGATGGGGAACTTTAGAAGGGGCGGGTCTATACATTTTAAATACTGAGAGGTAGTTCCCCATCAGGTCCGCTCAGGCACAACCAATGAAGGACAGCGCTGGACATCGGGATCGCCGCGGGACACTGGATTTCACCGCTGGAATGTTTTTTTTTTTTTTTAAATAAAGGACTTTTTCAAGGTGTTTGTGTGTTTTTTTTAAACATTTTTTTACGCTTTCTTCGTGAAATGGTAGGGGTACAATGTACCCCTTACCAATTCACATAGGGGGGGCCGGGATCTGGGGGTCCCCTTTGTTAAAGGGGTCTTCCAGATTCCGATAAGCCCCCCGCCCGCAGACCCCCACAACCACCGGGCAAGGGTTGTGGGGATGAGGCCCTTGTCCCCATCAACATGGGGACATCCTCCCCATGTTGAGGGCATGTGGCCTGGTACGGTTCAGGAGGGAGGGGGGCCGCTCTCTCGTCCCCCCCTTTTCCCCTGCGGCCGGCCAGGTTGCGTGCTCGGATAAGGGGTCTGGTATGGATTTTTAGGGGGACTCCACGCCATTTTTTTTTAAATTTGGGGTGGAGTTCCCCTTAAAATCCATGCCAGATCTGAAGGGCCTGGAATGGATATTTGGGGGAACCCCACGTCAATTTTTTTTTAAATTTGCGGCGGGGTTCCCCTTAATATCCATTCCAGACCTGAAGGGCCTGGTAATTGAATTCTGGGGAACCCCCACGCTTTTTTTTTTTTTTTTTATCAATGACTTTTGTATGTATTGCCGGGAGCCGACAATTCATTAATAGCCGCGAGTCAGTTTTAAATGCATTTTTTTCTTTCAAAAATGACATTTTTTGCAGGGACAGTTCTAAGCACGGGAAACATGCGCCACTTTACATGCATATCATACACACCCCCCAGGTACGAAATTTAAAGGAATATTTCACTTTTATTTTTTCATTTTAAGCATTATTAAAATCACTGCTCCCGAAAAAACGGCCGTTTTTAACACTTCTTTTTGCATTGATACATGTCCCCTGGGGCAGGACCCGGGTCCCCAAACACTTTTTGGGACAATAACTTGCATATTAGCCTTTATAATTAGCACTTTAGATTTCTCCCATAGATTTTTCGAATTTGCCGCGAACACCCCAATTTGTTTGCTGTTCGGCGAACGGGCGAACAGGCAATGTTCGAGTCGAACATGAGTTCGACTCGAACTCGAAGCTCATCCCTAATATTAACCATCACTATTTACTCTTGTGTACATTGTAGAACCTGGAGTAGTGAGGAACCTGAAGACAGAGAATATCACCACCACTTCTATATCTCTGAGATGGGACAAACCAGATGGAAATGTCAGTTCTTATTTCATACAAATCCTAGGAGAACCAAATTCTAATACAACTGTAACTACAACTTCTAGTACAATAGAAGGCCTGACACCTGGAAATTATTACACCTTTCTGGTCTCTGCCCGTGTCGGTGAAAACAATGTACAAGGAAATAATGTTGTGATAGCTGAATACACAAGTAAGTTTACACTAGACCCAATAAAAAAACAATTTCCATACTTTTTCTTTTACATTTGTTTCAACACAGTTTGCAAAGTGAAAAAGGACAAATGAAAATCATAACACGTCTTATGGCTCTTACAAGCCTAGGATGTTTCATACATATTAACCATCACTATTTACTCTTGTGTACATTGTAGAACCTGGAGTAGTGAGGAACCTGAAGACAGAGAATATCACCACCACTTCTATATCTCTGAGATGGGAGAAACCAGATGGAAATGCCAGTTCCTATTTTATCCACATCCTGGAAGATCCAACTTTTGATATGAATGTAACAACAACGTCTTATACAATTGAAAGCCTAACACCTGGAAATTATTACACCATCCTGGTCTATGCTCAAGTTGGAGAAAATAATGTACAAGGAGGATATGATATTGTATCTAATTACACCAGTAAGTTATTGCTGTTTTAGATAATATTTCATTTTTGTTTTTGTGCCATGGTCTGTATAAAGTAATGTAGGGTCATATTTGAAAGTTACTGTCCTTCATTTAACATATTTATACATGTAGCACTACCCCCGAAGGAGCTGTTGGTTTAAAGTTTTGGGCCTACCGTTACCTTTTCTGTTCACCGTATTCGTGCCAGGGATCCTCCTTGAAGAGCTGTATAAGTGTTCACACCAACACCTGGATACGTTTTCTTCAAGATGCTTTATTTTACCAGTTCCAACAGAGGAATAGAGGGAGAGGGGAGTTTCAGGCACTTTGCTTTGCGGATCACGGGCACAATCCTATATCCAGAGGACCACTCAGTTCCACGCTGGATTCAGCAACCACCGGATAGGCCTACTCTCACTAGCCTAGCAACCAGTGCGAAGCTCGCTCAAAGTCTCTGCCACAGATTTGATGAGTGTCGTCCAGTCGTTCCACAATCTTCTGCCACAAGATCGTGTAACCACACTGAGACTTTGCAAAAATTTCCTTCTGCTCACGGTGCCAGAATCTTTCAGCCGTCCGGCAGCACCGTGAGGCAAACTGGCCAGGATGCGTCCCTCAATTGAGTCCCCAATTGTTCCGTTTCTTCCCGCAGGCAAGACCGCGTAGGACCATCCCTGGACTAGTAGGCCCCAGCAACTCCTGGGCCTACTTCTCAGTTGCAGAGCCTCAGACCAGCAGGCCCCGAAGCACAAAATGGCTCGCACATCCCTAAGGCCAGGAGGGCCCTCAGGTCAGGATCCAGCAGCGACCCCCGGCAACGAACCCCGAAAGAGCGGTCTCTGTCTCATAAGTACCCCCTCCCAGAATGCACAGCGGATTGACCACGCCCCCTAAGCCACTTCTGGGAAAGGAATACCCAATATACCTAGCCTGCTGCATTTCCAACCCTGACCCGTGATGACAGTGACACCTACTGTCAGGTGGAAAACGCGCAGGCCAGCCAGACTGAAACAAAGCCATTAAGGTGGATGTAAACCCACTCTCATCCTTTCTAAACTACTGCCATAGTGCTGATCTATAAGGATATAGATGCCCCCTGCATGTATCCTTATCTGTTAAATGTCTCCCTTTTGTCTGTTATAAGAACTGAAAAACTGCAGATTTTGTGGGTGGATCTGTTGTCTGGAGCTCGGTGGGTGGAGTTGTGATGTCAGTAGACTCCCCGCCCACCTCTACACTCCCCTTGTCAACATGCATTTTCTCCTATGTATTCCTTCTGCTATGATCACTAACATCCAGTCAAAATCCAGAAAAGTAACCACATGACTTCAGAAAAGGAGTGGGGGTGGGAATTAAAAAAGAATGCCTGTCTAAAGCTAGTGCACGAGATATGTAAATAACCTGTCACTCAAAGCAATTGGGCGGAACGGACAAAGGTTTTTCTCTGTTTGTCCTTTTTATCTCACTGAACAATAAAAGAGGATTGCTCAGAGCTGGATTAACTCTTTGTGGCAAGACCTTGCACAAATTATAGGAAATCTTCTACTCTACATTGTGACAGCAAAAAAAATAAATCAAAATTTCGCGTTTACATCCACTTTAATTTACATAATTCTTTCTGAGCTGTACTACAGCTCAGATAAATGAAAATCATAACATGTCTTACGGCTCTTACAAGCCTAGGATGTTTCATACATATTAAAAATCACTATTTACTATTGTGTACATTGTAGAACCTGGAGTAGTGAGGAACCTGAAGACAGAGAATATCACCACCACTTCTATATCTCTGAGATGGGAGAAACCAGATGGAAATGCCAGTTCCTATTTTATCCACATCCTGGAAGATCCAACTTTTGATATGAATGTAACAACAACATCTTATACAATTGAAAGCCTAACACCTGGAAATTATTACACCATCCTGGTCTATGCTCAAGTTGGAGAAAATAATGTACAAGGAGGATATGATATTGTATCTAATTACACCAGTAAGTTATTGCTGTTTTAGATAATATTTCATTTTTGTTTTTGTGCCATGGTCTGTATAAAGTAATGTAGGGTCATATTTGAAAGTTACTGTCCTTCATTTTACATATTTATACACGGCCTGCTTGTTTCTGCACTGTAGTACCTGAGGTTGTGAAGAACCTGACAGCAGATAATATCACCACCACTTCTATATCTCTGAGATGGGACAAACCAGATGGAAATGTCAGTTCTTATTTCATACAAATCCTGGGAGAACCAAATTCTAATACAACTGTAACTACAACTTCTAGTACAATAGAAGGCCTGACACCTGGAAATGATTACACCTTTCTGGTCTCTGCCCGTGTCGGTGAAAACAATGTACAAGGAAATAATGTTGTGATAGCTGAATACACAAGTAAGTTTACACTAGACCCAATAAAAAAACAATTTCCATACTTTTTCTTTTACATTTGTTTCAACACAGTTTGCAAAGTGAAAAAGGTCAAATGAAAATCATAACACGTCTTATGGCTCTTACAAGCCTAGGATGTTTCATACATATTAACCATCACTATTTACTATTGTGTACATTGTAGAACCTGGAGTAGTGAGGAACCTGAAGACAGAGAATATCACCACCACTTCTATATCTCTGAGATGGGAGAAACCAGATGGAAATGCCAGTTCCTATTTTATCCACATCCTGGAAGATCCAACTTTTGATATGAATGTAACAACAACATCTTATACAATTGAAAGCCTAACACCTGGAAATTATTACACCATCCTGGTCTATGCTCAAGTTGGAGAAAATAATGTACAAGGAGGATATGATATTGTATCTAATTACACCAGTAAGTTATTGCTGTTTTAGATAATATTTCATTTTTGTTTTTGTGCCATGGTCTGTATAAAGTAATGTAGGGTCATATTTGAAAGTTACTGTCCTTCATTTTACATATTTATACACGGCCTGTTTGTTTCTGCACTGTAGTACCTGAGGTTGTGAAGAACCTGACAGCAGAGAATATCACCACCACTTCTATATCTCTGAGATGGGACAAACCAGATGGAAATGTCAGTTCTTATTTCATACAAATCCTGGGAGAACCAAATTCTAATACAACTGTAACTACAACTTCTAGTACAATAGAAGGCCTGACACCTGGAAATGATTACACCTTTCTGGTCTCTGCCCGTGTCGGTGAAAACAATGTACAAGGAAATAATGTTGTGATAGCTGAATACACAAGTGAGTTTACACTAGACCCATTAAAAAAACAATTTCCATACTTTTTCTTTTACATTTGTTTCAACACGTTTTGCAAAGTGAAAAAGGACAAATGAAAATCATAACACGTCTTACGGCTCTTACAAGCCTAGGATGTTTCATACATATTAACCATCACTATTTACTATTGTGTATGTAGCGGGTATATGCTTTTCTATTATGTTTAAATTTGGTGGGGGATCTGTGATGTGTGGTTCCCTGGAGCCCAGCGGGTGGCGCTGTCACTTTGGGCCCAGGTTGAGCCATCGTTGCAGTGGCATACCCTTTTTGGCCTCTCGCAGCATGAGTACAGCGGGGCGAGGGCTCCACTGGGCTTGCTGGGGGAGGGTATAAAGGGGTCGGCCATTTTGGTCAGGGGGTTGGTTCGTGGAGTCCCAGGCACCTTCAGCCTGAGGGCTGTGGTTCGTGGTAGGTGTCCAGGCGGCCTAGGCCTGGACACCCGGAGCTCGTGTTCCACTCCAGGCACCTTCAGCCTGGGGTAAGGTTCTTGGTTGGAGGCCTGGGGCCCAGTGTCCTCCACTGGGCTCTGCGAGGGAAGGATTTCCTAGGGGACCCCGGGAGTGGGGTACCCGAATCCAGAGGCGTAAGGGACCGGAGGAGCTACTCACCCGAAGACCTGGTGCAGCAGATTGCCGGTGCTGGGTGAGCCTCAGGAGACCGCCTGGAGGGGTATCTTCCCAAACAGGGGCCGAGTGCAGTCAGGAGGAAGGTTCACCGTTCATCCGGTCGGTGGCTGCGACCAAGATTCTTAACAGGTGGCATAGATCATGTGCCAAACCTATTCGCCCATAGAGGAATAGGAGAGTTCACTGTGCCATAGAAAATCTCACGCATGCGCAGAACAATATACATGGGCTGTCGGTACACTTTTGCAAGGTAAGGTGGGAGGGTGTGCTTAGCTGAGAAAACCCCTTCTCCCCCCCATCCAGATGAAGGAGAAAATGCCCATGAAGACTCCTGGGATGTATGACATCATTTTGGCTTAGGCCAGGAATCATCAAGCAACTGAAGAAATGTAAAATAAATGTAGCGGGGTATTCCCCTATATTGGGAAGAAACTACATTACCCATAACCCCATTCTTGTGATGTTCCACCGCAGAGACTCATGGGAGGGGTTATAAAAGGAGGAGGCGAGGCCGGGCTCGGCCTCTTTGGGGGACACGAGACTTCACAGACGGATCCTCCTGTGCGGATGTGTCGGAGTGCAAGGCCTGAAGCCTGAGGCCTTGCTCTGCACCAAAGAGCCTTCCACCCTCCCCTCTGCGAGCCTGGGTGGCATCTGACTTTGTGAGCTACAGCCTTGTCGGATCGGGGGCCCGATCGTTGGAGAGATCGTGTGTGTGTGACACGACCGGTGGAGGTTTCCCGGACTGGATCCGTAGTCCGGCGGGTGAGAGGGCGTAAGCCCAGCTAAGATACTGTTGCTGTTGTGAGGGGGTTAGCTCGGTAGCGGGTGTGTGTGACCCCCTGGATGGGCTCCCCACACAAAAACAGGCCCAGCAGACGGAGGTTGTGGTTTTCAAGATCAAAAGGTGCGGTTTATTTCTCTATTTACAGTGACAAAAACACAGCAAAGCAAAAAGAAACATAAACAAAATAAATCCTGGTCAGCTTGACCTCTGACTAAACATGCAGGTTTCCCTAACTAACAACTGGGATCAGCCTGGTGCTGTCCTAGTCCCTAAGTCCCTGGTTTAGTAAATGTCCAAACAAATAGCCACACAGGCTTTGTCTCACCGCACAGGGGTTCACTCTCCCTAGACAGTCCACACAGGTCTGGGTCCAGGCATGAGCAAACACCTAATGAAGCTGGGAGTTTTTATAGAGGCCTTAAACGAGCTGACAAGCTTCAGCTGGTCTCATCAACTCCCTGCCTGCACGACGCCCAGCACTCTCCCTAGAGGTATGAATCATCCATGAGCCCACTAGCCTCAGCTGGGCTTCATCAACTCTCTCCCTAGTTGTATAAGTCGGCATAAAGCCTGAATCTGGGAGAAATATACCTACCCCCCTGGATGCAACCAGGTGACTTTACCTTCCTGCTGTCACATACCCCCCCCTCTTGTTTTAACCTTGGGGTTGGAACACCAGCAATCAGGCATTCATGTACTCGAGACAAAGCATCCACATTCCCCATTTGAACGCCAGGGCGATGCTTTACTGTGAAGTTGAATTCCTGTAGGGCCAGGAACCACCTATTTACTCTTCTATTTGTCTCCTTGTTTTGAGCCATCCACTTTAACGGAGCGTGATCCGTAACCATGTCAAAGTGCCTACCTAGCAGATAGTACCGAAGGGAATCTAGAGCCCACTTCACCGCTAAACACTCCTTTTCAACCGTGGCGTAATTTACCTCATGGGACTTCAACTTCCTGCTGAGGTAAATGACTGGGTGCTCTTCCCCGTTCCAGACCTGGGACAATACTGCTCCTAACCCCACATCTGACGCATCACTTTGTACGACAAAGTCTTTAGAGAAGTCGGGTGAGTACAACACTGGCTGGCTACATAAGGCTTGTTTCAAGAATTGGAATGCTGCCTCAGCCTCGGGGGCCCATTTAATCATGACCGACCCTTTCCCTTTCGTCAGGTTGGTTAGCGGCACAGCCTTAGAAGCAAAGTGGGGAATGAAGCGCCGATAATAACCCGCGATTCCCAGAAAGGCTCGTACCTGCTTCTTGCTGTTGGGACGTGGCCAACTCTGGATGGCCTCGACTTTGTTGAGTTGGGGTTTTATTACTCCCCTGCCAATGGTGTACCCAAGATATTTGGCCTCCTCCTGCCCAATGGTACACTTCTTGGGGTTAGCCGTAAACCCCGCTTCCCGGATAGAGTCTAGGACTGCTTGCACTTTTGGCAGATGTGAGGCCCAATCTGTGCTATGGACAATTACGTCATCCAGGTAAGCCGCAGCATACTTCCGATGGGGCCTCAGTATCTGGTCCATTTTCCGCTGGAATGTGGCCGGCGCATTCTGTAACCCGAACGGCATTCTCTTATATTGGAACGCCCCGTCTGGGGTTACAAATGCGGTTTTCTCTTTGGCCGACTTGGCCAGGGGAATTTGCCAATACCCTTTTGTGAGGTCAAGTGTCGTCATGTATCGGGCTGTTCCCAGCCGGTCGATCAACTCATCTATATGTGGCATGGGGTAGGTGTCAAATTTTGTAACTTTGTTCAACTGACGAAAATCGTTACAAAATCGCCAGCTCCCATCCGGTTTAGGCACCAACACAATGGGACTAGACCAATCACTTTGGGACTCCTCTATCACCCCTAAGTTCAGCATTTTCTGTACTTCCTCCCGTATTGCCTCCCGTCGGGCCTCTGGGATCCGATAGGGTTTTAACTTCACCCTTTCACCGGGCGGGGTAATAATATCATGCTCTACCCCAGATGTTTGTCCCGGCAGCTCAGAGAACACCTCCTTGTTGCGAAGCACAAACTCCTTAACCTCCTGTTGTTGGGGTTGTGACAAGGTGGCTGCTATTCCAACCTCCGGAATCACGCAACCAGTTTGAGCTGGTGACCAAGTTTCTGCGACTAGGGACTCTCTATCCCTCCAGGCTTTCAACAGATTAACGTGATAGATCTGTTCGGGCTTTCGCCTTCCTGGTTGTCTGACCTTGTAATTCACTTCGCTCACTTTTTCCATTATCTCGTAGGGGCCTTGCCATTTGGCAAGGAATTTACTTTCAACCGTAGGGACAAGTACCAATATCCTATCCCCCGGGGAAAAGGTACGGGTCTTGGCTCCACGGTTGTACACTCTCTGCTGTGCCAACTGCGCTTGGGCCAAATGTTCCTTCACGATGGGCATTACCTGTGCAATTCGATCTTGCATCAGGGCGACATGCTCAATCACACTCCTGTGGGGAGAACTCTCACTTTCCCAAGTTTCCTTGGCAATATCCAACAGCCCTCTTGGGTGTCTCCCATACAGTAACTCAAAGGGGGAGAATCCCGTAGAGGATTGGGGCACCTCCCTAATAGCAAACATCAAATAAGGAAGTAGACAGTCCCAATCCTTTCCATCTCTATCCACCACTTTCTTCAACATTTGTTTTAGGGTTTTGTTGAATCTTTCAACCAGCCCATCGGTTTGGGGGTGATACACAGACGTACGCAATTGCGTCACTTTGAACAATTTACACAGCTCTTTCATAACCCGGGACATAAAGGGTGTACCTTGGTCCGTAAGCAGTTCTTTACAAATACCCACCCGGCTAAAAACAAGAGATAGCTCTTTGGCTATGGTTTTGGCCGAGGTATTTCGGAGAGGGATCGCTTCTGGATAACGGGTGGCATAGTCCATTATAACTAATATGTACTGGTGCCCCCTAGCGGACTTGATTATAGGACCTACCAAATCCATTGCGATCCTCTCAAACGGGACCTCAATGATGGGTAGAGGGACCAGCGGGCTACGGAAATGTGGCATCGGGGCTGACCTCTGACACACAGGGCAGGAGGAACAATAATTTTCTATGTCCTTCATCACCCCAGGCCAATAGAATCTCTGTAATACCCTCTCTCGGGTTTTCTCTGTCCCCAGATGACCTCCAAGAATGTGCCCATGGGCCAACTCCAACACCAACTTCCTGTAAGGTTTGGGCACTACAAGCTGCTCAACGGTTTCTTCTGCCCTTTTTGCCACCCGATACAGTAGGTCCTTCTCTACGCTGAAGTATGGGTAAGTGCAGGTATTATCTGGGTTCACTAACTCGCCATCTATTTCCACTACGTTTTCCCGTGCCTTTATTAGGGCGGGGTCTTTTAACTGTTCTGTGGCAAAATTTTCCCTGTGAACCTCAAGATCAGAAAACTCCACAGACGGTAGGTTTTCGTCTGAGGAGGTGGGCTCCTCTCCAGTTTCTTGAGTCTCGCCTGCCAATACTGACAAGGGAAATTCTGGAGAGTCCTCACCACTCTCAGAGGAGTTCTGGCTATCACCTTCCTGGTACATAGGGGCACCAGTGGGGGGCTCAGGATCATCCCACAGTTCCCAGAACTTCGGAAAATCCCTTCCCACAATGGCATCATGCGGTAGTTGAGATACTAACCCCACTGGATGAGAGAGGGTACCTTTGGGGGTCTTGAAACACACTGTAGTCACTGGATACTCTCGGGTGTCCCCATGCACACAAATAACAGCTACCTTGCTATTCCCAGAGACCTCTGTTTTAACTAATTCAGCCTTTATCAGGGTCACAAGGCTACCTGAATCCAGTAATACCACAACATTTCTACCATGAATACACATTTTGCATAAATGTTTCTCAGTTCCCCGAATGGCAGTGCATGCGACTGTCGCACACAGCGACTGACGTCTGTCCGTCAGAAAGTCATATTGCATGGGTTCCTCCACAACCGGGCAATTTGCTGCAATATGTCCCGCTTGCCGGCAGCGGTAGCAAACAATCCATTTGGCTGCCTCTTGAGCCCCTGACTTCCCAGGCTGTTCTCGCCAAACTTTGGGTAGAGCTCCCACCCTCTCACTCTCTCCACCCTCACCCCTTGGAATCCTCTTATCCGCCCCTGGGGATGGTCTGGTCTTAGGGTGGAAAGTCCAAGAGTCTCTGGAAGAGGCCGTCAGGTTCTCTGCAGCCAAGTATCTCTCTACACGATCCACAAGTTTACCGGCCGTTTCTGGGTCTCCATGGCTTACCCACTTTTGAATGGCGGTAGGAAGAGCTCTCAAGAAACGATCCATCACAACACGTTCCACAATCTCCGGTGCGGACAAAGTCTCTGGCTGTAGCCACTTCCTGCTCAGGTGAATGAGATCATACATTTGAGACCTGGGGGGTTTTCCAAGCTGGAAAGTCCAGTTATGCACACGCTGAGCCCGGACAGCCAGGGTGACACCCAGCCTTGCCAATATTTCAGCTTTTAGCATCACATAGTCTTTTGCTTGGTCAGGCTCTAGGTCATAGTAAGCTTTCTGCGATTCACCAGTTAACAGAGGAGCCAGCAGTCCAGCCCACTGCTCCTCAGGCCACTTTTCTCTTTCAGCAGTCCTTTCAAATGTGGTCAAAAATACCTCTGGATCATCCTCTCCAGTCATTTTTGTCAATAAACGACTCACCCCAAAGGACGCGGTATTAGTGGGACGGCTTTCCTCACTGGTCTGCGGACGTTGCTGCATTACTGCTTCCATCTGTTGTTGTAGTCTCTGCTCTTGCTTCTGCAACAGGTCTATGAAGCGGGCCTCAGATTGCTGCTGGGCTTGTTGCTGGGCTGCGAAGCTCTGTTGTTGAGCTGCAAGGCTCTTTTGCAAACCTGCATTTGTCTGCTGTTGATTGGCATTTGCTAGAGCCAGCTGTTTCAGTATCTCCTCCATGCTGGCTTAAAAAAAAACTGCCACTGGTTCTCCACCAACTGTGAGGGGGTTAGCTCGGTAGCGGGTGTGTGTGACCCCCTGGATGGGCTCCCCACACAAAAACAGGCCCAGCAGACGGAGGTTGTGGTTTTCAAGATCAAAAGGTGCGGTTTATTTCTCTATTTACAGTGACAAAAACACAGCAAAGCAAAAAGAAACATAAACAAAATAAATCCTGGTCAGCTTGACCTCTGACTAAACATGCAGGTTTCCCTAACTAACAACTGGGATCAGCCTGGTGCTGTCCTAGTCCCTAAGTCCCTGGTTTAGTAAATGTCCAAACAAATAGCCACACAGGCTTTGTCTCACCGCACAGGGGTTCACTCTCCCTAGACAGTCCACACAGGTCTGGGTCCAGGCATGAGCAAACACCTAATGAAGCTGGGAGTTTTTATAGAGGCCTTAAACGAGCTGACAAGCTTCAGCTGGTCTCATCAACTCCCTGCCTGCACGACGCCCAGCACTCTCCCTAGAGGTATGAATCATCCATGAGCCCACTAGCCTCAGCTGGGCTTCATCAACTCTCTCCCTAGTTGTATAAGTCGGCATAAAGCCTGAATCTGGGAGAAATATACCTACCCCCTGGATGCAACCAGGTGACTTTACCTTCCTGCTGTCACACTGTATATAGGCCTATAGACTGCCGTGGCCTACAAGTTATTTTCATACCCCTTGGATTACAAAGTTATACTCTGTTTAAAGTGCACCACCATTACAGACCTGCCGGTGAAGAAAGAAGGACTAAGTTTAAATATTAGAACCAGGCCTGGTGGGGATTCTAGCGTGTTTGATTACTGCGCCATAGGGCACTTAGTTAACGGTCGCCCGTATGGCGCACCTGTAGCGTGTGTTACTATATAGTGTGTTAGAGTGGCAGGACGCTGCCCTTAGGAGTATTATCTTGAACTGTGATTACTGTTACCCCTTTATCCATATTAAGAAAAGAATGAGTAAAACACTTTACCTATTACAATTCATTACTGTGTCCTTGCTTAGTTATTCTATTGCATAGGACATATCATTGATTGTTAGTACTAGCTGTGCCAGAAGGGGGTAGAGCCTATTGCCGGGGGTTGGCGGAGCTGCACTCAGGGCCCAAATCTAATTCTGCGGCCTCCTTAGTTGGAGGTATCGCTACACGTGGGGGTTCTCGTCCGGGATCCTGATGCAGCAAGCGAACGCCAGAAGTGCCGGCATGGACCCCATGGATCCAAGAGCGGTAGAAGAGTGGTGCAAAGCCGCTAATACAGAGCCAAAACAGTCGATAGCCATTAGTCTCCCTGGCGAGAAATGGTCAAGTGAGACGGTAGAGGAACTGATGAGTTCAGTGTCCCCAGATCACACACCATGGGTGATAGACATGAAGACAGACCCAAACATCTCATATCAATACGCATTAGTGGAATATTGGGACGGGATGCCAGAGGCCTGTAAGCACAAGTGTCTGCGGACGCCAGACAACAGAACATTTAGGCTGGCGCACGCAATAACTGTAGAAAGGGAACCATCCCCTACGGGATCGCCACAGGCTGCGGCCCGAACTACACCTGAAAGAGAAGACAGGGCGACACCCCCGGTGGCACCTGCATCGGCCACTGCTATATCACCAGAACTGATAAATGCAATAGGGGATTTGCTAGCCAAATGTCAGAAGACAAGTACGGTGCATGTGGAAACTAGCTACCGGAGACTAAAAATATTCTCAGGGAAGCTCCCTGTCCCGGCAGGGGAAGAAGATTTTGATACTTGGGTGGAACAGGCATTACAGGCGGTGGAGGCATGGGAGGTGCCTGAAGCACAGAAGAGGCAGCGAGTGTTAGAAAGCCTTAAAGGTGCAGCAGCAGAAGCAGTGACAAGTTTCCGGTTTGGGAATGCAGGGTGCACGGCACAGGATTGTCTAGCTATGCTGCAGGAAGAGTTTGGTCAATTAGACAAGGTGACAGAGACGGTCTACCAGTTTGAACACACTTTCCAAAAACCGGAGGAGAAACTTTCCGAGTATGTCAGAAGGCTAAACAGGCTGCTGTGCAAGATTGTGTTAAAGAAAGGGATGAAGCCCCAAGATGCCGATGCGGCAAGAATGAAGCAAGTCTTAAAGGGAGCGCTACGCTCCGATCCAGTCTGGCTGCACCTGAAAACCTTGGGAGGAGGAATGTTGCTGACTTATGCTGATTTAATAAAAATTATCAGAGATGAGGAGGCGCTGCAACAGGACCAGCAGAAGGATAAGACAATTGTTGTACCCGCACAGGTGCTGGTCAATCCAGTAATGACCCCTGAAAGAGAGGCGGAGATAGACACCCTAAAAACTCAGATGTCCAAGGTGTTAGAGATATTGACCTCTCTGATAGCAAAAGACACAGAGTGTCCTAAGAAGAAGGAAAGTCCAAGGAAGGAATTGTTCCCGATTGCCTCAGCACCCGAACCTTTACAAGAATGGGGAGATATAGTCTGCTTCAACTGTGGGGGAGTTGGCCACATTGCAGCCACATGTTCTAGTCCGAAGAAGAAGAGACCAGACAACCGCAAGTCGGCGGGAAACTCCAGAGGGCCCCGGTGAAGGAGTCAACCGGGTGCCCACCATCTTCAGTAAACTCCAAGCTGAATGCGAAGAAAAACAAAAAGAGAGATAGAACACCAAAGGGGAAACGCAATACCCCTCAACAAAGCTATACTCCAAGAAGAGGGGGGAGACCCCTCAGGAGAGGCACGGCACCCCCCAAAGGGGGTGCCCACCCAAGAAAAATAATAGTACGCCTCAGCGGGTTCCTACACCCATTAAAAGGAGGGAAGTCAGTGCATACCAGGCTCAAGAAAGGTTCAAGTGCAAAGGGAATAGGACAAGAGAGAGTCCAAAGGGAAAAGGTCTGAAGAAGGCGGCTCCTGCCGGACCATATCCAGAGAAGCTGGTAGGCCCATCCCCTATAGTGCCCATTCAAGTGGAGGGAGTCTACACCAGGGGCCTCCTGGATACCGGGGCACAAGTGACCCTACTATACCGGGACTTCTACGACAGGCACCTGAGTCATCTGCCTATCCAGAAGATAGAGGAGCTGGAAATATGGGGAATTGGAACCCAGAGTTTCCCTTACGACGGCTACCTTCCCATCCAAATGACCTTTGACCCATCCGTGGCTGGGAAGGCCGAAGTGTTTGACACCCTGGCAGTTGTGTGTCCTAGGCCGCCTGGAGCCAACAAGAATTCCCTTATAATAGGGACAAACACGGACCTGGTCCGAAGACTCCTGACCCCTCTCGTGACAGAAGAAAGACAAGCAGCTACCAAGATCCATCCCATGCTGAAGACAGCCTACCAACGGCTGGTCCAAGAGCGGGAGACCCCTGGAGAGGAGATAGGGAAGGTGTGGAGACTTGGAAGAGAAGGGGTAGTGTTGCAGCCCGGTGAAGTAACCTGTCTCAGGGCCACTGTGAAGCTTACTTGGGAGCAGCCTGGTCCCTTTGTCATGCTGGAGTCAGACCCAAGGGGTGAGTCCTCAGGCCTGGAGGTGATACCGGAAGTGATTCCGCTGAAGGTCCTGAAGAAGGCCCATTATAGAGTTCCAGTGAGTGTTAGGAATACTACCAAAGACCCCATGGACATCCCAGCCAGAATGTTGCTAGGCCAGGTGAGCCCGGCGGCCCCTGTTACCCTGTCAGAAGTGAAGAGGACAGGTGAAGAAGGGGATGTTTGGGAGAAGCTGACCATGGAAAACCCGAATCTATCCAGGGCTTGGAAAGAGAGAGCCAAGGCCCAGTTGAATAGATGGGAGAAGATCTTCTCTAAGGATGAGTTTGATGTGGGGTGTGCAAGGAGTGCCACCCATCGGATCCGCCTCCAGGAAGATAAGCCCTTCCGAGAGAGGGTCAGGCGGGTCCCGCTAGCAGATCTGGAGGATCTGAGGGAACAACTTGCAGAACTCAAGAGGACTGGTGTGATACGGGAGTCCAGAAGCCCCTATGCCTCTCCCATAGTGGTGGTCTGAAAGAAGAATGGATCATTGAGGCTCTGTATAGACTACAGGACTCTCAACAGGAGAACCATACCTGACCAATACACCACTCCGAGGATAGAGGATGCCCTACAGAGCTTGTCTGGAGCTAAATGGTTCAGCGTTATGGATCTCAAGAGTGGGTACTATCAGATTCCGATGCACCCAGCAGACAAGGAGAAGACAGCTTTCATAACCCCAGTGGGGTTCTTTGAATTCGACCGGATGCCCCAAGGTCTGTCTGGAGCCCCAGCTACTTTCCAACGCCTCATGGAGAAGACAGTAGGGGACATGAACTTGATCGAAGTCCTTGTATACCTAGACGACGTCATTGTCTTTGGGAGAACCTTGGAGAAACATCGGGAGACTGTTCTGATGGCCTTGCATGACAATCATGGCCACCTAGGGGCTGAAAGGACCTTTCAACTTGTCAGAAGTCGGTTCTATTGGCCCTGCATGAGGGCAGAGGTAGAGGAGTACTGCCACTCATGTGCGCGATGCATCCAGAGGAAGACTTTGCCCCATCAAGCTGCCCCAATGGGCCATCTACAGAGCCAAGGGCCCATGGACCTGGTGTGCATTGATTTTCTCTGCCTCGAACCCGACCTGAGTGGACTAGGAAATGTTCTGGTGATAACCGACCATTTCACCCGGTATGCCCAGGCTTTCCCCACCAAAGATCAGAAGGCCTCCACCGTGGCCAAGGTACTTATGGAGAAGTATTTTGTCCATTATGGGCTGCCACAGAGACTCCATTCAGACCAAGGGAGGGACTTCGAGAGTAAGCTGATCCGGAAGCTCTTGGATTCGTTGGGGATTAAGAAGACTCGAACTACACCTTACCATCCTCAGGGAGATGCTCAGCCGGAAAGGTTCAACCGAACCTTGCTCAACATGTTGGGGACTCTGGAAAGCGAGAAAAAGCAACATTGGAGCAAACACATAGCAGCCATAGTACATGCTTACAACTGCACCATCAGTGATGCTACAGGCTACTCCCCATATCGACTCATGTTTGGGAGAGAAGCGAGACTACCGGTGGACCTGGCTTTTGGCACCTCACTGGACCATTCCTCAGTCACCTCCCACAAAGGATATGTGGACAGGCTCAGACACAGCCTGAAAGTAGCATATGAACAAGCTCAAGCGGCCTCAGATCAAAGGGGAGCTCGGAATAAAAGAAATTACGACTTGAAGGTCCGGGTACAAGACCTACAGCCCGGGGATCGAGTACTGTTGCGCAATCTGGGAGTCCCCAGAAAGCACAAACTTGCAGACAGATGGAGATCTGAACCCTATGTCATCTGCAGGAAGTTGCCGGGCCTACCTGTCTACAAGGTGAAGCCAGAGGGAAAGGTAGGCCCACTGAAGACATGGCATCGAAACCACCTGCTCCCACTTGCGGAGGCAGTTAGAATACCTTCCGTGGGAGACTCCCCTGCACCGGCCTCTATCTTGGATACTCATAGGCCGCACACTCGGTCACAGACCTCCCGAGCTGGAAATGGAGAAGCCTCCCAACTTAGTAGAGATGAAGAAGGAGAGCTTGATTGGCTGTGGTCTCCCCCAACTCCAGGAACTTCTATCATAGATCTTCCAGTCACCCAAGATACCACAGATGAAACACTGAACCCAGAGGCTACAGAATTCATCCCTTTCAGTCCTTCAGCAGATTACTGGGAAGATGCCCATGATAGTTGCTCCGAGGAAGAGGAGCCTGTGGCGCCAGAGCCAGAGATTCCAGGAGAGCAAAGAGCTTGAAGAGTGATTCGACCTCCTAAGAAGCTGACCTACCCCCAGATGGGGAACAGTTCGGAAGACTCTGTGGTCACTGCTAGGAGAAATGCTGAGATTCCGGATCCCTCCACTGTCCATTTGGTGGAGGGCAACCCCAGCTCACTCTCTGGCACAGTTAGGCAGGCCACCCATGATAATGTGACCTGTGGGCAAGGGAATTCAACCCCTCAGTTATGGTGGGAATCCCCTATCCCAACATCGTTTTCAGAATTGTCCAATGTTGTATATAGTTGTTGCTAAAATTTATCTTTGGGGACCAAAGAGTTTAAGTGGGGGGAGTGTGTAGCGGGGTATTCCCCTATATTGGGAAGAAACTACATTACCCATAACCCCATTCTTGTGATGTTCCACCGCAGAGACTCATGGGAGGGGTTATAAAAGGAGGAGGCGAGGCCGGGCTCGGCCTCTTTGGGGGACACGAGACTTCCTGTGCGGATGTGTCGGAGTGCAAGGCCTGAAGCCTGAGGCCTTGCTCTGCACCAAAGAGCCTTCCACCCTCCCCTCTGCGAGCCTGGGTGGCATCTGACTTTGTGAGCTACAGCCTTGTCGGATCGGGGGCCCGATCGTTGGAGAGATCGAGTGTGTGTGACACGACGGGTGGAGGTTTCCCGGACTGGATCCGTAGTCCGGCGGGTGAGAGGGGCGTAAGCCCAGCTAAGATACTGTTGCTGTATATAGGCCTATAGACTGCCGTGGCCTACAAGTTATTTTCATACCCCTTGGATTACAAAGTTATACTCTGTTTAAAGTGCACCACCATTACAGACCTGCCGGTGAAGAAAGAAGGACTAAGTTTAAATATTAGAACCAGGCCTGGTGGGGATTCTAGCGTGTTTGATTACTGCGCCATAGGGCACTTAGTTAACGGTCGCCCGTATGGCGCACCTGTAGCGTGTGTTACTATATAGTGTGTTAGAGTGGCAGGACGCTGCCCTTAGGAGTATTATCTTGAACTGTGATTACTGTTACCCCTGTTACCCCTTTATCCATATTAAGAAAAGAATGAGTAAAACACTTTACCTATTACAATTCATTACTGTGTCCTTGCTTAGTTATTCTATTGCATAGGACATATCATTGATTGTTAGTACTAGCTGTGCCAGAAGGGGGTAGAGCCTATTGCCGGGGGTTGGCGGAGCTGCACTCAGGGCCCAAATCTAATTCTGCGGCCTCCTTAGTTGGAGGTATCGCTACATAAAAAATAACGTTTAAAACAAGCAATCATAATATACCTTCCTACCTTTCTACTAAGGCTAACAGCATAAGGATTAAAAAGAGATAAAGTAGAACTACATTTTTTTTTCTCTCTTTGGATAGAGAGAGGGAGGGCTAAAACCCCTGTCATTGTTTTGCCATTGGGGAGATTACCCTTCACTACTGTCCCTTAGCCAAAATATTAAATTAGAGGAAAATTCTGCAAGTTAAGGGAATGTCTCTGGAGTCCCCCAGGACACCCAAATTAGTGCCCCCATTGGAAGATTTCCCCTCTTTTTCTCTTCTGAGGACAAACCAAAATGTGGTGTTTTCTTTTACTTTCACGTTTAAAGATAATGGTAAACAAGACATATAAAGCGGATGAATTTTCCTAGTGGGGACACAGACAGCAATAAAAACCTGACAGGAGTTCTAATCCCTCTCCACTCTGTCCAAAAAAAAAAAACTCTAAACATCCACCTAACACCAAACCAGAATGCTGATTGGAAACCTTAAAAAGCTAACCAAACTTTAGCGCTCAAGCTATCCCATAGCCTAATCTGTATATGTCATATATTTCACATGCCGCTCAAGATCAGGCTGCACACTCTACAATAAAATGTTCTTTGAGAAAGCGCTGTGTGTACACAGAAACATGTCAGAATAGAAGTTGTTCTTGCTAGCAATTTTAATAAAGGACCAATATACAAATATATAAAATAGATGAAAAAGTAATGTTTGTCCTCTTTCTAGAACCTGGAATTGTTAAGAACCTGACAGCAGAGAATATCACCACCACTTCTATATCTCTGAGCTGGGGGCAACCAGATGGAAATGTCAGTTCTTATTTCATCCAGATTCTGGGCAATCCAACCTTCAATAGGACTGTGACTACAACTGCTGACACAATAGAAAGCCTGACACCAGGAAATTATTACACCTTCCGAGTCTCTGCTCGTGTTGGTGAAATTACTGTGCAAGGAGAAGATGTTTCTGTATCTACATACACAAGTGAGTTAATATTTAGATAGCGAGGTAAAATACAAAAAAAAAAAAATACATTTATTCTGGCAAAACGAACAAACTACATTTTAGATTCTGGTTTCTGAAATCTGTAATTTTATGTTTAGTGCATAAGTATAGTTTAGTGCATAAGATAAGCAATCGCTACAAAGAGATTCAGCACATCTGTAGTGGTTTTTTCCTCCCACTTCCTGGTCTCGTAGGCTTTGTTGAGACAATCAAACCCTGTGACGAGAGATTGGGGGTGGGGCTGAGCCACGCTGTCTGTGTCTATGGATGCAGGCAGTGGGGCGCTAGAGCAAGTCCACAAGTGTGTCCCAATAGTAAGAAGCTTGTTATGGGGGCACCAAAAAGAGGAGCAGTCAGGAGTGCCTGTGGGGGATCAGAGAAGAGGAGGTGTGGGGCCGGTCTGTGCAATTCCAGTGCACAGGGCAGGTGAGTATATCATGTTATATACTTTAAACTCACTTTAATAAGTCGGGATAAAATGTATTTATTAATGTTTTTGCCCCACATTATTTTTTTTATGCTACTGTAATGTTTGGATTGGGGGATGGGGATGGGGGTTAACAAAAATATATATATATATTTCATCCTAATCCTTATACTAAACAAAAATCTAAATAGTATCCAAACTTCTCAATTGAACACAAAGTTTCAACCTAATCTATAAGCCTTAAAGTGATTGTAAAGTCTTGTTTTTTTTTTCAAAAATAACAAAAATGTTATACTTACCTGCTCTATTCAGTTGGTTTTGCACAGAGAAGCCCAGATCCTCTTCTTCTTGGGTCCCTCTTCGGTGCTCCTGGCCTCTCCCTTCTGTTGAGTACCCCCACAGCAAGCAGCTTGCTAGGGGGGGCACCTGAGCCGAGTCACAGCTCCCTCCGTTCATTTAGACACGGAGCAGCGACCCAGTCCTTCTCATTTCTGATTGGCTAAACAATTTTGATTCACAGCAGGGGAGCCAATCGCTCCGCTCTGCTGTCTCAGTTAATCAGGAGGGGAGTCCTGGGCAACTTAGACACTCCTACAACTTCATTGTATAAAGAATGGCTCAGGTAAGTATTAGGGGGGCTGAAGAGGGCTGCTGCACACAGAAGGTTTTTTCTATCTTAGTGCATAGAATGCATTAGAATAAAAAAAAAAAAAAAACCTTCTGCCTTTAAAACCCCTTTAAGCTGTTATTTTAAAGTGTATCTGAAGTCAAAACTTTTTTTACACTACTTTAAATAGTGTAAGCAAAAGTTAAAACTTTCCTTTTATGTCCTGCCCCAGAGACACAACAGGAGGTTGGAGGAAATCAACCAAAATGAAAAGAAATCCCCTCTTATACAGTTGTCACCACTACACCAATACAACTGTCCCCACTGGTAAATGGCCACTCACCTCTTGTTCTGGGGACAACTCTAAATTCTTTGCGATACGGCACTGCGACGCTGTACCCAAATAAAACTGATGTTTTTTCCCCCACAAATAGAGCTTTATTTTGGTGTTATTTGATCATCTCTGCGGGTTTTATTTTTTGTGCTATATACAAAAAAATAGCAAGAGTGACACTAATACAGTGATCAGTGCTAAAAATAAAAGCACTGATCACTGTATAAATGACACCTGCAGGGAAGGGGTTAACATCAGGGGCGATCAAAGGGTTACGTGTGTTCCCTCAGTGTGTTTACTAAAGCCCTGTACACACGATCGGTTTGACTGATGAAAACAGTCCGATGAATTGCTTTCATCAGACAAACCGATCGTGTATGGGACCCATCGGTCTTTTTTCCATCGGTTTTAAAAAATAGAACATGTTTTAAATTTTTCCGATGGATAAAAAAAGGATCGAAAACTCCGATCGTCTATGGGCAAGTCCATCGGATCAAAAACCCACGCATGCTCAGAATCAAGTCGACGCATGCTCAGAAGCATTAAACTTCATTTTTCTCGGCTCATCGGAGTGTTTTACGTCACCGCGTTTGGAACGGTCGGTTTTTTGACTGATGGTGTGTGGGCAAGACTGATGAAAAACAGTTTCATCGGATTTCCGATGGACAAATCCATCGGACGAAAATCCATAGGTTATCCGATCGTGTGTACAGGGCTTCACTGTGTGGGGGAAGGACTGACAGGAAGATAGCTGTTTCTGATTACTAGGAACAGACGATCTCAGTGTACTTCCCTGTCAGAATGGGGATCTGTCTTGTTTACATAGGCAGATACCCATTCTGCCTCTCTGTGGAGCGATCGCGGGTGGCCGGCGGACATCGGGTCTGCCAGACCCACGTATTGGCTCCCCCCGTGCAGCGGGCACGCGCCCACAATATCTATTACATAAAACATCATACAGGCACTTTGTTTTGCCCAATTGAGCCGCCCTGCCGCAGTATTTATGCGATGGGCAGTCTTTAAGTGGTTAAAAATTAACCAAATTGCTAAACTGAACACTAAATTTCAACTAAATTCATACACCTTATCTATTCCTTTTAAAAAAAAAAAAACTCTGAATTGTTTGTACTGAATATTATAATCTATAGGGGGGATTTAAAAAAAGGATCTGAGACAAGTTCTTTCTCAACTAATGCCATTTTACATCAGCTTCAATTTTTCATTTTTCCACGCAGCTTAGAAAATGAAAATTTAAAAGCTGATTGGCTAAGTTATAGTTAAGACAGAGGCACTTTTTATTTATTTCCCCCAATGTCTTAGACTCCTTTCACACTGGGGCGGTTTGCAGGCGCTATTGCGCTAAAAATAGCGCCTGCAAACCGACCTGAAACAGCGGCTGCTGTTTCTCCAGTGTGAAAGCCAGAGGGCTTTCACACTGGAGCGGTGCGCTAGCAGGACGGTAAAAAAAGGACCTGCAAGCAGCATCTTTGGAGTGGTGAAGGAGCGGAGTGTTTACCGCTCCTCCACCGCTCCTGCCCATTGAAATCAATGGGACACCGCGGCTTATACCGCCGGCAATGCGCCTCTGCAGAGGCGCTTTGCGGTGGTTTTTAACCCTTTTTCGGCCGCTAGCAGGGGGTAAAACCGCACTGCTAGCGGCCGAATACCGCCGCAAATCCGACGGTAAATCGCTGCTAAAAATAGCAGCGCTTTACCGCCGATCCCCCTCCCGCCCCAGTGTGACAGTGCCTTCCACATCTCCTCAATTTTTTAGTCTGTTTTATAATCAACACTTTTTAATATATGGATTAGATAGAAATTAAATTTTTGCCCTCTTTTTAGAACCTGGAATTGTGAAGAACTTGACAATAGAGAATGTCAACACCACTTCTATATCTCTGAGTTGGAACAAACCAGATGGAAATGTCAGTTCTTATTTCATCCAAATCCTGGGAGAGCCAACTTTTAATACAACTGTACCTACAACAAATGATACAATTAAAGGCCTGACACCGGGAAATTATTACACCTTCCTTGTCTCTGCGCTTACTGCTAATAATAATGTTCAAGGGGAAAGTATTTCTATTGCTGTCTACACAGGTGATTATAGTTCTTTTAGATAAAATATCTTGCTCATTTCCAGTGGCGGCTGGTGCTCAAATTTTTTGGGGGGGCGCAAACAAACTGAAAAAAAAAAAATCATCAATTGCCGCCACTGTGCCCATTAAACGCAGCCACTGTGCCCAAACGCCACTAGTTTGTCCCCAAATGCAGCCAGTTTCCCCCCCATATGCAGCCAGTTTCTCCCCCATATACAGCCAGTTTCTCCCCCATAATACAGCCAGTTTCTCCCCCATATGCAGCCAGTTTCTCCCCCATAATGCAGCCAGTTTCTCCCCCATAATGCAGCCAGTTTCTCCCCCATAATGCAGCCAGTTTCTCCCCCATAATGCAGCCAGTTTCTCCCCCATAATGCAGCCAGTTTCTCCCCCATATGCAGCCAGTTTCTCCCCCATATGCAGCCAGTTTCTCCCCCATATGCAGCCAGTTTATCCCCCATAATGCAGCCAGTTTCTCCCCCATAATGCAGCCAGTTTCTCCCCCATATGCAGCCAGTTTCTCCCCCATATGCAGCCAGTTTCTCCCCCATATGCAGCCAGTTTGTCCTCATAATACAGCCAGTTTGTCCCCCCCAGCCCTGCACTTACCTTCCTCGAGTCAGCGCCGTCCTTCTTCCGTCCTCGATGTCTTCTCCCGCCCTCGATGTCACTTCAGCCAATCAGGTTACCGGTAACCAGACCCGGTGAACCTGATTGGCCAGGGAACGCACCCCCGTGCGTCCTCTCATTAGATATTTAGAAGCCGATTACAGCCCTCAGGCTGTAGTCGGGAAGCCTATCAGAGCCTGCTGGCTGTGATAGGCACTTCTAAAGGCCAATCAGACGCTGTGATTCAGATGGCCGGCGCTCAAGGGGCCGGCCATCTGAATAGTGGGCGGCAGCAATACATAGGTTCATGCAATGCATGAACCTATGTATTGTTGTGGTGAGTGACGGCCGGGCGCAGAAGCGAGCGGTAGCGGCGCTTCTGCGCCCACTATGGTCGCGCCGCCATGTGTAAAAAAAAGACATTTAAAAAAAAAAAAAACTCTTAAAGGGCCCGTTTTTTTTTTTGGTGACCACAGGAGGGGGGGCAGCGCCAGGGCGCCCCCTATGGACGGGCCGCCACTGCTCGTTTCATTTTTTTTAATGAAGTAAAAAATAGAATTTTAGGTTCATGATAAAGATAGTAATGAATTAAACATGTTCATCCTGTTGTTATTTATGTTTACTTTTCAGAGCCTGGAGTAATAAAAAATCTGGTCACTAATAATGTCAACACCTCCTCTATATCTCTAAATTGGGAGAAACCAGTTGGAAATGTCAGTTATTATTCCGTGCAGATCCTAGGAGAGCCAGCATTAAGTATAAATGTATCTGAAACTTCTGCTAATCTTGGTGGCCTGATAGCTGGAAATTATTACACCGTTCTCATCAATGTTATAGTTGAGGGTGATGTTATCCCTGGAGAAAAATATGCAATACAAGTGTACACAAGTGAGTAATCTCTAATTAAGACAATATGAAACCCAATGAGCAAAGTAATTTAAATATGCTAAGACCCCATTCACACAGGGGCGACTCATCAGGCGTCTCAGCCGCCTGACGAGTCGCGTCCCATTCTGTACAATGGAACCGTTCTAAGCGGAGCGACTGAAGTCGCTCCGTGTTAGAAAAAGGTTCCTGTACTACTTCAAGACGACTTCAGGGCGACTTCCATTGACTTCAATACAGAAGTCATTTTGGAAGTCTCCTTTGAAGTCGTCTGCAGATCGCCCAGCACAGTCGCGGCACAAGTCGTGCCGCCCCTGTGTGAATGGGCTCTAAGGTATTAGATTAGAGTTTAAAAAAATACATTTATGCACTAATCTGTTAAAACGTATCTAAACAAAATAATTAAAAAATATATATATTGCAGTTTACCAGTCACTTGATGTGGTGGCTGAACTTGTTTTCTTGTCTCAGGCTTTATTAATTTATTTTCATCTGGTAATTCAGCCGGTAACTAGACTTGTGCACAATGGAAAATTTTGTTTTGTTTCATTAAGTTTTCATTTGGAAAATATATAATTTCATTCTGTTATATTGGTTATGTTACATTAATTCGTTTTTAGATAATTCTTTTTTTCTGTAGAGTATCGTTATTAATTTTAACGAATAAATTTGTTTTCGGATAATTTGATATTTATGTATGTATATATATATTCGTGATAACGATTCGTAGTTCAGAAAGTGGTTTGTTTATTGAATCCATTAACACACACAGTGACAATATCTCTTCTCTGCTCAATTGCAATACAACACCCTTCTCACTCAGTTCTGAGGAATGCACTTTGCCAGTAATCCAACCTCCAGCGCAAAATGTATCAGCTGATTGGACTGTAAGAGTTACTCCGAGTTGATCTTTTGTTTCATTAGACCTTTAATGAATTAACTAATCATGTTGAATTCATTATTTTCGCTATAATTTCTTTCGTATTAGTTGAAATTCGTTTTTTTTTTTTATTTGGACATTCGGATGGATCCGAATGTCTGGAGGATGCAAATTTTGATTCGTTAAAAAACTAATTGCACATGTCTACCAGTAACACATTTCATTTCCCTGGACTTTAACTCCATTATCCCCATTACATGGTTGATTGATGAGATTAGTAATTTACAGAAGAAAGATAAAATCGTTTGCACTTTCTTTTAAACTGACAGGAAGTGACAAGTACAATGCATTTCTAGCAATATCAGCAGGTATTGTCTGTACTTGCTGAAAAAGTTATTAGCCTGAACAGTGAAAACTAATGCAGCCAGCTCATCTAAGGATGAGAAAGCTGCAATATATTTCATATTTAGTTTTAGATTTAAATTCACTTATTGCCTTATTCAATTTACAGACAATCTTAAAGCGGTAATAAACCGCCGGCTGTTTTGTTTTCTTAAACCTGCAAGTAAAGTTATAATGTGCTAGTATGCATCGCGCACATTTAGGAGATATTTACACTACCTATAGGTAAGCCTTACTATAGGCTTACCCAGGGCTTTTTTTCTGCTGGAACGTTACAGATTGCCGTTCCTTTACCTCCGGCAGCCCTCTCCTCTTCAACCTGTCATGTAACACATTAGCCGACAAAGAAAATTTTCTGCACAACTCACTTTCTCTACCAGCTTCTCTGTACTAGCGAGCCCTGGTGAGTCAGGTCCCAGCACTGCAGCTGCTTGTGGTGATTCAGGAGGCAGCTTGCATCCTCGCCTGCCACCACTACTCTAACATTGTATCACAAAGCCAACAGTTCTGATGGGCAGAGCTTTCCGATCGTCACTTTGTACTGTGTCGAGTTTAAAAAAAAGAGCCTGCGCACACCATATACAGTGGTGGCGAGGTAAGGGAGTTGTGAAAAGGGGAGGGGAAGAGCTTTCGGGAGAGTGAATTTGTGCATGGAGTACTGTGAAAGTGGGGTTTTGGGGAATTTGTACAGAGGTGAACTGGGAAAGTGGGGGGGGGTGTAGGGGAATCTGTGCAATGAAGAGAGCTGGGGGAGTAAATTTAGCAGAGAGTAGAGCTGGGGGGAGGGGATTTTAACAGAGAGGAGAACTGGGTAAGTGTGTGTGTGTGTGTAAGGGGGGGGTAAATTTATGCAGAGAGGGGAACTGGGGGAGATTTTAGCAGAGGGGAGAGGTGGGGGTAATTCTGTAGAGAGGATAACTGAAAAAGTGTTTGTGTGTGTGTGTGTGGGGGGGGGGGGGTTTATTCAGAGAGGGGATTTGGAGGCAATTTTAGCAGGGAGGAGAGCTGGGGGGGTGGAAATCTGTGCAGAGAGGAGAACTGGGTAAGGGGGAGATGTGTGCCGAGGTAAGAGCTTCAGAAGGCAGGTTTTGCAAACAGAAAGCTGTGGGGCAGATTGTGCAGGGTGATAGATGTGGGGGACGCTAGGGGTGAAACGTGGCAGAGGTAAGAGCTTTGGATTGGGTTATGCTTTAGATTGGGGTTCAGATGGGGGCAGAGACAATGAGAATAGGGATGCAGAGGTAAGTTGTTGGCTGGGGGTGAAAGCTATGGTTGGAGGGGTGCAGAGGTGAGACTTTGATGAGGAGGGCAAAGGTGCATTGTGGATGGGGGGTGCTTAGGTTAACTGTGGATAGGGGTGTAGAGTTGAACTGTGGACAGGGGAAAAAAGAGGTGAGCTGTGGATGAGGGTTGCAGACGTAAGCAAAGAGGTTTGCAGAGGTGAGAATTTGATGGTTACTTTGAGGCGGATACTTAAGGGAAGGGGGGGTTTTGCTTAGAGAAGAGCAGGGAAATTGGCGGGGGAACAGTAAAGCATACAGAGTTCAGTGACCAAGAGTATGGCACAGCATGCAGGGTGCAGTGGTAAGAATTTTGTAACATACCTTGTACATTACATACTCAAGAACCGCTATACTCTGTATGCTTTGCTGTACGTTACATATCTTTTACAATGTATGTTACATTTTAAAGGCCTCTGGATGTGTACACAGGGCTATATGTTGCATATTCCTAAACACAAGGGACACGTTGCAGTGAATGTAAGTACTGTCCCTTTTGCAGATTTTTTTTCTGCGCCCTGTGTGATACGCAAATTTCACAACTGCACTATACACACTCCTGAGCCCTGTGTGTTACGCACTCCTGAGTCCTTAACTTTATGTATTGTGCAGTTCTAAGCCTTAACTTATTACTATTATTTAGTGGCGCTGTACTTCTCTACCCTAAGGAATGTGTGGTAGGGAGCAGGGTTTGGGCGTGGATGTAGTTGGGGGTGGGGAGTTTCTCTTAGAAAAAAAGCCCCAGGCTTACCTATAGGTAAAAATCATGCATGGGTGTTTACTCCCACATTAATGGATTTTATAATCCATTAAAAATGCTCTACTGGTGCCACTTCTATCCTAAAATATATTTTCTTCTCATCAATAACAAGACACTATTATTTTTATGTATGTACGCACATATTTTAGACCTTTTCCAGTACAGATTAAAATCGATTGCTTCGTTTTTTTCTAGATGTAATTATTTTTCACATTTACTGTATTTATTGGAGTATAACACTCACTTTTTTACCCTGAAAATGGAGGGTAAACTGTGCCTGCGTGTTATACACAGAGGGCTGTGGAAAGTTTTTTTCCTGAAACTTCCCTCTTAAAGTTAGGCTGCGTGTTATACGCCTGTGCGTGTTATACGCCGATAAATTTCGGTACTCATTGAACCAGAAAGAGGTTCTTACATGTTTAGTAGACCAAGTTCTTGCAGAGCAGTCACCCAAACAACAGGTTTACTTTAAACTCTCCTGTAGTCATGGCCCTTACTCCCCCCCTTATCTAATAAGCCCCAAAGATACATTAAAGCAGAACTATACTTACCTTCACTCCAGCAATGCAGTGTCCCAGGGCTCCCTCACCGGCTGCTGACATCTTCGACTGGTCGTCTTCTGGGTTCCCAATCTTTGGGCATTTTGATTGGCTGGGCCTAAACAAGGACACTCCTGTGCGTCAGCAAGAATTCATCATCTTGGCAGATGCTGAAATTGTACTCTGAGCTACATGTGTACAGCTCAGTGTACAGTGCAGACAGGCAGGTAAGAAGTCCTTATAAGGCATTTAAGGCCTCATTTGCACAGGCGTACTACAGCGTACACCTGTGCAAGCACTGTTTACTCACATGGGGATGCAGGTGTTCTGTACATTCTGTGCATGAAGTCCCATTAATGTCAGTTGGGAGTTAGGGGCTGCATACACACAGAAACTGCTCCCAATTTTGACTGGAGTACGGGTGCACGGCCCCGACTGCAGGCACCTATAACCACATATATGTCAAATTGGGGGTAGTGGCTGTGTCGTGCAGCCACTGTATCCCAATTGACATGAATGGGACTGTCGGCTTGGGGATGCATGGAATACCTACATCCCTGTGCAAGTAAGTATATCCCTTACATGGGTGTACACTGTAGTATGTCCATGTGAGCGAGGCCTAGAGCAGATGAAATATTGTATGTCCAGCCTGCTCGTCAATATATATTTTTTAAATAAAGTTTCACTTCAAGGTATTGTGAGAAATTTGACTTACATTCTTAAAGTAGAACTATAGGCAAAACTTTTATTTTTTATTTTGGATGGCGTAAGGGAGGGTTATAAATTTTGTCATCTGTGTCCCATTGTGGAGATTTACCTTCACTTCCTGTCCTATAGCCAAATAGGAAGTGAGAGGAAATCCTTGCAAATTAAGGGATTTCCTTGGGGTCCCCCAAGTCACCAGAACTAGTGTCCCCATTGGAAGATTTCCCCTCTATTACTTTTATGGGGACAACCCAAATTTTGTTTTTGTTTTTTCACTTTCACTTTTAATGATAATGGTAAACAGGACAAATAGAGAGGATCAATCTCCATAATAGGGGGCACAGACAGCAATAGAAACTGATAGCTGTAGTAATCCATCTCTACTCTATCGAAAACTAAACAAAAAGTTTTGCCTTTAGTTAACCACTTAAGCCCCGGACCATTTTGTAGCTAAAGGACCAAAGGTGTTTTCAGAATTTTGCACTGCGCTGCTTTAACTGTAAATTGTGCAGACATGCAATGTTGTACCCAAACGAAATTTGCGTCCTTTTCTTCCCACAAATAGAGCTTTATTTTAATGGTATTTGATTGCCTCTGAGATTTTTATTTTTTGCGATATAAACGGATAAAGACTGAAAATTTTGAAAAAAATGATATTTTCTACTTTTTGTTATAAGAAAAATCGAATAAACTCAATTTTAGTCATACATTTAGGCCAAAATGTATTCAGCCACATGTCTTTAGTAAAAAAAAAGTCAATAAGCGTATATTTATTGGTTTGCGCAAAAGTTATAGCGTCTACAAACTAGGGTATATTTTCTGGAATTTACACAGCTTTAAATTTATGACTGCCTATTTCATTTCTTGAGGTGTTAAAATGGCAGGCCAGTACAAAACCCAACCCCAAATGACCCCATTTTGGAAAGTAGACATCCCAAGGAAATTGATGAGAAGCATGTTGAGCCCATTGAATATTTTTTTTTTGTCCCAAGTGATTGAATAATGACAAAAAAAAATAAAAATTACAAAAAGTTGTCACTAAATTATATATTACTCACACATGCCATGATTATATGTGGAATTGCACCCCAAAATACATTCTGCTGCTTCTCCTGAGTACGGGGATACCACATGTGTGGGACTTTTTAGGAGCCTAGCCGCGTACGGGACCCCGAAAACCAAGCACCGCCTTCAGGATTTCTAAGTGCGCAAATTTTTGATTTCACTCCTCACTACCTATCACAGTTTCGAAGGCCATAAAATGCCAAAATAGCACAAAACCCCCCAAATTACCCTATTTTGGAAAGTAGACACCCCAAGCTATTTGCTGAGAGGCATGGTGAGTATTTTACAGCTCTCATTTGTTTTTGAAAATGAAGAAAGAAAATATATATATATATTTTTTTTCTTTTTTCAAAACTTTGTGACAAAAAGTGAGATCTGCAAAATACTCACCATACCTCTCAGCAAATAGCTTGGGGTGTTTACTTTCCAAAATGGGGTTATTTAGGGGGGTTTTGTGCCATTTGGGCATTCCATGGCCTCCCAAACTGTGATAGGCAATCAGGAGTGAAATCCAAAATTTACACCCTTAGAAAGCCTGAAGGCAGTGCCTGGGTTTTGGGGTCCTGTACGGGGCTAGGCTCCCAAAAAGTCTCACACATGTGGTATCTCCGTACTCAGGAGAAACAACAGAATGTATTTTGGGGTGTAATTCCACATATGCCCATGACATGTTTGAGCAATATATCGTTTAGTTTCAACTTTGTGCAAAAAAAATTAAATAAAAAAAGAATTGTCTTTTTTCCGCAACTTGTGTCAACATATAAAATATTCCATGGACTCGACATGCCTCTCAGCAAATAGCTTGGGGTGTCTACTTTCCAAAATGGGTTCATTTGGGGGGGTTTTGAACTGTCCTGGCATTTTATAAACAACATTAGGAAGCTTACATCCACTCTTCTAACCACTTGAAGACAAAGCCCTTTCTGACACTTATTGTTTACATGAAAACATTTTTTTTTTGCAAGAAAATTACGTTGAACCCCTAAACATTATATATATTTTTTAAAGCAAATGCCCTACAGATTAAAATGGTGGGTGTTGCATTTTTTTTCCCACACAGTATTTGTGCAGCGATTTTTCAAACGCATTTTTTGGGGAAAAAATACACTTTTTTAAAATTTTAATGCACTAAAACACACTATATTGCCCAAATGTTTGATGAAATAAAAAAAAGATCTTAGGCCGAGTACATGGATACCAAACACGACATGCTTTAAAATTTCGCACAAACGCACAGTGGCGAAAGACTACATACATTTTTAAAAGCCGTTAAAAACCTTTACAGGTTACCACATTAGATTTCCAGAGGAGGTCTACTTCTAAAATTACTGCCCTCCATCTGACCTTCGCGGTGATACCTCACATGCATGATGCAATTGCTGTTTACATATGACGCCAGACCGACGCTTGCGTTCGCCTTTGCGCAAGAGCAGGGCGGGACAGGGGAGCTTTTTTTTTTGATTATTCATTTTCCTTTTTTATTTTATTTTTAAACTGTTCCTTCCATATTTTTTTATTTTATTATTTTTTATTGTTATCTAAGGGAATGTAAATATCCCCTATGATAGCAATAGGTAGTGACAGGTACCCTTTTTTTGGAAAAAATGGGGTCTATTAGACCCTAGATCTTTCCTCTGCCCTCAAAGCATCTGACCACACCAAGATCGGTGTGATAAAATGCTTTCCCAATTTCCCAATGGCGCTTTTTATATCCGGGGGGGGGGACATTCCCTCCCACTGCTTGTAAAAGCAGTCCAGAGGCTAATTAGCTGCTAGGATTGCTTTTACATGAAAGACGGCCGCTGGCTGAAAAGAATTATACCAAGATGATACCTAAACCCGCAGGCATCATTCTGGTATAACCATTCAAAGTCCAGCAACATACCAGTACATTGCTGGTCCTTGTTGGCTGAACGAAAAAAAGAGATTGATCGGTGGGTATGCCCACCATTAGAATACCTCCCTTCATTCACCCACTTCTAATGATGGGCATACCTGCACCATTTATATATGCCGAAGCATAGGGGCTGAACAAAAAAAAGAGATTGATCGGTGGGTATGCCCACCATTAGAATACCTCCCTTCATTCACCCACTTCTAATGATGGGCATACCTGCACCATTTATATATGCCGAAGCATAGGGGCATCCTCCCGCAAAAGTTATGCCGCGTACACACGGTCGGACTTTTCCACGGGCAAGCCTCCGTCGGAATTTTGACCGTATGTACGCGGCATTAGGAGCAGAATCGCTCCTCCGCCCCTGCTGCCCCCATGCTTCGGCATATATGCTCTTTGTTTTAACTGTGGTGGTGAAATCACCTCCTACAGCACTGGAGTGGCAGGGATCAGGCCTGTCTCTGCGAACGCTGCAGTTATGTGTGTTGTGTTTTGTAAGTGACAGTGATCGATCGAAGCTGCACTTGGGTGGCCTGGGCTGGACGGAGGGGCAAAACGCAGGTGCTAGCAGGTATCTGGGCTGAACCCTAAACCGCTGGGGACGCTAGTATAAATCTGATCAGATACTATACCACTAAGGGAGGTGTATGCTTTGCGCGTGGGTGTTAGCGTTACTGGCACTAACCTGGCGCTGCCTGGGGCGACACAGACCCTCTCTGACGCTAAAACCTAATTGATATCACCCGCCGGGCGATCAGGGGGTTAAACCTTTATTGGGTTATATACGGCGGGTGCCCTGAAACTATAAAAAGCAAACTAACTAACCAGCGTCCCCCGTAACACTTATACGGTGATCACTGGTGAAAGGGTTAACTAGGGGCAATCAGGGGGTTAAAACCTTTATTAGATAATATATGGGGGTACCTGACGTTATAAAAACCTGGCGGCGAACCTAAAAAAATAACTGACTACCTAGCGCATCACCGACACTAATACACAGATCAGAAAAACGATTGCTTAGTGACAGTGGTGCTAGGGGGTGAAAGGGTTAACTTGAGGGCAATCAAGGGGTTAAACCTTTATTAGGTAATATATGGGGGTACCTGACGTTATAAAAACCTGCGGCGAACATAAAAAAATAACTGACTACCTAGCGCATCACCGACACTAATACACAAAAACGATCGCTTAGTGACACTGGTGATAGGGGGTGAAAGGGTTACCTGGGGGGCGATCAAGGGATTAAACCTTTATTAGATAATATATATGGGGGTACCCGACGCTATAAAAACCTGGCGGCGAACATAAAAAAATAACTGACTACCTAGCGCATCACCGACACTAATACACTGATCAGAAAAAGGATCGATTAGTGACAGTGGTGCTAGGGGCTGAAAGGGTTACCTGTGGGGCAATCAAGGGGTTAAACCTTTATTAGGGGGGTTGGGGGGCTACCCTGGACCTAAGGCACCTAACACTAACTGCCCTGACACTTTTACAGTTACAAATGTCACTGATTGCAGTGATCAGTAAATAAATTATCACTGCAATCAGTGACACTGTGACTGGGGACTGGGGGGTGATCTGGGGGTGTCTGGGGGGCGATTTATGTGCCTATGTGTCCTGGTGTCAGTGTACTGCTTGTGCACTAACCTGTGTGTCTTCTCTCCACGGCGCTCCCGTATATGTGAGCACCGCAGGAGAGATGACATCACTTCCTGCTGCTTCCTCTCTGCCTGTGTTTACATTACACAGGCAGAGGAAGCATTTTATTCGCCGGGAGCGATCGCGAGAGGGTGGCCAGAAACCAATGGCCGCCCCCTCATCACGGATCGCTCCCAGAGCGATCCCGACCGTCCACTGTACCGGAGGGGGGTCCGACCGGACCCCCCACCCATACGAAGGCAGGCACGTACAGGTACGTGAGTTTGCCTGTCCGTGCCATTCTGCCAACGTATATATACAGTGGGCGGTCGTTAAGTGGTTAAACTTTAAGCTGTAATCTTACTTTACTTAGAAAGAATTTGGGATGGACCACATCTTACTATAGATTTACTAAAATGACAACATTTAAAAAACAATTTTGACAAAAATCTCCATAACCTTTATATATATATTTTTTATCTTATTATCTGATAATTCCGTTGGGAAAAAAATACATTCAGTTAATTCATTCTGGAATGCTAAAACATATATTTATATATTTATTTTGATGTTTAAAGTTCAAATTTCAAACCTCAAATGCATTTATTACTTTTTTTTTTTTTTAAATCTAGTACCTGGTATGGTGAGAAATGTCCTAATTACCAATGTAACTACTGAATCTTTTGACCTGAGTTGGCTTCCACCAGATGGTAATTACAGCTACTATAAAATAGAGGTGCCTGAAGGTATATTTCCAAATAGGACAACATCACAGTCCATTTCCATACAAGGACTGACACCAGGAAAGCGATACAATGTCCAAATTATAGCAGTCACTGGGCCAGATGTGCAAGGAGAAGTCAAGATTACACCCACTTATACAAGTGAGTACAGATAAGTAGATGGAACAACTACATAGCAGTACCAATAATTGTGGACTAACTTAGATATCAGTAGATTTAACAATTCATGCAGAGAAACCTTAATTCCGCATAAGTATATAATGTATGTTATCTATGTAATGTTTTATATAATTAGATTTCTGTAGACGTCACTACCAAAAGACAATATGTATGTATGATACACTAGTGTAATTTCTTCTGTGTCTGCTGTTGCTCTGAATGCACTAGAATGGATCAAATAATTATCTATGGTGCCCATTCGCATCAATGAAAAATGGTGCAGTGCGGATTTTAAAAAGGTGCAGGTGCCCCATAGATTTCAATGTGAGCGCATGAAAAGCACATGAAGAAAACATGTACATGCAATTTTAGTACATTTTTGGAAGGGTTTTGTGACTAACAACCAGTCTTTTCCTCCTGCAAAAAACACATAAAGCATGAAAAGGCATCAAAAACGCACTAAAAAATGCATCATCATGTAGCAGCACTAGTGTGAACCTAGGCTAAATTACTGTATTTATCGGCGTATAACACGCACAGGCGTATAACACGCACCCCAATATTAAGAGGGAAGTTTAAGGATTTTTTTCACAGCCCCCCTCCCCCTGCACAGTACACAGCCCCCTCCCCCTGCACAGTACACAGCCCCCCTCCCCCTGCACAGTACACAGCCGTCCTCATCCTCCTCATCCTCTGTCACCAAGGCTCATAGTAGTTTTCCTTTCAATGCAGCTGCCAAAGCAGCCTATTCCACCGGCTCCTTGTCCTTCCATAGCCCCACCATCATGCAGGGAGGAGTCACCAGAATTATTCGACCATAGTGTCGGTTACATGTTGCTGGAGGATGCGCAGCAATTTGAAGGCTCAGATGTTGGTTACCAGGTTGAGGAAGGGAGTAACTTGAGCGTAAAGAGAGGGGGAGCCACAGAAGGACAAGTAACTTGCAGTCATGTTCCCCCAGCTGCAGCATACTGCCAAGTTTGCTCCAGTGACTAGGAGGGAGGAGATGATGAGGTCACTGATTGCACTTGGGTGCCTGAGAGAAGAGAGGAGGAAAGGGAGGAGGAGACAACTTCAACAAGGCAGGATGTTCTCCAGGGGGCAGCTTAAGGGCAGCCACCCTATTGCATCACACCACAGAGCTCTGCAGGTGCAGGGCACTGCTGACTCTCCACTGACTTGCAAAAGTTCATTGGTGAGGGCTTTTTTTGACACGTGTGCAGCAGATCGCACCGTTGCTGTTTGCAACCTATGTCTGAAGCGGAGCAAGCATAGCCAGAACAGCAGCCGCTTGGGTACCACATGCTTGATCAGACAAATGATGACCTGCCATGCAGTCTGTTGGCAACAGCACCAGAAAAACCCACATCATAGAAAAAGGCAGACTTCTCCTTGCTCCTCATCTGGGATCTCAAACCCTACTATACCTCCAGTCCTCTCCAAAACCTACACTGAGAGGAATGAAGGTATAGCAATAGGTGCCACAAGTACTTGCAGCCAATCTGCTAGCAGTACACCACAAGTTGATTTCAGCAGGCAAATTTCGCTACCCCAGTTGCTGAACCGTAAAAAGAAATTCTGTCCCAGCCATCCACAGCTGGTAGACTCTGCCCCCTTTAGTGAAATTGTGGAATGTGCTGTACCACAGTGGCAGGTTCCAAAACAGCATTTCTTTTCTTGTAAGGCCATTCCGGCTCCCTACCCTCATGTGGAAGCCAATTTTTTGGCCTCGTTGGACAGGGTGGTCAGCAGCAAGGTTTATATTACTGCTGACTCATGGTCCAGCAGGCATGGGCAGGGACAAAACCTTTCCTTCATGGAGCACTGGGTAACTCTGCTGGCAGCTGGGAAGGATGCAGGACAGGGTTCAGTGTTGTTGGAGCTTGTTCCGCCACCACGCCTCCAAAAAGCTGGTGGTGATACTGCCACAGCTCTCTGCTTCACCCCCTCTTCTTCTTCCTCTATGGCCTCTTCTGCAGTATTGTCCTCTGAACCAGCAGTGCTCCGTAAGTGTTCAAGGGGCTACGCAAGCAGTCAGGCTAAAAGATGCCATTTGGTACTTCAGTTGATCTGCCTAGGGGACAGTAGCCACACTGGGGCAGAGATTCTGTCAGCTCTGCAGGGGCAGGCTCAGAGGTGGTTGACACCATGGCAGCTTGAGCCAGGAATGGTTGTATGCAACAATGGCACCAACGTTCTCTCCACCCTCCGACAGGGACACTTGACCCATGTTCCATGTTTGGCACACGTCCTGAATTTGGTGGTGCAGTGTTTCTTGACCAGGTACCCAAGCTTACAAGATCTCCTGAGACAGGCCAGAAAAGTCTGTGGTCTTTTCCTGCTGGTCAAACAATGCCAGTGCTAGGCTGGCTGACATTCAATGGGAATGCAACCTGCCCACCAATCGCCTCATTTGTGACATGCCCACCAGGTGGAACTCAACACTGGCAGTGCTGCAGCGGCTGCACACACAGCAGAGGGTAGGGATGAGCCGAACAGCCCCCGGTTCGGAACAGAAACACAGGAACATAGGGGGGGCACAATCTGGGGTCCCCTTTGTTAAAGGGGGCCTCCAGATTTCGATAAGCCCCCCGCCCACAGACCCCCACAACCACCGGGCAAGGGTTGTGGGGATGAGGCCCTTGTCCCCATCAACATTGGGACATCCCCCCCATGTTGAGGGCATGTGGCCTGGTACGGTTCAGGAGGGGGGGCGCTCTCTTGTCCCCCCCTCTTTTCCTGCAGACTTTTTTGCCATCTGTGTCCCTTTGGGGAGATTATTATTCACTTCCTGTCCCATAGCCAGCATGGGAAGTCCGAGGAAATCCCTCTATAGTGAGGAAATCCCTGGGTGTTACCAGAATTAGTGTCCCCATTGGGAGATTTCCCTTCTATTACTGTTCTGGTGTCAACTCATAATTTGGGATTTCTCTTATTTTTACTTTTGGCTGTAATGGTAAACAGGACAAATAGAGAGGGAAAATCTCTCTAACCAGGACACAGACCTCAAAATAAACCTGACAGGTATTCTAATACTTGTTAAATCTATCCAAAAAAAAAAAGTTTTGCCTTTAGTTACACTTTAATCCACAGATTGTGAACCACAGTGTACAATTTTTTTCATAACTTACAAATGTTTACAACACAATACTGGCAGCACTGTAGATAGTGTTTTTTAATTGTTTTGTAAAGCTTGCATACTACATGTGTAATCATTTTATATAAACTGGTTTATCTGTTTCCACAGGGCCAGGAATGGTTTATGGTATTATACCATTTGTGATCCAAACTTCTTCTGTGCATCTGACATGGCAGCCACCAGTGCTGGGAGCGTGGTCCTACTATGTGATAAGAATGCAGGAGAATTCCACATTTTATTTGACAACAAATAATGAGAATATTCTAATTAGTGGATTGATTCCAGGGAATAATTACAACTTCCTCATCTCAGTTAAATATTTTGACTTGGAGGGCACACAGCAGCCCATTTCTTTGTACACAAGTGAGTATCTCTATACCACATAAGGCTGTTAACTGTATCTAAATATTGACACAAAAGGGAGAAGTGTGTTAATAAGCAGTGGCTATCCCACTTTGAATAACAGGTAATAGATTTGACAGCAATCTCTGGGCAAAATACACGGAAAGGACCGTCAGACACCAGCAGCTATGTAGCGATACCCCCGAAGGAGCTGCTAGATTAATTTTGGGTCCTGCTGTTACCCCACACTTCACCGTCCCAGAACTTAAGAGTCTATGTTAGTAGTTTTGAAAAAGGTGATTGCCAGTCACTTCAGTCTTTTTCTCAATTTGCTTTATTACACAACTTCAGATAGGGGATAGAGGGTTAGGGGAAGTTCAGATACCTTGGTTTCTTTCAGATCACTAGTGCCATTCTTGAATCCAGATGACACAGCTTTCTGCCTCTGGTTCTTGCGACTACCGGATAGGCCTCTCACACCGACCTAGCAGCCGGTATGAAGCACAGACAAAGTCTCTGCTACAGACTTGAGTGATAATGAACAAAGTCTCTGCCACAGACTTGAGTGATAACGAACAAAGTCTCTGCCACAGACTTGAGTAATAACGAACAAAGTCTCTGCCACAGACTTGAGTAATAAGTGGAAACTCCTGGATAATCCCCTGCCACAGGTTAGCCAGTAGTCAGTTAGTTAGATCAACTGCACAGTACCTGAACCTTTAAGCCATCCGGCAGTACTATGAGGTAAGTTACTTGGGTGCATCCTTCAAACGAGTCACCAGGCCCTTCCTGAGATATCAGCCATCAGCTCGGTCCTCTCCATTAGGGTCCTCCCCTGGAATATTCTCCGCTTGAGTGGCTTCTTCCCGCAGGACAGGCAGCACAGGATCACCTTTCGTTAAGTAGGCCCCAGACAGGCTTCTGGGTCTACTTACAGCAAACACAGCAGCATAGCCTCCGGCCTGGAGGGCCATGAGACGAGATGAACCCCGGAGCACATGGCACTGCCCCTTAAATATCCTTCTCCCAGCATACCCAGCTACAAAGAAGCTCCTGATTGGGCTGTTTTCTGGGAGAAAGAATATCCCATACACTTCAGCTGGCTGTATTTCTCACACTGTCCTGTGACAACAGTCACACCTACTGGCAACAGTGGGAAATACGTACAACAGCCAAAGCTGGAACAGAACCAACAATTTACATAATCAACTCTGAGCTACTTACAGCTCAGATAACCCCTAAAATTTACACATAGCGCCTACTTGAAAAGTAGCAGGACGCTACACCTATTTTTGTACATGGCCCTAGCTGTGACACCTTAATTTCCTGTTGACTTTTCTTCAAATGAAAAAAGGCCATTATTTGCAGAAATCCAATCCATCACAACAGTGACCCATCCTTTCTGAAATTAATTATATAGGAGAGCTCTCTTTCTATTAAACAAAGTGAGCTGCAAAGCAAGATTTTTCTCCTATGCTGCCACTTTAGATCACCCAGTGTTATTTTAAACAGATTTGACTACTGGTAAAATAGTGTAAAAAGGTAATACATTTTGTATGTGGAAGAATGAAAGATATCTAATTTACATGAATGTTTACAGGACCTGCCACTGTCAATAACATGACAGCCTCAAGGATCAACAGCACTGCAATAAACGTTAGCTGGCAGCTCCCAGAAGGCAACCGAAGTTACTACCAAGTAGACCTGGTTGGAGATCCAGCTCAAAGTTTCAATGTCACAACAGAATCAGTATCTGTAACTAACCTCACTATTAGGAACCCATACACTGTGAAAGTCGCTGCAGTTGCAGCTGATGGACTACTAGGGGAAAGCAGTCATATTTCTGTAGCAGGTGAGTAGTAAATGACAATTGAATCATTAAACATATAAATAATCTTTAACATATAAATAAATAAAACAAAAGTCAATTAAAGATAATTCTTTCTGCTTTTTATCATTGCCAAAAGATTTAATATTTGTACTTTCATATGGTCCCAGGATATCACATGCTAAAGAGACATAGAAACTAGTCAGAAGGACTTCACTCCAGGAAGTTAGCAACTGTGATAAAAAAAAAACTGCAGATTACAATACTCAGAATCAAACCAAACTGATCACTGATTATCTAATATAATCCTTTCATATTTCCTTCTGCAGTGTCAAATGTCTTCAGTGTGATCAACATTTACTCCACCTATGTCCAGCTGAATTGGGATACATATGCTGTCAAGAATGCAACTTACAACATCTCTGTCAGTGGAGAACCATCCCCCTATGAGACTTTGAATTCCACTGAAATACAGATTAATAATCTGACGGCGGGAAACTGTTACACGTTTGCAATCTCTGCATCCTTAAATACATTTTTCCTGTACGGTTATGGTGGTGAAATCACTTGGTGCACACGTAAGTAGGCCTTTTCCTGTTATATACCCACTACACTTTTTCAGATGTAAGCTTTCTAGGCACTTGATTAAGAATTGGTTGTTTTTTCGAACAATGTATTTTCTTTAATGGTGGTAAAGTAATGTCTTCCATGAATTTTGATTAAATACAGGGAAATCTGTAAGTTTTCAATATTGACTAAGGCTTTGAAAGTTCATGAATGTTATTGCGAACACCATTTATTGTTTTTGATTTGCATTACTCTTTCTACTTCAAAGAGCAATGGTAATTTTTCTAAACTGTGACAAGTAAATCCTCACAGATTTGCTTCACCAGCAAATCTAAACCCGTGATCCAGTTAATTGATCGGTTTATCTGTCTTCGATTGTTTGATATAAGATGATTGGTAAAGTGGTCCACCTATATCAGTCCTCTTTCATATCATGTGCTTACATTTGGAGCATAAATTCTCCTCCCACAGAGCGAGAAGACCTGCTGAAGGTTATTTAACGAGGAAGTGTCGAAATTACCCTTTTCCAGTTCACTGAGTAGAGGTGATTGTCTGGCAGAGTAAAGCAGTGATCTGTGCTGAACATCCAACAGAGGAATCAGTTTGCCAGTTTGCATATTATTATTGTAACACAAAGCAACTAATGGGGTTACAAGTTTGTCATTGTAATGGAATGTATGACACCCTTGTTCCTTCCTGTTTCATCATTTCCCCAAAATTGGTCAGCCTGGAGGTGTCTTCATGGATCTCAAAGTATGCATAGATATACAAACATCTCCCAACCAAACCATTCTGTAATGCTCTTCTTTAAACTGATGGCAATATTGTGTTTTTTTTTTAATGAGCATGATTCTGCAAAATATAGTAGAAATAAGTAATTTCTATTATAGTAGCTAACAAATAAATACATTTTTCTGTTACAGAAAAAGAGATTTAAATATAAATCATTAAAATCTTTGATTTTTTAAAGCTGATGAGTCTATTTTGTTGATTTTAATTGTACTGATTTAGTCAGCTATTTCCTTTCTTTGAATATGCGTATTTGTTTAGGAGAAGCATCAAAATCATTTTCTTTACTTTCTGTCTTCTGATTACAGGACCTGGACCAGTCAATAAAGTGCTTCCGGCAAATATAACAACCAGCTCTGTTGATATAAGTTGGCTACCTCCAGATGGAAATCATAGCTACTATCAGATTCAAGTTACAGGAAATACCTATGCAAACCAAACAGTATCACAGTCATGGCCTGTTCAAGGACTGACACCTGGAAACCAATACACAATTAATATCAATGCTGTAAATGGACAGGATATGCCAGGAATTTCTTCAGGAGTGACTATTACTACCAGTAAGTATAGTAATAAGCCTTTGTAGTGTTTGTTTTCATTTTGTGTAATCCTGTAAGATTACACACTGTGGTCAGGATAAAAGACTAGTAAATATAACCAAGTAACTAGTAACTATAATCGACTGGCAACTATAACCTACAAGGTATGATCTGAAATTGGACCTAGCATTAAAGATATTGCTCATTTAAGCAAGTTAAGTAATATGTAAAGATATCATGGTAGTCCCCTTATCCCTTTCTCATTGCCTCATGGCACCCCTTTAAGTGGGCTTTACTGCCAGTAGGCAGAACAGCTTCCTGGACACATGATCATTGTGATTGGTTCTCACAGTGACCACATGATTGGAAGCCCATCCCGCTGGCTCTTGATCACAAACCATGGTAGGGAGCTGTCAGAGACAGCTCAGTCAATGTGCTGGAGCACACAGTGAGCACACTGTCAGCACAGAATCTCAGACCACTATAGACGCAAATACCACTGCATATATGATTTACAGTGGCAAGAAGAGGTTAACAATGACTTTATATTCCATTCCCCCCAGAAGACTATTTCCATCTTTGTTCAAACTTCTTCTAGAGTCAACATTTACTTGCTAGACTAAAATGTTTGCCCAATCATGTAGATATCTGTTCTGCAGAAGCAGGTTTTATGTTACCAGCTGTGTTCATGCATGTTGTGTAAAACAGAGAAGCACCCTACTCAAAAAATTACAATGTATAGTGTGAGTGATCACTGGGAGAGGAGAGATTCAGGAAATCTACCATTATCTAGCAGAGCTCTATTACTATTTTTATATGGAGATTTTAGTGCATTTTATATTGAATTGTCAGACCCTTATCAAGAGATAAAATATGCGCTTCCATAGAAAGGCACCAGACCAAGGGCTGAGTTAGAAAAGTAAGAAAATGAAATACGTTTTTTTTTTGCCAGTGCCATTGTTTTATAATACTGTAGGCAATGTGCAAAATGTTTAGCAATTCAGTTATGTAGCACATTGGCTATTTTTAAGTTTACAAATACAGTAGATGTGTCAGGGTTTTGGACCAGACCTGACTTTTGTTTCAAGCTAGTCCTGCAGAATTATTAGAACTTGACAAAAAAATCTAATTTAAAGGAGAACTAAAGACAGTTTTTATTTTATTTTGGAAAGAGTAAGGGAGGGTTATAACCACGACTATTTTTTTTTTTTTTATTCCTGGTTGCCCTTAGGGTCACAAAACTAGTGCCCCTATTAGAAGGTTTTTCCTCTATTCCTGTTCTGGAAACAACCGAAAATTTGGGATTTTCTTGTACTTTCAGTAGTAAAGGTAAATAGGACAAATAGAGAGGGTGAATCTCCCTAACCAAATCTCCCTAACAGACAACAATAAAAATTTGAATTCCACTCCACTCTTTCTAAAACTAAAGAAAAAAGTTTTGACTTTAGTCATACTTTATTGGTTAGATCAACATTATGCTTCTTGTATCATCTAATAATTCCAGAAGTAAGATTATAAGAGTTCTCCTTTAGTAGCCTGAATCATAATGAAGGTGCCCCTAACAAGTGAGTGTATCAGGGGAACATGAAATCAACACCTGATTGGTAACAGACATAGTAAGTGCACACAACTAGGCATTCTGCAGGGGAATATTTTACCAGTGTATAAATTAGTGCACCAAAATTCCAAAATGTCAATTGGATGAAGGTGACTTTAACTGGGCTTTTTTGTGTTTCTCTTTTTTATGTATGGTTTCTTCCAGGGCCTTTTTTCTCAGAGAATAGGTGCAGGAACTCCCCCTTCTGATTCACCCCTTGTCTCCACCCCCTACCCACCTCTGAGCACCGTCCCTTGTCTCCACCTCCTACCCACCTCTGAAGAAATTGCTTAAACGTGCATCCTCACAGGGTGACACTGTGGATGCACAAGTATAAATGTGCCAACGTCCCGATATAGCAGGAAGAATATGAATGGACTAAAGAATGGACTTTAGGCGGCACATGGATAGATACTGTAAAAAACTAGGGGTTTTTATTTTAGGCAAAGTAATAAGAAAATACATATAAACATTCAAAAAATGACAGTCTATTTGTTCTTAGATACAAGGCTCAGGCTAATGCTCTACAGTGCTTCAGAATTATGCAACATAGATGCATGACTGCTAGGATTGCTCTGGACCGGTGGAAACCTCCCCTCTCTTTTTTAAGGCGCAGGCTTACAGCCTGGCCACTGTACCGTAGGCTCTCTGGGGTTAGACACCCTCTGCCCCAAAATACACCAGGATTCTTACTGGTGTATATCCAGCCTCTCTCCTCTATTTTTTGGTATTTATAGCCTCAAAAGTCCTGGAGGACATTACCTGTTGCTGCTTACCAGCAGCCTCTACCTAGCAGTTCACCCAGCTGTCGATCATTGTGATTTTTACCATTATTGGCTATTTGCTACAGACAAATAGACAATTTAATCTTACCCAGGTGTGTGTTGCATCTGGCAGCACATTCGGCCTACTATTATGCTCCTGAAGAAGCGTTAATTTGCAAAACTGGTAGAGCAATTCAAGACTACATCTGATACATTGGACCCATGGCTAACGCCACCTGCTTCACACGTTCACTGTTTCACTAGCCTTTGGTTGCTGGTTATGTATTTCATTAAGGATGGAGTGCATCTATGTTGTATAATTCTGAAGCATTGTAGAGCATTAGCCTGAGCCTTGTATCTAAGAACAAATAGACTGTCATTTTTTGAATGTTTATATATATTTTCTTATTACTTTGCCTAAAATAAAAACCCCTAGTTTTTTACAGTATCTATCCATGTGCCGCCTAAAGTCCATTCTTTAGTCCATTCATATTCTTCCTACCCACCTCTGACCACCGTCCCTTGTCTCCACCCCCTACCCACCTCTGAGCACCGTCCTTTGTCTCCATCCTCTACCCACCTCTGAGCACCGTTCATTGTCTCCACCCCCAACCCATTTCTGAGCACCGTCCCTTGTCTCCACCCCTACCCACCTCTGAGCACTGTCCCTTATCTCCACCCCCTACGCACCTCCCAGTACCACCCCTTTTAGAGAATACAGAACCAAATATCATTTTGTGGTGCTAAATAATTTGTATGGAATTTAATAATGATGGCAGGAACGGCAGTAAAATATATCCCCTACAGGCAGCAACAATATACCCCCCCAGCAAAAAAAAGATCCCCAGCGACAACAAAATCCTCCCCATCAATAATAGACCCCACCCCAGCAACAATAGATTCCACCCCAGGAAGAATAGACCACCCACAACAAAAAAACACCCCATCAACAAAAGATCCACCCCAGCAACATTAGACCCCCCTCCCAGCATCAACAACAGTTTTCCCAGCAGCCAGCAACAGAAGACCTCTCCCTGAACAGTAGATCCCTTCCAGCAACATAGGTCCCACAGCAACAATAGACCCTAACACAAAACAGATCCCCACCAGTGACTATAGATCCCCCAGAAACCAGTATCAATAGTCCCTCCAGCACACCCCTTGCTATTCCAAACATTTAGTGCTGGAGCTGCCGGAACTGCGTTCCCCCGCATTCCCGCTGACAAAAAGCCCTGGTTTCTTCCGTATAGTAAAAAATTGCATTATTAATTTTATTGAGAACATATCATGCAATTATGAACTTAAAATTAACTGATAACAATAAAAATACCTTCTGACCTGTAATAACAGTTACTAAGAACAAATGCATCATTTTAATTTTCAGTGTCAAGCTTATATCTAATGTTTTTTTTTTTTTTTTAGAACCAGAAAGGGTGAAGAACCTGACAATATTCATCACCACGGACACTTCTGTAACTCTGAGTTGGCAGCCACCAGATGGAAGTATAAGCTCATATCTTATTAATATCCAGAAAAATGAAACCTATAATCAAACAACCAACCTGAACACTTTTACAGTTAATGATTTGACCCCTGGAACTTACTACATTTTCACAGTCTCAGCTTTGGCTGGCTTCGATACTGTAAGAGGAGAAAGTGCATTGGCTGCAGGTTATACGCGTAAGTGTCTACCGACATAGAATATAAATGATACAGATTTGATATATTTATAGTATATATATATATATATATATATATATATATATACACAGTATGTTTGTAAATGAACAGTGATCAGCAAAGCACTGTGCATCTAAATATATTTGTAATTCTTTTAACACACCTCTAAAGCATATCCAAACATAAAAAACAAAAATGCGCATCTCTACCCCACCTTCAGCTCTCCTCCTGTTGATTGGCTTCTCTTTCCTCTTCCTTCTCTTCCCCTCTCTACTCTGTTCCCCCCTCCTTCTCATATACACTACGGCCCTCTACTACAATCAAAATGACCTTGTAGATTAAGTACCTCTAGGTACTTAGGTCAAAGGGCCCTCCCCTCGGGGCATATAGGCTAGGTACCTAAACTACTCTACCATGCGCAAAACTCATTGCCTATCCATGGTAACGGTCACACTCCGGGTGCTCGGGGTTTGCTTTCCAGGCACAGTATGCTCCCTTTCGGGGTTTCGGGAGAGCCTCACCGGGCTCCTGGAACTGGTATTCTTACAGCATGCGTGTTATGCAGAGATTGCAGTGCCACTTCAGAGCGATAAGCTTTATCATACCTCAACGGTTTTTCTTATCTGTAAGAATTTAAGAATTTAGGCTCTTTTCAATGCCTCATGTGAATTTTGTATGTATGTCTGTTTTAAATGTAGCGACCTCCTCACCCCGACCTCTTTAGCTAGGGGTATGTCGAGCGACAGAGTGAGGTGCGCTACGGCCCATGTCCTCCCCATGCATGTGGGTGAGGTGAAGGCCAATATCAATCTTTTCCTCGGGCCAAATGTGTGCTGGTTATGAGGGTCAGTCCTTCCGTGCCGGAATCTCCCTTTGTTCCCATCAACAGAGTCCATACACCCATCAAAGTCCAAACTCAGGTTTATTGCGTATCTCCACATACAGTCAAATGCAACGGCATGATACGATGGGAAAGCAGGTCGAGGCACTGTACAGGTTCCTAGTCCCTACACTCCCTGTGCTATGACCAGGGGTTGCAGGAGTCTTAATGAAAGCTCCTCCGCTGCGCTGTAGCCCCTATCAGGGGAAGATGTCCTCCGAGGGAGTTACCGAAGGCCCATCCGTCACCGGGTTGACACTGCACCGGGTCTTCGGACGGGTGACCTCCCCAGCCTCCTCACCTCAGATGCGGGTCCCCTCGCAAGGGGCGCCCTGGAGCAACTTCACCCTTGCGGGACCCAGTCGGAGTCACCGGGTCCCAGGCCTCCTCAATAGTACCTCACCCCAGGCTGAAGGTGCCTGGGATGGACTCCATCTTCATTCTGGCCAGGCCTAGGGCGCCTGGGCCGGAACCTTGAACCGCCCGCACCCAGGCCTAGGGTGCCTGGGTGCGTGAAGGGGTGACCCCCTCCCACAAGAACAACAGACAGGCGACGACGACCATGAGGCGTGGGCGTCTCCCCCTTTTATATCCTCCCATCGACACCACGGCGGGTTCCCCGCCCCAGCCGTACCATCGCCAGGAAGGAACCAAAAAAAGGGTAACACTGTGATAGCGATTCTACCTCGAGCCAGCAGGTACACTGACACCCACTGGTCAAAGAGAATATTACACCACCCAATCCTCCACGAATAAGAAAAGGGGTCTAATCCCTGACATAATTACACACCTGGGTCTCTCTACCCCAGGTGTATCCCACTAACTTTGAAGACCCCGCTACACACTCCCCCTGGTGATTTGACGCTGGTCCCCAGCGTCAGGTGCACACCCATGTCTCCCAAGGAGGGGTGACATGAAGTGGGCCCCAGAGGCTATCCCTAATATTTTGGATACTGTATGTGCCAAGACCTGCTCAACAGAAAAGGGAACTATAAAACATTAAAACTTTTGTATAAAACATCTGTCATGTACACATATACAATCCCTCCCGTCACTGTCTAAGAACCACCCCATACTCAGTAGCCTTGACCGACGAATCTCCTGCAGAAGGGAAACAAAAAAAAAAACATCCTAACACTCTGTGTTAACTTGGCATGAGTGGGTCCGTCAGCCGAGAGACCCACTCACTCCAATAAGTAAGTAATGCATGTGTAACATTTTCAAACAACCGTTGCACAACACTGCCACCTGGTGACAGCGCTGCGGTAATGACACTTGGTTAGATCTTCATTCTTCCTGCTTTCCTACTCTAACTCTACCCCAAAAGTCTCTGCCTTTGGCACATGAAGAAAAGGGAGAAAAAAAACAACAGCTCCCAAATCTCCAGTGAGTAAAAGAAAAGCCCAAATCAAAACAAAAGTAGGGCACAGTTCTAGGCGTCTGGGAATGTCTCTTCCAGAAAGTTTCAATAGCAACAAGATAGGAGCTCACTTATCCTATAAATAGAACCTTGGATCCAGCAGAAACAGGGGCTTCAGGTGCCCGTCAAACACTTCCACCGAATATTCGACATCCTCTCCTTCTTTCCTGCAGATGAGCACCTTATCGGCATGAATATGGCGCCCAAGTCTCCAATCAGCTCTGCAGTCCTTGAACTTTTTAGACACAGGCGGCGAACATGACAGGTATCGCCTGGCATGGGGTACTTTAAGCTTTTCCCATACAAACTCGTCATACCACCTTGGTCGCAGGACCTCGACTTCATACAATAAGTCCCGAGGCAAGTAAGGGTACTCCCACCCATATTCACGGGCGACTCTCTGGGAGAAAAGTCTCTGCAACCTGGCTAGAGGCGGCATCACATCTCGCTCACCTTCTCCTGGCTGTACGATGGCCTCCGGGTGCCGAGGTACCTTTACCATCTCGGGTTTCTTTGTCTTTGGTGCCCGCAATGAAGCACGCTGCATCCCCACCATCAGAGCGGGTGATGTAGTTGAATGCGGAAAGTTGGTCGGAGGACTAGATTTCCTCGAGAACTCCGGGCCTTCACCCGGAGCGTACTGTCTTCTATGGACATGGGGGAATCCTGCGGTTTACTCAGCACAGGTAGTGGGCGTCTGTCCCAGCCCTTCCGGTGAAACAGTTCGTCTATCTCTCCGTCATCACCACAGTCTGACAATGACTCTAAGTCGGAGGTGTCATACATCTCAGCGGGAAGGTAGTCTCTAGTAGACGGAAGGCTACCCTCCCTTGCGGGCTCCACCGACTGGGGACCCCCGACACCTCCAACCAACACCACAGTCCCAGCCCCTGGCTCACCTGGACCTTCTGAAGAACTGGGATGTCCGGGACTCTCTTCTCTACCGGCGCCATCCAGGCCAGGCAAGCGGCGGGGTGAAGCTCGACCACGGCCATAAGATGCCTGTACCAGACCGACTTTCCTCTTCGGAGGTGGGAGCAGGGAGTCTGTAGTGACCGAAGCAGTGTCCTCGGATTTTTCTCTCTCAGTCTCTGGTTGGGCAGTCACTTCGCCCTGGTCAGCGCGCACGGGAAACTCCGCAAAGGCTTTGATCTCTCCCTCCGGAGTGGCGGTTCCTGTGATGCAGTTGAGGCGTAGGGCCCGGGGCCTTTCCGTGTGTGGTTCAACCTCAAAAAGAAACTCCTTGCATGCTTCGCATCGCCCGAATGGCTTTAGTTGGACCACCAGCCCCGAGCATCCGGGACAGATCACACCGAGGGCCTCTGTGTCTCTGCATGAATACAAAGCCAACTGTCCTCGGGGCCTGAGCCTTATCCCCGTGTCTGTAATGGATGCAGCAAATGCAGTCATCTTGAAAGGATAAGGTACCGTCATCCACGGGGAGCCTGAGTTCGCTCCGACCACTTGCTGCTCCATCACGCGCTGACCTCGTGCCGGAGTCTCCACGTGTATCTCCACACGTGGCCAGACTCCTCCCACGACTTGCACGTTTTTGCGGGCTTCCTTCAGTCTCCTCCCACGAATTGCGCAGTCATGGGGTGCCTCGTGGCGCAGTGCAGCAAAAGTCCCCACATGTAGTTCATCACACGGCTGGACTCCTCCCTCTTCCCGCTCTTTCTGCATGGGCCTCTCCCAGTTTTTCAGGGAAATTTCCACGACTTCGAGCACAGGGATGCACTTTGGCCAATCACATGGCCGACCTGCTCGGACCTCCTCCGGGCAGCAAAGTTCAAACACAGCCGTTCCAAACCTCAGGGTTAACACACATTTCATCCCGGACGAGCCCCCACGTGTAGCGACCTCCTCACCCCGACCTCTTTAGCTAGGGGTATGTCGAGCGACAGAGTGAGGTGCGCTACGGCCCATGTCCTCCCCATGCATGTGGGTGAGGTGAAGGCCAATATCAATCTTTTCCTCGGGCCAAATGTGTGCTGGTTATGAGGGTCAGTCCTTCCTTGCCGGAATCTCCCTTTGTTCCCATCAACAGAGTCCATACACCCATCAAAGTCCAAACTCAGGTTTATTGCGTATCTCCACATACAGTCAAATGCAACGGCATGATACGATGGGAAAGCAGGTTGAGGCACTGTACAGGTTCCTAGTCCCTACACTCCCTGTGCTATGACCAGGGGTTGCAGGAGTCTTGATGAAAGCTCCTCCGCTGCGCTGTAGCCCCTATCAGGGGAAGATGTCCTCCGAGGGAGTTACCGAAGGCCCATCCGTCACCGGGTTGACACTGCACCGGGTCTTCGGACGGGTGACCTCCCCAGCCTCCTCACCTCAGATGCGGGTCCCCTCGCAAGGGGCGCCCTGGAGCAACTTCACCCTTGCGGGACCCAGTCGGAGTCACCGGGTCCCAGGCCTCCTCAATAGTACCTCACCCCAGGCTGAAGGTGCCTGGGATGGACTCCATCTTCATTCCGGCCAGGCCTAGGGCGCCTGGGCCGGAACCTTGAACCGCCCGCACCCAGGCCTAGGGTGCCTGGGTGCGTGAAGGGGTGACCCCCTCCCACAAGAACAACAGACAGGTGACGACGACCATGAGGCGTGGGCGTCTCCCCCTTTTATATCCTCCCATCGACACCACGGCGGGTTCCCCGCCCCAGCCGTACCATCGCCAGGAAGGAACCAAAAAAAGGGTAACACTGTGATAGCGATTCTACCTCGAGCCAGCAGGTACACTGACACCCACTGGTCAAAGAGAATATTACACCACCCAATCCTCCACGAATAAGAAAAGGGGTCTAATCCCTGACATAATTACACACCTGGGTCTCTCTACCCCCAGGTGTATCCCACTAACTTTGAAGACCCCGCTACATAAACAAATAAAAATCTTTAAAAGTATAAAACAAAAATGCAATATTTGCAGCTTACCAATCTTTAGATGTGTTATCTGCATTACTTTCCATTTTTCAGGCTTATCTTCCTTTATTTTTACCTGGTGATCCTGCCCGTAACATACTTTCTGCCCATTTGGTTACTCCCTATATTCTATCTATGGAGGAGCAGTGTTATCACCGTAAGCTTCTCTCTTGAATTGGACTGTAAACACCCCTTCTCCTCTCATCTCCTTTACACAGAGGAAGTTTTTTTTTTAGTTTACAGAAGATGAGAAAAAGGGGAAAGATTATAACATTCAATAAATAAATAAATTGTTCTCACGCTAGAAGCAAGGTAACAAAATCCACACATAAAAGTGCAATAGTGTCCTTAAATAATACACAGTAAATATCGATCCAATCGCAGGATCAATAAATAAATGACAACACTAAAACAAATTAAATCAATATGTGCAAAATAAGCAATAAAAGCAAGCATGGGGCAAGTATAAATAACGTGGTAACCTGTAAAGTGCTAAATAAGTGCTCCTAGAAAAGGATAAGTGTCCTGTTGTACAAAGGCTGGCTCTAAATACAAAGTCCCTTAGCACAATAAAGTCTTTGGACAGATAGGTGGGGTATGGTGAAAGCTGTGTGAAATCTTGATCCAACAAAGATAACGGTGACATAAGTAAATCACGGTGACAATAGGGTGTCCCAGAGCTGTCTCAAAGATTTATCACTGTCACACCCATTTGGACAGACGTACATTCAAATTTGTTTATTTTGCATGAAAGTGCATGCTTATTAAGATGATATGTAAAATACATTTAGGCGCTCTGTCAAAAGTCACTGATATTTGCTTACTGATTTCAATAAAACCTTCCAATTCTTGGATGTGGCCATGTAGACCTGCAATGACTTCAGTTTTGCAAAACTGGTGTCTTGTAGCCTCTACCATGGTGCATGTGAGCTGGACATCCGTCATATGGGCGTGGAGTCTCACTGCTCAGAACCTGCACATACAGTAACAGCAGTTTGAACAGCACCTTTAAGCAACTGTCAAGCCCTGTACACACGGCCGAGATTCTCGTCAGGGAAAAAACGTTGTCTTTCCTGATGAGAATCTTGACAAGAAACTTGTCCCGGCCGAGTGTACACACGTACGATTCAAAAGAACCGCCGTTCTTTTGAATAGCACGAACGCGGTGATGTCATCGACTATGACGAGCGTGCGCTCGTCACATTCGATGCCGTCGCCGCCATCTTGCTACACCCTATGCCTATGCCTAGGAAGCTACCGCGCATGCGTCAAAGTCATTTCGAGCATGCACGGGTTTCCACGGCGACAGGTAAGTGTAAACACGCTCGGGTTTCTCGTCGAGAAACAGGCCGACGAGATTCGACGAGAAAAAAGACAGCAGGTCGTCTTTTTTCTCGTCTGGGAATCTGGGCAGTTTTCTTGACGAGAAAACTGAAACCCGCGTACACACAGCCGGTTTTCTTGGCAAGAAAGCTCTCCTGGCAGTTTTCTTGTCCTTTTTTTTCCCGAGAAAACCGGTCGTGTGTACGCGGCCTAAGACTACTACCATTACCGACTGAGAGAACTGCACAGCTTTGTTTGGACCAATCAAACCAAGAAAATAGCACATTAAATTATTTGTTTAAACTTAATTCTAAAAAAAACCTTTTTTTTGTAACACTAATCTTCAATAACCTCTTTTGCTCTGCAGCACCTGGAATAGTAAAGAACCTGATAAATGAAAATATCACCACTACTTCTATATCTCTGAGCTGGGATAAACCAGATGGAAATGCCAGCTTTTATTTCATCCAGATCCTGGGAGAGCCAACTTTCAATAAGAATGTAACTACAACTTCTGGCATTATTGAAGGCCTGACACCTGGAAATTATTACACCTTCCTGGTCTCTGCCTTTGTTGAAAATGTCCAGGGCAGCAGCTTAGTTATATCTAGCTATACAAGTAAGTATGCTGGCCACAAACATATTAATATGAGATTCTGAACACCTTCTATAAAGCTAAAGGCCTGACAATGGAAAATGATTGCACCTTCCTGGGTCTCTGCACTTGTTTATGAAAACACTGTACAATGAGAAAATGGTACTGTTGTCACATATACAAATGAGTTACCCTTACTCTAAACCAGCATTTCTGAAACTTTTTACGCAAGAGTAACCCTTGAAGTAATTTTCAGGTTTTGGAAAACCGCTGCCAATATTAATTGTGAGTCAGTGAGAAGAATGCCCCCCTTATATTGGTGGTCAGTGGGAAGACTCCCTTCCCCCACAGACAGCTAAAAAAGATCATAGTGTCATGTCACTGGCTCTGCCAAGTGGAAATGGACCTGGAAATGTCCAGGCACCAACAGATAGTAAGTCAATCAGCCACAGCTCAAAGAATCCCTAGCAACTTCTGCAAGAATCCCAGGATTCTGCAGAGACTTGGTTAAGAGTAGACTAGACAATATGACATCCTTTTTGTACCTGACATTTGGGTCCTATATTTACTGTACATGTCTAATACCTATATTGTGAAATCACGAAAAGTAGTTGGCATCTGTATATGAATAACATTGATATGTTATAATCAAGGGACCACATAATCATAAATGTACAGAATATCCCTGTTATAAGGGCCCAGCTCAAAGTTAATCCACTTTGGTTTAAAACTCTGTAATGATTTCTGTTTACAGAACCTGAAATAGTGAAAAACCTCACTACATGGAGTATCACCACCACTTCTATATCTTTGAGCTGGGATAAACCAGATGGAAATGCCAGTTCATATTTCATCCACATCCTGGGGGATCCAACGTTCAATAAGACTGCAACTACAACTTCTTACATTACTGAAGGCCTGACACCTGGAAATTATTACACCATCCTGGTCTCTGCTCGTGCTGGTGATATTACAGTGCAAGGAGATAATGTTTCTCTATCTACATACACAAGTGAGTGTTGGTGGGGTGAAATACAAAAATAGTTATTTTATTCTGAAGACATGAACATGCTGCATTTCCTATATATTTGAATTCCGGACATCTAGGGGATGATTTACTAAAGGCAAAAAAGCTGTTCACTTTTCAGGAGAATTGCACTTTGCAAGGGGGTTTTCCCTAGAGCTTGGTGAATGTGGTAAAATTTTACTTTGCAAATAATACCATATGATTGGATGATGAGCTTCGCCTCATTCAATATGCTCTGTGAAAAATTGCATTTCAAGGAGCAATTTCTCCTGCAATGTGAACAAAAAATCTGACAGGGATTACCGTATATACTCGAGTATAAGCCGACCCGAATATAAGCCGAGGCACCTAATTTTACCACAAAAAAACTGGGAAAACTTATTGACTCGAGTATAAGCCTAGGGAGTCCATCTGCATGCCTCACTGTGCCTCACTTTGCCTCACTGTGTCCATGTGCATGCCTCACTTTGTCCATGCCTCACTGTGTCCATGCCTCACTGTGCCCATGCCTCACTGTGTCCATGACTAGACTGACGTTTAACATGGGAGTCTATGGAAGACGGTCATTTCTCTGGTGAATTTGGGGACCCGGCCGGTACCGGGTCCCCAAATTCACCAGAGAAATTACCGTTTAACATGGGAGTCTATGGAAGGGGTGCCTGAATTTAAAAAATTGTTGCTCCTCGGCCGTAGGTCCCCCAGACAACAAAATTTGCACACTTGTAGAGGAGAAATGGAGCTACATGTGTGACAAGATCCGGGTCAAGGGGACCTACGACCGGCTGGTACGCCGGTACCGGGTCCCCAAATTCACCAGAGAAATGACCGTTTAACATGGGAGTCTATGGAAGGGGTGACTGGCTTTGAAAAATTGTTGCTCCTCTGCCCTAGGCCCCCCAGACAACAATATTTGCACACTTGTAGAGGAGAAATGAGGCTACATGTGTGACAAGTTCCGGGTCCAGGGGACCTACCACCGGCCCGTACCAGGTCCCCAAAATCACCAGAGAAATGACCGTTTAACATTGGAGTCTATAGAAGGGGTGCCTGGTTTTGAAAAATCGGTGCTCCCTGGCTGTGTATTCACAAGTTAAAACAATTCCCAATTAACAACCATATTATAGTTCTTGTGAGGTAGCACAATGCATGCAAGAGGGAGTCAATGTCGACACCACCCACACCCCCTCCCTTCCAGATGTTCATCTGATCATTCACCAGGGTCATCAGAGAATAATAAGGCAGGGAAAAAACAGATGCTCCCACATAACATGCACATATTAGTAATTTAAACATACACACACACACACACACACACACACACACACACAGATGTTTTGAAATAGATTGAACCTACATATTTAAGTAATGAATGCCCCTGACAATATATAGCAATTTTCATTTGCAAAATAATTTTTTTGTATTTGTAGCATAGTACATTGTTGCATTTTCTAATTACTCTAATCCAGTTTCGGTAACCTTGTGTAGCGGCTGCTCCTCACACTCCCCTCTTGGTCTCGTCTTTCTCTTGTCTAGGGGTATCTTAGAGGGGAGGGAGCGGGGACACTACGCCTAGCTTCCACCACAGATGTTAGTACGGTATAAGCAACAGTTCTGTAATACCTTCGGGTCAGGGCTGTGCACCTGGATCCTCCCTCCAAGAGTCACCGCGAACCATGTCTGTCAGAAAATGAGCTCCACACCATTAAAGTTCAACACTCCTTTATTCTCCTTGTCTGAACACAAACAGTTGAACTCCCTTGATAGAACAGAACAGAAAAGGAGGTGTGGATTCAAACAGGCCCAGACACAATGTAAGCTGCCACTTTCCTTCCTAGAAGTGTGTCCTGGTCTCCGCACAAGGGTAGATTTCCTTCCAGGCCGTCTCCGACGAGAGACTCACTTGTCACCGGCAATATGCTGCACCGGGTCTTCAAATGAGGAGCTCCCCCCGGTCCATTGCGCCTACCGGATTCGGGTACCCAATCCCTGGGTACTCTAGGATCTCCTTCCCTCGCGGAACCCAGTGTTGGGCACTGAGCTCCGGACCTTCATCCAAGTACCTCACCCTAGGCTAAAGGTGCCTGGGATGGAACTCGACCTCCGCTGTCCTCTAGGCCTAAGCCACCCAGAGGAGCGACACAAACCACCATCCGCAAGCTGAAGGTGCCTGGGACGTCAACCCCGTGACAAAGATGGCCGGCCCCCTTTATACCCTCCCCCAGCAAGCACGGCGGGTTCCCCGCCCCACCATACCGCTGCAGAGGGAGGACAAAAAAGAGGCACAGCACACAGCAATGATTCAACCCCAGCCCAGGGCGACAGCGCCACCCACTGGGCTGCAGGGACTTACACATCACTGATGTCTCTGCCAAATTCAAAATTACACCCGGGAAAGTACATACCCGCTACACTTGTATGAAAAAAAATGATAGTTACCAAATTCTTAAATACAGTTTATAATACCATTTTTGTTTACTTTACAGAACCTAATGTAGTACAGAACCTGGCTTTACAGAATATCTCTGCCACTTCTATAACTTTAATCTGGGAAAAACCAGTTGGAAATGCCAGCTCTTATTTAATTCTGCTCCAAGAAGATCCAACTTTCAATAGAACTGTGAATGCAACTTCTGTTATGATTGAAAGCCTAACTCCTGGAAATGATTACAGCTTCCTAGTCTTTGCTGTTGTTGATAAAGCACAGGGCAGCAGCTCACTTCTAAACATCACAATGTGTAAGTATCACAAAAACTTCACTCAGTGGAACCCCTTTGGGCTAAAGGTTGAGGGGGCTAGATGTAATATCCCACTACCATTCTTGTCAGAATATTTTTTTAAATTATGGGAACATGAACACATTAGAAACACGTTTTTCCATTACCTATTTTTTCTTCGGAATAACTACAGGTCTGTGATAGTAATTCTTATTATCTCATAATATTTACTTGTAAAATATTCAAATTGCCTCTCAGATCTAGGTTCCTGATTTATTTCAAAGTAAACTATTTGTTACAGTAGACTTTTTCAACCTTTTTATTCTTGAGACCCTTGAAATAATTTCAGGTCTCGGGAAACCCCTGTTAAAATTAATTATTTAATTCTTTAATTGCATTCTACAAAGAATGTTTGTTTCATTGGTGGTCAGTGAAAAAATGTTCCTCTTACTGTGATGGTCAGAATGCCACTCTTACAAACAGCTAAAAAGTTCATTGCTGTCATGCTGATGGCTCTGTTGAGTAGCATTGGACTCAAAAGCTATTCAAGCACCATCAAATGGGAGATCAATCAGAAACAGCTCAAAGAAATCCTAGCAACCTCTGGAGGAACCCTGGTTGAGAATGGATGTGTTAAAGAGTAGCTACAAATAGGAAAATCAGGGATAATAACATCTAGGTTGACATATCAGTCCAAAAAAAACATCTCTAAAAGTCCATACTCCTATATAAAATCACACTTCAGGCAGCTTTGTCTTTACAGAGTAGAAGCAATACTCCATGCTGTGCAAACAAAAACAAGAAGACAGACAAGCACCATCTATGTGTAGTAATGATTACAAACAGGATTTATTGTGCTACAATGAGCAACTCACAGGAATGTGATATCAATGAAGCTCATCTACCCTACATTTTATGGGCATCCAAGATGTATGGGTCCCACTGGGATGGAAGGATGGGAATTCTGTAGGTTCCTATGGCATGTCCCCAGCCAGGAACTGGAGCCTTTCGGGTACGGCACGGGAGACGGATGTGATGTCACTGATGATGCAGCTTGGATTTCAGTTGCTCATGGTAGTGTAATAAATCCTGTTTTTAATCATTACTACACTTACATGGCGGTTGTCTGTTTTCTTGTTTTTTGTTAAAGAGTAGCCGTATGTTCCCTAATAAACGGTTGCAGACAGACAGTCAGCCAAATAGGATGTCTTTGTTAAATCAGAAACTTAAAACTTCTGCAGTCATATCATGTGCACCATGTTTACAGACACCCTGTGACACTGTGCCACCCATCTGTGGTCATGAGCTGAGCACAAGTGCCTGGGATCTGCTTCACTCTGGTTTAAAGAGAATAATGTCCAGCTTGTGGCAGACCTCTCCCACTAGTCCTAGGTTTGTGTCTAGAAACATGAAAGTTTTGATTCCAGGCTAAGATTGCCAGTATTCAAAGTGACTGAGCTAATGCTGTTTTGGCAACCCATAACTTCCTTTCTGATGACGAAATAGCTGTTCATTTAATGACCTACAGTTAGGGACCTGAGATATACATTCTCAAAAGCAACAAATCATCAGTATGACTGCTGTCCTCAAATATACAGTATCTCACAAAAGTGAGTACACCCCTCACATTTTTGAATTTTGGAAAATAATGGTTGCCCCACAAAATATTGACACTTTGGGCCCAATTTGGACATTTTCACTTAGGGCTGTACTCACTTTTTTTTTGCCAGCGGTTTAGACATTAATGGCTGTGTGTTGAGTTATTTTGAGGGGACAGCAAATGTACACTCACTACTTTACATTGTAGTAAATTGTAATTTCTTCAGTGTTGTCACATGAAAATATAAAATAAAATATTTACAAAAATGTGAGGAGTGTACTCCCTTTTGTGAGATACTGTATATGAGTACCTGAAGTCTTAAACTAAAACTTTATTCAAGACTGTTTTACATCCTTTTTAAAAAGAAATGCATTTTGATTTCTTTACAGTACCTGAAATTGTGCAGAATCTTCTTGCAGTAAATATCACCACTACCTCGGTATCTCTGAGCTGGCAGAAACCCATTGGATATGCCAGTTTGTATCTGATCCAGATCCTGGAGATTTCAACTTTCAATATAACTGTGGATACAACATCCTATAAAATTGAAGGCCTGACGCCTGGAGACTATTACACCTTCCATATCACTGTTCTTGCAGGAAATGTGAAAGGTTATAGTTCTTCAAAATCAGTTTATACAGGTACATTTTTAATTGAAAGTTAGGCAGTGCTTAAAGCGGACTTTCAGTAATTTTTTCAACTTTCCATCTATTAAATCTTCTGCCCTTGTTGTTTTAACTTTGGATAGTAAAACATTTTTTTTCTGCCTGTAAATACCTTACACAGCCCACTTCCTCTTTCTTGTCTGGTCATTAGCCTATACTTATGACATCATGCACAGCTCTCTCTCATTCTCCTGAGAGTTTGCCAGGAAGGGGGGTGATTTATAAGAAGGCCAATGAGAGCTGCAGAGTTGGAGGTGTGCCTCTGTGTGTGTCTGTGTAAATCCAGGAAGTGAGCTTCAGCTGCCCACAGTTTAAATGGTTTCAGCCAGACTTCGTGGAGGGAGATTTCTGCAGCATATATGGCAAGCAGTGGCGGAATTTTCAGGGTTGCAACAGTCGCAGTTGCGACTGGGCCCTGTAATTCCGTCAAGTCCAGGGGGCCCCGCAACCTGTCCGTGTACTCCGCCGCCCGTGTGAATTGCCCACCCACCTGACTGTCACTCACTGACAATGTGTGCGGCGCGCACTGCGTGCTGTTCGTTCGGCCGCGGGGCGTGCTTCCGCCGCTGACTGAAGACAGACAATGCAGAGAGCAGGGCAGCTGAGGCAGCACTCACTCTCACTGACTGAGATTGTGGACCACCTCCACCCCGCCTCCGCCTACCCAGAGACACAGAGGTGTAGGGAGGCGGGGCGGACTCTAAAAAATGAGAGAAGGTGGGGGAGAAGCTTTCCCCTCTATGGCAGCGTGGAGTACCTTCCCGGCATCTACCCAGGCATGAGGCAAGGCAGAGTGTCAGAATTTTCATCCTGGCGGGAGAAGGCACACACAGTGACCCAAAGAACGGAATTCCCAGGGAATCGATTGATTGACGGTAAGTCAATCAAGTGACAGAGCTCAGCTCAGCAATCGATGCCAACCTCCACCACCTGTGCCTCGTCTTACTGATCCCATCCCCCCACCACTGATCTCATCATCCCTATCCCCCCCATTACTTCTACAACAGAGGTGATGGGGGGGGGGATAGGGATGAGATCAGTGGTGGGGGGATGGGATCAGTAAGAGGCACAGGTGGTGGTGGGAGAGGATGGCACCACCACTGCCACTGCAGCCACCCCCCCTCAATTACCACCGCAGCCACCCCCCCTCAAGTACCACCGCAGCCACCCCCCTCAAGTACCACTGCAGCCACCCTCCCTCAAGTACCACCGCAGCCACCCCTCCCTCAAGTACCACCACAGCCACCCCCCCTCAAGTACCACTGCAGCCACCCCTCCCTCAAGTACCACTGCAGCCACCCCCCCTCAAGTACCACCGCAGCCACCCCCTCAAGTACCACCGCAGCCACCCCCTCAAGTACCACCGCTGCCACACACCTCAAGTACCACCGTTGGTACTTGAGGGGGGATGGTAGCGGTGGTACTTGAGGGAGGGTGGTAGCGGTGATACTTGAGGGGGTGGCTGCGATGGTACTTGGGGGGTGGCTGTGGTGGTACTTGGGGGGTGACTGCGGTGGTACTTGGGGGGGGTGGCTGCGGTGGTACTTGGGGGGTGGCTGCGGTGGTACTTGAGGGAGGTGGCAGTGGTGGTGCCTTCCTCTCCCACCACCATCACCTGTGCCTCCTTACTGATCCCACCCCCCACCACTGATCTCATCCCTATCCCCCCCCATTACTTCCACAACAGAGGTGATGGGGGGGATAGGGATGGGATCAGTAAGAGGCTCAGGTGGTGGTGGGAGAGGATGGCACCACCACTGCCACCGCAGCCACCCCCCTTAAGTACAACCGCTGCCACCCCCCCTCAACACCAGCACTTCACTGATCCCATCTAGGGTTGCCACCTGTCCGGGATTCACCCGGACAGTACGGGTTTTGAAACATGTGCCCGGGTCTCTGCCCGCCTGAGACCCGGGCACATTATTCAGACCCGCCAGTGGCTCCCTGTGCCTGTGCCGAAGCTGTGCCGCCACCGCCATGTGCGTCTCGAGTTCGGTCCGCTTTATTCTGCATCTGCTGCCTTCCTATCTACCCCCCCGCGCACTGTCGGTTCACCTCCATCCACTCTGTGTGCTGCAGACGTGACGCAGAGACTGAGCCTCCATGTTGCCGGAGACTCTCCTCTGGTTGGCTGCAGCAGTGCAGAAGGGACAAGGAGGTGGGGTTGAAGGCGGAGCCTCCCCATTCCCTGCTGCTCTGTTGGAAAGTGTGCAGAGATCGCGCTGGGATTGGAGCTCAGCTTGTAAGGTAAGTTTTTGCCCCCCCCCCCATACACTACCATACAGTTCTGCCACCCCCTCTCATACACCATCCATCCATCCAGTTTTCCCTCTCCTCCTCATACACACATTTATCATCCCCTCCATACACCATCCTTATATACAGTCCCCTCATATATACAGTTCTCTCCCCCCCATACACCATCCATATATACAGTCCCCCCATATATATAGTTCTCCCCCCCATACACCAGCCATATATACAGTCCCCCCATATATATAGTTCTCCCCCCATACACCATCCATATATACAGTCCCCCCATATATATAGTTCTCCCCCCCATACACTATCCATATATACAGTCCCCCCCATATATACAGTCCCCCCTATACACCATTCATATATACAGTCCCCCCATATATACAATTCTCCCCCCCATACACCATCCATAGATACAGTCCCCCCCATATATACAATTCTCCCCCCCCCATACACCATCCATATATACAGTCCCCCCCATATATACAGTTTTCCCCCCCCCATACACCATCCACATATACAGTTCTCCCCCCCATACACCATACATATATACAGTCCCCCCATATATACAATTCTCTCCCCCTCCATACACCATCCATATATACAGTCCTCCCCATATATACAATTCTCCCCCCCATACACCATACACATATACAGTTCTCCCCCCCATACACCATACATATATACAGTCCCCCCATATATACAATTCTCTCCCCCTCCATACACCATCCATATATAAAGTCCTCCCCATATATACAATTCTCCCCCCCCCATACACCATACATATATACAGTCCCCCCATATATACGATTCTCTCCCCCCCATACACCATCCATATATACAGTCCTCCCCATATATACAATTCTCCCCCCCCCCCATACATCATCCATATATACAGTTCTCCCCCCATATATACAGTTCCCCCCCATACACCATCCATATATACAGTTCTCCCCCCACCCATACACCATCCATACATATCGTTCTCCACCCCCCCATACACCATCCATATATACAGTTCTCACCGGGTGACACCGTCCACTGCCCTACTGACACCGTCCACCATACAGCCCCCCCACATATACAGTTCCCCCCCATACACCATCCATAAATACAGTTCTCCACCACCCCCATATACCATCCATACATATCGTTCTCCACCCCCCCCATACACCATCCATATATACAGTTCTCACCGGGTGACACCGTCCACTGCCCTACTGACACCGTCCTCTGCCCTACTGACACCGTCCACTGCTCTACTGGCTGACAGTGTCCACTTATACGGTAGGCTAGTTTCATATTTTAACTGACATTTCTTTTATTAATTGAATCATATTTTATGGGTACACTAATGCTTTTTTTCTTATTTAACCATGCCCCTTTACGTCCCCCCCCCACTGTTAATGCAATTTGGCCACAGCCACTGTTCATTGTAGCACACCTCATTACTACTCTCTTTGGGTAACCCAAAAGGTGTCCCAGGTATTTTACAATCCTATAGCACGTAGTACAAAAAAATTGCCTTGCACCGCGAAAGTGTTCGAGTTTGGCTTGAAGAAAAGGTGGCAACCCTAATCCCATCCCTCCTCCGCACCAGCACTGTTACTGATCCCATTCCCCAGGTCAGATTTAATTGATCCTATGATTGCTTCATAGGATCAGAAACTGATGCATTGCTTCATTTATGTGAAATCCCTGGTGGTATGGTCAGTCCCTCTTTGTACAACAAAGTCCCCCTTTGTTGTACAGTGTAAAAAAATTAAGTATCAAAATCAGGCTTTTCGGTGGGGGGGGGGCCTTCATGATTTCTTGCACCGGGGCCCTGAAGTCTCTAGTTACGCCACTGATGGCAAGTACAGAATCACAGTATACATAAAATTAAATAAATTAAAATGCAAAGTGGTTGGAGGGAAGCTTCAGAATGGCAAAGATGTTTTTATTACAAATTATGTGAGCAGACTGTAATTCCTCTTTAATTACAGTGTGAGGCATAGCTATTTTTTTATACAAACCTGTGTCTAACTTTTCATATTTGTTTCTGCTGGAGGAGTAATTGGACTGAAAGAGCAGGTGTAAATCAATAGCATGGATTTATACACCCACATTTTGTAATCATGGTAGTCAGACTAATTTGTATACTGCTTAAGAGGGATAATTCCAAAGCAGTACACCTTTCACAATGTTAAAATCAAGCTAATGACTTTGCATTCCAGCGTGTATTATGTCTATGTTAGATTTCCTTTAAACTGCAACAAACTACAGGTTTGTTCTTCACCATTCAATTTCACCCTGGGCTCAATTAAAATTAAGCTTTTTTTTAAATAGTATTTTTTATTTTTTTATGTCTTGTGTTTTTTTGTTTATGTTTTATGCAATTTTTCATAATTTATATAATTTCTGTGAAATGTTTTATGTCATTATTTGGATCTCTACACTGTGAGTGTCACACAGTATTGCCAATTGCTTACTTTTATCACATAACACTCACTCTGCGTGCAAGGGTGACTCCATAGGACACTGCAAGATAAAGGAGCCTGAAACAGGAAACCTGGGAGAGTTATCATGGTACCATCTTAAACTGTAACATTAAAATATAAAGAAGAGGCATATCCAATAAGTGATTAAATCAGTTCTTGAAATTGCTTAAATAACTCAGGGTTTAACCACTTGCCGACTGTCAGCATTACATTTACTGCTGGCAGGCAGCTCCCCCAGGCACTGCGACATACCCGTGCATCGCGGTGCACATTCACACTGGCGCGTCGCCTGGATCTCTGTCTGATGGACACAATAGATGCTGTGGTGCTCAGTATTGGGCCACTGTGAGGTCATACCACAAGATCGCTGTGTGATCACATAACACCTAGTAAACAATAGTCATGAATGGAATCCCTTTATGACATTGTTTACTACTGACTGTGACTTGGGATTGCTCAACAGTGATTGCATGGTACCTAGGTAAATCATGGCACCCTGCACCATGTGATAGCTGTGGGCCCAACACAGCATAACCATAGTAAACAATGAGTCATGATCAAAAGCCATTCATGACAGTTCATCACTGTAACAAGCAATCACAGTGTCAAAAAAAGAAAAAAAAAAAACAACCCCTCAGGGTAGTTCAATGGCACTATGGTGACACTATACTACTCTGATTAGAGTATGTAAAATATAAAAAAATTAAAATAAAAAACAAGTCTTAAAAAATAAAAAGCAAAATAATTTTTTGGGATAAAAACATTATTACTTTTTTCAAACTGTCACCAGTCTGAATCCTTGACCACAGCCACACCAGCAATTTAATAATGCTGCACTGCACTGGTGATAGTATAAAAACAAAAAATTGTGGACAAAATAATTTTTTATTTCATTTCTTAATTTTCCCCAAAAATTGGACAAAAAATTACAACTTCAAAAAACTTGCCATGACTCTTACTAAATACATTGGACTGTCTACTTTCCAAAAAGGGGTCATTTGGGGGGTATTTGTAATGTCCTGGCATTTTATAGCCTCTAGAAATGAGAGAGGCAGTTAGTACATCAGGATTGTAGTTTGTAAACCTTAGAACATTCACACAGACTAAACAATATACGCTGATTTGGGGTTTTCCTTCCAAAGAAATGTAGCAGACTACATTTTAACCTAAACAAAAGATTATTTGTAAATTATTTAAACATTTTATGTCTACTTTGTAGTTCCTGAAATTGTGAAGAACCTGAACACAGAGAATATCACCACCACTTCTATATCTCTGATTTGGGATAAACCAGATGGAAATGCCAGCTTTTATTTCATCCAGATCCTGGGAGAGCCAACTTTCAATAGGAGTGTAACTGCAACTTCTGGCATTATTGATGGCCTGACACCTGGAAATTATTACACCTTCCTTGTCTCTGCCTTTGTTGATAATATCCAAGGCAACAGCTCAGTAATAGCTAACTATACAAGTGAGTATCAAGCTTTATACAGGCCACACACACATATCAACTTTTAGTAGAAATGTGCCTTCAACTTCTTATAGACTTAAATGCCATACACCTGGAAATTAGTACACCTTCCTGGTCTCTACTCTTGTTGATTATGTTGACAATATGTAAAAAAAAAAAAAAAAAAAAAATGTGGAAAACAAATTGTATTTAATTTCTTTATTTTCCAAACAATTGTGACAAAAAATAACAACTTCAAAAAATTTGCCATGCCTCTTACTTAATACCTTGGACTATGTACTTTCCAAAAATGGGTAATTTGAAGGGTATTTGTACTGTCCTACGATTTCAGGGCCTCCAGAAACAAGAGACGAAGTCAGTCAGATATATCAGATTGATTAATTTTTAAATATATATTCTATAGTTGTAGACTCTAAGGGGTTGATTTACTAAAGGCAAATAGACTGTGCACTCTGCATGTGCAGTTGCCCCAGAGATTAGTAAATGAGGTAAAGCTTCACTTTGCAAAGAGTACCCAATCACATGCAAGGAAAATAAAAGAAAACCTGCATTTTTGCTTGCACATGATTGGATGATCTTCTGCTCATGTACTAAGCTCTGGAGCAACTGCACTTGCAGAGTGCAACTGCACTTTTCAAAGTGCACAGCCTATTTGCCTTTAGTAAATCAACCCCTATAAGTTTCACACAGACTATAATAAAAATGGATTTGGGTTATTTTTTACCAGATATATGTAGAAGACTACAGTTTGCATCATTTTATAACAGAAACTCAGAAAAACTTGCTTTTTTTTAAAAAAAAATAGATTTTTTTTCTACAATTATGTAGCAAAAAGGAAGACCCAGTGGTGATTAAATATCACTAAAAGAACGCTCTATTTGTGGGAAAATAATTTTATACATTTTATTTGGGTACAGTGTTGCATGACCGAGCAATAGCCAGTTGAAGTAGCACAGTGCTGAATGACAAAAAATACCCTGACCATGAAGGGGATAAAAGCTTCCGCAGGTCAATCGGTTAAAAATCACTTTAAGCAGCTTGATGAATCAGAGATATTGATATGTACAATACTAGAGCACTGAAAACATTTGTTACTATATTCATCCCCAGCTTTGATCCATAACCGTAACAAAAAATTGTAGTTTATATTTTTACCCAACCTGTAGTAATTATATCTATAAAAAAAAAAAAATCAGTTTCCAAAATTGAATAAATTCAATTGACACATTTGGAGCTTGAGGTGGCAATGCTATTCCAACATTCATTTTATGAACGATGCCTTGAGTTTTAATAATGTTATCTAAATGCAGTTTTGTGCCTACAGTGCTTAGTATACATGTGTAAACTGGCATACATTCCTCCTAATTAGGGATGAGCTTCGTGTTCGAGTCGAACATACGTTCGACTCGAACATCGGCTGTTCGATCGTTCGACGAAGATCGAACGATTTGGGCCGTTCGCGCCAAATTCGAGTGACGCGAACGGCCCACAATGCACTACGCCATCGCAGTGTCATCCAGGCGCTGTGATTGGCCAAGCATGCACTGTGACCCCGCATGCTTGGCCAATCACAGCGCCGGCAGCGAGGAGAGCAATGATTGGCCACAGGCAGGATGCCTGTGGCCAATTATTGCTGAGGGTGTTTAGTACACGCCCCACACTATAAAAGGCCGCCAGCACGGCGGCCTAGTGTAGTGTGTTCCGGAGCAGGGATAGAGCAGCATAGGCAGGGACAGTGACTTTTATTTCTTTCTTGCTTAACCTGGATTCCTTTAGTTTAGGGAAAGAGAAGGATAGGTAGGGAGAGTGTCAGTGTGTTTTGTGCTTGTGCTATATTGTGCTTAAAAAAAACATTTTTTCTAGGGACAGAAAACTGTAGGTAGGGAGAGTGTCAGTTTCTTTCACTGTCAAAGTCCTTGTTTCCAGGGACCTGGAAGGACAGTGAGTGAATTCTCCTTGTGCTAAATTGTGCTTAAAAAAAACATTTTTTCTAGGGACAGAAAACTGTAGGTAGGGAGAGTGTCAGTTTCTTTCACTGTGAAAGTCCTTGTTTCCAGGGACCTGGAAGGACAGTGAGTGAATTCTCCTTGTGCTAAATTGTGCTTAAAAAAAACATTTTTTCTAGGGACAGAAAACTGTAGGTAGGGAGAGTGTCAGTTTCTTTCACTGTCAAAGTCCTTGTTTCCAGGGACCTGGAAGGACAGTGAGTGAATTCTCCTTGTGCTAAATTGTGCTTAAAAAAAACATTTTTTCTAGGGACAGAAAACTGTAGGTAGGGAGAGTGTCAGTTTCTTTCACTGTCAAAGTCCTTGTTTCAAGGGACAGAGAAGGACACCTGAAGGTAGCCCTTATTGCTTTTTTCCCATCTCCCTGCAGGCCATCTATTAGAATGTCTGGAAGGCAAACAAGGAGAGGCAGACAGTCAGGAGGCAATAAAAGAGGGCAAGCAGGCTCTGTGTCTGGGGGCAACAGTGCTGGTCGTGGACGCGGTGCATTGTCATCAGCACATGGCCATGGGACACGCTTGTCCTTCTTTTCGGCAGCTGGACATGTTGAGCCACATCATGCCGAAGACTTGGTAGAGTGGATGACCAAGCCCTCCTCCTCCTCCTCATCCTCTCTCACCCAGGCTCAGGGTACTGGAAAAGCAGCTGCCAAAGCGTCCTCTTCCCTGGTATCAATGTCAGACTCATCATCAGTCACTCCTTCCCTAGACCCACCATGTCCTCCTCCTGAGGAGTCCCCCGAACTGTTTCAGCACAGTGTTGGGTACATGCTCCAGGAGGATGCCCAGCGTTTCGAAGGGTCTGATGATGAAACCCAGCTAGAGGAAGGCAGTAGCGTGAGAGCAGACAGAGGGGATGCTCAAGAAGGACACCAATCTGGCAGTCATGTTCCAGCAGCTGCAGCATACTGCCAGATTGGCTCCAGTGATGAGGAGGGAGGTGATGATGAGGTCACTGACTCCACGTGGGTGCCTAATAGGAGAGAGGAGGAGGAGGAGGATGAGGAGGAGGCACATCTCCAACGAGGCAGGATGCCCTTTGGTGGCCAGCGTAAGGGCAGTACACCGACGGAATCACACCGCAGAGCTCCGCCTGTGCAGGGCGCTGCCTCTGCCCGTCATTCAAAAAGTTCTTTGGTGTGGGCCTTTTTTGAGGCTAGTGCATCAGATCGCACAGCTGCTGTTTGCAACATATGTCTCAAGCGTATATCGCGTGGCCAAAACATCAGCCGCTTGGGTACCACATGCCTGACCAGACATATGTTGACCTGCCATGCAGCTCGTTGGCAAGCCTACCTCAAAGACCCACACCAAAGAACAAAGCGGACCTCTCCTTGCACCGCATCAGCTGGGATCTCCAACCCCACTATAACTTCAGTCCTCTCTGAAACATGCACTGAGAGGAATGAAGGTGTAGAATTAGGTGTGTCACAGCCAAGTACTTGCGGCCACTCTGCTAGCAGTACACCGACGTCCGATTCTAGCAGGCAAATTTCCCTGCCCCAGCTGCTGGACCGTCGAAAGAAGTTCACTCCCAGCCATCCACATGCCCAGCGGTTGAATGCTAGCTTGGCTAAATTGCTAGCGCTTCAACTGCTGCCTTTTCAGTTGGTAGACTCGGCCCCCTTCCGTGAGTTTGTGCAATGTGCGGTTCCTCAGTGGCAGGTTCCCAAACGCCACTTTTTCTCACGGAAGGCTATTCCGGCTCTCTACCGGCATGTGGAAGGCAATGTCTTGGCCTCGCTGGACAGGGCGGTCAGCGGTAAGGTGCATATTACCGCTGACTCATGGTCCAGCAGGCATGGACAGGGACGTTACCTTTCTTTCACGGCCCATTGGGTCACTCTTTTGGCAGCTGGGAAGGATGCAGGACAAGGTGCAGTAGTGTTGGAGGTTGTCCCACCGCCACGCCTCCAAAATGCTACTACTGGTTGTGACACACCTCTCTCCTCCACCCCCTCCTCTTCTTCTTCCTCCATGGCCTCTTCCTGTGGTTTGTCCTATGAACCAGCGGTGCTCCGTAGCCGTTCACGGGGCTACGCAAGTACGCAGGCAAAAAGATGCCATGCCGTGCTTGCGCTGGTGTGTTTGGGGGACAGAAGCCACACTGGGGCAGAGGTCCTGTCTGCTCTGCAGGGCCAGGCCGAGAGGTGGTTGACGCCACGCCAGCTTAAGCCAGGAATGGTGGTTTGCGACAATGGCACCAACCTCCTCTCCGCCCTCCGACAGGGACAACTGACCCATGTGCCCTGTGTGGCTCACGTCCTTAACCTGGTGGTGCAGCGGTTCTTGGGCAGGTACCCGGGCTTACAGGATGTCCTGAGGCAGGCCAGGAAAGTCTGTGTGCATTTCCGCAGATCTTATAATGCCAGTGCTCGCCTGGCTGAGCTGCAAAAGGAGTTGAACCTGCCCAAGAACCGCCTTATATGTGACATGCCCACCAGGTGGAACTCAACGTTGGCCATGCTGCAGCGGCTGCACACGCAGCAGAGGGCCATCAATGAGTACCTGTGCGACTACGGCACCAGGACAGGGTCAGGGGAGCTTGGTTTTTTTTCTCCACGCCAGTGGGGCATGATCAGGGATGCATGCACTGTCCTGGCACCATTTGAGGAGGCCACGAGGATGGTGAGCAGTGACAGTGCATGCATCAGTGACACTGTACCTCTTGTCCACCTGTTGGAGCACACGCTGCGTGGAATAATGGACAGGGCACTTGAGGCAGAACAGAGGCAGGAAGAGGAGGACTTCCTTGCCTCTCAAGGCCCCCTTTACCCAGACAGTGTTCCTTCTGTCCCACCCATCGCACAGGAAGAGGAGGAGGAGGAGGAGGAGGAGGAGGATTGTGTCAGCATGGAGGTGGAGGCTGGCACTCAGCATCATCAGCAGCAGTCTTTTAGGGATGATTTACAGTCCCAAGAAACCAGTGGACTTGTACGTGGCTGGGAGGAGGTGGCTGCGGATCATGTCATCCTTAGTGACCCAGAGGACTCCGGAGCGAATGCCTCAGCAAACCTACGCTGCATGGCCTCCCTGATCCTGCAAAGTCTGCGGAAGGATCCTCGTATTCTTCGGATCAAGGAGAGGGACCATTACTGGCTGGCCACTCTCCTTGATCCACGGTACAAGGGTAAGGTTGCGGACCTTATGTTACCGTCGCAGAGGGAGCAGAGGATGAGACAACTCCGGGAGGCCTTGCAGAAAGGTCTGTGCAACGCGTTCCCAGAGACTGGGAGGTTACAAACTCCTGGTCCTGGACAACGAGTTGCTGAGGCTTCGGCCAGTCAAAGAAGGAGCGGTGGGGAAGGTGGCCGTCTGACCGATGCGTTCAGACAATTCTTTAGTCCGCAGCCCCAAAGTATGATCGGTTCCAGCAACCATCGCCAGCGTCTGATAAACATGGTGCAGGAATATCTAGGGGCAAGGTCAGACTTGGACACCTTCCCCACCGAAAATCCTCTGGCTTACTGGGTCTTGAGGATGGATCACTGGCCAGAGCTTGCACAGTATGCAATTGAGCTACTGGCCTGTCCTGCATCCAGCGTTCTTTCGGAACGCACATTCAGTGCTGCTGGAGGATTTGTCACGGATCACAGGGTGCGCCTGTCCACCGACTCGGTTGATCGACTGACTTTCATCAAGATGAACCAGTCTTGGATCACCACCAGCTACCACACACCTGATGCTGATATAACAGACTAATTGATTTTAACATGTCACATCCCTTCAAGACTGATGCTGATGCTGAGTGCCTGTGCTGTTATGTTGACTGGCTATCCTCCTCCTCCGAGTCCTCAATGATACGATTGATGATGATAGCTTGGAAGATCATTTTTGTTTATGGGTGCCGCCACCAGTGGCTAAGGCCCAATTTTTCATTTCAGCCCCTGTTTTACAGGGGCGTGTAATTACAATTTTTTTAGCAATAATTTGCCATAGGGCTCATTGCTGTGCTCCAAGTACAGTATCTGTGAGGGGTTGGAGTGTTGTGGCACCAGTGCCTAAGGCCCAATTTTTCAGCCCCTGTTTAACAGGGGCGTGTCATTACAATTTTTGAAGCAATACTTTGCAACAGGGCTCATTGCTGTGCTCCAAGTACAGTATCTGTGAGGGGTTGTAGTGTTGTGCCACCAGTGCCTAAGGCCCAATTTTTCAGCCCCTGTTCAACAGGGGCATGCAATTACAATTCTTGATCTAATAATTCACAGCAGGGTCCATTGCTGCACCCACCAAGAGTAACTCTGAGGGCTTACAGTCTTGTGGCAACGCCACCACCACCACCACCACGAAAGGCCCAATTTTTCAGCCCCTGTTCAAAAGGGGCATGTAATTCCAATTCTTGATCTAATAATTCACAGCAGGGCCCATTGCTGCACCCACCAAGAGTAACTGTCAGGGCTTACAGTGTTGTGGCACCAGCACCACCATCAAAGCCCCAATTTTTACTACCACTGTTCAACAATTATATGTAATTAAAATTCCTGATATAATAGTTGACAGCAGGGCGTTCCAGCACCAACCAAGAGTAACTGAGTGCTTACAGTGTTGTGCCAACACCAACAACTAAGGGGCCTATTTCTGCAGAGTATATACGGCAGGTCCCTACTTTCAAACATCCAACTTACAAACGACTCCTACTTGCAAACGAAAGAAGACAACAGGAAGTGAGAGGAAATCTACCCCTAGAAAGGAAAATTCTCTCCTGTAAGAATAAATATGGGAGAAAGGGGTCTCATCTGTACTGATGCTTTATCAGCAATCCTTGTTTCAAGAAAAACACCACATTTCAAAAACAGTTGTCATTGGGACGGAAAGTGAGGTGAAATGTTCTGAACAGGGGCACAGACAGCAAAACAAATGTTACAGGGGTGATAACCCTTACCTATGTTTCCCAAAAAGTTTAAAAATAGATTTTTGGGCTGGAGCTACACTTCAACAATGTACCTGTTCAAAATTACAAACACATTCTATATAAGAACAAACCTACAGTCCCTGTCTTGTATGCACCGCCTGTATACGGCTGTTCAGAGTATATAGGGCCTTTTTTATTTTATGTGCGGGGTTACATAGTTACATAGTTACATAGTTACATAGTTAGTCAGGTTGAAAAAAGACAAAGTCCATCCAGTTCAACCATAAAAAAATAAAAATAAAAAATAACTAAAATAAAAAAAAAATATTGTGCACTCCCATATACCCACTTCTATACCCACAGTTGATCCAGAGGAAGGCAAAAAACCCCAGCAGAGCATGATACAATTTGCTACAGTAGGGGAAAAAATTCCTTCCTGATCCCCCGAGAGGCAATCGGATTTACCCTGGATCAACTTTACCAAGAACTGTTAGTACTCAGTTATATTATGTACATTTAGGAAAGTATCCAGGCCTTTCTTAAAGCAATCTACTGAGCTGGCCAGAACCACCTCTGCAGGGAGTCTGTTCCACATTTTCACAGCTCTTACTGTGAAGAAACCTTTCCGCATTTGGAGATGAAATCTTTTTTCTTCTAGACGTAAAGAGTGCCCCCTTGTTCTCTGTGTTGACCGTAAAGTGAATAACTCATCACCAAGTTCACTATATGGACCCCTTATATATTTGTACATGTTAATCATATCCCCCCTTATTCTCCTCTTCTCAAGAGTGAATAAATTCAGTTCCTCTAATCTTTCTTCATAGCTGAGCTCCTCCATGCCTCTTATCAGTTTGGTTGCCCTTCTCTGCACTTTCTCCAGTTCCCCGATATGCTTTTTGAGAACTGGTGCCCAAAACTGAACTGCGTATTCCAGATGAGGCCTTACTAATGATTTGTACAGGGGCAAAATTATATCTCTCTCTCTGGAGTCCATACCTCTCTTAATACAAGAAAGGACTTTGCTCGCCTTGGAAACCACAGCTTGGCATTGCATGCCATTATTGAGCTTATGATCTACCAAAACCCCCAGATCCTTCTCCACTACGGATCCCCCCAGTTGTATTCCCCCTAGTATGTATGATGCATTCATATTCTTAGCCCCCAAGTGCATAACTTTACATTTATCAACATTAAACCTCATCTGCCACATAGTCGCCCAATTAGACAGGGCATCGAGGTCGGCTTGTAAATTGGAGACATCTTGTTCCCCTTAATATCCATACAAGACCCAAAGGGGCTGGTAATGGGCTGGGGTAGGGGGGGGGGGGTGTTGATGGGGTAGCTATGCCATTTTTCCTAAAGATTTTCATCCATATTACCGGGACCAGACATTGCATTAAAGCCGCAAGCAGTTTTAAATGACTTTTTTCCCTGTAGAAATGTTATTTTGTGCAGGGACAGTTCTAAACACGGGAAACACGTGGCACTTCACAGGCATACTTTAGACACCCCCCAGGTACGATATTTAAAGGAATATTTGACTTTTTTTTTTCACTTTATGCATCATTAAAATGACTGCTCCCGAAAAACGACCGTTTTTAAAACTTCTTTTTGCATTGATACATGTCCCCTGGTGCAGAACCCGGGTTCCCAAACCCTTTTTAGGACAATAACATGCATAATAGTTGTTATAATTAGCACTTTAGAATTCGAACGTTCGCATCCATTGTATTTAATAGGGTTCTAATGTTCGTTCGAACTTTCGGTCCGTTCGCGGGTTCTGGTGCGAACCGAACCCGGGGGTGTTCGGCTCATCACTACTCCTAATGGTTGTGGTAATTTTCTGTCTACTTTGTAGTACCTGAAATCGTGAAGAACCTGAACACAGAGAATATCACCACCACTTCTATATCTCTGAGCTGGAATAAACCAAATGGAAATGCCAGCTTTTATTTCATTCAGATCCTGGGAGAGCCAACTTTTAATAAGAATGTAACAACAACTTCTGGCATTATTAAAGGCCTGAGACCTGGAAATTATTACACCTTCCTTGTCTCCGCTTTTGTTGATAATATCCAAGGCAACAGCTCAGTAATAGCTAACTATACAAGTGAGTATCAAGCTTTATGCAGGCCACACACATATCATCATTTAGTAGAAATGTGCCTTCAACTTCTTATAGACTAGAAGGCCTGACACATGGAAATTAGCACGCCTTCCTGGTCTCTGTTTTTGTTGATTGATTATAATGACAGTGTGTAAAAAAAAAGATTGTGAAGAGACATTTTTTTAATGAAAATTCTTAATTTTCCAGAAAATTGTGACAAAATTTTTTAGAGCCTCAAGAAATGAGAGAGGCCTTCATTACATCAGGATTGATACATTTTTAAATAAATATACTATACTTTGTGGACTCTATAACTTTCACACAGACTAAATATTTTACACTGATTATGCGGCGTACACACAATCATTTTTCATGCCATTTTTTTTAACCAACGTTTTTCTCGTAGTTTTTTTTCATGTTTCCTCTCAAGCCTGTCTTGCATCCACACATTAAAAAAAACGCTCGAGCAAAGCGCAGTGACGTACAACACGTACTACGGCACTATAAAGGGGAAGTTCCGTTCGAATGGCGCCACCCTTCATGTTAGTAAACTTTGTTGAGTGGCAATTCGCGCTTTTCAGCCTCGTGCTTTTCAGTCCGTTACAGCGTGACGAATGTGCTATCTCCATTACGAACGCTAGTTTTACCAGAACGAGCGCTCCCGTCTCATACTTGATTCTGAGCATGCGCGTTTTTTTTCCCCTCGTAAAAGCATACACACTATCGTTTTTCACGTCGTTAAAAAAAACGACATGAAAAACGACGTGAAAAAATAGAGCATGTTCGAAATTTTTAATGGCCGTTTTTCACGCCGTTAAAAATGCTCTGGAGCATACACACGATCGGTTTCAATGCCCATTTTAAAAAATTGCATTTTTAACGGCATGAAAAACGATCGTGTGTACGCCGCATTAGGGTTAATTTTACCAAAGAAATGTAGGAAACTACATTTTGGCCTAAACTTATCAAGAAAAATTATTTGTTTGGAAAAGTTTATAACAGAAACGTGTATCATTTTCCAAATGTTTTTATTTTTTTAAATTATATATAAAAAAAAAAAACTGGTTATTATATACCTCCAAAAGACACCTATATTTGTGTGAAAAAAACTATATAAATGTAATTGGGTACAGTGTTACATGACCGAGCAATAGCCAGGTAACGTAGAACAGTGCTAAAAAGCAAAAAATGCCCTGGTTATGAAGGGGGTAACACCTTCCACAGGTCAAGGGGTTAATATCACTTTAAGCAGCTTGATAAATCAGAGATATTGATACGTATCATGCTAGAACACTGAAAACATTTTGTTACTAGACTCGTCATTAAAGCGTTTGTTAACCTAAAAAAAAAAAAATATTGATATTGTTCTCTTAACCACTTGACCACTGGGCACTTAAACCCCCTTAATAACCAGACCAATTTTCAGCTTTCGGTGCTCTCACATTTTGAATGACAATTACTCAGTCATACAACACTGTACCCATATGAAATTTTTGTCCTTTTTTTCACACAAATAGAGCTTTCTTTTGGTGGTATTTAATCACTGTTGGGTTTTTTATTTTTTGCGCTATAAGAGAAAAAAGACTGAAAATTTTGTAAAAAAATTATTTTTTTTACGTTTCTGTTATAAAATTTAGCAAATTACTATTTTTTCTTCATAAATTTTGGCCAAAATTTATACTGCTACATATCTTTGGTAAAAATAAGTACAAATTGGTGGATATTATTTGGTCTTTGTGAAAGTTAGAGAGTCCACAAGCTATGGTGCCAATATCTGAAAATTGATCACACCTGAAGTACTGACGGCCTATCTCATTTCTTGAGACCCTAACATGCCAGAAAAGTACAAATACCCCCCAAATGACCCCTTTTTGGAAAGAAGACATTCCAAGGTATTCAGAAAGAGGCATTGTGAGTTTTTTGAAGTTGTCATTTTTTCCCACAATTCTTTGCAAAATCAAGATTTTTTTTTCTCTTTTTTTTTTTTCACAAAATTGTCATATTAGCAGGTTATTTCTCACACACAGCATATGCATTCCACAAATTACACCCCAAAACACATTCTGCTATTACTCCCGAGTATGGCGATACCACATGTGTGAGACTTTTACACAGCGTGGCCACATACAGAGGCCCGACATGCAGGGAGCACCTTCAGGCATTCTGGAGCACCCAGGCCAATTCTGACATTTCTCTCCTACATGTAAAAATCATCATTTGTTTGCTAGAAAATTACATAGAACCCCAAAACATTATATATGTTTTTTTAGCAAAGACCTTAGAGAATATAATGGTGGTTGTTGCAACTTTTTATCTCGCACGATATTTGCGCAGCAATTTTTTTAACGCGTTTTTTACGGAAAAAAAATGTTTTGTGCTTAAAAAAAAAAAAACAGTAAAGTTAGCCCAATGTTTTTGGATAATGTGAAAGATGAAGTTACGCCGAGAAAATAGATACCTAACATGTCGCCCTTAAAAATTGCACACACTCGTGGAATGGCGCCAAACTTCGCTACTTAAAAAATCCCCATAGGCGACGCTTTAAATATTTTTACTGATTACATGTTTTGAGTTACAGAGGAGGTCTAGGGCCAAAATGATTGCTCTCGCTCTAACGTTCGCAGAGATACCTCACATGTGTGGTTTGAAAACCGTTTTCATATGTGGGCGGGACTTACGTATGCGTTCGCTTCTGTATGCGAGCTCACGGGGACAGGGGCGCTTTAAAAAAAAAAAAAATGTTATTCTTCATTTTACTTTATTTATTTTAGTTTGACATGTTTTTCCGCCCCAAACATTTTTTTGATCACTTTTATACCTATTACAAGGAACGTAAACATCCCTTGTAATAGGAATATGGCATGACAGGTCCTCTTTACAGTGAGATATGGGGGGGGGGGGTGTCAATAAGACCCCACATCTCACCTCTAGGCTGGGAAGCCTGAAAAAAATAAAAAAAAAACAAACAACAATCCTGGCTTTGATCGTAGCGGTGAGTCGGTAGAAGCACCGGAGGGCGGCGGGGGGGGGGGGGGGACATCCCCTCTCGCCTCCCGTAAGAATGATCAAGCGGCGGAACAGCCTCTATGATTGTTCTTATGGTGTAGGGAATCGCCGGCTGAAAAAGCTAATATCTGAATGATGCCTGTAGCTGCTCCCATCATTCAGATATCCCCGCACAAAGTCAAGGACGTCATATGACGGCCGGAGGGCGGGAAGTGGTTATTGCAGAGTATTGCCGGGCATTGCGGAGTATTGCCGGGCATTGCGGAGTATTGCAGGGCATTGCGGAGTATTGCGGACTATGGCAGGGTATTGCGGACTATGGCAGGGTATTGCACGGGTATTGCACAGGGTATTGTGGAGGGTATTACACAGGGTATTGTGGAGGGTATTGCAGAGTATTGTGGAGGGTATTGCAGAGTATTGTGGAGGGTATTGCAGAGTATTGTGGAGGGTATTGCAGAGTATTGTGCAGGGTACTGCAGAGTATTGTGCAGGGTATTGCAGAGTATTTTGCAGAATATTGCGCAGGGTATTGCAGAGTATTGCGCAGGGTATTGCAGAGTATTGCGCAGGGTATTGCAGAGTATTGCGCAGGGTATTGCAGAGTATTGCGCAGGGTATTGCAGAGTATTGCACCAGAGTATTGCAGAGTATTGCACCAGAGTATTGCAGAGTATTGCACCAGAGTATTGCAGAGTATTGCACCAGGGTATTGCAGAGTATTTTGCAGGGTATTGCAGAGTATTTTGCAGGGTATTGCGCAGGGTATTGCAGAGTATTGCGCAGGGTATTGCAGAGTATTGCACAGGGTATTGCAGAGTATTTTGCAGGGTATTGCAGAGTATTTTGCAGGGTATTGCAGAGTATTTTGCAGGGTATTGCAGAGTATTGCGCAGGGTATTGCAGAGTATTGCACCAGGGTATTGCAGAGTATTGCACCAGGGTATTGCAGAGTATTGCACCAGGGTATTGGCAGGGTATTTTGCAGAGTATTGGCAGGGTATTTTGCAGAGTATTGGCAGGGTGTATTGCAGAGTATTGGCAGGGTATAGCACAGGGATGGCTGAGCAGGGATGGATGGATGGCTGGATCTGTGACTGCAATTGTCACAGATCCAGCCCACAGTGCTGCTGCTGCCATCCGCTCCCTCCCCCTCCCCTCTCACACTGTACCGATCGGTACAGAGAGGGGAGGGAGGAACCGGCGTCATCAAATGACGCCGGTCTGTTTACAAGTGATTGCTCCGTCATTTGACGGAGCGATCACGTGGTAAACGGCCGCTATCAGCGGCGATTTACCGCGATTCGTGATCCGCCGGGTCCTCTGGACCCGGCGGTCACGGAGTTTCCCGTGTGCGCGCCCCAGGGGGCGCGCGGGAGCGCGATTCTGGGAGGACGTTATATAACGTCCTCCCAGAGTTAAGCAACCACCTTGTCGACGTTATTTGTCGGCAGGTGGTTGTTAAGTGGTTAAAGCATATTATACAGCACAGTGCTTGTGCTGTGTAATTTGGCCCTCTGTAACACCTAAAAAACCTGGCTGATCCTGCCAGGCTATGTTCTCCCCTCTATAAACTAAACACGGTTTATCATGGCTGCTGAGCCCTGACACTGTGGTCAGTTTACGTGCCTCCATCATTTGCAGCTCTCCTGTCCTCCTCTGTCCTCTCTCCCCCTCCCTCCCTGCCTGTCTGCTCCTGTGTCAGTGAGAGGCCACCCAGTTCCCTGCCTGGTGCTGAAGTTTCATTTAAACGTTATACCATCCTGCCTGTCTAATAATCCTATGTGCCCTTGTGTCTGTGTTTTATAAAAACAAGCCGTTCTTTACCAGTTTTTAGAGCGCCGATCGCCACTCACATGACCCGCCACCTCTCTCCTCCTCCTCGACTCTCGACTGACCGACGTCAGCGGGGAATCCTCGGCCCCACCCGCTGCAGCTGTCAGATGGGGAGAGGAGAGAGGCGGCGGGGCACGTGAGCGGCGATCGGCGCTCTAAAAACTGGTAAAGAATGGATTATTTTTATAAAACACTGACACAGGGGCACATTATGAGTATTAAACAGACAGGATGGTATAAAGTGCATTAAGAGGCTTAACAACCACTTTAACTTTGCTCCAAAACTGGAACAAAAAATTGCAGTTTATACTTTTACCCAAACTGTAGTAATTGTATCTACAACAAGAAATAAGTGTCCAAAGCTGATTGAACTAAAATTACACATTTGGAGCTAGAGGAGGCAATGCAATTCCAACATTAATTTTATGAACAATTCCATGAATTTTAATAATGTTATCTAAATGCAGTTTTGTGCCTACAGTGCTTAGTATACATGTGTAAAATGGCATACATTCCTCCTAATGGTTGTGGTAACTACAATTTAGGCCTCATGTACACTGCTGCTGGTAAAGGGATGTTTAGGAGCAGTTGAGCATTTTTTTTAATTGCCCCTGAACCCTCCTCTTTGTTATCTTATCAGTACATGTACACTGGTTTGTTTATAGTCTTTTCTAGGCAGTTATGTTTAGGCCCATTGCACACGAGACGCCGGTGCAAACTCTGCTGAACGCACATTTTTAAAGGCTGAAACCGGCATTTAGAAACGCCAGTTTTGCCTCGATTTTAGCGGCGTTTTACTGCGTTTGCGTCTATAAGTGTTTAGTTAGGAAACATCATAAGACCCTCCCTAAGCTCAAAAAACAGTATTATTTAACCATTTCAGCCATTTTGTGAGACCAGAGTGAGTAGCAGCAGCTGAGAGAGCAGCAGTGTACTTGTATTTGGCGTGTCACTTGCCACGTCATCTGCCACAAGCTGTGGATTGTCCACTTGCCACGTCACCTGCCACAAGTTGTGGATTGTCCACCTGGTCACGTCACCTGCCGCAATTGCCACATCACCTGGCCACATCACCTGCCACAAGTTGTGGACTGTCCACTTGCCACGTCACCTGGCTACGTCACCTGCCACGTCACCTGGCCACGTCACCTGCCACAAGTTGTGGATTGTCCACTGGCCACATCACCTGCCACGTCACCTGGCCACACGTTGTGGATTGTCCACTGGCCACGTCACCTGGCCATGTCACCTGCCACGTCACCTGGACATGTCACCTGGCCATGTGACCTGCCACAATTGTGGATTGTCCACTTTCCATGTCACCTGGCCACGTAACCTGCCATGTCACCTGGCCACGTCACCTGCCACAAGTTGTGGATTGTCAACTTGCTACGTCACCTGGCCATGTCACCTGCCACGTCACCTGGACATGTCACCTGGCCATGTGACCTGCCACAATTGTGGATTGTCCACTTGCCATGTCACCTGGCCACGTCACCTGCCATGTCACCTGGCCACGTCACCTGCCACAAGTTGTGGATTGTCCACTTGCTACGTCACCTGGCCACGTCACCTGGCCATGTCACCTGGCCACGTCACATGCCACAAATTGTGGATTGTCCACTGGCCATGTTACCTGGCCACGTCACCTGTATTTAGCGTGTCACTTGCCACGTCATCTGCCGCAAGCTGTGGATTGTCCACTTGCCACGTCACCTGCCACAAGTTGTGGATTGTCCACCTGGTCACGTCACCTGCCACAAGTTGTGAATTGTCCACTTGCCACATCACCTGGCCACATCACCTGCCACAAGTTGTGGACTGTCCACTTGCCACGTCACCTGGCTACGTCACCTGCCATGTCACCTGGCCACGTCACCTGCCACAAGTTGTGGATTGTCCACTGGCCACATCACCTGCCACGTCACCTGGCCACACGTTGTGGATTGTCCACTGGCCACATCACCTGGCCATGTCACCTGCCGCGTCACCTGGACACGTCACCTGGCCATGTGACCTGCCACAATTGTGGATTGTCCACTTGCCATGTCACCTGGCCACGTCACCTGCCATGTCACCTGGCCACGTCACCTGCCACAAGTTGTGGATTGTCCACTTGCTACGTCACCTGGCCACGTCACCTGGCCATGTCACCTGGCCACGTCACATGCCACAAATTGTGGATTGTCCACTGGCCACGTTACCTGGCCACGTCACCTGCCACGTCACCTGCCCACATCACCTTCCACAAATTGTGGATTGTCCACTTGCCACGTCACCTGGCCACGTCACTTGGCCACGTCACCTGCCACAAGTTGTGGATTGTCCACTGGCCACGTCACCTGCCACGTCCCCTGGCCACGTCACCTGCCACGTCACCTGGCCACGTCACCTGCCACCTGGCCACGCTACGCCACCTGGCCACATCACCTGCCACAAGTTGTGGATTGTCCACTTGCCATGTCATCTGGCCACGTCACCTGCCACAAGTTGTGGATTGTCCACTTGCCATGTCACCTGGCCACTTCATCTGCCATGTCACCTGGCCAAGTCACCTGCCACAAGTTGTGGATTGTTCACTTGCCACGTCACCTGCCACAAGTTGTGGATTGTTCACTTGCCATAAGTTGTGGATTGTCCACTTGCCACGTCACCTGCCACAAGTTGTGGATTGTCCACAATGCAATGCAAGCAATTACAGTTTTTTTCACAAGTTGTGGATTGTCCACTGGCCACGTCACCTGGCCACGTCACCTGCCACGTCACCTGGCCACGTCACTTGGCCACGTCACCTGCCACAAGTTGTGGATTGTCCACTTGCCACGTCACCTGGCCACGTCACTTGGCCACGTCACCTGCCACAAGTTGTGGATTGTCCACTGGCCACGTCACCTGCCACGTCCCCTGGCCACGTCACCTGCCACGTCACCTGGCCACGTCACCTGCCACCTGGCCACGCTACGCCACCTGGCCACATCACCTGCCACAAGTTGTGGATTGTCCACTTGCCATGTCATCTGGCCACGTCACCTGCCACAAGTTGTGGATTGTCCACTTGCCATGTCACCTGGCCACTTCATCTGCCATGTCACCTGGCCAAGTCACCTGCCACAAGTTGTGGATTGTTCACTTGCCACGTCACCTGCCACAAGTTGTGGATTGTTCACTTGCCATAAGTTGTGGATTGTCCACTTGCCACGTCACCTGCCACAAGTTGTGGATTGTCCACAATGCAATGCAAGCAATTACAGTTTTTTTCACAAGTTGTGGATTGTCCACTGGCCACGTCACCTGGCCACGTCACCTGCCACGTCACCTGGCCACGTCACCTGCCACAAGTTGTGGATTGTCCACTGGCCACGTCACCTGGCCACATCACCTGCCACCTGACCACGCCCCGCCATCTGGCCACGTCACCTGCCACAAGTTGTGGATTGTCCACTTGCCACGTCACCTGCCACGTCACCTGGCCACGTCACCTGCCACCTGGCCATGCCACGCCACCTGGCCACGTCACCTGCCACAAGTTGTGGATTGTCCACTTGCCATGTCACCTGGCCACCTCACCTGCCACATCACCTGCCACAAGTTGTGGATTGTCCACTTGCCACGTCACCTGGCCACGTCACCTTCCACAAGTTGTGGATTGTCCACTGGCCACGTCACATGGCCACGTCACCTGGCCACGTCACCTGCCACAAGTTGTGCATTGTCCACTGGCCACATCACCTGGCCACATCACCTGGCCACGTCACCTGCCACAAGTTGTGAATTGTCCACTGGCCACGTCACCTGGCCACGTAACCTGCCACGTCACCTGGCCATGTCACCTGCCACGTCACCTGGCCACGTCACCTGCCACAAGTTGTGGATTGTCCACTTGCCATGTCATCTGGCCACGTCACCTGCCACAAGTTGTGGATTGTCCACTTGCCATGTCACCTGGCCATGTCATCTGCCACATCACCTAGCCAAGTCACCTGCCACAAGTTGTGGATTGTTCACTTGCCACGTCACCTGCCACAATTTGTGGATTTTCCACTTGCCATTAGGGATGAGCCGAACACCCCCGGGTTCGGTTCGCACCAGAACCTTCGAACGGACCGAAAGTTTGCGCGAATTTTCGAACCCTATTCGTTATAATGGACGCGAACGTTCGAAATCAAAATTGCTAATTACAACGGCCAATATGCATGTTAATGTCATAAAACAGGTTTGGGGACCCGGGTCCTGCCCCAGGGGACATATATCAATGCAAAAAGAAATTTTAAAAACTAAAGTTTTTTCGGGAGCAGTCATTTTAATGATGCATAAAGTGAAAAAAAAAAAAGTGAAATTTTCCTTTAAATATGGTACCTGGGGGGTGTCTAAAGTATGCCTGTGAAGTGGCATGTGTTTCCCGTGTTTAGAACTGTCCTTGCACAAAATGACATTTGTAAAGGAAAAAAAGAAGCCATTTAAAACCACTTGCGGCTTTAATGTCATGTCTTGTCCTGGCCGCCATATGGCTGAAAATCCTTGAGAAAAATGGCATGGCTACCCCATCACCCCCCCCCCCACCCCAGCCCCTTTGGGTCTTGTATGGATACTAAGGGGGACCCCGCACCCAAAATAAAACCCTATACCTACAACCCTATATACTCTGAACAGCAGTATATAGGTGGTGCAAACAAGACATGGACTGTAGGTTTGTTCTTAAGTAGAATCTGAACAGGTACATTATGAAGTGTAGCTACATCCCAAAAAAATCAATTTTTAAGCTTTTTGGAGAACATAGGGAGGGGTTATCACCCCTGTAACATTTGCTGTCTTTGCACATCTGTTCAGAACATGTCACCTCACTTTCCGTCCCAATGACAAATGTTTTTGGAAAAGTGGGGTTTTAATTGAAACAAGGATTGGTGATAAAGCATCAGTAGAGAGGAGATACCTTTTTCCCAAATTAAATCTAACAGGATAGAATTTTCCTTCCTAGGGGTAGATTTCCTCTCACTTCCTGTTTTCTCTTGCCGTTTGCAAGTAGGAGTCGTTTGTAAGTTGGATGTTTGAAAGTAGGGGCCTGCCGTATATACTCTGCAGAAATTTGCCCTATTAGATGTTGGTGTAGCCACAAGACTGGTGGGCACAGGAATGGGCCCTGCTGTGAGTTAATAGATCAAGATTTGTACTTGCATGCACCTGTTGAACCGGGCAGAAAAATTGGGCCTTTGGTGGTGGTGGTGGTGGTGGTGGACGGTGTTGCCACAAGACTGTAAGCCCTCACAGTTACTCTTGGTGGGTGCAGGAATGGGCCCTGCTGTGAGTTATTAGATCAAGATTTGTAATTGCATGCACCTGTTGAACAGGGCAGAAAAATTGGGCCTTTGGTGGTGGTGGTGGTGGTGGACGGTGTTGCCACAAGACTGTAGGCTCTCATAGTTACTCTTGGTGGGCGCAGGAATGGGCCCTGCTGTGAACTATTAGATCAAGATTTGTAATTACACGCCCCTGTTAAACAGGGGCTGAAAAATTGTGCCTTAGGCATTGGTGCTGGTGCCACAACACTGCAACCCCTCACAGATACTGTACTTGGAGCACAGCAGTCACACCTGTTGCGAAGCATCTTTTTAAAAAATTGTAATTACACGCCCCTGTTATACAGGGGCTGAAAAATTGTGCCTTAGGCACTGGTGCTGGTGCCACAACACTGCAACCCCTCACAGATACTGTACTCTGAGCACAGCAATGAGACCTGTTGCAAAGCATTGCCTAAAAATTGTAATTACACGCCCCAACAGGGGCTGAAAAATTGTGCCTTAGGCACTGGTGCTGGTGCCACAACACTGCAACCCCTCACAGATACTGTACTCTGAGCACAGCAGTCACACCTGTTGCGAAGCATCTTTTTAAAAAATTGTAATTACACGCCCCTGTTATACAGGGGCTGAAAAATTGTGCCTTAGGCACTGGTGTGGTGGCATGGATCATTGAGGAGGAGGAAGAGGATAGTCAGTGAACATAACAGGACAGTCACTCAGCATCAGCATAGGCAGTCTTGAAGGGATGTGACATTATAAATTATTCCGTTATATCCGCTTCAGGTGTCTGGTAGCTGGTGGTGATCCAAGACTGATTCATTTTTATGAAGGTCAGTCGATCAACCGAGTCGGTGGACAGGCGCACCCTATGATCGGTGACAAATCCTCCAGCAGCACTGAATGTGCGTTCGGAAAGAACGCTGGATGCAGGACAGGCCAGTAGCTCAATTGCATACTGTGCAAGCTCTGGCCAGTGATCCATCCTCAGGACCCAGTAAGCCAGAGGATTTTCGGTGGGAAAGGTGTCCAAGTCTGACCTTGCCCCTAGGTATTCCTGCACCATGTATATCAGACGCTGGCGATGGTTGCTGGAACCGATCATACCTTGGGGCTGCGGACTAAAAAATTGTCTGAACGCATCGGTCAGACGTCCACCTTCCCCACCGCTCCTTCTGCTACTGACCGAAGCCTCAGCAACTCGTCGTCCAGGACCAGGAGTTTGTAACCTCCCAGTTTCTGGGAACGCGTTGCACAGACCTTTCTGCAAGGCCTCCCTGAGATGTCTCATCCTCTGCTCCCTCTGCGACGGCAAGATAAGGTCCGCAACCTTACCCTTGTACCGTGGATCAAGGAGAGTGGCCAGCCAGTAATGGTCACTCTCCTTGATCCGAAGAACACGAGGATCCTTCCGCAGGCTTTGCAGGATCAGGGAGGCCATGCAGCGTAGGTTAGCTGAGGCATTCGGTCCGGAGTCTTCTGGGTCACTGAGGATGACATGATCGCCAGCCACCTCCTCCCAGCCACGTACAAGTCCACTGGTTTGTTGGGACTGTACATCATCCCTAAAAGACTGCTGCTGCTGATGCTGAGTGCCAGGCTCCACCTCCATGCTCACACAATCCTCCTCCTCCTCCTCCTCCTCTTCCTGTGTGATGGGTGGGACAGAAGGAACATTGTCTGGATAAAGGGGGCCTTGAGAGACAAGGAAGTCCTCCTCTTCCTGCCTCTGTTCTGCCTCAAGTGCCCTGTCCATTATCCCACGCAGCGTATGCTCCAACAGGTGGACAAGAGGTACAGTGTCACTGATGCATGCACTGTCACTGCTCACCATCCTCGTGGCCTCCTCAAATGGTGAGAGGACAGTGCATGCATCCCTGATCATGCTCCACTGGCGTGGGGAAAAAAAGCCAAGCTCCCCTGACCCTGTCCTGGTGCCGTAGTCGCAAAGGTACTCATTGATGGCCCTCTGCTGCGTGTGCAGTCGCTGCAGCATGGCCAACGTTGAGTTCCACCTGGTGGGCATGTCACATATTAGGCGGTTCTTGGGCAGGTTCAGCTCCTTTTGCAGCTCAGTCAGCCGAGCACTGGCATTATAAGATCGGCGGAAATGCACACAGACTTTCCTGGCCTGCCTCAGGACATCCTGTAAGCCTGGGAACCTGCCCAAGAACCGCTGCACCACCAGGTTGAGGACGTGAGCCATACAGGGCACATGGGTGAGCTGCCCCTGTCGCAGGGCGGAGAGGAGGTTGGTGCCATTATCAGAAACTACCATTCCTGGCTTAAGCTGGCGTGGCGTCAACCACCTCTCGGCCTGCCCCTGCAGAGCTGCCAGAACCTCTGGCCCAGTGTGGCTCCTGTCCCCCAAACACACCAGCGCAAGCACGGCATGGCATCTTTTTGCCTGCGTACTCGCGTAGCCCCTTGTACGCCTACGGAGCACCGCTGGTTCCGAGGACAGAGCACTCGAAGAGGACATGGAGGAAGAAGAAGAGGAGGGGGTGGAGGAGAGAGGTGTGTCACAACCAGTAGTAGCATTTTGGAGGCGTGGTGGCGGAACAACCTCCAACACTACTGCACCTTGTCCTGCATCCCTCCCAGCTGCCAATAGAGTGACCCAATGGGCCGTGAAAGAAAGATAACGTCCCTGTCCATGCCTGCTGGACCATGAGTCAGCGGTAATATGCACCTTACCGCTGACCGCCCTGTCCAGCGAGGCATGGACATTGCCTTCCACATGCCAGTAGAGAGACGGAATCGCCTTCCGTGAGAAAAAGTGGCGTTTGGGAACCTGCCACTGAGGAACCGCACATTGAACAAACTCACGGAAGGGGGCCGAGTCTATCAACTGAAAAGGCAGCAGTTGAAGTGCTAGCAATTTAGCCAAGCTAGCATTCAACCGCTGGGCATGTGGATGGCTGGGAGTATACTTCTTTCGACGGTCCAGCAGCTGGGGCAGGGAAATTTGCCTGCTACAATCGGACGTCGGTGTACTGCAAGTACTTGGTTGTGACACACCTAATTCTACACCTTCAGTCCTCTCAGAGCAGCTTTCAGAGAGGACTGAAGATATAGTGGGGATGGAGATCCCAGCTGATGAGGAGCAAGGAGAGGTCCGCTTTGTTCTTTGGTGTGGGTCTTTTATGTGTGCTTGCCAACGAGCTGCATGGCAGGTCGACATATGTCTGCTCATGCTTGTGGTGCCCAAGCGGCTGATGTTTTGGCCACGCGAGATACGCTTGAGACAAATATTGCAAATAGCAGTGGTGCGATCTGATGCACTTGTCTCAAAAAAGGCCCACACCAAAGAACTTTTGTGATAATGTGCAGAGGCAGCGCCCTGCACAGGCGGAGCTCTGCGGTGTGGTACAGTTGCTGTGCTGGCCTCTAGCTGGCCTCCAGGGGGCATCCTGCCTCGTTGGACATGTGACGCTGCATCCTCCTCCTCCTCCTCCTCTCTCCCTTCAGGCACCCACGTGGAGTCAGTGACCTCATCATCCCCTCCCTCTTCACCACTAGAGCAAACCTGGCAGTAAGCTGCAGCTGGTGGAACACTACTGCCAGATTGCTGTCCTTCAGCATCCCCTCTCTCTGCGCGCACACTACTGACTTCCTCAAGCTGGGTATCATCATCCGAGCCTTCGAATCGTTGGGCATCCTCCTGGAGCATGTACCCAACACTGTGCTCAAACAGTTCGGGGGACTCCTCAGGGGGACATGGTGGGTCTAGGGAAGGGGTGGCTGATGATGCCATTGAGTACGCGTTGGCAGCTGCTCTGCCAGTACCCTGAGCCTGGGTGAGAGAGGATGAGGAGGATGAGGAGGGCTTGGTCATCCATTCTACCAAGCCTTCGGCATGATGCGGCTCCACATGTCCAGCTGCCGAAAACAAAGACAAGCGTGTCCCATGGCCACGTGCTGATGACGATGCACGACCACGTCCACGGCCAGCACTGTTGTCTCTAGAAACAGAGCCTGCCTGCCCTGTGTTCTTGCCTCGGGACGCTCTGCCTCTCCTTGGCGGTCTTCCAGCCATTGTAGTCGGTAGTGTATATAGTATAAAAAATAGAACTCCTATGTGTGCTCACAACACACTGTAGGTCCTATGGGTGCTGACACTAACACACTATAGGTACTATGTGTGCTGCTGACAAGAAAATATAGGAGCTCTGTTTGCTGCCACTAACACACTAGAAGTCCTATGGGTGCTGCTGAGAAGAAAATATAGGAGCTCTGTTTGCTGCCACTAACACACTAGAAGTCCTATGGGTGCTGCTGAGAAGAAAATATAGGAGCTCTGTGTGATGCCACTAACACACTAGAAGTCCTATGGGTGCTGCTGAGAAGAAAATATAGGAGCTCTGTGTGATGCCACTAACACACTAGAAGTCCTATGGGTGCTGCTGAGAAGAAAATATAGGAGCTCTGTTTGCTGCCACTAACACACTAGAAGTCCTATGGGTGCTGCTGAGAAGAAAATATAGGAGCTCTGTTTGCTGCCACTAACACACTAGAAGTCCTATGGGTGCTGCTGAGAAGAAAATATAGGAGCTCTGTGTGATGCCACTAACACACTAGAAGTCCTATGGGTGCTGCTGAGAAGAAAATATAGGAGCTCTGTTTGCTGCCACTAACACACTAGAAGTCCTATGGGTGCTGCTGAGAAGAAAATATAGGAGCTCTGTTTGCTGCCACTAACACACTAGAAGTCCTATGGGTGCTGCTGAGAAGAAAATATAGGAGCTCTGTTTGCTGCCACTAACACACTAGAAGTCCTATGGGTGCTGCTGAGAAGAAAATATAGGAGCTCTGTGTGATGCCACTAACACACTAGAAGTCCTATGGGTGCTGCTGAGAAGAAAATATAGGAGCTCTGTTTGCTGCCACTAACACACTAGAAGTCCTATGGGTGCTGCTGAGAAGAAAATATAGGAGCTCTGTTTGCTGCCACTAACACACTAGAAGTCCTATGGGTGCTGCTGAGAAGAAAATATAGGAGCTCTGTGTGATGCCACTAACACACTAGAAGTCCTATGGGTGCTGCTGAGAAGAAAATATAGGAGCTCTGTTTGCTGCCACTAACACACTAGAAGTCCTATGGGTGCTGCTGAGAAGAAAATATAGGAGCTCTGTTTGCTGCCACTAACACACTAGAAGTCCTATGGGTGCTGCTGAGAAGAAAATATAGGAGCTCTGTTTGCTGCCACTAACACACTAGAAGTCCTATGGGTGCTGCTGAGAAGAAAATATGGGAGCTCTGTGTGATGCCACTAACACACTAGAAGTCCTATGGGTGCTGCTGAGAAGAAAATATAGGAGCTCTGTTTGCTGCCACTAACACACTAGAAGTCCTATGGGTGCTGCTGAGAAGAAAATATAGGAGCTCTGTTTGCTGCCACCAACACACTAGAAGTCCTATGGGTGCTGCTGAGAAGAAAATATAGGAGCTCTGTTTGCTGCCACTAACACACTAGAAGTCCTATGGGTGCTGCTGAGAAGAAAATATAGGAGCTCTGTTTGCTGCCACTAACACACTAGAAGTCCTATGGGTGCTGCTGAGAAGAAAATATAGGAGCTCTGTTTGCTGCCACTAACACACTAGAAGTCCTATGGGTGCTGCTGAGAAGAAAATATAGGAGCTCTGTGTGATGCCACTAACACACTAGAAGTCCTATGGGTGGTGCTGAGAAGAAAATATAGGAGCTCTGTTTGCTGCCACTAACACACTAGAAGTCCTATGGGTGCTGCTGAGAAGAAAATATAGGAGCTCTGTTTGCTGCCACTAACACACTAGAAGTCCTATGGGTGCTGTTGGGGTGCAATGCTGTGCTAACAGCACTGCGGTTGGTACTACTGCAATACTGTACTAACAGTAAGCACGCACCAGACTAATCCCCAGCAGCAGCTAATAACACACTAACTGTGCAATCAGCAGCAATGAACGATCAATGACTTAGGTAGCAATGGTTTAGCAAAGAAATAGCCAATGGTTTAGCAAAGAAGAGCAAATCTTTCAGTATCAAGCAAAGACAGAATCAGCAGACTAATCTCTCCTAAAGCCGGAACTCATGTGACCGGGGCCGATGGCGTGGCGGCCTTTTAAATGGTGGGGCGTGTACTAAAGCCCCTGAGCTGTAATTGGCTACAGGCGTCCTGCCTGTAGCCAATTATTGCTCTCCGAGTTTCGGGCGCTGTGATTGGCCAAGCATGCGGGGTCACAGTGCATGCTTGGCCAATCATCAGCCAGCAATGCACTGCGCCGGCCGCGCCGGCCGCAATGCATTGCGGGGCCGCTCGCATCACACGAATGTGATGCGAACGGCCCAAATAGTTCTGGGCTCGACGAGCGAGCGAACGCCCGATGCTCGATTCGAACATGGGTTCGAATCGAGCACCGGGCCCATCCCTACTTGCCATTAGTTGTGGATTGTCCACTTGCCACGTCACCTGCCACAAGTTGTGGATTGTCCACAATGCAATGCAAGCAATTCCATTTTTTTAAATATATTTTTTATGTTTTTCCATCATTTGCCATCATTTTTGAGATTTCTAATGTAAAAAAATAGGTCACCTTTAAAAACGCTTATGAACGAAATCGCGGCAAAACGCCGGTACCGCGCTTAGCCCCGTTTTACGTCTGAAACGTGGAAAACTTTTGCGTCTGAACCCATTTTTTTGCTTCTGGAAAAAAGAGGTTAAACGCAACTGCTTAAAAACGCCAAAAAACGAGACTGTGTGCATGGACACATAGGATAACATTGAATGAGTTCAGGGGCAGTTGAAAAAAGCGCCCAACTGCCTCTGAACGTGCGTTTACCAGCGTCTCGTGTGCATGGGGCCTAAGAGGCTTTTTCTTGAACTCCAAAAAATGCGTTCAGAAGCTGTGTTTAGAGGCAGTTGAAGCGCCAAATGCAGCTAAACTCAGCTAAACGCAGCTAAACGCAGCAACTTGTGTTTAGCAGCGTTTCGTTTAGAGATGTTTTTCATTTTAACATAAAAAAATGTTTTTTTCAAATTCTTCTAGACGCAAACGCGGCTAAACGCGGCTAAATGCGGCATGTAAACGTGGCTAAATGCCCGTTTTTAAACACTGGTTTCTAGCTGTCAAGTTAAATCGTTCAGGAGAGGTTGAACAACGTCCCGGGTACATGAAGCCTTAGTCAGTCACATCCTTGGAAATATTTTTTTCTGCAATATCATTCAATTTTCTGTCTACTTTGTAGGACCTGAAATTGTGAAGAACCTGAACACACAGAATATCACCACCACTTCTATATCTCTGAGCTGGGATAAACCAGATGGAAATGCCAGCTTTTATTTCATTCAGATCCTGGGAGAGCCAACTTTCAATAAGAATGTAACTACAACTTCTGGCATTATTGAAGGCCTGACACCTGGAAATTATTACACCTTCCTTGTCTCTGTCTTTGTTGATAATATCCAAGGCAACAGCTCAGTAATAGCTAACTATACAAGTGAGTATCAAGCTTTATGCAGGCCACACACATATCATCCTTTAGTAGAATGGTACCTTCAACTTCTTATAGACTAGAAAGCCTGACACCTGGAAATTAGTACACCTTCCTGGACTCTGCTCTTGTTAAAGTGGTTGTAAACTCTGTACAACCACCTTTACCTACAGGTAAGCCTATAATAAGGCTTACCTGTAGGTACCGTGACTATTTCCTAAACTTGTTTAGCAGATATTCAGTGTATACACTTGCGCCGACATCATCGGCGCATGCGCTGTGAAGAAACGGTCTTCTGTGCCGTTTCTTCACTATCGAGTGCTGTGACTGGCGGCTCCCGCACACGTGCGCGGGAGTGACTTCACATTACTACAGTCAGTCACAGAGCTGGAGTTCGTGGCCCCAGAAGGAAGAGGGGCGAACATGGAGGTGGAATGCACAAGAGACAGCGCAGTCTTCATTTGCAGGTAAGTGTCACATAATTATGCTTTTACTTTGCAGGAGACTAAAGAGGAAGTAAAACTCATCAGGGTTTACTTCCTCTTTAACTTCCCTGGCGGTAATCCCGAGCGTGACTCTGGGTTGTTTTTTTCTGCTAGGATCAGTAACCCCGAGTCACGCTCGGGGTAGACATTGCAGAGCCCGCAGCGGAGTTTCCTTACCTTCTCCTGGCGATCCAGCGATGATGTCCTCTGCTGTGATCGCCAGCGAGATCTCCGGCGAGTGTCGGCACTTTCCGACCACATCTGACTTCCTAGTTCCATTCCCTGCGAGCCGCAGCGGCGCATGGGAGCGGAACTGGGCGGCAAATTCAAAAAGTGAAACACATAGTATACATACAGTATACTGTAATCTTACTGGTTACAGTACTGTATGTAATAATTACACACCCCCTTTGTCCCTAGTGGTCTGTCCAGTGCCCTGCATGCACTTTTATATAATAAAAACTGTTCTTTCTGCCTGGAAACTGGAGATTGTCCATAGCAACCAAAAAGTGTGCCTTTATGTCAAAAGTGGTTTTAGACCAGCTAGAAAACAGCGATAATAAATTAGAATCACTCGCAGAATTGAGCGATAGCGATTTGTGGGGAAATTCATCATCAAACACTAAATCTAATGACAGCGACAATTCTGCAACTGAACAAATTTCAGTGTTTTTGATTTGATTACATTATTGAATAATTTTTATTATAATTATATTACAATTTTTTATAATTATTTATAGTTATTTATTATATTATAATTTATAATGTTGTGTTTCAAACTTTATCATACCCGGGATGTCTACTAGACTCTTGTTTGCTCAGGTTTAAGTAAGTAATTACTAAGAATTGCAGGCCTACAATACATAACACCAAATTTCCATGCAAAATAATTGTACCGCTTTTGGTACATAATTCCAGAAAGAATCATACCGCCAGGGAGGTTAATAATGTTGACAGTGTGTAAAAAAAGATTCTGGAAAAAGAAAAAAAAAATATTTCATTTTCCAAAAAATTGTGTCAAAAATGTCAACTTTAAAAAACTTGCAGTGCCTCTTACTAAATACCTTGCACTGTCCACTTTCTAAAAAGGGGCCATTTGGGGTGTGTTTTTTACTATCATGGTTTTTTAAAGCCTCAAGAAATGAGAGAGACCTTAATTTCATCAGGATTGATCAATTTTTAAATAAATATACTATAGTTTGTAGACTGTAGCTTTCACACAGACTAAATTATATACACTTATTGGGTTATTTTTTACCAAAGATGTGTAGCAAACTAAATGGCCTAAATTTATGAAGAAAGATTATTTGTTTGCAAAATTTTAAAACAGAAAACTGGAAACATGTTTTGGTATTTTTGTATTATTTAGTAAACAATAAAAAAACCCAGTGGCAAATCAATAAATACCACGAAAAGAAAGCTATTTTTGTATGGAAAAAAACATATAAATTTCATTTGGTTAGAGTGTTGCATGCCTGAGCAATTGCCTGTGAATATCAAAAAAAATGCCCTGGTCATGAAGGGGGTAAAACCTTCCAAAGGTCATGGTTAATAACACTTTAGGCAACGTGATAAATCAGAGATATCGATGCGTACCATACTAGAATACTAAAAAGATTTTACTACTAGACTCATCTCTAAGTTTTCTCTATAACCGTAACAAAAAAATGTAGTTTATATTTTTACCCAAACTGTAGTACTTATATATACAACCAAAAAATCAGTGTCCAAAGCTAAATTAACTAAATTTACACATTTGGAGCTAGATGTGGCAATGCTATTCCAACATTAATTTTATGAACAATTCCTTGAGTTCTAATAATGTTATCTAAATGCAGTTTTGTGCCTACAGTGCTTAGTATACATGTGTAAAATGGCATACATTCCTTCTAATGGTTGTAATAAATATAATTTAGTCATCATTGGAAATTGTTTTTTCTGCAATATCATTCAATTTTCTGTCTACTTTGTAGGACCTGAAATCGTGAAGAACCTAAACACAGAGAATATCACCACCACTTCTATATCTCTGAGCTGGGATAAACCAGATGGAAATGCAAGCTTTTATTTCATCCAGATCCTGGGAGAGCCAACTTTTAATAAGAATGTAACAACAACTTCTGACATTATTGAAGGCCTGACACCTGGAAATTATTACACCTTCCTTGTCTCTGTCTTTGTTGATAATATCCAAGGCAACAGCTCAGTAATAGCTAACTATACAAGTGAGTATCAAGCTTTATGCAGGCCACACACAGATCAATTTTTAGTAGAACTGTGCCTTCAACTTCTTATAGACTAGAAGTCCTGACACCTGGAAATTAGTATACATTCCTGGTCTTTACTCTTGTTGATAATGTTGACAGTGTATAAACAAAAAGATTGTGGAAAAAAACAAACAAATTGTACTTAATTTCTTCATATTCCAAAAAAATTTGACAAAAAATTACAACTTCAAAAAACTTGCCATGCCTCTTACTAAATGGCTTGGACTGTCCACTTTCCAAAAAGGGGCCATTTGGAGGGTATTTTTTACTGCCCTGGTATTTTAGAGCCTCAAAAAATAAGAGAGGCATTTATTACATCAGGATTTATCAATTTTCAAATCGATATATGCTAATGTTTGTAGACTCTAACTTTTACACAGACTAAATAATATACATTGATTTGTTTTTTTTTGTTGTTTTTTTTTACAAAAAAATTTAGCAGAGTACATTTTGGCCTAAATTTATGAAGAAAGATTTTTTGTTTGCAAAAGTTTATATCAGAAACCCCCCTGAAAACGTGTATTTTTTCAAATATATATTTTTTTTTATTGTTATATAACAAAAATTAAAAAAAAAGACCCAGTGGTTATTAAATATAATCAAAAGAAAACTCTTATTTGTGTGAAAAATAAAATTATATAAATTTAATTTGGGAACAGTGTTGCTTAACCGAGCAATTGCCAGTTAAAGTAGCACAGTGCTGAATGGCAAAAAATGCCCTGGTCATAAAGGGGGTAAAATCTTCTGGAGATCAAGTGGTAATATCACTTTAAGTAGCTTGATAAAACAGAGTTATTAATACGAACCATACTAGAACACTGAAAACATTTTGTTACTAGATTCATGTCTAACTTTGGTCCATAACCATAACAAAAAAATTATAGTTTATATTTTTACAAAACCTGTAGTAATCATATCTACAACAGAGAATCAGTGTCCAAATCTAAATGAACTAAGTTCATACATTTGGAGCTAGAGGTGGCAATGCTATTCCAACATTTATTTCATGAACAATTCCTTGGATTTTAATAATGTTATCTAAATGCAGTTTTGTGCCTACAGTGCTTAGTATACATGTGTAAAATGGCATACATTCCTCCTAATGGTTGTGGTAAATATAATTTAGTCAGTCACATTATTGGAAATTGATTTTTCTGCAATGTCATTAAATTTTCTGTCTACTTTGTAGTACCTGAAATCGTGAAGAACCTGAACACAGAGAATATCACCACCACTTCTATATCTCTGAGCTGGGAGAAACCAGATGGAAATGCCAGCTTTTATTTCATCCAGATCCTGGGAGAGCCAACTTTCAATAAGAATGTAACTACAACTTCTGACATTATTGAAGGCCTGACACCTGGAAATTATTACACCTTCCTTGTCTCTGTCTTTGTTGATAATATCCAAGGCAACAGCTCAGTAATAGCTAACTATACAAGTGAGTATCAAGCTTTATGCAGGCTACACACATATTATCCTTTAGTAGAACTGTGTCTTCAACTTCTTATAGACTAGAAGGCCATACACCTGGAAATTAGTATACCTTCCTGGTCTCTGCTCTTGTTAATAATGTTGACAGTGTGTAAAAAAAAAAAAATCATTTTCCAAAAAATTTTGACAAAAAATGACAACTTCAAAAAACTCACCCATGCCTCTTTCTAAATACCCTGAACTGTCCGCCTTCCAAAAAAGGGGGTAATTTGTAGACATGTGCATTTCGTTTCGTTCCGAAACAAAATTCGGACGAATTTTTCATTATTCGGACATTCGGATGCATCCGAATTACCGAATTACAATACTAACGAATTTAACCGAATCCGAATTTTTTCGAATCTAAAAATATTTTTGACCCGACTTTGGGTCCATGTATCTCGGGGTTACTTGGTGATAGAAACCCCAAATTTGGAGATGTTGTAGTGCTAGTTCTTCTGTGTTTGCATACCAAATATGGGGTTTCTATAACTAAGTGACCCCGAGATACGTGGACCCAAAGTCGGGTCGCAAAATGTCAAGCACTTTACTGGAGCAGAGAATGACATTTTGTGACCCGATTTTGGGGCCACATATCTCGGGGCCACTTGTAGCTAGAAACCCCAAATTTGGTATGCAAACACAGTAGAAATAGCACTACAACATCTCCAAATTTTGGGTTTCTATCACCAAGTAACCCCAAAATACATGGACCCAAAGTCGGGTCGCAAAATATTTTCGAATCCGGTTGAAATAGTATCAACATGATTCGAAATTATTTCAACTGCATTTGAAACTATTTCAACTGGATTCGAAAATATTTTGTGACCCGAATTTGGGTCCATGTATCTCGGGGTTACTTGGTGATAGAAAGCCCAAATTTGGGGTTATTGTTTTTCTAGTCTATTTTCTATTTTATTATAATCTTTTCTATCCAAAGTTAAAATTAATTAATTAATTAAAAAATTTGAATTCATACTATTCGAAATTCAAATTTATTCTATTCGAAATTCGAATTTCAGAAGATGGTTGTATATTCTTTCTATTTTATTCTTCTAAATTATATATTTTTTTCTATTTTGTTCTAATCTTTTCTATTTGAATTATAAATTTTGGAAGAAGGTTATTTACTTACTTATATACATCTGTCACATAAAAAAAAAGATGTGAAATGGCTGTCACGGATGTCGATCACAAGGCAAGTACATATGCTGTATGTCATTGTCCACTTACCACAACACCTGCCACGAGTGCCACGACACCGGCCACGAGTGCCACGACACCGGCCACGAGTGCCACGTGACCTGCCACGAGTGCCACGTGAACGGCCACGAGTGCCACGTGACCTGCCACGTGACCTAGTTGTGGATTGTCTACTTGCCACGTCACCTGCCACAAGTTATGGGGCTCCTAGCACCAAGTGACCCCCAGATATGGGCGATATTTCAAGTACTTTTCTGCAGCAGAGAATGACATTTTGTGACCCGACTTTGGGGCCACGTATCTCGGGGCCACTTATAGCTAGAAACCCCAAATTTGGTATGCAAACACAGTAGAACTAGCATTACAACGGGGTTACTTGGTGATAGAAACCCCAAATTTGGGGTTATTGTAGTGCCAGTTGTAATGTGTTTACATACCAAATATTTTGGGACTTCTAGCTATAAGTGGCCCCGAGATACGTGGCCTCAAAGTCGGGTCACAAAATTTAATTCTCTGCTGCAGAAAAGCAGTTGACAGATCGCCCCTATCTGGGGGTCACTTGGTGCTAGGAACCCCATAACTTGTGGCAGGTGACGTGGCAAGTGGACAATCCACAACTTGGTCACGTGGCCGGTCACGTGGCACTCGTGGCCGGTCACGTGGCACTCGGACAATGACATACAGCATATGTACTTGCCTTGTGATCGACATCCATGACAGCCATTTCACATCTTTTTTTTATGTGACAGATGTAAGTAACTAACCATCTTTCAAAATTTATAATTCAAATAGAAAAGATTAGAACAGAATAGAAAAAAAATATAATTTTATAGAATAAAATAGAAAGAATATGCAACCATCTTATGAAATTCGAATTTCGAATAGAATAAATTTGAATTTCGAATAGTAGGAATTAAAAAAAATGTAATTAATTAATTTTAACTTTGGATAGAATAGATTAGAATAGAAATAGAGAATACACTAGAAAAACAATAGAATAGAATAGAATATAGATACTATCTATTTCATGTTTAATTTTTTTTGCAGATTACTATTTTTTACATAGGATCTCCTGCAGACTATTAGCATTTATTTTATTTTTTTTGCAGATCTCCTGTAGACTATTAACAGCCATTTCACTTCTTTTTTTTTTGCAGATCTCCTGCAGAATGTTAGAATCAATTTCATTTTTTTTTCAAAGTCGGGTCGCAAAATATTTTCGAATCTGCTTTAAATAGTATCAACATGATTCGAAATTATTTCAACCGCATTTAAAACTATTTCAACCGCATTTGAAACTATTTCAACCGGATTCAAAAATATTTTGCGACCCGACTTTGGGTCCACGTATCTCGGGGTTAGTTGGCGATAGAAACCCCAAATTTGGGGATGTTGTAGTGCTAGTTCTCCTGTGTTTGTATACCAATTTTGGGGTTTCTATCACTAAGTGACCCCGAGAAACATGGACCCAAAATCGGGTCGCAAAATGTCAAACACTTTTCTGCAGCAGAGAATGACATTTTGCGACCCGAATTTTGGGCCACATATCTCGGGGCCACTTTCAGCTAGAAACCCCAAATTTGGTATGCAAACACAGTAGAACTAGCACTATAACATCTCCAAATTTAGGGTTTCTATTACTAAGTGACCCTGAGATACGTGGACCCAAAGTCGGGTCGCAAAATATTTTCGAATCCGGTTGAAATAGTTTCAAATGCGGTTGAAATAATTTCGAATCATGTTGAAATAATTTCGAATCCGGTAGAAATATTTTCGAATTCGGTTGAAATATTTTCGAATGCGACCGATTTTCGAATTCGGTCGAAAACAAAACGAAATCCGAAAACGAATTTAACAAATTTAACGAATCTAACTAAACGAAATTAATTAATTAACAAATTAAAACGAAACGAAACAAAACAAATTTTTTCCTTTTGCACATGTCTAGTAATTTGGGGGGGGGGGGGGTATTTGTACTATCCTGCTATTTTAAAGCCTCAAGAAATGAGAGAGGCCTTCATTACATCAGGATTGATCAATTTTTTAATAAATATACTATAGTTTGTAGACTATAAGTTTCACACAGACTAAATGACTGTATGTAAACTGATTGGGTTATTTTTACCAAAGAAATGTAGCAATGTACATTTTGACCTAAATTTATGAGGAATGATTATTTGTTTGCAAAATTTTGAAACAGAAAATTTAAAAATTATTTCCTTTTTCTAAATTTTTGCTAGTTTTTTAATTGTTTGGTAAAAAAAAAACAACAACACAGTGGTGAATAAAAAACACCAAAAGAAAGCTCTTTTTGTCTGAAAACATTATATAAATTTCATTTGGTTAGAGTGTTGCATGCCTGAGCAATTGCCATTTAATAAAGCACTGTGAATAGCAAAAAATTCCCTGTCATGAAGGGGGTAAAACCTTTCCGAAGGTCATGTGGTTAATATGACTTTAAACAACTCGATAAATCAGAAATATTGATGCGTTTCATACTAGAGCATGGGAAGCATTTTATTACTAGACTCATCCCCAAGTTGGCTCCATTGGGTTTTAATAATGTTATCAGAGAAAATTAAGTACTGTCCGTGATACTTTTTTTATTTGCACTAACATAGAATTTTTCAGGACAAGCTTTCGGGGTATGTCCCCTTCTTCAAGGTCCAAGCAGTACTGATTCACAATTTTTTTAGCAGAATGTTGAAACAAAACAAGAAAAAAAAAATCTCAGAGGGAAAGGAAAAAAAACACATACAAATCAATGGTAATAAAGATAGCAGCAGAGTTAGTGAGATAAGACAGAGTTAGTGAGATAAGACAGAGGGAGAGCTATAGACTTGAGGGGGGAGATGCTAGTCACAGAGGGGGTCATAAAACCTTAGTATAATGGGTAAGGAAACCAATATCTAAATTTAGGCCATTCGTTTTTGTGTTAAAAAGAATTATCATTCTTAGTTCAAATGTTTTCCTTTCCTGGATAGTTCTGAAATTCCCTTTAAGAACTAAAACATTGAGGTCTTCTATAGTGTGGTCTGGTTGTGAGAAGTGATGTCCCACAGGTGTGCAGAAACTCTCTTCTTTATGTTCCTTGATGGTATGTCTGTGAAAATTCATCCTCGCTTGCAACTTCTGTCCTGTTTCACCAACATAAGATCCTTTGCCACACCTGTTGCATTGGATGAGGTACACAACATTACTGGAGGTACAGTTGTAAGATCCCATGATGGTGAAGGTCCCATTTGTGTGTGTGACACTTTTGGATGGATTGATCTGGTTGCACAGTTTGCAGCGTTTTTTATTGCAGGGTTTGCTTCCATTATTTGTGACTTCATAATCAGAGTGAAGTTTCCTGCTGATTAGTTTGTGTCTGAGGTTGGGTGGTTGTCTGAAAGCCAATAATGGGGGTTGTTGGAATATTTATTTCAGAGTTTCATCCTCTGTTATAATGGGCTGTAAATCTTTGATTATCTTTTTGATCCCTTCTAGTGTTGGGTTGTATGTGGTGACTAGAGGTACTCGGTTATTTGTTTTTTTCTCTTTGTATTGGAGGAGATTTTCTCTTCGGGTTTTCAAGGCTGTGTTTATGCTGTTGTTGATGGTTTTGTCTTTATATCCTTTCTTCTGGAAAGAGCCTGCCAGTGTTCTGAGATGTTTATCTCTGACTTCTGGGTCTGAACAAATTCGGTGGTATCTGATGGCCTGGCTGTGTATGATGGCTCGTTTAGTGTGTTGGGGATGAAAACTGGAACTATGAAGATAGCTGCATCGGTCAGTCGGTTTTCTGTATATGGAAGTGTGAAGCTTGTCATCCCTGATGTATACTGTAGTGTCTAGGAAGTTGACATGTGTGTTCGAATAGTCCATTTTTAGTTTGATAGATGGGTGAAAAGTGTTGATCAATGAGAAGAATTGGTTTAGATTTTCTTCACCTTCAGTCCATATCATGAAGATATCATCAATATAGCGATAATATCTGTATGGCTTTTGTTGTATGCTGTTCAGGAATTTGTCCTCCAGGTCAGCCATAAATAAGTTTGTGTCAGGGTCACCTGTGGCCAGGTGACAGATGCACACCGTAGGGGGACAGGAGTGCACCGCGAGGTAGTGAACCCTATGGCTGGCTTCTGTGGATAGGAAACTGGGTGGTTGTGGAAAGCGGGACCAGAGGAGCACAACCGGGATCCCAACGGAAGCGAGAGCCAAGATTCCCCAGGGCGCGGAGTCTAAGACCCAGCTGGTCTTCTCCAGGGCCTCTAGTGGTGAGGATGTTACGCTGCAGGCTGGGACCAGGTCGCGGCCCCTGGAGTTTCCTAGCTCACGCCCCGTAGGATAAGGGGAAGCAGCAGCACACGATAGAGAGAACCGAATAACAAGCCGAAGGTCAGGGGCCACAAGCAGACAAGGATAACGAAGAACGAGCCGAAGGTCAAGGGTCACGAGCAGACAGGGATGGTCGGGGACAAGCCAATAACGTAACAGAGAGACAGACGTAGCACACGGCAGGCAGGAACCCAAACACACAATGCCTAACAAACACGTTGATCAGCAAAGCAGGCTTGCAGTGCACAGGTTAATATAGTGTTCAGTGATAGGGCCTGGGGTGGAGTCAGGCTGGGAGGAGATTATAAAGGAAGCCAGGTGAAGGAGGTCTGGTCTCTAGATGAACACATGAGGAGGAAGGTAAGATGGCAGACAGACATTAATGCATATCCATGACAGTACCCTCCCTCTTACGAGGCCTCCCCCTTCCCCGCCTGGGCCCAGGTTTAGAGGGAAACTTCAGATGAAACTCCTTTAACAGACGAGGTGCAAAGACCTCAGATGCAGTGATCCAAGACCTCTCCTCAGGACCAAACCCTTTCCAATGAACGAGGTACTGAAGAACGCCTTTACAGAGTCGGGAGTCCAGAATTTGACTGATCTCGTACTCCTGATTATCCTCCGAGACAGGCGCCACGGTAGGAAGAGGACGAGAGAATTTATTGAGGACTAAAGGCTTTAGAAGAGCAACATGAAAGGAGTTAGTGATTTTAAGGCTCTTAGGAATCTGGAGTTTGAAACAAACCGGATTCAGTTTAGCAGTTACCGTGTATGGACCGATGAATCGTGGAGCAAACTTCAGAGAAGGAACTCGGAGCTTGATGTTCCTGGTAGAGAGCCAGACTTTGTCCCCTGGCTGAAGAGAAGGCGGTTTACGCCTGCGGCGGTCGGCAAAGCCTTTGAATTTTTCAGCAGCTGCCCGGAGGGAATCATGAACGTGACCCCAAACGGAATTGAGAGACTCCTGAACCGAAGCCAAAGCTGGAATGTCTGGAGAACAGATCATAGGAAGAGGAAGTTGAGGGTGTTTTCCATAAACTGTGAAAAAGGGTGTCTTCTGCGAACTGGTATTCACATGATTGTTATGGGAGAATTCTGCCCACGGGAGTAGAGAGGACCAATCGTCATGGTGAGAAGACACAAAGGTGCGAAGAAAGACCTCTAACTCCTGATTAACCCTCTCAGTCTGTCCATTGGATTGGGGATGGTAAGAAGAAGAAAAATCCAAGACAATATTGAGGGATTTGCAAAAGGCTCTCCAAAAACGAGACGTGAATTGGACTCCCCTGTCGGAAACAATATGAGAAGGGACCCCATGTAGGCGGAGAATTTCTCGAATGAAAATGGGAACCAAGGCAGGGGCAGAAGGAAGACCAGGAAGAGGAACAAAATGAGCCATCTTGGAGAATCGATCGATTACCACCCAAATGACTGTATTATTCTCAGACAGTGGGAGATCGGTGATAAAATCCATGGCAATATGGGCCCAGGGTTCCTTAGGAATAGGCAAGGGCATGAGGAGACCAGCAGGAGCTTGTGTGGAGGATTTGGACTGAGCACAGACATGACAAGCTTTAACGTAGTCTTTGACGTCTGAGCGGAGATTAGGCCACCAGTAGTGACGACTGATGAGTAGGAAGGATCGGAGGAATCCAGAATGCCCTGCCACCTTGGAATCATGTCCCCAACGAAGGATCTTAGCTCTTAGCTCAGTGGGGACAAAGGTCTTACCAGGCGGAATTTTAGACTTCAGGGTGGTAGAGTGGGCAACAATGCATGAGGTGGGAATGATCGGCTCAGGTTCAGGGGCGGACTCCTCGTCCAAAGTGTCAAATGACCTAGAGAGCGCATCAGCCCGACCGTTGCAGGAACCAGGTTTGTAGGTAATCGTGAAATTAAAACGGGCAAAGAAGAGACTCCACCTGGCCTGTCTCGGATTCAGACGTTTAGCATTCTGTAGATACTGTAAATTCTTGTGATCGGTAAAGATCGTTATGGAGTGAGGGGAACCCTCCAAGAGATGACGCCACTCCTCTAACGCCAATTTAATTGCGAGAAGTTCCCGATCACCGATGGCATAATTCCTCTCTGCCTGAGAAATTTTTTTGGAGAAGAACGCACATGGTTGGCGTCTCTTCTCAAAGATTTGAAGAAGCACAGCTCCCACCCCCATTGAGGAAGCGTCCACTTCAATAAAAAATGCATTCCCAGGATTTGGTCTCCTCAAGAGGGGGCCAGAAACAAAGGCCTGTTTCAGGTTGTGAAATGCAGAGACAGCTTCGGGAGGCCAGTCTCTGGCATTCACACCCTTCTTGGTCAAAGCGATAATAGGCGCGGCAATGGAAGAGTAATTCCTTATGAACTGCCTATAATAATTAGTGAAGCCAAGAAAGCGCTGTGTGGCCTTGAGGCTAGCAGGAAGAGGCCAGTTGGTGATAGCCAAGACCTTCCCAGGGTCCATACGAAGCCCCGAACATGAGACAAAGCACCCCAAAAACAGGACCTCAGAACATTCAAAGGAACATTTCTCCAGCTTGGCATAGAGATTGTTCTCTCTAAGACGTTGAAGTACAGTGCGGACATGGTTTCTGTGGACGAGCAGATTTTCAGAAAAGATCAGAATGTCATCCAGATAGATGACAACAAACTGGTACAGCAGATCTCTGAAGATTTCATTGACAAAGTTTTGAAACACGGCTGGAGCATTACACAGACCAAAAGGCATCACCAGATATTCGTAATGCCCGTCTCTAGTGTTAAATGCAGTCTTCCATTCGTCACCCTCCCGTATTCGAATGAGATTGTACGCGCCTCTGAGATCCAACTTGGTGAAAATGGAGGCACCCTTCAACCTATCGAATAGCTCAGATATTAAGGGTAAGGGGTATCGATTTTTAATAGTAACCGCATTTAAACCCCGATAATCGATGCAGGGTCTTAAGGTACCATCCTTTTTGGCAACAAAAAAGAACCCTGCCCCTGCAGGCGATGAGGATTTCCGGATGAACCCTCTCTCCAGATTCTCTGCTACATACTCCGACATGGCCTGGGTCTCTGGGATGGACAGAGGGTAGGTACGACCCCTGGGTAGAGTTGCTCCGGGGACAAGATCAATAGCACAGTCAAAAGACCTGTGGGGAGGAAGCACCTCAGCTGATTTTTTACAGAACACATCCCGGTAATCGCTGTATGCGGCGGGAAGATCAGAAGAAACAGAAGTGGCAGCAACCGGAAGACTCTCCTTGGGGGTCACCTTGAGAAGACACGACGAGAAACATGAGGAACCCCAGGCCAGGATCTGCCCAGAGACCCAGTCCACATGTGGAGAGTGGAGCTGTAGCCAAGGGAGGCCCAATACAACTGGGGTAGAGGCCTTGGGTAGAATAAGAAAGGATATCCACTCCTGGTGGAGAATCCCTACCGACATCCTAATGGGTAGCGTCTGGAAGCGAATAGGGCCCCCTGGGAGAACAGTGCCATCAATTGCCGAGACTACCAATGGGGTAGTGAGAGGTGAAAGGGTAAGCTTCATAGAAGAAGCAGTTCTCCAATCCATGAAATTGCCGGCAGCCCCGGAATCCAGGTATGCAAGGGTTGACTGAGGAGAAGTGCCTACATGAAGGGACACCGGCAAGAGCAGGCGAGAAGGTGATGTTTCTGGGTCCAATACTCCACCTTCCAAATGTATTAGACCCGAGCGTTTCCCGGACGAAGCGAGCAGGAGTCACGAAAATGACCCTTGCCCCCACAATAGAGGCACAAGCCCAGAGTTCTGCGCCTAGCACGTTCTTCGGGGGTTAGTCTGGTCCGGCCCAGCTGCATAGGTTCTTCAGCAGGTAGAGGATGCTCCACGGAATGAAGGGAGGGGAGCTCAGACTGGCTAGGACCCAGAGAGTGCTGGCGTCTTTTTTCTAAGGACCTCTCTTGAAAACGAATGTCGATCTGGTTGCATAATGAAATTACATCGTCCAGACCGACGGGAATGGCTCTTCCCGCTAATTCGTCTTTCACTCGGTCAGAGAGGCCATGTAAAAAGGTAGCGACCAGGGCCTCATTATTCCAGCTCAATTCAGCTGTGTGGATACGGAACTGAAGAGCATATTGCCCCACTGAACTAGATTCTTGGCGAAGACGTAAGACAGCACTAGCCGCTGAAGAAGCCCGAGCCGGCTCTTCGAAGATATTACGAAAGAGCTTCAAGAATTCGGACAGACTGGAAACCACCGGATCGTTCCTCTCCCACAGGGGGGCAGCCCAGGCCAAAGCTTCACCGGAGAGGAGGGAAATGATATAGGCTACCTTAGCCCGGTCAGATAGGAAGCTTTGAGGCTGAAGCTCAAAATGAATAGTGCATTGGCTGAGAAACCCCCTGCAGGCCTTGGAGTCCCCAGAGAAACGGAACGGAGCTGGCAATCTTAGTGAGTGTGAGGCTGCGACTGGTGCGATAGGTACAGCCGCTGGTTGTACTTGGGGTTGCGGATTCGGGGTTCCCAAGGAGACCTGAAGCTGCTCGAATCGAGAAGCCAGATCCTGGAGGAATCGCATCACCTGGGTCTGATTTGATTCCTGGGTCTCAAGTCTGCGAACTATGCCCTGCAATGGATCATCCGCGGGAAGCGGGATGTCAGCCGGGTTCATGGCTGATCAAACTGTCAGGGTCACCTGTGGCCAGGTGACAGATGCACACCGTAGGGGGACAGGAGTGCACCGCGAGGTAGTGAACCCTATGGCTGGCTTCTGTGGATAGGAAACTGGGTGGTTGTGGAAAGCGGGACCAGAGGAGCACAACCGGGATCCCAACGGAAGCGAGAGCCAAGATTCCCCAGGGCGCGGAGTCTAAGACCCAGCTGGTCTTCTCCAGGGCCTCTAGTGGTGAGGATGTTACGCTGCAGGCTGGGACCAGGTCGCGGCCCCTGGAGTTTCCTAGCTCACGCCCCGTAGGATAAGGGGAAGCAGCAGCACACGATAGAGAGAACCGAATAACAAGCCGAAGGTCAGGGGCCACAAGCAGACAAGGATAACGAAGAACGAGCCGAAGGTCAAGGGTCACGAGCAGACAGGGATGGTCGGGGACAAGCCAATAACGTAACAGAGAGACAGACGTAGCACACGGCAGGCAGGAACCCAAACACACAATGCCTAACAAACACGTTGATCAGCAAAGCAGGCTTGCAGTGCACAGGTTAATATAGTGTTCAGTGATAGGGCCTGGGGTGGAGTCAGGCTGGGAGGAGATTATAAAGGAAGCCAGGTGAAGGAGATCTGGTCTCTAGATGAACACATGAGGAGGAAGGTAAGATGGCAGACAGACATTAATGCATATCCATGACAGTTTGCATATTGGGGTGCCATTTTGCTTCCCATAGCAGTACCCATACATTGGAGATAGATGTCATTGTTGAAAGTGAAGTAGTTGTGTGTAAGAATAAATTCGATGAGCTGTGTAACATCCTCAGCCGTGTATTTGTGGTTTGGTGTGGATGATAAGAATCTGTGACATGCTGCCAACCCATCCTTGTGAGGGATGTTACTGTACAGAGATTCTACATCCATAGTGACTAGAAGTGTATTTGGTGGTAATTGTTGTATATTGTTAAGCTTGTTCAGAAAATCAGTGGTGTCTTGCAGGAAACTAGTTGTGTTCATGACTAACGGTTTTAACATGTTTTCTACAAGGCCTGAGATATGTTCGGTAAGTGTATTCATACCTGTTATAATGGGTCTGCCTGGATTTCCTGGCTTGTGAATTTTGGGCAGCATGTAGAAGTCTCCAATATCTGGATTATCTGGAATCGCATTGATGAGTTCTGAATGCAGGTGGCTTGGTATGGTCGCAATCAGACCTTTTAATTGCTTAGTAAAATCCTGGGTCGGATCATAATCCAGTTTTTTGTAGTAAGTAGTATTTGCCAGCTGCCTCTGACCCTCTTGTATATATTTGTCTGTATCCATCACAACGACTGCTCCCCCTTTATCTGCTGGTTTGATGGTTATGGCCTGATTCTTGCGCAGATCGTGTACAGCTCTTCGCTCCAGTGGTGAAAGGTTGTATAATATTTTCTTTTGCTGGGTGGATATCAGAGATGTTACTCGCAGCCTGAAGCTGTCAATATAGGTATCCAGTTAGGGGTTGCGTCCTTGTGGAGGTGTGAAGTTGCTGTTCTTTTTCTTTTTATCACCTCCTATTGTCCTAGGATTCCTTTCATTACTGTGAAAATATTCTTTGAGCCTCAGTCTCCTAAAGAATTCCTCCATATCTGACCATACCTGTAAATTATCCAATTTGGTGGTTGGGCAGAATGTGAGGCCTTTGGAGAGGACTGTTGTTTCTGGTGCAGAAAGTTTATGAGCTGACAAATTTATGATTCCAAGATCCTCTGTTATATCCACATTTTCTGTCAGGTCAGCATTTACACAAGGGATACCTTGGGATTCTGGATCGGGTTCCAAGTTGCTGATAGCAGGAGTTATAGAAGTTGTGTTTGTTTTGTGTTGTTTAGGTTGTATCCAAAAGGTCTGCTCTTGGTGTAGCTTTTGGAGTTTTTTTTGCTTCCTGTTCATGGCCAGGGATGAGCCGAACACCCCCCTGTTCGGTTCGCACCAGAACCTGCGAACAGACAAAATGTTCGTGTAAACTTTAGAACCCTATTAAATACAATGGACTCGAACGTTCGAAATCTAAAGTGTTAATTATAAAGGCTAATATGCAAGTTATTGTCCTAAAAAGGGTTTGGGGACCCGGGTCCTGCCCCAGGGGACATGTATCAATGCAAAAAGAAGTTTTAAAAACGGCCGTTTTTTCGGGAGCAGTGATTTTAATAATGCTTAAAATGAAAAAATAAAAGTGAAATATTCCTTTAAATTTCGTACCTGGGGGGTGTGTATGATATGCATGTGAAGTGGCGCATGTTTCCCGTGCTTAGAACTGTCCCTGCACAAAGTGTCATTTTTGAAAGAAAAAAAGTCTTTTAAAACTGACTCGCGGCTATTAATGAATTGTCGGCTCCCGGCAATACATACAAAAGTCATTGATAAAAATAAAAAAAAAGCGTGGGGGTTCCCCAGAATTCAATTACCAGGCCCTTCAGGTCTGGAATGGATATTAAGGGGAACCCCGCCGCAAATTTAAAAAAAAATTGACGTGGGGTTCCCCCAAATATCCATTCCAGGCCCTTCAGATCTGGCATGGATTTTAAGGGGAACTCCACCACAAATTTAAAAAAAAATGGCGTGGAGTCCCCCTAAAAATCCATACCAGACCCCTTATCCGAGCACGCAACCTGGCCGGCCGCAGGGGAAAAGGGGGGGACGAGAGAGCGGCCCCCCCTCCCTCCTGAACCGTACCAAGCCACATGCCCTCAACATGGGGAGGATGTCCCCATGTTGATGGGGACAAGGGCCTCATCCCCACAACCCTTGCCCGGTGGTTGTGGGGGTCTGCGGGCAGGGGGCTTATCGGAATCTGGAAGACCCCTTTAACAAAGGGGACCCCCAGATCCCGCCCCCCCCCTATGTGAATTGGTAAGGGGTACATTGTGCCCCTACCATTTCACGAAGAAAGCGTAAAAAAATGTTTAAAAAAACACACAAACACCTTGAAAAAGTCCTTTATTTAAAAAAAAAAAAAACAGCGGTGAAATCCAGTGTCCCGCGGCGATCCCGATGTCCAGCGCTGTCCTTCATTGGTTGTGCCTGAGCGGACCTGATGGGGAACTCCCTCTCAGTATTTTAAATGTATAGACCCGCCCCTTCTAAAGTTCCCCATCAGGTCCGACAGTGAAGGAAGTTCCCCGCTCAAGCCAATGACGTAGGCGGGTCCGACATACCGAGGAGGCGGACCTGATGGGGAACTTCTCTCACTGTGGTAATACATGTATAGACCCGCCCCTTCTCATGTTCCGCATCTGGTCCGCTGGCGGACCTGATGGGGAACTTTAGAAGGGGCGGGTCTATACATTTAAAATACTGAGAGGGAGTTCCCCATCAGGTCCGCTCAGGCACAACCAATGAAGGACAGCGCTGGACATTGGGATCGCCGCGGGACACTGGATTTCACCGCTGTTTTTTTTTTTTTTTAAATAAAGGACTTTTTCAAGGTGTTTGTGTGTTTTTTTTTACATTTTTTTACACTTTCTTCGTGAAATGGTAGGGGTACAATGTACCCCTTACCAATTCACATAGGGGGGGGGCCGGGATCTGGGGGTCCCCTTTGTTAAAGGGGTCTTCCAGATTCCGATAAGCCCCCTGCCCGCAGACCCCCACAACCACCGGGCAAGGGTTGTGGGGATGAGGCCCTTGTCCCCATCAACATGGGGACATCCTCCCCATGTTGAGGGCATGTGGCCTGGTACGGTTCAGGAGGGAGGGGGGGGCCGCTCTCTCGTCCCCCCCTCTTCCCCTGCGGCCGGCCAGGTTGCGTGCTCGGATAAGGGGTCTGGTATGGATTTTTAGGGGGATTCCACGCCATTTTTTTTTAAATTTGGGGTGGAGTTCCCCTTAAAATCCATGCCAGATCTGAAGGGCCTGGAATGGATATTTGGGGGAACCCCACGTCAATTTTTTTTTAAATTTGCGGCGGGGTTCCCCTTAATATCCATTCCAGACCTGAAGGGCCTGGTAATTGAATTCTGGGGAACCCCCACGCTTTTTTTTTATTTTTATCAATGACTTTTGTATGTATTGCCGGGAGCCGACAATTCATTAATAGCCGCGAGTCAGTTTTAAAATACTTTTTTTCTTTCAAAAATGTCATTTTTTGCAGGGACAGTTCTAAGCACGGGAAACATGCGCCACTTCACATGCATATCATACACACCCACCCAGGTACGAAATTTAAAGGAATATTTCACTTTTATTGTTTCACTTTAAGCATTATTAAAATCACTGCTCCCGAAAAAATGTCCGTTTTTAAAACTTCTTTTTGCATTGATACATGTCCCCTGGGGCAGGACCCCGGTCCCCAAACACTTTTTAGGACAATAACTTGCATATAAGCCTTTATAATTAGCACTTTAGATTTCTCCCATAGATTTTTCGAATTTGCCGCGAACACCCCAATTTGTTCGCTGTTCGGCGAACGGGCGAACAAGCAATGTTCGAGTCGAACATGAGTTCGACTCGAACTCGAAGCTCATCCCTATTCATGGCATGTTTTTGCAGTTGTCTTTGTAAGGTTTTAATTTCATTCTTAATTTGGCTGATGTTTGTAGGGTCCAGTGATGTTGAGGTTTCAAACACCAACTGCTTTTGTTTCCTGATTGTCTCCCTTTTACCATACAGTTTATGAATGGTAAAACTGATGCAAAAAGAGGAATCTCATACCACAGGGTCTCCGGATTAAAAATCCTTGTGCCAATACACTGAACTCTCCTTATGCAGAAGGACTCTGCAGACGTACCAGCGAAAGGTTAAGGAACAACCTCATTCATAAACTGTATGGTAAAAGGGAGACAATCAGGAAACAAAAGCAGTTGGTGTTTGAAACCTCAACATCACTGGACCCTACAAACATCAGCCAAATTAAGAATGAAATTGAAACCTTACAAAGACAACTGCAAAAACATGCCATGAACAGGAAGCAAAAAAACCTCCAAAAGCTACACCAAGAGCAGACCTTTTGGATACAACCTAAACAACACAAAACAAACACAACTTCTATAACTCCTGCTATCAGCAACTTGGAACCCGATCCAGAATCCCAAGGTATCCCTTGTGTAAATGCTGACCTGACAGAAAATGTGGATATAACAGAGGATCTTGGAATCATAAATTTGTCAGCTCATAAACTTTCTGCACCAGAAACAACAGTCCTCTCCAAAGGCCTCACATTCTGCCCAACCACCAAATTGGATAATTTACAGTTATGGTCAGATATGGAGGAATTCTTTAGGAGACTGAGGCTCAAAGAAGATTTTCACAGTAATGAAAGGAATCCTAGGACAATAGGAGGTGATAAAAAGAAAAAGAACAGCAACTTCACACCTCCACAAGGACGCAACCCCAAACTGGATACCTATATTGACAGCTTCAGGCTGCGAGTAACATCTCTGATATCCACCCAGCAAAAGAAAATATTATACAACCTTTCACCACTGGAGCGAAGAGCTGTACACGATCTGCGCAAGAATCAGGCCATAACCATCAAACCAGCAGATAAAGGGGGAGCAGTCGTTGTGATGGATACAGACAAATATATACAAGAGGGTCAGAGGCAGCTGGCAAATACTACTTACTACAAAAAACTGGATTATGATCCGACCCAGGATTTTACTAAGCAATTAAAAGGTCTGATTGCGACCATACCAAGCCACCTGCATTCAGAACTCATCAATGCGATTCCAGATAATCCAGATATTGGAGACTTCTACATGCTGCCCAAAATTCACAAGCCAGGAAATCCAGGCAGACCCATTATAACAGGTATGAATACACTTACCGAACATATCTCAGGCCTTGTAGAAAACATGTTAAAACCGTTAGTCATGAACACTACTAGTTTCCTGCAAGACACCACTGATTTTCTGAACAAGCTTAACAATATACAACAATTACCACCAAATACACTTCTAGTCACTATGGATGTAGAATCTCTGTACAGTAACATCCCTCACAAGGATGGGTTGGCAGCATGTCACAGATTCTTATCATCCACACCAAACCACAAATACACGGCTGAGGATGTTACACAGCTCATCGAATTTATTCTTACACACAACTACTTCACTTTCAACAATGACATCTATCTCCAATGTATGGGTACTGCTATGGGAAGCAAAATGGCACCCCAATATGCAAACTTATTTATGGCTGACCTGGAGGACAAATTCCTGAACAGCATACAACAAAAGCCATACAGATATTATCGCTATATTGATGATATCTTCATGATATGGACTGAAGGTGAAGAAAATCTAAACCAATTCTTCTCATTGATCAACACTTTTCACCCATCTATCAAACTAAAAATGGACTATTCGAACACACATGTCAACTTCCTAGACACTACAGTATACATCAGGGATGACAAGCTTCACACTTCCATATACAGAAAACCGACTGACCGATGCAGCTATCTTCATAGTTCCAGTTTTCATCCCCAACACACTAAACGAGCCATCATACACAGCCAGGCCATCAGATACCACCGAATTTGTTCAGACCCAGAAGTCAGAGATAAACATCTCAGAACACTGGCAGGCTCTTTCCAGAAGAAAGGATATAAAGACAAAACCATCAACAACAGCATAAACACAGCCTTGAAAACCCGAAGAGAAAATCTCCTCCAATACAAAGAGAAAAAAACAAATAACCGAGTACCTCTAGTCACCACATACAACCCAACACTAGAAGGGATCAAAAAGATAATCAAAGATTTACAGCCCATTATAACAGAGGATGAAACTCTGAAATAAATATTCCAACAACCCCCATTATTGGCTTTCAGACAACCACCCAACCTCAGACACAAACTAATCAGCAGGAAACTTCACTCTGATTATGAAGTCACAAATAATGGAAGCGAACCCTGCAATAAAAAACGCTGCAAACTGTGCAACCAGATCAATCCATCCAAAAGTGTCACACACACAAATGGGACCTTCACCATCATGGGATCTTACAACTGTACCTCCAGTAATGTTGTGTACCTCATCCAATGCAACAGGTGTGGCAAAGGATCTTATGTTGGTGAAACAGGACAGAAGTTGCAAGCGAGGATGAATTTTCACAGACATACCATCAAGGAACATAAAGAAGAGAGTTTCTGCACACCTGTGGGACATCACTTCTCACAACCAGACCACACTATAGAAGACCTCAATGTTTTAGTTCTTAAAGGGAATTTCAGAACTATCCAGGAAAGGAAAACATTTGAACTAAGAATGATAATTCTTTTTAACACAAAAACGAATGGCCTAAATTTAGATATTGGTTTCCTTACCCATTATACTAAGGTTTTATGACCCCCTCTGTGACTAGCATCTCCCCCCTCAAGTCTATAGCTCTCCCTCTGTCTTATCTCACTAACTCTGTCTTATCTCACTAACTCTGCTGCTATCTTTATTACCATTGATTTGTATGTGTTTTTTTTCCTTTCCCTCTGAGATTTTTTTTTTCTTGTTTTGTTTCAACATTCTGCTAAAATAATTGTGAATCAGTACTGCTTGGACCTTGAAGAAGGGGACATACCCCGAAAGCTTGTCCTGAAAAATTCTATGTTAGTGCAAATAAAAAAAGTATCACGGACAGTACTTAATTTTCTCTGTCACAATTGCACTAATATGGCTACAATTACGTCAAGTAATAATGTTATCCAAATGCAGTTTTGTGCCTACAGTGCTTAGTATACTTGTGCAAAATGCAGGGCCGGCCCAAGACATTGTGCTGCCTGGGCCTAAGAATGAAATTCTGCCCCCTTCCGAAAAAAAAAATCACGCCCACCAAAAGGCCCCCACATTCATTATTTTATATCATAATAACTAAAATTAAATTTAGCAGAAAATCTGATTAAAAATGGCATAAATCTTTTCCTTTTTTTGTAGACGCTATAACTTTTTTGCAAACCAATCAATATATGCTTATTGCAATTTTTTTTTTAACCAAAAATATGTAGCAGAATACATATTGGCCTAAAATGATGAAGATTTTTTTATAACCAATATCTATAGGAGGGGTTTCCACCATTCCTCCTAATTTTAGCTTAATACAGTATGTCTTATTTTCAGTTTGATGTGTATTATATGTGAATTTGCGTCTCAGAGACCAGTATTGTGGTAATATGGAAGCTTTTTGAGATTTCCATACATTAGAGGATTCCACCATTTTTGTTAAGTTATTGATCAGTAAGTTAGCGCAATTTCAGCTGTGCCCCACCAGGCTGACCCCCCATGGACAATGTGCCTGGCTGCTGAGTTCATCGCCCCATCCCTGCACTGATTGGCAGCACTGACAGGCAGCAATGATTGGCACTGATAGGCGGCACTGATTGGTACTAATTGAAAGCACTGATTGGCAGCAATGATTGGCACTGATAGGCAGCACTAATGGGACCTGCTTGGCCCTGATAGGTGACACTGATTGACAGCACTAACGGCACTGATAGGCTGCACTGATTGGCACTGATAGACTGATAGACAGCACTGTTAATCAATAATAGGCAGCACTGATTGGCACTAATAGGCAGCACTGATTTGCCACATTTAGTAGCACTGATTGGCAGCAATGATGGGCACTAATTGGCAGCACTGATGGGCACTGATAGGCAGCACTGATAGCATTGATGGGCACTGATAGGTGGTACACATGGGCATTAATTGTCAGCACTGATGGGCAATGATAAGCGGCACTGATAGTTGGCACTGATGGGCACTTAATGGAGGCACTGATTGGCGGCACTGATTGGCACTGGTAGGTGGCACTGATTGGAAACACTGATTGGCACTGATAGGTGGCATTGGTTGGCACTGATATTAGGCGGCTCTGATTGGCACTGACAAGTGGCACTGATTGGAAGCACTGATTGGTACTGACAGTGGGCACTGATTGGAAACACTGATTAGCACTGACTGGCACTGACAGGAAGCACTGATTGGCACTGACACATGGCACTTATTGTAAGCACTGATTGGCACTGACATGTGGCACTGATTGGAAACACTGATTGGCACTGACAGATGACACTAATTGACACTGGCAGGTGGCACTGAATGACACTGGCAGGTGGCACTGATTGGCACTGGCAGGTGACACTGACAGGTGGCACTGACAGAGGAAAGGGAGTTTCACACCCAGCCAATATTGATGATTAGTGAAACTGTGTGTGACACTGTCATGTAATGTAACTGAATGCAGAGAGAGACCAGCTGTCAGAATTCAGCGGTGAAGTCGGGGGTGGTCAGGACCCGGGGTGGGCGGGACCTAGCAGCTATAAAACACCAGCCAATGATTGGGCTGCTTAAGAAAGGGCGCTGGGCCACATACACGTAGCGCCCCGCCCAGACCCATCCCATTGGCTGGTGTTTAATAGCTGCTGGGTGCCGCCCACCCCAACATCAACGCTGAATTCTGACAGCTGGTCTCTCTCTGCATTCAGTTACATTACATGACAGTGTCACACACTCAGCGGCTCTTACAAGCAGAACGATCTGCTCAGTGTGAAACTGTCTCACAGGCAGCAGGGGCTGCACACTCATTGGATGCAACATGTCCCAGCAGTCCCACAGACAGATCTCAGGAGACAGCCAGTACAGGTGACCGTACAGCTACAACTTGTCACTGCCGGTTGTGACCCCTCTTAAAATGCTGCCTGGGACCATTGGCCCACTGGGTCCCATGGTAGTGCCGGCCCTGGTAAAATGCCATACATCCCTCCTAATGGTTGTGGTAAATATAATTTAGTCAGTCACATTATTGGAAATTGATTTTTCTGCAATATCATTCAATTTTCTGTCTACTTTGTAGTACCTGAAATCGTGAAGAACCTGAACACAGGGAATATCACCACCACTTCTATATCTCTAAGCTGGGATAAACCAGATGGAAATGCAAGCTTTTATTTCATCCAGATCCTGGGAGAGCCAACTTTCAATAAGAATGTAGCTACAACTTCTGACATTATTGAAGGCCTGACACCTGGAAATTATTACACCTTCCTTGTCTCTGTCTTTGTTGATAATATCCAAGGAAACAGCTCAGTAATAGCTAACTATACAAGTGAGTATCAAGCTTTATGCAGGCCACACACATATCAACTTTTAGTAGAAATGTGCCTTCAACTTCTTATAGACTAGAAGTCCTGACATCTGGAAATTAGTAAACCTTCCTGGTCTCTGCTCTTGTTAATAATGTTGACAGTGTGTAAAATTTAATTTCATAATTTTCCCCCAAAAATTTTCAAAAAATTACAACTTAAAAAAACTTGCCATGCCTCTTACTAAATACCTTGGACTGTCCACTTTCCAAGAAAAGGGGTAATTTTGGGGGTATTTGTACTATCCTGGTATTTTAAAGCCTCAATAAATGAGAGAGGTCTTCATTACATCAGGATTAGAGTTGAGCGGACACCTGGGTGTTCGGGTTCGACGGGTTCGGCCGAACTTCGGAAAAAAGTTCGGGTTCGGGACCGAACTTTAACCCGAACCCGGACCCGAACCCGAACCCCATTGAAGTCAATGGGGACCCGGACTTCTAAGGACTAAAAAGGCTCTAAAAAAGTAATGGAAAGGGCTAGAGGGCTGCAAATGGCAGCAAAATGTTGTTAAGAGCATGGCAAGTGCTCTGCAAACAAATGTGGATAGGGAAATAACTTAAAATAACATAAAAAAATAAAAATAAAAAATAATAATCTTGACCTAGGAGGACGAGGTCCATATGGAGTAGGAGTTGGAGGTGGCGGTGGATGTGGCTGTGTAGGTGGAAGCGGCGGTGGAGGAGGACGAGGTAGCCAACACTGGTTCAAAAATACAACAATGGCTGGGTAAGGCCGGTGATGTGTCGAATTCTGTCCCCCGTCAAATAGTGTCCACCCTGTACTGCGCTTGCTCAGTATGTAGGACAAGGGGATTTTGAAAATCTCCCAAGATGAACGGCGCCTGCATGGTGAGTTCAGGTGAAGGCCACACCATCCGTGGTTCAAGCCGAGCCAAGTGAGGCCATAACCCAAAGCGTGGCGATCGAACCGAGCCCGTGAGGGGCCGTGTTACTATGTGCTACCATATGTCCACTTGGATGGTGGGGCTTGAACCTGCACTCACAGCGCAGGCGCCGTTCATCTTCGGAGATTTTGTGAATCTCCTTGTCCTCTGTACTGCGCAAGCGCTGCGCCTTCGCAGTATGGGCCGGACACAATCCGATGGCCGGACAGTTTTTGTCACAACACCGGTATACATGTCTATTCTGCACAAGGTACGGACAAGTCCTGTGGGATCCATGCCTGGTTCATTTTAATGAACGTGAGCTTGTCCACATTGGCTCTGGACAGGCGGCTGCGCTTGTCTGTGATAACGCCCCCTGCCGTGCTAAATACACGTTCAGATAATACACTGGCTGCAGGGCAGGCCAGCACCTCCAAGGCATAAAGGGCAAGCTCAGGCCATGTGCCCAATTTGGAGACCCAGAAGTTAAAGGGGGCAGACCCGTCATCCAGTACGTGTAGGCCTGTGGACACATACTGCTCAACCATGTTGGTGAAATGCTGCCTCCTGCTAAGACGTTCCATCTCAGCTGGTGGTGCTGGTTGTTGTGGCGTGCTGACAAAGCTTTTCCACATTTCAGCCATGCTAACCCTGCCTTCTGAGGTGCTGCCGGTGCCCCGGCTGCGTTGGCGACCTCTTCCTCCTCCTCTGCCTTCGCCTTGTGCTTCCACCGTACGCCCGCTGTCAGGTGGGAATGCCACCAGCAGCGCGTCTACCAGCGTGCGCTTGTACTCGCGCATCTTACGATCCTGCTCCAGTGAGGGAATTAAGGACGGTACATTGTCCTTGTAACGGGGATCCAGCAGGGTGGCCACCCAGTATTCAGCACCAGTTAAAATGTGGGCAACTCGGCGGTCATTGCGGAAACACTGCAGCATGTAATCGCTCATGTGTGCCAGGCTGCCCAGAGGCAAAGAAAAGCTGTCCTCTGTGGGAGGTGTATCGTTTGTGTCCTCTGTATCCCCCCAGCCACGCACCAGTGATGGCCACGAGCTGGTCTGGGTGCCACCCTGTTGTGAAAATGGCTCCTCCTCCTCCTCCTCCATCTCCTCCTCCACCTCGTCATCCTCCAGAACTGTGCCCTTTCTGCCGGACAATTGTGTACCTGGCGTTTGTTGGTGCAGGAACCCACCCTCGTAGCCACTTGTGAAAGACTGCCCTGAAAGCCTTTGAAATGATCCCGCTTCCTCCTCCTCCTCCTCATCCTCCTGTGCCACATCCTCTTCCATCATCGCCCGAAGCGTTTTTTCAAGGAGGCATAGAACTGGGATAGTAACGCTAAGAACGGCGTCATTGGCACTGGACATGTTGGTGGAGTACTCGAAACAGCGCAACAAGGCACACAGGTCTCGCATGGAGGCCCAGTTATTGGTGGTGAAGTGGTGCTGTTCCGCAGAGCGACTCACGCGTGATTGCTGCAGCTGAAACTCCACTATCGCCTGCTGCTGCTCGCACAGTCTGGCCAGCATGTGCAAGGTGGAGTTCCACCTTGTGGGCACGTCACATATGAGGCGGTGAGCGGGAAGGCCGAAGTTACGCTGCAGCGCTGACAGGCGAGCAGCAGCAGGGTGAGAACGCCGAAAGTGCGCACACACAGCCCGCACTTTCTGCAGCAGCTCTGGCATATTGGGGTAATTTTTAAGGAACCTCTGGACCACCAAGTTCAGCACATGCGCCAGGCAAGGGATGTGCGTCAAACCGGCTAGGCCCAGAGCTGCTACGAGATTTCGCCCATTATCGCACACCACCAGGCCGGGCTTGAGGCTCACTGACAGCAACCACTCATTGGTCTGTTGTTCCATGTCCCTCCACAACTCCTGCGCGGTGTGGGGTTTTTCCCCCAAACAGGAAAGTTTTAAAACTGCCTGCTGTCGTTTACCCCTGGCTGTGCTGAAGTTGGTGGTGAGGGTGTTACGCTGACCGGATGAGGAGGCGGTAGAGGATGAGGGAGCGGAGTAGGAGGAGTTAGCAACAGGAGGCAAACTGAAGCGCCCTGCAATCCTCGGTGGTGGAAGGACATGCGCCAAACTGCTATCTGCCTCAGGCCCAGCCGCCACTGCATTTACCCAGTGTGCTGTTAGGGAGATATAACGTCCCTGACCGTGCTTACTGGTCCACGCATCCGTAGTTAGGTGGACCTTGCCACAGATGGCGTTGCGCAGTGCACACCTGATTTTGTTCCCCACTTGGTTGTGCAGGGAAGGGATGGCTCGCCTGGAAAAATAGTGGCGGCTGGGCACGACGTACTGTGGGACAGCCAATGCCATCAGGCTTTTAAAACTCTGCGTCCCCACCAGACGGAATGACAGCATTTCAAAGGCCAGGAGTTTTGAAATGCTGGCATTCAGGGCCAGGGATCGCGGGTGGCTAGGGGGGTACTTCCTCTTCCGCTCCAATGTTTGGGAGATAGAGAGCTGAACGCTTCCATGGGACATTGTGGAGATGGTTGGTGACCCAGGTGGTAGTGTTGCTGGCAGATCCTCTGTTTGCGGGGTGGCAGGTGCCACTGTCACTACAGAGGTGGATGAAGAGGCCGAGACTGCAGCAGAAGAGGAAGCAGGAGGAGCCAGAGACCTTTCTTGGTTTTTGAGGTGTCTACTCCACTGCAGCTCGTGCTTTGCACTTAGATGCCTGGTCATGCAGGTTGTGCTCAGGTTGAGAACGTTTATGCCTCGCTTCAGCCTCTGATTGCACAGCCTGCAAACCACTCGTGTCTTGTCATCAGCACATTGTGTGAAGAACTGCCACGCTAGGGAACTCCTTGGACCTGGCTTTGGTGTGCTCGGTCCCTTGCTGCGTTGGGCAGTAGCAGACACTGTCTAGCGGACGGACGCTCCGCTTTTGCACCCTGCTCCCTCTTATGCTGTGCTGGTGGCTCTGTGCGACCACCGCCTCTTCCTCCAAACTACACTGGTCACCTGCATAACGTTCATTCCATGTGGGGTCGAGGACCTCATCGTCCTCCACATCATCTTCCACCCAGTCTTCACCCCTGCCCTCCTTGTCTGTCTGCACAATTGCGAAAGCAGCAGCAGTTGGCACCTGTGTTTCGTCATCATCCGAGACGTACTGCGATGGTCCTCCCATGTACTCATCATGAAACATAAGTGGTTGGGCATCGGTGCACTCAATCTCTTCCACTTCTGGGGCAGGGCTAGGTGGATGGCCCTGGGAAACCCTGCTAACAGAGTCATCGAAAAGCAGAAGAGACTGCTGCATGATTTGGGGCTCAGACTGCTTGGCTGATTTGCAAGGACGTGAGGTGAAAGACTGATGGACATGGGTTTCAGGTGCCAACTCTGATCTTTCATCAGAAGAGTGGGTGGGAGACAATGTGAAGGAACCCGAGGCACTGTCAGCAACCCAATCTACTATCGCCTGTACTTGTCCTGGCCTAAACATTCATACAGCCTCATTAGGCGCGACAAAATACCGCCGCAGGCTCGGTCGCCTACTCGCACCTGAGGAAGGTGTTTCACTTGTGCGTGTATCTGGCACAGATCCACCACGTCCTCTCCCTGCAACAGGAGCTCCACCAGCAGCACCACGACCGGGGCCACCACGTCCCTTTGACCTTCTCCTCATATTTTCCAAATTTAGGATCTTGCCCTAAATGGGTGTTTTTGGAAGAGCAGAACACACCCACAGTACGTAACCGCTGAATCGCACAGCTACAGAACTGCAGAAAATGCTATTAAAAAAAAAATGTTTTTTTTTTAGTATAGCACAGTAGGAGAAAACTATATAGAAATTGTTTATTTCACACACCTCCAAATATGTATAACACACTGCAAACTATTTTTTGTGCCCCTAAATGGCGTTTTTTGGAAGAGCAGAACACACCCACAGTACGTAACCGCTGAATCGCACAGCTACAGAACTGCAGAAAATGCTATTAAAAAAAAAAGTTTTTTTTTTAGTATAGCACAGTAGGAGAAAACTATATAGAAATTGTTTATTTCACACACCTCCACATATGTATAACACACTGCAAACTATTTTTTGTGGCCCTGAATGGCTCTTTTTGCAAGCGTACATTAAAGTGCAAATTTTTTATTTTTTTTGCCCTAAACTGGTCTTTTTTTGCACGAGCAAAATAAAATGCAAATGTTTTTTTTTTTTTTTTTTGCCCTATGGGTCTTTTGGAAAAGAGCACAATAAAGTGCCTTTTTTTCCCCCCTAAAAGTTAGATTTTCTCTGACACTGGGCTCATGGCAGTGTAAAAAATAGGATTTTTATAACAGCTTACCTGTAAAATCCTTTTCTTGGAGTACATCACGGGACACAGAGCGACATAGTCATTACTATGTGGGTTATATAGATACCGTCAGGTGCTGGCACTGGCAACTTCCAAAACCGGAAGTACCCTCCCCTATATAAGCCCCTCCCATCCGGGAGTACCTCAGTTTTGTAGCAAAGCAATAAGTGTCCCCAAAAGAGGGGTGGGAGCTCTGTGTCCCGTGATGTACTCCAAGAAAAGGATTTTACAGGTAAGCTGTTATAAAAATCCTATTTTCTTTATCGTACATCACGGGACACAGAGCGACATAGTCATTACTATGTGGGACGTCCCAAAGCAATGCCAAATGAGGGGGGGATACACCATACATAAGCTGGGCGCTATCAGACATGAGGATCTTTTGCGGCCTGCAACACACTGCGCCCAAAGGCGACATCCTCCTGACTTCTAACGTCCACCTGGTAGAACCTAGCAAACGTGTGTACTGAAGACCATGTTGCGGCCTTACAGATTTGAGCCAGGGAGGCCTGGTGATGCACTGCCCATGAAGTTCCAACTGCTCTCGTGGAGTGCGCCCTAACTTTGAACGGAGGCGGTCTCCTTCTCAAGCCATAGGCTTGCATTATGACCTGTCGAATCCACTTGGCTAAAGTAGATTTTGACGCTGCCTGACCCTTTCTGGGGCCTTCCGGCAGAATAAACAAAGTATCCGTTCTACGAATCTGAGCAGTGGCTTTTAGATAAGCTTTAACTGCTCTTACTACATCCAAAGAATGTAATAACTTTTCCTCTACCGAGCTAGGTTTGGGGAAAAAGGAAGGAAGAACCACATCTTGGTTCAAATGAAACCTCGATACCACCTTAGGAAGAAGGGCTGGATGAGGACGTAACACTACTCTGTCCTTATGGATAACCAGATATGGCTCCTTACAGGACATAGCGGCCAATTCCGACACTCTTTTAGCCGAACATATGGCTACTAAAAAAAATCTATTTCCTGGTGAGAAGAACCAAGAAAATGTGCTGTAATGGTTCAAATGGTTGTTTCTGTAGAACCGATAGAACCAGGTTTAGGTTCCATGGACATATGGGAATTTTCACCGGAGGGCTAATACGCATCACTCCTTGTATAAAAGTTTTGACTAGTGAATGCGAAGCCAGGGGCCTTTGAAAAAATATTGACAAGGCCGAAATCTGACCCTTGATAGTACTCAAGGCAAATTTCCTATCTACAGCCCACTGTAGGAAGTCCAGAATCCTACCTATTACGTATTTACGTGGATGCCATTTCTTGGCCTCACACCACGCGATGTACGCCTTCCAGATTTTATAGTAAATCTGCCTGGATACCGGCTTCCTGGCATTGATCATGGTAGATACCACAGGATTAGAGAGACCTCTCTTTTTTAGAATGTGGGCTTCAATAGCCAGGCCGTCAAACCTAGGGCTAGTAAGGAAGGGTGGTATATCGGTCCTTGCGAAAGCAGGTCCGGACGACGTGGAAGGGTCCAAGGACTCCCCACAGACATTTTTACAATCTCTGCGTACCCTGCTCTTCGGGGCCACGCTGGAGCCACCAGAATCACTGGTTTCTTTTCTACCCTGATTCTGCGGAGTAATCGAGGCAACAATTGTGGCGGTGGAAATGCATATATCATCTTGAACTGATCCCAAGGGAACACTAGAGCATCCGAGCCGCAAGCTAGGGGATCCCTTGTCCGAGAGACAAATCTGTCCACCTTTGCGTTGAATCTGGATGCTAGCAGATCTACATCCGGTGCTCCCCACCGCTGACATATTGCCCGGTAAAACCTCAGGGTGAAGGGACCATTCCCCTGGGCATAATTGTTGGCGACTTAGAAAGTCCGCCTTCCAATTCTCCACCCCTGGAATGAAGACCGTGGATATGGCTGGGACATATCTTTCTGCCCATTTCAGGATGCGATTTACTTCCCTCTGGGCTGCACGACTCCTGGTGCCCCCCTGATGATTGATATATGCCGCTGCCGTGGCATTGTCTGATTGAATTCTGACAGGGGACCCTTGGAGTTTGGATGTCCATGCTACTAGGGCATACCGGGCTGCTCGTATCTCTAAGAGATTGATGGGCAGGGCTTTCTCTGCATCCGACCATCTGCCCTGGAGAGACCATTGCTCCAGTACTGCCCCCCAGCCTATAAGGCTGGCATCTGTAGTGACCACCTTCCAAGAAATCGGACTGAAGGATTTCCCTTTTTTCTGATTCTGGGGAACCAACCCCCAACGGAGGCTTTTGCGAACGGAAGGGGACAAGGACATTGGTAAGTCTAGGGCCTGAACTTTTTTGTTCCAGGCTGACAGTATGGCCCTTTGCAAATTCCTTGAATGGAATTGACCGTAGGGCACCGCTTCGAATGATGCCACCATTTTCCCAGCAGCCTCATGCACAGGCGTATGGACGGCTGTCTTTTTGTACCCACCAGGTGGATCAAATCTCTCAGAGAAGACACTTTTTCTTGAGGCAAGAAAATCTTCCTCTGGTCTGCATCCAGCCTTAGCCCCAAATATTCCAGACTTTTGACTGGTTTTAGAGCTGACTTGTCTCGGTTGATAATCCAACCGTGAGATTCCAGATACTTGATTGTCTCGTGAACAACCACTTCTAGTTTTTCCACTGAGTGGTCCATCAGCAACAAGTCGTCTCGATATGCCATTATCGTCACACCTTGTGTTCTTAGATTGGCCAATACTGGGGCCAGAATTTTTGTGAACACTCGTGGTGCTGTGGCCAGACCGAAGGGTAAGGCTCTGAACTGAAAATGGCGCCCTTCTACTGCAAAGCGTAGAAATTTTTGGTGGACTGGAAAGATGGGAATGTGCAAATAAGCATCTTTGATGTCGATCGAGGCTAACCATTCCTCCCCTTGTAGGGCAGTGGCCACCGATCGGATCGACTCCATCCGAAAAGTCCTGATATGTAGGAATTTGTTTAGCCCTTTTAGATTTAATATGGGCCTTACGTCCCCGTTTGGCTTCGGGACTGTAAAGAGGTTTGAGTAAAACCCGAACCCGCATTCTTCCAGGGGAACCTCCATAATTACTCCTTGGAGCAATAGTTGTTCTAGTGCCGACAGGAGGGATCCTCTCTTCCGGGGATCTCTTGGCACGTTTGACCACATAAAATGGGAAGGAGGAGAGTCTTTTAACTCCAGCTTATATCCCAGACTTACTGCGGAGAGCACCCATCTGTCTCTGATCGTGTCCCGCCAGGCCTCTGCAAACAACTGAAGTCTTCCCCCCACCCGATTGAGTGAGGGATTGGACTTGGGGGGAGGTTTTGTACCTCTCCTGACCCAGGGTTTTTTTGTTACCCTGTGATTGTCCCTGACTCTTACCCCCGGGATTTGACCGAGGAGGCCGTCGGAACTGCTTCACAGCAGATGTCCCAGGGACTGGAGAGGCAGGCCTCTTAAAAGAGGGACCTCTAAATCTCTTTTTAACCGGCAAGAGTGTACTTTTACCGCTAAAAATTTTCTGGATATATTTGTCCAGGTCTTCCCCGAATAAGCGTTCACCATGAAATGGGAAGCCAACCAGCAATTTTTTACAGGGAGCTTCAGCAGACCAGTTCTTGAGCCATAGAAGCCTACGCATATGTACTACAGACAGCGTAAGCGGGAGGCCTGATGGATTGAATCCTTGATGGCGTCAACCGCAAAGCATAAGGCTCTAGGCAGATCAGCTAGGTCAAGGGCCTGCTGATCGGGCAAGTCCCTTAAGACTTGTTTTAACTGATCCTTCACCGCTTGGCAGACCCCAATAACTGCTACTGCTGGTTGTGTCACCAAGCTTGCTGTAGTAAAAGCAGATTTTAATAAGGACTCCAATTTTTTATCTATTGGGTCCTTGAACATTTGAACATTATCTACTGGACATGTCAGTGATTTGTTCACACAAGAGATGGCTGCGTCCACTGTAGGCACCCTCCATTTTCGGACGAACTTATCCTCCATGGGATAGACCACCGGAAATCTCTTGGGGGGAGTAAATATTTTATCAGGATGTTCTCAATCCTGGTAAATGAGTCCTTCCAGTAAAGGATGGATAGGAAAGGAACAAACAGTCTGGGGAGCTTTTAGCGACCCCAACGAGGAGACAGAAGTGGTTGATGGTTCTTCAGGGGGCATTTTAAATGCTGATCGGACCATATCAGTCAGGGACTGAACCCATAATCTTTCAGCATGTGATGCTGAAAATGGCTCTTCCACTGTTGATTCCTCTAGAACAGAATCAACCTCATCCTGATCCCCTTCAGTTAGGTCGATCCCTGCATGGGACTGTTGCTCCGCTAACAGGTACTCTGAGGGAGGAGACGGAGATCGGGCGCGCTTTCCCTCTGACAGGGAAGCAGCGATCAATGTTGTCAATCTCTCTTCCAGTCCTCCCAGAGCTGAGGAAAAAACCTCCTCTGTTACATACACAGGAGCAGGTGAACTGAGGACAGCCACAGTACCAGGTACTCCTGAGGGTTCTCTACGGGCACCAACCTCTGATTTTTCAGGGGAGACTGGTGCAGCAAAAGCATGCCCAAGATCCTCAGAGCCCGACGGAGACCCCCTTTGCTTCCTGGGAGTCTTAGTCCCGGAGACTTTGGACGGCATATTCCTAAGCCCAAAGCTGAGGTATTCCAGCCGTAATACACCACTTACTGAAAATAGTCTAGCACAATTGCTGCTATATAAACAGTTGGTGTCTACTAATGTGCCTTTCTATGGGGATGCCTGCATCAACCGCCTGCTGTATGCCTTTTTTAAATGTTACCAGCTCCGTCTCTGCACTCCATAGCCAGCTCACAACAAATAATTGTGCCTTTTGACATGCTGGGACGCCCGCACATGCGCAGAAGCGCTGCGGCGCGCACAGAGCGTCATCCGCCAAGCTCCGCCCCCTTTTCAAGCTCACCTCTATATATAGAGGCGCGTGCACGCGCGCGGGCACGTGCGCCTTCGGCGCTTCTTTTGAAACAGACTAGGGAGAGGAGCCAGGGTCCCTGTTTGCAGGGCCCGGGGATGGACGAGCATTTGCAAAATGACAGAGGAAGCAGTTTCCCTGAAGAGAACTCACCATCTGCCTGGACTTGACCTCAGAAGGAAACAGTCCACAGAAAAAAAAAAAACGACGTTCCACAGCGGCCTCTAGTGGTTTAACACAGGTACCGCGGTTTGCCCATTTTTTTTTTTTTCTTGACCACCATTAAAATTATTACATTTTCTAGCATTTTCAGGCATGCACAGATATTTAGCGGGAATACCGTTAGGTAACAGGCAGAAAGACATATTAGGCTTGGGGGTCCCCTCAATAGAACCAAGTTTCTGAGGGGCCCCCACTTACCTTTTCCCCGCCGCAGGACTCTGTTTGGTCCACAGGAGCCCAAACTTCACCTCTCACGGCAGGCATTGTACTTAAACCTTCAGGGACCGGGTTCCCAAGGATTCCACTCCCCTGGACCTGTATAGCACCCTGCACAGATAACATCTTGGTCGTGGGTATGACCAGAGCTCTGGATCCCAGGGTCCAGCCCTCCTAAGAGAGGCATTACAGGCAAAACCTTGCTCTTCTCTGCAAGGCCCGGGTACTGACCGATTAGCTATGAAGCTTTTTTGGTCGGATCCGGAATAGCTTGCTGAGGCCCAAAAGAACCTGTACACAAGCCCAGATGAAAAAACACATGTTAACCTTTGGCCAACACCTTAGACACTGGCAAAAAACTGAGGTACTCCCGGATGGGAGGGGCTTATATAGGGGAGGGTACTTCCGGTTTTGGAAGTTGCCAGTGCCAGCACCTGAAGGTATCTATATAACCCACATAGTAATGACTATGTCGCTCTGTGTCCCGTGATGTACGATAAAGAAAGACTGCACTGCAACACAAACAGGTAAACCTATGCAGATCGCTGATTTTAATCTCTGAATCTGGACTCCTATATAATATTCTCTCTCCCTGAAAGCACCAACAGGAACCTGGCCCTACACTACACTATCTCTCTATCTTTTCCCTCAGATTGCAGAATCAGGACTACCTCATGTATTTTTCTATCTCTCTCTAAAAGCAGCAGCAGCAGACTAGATCCTCTCCCTATCTATTCTGAAGCAGAGTGACGTGTGTGCTGTGTGCCTCTAGCTTATATAGAAGCTGGGTCACATGTTGCACTGACCAATCACAGCCATGCCATTAGTAGGCATGGCTATGATGGCCTCTAAGGGCACACCAGCTAATCAAAAGGTGATTGGCTGGCCCCTGAAGCATTTCTAAATGCGTAATTAGATTGCCGAACCCGAACCCGAACCCGGACTTTTGGGCAAAGTCCGGGTTCGGGTTTGGGAAAAAGCTAAAGTTCGGTACGGACCCGAACTTTACAGTTCGGGTTCGCTCAACACTAATCAGGATTGATCATTTTTTAAATAAATATACTATAGTTTGTAGACTATAATTTTCACTTAGACTAAATTATATACACTGATTGGGTTATTTTTACCAAAGAGATGTAGCAAACTACATTTTGGCCTAAATTTATGAAGAATGATTATTTGTTTGCAAAATTTTAAAACACAAAATTTAAAATCTGTTTTCCTTTTTCAAAATTTTTGGTTGTTTTTTAATTATTTAGTAAGAAAAAAAAAACAGTGGTGAATAAAAAACACCAAAAGAAAGCTCTTTTTGTCTGAAAAAATTATATAAATTTCATTTGGTTAGGGTGTTGCATGCCTAAGCAATTGCCATTTAAAATAGCACTGTAAATAGAAAAAAATGCCCTGGTCATGAAGGGGGTAAAACCTTTCTGAAGATCATGTGGTTAATATCACTTTAAGCAACTTGATAAATCAAAAATATTGATGCGTACCATACTAGAGCACTAAAGACATTGTATTACTAGACTCATCCCTAAGTTGGTTCCATAACCGTAACAAAAAAATGTAGTTTATATTTTTACCCAGCCTGTCGTACTTATATAACTTATATGCAGGCCACACACATATCAACTTTTAGTAGAACTGTGCCTTCAACTTGTTATGGAGTTGAAGGCCAACACCTGGAAATGAGTACACCTTCTTGGTCTCTACTCTTGTTGATAATGTTGACAGTGTATAGAAAAAAAGATTGTGGAAAAAATAAACACATTTTATTTAAATTCATCATTTTCCCCCAAAAATTTACAAAAAATTATTTTGTCAAATTGACAAAAAATTTGTTTGCAAAATTTTAAAACAGAAAATTTTAAAAAAATGTTTTCCTTTTTTGGTAGTTTTTTAATTATTTAGTAAAAAAAAAAACCCAGTGGTAAATAAAAACCACCAAAAGAAAGCTCTTTTTGTCTGAAAAAAATATATAAATTTCATTGTGTTAAGCCTCGTACACACGGCCGAGATTCTCGTCGAAAAAAACATGTCGTTTTTTTCGACGAGATTCTTGGACAAGAAACTTGTCCCGGCCGAGTGTACACACGCTCGATTCAAAGAACCCGCGGTTCTTTGAATGGAGCGAACGCGGTGACGTCATCGAATACGACGAGCATGCGCTCGTCACATTCGATGCCGTCGCCGCCATCTTGGTTCACCCTACCTATGCCTAGGAAGCTACCGCGCATGCGTCGAAGTCATTTCGAGCATGCGCGGGCTTCCCGGCGAAAAGGTAAGTGTACACACACACAATTTTCTCGTCGAGAAACAGGCTGACGAGAATCTCGACGAGAAAATAGAGAGCAGGATCTCTGTTTTCTCGTTGAGATTCTTGTCGCTTTTCTTGACGAGAAACCATAAACACGAACAAATTTCTCGGCAAAAAATCTCTGCCAGCAAGAGATAATTTAGTCAGTCACATTATTGGAAATTGATTTTTCTGCAATATCATTCAATTTTTTGTCTACTTTGTAGGACCTGAAATCGTGAAGAACCTGAACACAGAGAATATCACCACCACTTCTATACCTCTGACCTGGGTTAAACCAGATGGAAATGCCAGCTTTTATTTCATCCAGATCCTGGGAGATCCAACTTTCAATAAGAATGTAACTACAACTTCTGACATTATTGAAGGCCTGACACCTGGAAATTATTACACCTTCCTTGTCTCTGTCTTTGTTGATAATATCCAAGGGAACAGCTCAGTAATAGCTAACTATACAAGTGAGTATCAAGCTTTATGCAGGCCACACACATAAGAACTTTTAGTAGAACGGTGCCTTCAACTTCTTATAGACTAGAAGTCCTGACATCTGGAAATTAGTATACCTTCCTGGTCTCTGCTCTTGTTAATAATGTTAACAGTGCGTAAAAAAAAAAGATTCTGAAAAAATAAACAAATTTTATTTAATTTCATAATTTTCCCCAAAAAATTGACAAAAAAATTACAACTTCAAAAAACTCGCCATGCCTCTTACTAAATACCTGCGGACTGTCCACTTTCCAAAAAAAGGGGTCATTTTGGGGGTATTTGTACTATCCTGGTATTTTAAAGCCTCAAGAAATGAGAGAGACCTTCATTACATCAGGATTGATCAATTTTTAAATAAATATACTATAGTTTGTAGACTATAACTTTCACACAGACTAAATGACTGTATGTAAACTGATTGGGTTATTTTTACCAAAGAAATGTAGCAAACTACATTTTGGCCTAAATTTATTAATAATGATTATTTGTTTGCAAAATTTTGAAACAGAAAATTTAAAAATGATTTCCTTTTTCAAAATTTTTGGTAGTTTTTTTAATTGTTTGATAAAAAAAAAACACAGTGGTGAATAAAAACCACCAAAAGAAAGCTCTTTTGTCTGAAAACATTATATAAATGTCATTGTGTTAGAGTTTTGCATGCCTGAGCAATTGCCATTTAAAATAGCACTGTGAATAGCAAAAAATTCCCTGATCATGAAGGGGGTAAAACCTTTCCGAAGGTCATGTGGTTAATATGACTTTAAACAACTCGATAAATCAGAAATGGGTTTTAATAATGTTATCCAAATGCAGTTTTGTGCCTACAGTGCTTAGTATACTTGTGCAAAATGCAGGGCCGGCCCAAGACATTGTGCTCCCTGGGCCCAAGAATGAAATTCTGCCCCCTCCCGAAAAAAAAATCATGCCCACCAAAAGGCCCCCACATTCATTATTTTATATCATAATAACTACAATTAAATTTAGCAGAAAATCTAATTAAAAATGGCATAAATCTTTTCCTTTTTTGTAGACACTATAACTTTTTTGCAAACCAATCAATATATGCTTATTGCAATTTTTTTTTAACTAAAATTATGTAGCAGAACACATATTGGCCTAAAATGATGAAGATTTTTTTTATAGCCAATATCTATAGGAGGGGTTTCCACCATTCCTCCTAATTTTAGCTTTATACAGTATGTCTTATTTTCAGTTTGTGTATTATATGTGAAGTTGCGTGTCAGAGACCAGTATTGTGGTAATATTGAAGCCTTTTGAGATTTCCATACATTAGAGGATTCCACCATTTTTGTTAAGTTATTGATCAGTAAGTTAGCGCGATTTCAGCTGTGCCCCACCAGGCTGGCCCCCCATGGACAATGTGCCTGGCTGCTGAGTTCATCGCCCCATCCCTGCACTCAGTGCACTGATTGGCACTGACAGGCAGCAATGATTGGCACTGATAGGCGGCACTGATTTGTACTAATTGAAAGCACTGATTGGCACTGATTGGCAGCACTGATTGCCACTGATAGGCAGCACTAATGGGCCCTGCTTGGCCCTGATAGGTGACACTGATTGACAGCACTAATGGCACTGATAGGCTGCACTGATTGCACTGATAGACTGATAGACAGCACTGATCATCAATAATAGGCAGAACTGATTGGCACTGATAGGCAGCACTGATTTGCCACATTTAGTAGCACTGATTGGCAGCACTGATGGGCACTTATAGGCAGCACTGATAGCATTGATGGGCACTGATAGGTGGCACTCATGGGCATTAATTGTCAGCACTGATGGGCAATGATAAGCAGCACTGATAGTTGGCACTGATGGACACTTAATGGAGACACTGATTGGCAGCACTGATTGGCACTGGTAGGTGGCACTGATTTGAAACACTGATTGGCACTGATAGGTGGCATTGGTTGGCACTGATATTAGGCGGCTCTGATTGGCACTGACAAGTGGCACTGATTGGAAGCACTGATTGGTACTGACAGTGGGCACTGATTGGAAACACTGATTAGCACTAACTGGCACTGACAGGTAGCACTGATTGGCACTGACAGATGGCACTTATTGTAAGTACTGATTGGCACTGACAGGTGCCACTGATTGGAAACACTGATTGGCACTGACATGTGGCACTGATTGGAAACACTGATTGGCACTGACAGGTGACACTAATTGACACTGACAGGTGGCACTGAATGGCACTGGCAGGTGGCTCTGATTGGCACTGGCAGGTGGCACTGACAGGTGGCACTGACAGAGGAAAGGGAGTTTCACACCCAGCCAATATTGATGATTAGTGAAACTGTGTGTGACACTGTCATGTAATGTAACTGAATGCAGAGAGAGACCAGCTGTCAGAATTCAGCGGTGAAGTCGGGGGTGGTCAGGACCCGGGGTGGGCGGGACCTAGCAGCTATAAAACACCAGCCAATGATTGGGTTGCTTAAGAGAGGGCGCTGGGCCACATACACGTAGCGCCCCGCCCAGACCCATCCCATTGACTGGTGTTTAATAGCTGCTGGGTCCCGCCCACCCGGGTCCCACCCCCCCAACATCAACGCTGAATTCTGACAGCTGGTCTCTCTCTGCATTCAGTTACATTACATGACAGTGTCACACACTCAGCGGCTCTTACAATCAGAACGATCTGCTCAGTGTGAAACTGTCTCACAGGCAGCAGGGGCTGCACACTCATTGGATGCAACATGTCCCAGCAGTCCCACAGACAGATCTCAGGAGACAGCCAGTACAGGTGACCGTACAGGTACAACTTGTCACTGCCGGTTGTGACCCCTCTTAAAATGCTGCCTGGGACCATGGGCCCACTGGGTCCCATGGTAGGGCCGGCCCTGGTAAAATGCCATACATCCCTCCTAATGGTTGTGGTAAATATCATTTAGTGAGTCACATTATTGGAAATTGATTTTTCTGCAAAATCATTCAATTTTCTGTCTACTTTGTAGTACCTGAAATCGTGAAGAACCTGAACACAGAGCATATCACCACCACTTCTATATCTCTGAGCTGGGATAAACCAGATGGAAATGCCAGCTTTTATTTCATCCAGATACTGGGAGAGCCAACTTTCAATAAGAATGTAACTACAACTTCTGACATTATTGAAGGCCTGACACCTGGAAATTATTACACCTTCCTTGTCTCTGTCTTTGTTGATAATATCCAAGGAAACAGCTCAGTAATAGCTAACTATACAAGTGAGTATCAAGCTTTATGCAGGCCACACACATATCAACTTTTAGTAGAACTGTGCCTTCAACTTCTTATAGACTAGAAGGCCTGACACCTGGAAATTAGTACACCTTTCTAGTCTCAGTTTTTGTTGATTATAATGGCAGTGTGTAAAAAAAAAGATTGTGAACATTTTTTTAATTAAATTACTTAATTTTCTAAAAATTTTTGACAAAAAATTACATCTTCAAAAAACTCGCCATGCCACTTACTAAATAACTTGGACTGTCCACTTTCCAAAACGGGGTTATTTGGGGTAGTATTTGTACTGTCCTGGTATTTCAGAGCCTCAAGAAATGAGAGAGGCCTTCATTACATCAGGATTGATCAATTTTTAAATATATACTATAGTTTGTAGACTCTATAACTTTCACACAGACTAAATACTTTACACTGATTTGAGATATTTTTTACCAAAGAAATGTAGCAGACTACATTTTGGCCTAAATTTATGAAGAAAGATTATTTGTTTACAAAAGTTTATAACAGAAACACAGAAACTTGTTTTATTTCAAAAATGATATTTTTTTTATTATATACTAAAAAAAACACAGTGGTGATTATATACCTACAAAAGAACGCTATATTTGTGTGAAAAAAAATTATATACATTTCAGTTGGATACAGTGTTGAATGACCAAGCAATTGTCAGTTAAAGTAACACAGTGCTGAATAGCAAAAAATGCCCTGGCTATGAAGGGGGTAAAACTTCCCAGGGGTCAAGGGGTTAATATCACTTTAAAGCGGAGTTCCACGCAAAAGTGGAACTTCCGCTTTAAGCACTCCTCGCCCCCTGACATGCCACATTTGGCATTTTGGGGTGGGTAACATTCTTTTAGTGGGACTTCCTGTCCCACTTCCTCCTTCCTATCTTCGGCCGCCTAGGCGACTCCTCCTCTCGCCCTAGGCAGCCCCTCCCTGCCAGTGATCTTCTGGGACACAACCTAGGTCCCAGAAGATTGGCTGGCCAATAGGAGAGCACAGCGCGACTCGCGCATGCGCAGTGCGCGCCCGGCCGCGAAGCCGTAAGCTTTCATGGCCCGAGTGCCCACAGTTACGATGACAGCACCGAGGAGAGGAGGGGGAGAGGAGCGAGCCTCCGGGCAGCCGCATCGCTGGACTGTGGGGCAGGTAAGTGTCGGTTTATTAAAAGTCAGCAGCTATGATTTTTGTAGCTGCTGACTTTTAATAAACTAAAACACGGGTGGAACTCCGCTTTAAAGTGGTTGGTTGTAAACTCACTTTTCGAAAAAAAAAAAATGACACCTGCAAGAAAAAGACATAATGAGCTAGTATGCTATGCATACTAGCACATTATGTGGCACTTACCTCAGATCGAAGCCTCCGAAGCCTCCGAAGCGCTCCTCGTCCCCCTCCGCCACCGCCACCATGTCCGCTCCAACCGCCTTCCTGTTGTCGCTGCTCCGGAGCTGTGATTGGCCGGAGCGGCGATGACGTCACACGCATGCGCGCGGGGCCGGCTTTCTCCATTGAGAAAACCGGCAGTCTCCATTGAGAAAACCGGCAACGCTCAGTGCGCCTGCGCCGTTGTCTACACATCGGTGCAGGGTTTTCTGAAAATATCTCCTTAACCGTGTAGGTTAATGAGATATTTCTTGCACCTACAGGTAAGCCTTAATCTAGGCTTACCTGTAGGTGCAAGTTGTGTGGTTGGGTTTACAACCACTTTAAGCAGCTTGATAAAGCAGAGATATTGCTATGTACCATGCTAGAACACTGAAAATATTTTGTTACTAGACTCATCATTAACTTTGCTCCAAAACTGTAACAAAAAATTTCAGTTTATACTTTTACCTAAACTGTAGTAATTATATCTACAACAAGAAATAAGTGTTCAAAGCTGATTTAACTAAATTGACACATTTGGAGCTAAAGGTGGCAATGTTCTTCCAACATTCATTTTATGAACAATTCCTTGAGTTTTAATAATGTTATCCAAATGCAGTTTTGTGCCTACGGTGCTTAGTATACATGTGTAAAATGGCATACATTCCTCCTAATGGTTGTGGTAAATATAATTTAGTCAGTCACATTATTGGAAATAGATTTTTCTGCAATATCATTCAATTTTCTGTCTACTTTGTAGGACCTGAAATCGTGAAGAACCTGAACACAGAGAATATCACCACCACTTCTATATCTCTAAGCTGGGAGAAACCAGATGGAAATGCAAGCTTTTATTTCATCCAGATCCTGGGAGAGCCAACTTTTAATAAGAATGTAACTACAACTTCTGGCATTATTGAAGGCCTAACACCTGGAAATTATTACACCTTCCTTGTCTCTGTCTTTGTTGATAATATCCAAGGCAACAGCTCAGTAATAGCTAACTATACAAGTGAGTATCAAGCTTTATGCAGGCCACACACAGATCAATTTTTAGTAGAACTGTGCCTTCAACTTCTTATAGACTAGAAGGCCTGACACCTGGAAATTAGTATACATTCCTGGTCTTTACTCTTGTTGATAATGTTGACAGTGTATAAACAAAAAGATTGTGGAAAAAAACAAACAAATTGTACTTAATTTCTTCATATTCCCAAAAAATTTGACAAAAAATTACAACTTCAAAAAACTTGCCATGCCTCTTACTAAATGGCTTGGACTGTCCACTTTCCAAAAAGGGGCCATTTGGAGGGTATTTTTTACTGCCCTGGTATTTTAGAGCCTCAAAAAATAAGAGAGGCATTTATTACATCAGGATTTATCAATTTTCAAGTCTATATATGCTAATGTTTGTAGACTCTAACTTTTACACAGACTAAATAATATACATTGATTTGTTTTTTGTTTTTTTTTACAAAAAAGTGTAGCAGAGTAGATTTTGGCCTAAATTTATGAAGAAAGATTTTTTGTTTGCAAAAGTTTATATCAGAAACCCCCCTGAAAATGTTTTTCCAAATATTATTATTATAATTTTTTTATTATGTAACAAAAATTTTAAAAAAAGACCCAGTGGTGATTAAATATCATCAAAAGAAAACTCTATTTGTGTGAAAAATAAAATTATATAAATTTAATTTGGGAACAGTGTTGCTTAACCGAGCAATTGCCAGTTAAAGTAGCACAGTGCTGAATGGCAAAAAATGCCCTGGTCATAAAGGGGGTAAAATCTTCTGGAGATCAAGTGGTAATATCACTTTAAGTAGCTTGATAAAACAGAGTTATTAATACGAACCATACTAGAACACTGAAAACATTTTGTTACTAGATTCATGTCTAACTTTGGTCCATAACCATAACAAAAAAATTATAGTTTATATTTTTACAAAACCTGTAGTAATCATATCTACAACAGAGAATCAGTGTCCAAATCTAAATGAACTAAGTTCATACATTTGGAGCTAGAGGTGGCAATGCTATTCCAACATTTATTTTATGAACAATTCCTTGGATTTTAATAATGTTATCTAAATGCAGTTTTGTGCCTACAGTGCTTAGTATACATGTGTAAAATGGCATACATTCCTCCTAATGGTTGTGGTAAATATAATTTAGTCAGTCACATTATTGGAAATTGATTTTTCTGCAATGTCATTAAATTTTCTGTCTACTTTGTAGTACCTGAAATCGTGAAGAACCTGAACACAGAGAATATCACCACCACTTCTATATCTCTGAGCTGGGAGAAACCAGATGGAAATGCCAGCTTTTATTTCATCCAGATCCTGGGAGACCCAACTTTCAATAAGAATGTAACTACAACTTCTGGCATTATTGAAGGCCTGACACCTGGAAATTATTACACCTTCCTTGTCTCTGTCTTTGTTGATAATATCCAAGGCAACAGCTCAGTAATAGCTAACTATACAAGTGAGTATCAAGCTTTATGCAGGCTACACACATATCATCATTTAGTAGAACTGTGCCATAAACTTCTTATAGACTAGAAGGCCGTACACCTGGAAATGTCCTTTAGTAGAACTGTGCCTTAAACTTCTTATAGACTAAAAGGCCGTACACCTGGAAATGACACCTTCCTTGTCTCTGCTTTTGTTAATAATGTTCACAGTGTGTAAAAAAAGATTGTGGAAAAAACAATGTATTTAATTTCACTATTTTTCAAAGAATTGTGACAAAAAATTACAATTTCAAAAAACTCGCCATGTCCCAGTGCTGCAACAAACTTCTCATCAAGATGTGCAAAATAACGCAAATAGATATAATATTATTTTATATTATCACAATGTAACATTAAAGAAGTACTCCTACTGGGTATTGTAGCCAAAAACACCAGTGCTACAAATAATGCAAAATTGTGCAAAAATTTGCAAATTTAGTGACTTGATTTTCATATAATAGTGTATGTTAAAGAACAAATATTCAATATCTACCTTGGGATCAGACACATGTAATATTACTGTTTGCAAGTCTTTATGTAATTTTATTATTCTTGCAATTTTGAAGCATAACGCCACTTCTATTTTGTAAACAATTCGATTTTTAGACGTGGGGACACATTGTTAAATAGGAAGCAGTTGCTCACAACTTATTATATTAAGTTGCCATGTCTCTTACTAAATACCTTGGACTGTCTACTTTTCAAAAATAGGTAATTTGTGGGGGGGTTTGTACTGTCCTGGTATTTTAGAGCCTCAAGAAATAAGAGAGGCCTTCAGTACAAGGATTGTTCATTTTTTAAATAAATAAATAAATATATATATATATATATATATATATATATATATATATATATATATATATATATATTATAGTTTGTAGACTCTAAAACTTTCACACAGAATAAATAAAGTACACTGATTTGGTTTTTTTTTACCAAAGAAATGTAGCAGATTTTGGCCTACAATTATGAAGAAAGATTATTTGCCTAAATGGCCTGATTAGCTTCTGTGTTAGGTGAAGTGAATCTCTATTCATTTCAAACATTTTATCATGGGAAGAACGGCTACAACTTTTGTATATTCTGAACATGATTGGATGTTTATGTTCTCATTGCTTCACCTTATTTTATTATACCGCACCTCACTTAACCCTTGAACTCTCATCCAGTGAAGTTAGAACTCCTTGCTCTGTAATTTTAAAACGTGTATCTAAACCAATTTTTTTGGGGCAGTGGCGGCCTGTCCATAGGGGGCGCCCGGGCGCCGCCCCCCCCCAAGCAGTAAAAAAAAAAAATTTTTTTTAAACATGTCCCTTTAAGAATTTTTTTTTTTTTTAAAAGGTCCTTATGTGCACTTTATCCGGGCGCCGGGTGCAGTGCATATGAGAAACGCCACGTCTGTGCAATCACAAGATTGCAGACGAGGCGCTTCATTTGCAGAAAAAAAACGCACTCTGTGGCGCATTCGAGGCCGCCACAGCTTCTGGCGCGACGGAGTGGCTGGGCGGGTGCACGCCTCATAGTTTTCTCAGGCATGGACATGGGCGGTGCTCCCTTTTCCTCTAGTCCCGACGTCAGGACGTCAAACGTGCCTGAGAGGATCTGATCAGCAAGAGGAGGTAGGAGACAACACAGCGTCAAACCCCCTCCGGTTATCAGTCTGCCTCTTTTTTTTTTATATCACCCGGCCGGCAGGATCGGCGGGAGCAGCGGCCCCCAACCCCCCCCGCTTATCAATAAAAAATTATTCTACATCAACCGGCCGGCGGGAGCAGCGTTACCCACCACCACCCCCCCGCTTATCAGTATTTGTTTTATTACCCGGCCGGCGGGAGCAGCGGATCCCCAATCCCCCCCCGATATTTTTTATCAGAAGGCCTGCAGAATCTCCCCGGCGTCCCACCCCCCGCTTATCAGTAATAAAAAAATTTATATCAGCAGCGGCCCCCGCATAATTTTTTTTGTAACACCACGACACCATGCCGACAGGACAACTCCCCCCCCCCCGCTTATCAGATCAGTCAAATTTTTATTCTATCACCAGGCCAGCAGGAGCAGCGGCACAAACCCCCCCCCCCCCTTATATCAGAGTCCAATTTTTTTTATATCACCGGGGGGGGGGGGGGGTGCCGCTGCTCCTGCAGGCCTTCTGATATTATGAGACTCTGCATTAGTTTTCCTTTTCACCAATTCTTCACATTACACCTCTTGCCATTTATTTATTCATTTAGCGCTGTACCTCATTTTACATATTTCAGTGTTGGTGTCGGGGGACAGTGTATGTGTCAGTCAGTGTAATAGTCAGTGTAATAGTCAGTGTTGGTGTCGGGGGTCAGTGTATGTGTCAGTCAGTGTAATAGTCAGTGTTGGTGTCAGTGTTGGTGTCGGGGGGTCAGTGTAATGTGAGAGTAGTGCAGGAAGTAGGTGTCGGTTGGGTTAGTGTAGGTGTCGGGTGGGTTAGTGTAATGGTCAGGTGGGTCAGTGTGCAGTGTAGTGGTGTGCGGGTTAGTGGTCAGTGTGTAGTGTAGTGGTGTGCGGGTTAGCGGTCAGTGTGTAGTGGTGTGTGGGTTAGTGGTCAGTGTGTAGTGTAGTGGTGTGTGGGTTAGCGGTCAGTGTGTAGTGGTGTGCGGGTTAGTGGTCAGTGTGTAGTGTAGTGGTGTGCGGGTTAGTGGTCAGTGTGTAGTGGTGTGCGGGTTAGTGGTCAGTGTGTAGTGTAGTGGTGTGCGGGTTAGTGGTCAGTGTGTAGTGTAGTGGTGTGCGGGTTAGTGGTCAGTGTGTAGTGTAGTGGTGTGCGGGTTAGTGGTCAGTGTGTAGTGTAGTGGTGTGTGGGTTAGCGGTCAGTGTGTAGTGGTGTGCGGGTTAGTGGTCAGTGTGTAGTGTAGTGGTGTGCGGGTTAGTGGTCAGTGTGTAGTGGTGTGCGGGTTAGTGGTCAGTGTGTAGTGTAGTGGTGTGCGGGTTAGTGGTCAGTGTGTAGTGTAGTGGTGTGCGGGTTAGTGGTCAGTGTGTAGTGTAGTGGTGTGCGGGTTAGTGGTCAGTGTGTAGTGTAGTGGAAAGTCCGCAGGTTAGGGGGCGCAAATTTCTTGCCTTGCCCCGGGCGCTGACAACCCACGCTACGCCACTGGTGGCACCCCCCCCCCCTTATTATGTATGTAAGCATACAATTGCTATTTCAATGACACAGAGCCTGGGAACCAATAACCATCTGCTACAAGAAATGGTACCACACATCAGCATTAACCACATTACAACCCCAGCAAAAATCCAGTCACACTTCATGAAAGGCAATTAGTTCCAGCATGTACAGCAAACCAGTCTGAACATGACATGCCAAGGGAGAGCTGACACTATTCTATGGGTGGTCGACGGCAGCAGCGAATAAGCCCCCCCCCTCCGCTTATCAACTTACTTTTAACATTAGGTGTTCGGCGTCAGCAGCGGGCCCTCCCCCTTACCCTGCTTATTAATTTTTTTTAAAGCCAGGTGGTCAGCGGCAGCAGCGGATCCCCCCCCGCTTATTCATTTATTTTTGACATTCGGTGGTCGGCGGCAGCAGCGGATCCTGATGCTGGGGCTATATACTCTGTCCTGTGATGCTGGGGCTATATACTCTGTCCTGTGATGCTGGGGATATATACTCTGTCCTGTGATGCTGGGGCTATATACTCTGTCCTGTGATGCTGGGGCTCAGGCCCGGACTGGCCATAGGGCACCCCGGGCGTTTGCCCGGTGGGTCGCGGCTCCTGGGCTGCATTTTTTTTAGAAGAGTGGCTTCTTGATGACTGAACCGCACAGCGGGAAGTAAGTGGCGACCGCGGTCTGGACAGGGTTAACACAGACCGCGGCCGCCGCTCACCTCCCGCTATACGGCATTCCTAAAGAACGGCCGGCGCCAGCACATTTACGAGGCACAGAAGCAGGCGGGAGAGAAGGCTCCTGTGACCTGCAGGAAGTGCAGGTGCTGGACAGACACCTCATGGGCCAGAGGTATAGCTGCACTTGCACTGAAGGAGACGGCGGCTGCGGCAGCCTCCTTCTCTCTCCTAATACCGGGGGCCTCCTCTCTCCTAACACTGGCCAAGACACTGATTGCTACACAGGGAGCAAGGTGAGCACACTGAGAAAAAAAAACATGTTCCAGTGCGTTTGCGGCTGTCTATTATTACTGGCATGATGGGGCTGTCTATTATTACTGGCATGATGGGGCTGTCTATTATTACTGGCATGATGGGGCTGTCTATTATTACTGGCATGATGGGGCTGTCTATTATTACTGGCATGATGGGGCTGTCTATTATTAACTGGCATGATGGGGCTGTCTATTATTAACTGGCATGATGGGGCTGTCTATTATTAACTGGCATGATGGGGCTGTCTATTATTAACTGGCATGATGGGGCTGTCTATTTGTACTGGCATGATGGGGCTGTCTATTTGTACTGGCATGATGGGGCTGTCTATTTGTACTGGCATGGGGCCGTTTCTTTGCTGGTCTGGGGATGTCTCTTTGCTGTATTGGGATGTCTCTCAGAATGAATATCTGGTCACCAACCACCCCACGAATGCCCGCCCCACATCTCTGCCCTACTTCCCCCAGGAATTGGGCTGCCCAGTATAAAATGCCCGGGCCTATTTTTTGTCCCAGTCCGGGCCTGCTGGGGCTATATACTCTGTCCTGTGATGCTGGGGCTATATACTATGTCCTGTGATGCTGGGGCTGTATACTCCTGACACTATGAGTGGAAGCAAGTAGAATACAGGGGACGGAGTGGGTGGATTCTATAAGGGGTGTGGCTTATGAGAAGTGGGAGGGGACAAACATGGAGGGGCGGGGTCTTGCACCCCCCATCCTAAAACTTCACCAGCCACCACTGTTTTGGGGGATAGACTGATGAGGTATTAGTGACAGATTTGGCCCTCACAACTCCTCAGAAGCTGCTCTCCTAAAACTTAGTAACTCAAAAACTTTACTAACAGCTAAAACCAATGGACACTATTCGGTACTCCTACTTCTGGACCTTTTGACTGACCACCCCATCTCCTCAAAAAACTCCTTTGGTCTCCGAGACTATTCTCTTTGTTGGTTCACATGCTACTTATCCCACAGCACCTTCACTGTCACTTACAGTCTTACTTACTCTTCTCTTCCTTTCTCCATCGATGTACCCCAAGGTTCTGTTCCTGGACCTCTTATTCTCAATATACACCTCCTTCCTGGGTCAGCTGATAGCCTCCCATGGCTTTCAATATAAGTTCTACTCTGACGACATCCAAATCTATTTCTCTACCCCTCAGCTCACAACATCAGTCTCCTCACGCATCACTAATTTACTGACCAACAGTCCAGGTGTCACACGACTTCCTTAAACTCAATGTATCCAAAACTGAGTTTATAATATTTCCTCCTCCACGTGCCCCTTCCCCTGACTTCTCCATCATGATCAATTGCACAACCATCAACCCATTACTCCATGCCAAGACTCTGCACCAGAACTCACAACGCACAATGAACAGTTGAAAAGTTCAACCCCGAACCGCAAACTCCATTGAAGTCTATGGGAGCCAAACATGAAAAATCAAAAGTCCCCATTTTGAAGGCTTATATGCAGGTTATTGGCCATTAAAGGGTATGGAAGCCCAGGTACTGCCATGACATGTAACAATGCAATTTTTTTTTTTAAATAATCGTTTTTAAAAGAGCAGTGATTTTAATGATGCTTAAAGTGAAACAATAACAATTAAAAATTCCTTTAAATATAGTGCCTGGGGAGTCCCCTTAGTCTGCCTGTAAAGTGGTGAATGTGTAGCATGTATAGAACCTGCTGCAGCAAAAATTACATTTCTAAAGAAAAAAAATGAAAAAAATAAATAAAGAAAAAATGGTGTGGGGATCCCCCCAGTCCAAACCAGGCCCTTTGGGTCTGATATGGATTTTGAATATAACCCCACGCCAAAATAAAATAAAAAATCCATACCAGACCCTTTTCTGAGCATCCTGCGTGCTTTGGGGCAGGGAGGCTCTGCCCAACCGGTGCAAGCTGGGTCACCAGGTGGCCTCGCCCCTTACCTGTTTAAGAACTGTCAGATGACGGAGGAGGCATTCGGCGGTCTGCCTTTGACAAGGGCGGAGCTTTTTTTTTGTTATTTTCTCGGGTCTGGCAGGGCGGCGGGTGTTCTGACTGATGATGGATCTACATCGGGGGACATTGTTTTTTTATTATTATTATTTTTTTTTAATAATGGACCTGTCAAAAACCCTTGTAGTGTTTTTTTTTTATTTTGACAGTTTATTTGATGAATGAATAGAGGTAAAATGTACCCCATACTCCTTCACATAGGGTGGGGGGAGGGGGGGTTCTTCCCAGCCCTGCTCCTTAACAACATATTGAACATCCCGCCGAACGCACAGAAAATTTGGGTGTTTAGCAAACACCCGAACGGGTGATGATCGGGCCGAACTTTTGCTGGGGCTGAACCATAAGTTCATATAAACCTTCAGTGTTCCAAATATCCAATATAGAACAGTGAGATGTTAACATTTCTGTGGACATGGGAGGTATTCAGCAAACACAACACCCAGGGCAGGAGGAGATTAAATACTCTTACCCCATATCATGGACACACACGCCAGCGGGGGTGGGTTAGAAAGGCAACAAATGATCCTCTCAGGCGCACATGCAGGTTAGAGCTCCTGTGAAGGGTGGCTTCCTGTATCCACACCAGACAAGATGGATGTTGAGGGCTGTAGTATCACAAATTCTGATACAACGGAACTTCGGAGATCCAACCACGGATATAGATCATAGAAAAAAACAAAGAAGGCATCCACATAGTGCAGATAAATCCAATGGTTTGATGTAAGAAAGGATATATTTATTCCAATAAAAACAAAATAAACCGATACAGGCGTCGTAAAAATACTTGTAAGTATTGATCACAAAAAAAGTTCAATCAGGGCGTAGTATGTAGAGCTTGAAGCAGGCTATGTACCCGACATGTTTCGCACAAACGTGCATCAACTGGGGCACGTTTGTTCGAAACATCTCACTGTTCTATATTGGATATTTGGAACACCGAATGTTTATATGAACTTATATGTAGTGTTCGTTCCTTTTTGATCTTATGATCTTTGATATACAGCACTGTCCTACGGACTATATATATATCATCTTTTTGTATTATTTTTATTTGTGGCACTGCGTTTACGCATGTTTTTCATTTTTTATTCACCCACACATTCATCCTTTATGTGCTCTGCTTGGGATGAGAGCACGAGGTTCATCTTACTAATATTGTATGCATTGTCACACATTGATGTATATCAGATATACACTTTATTTACTTTCTCCCCATTATCACGATTTTGGGATTGGATCTATTTTATATGCATCTGTTTGGTTTCTAGTTTTTGTTTACAATATGTCTTATTGTTGATGCTGGCTGCTATCACACTTTTATTCTAGTAGCGCAACTTTTTCCACATATATTTTAACTAATCAAATTACAATAACTTACAAAGCCACCCACAACTCGACCCCCAGCTACATCACTAACCTTGTCCCAATATACCAACCAAATAGTTCTCTTCGTTCCTCCCAAGATCTCCCGCTCTCTAGCTTCCTCATCACTTCCTCCCATGGTCATCTCCATGACTTTTCCCAAGCCTCTCCCTCCCTACCCCAATCTGTCCAGCTATTTCCTACTCTGTCAACTTTTAGGTGATCCCTGAAAACCCTTCTATTCAGAGAAGCCTAACCTGCCTCCAACTAACAACTGTATTTACACTCCATCAGCTCATCCCCCACAGTTATTGCCTTTGTATCATTTGACCCTCCTTCTTAGATTGTAAGCTCATGTAGCGCACCAACCCCAGACTTTACCTGCTTTCCTTCTGCTTGGCTTCTCCGCAAGAAAAGAATGAGGCACACCGCACCACAAGCCCATACCCTCCTGAATAGGGAGGTTGAGCGGTGTTAGTTTCTCGGGCCTGCTTGCGACTGGTGTAAAAAGGCCTACAGTGCTGACCTCGTTTCTGCAGTAATCAGAACAAGTCTTTAACTTTCCCCAGTAAGCAACTGTCCACACCAACTGAAAGGTCCAACACCTGTTTATTCCTTCTTGCACAATAAACAGTCTCTTTTAGAGCAGACGGGTTGAGACAAACACGGGTCAGATAAGGTGGGAGGAGGTCCAGGCATGAACTTAAATTTAGGTTTCTCCTGTTCTGAATAGCACTAACAGGCTTGGTGCACGGTCGCTACCACCGACCATGAAGCGGTCCCTGCCACAGACCAGGTGAATAGGGCCTCTGCCACAGGCCGGGTTGTTGGGTCTCTGCCACTGACCCGATTCACGATGGGTCTCTGCCACAGACCATGAGAACGTGGATTACCTTCTAGAAGTAATGACCCCTGTCAGGGAAAAGGACATCCATCCGGAGAGTTACCAGTGGCCCCACCGTCACCAGCGATACTGTACTGGGTCACCTCCCTGGCCTCCTCATCCTAGATTCGGGCACCCACTTCTGGGGGGCACCCTAGGATCCCTTGATCCCTTGTGGGACTCAGTCGAAGGTACTGGGCCCCGGGCCTCTCTCTCGAAGTACCTCACCCCAGACTGAAGGTGTCTGAGATGGAACAGCAGCTCCGTCTCTGGGCCTAGTGCACCCAGAGACCACCCGACAGGCCTCCGGGCCTAAGGCACCCGGATGCGACACACCCGCACCCAGGCTTAAGGTGCCTGAGCGCGGAAACCAACGACCCCTCTGGAAGATGGCCGCCCGCTTTTATATCCTCTCCCGACAGGCACAGCAGGTTCCCCGCCCCGCCGTACTGCTGCCGAGAGAGGACAAAAGGGACACAACCTCGTACTGTAGTTCAGCCCGGACCCACGGCAACAGCGCCACCTATAGGCCCCAGTGAACTTAACCACCAGTACTATCTCCCAGGGATAGAAATGGTCCTTGAGACCTAACAATTGGTGCATCTGAGCCTGACTACCACTCAGATGCTTCCCCCTAAATGTAACCACCCGCTACACTCTAATAGGGCTGGGCGATTTTCCCCCCAAAAAAAATCTGCGTTTTTTTATAAAAAACTCGATTTACGATTCGATTTTTTTTTTTATTATATTAATTAAAGTGCATCAACAAACAAAATTGCAAAGGCAAACCCTTTCTCTAACTGCAAAGTCAGTGTGCAACAAACACACAATATATTCCAGCGCTCATGGAACATACATTATTAACTATTGAAAACTCTTGAAACTCTGTGTGTGATTCCTTCTGTCCCAGCCTTGCTGCGATCCTGGCTCTGCATCCTTTTGGGTTGGAGGGCCCTCCACACGCTGGTCTGCCTGTTGTCCATCATTCAAGGTACTGTGCTCACACGGAGATCATGCCACAGGCTTTGTTTTGACTTTTTTAACCCCTCCTTGCTCCACGGATGTCACTGCAAGTTTAACAAGTTTGTCACCACTGGCAACTGGAGAGTTAAGATTAATTTGCCCTCTGCACATTTGGGATTGGATCCCTCTCTTTATTGTGATAAATGGACTAAGCTTTTTTATCAATTCTTCAAGAGTTTTCAATAGTTAATAATGTATGTTCCATGAGCGCTGGATTATATTGTGTGCATGTTGTGTATTTTGTACTTCTGGGTACGGATTTTTTCTTGCTGCGCTGGATCCTGTTTTTTCCCCCTTTTGGATACTTTGTACTTCCCAAAATATTTGGGATTTTTTTCTTATTATTATTATCATCCATTATATTTTTTTCTTTATCCACCAATTTAGCGCTTGTGACCTTTTGTTGTTTTTTGCAGTGTGCAACAAAGATTGTTAAACATCCAAATTATTAATACTGTATTTGGATTTAGCTAATAAAACAACAAAAAATCCTGAGGTTACTCTTAGTTGAATTGAACTGTGTCCATGCCTCACTGTGTCCGTGCCTCACTGTGCCCGTGTCTCACTGTGCCCGTGTCTCACTGTGCCCATGCTTCAATCACTGTGCCCGTACCTGATGCAGATTTTCATGGTATACGGATTTTACTGCTACACCGGTGGCCATTCCAGTATTCAAAAGCCGCGCCTCCTTCTCGTCTGTGATAGGCGGAACACTCAATTTCCCAGCATTCAGTGTTCCGCCTATCATGGTCATCCTCATAACACAGACGAGGATGAGAGGATGTCCATGATAGGCTGAATACTGCCTGCTGTGAAATTGAGTGTTCCGCCTATCACAGACGACGAGGACTCGGGAGGCGCGGCTTTTGAACACTGCAATGGCCGCCGTCTGTCTGCATGTCACGCTGATCAGGTAGGCAGACAGCGGCTGCAGCGAGTAGATGTAATTGGGGTAACGCCGCCCAGTGCCATTCCGGATTCGCCCCCTGCAGTCCTGCTACGGAAACTTTGAAGGGAAGGAAAAAAAAATAAAAAATCTAAAAAAATCGATTTTCTTCAAAACTGAATCGATTTGAGCTCAAAACTCGATTCAAGATTAAAATCGATTTTTTTCCCAGCCCTACACTCTAATGAGCAGGGCCGTCTGATTCCTCCTGTATTGAATTGCATTGTAACTGTACTCTTTGCCCTTATGTTGTAAAGCGCAGTGTAAACTGTTGGCACTATATAAATCCTGTATAATAATAATAATAATAATTTTGTATCAAAAAATACACCAAGATACTTGTACTGAATATTACTGTTTTGGTTAATACATGTGCTGAAATATTTCCAAGCTTTACTGTCAGACATACTTTTTTAAAGGACTTCAGTATTAGTGAAGCTCTCCTTTAAAAATGTATCTTCTCCAACCCTAGTGCAACCCACATAACAATATATTTGCTCTAAGCTATGGAGATATTAACTTTCCCATCCTACCTGGTGTCACACAGCCACTGCATTAAAAAAGTCCCAGCTGGGCCCTGCCCCTACGGTGCATTTTAGCATTCAGATCTAAGGTTGGTTCATACTCATGGTGGCTGAATGAAGCAAGCAGACATAGGGCCCTGATGGGACTTTGTGTCCTGTTTCTAGGCTGGGCCACACAGTGAAATCTCTTGAGCAGGGTTTAAGGTAGGTATATTGAAAAATAATGAGTTACAGTGTTTTGACAGGGGAAAAACTTAAAGGACAGCTTCAATAAAAGTTTTAAAGTAATCTCGTTTAAATATATTTATTAGATGGAAATATAACAGCCGATTTTCTGTCCTATTTCTAGAACCTGCCATTGTCAAAAACCTGAGAACAGAGAACATCAACACCACTTCTGTATCTCTGAGCTGGGGGAAACCAGATGGAAATGCCAGTTCCTATTTCATTCAGATCATGGGAGATCCAACCTTTAATAGAACTGTGACTACAACTTTTTACACCATTATAGCCCTCATACCTGGAAATCATTACACATTTTTAGTCTCTGCTCTTGTTGGTGATAATAATTTAAAAGGAGAAAGTTATTCAATAGCTAACTATACAGGTGACTATTGGTTCTTCAGATGTCCCTTTTTGCTTTTCAGTTCAATATTTTTTTTTCTGGTTACAATTATTGCAATTTAAATCTGTGATATGTGTATAGTAATAGCCAGAAAAATAATTACATAAGCTGATGTTTATATATTATGCTAACTTTTAGAGCCTGGAGTAGTAAAGAACCCGATTGCTCAGAATAACACCACCACTTCCATATCTCTGAGCTGGGAGAAGCCAGATGGAAATGTCAGTTCTTATTTCATTGAGATACTGGGAGAGCCAACTTGCCTACCAGGCCAATTCTGACATTTCTCTCCTACATGTAGAAAATTACATAGAATCCCTAAACATTATATATGTTTTTTTTTTAGCAGAGACCCTAGAAAATAAAATGGCAGTTGTTGCAACTTTTTATCTCGCACGGTATTTGCGCAGCAATTTTTCAAATGCGTTTAAATAAAACAAAATAGTTAAAGTTAGCCCAAGATTTTTGCATAATGTGAAAGATGATGTTATGCCGAGTAAATAGATACCTAACATTTCACGGTTCAAAATTGAACATGCTCGTGGAATGGTGCCAAACTTCGGGACTTAAAAATCCCCATATGCGACAATTTTTTTTACTGGTTACACTTTTTGAGTTACAGAGGAGGTCTAGAGCTAGAATTATTGCTCTTGCTCTAACATTCGCGGTGATACCTCACATGTGTGATTTAAACACTGTTTACATATGTGGGCGCGACTTACGTCTGTGTTCGCTTCTGCGTGCGAGCATACGGGGACAGGGGCACTTTAAATTTTTATTTTATTTTTTATTTTTCTGGTTTGACACTTTTCTTTGACATTTTTTTTTTTTATCACTTTTATTCAAATTATAAGGAATTTAAACATTCCTTGTAATAGGAATTAGCATGACAGGTCCTCTTTACAGTGAGTTATGAGGTCAATAAGTCCCCACATCTCACCTCTAGGCTGGGAAGCCTGAAAAAATAAAAAAACAATACCAATCTCAGACATTCTTTTTCAAATGTAGAGGCCGGGCGTGACGTCATAGCATTGCACCTGGTCTCCAAACGATCATAGAGACTCTGGGGACCATCTGGAAAAAAATTGCACTGTGTAATGGTCCCCGGAGTCTCCCACATGCATCTGGTAAACCAGAAATCTGGTCAGCATCTGGGGTTGGCAGATCCCTTCTCCGGGCCGCCAATGGCAGCGCGAGCCCGGAGAAGCACCAGAGGGCGGCAGAAGGGGGGTGTCCCTTCTCGCCCCCCGTAAGAACGGTCAAGCGGCTGAACAGCCACTATGATCATTCTTATGGTGTAGGGCAGTGGTCAACAACCCTGTCCTCAGGGCCCACTAACAGGCCAGGTTTGCAAGATAACTGAAATACATCACGGGTGATATAATTTTCTGCTCAGTGATTGCAGTATTCTAGTCTGCATCTCCCCAAGGTAATACATAAATACATAAAATCTGGCCTGTTAGTGGGCCCTGAGGACAGGGTTGATGACCACTGGTGTGGGGAATCGCTGGCTCAAAAAGAAGATATCTGAATGATGTCTGTAACTGCAGGCTGATATCATTCAGATATCACCGCTCAAAGTCAAGGATGTCATATGACGGCCAGCGGGCGGGAAGCTGTTATCAAGAATGTCACATCAACATCTGATACCATTGAAGGCCTGATAGCTGGAAATTATTACACAGTGCAATTACATCTCATCTCTTTAGAGTTTTGTCACTGTGTAATGGTCGAGGACAATGTTTTCCCTGGAGAAAAATATGCACTACATGTGTACACGAGTGAGTAATCTCTAATTAACAAAATATGAAAACTATTAATTTAAGTGATTCAATACAGTTATGGAAAAAGGTTTGAAAGAAACTGTTTGAGATGCTATCCAGCAGATAAATTGTCAGTTTGTGTATTGGCACCTCCTTATGATTTGTGCAGATGCCTCAAGTCAATCACTCTGAGAAATTGCCAGCATTTTACATTAGATTGCTATTGCTCCCCTAAGGTAAACTAGAAATTGGGGTTATCTGCTCACAGAATAAGGATGAGCAATTTGGTAAAATAGATGTTTATTTTGTATTTGATATGTTGCTAAATAATTACTTGTCAGATCATGAAAGCCAGACATACACATTCTTTTTGTCAATCTTCTTCAGGTATTATGCATAATGCTAGACTTATGTGTCTAAAATGTTCTACTGTTTATTATACTTATATACACATGGTATTTTTATGCCCATATTGTAGGGGCTCAAGTGGTATAGAAACAAAATACTATACTCTATGTCTTACTGGCATTACATTTCCTTGTGGATCCCACCTTCTCAGTGTACTAGCATTTTATAATTAACCATTTTTAATATATAAATTAGATGAAAATATAATTTCTGTCCTAAGGGAGTAAAATTTGAAACCACGGTAGGGCTAGAACATACAAATGCACCTCATCCCTGAATTGACAAGATAAGAGAGAAAGGGATAACGGGATTATACCGGTGCCAAAAACCAAAGATTGCCAGAAGTAATACAATATAACAAATTTTAATTAGTTGAGAATAAAAACATGGTGAATAAAATTTGCATTAAGTCATGCTATGGTCAACATACATTATAGGTAGAAGTAGATACTTTAATATCTTCTACCAACATGTTTTTCGCCAATACTGGCTTCTTCAGGGGATTTTGTACAACACAGCTACCTTGACAGACTACAAAATATAAACACAAAAAAATACATAATAATAACAAGAAAAATTTATTAGTAACATAAATTCATCCCATCTAAACCAGCATCCGCTTACCCAAGCAACCACTGGGAATATCCAACCTGAGGGTCAGGGTTCCCGTTATCTCTTTTTTTCTTATCTTGATAATTTCTGTCTTCTTTCCAGAACCTGGGATTGTAAAGAACCTCACAACAGAAAACATAACTACCACTTCTATATCTCTGAGCTGGGAGAAACCAGATGGCAATGCCAGTTCTTACTTCATCCAGATTCAAGGAGACATCAGTTTTAACACAAATGTAACTTCAACCTCCTATACAGCTGAAAACCTGACACCAGGAAATTATTACACCTTCTTGGTCTCTGCTCAAGTTGGTGAAATTACTGTACAAGGAGAATACATCTCTGTATATGCATACACAAGTAAGTGTTCATTATTTTGACAAAGTGAAATGCCAAAAGAGTTTTATTATTTATGTTGGTAATGTTAATATACAACATTTTGGTGTCTATAAACTGGTGTGGTTCTTTTGATTCAGAAATCTCAGTCAAAATAGTTTAAGCACATGTAGTTACAGTACCAATCAATTTTGTAAATACATGAGTGAATTTAAAGTGGAACTTAAAAGAGAAGTATGGGTTAAATTTTTATTTGAGATTCATATTTACCTCGGTGGATGGAGCATCAGACCGATGCTCCATCTGACCCCCGCCGTCTCTTCACTGAGAATCGAGCCACCGAACATCGCCGATGGCTCGGTTCTCACAGATCCGAGAGGAAAGCTGCTGACTGTCAGTCAGTCTCTTTCCTCTCTGCTTCTCCAAGCTCATTGGAACGCTGAGCCGTGGAGGGGAGGGGAGAGGCTGTCTCAGCTGCTCGCTGAGACTGCCATCAATCAGGGCAGCTGGCGGATCCCGACTTGGAAGCCGTGATGACGCGCTGCCCCGACTGATGGCAGTGACGTCAGCTGAGAACAGACTTCATACCGCTCTCCGCTGAAAACGGGTCACAGGAGTGCTAAACTAATTGCACTCCTGTGACCCTTAGGAGAAGCCCAGCCTAAAAAGCTCAGGCTGGACTTCTCCTTTAACTGTATCTGAGCACAACAAACTGAAAATACTATTCAATTTATTTTTAATATTCAAAGCAAACTCACCCATCCATCCATGTCCCCATGCTTTATTTTGTTGAGAAATCACTTTGATAAACACAGCATTTCTAGCCATGGTCATGCTGAGTAAGGGCAGATGATTCATGCAGCATTTACTGCATTCTTCTGTCCTTACTATAATGAGGCCGTAGAAAATCTCACGCATGCGCAGAACAATATTCACTTTTGCAAGGTAAGGCGGGAGGGTGTGCTTAGCTGAGAAAACCCCTTCTCCCCCCCCCCCATCCAGATGAAGGAAAAAATGCCCATGAAGACTCCTGGGATGTATGACATCATTTTGGCTTAGGCCAGGAATCATCAAGCAACTGAAGAAATGTAAAATAATAATTAATGTTTAAAACAAGCAATCATAATATACCTTCCTACCTTTCTACTAAGGCTAACAGCATAAGGATTAAAAAGAGATAAAGTAGAACTACAATTTTTTTTTTCTCTTTGGATTGAGAGGGAGGGCTATAACCCCTGTAATTTTTTTGCCATCTGTGTCCTATTGGGGAGATTACCCTTCACTACTGTCCCTTAGCCAAAATATTAAATTAGAGGAAATTTCTGCAAATTAAGGGAATCTCTTTGGAGTCCCACAGGATACCCGAATCAGTGCCCTCATTGGAAGATTCCCCTTTACCTCTTTCACGTTCAAAGATAATAGTAAACAAGAATATAAAGTGGATTAATTTTCCTAACGGGACACAGACAGCAAAAAAACCTGACAGGAGTTCTAATCCCTCTCTACTCTGTCCGAAAAACAAAACTCTAAACATCCACCTAACATCAAATCAGAACCCTGATTGGAAACCTTAAAAAGCTAACCAAATTTTAGCGCTCAAGCTATCCCATAGCCCAGTGGCATAACTAGAGACTTCAGGGCCCCGGTGCAAGAAAATCATGAAGGCCCCCCACTGAAAAGCCTAATTCTGATACTTAATTTTTTTACACTGTACAACAAAGGGGGACTTTGTTGTACAAAGAGGGACTGGCCATATCACCAGGGATTTCACATAAATTAAGCAACACATCAGTTGCTGATCCTATGAAGCAATCATAGGATCAATTAAATCTGACCTGGGGAATGGGATCTGTAACAGTGCTGGTGCGGAGGAGGGATGGGATTAGGGTTGCCACCTTTTCTTCAAGCCAAACCCTAACACTTTCGCGGTGCACGGCAATTTTTTTGTACTACTCTTTTTGGGTTACCCAAAGAGAGTAGTAATGAGGTGTGCTACAATGAACAGTGGCTGTGATCAAATTGCATTAACAGTGGGGGGGGGGACTTAAAGGGGCATGGTTAAATAAATAAAAAAACATTAGTGTACCCATAAAATATGATTCAATTAATAAAAGAAATGTCAGTTAAAATATGAAACTAGCCTACCTTAAAAGTGGACAATGTCAGCCAGAAGAGCAGTGGACGGTGTCAGTAGAGCAGTGGACGGTGTCAATAGAGCAGTGGACGGTGTCAGTAGGGCAGTGGACGGTGTCAGTAGGGCAGTGGACGGTGTCAGTAGAGCAGTGGACGGTGTCAGTAGAGCAGTGGACGATGTCAGTAGGGCAGTGGACGGTGTCAGTAGGGCAGTGGACGGTGTCAGTAGGGCAGTGGATGGTGTCAGTAGGGCAGTGGACGGTGTCAGTAGGGCAGTGGATGGTGTCAGTAGGGCAGTGGACGGTGTCAGTAGGGCAGTGGACGGTGTCAGTAGGGCAGTGGATGGTGTCAGTAGGGCAGTGGATGGTGTCAGTAGAGCAGTGGATGGTGTCAGTAGGGCGGAGGACAGTGTCAGTAGAGCAGTGGACGGTGTCACCCAGTGAGAACTGTATATATGGATGGTGTATGGGGGGGTGGAGAATGATATACATGGATGGTATATGGGGGGGTGGAGTACTGTATTTATGGATGGTGGGGAGAACTGTATATATGGGGGGGCTGTATATATGGATGGTGTATGGGTGGGGGAGAGAATTGTATATATGGGGGGACTGTATATATGTATGGTGTATGGGGGGGAGAACTGTATATGTGTATGGTGTATGGGGGGGAACTGTATCTATGGATGGTGTATGGGGGGGGGAGAATTGTATATATGGGGGGACTGTATATATGGATGGTGTATAGGGGGGAACTGTATATATGGGGGGACTGTATATATGGATGGTGTATAGGGGGTAACTGTATATATGGGGGGGACTCTATATATGGATGGTGTATGGGGGGGTATAGAACTGTGTATATGGGGGGACTGTATATAAGGATGGTGTATGGAGGGGATGATAAATGTGTGTATGAGGAGTAGAGGGAAAACTGGATGGATGGATGGTGTATGGGAGGGGGGTGGCAGAACTGTATGGTAGTGTATGGGGGGGGCAAAACCAGAGGAGAGTCTCCGGCAACATGGAGGCTCCGTCTCTGCCTCTGTGTCCCGTCTGCAGCACAAAGAGTGGACGGAGGTGAACTGACAATGCAGGGGGGGGGTAGATAGAAAGGCAGCAGTTGCAGAAAAAAGCGGACTGAACTCGAGATGTGCATGGCGGTGGCGGCACAGCTTCGGCACAGGGAGCCACTGGCCGGTCTGAATAATGTGCCCGGGTCTTAGGCGGGCAGAGACCCGGGCACATGTTTCAAAACCCGTACTGTCCGGGTGAATCCCGGACAGGTGGCAACCCTAGATGGGATCAGTGAAGTGCTGGTGTTGAGGGGGGGTGGCAGCGGTTGTACTTAAGGGGGGGGCAGTGGTGGTGCCATCCTCTCCCACCACCACCTGTGCCTCTTACTGATCCCATCCCTATCCCCCCCCATCACCTCTGTTGTAGAAGTAATGGGGGGGATAGGGATGAGATCAGTGGTGGGGGGATGGGATCAGTAAGGAGGCACAGGTGGTGGTGGTGGGAGAGGATGGTAGGAGCAGCCAGTGATAACGTCCTGTACCTCTATGGAAGCCTGCATCCCTGCCCTCCCCCATTCCCCCACCTGGAAGTAAGTTCTTACCTTGGGGGATATATAGTAGAATCACTGGCTTCCTCCACCCGACAGGCTCATGGTCCCTCTTCTCTCAAAGTCCTCTCTACCCTCTTCCCCCTCCTCCTCCCGCTCGGCATGTTGGGGGCTGCAGTGCACTCTCAGGGAAACGTCCTAGGCCTGCTGGTATCCTGAACTACATTTCTCATGAGCCTCTCTTCTTAGTTTCCCAGCCATTGGCCCTGAATGTAGCCAATAGGAGCAGGCATTGCCAGCTGCTTGGCTCAAGGAGGAGAAGGAGGGGTAGAATCCCCCGCAGCTGCGGCTCTGCATGTGTCCCTTCACAGAGCCTGTCAGCAACGGCTGATGGGGTCGGCAGCATTACAGCCTGCTCACTATTTTCTCAGGGGGGGACAATTGACCCGTTGCCCCACCCCTGGCGGTGCGGCGGAGTACACGGACGGGTTGCGGCCCCCCCGGACCTGGCGGAATTACAGGGCCCAGTCGCAACTGCGACTGTTGTGACCCTGAAAATTCCGCCACTGCCATAGCCTAATCTGTATATGTCATATATTTCACATGCCGCTCAAGATCAGGCTGCACACTCAACAATAAAATGTTCTTTGAGAAAGCGCTGTGTGTACACAGAAACATGTCAGAATATAAGTTGTTCTTGCTAGCGATTTTAATAAAGGATCAATATACAAATATATAAAATAGATGAAAAAGTAATGTTTGTCCTCTTTCTAGAACCTGGAATTGTTAAGAACCTGACAGCAGAGAATATCACCACCACTTCTATATCTCTGAGCTGGGGGAAACCAGATGGAAATGTCAGTTCTTATTTCATCCAGATTCTGGGCAATCCAACCTTCAATAGGACTGTGACTACAACTGCTGACACAATAGAAGGCCTGACACCAGGAAATTATTACACCTTCCTAGTCTCTGCTCGTGTTGGTGAAATTACTGTGCAAGGAGAAGATGTTTCTGTATCTACTTACACAAGTGAGTTAATATTATTATAGTAAGGTAAAATACAAAAAAAAAAAAAAATACATTTATTCTGACAAAATGAACAAACAACATTTTAGATTCTGAAATCTGAAATCTGTAATTTTATGTTTAGTGCATAAGTATAGTTTAGTGCATAAGTTGAGCAATCGCTACAAAGCGATCCAGCGCTGTGCCCAACTGTAGTGGCTTTCTCCTCCCACTTTCTGGTCTCATAGGCTTTGCTGAGGCAATCAAAAGCTGTGACGAGAGATTGGGGGTGGGGCTGAGCCGCGCTGTCTGTGACTAGACTATGTATACAGGCAGTGAGGCTCTGGCGCGAGTCCACAAGTGTGTCCCCATAGTAAGCAGCTTGTTATGGGGGCACCAAAAAGAGGAGCAGTTAGGAGTGCCTGTGGGGGATCAGAGAAGAGGAGGTGTGGGGCCGCTCTGTGCAATTCCAGTGCACAGGGCAGGTAAGTATATCATGTTTGTTATTAAAAAAATATAGACGTTAAACTCAGGAGTAAAATTTATTTATTATTGTTTTTGCCCCACATTATTATTTTTTTATGCTACTGTAATGTTTGGATTGTGAAATGGGGGTTAACAAAAAAATATATATATTTCATCCTAATCCTTATACTAAACAAAAATCTAAACAGTATCCAAACTTCAATTGAACAGAGAGTTTTATCCTAATCTATAAGCCTTAAAGTGATTGTAAAGTCTTGTTTTTTTTAGTTTTTTTTTTTAAATAACAAACATGTTATACTTATCTGCTCTATTCAGTTGGTTTTGCACAGAGCAGGCCAGCTCCTCCTCTTCTTGGGTCCGTCTTTGGTGCTCCTGGCCCCTTCCTCTTGAGTGCTCCCACAGCAAGCAGCTTGCTATGGAGGCACCTGAGCCGAGTCACAGCTCCCTGCATTCATTCAGACACAGAGCTGCGACCCGGTTCCTCTCTTTTCTGATTGGCTGAATTATTTTGATTGACAGCAGTGGGAGCCAATCGAGCCGCTCTGCTGTCTCAGGTAATAAGGAGGGGAGTCCTGGGTAACTTAGGCACTCATACAACTTCGTTGGATAAAGACAGGCTGGGGTAAGTATTAGGGGGGCTGAAGGGGGCTGCTGCACACAGAAGTTTTTTTTTTTTATCTTAGTGCATAGAATGCATTAAGATAAAAAAAAAAAACTTCTGCCTTTAAAACCCCTTTAAGCTGTTCTTTTAAAGTGTATCTAAAGTCAAAACTTTTTTTCTAGATCTAAAGTAGAATTCCAGCCTAACACTAACTATGCTTCTATGCTTAAAAATGCCCCCCCCCCCCCCGCTACCTGTACTGCCTAACATGCTTAAAATAAGATCTATATACCTATCTATTTTTATACTTCTCTGGTCCCATAATCTGCATCTCTGACTCCCCTGTGTCAGTAGGCGGCAGCCTCAGGAGTGAGGAAGGGGTGCTGACAATGGCTGGGACATAGAAACCAATGGGTGACATCACGGCTCCTGGAATTCCCAGCTGCTGTCAAGCTTTCCATCCTCTCCATTACAGTTGCTGCTCACCGACATTGGGGATCACATGACCAGAGCGGGGTGGATTAAAAATAGATAAGTATACACATCTTTTTTTACACAAGTTTGGCAGGATTAGTAAGAGGGGGGGGGGGGGTTGGAGGGAGCATTTTTAAGCCTAGTTAGTGCTCATCTGGTATTCTACTTTAAATAGTGTAAGCAAAAGTTAAAACTTCCCTTTTATGCCCTTCCCCAGAGACACAACAGGAAGTTGGAGGAAATCTACCAAAATTAAAAAAAATCCCCTCTTATACAGTTGTCACCACTACACCAATACAATTGTCCCCACTGGTAAATGGCCACTCACCTCTGGTTCTGGGGACAACTCTAAAATTGTGACATTCCCCTCACTTTCTTTCATGGTGACATTGGTCACGAGTACAGATGGAAGGGCCAATTTATCCAATAAGGACACAAGCAATTAAAACTAGATAGAGGGCCTATAATTTCTCCGCTGTATCCCAAACTCAAAAAAATAATAATTTAACAGTAAAATACAGTGGAGTTGATTAAATAAAGCATTTACAACACTTTCCCGGTGTTATGACCATATCGGAAAGTCTTGTGCCAAATTCTCAGTTGTGATGTTTTTGCATTTTGCCTCTATGGATACAACAAATTCATAAAGAAATACTAGCCCACTGGTGATAAGGAAAATGGAGGTAAATAGGATCTCTTCCATGTTGGAGCAAATGTTGCTGTACATTTAAGTATTGTGTCACAGACAAGATTCTGTTTGGGGCATTGCTGCAACAAATTTATATATGCCTTACCGACAATTACAGGAATCTGTTACAGTTTGCACCAGTATATCGTTTATAAAAAAAAAAATCATATACAAACTATTTTGGAAACAACTATAAGAATCCCTCTTCCCTAATAAGATTGTAAATAGGTCAGGAATCGGTCAAAATTGTGGGTACACGCCATATAGAGTAATAGAGTAAGAAGCAAGGAAGAAAAATCCTGGACTGAAATATAAGAAATTAGGCAGAGAGGGAAAGTGTAGAGAATTAAGAAAGAAGGGGGGGAGGGGTGCACGGTCGGTTGATCAATTGTACGTTTATCAAGTATGTCAGAAGGTTGCTGCAATGGTTGCAGGAAGGGCTGCAATTTGACAGAAGACAAATATTCAATCCAGCTGTCCCATAATTCCACAAAATTTGTGTGGCTATCATAAAGACACGCAGTCGATTTATATAGTCTCATGATAGAATTCAGTTTTGCCATCCACTCCCTAATTGTGTGTGTGTGTGTGTGTGTGGGGGGGGGGGGGGGGGGTTTATCGTCAATTTCCAATATCTGGGGATAAATGCTCAGGCTTTTGACAGAAGAAAATGTAGCAGACCTTTTTTGCTCTTTGAGATCGATTACAGGATGATAGACAAAAAGGTGACCTCCAAAGTTTCTGGCCAGATACTGCCCATGATAAGATGGCAGAACTGGAACATGAAACGGTCGAATGCGAGAACATGTCCACCAAATATGAAGGGGGTTCCACCCTGAGCATTACATCGACAGCATTGACCGGGTATGTATGGGATGAATTTATGCAACAATGCTGGATTTCTATACCAACATGTGAGGAGTTTGTAGTTGCTGTCTTGGGTATGGAAAGCAATGCTAGATTTAAAAGTTAGGAGAAAAACTTTAGCCCAATCTGATTCAGAGATACGTTTATGACACACTTTATGAATTTGAGGGACTACAGCTTACTAGTGTTGCTATAGACGTTCGCACAAGGTGTGCCAGGTGTGCCTAGGCACACCATAAACACTGCATTTGGTGCAGATTCCCCCTACTTAGACCCCTTATTTCACCTAAGCCCCCTAACAGGGCTCCTAAAAAAAATAGTAAAATCAGATAATAATAAAATAATAATAATAATAAAAAAAAAAATACTGACACCGTCCACTGTCCTATTGACACCAATCTCTGTCCCACTGACACCATCCATTGCTCTACTGACACTGTCAGTATATACACATGCACACACCCATATATGTGTTTTGGGGTCCACACCCTAATGCAATAGGCTGTGCACACCTATGAGTGTTGCATTTTGCTGTTGCTCACACCTCATCAGTGTATTATCTTATTTTGTAATCAACACTTTTCAATAAAAGCTAGACAGAGGGCCCATCTTTTCCCTGCTCTAATCTTAACTGAAAAAAGATAGTGTATGTATTTGTTTCATCTAAATCCTTGGAGAGCCAACTTTCAATAAAACTGCCATTACAACCTCTGACACAACTGAAGGCCTGACACCTGGAAATTATTACACCTTCCTGGTCTCTGCTCGTGTTGGTAAAATTGCTGTGCAAAGAAATGATATCTCTGTATCTAAATACACAAGTGAGTTATTTTGGACAGTGTGGTGAAATACAAAAAGAGTTATATTTATTGCATTTCTACCATATGTATTTATGTTACCCACAACTTTAAAGCGGACCATGCACTACAAAGCAAGGTCCACTTATTTATTGAGAAATTACCCTATGTCAAAACTGCTGTAGTAAAATATAAATGATATACCTGCATGAAAAAAAGTTAGTGAATATTTTTACCATACCCAGCTTCCATTCTGCGGGGGGTGACGACATCGTCCTTCCAATGAGATCCTGGGGAATGCTGTCACAAGATTATGCTACAGGACAATGTGGGAGTGTCTTCTCGTGAGATTTTAGGTACTCAGCATTTCCTGGGTTCTTCCTGGAAGGATGGTGACTTCACACTTGCCTTGTCCATGCAAGCAGAAGCCAGGGTAAGGTACTGTATATATACCACCCACAGGCTTTTTTAAATGATGTATTTGATCATTTTATCCAAATCCTAATCCCAAAAAATAACCTTAACCACTTCAGGCCCGGAAGGTTTTACCCCCTTAATGACCAGGTAATTTTTTTGCGATACGGCACTGTGTTACTTTAACTGACAATTGCACGACGCTGTACCCAAATAAAATTAATGGTTTTTTTTTCACCACAAATAGAGCTTTCTTTTGGTGGTATTTGATTATCTCTGTGGCTTTTATTTTTTGTGCTATAAACAAAAAAAGAGCAACAATTTTGGAAAAAAAAAAACAATATTATTTACTTTCTGCTATAAAACATATTCAATAAAAACAAGTACAAAAACAAATTCATTTATCAGTTTAGGCCAATTTGTATTCTGCTACAAATTTTTGGCAAGCGTTAATTAGCGTTAATTGATTGGTTTGCGCAAAAGTTATTGCGTCTACAAACTATGGGATAGATTTAGGGACTTTTTTTTTTTTTACTAGTAATGGCGGACCACCAGTGATTTTTAGCGGGACTGCAACATTGCGGCGGACAAATTGAACACTAAGTGACACTTTTTGGGGGACCAGTGACACTAATACAATGATCAGTGCTAAAAAAAAAGCACTGATCACTGTATAAATGACACCTGCAGGGAAGGGGTTAATATCAGGGGTGATCAAAGGGTTAAGTGTGTTCCCTCAGTGTGTTTACTAACTGTGTGGGGAAAGGACTGACAGGAAGAACACAGAGATAGCTGTTTCTGATTACTGGGAACAGACGATCTCAGTGTACTTCCCTGTCAGAACAGGGATCTGCCTTGTGGAGCTATCGCGGGTGGCCGGCAGGCATTGGGTCTGCCGGACCCGCGCATTGGCTCCTCCCCGTGCAGCGGGCACGCGCCCACAATATCTATTATATGAAACATCGTGCAGGCAGGTTGTTTTGCGCAATAGAGCCGCCCTGCAGCAGTATTTATGCAGTGGGGGGTCTTTACGTGGTTAAAAATTAACCAAATTGCTAAACTGAACACTAAATTTCAACTAAATCCATACCCCTTATCTATTCCTTTAATAATAATAAAAAAACTCTGAATTGTTTGTACTGAATACTATAATCTATAGCAGGAATTTAAAAAAAGTATCTGAGACAAGTTCTTTCTCAACTAATGCCAGTTTACACCAGCTTCTATATTTCATTTTTTCCACGCAGCTCAGAAAACGAAGTTATAGTTAAGACAAAGGCACTTTTTATTTATTTCCGCCAATGTCTTACTGACAGTGCCTTCCACATCTCCTCAATTTTTTAGTCTGTTTTATAATCAACACTTTTTAATATATGGATTAGATAGAAATGTAATTTTTGCCCTCTTTCTAGAACCTGGAACTGTGAAGAACTTGACAATAGAGAATGTCAACACCACTTCTATATCTCTGAGTTGGAACAAACCAGATGGAAATGTCAGTTCTTATTTCATCCAAATCCTGGGAGAGCCAACTTTTAATGCAACTGTACCTACAACAAATGATACAATTAAAGGCCTGACACCTGGCAACTATTACACCTTCCTGGTCTCTGCGCTTACTGCTAATAATAATGTTCAAGGGGAAAGTATTTCTATTGCTGTCTACACAGGTGATTATAGTTCTTTTAGATAAAATATCTTGCTCATTTCATTTTTTTAATGAAGTAAAAAATAGAATTTTAGGTTCATGATAAAGATAGTAATGAATTAAACATGTTCATCCTGTTGTTATTTATGTTTACTTTTCAGAGCCTGGAGTAATAAAGAATCTGGTCACTAATAATGTCAACACCTCCTCTATATCTCTAAATTGGGAGAAACCAGATGGAAATGTCAGTTATTATTCCGTGCAGATCCTAGGAGAGCCAGCATTAAGTATAAATGTATCTGAAACTTCTGCTAATCTTGGTGGCCTGATAGCTGGAAATTATTACACCGTTCTCATCAATGTTATAGTTGAGGGTGATGTTATCCCTGGAGAAAAATATGCAATACAAGTGTACACAAGTGAGTAATCTCTAATTAAGACAATGTGAAACCCATTAATTTAAATATGCTAAGGTACTGATGAGATTAGAGTTTAAAAATAGACATTTATGCTCTAATCTGTTAAAGTGTATCTAAACCAAATAATAAAAAAATATGAATATTGCAGTTTACCAGTCACTTGATGTGGTGGCTGCATTTTTTTTTCTTTTTTCAGGCTTTATTGATTTTCTTTTCACCTGGTAATCCAGCCGGTAACTAGACTTGTGCAGAACGAAAAATTTTGTTTAGTTTCTGTAACGAAACGTCCCACACTCCGCTTGAGTGCTTTCGTCATATACCGCTTCCTATCAGTCTGAATATAGATATCAGATATTCCCACCGCTCACAAGCACAAAACAAAACAATACTTGTTTGTCTGCTGAACGTGGACTGTTTATTAGAACCAGAATACAAGACTTTTTATACACTTTTAACACAATAGATAAAGGGGGAAATTGGTGGGACTTTGAATGAAGCACACTACTAGAACTAAAATGCAATCATGTTTATTGATTCCTGGTAAACAATCATATGATGGTATTGAATAATGATCAATGACATTGAGTAACAACTTGATATCTCATATATATACATAAATTCCAACATAAATTAGAATTATACAAAGATAATGAAGATAGCCATAAATTGGCCATTAACATAGTAGACAAATGAATCTCAGACATATATTTGCAGTGATGTAGCATGTAACAGTAGTTGAGTAGCTCTACACGTTTCATGGGTATTCCCAATCATCAGGCGCAATTAAAAGCAGAAGTATCTATAATAAAAAATAATAATAATAGGAGTGAGTGCAAAGTACTCTCATGGTTGGGACGAAGTGGGATAAAAGGAAGAGGGGAAACAAAAGATTCCCAAACACTCTTACCTAATGGTAGATTAATATTACAAATGGCAGTGCTGACAGCTGAAGGTACCATGGGATTGCCATCTCCCCGGAGCTGAGGCAACATGATCCACGGCTGCAGGGCAGCCCAAACAATGGTGTAGAGAAATTCTATATGAGTATAAACCCAATGAGCAGTGGTAATATTGGTGAATACTGAGTACAAATCCCAGACGATTTCTGTGGAAGAGACAGTATATAAAATTAAATAAACCTGCAACTGTCACGTACCTTTGGTGTGAGCCTGATGTGCAGAGAGAGACCTCCCGTACAACCCCGGCTCGGAGACCACTGGAGTGGGGACAGTGGTGGTAAGAGCGCGGTGAGGTAATGGTGCCTGCTTGATCCTCTTGGCTGGGTGTAGTAAAGCCAAGCGAAAGCTGGAGCAGCTGGAGCCGGGAGCAGCGGATGCAGGTCAGCAGGTGCAGGTATGCAGAGCAGCAGATGCAGGTCAGCAGGTGCAGGTATGCAGAGCAGCGGATGCAGGTCAGCAGGTGCAGGTGTGCGGGACTGCGGATGCAGGTCAGCAGGTGTAGGTATGCAGAGCAGCGGAGTCAGACAAGCCAGGTCATTCACATCAGGGTAAACAGCATAAACGGCAGGCAGAGAGTAGTCAAAGTCCAGGCTGGGTCTTGGCAACAGATGATCAGACAGGTAACTGAGCAGGGTCAAACAAGCCAGAGTCAGGACTGGAGATAGGAGCAAGGTCAGGAAGCCGGGTCAAACACAGGAACACAATACAGGCACAGAGTCAGGAACACAGGGAACAGAAGCAGATCAAACCGCAAGGGGCAACATCTCTGGAACGTCTTTTATAGGAAGTTCATGGGAGGAGCAAGGGGTTCAGGGTTCAACATCAATCAAGACACCAAGCAGAGTAGTCTAATGGATTAGATAGGTTATCTAGCAGATCAGGCAGGGAACTGTCAAGCATCCCAGATAGCTCAGTGGGAAGAGTCAATGCCAGACACAGAAGAGGTCCCAGGTTCAAGTCCAGTACATCCCTGACAGTGCCCCCCCCCCCTTAAGGGCAACCTCCGGGTGCCCAAGAGAGCTCTTTTCTGGGGGTGACTGCGAAAAAATGCCTGGAATAACTCTTGGGCATGAATGTTCCGTTGGGGTTCCCAGGAGTTCTCCTCCAGACCATACCCCTTCCACTTAATCAGGAATTGAAGTTGGTTCCCCCTTCTTCTACAGTCCAAGACGGCTTCCACCTCGAACTCCTCATCCCCGTCAACCATTACAGGTTCAGGCGGTCCTGATCCTCTGTTTGGGAAGGGATCCGGCACTGTAGGTTTCAGTAGTGACACGTGAAACACTGGGTGAACCTTCAATGAATCTGGTAAAGAAAGTTCATAGGAGACTTAATTTATCTTCTGTTTTACTGGGAAGGGGCCGATGAACTTGGGTGCCAGTTTCCTTGCGGGGCAGGTCATCCTAAGGTTGGCGGTAGACAGCCATACTTGATCGCCTTGTTGAAGGCATAATTCCCCTCTCCTCTTTCTGTCAAACATCCTTTTATTGGTTTCCTGCGCCTTGGTCAAGGCTTCCTGTAATATTTTGTTGTTATGAGTCAGGAAATCAACGGTACTCTGGACTGCTGGGACTGCTGAATCAGAAATGAGATCAGGTAGGAAGGTCGGGTGGAACCCGTAGTTGGAGAAAAACGGAGACTGACCTGTAGCCGAGTGACTGGCATTATTAAAGGCAAACTCCGCCAGGGGTAGTAGTGTTACCCAGTCATCTTGAACAAAGGTGGTAAAGCATCGGAGATATTGCTCGAGCGTTTGGTTCGTCCTCTCGGTTTGCCCATTGGTCTGAGGGTGATAAGCAGAGGACATGGACAGCTCCATCTTCAGGACCTTGCACAAAGCCTTCCAGAAGCGAGAGGTGAACTGCACCCCTCTATCTGAACCAATGTCTGTCGGAACCCCATGTAACCTTACTATCTCTTTTATGAAGACCTGGGCAGTTTCCATGGCAGATGGCGTGCTCTTCAGTGGCACGAAGTGGGCCATTTTAGATAGACGGTCGACCACTACAAAAATGGCTGAGCAACCTTCTGACGGGGGAAGTTCCACTATGAAGTCCATAGGAATCCTTTGCCAGGGTCGATCAGGAACTGGTAAGGGTCTGAGCAGACCCCAGGCCTTGCTTCTAGCGGTCTTACTACGGGTACAGGTGGCACATGAATTTACATACTCCCTGCAGTTCCTTTCAAGATCCGGCCACCAAAACTTGCGTTGAATTAGTTCCTGGGTTTTATGCATTCCGAAGTGGCCGGCCAGGGGATGATCATGGCACAGATTTAATACTGTTACTCTGACTTCCTCTGGTACAAAGATCTTGTTGTCTTTCCATAGTAACCCATCCTTGGGTAACAGGGTAATCCCAGGAGGCCCTGACATATTTTCTGAAGCTTGTTTCAAGCCGGACATTAGATTTGTTTGCAAAAGTAGAAAGTTACCTTCCGATAGGATGGTATCAGGAGCTGATACTTCTTTCGGATCATCGAACATGCGAGAAAGGGCGTCTGGTTTGGTGTTCTTTGAGCCCGGCCGGTAAGTAATGTGAAATGAAAACCTAGAGAAGAATAAGGCCCATTGTGCCTGGCGTGGTCTCAGACGTTTGGCAGCTCTCAAATACTCCAGGTTTTTGTGGTCTGTATAAATGAGTATGGGATGCGCCGCTCTTTCCAACAGATACCTCCATTCTTCAAGGGCAGACTTGATGGCCAGGAGCTCCCGGTCCCCCACGTCATAGTTCTTCTCGGCCGGTGTAAGCTTACGAGAGAAGAAGGCTATTGGGTGCATCAAGTCCTTGAGACCTTGGCGTTGCGAGATAACGGCTCCTACCGCTGTCTCTGAGGCATCTACCTCGAGTAGATAAGGTAGAGCAGGGTCAGGGTGACTTAGAATAGGAGCTGACGTGAACAGTCCTTTTAAATTTGTGAAGGCAGCCTGTGCCTCGGGATTCCAACAAAACCGGACATTCTGCTTGGTCAGCTGCGTAATCGGGGAAATAATAGCGGAGAATCCCTTGATGAACCTCCGGTAGAAGTTGGCGAAGCCAACAAAGCGCTGCACCCCCTTCTTGTCTGAAGGTGCTTACCAATCCAGAATAGCTGAAACCTTTTGCGGATCCATCTTGAATCCCTCTGTTGAAATTACCAGGCCGAGGAACTGAGTACTCTGTCGCTCGAATTCGCATTTTTCTGGTTTTGCGTACAATCCGTGTTGACGGAGTCGACAGAGTACGTTCTTGACATGTTGCCGGTGCTGCTCAATTGAAGTGGAAAAAATCTAAATATCGTCTAGATAGACAATTACGTAAATGTCCAGGCAGTCCCTAAAAATGTCGTTGACTAGATGCTGAAAAGTAGCAGGGGCGTTACATAGGCCAAAGGGCATTACTAGGTATTCGTAATGGCCGAACCTGGTCCGAAAAGCAGTCTTCCATTCATCCCCTGCGCGGATGCGGACCAGGTTGTACGCCCCCCGCAGGTCTAGCTTGGTAAACACAGAAGAGGTCCTGAGCCTCTGAAAGAGTTCGGGTACCAGGGGCAGAGGGTACCGATTCTTGACCGTAATTTTATTTAATTCCCGGTAGTCCACACAGGGCCGGAGAGAATGGTCCTTTTTCTCCACAGAAAAGATTCCCGCCCCTGCTGGAGAAGTGGAAGGACGGATGAACCCCCTCTTTAGGTTTTCGTCAACATACTCTTTCAGAACCACTAGCTCCCGTTCAGATAAGGGGAAGATCCGTCCAAAGGGAATTTCAGCCCCAGGGAGAAGCTCGATTGGACAATCGTATGGACGATGAGGCGGAAGGGTCTCAGCTCCTCGTTTGCTGAAAACGTCCAGGAATCCATGGTATTGTTTGGGCACAGCTGCGCGTACCTCTGAATCCGGCTCCAGGCATAACAGAGGACCAGAAGTGCTGAGACATGGAGGCATGCAGTGGTGTTGGCAATAAGGCGACTGGAACCTAATACTCCCGGACCTCCAATCGATCTGAGGGATATGGGCCTGAAGCCAGGGTAGACCCAAGATGACTGGAAACAGAGGGGATGCAATGGTATTCAGGCTTAATAGCTCCTTATGATCTGTAGAGGTGGTTACAAGCAAAGGAGGGGTTTCTTGAGTCACTACTCCTGACTTAATACGGGACCCGTCTGCTAAAAAGATGGAAAGTCCCTGGGTCTTTGGCTGGAGTGGGATGTGCTGTTGTGCTGCAAAGTTAAGATCGATGAAACAATTACATGCTCCTGAGTCAATTATCGCGGTGACTGGTATTGTCCTTCCTGGCAATTGGAACGAGATAGGTAGGGCCAGGTGGGTGGCGTTGGCAAAGGGAGGTGGACCACTTGGATAAGAGGTGGCTGGGACCTTGCGCAGCTTAGCAGGACATGAGGAAACGTAATGGCCGGCTCCTCCACAATATAAACAAAGATCATTCTGTCGCCGGCGAAGTCGTTCTTCGGCCGACAGGGAAGGTCTCATCAGTCCAAGCTGTCTCGGCTTTATGGCAAAAGTCTGATTGGCAGGTAAGGAGTTAACTGGAACTGAACTGGCAACAGCAGGAGATACCCGGGGTAGCATCCAGGCTGGACGGAGCTGCTGGGTAGCCCTCTCTGTTCTGCACTCCCGGAGTCGTCGGTCTATCTGAATAGACAGGGTGATTAAAGTCTCTAGGGCATCAGGAACACCGACCCGGGCTAACTCGTCTTTCAGTCCCTCAGAGAGACCGAGACGGAACTGGTGCCGTAGGGCTGCATCATTCCACTGGGCATCCGCGCTCCAGCGTCTGAAATCAGTCACATAGACCTCGACCGCTCTGCGGCCTTGCTGGAACGCGTGGAGGGCAGCCTCGGCGGTGGAAGTCCGTTGAGGGTCATCATAGAGTCGAGTCATGGCATCAAGAAAAGATGAGAGAGAGTCCAGAGCTTCATGGCGGACTTCCAGCAGATGGTGGGCCCAAGCCTGAGGTTGCCCCTGTAGTAGAGCGATAACAAACCCTACTTTGGTGACCTCTAATGAAAAAGTCTGAGGTAGTAAGGAAAAGTATAGTTCACATGCGTTGCGAAATGCCTGGAATTTGCTTCGATCCCCAGAAAACTTATCGGGAACGGGGACCCTAGGCTCAGGAGGTGGTGGCATTCCAAAGGAGGAAGTTGGGACCGAAGGTGAGTCTGCAGTGATGGTCTGGGTTTGTGTCTGCCTATCCACTTGAACGTAACTGCCTTGTAGAGACTTCACGACCCTGGTGAGGGCTGCGAGGTGCTGACTGACGTCATCCATAGGCGAGGTCCCTCTTGCAGGCTCAGCCATGGTGGTTTGATACTGTCACGTACCTTTGGTGTGAGCCTGATGTGCAGAGAGAGACCTCCCGTACAACCCCGGCTCGGAGACCACTGGAGTGGGGACAGTGGTGGTAAGAGCACGGTGAGGAAAGGGTGCCTGCTTGGTCCTCTTGGCTGGGTGTAGTAAAGCCAAGCGAAAGCTGGAACAGCTGGAGCCGGGAGCAGCGGATGCAGGTCAGCAGGTGCAGGTATGCAGAGCAGCAGATGCAGGTCAGCAGGTGAAGGTATGCAGAGCAGCGGATGCAGGTCAGCAGGTGCAGGTGTGCGGGACTGCGGATGCAGGTCAGCAGGTGTAGGTATGCAGAGCAGCGGAGTCAGACAAGCCAGGTCATTCACATCAGGGTAAACAGCATAAACGGCAGGCAGAGAGTAGTCAAAGTCCAGGCTGGGTCTTGGCAACAGATGATCAGACAGGTAACTGAGCAGGGTCAAACAAGCCAGAGTCAGGACTGGAGATAGGAGCGAGGTCAGGAAGCCGGGTCAAACACAGGAACACAATACAGGCACAGAGTCAGGAACACAGGGAACAGAAGCAGATCAAACCGCAAGGGGCAACATCTCTGGAACGTCTTTTATAGGAAGTTCATGGGAGGAGCAAGGGGTTCAGGGTTCAACATCAATCAAGACACCAAGCAGAGTAGTCTAATGGATTAGATAGGTTATCCAGCAGATCAGGCAGGGAACTGTCAAGCATCCCAGATAGCTCAGTGGGAAGAGTCAATGCCAGACACAGAAGAGGTCCCAGGTTCAAGTCCAGTACGTCCCTGACAGCAACATGGGCAGAAAAAGACAATATAGCCCTAAAGGGGCATAGAAGAATGTAAGAGCTTGAGAAAAGGTGGGAACACTTGAATGAAGGAGAACCCCAACCTCACCAGAGCTAGTGTTGAGAGAAGGTATCACAGAAAACCCAACAGTGAACAGCAAGTAAAGAGTAAGTAAATTCAACCTGAAAGGAAATGAGGCCAGGCACCGTGTAGAGTGCATGGAATCTAGGAGTAGGTGAAGAAAGTGTTCCATCAGTGTGGGGTATTTGTAGTGCCAGCAGACCGCAGATCACTGCCAACGTCATGCTATGTGATCTGAGGGGGGCTGCATCCATGCCCGAACGGCCGGTGACGCTTGCGAACTGGCACCAAAACCTCCCTCATGGTGATCACAGATAGAAATTAACATGTCGGCGCACGGCGTCAAGATGATGTCATACGTACGGCGCGTGAGGCATGGCGTCGATGCTCGCTGGGTGACCGCCCACCCCCCACGCCCATTAGAGCTATGAAGGGAGGGAGGGACCCAGCGGGCTTTGCAGCTCCGGGGAATGAACGGACCAAAAAGCGCCTCCAGCCAGCACCCATATGATAATTGATAGTAACCTCCAAAGTGCCAGCCAAGGGCATGATTGCAACTATTACCTACTAAAAATAAAAAAAGGAAAAAATTAAATAAATATAAAATAGACATGCTAAATCTGTAGTGTGCTTCCATCCCTTAAATATGCATAGAACGGGGGGAAACAGGGGTGGGACTTTACACGAGGCAATGAGGGATAGATTCATATGCCTCCACCCTTAATAAATTCGAATAAAGGGGGAAATTGGTGGGACTTTGAATGAAGCACACTACTAGAACTAAAATGTAATCATGTTTACTGATTCCTGGTAAACAGTCATATGATGGGATTGAATAGTGATCAATGACATTGAGTAACAACTTGCTATCTCATCGCTATATATATATATATATATATATATACATAAATTCCAACATAAATTAGAATTATACAAAAGATAATGAAGATAGCCATAAATTGCCCATTAACATAGTAGACAGATGAATCTCAGACATATATTTGCAGTGATGTAGCATGTAACAGTAGTAGAGTATCTCTACGCGTTTCATGGATATTCCCAATCATCAGGAGCAATTAAAAGCAGAAGTATCTATAATTGGTGGCAAGCGTCCCACTGCTTGCCACCAATGTAATGAAACGTCCCACACTCGTGCTTTCGTCATATACCGCTTCCTATCAGTCTGAATATAGATATCAGATATTCCCACCGCTCACAAGCAAAAAACGAGACGATACTTGTTTGTCTGCTGAACATAGACTGTTTATTAGAACCAGAATACAAGATTTTTTATACACTTTTAACACAATGGGTTAGATAACGAGGTAGGGCTGGCTCCTGGATACTCCCCACTCCACTCTAGCAACAACTTAGCAGACAACTATGTAATTAGCATGTTAATTAACACAGCACTTAAGGCAGCCCAGGTGACCAGACAGTCCGTCTCCGGAGGTCAATGTGATCAGCTCTTTCAATGATCATGTATTGTTCAAAATTAAACTAAGAATAGTTTTTACATTTATCCTGGGAGATAATGTGGATAAATATTACTGGCCCATTTTAACCTCCTTGGCGGTATGATTCTGTCAGATTTTAGGTGCTGAAAGCGGTACAATTATTTTGCAAGGAAATTTGGCGTTTTATATTGTAGGCCTGCAATTTTTAGGAATAACTCACTTAAATCTGTCCAAACAAGAATCTAGTAGACATCCCGGGTATGATAAAGTTTGAAACACACAATCATAAATTATAATATAATAAATAACTATAAATAATTATAACAAATAATAATAATAAAACTTATTCAATAATGTAATCAAATCGAAAACACTGAAATTTGCTCAGTTGCAGAATTGTCGCTGTCATTAGATTTAGTGTTTAATGACGAATTTCCCCACAAATCGCTATCGCTCAATTCTGCAAGTGATTCTAATTTATTATCGCTGTTTTCTAGCTGGTCTAAAACCACTTTTGACATAAAGGGACACTTTTTGGTTGCTATGGACAATCTCCAGTTTCCAGGCAGAATTTTTTTTATTTATAATATAAAAGTGCATGCAGGGCACTGGACAGACCTCTAGGGACAAAGGGGATGTGTAATTATTTTATACAGTACTGTAATCTGTAAGATTACAGTGTACTGAATGTGTTTTTACTTTTTTTAATTTGCGCCGATCTCCGCCCCCATGCGTCGCAACGTCGCAGGGAACGGAGCTCGGCGGCACTCGGGCACTGTGTGAATCGAGCGAGGAGACAGCTCGCACACACAGCGGGGAGACATCGCAGGATCCAGGGGACAAGGTAAGTAACTTTCCCTGTATCCTGCGATGCAGCCCGAGTCGGGCTCGGGGTTACCGCTTTTGGTACTGAAATCTTACCCTGAGCCAGACTCGGGAATACCGCCAGGGAGGTTAAGTAATCCAAGACATATTTTCTCAGTCACCCTGTGCCAGGATGGCACAGGGTGACTTACACATAAAATGTGCACGGGGAGCTGAAACAAGAGTTTCCCAATCTTTCCAAGGGATTCTGGGTTCCATGGGCCCTCCCGTCAGTTTCATTTTGTTTTCATTTGTAAAATATATCATTCTGTTCTGTTATATTGGTTATGTTACGTTAATTCGTTTTCGGATAATTTGTTATTTCTGTAGAGTATCGATATTCATTATAACGAATCGATTCGTTTTCGGATAATTCAATATTTATTTATGTATATATATTTGTGATAACGATTCGTAGTTCAGAAAGTCATTGAATCCATGACACACAATGACAATATCTCTTCTCTTATGCTCAAATACTATACAACACCCTTCTCACTCAGTTCTCAGGAATGCACTTTGCCAGTAATCCAACCTCCAGCACAAAATTAATCAGCTGATTGGACTGTAAGATTTACTCCGTGTTGATCTTATGTTCCATTAGAGCTTTAACGAATCATGTCAAATTCATTTGTTATTTTCACTATAATTTCTTTCGTATTAGTTGAAATTCGTTATTTTTTTATTTGGACATTCGGATGCATCCGAATACAAAAATATTGAATTTCAACTAGATGCAAAATTTGGCCGAATTTTGATTAGTTACGAAACAAATTGCACATTCATTTCATGTCCCTGGACTTTAAAGCGGAGATCCCCATGCAGCCAGCTCATCTAAGGACAAGAAAGCTGCAATATATTTAATTTTTAGTTTTAAATTCACTTATTGCCTTATTTAATCACTTTCCGACCGCAGCATGAACATTTACGTTGGCAGAATGGCACGGGCAGGCAAATGGGCGTACATGTACGTCCCTTTAAATTTGCCGCTGTGTGGGCGCGCACGTGCCCCTGCCGCGAGCTCTGTGACCGTGGGACCCGCGGACTCGGTGTCTTCCGGTGTCTTGCGATTGTGTCACGGAGCTGAAGAACGCAGGGATGCCTGTGTAAACAAGGCATCTCCTTGTTCTGCCTTGTGACAGGACACTGATCTTCTGCTCCCTGTCATCGGGAGCAGTGATCAGTGTTGTATCACAGGTAGTCCAGCCCCCACACAGTTAGAATCACTCCCTAGGACACACTTAATTCCTTCCTCGCCCTGTAGTGGTTAACCCCTTTCCTGCCAGTGTCATTTACACAGTAATCAGTGCATTTTTATAGCACTGATCGCTGTATAAATGACAACGGTCCCACATTAGCATCAAAAATGTCGCAGTCACGATAAAAAATCGCTGATCGGCATCATTACTAGTAAAAAAAAAAATATTAATAAAAATGCCATAAAACTATCCCCTATTTTGTAGATGCAATAACTTTTGCGCAAACCAATCAATAAACGCTTATTGCGATTTTTTTTTAACCAAAAATATGTAGAAGAATATGTATCGGCCTAAACTCAGGAAAAAAAAAAATTATCGATTTTTTGGGGATATTTATTATAGCAAAATGTAAAAAACATTGCTTTTTTTTCAAAATTGTCGCTCTATTTTGTTTATAGCGCAAAAAATAAAAACCGCAGAGGTGATCAAATACCACCAAAAGAACGCTCTATTTGTGGGAAAAAAAGCACATCAATTTTGTTTAGGAGCCACATCGCACGACCGCGCAATTGTCAGTTAAATTGACGCAGTGCCGAATCGCAAAAAGTGCTCTGGTCATTTGGCAGCCAAATCCCCTGGGGCTGAAGTGGTTAACTTACACACAATATTAAAGTGCTAATAAACTGCAGAATGTCTTGTTTTGTTTTCTTAAACCTGCAAGGCAAAGTTATAATGTGCTAGTATGCATTGCGCACATTTAGGAGATATTTACAGTACCTATAGGTAAGCCTTACTATAGGCTTACCCAGGGCTTTTTTTCTGCTGGAACGTTACGAATTGCCGTTTCTTTACCTCCGGCAGCCCTCTCCTCTTTAACCTGTCATGTAACACATTAGCCGGCAGAGGAAGTTTTCTGCACAACTCACTTCCTCTACCAGCTTCTCTGTACTAGCGAGCCCTGGTGAGTCAGGTCTGATGGGCAGAGCTTTCCGATTGTCACACTGTACTGTGCAGAGTTTAAAAAAAAAGAGCCTGTGCATACCATATACAGCGGTGGCGAGGTAAGGGAGTTGTGAAAAGGGGAGGGGAAGCGCTTTTGGGAGCGTGAATTTGTGCACAGAGAACTGTGATAGTGGGGTTTTGGGGAATTTTTACAGAGGCGAACTGGGAAAGTGGGGGGGGGGGGGTGTAGGGAATCTGTGCAATTAAGAGAGCTGGGGGAGAAAATTCAGCAGAAAAGAGAGCTGGGGGGGTTAGCAGAGAGGAGAGCTGGGGGTTTTAACAGAGCTGGGGGGGGGGGAGATTTTGCAGAAGGGAGAACTGGGAAAGTGTGTGTGTGGCGGGGAAGCAGAATTTATGCAGATTATGCAGAGAGGGGAGCTGGGGGGATTTTAGAAAAGAGGGGAGCTGGGGGGATATTTTTCAGAGAGGAGAACTAGGAAAGTGTGTGTGTGTGTGTGTGGGGGGGGGAGTAAATTAATGCAGAGAGGGGAGCTGGGGGAGATTTTAGCAGAGAGGAGGGGGGGTAATTTGTGCAGAGAGGAGAGCTGGGGGGATTTTAGCAGAGAGGGGAGCTGGGGGGGGATTTGCAGAGAGGAGAACTGGGAAAGTGTGTGTGGGGATTTATGCAGAGAGGGGATTTGGAGGGAATTTTATCAGAGAGGAGAGCTGGCGGGGGGGGTGGCGATCTGTGCAGAGAGGAGAACTAAGTAAGGGGGAGATTTGTGCAGAGGTAAGAGCTGCAGAAGGCAGGTTGTGCAAACAGGAAGCTGTGGAGCAGATTGTGCAGGGTGATAGATGTGGGGGACGCTAGGGGCGCAGAGGTGAAATGTGGCAGAGGTAAGAGCTGTGGATTGGGATATGCTTTAGATTGGGGTGAAGACGGGGGGCAGAGACAATGAGAATAGGGGTGCAGAGCAGAGGTGAGTTGTGAACTGGGGGTATAAGCTGTGGTTGGAGGGGTGCAGAGGTGAGATTTTGACAAGGAGGGCAAAGGTGCATTGTGGATGGGGGGTGCTAAGGTTAACTATGGATAGGGGTGCAGAGTTGAACTGTGAACAGGGGAAAAGAAAGGTGAGCTGTGGATGAGGTTTGCAGAGGCGGGCTGTGGATGAAGGATTCAGAGGTAACCAAAGAGGTTTGCAGAGGTGAGAGTTTGATGGTTACTTTGAAGCGGGTACTTGAGGGAAAGGGGGTTTTTGCTTAGGGAAGAGCAGGTAAATTTGCTGGAGAACAGTAAAGCATACAGAGTTCAGTGACCAAGAGTATGCAATGTATGGCACAGCATGCAGGGTGCAGTGGTAAGAATTTTGTAACATACCTTGTACATTACAGACTCAAGAACCGCTATACTTTGTATGCTGTGCTGTATGTAACATATCTTTTACAATGTATGTTAAAGTTTTAAGGCCTCTGGATGCGTACACAGGGCTATATGTTGCATATTCCTAAACACAAGGGACGCTTCGCATTGTTACTAGGGATGAGCCGTACACCCCCCAGTTCGGTTTGCATCAGAACATGCGAACAGGCAATAAATTTGTTCGAACATCCGAACACCGTTAAAGTCTATGGGACTCGAACATGAAAAATCTAAAGTGCTAATTTTAAAGGCTTATATGCAAGTTATTGTCATATAAAGTGTTTGGGGACCCAGGTCCTGCCCCAGGGGACATGTATCAATACAAAAAAAAGTTTTAAAAACTGCCATTTTTTCGGGAGCAGTGATTTTAATAATGCTTTAAAGGGAAACAATAAAAGTGAAATATTCCTTTAAATTTCGTACCTAGGGGCTGTGTATAATATGCATGTAAAGTAGCGCTTGTTTCCCATGCTTAGAACTGTCCCTGCACAAAGTGTCATGTCTGAAGGAAAAAAAGTAATTTAAAAGTACTCGCGGCTGTAATGAATTGTCAGCTCCCGGCAATACAGAGAAAAAGTCATTGAAAGTCATTGATAAAAAAAAATGCGTGGGGGTCCCCCCCAAATTCAAATACCAGGCCCTTCAGGTCTGTTATGGATATTAAGGGGAACCCTGTGTCAAATAAAAAAAAAAAATGACGTGGTGTTCCCCCCAAAAATCCATACCAGACCCTTTATCCGAGCACGCAACCTGGCAGGCCGAAGGAAAAGAGGGGGGCCGAGAGAGCGCCCCCCCTCCCCTCCTGATTTGTACCAGACCACATGCCCTCAACATGGGGAGGATGCTTTGGGGGTCTGTGACCCCTCAAAGCACCATGTCCCCATGTTGATGGGGACAAGAGCCTCAACTCCACAACCCTTGCCAGGTGGTTGTGGGCAGGCCCGGACTGGCCATAGGGCATACTGGGCAAATGCCCGGTGGGCCGCCGGACAGCATGTCACGTCTTCCCCATCATCTCCAATGTCTCCGGAGGCAACTGGAGTTGGTGGGCAGAGCTGGGAGTGTGGCTGCCCCCTCCACTCCTCCCACAGACTCGTTCACTCTGGCTGATCCCACAGCTGAAGGAGAAAGAAACGAGGACACAGCAACCAGAGTGTCTTCATCTCCAGGCATGCTGTAAGTTACTGCACTGCTGCACATGTCACTACATAGAGTCCTAACCTGGCACCATACCACTCCAGCCTGCCCTATGCCACCTCACCCTGCCCTATGCGTGCCACCCCAACCTGCCTTATGCCACCGCAACCTGCCCTATACCACCCCAGCCTGTCCTATGCCACTACAACCTGCCCTATGCCACCGCAAACTGCTCTATACCACCCCAACCTGCCCTATGCCACCGCAAACTGATCTATACCACCCCAACCTGCCCTATGCAACCGCAACCTTCCCTATACTACCGCAAACTGCCCTATGCCACCGCAACCTGCCCTATGCCACCGCAAACTGCTCTATGCCACCGCAAACTGCTCTATACCACCCCAACCTGCCCTATGCAACCGCAAACTGCTCTAAACCACCCCAACCTGCCCTATGCCACCACAACCTGCTCTATGCCACCACACCCTGCCCTATATCACCCCAACCTGGCCTATGACACCCAGCCTGCCATATACCACCGCAAACTGCCCTATACCACCCAAACCTGCTCTATTCCACCCCAGCCTGCTCTATACCACCCCAGCCTGCCCTATACAACCCCAACCTGCCTTATGCCACCCCAGCCTGCCCTATATCACCGCACCCTGCCCTATATTACCCCAACCTGCCCTATATCGCCCCAGCCGGCCCAATACCACCCTATACTTCAATTTACAGGGGTCATTTGGGGGTGCGCCTCGTGACCGTGCGCTGCCTGCAGGGCGCTGGGCAGGATAGACAGGAGGGGGGTGACACCATGTTTTGCCACACCAGGTGACACCAACCCTAGTGACGCCACTGCCCCAGTGCACTCTCAGCTGCGAGTCGGAGCCGCACTCGAGTGACAGTGACACCCGTCGGCACATCAGGGGGCCGGGACCTGCAAAATCCCCTTCTCTCTGGCAAGGTGGCCGCGGCACTGATGATCTGATCAGTCTTGGCTTGGCTGTCTCACACAGCCGAGCAGAGTGAAGCCACCTCCCCCTCCTCCTTTATGTCCACACAGGGGGAGGGGACCCAACATGCAGTCCCGCGCTGATCTGAGGTACATTATGGGTCTGAAGGGGGGTCTGTATTGTAGGGGGGGTTTCTGTATTGTAGGGGTGGTCTGAAATGTAGGGGGGTTCTGTATTGTAGGGGGGTCTGTAATGTAGGGGGGGTTCTGTATTGTAGGGGGGTCTTAAATGTAGGGGGGTTCTGTATTGTGGGGGGTTCTGTATTGTAGGGGGGTCTGTAATGTAGGGGGGTTCTGTATTGTAGGGGGGGTCTGAAATGTAGGGGGTTCTGTATTGTAGGGGGGTCTGAAATGTAGGGGGGGTTCTGTATTGTAGGGGAGTCTGTAATGTAGGGGGGTTCTGTATTGTAGGGGGGTCTGAAATGTAGGGGTTCTGTATTGTAGGGGGGTCTGAAATGTAGGTGGGTTCTGTATTGTAGGGGGTCTGTATTGTAGGGGGGGTCTGTAATGTAGGGGGGTTCTGTATTGAAGGGGGATTCTGTATTGTAGGGGGGTCTGAAATGTAGGGGGGTTCTGTATTGTAGGGGAGTCTGAAATGTAGGGGGGTCTGAAATGTAGGGGGGTTCTGTATTGTAGGGGGTCTGTAATGTAGGGGGTTCTGTATTGTAGGGGGGTCTGAAATGTAGGGGGTTCCGTATTTTAGGGGGGTCTGAAATGTAGGGGGGTCTGTATTGTAGGGGGTCTGTATTGTAGGGTGGTCTGTAATGTAAGGGGGCCTGTATTGTAGGGGGGTTCTGTATTGTAGGGGGGTCTGTATTGTAGAGGGGGGTCTGTAATGTAGGGTGGTCTGTATTGTAGGGGGGTCTGTAATGTAGGGGGTCTGTACTGTAAGGAGGGGGTCTGTACTGTAGGGAGGGGGTCTGTAATGTAGGGGGGTCTGTAATGTAGGGGGGTCTGTATTGTAGAGGGGGGTCTGTAATGTAGGGGGGTTTGTATTGTAGAGAGGGTCGGTACTGTAGGGGGGTCAGTACTGTAGGGAGGGGGTCTGTACTGTAGGGAGGGGGTCTGCACTGTAGGGAGGGGGTCTGTACTGTAGGGAGGTCTGTGTAACATGCAGGGGGTCCAGAACTGTTAGGGAGTGTCTGTGTAACAAACTGTGGGGGACTGTGTAATGTAAAGGGGTCCAGAGGTGCGGTGCTATGTAATGTAAAGGGGTCCAGAGGTGCAGGGTGCTGTGTAATGTAAAGGGGTCCAGAGGTGCAGGGTGCTGTGTAATGTAAAGGGGTCCAGAGGTGCAGGGTGCTGTGTAATGTAAAGGGGCCCAGAGGTGCAGGTTGCTGTGTAATGTAAAAGGGTCCAGAGGTGCGGTGCTATGTAATGTAAAGGGGTCCAGGGTTCTGTGTAATGTAAAGGGGTCCAGAGGTGCAGGGTGCTGTGTAATGTAAAGGGGTCCAGAGGTACAAGGTGCTGGAACCCCACATCCCATCATTAACCGCCGCCGTGAAGCGCCGCCGCCGCTCAGTCTAAAATGCCGGGCCTATTTCTTGTCCCAGTCCGGGCCTGGTTGTCGGGATCTGTGGGCAGGGGGCTTATCGGAATCTGGAAGACCCCTTTAACAAAGGGGACCCCCAGATCCCGCCCCCCCATGTGAATTGGTAAGGGGTACATTGTACCCCTACGATTTCACAAAGAAAGTGTAATAAATTGTAAAAAAACACACAGACACAGTTGGGATAAGTCCTTTATTAAAAAAAAAAAAAAAAAGATTCCAGCAGTGGTAATCCACTCTCGGTCTCCACTCCAACGCTGTCGGTATCCTGCGATGGATGATCTCCTCTCCAGGTCCAGGCTCCAGTGATGAGATGTCCAGCGAAGCGAGGAAGAGCATCCTGTCTCCACCGGAGACACCCCGGGAATAACGTTGCGGCAGCCTGACAGGTCTCGTATGAAGAGGAGATCATCCATTGCAGGATAACGACAGCGTTGGAGCCTGACAGGTCTCGTATGAAGAGGAGATCATCCATCGCAGGATACCGACATCGTTGGAGTGTAGACCGAAAGTGGATTACCACCGCTGGAATCTTTTTTTTATTGTTATTTATTTATTTATTTTTTAATAAAGGACCTATCCATGCGGTGTCTGTGTGTTTTTTTTACAATTTTTTACACTTTCTTTGTGAAATGGTAGGGGTACAATGTACCCCTTACCAATTCACATAGGGGGGGCAGGATCTGGGGGTCTCCTTTGTTAAAAGGGTCTTCCGGATTCCGATAAGCCCCCCACCCGCAGACCCCCACAACCACCAGGCAAGGGTTGTGGGGATGAGGCCCTTGTCCCCATCACCATGGGGACATGGTGCTTTGAGGGGTCACAGGCCAGTACCGGGTCCCCAAAGTCCGGGAGATCAGGCGCAAAAAGGTGACTCGAGTATAAGCCGAGGGGGCATTTTCAGCACAAAAAAATGTGCTGAAAAACTCAGCTTATACTCTAGTATATACAGTACTATTTGGTGCCGCTGTACTTCTCTACCCTAAGGAAGGTGCGGTAGGGGGCGGGGTTGGGTGCTGGGTTTGGGTGTGGTTGAGGGTCGGAAGTTGGCCAGGGAGGGTGAGTTCCTGCACCTATTCTCTTAGAAGAAAAGCCCCGGGCTTACATATAGGTAAAATTTATGCATGGGAGTATACTCCCACATTAATGTATTTTATAATCCATTAAAATGCTCTACTGGTGCCACTTCTATCCTAAAGGATGTTTTCTTCTCATCAGTAGCAAGAGATACTATTATTTTTATGTATGTATGCACACAGCTTCATTCACAGAAACAAAATATTTACTTTAAACTCTCCTGTAGTCATGCTCCTTACTCTCCCCTTTATCTAATAAGCCCCAAAGATATTTTAAAGCAGAACTATACTCCCCTCCACTCCGGCGTTGCAGTGTCCCAGTGCTCCCTTACCGGCTGCTGACATCTTCGGCTGGTCTTCTTCTGGGTTCCCAATCTTTGGGCATTTTTATTGGCTGGACTAAAACAAGGTCACTCCCGCGCATTGGCAGTAATTCATTCATCTCGAGAGATGGTGAAATTGTGCACCGAGCTACACAGACACAGCTCGGTATACAGTGCAGACAGACAGGTGAGAAGTCCTAATAAGGCCTTTAAGGCTTCATTCACATAGGCGTGCTACAGCGTAAACCTCTGCGAGGGCTTTGTTTGCTCACATGGGGATGAAGTTGTTCTGTACATTCTGTGCAGGAAGTCCCATTCATGTCAGTTAGGAGTTAGGGGCTGCATGCATACAGACACTGCTCCCAATTTTGACATAAGTAAGGGTGCACAGCCGCAAATGCAGGCACCTGGAACCACATATATGTCAAATTGGGGGTAGTGGCTGTGTTGTGTAGCCACTGTATTCCAATTGACATGAATTGGACTGTAGGCTTGGGGATGCGAGGAATACCTACATCCCTGTTCAAGTAAGTAAAACCCTCACATGGTTGTACACTGTAGTATGTCCATGTGAGCGAGGCCTAATGCAGATGAAACATTGTATGTCCTGCCTGTTCACCAATAAAACATTTTTTAAATAAAGTTTCACTTGTGAGAAATTTGACTTACATTCTTAAGCTCCAATCTTACTTTACTTAGAAAGAATTTGGGGTGGACCACATCTTACTAAATATTTACTAAAATTAAAAAAAAAATTAAACATTTGAGACAAAATCTCCATAACCTTTTTATATATACTTTTTATCTTATTATCTGATAATTCAGTTGAAAAAAATACATTCAGTTATTTCATTCTGGAATACTAAAACAGATATTTATATATATTTTGATGTTTTACATTTCAAACCTCAAATGCAATTATTACTCTTTTTTTAATCTAGAACCTGGTATGGTGAGAAATGTCCTAATTACCAATGTAACTACTGAATCTGTTGACTTGAGTTGGCTTCCACCAGACGGTAATTACAGCTACTATATAATAGAGGTGCCTGAAGGTATATTCCCGAATACGACAAACTCCCAGTCCATTTCCATAGGAGGACTGACACCAGGAAAGCAATACAATGTCCAAATAATAGCAGTCACTGGGCCAGATGTGCAAGGAGAAGCCAAGATTACTGCCATTTATACAAGTGAGTACAGATAAGTAGATGAACAACTGCATAGCAATCATTGTGGACCAACTTATATATCAGTAGATTTACCAATTCAAGCAGAGAAACCTTAATTCAGCATAAGTATATTATGTACTGTATGTTATCTATGTAAATTTTATATAATTTGATTTCTGTAGACATCATTACCAAAAAAACTGTATGTATGTATGATTCACACTAGTGTAATTTCTTCTGTATCTGCTGTTGCTCTGAATGCACGACAATGGATCAAATACTGTATTTTTTGGCGTATAACACTCACTTTTTCACCCTGCAAATCGGTTGCAAAAATGTGTGCATGTTATACGCCGATACTGCAATTTGGGCTGCCTCAAAGAGAACGGGGAGGGGGGCGGGACGGGCGCCATCAGATTACATACAGCGAGAATCTCCTGTTTACTCAGTGGCTCTGTAATAGGAAGTCCCGTCTCCTGGGCCAGTATTGGACCAGTGTTCTGTCTATCATAGAAGCCGGTCCAGGAGGCAGGACTGTATTAAAGAGCCAGCCCAGCAAACAGGAGATTCTCACTGTATGTAATCTGACGGCGCTCATCCCACCCCCTCCCTGTCCCCTCTGAGTCAGCAGTAATCTGAGGTGAGATGGGTATTGATCAGGCTGCATTCATAGCAATGGTGAGGCTGCAGATGGGCATTGATCAAGCTGCAATGATGGGCAATTATGAGGCTACAGATGGGCATTGATTAAGATGAATTGATGGGCAATTATGAGGCTGCAGATGGGCATTGATCAAGCTGCATTGATGGGCAATTGTGAGGCTGCAGATAGGCATTGATCAGGCTGCATTGATGGGCAATGGCGAGGCTGCAGATGGGCATTGATCAGGCTGCATTGATGGGCACTGACCCTTATTTTGCTTGAAGGTGCGTGTTATATGCCGATAAATACCGTAATTATCTATGGTACCCATTCACATCAATGAAAAGCGGTACAGTGCAAATTTTGAAAAGGTGCCCCATAGATTTTAATGTGTGTGCATTAAAAGCACATGTACATGCAATTTTGGTGCATTTTGGCAGGGTTTTATGACTTTTCCTCCTGCAAAAAATACATAAAGCATGAAAATTAATCAAAAACGCACTACAATAATGCATGATCATGCAGCAGCACTACTGTAAACCTAGGCTAAATTACATGCAATAGCAATATCTGCAAAAATATATATATTTTTTAAATAATTATATTAATTAGCATTTCGTGCCTTGTCTGATGTCTCTTTCTATACTGTGTTAATGCAAAAAAAAAAGGATTCGTACAAATAGAACACTCAAAGAACTGTGAAAATCAATATAGACAAATACTATATACATAGAGGGCTAGACCCTTCAAAACTCAATGTTTCATTTTTAGGTGAAGCTCTAGGATAAAAGGATCTGTAGACAGTAGGAGAAGTGGGAACGATCAAAACAGGCAGGGACAAACCAGTAAATTTGGTATGGAGTTCCTGCCACTGAAGTGTCCAAGAAATTTGGAAAATTAGGAGAGTCACTCATTTTGCCAATTTCTACCTAAAACCTAAAATACCACTTTTGAGTGGTGTGATCATTTGCTATTCAAAGGGAGTTTTTTGTGGAGATGTTATTGACTGTGTGAGTTCAGATTCTGTAGAGGATTTTAAACCCATTCCGTGATCAGAGGCCACTAAAGCATGGTAGCCCAAAACAAATTTAGGAAAGTCATGATGCAATGGTGAAAGTGTAAATCCAAAATAAATATTTTTTTTAGATTTGGATTGAATTGTGGACAGGATAGAGACCCTTTCTGTTTCTGCTGGGGATATTCATCCTTTCTGTTTCCCCTAAAGTGGAGTTCTAGCCCCCCTTCAAAAATTAAAAGTCAGCAGCTACAAATACTGTAGCTGCTGACTTTTAGGCTGGGTTCACACTTGTGCAGTGCGAATTCCAGCTCTGTTATCTCTGCAAGGAGATAAGAGAGCTGTTCAGCGTTTTGTGTGTGGTGGAACATGCGAACTTGCTGACCTGGGAGAGGGGGGGAAAGTGTAGTGAGCATTGAAAAAAGTCCTGTTCAGAACGTAAGACTTCTGCGAATCAGATGCGTGGTCATAGAAGATAATGGACCTGAATTCGCACTTGAGCCGCACCGCAATGTCTAGAAAACGCACACGTTTTTTTGGTAATGCGCAGTGCGAATGCATCGCACATATGTGAACCAGCCTCATTGAAAAGAATGTATTTTTTAATGTTATGCGAATTGGATGCAGTGTAAGCCGCAACCAATTCGCATAGGTGTGAACCCGGCCTTAATATTAGGACACTTACCTGTCCAGGGATTCAGCAATGTTGGCACCCCAGCTGATTTTTCAATCGGCTCTCGGGTGCTGCCGCCGCAATTCCCTGTAAGGGAAAACCGGCAGTGAAGCCTTGTGGCTTCGCAGCCGGTTCCCTACTGCGCATGCGTGAAGCATGTTATGCTTGCTGAATGGCCTGGTGGCGGTGGAAGGAGGAGGGGGTTAGGGCTGCTCAGTGTGCTCAGCTGCTGCAAGTCTGATAGCTCTCTCTGTTTCCAGAGAGTTTGAGAAGTTTCTGGGTCATAGATGTAGAGTTGTGAAGATGGCAGCATGAATATTGATGCAGCCCAGCCAATCCTAGGGAGCTGGCCCTGAAGATATCCTGGGAGACTGTCTATATTTTGTGAGCACACAGGGCTCTGGGTCTTTTCCTGGAGAGAATCAGACTAGTCTAGGGGGCTTGCCGCATGCCTGCTGTTGCGAGGCCTCAGGTGGGTGACCTGAGGGCCTGGATGCTGAGACCCTGGAACTAGAAAGAACTGACTGAGGGGCTGTCTGCTGAAGATCTGGTCTGGTAACACTGGAGATAGGAGACGCTTGAAAGTTGGGAGGAGGCAACCTGCTGTCCTTGGGTCTTGTGTAGGCATGAGCTTTGAGTTCGAGTCGAACATGAGTTTGACTCGAACATCGGGCGTTCGATGAAGATCGAATATTATGGGCCGTTCGCGCCAAATTCGAGCGGCGCGTCACGGCCCATAATGCACTGTGTCATCGCAGTGCATTGCTGGCTGATTATTGGCCAAGCATACACTATGACCCGCATGCTTTGGCCAATCATTGCGCCGTTAGCAAAGAGAGCCATAATTGGGCAAAGGCCTTTGGCCAATCATGGCTCAGGGGATTAAGTACACGCCCCACACTATATAAGCCAGTGTGCACGTCAGCCTTCTGTAGTGTGTTGCGGCGTTGAGAGAGAGAGAGAGAGAGAGATAGTGTCATTTAATTTAATTTAGGTACATTGAGCAGGCAGGCGATTCAGTTAGGTAGATTGAGCAGGCAGTTGATTCAGTTAGCTCCAGTATATTTAGTATATACAGTATATACTGTATACAGTTTAGCTAGATCTCACTGCAGAGCGTTCCTGGTGTACTGTTCCTAATATACTACAGGCAGGCAGTTGAATCCGTTAGCTGCAGTATATTCAGTACTGTATCCTGTGCACAGTGTGCAGCTAGATCTCACTGAAGACCATTCCTGTTCTTCTCTTCCTAATATACTACAGGCAGGCAGTTGATTCAGTTAGATGCAGTATATTCAGTACTGTATCCTGTGCACAGTGTGCAGCTAGATCTCACTGCATACCATTCCTGTTGTTCTCTTCCTAATATAATGCAGGCAGGCAGTTGATTCAGTTTGCTGCAGTATATTCAGTACTGTATCCTATGCACAGTGTGCAGCTAGATCTCACTGCAGACCATTCCTGTTCTTCTCTTCCTAATATACTACAGGCAGGCAGTTGATTCAGTTAGCTGCAGTATATTCAGTACTGTATCCCGTGCACAGTGTGCAGCTTGATCTCACTGCAGACCATTCCGGTTGTTCTCTTCCTAATATACTACAGGCAGGCAGTTGATTCAGTTAGCTGCAGTATATTCAGTACTGTATCATTATCCTGTGCACAGTGTGCAGCTAGATCTCACTGCAGACCATTCCTGTTGTTCTCTTCCTAATATACTACAAGCAGGCAGTTGATTCAGTTAGCTGCAGTATATTCAGTACTGTATCCTGTGCACAGTGTGCAGCTAGATCTCACGGCAGACCATTCCTGTTCTTCTCTTCCTAATATACTACAGGCAGGCAGTTGATTCAGTTAGCTGCAGTATATTCAGTACTGTATCCTGTGCACAGTGTGCAGCTAGATCTCACTGCAGACCATTCCTGTTCTCTTCCTAATATATTATAGGCAGGCAGTTGATTCAGTACTGTATCCTGTACACAGTGTGCAGCTAGATATCACTGCAGACCATTCCCGTTGTTCTCTTCCTAATATACTGCAGGCAGTTGATTCAGTTAGCTGCAGTATATTCAGTACTGTATCCTGTGCACAGTGTGCAGCTAGATCTCACTGCAGACCATTCCTGTTCTCTTCCTAATATATTATAGGCAGGCAGTTGATTCAGTAAGCTGCAGTATATTCAGTACTGTATCCTGTACACAGTGTGCAGCTAGATATCACTGCAGACCATTCCCGTTGTTCTCTTCCTAATATACTGCAGGCAGGCAGTTGATTCAGTTAGCTGCAGTATATTCAGTACTGTATCCTGTGCAGTGTGCAGCTAGATCTCACTGCAGACCATTCCTGTTCTCTTCCTAATATATTACAGGCAGACAGTTAATTCAGTTAGCTGCAGTATATTTAGTACTGTATCCTGTGCACAGTGTGCAGCTAGATATCACTGCAGACCATTCCTGTTGTTCTCTTCCTAATATACTACAGGCAGGCAGTTGATTCAGTTAGCTGCATTATATTCAGTACTGTATGCTGTGCACAGTGTGCAGCTAGATCTCACTGCAGACCATTCCTGTTGTTCTCTTCCTAATATACTACAGGCAGGCAGTTGATTCAGTTAGCTGCAGTATATTCAGTACTGTATCCTGTGCACAGTGTGCAGCTAGATCTCACTGCAGACCATTCCTGTTGTTCTCTTCCTAATATACTAAAGGCAGGCAGTTGATTTAGTTAGCTGCAGTATATTCAGTACTGTATCCTGTGCACAGTGTGCAGCTAGATCTCACTGCAGACCGTTCCTGTTGTTCTCTTCCTAACATAATGCAGGCAGGCAGTTGATTCAGTTTGCTGCAGTATATTCAGTACTGTATCCTATGCACAGTGTGCAGCTAGATCTCACTGCAGACCATTCCTGTTCTTCTCTTCCTAATATACTACAGGCAGGCAGTTGATTCAGTTAGCTGCAGTATATTCAGTACTGTATCCCGTGCACAGTGTGCAGCTTGATCTCACTGCAGACCATTCCGGTTGTTCTCTTCCTAATATACTACAGGCAGGCAGTTGATTCAGTTAGCTGCAGTATATTCAGTACTGTATCATTATCCTGTGCACAGTGTGCAGCTAGATCTCACTGCAGACCATTCCTGTTGTTCTCTTCCTAATATACTAAAGGCAGGCAGTTGATTTAGTTAGCTGCAGTATATTCAGTACTGTATCCTGTGCACAGTGTGCAGCTAGATCTCACTGCAGACCGTTCCTGTTGTTCTCTTCCTAACATAATGCAGGCAGGCAGTTGATTCAGTTTGCTGCAGTATATTCAGTACTGTATCCTATGCACAGTGTGCAGCTAGATCTCACTGCAGACCATTCCTGTTCTTCTCTTCCTAATATACTACAGGCAGGCAGTTGATTCAGTTAGCTGCAGTATATTCAGTACTGTATCCCGTGCACAGTGTGCAGCTTGATCTCACTGCAGACCATTCCGGTTGTTCTCTTCCTAATATACTACAGGCAGGCAGTTGATTCAGTTAGCTGCAGTATATTCAGTACTGTATCATTATCCTGTGCACAGTGTGCAGCTAGATCTCACTGCAGACCATTCCTGTTGTTCTCTTCCTAATATACTAAAGGCAGGCAGTTGATTTAGTTAGCTGCAGTATATTCAGTACTGTATCCTGTGCACAGTGTGCAGCTAGATCTCACTGCAGACCGTTCCTGTTGTTCTCTTCCTAACATAATGCAGGCAGGCAGTTGATTCAGTTTGCTGCAGTATATTCAGTACTGTATCCTATGCACAGTGTGCAGCTAGATCTCACTGCAGACCATTCCTGTTCTTCTCTTCCTAATATACTACAGGCAGGCAGTTGATTCAGTTAGCTGCAGTATATTCAGTACTGTATCCCGTGCACAGTGTGCAGCTTGATCTCACTGCAGACCATTCCGGTTGTTCTCTTCCTAATATACTACAGGCAGGCAGTTGATTCAGTTAGCTGCAGTATATTCAGTACTGTATCATTATCCTGTGCACAGTGTGCAGCTAGATCTCACTGCAGACCATTCCTGTTGTTCTCTTCCTAATATACTAAAGGCAGGCAGTTGATTTAGTTAGCTGCAGTATATTCAGTACTGTATCCTGTGCACAGTGTGCAGCTAGATCTCACTGCAGACCGTTCCTGTTGTTCTCTTCCTAACATAATGCAGGCAGGCAGTTGATTCAGTTTGCTGCAGTATATTCAGTACTGTATCCTATGCACAGTGTGCAGCTAGATCTCACTGCAGACCATTCCTGTTCTTCTCTTCCTAATATACTACAGGCAGGCAGTTGATTCAGTTAGCTGCAGTATATTCAGTACTGTATCCCGTGCACAGTGTGCAGCTTGATCTCACTGCAGACCATTCCGGTTGTTCTCTTCCTAATATACTACAGGCAGGCAGTTGATTCAGTTAGCTGCAGTATATTCAGTACTGTATCATTATCCTGTGCACAGTGTGCAGCTAGATCTCACTGCAGACCATTCCTGTTGTTCTCTTCCTAATATACTACAAGCAGGCAGTTGATTCAGTTAGCTGCAGTATATTCAGTACTGTATCCTGTGCACAGTGTGCAGCTAGATCTCACGGCAGACCATTCCTGTTCTTCTCTTCCTAATATACTACAGGCAGGCAGTTGATTCAGTTAGCTGCAGTATATTCAGTACTGTATCCTGTGCACAGTGTGCAGCTAGATCTCACTGCAGACCATTCCTGTTCTCTTCCTAATATATTATAGGCAGGCAGTTGATTCAGTACTGTATCCTGTACACAGTGTGCAGCTAGATATCACTGCAGACCATTCCCGTTGTTCTCTTCCTAATATACTGCAGGCAGTTGATTCAGTTAGCTGCAGTATATTCAGTACTGTATCCTGTGCACAGTGTGCAGCTAGATCTCACTGCAGACCATTCCTGTTCTCTTCCTAATATATTATAGGCAGGCAGTTGATTCAGTAAGCTGCAGTATATTCAGTACTGTATCCTGTACACAGTGTGCAGCTAGATATCACTGCAGACCATTCCCGTTGTTCTCTTCCTAATATACTGCAGGCAGGCAGTTGATTCAGTTAGCTGCAGTATATTCAGTACTGTATCCTGTGCAGTGTGCAGCTAGATCTCACTGCAGACCATTCCTGTTCTCTTCCTAATATATTACAGGCAGACAGTTAATTCAGTTAGCTGCAGTATATTTAGTACTGTATCCTGTGCACAGTGTGCAGCTAGATATCACTGCAGACCATTCCTGTTGTTCTCTTCCTAATATACTACAGGCAGGCAGTTGATTCAGTTAGCTGCATTATATTCAGTACTGTATGCTGTGCACAGTGTGCAGCTAGATCTCACTGCAGACCATTCCTGTTGTTCTCTTCCTAATATACTACAGGCAGGCAGTTGATTCAGTTAGCTGCAGTATATTCAGTACTGTATCCTGTGCACAGTGTGCAGCTAGATCTCACTGCAGACCATTCCTGTTGTTCTCTTCCTAATATACTAAAGGCAGGCAGTTGATTTAGTTAGCTGCAGTATATTCAGTACTGTATCCTGTGCACAGTGTGCAGCTAGATCTCACTGCAGACTGTTCCTGTTGTTCTCTTCCTAATATACTACAGGCAGGCAGTTCATTCAGTTAGCTGCAGTATATTCAGTATATATATACATTCCAGCTTTGTGCAGCTACATCTCACTGCAGGCCATTCCTGGTGTACCTATTCAAATCCATTACAAATACATCAAATATAGCGTAACGGGAGGGCCCGTTGGTACCCAGAATCCCTTAGAAAGATTGAGATAGACATGTGCAATTCGTTTCGTTCCGAATTCGTTTTTTAACGAATTTCGACAAATTCGTTAATTCGGAAATATCCGAATTAACGAAAACTCATTTAACGAATTTTAACGAATATTCGTAAATTCAAATTTACGAATGTACGAATTTACGAATATACGAATTTACCAATGCACGAATTTACGAATGTACAACTATCCGGAAATTCGTAAATTTGAATTTACGAATTTCCGAATATTCGTACATTCGTAAATTTGTACATTCGTACAATCGTAAATTAGTAAATTCGGAAATCTGAAATAATAATTAACTAATAACTTAACTATTACTAACTATTCAATTATAGGTATTGTAATTTCCTTTCAAATTTGGCTGTTAGTGAACTTAACGAAGTTACGAATTGTTTTCCGACATAATGAATGCCGTATCTAAATGAATGGAACGTAATGAATTAATAATAATAATAAATAACAATAATAATAATAAAAACGTTTTATTATTATTATTATTATTAATTTGTTCCGTTCCATTTGTTTAGATGCGGCATTTGTTATTTCAGGTTATGCGTAACTTCAGATAAATTTGTATTCGTTACGTTCGCTAACAGCCAAATTTGAAAGGAAATTACAATACCTATAATTTAATAGTTATTTTTTCAGATTTTCAAATTTTCAGGTTTTCGAAATTACGAATGTATAAATTTACGAATGTATAAATTTACGAATGTATAAATTTACGAATGTATGAATTTACGAATTTACGAATGTACAAATTTACGAATGTACAAATTTACGAATTGCGATCATAACGAATGACCCGAAAAACAAAAAAAAAACAAAAACGAATGAAACGAAAACGAAAACTAACAAATTTTTTGGCAGTGCACATGTCTAGTATGAGATACCCTTGCTTCAGCTCCCCATGCACCTCTTATATCTAAATCACCCTATGTCTATTAGGGGCATAGGGTGAATGAGAAATTATATCTTGGACTACTCAAAATGGGACATTAATATTCATTAACAATATCTCTCAAGAAATATGAAGATGTTATTTGGGCATTCCAGGAAGTTCAATGTAACAGGCCGACCGTCTATTGCTTAACGATGCTAATGTCATCGCCCCCAGACACCTGCCTGTTGTCTGTTGTAATGTTAACCACTTCCATACTGGGCCATTGTAAAATGACGCCGGCAGGAACCCTCTCTCCCTCCGGGTGGACGTCATATGACGTCCTGGGTTTGTGGGGGGATATCTGAATGATGCCTGCAGCTAAAGGCATCATTCAGATATCCTTCTTTTCTGCCGGCGATTCTGCGCACCATAAGAACGATCATAGTGGCGGTTCCGCCGCTTGATTGTTCTTATAGGCGGCGTGAGGGTACATCCCCCTCCCGCCGCCATCCGGTGCTTCTCCGGGCTCTCCCGTGCCATCGGGGACCCGGAGAGAATCGTCCAGCGCTGGTGGTGGGTCACGTGACGAGCATAGAGATGACTGGTGACCAGATGGTCACCAGTCATCTCTATGACCATCGGAGGCCCGGGCGCGATGCGATGACGTCACGCCCGGGTCCTCAGAAGTAAACAAAGCCACCATTGCGGCTACTAAGCATGAGATTGGTGACATTTTTTTTCACGACCTCATGCTTTCCAGCCTGGAGGAGAGATGTGGGGTCTTATTGACCCTGCATCTCTCCATAAAGAGGACCTGTCACACACCATTCCTATTACAAGGGATGTTTACATTCCTTGTACTAGGAATAAAAGTGATCAAAACATTTTTTTTTTTTAAAGTGTAAAAATAAAGAAATTAAGTAAAATAAAATAATAAATAATAATATTTTTTTTTAAAACGCCCCTGTCCCCAATAGCTCGCGCTCAGAAGCGTACGCACACGTAAGTCCCACCCACATATGTAAACGGCGTTCAAACCACATATGTGAGGTATCGCCGCGTGCGTTAGAGTGTGTGCAACAATTCTAGCACTAGACCTCTGTAATTCTAACCTGGTAACCTGTAAACATTTTCAAAGCGTTGCCTATGGAGATTTTTAAGTACCGAAGTTTGGCACCATTCCATGAGTGTACGCAATTTTAAAGCGTGACATGTTAGGTATCTATTTACTCGACGTAACATAATCTTTCATATTTTACAAAAAAAATTTGGCTAACTTTACTGTTTTGTTATTTTTTAATTCATTAAACCATTTTTTCCCCAAAAAAGGCGTTTGAAATAAAATTGCGCAAATACCGTGCAAGATAAAAAGTTGCAACGACCGTCATTTTATTCCCTAGGGTGTCTTCTAAAAAACATATATAATATTTGGGGGTTCTGAGTAATTTTCTAGCAAAAGAATGATGATTTGTACATGTAGGAGAGAAGTGCCATAATAGGCCCGGTATGGAAGTGGTATAAACAGACCTGTATGGAAAGGGTTAATGAATCCAGACTAACTTCTAAGGATCTTTTCATGGAGGCTTGGGCTAATTGACCCTGTATTGTATGAAAGTATTCCTGTGATAATGTGTATTGAAGTTCAGGAGACAGCCAGGCTAATAAATGGAATTAGGTAATTAGTATGTTAATTAGGTCTGGTCACAGGTGTATTTCCAGAGTAATATGATGCACCTCCACTTTTGGTGTATAAAACTTGTAGTCTTTTAAATAAAGATTGTCAGTCCTGCTTGAAACCTCAAGACAGAGCTTCGTCTTGTTATTGGGGGAGAATTATTCTTATGGGTCTTATTCGCCTGACTGGAGTGTCGGTAGCTGCCTTGGTGGATGGAATATCCTAAACGACTTTAACCCCTTTCATATTGGGGTGTCGTTACATATAGTATGTCTGGAAGGCTAACAAGGAGAGGCAGACACTCACAGGCCACTAAAAGAGGGCAAGCAGGCTCTGTGTCTAGAGCCAACAGTGCTGGTCGTGGATAAGGTGCATTCTCAGCATGTGGCCGTGGGGCACGCTTGTCCTTTTTTCCGGAAGCTTGCCGTGTTGAGCCACAACATGCAGAAGAGTTGGTAGAGTGGATGACCAAGCTGTCCTCATCCTCCTCATCCTCTGTCACCCAGGCTCAGAGTACCTTGGCTGCCAATGCAGGTGCCAAAGCAGCCTATTCCATCGGCTCAAGGTCATCAGTTACTCCTTCCCTAGCCCAACCATCATGCACGGAGGAGTCCCCCGAACTGTTCGACCACAGTGTTGGGTACATGCTGCAGGAGGATGCGCAGCGTTTTGAAGGCTCTGATGATGGTACCCAGCTTGAGGAAGGCAGTATTGTGAGCCCAGAGAGAGGGGGTGCCCAAGAAGGACAACAAACTGGCAGTCATGTTCCCCCAGCTGCAGCATACTGCCAGGTTTGCTCCAGTGACAAGGAGGGAGGGGATTATGAGGTCACTGACTCTACGTGGGTGCCTGATAGGAGAGAGGAGGAGGAGGCACATCTCCAACGAGGCAGGATGCCCTCCAGGGGCCAGCTTAAGGGCAGCCAACCGACTGCATCACACCGCAGAGCTCTGCATGTACAGGGCGCTGCTGACTGTGCGTTTTTCCAAAAGTTCTTTGGTGTGGGCCTTTTTTGAGACGTCTGCAGCAGATCGCACCGTTGCTGTTTGCAACATATGTCTGAAGTGTATCAAGCGTGGCCAAAACAGCAGCCGCTTGGGCACCACATGCTTGACCAGACATATGTCGACCTGCCATGCAGTCCGTTGGTAAAGCGTACTTAAATACCCACACCAAAGATCAAGGCGGACCTCTCCTTGCTCCTCATCAGCTGGGATCTCCAACCCCACTATACCTTCAGTTCTCTCAGAAACCTGCACTGAGAGGAATGAAGGTGTAGAATTAGGTGTGCCACTGCCAAGTACTTGCGGGCAATCTGCTATCGCTACACCAACGTCCGATTGTAGCAGGCAAATTTCCCTACCCCAGTTGCTAAACCGGCGAAAGAAATTCGCTCCCAGCCATCCACATGCCCAGCGGTTGAATGCTAGCTTGGCTAAATTGCTAGCACTACAACTGCTGCTTTTTCAGCTGGTAGACTCAGCCCCCTTTCGTGAATTTGTGGAATGTGCAGTACCTCAGTGGCAGGTTCCCAAACGCCACTTTTTTTCACAGAAGGCGATTCCGGCTCTCTACCGGCATGTGGAAGGCAATGTCTTGGCCTCGCTGGACAGGGCTGTCAGCAGTAAGGTGCATATTACCGCTGACTAATGGTCCAGCAGGCATGGACAGGGACGTTAACTATCTTTCACGGCGCACTGGGTGACTTTGCTGGCAGCTGGGAAGGATGCAGGACAGGGTTCAGTATTGTTGGAGCTTGTTCTGCCAACACGCCCCCAAAATGCTGGTAGTGGTGATTCTGCCACACCTCTCTCCTCCACCCCATCCTCTTCTTCTTCCTCTATGGCCTCTTCCTGTGCTGATTTGTCCTCGGAACCAGCGGTGCTCCATAGGCGTTCAAGGGGCTACGCAAGTACTCAGCCAAAAAGATGCCATGCGGTGCTTGAGCTTGTGTGCTATGGGGACAGGAGCCACACTGGGGCAGAGATTCTGTCAGCTCTGCAGGGGCAGGCTCAGAGGTGGTTGACACCACGCCAGCTTCAGCCAGGAATGGTGGTTTGAGTTCAATGTCACCCACCTCCTCTCTGTCCTCCGACAGGGACACCTGACCCATGTGCCCTGTTTGGCTCACGTCCTTCATTTGGTGGTGCAGCGCTTCTTGTGCAGGTTCCTGGGCTTACAGGATCTCCTGAGGCAGGCCAGGAAAGTCTGTGTGCATTTCCGCCGGTCATATAATGCCAGTGCTCGGCTGGCTGACCTCCAAAAGGAATAAAACCTGCCCAAGAACCGCCTAATCTTTGACATGCCCACCAGATGGAACACAACGTTGGCCATGCTGCAGCGGCTGCACACGCAGCAGAGGGTCATCAATGAGTACCTGTGTGACTATGGCACCAGGACAGGGTCAGGGGAGCTTGGCTTTTTTTCGCCACACCAGTGGCTCATGATCAAGAATGCATGCACTGTGATGTCACCATTTGAGGAGGCCACGAGGATGGTGAGCAGTGACAGTGCATGCATCAGTGATACTGTCCCCCTTGTGTACCTGTTGGAGCACACGCTGTGTGGAATAATGGACAGGGCACTTGAGGCAGAACAGAGTGAGGAAGAGAAGGACTTCCTTACCTCTCAAGGCCCCCTTTATCCAGACAGTGTTCCTGCGGGCCTGTCGATCACACAGGTAGAGGAGGAGGAGAATTGTGTCAGCATGGAGGTGGAGCCTAGCACTCAGCGTCAGCAGCAGTCTTCAAGGGATCAATTACAGTCCCAAGACACCCATGGACTTGTACATGGCGGGGAGGAGGTGGCTGCAGATCATGTCATCCTTAGTGACCCAGAGGACTCTGGACCGAATGCCTCAGCAAACCTACGCTGCATGGCCTTCCTGATCCTGCAAAGCCTGCAAAAGGACCCTCGGATCCATGTGATCAAGGAGAGGGATCATTACTGGCGGTCAACCCTTCTTGATCCAAGTTACAAGGGTAAGGTTGCAGAACTTATCCAGCCATCGCAGAGGGTGCAGAAGATGAAACATCTTCAGGAGGCCTTGTAGAAAGGTTTGTGCAACGTGTTTCCAGAGCCTGGGAGGTTACAATTTCCTGGTCCTGGACAACGTGTTGCTGAGGCTTCAGTCAGTCACAGAAAGAGCGGTGAAGAAGGTGGCCGTCTGACCGATGCGTTTAGACAATTTTTTAGTCCGCAGCCCCAAGGTCTGATCGGTTCCAGCAACCATCGCCAGCATCTAATTTAAATAGTGCAGGAATACCTAGGGGCAAGATCAGACTTGGACATGTTTCCAACCGAAAATCCACTGGGTCCTGGGTCTTGAGGATGGATCACTGGTCAGAGCTTTCACAGTATGCAATTGAGCTACTGACCTGTCCTGCATCCAGCGTTCTTTCGGAACGCACATTCAGTGCTGCTGGTGGCTTTGTAACCGATCACAGAGTGCGCCTGTCCACCGACTCGGTTGATCGTCTCACCTTCATGAAAATGAATCAGTCTTGGCTCACCAGCTACCAAGCACCTGATGCTGATGTAACCGATTATTTTTTTTATGAATGAGATCCCTTCAAGACTGCTTATGCTGATGCTGATTGCTGAGTAACTATCCTGTTATGCTGAGTGACTATCCTATTCCTTCTCAATGTTCATGTTTATATTTTTGGTTCTGGGCACCAGCACCAGTGCCTAAAGCCCAATTTTTCTGCCCGTTTAACAGGGGCATGTATAATTTTAATTGTTGCTGTAATATTTTGCAGCAGGGCTCATTCCTGCGCTCAAATAGAGTATCTGTGAGGGGTTGCAGTGTTGTGGCACCAGCGCCTAAAGCCCAATTTTTCTGCTCCTGTTTAACAGGGGCGTGTATAATTTACATTTTTGCTGTAATATTTTGCAGCAGGGCTCATTCCTGCGCTCAAATAGAGTATCTTTGAGGGGTTGCAGTGTTGTGGCACCAGCACCAGTGTCTAAAGCCCAATTTTTCTGCCCCTGTTTAACAGGGGTGTGTATAATTTAATTTTTTGCTGTAATATTTTGCAGCAGGGCTTGTTCCTGCGCTCAACTAGAGTATCTGTGAGGGGTTGCAGTGTTGTGGCACCAGTACCAGTGCCTAAGGCACAATTTTTCTGCCCCTGTTTAACAGGGGCGTGTAATTACAATTTTTGATCTAATATTTTACAGCAGGGCCTGTTCTTGCACCCACCAAGAGTAACTGTGAGGGCTTACAGTGTTGTGGCACCACCACCACCAGAGGCCCAATTTTTCTGCCCCTGTTCAACAGGGGCATGTAATTACAGTTCTTGATATAATATTTCACAGCAGGGCCCGTTCCAGCGCCCACCAAGAGTAACTGTGAGGGCTTACAGTGTTGTGGCACCACCACCAAAGGCCCAATTTTTCTGCCCCTGTTCAACAGGGGCATGTAATTACAATTCTTGATATAATATTTCACAGCAGGGCCCGTTCCAGCGCCCACCAAGAGTAACTGTGAGGGCTTACAATGTTGTGGCACCACCACCACCAAAGGCCCAATTTTTCTGCCCCTGTTCAACAGGGGCATGTAATTACAATTCTTGATATAATATTTCATAGCAGGGCCCCTTCCAGCGCCCACCAAGAGTAACTGTGAGGACTTACAGTGTTGTGGCACCAGCACCACCACCACCACCAAAGGCCCAATTTTTCTGACACTGTTCAACAGGGGTATGTAATTACAATTCTTGATATAATAGTTTACAGCAGGGCCTGTTCCAGCGTCCACTAAGAGTAACTGTGAGGGCTTACAGTGTTCTGGTACCACCAACACCTAAGGCCCAATTTTATGCAGAGTATATAGGGCCGGCCGTATAGTATATATGTATATACAGGCGGTCCTCTACTTTCAAACATCTGACTTACAAACGACTCCTACTTACAAAGGAAGGGAGACAACAGGAAGTGAGAGGAAATCTACCCCTGGAAGGGAAATTCTCTCCTGTAAGAGTTAATATGGGAAAAAGGTGTCTCCACTGATGCTTTATCACCAATCCTTGTTTCCCTAAAAAACCCAAATTTTCTAAATCCAATTGTCATTGGGCCAGAAAATTAGGTGAAATCTTCTGAAATGGGGCACAGACAGCAAAACAATTGTTACAGGGGTGATGATAACCCTTCCCTAGGATATCCAAAAAGCTTAAAAATAGATTTTTTGGCTTGAGGTACACTTACAAAATGTACCTGTTCCAAATTACAAACAGATTCAACTTAAGAACAAACCTACAGTCCCTGTCTTTCTTGGGACCGCCTGTATACTGCTGTTAAGAGAATATAGGGCCTGGGGGCCCCACGCCTTTTCTTTTTTTTAATTTGGGTTCCCCTTAATATCTATACAAGACCCAAAGGGCCTGGTAATGGGCTGGGGGGGTACCCATGCCGTTTTTCTCAATGATTTTCCTCCATATTGCCGGGACCCAACATTACATTAAAGCCGCAAGCAGTTTTAAATTACTTTTATTCCTTTAGAAATGTCATTTTTTCAGGGACTGTTCTAAACACGTGAAGCATGCACCACTTTACAGGCATACTATAGACAGCCCCCAGGTACGATATTTAAAGGAATATTTCACTTTTATTTTTTCAATTTAAGCATCATTAAAATCACGGCTCCCGAAAAAACTGCAGTTTTTAAAACTTTTTTTGCATTGATACATGTCCCCTGGGGCAGGACCCGGGTCCTCAAACCCTTTTTTAGGACAATAACTTGCATATTAACCTTTAACATTCGCACTTTTGATTTCTCACGTTCGAGTCCCATAGACTTTAATGGTGTTCAAAAGTTTGCACGAACTTTCGGTCCGTTCGCATGTTCTGGATGCGAACCGAACCGGGGGGTGTTCGGCTCATCCCTAGTCTTGTGTGAGTACAGACGGTTCTGAGAGATTTTACAGACTTTTGGGCTGCTGCCACCCCTCTTGTGCTAGAGAGTTAGCTGTGGATCTGTCTAAAGGGGACTCCAGCTGGTGTTCTGAAGAGCTTAGTCCATTTAATCCTCTGCTTTACAGGGACTCTGCTCTTGTGGCTCTAAGAAAGGAGTTTAACTACTACTCTACTCTACCTTAAAGCTATTGTCCACTGTTTGTTGCAAGCACAGACTTTATTACAGCTTTTCCAGAAATAATACATAGTCCTCACGTTGTACATAGTTCCTGTTCTTTCTTCTCATTCTGTTTTCCATTTCATCCATTTTTATCTCCTGATTGATCATTTGCTCTCTTATAGCTCTGATCTCCCATTTGAGGGGGGGGTTAGATCATCCTTCACTAGGCCAACTCTCCCCTCCAGGGCAGTAGTCCTCTCTCAAACTTTTTGCAAGTCATGTCTAACAAAAGAAAGCTCTTCTTGAATAGTTTTGGGTTGGTCAGACATTTCATTCAGGGAGGTCTTACAAGAATTAACTGCCCGCAAGACCTCTTTCAGTGACGGCTCTGGTTCCCCTGAGGCTCCTACCCCAGACGATAACCCTAGGGTCTCTTCAACCCCCTGCCCGAAGGGCCTCCCCCCCTAAGCCACTCACCCCCGTTGGCATTGGTACTTGGCTATGTCCTTGGCTTTTCCTTACCCCAGAAGCCCCAGCCAGTGGTTTAGGTTGTGTCTGTTGACTCTGTGGGGTATTTTTTCGGGGTTCTGACCCGGGGCCTGGTCTGGATTATGTGCGTATTTTTCTAGTTTCGCGGCTGCTTGACTTGCCTTTGAAGTGCGCTGTGAAGGCATGATGTTATGAGCAGGGGGATTAATACAGAGAGATGCAACTATTTCTATACCACTGCTTATTTGTTCTATAGAGAATAGGATAGAGACACAACAGAACTGCCGCCTAATAATGCTTGGGAATGCAGGAATGCAGAGAACAAACAAATCTTCCAAAAGCAAGTAGCTTTCGGCGAGGGTGAAAGCATGGGGCGGATGCTGGCCCATTTGGTTAAAATGAATTCACCCTCATCGATGGTGCCAACGATTACTACAAGTGAGGGCAGGATGTACTCACATACACCAGAGATAGGGGACAGGTTTAGAGATTACTATGAGAACCTATATAGCTCCCGGCAGGAGGAAATGGGGGAAATTTTTTTATTTTTTTTTGGAAATCTGTCGATCCCCTCTCTTTCCAAGGAAGATAGGATGGTTCCAAGGGACGAGGGTGAAAGAAGGGCGCCAGGCCCAGGAATACACCTCTGACAAGCTCACAGAAATGGAAGACCGCCTGAGACACAATAACCTCTGCTTCCTAGGCTTCCTAGAAGGCTCAGAGGGCAAAACCCCAGAAATGTTCATGGAACAATGACTGACATCCACATTTGGCGCCAATACATTCTCCGCTCTGTTTGCCATTGACAGAGCGCATAGAGTCCCACTGCACCCCCTACCTTCTGGGGCACCGCCATGCTTATTAAACTGCTGCACTTCAGAGACAGGGAGGCTGTTATTAGGGCAGCCAGAGGAAAAGGACGCCTGCTCTTTAATGGAAATGGCATCACCGTCTTTCCTGACTTTTCCGTAGCCACTCAAAAGCAACGTGCCACTTTCCTAGTGGTTAAACGGCGATTGCGTGATTTACAATGGCCATACACCATGCTATACCCAGCGCATCTACGGCTCATCCATCAGGGCAGGGTCCACTTCTTTACTGATCCGAAGGATGCAGCTCACTGGGCGGACACACTGGGCCCCTTGGAACAGAGGAACCAGCACTGGAGATCCCCTCCTTGCTAACCAGCATAATGCCCTGTTAAATTCATGCCAAGAAAACTTTTCCTTTTGCTGTTAACCTGACTACACTGCCAGTTGCTGTTGACCGGAGCACCCAAGGATCAACACATGGATTCCGGTGTACCTGTACCTGCACTTCTCCGCCTATAGGGCGGTTGAGATACCCGATACTGCTCCAAAAGAGACCGCAGAATCCTTATCTTTCCTGGCTGACTATCTCCACCACCACCGGCTTAAGTTTGATCATCCCCCAGCCTCTCTGGGGGGGAAATTACTGTCTCATGGCCTGTCTTCTATTTATCTTGTCCAGTAAGCACACACGGATGGTAGCTTACATCTGCTGCCCCCCCCCTTTATTGTTATCTAAGGTTTGTGAGCCACGGGACTACCTTAGAAATCCCCTGCTTCGCAGTTCTAGTTAAGGGAACAAAGCTCTCATGTGTTGGGGTATGGGAGCCGGGAGGGTCATGGTGGCTTGAAGGGTTGGGGAACTTTCTCTGTTTTGTTGTTGTTGGTGTTACATGACTGTTAATTGTTTACAGGTTCGCAGGCCAGATAGGCCGGCAGGGTACTCAGGTATTATTGAATAAAAACACAATGTTCTCTCATATGTATGTATCGGGTTTCGCCCCCACCTCTCATGCTGCACAGGGTCCCAAAGACCAATTTCACTCATTAACACTGACGTTAAAATTCTGGCCAAGGTGCTTGCACAACGATTAAATACAGTCATTACAACCATCATAGGAGCTGACCAAACCGGATTTATGCCCGGACGATCGACATCTATTAATTTACGTAGGCTCTTTATCAATATGCATGCGGTTCATGACACGACTAGCTCCCGAGCTGTTCTGGCTTTAGACGCTCACAAGGCCTTCGACTCAGTCGAATGGCCTTATCTTTTTGAAGTCCTAGCTAAATTTGGATTTGGCCCTACCTTTATAAAGTGGGTACAACTCCTATACTCCAAACCCATTGCTAGATTAAGGGTTAATGCGTCCATATCGGATGCCTTTCCCATAAAGAGAGGGACTAGACAGGGTGTCCGCTGTCGCCGCTCCTGTTTGCGCTAGCAATAGAGCCCCTGGCGTCACTGATAAGGTCCAGTGGGGAAGTTAAGGGACTGACGATTGGGGCTCTAGAGGAAAAAGTGTCCTTATATGCGGACGATATGCTGATATATCTGGAGGACCTACAGTCGTCACTCCCAGCCCTGCTGGAGATTATCCAATGGTTTGGCCACTTTTCGGGGTTCCGGGTCAATTGGGACAAGTCCCTTCTGTTTCAGATTGACCAAGAGGCACCAATTACACTACCCCCCACGTGCCCACTACAAATAGTTCAAGACTTTTCGATATCTCAGAGTCTTGATAAAACACCCATCTCCTCTTATACCAAAATTAATTTGGACCCCCTTATCAGTAGATTAAAAAATACCCTGAAAACATGGGACAATCTCCCTCTTACACTGTTAGGAAGAATAAACATTTTCAAAATTATCTATCTCCCACAATTCCTATATGTTCTGAGCTGGTTTAAGATTTGGGCCTGCCGTTACCTTTCTGTTAACCACACTCGTCTTAGGGGTCCCTCTTGAAGAACTTCCATGAATGTCCACACCAACACTTGGTTTCTTTTTCTTCAAGAGTTTTACTAAACAGTTCCAACAGAGGGGTAGAGGGATAGGGGAGATTCAGGTACCTTGCTTTGCGGATCAGGCACAATCTTAGATCCAGAGGACAAATCGGTTCTACACTGGATTCAGCAACCACCGGATAGGCCTACTCTCACTGGCCTAGCAACCAGTGCAAAGCTCGTTCAAAGTCTCTGCCACAGACTTGATGAGTGCCATCAAGTCGTTTCACAATCTTTTGCCACAAGATCGTGCAACCACACTGACACTTTGCAAAAGTTCCTTCAGAAAGTACACAGCTCACGGTGCCAGAATCTTTCAGCCAGCCGGCAGCACCGTGAGGTAAATTGGCCAGGATGCGTCCTTCAATTGAGTCCCCAATTGTTCCGCTTCTTCCCGCAGACAAGACCGTGTAGGACCATCCCTGGACTAGTAGGCCCCAGAAACTCCTGGGCCTACTCTCAGTTGCGGAGCCTCGGGCCAGCAGGCCCCGAGACCGAGAATGGCTCGCACATACCTGAGGCCAGGAGGGCCCTCAGGTCAGGATCCGACAAACGAACCCTGTAAGCGCGGTCTCTGTCCCTTAAGTACCCCTTCCCAGAATGCACAGCGGGTTGACCACGCCCACTGAGCCACTTCTGGGAAAGGAAAACCCAATACATCCAGCCTGCTGCATTTCCAGCCTTGACCTGTGGTGACAGTGAAACCTACTGTCAAGTGGAAAAACGTGCAACCCAGCTGGACTGAAACAGAGCCAACAATTTAGCGTAATCCTTCTGAGCTAAACTACAGCTCAGACAACTAGATTTAACACATAGCGCCTACCCAACAGGAGCAGGGTACTACATATATAACCAAAGCAAAATTTAAAGAGATAGACTCCATAATCACCACTTTAATCTGGAGGGGTGGTGTGGTGATGATTGCTAAGCTCACTTTACAGCTACCTACTTTGGAGGGGGGGCTGGCACTCCTCTGTCTCCAAACGTACTATATTGCTTCACAACTGGCACATGCATATTGGTGGTTTCATCCTGAGGCCAACAATGCGGCTGCTGCTCTAGAGGCGGCCATCCTCACCTCATATGAATCTCTCCAGAACCTCATACACTTAGGGGGAAGGAAGGGGTAAATGTTTTGGCCATGACCTTGCGGATCTTTAAAATCTCTAAACTATTACCACCCTGCACCCCAGTTGGATATTCTCCCAATGCCCCGCTATGGGGAAACCCATGCCTACCAGAATTTCATCAGAGAACTGATGGGGGATGCTGGTTTAAGAAAGGGGTAAAAACTATATCACACCTATTTACAGACAATACGTTCCGCTCCTTTGAGGAATTCCAGAGAGACTTTGGACTCCCACGCACGGCCTACTTCCAATATCTACAGATACAACATACCGCTGCCGCACAATTCGGATGCGAAATATAGAGATGCGTACGTCTCCACTTGAAAACTTACTGACTGATCTCTCCCACACCAAACTAGTTTCCTCTTACTATAAGACTCTACTACACTCCACAACCACTAGGCTTACCACCATTGAACAAAGATGGCGCACAGACATATCTGAGCTGACGGAGGAGATCTGGGGTGCAATTCTTCTGCTCCAGGTGCCCTCCATCATTTCCTAAAGGGACAAGGTGATCCAGACCAATCTGCTGTATAGATCGTATTTTACACCATATTTGTTATATAGACTAAAGAGATTATCCACTCCTGTGTGCACTCAATGTGGAACAGCCGATGGCACATTCTTCCATCTGATGTGGGAATGTGCTCCAATCAGGAAGTTTTGGTCAGATGTTACAGCCTTCATCAGCTCTGTAGCTGAGATACTGAACATTTGTAATCCTCTTAGATATGGGATATGTTGATGATGAAGCATTGTCCAAAAATGTGCAATCCTTTATACGCATAGTGCTGTTTTACGCCAAAAAAATGATAACCATGCACTGGAAATCCCAATCCGCACCAACTATAAAGTTCTGCCTTACTATTATAAACCAAGCAATACCACTATATAAGTTAACATACGAAGCTAGAGGATGTCCAAAAAAGTTCTCCAAAATATGGATCTCCTGGGTTACCTCAGATAGTACCATACCACCTGCCCCCTAGTGTACAACTCGTAATAGGGATATAATGGTCCAATTACTGCCAGTGCCTACGCCCTGAAAAGAGTAGATTGTGCTGTGTGCTGATGTTTTCTGTGTACTGTTTCACACTGTTCACCTGTATATCTGATTAATGTATTGCACCATGTTTGCAGCGATGTTCGCTATGATTATACGCCTGTGTAACTATTACGTGTAATGCTTATAAAAAACAATAAAAAAGTTAACCTTTAAAAAAAAGAAACTTGACAGGTTCCCCCAGGGGGTATAACGGGGAGGTACAACGGATGACCGACTGTCCCAATTTTTGGGAGAGGTGAGTCTGAAGGACATCTGGAGAATACGCAACCCGAAATCCCGACAATACTCGTGCTTCTCCAGGACACACTCCACACTATCAAGGATTGATTTAATTTTGGGGAATGAGGAGGTGATCCCTATAGTAAAAAAACTGAGTTATATGTCAAGAGGCCTTTCGGATCACTCCCCGGTGACAGCTTCATTGGAAATAAGGGAGGGTAACCACTTGCGGGAGTTGAGAATAAGCCCCTTTTGGATGGAACTTATGGGAGAACCACAGGAGGTTATGACGGCCCTAAGGGAATTTGTTGAGCTAAATACAGGTACTGCCCCGGAGGGGGTAGTATGGGACACACTGAAGGCTTTTCTCCGAGGTATAATGATACAACAAGTATCAAAAATTAAAAAACAATCCAAGGATTGGGAAAAACGGGCTGGAGAGAGAGTGACATTAGCAGAAGAACAATACATTAATGACCCGACACCTGATAGGTAAAAAGCTTTAATAGAAAAACTTGTATAGACCAAAACAACAAAGGTGCTTGGGATAGTTGGCCATGTAAGAGTGCTAATGTACCACTGGATCTTAATGCACCCAGGCAGTCATACTAAGCTCTGTGTATTTTCATTTTTTGTTTAAGTCATATAAGATAGATGTATATCCAGGAAGCATATATTCATGAAAACCATAAAGAAAGTTTATTTAACCATATGACGTCCTCCCAGAATGCGCTTCGCACATGCCCCACGGGCCGCGCTGTGGAGCAATCTGTCACACTAATTAGTGTATAGGCAACTGCCAGTACCATGTGATCACTGTGGCCAATCACAGCAGATCACATGACACTTGTACGCAATGAATCGCTTTGATTCATGCCATTCATTGTGTATTGTTGTGTTGATCTCTGTGATTAGTCACAGTGATCACACAGTACAGACAAGGCCAATCACAGCCCATCTGTACCATGTGATTAGCTGTGGCTAATCACAGTTAACAACAATAATAAACACAAATTAATCCATTTCATTCAGTGAAAATTGATGCTTATAACAGTGAAATTCACTGTTATAAGCAATCATAATGTTTTAAAAAAAAATCCTGATCACATCTATAGAGTAGTACGGTGTTACTATGGTACACTGTATTGCTCTGGTCACATGTGTAAAAAAATCGTAAAAAAAATGGAAAAAAAATATTATTATTATTTATTTATTTTTGTTACATACTGTCACTAGTCAGTATCCCTGATCACCGTCACACGTTATATGATTATACTGTACTGCACTGGTTACAGTATGGCCCCTTTCACACCGAGGGTCCGTTCAGGTCCGCCTGTCAGTTTTTTAGGCGGACCTGCACGGACGCTCCATGTAGCCTTATGGAGGCACGGATGTCAGCGGAGACATGTCCGCTGACATCCGCTCCGCCAAAGTGTGACGGAGGAAAACCCTATTTTTCCTTCCGTCGGCGGAGCGGAGCGGATGACAACGGACTCTATGGTCCGTCATCATCCGATCCCCCATAGGGGAGAGCGGCGCTCTGACAGGGCGGTCCCTGCACAGTGTGCGGGGACCGCCCAGTCATCCGCCGGCTCAGCGAGGATCAACGGAGCGATCCCCGCTGAGCAAGCGGAGCTTCACGGGGCGGATCATGACTGATCCGCCCCGTGTGAAAGAGCCCTATGAAAAAAAAAAACTGTTAATTTGTTTTTTGTTTTTAATTCTTAATTTTCCCAAAAATTGTGACAAAAATGTTACAACTTCAAAAAACTCACCATGTCTCTAAATACCTTGGACTGTCTACATTAAAAAAAGGGGTAATTTGGGGGGTATTTGTATTGTCCTGGCGTTTTCAGGCCTTAAGAAATGAGAAGCCGTCAGAACATCAGAAGTGATAGATTTTCAGATAATGCATATATACCATAGTTTGTGGACTGTATACCTTTCCTACAGACGAAATAATATACACTGATTTGGGTTTGTTTCACCAAATAAATGCAGCAATATACATTTTGGCCTAAATTCATAACAGAAATTAAGAAAAACACTTTAAAAAAAAAATCTTCTTTTTTCATTTATTTTGCAAAAAAAAAAAGCCCAGTGGTGATTAAATACCACCAAAAAAAAAATCTCTATTTGTGGGAAAAAAAATTATAAAAATTTCATATGGGTACTGTGTTGCATGACAGTGCAATTGTGATTCAAAGTGCCGAAAGCTAAAAATTGGCCTGGGCAGGAAGGGGGTAAAAGTGCCCAGTACTGAAGTGGTTGAAACACAGTACAAATCCACACTTTAGAAAAATGCCTCATCAGACCACAGGACATGGTTCCAGTAATCCATGTCCTTAGTCTGCTTGTCTTCAGCAAACTGTTTCTAGGCTTTCTGTGTGTCATCTTTGGGACGACAGCCATGCAGACCAATTTGATGCAGTGTGCGGCGTATGGTCTGAGCACTGACAGGCTGACACCCCCCCCACCCCTTCAACCTCTGGATATGACGCTGAGCATGTGCACTCAACTTCTTTGGTCTACCATGGGGAAACCTGTTCTGAGTGTAACCTGTCCTGTTAAACCTCTGTATGGTCTTGGCCACCGTGCTGCAGCTCAGTTTCAGGGTCTTGAGAATCTTCTTATAGCCTAGGCCATCTTTATGTAGAGCAACAATTCTTTTTTTCAGATCCTCTGAGAGTTCTTTACCAAGAGGTGCCATGTTGAACTTCCAGTTACCAGCATGAGAGAGTGAGAGCGATAACACCAAATTTAACACACCTGATACCCATTCACACCTGAGACCTTGTAGCACTAACGAGTCACATGACACTGGGGAAGGAAAATGGCTAATTGGGCCCAATTTGGACATTTTCACTTAGGGGTGTACTCACTTTTATTGCCAGTGGTTTAGACATTAATGGCTGTGGTTGAGAGGGACAGCAAATTTACACTGTCATACAAGCTGTACACTTACTACTTTAAATTGTAGCAAAGTGTTATTTCTTCAGTGTTGTCACATGAAAAGATATAATAAAATATTTACAAAAATGTGAGGGGTGTATTCACTTTTGTGAGATACTATATCTATGGAAATTTACGTAAACAGGCACCAGCTTAAGCAACTGAAGCAGCAAAGATGGAGAAAGTTCTCATACCAGCCAGATTGCATGAGGTTCCTGGGATGTGACCGTATAGTGATGTGGATGGATGAACCACTATAGAATAGTCAACTCACCCCGAACTGGTGTAATGTAAGTGACGTCAAGAGAATCTTGGGAATGCTGGGAGAGAGCCGCTGCCAATCAAATGAACGAGGCCTTGAAATCAAGCATGTAGGTATCCATGACAATGCGTTTCGCGACTCTGGCTCCTTATCAAGTCCCGGTCTCAGGACTCTCTTCGCATCACTTCTGGTACGCTGGTTTGCTGTGACTTGTCTCTTCTATAGTGGCTGATCCATCCACAGCACTATTCAGTCACATCCCAGAAACCCATTGGCTGGCATGCAGTCTGGCTGGTATAAGAACTTTCTCCATCTTTGCTGCTTCAGTCACTTTAGCTAGTGCTTGTTTATGTGAATTTCCATAGATACCTACAAGCAGCATTTTTCTAAAGTATGGGTTTTTACTGTTTGTTTTAAATAAACTTACTTTGTGGTTTTCATGGATATATGCTTCCTGGATATACATCTATCTCATATGACTACCTGGGTGCATTAAGATCCTAGTGGTACATTAGCAGTATTACATGGTCAGCTATCCCAAGCGCTTTTGGTGTTTATGCTTGTCTGTTCCACTACTCCAAATGTCAATTTTACAGCAGTTGGAATTCTGACCAACAACATTCTGCCACACATTTGATCATTTATAACAAGACTTCAGCGCCTGAAAGTGAGAATCAAATACTTGAGCAGATCTTCACAGTTGAACATCAGATCAGGTCAAAAACTAATAATATGAAAACAACTTCAGTTGAATACATGTGTTCAGAATAGAACTAAAGCACACTGAAAAGGTGGTGGGACTAACTATATAGAGCATCTCCTAGCAATGGAGTGAGGTAGGGACAAACCTAATAAGGGCAAAGAAAAAACAATGCATGTGTAACATGATAGAACTCATCTCTAATTTGAACTCCGAATGCCTTTGCCCTCCAGTGAAGTGCAGGCCAGGTTGTTTCCTGCCCCATAGCTCACGTATGCACAGTACCATAGCTAGGAATGCAGCTGCATATTCCTGGGAATATACAGTAGATATTTTGTAGCACAAGGGAAATCATACTGAGGAACATTAAAGTGGAACTAAGGGCGATTTTTTTATAATTTTTAATAGAATAGGGGAGGGTTATAACCCATGTCATTTTTTTGCCATCTGTGTCCCATTGGGGAGATTTCTATTCACTTCCTGTACCATAGCCAGCACAGGAAGTAAGGTAAGAGGAAATGCCTCCTTAGTGAGGAAATCCCAGGGTACTAGTATCCCCATTGGGAGATTTCCCTTCTATTACTGTTCTGGTGTCAACTCATAATTTGGGATTTTCTCTTATTTTTACTTTTGGCTGTAATGGTAAACAGGACAAATAGAGAGGGAGAATCTCCCTAACCAGGACACAGACCTCAAAATAAACCTGACAGGTATTCTAATACTTGTTAAATCTATCCAAAAAAACAACAACTTTTGCCTTTAGTTACACTTTAATCCACAGATTGTGAACCACAGTGTACAATTTTTTTCATAACTTACAAATGTTTACAACACAATACTGGCAGCACTGTAGATAGTGTTTTTTAATTCTGTTTTGTAAAGCGTGCATACTACATGTGTAATCATTTATATAAACTGGTTTATCTGTTTCCACAGGGCCAGGAATGGTTTATGGTATTATACCATTTGTGATCCAAACTTCTTCTGTGCATCTGACGTGGCAGCCACCAGTGCTGGGAGCGTGGTCCTACTATGTGATAAGAATGCAGGAGAATTCCACATTTTATTTGACAACAAATAATGAAAATATTCCAATTAATGAATTGATTCCAGGGAATAACTACACTTTCCTCATCTTAGTTAAATATTTTGACTTGGAGGGCACACAACAGCCCATTTCTTTGTACACAAGTGAGTATATCTATACCACATAAGGCTGTTTACTGTATCTAAATATTGACATAGAAGGGAGAAGTGTATTAATAATCAGTGGCTATCCCACTTTGAATAAAAGGTAAAAGATTTGACAGCAATCTCTGGGTAAAATACATGATTAGGACCGTCAGACACCAGCTCCTATTTTTGTACATGGTCCTAGCTGTGACATCTTAATTTCCTGTTGACTTTTCTCTAATCGAAAAATGGCGCTTATTTGCAAAAATCCAATCCATCACAACAGTGACCCATCCTTTCTGAAATTAATGATATAGGAGCTTTCTATTAAACAAAGTGAGCTGCAAAACAAGATCACCCATAGTGTTATTTTAAACAGATTTGACTACCTGTAAAATTGTTAACTAAAGGTTTTGTATGTGGAAGAATTAAAGATATCTAATTTACACAAATTTTTCACAGGACCTGCCACTGTCATTAACATGACAGCCTCAAGGATCAACAGCACTGCAATAAACGTTAGCTGGCAGCTCCCAGAAGGCAACCGAAGTTACTACCAAGTAGATGTGGTTGGAGATCCAGCTCAAAGTTTCAATGTCACAACAGAATCAGTATCTGTAACTAACCTCACTATTGGGAACCCATACACTGTGAAAGTCGCTGCAGTTGCAGCTGATGGACTACTAGGGGAAAGCAGTCATATTTCTGTAGCAGGTGAGTAGCAAATGACAATTGAATCATTACACATATAAATAATCTTTAACAAATAAATAAATAAAACAGAAGTCAATTTTTTCTGCTTTTTATCATTGCCAAAAGATTTAATAATGTACTTTCATATGGTCCCAGGATATCACATGCTAAAGAGCCATAGAAACAAGTCGGAAGGACTTCACTCCAGGAAGTTAGCAGCTGTGATAAAAAAACCTGCAGATTACAATACTCAGAATCACACCAAACTGATCACTGATTATCCAATATAATCCTTTCCCATTTCCTTCTGCAGTGTCAAATGTCTTCAGTGTGATCAACATTTACTCCACCTATGTCCAGCTGAATTGGGATACATATGCTGTCAAGAATGCAACTTACAACATCTCTGTCAGTGGAGAACCATCCCCCTATGAGACTTTGAATACCACTGAAATACAGATTAATAATCTGACGGCGGGAAACTGTTACACGTTTGCAATCTCTGCATCCTTAAATACATTTTTCCTGTACGGTTATGGTGGTGAAATCACTTGGTGCACACGTAAGTAGCCTTTTTCCTCTTATATCTTATATACCCACTACACTTTTTCAGGTGTAAGATTTCTAGGTACTTGATTAAGAATTGGTTGTTTTTTCGAACAATGTATTTTCTTTAATGGTGGTAAAGTAATGTCTTCCATGTATTTTGATTAAAATACAGGGAAATCTGTAAGTTTCAAACATTGACTAAGGCTTTGGTCATGAATGTTATTGCGAACACCATTTATTGTTTTTGATTTGCATTACTTTTTCTACTTCAAAGAGCAATGATAATTTTTCAAAACTGTGACAAGTAAATCCTCACAGATTTGCTTCACCAGCAAATCTAAACCTGTGATCCAGTTAATTGGTTGGTTTATCTGTCTTGGATTGCCTGATATAAGATGATTGGTAAAGTGGTCCACCTATATCAGTCCTCTTTCATATCATGTGCTTACATTTGGAGCATAAATTCTCCTCCCACAGAGAGAACACAAAACCCTACCCGTCCTGAGTAAAGAGATTAAAATAAGTGGATTGTAAACTCTAAATTACGACATTTACATAGTGAGGGTATGTTGTCATAGCATTGTGCTCAGCTATTGGTTTATTCAATTGATGACTTTTTGTAGGAGGAAGACCTTCTGAAGGTTATTTAATGAGGAAGTGGACTAATAAAATGTTCAAATGACCCTTTTCCAGTTCACTGAGGTGATTGTCTGGCAGAGTAAAGCAGTGATCTGTGGTGAACACCCAACACAGGAATCAGTTTGCTTATCATTAATGTAACACAAAGCAACCAATAGGGTTACAGGTTTGTCATTGTAATGGAATGTAATTCATTAGTCCAGGGTGCCGCCTTGGGAGGGGACCCGCACCCTAAGAGAAGGGAGGATCTGTTCCGAGGGACCGATGCTGTGGTCACAGTGAAGGAAGGCGTCTGTTAACTCTCTGGGGGGACGTCTTCTCCCTGAAAGGGGTTATGTCCTAGGAAGAAGCCAAGGTTCATTAGGTCAGTGGCAGTGACCTAGTTCACCAGGTCAGTGGCAGTGACCTTATTCACAAGGTCTGTGGCAGAGACCAACCTCATGGTCTGTGGCAGAGACCATGCGCCAAACCTGTTTGAGAAATCTGAACAGTCAGAAGAGTTTGAGCTACGTTTGTGCCTGGACCTCCTCCACACCTTAAGCTGTCCTGTGTCTTTGCTCCAACCTTTCTTCTATCCAAGAGACTATTTGATATTTAAGTGAGAATAAATATTGAGTTGGACTTTCAGCTGGTGTGGACATTCATGTTCCTGGGGAAGTCAAGGACTTGCATCTACCCACTGTAGAGATGAGAATCATACTCAGGAGGACTTTAAACTCTGGCTGCAGACAAGGCCCAAAGTTAACACCGCTCAACCTCTTAACACAGGAGGGTACGGGCTTGTGGTGTGGTGTGCCTGTCTCCCCCTGCGAGGAGCCGAGTTTAATGCAGGAGGGGAATAGGTGGGTGCGCTACACGTGGGAGTCCACGTGTAGCGCACCCACCTATCCCCCTCCTGCATTAAACTCAGCTCCTCTCAGGAGGAGACAGGCACACCGCACCACAAGCCCGTACCCTCCTGTGTTAAGAGGTTGAGCGGTGTTAATTTTGGGCCTTGTCTGCAGCCAGAGTCTAAAGTCCTCCTGAGTATGATTCTCACCTCTACATTGGGTAGATGCAAGTCCTTGAATTCCCCAGGAACGATAATGTCCACACCAGATGAAAGTCCAACTCAATATTTATTTTCACTTGAATAGAAAATAGTCTCTTGGATAGACAAAAAGGTTGGAGCAAAGACACAGGACAGCTTAAGGTGTGGAGGACTGGATTCCCCTTGTTCCTTCCTGCTTCATCCTTTCCACAAAATTGGTCAGCATGGAGGTGTCTTCATGGATCTCAAAGTATGCATAGATATACAAACATCTCCCAAACAAACAATTCTGTAATGCTCTTCTTTGATCAGATGGCAATATTGTGATTTGTTTATGAGCATGATTCTACAAAATATAGTAGAAATACGTCATTTCTATTATAGTAGCTCACAAATCAATAAATGTTTCTGTTACAAAATAAGAGATTTAAATAGAAATCATTAAAATCTTTGATTTTTAACAGCTGATGAATCTACACTGTTGATTTTAATTGTACTGATTTAGTCATCTATTTCCTTTCTTTGGATATGCAGTATTTGTTTAGGGGAAGCATCAAAATCATTTTCTTTACTTTCTGTCTTCTGATTACAGGACCTGGACCAGTCAAGCAAGTGATAACGGCAAATATAACAACCAGCTCTGTTGATATAAGTTGGCTACCTCCAGATGGAAATCACAGCTACTATCAGATTCAAGTTACAGGAAATACCTATGCAAACCAAACAGTATCACAGTCATGGCCTGTTCAAGGACTGACACCTGGAAACCAATACACAATTAATATCAATGCTGTAAATGGACAGGATATGCCAGGAATTTCTTCACAAGTGACTATTACTACCAGTAAGTATAGTAATAAGTCTTTGTAGGGTTTGTTTTATTTCTGTGTAATCCTGTAAGAGTACACACTGTGGTCAGGATAAAAGACTAGTAAATATAACCAAGTAACTGGTAACTGTATTCGACTGGAAACTATAACCTAGAAGGTATGATCTGAAATTGGACCTAGCATTAGAGATATTGCTCATATAAGCAAGTTAAGTAATATGTAAAGATATCATGGTAGTCTGCTTATCCCTTTCTCATTGCCTTGTGGCACCCTTTAACCAATTCAGCCCCGGACCATTTCGCTGGCCAAAGACCAGAGCACTTTTTGCGATTCGGCACTGCGTCGATTTAACTGACAATTGCGCGGTCATGCGACGTGGCTCCCAAACAAAATTGACGTCCTTTTTTTTTACCACAAATAGAGCTTTCTTTAGGTGGTATTTTATCACCTCTGCGGTTTTTATTTTTGTGCTATAAACAAAAATAGAGTGACAATTTTGAAAATAATGCAATATTTTTTACTTTTTGCTATAATAAATATGCCCAAAAAATCAATAAAAAAACTAAATTTTTCCACAGTTTAAGCCGATACGTATTCTTCTACATAATTTTTGTAAAAAAAATTGCAATAAGCGTATATTGATTGGTTTGCGCAAAAGTTATAGCGTCTACAAAATAGGAAATAGATTTATGGCATTTTGATTATTATTATTTTTTTTTTTTACTAGTAATGGCGGCGATCTGCAATTTTTATTGTGACTGCGACTTTTTGGCAGATACACCAGACACTTTTAAAACATTTTTGGGACCATTGTCATTTTTACAGCGATCAGTGCTATAAAAATGCACTGATTACTGTGAAAATGACACTGGCAGTGAAGGGGTTAACCACTAGGTGGCTCTGAAGGGGTTAGGTGTGTCCTAGGTAGTGCTTCTAACTGTAGGGGGGATGGGCTGTGTGTGACATGACACTGATCACCGCTTCCGATTACAGGAAGCTGTGATCACTGTCCTGTCACTAGGAAGACTGGGGAAATGCTTGTTTACATCAGCATTTCCCCCTTCTTCCTTTCTGTGAAACGATCGCAGGTATCCCCGCGGACATCGAGTCCGCGGGACCCATGGACGGGCTCACGGAGCTTGCGGGGGGTGCGCGCATCCACAATGCCGCTTCTTAAAGGTGGACGTATATATACGTCCTTCTGCATGCCCGTGCCATTTTGTCGACGTATATCGTCGTGCGATGGTCGGGAAGCGGTTAAGTGGGCTTTACTGCCGATAGGCAGAATAGCTTTCTGGACACATGATCATTGTGATTGGTTCTCACAGCGGCCACATGATTGGAAGCCCACCCTGCTGGCTCTTGATCACAAATCATGGTAGGGAGCTGTCAGAGACAGCTCAGTCAATGTGCTGGAGCACACAGTGAGCACACTGTCAGCACAGAATCTCAGACCACTATAGAAGCAAATACCACTGCATATATGATTTACAGTGGCCAGAAGAGGTTAACAATAACTTTATATGAAAGAATAGGAAGGACACGTATACTGGGAGTGAAAATTACTGCGCACCCCGAAAATTGCAAGAAGAATGGGAAGTTCCCCCAATGGGGTTTTTTAGCAGCAAAATTCCAAAAATAATTTACAATGATGCATGTTAAAAATTTATTGTGTATAACATTTAAATACAATCCTAACAGGTTTATACTCCGGTAAAAAACATGTATATAAAAACACACAGAATTATTGACACAACATTGCCATACAGTTTTACATTTAGCATGCATCTGTATAAAATCCTGACGCGTTTCGATCCCAACGGATCTCTTCAGAGGATGGATGGTTGGCTGTGGGAAATATATGTATTAAATTTCCATTCTCTACATGGGTGTATGCCCAATAGTAAAAAATATATATAGAGTGTATGATTACCAGTCAACTGTGTGTTAGAACCAATGCTTCTAACCAGAGTTCCATCACTAGCATCTCAAGGGGAATCAGCAGCCTCCCAGACACTCGACACCCAAAAGTAGGGCGCCGCCAGGCGTGTGCGACCTACAAGGAGTCATATTGGAGGGGGTGAGACCCGAGAGGGGACACGCATGGACGGACAGCCGGCACCTGTAATGAAACACCAAGGGCATCAATGTAGGATGCATCTGTGCTGCATCCATGTACACTATGTGATTACTGAGTATTCAGTGGACAGACTAGAGATCAGCAGGGGTATATTCTTCAGTATATATTTGTATATATCAATGTACTTCTGTAATGGTATGTGACTAATAGGTTATGTTTGTCATATTCTAAACATAATAAATGGAATATGAAGGTTGTGAGAAAAATGTTAATGAGGGTGATGTGCACTATGAATGAGATGGTGAAGGACAAAAACGAAGGTCACAAAAATGAAAAGGTGAAATAAAATGTGAGAAGTGTAAAAAATGATAATGGTGGTGTAATGTGTAGTGTGTGTGTGAAAAAGTGGTGTGGTGTGATGCGTGTGAAAAGTGAAAATGGATTGGAATGATTGTGTGTGGAATAAATGTGTGTATAAGTGGGATGACAATAGTGAAAGTGATAGTGGGATTAAATAAAAATGTGATGAAGGTCATTAGGATCAATTGTACTGGATATGTATTGTTGCACAACAAGTGCAAGCCACAGTGTTGTGTAAGGAAATATGTGGGTTCCATTGATCTTGGAAGGTCCCAGGCTCATTGAATGTGCCAAGGAGACCGACCAACACCACGGATGAAGCTGTAATTAGTTATAAATTAATCAAAAAATAATTCTAATCAGACCTGGTGCATAGTGCTTGAAGGGGTCTGGAAGGAATTTGGCAGCCAGCCTATATAGGGCTGGTGTACTTACATTTACCAGGCTGAGTCTAGTCGTCCACATGGAGGAGCTGGGGATCAAAGTGTGAGCCACACAGCTCTCAGGTTATATTAGTACTGTCCTTAATTAGGGAGGCCCTGGTGTAATCAGCAGGTGCCCCGCCTTAGTCCATGCAATATCCCCCAGGGATATCCCCACCGCAGTGGGCGGTCCTCCCTGAGTGGCTCCCTCGGCGTTCCGGAAAGACTCAAAGTCTCAGACAGCTGCCGTCTCCTCTGCTGCAAAAGCGTGACGTCCTGACATCACAATAACTTTATATTCCATTCTCCCCAGAAGACTATTTCCATCTTTGTTCAAACTTCCTCCAGAGTCAACATTTATCTGCTAGACTAAAATGTTTGCCCAATCATGTAAATATCTGTTCTGCAGAAGCAGAAGCAGGTTTTATGTAACCAGCTGTGTTCACACATGTTGTGTAAAACAGAGAAGCCTCCTACTGCTAACAAAAAATTACAACATATAGTCTGAGTGATTGCTGGGGGAGGAGAAATTCAGGAAATCTACCATTATCTATTAGAACTCTATTACTAATTTTATATGAAGATTTTATTACATTTTACATTTAATTGTCAGAACCTTATCAAGAGACACAATGGGGTTGATTTACTAAAGGGAAAAAGACTGTGCACTTTGCAAAGTTGCATTCTGCAAGTCCAGTTGCTCCAGTGCTTAGTAAATGAGCAGAAGCTCTGCTGATTTCCATCATCCAATCATGTCCAAGCAAAAATGCTGTTTTTTTTTTCCCTTGCACATGATTGGGTATTCTTTGCAAAGTGAACCCTTACCTCATTTAATAACTTCTGGAGCAACTGCACTTGCAGAGGGCAACTGCAAGTCTATTTGCCTTCAGTAAATCAACCCTATTATGCGGTTCCATAAAATGGCACCATTTAAGAAAATAAAATACTTTTTTTTTTGCCAGTGCCATTGTTTTATAATACTGTAGGCAATGTGCAAAATGTTTAGCAATTCAGTTATGTAGCACAGTGGCTATTTTTAAGTTTACAAATACTGTAGATGCGTCAGGGTTTTGGACCAGACCTGACTTTTTTTTCAAGCTAGTCCTGCACAATTATTAGAACTTGACAAAAATCTAATTTAAATGTCGCACTACCCCCGTAGGAGCTGATGGTTTAGATTTGGGTCAATGCACATTACCCCACCATTCTTTGTCTAGGGGATGATGGTCTATACACTTCAGGAGAAACTTCAATATCCATACAAGTTGTAAATCCTTTTTCTTTATTTTTATTTCACACCAACTTGCAGGGAAAAAGGACGGAGGGATAGGGGAAGTTCAGGCACGGGGTGCAGACCTCTGAGGAACTTTAGGTTTCAAAACGACACTAAACAAAGTACACATACCACTTTCCTTCGAGTGGAAGTTGCTCACCCGGATAGACCTCTCTCACCGGCCTAGCAGCTGGGGTGAAGCACGGACCCAAAGTCTCTGCCACAGACTTGATGAAAGTAGAATAGGTAGACAATTCTCTGCCACAGGATTGGGCAATGTGGACAAATTATAACTTGGTCCTCCGCCAAAGGACTTAGCAAGTGTTCAGCCGAGCAGTATCAGAGCCTTTAAGCCTGACCGGCGATACTGCAGGGTAGCATTGGGTTAGGGTGCATCCTCCAATAGAGTCACCAGGCCTCCTCCCAAGATACCAGCCTTCCGCTGGGTTCTCTCCAGGACGGGTCCTCCCCCGGTTCCACCATTTAGTAGCTTCTTCCCTCAGGACAGACAGCACATGATCACCCCCGAGCCGTAGGCCCCAGACAGGACATCTGGACCTACTTTGCAGGTGCACAGCCTCGGGCCAGCAGGCCCAGAGGTGGGAAAACGAGACAGGCAGCGACACACGCCTTGGGCCAGGAGGGCCACATGGCAAAACAAGCCCAGAAGAATGGCGTCTTCCCCTTAAGAACCCTTCCCCAGCATGCTCAGCGGGGAGACCACTCCCACTGAGCTGTTCCCGGGGAAAGATACCCAATCCACTCTGGCTTGGTTGTGTTCCAACACTGGCCTGTGGTGGTAACGCCACCTACCGGCGAACAGCGGCAAATCCCTCCAACACAGCCACAGCCGAAACAGAGGCCAATTTAGCCTTCACAATCAGATCTGAGCCAGTAAGTGGCTCAAATACCCACTAGATTTAAATATAGCGCCTGATCATCAGAAGCAGGGCTCTACATAAATAATAACTAAAGACAGTTTTTTGTTTTTTTTTTGTTTTGGAAAGTGTAAGAGAGGGTTATAACCCCTACAATTTTTTTGTTTGTTTTGTTTTTTCATCCCTGGTTGCACTTAGGGTCACAAAACTAGTGCCCCCATTATTCCTCCTCTACTCCTGTTCTGGGGGCAACCTAAAATTTGGGATTTTCTTGTACGTCCAGTAGTTAAGGTAAATAGGACAAAAAGAGAGGGTGAATGTCGCTAACTGTATCTCCCTAACAGACAACATTAAAAACTTTAAAAACAAGTGTTTTAATTCCACTCCACTCTTTCCAAAACTAAAGAAAAAAGTTTTGATTTTAGTCATACTTTAATGGTTAGATCAGTGTTTCTCAACCTTTTTACCGTGGAGGAACCCTTGGCAAAAAGTCTGAGATCTCGGGGAACCCCTAAAAAAAAATTCAGATCTACAGCTCGCGGAACATCGTATCTGATCAGCAAGCTGTAGATATAACCACGTTTATTGTAGAAATAGCTTTAAATAATGGAATAAAAATTAGAACTCACCTGACACCAACATTATAGTGTGAACAGTGCACATAGAAATCAATTGTTTTCTTTCTGTCCCTGCAGAGACCTGCGTTACAACAAGCCCAAAATATTTTAAGCAAGTCAAATTTGCACACATTTTCCATTTTTTGCACATATGCTGTGAACGAGGCCTTACTGAACTTGAACAAAACTCCCAAATATTGTGACTGATAAATAGGATAGCAGACTACGGGAACAGTTGGGACTTGTTCACAACATTCATGCATAAGAATTGATGGAAGATGGTGCAGATTTGACCTGCATAGAATACTTTGGTCTTGTCCATGTCATGTGCAGAGAGACATGCACTTTCCTAACGTAGGTCTCTGCTAGGACATAAAGAAAATAACTGATTTCTATGTGCCCTGTTCACACCACAATGTTGGTATCATTTGAGTATTTTTCTCTGCAGAGAAATGCATACATGTTGCATATTTCTGTGCAGAAAAAATATGCACATGATACCAATGTTGATTTCAATGTGCACTGACAGCGAGTACTGTCAATGCGCATTAATACCTGGTGCCTCCTCTATAGTTCCAGCTCCTCTGAACCTGTGAGGGTGGTACCAGGAAGAGTGCTGACAGTGGGAGCACATGGCTGAATCTTGCAGGAGGTGAGATCCTGTGTATGGTAGTGACTGAATGCAGACTGCAGGGGCTTGTGGCTGGATGAGACTGAATCATAATAGGATTATGTACAAATATGGCAAAATAAAGCTATTATAATCTCACCTCCTGTTACATTCAGCCTGTGTGCCTCAACTCTCTGACCCCCCCCCCCCCCCAGTCTGCAATCAGTGCTGTTATACACAGGATCTCATCTCCTGTTCTCTGCTCTTCCCTCCCCCAGCAGTCTGCATTCACCCCTGACATACACAGGAACTCAGCTTCTATCTAATCTAGCCATGTGCTCCTTTTCTCTGCTCCCCCCCCCCACAGTGTGCATTACTGCTACCATTGAGACAGATCTCACCTTCTGATCTGGTGCTTCCGCCTCCATAGTCCTCATTCTCGGCTCTCTTCACGGCTCCCACTCTGTTCTCCCTGCCTCCAGTCTTCATTCCCGGGTCCCATGGCTCCCCGCTCTCCATCAGTGGCGTCACTAGGGTTGGTGTCACCCGGTGTGAAAAAAATTGGTGTCAACCCCCCTTCCACCCACTATAGTCCCTCTTCAGTACAGATCCCCCATTAAGTACAGACCCCCCTCCATCAGTATAGACCTCCCCCTAAGTGCAGAAACCCTATCAGCATAGACCCCCTCAGAGCAGACCCCCCTCCAGCAGCATAGACCCCCCTCAGTGCAGACCCCCCCGCATAGGCACCCCCAGTGCAGACCACCTCCATCAGCATAGCCACCCTCAGTGCAGACCCCCTTCAGCATAGACACCCCCCAGTGCAGACCCCCCTCCATCAGCATAGACCCCCAGTGTACACCCCATCAGCATAGACACCCCCAGTGCAGACCCCCCTCCATCAGCATAGCCCCCCATCAGCATAGACACCCCCTAGTGCAGACCCCCTTCCATCAGCATAGCCCCCCTCAGTGCAGACCCCCATCAGCATAGACACCCCCCAGTGCAGACCCCCCTCCATCAGCATAGACCCCCAGTGCACACCCCATCAGCATAGACACCCCCAGTGCAGACCCCCTTCCATCAGCATAGCCCCCTCAGTGCAGACCCCCACCAGCATAGACACCCCCTAGTGCAGACCCCCTTCCATCAGCATAGCCCCCCTCAGCATAGACACCCCTCCATCAGCATAGACCCCCCAGTGCACACCCCATCAGCATAGACACCCCCAGTGCAGACCCCCTTCCATCAGCATAGCCCCCCTCAGTGCAGACCCCCTCCATCAGCATAGATACCTCCACTTGTGCTAGTAGTCCTCCCCCTCTCCCCTCCCATAGCGCCCCCAGCACATGTCCATTAAAAACACTATTCAGACCTCAGAACAACGCGGCATAGACATAGCAGTGTGTCCCTCCTCGGACTGCCTCCTCCTGTCCTGTGTATATGTAAACAGAGGAGGGAGGACTCGAGGAGGCGGCTTAAGTCCGCTCCGCTGTGAGAGACACAGATCAGTGCAGGGGTGTGCGGACTGTGCGATGCCGCTGCCCACAGGTGTCACCCGGGTGCGATCTGCACCCCCCACCCAGCAACACCACTGATCAGCTCCCCGCCGAATTTAGAACTCCCGCTCTCTGCCTTTCTCCTAACTCCGCCCTCTGAGTTCTCTGAGCAGGAACTACAGAGAGAGCATCGGGTATCAATGCGCGCTGGCTGTTCTCACTGTCAGCGCGCATTGGGAACAGTGAAAACAACATTGGACGGATATACATCCGCCACAATGTTGAATCGCGGCGGAACCCCTGGGGACTTCTCGCGGAACCCTAGGGTTCCGCGGAACCCCGGTTGAGAAACACTGGGTTAGATCAACATTACGCTTCTTGTATCATCTAATGATTCCAGAGGTAAGATTATAAGAGTTCTCCTTTAGTAGCCTGAACCATAATGAAGGTGCCCCTAACAAGTGAGTGAATCAGGGGAACATGAAGCCAACATCTGATTGGTAACAGACATAGTAAGCGCACACAACTAGGCATTCTGCGGGGGATTTTACCAGTGTATAAATTAGTGCACCAAAATTCCAAAATATCAACTTTGGATGAAGGTGACTTTAACTGGGCTTTTTTTGTGTTTTCTTTTTTATGTATGGTTTCTTCGTTTTTTAAGACCTGTAATAACAGTTACTAAGAACAAATGCAGTCATTTTCATTTTCAGTGTCAATCTTATATCTAATGTTTTTTTTTTTAGAACCAGAAAATGTGAAGAACCTGACAATATTCATCACCACGGACACTTCTGTAACTCTGAGCTGGCAGCCACCAGATGGAAGCATAAGCTCATATCTCATTAATATCCAGCAGAATGAAATCTATAATCAAACAACCAACCTGAACACTTTTACAGTTAATGATTTGACCCCTGGAACTTACTACATTTTCACAGTCTCAGCTTTGGCTGGCTTCGATACTGTAAGAGGAGAAAGTGCATTGGCTGCAGGTTATACACGTGAGTGTCTACTGACCTAGAATATAAATGATACAGATTTGATATATTTATAATAAATATATATATATATATATATATATATATATGTAGCGATCCCCCAAACTAAGAGAGACGTTGGTTTTGTTTCGGGCCCTGTACACAGCACAGCCAACCCCCGGCAATCTACTCGACCCTTCTCTGGCACAGCTAGTCTAGGGGTGGTATATATATGTATGGCTTCTATACCAGTTCCTCAACAATCCCACAATAACCCAAACAGTTGTGAAATATAGTAATGGACGCCAATACCTGAATGATTAACTGTAATAGGTTTACTTGTATAGAAAGGGTAACGGTCAGTACCATGTAACACATACATGCAGAGCCCTGCAGTAATAATAACACTAGTCAACTATAGTGCACATATAGTTCTATCACACACTGATATATAGCTATTTTCCCTTGTGAGCAATATGGCGCTCAGCAATGCTATAAACCCCCAGTCAGGCCTGACTCAGTTAAAGTTCAGTCTTTAAGTGAGAAATCTTCGCATGCAAGATGATCGGTGGTGCACATACAGGAACAATAATTTGTAATCCAACAGTGGTCTATGGCAATAGAAGCAACTCCCCGGAGACTATATAACTCAGTTCTGCAACTAGTCTCCTGTCAGGAAAGCAAGTATAACACGATGGGCCAAGGCAGTCAATAGGCCTAACAAAGTACTCGGTTATAGCTGTGAGCAGGTGCTCTCTCACCCCTCCGGACTCGATCCCAGTCCGGAACTCCCACCGTTGTGTCTCTGCACACAGGATCTGCCACAGCCGGATCTCTGGTCCAACTGACGTCCGCGAAGCAGGTAGATGTCAGATGCCGCACAGGCTCTGCAGCGAGGTGGAAGGCTCTCTGGAAGTGCGCAAGGCCCAGGCCTCGGGCCTTGCAATCGCAGCAGGTCCGCACAGGAAGTCCTCTTGCCAGCCGCGCGGTGTCCAAAAAGGCCGAGCTTAGCCTCGCCCTCCCCTTTTATACCCCACCCATGAGTTTCTGCGGCAGCCCAATGCACCCTGGGTGCCAAACGGGGTTCTGGGTAACGTAGTCCATGGGGCCTCAACAGAGACCCTGCTACATATATATATATATATATATATATATATATATATATATATATACAGTATATTTGTAAATGAACTGTGATTGGCAAAGCACTGTGCATCCAAATATATTTTTAATTCTTTTAACACACCTCTAAAGCATATCCAAACATAAAAAAGAAAAATGCAATATGTTGCAGCTTACCAATCTTTAGATGTGTTATCTGCATTACTTTCCATTTTTTAGGATTATCTTCCTTTATTTTTACCTGGTGAACCTGCCCGTAACATACTTCCTGTCCATTTGGTTACTCCCTATATTCTATCTATGGAGGAGGAGTGTTATCACCCTAAGCTTCTCTATTGAATTGGACTGTAAACACCCCTTCTCCTCTCATCTCCTTTACATAGAGGAAGGTTTTTTTTTTAGTTTACAGGAGATGAGAAAAAGTTCAGTTCAGTGCACAGGAAGTTACAAGAATTTTGAATTTCTGGTAGGATCAATGTGTGTTTTTTCTGTACTTACAGAAAATGTTCTAAGCCTAATAAAAGAAAACAATGCACCACATCTGAAGACTAGTAAGCTGCAAAGTGTTACTTTTTTGTTCTTGGGTTTAGACATCATTTAATAATTATGCACTCATATACAGGAATTGCCCAAGTACTGGCTGTTCTGCCACTTACCCAAATACCACCTTACCTTATTTAAATAATTCAAACAAGACATACTGTACTTTCTTGAGTTTAAATGGCCATAGCAGCCCTTTATTACAATTCCCAACCATAAAACTACTTTATTACATAATATAAAACGGTGATAAACAGAAAAAACATACCATAACCTCCCTAACTGAATGTAACTGCCTGTTTTCTATGTCTTAGGATTTTTCAAGGCACCCTTGACTGACCAACTAGCTGTATCTGGCTGCACCTTGCCTTTCCACTCCCCCCCCCCCAGCCGCAACTTACGCCAGCTCAGGGACAATTGTTTGGGAAATTCACCAGCCGATACAGCTAAATGCCCCACCACGTATTACTTCCGCCCTTATTAGGGCAGGTACACCCATACCAGAGATGGGCCCAACCCATCGTTCTCCAAAGAACGTAACCATCCCCGCCTTCAAAAACCCTAGACCTCTGCCTGCTGCTACGACACTGTGCAATCCCCGTCTATCGATAACACTAACAGAACAGAACTAAAAGAAAACACCCCGTTGACTACCACAACAAAAAGGGGCGGGAAGGTGGGAGAGCCGTAGAATCTTGTCCATTGCTGTCCGCTGGTCCAACTGATATTAGAGGGTCGCCTCCCACCTAGGAACCCCTTAGGACCACCCTGTCCACACCCTGCCCCACCCTAATATCCTCCAATGAGGTAATACTTAATAAATATCCCTCCTATTAACTAAACTTATTTTTAACCTCTACCTTACTATAGCCTCTCTGGTCAAACCCCATCATGTAGGCTGACTCCCTTACCACAAATTACTTCTGCCCTTATTAGGGCAGGTACAACCCATCGTTCTCCAAAGAACGTAACCATCCCCGCCTGCTAAAACCCTACAGGCTTGCTGAATACCATCCTGCAGTCCCAAAAACCAAAGATCAATCCCCACTGCACTCAAATGAACCCTGTCCCCTCTCATGAACAGCCAAGGTTCCTTCTCCAAGTCCCGATGGCAGATCGCCAAACCCCAGCAGGAGCATGTCTGGGGGCGTATCAAGCCTGGCATAGTGATGCACTTCAGGGAGAACCCTAGAACATAACATCCTGGGACCCCGATCCACCTGATCCTGACCTGGCCCCTAGTAAAACCTAACTGCCGACCCTCGGGCCTAACCTCAGCCCTCTTTGCCCCCCAAAACACATAGGAATGGCCCAGGATCCACACCAAACATTCTGAACCTGAAAAATAAGACAGAAGCATAAAACCAACACAAACCCTCGTTAAAAAACACAAACAACATAGACCCAATGACACTGATATGGAAAGACGAAACCAAAACACAGAAACACAACGAAACATAAAGACAGATGAACACTGCAACCCAGCCCTGATGCAGGCCGGTAGTACTCCGACCAGGACCCCAACAACCACTACAACAGGTGGGACCGCACGTATAACCTGAAAGCTGCGACTCCCAGCGCCCAAGCTGATGCACCAACCTGTCCTCCAAACCCCAGCGGGCCGCTCCAATTCTAAACAAATGGGAGGAGTAGTCCTGTGCAGGGAAGCCTGCGGCCAGGTTACTCTTTTTAAAAACTGACCCAAATTGGCCCAAATTGGAAAGGCGGACCCATCCAGGTGCTTCAGGAATGGCCCAGGCTCCGCCCCCCTGAACGTGAACCGCTTCCGAACTGCCCGCACCGGGCACGCAGAAGAGCTGTGGACACCACCTAAAGTAACCCAAGCACCCTTACCACGCTGGTAAGTTTTGGACCAGCTGATGAAAAGCGAAACCACATCACCCCGTTGCACAACATTGGCCACATCTAACCCTCCACCTCCACGTTTAGATCTGCACACCAACTCACTAATCCTCAATGCCCCAAAAAAGGCCAAGATAAACACTGTCTTAAAAAGTGCAGCTTCGTAAGCCAATGAGCAAACCTTGCCCAGACTACCCAAGAGGGTTCCCAGCATTTCGAAGGAGACCGGGCGGCGAGCATCCGGTATGGCCTTGCCCCGTCTGTAGCCCCTCAAAACCCTCTTCACCAACGCAGGCTTAAAACCAAAAGGCTAAGCCAGCCATTTTTTGACCGAACTTGGAGATAGAGACCCTATACTCCACCTTCCTGCCAATGAAATCCAGCACCAAGCACAAACGGTCGTCATCACAATAACATCTGCCTACCTCACTCACCAGCGCTTGCCACTCCCCCCAGACCTTTTCGTAAGCGTTCCAAGTGGCCGGGCACACCGAATACCAAAGTAGCCCAGCTACCGTTCAAAGGTGATGTCCCACAAGTGGTCCGGGCAAGGCACCCCGTGCTGCTCCGCTCCCGGCACCAACACACAGAATCTGTCCTACTGCAAGCGAGACAACGCATCAGCCCGATTGTTGGTCACAATGTTGCACAAAACATAACAATTCAGACACAAACACTGAAGCACCAGATGTCTAAGAAAACGCACCACCGGAGGAGAAGACGCAGAAACTTTGTTAATGGCCTTCACCACCCCCAGATTGTCGCAATGAAAGTGAACCCGTTTGTTCCTGAATTCCTGTTGCCAAATTTCCACCGCCAGCACTATGGGAAAACATTCCAATAGTACTAGATTGCCCAGCAAGTCTGCCTTGCGCCATGAGTCCGGCCTTCTGCCCGCACTCCACTGCCCCCCAAAAATTGCCTCGTATCCTACCGCACCTGCCGCATCCGTAAACAGCTTCAAATCGCAATCTGACACCATCTCCTCCATCCACCAGGACTGCCCGTTGTACTGCTCCAGGAAGAGCTGCCACACCCGCAAATTGTCCTTGTGCACCTCAGTCAGACAAATATAATGGTGCGGCGCCCTGAACCCAGACGTGGCATTAGCCAACCTCCTGCAGAAAATCCTACCCATGGGCATGATACAGCACGCAAAATGTAGCTAGCCCTCCAGTGACTGCAGGGAACGCAACTGTATCTTTTTGCTGCCGAGGGCAATGGACACCGCCGCCCGCAGGTTCTCCACTTTATCAAGGGGGAGCCGGCATTCCATCATCACCGTGTCTATCACAATCCCCAGGAATTTTAGCGTGGTGACCGGTCCTTCTGTCTTCTTAATCGCCAGTGGCACACTGAACAACTCAAAGACATGCTGCAAAGTGGCCAACATTGTATGGCACACCCTGCCTACCGAAGGGCCGATCACAAAAAAATCATCCAGGTAGTGAGATATGGAATGCAAGCCTGACACATCCTTTACCACCCATTCCAAGAACGAGCTGAAAGCTTCAAACAAGGAACAGGAAATGGAACAGCCCATAGGCAAGCAGAGATCCACAAAATAATGACCCTCCCAGATGCAGCCCAACAAGCGCAAACTGCGAGGATGCACTGACTCAATGTCAGTCTTTGCCAACAGAGCCCGCCTGCCGAACTTACAAACCCATGCCCCTGCCTTGTCAAAGGATGCATAAGAGACAGCACAAAACTTGCAGTCAATGGCATCATTGACCGAATCACCTTTCGGATGGGAAAGATGGTGGATTAGCTGAAAGGAATTAGGTTCCTTCTTAGGGACCACCCCCAATGGAGAGATAACCAGCTCGTCCAATTGGGATGAAGTGAAAGGGCCCGCCATTCTCACCAAGGCCACTTCCTTCGAGAGTTTTGCAGACACCACCGAAGGGTGGAGCCTTGTGGACTGTAAGTTAGTGGGGACCTGAGGAACGCTGGCCAATGCGCAAGGTATCACAAAACCCGCAGAAAAACCCTGAAAAGAAGACGCACTGCCGCCCAGTCGGGATACCTACTTAGGAAGGGAGCCAACTTTTCCACCTTCACCGGAGTCCTCCCTCTTGCCAGCCTCACCGGACTTTCTTTTGCTTTGTTTTAAGCACTTTGTGAAGTGATGAGAACCCCTGCAGCCAGAGCATTGCAGGTCCCCTCGTTGAACTGCCAACAGAAACCCTAAAGCCCTGTACACACGATCGGATATCCTATGGATTCTAATCCGATGTTTTTTTCCATCGGAAATCCGAGGAAACTGTCTTCCATCAGTCTTGCCCACACACCATCAGTCAAAAAAACGACCGTTTCAAACACGGTGACGTAAAACACTCCGATGAGCAGAGAAAAATGAAGTTCAATGCTTCTGAGCATGCGTCGACTTGATTCTGAGCATGCGTGGGTTTTTCATCCGATGGAGCTCCCCACAGACGATAGTAATTTGCTATCGGTTTTTTAACCATCAGATAAATTTAAAACATGTTCTATTTTTAAACACTGATGGAAAAAAGATCAATGGGGTCCATACACGATTGGTTTGTCTGATGAAAACAGTCCATCGGACTGTTTTAATTGGTAAAACCTATCGTGTGTACACGGCTTTTACACTTTCCGGCCAATGTTGACGAGGTTCCTGTACCACCACCACCAGCTCCCCCTTGAAAGGGGTGTTAGTGGTCCACGCCTGTGTCATTATCTTCATCCACAAACTGATATCTTTGTGGTCACATCTCAGTGAGGGCCTGAGCGCCTTCCACTGCCTGAACTGCTCATCGTACTGCAACCAGGTCACACCCCCATACATCCGCTGAGCCTCGCCAATCGCATCCACATAGCAAAAAAACGCTGAGTACTGCTCGGGAGACTTTTCGCCTATCACACTGGCCAGAATATTAAACGCCTGGAGTGAATTACCAAACGTCTTGGGAATAAGTCAATAACGCCGTTTCTCCTCCTCCTCTTTCTTACTCTTGTCCGGCTTGACCTTATCCAGGTTGAATTTTTCCAGGGGTATTAGGGAGAATATCTCCACATACTCACCCTTCCAAATTCTGTCTTTCACCTCTGGTTTCAAATGAGCACCTAGCAGGCCCCTTTTAAGCACATGTAGCTTTCGCATTTCGCCGCACCTGCCAAACATACTCCATCAGCGTCCCCAGTCGCCTTCTTGACCTCGTCAGCCGCCTTGTCCTGAGCAGGCAGCGGAGCCTCCGCAGGAGTAATCGCCACAATGTGCGGCCCTGCTCCCGACTGAGGAGATGTCGACGCCTGGGCCCCATCATCCTGTCACAACGAGCCAGCACTTCACTGAACCCGGGCCATAAACGCTTGCAGGATGCTGGTCACACTACCCCCGCGGCTGCCGCCACCTGCACCACCTGCTGAGGTACCACTGGAACAGAGCTCCCCCAGAGATCGACTCTACACTCCAGATATAAGTTATGAACCACATTGAAGAGCAACAAAATAAAAGTGTCTCTCCTCAGGTGTTGCCACCATCCCAAATAGTAGAAATAAGCCCAAACAGGGCATGAGTACCCCCCGATACAACAGGACTCTAAGGGCAAACAAAAAAAGCTAATTTTTTTATAAAAATATTATTTATTAGAAAAATTCTTATTGTTTTTTCAAAAGAAGGATTTTTACTGTATGCAAATATCAAAGTATGTCTATCATATTAATAATTTGCACAGTATACATGGAATACAGTCATAATTAGAACATTGAAATATTTGTACAAATTTCCAGTGAGAAAAGTTTTACTCCTTTAGCCTAACATGTTTCAGGAATACCAATCCTTTCTTCGGAGGCACCTGGTAGGAGAAAGTACAAATATATTCTCAAATGAAGCAAAAAGAAAGAAACTCAGAAACAGTTCCAAAGGTCAACATTATTGAAGTCACAAACACATCCAATATACATACCAAGCACTGGATTTGTAATTTTGTATATCAGAAAATTCCATGATAGTTAAAAATAAAGGACACAGGGTCCTAAAAGAATAGAACAGAGCTGCCATTGCCATTCATAAAGGGAGAAAAATCCCCATCCCAGCTCGGATCGGCCCACACAAAGGTCCCGGCACAGCACTCCCAGCATCCGAACACCCAAAGGCCTCAAAATGCAAAAGGATATCCTAATATAAGAAACTCAAATGAGGGAAGAATTTAGCACCAATGACTGCATAGAATGAACTAGCATTGGATATAGATTATGCAATATCTCAAATGTTTAAGCAGTGTGTTCTAATAAAAACAAAAAAAAGATGATGAATTCTTATTAATCAACCATTACAGATTGCATATACTATGCAAGCAATATCAGGTGACTGGATAAATTAAGTAGTGACTGTGTAAGTGAGATAGGACTCAAGGTGATAAAGTATGAAATTTAGTATTAAATTAAGCAATCACAGATGCTGTAAAAACAATATGGGGTGACTGGGTGAATAATAGCAGTGTAAGTGGGATAAAACACTGAATAACAAAGTCTGAGATTTACCATCAAATTAAACAGGCAATTAAGCAGACAAAAAGGTAGTCTCAATGAGGCCCATATTTGTGCTTATCAATCTGTAGAAATAGCTAGAGGCGAAGTCTGGGAAGTATAAGGGGCTGCCTGCTTACCGGGTATAGCACAGAGGACAGAGTAGCGGTGTGATGCTGCGGCAACAGCGCCTGTAGTGTCAGTGGCGCCATTTGCAGTTTTAAAAGGTGCATGCGCACTGACATACATCGACTAATGACGTCAGTTGAATGCACCGTCATATGGCGGTGCATAAGCACATAACTGGGCATGCGCATCACCCGCTCGGTGGCCGATATTGTAACAGCTCGCCGAGCGGTATCGATGCATTGGCAATGAGGGCTAATGGGGCGGGCAGCCATCCATGAAGACCGAGCACCATGGGTGACAACCATGCCCACACTTTGATGCAATGAAGTCATTCATAGGCAGAAAGCCTATGGCTTGGAAGCTCACACCCCCTACTGGTGAGGATGGAGAGTGCAGCGAAACGTATGCTGAACAAATGATTGAAAAGATTAAACAAATAGAATGGAATAGACTTAATTGACACTTTAAATGTCAATATGAATGCAGCATAACACTGCATCAGCTCGTAGTAAAAGCTTTTTTATTATTAACAAAAAAGCCAATAACTCAAATGCCAATAAAGGCCAGTATATGTGAAAAAAGGATGCATTAATCTTGGTAAGGCTGACAGAGTGGAAGTATATCCAAATATATCCAAAACCTTAAAAAGACTTGGACATAAGATATAGATTTGGATAGAATCCACTAGTATACACAAAGTGGATCCAAATATCCAGGGAAAACCAGGAAGGGAGTGCCAAAAAAAAATACCCCCAGGGCAAAAGCTGCACGGTGTCCGCCCATTACAAGAATGGGGGAGCGTCATGCAGAACAGGCCCACCGACGCAAAAACAGTGGCAAAAACCAAAAAGCCACACAAGGGAGTGTGACGTTGTGGTATGCTGCATGAAACAAGACGCCCACCACCAAATCATGGGTAGAGATGGCGAACGGGCTCCCGTGCGTCGGGCAGGGACGAACCGAGCAAAGGATATATGAAGGCATGGAACAATAACAATGTGTTCTAAATTAATGTGTATTGAAAATATGAAAAAGTGATCACATGTTTAACCAAAGGTTCCTAAATGACCCTTTATAAATAAAAACAAAAGTTAGTGCAGCTGGTATGTGGATGTGATTTGAATATGACAATCAAATATGGATAACTGATGGAACATAAAAAGATGTAAAAGAGCTGGACATCAGATGAAGTTGTAAATAACAAAGTCCCTAAAGGACACAGGGCAAAAAGAGAACATGCATTGGTTATCTTGATACAAAAACAAATTCTCAATCAACTATATGAATAGCGAAAGTCAACAGATTAACACTTAACTTAATCAATAATACAACATACCGTATATACTCGAGTATAAGCCGAGTTTTTCAGCACATTTTTTTGTGCTGAAAATGCCCCCCTCGGATTATACTTGAGTCACCTTTTTGTGCCTGATCTCCCGGATTTTGGGGACCCGGTACCAGCTAGCCGTAGGTCCCCTTGACCCCAATCTTGGCACACATGTAGCCCAATTTTTCCTCTACAAGTGTGCAAAGTTTGTTGTCCAGAGGACCTACAGCAGGGGAGCACCGATTTTTCAAAGCCGGGCACCCCTTCCATAGACTCCCATGATAAACGGTAATTTCTCTGTTAACTTTGGGGACCCGCTACCGGCCGGTCGTAGGTCCCGACTGAGGAGATGTCGACGCCTGGGCCCCATCATCCTGTCACAACGAGCCAGCACTTCACTGAACCCGGCCATAAACGCTTGCAGGATGCTGGTCACACTACCCCCGCGTCTGCCGCCACCTGCACCACCTGCTGAGGTACCACTGGAACAGAGCTCCCCCAGAGATCGACTCTACACTCCAGATATAAGTAATGAACCACATTGAAGAGCAACAAAATAAAAGTGTCTCTCCTCAGGTGTTGCCACCATCCCAAATAGTAGAAATAAGCCCAAACAGGGCATGAGTACCCCCCCCCCGATACAACAGGACTCTAAGGCAAACAAAAAAAGCTAATTTTTTAACCACTTCTCTACTGTGCACGAAAACCCCCTTCCTGCCCAAGCCATTTTTCAGCTTTCAGCGCTGTTACACTTTGAATGACAATTGCACGGTCGTGCGACGTGGCTCCCAAACGAAATTTGCGTCCTTTTTTTCCCACAAATAGAGCTTTCTTTTGGTGGTATTTGATCACCTCTGCAGTTTTTATTTTTTGCGCTATAAACAAAAGAAGAGCGTCCAGTTTGAAAAAAAAAACACTATTTTTTACTTTTTGCTATAATAAATACCCATTTTTTTTTAAATAAAATTTTCCTCAGTTTAGGCCGATACGTATTCTTCTACATATTTTTGGTAAAAAAAAAAATCGCAATAAGCGCGTATTGATTGGTTTGCGCAAAATTTATAGCGTCTACAAAATAGGGGATAGATTTATAGCATTTTTTTTTGTTTGTTTTATTAGTAATGGCGGCGATCTGCGATTTTTTATTGTGATATTGTGGCGGACACATCGGACACTTTTGACACATTTTTGGGACCATTCACATTTATACAGCGATCCCTGCTATAAAAATGCATTGATTACTGTATAAATGTGATTGGCAGGGAAGGGGTTAACCACTAGGGGGCGGGAAGGGGTTAAATATGTTCCCTCAAAGTGTTCTTACTGTGGGGGGAGGGGACTGACTGGGGGAGGTGACCGATGGTTGTCCCTATGTACAAGGGACACAGCATCGGTCCCCTCTCCCTCACAGGACGTGGATCTCTGTGTTTACACACAGAGATCCACTTTCCTGCTCGTTTCCCGGGCAATCGCGGGTGCCCGGCGGCAATCGCGGCCGCCGGGCACGCGCACCGGGGCCTTGTGAACGCGGCGGCGCGCGCTCGCCTCCTAGCTCGTTTTAAAGGGAGGACGTCATATGACGTCCTCCCAGAACGAGAGTATCCTCCGCCCGCCGTCTATTGACAGTGGGCGGGGGACAAGTGGTTAATAAAAATATTATTTATTAGAAAAATTCTTTTTTTTTTTTCACAATCAAAGTGAAAAATTCTTATTGTTTTTTTAAAAGAAGGATTTTTACTGTATGCAAATATCAAAGTATAGAAAGAAAAGGTGCAAATAAACAGGCCCAAAATTTGCACTTCTCGGCGCCTATGTATTGGTATGCAATTCCTGTGGTTCAATAATTTGCCTATTTAGATAATAAATAATAAATAATAATAATAATAAAATAATTACGATTTAATTGTACGTGCATTTGAAACAGGGTTTTAGTATTGGGGATTTCTTAATTAAAGCAATATTACACTATTAGTGCCTTTATGTCCTTATATGTTTGCTTGAGGATTTTAACCCATACTACCCTGGTGGTGATGACGGATGTTGGAGTGAGACTACCTACAGACTAAAAAAAAGGCCTATCTTTTTCATCTTTGTGGTGAGTTTGTACCCCAGAGGGGGAGCGTGCCTCACTTGTGGTGAAGATTTGGGATTGGTGTAGGGTGCACTACATATCGTATCCAGAGAAGATATACCACTACTAGTTTGACTGTTGCAAAGTCATCACTCAAGTGCTTTTTACATGTTTTTGGACATTTATCCTTATTTAGCGCTGTTTTATCATATGGACTTTACGAATTTAAGTTTTTATATATGATATTTATTTTAAATATCAAAGTATGTCTATCAGCCCCGATCTAAGAGGCCTCTTAGATCGAGGCTACTCATCTACATGCTTGAAAAAAACTTTCAAGCGTGCAGGTGGACAAACAAGACATGAGCTGTTATTCTCCCAAAAAACGGATAACACCTTAAAACCAATCACTCGATTGATAACGACATATAATACCCAACATAAGGCTCTTAAAAAAATCCTGCAAAAACACTGGCACTTACTACAAGTAGATCCAAATGCACACATCTCTGCCACTCCAAATATAACATTCAGTAGAACATGCTCACTGAGAGACCATTTGGTCCAAAGTGAATATGTCGGATCTTTTCGATCTGACCTATGCAAAAGAGTTGGCGCTTATATGTGTGGCGGCTGCTCAGTCTGTCGATACATGAATGTACAGCCTAAATTCATATTACCAAACAGAAAAAAACATAGGCCAAAACACTATGCTAACTGTAAAACTTCTAGGGTCATTTACTTATTGACGTGTCAGTGCCAGTGTTTTTATGTAGGAAAAACTAAACTACAATTCCACAAAAGAGCAGCCCGCCATATCAAAAGTATTAAAACCGCCAACCCAGATCTCACTCTGGGTCGGCATGTACGTGATAATCATGCAGGCATTCCTCCTCGCTTTCTATTCACCATCTTAGACCGGGTTCACCCGGACAGAAGAGGCGGGGATTAGAATAAAATTTTACTTCAGAAAGAGGTTCGCTGGATTACCGACCTCAATGCTACATCTTTTCCAGGCCTGAATACCCAATGAAGTTTCCACACATTTTTGGACGGTTTAAACTCAGGTGGTTATGAAAAAGAATAAATATTTTTGAGAATATATATGTTGTATTATTGATTGAGTTATGTGTTAATCTGTTGACTTTCGCTATTCATATAGTTGATTGAGAATTTGTTTTTGTATCAAGATAACCAATGCATGTTCTCTTTTTGCCCTGTGTCCTTTAGGGACTTTGTTATTTACAACTTCATCTGATGTCCAGCTCTTTTACATCTTTTTATGTTCCATCAGTTATCCATATTTGATTGTCATATTCAAATCACATCCACATACCAGCCACACTAACTTTTGTTTTTATTTATAAAGGGTCATTTAGGAACCTTCGGTTCAACATATGATCACTTTTTCATATTTTCAATACGCATTAATTTAGAACACATTGTTACTGTTCCATGTCTTCATAGATCCTTTGCTCGGTTCGTCCCTGTACGACGCACGGGAGCCTGTTCGCCATCTCTACCCATGATTTGGTGGCGGGCGTCTCATTTCATGCAGCATACCACGACGTCACACTCCCCTGTGTGGCTTTTTGGTTTTTGCCTCTGTTTTTGCATCGGTGGGCCTGTTCTACATGACGCTCCCCCATTCTTGTAATGGGGGGACGCCGTGCAGCTTTCGCCCTGGGGGTCCTTTTTTTTGGCACTTCCTTCCTGGTTTTCCCTAGATATTTGGATCCACTTTGTGTATACTAGTGGATTCTATCCAAATCTATATCTTATGTCCAAGTTGTTTTAAGGTTTTGGATATATTTCGATATACTTCCACTCTGTCAGCCTTACCAAGATTAATGCATAATTTTTTCACATATACTGGCCTTTATTGGCATTTGAGTTATTGGCTTTTTTTGTTAATAATAAAAAAGCTTTTACTACGAGCTGATGCAGTGTTATGCTGCATTCATATTAACATTTAAAGTGTCAATTAAGTCTATTCCATTCTATTTGCTTAATCTTTTCAATCATTTGTTCAGCATAAGTTTAGCTGCACTCTCCATCCTCACCAGTAGGGGGTGTGAGCTTCCAAGCCATAGGCTTTCTGCCTATGTATGACTTCATTGCATCAAAGTGTGGGCATGGTTGTCACCCATGGTGCTCAATCTCCATGGATGGCTGCCCACCCCATTAGCACTCATTGCCAATGCATCATTACCGCTCGGCGAGCTGTCACAATTTCGTCCGCCGAGCAGGTGATGCGCATGGCCAGTTATGTGTTTATGCACCGCCATATGACGGCGCATTCAACTGACGTCATTAGTCGATGTATGTCAGTGCGCATGCGCGGTCGTCTTTTAAATCCGCAAATTGCGCCACTGACACTACAGGCGCTGCTGCCGCAGCATCACACTGCTACTCTGTCCTCTGTGCTATACCCGGTAAGCAGGCAGCTCCTTATACTTCCCAGACTTCACCTCTAGCTATTTCTACAGATTGATAAGCACAAATATAGGCCTCATCGAGACTACCTTTTTGTCTGCTTAATTGTCTGTTTAATTTGATGGTAAATTTTAGACTTGTGCACAACGGAAAAATTCGTTCCGTTTCGGTTCGTTTCTTTCCGGTCCTGTTGATTCGTAATCATTCGTAATTTTGCTAGACGGGATTTTTCGTGTTCGGACTCATTCGTATTTTTGCAAGTGACATTTTTCGTTGAATTTTTTGTTGCTTTATAATTCGTACTTTCGGTAGAGTACGTTGTTTTTCGTTGATTCTGGACACAACTCCTACTTTCGTAACTTTTTTTGGGTTCGTACTTTCGGTAGAGTACGTTGTTTTTCGTTGATTCTGGACACAACTCCTACTTTCGTAACTTTTTTTGGGTTCGTACTTTCGGTAGAGTACGTTGTTTTTCGTTGATTCTGGACACAACTCCTACTTTCGTAACTTTTTTTGGGTTCGTTGATTCGTAATTTTCCGTGTCTCTCTCACAACGACGCTGCCTATTATGCCTAATGTGCTTCGAATGGATTTGTACTTTTCTAAATACATTGCGGTTATTTGTAACGATTCGAAATCTCGTATTTTACTTTCGTTTTTAACATGCGGCTATAGGCTCCGCCCCTGTACACCATTTTCAGAGGGTTCAGCACGGTGAGGGAGAAGCAGAGAGCAGAGCAGAGTGAGTGTTATTGTGCTTCGAATGGATTCGAAATCTCGTATTTTACTTTCGTTTTTTACATGCGGCTATAACCTCCGCCCCTGTACACCATTTTGAGAGGGAGTTCAGCACGGTGTGGGAGAAGCAGAGAGCAGAGCAGAGTGAGTGTTATTGTGCTTCGTATGGATTCGTACATTCGTAACTTTTTCATAACGAATTATGCCGAAGACATTCGGGCATTCGCTATTTGCGGTATAATTTATTTCGGATTCGGTCTTATTCGTAATTGCTTTGTTCGGAAATTCGAATGCTTCCGAATGTCCGAAAGTTGCTAAATTCGGACGAATTTCAATTAGTTACGAAACGAATTGCACAAGCCTAGTAAATTTCAGACTTTGTTATTTAGTGTTTTATCCCACTTACACTGCTATTATTCACCCAGTCACCCCATATTGTTTTTACAGCATCTGTGATTGCTTAATTTAATACTAAATTTCATACTCTATCACCTCAAGTCCTATCTCACTTACACAGTCACTACTTAATTTTTTACAGTCACCTGATATTGCTTGCATAGTATATGCAATCTGTAATGGTTGATTAATAAGAATTCATCATCTCTTTTTTTTTTTTTTTTTTTTATTAGAACACACTGCTTAAACATTTGAGATATTGCATAATCTATATCCAATGCTAGTTCATTCTATGCAGTCATTGGTGCTAAATTCATAGCTCATTTGAGTTTCTTATATTAGGATATCCTTTTGCATTTTGAGGTCTTTGGGTGTTCGGATGCTGGGAGTGCTGTGCCGGGACCTTTGTGTGGGCCGATCCGAGCTGGGATGGGGATTTTTCTCCCTTTATGAATGGCAATGGCAGCTCTGTTCTATTCTTTTAGGACCCTGTGTCCTTTATTTTTAACTATCATGGAATTTTCTGATATACAAAATTACAAATCCAGTGCTTGGTATGTATATTGGATGTGTTTGTGACTTCAATAATGTTGACCTTTGGAACTGTTTCTGAGTTTCTTTCTTTTTGCTTCATTTGAGAATATATTTGTACTTTCTCCTACCAGGTGCCTCCGAAGAAAGGATTGGTATTCCTGAAACATGTTAGGCTAAAGGAGTAAAACTTTTCTCACTGGAAATGTGTACAAATGTTTCAATGTTCTAATTATGATTGTATTCCATGTACAGGTCCTTCTCAAAAAATTAGCATATTGTGATAAAGTTCATTATTTTCTGTAATGTACTGATAAACATTAGACTTTCATATATTTTAGATTCATTACACACAACTGAAATAGTTCAAGCCTTTTCTTGTTTTAATATTGATGATTTTGGCATACAGCTCATGACAACCCAAAATTCCTATCTCAAAAAATTAGCATATTTCCTCCGACCAATAAAAGAAAAGTGTTTTTAATACAAAAAAAGGCAACCTTCAAATAATTATGTTCAGTTATGCACTCAATACTTGGTCGGGAATCCTTTTGCAGAAATGACTGCTTCAATGCGGCGTGGCATGGAGGCAACCAGCCTGTGGCACTGCTGAGGTGTTATGGAGGCCCAGGATGCTTCGATAGCGGCCTTAAGCTCATCCAGAGTGTTGGGTCTTGCGTCTCTCAACTTTCTCTTCCCAATATCCCACAGATTCTCCATGGGGTTCAGGTCAGGAGAGTTGGCAGGCCAATTGAGCACAGTAATACCATGGTCAGTAAACCATTTACCAGTGGTTTTGGCACTGTGAGCAGGTGCCAGGTCGTGCTGAAAAATGAAATCTTCATCTCCATAAAGCTTTTCAGCAGATGGAAGCATGAAGTGCTCCAAAATCTCCTGATAGCTAGCTGCATTGACCCTGCCCTTGATAAAACACAGTGGACCAACACCAGCAGCTGACATGGCAACCCAGACCATCACTGACTGTGGGTACTTGACACTGGACTTCAGGCATTTTGGCATTTCCCTCTCCCCAGTCTTCCTCCAGACTCTGGCACCTTGATTTCTGAATGACATGCAAAAATTGCTTTCATCCGAAAAAAGTACTTTGGACCACTGAGCAACAGTCCAGTGCTGCTTCTCTGTAGCCCAGGTCAGGCGCTTCTGCCGCTGTTTCTGGTTCAAAAGTGGCTTGACCTGTGGAATGCGGCACCTGTAGCCCATTTCCTGCACACGCCTGTTCACGGTGGCTCTGGATGTTTCTACTCCAGACTCAGTCCACTGCTTCCGCAGGTCCTCCAAGGTCTGGAATCGGTCCTTCTCCACAATCTTCTTCAGGGTCCGGTCACCTCTTCTCGTTGTGCAGCGTTTTCTGCCACACTTTTTCCTTCCCACAGACTTCCCACTGAGGTGCCTTGATACAGCACTCTGGGAACAGCCTATTCATTCAGAAATTTCTTTCTGTGTCTTACCCTCTTGCTTGAGGGTGTCAATGATGGCCTTCTGGACAGCAGTCAGGTCGGCAGTCTTACCCATGATTGCGGTTTTGAGTAACGAACCAGGCTGGGAGTTTTTAAAAGCCTCAGGAATCTTTTGCAGGTGTTTAGAGTTAATTAGTTGATTCAGATGATTAGGTTAATAGCTCGTTTAGAGAACCTTTTCATGATATGCTAATTTTTTGAGATAGGAATTTTGGGTTGTCATGAGCTGTATGCCAAAATCATCAATATTAAAACAAGAAAAGGCTTGAACTACTTCAGTTGTGTGTAATGAATCTAAAATATATGAAAGTCTAATGTTTATCAGTACATTACAGAAAATAATGAACTTTATCACAATATGCTAATTTTTTGAGAAGGACCTGTATACTGTGCAAATTATTAATATGATAGACATACTTAAATATTTGCAAAAAGAAACAAGTGCGCAATCACCATGAATTAAAACAACAATCCTGCAAACAGGAAAAAATATTTAAAACATCAAGTGAAAAATAAATATATATAGTGAAAAAAAGGGGTTAATGTAGAGAATCTTCTATTATAAGGAATCTCCAAACAATATTCATTTAACGAATGTGTATAAAAAGTGTCCCAAAAAAAGAAGTTGTATATTTAAATGTTTTTAAATATTAAATAATCAGCTCCACCAATCTTCATATGGGTAAGGAATTATCTGATGTAGATCTTATTCCATATACATTCGACAGTAGGGAATAATCTTAAAGCCGCTTACCAGATCGATGGGACCTCGGATTACAGAGGTCTCAAGAGCGTGTGCATCTGCCTGCCGGCACCGAGGATATCCACCTGCTCCTTATCCCAAGGGATCTCTCCTCGCTCCACCAGCTGATCGGATGTCCAACACACAGGAATCAAGGTAAGCAGAGATAGGTGCACCTGGAGCAATCATTATCTCTGCTTACCTTGATTCCTGTGTGTTGGACATCCGATCAGCTGGTGGAGCGAGGAGAGATCCCTTGGGATAAGGAGCAGGTGGATATCCTCGGTGCCGGCAGGCAGATGCACACGCTCTTGAGACCTCTGTAATCCGAGGTCCCATCGATCTGGTAAGCGGCTTTAAGATTATTCCCTACTGTCGAATGTATATGGAATAAGATCTACATCGGATAATTCCTTACCCATATGAAGATTGGTGGAGCTGATTATTTAATATTTAAAAACATTTAAATATACAACTTCTTTTTTTGGGACACTTTTTATACACATTCGTTAAATGAATATTGTTTGGAGATTCCTTATAATAGAAGATTCTCTACATTAACCCCTTTTTTTCACTATATATATTTATTTTTCACTTGATGTTTTAAATATTTTTTCCTGTTTGCAGGATTGTTGTTTTAATTCATGGTGATTGCGCACTTGTTTCTTTTTGCATATGTTTGTTGAGCTTTAGTATTTTTTAGCTTTTTACTTGTAGCAGCATCACAGTTTTCTTTGATCAAGTATTTATAAATTTTTCTCAATATTATTTGGTTTAGCGCAGGTTTTTCCCAATATATATATACTTTAATATTTGCATACAGTAAAAATCCTTATTTTAAAAAAACAATAAGAATTTTTCTAATAAATAATATTTACTTTTTTTTTTTGCCCTTAAGCCCTGTACACACGATCAGATTTCCTATGGATTCTAATCCGATGGATTTTTCCATCGGAAATCCGATGAAGCTTACTTCCATCAGTCTTGCCTACACACCATCAGTCAAAAATCCAACCGTCCAAAACGCTGTGATGTAAAACACTCCAACAAGCCGGGAAAAATTAAGTTCAATGCTTCTGAGCATGCGTCGACTTGATTCTGAGCATGAGTGGGTTTTTTGTCCGATGGAGTTCCACACAGACGATCGGAATTTGCTATCGGTTTTTTGCCCATCGGATAAATTTAAAACATGTTCTATGTTTTCTCACCGATGGGAAAAAAGACCGATGGGGCCCATACACGATTGGTTTGTCCGATGAAAAAAGTCCATCGGACTTTTTTCAATCGGTAAAACCGATCGTGTGTACACGGCTTAAGAGTCCCGTTGTACCGGGGGGCACTCATGCCCTGTTTGGGCTTATTCCGACTCTACACTCCACTCCCCAGACTGCCACCAGACACAACCACCTGCTAAGGTACCCCTGAAACAGAGCCCCCCCCAAAGACTGACTCTGCACTCCACCCCCCAGCCTGCCCCCAGACACAACACACTTTACATGAGACAAAACAGAAGACACACATTGAGAGGACTCACCAGGCTGCCCAGACAGCCCAGCCGCTGCTCCGGATCCCAGCAGCCCAGCATCAGACCCCCACACAGGGCCGTCCTCAGCGTCCACCTCTCCCTCCTCCGATGATGTCAGCTCCCCCTCCGACTAATCGGCCTCCTCCAGCAACCCACGGCCTTGCGATCTCCGTCCTGGCAACTGGCGCCGGCCGATAACATCACTCGCATGGTCCCGCAGCTCAGTAGAAGGGGTGTGGGAGTGGGCAGATGACCCATGCTTCCCCCCTGGGGCATGCCTATGAAGGGGATTCCTCCTATCCCCGCCAGCCGATCAAGAAGACCTTCTCTTGGCCGCAGAAGCTGAAGGGCCCAGGATTGGGCTCCCAACATGGCAACAACCCCTTCGGTGTCAGTTCAGAGCTCAAACGCACAGGAGGCCGTGACCTTGTGAAAGTTCACAATCCAGAAAGCTGTGAACACAGCCATTGCGGCCCATTGGCAACCGCAGCTGTGTGAATGTTGGCCAGCATGCTCTCAAGATCCTCCATCACCAAATTCTAACCACTGCAGGACATGGAGAATCTTGTCCGTTGCTGTCCTCTGGTCCAACTGATACTAGAGGGTCGCCTCTCATCTAAGAAACCTCTTAGGACCACCCTGTCCACACCCTGCCCCACCCTAATGTCCTCCAATGAGGTAATACTTAATAATTATCCCTCCTATTAACTAAACATATTTTTAACCCCTACCTTTATATAGCCTCTTTGGTCAAACCCCATAATGTAGGCCCTCTGCTGATGCTGCTCCTGAGCTCCTAGCCTATACTGTAAAGCTTGCGTGAAACCATGTTTGTGTTATTTTATACAGAGACTGAACCTCAGCCTCCACTTGATTTTTGAGGAGAAGCAACCATTTCTGTTTTTTCTGTTCTTCTAGTGTACAAAAATAATTCACAGTACATATTTAAATACATGTTCACACCACAATATCACCATTTGGTGCAGGTGCAGAAAAAGTGATTGCACATCAACAACTTATTTTTATTTCATGACGTGTGAGTCTGAAGCCTGCCCTAATAAGAAATAGGCATCTTTGAGGAACAAACTACTGTATTGGAGTGCTAGGAGGAAATGCTGAGTCTGACAAAACAGCACCACATTAATGACTATAGACTGTCACACCCATTTGGACAGACGTGCATTCAAATTTGTTGATTTTGCATAAAAGTGCGTGCTTATTAAGATTATATGTAAAACACATTTAGGCGCTGTGTGGAAAGTCACTGATATTTGCTTACTGATTTCAATAATGCCTTCCAATATTGGATGTGGCCATGTAGACCTGCAATGACTTCAGTTTGGCAAAACTGGGGTCCTGTAGCCTCTACCATGGTGCATGTGAGCTGGACATCCGTCATATGCGCGTGGAGTCTCACTGCTCAGAACCTGCACATAACAGCAGTTTGAACAGAACCTTTAAGCAACTGTAAGGCTACCATTACTGAGAAAACGACACAGTTTTGTTTGGTCCAATCAAACCAAGAAAATAGCACATTAAATTAGTTGTTTAAACTTAATTCTTAAAAAAAACTTTATCTTGTAACACTAATGCTCAATAACCTCTTTTGCTCTGCAGTACCTGGAATAGTAAAGAACCTGATAACTGAAAATATCACCACCACTTCTATATCTCTGAACTGGGGAAAACCAGATGGAAATGCCACATCATATTTTATCCAGATACTTGAAGATCCTATTTTAAACAGAAATGTGAACACGACTTCTGACACAATAGAAGGCCTGACACCTGGAAATTATTACACCTTCCTGGTCTCTGCCTTTGTTGAAAATGTCCAGGGCAGCAGTTTAGTTATATCTAGCTATACAAGTAAGTATGCTGGCCACAAACATATTAATATGAGATTCAGATTTCAATACAGCTGTGAACACCTTCAACCTTCTATAAATCTAAAGGCCTGACAATGGAAAATCATTTCACCTTCCTGCGTCTCTGCACTTGTTTATGAAAGCACTGTACAAGGAGAAAATTGTACTGTTGTCAAATATACAAATGAGTTACCCTTACTCTAAACCAGCCTTTCTGAAACTTTTTTGCGCAAGAATAACCATTGACATAATTTCAGGTCTTGGAGAACCGCTGGCAAAATTAAGAGAAGAATGTCACCCTTACGCAAGAGTAACCCTTGAAGAAATTTTCAGGTTTTGGAAAACCGCTGCCAATATTAATCGGGAGTCAGTTAGAAGAATGTCCCCCTTATATTGGGGGTCAGTGAGAAGACCCCCTCCCACCACAGACAGCTAAAAATATCATAGTGCCATGCCTGGCTCTGCCAAGTGGCAATAGACCTGGAGATATCCAGGCACCCTCAGATAGTAAGTCAATCAGCCACAGCTCAAAGAATCCCTAACAACTTCTGCAAGAATCCCCTGTCAGAACAGGGAATCACCTTGTTTGCAAAGGCAGTTCCCCGTTCTGCCTCTGTAACAGGCGATCGTGGGCCACCGGCAGACATCGTGTCCACCCGACCCACACCATCCCGCAGCGTGTAGCTGGCGCTAGCGCACGCGGCCGGTGGCGTGTGCCCGCCCTCTATCGCGCCTGCGCAATCCGACATACAGCTACGACGATTTGCACAGGAGAGCCGACCTGCCACAGTATAATGACAGCGGCTGGTCGACTAGTGGTTAATATGACTCTTGCTGCCCCTGAGGAGGATAATATCATGTTCAAGGTCCCGGTAGACAAGAGGTTAGAGACCCTAACAGATGCCTCAGTCCATAAGCAGTTAGACCTTTAGACCTTACACCTTAGTACCTACGATCTTACACCACTGTGTGAACAGCTTGGCATTGGCAAGCACACTTCATCAAATCTCCATCTTTATACGCAGGATTCTTTAGTATAAATACTGGTCAGTACCTTGATAGGTTACCCTTTGAAAGCATAAGCCTCTTTGGTTCTCCTTTGAATAAGTACATAAAGGAGATTACAGGGGGTAAAAGTACTTTTTTTCCCCAGAAGGCTTACTTCCTCTACTCCTGAAGTTAGAAAAGATTCCCTTCATCCATCTCAATCTTCCAATGCCAAATCTAAGGTTCGACTTACATCTATGCATGTTGCTTTTGAGTGTTTCTGCAGTGGTTTTTGCTGTGCTTTCCGTGTTTTTTTTTAACCTGATTTTACTGTGATTTTTCAGCGATTTGCGTTTTTCTCTTTTTTTGCTTTCCGTTCACTGTATATAGCCGGTTGCTAAGGAGCGGGCAGGGAAGCAAAAAAGATTTGCCGGCTTAAAATTTTACAAAGTGGGGCCCCCCAAAATCCATACCAGACCCTTATCCAAGCATTCAGCCTGGCAGGTAAGGAAAGGAGGGGGGACGAGCGAGCACTCCTGAACCATACCAGGCCACATGCCCTCAACATGAGGGGGTGGGTGCTTTGAGAAGGGCTCTGACCCCCCACCCCAAAGCACCTTGTAACCATGTTGATGGGGACAAGGGCCCCACAACCCCTCATCTCCAAAACCCTGGGCAGTGGTTGTGGGGGTCTGTGGGTTGTTTTAACTGACAATTGCGCGGTCGTGCGACGTTGTACCCAAATAAAATTGATGTCCCTTTTATTAAACAAATAGAGCTTTCTTTTGGTGGTATTTGATCACCTCTGCGGTTTTCATTTTTTGCGCTATAAACAAAAAAGAGCAGCAATTTTGAATAAAAAACAATATTCCTTACTTTTATCCGTCACAGTATGTAAATATAAATTAAAGGTACACATTCCATGACAAATAACTAGGAGGAATTTACTCCTCCTAAAATCACTATAATTTCCAGGGTCAACCAAGAAGCAACCACTACCCATTGTAACAAAACGTCCCACACTTCGCTTGAGTGCTTTCGTCATATACCACTTCCTCCCAGTCTGAATATAGATATCAGATATTCCAACCGCTAACAAGCACAAAATAAGACAATACTGATTTGATTGCTGAACATGGACTCTTTATTAGAACACGAATACAAGTCTTATATACCCTTAAACGGAGGTTCCCCCCTCCTGCTCAGATTACTCTAACAATACACCTGTAACCAGAAACATAAATCAACATGAGCTAATTAACTAATCCCTTAAAGCAGCCGATGTGACTCCCTAACTACAATACACATAATCATACATATCAACACAGAACTCCTTCATACAATTGCAGGGTTAATTAGCACAACCAACAATGGGTGAAAGAGAAGTCATACTAGACTCATTTTCATTATAACAGACAACAGACAAACAGGTGGCTGGAGTTGACATTAGAATCTTCTAACAGTATGTGTCCCAACATTATGAATCAGTCACTATTTCTAATATGGCATATACAGGGTTCCCAGAGTCTGTGTGTCTTGGGGGGACATGGACCTGAATCCAAAGTAACACCACCTCAAGGGTCCCCAGGCATACAGCTCACAAAGAGCACCTTTCCCCCAAATGCCAGGGCCCATAATCTGTCGGCAAGAAGCTAGCATTCAGTCCCCTTCAAAAGCCTCTGTCCCGGGTGAGTCTGTCACACCCATTATCTCTGGGTACCCTGTGAGGTGAGCTCTCAGAGTTTGCTGGTTTTGATTTTTGAGTCATGTAACAATGAACTGTAAGTTTTAATTAAGGAAGTGCGGCGTGTGAATATAAATGTTAATGTGAAGCCCCCCGTCTATCCAAAGATATGGGAACCAGGGGGGGGGGGGGGGGGTTTCTAGGAACGGGGATATGAACTTTAGGAGAAATTAGAAAAGGGAGATGGAGGGAACAGGAGAACAAAAAAAAGGGGTTGTATCATATTGAAAGGAGAGGGATAAATTTGGAGGATAGGAGGAGAGAAGAAAAGAAGAAGAGAAATAAATGGAGGCTTCGTGGGGGTAGAGGGCTAGTATAACACTGTACCATCCAGCACTCTAGGACTCTACTGGCCCCTATCATTTCCCCCTGTATCCATATAGCTTATTTTTTCACATGGCAGTAGACTCATATCTTCTGTTTTTATTTTTTCTAGAACCTGAAATAGTGAAGAACCTGACTGCAGACACAAACATTACAACTACCTCTGTATTGCTCATCTGGGAGAAACCAGAAGGAAATGTCTCATTTTATTCCATCCAGATCCAGCAAAATCCAGCTTTCAGAATAAATACATCTACAACATATTTTACAGTTGAAGGCCTGACACCTGGAAACTATTATACCTTCCTGGTCGCTGCTGTTGCTGGCACGGTAGAGGGGGATGCATCACAGATAAGTGCCCATACAAGTAAGTGTCTTTGGGAAAATCAAACTACTTTATAATGATTTAACTCTGATTTCTTGGTCACTAAAGCAGTGTTTTTGGCTTTTGTCAGATGTCACATTATACTGAACTTTTATAATTTAATAATATATATGTTGTTCTTTATAAACTGTCTAATGCAAAAAAAACTGTAACAAATCAACATACGTTGCGAGAAGAGTGACACTGAGTTCAAAAACTGGACAATTTTTTTTTTTAAATCCTATTTTATGTTCATGTTGGTTATATAACTTTTGCTGTATCAGTAAATCAAACAGAAGTACAAAACTTAAAGTTCAATTCAGCACTATACATTTCTAACTAACATTGCAGTAAAGCAGTGCATCTATAGATCCACAAACATACAGTACCTCTCAAAGAGCACATGAATAAATCCATTGTCAGAGTGTGTATATTAGGGGACAGAAGTGACATCATCATTAAAACATATTATACCTGCTGATATCTAAGAAAACATTCCATATTTTCCACAATATTGGTTCATGTTTACCCACCAGACTTGGAAGAATGGTAGTGGATCACTTCGCTTCTAGGCTTTATTTTATGATCTAGGTGTCAAGGATTGCCTTCCTAGGACCACAAAGATGCAGCCAACATAGCCATTATGGGCAGTAAGGCAACATGGTAATTATTTGTCAAGAGTCAGGATCAGAACTTTCTGAAAAAAGGACTCTTCTTGCCATTCTCAGCAACCAGCTTCATCATTCCATTCTCTTCTATTGCAATAAAAACATTGAAAAGAACAGTTCAATCAGTATAAAAAACAAGTCCAGTTTTATCATCAGACATTTCTAATCTTTGAGCCTATTGTTACTAAAATTATGTTGGGATTATAAAATATTGCATTTAATAGTTCCAGCAGTTTTTATTATACAATACATTTTTTACCATACATGTATTGAATATATAATGAGAAAAGACAAGGGAATCTTTTAAAATCTTGTCCATCTGCTATTTAATTGTATCAGTCATTAATTCCACAATTTTAAATGAATTCATTATGATCCAAGAATGCTACATACACATTTTTTTAAAACATACATACACAATACATACATACACAATACATACACAATTCAGGTCTTTGGGAGTAAGTTTGGATTTACAGCAGAAAGCTGTTACATCAAGGGATACTGGTATTGTCACAGACTACCCCACAAAATGAATGATTGCAATGCTGATGTCTGGACAAGGCTGAGTGTGTATTTGATGTAGTGGTGGCCCGTCCATACAGGATGGCGCCGCCCCCCTAATCCATGAACCTCGCCCCTAATCTACATGCAGGGCACCGGTTGCATGGATTCCAATGTTTTTTTTTTTTTTTTTAAACGCATGATTAGAGCCTGAGGCTCTAATTGGCTTCAAAAAGGGTGTATTCGGGGCGCAGAGCACTGAGCCCACCCAGTTGTGTGACAATAGCGAATTAATATTCGCTATTGTCTTCCTGATTCTCCTCCCGGCCAAGCAGGAAGCAGGTCTTTAGACCCGATTGGGGTCTTAGGGCTTAGAATCGTCGCATTCCTATCCATCTCCCACGGGGGGGTTTGGTTTTGCCAACCCCCCCCCCGAAAAAGTATTAAGCACCAGCCGCTAATTTGATGGATGATTACAAGTAAATACACACCTGAAATGTAGTACATAACATACACTATGCACAGTGCTGCCATCACACTTAAATTCCCAAATATGAAAACATGCTTAATAAAAAAGCTAAAGGTCAAATGCATAAAGTACACACCTTTTAAACAATACTAAGACTAATGCCTTGTACACATGGTCAAATTTTCCGTCGGAATAAACTCTGACAGGTTTTTCAGACGGAATTCCGTTCAAGCTGTCTTGCATACACACTGTCACACCAAATTCCGACCATCAAGAACGCGGAGACGTACAACACTAAGACGAGCCGAGAAAAATGAAGTTCAATGCTTCCGAGCATGCGTCGACTTGATTCTGAGCATGCGTGGTTTTTACTCCGTTGAAAAAATTGAATCCAGACGAATGGAAATTCCGATAGAAATTTTTTCCGTCGAAAAAAAAGAGAACATGTTCTCTTTCTAAGTCCGTCGGAATTTCCGAAGGAAAAAGTCCGATGGGGCATACACACGTTCGGAATATCCGATGAAAAAATTCCGCTGGACTTTTTCCATCGGAAATTCCGAACAGGTGTACGTGGCATAATTGTATCACACAGGATTAGCAACATTCCATTAGATCAGTTTGTATTTAGCACAGACATTTTGACACAAGTTTTCCGCCACTGATTTCTTCGACTGTATGTAGATGCCATACTTTATTCATTATATATTATGGCAGGGGTGTAAAAAAATTTGGATATAATTTCCACATTTGAAATATGACTATTGTCTGGTTATGTTTAGAGTGACAGATTTTTTTTGGGGGTATAGTTACTACCGTAATTATATTATCAATCTCATTATATTATACTTATTATTGATCATTTATTTGTTCTGCAATGTTATGTGGTGAAATATTTTAAGAAAATGTTCCTGTGCCAGAAAACTATTTTCGGAACCTGAAAGGCAAGTTCTGCATGTTATGTGCTAAAAGAAATAGATGCAATATAAAAAAGGAAAAACATGGTACCGTATATACTCGAGTATAAGCCGACCCGAATATAAGCCGAGGCACCTAATTTTACCACAAAAAACTGGGAAAACTTATTGACTCGAGTATAAGCCTAGGGTGTCCATCTGCATGCCTCACTGTGCCTCACTGTGTCCATGTGCATGCCTCACTGTGCCCATGCCTCACTGTGCCCATGCCTCACTGTGCCCATGACTAGACTGATGTTTAACATGGGAGTCTATGGGGCTACATGTGTGCCAAGTTTCGGGTCCAGGGGACCTACGACCGGCTGGTACCGAGTCCCCAAAGTCACCAGAGAAATTACTGTTTAACATGGGAGTCTATGGAAGGGGTGCCCGGCTTTGAAAAATCTGTGCTCCCTGACTGTAGGTCCCCTGGACAACAAACTTCGAACACTTGTAGAGAAAGAGTGGGGCTATATGTGTGCCAAGTTTGGGGTCCAGGGGACCTATGGCCGGCCGGTACCGGGTCCCCAAATTCCGGGAGATCAGGCTCAAAAAGGTGACGCGAGTATAAGTCGAGGGGGGCATTTTCAGCACAAAAAAATGTGCTGAAAAACTCGGCTTATACTCGAGTATATACGGTATGTATTTGTAGTTGTTGGTTGCTACTAGTTAGTAACATCCACACATATTCACCCTGCTACCAGACATCCATACGTCACACTTTGTAGACAATGAAAAGTCTTTTGCTTTGTTTTGTTGTTTTATTTGGGGGATTGAACTTGGTTGGGGGAAGGGATATGAGATGCCCATAGGATAGATTGGTATTTGCAATGTTATAGCGGCTCCAGCTTTACATTGAAAATGTCATAGTGGTTTACTCATTACTTTGAAAATGTTATAGCGGTTATGCTTTACATTTCCTTGGATTAGAACAAAATTGGTGGACTCTAATCTTGACATCGTTACTTCAGACCGTTCTCCTCCTCTGCACTCTCCCTGCAGACTTCTACCTCCAGGACACTTCTCCTTCTGCACATCACTTTCCTGTCACAGCATTAGAAATCCTGTCCCACCATCTTGAGCTGACTAGGCCTCACTCTGAATAAGTCCTAGAAGTTGTTTCACTTGATGATTCTGAATAGGCCAGGGGCCTGCAGTACCCCTTCTTGATGGCCCTGAACATTAGTTGGAAAGGATATTTGATGATGAACTACTGATCCCAGCAATCCCAACTTGCAAATCCTGCGCCCTCAGGCTGCAACGATTTGGCACAAACACCCACAGTCTCTTCATGGCTCTGCACCCAGCTCCCCTGGCATGCTTCTTCCAGATCTCCACTCTGCTTCACTCACCCACTACTGCCCTGAGTCCTTCCTGAAGGATTTATCCAGACCGTGCGGACCAACTGCTTGTCCAGCTCCTGTTCCAGGACACCTCCATAAGGAGAGGCTCCCTCCCAGATCCCGAGCTCCTCTGCCTGAGTCACCCCCCTAGATGGGGATGTTCCTCCTGCACGCAGTCTTGCACTCCATCCTTTAGTTCATCCAGCCCAAAACTACCCACCCCAGCAGGCTGACCATAAGTATAAGTAGGAGGCCTGCCAATCCTAGTTGGGGATTGGATAGGGCTCCTCACATGTACTCCATGACACTCCAACTATCAGCCCGGCCCCTCTTCCAGAACATTCTCACTGGAAGCAGGGGAGGCGCCCAAAAGCTGAGGTAAATGTCAGTCACACCTACTGCTACACTAACCACTCCCTGCCCCCAGATCAAAAACAAACTCGCAGCATAGGTTTGCTTAAATTTACCTGCACTGACAGAACCTACAAAAACACTACACCTCTAGCACCTACCTATGGTAGAGGGTACTACATATTATAGTGGATAGGCGATTAAGGTTTATCCTTGGCACTATCATTTTCAGTGCCTGTATCCACTTTTCTCAGCCAGGGTTCTATGAAACCCTAGGCTTGCTTAAGAGTTTTATAGGGATCAGTTGACCAATTAACAATAATTGCCTCTCAAATCATGGAATCTTTTAGCTATCTGCAAGAGTGACATTCTTCTGACCATCAGCGCAAAGGGGCCCCTCTCCCACTTGGTGACCACCAATGCAAAAGCATCCTTCTCCCACTGACCACCATTGTAAGAGGGTTATTTTCCCATTGACCATCCATGTAAGGGGGTACTTCTGCATTGACCACCAAGGTGAAGGCATGCTACAATTTTCGCTGTCTGTTTCTTTTCTGGTCACTATTATCATTTGTTTCATTTCATTATTTTTACTAAAAATAATTAAATCATATAGAAGAGCCCTGGATGTCATGTATGCTTAATGCACTACATTTCTTATTCTGGTATTTATTCTTATATAGCAACTTATGTGTGAGGTATGCTCCATGTCTTCTCTGCTTTCCTTTCCTAAACATTGCAGTTTCAGTTGCAAACTACAGATTCATCTTCCAAATTACAAGCTGTAATATTTAGAGAATTGGGGAAAGGGGGTGGGGGTCACATTGCATTTAGCATTGGGGGCTGCTGTGCTTGAATTCATCAGTTGACCTCAAAGGTAAAATTTTAAGTAGAAAGTGGACCAGGACAGCAACATTTTGAAAATGAAGAATGCTGTATTTGATTATTTTACTGGCTGACGCTGTCTCATGTATTCACAGAAGATCAATGTGATCTTGGTATGCATTCGGGTTCATAGGTCTTATGTTGCTCATCTTTAATAATCAGTTAATTATGTGCTTGCTTATAGTACCTGGAATAGTCCGATCTGTGAAGACAGAGAATATAACCTCCACTTCGGTATCTCTGAGCTGGGAGAAATCAGATGGAAATACCAGTTCATATTTCATCCAGATTCCCGGAGATCAAACTTTCAACAAAACTATCAATATGACTTCTTATATTATTGAAGGCCTAACACCTGGAAACTATTACACCTTTCTAGTCTCTGCTCAGGTTGGGGAAAACCATGTATAAGGAGATAATATAAATTTTCCAATACAAACAAGTAAGTAATTAGTTATGATTACTACTAGAGATGAGCTTGATGTTCCGGTCGAACATATCTTCGACTCGATCATTGGGTGTTCGCCCGTTTGCCGAAGAGCGACATTGCAGTGCATTGCTGTCTGATGATTGGCCAAAGCATGCACCTGACCTGCATGCTTTGGCCAATCACAGCGGCCTCTGCTAAGAGAGCCATACTTGGCCAAAGGCAGAGTGCCTTTGGCCAATCATGACACAGGGGGACTAAGTCCATACCCCACACTATATAAGGCTGCTTACACGGCGGCCATGTGTAGTGTTCTTGGTGTGGACATAGAGATAGCTTGATTTAGATTAAGCAGGCAGGTTATTCAGTTAGTGCCAGTGTATTTGATATATATATATATATATATATATATATATATATATATATATATACAGTCAGTCTAGTATATATATTCTGCATTTAGCACAGACTATATCTTCAGTGTTTACTTTATATTCAGTCAGTGGAGCCAGTGTATTTATATATATATATATATATATATATACTCTTCATCCAGTGTAGCCTATATCTACAGTGCATTCCATGGTGTACTATTTCTAATACACTTCAGGCGTGTATGCAGTATACAGAATACACTGCAGCCGTAGTATAGTTGCTAATACAGTGCAGGCGGTGTACACAGTATCTAATACAGAGTGTACAGTTTCTACTACACTTCTGGTGGTGTACACAGTACACAATACAGTGCAGCCATAGTACAGTATCTACTACTTTGCAGGCGGTGTACACAGTATCTAATACAGTGTGTACAGTTTCTATTACTCTTCTGGTGGTGTACACAGTACACAATACAGTGCAGCCATAGCACAGTTCCTAATACAGTGCAGGGGGTGTACACAGTATCTAATACAGTGTGTACAGTGTATATTACACTTCTGGTGTACACAGTACACAATACAGTGCAGCCATAGTACAGTTTCTAATACAGTGCAGGCAGTGTACACAGTATCTAATGCAATGTGTACAGTTTCTACTACACTTCTGGTGGTGTACACAGTACACAATACAGTGCAGCCGTAGTACAGTATCTACTACTTTGCAGGCGGTGTACACAGTATCTAATACAGTGTGTACAGTTTCTATTACTCTTCTGGTGGTGTACACAGTACACAATACAGTGCAGCCATAGCACAGTTCCTAATACAGTGCAGGGGGTGTACACAGTATCTAATACAGTGTGTACAGTGTATATTACACTTCTGGTGTACACAGTACACAATACAGTGCAGCCATAGTACAGTTTCTAATACAGTGCAGGCAGTGTACACAGTATCTAATGCAATGTGTACAGTTTCTACTACACTTCTGGTGGTGTACACAGTACACAATACAGTGCAGCCGTAGTACAGTATCTACTACTTTGCAGGCGGTGTACACAGTATCTAATACAGTGTGTACAGTTTCTACTACACTTCTGGTGGTGTACACAGTGCACAATACAGTGCAGCCATTGTACAGTATCTACTACTTTGCAGGCAGTTTACACAGTATCTAATAAAGTGTGTACAGTTTCCACTACACTTCTGGTGTTGTACACAATACAGTGCAGCTGTGATACAGTATCTACTACTTTGCAGGCGGTGTACACAGTATCTAATACAGTGTGTACAGTTTCTACTACACTTCTGGTGGTGTACACAGTACACAGTACAGTGCAGCCATAGTACAGTATCTACTACTTTGCAGGCAGTGTACACAGTATCTAATACAGTGTGTACAGTTTCTCCTTCACTTCTGGTGGTGTACACAGTACACAATACAGTGCAGCCGTAGTACAGTATCTACTAATTTTCTGGTGGTGTACACAGTATCTAATACAGTGTGTACAGTTTCTACTACACTTCTGGTGGTGTACACAATACAGTGCAGCCGTAGTACAGTTTCTACTACTTTTCTGGTGGTGTACACCGTATATAATACAGTGCAGCCTTAGTACATTTGCTAATACAGTGCAGGCGGTGTAGACAATATCTTATACAGTGTGTACAGTTTCTACTACACTTCTGGTGGTGTACACAGTATCTAATACAGTGTAGTGTGGTGTTCCAAAACAAAATATACATCATGTTCGGAAGGCCACCAAGGAGAGGCAGATGCTCACAGGCCACTAAAAGAGGGCAAGCAGCCTCTGTGTCTACAGTCAACAGTGCTGGTCGTGGACATGGTGCATCCTCTGCAGCTGGCCGTGGGGCACGCTTGTCCTTTTTCTGCTGCTGGCCGTGTTATTGAGCCAAAACATGCAGAACAGTTGGTGGAGTGGACAACAAAGCCGTCCTAATCCTCCTCATCCTCTGTCACCCAGGCTCAGAGTAGTTTGCCTTCCAACACAGCTGCCAAAGCAGCCTATTCCACAGGCTCCTTGTCCACAGTCACTCCTTCCATAGCCCCACCATCATGCATGAAGAAGTCCCCAGAATTATTCAACCACAGTGTCGGGTACATGCGTCTGGAGGATGCGCAGCGATTTGAAGGCTCCGATGTTGGTTTCCAGGTTGAGGAAGGGAGTAACGTGAGCCTAGAGAGAGGGGTGCCCAAGAAGGACAAGAAACTGGCAATCATGTTCCCCCAGCTGCAGCATGCTGCCTAGTTTGCTCCAGTGACGAGGAGGGAGGTGATGATGAGGTCACTGACTGTACTTGGGTGCCTGAGAGAAGAGAGGAGGAGGAGGAGGCACGACTCCAATGAGGCAGGATGTCCTCTAGGGGGCAGCTTAAGGGCAGCCACCCTATTGCATCACACCGCAGAGCTCCGCATGTGCAGGGCGCTGCTGACTCCACACTGACTTTTAAAAGTTCCTTGGTGTGGGCCTTTTTCGACACGTGTGCAGCAGATTGCACCGTTGCTGTTTGCAACCTATGTCTGAAGCGGATCAAGTGTGGCCAGAACAGCAGCCGCTTGGGCACCACATGCTTGACCAGACATAGGACGAGCTGCCATGCAGTCCGTTGGCAACAGCACTTGAAAGAACCACATCAAAGAAAAAGGCAGACTTCTCCTTGCTCCTCATCTGGGATCTCCAACCCTACTATACCTCTAGTCCTCTCAAAAACTTACACTGAGAGGAATGAAGGTATAGCAATAGGTGTCCCAAGTACTTGCAGCCAATCTGCTAGCAGTACACCACCATCTGATTTTAGCAGGCAAATTTCCCTACCTCAGTTACTGAACCGTAAAAAGAAATTTGGTCCCAGCCATCCACATGCTCAGCATGTAAATGCTAGCATGGCCAAATTATTAGCACTGTAACTGCTGCCTTTTCAGCTGGTAGACTCCCTTTTGTGAATTTTTGGAATATGCTGTACCTCAGTGGCAGGTTCCAAAACGCCATTTCTTTTCACGGAAGGCCATTCCGTTTCTCTACCGGCATGTGGAAGGCAATATTTTGGCCTCGTTGGACAGGGCGGTCAGCAGTAAGGTGCATATTACTGCTGACTCATGGTCCAGCAGGCATGGGCAGGGACATTACCTTTCCTTCACGGCACACTGGGCAACTCTGCTGGCAGCTGAGAAGGATGCAGGACAGGGTTCAGTATTGTTGGAGCTTGTTCCACCACCACGCCTCCAAAATGCTAGTGGTGATTCTGCCACAGCTCTCTCCTCCACCCCCTCCTCTTATTCTTCCTCTATGGCCTCTTCTGCAGATTTGTCCTCTGAACCAGCAGAGCTCCGTAAGCGTTCAAAGGGTTACGCAAGCATTCAGGCAAAAATATGCCATGCTGTGCTTGAGTTCGTCTGCTTAGGGGACAGGAGCCACACTGGGGCAGAGATTCTGTCAGCTCTGCAGGGGCAGACTCAGAGGTGGTTGACGCCACACCAGCTTCAGCCAGGAATGGTTGTATGCGACAATGGCACCAACCTTCTCTCTGCCCTCCGACAGGGACACTTGACCCATGTTCCATGTTTAGCACATGTCCTAAAATTGATGGTGCAGCGGTTCTTGAGCAGGTACCCAGGCTTACAGGATCTCCTGAGGCAGGCCAGAAAAGTTTGTGGTCATTTACGCCGGTCATACAATACCAGTGCTCGGCTGGCTGACATTCAAAGGGAATGCAACCTGCCTACCAACCGCCTCATTTGTGACATGCCCACCAGGTAGAACTCAACGCTGGCAATGCTGCAGCAGCTGCATACAAAGCAGAGGGCCATCAATGAGTACCCGTGCGAGTATGGCACCAGGACAGGGTCAGGGGAGCTTGGCTTCTTTTCACCACGCCAGTGGCTACAGATCAAGGATGCATGCACTGTCCTGTCACCATTTGAGGAGGCCACAAGCATGGTGAGAAGCGACAATGCATGCATCAGTGACACTGACATTGTCCATGATTCCACAAAGCACACGCTTGGAATCATGGGCAGGGCACTTATGGCAGAACAGCGGGAGAAAGAGGAGGACTTTCTTACCTCTCAAGGCCCTCTTTAGCCAGATAGCATTCCTGCAGGCCCGCCAAACACACAGGAAGAAGAGGAGGATTGTGTCAGCATGGATGTAGAGGATAACACTCAGCAGCAGTCTTCAAGGGATGGTTTTCAGTCCCCAGAAACCCAAGGAGTTGTAGGAGCTGGGAGGAGGTAGTTACGGATCATGTGATCCTTAGTGACCCAGAGGAATCAGAATCGAATGCCTCTGAAAACTTACGCTGCATGGCCTCCCTGATTTTGCAAAGCCTGCAAAAGGACCCTAGGATTCATGGTACCAAGGAGAGGGATCATTACTGGTTGGCAACCCTTCTTGATCCACCCAAGGTTAGAGAGAAAGAGATTTTTACCGCTCCAGGTGAACACGCTCCAGCAATTTGTAGTATCAGGACTACCGTGGGTGCCAGCAATGCACGTAGCATATAGAGAAAAAAATAAAAAATATGGACAGCCGCACTCCAAAAAACCTTTGACGGTCGAATTTATTGTAAAAAACTGGAAGATCACACCAAAAATCATCACAGCATAGCCGGGGTAACAGCTTACATGTTTCACACTGAAGGTCAGTGCTTAATCATAGCTATGATTAAGCACTGACCTTCAGTGTGAAACATGTAAGCTGTTACCCCGGCTATGCTGTGATGATTTTTGGTGTGATCTTCCATTTTTTACAATAAAGGCGACCGTCAAAGGTTTTTTGGAGTGCGGCTGTCCATATTTTTTATTTTTTTCTCTATATCCTTCTTGATCCACGTTACAAGGGTAAGGTTGCAGAACTCATCCTGCCTTTGCAGAGGGTGCAGAGGATGAAAAATCTTCAGGAGGCCTTGAAGATAGGTTTGTGCAATGCATTTCCATACCCTGGGAGGTTACAATTTCCTGGTACTGGACAACATGTTGCTGAGGCTTTGTTCAGTCAAAGGAAGAGTGGTGGAGAAGGTGACAGGCTTACCGATGCCGTTAAACAATTTTTCAGTCCTCAGCGCCAAGGTCTGATCGGTTCAAGCAACCATCACCAGAGTCTGCAATTACATGGTGCAGGAATATCTAGGGGCAAAAGCAGACTAGGAGACCTTTCCAACAGAGCATATACTAGGTTACTGGGTCTTGAGGATGGACCACTGGCCAGAACTTGCTCAATATGCAATTGAGCTACTGGACTGTCCTGCATGCAGCGTGCTTTCTGAATGCACATTCAGTGCTGCTGGAGGGTTTGCAACGGATCAAAAAGTGCACCTGTCCACAGACTCCGTTGATAGGCCTACATTCATAAAAATGAATTAGTCTTGGATCAGCAGCTATCAAGCACCTGATGCTGATGTAACTGATTTGAATTTGCTATGGATGTGGGATCCCTTGAAGACTACTTATGCTGACTATCCTATTCCTCCTCAATCTTGATGATGCTAGCTTCCAACAATATTTTTGGTTTAGGGCACCACCACCACCACCCCAGGCCCAATTTTTCTGTCCCTGTTTAACAAATATACAAATATATTTCAACAAAGGGCCCGTTCCTGTGCCCAACAAGAGTATCTGTGAGGGGTTACAGTGTTGTGGCATTACCACCACCACCCAAGGCCCAATTTTTCTGCCCCTGTTTAACTGGGGCATGTAATTACAATTCTTGAAATAAAATTTCAAAGCAGGGCCCGTTCCTGCAACCAACAAGAGTAACTGTGAGGGCTTACAGTGTTGTGGCACCACCATCACCACCAAAGGCCCAATTTTTATGCCCCTGATTAACAGGGGCATGTAATTACAATTTTTGATATAGTATTTCACATCAGGGCCCGTTCTCTTTCAAAGTATTTTATTTTCCAAGAAATAAGAAATTATATACAGACAATAAATTAAATTAAAGTACAATTCAGTATAAACTAATTTCTTCCCGGAGAATAATAGAATGAAGGAAAAGAAAATTAATATCCTAATCGCGGTTATAAAATGGAGGAGAAAATATAAGAAGTTGATTATGATAGCCCAATAATTAACAGAAAGGCTAGTCAACTCCAAAGAGGCCTCCGAAATAATGTCCTCTTGAGGAACTGATATCCCTATCTCTCCGTGGCACCCCAATAGGGATCATGCTGTGCCCAAAGAGAGGACCTCCAATCCCCCACAAGCACTCAGATAAAAGCCTTTCTAGCCTCTTTTTTTATTTTATTTTTTATTTTATTAAAAATATATCTCATATAACTGAACGATATGTCTCCTAAATTATTACATATTAGTTTAATAAAATTAAAGGAGTAATCTGTATATAAGTTCCTTAGATACATCTCCGGGAGACTTATCAAAGAATGATCATAGAGAAAAAAAAAAGAATGGTAGGTAGAGAGAAAGAAGAGAAAAAATGAAAAGAAAGAGGAAAAGCAGAGAGTACATGCCTAGCTCATTAAAGTTGGATCGAGTGATAAGAGAAAAGCCTTAATTAAGTGATATTCCAATATAATTAGCCCATGGTTCCCATATGTTTCTGAATTTCGTGGTAGTGTTATTTATTTAGAATTCCTGTGTCATTATCCAAGACACTTTTTGTATGACATCAGAAAGGAAGGGTTTTGTTTTTTTCCAAGCCTTGGCAACAGTTATTTTGGCCCCTGTGAGGATAAAATGGATAAGGATATGGGAAGACTTAGATATATGGGGTATATGAGCGTTTAGGAGAGCAACACATGGGGACCTGGGAACCTGGCATTCAGTAACTTTGAAAATCAAATTAAAAACTTTTTTCCAAAAGGAACGAACCCTCGGACATTCCCACCAAATGTGGGCCATTGAACCTGAAAGTTGGCAACCTCTGAAGCAAGAAGGATCCGAGGTAAGGTATATGGCGGCCAATTTAGTGGGAGTAAGATACCACCTAGTTAATGCCTTAACATTAGCTTCTGTTAAATTTATGTTTAGAATACCTTTAAAGGACTTTGAACATGCTTTGTGCCAGGCTTCCAGGTCCCAGCTGAACTGAAAATCCATTTCCCAAGCTGTCATATAGGAGGATTTCATCATAGAGTGAGCGAGGGACGAATAAACCACAGATATGCCTCCCCTTGGTTCCATGTTCTGACCACACCACATTTCATATTTATTAAACTGGAGAGGTAAAGATTTGTCCTTCCAAAGTGTATTTAGGAATTGTGAGATCTGACGGAAGTGTATTCTTTTGGAGTGTGGGAGTTTAAATCTTTTGACGCAGTAGTTGAGAGTTATGAGACTCCCAGAAACCAAGAAATTTCCAATGCAGTATAGTCCCCTGTCTGTCCACCATTTGAATGCTTCTGCATTTAAACCCGGGGGAAAATCTGGGTTATTAAGTAAAGGAGTTAGAGGAAGACCCAAGGAAATAAGAGCTGAATGGCATCTGAACCTATCCCATAGAGCAAAAGATTGAGAGAGGATAGGAGACATTATGGCTGGTCGTTTCTTAGGTGACCTCCATAAAAGATAATCAAGGGAGTAACAGGGTACTGCTTGATTCTCCATCGCGATCCAATCCGGTCTCTCAGACTTTGAGTATATCGTGGAGAGTTGTACTAGTCTTGCTGCTATAAAATATTTGTGTAAGTCTGGAAGGCTTAGACCTCCTTTACATCTATGACGAAATAGTGTGTTCTGTGATATATACGAAAACCCGAAGTACCCCAGATATATTTAAGGATTTTGCTCTGAAGAGACTTTAAGTGACATTTTTTGATTGGAATGGGAAGTGATCTGAAGTAATAAAGAATTCTCGGGAGTAAGGTCATTTTTATTGAGTTTATTCTTCCTAACCAGGATAATTCATGCTTAGACCAGTTTTTGAGATCATTTTCTAGTTTCCTATATAGTGGCAGATAATTGTGTTCTTAGAGAGTTTCCGTACGGGCTGTCAGTGTGATGCCTAAGCAACTGATAGAGGAGTCTTGCTATTCAAATTTAAATGACTGTTTCAGTGTAGAAACACTAGAGGGGGGGGGGGGGCGAGACATTCCGGGCCTGCGACTTAGTATAGTTAACTCTTAGGTCTGAAATCTTAGCAAAATTGTTCAAGACCTTGCAAATGTTAGGTAGTGAGATCAAAGGGGATGTGGTAAATAAGAGAATGTCATCTGCAAACAAACCACATTTATGTGTTTGATCCCCACAGGTAACCCCCTGAATGTTGGGGTTATGGAGTATAGCAATAGCTAAAGTTTCAATGGCAATCAAAAAAATTATAGGGGAAAGCGGCATCCTTGTCTAGTACCTCTAGCTATGTTAAATGGTTTAGAGTAATGCCCTTGTAGGCGAATTTGCGCCTAAAGCCCTGTACACACGATCGGATATCCTATGGATTCTAATCCAATGGTTTTTTCTATCGGAAATCCAACGAAACTGTCTTCCATCAGTCTTGCCCACAAACCATCAGTCAAAAAACCGACCGTTTCAAATGCGGTGACGTAAAAAACCCAGATGAGCCGAGAAAAATTAAGTTTAATGCTTCTGTGCATGCGTCGACTTGATTCTGAGCATGCGTGGGTTTTTTATCCGATGGAGTTCCCCACAGATGATAGTAATTTGCTATCAGTTTTTTAACCATCGGATAAATTTAAAACATGTTCTATTTTTAAACACCGATGGAAAAAAGACCGATGGGGCCCATACACGATCGGTTTGTCCGATGAAAACAGTCCATCGGACTGTTTTCATCGGTAAAACCTATCGTGTGTACACGGCTTCAGGGTAAGAGTATAGAGAGTGTAAGAGGCCCAATAAACGATCTCCAAAGCCCCATCGTTCCATAAGGGTGAATAAATAAGGCCAGGAAACCAAATCAAAGGCCTTCTGGAGATCCAAGGCTAAAATAAACCCCTGTTGTATCGTGCCTCCCTCCCAATTAGATTGGAGTATAGAGATTACATCTATGGCCCTTCTTATTTGGTCAGGACCCTGCCTGCCTGGGATGAAGCCTACTTGGTCCTTATGTATGTATGTTTTGATAAAGGAAGCTAAGCGGTTGGCCATAATTTTTGTCATGATCTTAACATCATTATTTATTAAAGAGATCGGACGATAATTGGAAAGTTCTTCAGGATTTTTGTCGGGTTTATGAATAATAGAGAAAGAACGTTGTCTGGACTGCCGCACTCTGTTCAAGCGTTTATTAGCAAAAATTAAAATACAAAAATATCCAAGAAAAAATGATAATAATCAAAATCCATCAAAAGCAATCAGAAAAGGCATGCAGGAGAACAAGGCTGACGCGTTTAACATCAGGAATGATGCTTACTCATAGCTGGAGTGTGAGTGACCCAAAAAGTGTATTTAAGAGTGACCTGAAAAACCTCTCCACCAATGAAGGCCATTAAGCACAGTGGTAGGATATTAAACACTTAATTGGATCTATCACACTCCGTGTTCAGAAACCACCTGTGAAAGAACAAGACTAGTGTTGGAAAAAGTAAAATCACATAATGCAAGGAATAATTTTTTTTAAATAAAAACGTATATGTGAAGTATACATAATTGTATAAATATGCAAAATATATGCAATTGTATATGCATATGTGATAAAAGTGAAATAAGAGTTCTTGCATCCAAAAGTGTATAATGTGTATGCACTGATGGAGTGATAAGGTGCTATTATGATTAAATATTTATATCAATGAACAACCACAATATTGGACGTGTATGATGCATCCTAACATGGAGGATTTAAAAGGAGAAAAATATATATATAAAAAAAAAAAATATATATATATATATATATATATATATATATATATATACCGTATATATATATATATGAATTGTGCATGTTGTTGGTATAGTGATTACTAACTAAATGTTGATTGACAATGAGATGTGAATGTGTGAATATAAAACTAGATTCATGAGCACAAAAGTGAAATCATGAAAAAATATGATAAACATATATATACACATATATACGTATACACAAACACCTGCATGTTCCAAACATAAAATAAATAAATTAAACTAAAAACTAAACCTAAACATTAAAGCACAATACTATTGTGATTGTAATACACGTGTAAAAATATAGAGTTGTTACTTGACTATAGATAAAACTTATACATCCCATATGCATGCTTATGGAGGAACAGAATAAGACAAAACCAAACAAAACACAACCACACAAAACAAACCAAAACAAACATGACAATAACAATACACAGAAGGTACAATGAAACCCTAATCACTCCAACATGGCAAAAAATGCCTGCTAGTGTTATTAAAATATTGTGTGCTGTGTGTTGTATCTTCTATCTGTCTACATTCCAATATATTACTCTAAGAGCCGGTTCACACCAGGGCGACTCGTCAGGCAACTCAGTCGCCTGACGAGTCGCGTCCCATGCTTTTCAATGGAACCGTTCTAAGTAAGAGCGACTCAGGTCGCTCTGACTTAGAAAAAGGTTCCTGTACTACTTTTGGGGGCGACCCAAGGCGACCTGCATTGACTTCTATACAGAAGTCTTATGCAAATCGCCTCGGCGGGCGTCTCAAGTCGTCTTGAGATCGCGCCGCCGAGGTTGCCCCCACAAGTCGTGCCGCGTCGCGCCGCCCTGGTGTGAACCGGCTCTTAGGGACTAACATTTTCATACAGCAACATTTCTTTCATCCCCCTCACCAAAAACATATGAGGCTTAGCTCATGCCCAAATTAGTTGCCTGTGATGCCTGTTACAACCAATTCGTTTCTCTAAAGCCAGTGTAGGAAAAACACTAAAAATGAAAGTGAGCATCCTGTTGGTTGTGTTAAGCAGCAAATACTATATTTAAGCAAAAAACTGTAAAGTATAACTAAATACACAACTCTTTTTTTTAGTTTTTGATGGAGTGGAGAGGGATTAAAACAACTGTCATGTTTTATTACTGTCTGTGTCCCTGTTAGGGAGATTCTCTCTCTCTCTTCGTCGTGTTTACCATTATACACAGGAGTGAAAGAAAATCCCAAATTTAGGTTGTTATCAGAACAAGAATAGAGAGGAAATCCTACAATAGAGACAGTAGTTCTGATGACAACCAAGGATTCCTTCACTTTGGAGGGATTTCCTTTCACTTCCTGTTTTGGCTATAAAGCCCCATACACACTATCAGTTTTCTTGCAGGTTTTTCTCTTCAGGTTTACCAAAACCATGTAGTGCAAGGGCCTGCCTGATTGCATACGAATTGAAACTCTTAAGGTTTGACCTCATATTAGATGGTTTTGGTAAACCTGAAGAGAAAAACCTGCAAGAAAACTGATAGTGTGTATGGGGCTTGAGACAGAAGTTAAGAAAAATACCCCAATAGGACATAGATAGCAAAAAATTATTTAAAAAATGACAACGTATAGCCCTCCTCTCCCCCTCCTCTGTGTGGCGCCAGAATCACTACTGTGGGCGCCTGGCTGTGGCTTCACAGCCGGGCACGCACTACGCATTCGTGAGCCACGCTGTGATTGGCCGGGCAATCTTCTGGGACCTGTGACGTGTCCCAGAAGATTGCAGGGAGAAAGAGGGGAGAGGTGAACTTCCTTCCAGCGCAGCGGAGCCGCGGGAGGAAGTGAGAGCTGGATGACTCTAAAAAGAGGGTATCCGCTCCCCCCCCCAAAAAATGACTTGCCAAATGTGGCATGTCAGGGGGTCACCATCACTTAGGCCGGGTTCACACTGGTACGACAAATGCTCCGACGTTGGGAGCTAATGTCACATGACGTGTGAAAATCAATGTTTCCCTATGGGAGCCATCTTAACTGGTCCGACACAAGTCGGTCCGACTTTGAAAATGCTCCCTGCACTACTTTGGTCCGACTTTGATTCTACTGAGCCCAGTGGCGGAATTATCAGGGTCGCAACAGTCGCAGTTTCGACTGGGCCCTGTAATTCCGCCAAGTCCGGGGGGCCCACCACCCGCCCGTGTGAGGTGTCCGACCGCCGACCGCCAGTGTGAGGGGCCCACCTGACTGTCATGTCATCACTGTGTTGGGCCTGGTCCATCCTTTTTGTTCCGGGGATCGGGTGCTTTCGCCCGCTAAGAGAAGGCAGAGGCAGCGCTGAGAGACTGGGGCCGCCCCGCTCCGAGCTGAGAGGAGTGTGATTGGCTGGTTTTTCAGTAGGCGGTGCTCTCCCAGCATTTAGTGAAGGTTATGGGGTTGTGATTGGCTGGACGTCCTGTAGGCGGTGCTCTCCCAGGGTTAGTCGTGTTTGGCCCGGGCTTTTTCAAATGTCACTGGGCATGTAGAGACAGGAGCGGGACATGGACCATCAGCTGGCCGAGTTGGATGAAGGGAGTCCCGGGCCGTCATGCTCCTCCAGTGACTGTCGGATCTGAAGCTTTCCCGGGCAGCTGCACACTGGCTGCTAACTTCTCTCTCCCTCCCGAACTCCTTTGGGGCATAACAGCAAGTAAAAGAGCCGTGCCGGTGAGTACACTTACTCTAGCCCTGCAGCCGCAGAACAGATGCCTCTGATCCTTCCCACACGCTCCCCCCTCCTCCCCCCTCCTCTCCCTGTGCTTGATAATGGAGGTGAAGTCCGCTCCAGCCAGCTACTGTCTCTGATGTTTTTTCAACCACTGTACGGTGCCTCTCTTATTCCCCGCCCCGTGCTCTCCCCCCCTCCTCTACTTGGGCTTGATAACAGGTCACTCACTGCAATGGCTCCTTTTCAGCCTAACAGACTGCACACCTCCTGTCCCTGCTTTCTCTGCATGCCTCCTTGCTGCGAATATCCCTGAGATCCCTCAAACACCACAGTAGAAGAGGGGGCACATTTAGGGCCAGTTCACACTGCTGCGATGTCATACATCACATGTGATTCGCACCGCACTGCTGTGCAAATCTCATGTGATGTCTGTGCGATGCAAATTCAGCCATACAGATTGTATGGCTGAAATCGCATTCAGATCAGACTCACACAGGACCCATTTTTTGGTCCGCACCAGATTTGGATCGCATGGGTGTTCACACCCATGCGATCCAATTCCTGTCTGAATTCACAGTTCGCACTGCAATATGCAAACTTTACTGGGGGTGTCATTAACATTATATTGACACCCCCAGCAGTTCGCAAAGGGCAGTGTAAACTGCCTGTGAGTTGTATGCGATGCGGGAACCCATACTGGATTCGCAGGGTTCCCACATCGCTGCAGTGTGAACCGAGCCCAAGAGTACCTGTCTTGCTCAGCAGTAGCCTGGCTAGTCATCACAAATTGTCATCACAAATTCTGGCCCTGCTACCCGCACCTGCGATTTCTGCGGGGAAGCAAGCAGCAAGTACTTCTGGCTCCCTTGCCGGCCTGGCCAACAACAACTCACAAATGGCCGGTAGTAAAACACTTTGGGGAAAAAAAATTGTCTGTGATTCTGAATTGTGCATGCGCAGTCTGAAGCCAGCCGTTTAGTGAACTGCTGGACTCAACCTCAGATTAGGCAGTGGGATGTGGTTTAAATTCACACACCCCACCACACAAGTAGAGGCTGAGCCCAGCAGTTCACTAATCAGCTGGCTCCAGACTGCGCATGCACAGTTCAGAGTCACAGACAAGGATTTTTCTTCTAAAGTATTTTATCGCCAGCCGCTCATGAGTTGTGACCAGGCTAGGAGGTATTAAACCACCTGTAAACCACACTAATTTCATGATACGCCCCTGCCCCAAAAATATGCAAAAAAATATGTCAAAAAACTATTTTTTTGGGGGGGGGGGGGCTGGTGTCCCTGAATGGCAGTTTGGAACTGTGGTCACCCTGGTGGACGGTAAGTGACAGATCACTGCAAGGCCACACACAGGCCTATAGTACTTCATTGTGTGTGATCTGTGCTGGTGTCACAGAGCTGAGGGGGTGTGACAGGTGAGATCTGCTGGTGTGTGCCTAGAACAGATCGCTCTGCTCCTCCCATCCTCTGCACTGATCCCCAATAATGATGGGGACCATCCTTCTCCGTATACATACATGTCTAAGTCCCAGTCACACCGCTGCGACTTTATGTACTTTGACAGTTCCAAATCACGTGACAAGTTGCACCCCATTGCTGGCAATGGAATAGTTCATATAAGTGGTGGTACTTGAGGGGGGGTGGCAGCGGTGGCACTTGAGGGGGGTGGCAGCGGTGGTACTTGAGGGGGGGTGGCAGCGGTGGTACTTGAGGGGGGGTGGCAGCGGTGGTACTTGAGGGAGGTGGCAGCGGTGGTGCCATCCTCTCCCACCACCACCTGTGCCTCCTTACTGATCTCATCCCTATCCCCTCCATTACTTCTACAACAGAGGTGATAGGGGGGGATAGGGATGGGATCAGTAAGAGGCACAGGTGGTGGAAAAATGTAAAAAATATGTGGTGTTGGTGTGTGGCGCTGCCTTCCACCTGAATAGTGGTGTGGGTAGAGAAATACTTAAAGTGGAGCTCCACCCTAAATTTACACTTTTGCTATTTGGAACCCTCCCCCCCCTCCGGTGTCACAATTGACACCTTTCAGGGGGGAGGGGGGTGAAGATACCTGTCTAAGACAGGTATTTTCACCCACATCCGGGAGTCCTCTCTCCGGGAATCTGTGGGAGTGACGTCACTTCCCCCAGACTTCCCGTAGTGTTCTGGGAGACACTCGGCTCCCAGAACACAGGAGAGCGAATCAGAACGGTGCAGCGCGACTCGCGCATGCGCCGTAGGGAACCGGCATGAAGCCGCAGGGCTTCACTTCCTGGTACCCTCAGCGAGGATGGCGGAGGGAGCAGCAGAGTGACGAGTGATCGCTCGTCCTCTGCTGCGGACGTCGCTGGACTCCAGGACAGGTAAGTGTCCAAATATTAAAAGCCAGCAGCTGTCGTGTCTTACCAGTGAGAACCTGGCCTTAACGTGGAAGTTCCATTTTTGGGTGGAACTCCGCTTTAATAACATTAGACTTAACACGCACAGCTAAAACACCAGGATAAGTATTCATAATTTTAAAAGAGTGACAGTTATTTTTAGCTAAGTCCAATAGGATGTGTAAACTATACTCATATGGGTAAATTAGAGAGCCTTATTCTTTTGTCAAATCTTTGTGAATTGAGACAATTGTCTAGCTATAATATATTTCCATATGCTTTCCTTATTTTTCTAATATCCTCTTCTTTTCCCTTTCCCTGGATATTTAACAAATAGCTGGAACTTTTTATTAGGCTTATGCAGTCTTAAAGGATAGGCTGCACTGGGAATAGCTTGTTTTATCCTAATATTCGTTAGTCGTTAAGACCAAATATTTAGTACTATATGTATGCAATCTTTGGCATTTTTTTTAGTAGTTAACATGTCATACTTAGCTGCTCTGTGCAGTGGTTTTGCACAGAGAAGCTCTAATCCTCCTCTTCTGGGGTCCCCCGCTGGCAATTCTGACTCCTCACCCCCTCTGTGTCTTCCCATAGCAAGCTGCTTGATATAGGGGCTCTCTCTCGAGTTCACTCCGAAGTTGCCTTCTGTGTGTCTGTTGATACATATTCGGCTCTGCCCCCTCTCTCTCCTCACTGGCTGTTTTTGACAGCAGCAGGAGCCAATACCTCCAGCTGCTGCCTTGATCTCATGGGAGGAGAGAGAGAAAGGCAAGAAAGTCGCTGCTTTCAGGCATAGCATTGGATTGAGATCAGGCTCAGGTAAGTATAAAGGAGGCTATGGGGGGGGGGGGGCTGCACACAGAAGGCTTTTTTTCTTAATGCAGAGAATGCATTACGCTAAAAATTCTTCTACCTTTAGAACCACTTTAAGAATCAACTTAGTTTAATTACTTTATAACAAACTACTCTAATTTGTTTGTAGGACCTGAAAAGGTACAGAGTCTTAAAGCTTATAATGTCACCACCACGTCTCTATCTCTGAACTGGCTAACACCTACTGGAAATGCAAGTTCTTACCAGATCCAGATCCTGGAAAATTCATCTTTCAGTGAAATTGTTCCCAGTCCCACGACATCTTTTACCATACAGAATCTGATACCTGGCAATTATTACACCTTCCTGGTCTCTGCCCTTGTTGGAGGAAACAGCATAAAAGGAGACAACTCTCTAGTAGCTAAATACACAAGTAAGTGTCTGTGGGAAAGTACAACTCAATCTATTGATCAGAGATATTTAGCTTTTTAATAAATTAGTTGGTAGATTTCTGCTATGTCACTGGGACAGGAACAGGAGGAAGAATTTACCTGACAGATAACCGGCCAATATAAACATAATAATTATAGGTTCTACTTGTACTTTGTAATGCCTCACTGATATTGACTGTTTCATTATGTTTTATGTCATGTGCAATGTGTTTTGTATGTCTAGAAGAAGAAGATCACATAAAGCAAAGATTCACTCCCATGAATATAAAAACATGACAATTTACAACTTATATCTGTAGTAAATTTGATCAAAATACACATTTGTATATTCATGTTCACTAGTCGGGTGGGTGGAGCCTGATAGGGATTCAGAGACACTAGTTTCCCCTCAGGCCATCTCTCTCCTTGTAATTGACAGCAGACAGTGGGCAAATTCCATAGCCAAAAAACAGCCTGCTATTGGCTATGGAACTAACTTCCTACTGACAATCACAAGGAGATAGTAATCTTTGAAGACAAAATCAGTTTAATAAAATTACACTCAACTAACAAAGCTAAAACACCAGGATAAGTATACATCATTTTAAAAAGGTGACAGTTATTTTTAGCTAAGTCCAAATAAGATGTGAAAAGTACACTCACATTGGTAAATTGGAGAGTCTTACCCTTGTGTCAAAGCTTTGTGAATTGAGACGATGGCCTAGCTATAAAGATTTCCATATGTTTTCCTTATTTTACTAATTTCCTTTTCTTTTCCCTGTCCCAAAAGATAGATATTTAACAAATAGCTGGATATTTTTGTAAAGAATAGGCATGTGTGATCTTAAAGGATGGGCTGTAGCCTTAATTCACTGGGGACAGCTTGTTTTAATCCTAATATTGCATTCACACCTGAGCGTTTCAGTTTTTTACAGCGATTTTGGCGCAAATTTTACTGTGTTTTTGCCGCAAATTTGACATGATTTTGTACAGGACAAAAGGCCACTAATGTAAAAAGCAGATAAACGCCTGTAATCTTCCCCCAAAGAAGCAGCATTTTTCAGGCGATTTGCTTCAGGTGACAAAATGCTCAGATGTGATCAGGTGCCATTGAAATGAATGGTATTTTGCTTGTTTGACGTTTTTCAGGCATTTTTCCAGGCGTTTTACGAGCTGACAATGCTCAGGTTTAAATGCAGCCTCACATTCTTTGGTCACTAATACCAAATATTTAGTACTATGTGTATGCAGTCTTTGGAATTAGGGATCAAATTAGGTGAGTTACTTATTACTAAACTATTCTAATTTGTTTGTAGCACCTGAAAAAGTACAGAGTCTTACAGCTTACGATATCACCACCACGTCTCTATCTCTGAGCTGGCTACCACCTACTGGAAATGCAAGTTCCTACCAGATCCAGATCCTGGAAAATTCATCTTTCAGTATAATTGTGCCCAGTCCCACGACAACTTTTACCATACAGAATCTGATACCTGGCAATTATTACACCTTCCTGGTCTCTGCCCTTGTTGGAGGAAACAGCATAAAAGGAGACAGCTCTGTGACAGCTAACTACACAAGTAAGTGTCTGTGGGAAAGTACAACTCAATCTATTGATCAGAGATATTTAGCTTTTTATTTAATTAGTTGGTAGATTTCTGCTATGTCACTGGGACAGGAACAGGAGGAAGAATTTCCCTAACAGATAGCTGTAGGTTCTATTTGTATTGTGTAATGCCTCACTGCTATTGACTGTTTTGTTATGTTTTATGTCATGCGCAATGTGTTTCGTATGTCTAGAAGAAGAACATAACAACACGCAAAGATTCTCTCTTGAATATAAAAACATGACAATTTACAACTTATATCTGTAGTCAATTTTATTAAAATACACATTTTTATAATAATGTTTACTACTTGAAAAAATGCAAATAGTCTTTGTAAATTCAAAAAAAGTGTATACAACACTTTTTTAGAATTGTGTGTCTCCTTCTCATGATGATTGTCAGTGCTTGCTCCTAATTTATGTACCTGTTTCCAACAGGTACATACCCTCCATCCTCAGTGCAGCTAAGCTCCCTCCCCACCACTACAGGTGCCACACAGACAGCTGAGTGGCCGAGGAATTTTGTAGCTGGGTAGCTGGGTGGGCAGAGCCTGCTAAGCAGACAATATATATATATATATATATATCATAGTAAAAAAAACAGCCTGATCTTGGCTATAGGACTAACTTCCTACTGTCAATCACAAAGGAATAGTACTCTTTATTGGCAAAATTTGTTTAACCACTTGCTACCCAGGCCAATTCTGACACTTCGCTCCTACATGTAAAAATCATTTGTTTGCTAGAAAATTACTCAGAACCCCCAAACATTATATATGTTTTTTTGCAGAGACCCTAGGAAATAAAATGGTGGTCATTGCACGGTATTTGTGCAGTGATTTTTCAAACTCGTTTTCTTTGGAGAAAAAAAAGTTTCATGCATTAAAAAAAACAAAAAAAAACAAAGTTAGCCCAATTTTTTTGCATAATGTGAAAGATGATGTTACGCTGAGTAAATAGATACCTAACATGTCACGCTTTGAAATTGCGCACACTCGTGGAATGGCGCTAAACTTCGGTACTAAAAAATCCCCATAGGCAGCTCTTTTTTATCACTTTTATTTCTATTACAAGGAATGTAAACATCCCTTGTAATAGGAATAGTGAGTGACAGGTTATTTTTACAGCGAGATCTGGGGTCAATAGGCATAGAAGCCTAAAAAATATATCAGATATCCCCACTCAAAGTCGACGACGTCATATGACGTCGTTGGGCGGGAAGTGGTTAATAACATTAGACTTAACACGCACAGCTAAAACACCAGGATACGTATACATAATTTTTAAAAAGTGACAGTTATTTTTAACTAAGTCCAAAGAGATGTGAAAACTATACTCATATGGGTAAATTAGAGAACCTTATCCTTGTGTCAAATCTTTGTGAATTGAAAAGATTGTCTAGCTATAATATATTTCCATATGCTTTCCTTATTTTTCTTTTTCTTTTCCCTGTCCCTAAGAATGGATATTTAACAAATAGCTGGATCTTTTTGTAAAGATTAGGCTTATGCGGTCTTAAAGGATGGGCTGTGGTCTTAATGCACTGGGAATAGTTACATAGTTACATAGTAGGTGAGGTTTAAAAAAGACACAAGTCCATCAAGTCCAACCTATGTGTGTGATTATACTGTATGTCAGTATTACCTTGTATATCCCTGTATGTTGTGGTCGTTCAGGGGCTTATCTAAACTTAATGTAGTTTGAGGTTAAACCTCTTTTATTCTAATTTTAATGAGTGGCCACGTGTCTTGTTAAACTCCCTTCAGCGAAAAAGTTTTATCCCTATTGTGGGGTCACCAGTATGGTATTTTTAAATATAAATCATATCCCCTCTCAAGCGTCTCTTCTCCAGAGAGAATAAGTTCAGTGCTCGCAACCTTTCCTCATAACTAATATCCTCCAGACCCTTTATTAGCTTTGTTGCCCTTCTTTGTACTCGCTCCATTTCCAGTACATCCTTCCTGAGGACTGGTGCCCAAAACTGGACAGCATACAGTACTCTAGGTACGGCCGGACCAGAGTCTTGTAGAGCGGGAGAATTATTGTTTTATCTCTGGTGTTAATCCCCTTTTTAATGCATGCCAATATTCTGTTTGCTTTGCTAGCAGCAGCTTGGCATTGCATGCCATTGCTGAGCCTATCATCTACTAGGACCCCCAAGTCCTTTTCCATCCTAGATTCCTCCAGAGGTTCTCCCCCCAGTGTATAGATTGCATTCATATTTTTGCCACCCAAATGCATTATTTGACATTTTTCGACATTGAACCTCATTTGCCATGTAGTTGCCCACCCCATTAATTTGTTCAGATCTTTTTGCAAGGTTTCCACATCCTGCTGAGAAGTTATTGCCCTGCTTAGCTTAGTATCCTCCAGGTTGTTTATGAACAAATTAAACAGGATTGATCCCAGCACAGAACCCTGGGGTACCCCACTACCCACCCCTGACCATTCCGAGTACTCCCCATTTATCACCACCCTCTGAACTCGCCCTTGTAGCCAGTTTTCAATCCATGTACTCACCCTATGGTCCATGCCAACGGACCTTATTTTGTAAAGAAAACGTTTATGGGGAACTGTGTCAAATGCTTTTGCAAAATCCAGATACACCGCGTCTACGGGCCTTCCTTTATCTAGATGGCAACTCAACTCTTTATAGAAGGTTAATAGATTGGTTTGGCAGGAATGATTCTTCATGAATCCATGCTGATACTGCTAATGATACCGTTCCCATTACTAAAATCTTGTATATAGTCCCTTATCATCCCCTCTAGGGATGAGCCGAACACCCCCCGGTTCGGTTCGCACCAGAACCTTTGAACGGACCAAAAGTTTGCGCGAACGTTAGAACCCTATTAAATACAATGGACGCGAAAGTTTGAAATCTAAAGTGCTAATTATAATGACTAATATGCATGTTATTGTCCTAAAAAGGGTTTGGGGACCTGGGTTCTGCCCCAGGGGACATGTATCAATGCAAAACGAAGTTTTAAAAACGGCCGTTTTTCCAGAGCAGTCATTTTAATGATGCATAAAGTGAAAAAATTTTGAAATATTCCTTTAAATATCGTACCTGGGGGGTGTCTAAAGTATGCCTGTGAAGTGGCATGTGTTTCCCGTGTTTAGAACTGTCCCTGCACAAAATGACATTTGTAAAGGAAAAAAAGCCATTTAAAACTGCTTGCGGCTTTAATGTAATGTCTGGTCCCAGTAATATGGATGAAAATCTTTGAGAAAAATGGCATGGCTACCGCATCACCCCCCCCCCCCTGACCCCAGCCCATTACCAGCCCCTTTGGGTCTTGTGTGGATATTAAGGGGAACCCCGCACCCAAAATAAAGAAAGGCCCTATATGCTCACAAGACAGAGACTGTAGGTTTGTTCTTAAGTAGAATCTGTTTGTAATTTTGAACAGGTACATTGTTTAAGTGTAGCTCCAGCCAAAAAATATATTTTTAAGCTTTTTGGAAAACATCGGGAAGGGTTATCACCTCTGTAACATTTGTTTTGCTGTCTGTGCACCTGTTCAGAACATTTCACCTCACTTTCCGTCCCAATGACAAATGTTTTTGAAAAGTGTTTTTTTTTATTGAAACAAGGATTGGTGATAAAGCATCAGTAGAGAGGAGACACCTTTTCCCCATATTAATTCTTACAGGAGAGAATTTCCCTTCCTAGGGGTAGATTTCCTCTCACTTCCTGTTGTCCCCTTCCGTTTGCAAGTAGGAGTCGTTTGTAAGTTTGATGTTTGAAAGTAGGGGCCTGCCGTATATACTCTGCTGAAATTTGCCCCTTACATGTTGGTGTTGCCACAACACTGTGAGCCCTCACAGTTACTCTTGGTGGGCGCTGGAACGCCCTGCTGTGAACTATTATATCAGGAATTGTAATTACATGCCATTGTTGAACAGTGGTAGGAAAAATTGGGCCTTTGGTGGTGGTGCTGGTGCTACAACACTGTCAGCCCTCACAGTTACTCTTGGTGGGCGCATGAATGGGCCCTACTGTAAATTATTAGATCAAGAATTGTAATTGCATGCCCCTGTTGAAGAGGGGCAGAAAAATTGGGCCTTTGGTGGTGGTGGTGTTGCCACAACACTGTAAGCCCTCACAGTTACTCTTGGTTAGCGCAGGAATGGGTCCTGCTGTGAATTATTAGATCAAGAATTGTAATTACATGCCCCTGTTAAACAGGGGCAGAAAAATTGGGCCTTAGGCACTGGTGCCACAACACTGCAACCCCTCACAGATACTGTACTTGGAGCACAGCAATGAGCCCTGTTGCAAAGTATTGCATCAAAAATTGTAATTACACGCCCCTGTTAAACAGGGGCTGAAAAATTGGGCCTTAGGCACTGGTGCTGGTGCCACGACACTGCAACCTCTCCCAGATACTCTAGTTGGAGTGCAGGAATGAGCCCTGCTGCAAAGCATTGCATAAAAAATTGTAATTACATGCCCCTGTTAAACAGGGGCTGAAAAATTGGGCCTTAGCCACTGGTGGCGGCACCCAGAAACAAAAATGTTCTTCCAAGCTATCATCATGAATCGGATCATTGAGGAGGAGGAGGATAGTCAGTCAACATAACAGGACAGTCACTCAGCATCAGCATAGGCAGTCTTGAAGGGATGTGACATTTTAAAATAAATTATTCTGTTATATCAGCTTCAGGTGCTTGGTAGCTGGTGGTGATCCAAGACTGGTTCATCTTTATGAAGGTGAGTCGATCAACCGAGTCGGTGGACAGGCGCACCCTGTGATCCATGACAAAGCCTCCAGCAGCACTGAATGTGCGTTCCGAAAGAACTCTGGATGCAGGACAGGCCAGTAGCTCAATTGCATACTGTGCAAGCTCTGGCCAGTGATCCATCCTCAAGACCCAGTAAGCCAGAGGATTTTCGGTGGGAAAGGTGTCCAAGTCTGACCTTGCCCCTAGGTATTCCTGCACCATGTATATCAGACGCTGGCGATGGTTGCTGGAACCGATCATACCTTGGGGCTGCGGACTAAAAAATTGTCTGAACGCATCGGTCAGACGGCCACCTTCTCCACCACTCCTTCTGCTACTGAATGAAGCCTCAGCAACTCGTTGTCCAGGACCAGGAGTTTTTAACCTCCCAGTCTCTGGGAACGCATTGCACAGACCTTTCTGCAAGGCCTCCCGGAGTTGTCTCATCCTCTGCTCCCTCTGCGACGGCAAGATAAGGTCCGCAACCTTACCCTTGTACCGTGGATCAAGGAGAGTGGCCAGCCAGTAATGGTCCCTCTCCTTGATCCGAAGAATACGAGGATCCTTCCGCAGACTTTGCAGGATCAGGGAGGCCATGCAGCGTAGGTTAGCTGAGGCATTCGGTCCGGAGTCCTCTGGGTCACTAAGGACGACATGATCCGCAGCCACGTCTTCCCAGCCAAGTACAAGTCCACGGGTTTGTTGGGACTGTAAATCATCCCTAAAAGACTGCTGCTGTTGATGCTGAGTGCCATGCTCCACCTCCATGCTGACACAATCCTCCTCCTCCTCCTCATCCTCCTCCTCGTCTTCTTCCTGTGTGATGGGTGGGACAGAAGGAACACTATCTGGGTAAAGGGGGCCTCCTCTTCCTGCCTCTGTTCTGCCTCAAGTGCCCTGTCCATTATTCCACGCAGCGTATGCTCCAATGGGTGGACAAGAGGTACAGTGTCACTCATGCATGAACTGTCACTGCTCACCATCCTCGTGGCCTCCTCAAATTGTGGCAGGACAGTGCATGCATCCCTGATCATGCCCCACTAGCGTGGTGAAAAAAACCTGAGCTCCCCTGACCCTGTCCTGGTGCCATAGTCACACAGCTACTTATTGATGGCCCTCTGCTGCGTGTGCAGCCACTGCAGCATGGCCAACGTTGAGTTCCACCTGGTGGGCATGTCACATATAAGGCGGTTCTTGGGCAGGTTCAACTCCTTTTGCAGCTCAGCCAGCCGAGCACTGGCATTATATGATCTGCGGAAATGCACACAGACTTTCCTGGGCTGCCTCAGGACATCCTGTAAGCCCGGGTACCTACCCAAGAACCGCTGCACCACCAGGTTAAGGACGTGAGCCACACAGGGCACATGGCTCAGTTGTCCCTGTCGGAGGGCGGAGAGGAGGTTGGTGCCATTGTCGCAAACCACCATTCCTGGCTTAAGCTGGCTTGGCGTCAACCACCTCTCGGCCTGCCCCTGCAGAGCTGACAGAACCTCTGCCCCAGTGTGGCTCCTGTCCCCCAAACACAAAAACGCAAGTACGGCATGGCATCTTTTTGCCTGCGTACTTGCGTAGCCCCTTGAATGCCTACGGAGCACCGCTGGTTCTGAGGACAAAGCACAGGAAGAGGCCATGGAGGAAGAAGAGGAGGGGGTGGAGGAGAGAGGTGTGTCACAACCAGTAGTAGCATTTTGCAGGCGTGGCGGCGGAACAACCTCCAACACTACTGCACCTTGCCCTGCATCCTTCCCAGCTGCCAAAAGAGTGACCCAATGGGCCGTGAAAGAAAGGTAACGTCCCTGTCCATGCCTGCTGGACCATGAGTCAGCGGTAATATGCACCTTACCGCTGACCGCCCTGTCCAGCGAGGCATGGACATTGCCTTCCACATGCCGGTAGAGAGCAGGAATCGCCTTCCGTGAGAAAAAGTGGCGTTTGGGAACCTGCCACTGAGGAACAGCACATTGCACAAACTCACGGAAGGGGGCCGAGTCTACCAACTGAAAAGGCAGCAGTTGAAGTGCTAGCAATTTAGCCAAGCTAGCATTCAACCGCTGGGCATGTGGATGGCTGGGAGTGAACTTCTTTTGACGGTCCAGCAGCTGGGGCAGGGAAATTTGCCTGCTATAATCGGACGTCGGTGTACTGCTAGCAGAGTGCCCGCAAGTACTTGGCTGTGACACACCTAATTCTACACCTTCATTCCTCTCAGTGCAGGTTTCAGAGAGGACTGAAGGTACAGTGGGGTTGGAGATCCCAACTGATGAGGAGCAAGGAGAGGTCCGCTTTGTTCTTTGGTATGGGTCTTTAAGGTACGCTTGCCAACGAGCTGCATGGCAGGTCAACATATGTCTGGTCAAGCATGTGGTGCCCAAGCGGCTGATATTTTGGCCACGCGAGATACGCTTGAGACATATGTTGCAAACAGCAGCGGTGCGATCTGATGCACTCGACTCAAAAAAGGCCCACACCAAAGAACTTTTGGAATAACGGGCAGAGGCAGCGCCCTGCACAGGCGTAGCTCTGCGGTGTGATTCAGTCGGTGTGCTGCCCTTACGCTGGCCCCCGGAGGGCATCCTGCCTCGTTGGAGATGTGCCTCCTCCTCATCCTCCTCCTCCTCCTCTCTCCTATCAGGCACCCACGTGGAGTCAGTGACCTCATCATCCCCTCCCTCCTCATCACTGGAGCCAATCTGGCAGTATGCTGCAGCTGCTGGAACATGACTGCCAGATTGGTGTCCTTCTTGAGCATCCCCTCTCTCTGCTCTCACGCTACTGCCTTCCTCTAGCTGGGTATCATCATCAGACCCTTCGAAACGCTGGGCATCCTCCTGGAGCATGTACCCAACACTGTGCTCAAACAGTTCGGGGGACTCCTCAGGAGGACACGGTGGGTCTAGGGAAGGAGTGACATTGATACGAGGGAAGAGGACGCTTTGGCAGCTGCTTTGCCAGTACCCTGAGCCTGGGTGAGAGAGGATGAGGAGGATGAGGAGGGCTTGGTTATCCACTCTACCAAGTCTTCGGCCTGATGCGGCTCAACGCGTCCAGCTGCCGAAAATAAGGACAAACGTGTCCCATGGCCACGTGCTGATGACGATGCACCGCGTACACGACCAGCACTGTTGTCTCTAGACACAGAGCCTGCTTGCCCTCTTTTATTGGCTCGTAGCTGTCTGCCTCTCCTTGTTGGCCTTCCAGACATAGTAATGGCCTGCAGGGAGATGGGAAAACCAGCAATTGGGTAGTGTATATTGTGCTGGAAGCACACAATACCCACTAACTCCAGCAGATGCCTTTATTAGAGAACAGCAATGACGGGTATATACAGGTGTATACTGTACTAGGGCACACAACACCCACTAACTCCAGCAGATGCCTTTATTAGAGAACAGCAATGACGGGTATATACAGGTGTATACTGTACTAGGGCACACAACACCCACTAACTCCAGCAGATGCCTTTATTAGAGAACAGCAATGACGGGTATATACAGGTGTATACTGTACTAGGGCATACAACACCCACTAACTCCAGCAGATGCCTTTATTAGAGAACAGCAATGACGGGTATATACAGGTGTATACTGTACTAGGGCACACAACACCCACTAACTCCAGCAGATGCCTTTATTAGAGAACAGCAATGACGGGTATATACAGGTGTATACTGTACTAGGGCACACAACACCCACTAACTCCAGCAGATGCCTTTATTAGAGAACAGCAATAATGGGTATATACAGGTGTATACTGTACTAGGGCACACAACATCCACTAACTCCAGCAGATGCCTTTATTAGAGAACAGCAATGACGGGTATATACAGGTGTATACTGTACTAGGGCACACAACACCCACTGACTCCAGCAGATACCTTTATTAGAGAACAGCAATGACGGGTATATACAGGTATATACTGTACTAGGGCACACAACACCCACTAACTCCTGCAGATGCCTGTATTAGAGAACAGCAATGACGGGTATATACAGGTGTATACTGTGCTAGGGCACACAACACCCTCTAACTCCTGCAGATGCCTGTATTAGAGAACAGCAATGATGGGTATATACAGGTGTATACTGTACTAGGGCACACAACACCAACTAACTCCAGCAGATGCCTTTATTAGAGAACAGCAATGACGGGTATATACAGGTGTATACTGTACCAGGGCACACAACACCCACTAACTTCTGCAGATGCCTGTATTAGAGAACAGCAATGATGGGTATATACAGGTGTATACTGTGCTAGGGCACACAACACCCACTAACTCCTGCAGATGCTTGTATTAGAGAACAGCAATGATGGGTATATACAGGTGTATACTGTACTAGGGCACACAACACCCACTAACTCCTGCAGATGCCTGTATTAGAGAACAGCAATGACGGGTATATACAGGTGTATACTGTGCTGGGGCACACAACACCCACTAACTGCTGCAAATGCCTGAGAAAAAAACACACTGTCCCTGCCTGCCTATCTAGCTTAGAGAACAGCAATGACGGGTATATACAGGTGTATACTGTGCTGGGGCACACAACACCCACTAACTGCTGCAGATGCCTGAGAAAAGAACACACTGTCCCTGCCTGCCTATCTAGCTTAGAGAACAGCAATGAACAGCAACTCCTGCAGATGCCTGAGAAAAGAACACACTGTCCCTGCTTGCCTATCTAGCTTAGAGAACAGCAATGAACAGCAACTCCTGCAGATGCCTGAGAAAAGAACACACTGTCCCTGCCTGCCTATCTAGCTTAGAGAACAGCAATGAACAGCAACTCCTGCAGATGCCTGAGAAAAGAACACAACATAGAACACACTGTCCCTGCCTATGTAGCTCTTTCCCTGCACGCCGGAACACACTGCACAAGGCCACCGCGCTGGCGGCATTTTATAGTGTGGGGCGTGTACTAAACCCCCCTGAGCTATGATTGGCCACAGGCATCCTGCCTGTGGCCAATTATGGCTCTCCTCGCTACCGGCGCTGTGATTGGCCAAGCATGCGGGGTCACAGTGCATGCTTGGCCAATCGCAGCGCCGGGATTGCACTGCGATGGCGCAGTGTATTGTGGGCCGTTCGCGTCACTCGAATTTGGCGCGAACGGCCCATAACGTTCGATCTTCGTCGAACGATCGAACAGCCGATGTTCGAGTCGAATGTGTGTTCGACTCAAAACACGAAGCTCATCACTAATCCCCTCCAAGAGCTTACATACTATTGATGTTAGGCTAACTGGTCTGTAATTCCCAGGGATGTATTCTGGGCCCTTTTTAAATATTGCTGCTACTTTGGCTTTTCTCCAATCAGCTGGTACCATTCCAGTCAGTAGACTGTCAGTAAAAATTAGGAACAATGGTCTGGCAATTACTTGACTGAGTTCCCTAAGTACCCTCGGGTGCAAGCCATCTGGTTCCGGTGATTTATTAATGTTAAGTTTCAGAAGTCTAATTTCAATTCTGTCCTCTGTTAACCATGGAGGTGCTTCCTGTTATGTGTCATAAACAGTGCAGTTTTGGTTACTGAAGCCCCCCGATTCCCTTGTGAAGACTGAGGAGAAGAATAAATTCAATACCTTTGCCATCTCCCCATCCTTTGTAACCAGACGTCCTTCCTCATTCTTTATGGGGCCAATATGGCCTGTCCTCCCTTTTTTACTGTTTACTTACCTAAATAATTTATTGGGATTTTTTTTGCTCTCCTCCGCTATGTGTCTTTCATGTTCTATCTTAGCCGCCCTAATTGCAACCTTACATTTCTTTTTGCATTCTTTATAAAGTCTGAATGCTGATGATGATCCCTCAACCTTATATTTTTTGAAGGTCTTCTTCTTTGCTTTTATATGCATTTGTACATTGGAGTTAAGCCATCCAGGACTTTTGTTTGCTCTTTTAAATTTATTACCCGAAGGGATGCATTGGCTAATGTCCTTATTTAATATGCTCTTAAAGCAAACCCATCTCTCACCCGTGTTCTTTATTTCTAAGATTTTATCCCAATTTATGCCTTCTAGCAAGGTATGTAGTTTAGGGAAGTTGGCTCTTTTGAAATTCAGTGTCTTTGTATTCCCCATATGTTTCCTATTTGTGTGATTTATACTGAAGCTAATTGACCTGTGATCGCTGTTACCTAAATTGTCCCGTATTTCCACATCCGTGATCAGGTCTGTATTGTTGGTAAGCAGTAGATCTAGTAACACTTTATTTCTAGTTGGTGTGTCTACCATCTGACCCATAAGATTGCCCTGCAAGACATTTAGGAACTGGCGAGCCTTAGATGAATGCGTGGTTCCCTCCGCCCAGTCTATGTCTGGATAATTAAAATCCCCCATTATGATAACACTTCCCATCCTTGCTGCTAATCCAAATTGTGATAGGAGATCTGTCTCCCCCTCCTCCCTCTGGTTAGTGAGCCTATAGCATACTCCCAGTATTATTTTCCCCTTAGCTTCATCCCTTTGGAGCTCTACCCATAAGGATTCCACCTCCTCCCTAGCTCCTTTAGTGATGTCATCTCTCACATTCACTTGTACATTATTCTTGATATATAGGCATACCCCTCCCTCTTTTTTACCCCCTCTATCCTTGCGATAATGGGTATACCCTTGAATGGTTGCCAGCCAATCATGAGAGCTATTGAACCAGGTCTCTGAAATTCCCACAAAATCCAAATCCTCCTCGTACAACAGTGTCTCTAGTTCACCCATCTTGTCCGCCAGGCTTCTGGCATTGGTGGACATGCCACGTAGTTTAGACAGGTCGCATACTATCCTCTTATTGGGTGTTCCCGAGATTGCAACTAGGACTTGCTACTATGCTTACCTTGGGTTTATGTGCTTTGGTCACCCTACCACTAATGCCCCCAATACTACCCTCTGGAATATGTTCCGCACTGACTATCTCTACCTCTGGACCCTCCCCCCCATCGCCGAGTTTAAAGACCCACCTAACTTTTTGGCCATCTTCATTCTCAGCTGATCTGCACCCTCCTCATTTAGGTGCAGTCCGTCCCTTCTATAATACTGGTTATCGACTGAGAAGTCAGCCCAGTCCTCCAGGAACCCAAACCCCTCCTTACAACACCAGCTCCTCAGCCACTTGTTTACTTCCCTAATCTCCCTCTGCCTTTCTGGTGTGGCTTGATGTACCTGTAGTATTCCTAAGAATACTAAACACACAAAAGCCAATCAGCGCAGACCTCACAAGCACCTCTTCAATATTAACAGTCTTTGTTAAAGTTCTCTTGCTCTAGGTGCTGCAGCTCTCTCAAGAATCCACTGGGTGGCGGAGTTTAATCTGAAACATACAAAGGAAAAGAGAGCGCATGGCTGCCCTAGTATAATACCGTTTTTAATGATTGAAATGCAAAATCAAAGGTAGAGGATTGCACTCACAAACATGGAACTTGAATTGTATGTACAGCAAGATGTATGCCTCCTTTCTTGGCCTGTATGGCTGGGTTGGCTCCCAAACATGAGTAGTGATGATGTGGGGTCTTAGTACAAACCCAGCTTTCTAGGGGGGGACACTACACTCACTTCATTCCCCCTTTGCGGCCACAAGTGACATCACGCAGTGCCGGCTGGACCGTGTGTGTGCCTAGCAGCTGACACAGCTTGGCGAGATGAGGAAGCTGGGTTTGTATTAACACATCATCACTACTCGTGTTTGGGAGCCAACCCAGCCATACAGGCCAAGAAAAGAGGCATACATCTTGCTGTACATGCGATTCAAGTTCCATGTTTGTGAGTGCAATCCTCTACCTTTGATTTTGCATTTTAATCATTAAAAACGGTATTCTACTAGGGCAGCCGTGCACTCTCTTTTCCTTTGTATGTTCCTGAGAATACTACCTTGGAGGTCGTTTTCCTCAATTTAGCTCCCAAGTCCCTAAAATTGTTCTTTAGGACACTCCATCTGATTTTGTCATTGGTGCCAACGTGCACCATAACAGCTGGGTCTTTCCCAGCCCCTCCCAGTAATCTGTCCACCAGATCCGTGATATATTGTTTTATCCTATTCTTTACAGTAGTCATTAAGACCAAATGCACACAGAAGGTTTTTAACCTTAATGCAGAAAATGCATTACGATAAAAATTCTTCTACCTTTAGAAACACTTTAAGAATCAACTTAGTTTAATTACTTTATACCAAACTACTCTAATTTGTTTGTAGGACCTGAAAAGGTACAGAGTCTTACAGCTTACAATATCAGCACCACGTCTGTATCTCTGAACTGGCTACCACCTACTGGATATGCAAGTTCCTACCAGATCCAGATCCTGGAAAATTCATCTTTCAGTGTAATTGTGCCCACGACATCTTTTACCATACAGAATCTGATACCTGGCAATTATTACACCTTCCTGGTCTCTGTCCTTGTTGGAGGAAACAGCATAAAAGGAGACAGCTCTGTGACAGCTAACTACACAAGTAAGTGTCTATGGGAAAGTACAAATCAATCTATTGATCAGAGATATTTAGCTTTTTATTAAATTAGTTGGTAAATTTCTGCTATGTCACTGGGACAGGAACAGGAGGAAGAATTTCCCTGACAGATAAATGACCAATATAAATGCAATAATTATGGGTTGTACTTGTATTTTGTAATGCCTCACTGCTATTAACTGTTTCATTGTTTTATGTCATCCACAATGTGTTTTGTATGTCTAGAAGAAGAAGATCACAAGTAACAAAGATTCACTTTCATGAATATAAAAACATGACAACTTACATCTTATATCTGTAGTAAATTTCATCAAAATACACATTTTTATATTCATGTTCACTAGTCGGTGGGTGGAGCCTGATAGGGATTCAGAGACACTAGTTTCCCCTTTAGGCCATCTCTCTCCTTGTGACTGACAGTAGACAGTGGGCAAATTCCATAGCCAAAAAACAGCCTGCTATTGAATATGGAGCTAACTTCCTACTGTCAATCGCAAGGAGACAGTATTCTTTTGAAGAAAAAATCAGTTTAATAACATTACACTCAACTAACAAAGCAAAAACACCAGGATAAGTATACATCATTTTAAAAAGGTGACAGTTTTTTTTTTTTTTTTAGCTATGTCCAATAAGGTAAATTAGAGAACCTTAACCTTGTGTCAAAGCTTTGTGAATTGAGACGATTGCCTAGCTATAATATATTTACATATGTTTTTTTTATTTTTTCATTTCCTTTTCTTTTCCCTGTCCCAAAAGATGGATAATTAACAAATAGCTGGATATCTTTGTAAAGAATAGGCATGTGTGGTCTTAAAGAATGGACTATAGCCTTAATTCACTGGGGACAGCTTGTTTTAATTCTAACATTCTTTGGTCACTAATACCAAATATTTAGTACTATGTGTATGCAGTCTTTGGAATTATGGATCAAATTAGGTGAGTTACTTAATACCAAACTATTCTAATTTGTTTGTAGCACCTGAAAAAGTACAGAGTCTTACAGCTTACGATATCACCACCACGTCTCTATCTCTGAACTGGCTACCACCTAATGGAAATGCAAGTTCCTACCAGATCCAGATCCTAGAAAATTCATCTTTCAGTGTAATTGTGCCCACGACATCTTTTACCATACAGAATCTGATACCTGGCAATTATTACACCTTCCTGGTCTCTGCCCTTGTTGGAGGAAACAGCATAAAAGGAGACAGCTCTGTGACAGCTAACTACACAAGTAAGTGTCTATGGAAAAGTACAACTCAATCTATTGATCAAAGATATTTAGCTTTTTATTAACCACTTAAGCCCCGGACCATTTGGTAGCTAAAGGACCAGAGGTGAATTCAGAATTTTGCACTGCGCTGCTTTAACTGTAAATTGTGCGGACATGCAATGTTGTACCCAAACGAAATTTGCGTCCTTTTCTTCCCACAAATAGAGCTTTCTTTTAATGGTATTTGATTGCCTCTGCGATTTTTATTTTTTGTGATATAAACGGAAAAAGACCGAAAATTTTGAAAAAAAATTATATTTTCTACTTTTTGTTATAAGAAAAATCGAATAAACTCAATTGTAGTCATACATTTAGGCCAAAATGTATTCAGCCACATGTCTTTAGTAAAAAAAATGACAATAAGCGTATATTTATTGGTTTGCGCAAAAGTTATAGCGTCTACAAACTAGGGTACATTTTCTGGAATTTACACAGCTTTTAATTTATGACTGCCTATCTCAATTCTTGAGGTGCTAAAATGGCAGGGCAGTACAAAACCCCCCAAAATGACCCCATTTTGGAAAGTAGACACCCCAAGGAAATTGCTGAGAGGCATGTTGAGCCCATTGAATATTTTTATTTTTTGTCCCAAGTGATTGAATAATGACAAAAAAAAAAAAATTACAAAAAGTTGTCACTAAATGATATATTGCTCACACATGCCATGGTTATATGTGGAATTGCACCCCAAAATACATTCTGCTGCTTCTCCTGAGTACGGGGATACCACATGTGTGGGACTTTTTAGGAGCCTAGCCACGCACGGGACCCCGGAAACCAAGCACCGCCTTCAGGATTTCTAAGGGCGCAAATTTTTGATTTCACTCCTCACTACCTATCACAGTTTCGAAGGCCATAAAATGCCAAAATAGCACAAAACCCCCCAAATGACCCCATTTTGGAAAGTAGACACCCCAAGCTATTTACTGAGAGGCATTATTAGTCCATGGAATATTTTATATTTTGCCACAAGTTGCGGGAATATGACAAACTTAGTTTTTTTTGCACAAAGTTGTCACTAAATGATATATTGCTCACACATGCCATGGGCATATGTGAAATTACACCCCAAAATACATTCTGCTGCTTCTCCTGAGTACGGGAATACCACATGTGTGGGACTTTTTGGGAGCCTAGTTGCATACAGGACCCCAAAAACCAAGCACCGCCTTCAGGATTTCTAAGGGCATAAATTTTTGATTTCACTCCTCACTACCTATCACTACCTATCACAGTTTTGAAGGCCATAAAATGCCAAGGTGGCACAAAACCCCCCCAAATGACCCCATTTTGGAAAGTAGACACCCCAAGCTATTTGCTGAGAGGCATGTTGAGCCCATTGAATATATATTTTTTTTGTCCCAAATGATTGAATAATGATAAAAAGAAAAAAAAAGAAAAAATGTACAAGAAATTGTCACTAAATGATATATTGCTCACACATGCCATGGTTATATGTGGAATTGCACCCCAAAATACATTCTGCTGCTTCTCCTGAGTACGGGGATACCACATGTGTGGGAATTTTTGGGAGTCTAGCCGGGTACGGGGCCCCAAAAACCAAGCACCGCCTTCAGGATTTCTAAGGGCGTAAATTTTTGATTTCACTCCTCACTACCTTTCACAGTTTCGAAGGCCATAAAATGCCAAAATAGCACAAAACCCCCCCAAATGACACCATTTTGGAAAGTAGACACCCCAAGCTATTTACTGAGAGGCATGTTCAGTCCATGGAATATTTTATATTTTGCCACAAGTTGCGGGAATATGACAAACTTTGTTTTTTTTGCACAAAGTTGTCACTAAATGATATATTGCTCACACATGCCATGGGCATATGTGAAATTACACACCAAAATACATTCTGCTGCTTCTCCTGAGTACGGGGATACCACATGTGTGGGACTTTTTGGGAGCCTAGCCGCGTACGGGACCCCAAAACTCAAGCACCGCCTTCAAGGTTTCTAAGGGCATAAATTTTTGATTTCACTCCTCACTACCTATCACAGTTTTGAAGGCCATAAAATGCCAAGATAGCACAAAACCCCCCAAAATGACCCCATTTTGGAAAGTAGACACCCCAAGGAAATTGCTGAGAGGCATGTTGAGCCCATTGAATATTTTTTTTTTTTGTCCCAAGTGATTGAATAATGACAAAAAAAAAAATGTACAAAAAGTTGTCACTAAATGATATACTGCTCAAACATGCCATGATTATATGCGGAGTTGCACCCCAAAATACATTTGGCTGCTTCTCCTGAGTACGGGGATACCACATGTGTGGGACTTTTTGAGAGCCTAGCCGCGTACGGGCCCCCGAAAACCAAGCACCGCCTTCAGGATTTCTAAGGGCATAAATTTTTGATTTCACTCCTCACTACCTATCACTACCTATCACAGTTTTGAAGGCCATAAAATGCCAAGATGGCACAAAACCCCCCCAAATGACCCCATTTTGGAAAGTAGACACCCCAAGCTATTTGCTGAGAGGCATGTTGAGCCCATTGAATATATTTTTTTTGTCCCAAATGATTGAATAATGATAAAAAGAAAAAAAAAAAGAAAAAATGTACAAAAAATTGTCACTAAATGATATATTGCTCACACATGCCATGGTTATATGTGGAATTGCACCCCAAAATACATTCTGCTGCTTCTCCTGAGTACGGGGATACCACATGTGTGGGAATTTTTGGGAGCCTAGCCGGGTACGGGGCCCCAAAAACCAAGCACCGCCTTCAGGATTTCTAAGGGCGTAAATTTTTGATTTCACTCCTCACTACCTTTCACAGTTTCGAAGGCCATAAAATGCCAAAATAGCACAAAACCCCCCCAAATGACACCATTTTGGAAAGTAGACACCCCAAGCTATTTACTGAGAGGCATGTTCAGTCCATGGAATATTTTATATTTTGCCACAAGTTGCGGGAATATGACAAACTTTGTTTTTTTTGCACAAAGTTGTCACTAAATGATATATTGCTCACACATGCCATGGGCATATGTGAAATTATACCCCAAAATACATTCTGCTGGTTCTCCTGAGTACGGGGATACCACATGTGTGGGACTTTTTGGGAGCCTAGCCGCGTACGGGACCCCAAAACTCAAGCACCGCCTTCAAGGTTTCTAAGGGCATACATTTTTGATTTCACTCCTCACTACCTATCACAGTTTTGAAGGCCATAAAATGCCAAGATAGCACAAAACCCCCCAAAATGACCCCATTTTGGAAAGTAGACACCCCAAGGAAATTGCTGAGAGGCATGTTGAGCCCATTGAATATTTTTTTTTTGTCCCAAGTGATTGAATAATGACAAAAAAAAAAAAAATGTACAAAAAGTTGTCACTAAATGATATACTGCTCAAACATGCCATGGTTATATGCGGAGTTGCACCCCAAAATACATTTGGCTGCTTCTCCTGAGTACGGGGATACCACATGTGTGGGACTTTTTGAGAGCCTAGCCGCGTACGGGCCCCCGAAAACCAAGCACCGCCTTCAGGATTTCTAAGGGCACAAATTTTTGATTTCACTCCTCACTACCTATCACAGTTTTGAAGGCCATAAAATGCCAAGATAGCCCAAAACCCCCACAAATGACCCCATTTTGGAAAGTAGACACCCCAAGCTATTTGCCGAGAGGCATGGTGAGTATTTTACAGCTCTCATTTGTTTTTGAAAATGAAGAAAGACATATTTTTTTTTTTTTTTTGTTTTCTTTTTTCAATTTTTAAAACATTGTGACAAAAAGCGAGATCTGCAAAATACTCAACATACCTCTCAGCAAATAGCTTGGGGTGTCTACTTTCCAAAATGGGGTCATTTTGGGGGGGTTTTGTGCCATCTGGGCATTCCATGGCCTCCGAAACTGTGATAGGCAGTGAGGAGTGAAATCAAAAATTTACACCCATAGAAATCCTGAAGGCGGTGCTTGGTTTTCGGGGTCCTGTACGCGGCTAGGCTCCCAAAATGTCTCACCCATGTGGTATCCCCGTACTCAGGAGAAGCAACAGAATGTATTTTGGGGTGCAATTCCACATATAACCATGGCATGTTTGAGCAATATATAATTTAGTGACAACTTTTTGTACATTTTTTTTTTCTTTTTGTCATTATTCAATCACTTGGGACAAAAAAAAAATATTCAATGGGCTCAACATGCCTCTCAGCAAATAGCTTGAGGTGTCTACTTTCCAAAATGGGGTCATTTGGGGGGGTTTTGAACTGTCCTGGCATTTTATGCACAACATTAGGAAGCTTATGTCACACATCATCCACTCTTCTAACCACTTGAAGACAAAGCCCTTTCTGACACTTTTTGTTTACATGAAAACATTTTTTTTTTGCAAGAAAATTATGTTGAACCCCCAAACATTATATATTTTTTTAAAGCAAAGGCCCTACAGATTAAAATAGTGGGTGTTGCATTTTTTTTTCCACACAGTATTTGCGCAGCGATTTTTCAAACGCATTTTTTGGGGGAAAAACACACTTTTTTATTTTTAATGCACTAAAAAACACTATATTGCCCAAATGTTTGATGAAATAAAAAAGATGATCTTAGGCCGAGTACATGGATACCAAACACGACATGCTTTAAAATTGCGCACAAACGCGCAGCGGCGAGAAACTACATACATTTTTAAAAGAATTTAAAAGCCTTTACAGGTTACCACGTTAGATTTACAGAGGAGGTCTACTGCTAAAATTACTGCCCTCGATCTGACCTTCGCGGTGATACCTCACATGCATGATGCAATTGCTGTTTACATATGACGCTAGACCGACGCTTGCGTTCGCCTTTGCGCAAGAGCAGGGGGGGACAGCGGTGCTTTTTTTTTTTTTTTTTTTTTATTTATTTTGCTTTTTTATTTTATTTTTAAACTGTTCCTTCCATATTTTTTTTTTTATCATTTTTATTGTTATCTCAGGGACTGTAAATATCCCCTATGATAGCAATAAGTAGTGACAGGTACTCTTTTTTTGAAAAAAAATGGGGGTTAGACCCTAGATCTTTCCTCTGCCCTCAAAGCATCTGACCACACCAAGATCGGTGTGATAAAATGCTTTCCCAATTTCCCAATGGCGCTGTTTATATCCGGGGGGGGGGCATTCCCTCCCACTGCTTGTAAAAGCAGTCTAGAGGCTAATTATCTGCTAGAATTGCTTTTACATGAAAGCCGGCCACTGGCTGAAAAGAATGATACCAAGATGATACCTAAACCTGGAGGCATCATTCTGGTATAAACATTCAAAGTCCAGCAACATACCAGTACGTTGCTGGTCCTTGTTGGACATGTATTGTAATCTTTTTTGTCATGCAGCCTGTTGGCTGAACGAAAAAAAGAGATTGATCGGTGGGTATGCCCACCATTAGAATACCTCCCTTCATCCACCCACTTCTAATGATGGGCATATATGCCGAAGCATGGGGGCATCCTGCCGCAAAAAAGTTATGCCGCGTACACACGGTCGGACTTTTCCACGGGCAAGCCTTCGTCGGAATTTCGACCGTATGTACGCGGCATAAAAGGTTATGCCGCGTACACACGGTCGAACTTTTCCACGGGCAAGCCTCCGTCGGAATTTCGACCGTATATACGCGGCATTAGGAGCAAAATCGCTCCTCCGCCCCTGCTGCCCCCATGCTTCGGCATATATGCTCTTTTTTTAACTGTGGTGGTGAAATCACCTCCTACAGCGTTGGAGTCACGGCTTTATGTATCGTGGGAGCAAACGCTGTTGCTGTCAAGATAAATAAATCCGCAATGCAACTGAATGGCGTACCTGCTAAGCAAATGATGGTTAACATTAAAACAAAGTAACATTACAGTACAACAGTAAGACCTTACCATACCATACCTGCAAAGCAAATACCAAAACAAAACCTAGTAAAAAATAGAACATTTTTTTAACGCAACCTGTGGCTAAAATATATATATGCCGAAGCATGGGGGCATCCTCCCGCAAAAAAGTTATGCCGCATACACACGGTCGGACTTTTCCACGGGCAAGCCTTCCTCGGAATTTCGACCGTATGTACGCGGCATAAAAGGTTATGCCGCGTACACACGGTCAAACTTTTCCACGGGCAAGCCTCCGTCGGAATTTCGACCGTATATACGCGGCATTAGGAGCAAAATCGCTCCTCCGCCCCTGCTGCCCCCATGCTTCGGCATATATGCTCTTTTTTTTTAACTGTGGTGGTGAAATCACCTCCTACAGCACTGGAGTCACGGCTTTATGTATCGTGGGAGCAAACGCTGTTGCTGTCAAGATAAATAATTCCGCGCTGCAGTTGAATGGCGCACCTGAAAACAAAAAATTACATACCTGAAAAGCAAGCATGATAAAACATTGCAGAATGGAATACAGTAAAAAAGAGCATAACAATAGAGAGAAAATAGAGAGAGAGAGAGAGAGAACAATAAAACGACAACTATTTTTGGTTTTTTTCTTTTATATTTTTTTTGTGTTTTGTTCTTTACGTTTTTTTTTTTTCTTTTTTACACTTTTTTTTTAAACTTTAACAACTGTAATGGTTCGGGTCTCTCAAAATGTAATGGTATCTTGGGAGACCCTGTGTAAGTGTGTCCTAGTCTGTGAAATGCTGTACCCTTCACTTTTGAGTGGTAGCGTTCAAAACATTCACCAAGGCAAAGACCAGGTTTGTCAGGACAGAGTGGACAATAATAACGGGTGTCACGCCTAAATCCGCGCTTGCTACAGACACGACATCTTTTTTGGGGGGCTCATTGGGTAGGGGTACTCGGGAGGAGATGCGTATAATGCCTCTCATGCAGCCGGCTTACTGCATTTGGTAGGGGATGGTGAGGTGCAGAACCGCCTGGATACAGGAGTTCTGTGACAATCTCATTCTGGAATTTTAGACGAGATAACGTCCCGCCTGAAGCTCTGTATAGCACATGAGCGTTCAGCAAAGCCAATTGGAATAAGGATAGAGACACTTTTTTGTACCAGCGTCTCGCCTTACGGTCAATTACATACGGCGCCATCAACTGGTCGTTGAGGTCCACCCCTCCCATATTTTTGTTATATTCGTGGACACAGAGGGGTTTCTCCACAACACCAGTCGCCGTAGGAATTTGGACTGTCGTGTCTGCATGAAGGGAGGTAAGAAGGAAAACATTCTTATTGTCCCTCCACTTCATAGCGAGCAAGTTATTACACTTTACGCAGGCTTTCTCCCCCAGCCTAAGACGGGCATCTACAAGCCGCTGGGGAAAGCCCCGGCGATTAGGTCGCACGGTGCCACATGCTCCAATCTGATGATCAAACAAGTGACTAAACAGTGGCACGCTCGTGTAATAATTGTCCACATACAAGTGGTACCCCTTTCCGAATAAGGGTGACACCAAGTTCCACACTATCTTGCCAGCGCTCCCTATGTAATCCGGGCAGTTGACCGGCTCAACCTGACTATCTTTTCCCTCATAAACCATAAAGCTCCATACATAGCCTGTTGCCCTGTCACAGCACTTATAGAGCTTGACCCCGTATCTGGCACGCTTGCTGGGAAGGTACTGCTTGAAAGCCAAGCGGCCAGAAAATTTAATCAGGGACTCATCAACGCAGACAGCTTGATCGGGAATAAACAAGGCTGCAAAACGTTCGTTGAAGTGGTTTATGAGGGGCCGAATTTTATAGAGCCGGTCGTATTCAGGGTCCCCACGTGGACGACAAAGTTCATTGTCGTTGAAGTGCATGAACCGCAAAATCTGCTCGTATCGTTTCCTGGGCATGGAGGCAGAGAACATGGGCATGTGGTCAATTGGGTGCGTGGACCAATAAGCACGCAATGACGGGAATTTATGTGTGCCCATGTTGAGGGAAAGGCCCAGAAAGGTCTTAAATTCGGAAACCGTAATTGGTTTCCAATCTTTGGCAATGGAAGGCAACTGGGGATTAGCGGCGATGAATTGACCAGCATATAAATTACTCTGGTCCACAATAGATCTATAGAGATCTTCCGTGAAAAACAGCGAATAATAATCGATTGGCATAAAATCAGCTGTTTCCACCTGAATACCGGGTTGGGCAGTGAATGGGGGAAGTACGGGTTCTGCAGAAGTGGTGGGGACCCAATCAGGATAGGCGAATTCTGCAGGAAGAGCACTATGGGTACGACGGGCCTGCCTTTGTCTTCTTATTGGTGGCAGCGGGACACTACTTGTGCTTGCCACCTCGCCAGCTTGAACTGCACTTATGGGACTCGCCACGTCACCACGTGATACTGCAGTGCTGGATGTACGCCCAGGCTGTACTAGGCCGCTGGTGCTTGCCAATTCACCAGAAGGAATAGCGGCGCTAGTACTCCTCTGCTCCATGATACGAGAGCCCTGCGGTTCTTGCTCCTCAACAACCTCAGAAGATCGGGATCGGGTACGCCTGACCTTAGCAGGGACCTCAACTTCGTCGTCAGAGCTATCTGACGTGGGGCCGCTGACGTCACTGTCTTCTACGGGAAGATATTCTGAGCCTGAATCTGACAGATACGTGACCTCCTCTTCACTATCTGTCATGCTCAGAATCTCGTAGGCCTCTTTACTAGTGTACCTTCGACTTGCCATTTTGGGCTCTAAATTTAGGGGTACACTAGTAAGATTCAAAGGAAAAAAAGCACCCGACTGTCGTCAGCAAATATATCAAACGCTACAAAAAAGACTGTTAGCGGTCGCAGGGATCAGGACTGTCTCTGCGAACGCTGCAGTTATGTGTGTTGTGTTTGGTAAGTGACAGTGATCGATCGATACTGCACTTGGGTGGGCTGGGCGGAGGGGCTAAACGCAGGTACTAGCAGGTATCTGGGCTAAACCCCGCTAACACTGCGTTTTTGGGAACCCTAAACCGCTGGGGACGCTAGTATAGATCTGATCAGATACTATACCACTAAGGGAGGTGTATGCTTTGCGCGTGGGTGTTAGCGTTACTGGCACTAACCTAACGCTGCCTGGGGCGACACAGACCCTCTCTGGCGCTAAAACCTAATTAATCTCACCCGCCGGGCGATCAGGGGGTTAAACCTTTATTGGGTTATTTACGGCGGGTGCCCTGATGCTATAAAAAGCAAACTAACCAACCAGTGTCACCCGTAACCTTTATATGGTGATCACTGGTGAAAGGGTTAACTAGGGGCAATCAGGGGGTTAAAACCTTTATTAGGTTAAATATGGGGGTACCCGACGCTATATAAAAACCTGACGGGTTACCTAAATAACTAAATAATTAACTGGGTAACCAGTGTCACCAGTGACGCTTATACGGTGATCACTGGTGAAAGGGTTAACTCTAGGGGCAATCAGGGGGTTAAAATAATATATGGGGGTACCTGACGCTCTAAAAACCTGCGGCGAAACTAAAAATAAATAACTGGCTATCTAGGGCACCACCGGCACTAAATACAGCGATCGAAAATACGATCGCTTAGTGACGCTGGCGTTAGGGGGTGAAAGGGTTACCTGGGGGGCGATCAAGGGGTTAAACCTTTATTAGGGGGGTTAGGGGGCTACCCTGGACCTAAAGGGGCCTAAACCTAACTGCCCTGCAACTTTTTACTATCACAGATGACACTAAAAGCAGTGATTAGTAAAATAAATGATCACTGCAATCAGTGACACTGTGATTGGGGGCTGGGGGATGACCTGGGGGGTGATCTGGGGGTGACTGGGGGGTGAAATGTGTGCCTATGTGTACCTACGTGTCAGTGGACTGTTGGTGCACTAACCTACTTCCTCTCTCCTCGGCGCCGGAATCGAAAAGACCGCCGCGAGGGAGATGACATCACTTCCTCCTGCCTGTGTTTACATCACATGGCGGAGGAAGCATTTTCATTGGCCGGGAGCGATCGCGAGGGGGTGGCCGAAATCGAATGGTCACCCCCTCATCTCTGATCGCTCCCCAACGATTAACGGCCGCTCACTGTATAGGAGGGGGGTCCGATCGGACCCCCCAACTGTACAAAGGCGATCACGTACACTCTACGTGATTGTGCCTGTCGGTGCCATTCTGCCGACGTATATATACAGTGAGCGGTCGTTAAGTGGTTAAATTAGTTGGTAGATTTCTGCTATGTCACTGGGACAGGAACAGGAGGAAGAATTTGCCTGACAGATAAATGACCAATATAAACGCAATAATTAAAGGTTGTACTTGTATTTTGTAATGCCTCACTGCTATTGACTGTTTCATTGTTTTATGTCATCCACAATGTGTTTTGTATGTCTGGAAGAAGAAGATCACAATAAGCAAAGATTCACTCCCATGAATATAAATACATGACAATTTACATCTTATATCTGTAGTAAATTTCATCAAAATACACATTTTTATATTCATGTTCACTAGTCGGGTGGGTGGAGCCTGATAGGGATTCAGAGACACTAGTTTCCCCTCAGGCCATCTCTCTCCTTGTGACTGACAGCAGACAGTGGGCAAATTCCATAGCCAAAAAACAGCCTGCTATTGGCTATGGAACTAACTTCCTACTGTCAATCGCAAGGAGATAGTATTCTTTGAAGAAAAAATCAGTTTAATAACATTACACTAAACTAACAAAGCAAAAACACCAGGATAAGTATACATCATTTTAAAAAGGTGACAGTTTTTTTTTTTAGCTATGTCCAATAAGGTAAATTAGAGAGCCTTACCCTTGTGTCAAAGCTTTGTGAATTGAGAAGATGGCCTGGCTATAATATATTTCCATATGCTTTCCTTATTTTTTAATTTCCTTTTCTTTTCCCTGTCCCAAAAGATGTATAATTAACAAATAGCTGGATATTTTTGTAAAGAATAGGCATGTGTGATCTTAAAGGATGGACTATAGCCTTAATTCACTGGGGACAGCTTTTTTTAATTCTAACATTCTTTGGTCACTAATACCAAATATTTAGTACTATGTGTATGCAGTCTTTGGAATTATGGATCAAATTAGGTGAGTTACTTATTACCAAACTATTCTAATTTGTTTGTAGCACCTGAAAAAGTACAGAGTCTTACAGTTTACAATATCAGCACCACGTCTCTATCTCTGAGCTGGCTACCACCTACTGGAAATGCAAGTTCCTACCAGATCCAGATCCTGGAAAATTCATCTTTCAGTGTAATTGTGCCCAGTCCCACGACAACTTTTACCATACAGAATCTGATACCTGGCAATTATTACACCTTCCTCGTCTCTGCCCTTGTTGGAGGAAACAGCATAAAAGGAGACAGCTCTGTGACAGCTAACTACACAAGTAAGTGTCTGTGGGAAAGTACAACTCAATCTATTGATCAAAGATATTTAGCTTTTTATTAAATTAGTTGGTAGATTTCTGCTATGTCACTGGGACAGGAACAGGAGGAAGAATTTCCCTGACAGATAAATGACCAATATAAACGCAATAATTATAGGTTGTACTTGTATTTTGTAATGCCTCACTGCTATTGACTGTTTCATTGTTTTATGTCATCCACAATGTGTTTTGTATGTCTGGAAGAATAAGATCACAAGAAGCAAAGATTCACTCTCATGAATATAAAAACATGACAACTTACAACTTATAGCTGTAGTAAATTTGATCAAAATACACATTTTTATATTCATGTTCACTAGTCGGGTGGGTGGAGCCTGATAGGGATTCAGAGACACTAGTTTCCCCTCAGGCCATCTCTCTCCTTGTCACTGACAGCAGACAGTTGGCAAATTCCATAGCCAAAAAACAGCCTGCTATTGGCTATGGAGCTAACTTTCTACTGTCAATCGCAAGGAGATAGTATTCGTTGAAGAAAAAATCAGTTTAATAACAATACACTCAACTAACAAAGCAAAAACACCAGGATAAGTATACATCATTTTAAAAAGGTGACAGTTTTTTTTTAGCTATGTCCAATAAGGTAAATTAGAGAACCTTAACCTTGTGTCAAAGCTTTGTGAATAGAGTTGAGCGGACACCTGGATGTTCGGGTTCGGCCGAACTTCGCAAAAAAGTTCGAGTTGACTTGACCCGAACTTGACCCCGAACCCCATTGAAGTCAATGGGGACCCGAACTTTTGAGGACTAAAATTACTCTAAAAAAGTAATAGAAAAGGCTAGAGGGCTGCAAATGGCAGCAAAATTTTGTTAAGAGCATGGCAAGTGCTCTGCAAACAAATGTGGATAGGGAAATAACTTAAAATAACATAAAATACATAAAAATAAAAAATAATAATCTTGACCTAGGAGGACGAGGTCCATATGGAGTAGGAGGTTGAGGTGGCGGTAGATGTGGCGGTGTAGGTGGAAGCGGCGGTGGAGGAGGACTAGGTAGCCAACACTGGTTTTTGATTTTAATTTTTTTTAATTAGGGTACACCCCAAAAGAGTGAGAAAGATCAAAAATACAACAATGGCTGTGTAAGGCTGGTATACATGTCTATTCTGCACAAGGTACAAACAAGTCCTATGGGATCCATGCCTGGTTCATTTTAATGAACGTGAGCTTGTCCACATTGGCTCTGGACAGGCGGCTAAGCTTGTCTGTGATAACGCCCCCTGCCGTGCTAAATACACATTCAGATAATACACTGGCTGCAGGGCAGGCCAGCACCTCCAAGGCATAAAGGGCAAGCTCAGGCCATGTGCCCAATTTGGAGACCCAAAAGTTGAAGGGGGCAGACCCGTCATTCAGTACGTGTAGGCGTGTGCACACATACTGCTCCACCATGTTGGTGAAATGCTGCCTCCTGCTAAGACGTTCCATATCAGCTGGTGGTGCTGGTTGTTTTGGCATGCTAACAAAGCTTTTCCACATTTCGACCATGCTAACCCTGCCTTCTGAGGTGCTGGCGGTGCCCCGGCTGCGTTGGCCACCTCTTCCTCCTCCTCTGCCTTCGCCTTGTGCTTCCACTGTGCCCCTGCTGTCAGGTGGGAATGCCACCAGCAGCGCGTCTACCAGCATGCACTTGTACTCGCGCATCTTACGATCAAGCTCCAGTGAGGGAATTAAGGATGGTACGTTGTCCTTGTAATGGGGATCCAGCAGCGTGGCCACCCAGTAATCAGCAGCAGTTAGAATGTGGACAACTCGACGGTCATTGCGGAGACACTGCAGCATGTAATCGCTCATGTGTGCCAGGCTGCTCAGAGGCAACGAAAAGCTGTCCTCTGTGGGAGGTGTATCGTCTGTGTCCTCTGTATCCCCCCAGCCACGCACCAGTGATGGCCATGAGCTGGTCTGGGTGCCACCCTGCTGTGAACATGGTTCCTCCTCCTCCATCTCCTCCTCCTCATCCTCCACCTCGTCATCCTCCAGAACTGTCCCCTTGCTGGACAATTGTGTACCTGGCGTTTGTTGGTGCAGGAACCCACCCTCGGAGCAACTTGTGAATGACTGCCCTGAAAGCCTTGGAAATGATCCCTCTTCCTCCATCTCCTCCTCCTGTGCCACATCCTCTTCCATCATCGCCCGAAGCGTTTTTTCAAGAAGGCATAGAACTGGGATAGTAACGCTGAGAACGGCGTCATCGGCACTGGCCATGTTGGTGGAGTACTCGAAACAGCGTAACAAGGCACACAGGTTTCGCATGGAGGCCCAGTTATTGGTGGTAAAGTGGTGCTGTTCCGCAGAGCGACTCACGTGTGCGTGCTGCAGCTGAATCTCCACTATCGCCTGCTGCTGCTCGCACAGTCTGGCCAGCATATGCAAGGTGGAGTTCCAACTTGTGGGCATGTCACATATGAGGCGGTGAGCGGGAAGGCCGAAGTTACGCTGCAGCGCTGACAAGCGAGCAGCAGCAGGGTGAGAACGCGGAAAGTGCGCATAGGCGGCCCGCACTTTCTTAAGCAGCTCTGGCATATCAGGGTAATTTTTAAGGAACCTCTGCACCACCAAATTCAGCACATGCGCCAGGCAAGGGATGTGCGTCAAACCAGCTAGGCCCAGAGCTGCTACGAGATTTCGCCCATTATCGCACACCACCAGGCCGGGCTTGAGGCTCACTGCCACCAACCACTCATCGGTCTGTTGTTCCATGTCCCTCCACAACTCCTGCGCGGTGTGGGGTTTTTCCCCCAAACAGGAACGTTTTAAAACTGCCTGCTGTCGTTTACCCCTGGTTGTGCTGAAGTTGGTGGTGAAGGTGTTACGCTGACCGGATGAGGAGGCGGTAGAGGATGAGGAAGCGGAGTAGGAGAAATTAGCAACAGGAGGCAAACTGAAGCGCCCTGCAATCCTCGGTGGTGGAAGGACATGCGCCAAACTGCTATCCGCCTCAGGCCCGGCCGCCACTGCATTTACCCAGTGTGCTGTTAGGAAGATATAACGTCCCTGACCGTGCTTACTGGTCCACGTATCCATAGTTAGTTGGACCTTGCCACAGATGGCGTTGCGCAGTGCACACCTGATTTTGTCCCCCACTTGGTTGTGCAGGGAAGGGATGGCTCGCCTAGAAAAGTAGTGGCGGCTGGGCACGACGTACTGTGGGACAGCCAATGCCATCAGGCTTTTAAAACTCTGCGACTCCACCAGACGGAATGACAGCATTTCAAAGGCCATTAATTTTGAAATGCTGGCATTCAGGGCCAGGGATCGCGGGTGGGTTGGGGGTACTTCCTTTTCCGCTCCAGTGTTTGGGAGATAGAGAGCTGAACACTTCCATGGGACATTGTGGAGATGGTTGGTGACCCAGGTGGTAGTGTTGCTGTCAGAACCTCTGTTTGCGGGGTGGCAGGTGCCCCTGTCACTACAGAGGTGGATGAAGAGGCCAAGACTGCAGCAGAAGAGGAAGCAGGAGGAGCCAGAGACCTTTCTTGGTTCTTGAGGTGTCTACTCCACTGCAGCTCATGCTTTGCACTTAGATGCCTGGTCATGCAGGTTGTGCTCAGGTTAAGAATGTTTATACCTCGCTTCAGGCTCTGATTGCACAGCGTGCAAACCACTTGTGTCTTGTCATCAGCACATTGTCTGAAGAACTGCCACGCTAGGGAACTCCTTGGACCTGGCTTTGGTGTGCTCGGTCCCTTGCTGCGTTGGGCAGTAGTACTGTCTAGGGGACGGACGCTCCGCTTTTGCACCCTGCTCCCTCTTCTGCTGTGCTGGTGGCTCTGTGCGACCACCGCCTCTTCCTCCAAACTACACAGGTCTCCTGCATGACGTTGATTCCATGTGGGGTCGAGGACCTCATTGTTCTCCACATCATCTTCCACCCAGTCTTCACCCCTGCCCTCGTTGTCGGTCTGCACAATTGCAAAAGCAGCAGCAGTTGGCACCTGTGTTTCTTCATCATCCGAGACGTGCTGCGATGGTCCTCCCATGTACTCATCTTGAAACATAAGTGGTTGGGCATCGGTGCACTCAATCTCTTCCACTTCTGGGGCAGGGCTAGGGGGATGGCCCTGGGAAACCCTGCTAACAGAGTTATCAAAAAGCAGAAGAGACTGCTGCATGACTTGGGGCTCAGACTGCTTGGCTGATTTGCAAGGGGGTGAGGTGAAAGACTGATGGACATTGGCTGCAGGCGCCAACTGTGATCTTTCAGTAGGAGTCTGGGTGGGAGACAATGTGAAGGAACTGGAGGCACTGTCAGCAACCCAATCTACTAAAGCCTGTACTTGTCCTGGCCTCAACATTCGTAGAGCCGCATTAGGCCCGACCAAATACCGCTGCAGGCTCTTTCGCCTACTCGCACCTGAGGAAGGTGTTTCACTTGTGCATGTAGCTGGCACAGATCGACCACGTCCTCTCCCTGCAACAGGAGCTCCACCAGCAGCACCACGACCGGGGCCACGTCCCTTATTTGACGTTCTCATATTTCTCAAATTTAGGATTTTGCCCTAAATGGGTGTTTTTTGAATAGCAGAATAGAACAACAGTATCTAAAGGGTGTATCTCACATGTACAGATATGCAGCAAACGCTGCAAAATTATATTTTTTGCCCTAAATGGGTGTTTTTAGAATAGCAGAATAGAACAATAGTATCTAAAGGGTGTATCTCACACGTACAGATACAGACTAGGCCGCATCTTAAGATTTTTCACCTAAATGTGTTTTTTTGAATAGCAGAATAGAGCAACAGTATCTAAAGGGTGTATCTCACAGGTCAAATATGCAGAAGACGCACCAAAAACATTTTTTTTTACCTAAATTATTATTTTTTTGAATAGCAGAATAGAAGAACAGTATCGAAAGTGTGTATCTCACACATACAGATATGCAGAAAACGTTACCAAAAATTATTTTTTGCTCTAAATTATTATTTTTTTAATAGCAGAATAAAACAACAGTATCTAAAGTGTGTATCTCACACGTACAGATATGCTGGAAACACTGCAAAAATATTTTTTTTGCCCTAAATGTGTTTTTTTGAATACCAGAATAGAGCAACAGTATCTAAAGGGTGTACCTCACACGTACAGATACAGACTAGGCCGCAATTTACGATTTTTCCCCTAAATGTGTTTTTTTTTAATAGCAGAATAGAGCAACAGTATCTAAAGGGTGTATGTCACAGGTACAGATATGCAGAAAACGTAGCAAAAAAAATATTTTTTTTGCCCTAAATTATTATTTTTTGAATAGCAGAATAGGAGAACAGTATCTAAAGTGTGTATCTCACATGTACAGATATGCAGGAAACACTGGCAAAAAATTATTTTTGTCCTAAATTTTTTTTCTTTGAATAGCAGAATAAAACAACAGTATCTAAAGTGTGTATCTCACTAAATAAAGATATGCAAGAAACGCAGCAAAATATATATTTTTCCCTAAATGGGTGTTTTTAGAATAGCAGATTAGACCAACAGTATCTAAAGGGTGTATCTCACAGTAACATATGCAGTGCTGGTGCACTGAGCTTGCATAAAATGCCCGCCGACGCCAACCGAACTAACAGACGGATAAAAGTTATCTTTTCTCTGGCAGTGGGCTCAGGGCAGGGTAAAAAGATTGTGCACTGCACCCACACAACAAAATGAAGGTAGATCGCTGAGTAATTTGATTTCTGAATCAGGACTCCTATCTAATTCTCTCCCTCAAAGCAGCAGCAGCAACCTTTCCCTACACTATCTAAAGCAGAGTGACGTGCTGTGCTATGTGCTTCTAGCTTATATAGAGGCTGGGTCACATGCTGCACTGGCCAATCACAGCCATGCCATTAGTAGGCATGGCTGTGATGGCTTCTAAGGGCACACGAGTTAAACGAATGTTGATTGGCTGCCCTCAGCTTTTTAAAATGCGCCATTACATTGCCGAACACCGAACTCGAACCCGAACATACAGTAAATTGTTCGGGTTTAGGGTCCGGGTACCAAAAACCCAAAAGTCCGGTACGAACCCGAACTTTACAGTTCAGGTTTGCTCAACCCTATTTGTGAATTGAGACGATAGCCTAGCTATAATATATTTACATATGCTTTCCTTATTTTATTTTATTTCCTTTTCTTTTTCCTGTCCCAAAAGATGGATAATTAACAAATAGCTGGATATTTTTGTAAATAATAGGCATGTGTGATCTTAACCACTTCCCGCCCAGTCAATAGCATATTGACGTCCGGGAAGTGGTTGTGTTATCCACACTGGACGTCATATGACGTCCTGCAGGATAACAGCCGCCGCGCGCCCGGGGGGCGCGCATCGCGGCGATCGGTGGAGCGGTGTGTCAGTCTGACACACCGCTACACTGATCTCGGTAAAGAGCCTCCGCCGGAGGCTTTTTACCACGTGATCAGCCGTGTCCAATCACGGCTGATCAGGATGTAAACAGCAAGAGCCGTTGATCGGCTCTTCCTCACTCGCGTCTGACAGACGCGTGTAGAGGAGAGCCGATCGGCGGCTCTCCTGACAGGGGGGGTTTGCGCTGATTGTTTATCAGTGCAGCCCCCCTCGGATACCCACACTGGACCACCAGGGAAGACCCCCAGGACCACCAGGGAAGCCCCAAGCATGTGGATGGCCCCCATGGCCATCCACATGTAGTAAAACAAAAAATAAAATAAAAAAAACATAACAAAAATATGCCAATCAGTGCCCACAAATGGGCACTGACTGGCACTACCACAATGTGTGGTGGCTGGCATTGCTGGGCATCAGTGTCCATCAGTGCCTCCTACTAGTGTCCATCAGTGCCACCTATCAGTGCCCATCCGTGCCCATCTGTGCCCATAAGTGCCCACCTATCAGTGCCTGTCCGTGCCACCTATCAGTGCCACCCATAAGTGCCCATCAGTGCTGCCTATAAGTGCCCATTAGTGCCGCCTATGAGTGCCAATCAGTGCCGCCTATGAGTGCCAATCAGTGCCACCTATGAGTGCCCATCAGTGCCACATACCAGTGCCACATATCAGTGCCCATCATCAGTGCCCATCAGTGCCACCTCATCAGTGCCACTTCATTGGTGCCACCTCATCGGTGCCCATCAGTGTCGCCTTATCAGTGCCCTTCAGTGCCGCCTTATCAGTGCCCGTCATTGAAGTAGAAAAGGTACTTATTTACAAAAAAAATTAACAGAAACAAAGAAAAACGTTGTTTTTTTCAAAATTTTTGCTCTTTTTTTATTTGTTGTGCAAAAAATACAAATCGCAGAGGTGATCAAATACCACCGAAAGAAAGCTCTATTTGTGGGAACAAAATGATAAAAAATGTGTTTGGGTACAGTGTAGCATGACCGCGCAATCGTCATTCAAATTGCGACAGCGCTGAAAGCTCAAAATTGGCTTGGGCAGGAAGCTGTATAAGTGCATGGTATTGAAGTGGTTAAAGGATGGGCTGCAGCCTTAATTCACTGGGGACAGCTTGTTTTAATTCTAACATTCTTTGGTCACTAATACCAAATATTTAGTACTATGTGTATGCAGTCTTTGGAATTATGGATCAAATTAGGTGAGTTACTTATTACTAAACTATTCTAATTTGTTTCTAGCACCTGAAAAAGTACAGAGTCTTACAGCTTACGATATCACCACCACGTCTCTATCTCTGAACTGGCTACCACCTAATGGAAATGCAAGTTCTTACCAGATCCAGATCCTAGAAAATTCATCTTTCAGTATAATTGTGCCCAGTCCCACGACAACTTTTACCATACAGAATCTGATACCTGGCAATTATTACACCTTCCTGGTCTTTGCCCTTGTTGGAGGAAACAGCATAAAAGGAGACAGCTCTGTGACGGTGAACTACACAAGTAAGAGTCTGTGGGAATGGACAACTCAATCTATTGATCAGAGATATTTAGCTTTTTAATAAATTAGTTGGTAGATTTCTGCTATGTCACTGGGACAGGAACGGGAGGAAGAATTTCCCTGACAGATAAATGACCAATATAAACGCAATAATTATGGGTTGTACTTGTAGAAGAAGAAGATCACAAGAAGCAAAGATTCACTCCCATGAATATAAAAACATGACAATTTACAACTTATAGCTGTAGTAAATTTGATCAAAATACAAATTTTTATATTCATGTTCACTAGTCGGGTGGGTGGAGCCTGATAGGGATTCAGAGACACTAGTTTCCCCTCAGGCCATCTCTCTCCTTGTAATTGACAGCAGACAGTGGGCAAATTCCATAGCCAAAAAACAGCCTGCTATTGGCTATGGAACTAACTTCCTACTGACAATCACAAGGAGATAGTAATCTTTGAAGACAAAATCAGTTTAATAAAATTACACTCAACTAACAAAGCTAAAACACCAGGATAAGTATACATCATTTTAAAAAGGTGTCAGTTATTTTTAGCTATGTCCAATAAGATGTGAAAAGTACACTCACATTGGTAAATTTGAGCCCTTTCACACTGCTAGCGCGGCCGTGTTAGCGCTAAGACGCTGCTAGTTTTTGTGACGCTTTACCGGGGCTGTGCGGGCTGGAGCAAGATGCTTTTAACCCCAAAGATGAGGTTAACAAGGGGTTAAAAGCACCCGCAAAGCACAACTGCCGAGGCGCTTCGGCAGCATTGCCCATTGATTTCAATGGCAGGGGCGGTTATACACCCTCTCACACCACCTCAAAGATGCCCCAAAGACGCTGCTTGCAGGACTTTTTTTTTTCGGCCCTCAGGACTCAGCACTCAGGCTTTCACACTGGGGAGGCTTGAGAGGCGCTTCTCAGGCACTATTTTTAGCGCTAAAACACCTGAAAAGTGCCTTCAGTGTGAAAGGGGTCTTAGAGAGCTTTATCTTTGTGTGAAACCTTTGTGAATTGAGACGATTGTCTAGCTATAATATATTTCCATATGCTTTCCTTATTTTTCTAATTTCCTTTTCTTTTCCCTGTCCCAAAAGATGGATAATTAACAAATAGTTGGATATGTTTGTAAAGAATAGGCATGTATGGTCTTAAAGAATGGACTATAGCCTTAATTTACTGGGGACAGCTTGTTTTAATTCTAACATTCTTTGGTCACTAATACCAAATATTTAGTACTATGTGTATGCAGTCTTTGGAATTATGGATCAAATTATGTGAGTTACTTATTACTAAACTATTCTAATTTGTTTCTAGCACCTGAAAAAGTACAGAGTCTTACAGCTTACGATATCACCACCACGTCTCTATCTCTGAACTGGCTACCACCTAATGGAAATGCAAGTTCTTACCAGATCCAGATCCTAGAAAATTCATCTTTCAGTATGATTGTGCCCAGTCCCACGACAACTTTTACCATACAGAATCTGATACCTGGCAATTATTACACCTTCCTGGTCTTTGCCCTTGTTGGAGGAAACAGCATAAAAGGAGACAGCTCTGTGACGGTTAACTACACAAGTAAGAGTCTGTGGGAACGGACAACTCAATCTATTGATCAGAGATGTTTAGCTTTTTTATTAAATTAGTTGGTAGATTTCTGCTATATCACTGGGTCAGGAACTGGAGGAAGAGTTTCCCTGACAGATAAATGACCAATATAAACGCAATAATTATGGGTTGTACTTGTAGAAGAAGAAGATCACAAGAAGCAAAGATTCACTCCCATGAATATAAAAACATGACAATTTACAACTTATAGCTGTAGTAAATTTGATCAAAATACACATTTTTATATTCATGTTCACTAGTCGGGTGGGTGGAGCCTGATAGGGATTCAGAGACACTAGTTTCCCCTCAGGCCATCTCTCTCCTTGTAATTGACAGCAGACAGTTGGCAAATTCCATAGCCAAAAAACAGCCTGCTATTGGCTATGGAACTAGCTTCCTACTGACAATCACAAGGAGATAGTAATCTTTGAAGACAAAATCAGTTTAATAAAATTACACTCAACTAACAAAGCTAAAACACCAAGATAAGTATACATCATTTTAAAAAGGTGTGAGTTATTTGTAGCTATGTCCAATAAGATGTGAAAAGTACACTCACATTGGTAAATTTGAGCCCTTTCACACTGCTAGCGCGGCCGTGTTAGCGCTAAGACGCTGCTAGTTTTTGTGACGCTTTACCGGGGATGTGCGGGCTGGAGCAAGATGCTTTTAACCCCAAAGATGAGGTTAACAAGGGGTTAAAAGCACTGGCAAAGCACAACTGCCGAGGCGCTTCGGCAGCATTGCCCATTGATTTCAATGGCAGGGGCGGTTATACACCCTCTCGCACCACCTCAAAGATGCCCCAAAGACGCTGCTTGCAGGACTTTTTTTTTTTCAGCCCTCAGGACTCAGCACTCAGGCTTTCACACTGGGGAGACTTGAGAGGCGCTTCTCAGGCGCTATTTTTAGCGCTAAAACACCTGAAAAGTGCCTTCAGTGTGAAAGGGGTATTAGAGAGCCTTATCTTTGTGTGAAACCTTTGTGAATTGAGACGATTGTCTAGCTATAATATATTTCCATATGCTTTCCTTATTTTTCTAATTTCCTTTTCATTTCCCTGTCCCAAAAGATGGATAATTAACAAATAGTTGGATATGTTTGTAAAGAATAGGCATGTGTGGTCTTAAAGAATGGACTATAGCCTTAATTTACTGGGGACAGCTTGTTTTAATTCTAACATTCTTTGGTCACTAATACCAAATATTTAGTACTATGTGTATGCAGTCTTTGGAATTATGGATCAAATTATGTGAGTTACTTATTACTAAACTATTCTAATTTGTTTCTAGCACCTGAAAAAGTACAGAGTCTTACAGCTTACAATATCACCACCACGTCTCTATCTCTGAACTGGCTACCACCTACTGGAAATGCAAGTTCTTACCAGATCCAGATCCTAGAAAATTCATCTTTCAGTATAATTGTGCCCAGTCCCACGACAACTTTTACCATACAGAATCTGATACCTGGCAATTATTACACCTTCCTGGTCTCTGCCCTTGTTGGAGGAAACAGCATAAAAGGAGACAGCTCTGTGACGGTTAACTACACAAGTAAGAGTCTGTGGGAACGACAACTCAATCTATTGATCAGAGATATTTAGCTTTTTAATAAATTAGTTAGTAGATTTCTGCTATGTCACTGGGACAGGAACTGGAGGAAGAATTTCCCTGACAGATAAATGACCAATATTAACGCAATAATTATGGGTTGTACTTGTAGAAGAAGAAGATCACATAAAGCAATGATTCACTCCCATGAATATAAAAACATGACAATTTACAACTTATAGCTGTAGTAAATTTGATCAAAATACACATTTGTATATTCATGTTCACTAGTCGGGTGGGTGGAGCCTGATAGGGATTCAGAGACACTAGTTTCCCCTCAGGCCATCTCTCTCCTTGTAATTGACAGCAGACAGTGGGCAAATTCCATAGCCAAAAAACAGCCTGCTATTGGCTATGGAACTAACTTCCTACTGACAATCACAAGGAGATAGTAATCTTTGAAGACAAAATCAGTTTAATAAAATTACACTCAACTAACAAAGCTAAAACACCAGGATAAGTATACATCATTTTAAAAAGGTGTCAGTTATTTTTAGCTATGTCCAATAAGATGTGAAAAGTACACTCACATAGGTAAATTTGAGCCCTTTCACACCGCTAGCGCAGCCATGTTAGCGCTAAGACGCTGCTAGTTTTTGTGACGCTTTACCGGGGCTGTGCAGGCTGGAGCAAGAGGCTTTTAACCCCAAAGATGAGGTTAACAAGGCGTTAAAAGCACCCGCAAAGCACAACTGCTGAGGCGCTTCGGCAGCATTGCCCATTGATTTCAATGGCAGGGGCGGTTATACACCCTCTCGCACCACCTCAAAGATGCCCCAAAAACGCTGCTTGCAGGACTTTTTTTTTTTCAGCCCTCAGGACTCAGCACTCAGGCTTTCACACTGGGGAGGCTTGAGAGGCGCTTCTCAGGCACTATTTTTAGCGCTAAAACACCTGAAAAGTGCCTTCAGTGTGAAAGGGGTCTTAGAGAGCCTTATCTTTGTGTGAAACCTTTGTGAATTGAGACGATTGTCTAGCTATAATATATTTCCATATGCTTTCCTTATTTTTCTAATTTCCTTTTCTTTTACCTGTCCCAAAAGATGGATAATTAACAAATAGTTGGATATGTTTGTAAAGAATAGGCATGTGTGGTCTTAAAGAATGGACTATAGCCTTAATTTACTGGGGACAGCTTGTTTTAATTCTAACATTCTTTGGTCACTAATACCAAATATTTAGTACTATGTGTATGCAGTCTTTGGAATTATGGATCAAATTATGTGAGTTACTTATTACTAAACTATTCTAATTTGTTTCTAGCACCTGAAAAAGTACAGAGTCTTACAGCTTACAATATCACCACCACGTCTCTATCTCTGAACTGGCTACCACCTACTGGAAATGCAAGTTCTTACCAGATCCAGATCCTAGAAAATTCATCTTTCAGTATAATTGTGCCCAGTCCCACGACAACTTTTACCATACAGAATCTGATACCTGGCAATTATTACACCTTCCTGGTCTCTGCCCTTGTTGGAGGAAACAGCATAAAAGGAGACAGCTCTGTGACGGTGAACTACACAAGTAAGAGTCTGTGGGAACGGACAACTCAATCTATTGATCAGAGATATTTAGCTTTTTAATAAATTAGTTAGTAGATTTCTGCTATGTCACTGGGACAGGAACGGGAGGAAGAATTTCCCTGACAGATAAATGACCAATATTAACGCAATAATTATGGGTCGTACTTGTAGAAGAAGAAGATCACAAGAAGCAATGATTCACTCCCATGAATATAAAAACATGACAATTTACAACTTATAGCTGTAGTAAATTTGATCAAAATACACATTTGTATATTCATGTTCACTAGTCGGGTGGGTGGAGCCTGATAGGGATTCAGAGACACTAGTTTCCCCTCAGGCCATCTCTCTCCTTGTAATTGACAGCAGACAGTGGGCAAATTCCATAGCCAAAAAACAGCCTGCTATTGGCTATGGAACTAACTTCCTACTGACAATCACAAGGAGATAGTAATCTTTGAAGACAAAATCAGTTTAATAAAATTACACTCAACTAACAAAGCTAAAACACCAGGATAAGTATACATCATTTTAAAAAGGTGTCAGTTATTTTTAGCTATGTCCAATAAGATGTGAAAAGTACACTCACATAGGTAAATTTGAGCCCTTTCACACCGCTAGCGCAACCATGTTAGCGCTAAGACGCTGCTAGTTTTTGTGATGCTTTACCGGGGCTGTGCAGGCTGGAGCAAGAGGCTTTTAACCCCAAAGATGAGGTTAACAAGGGGTTAAAAGCACCCGCAAAGCACAACTGCCGAGGCGCTTCGGCAGCATTGCCCATTGATTTCAATGGCAGGGGCGGTTATACACCCTCTCGCACCACCTCAAAGATGCCCCAAAGACGCTGCTTGCAGGACTTTTTTTTTTTCAGCCCTCAGGACTCAGCACTCAGGCTTTCACACTGGGGAGACTTGAGAGGCGCTTTTCAGGCGCTATTTTTAGCGCTAAAACACCTGAAAAGTGCCTTCAGTGTGAAAGGGGTATTAGAGAGCCTTATCTTTGTGTGAAACCTTTGTGAATTGAGACGATTGTCTAGCTATAATATATTTCCATATGCTTTCCTTATTTTTCTAATTTCCTTTTCATTTCCCTGTCCCAAAAGATGGATAATTAACAAATAGTTGGATATGTTTGTAAAGAATAGGCATGTGTGGTCTTAAAGAATGGACTATAGCCTTAATTTACTGGGGACAGCTTGTTTTAATTCCAACATTCTTTGGTCACTAATACCAAATATTTAGTACTATGTGTATGCAGTCTTTGGAATTATGGATCAAATTATGTGAGTTACTTATTACTAAACTATTCTAATTTGTTTCTAGCACCTGAAAAAGTACAGAGTCTTACAGCTTACGATATCACCACCACGTCTCTATCTCTGAACTGGCTACCACCTAATGGAAATGCAAGTTCTTGCCAGATCCAGATCCTAGAAAATTCATCTTTCAGTATGATTGTGCCCAGTCCCACGACAACTTTTACCATACAGAATCTGATACCTGGCAATTATTACACCTTCCTGGTCTTTGCCCTTGTTGGAGGAAACAGCATAAAAGGAGACAGCTCTGTGACGGTTAACTACACAAGTAAGAGTCTGTGGGAATGGACAACTCAATCTATTGATCAGAGATATTTAGCTTTTTAATAAATTAGTTGGTAGATTTCTGCTATGTCACTGGGACAGGAACGGGAGGAAGAATTTCCCTGACAGATAAATGACCAATATTAACGCAATAATTATGGGTTGTACTTGTAGAAGAAGAAGATCACAAGAAGCAAAGATTCACTCCCATGAATATAAAAACATGACAATTTACAACTTATAGCTGTAGTAAATTTGATCAAAATACACATTTGTATATTCATGTTCACTAGTCGGGTGGGTGGAGCCTGATAGGGATTCAGAGACACTAGTTTCCCCTCAGGCCATCTCTCTCCTTGTAATTGACAGCAAACAGTGGGCAAATTCCATAGCCAAAAAACAGCCTGCTATTGGCTATGGAACTAACTTCCTACTGACAATCACAAGGAGATAGTAATCTTTGAAGACAAAATCAGTTTAATAAAATTACACTCAACTAACAAAGCTAAAACACCAGGATAAGTATACATCATTTTAAAAAGGTGTCAGTTATTTTTAGCTATGTCCAATAAGATGTGAAAAGTACACTCACATAGGTAAATTTGAGCCCTTTCACACTGCTAGCGTGGCCATGTTAGCGCTAAGACGCTGCTGGTTTTTGTGACGCTTTACCAGGGCTGTGCGGGCTGGAGCAAGAGGCTTTTAACCCCAAAGATGAGGTTAACAAGGTGTTAAAAGCACCCACAAAGCACAACTGCTGAGGCGCTTCGGCAGCATTGCCCATTGATTTCAATGGCAGGGGCGGTTATACACCCTCTCGCACCACCTCAAAGATGCCCCAAAAACGCTGCTTGCAGGACTTTTTTTTTTTCGGTCCTCAGGACTCAGCACTCAGGCTTTCACACTGGGGAGGCTTGAGAGGCGCTTCTCAGGTGCTATTTTTAGCGCTAAAACACCTGAAAAGTGCCTTCAGTGTGAAAGGGGTCTTAGAGAGCCTTATCTTTGTGTGAAACCTTTGTGAATTGAGACGATTGTCTAGCTATAATATATTTCCATATGCTTTCCTTATTTTTCTAATTTCCTTTTCTTTTACCTGTCCCAAAAGATGGATAATTAACAAATAGTTGGATATGTTTGTAAAGAATAGGCATGTGTGGTCTTAAAGAATGGACTATAGCCTTAATTTACTGGGGACAGCTTGTTTTAATTCTAACATTCTTTGGTCACTAATACCAAATATTTAGTACTATGTGTATGCAGTCTTTGGAATTATGGATCAAATTATGTGAGTTACTTATTACTAAACTATTCTAATTTGTTTCTAGCACCTGAAAAAGTACAGAGTCTTACAGCTTACGATATCACCACCACGTCTCTATCTCTGAACTGGCTACCACCTAATGGAAATGCAAGTTCTTACCAGATCCAGATCCTAGAAAATTCATCTTTCAGTATAATTGTGCCCAGTCCCACGACAACTTTTACCATACAGAATCTGATACCTGGCAATTATTACACCTTCCTGGTCTCTGCCCTTGTTGGAGGAAACAGCATAAAAGGAGACAGCTCTGTGACAGTTAACTACACAAGTAAGAGTCTGTGGGAACTGACAACTCAATCTATTGATCAGAGATATTTAGCTTTTTTATTAAATTAGTTGGTAGATTTCTGCTATATCACTGGGTCAGGAACTGGAGGAAGAATTTCCCTAACAGATAGCTGTAGGTTCTACTTGTATTTTGTAATGCCTCACTGCTATTGATTCTTTCATTATGTTTTATGTCATGCGCAATATGTTTTGTATGTCTAGATGAAGAAGATCACAATTTACAACTTATATCTGTAGTATATTTTATTAAAATACACATTTTTATAATAATGTTAGCTACCTGAAAAAATGCAAATAGTTTTTGTAAATTCAGAAAGAGTGTATACAACACTCTTCAGAATTTTGTTGCTCCTTCTCATGATAAATGTCAGTGCTTGCTCCAAATTTAAGTACCTGTTTCCAACGGTTTTCAACAGGTACATACCCTTTATCCTCAGTGCAGCTAAGCTCCCTCCCCACCACTACAGGTGCCACACAGACAGCTGAGTGGCCGAGGAATTCTGTAGCTGGGTGGGCAGAGCCTGATAAGGATTCATAGACATTAGTTCCCTCTCAGGTCATCTCTCTCCTTGTGGTTGGCAGCAGACAATGAATATATATCATAGCCAAAAAAAAAGTCTGATTTTGGCTATAGAACTAACCGCCTACTGTCATCCACAAGGGGATAGTACTCTTTATTGGCAAATTTTATTTTAATAACATTAGACTTAACACGCACAGCTAAAACACCAGGATAAGTATACATCATTTTAAAATAGTGAGAGTTATTTTTAGCTAATTCCAATAAGATGTGTAAACTAAACTCATATGGGTAAATTAGGGAGCCTTATTCTTGTGTCAAATCTTTGTGAAGTGAAACGATTGTCTAGCTATAATATATTTCCATATGCTTTCCTTATTTTTCTAATACCCTTTTCTTTTCCCTGTCCCTAAGAATGGATATTTAACAAATAGCTGAATCTTTTTTATTAGGCTTCTGCGATCTTAAAGGATGGGCTGTGGTCTTAATGCACTGGGAATAGCTTGTTTTATCCTAATATTCTTTAGTCATTAAGACCAAATATTTAGTACTATATGTATGCAATCTTTGGAATGAAAGCAATTCTAAAGGTTTTTTTTTTTTAGTAGTTAACATGTCATACTTACCTGCTCTATGCAATGTTTTTGCACAGAGCAGCTCTAATCCTCCTCTTCTGGGGTCTCCTGCTGTCAATTCTGACTCCTCACCCCCTCTGTGTCTCCCCATAGCAAGCTGCTTGATATAGGGGCTCTCTCTCGAGTTCGCTCCCAAGCTGCCCTCTGTGTCCATTGATACATAGTCGACTCTGCCCCCCTCTCTCTCTCCTTACTGGCTATTTTTGACAGCATCAGGAGCCAAGAGTTCCAGCTGCTGCCTTCATCTCCAGTAAGGAGAAAGAGGAAGCCAAGAAAGTGGCTGTTTTCAAGCATAGCATTGGATTGAGATCGGGCTCAGGTAAGTATAAAGGAGGCTATGGGGGGGGGGGGGGGAGATGCACACAGAAGGTTTTTCATCTTAATGCAGAGAATGCATTACGGTAAAAAATCTTCTACCTTTAGAACCACTTTAAGAATCAACTAAGTTTAATTACTTTATACCAAACTACTCTAATTTGTTTGTAGGACCTGAAAAGGTACAGAGTCTTACAGCTTACAATATCAGAACCACATCTTTATCTCTGAGCTGGCTACCACCTACTGGAAATGCAAGTTCCTACCAGATCCAGATCCTGGAAAATTCATCTTTCAGTGTAATTGTGCCCACAACATCTTTTACCATACAGAATCTGATACCTGGCAATTATTACACCTTCCTGGTCTCTGCCCTTGTTGGAGGAAACAGCATAAAAGGAGACAGCTCTGTGACAGTTAACTACACAAGTAAGTGTCTGTAGGAAAGTACAACTCAATCCATTGTTTCAGAGGTATTTAGCGTTTTATTAAATTACCGTATTTATCGGCGTATAACATGCACAGGCGTGTAACACGCACTCTAACTTTAAGAGGGAAGTTTCCACAGCCCCCTGCGTATAACACGCAGGCACTGTTTACCCTCTATTTTCAGGGTAAAAAAGTGTGTGTTATACGCCAATAAATACAGTAGTTGGTAGATTTCTGCTATGTCACTGAGACAGGAACAGGAGGAAGAATTTCCCTGACAGATAACCGGCCAATATAAACGTAATAATTATAGGTTCTACTTGTACTTTGTAATGCCTCACTGATATTGACTGTTTCATTATGTTTTATGTCATGTGCAATGTGTTTTGTATGTCTAGAAGAAGAAGATCACAACACACAAAGATTCTCTCTTGAATATGAAAACATGACAATTTACAACTTATAGCTGTAGTAAGATTTATTAAAATAAACATTTTTATAATCATGTTCACTAGTCGGTGGTTGGAGCCTGATAGGGATTCAGAGACACTAGTTTCCCCACAGGCCATCTCTCTCCTTGTGACTGACAGCAGACAGTGGGCAAATTCCACAGCCTGCTACTGGCTATGGAACTAACTTCCTACTGTTAATTACAAGGAGATAGTAATCTTTGAAGACAAAATCTGATTAATACCATTACACTCAACTAACAATGCTAAAACACCAGTATAAGTATACAAAATTTTAAAAAGGTGACAGTTATTTTCAGCTATGACCGATAAGATGCAAAAATTATACTCACATGGATAAATTAGAGCCCTTTCACACTGCTAACGCTGTTCGGGCGGGAGCCAGGTGCTTTTAACCCCAAAGAAGGTGTTAAAAGTGCCCGCAAATCACCGCTGCTGAATCGCTTTGCAGGCGCTTCGGTAGCGATGCCCATTGATTTCAATGGCATGGGCGGTTATACACCCCCCCCCGCACTGCCCCAAAGACGCTGCTTGCAGGACTTTTTTTCGGCCCTGCAAGTGCACCGTCCCAGTGGGAAAACACTCAGGCTTTTACACTGGTGAGGCTTGAGAGGCGCTTTTCAGGCACTTTACAGGCGCTATTTTTAGCACTAAAACGCCTGAAAAGCACTTTCAGTGTGAAAGGGGTCTTAGAGAGCCTTATCTTTGTGTGAAACCTTTGTGAATTGAGACGATTGTCTATCTATAATTTTTTGAAATATGCTTTCCTTATTATTCTAATTTCCTTTTCTTTTCCCTGTACCAAAAGATGGATATTAAACAAATAGCTAGATATGTTTGTAAAGAATAAGTGTATGTGGTGTTAAAGGATAGGCTGTAGTCCTAATTCACTGGGGACAGCTTGTTTTAATTCTAATATTATTTAGTCATTAATACCAAATATTTTGTACTATATGTATGCAGTCTTTGGAATTATGGCTCAAATTAGGCGAGTTACTAGTAGACGAATATCACAACATGCAAAGATTCTCAAATATAAAAACATGACAGATTACGACTTAAAGCTGTAGTAAATTTTATTAAAATACACGTTTTAATATTAATGTTTACTACTTGAAAAAAAATGCATATAGTCCAGGAAGCTCATACAAATTGTATACAACACTCTTTAGAAATTTGTTGTTCCTTCACATGATAAATGTCAGTGCTTGCTCCAAATTCATGTACCTATTTACAATGGTTTCCAAGAGGTACATACCCTCCATCCACAGTGAAGCTAAGCTCCCTCCCCACCATTACAGTTGTCACACAAACAGCTCAGTGGCCAAGGAGCTTTGTAGTTGGGTGAGTGGAGCCTGATAAGGATTCAGAGACACTAGTTCCCTCTCAGGTCATCTGTCTCCTTGTGTTTCACAGAAGACAGTAAACAGATACCACAGCCAAAAAACAGCCTGTTATTGGCTATGGAATTTGTCCACTGCCTACTGTCAATCACAAGGATGCCATAATCTTTTTTTTTTTTTTAAAGATATTTTTATTGATTTTTACGACAAACTAACAAACAGAAAACAATACAAAAAAAAAAACAATCACAAAACCAGATAGACTGGTCCCAAACGTTAGGCAATATGCTCAGACATAGAAAAATAAAGAGGTATCAATACACAAGACATATAATAGGCACAGTGGTAAAAGGCGCATGCATACCATGACGGGCATAACAAAGGTGGAGGTCTAGACATTATAGATCCCTGGGGCACGGTCCATCAATGGTCAAGCAAGGGTAGTACAGTTAGTGCTGAGAGAGGGTTAGCGGACTAGCCAACCACCTATCCAAAATTTTGTGAAAGGTTTTGTTCCGTTTCCGGATTTCAAAAGTAAGTTTATACAGCGGGATAGAATCATTAATACGTTTCAACCAAAGGGATTTCAAAGAGGTCTGTGCACCCTTCCAGGACAGTAGAATAGCTTTTTTAACATAGAAATATAATATGCGAAGTAGTCTCTTGGCATGTGTTGACAGGTGTAAGTCACCAAAAATGCCTAGTAGGCAGTTCTTGGGGTGTATTATGTTTGGGAGGCCCAACGCTGATGAGATAAAGACACCCACCTCCTCCCAGAAACCCTGAACTATCGGGCATGACCAAAAACTGTGTAAGAAATCGGCCTCCTGGCCACAGCCGCGGAAACAGTCAGCTGAGTGTACTTGCCAGAGTAAGGTGGGTCTGGTGGAAAATCTTAACCTGTATAATACGGTCCCGGGAAGCAATAACAGATGTTTTTTAGGTATCACTAAATTCCGACCAGTCCATAGAGCTTTGTGGAACCTGGGGTTAGAGTCAGTCATTAGGGTTGCATAGTAAGTGGAAACAAGTTTAGTGGGATCTGGTTGTCGGAGCAATTTTTCCAATGGTGGCAGGTCAGTGGGGTCTTTCAGGGAGCCAAACTGGGCCTTTATAGCGTGTCAAAGCTGGTAGTAGTAAAATAAGTATGAGTTAGGTAGGTCAAAGTCTAAGTGTAGTTGAGAGAAAGTTTTAAAGCCCTGGGCGTTGTATAAGTGACATAGATATTTGACCCCCTTGGAGTACCAGCGATTGGTATCAGGGAGGGAGTACAATTCCTATAGATTAGGGTTGAACCACGGTGGGTTGTTGGGGGACTGCAGCCAGGTGTGCATGGATACCTTCCTGACTATGTAGTGAAACACTGAAAGGGAGGTAGAGTCTCCAGGGAAGATGCAATGGCCCCCTACGTGGAGGTACAGGCATTTGCTGGGACTGGACACAGCCAATCAAGGATGTGCACCAGCTGGGATGCTAAGTAATAGAGGAAAAAATTTGGAAACGCCAAGCCCGCCAGGTGCGCCGACAGTCATAATGTTTTAAGTGCCACCCTAGGGGAACCGTCCTTCCACAGGAAAGTCGTACATATTGCGTCTATGCATTTAAAGATAGCTTTAGGCACCTTGCAAGGAGAGTTAGCTAGGATATAAAGTAATCTTGGTAGGTAGATCATTTTTAGGACATTGGCCCTCCCCATGAGGTCCAGAGGCAAGTCCATCCACTGCTTGGTCTGCTCCTGAAGGCGGACCAATAGGGGATCCAAGTTATTGGTGATATATGAAGATAGAGGGGTTTGCACCACAACCCCAAGGTACCTAAAGGAGGACACCACCTGAAGTTTGGAGTCTGGGTGAATCTGGGGGGTACAGCCACGTCTAGAGGAAAAAGGCTGGACTTATCCCAATTCACCCGGAAGCCAGAATAGTCACCAAAGGTGTTAATCTCCATCAACAAGGCTCGCAGTGACCCATCGGTGTCAACCATATACACCAATGTATATAAGCAAAGTGTAGCGCACCTACAAATAAGTAGAAATAACCTGTGCGGTGAGAAATATGTTGATACCTCTCAGAAAAGGCTATTAGTGCATGGTTAATTGCATAACAGAAAAGTATACTCAAATAAAATAAACCAAAATAAGCACATATATGTGCATGCTTAATACATGATAACCACAAATAAAAATGTGATCATACGAACCAAACGTAATTAGCACGTGAATGTGAGTCCACGGGAGTGGTGCGTTCCACCTAAGAGGGAAGTGAACGAATCACCTCAGGTTAAGTGGAGGCTGGGTCACGCAACTGCGTCAAAGGTCACGCAAGCCACAACAAACAAGCATGTCTGATGGGCATAAAGCGGAGATCTTGCTGAATGATCAGCGTTCCCCCAGCTATGATCATGTACGTGACAAAACCAGATGTGACAAAAACGTTGGCCCTCACCCGGAAATGAAAAACGGGGACATCACGGAAATGAATGTAAGAGCGGGGTCACAAGTACTTATACATCCACATATAAAACAACCAGAAAGAAATACATAAACTCTATATCAGAAATTATATAGAACGCTGAGACATCATATATTCAAAAAACTTTTTGACGCCATTAATAATAATGACTAACAAAATAAGAAAAAAATATTGGACTGAATCTAAAATGGTGGGCTAGGGATATATTCATGCATGGTTGATAAAGGCATTTATATCCCAGTCCACATTCAAACCATACGGCACATAACATTTGAGTTGGTAAATCCAAAAAGTTTTGAGACTCCCCTTATATTGGATTCTCCTCTCCAATGGGCAACGAACCAATCAATAATTTGAAAGCTCGTACCCATTGGATTCTTGTTATGCCACTGTAAATAATGTCTAGGCACTGTATGGTTGGTGCGTCCTTTTTTAATACTAGTAATGTGTTCACCTACCCTTGTGGAAAAGGCCCATATGGTACGACCAACGTACTGTTTCCCACAAGGGCAGATGATGAGGTATACAATATACTTAGTAGCACAGGTGAAAAAGTGCTTCATAGGATATTCCAGAGAGGTAGTCATAGATTTGAAAGTTTTTTTGCGTTCACATGTATTGTGTGCACAGACCTTACACTTGCGACATGGATGGAATCCCTTGGCAAGTGGGAAAAAACTTGGAAGAATAGGGGGGTCAGTTACACTGGGTTCAATCTGTCCTTTTAAGGACATCGCACCCCTATAGATTATTCCAGCATTGACCGGAAGGGTTGGACCCAATACTTGATCACTTTTCAATACTTTCCAGTGTTTTCTTATAATATCTTTAATCTGTTTATGCTGGATTGAAAAAGTAGTTATAAAGGAATTTTTATATTTAGGCTCTTGGACAGGCTTTTGTTGTTCAGATGTCAAAGTTTTCCTATCAACAAATGCTACTCTTTCTATTTCTTGATCAACAATATGGGACTGATATCCCTTATCAATAAATCTAGATCTTAGTATCTCTGCTTGTAAGAAAAGAAATGGCTGCACATCCAGGAATTCCAATTGCCTTTTATTGTTCAAAGTGATAACACCAAAGACACCAACAAGGTCACGTAGACGCGTTTCACACAAACATCTTGTGCTTAATCATTAATGATCCCGAGTACGTTGAGAGGACTTTCGAAATGGACATCTCCTCTGACTTTGAACTCCTTGTTAATATGGGATAAGTTGAATAAAACAGGAGAGTATTCCCCCCAGGTGTCCCCCCTAGCCCCACTGGAGGGATTCCCATGGTTCCCCCCGGGGGAGGGGGGGATTCCTGGGGGCATGGGGTCGGGATAGAGACACCACGTGTTGGAAAATTTGCCCCACGGGGAACCCTAGCAACCTATTCGGAGCTGGTTACAGCCCTAGGGAATATACCCACATCAGGCTGGAGGTACTATCAAATGACAGGTTTCTTTAACAAGATGAAACCTCTATTGAGATCATTAAACTCAATCACAGTGTTTGAGGGCCAGTGTGTGCGTTTGAGGGATGCTAGGCACCTGCTGTCTTAGATGTATAGATTGATACTAGGCGCCCAAAAGAGTACAGTCCCATATTTTATCAGAGAGTGGGAAAGAGAATTAAATAAAGAACTGTCAGAGGAACAAATTAAAAAAATGATCAAATCAACTTATTCTACATCTATAAGTTCGTATGTCCAAGAGATGGCCTACAAATTTATGACAAGGTGGTACAGGACACCAGTAAGATTAACTCAGATGTACCCAGAGGCAGATGCCCGGTGTTGGAGAGGATGTGAACAGAGGGGTACATTTCTCCACCTGTGGTGGGAATGCCCCATGATTAAAACATTTTGGGTATCAATCGCACCATGGATTGAGAGGTTGACCCCTAGACCTATGGAGTTTACTCCTCTATGCTTCCTATTCCATGGAACACCCAGGTCCATTAAAGCTTACAGGAAGAGTATCACACCACACCTATTGAACGCAGCCAAATTATTGATCCCTAGATTTTGGAAACAGGCCGCTTGTCCAACACTAGAGGACTGGAAAAAGGAGGTTAACCGGATAATGGAAGCCGAAAGGTGGACTCAAGTAGTGAAGGACAAAAAAGGGGAATTTGAGAGGACTTGGGCAGGCTGGATACAGTGTGAACCTGAAATGGGCTGAGGATAGGAGATATGGATTGGGAAAGCAGGGGGCATAGTGGATTTATAAGGACCCCCAGTATAGCTGCTTATGGGTTAAGCCATAGAAGTATAAAGAACCGAATCATGAACCTTGACCGGGACTGATATATGTTTTTTTTTATTTTTATTTTTTTATTACTTTATTCTTAATTTTCTTTTTTTTCCCCCTCCCTCTCTCTCTCATTGACCTCCCTAATAAATTCTGTCTGCGTTGATAGTGTGGAGTGAGATGTCTGCCCCTAACTAGGAGAGAGAGAGGGAGTTAAGTCATGCTGAAATAGAGAGGGGAGGGATGGGAAGGGTGTGGAGGATAAGGAGTAGGGCACACACAGGAGAAGAGGGACTGAAAGTAATATTAGGATAGAGATTGTAAATGATCACCGTGAGGATATCACAATTTTTTAATTTTCTTTACTTCTTTGGGGAATATGGGTCTGTCACGTAAAATTTGGGGAAGAGTAGGTTGGGAGGATCGCCTGAATGTAAACACGGGCGAAGATATCACAAGGTATAATTATTTATTTAAACACTATGGCCATTAGTGGCCTCCTAAGAGGTCCTGGTAGAGGGGAACCAATAAATAATCATGTTTTCCTTTTTTTTTTTTTTTCTCAAAGAAAGTTTGTTTGTTCTTTTTTAAATTGGGGAATTAGGCCATGGGGGCCGCTATACACAATTATGGGTAATCAATCCCTAATCACGAGGCACAAATAAAGGAATATATATATATATATATACATATATATATATATATATATATATATATATATATATATTAGTCACCATGGCCATTAGTGGCCTCTTTGGAAGTAGGAGGGGGCACTGTTCAAGGGACAAATAACGACACAGTAGGATAACACATGACATAAGTAGAAGGAAGGGAGTGAGTGGGGACGGAGCAGACTTACTCCACCGCAGCCTGGGATGGCGTTGAGGGAGGGGGAGAGAGAATTATATATATTTTATTTTATATATTTTTTTTTCTGCTGGGGGGGAGGGGGGATATTATTTTGATAAGATAATGTTGTACCTAGTTCTTTCTCGCAATGCTCATTTGTTCTTATGTAAATGTACAATGTTGAATGGAAATATTGAAGCCTATAATAAAAAATAAATACAAATTTTGATTATAAAAAATATATATATATAAGTAAGTTTCTGTGGGAAAGTATAACGCAATCTATTGATCAGAGATGCCCCCCCCGTTTTACTTACCTGAGCGTCCCAGCCGTCCTCCTCTCCACGGAGTCCTGGCTTTGATTGAATAGATTGATAGCAGTGCAGCCATTGGCTCCCGCTGCTGTCAATCAAATCCAATGACGCGGGCGCCAGGGGCGAGGCCGAGTCATACACTCGCCATCTATGGACGCCGAGTGTATTACTCAGGAGAGTGCCCGCAAGGTAACCCCCTCGGAAGAGAGATTCCCAGAGGGGGTTATCTAATGCGGAGAGGAGCCGCGGGAGCCGCCGTAGGACCCCAGAACAGGTGGATCGGGGCCACTCTCTGCAAAAGGAACTACACAAAGATTTATTATCACTTTAATGTTTACTACCTGAATAAGTACATATAAGATATCCATATTGCTGTCACCAGCACTTCATTGTTAAACTATACGCTGATGACACCCAAATCTATCTGTCTACTCCTCACCTCACTCCTTCAGTCTCCTCTCGCATTACTAACTTACTAACTGACATATCAGCATGGATGTCGGACCACTTCCTTAAACTAAATCTCTCTAAAACCGAGCTATTAATATCCCCCCCTGCCCTTGCTCCCCTCCATGACTTTTCCGTCAAAAATAACAATGTAACCACCTGTCCATCCCCTCACGGCAGGGTACTAGGTGTAATCCTAGACTCTAACTTGTCCTTTCAGCCCCAAATCCAATTGTTGGATAGTCACCTCCGTAACATCTCTAAAACTCGCCCCTTTTTAACAAATGAAACCACCAAGCTCCTCATTCACCCCCTTGTTATCTCTCGCCTTAACTATTGCAACTCCCTTCCCATTGGCCTGCCTCTCCATAGGCTATCCCCTCTTCAGTCTATCATAAATGCTGCTGCCAGACTTATCCACCTTACCAACCGCTCAGTGTCCGCCAACCCTCTCCTCCAATCCCTACACTGGCTCCTAATCGCCCAGCGAATTAAATTCAAAATACTAACCACAACATACAAAGCCATTCACAACTCCACCTGAGCTACATCACCAAACTTGTCTCCAAATATCACCCAAACCATCCTCTTCGCTCCTACCAAGACCTCCTACTCTCAAGCTCCCTCATCTCCTCCTCCCATGCTCATCTCCAGGATTTCTCCAGAGCCTCTCCCATCCTCTGGAACTTGCTACCTCAACCTGTCCGGCTATACCCTACTAATGCTACCTTCAGTCGATCCCTGAAAACTCATCTCATCAGGGAAGCCCATCACGCCTCCAACTAATGTTTTACCACTTCCATTAGCTCATTCCCCACAGTTACAACCTTTTGTACCACCTGCCCCACCCTATTAGAAGTAAGGTCTTCTGAGCAGGGCCCCCTTAATCATTTTGTTTTTTATTGTATTATAACTATATTGTCTCCCTTTTATATTGTAAAGCGCTGCGTAAACTGTTGGCGCTATATAAATCCTGTATAATAATAATTATAAATATAATAATAACATCTTTGCTTATTACTAGACGAATTTCTGAACCTTTCCCCATTGAGCAGCATCCTTATATCTAATAGCTGAGAGTAAGCAAATATATGCAACACGCAAAGCCTTACTCTAATTTTTAACATTTTGCAGTATCTGAAATATAAGGAACCCAAACACACAGATTATGTTCACTATTTATATTTCTGAGTTGGGAGAAAGCAGATGGAAAAATCAGTTCACATTGAATCCAGACCCTGGGAGACCCAACTATTAGCAGGCAATGTGACTGCAACTTCTGTCATAATTGGGGGCTGTTTGTCTTCTCCCAATATCCCCTCCTAGCACAAATCTTTCCCCCTTTCTACCATACATTTTCTAAATCCCCCTTCCCAGCAAAAGTCTCCTTGCTCTCCCAACCCAAATTCACCCCCATCTCCCTTCTAGTACAAATCTTCTTCCCCTCCAAATCCAACCCTACCAAATTCCCCCTCCTGGCACAAAAAATCCCCCTTCTACTGCAAATCCTCTTCCCCTCTAAATTCCCCAGCACAACTTCCCCTCAAATCCTTACTTTTAGTGCGAGTTCCTCTCATACTTCTCCAGTCCTCCAACCCTCCAGCACAAATCCCCTCAGATACCACCTCCCAGAACAAATCCTCTAGCATGAATCCTCTTATTCTTTCCTAAATCTTCTATTGCAAAATAAATCCTCTCACCCCAACCCCTCCTTCTAGCACAAATCCTCTTATCTTATCTTACCTCCTGGCATGAATGCATAAATGCTAGTCTGGGCAGTCCCAACAATCTGTGTCCCTCGGTAGGGCAGAAGTGATTGTACTGATGCTACAGGATATGGCGGTGGGGGCATTCAGGAAAGCCAGGGGGAGGAGAATTAGAGTAATAACAAAAGCGATGAGAGTGAGAGGCAGAAGGCACTGCTGAAAATAATTGTTGGAGTCGTGCGGAGGAGAGAATGTACTCATTCTATCACTGGACATTCTCTTCGAACAGTACTTAATATCTGCTGGCATACATATCTCATAGATGCCCAGTGCTAGCAATGTTACTGGTGCCAACCCCGCAGCACATTATAACACCGAGCCCAGGGCCGTGCCCTGACACCTGGTCTTTGCTGTGTTTGGTGAGGCTAAAGTACAGGACAGGTTTTTTTTTTCTAACAACAGCCTATGCAAGTGAGTGCCTATATGAAAAATGTAATGAACACTTTCAGTAATCTTTAATGAACAAATCTGTTTAAAACTATTAGACTCAACTCACAAAGCTAAAACACCAGGATAGGTATAAATAACTTTAAAAATGTAACAGTTATTTTTAGTTAAGTCCAATAACATGTGAAAACTTCACTCACATGGGTAAATTAGAAAGTCTTATCATTGTGTCAAAGTTTGTGAATTGAGCCTGTTGTCTAGCTATAACATATAACTGGATGTGTTCCTCATTTTTTCTAATTTCCTTTTCATTGCCCTTGACCTAAGGATGGATATTTAACAAATAGGTTCGATCTATTTGTAAAGAATAGTCTGATGGTTAAATGACAGGCTGTGGTCTTAAAGCACTGAGGACAGCTTGTTTTATCCTTATATTCCTTTGGCATTAAGACCAAATATGTAGTACTTGTACAGTATGTGTATGCAATCTTTGGAATTCAGTATCAACTTTGTTCAATTACTTTATATTAAACTACCCTAATTTGTTCACAGGACCTGGAAAGTGCTGTGTCCACGTTCTTATGGTTCCATAATTCACCATATCCTCCTAATAATGGTTTTACACTGAACTGCTTCTATGTTTTTTGTAGGACCTGAAAAAGTACAAAGTCTTACAGCTTACAATATCAGCACCACTTCTGTATCTCTGAGCTGGCTACCACCTACTGGAAATGCAAGTTCTTACCAGATCCAGATCCTGGAAAATTCATCTTTCAGTGAAATTGTTCCCAGTCCCACGACATCTTTTACCATACAGAATCTGATACCTGGCAATTATTACACCTTCCTGGTCTCTGCCCTTATTGGAGGAAACAGCATAAAAGGAGACAGCTCTGTGACAGCTAACTACACAAGTAAGTGACTGTGGGAAAGTATAACGCAATCTATTGATCAGAGATGCCCCCCCCCCCCCCCGTTTTACTTACCTGAGCCCCGAATTTCCGTGCTGCATCCCAGGTGTCCTCCTCTCCACGGAGTCCTGGCTTTGATTGAATAGATTGATAGCAGTGCAGCCATTGGCTCCCGCTGCTGTCAATCAAATCCAATGACGCGGGCGCCAGGGGCAGGGCCGAGTCATACACTCGCCGTCTATGGACGGCGAGTGTATTACTCAGGAGCGTGCCCGCAAGGTAACCCCCTCGGGAGAGAGATTCCCAGAGGGGGTTATCTAATGTGGGGAGGAGCCGCGGGAGCCGCCGTGGGACCCCAGAACAGGTGGATCGGGGCCACTCTCTGCAAAAGGAACTACACAAAGATTTATTATCACTTTAATGTTTACTACCTGAATAAGTACATATAAGATATCCATATTACTGTTACCAGCACTTCATTGTTATACTATACGCTGATGACACCCAAATCTATCTGTCTACTCCTCACCTCAGTCCTTGAGTCTCCTCTCGCATTACTAACTTACTAACTGACATATCAGCATGGATGTCGGACCACTTCCTTAACCACTTAAGCCCCGGACCATTTCGGGCCATTAGGACCAGGCCTGTTTTTGGGATTCGGCACTGTGCTGCTTTAACTGTAAATTGTGCGGACATGCAATGTTGTACCCAAATGAAATTTGCGTCCTTTTCTTCCCACAAATAGAGCTTTCTTTTAATGGTATTTGATTGCCTCTGCGATTTTTATTTTTTGCGATATAAACAGAAAAAGACCGAAAATTTTGAAAAAAAATGATATTTTCTACTTTTTGTTATAAGAAAAATCGAATAAACTCAATTTTAGTCATACATTTAGGCCAAAATGTATTCAGCCACATGTCTTTAGTAAAAAAAATGTCAATAAGCGTATATTTATTGGTTTGCGCAAAAGTTATAGCGTTTACAAACTAGGGTACATTTTCTGAAATTTACACAGCTTTAAATTTATGACTGCCTATCTCATTTCTTGAGGTGCTAAAATGGCAGGGCAGTACAAAACCCCCCCAAATGACCCCATTTTGGAAAGTAGACACCCCAAGGAAATTGCTGAGAGGCATGTTGAGCCCATTGAATATTTTTTTTTGTCCCAAGTGATTGAATAATGACAAAAAAAAAAAAAAATTACAAAAAGTTGTCACTAAATGATATATTGCTCACACATGCCATGGTTATATGTGGAATTGCACCCCAAAATACATTCTGCTGCTTCTCCTGAGTACGGGGATACCACATGTGTGGGACTTTTTAGGAGCCTAGCCACGTACGGGACCCCGGAAACCAAGCACCGCCTTCAGGATTTCTAAGGGCGCAAATTTTTGATTTCACTCCTCACTACCTATCACAGTTTCGAAGGCCATAAAATGCCAAAATAGCACAAAACCCCCCCAAATGACCCCATTTTGGAAAGTAGACACCCCAAGCTATTTACTGAGAGGCATGTTCAGTCCATGGAATATTTTATATTTTGCCACAAGTTGCGGGAATATGACAAACTTTTTTTTTTTTGCACAAAGTTGTCACTAAATGATATATTGCTCACACATGCCATGGGCATATGTGAAATTACACCCCAAAATACATTCTGCTGCTTCTCCTGAGTACGGGGATACCACATGTGTGGGACTTTTTGGGAACCTAGCCGCGTACGGGACCCCAAAAACCAAGCACCGCCTTCAAGGTTTCTAAGGGCATAAATTTTTGATTTCACTCCTCACTACCTATCACAGTTTTGAAGGCCATAAAATGCCAAGATGGCACAAAACCCCCCCAAATGACCCCATTTTGGAAAGTAGACACCCCAAGCTATTTGCTGAGAGGCATGTTGACTCCATTGAATATTTTTTTTTGTCCCAAATGATTGAATAATGACAAAAAGAAAAAAAAATGTACAAAAAGTTGTCACTAAATGATATATTGCTCACACATGCCATGGTTATATGTGGAATTGCATCCCAAAATACATTCTGCTGCTTTTCCTGAGTACGGGGATACCACATGTGTGGGACTTTTTGGGAGCCTAGCCGCGTACAGGGCCCCAAAAACCAAGCACCGCCTTCAGGATTTCTAAGGGCGTAAATTTTTGATTTCACTCCTCACTACCTATCACAGTTTCGGTATGTTGAGTCCATGGAATATTTTATATTTTGCCACAGGTTGCGGGAATATGACAAACTTTTTTTTTTTTGCACAAAGTTGTCACTAAATGATATATTGCTCACTACCTATCACAGTTTTGAAGGCCATAAAATGCCAAGATGGCACAAAACCCCCCCAAATGACCCCATTTTGGAAAGTAGACACCCCAAGCTATTTGCTGAGAGGCATGTTGAGCCCATTGAATATTTTTTTTTTGTCCCAAATGATTGAATAATGACAAAAAGAAAAAAAAAATGTACAAAAAGTTGTCACTAAATGATATATTGCTCACACATGCCGCCATGGTTATATGTGAAATTACACCCCAAAATACATTCTGCTGCTTCTCCTGAGTACGGGGATACCACATGTGTGGGACTTTTTGGGAGCCTAGCCACGTACGGGACCCCAAAAACCAAGCACCGCCTTCAAGGTTTCTAAGGGCATACATTTTTGATTTCACTCCTCACTACCTATCACAGTTTTGAAGGCCATAAAATGTCAAAATAGCCCAAAACCCCCACAAATGACCCCATTTTGGAAAGTAGACACCCAAAGCTATTTGCTGAGAGGCATGGTGAGTATTTTACAGCTCTCATTTGTTTTTGAAAATTAAGAAAGACATTTTTTTTTCTTTTTTTTTTTCTTTTTTTACATTTTCAAAACTTTGTGACAAAAAGCGAGATCTGCAAAATACTCAACATACCTCTCAGCAAATAGCTTGGGGTGTCTACTTTCCAAAATGGGGTCATTTGGGGGGGTTTTGTGCCATCTGGGCATTCCATGGCCTCCGAAACTGTGATAGGCAGTGAGGAGTGAAATCAAAAATTTACACCCATAGAAATCCTGAAGGCGGTGCTTGGTTTTTGGGGTCCCGTACGCGACTAGGCTCCCAAAAAGTCCCACACATGTGGTATCCCCGTACTCAGGAGAAGCAACAGAATGTATTTTGGGGTGTAATTCCACATATGCCCATGGCATGTTTGAGCAATATATAATTTAGTGACAACTTTTTGTACATTTTTTTTTTTTTTGGTCATTATTCAATCACTTGGGACAAAAAAAAAAAATATTCAATGGGCTCAACATGCCTCTCAGCAAATAGCTTGAGGTGTCTACTTTACAAAATGGGGTTATTTGGGGGGGGTTTTGAACTGTCCTGGCATTTTATGCACAACATTAGGAAGCTTATGTCACACATCATCCACTCTTCTAACCACTTGAAGACAAAGCCCTTTCTGACACTTTTTGTTTACATGAAAAAAACATTTTTTTTGCAAGAAAATTATGTTGAACCCCAAACATTATATATTTTTTTAAAGCAAAGGCCCTACAGATTAAAATAGTGGGTGTTGCATTTTTTTTTTCCACACAGTATTTGCGCAGCGATTTTTCAAACGCATTTTTTGGGGGAAAAACACACTTTTTTTATTTTTAATGCACTAAAAAACACTATATTGCCCAAATGTTTGATGAAATAAAAAAGATGATCATAGGCCGAGTACATGGATACCAAACACGACATGCTTTAAAATTGCGCACAAACGCGCAGCGGCGACAAACTACATTCATTTTTAAAAGCATTTAAAAGCCTTTACAGGTTACCACGTTAGATTTACAGAGGAGGTCTACTGCTAAAATGACTGCCCTCGATCTGACCTTCGCGGTGATACCTCACATGCATGATGCAATTGCTGTTTACATATGACGCTAGACCGACGCTTGCGTTCGCCTTTGCGCAAGAGCAGGGGGGGACAGCGGTGCTTTTTTTTTTTTTTTTTCTTTTTTATTATTTATTTGGCTTTTTTATTTTATTTTTAAACTGTGCCTTCCATATTTTATTTTTTTACCATTTTTATCGTTATCTCAGGGAATGTAAATATCCCCTATGATAGCAATAAGTAGTGACAGGTACTCTTTTTTTGAAAAAAATTGGGGGGTTAGACCCTAGATCTTTCCTCTGCCCTCAAAGCATCTGACCACACCAAGATCGGTGTGATAAAATGCTTTCCCAATTTCCCAATGGCGCTTTTTATATCCGGGGGGGGACATTCCCTCCCACTGCTTGTAAAAGCAATCTAGAGGCTAATTATCTGCTAGAATTGCTTTTACATGAAAGCCGGATGCTGGCTGAAAAGAATGATACCAAGATAATACCTAAACCCGCAGGCATCATTCTGGTATAAACATTCAAAGTCCAGCAACATACCAGTACGTTGCTGGTCCTTGTTGGACATGTATTGTAATCTTTTTTTTCATACAGCCTATTGGCTGAACGAAAAAAGAGATTGATTGGTGGGTATGCCCACCATTAGAATACCTCCCTTCATCCACCCACTTCTAATGATGGGCATATATGCCGAAGCATGGGGGCATCCTCCCGCAAAAAAGTTATGCCGCGTACACACGGTCAAGCCTTCGTCGGAATTTCGACCGTATGTACGCGGCATAAAAGGTTATGCCGCGTACACACGGTCGGACTTTTCCACGGGCAAGCCTCCGTTGGAATTTCAACCGTATATACGCGGCATTAGGAGCAAAATCGCTCCTCCGCCCCTGCTGCCCCCATGCTTCGGCATATATGCTCTTTTTTTAACTGTGGTGGTGAAATCACCTCCTACAGCGTTGGAGTCACGGCTTTATGTATCGTGGGAGCAAACGCTGTTGCTGTCAAGATAAATAGATCCGCACTGCAACTGAATGGCGTACCTGCTAAGCAAATGGTGGTTAACAATTAAAACAAAGTAACATTACAGTACAACAGTAAGACCTTACCATGCCATACCTGCAAAGCAAATACCAAAACAAAACCTAGTAAAAAATAAAAAAATGTTTTAACGCAACCTGTGCCTAAAATATATATATGCCGAAGCATGGGGGCATCCTCCCGCAAAAAAGTTATGCCGCGTACACACGGTCGGAATTTTCCACGGGCAGGCCTCCGTCGGAATTTCGACCGTATGTACGCGGCATTAGGAGCAAAATCGCTCCTCCGCCCCTGCTGCCCCCATGCTTCGGCATATATGCTCTTTTTTTTAACTGTGGTGGTGAAATCACCTCCTACAGCACTGGAGTCACGGCTTTATGTATCGTGGGAGCAAACGCTGTTGCTGTCAAGATAAATAATTCCGCGCTGCAGTTGAATGGCGCACCTGAAAACAAAAAATTACATACCTGAAAAGCAAGCATGATAAAACATTGCAGAATAGAATACAGTAAAAAAGAGCAGAAAAATAGAGAGAAAATAGAGAGAGAGAGAACAATAAAACGACAACTATTTTTGGTTTTTTTATTTTATATTTTTTTTGTGTTTTGTTTTTTACGTTTTTTTTTTTCTTTTTTACACTTTTTTTTGTAACTTTACAACTGTAATGGTTCGGGTCTCTCAAAATGTAATGGCATCTTGGGAGACCCTGTGTAAGTGTGTCCTTGTCTGTGAAATGCTGTACCCTACGCTAAAACTTCACTTTTGAGTGGTAGCGTTCAAAACATTCACCTTGGCAAAGACCAGGCTTGTCAGGACAGAGTGGACAAAAACTACGGGTGTCACGCCTAAATCCGCGCTTGCTACAGACACGACATCTTTTTTGGGGGTGGCTTTGGGTAGGGGTACTCGGGAGGACATACGAATAATGCCTCTCATGCAGCCGGCTTACTGCATTTGGTAGGGGATGGTGAGGTGCAGAACCGCCTGGATACAGGAGTTCTGTGACTATCTCATTCTGGAATTTTAGAAGAGATAACGTCCCGCCTGAAGCTCTGTATAGCAAATGAGCGTTCAGCAAAGCCAATTGGAATAAGGATAGAGACACTTTTTTGTACCAGCGTCTCGCCTTACGGTCAATTAGATACGGCGCCATCAACTGGTCGTTGAGGTCCACCCCTCCCATATTTTGGTTATATTCGTGGACACAGAGGGGTTTCTCCACAACACCAGTCGCCGTACGAATTTGGACTGTCGTGTCTGCATGAAGGGAGGTAAGAAGGAAAACATTCTTATTGTCCCTCCACTTCATAGCGAGCAAGTTATTACACTTCAAGCAGGCTCTCTCCCCCAGCCTAAGACGGGCATCTACAAGCCGCTGGGGAAAGCCCCGGCGATTAGGTCGCACGGTGCCACATGCTCCAATCTGATGATCAAACAAGTGACTAAACAGTGGCACGCTCGTGTAATAATTGTCCACATACAAGTGGTACCCCTTTCCGAATAAGGGTGACACCAAGTTCCACACTATCTTGCCAGCGCTCCCTATGTAATCCGGGCAGTTGACCGACTCAATCTGACTATCTTTTCCCTCATAAACCGTAAAGTTCACTACATAGCCTGTTGCCCTGTCACAGAACTTGTAGAGCTTGACCCCGTATCTGGCACGCTTGCTGGGAAGGTACTGCTTGAAAGACAAGCGGCCAGAAAATTTAATCAGGGACTCATCAACGCAGACAACTTGATCGGGAGTAAACAAGGCTGCAAAACGTTCGTTGAAGTGGTTTATGAGGGGCCGAATTTTATAGAGCCGGTCGTATTCAGGGTCCCCACGTGGACGACAAAGTTCATTGTCGTTGAAGTGCATGAACCGCAAAATCTGCTCATATCGTGCCCTGGACATGGAGGCAGAGAACACGGGCATGTGGTCAATTGGGTGCGTGGACCAATAAGCACGCAATGACGGAAATTTATGTGTGCCCATGTTGAGGGAAAGGCCCAGAAAGGTCTTAAATTCGGAAACCGTAATTGGTTTCCAATTTCTGGCAATTTTAGGCAACTGGGGGTTAGCGGCGATAAATTGACCAGCATATAAATTACTCTGGTCCACAATAGATCTATAGAGATCTTCCGTGAAAAACAGTGAATAAAAATCAATTGGAATAAAATCAGCTGTTTCCACCTGAATACCGGGTTGGGCAGTGAATGGGGGAAGTATGGGTTCTGCAGAAGTGGTGGGGACCCAATCAGGATAGGCGAATTCTGCAGGAAGGGCAGTATGGGCACGACGGGCCTGCCTTTGTCTTCTTATTGGTGGCAGCGGGACACTACTTGTGCTTGCCACCTCGCCAGCTTGAACTGCACTTATGGGACTCGCCACGTCACCAAGTGTTACTGCAGTGCTGGATGTACGTCCAGGCTGTACTAGGCCGCTGGTGCTTGCCAGTTCACCAGAAGGAATAGCGGCGCTAGTACTACTCTGCTCCATGATACGAGAGACCTGCGGTTCTTGCTCCTCAACAACCTCAGAAGATCGGGATCGGGTACACCTGACCTTAGCAGGGACCTCAACTTCGTCGTCAGAGCTATCTGACGTGGGGCCGCTGACGTCACTGTCTTCTACGGGAAGATATTCTGAGCCTGAATCTGACAGATACGTGACCTCCTCTTCACTATCTGTCATGCTCAGAATCTCGTAGGCCTCTTTACTAGTGTACCTTCGTCTTGCCATTTTGGGCTCTAAATTTAGGGGTACACTAGTAAGATTCACAGGAAAAAAAGCACCTGACTGTCGTCAGCAAATATATCAAACGCTACAAAAAAACTGTTAGCGATCGCAGGGATCAGGCCTGTCTCTGCGAACGCTGCAGTTATGTGTGTTGTGTTTGGTAAGTGACAGTGATCGATCGATACTGCACTTGGGTGGGCTGGGCTGGGCGGAGGGGCTAAACGCAGGCGCTAGCAGGTATCTGGGCTGATCCCGCTAACACTGCGTTTTTGGGAACCCTAAACCGCTGGGGATGCTAGTATAGATCTGATCAGATACTATACCACTAAGGGGGGTGTATGCTTTGCGCGTGGGTGTTAGCGTTACTGGCACTAACCTAACACTGCCTGGGGCGACGCAGACCCTCTCTGGCGCTAAAACCTAATTGATCTCACCCGCCGGGCGATCAGGGGGGTTAAACCTTTATTGGGTTATATACGGCGGGTGCCCTGATGCTATAAAAAGCAAACTAATCAACCAGCGTCACCCGTAACCTTTATATGGTGATCACTGGTGAAAGGGTTAACTAGGGGCAATCAGGGGGTTAAAACCTTTATTAGGTTAAATATGGGGGTACCTGACACTATATAAAAACCTGACGGGTAACCTAAATAACTAAATAACTTACTGGCTAACCAGTGACACCAGTGACGCTTATACGGCGATCACTGGTGAAAGGGTTAACTCTAGGGGCAATCAGGGGGTTAAAATAATATATGGGGGTACCTGACACTAATAAAAACCTGCGGCGAACCTAAAAAAAAATAACTGCCTATCTAAAACACCAGCGACACGAATACAGCGATCGGAAAAACAATCGCTTAGTGACGCTGAAGTTAGGGGGTGAAAGGGTTACCTGGGGGGTGATCAAGGGGTTAAACCTTTATTAGGGGGGGGTTAGGGGGCTACCCTGGACCTAAAGGGGCCTAATCCTAACTGCCCTGCAACTTTTTACAATCACAGATGACACTAAATGCAGTGATCAGTAAAATAAATGATCACTGCAATCAGTGACACTGTGATTGGGGGCTTTGGGGTGACCTGGGGGTGATCTGGGGGTGACTGGGGGGTGATTTGTGTGCCTATGTGTACCTACGTGTCAGTGGACTGTTGGTGCACTAACCTGCTTCTTCTCTCCTCGGCGCCGGGAACGAAAAGACCGCGGCGAGGGAGATGACATCACTTCCTCCAGCCTGTGTTTACATTTCAGGCAGGAGGAAGCAATTTCATTCGCCGGGAGCGATCGCGAGGGGGGGGCGGAATCGAGCGGCCGCCCCCTCATGCCTGATCGCTCCCGAACACTTAACGGCCGCTCACTGCAGTGAAGGGGGGTCCGGATGGACCCCCCAACTGCACAAAGGCGATCACGTAGATCTACGTGATTCTGCCTGTCGGTGCCATTCTGCCGACGTAAATCGGCGGTGGGCGGTCGTTAAGTGGTTAAACGAAATCTCTCTAAAACCGAGCTATTAATATCCCCCCCTGCCCTTGCTCCCCTCCATGACTTTTCCATCAAAAATCAACAATGTAACCACCTGTCCCTCCCCTCACGCCAGGGTACTAGGTGTAATCCTAGACTCTAACTTGTCCTTTCAGCCCCAAATCCAATCGTTGTCAAAAGTTTGTAGTCACCTCCGTAACATCTCTAAAACTCGCCCCTTTTTAACAAATGAAACCACTAAGCTCCTCATTCACCCCCTTGTTATCTCTCGCCTTAACTATTGCAACTCCCTTCCCATTGGCCTGCCTCTCCATAGGCTATCCCCTCTTTAGTCTATCATAAATTCTGCTGCCAGACTTATCCACCTTACCAACTGCTCAGTGTCCGCCAACCCTCTCCTCCAATCCCTACACTGGCTCCCAATCGCCCAGGGAATTAAATTCAAAATACTAACCACAACATACAAAGCCATTCACAACTCCACCCGAGCTACATCACCAAACTTGTCTCCAAATATCACCCAAGCCGCCCTCTCCGCTCCTACCAAGACCTCCTACTCTCAAGCTCCCTCATCTCCTCCTCCCATGCTCATCTCCAGGATTTCTCCAGAGCCTCTCCCATCCTCTGGAACTTGCTACCTCAACCTGTCCGGCTATACCCTACTCTTGCTACCTTCAGTCGATCCCTGAAAACTCATCTCATCAGGGAAGCCCATCACGCCTCCAACTAATGTTTTACCACTTCCATTAGCTCATTCCCCACAGTTACAACCTTTTGTACCACCTGCCCCACCCTATTAGAAGTAAGGTCTTCTGAGCAGGGCCCCCTTAATCATTTAGTTTTTTATTGTATTATAACTATATTGTCTCCCTTTTATATTGTAAAGCGCTGCGTAAACTGTTGGCGCTATATAAATCCTGTATAATAATAATTATAAATATAATAATAACATCTTTGCTTATTACTAGACAAATTTCTGAACCTTTCCCCATTGAGCAGCATCCTTATATCTAATAGCTGAGAGTAAGCAGATATATGCAACACGCAAAGCCTTACTCTAATTTTTAACATTTTGCAGCATCTGAAATATAAGGAACCCAAACACACAGATTATGTTCACTATTTATATTTCTGAGTTGGGAGAAAGCAGATGGAAAAATCAGTTCACATTGAATCCAGACCCTGGGAGACCCAACTATTAGCAGGCAAGGTGACTGCAACTTCTGTCATAATTGGGGGCTGTTTGTCTTCTCCCAATATCCCCTCCCAGCACAAATCTTTCCCCCTTTCTACCATACATTTTCTAAATCCCCCTTCCCAGCAAAAGTCTCCTTGCTCTCCCAACCCAAATTCACCCCCATCTCCCTTATAGTACAAATCTTCTTCCCCTCCAAATCCAACCCTACCAAATTCCCCCTCCTGGCACAAAAAATCCCCCTTCTACTGCAAATCCTCTTCCCCTCTAAATTCCCCAGCACAACTTCCCCTCAAATCCATACTTTTAGTGCGAGTTCCTCTCATACTTCTCCAGTCCTCCGACCCTCCAGCACAAATCCCCCCAGATACCACCTCCCAGAACAAATCCTCTAGCATGAATCCTCTTATTCTTTCCTAAATCTTCCATTGCAAAATAAATCCTCTCACCCCAACCCCTCCTTCTAGTACAAATCCTCTTATCTTATCTTACCTCCTGGCATGAATGCATAAATGCTAGTCTGGGCAGTCCCAACAATCTGTGTCCCTCGGTAAGGCAGAAGTGATTGTACTGATGCTACAGGATATGGCGGTGGGGGCATTCAGGAAAGCCAGGGGGAGGAGAATTAGAGTAATAACAAAAGTGATGAGAGTGAGAGGCAGAAGGCACTGCTGAAAATAATTGTTGGAGTCGTGCGGAGGAGAGAATGTACTCATTCTATCACTGGACATTCTCTTCGAACAGTACTTAATGTCTGTTGGCATACATATCTCATAGATGCCCAGTGCTAGCAATGTTACTGGTGCCAACCCCGCAGCACATTATAACACCGAGCCCAGGGCTGTGCCCTGACACCTGGTCTTTGCTGTGTTTGGTGAGGCTAAAGTACAGGACAGGTTTTTTTTTTTCTAACAACAGCCTATGCAAGTGAGTGCCTATATGAAAAATGTAATGAACACTTTCAGTAATCTTTAATGAACAAATCTGTTTAAAACTATTAGACTCAACTCACAAAGCTAAAACACCAGGATAGGTATAAATAACTTTAAAAATGTAACAGTTATTTTTAGTTAAGTCCAATAACATGTGAAAACTTCACTCACATGGGTAAATTAGGAGGTCTTATCATTGTGTCAAAGTTTGTGAATTGAGCCTGTTGTCTAGCTATAACATATAACTGGATGTGTTCCTCATTTTTTCTAACTTCCTTTTCATTGCCCTTGTCCTAAGGATGGATATTTAACAAATAGGTTCGATCTAATTGTAAAGAATAGTCTGATGGTTAAATGACAGGCTGTGGTCTTAAAGCACTGAGGACAGCTTGTTTTATCCTTATATTCCTTCGGCATTAAGACCAAATATGTAGTACTTGTACAGTATGTGTATGCAATCTTTGGAATTCAGTATCAACTTTGTTCAATTACTTTATATTAAACTACCCTAATTTGTTCACAGGACCTGGAAAGTGCTGTGTCCACGTTCTTACGGTTCCATAATTCACCATACCCTCCTAATAATGGTTTTACACTGAACTGCTTCTATGTTTTTTGTAGGACCTGAAAAAGTACAAAGTCTTACAGCTTACAATATCAGCACCACTTCTGTATCTCTGAGCTGGCTACCACCTACTGGAAATGCAAGTTCTTACCAGATCCAGATCCTGGAAAATTCATCTTTCAGTGAAATTGTTCCCAGTCCCACGACATCTTTTACCATACAGAATCTGATACCTGGCAATTATTACACCTTCCTGGTCTCTGCCCTTATTGGAGGAAACAGCATAAAAGGAGACAGCTCTGTGACAGCTAACTACACAAGTAAGTGTCTGTGGGAAAGTATAACGCAATCTATTGTTCAGAGATGCCCCCCCCCGTTTTACTTACCTGAGCCCCGAATTTCCGTGCTGCGTCCCATGTGTCCTCCTCTCCACGGAGTCCTGGCTTTGATTGAATAGATTGATAGCAGTGCAGCCATTGGCTCCCGCTGCTGTCAATCAAATCCAATGACGCGGGCGCCAGGGGCGGGGCCGAGTCATACACTCGCCGTCTATGGACGGCGAGTGTATTACTCAGGAGCGTGCCCGCAAGGTAACCCCCTCGGGAGAGAGATTCCCAGAGGGGGTTATCTAATGTGGGGAGGAGCCGCGGGAGCCGCCGTGGGACCCCAGAACAGGTGGATCGGGGCCACTCTCTGCAAAAGGAACTACACAAAGATTTATTTTCACTTTAATGTTTACTACCTGAATAAGTACATATAAGATATCCATATTACTGTCACCAGCACTTCATTGTTATACTATACGCTGATGACACCCAAATCTATCTGTCTACTCCTCACCTCAGTCCTTGAGTCTCCTCTCACATTACTAACTTACTAACTGACATATCAGCATGGATGTCGGACCACTTCCTTAAACGAAATCTCTCTAAAACCGAGCTATTAATATCCCCCCTGCCCTTGCTCCCCTCCATGACTTTTCCATCAAAAATCAACAATGTAACCACCTGTCCCTCCCCTCACGCCAGGGTACTAGGTGTAATCCTAGACTCTAACTTGTCCTTTCAGCCCCAAATCCAATCGTTGTCAAAACTTTGTAGTAACCTCCGTAACATCTCTAAAACTCGCCCCCTTTTTAACAAATGAAACCACCAAGCTCCTCATTCACCCCCTTGTTATCTCTCGCCTTAACTATTGCAACTCCCTTCCCATTGGCCTGCCTCTCCATAGGCTATCCCCTCTTTAGTCTATCATAAATTCTGCTGCCAGACTTATCCACCTTACCAACTGCTCAGTGTCCGCCAACCCTCTCCTCCAATCCCTACACTGGCTCCCAATCGCCCAGCGAATTAATTCAAAATACTAACCACAACATACAAAGCCATTCACAACTCCACCCGAGCTACATCACCAATCTTGTCTCCAAATATCACCCAAGCCGCCCTCTCCGCTCCTACCAAGACCTCCTACTCTCAAGCTCCCTCATCTCCTCCTCCCATGCTCATCTCCAGGATTTCTCCAGAGCCTCTCCCATCCTCTGGAACTTGCTACCTCAACCTGTCCCGCTATACCCTACTCTTGCTACCTTCAGTCGATCCCTGAAAACTCATCTCATCAGGGAAGCCCATCACGCCTCCAACTAATGTTTTACCACTTCCATTAGCTCATTCCCCACAGTTACAACCTTTTGTACCACCTGCCTAACCCTATTAGAAGTAAGGTCTTCTGAGCAGGGCCCCCTTAACCACTTAACGACCGCCCACCGCCGATTTACATCGGCAGAATGGCACGGACAGGCAGAATCACGTAGATCTACGTGATCGCCTTTGTGCAGTTGGGGGGTCCATCCGGACCCCCCTTCACTGCAGTGAGCGGCCGTTAAGTGTTCGGGAGCGATCAGGCATGAGGGGGGGGGGCGCTCGATTCGGCCCCCCCCTCGCGATCGCTCCCGGCCAATGAAAATGCTTCCTCCGCCATGTGATGTAAACAAGGCTGGAGGAAGTGATGTCATCTCCCTCGCCGCGGTCTTTCCGTTCCCGGCGCCGAGCAGAGAGGAAGCAGGTTAGTGCACTAACAGTCCACTGACACGTAGGTACACATAGGCACACAAATCACCCCCCAGTCACCCCCAGATCACCCCCCAGGTCACCCCAAAGCCCCCAATCACAGTGTCACTGATTGCAGTGATCATTTATTTTACTGATCACTGCATTTAGTGTCATCTGTGATTGTAAAAAGTTGCAGGGCAGTTAGGATTAGGCCCCTTTAGGTCCAGGGTAGCCCCCTAACCCCCCCTAATAAAGGTTTAACCCCTTGATCACCCCCCAGGTAACCCTTTCACCCCCTAACTTCAGCGTCACTAAGCGATTGTTTTTCCGATCGCTGTATTCGTGTCGCTGGTGTTTTAGGTTCGCCGCAGGTTTTTATTAGTGTCAGGTACCCCCATATATTATTTTAACCCCCTGATTGCCCCTAGAGTTAACCCTTTCACCAGTGATCGCCGTATAAGCGTCACTGTTGTCACTGGTTAGCCAGTAAGTTATTTAGTTATTTAGGTTACCCGTCAGGTTTTTATATAGTGTCAGGTACCCCCATATTTAACCTAATAAAGATTTTAACCCCCTGATTGCCCCTAGTTAACCCTTTCACCAGTGATCACCATATAAAGGTTACGGGTGACGCTGGTTGATTAGTTTGCTTTTTATAGCATCAGGGCACCCGCCGTATATAACCCAATAAAGGTTTAACCCCCCTGATCGCCCGGCGGGTGAGATCAATTAGGTTTTAGCGCCAGAGAGGGTCTGCGTCGCCCCAGGCAGTGTTAGGTTAGTGACAGTAACGCTAACACCCACGCGCAAAGCATACACCCCCCTTAGTGGTATAGTATCTGATCAGATCTGATCAGATCTATACTAGCATCCCCAGCGGTTTAGGGTTCCCAAAAACGCAGTGTTAGCGGGATCAGCCCAGATACCTGCTAGCGCCTGCGTTTAGCCCCTCCGCCCAGCCCAGCCCAGCCCAGCCCACCCAAGTGCAGTATCGATCGATCACTGTCACTTACCAAACACAACACACATAACTGCAGCGTTCGCAGTGCTTGGTTTTTGGGGCCCTGTACGCGGCTAGGCTCCCAAAAAGTCCCACACATGTGGTATCCCCGTACTCAGGAAAAGCAGCAGAATGTATTTTGGGGTGCAATTCCACATATAACCATGGCATGTGTGAGCAATATATCATTTAGTGACAACTTTTTGTACATTTTTTTTTCTTTTTGTCATTATTCAATCATTTGGGACAAAAAAAAAAATATTCAATGGGGTCAACATGCCTCTCAGCAAATAGCTTGGGGTGTCTACTTTCCAAAATGGGGTCATTTGGGGGGGTTTTGTGCCATCTTGGCATTTTATGGCCTTCAAAACTGTGATAGGTAGTGAGGAGTGAAATCAAAAATTTATGCCCTTAGAAACCTTGAAGGCGGTGCTTGGTTTTTGGGGTCCCGTACGCGGCTAGGCTCCCAATAAGTCCCACACATGTGGTATCCCCGTACTCAGGAGAAGTAGCAGAATGTATTTTGGGGTGTAATTTCACATATGCCCATGGCATGTGTGAGCAATATATCATTTAGTGACAACTTTGTGCAAAAAAAAAAAAGTTTGTCATATTCCCGCAACTTGTGGCAAAATATAAAATATTCCATGGACTGAACATGCCTCTCAGTAAATAGCTTGGGGTGTCTACTTTCCAAAATGGGGTCATTTGGGGGGGTTTTGTGCTATTTTGGCATTTTATGGCCTTCGAAACTGTGATAGGTAGTGAGGAGTGAAATCAAAAATTTGCGCCCTTAGAAATCCTGAAGGCGGTGCTTGGTTTCCGGGGTCCCGTACGTGGCTAGGCTCCTAAAAAGTCCCACACATGTGGTATCCCCGTACTCAGGAGAAGCAGCAGAATGTATTTTGGGGTGCAATTCCACATATAACCATGGCATGTGTGAGCAATATATCATTTAGTGACAACTTTTTGTAATTTTTTTTTTTTTTTTTTGTCATTATTCAATCACTTGGGACAAAAAAAAAAAATATTCAATGGGCTCAACATGCCTCTCAGCAATTTCCTTGGGGTGTCTACTTTCCAAAATGGGGTCATTTGGGGGGGTTTTGTACTGCCCTGCCATTTTAGCACCTCAAGAAATGAGATAGGCAGTCATAAATTTAAAGCTGTGTAAATTTCAGAAAATGTACCCTAGTTTGTAAACGCTATAACTTTTGTGCAAACCAATAAATATACGCTTATTGACATTTTTTTTACTAAAGACATGTGGCTGAATACATTTTGGCCTAAATGTATGACTAAAATTTAGTTTATTCGATTTTTCTTATAACAAAAAGTAGAAAATATCTTTTTTTTTCAAAATTTTCGTTCTTTTTCCATTTATATCGCAAAAAATAAAAATCGCAGAGGCAATCAAATACCATTAAAAGAAAGCTCTATTTGTGGGAAGAAAAGGACGCAAATTTCATTTGGGTACAACATTGCATGTCCGCACAATTTACAGTTAAAGCAGCGCAGTGCCGAATCCCAAAAACAGGCTTGGTCCTAATGGCCCGAAATGGTCCGGGGCTTAAGTGGTTAATCATTTCGTTTTTTATTGTATTATAACTATATTGTCTCCCTTTTATATTGTAAAGTGCTGCGTAAACTGTTGGCGCTATATAAATCCTGTATAATAATAATTATAAATATAATAATAACATCTTTGCTTATTACTAGACAAATTTCTGAACCTTTCCCCATTGAGCAGCATCCTTATATCTAATAGCTGAGAGTAAGCAGATATATGCAACACGCAAAGCCTTACTCTAATTTTTAACATTTTGCAGTATCTGAAATATAAGGAACCCAAACACACAGATTATGTTCACTATTTATATTTCTGAGTTGGGAGAAAGCAGATGGAAAAATCAGTTCACATTGAATCCAGACCCTGGGAGACCCAACTATTAGCAAGCAATGTGACTGCAACTTCTGTCATAATTGGGGGCTGTTTGTCTTCTCCCAATATCCCCTCCCAGCACAAATCTTTCCCCCTTTCTACCATACATTTTCTAAATCCCCCTTCCCAGCAAAAGTCTCCTTGCTCTCCCAACCCAAATTCACCCCCATCTCCCTTCTAGTACAAATCTTCTTCCCCTCCAAATCCAACCCTACCAAATTCCCCCTCCTGGCACAAAAAATCCACCTTCTACTGCAAATCCTCTTCCCCTCTAAATTCCCCAGCACAACTTCCCCTCAAATCCATACTTTTAGTGCGAGTTCCTCTCATACTTCTCCAGTCCTCCAACCCTCCAGCACAAATCCCCCCAGATACCACCTCCCAGAACAAATCCTCTAGCATGAATCCTCTTATTCTTTCCTAAATCTTCCATTGCAAAATAAATCCTCTCACCCCAACCCCTCCTTCTAGCACAAATCCTCTTATCTTATCTTACCTCTTGGCATGAATGCATAAATGCTAGTCTGGGCAGTCCCAACAATCTGTGTCCCTCGGTAAGGCAGAAGTGATTGTACTGATGCTACAGGATATGGCGGTGGGGGCATTCAGGAAAGCCAGGGGGAGGAGAATTAGAGTAATAACAAAAGCGATGAGAGTGAGAGGCAGAAGGCACTGCTGAAAATAATTGTTGGAGTCGTGCGGAGGAGAGAATGTACTCATTCTATCACTGGACATTCTCTTCGAACAGTACTTAATGTCTGCTGGCATACATATCTCATAGATGCCCAGTGCTAGCAATGTTACTGGTGCCAACCCCGCAGCACATTATAACACCGAGCCCAGGGCCGTGCCCTGACACCTGGTCTTTGCTGTGTTTGGTGAGGCTAAAGTACAGGACAGGTTTTTTTTTTTTTTTTCTAACAACAGCCTATGCAAGTGAGTGCCTATATGAAAAATGTAATGAACACTTTCAGTAATCTTTAATGAAAAAATCTGTTTAAAACTATTAGACTCAACTCACAAAGCTAAAACACCAGGATAGGTATAAATAACTTTAAAAATGTAACAGTTATTTTTAGTTAAGTCCAATAACATGTGAAAACTTCACTCACATGGGTAAATTAGAAAGTCTTATCATTGTGTCAAAGTTTGTGAATTGAGCCTGTTGTCTAGCTATAACATATAACTGGATGTGTTCCTCATTTTTTCTAACTTCCTTTTCATTGCCCTTGTCCTAAGGATGGATATTTAACAAATAGGTTCGATCTATTTGTAAAGAATAGTCTGATGGTTAAATGACAGGCTGTGGTCTTAAAGCACTGAGGACAGCTTGTTTTATCCTTATATTCCTTCGGCATTAAGACCAAATATGTAGTACTTGTACAGTATGTGTATGCAATCTTTGGAATTCAGTATCAACTTTGCTCAATTACTTTATATTAAACTACCCTAATTTGTTCACAGGACCTGGAAAGTTCTGTGTCCGCGTTCTTACAGTTCCATAATTCACCATATCCTCCTAATAATAGTTTTACACTGAACTGCTTCTATGTTTTTTGTAGGACCTGAAAAAGTACAAAGTCTTACAGCTTACAATATCAGCACCACTTCTGTATCTATGAACTGGCTACCACCTAATGGAAATGCAAGTTCTTACCAGATCCAGATCCTGGAAAATTCATCTTTCAGTGAAATTGTTCCCAGTCCCACGACATCTTTTACCATACAGAATCTGATACCTGGCAATTATTACACCTTCCTGGTCTCTGCCCTTATTGGAGGAAACAGCATAAAAGGAGACAGCTCTGTGACAGCTAACTACACAAGTAAGTTTCTGTGGGAAAGTGCAACTCAATCTATTGATCAGAGATGTTTAGCTTTTTATTAAATTAGGTGGTAGATTTCTGCTATGTCACTGGGACAGGAATAGGAAGAAGAATTTCCCGACAGATAATTGGCCAATATGAATCAAATACTTATAGGTTTTGTATTGACTATTTCATTATATTTTATGTCATGTGCAATGTGTTTTATATGTCAGGAGAAGATCACAATTGCAAAGATTCTCTCTCGAATATAAAAAAATGACAACTTATAGCCTATAGCTGCAGTAGATATATTAAAATACATATTTTTATATTAATGATTACTTCTTGTAAAAATGCATATAATTTGGGAAGATCATAAAGAGTGTCTACCATACAACACTCTTTAGAATTGTGTTGATCCTTTACATGATAAATGTCAGTGCTTGCTCCAAATTCATGTACCTGTTTCCAACCGTTTTTAAAGGGTACATGCCCTCGATCCTGAGTGCAGCTAAGCTCCCTCCCCACCACTACAGTTGTCACACAAACAGCTCAGTGGCCAAGAGGTTTTATAGCTGGGTAGGCAGAGCCTGATGGGGATTCAGAGACACTAGTTTCCAATCAGGTCATGTCTTTCTTGTCTGCAGGCAGACAGCAGGCAGTGGGCAAATTCCATAGCCAATAAAATAACCTGCTATTGGCTATGGAACTGCCTACTGTCAATCACAAGGAGATAGTTATCTTTAATGATAAGATCAGTTTAAAGTAGAACTAAAAGGTTAGAAACCTTTCCTCCAACAGTCCCCATCCCTTGCCAGCACCAACATCTTCTGCTGTGTGCTGGCTTTCTGCTAGTTTCATTGTCACTACTGTGCATGCACAGGATTTTGCCATCTCAGCACTTAGGGTTCAGGCCGGCGGCTGGAAGCTGAGCTGTGCATGCACAGCTCAGTGTACATGCTGGGGGTCACCGTGGACAGCAAGATAGGTATGTTTTATTGCTGAAGAGACACTGCATGTCTTTTTCTGCAATAAAGAGCCTGTCTGCTCACAGTGAATAACAGGGAAACTTTAGTTCCACTTTAATAAAATTAGATTCAACTCACAAAGCTAAAACACCAGGATAAGTATACATAATTTTAAAAGAGTGGCAGTAATTTTTACCAATAGGATTCAAGTCCAATAAGATGTGGAAGGTTCACTGGCTAAATGAGAAAGCCTTTTCTTTCTCGTACATCACGGGACACAGAGCGACATAGTCATTACTAATGGGTTATATAGATACCTTCAGGTGCTGGCACTGGCAACTTCCAAAACCGGAAGTACCCTCCCCTATATAAGCCCCTCCCATCCGGGAGCACCTCAGTTTTTTGCCAGTGTCTAAGGTGTTGGCCAAGAAGTAACATGTGTTTTTCACTGAGCTTGCGTACAGGTTCTTTTGGGCCTCAGTAAGCTATTCCGGATCCGACCAAAAAAGCTTCATAGCTAAACGGTCGGTACCCGGGCCTTGCAGAGAAGAGCAAGGTTTTGCCTGTAATGCCTCTCTTAGGAGGGCTGGACCCTGGGATCCAGAGCTCTGGTCATACCCACGACCAAGATGTTTTCTGTGCAGGGTGCTATACAGGTCCAGGGGAGTGGAATCCTTGGGAACCCGGTCCCTGAAGGTTTGATTACAATGCCTGCCGTGATAGGTGAAGTTTGGGCTTCTGTGGACAAAACAGAGTCCTGCGGCGAGGAAAAGGTAAGTGGGGGCCCTCGGGAACTTGGTTCTATTGAGGGACCCCCAAGCCTATTTTGTCTTTCTGCCTGTTACCTAAGGTATTCCCGCTAATATTCTGTGTATGCCTGTTACTACTGAGAAAATGTAAAAAAAATTAATAGTAGGCAAGGAAAAAAAAAAAAAAATGTAAGACCGCGGTACCTGTGTTAGACACTAGAGGCCGCTATGGTTCTTTTTCTTGTAATGTGGATTTTTTTCTTCCAGAATCAAATCCAGGCAGTTGGTATGTTCTCTGCTGGGAAGCTGTCTCCTCTGCCCTGTTGCTGCGCTCATCCATCCCCGGGCCCTGCGGCAAAGGGACCCTGGCTCCCATCTAGCTCCTTATTGTTTTCAAAAAAGGCGCCGAAGGCGCACGTGCCCGCGCGCGTGCGCATGCACGCGCCTCTATATATAGAGGCGATCTGGAAAAAGGGGCGGAGCGGGTGGATGACGCTCAGGTGTGCGCCGCGGCGCTACTGCGCATGTGCGGGCGTCCAGCGTGTTTTAAAGCACATTATAGCTGGCTATTGAAGTGCACAGACAGAGCTAGCAACAATATAAAGGCACACAGAGGCGGTTGATGCAGGCATCCCCTAGAAAGGCACTTTAGTAGACACCAACTGTGATATAGCAGCAATTGTGCTAGACTATTCTCAGTAAAAGTGGTGTATTACGGCTGGAATACCTCAGCTTTAGGCTTAGGAATATGCCGTCCAGAAGCTCCGGAACTGAATCTTCCAGGAAGCGAAGAGGGTCTCATCGGGCTCTGAGGATCTTGGGCATGCTTCTGCTGCACCAGTCTCCCCTGAAGTTCAGAGGTAAGTGACCGTAGAGACCCCGCAGGGGTACTTGGTACTGTGGCTGTCCTCAGTTCACCTGCTCCTGTGTATGTAACAGAGGAGGTTTTTTCCTCAGCTCTGGGAGGATTAGAGAGAGATTGTCAACATTGATCGCTGCCTCCCTGTCAGGGAAAGCACGCCCGATCTCCGTCTCCTCCTTCAGAGTGCCTGTTAGCAGAGCAACAGTCCCATACAGGGATCGACCTGCCTGAAGGGGATCAGGATAAGGTTGATTCTGTTATAGAGGAATCAACAGTGGGGGAACCTTTTCTCAGCATCTCAAGCTGAAAGATTATGGGTTCAGTCTCTGACTAACATGGTCCGATCAGCATTTAAAAATGCACCTTGCGGAACCATCAACCACTACTGTTTCCTCGTTGGGGTCGCTAGAAGCCCCCAGACTGTCTGTTCTTTTCCACTTCACCCTTTACTGAAAGGGCTCATTTACCAGGATTGGGAACGTCCTGAGAAAATATTTATTCCCCCAAGAGATTTCCGGTGGTCTATCCCATGGAGGATAAGTTCATCAAAAAATGGAAGGTCCCTACAGTGGACACAGCCATCTCTTGTATGTATAAATCACTGACATGTCCAATGGATAATGTCCAAATGTTCAAGAACCCAATAGATAAAAGATTGGAGTCCTTATGAAAGTCTGCTTCTTTCTACAGCAAGCTTGGTGACACAACCAGCAGTGAGGTCTGCTAAGCAGTGAAGGATCAGTTGAAACAGGTCTTGAGGTACTTGACAGATCAGCAGGCCTTGCCCTAGCTGATCTACCTAGAGCCTTAGGCTTTGCGGTTGACGCCATAAAGAATTCAGTCCATCAGGCCTCCCGCCTTACGCTGTCTATAGTACATATGCGTAGGCTTCTATGGCTCAAAAACTGGTCTGCTGAAGCTCCCTGTAAAGAATGGCTGGTTAGCGTCCCATTTCATGGTGAACGCTTATTCAGGGAAAACCTGGACAAATATATCCAGAAAATTTCCAGCGGTAAAAATACGCTCTTGCCGGTTAAAAACAGAGTTAGAGGTCCCTCTTTAAGAGGCCTGCTTCTCCAGTCCCTGGGGCATCGGCTGTGTAACAGTTCCGACGGCCTCCTCGGTCAATTCCCGGGGGTAAAAAACAGGGACAATAGCAGGGTAATGAGAAACCCTGGGTCAGGGGAGGTACAAAACCTCCCCCAAAGTTAAATTCATTGAAGGGTTGCCCCCACTCAGTCGGGTGGGGGGAGGACTCCAGTTGTTCGCAAGAGACCTGGCGGGACACGATCAAGACAGATGGGTGCTCTCCGCAGTATGTTTGGGATACAGTTTGGAGTTAAAAGACTCTCCTCCTTCCCATTTTTGAGGTCAAACGTGCCAAGGGATCCCCGGAAGAGAGAGTCCCTCCTGTTGGCACTAGAACAACTATTGCTCCAAGGAGTAATTATGGAGGTTCCCCTGGAAGAATGAGGGTTCGGGTTTTACTCAAACCTCTTTACAGTCCCGAAGCAAACGCGGACGGGAGGCCCATATTAATTCTAAAAGGGCTATACAAATTCCTGTATATCAGGACTTTCCGATGGAGTCGATCCGATCGGTGGCCACTGCCCTACAAGGGGAGGATTGGTTAGCCGCGATCGACATCAAAGATGCTTATTTGCACATTCCCATCTTTCCAGTCCAACAAAAATTTCTACGCTTTGCAGTAGAAGGGCGCCATTTTCAGTTCAGAGCCTTACCCTTCGGTTTGGCCACAGCACCACGAGTGTTTACAAAAATTCTGGCCCTTTATTGGCCAATCTAAGAACACAAGGTGTAATGATAATGGCATATCTAGATGACTTGTTGCTGATAGACCACTCAGTGAAAAAACTAGACGTGGTCGTTCACAAGACAATCAAGTATCTGGAATCTCACGGTTGGATTATCAACCGAGACAAGTCAGCCCTAAAAACCAGTCAAAAGTCTGGAATACTTGGGGCTAAGGTTGGATTCAGGCCAGAGAAAAATATTCTTGCCTCGAGGAAAGGTATTGTCTTTGAAAGATTTGATCCACTTAGTGGGTACAAAAAAGACAGCCGTCCATACGCCTGTGCATGAGGCTGCTGGGAAAAATGGTGGCATCATTCGAAGCAGTACCCTACGGTCAATTCCATTCAAGGAATTTGCAAGGGGCCATACTGTCAGCCTGGAACAAAAAAGTTCAGGCCCTAGACTTACAATGTCCTTGTCCCCTTCCGTTCGCAAGAGCCTCCGTTGGTGGTTGGTTCCCCAGAATCTGGAAAAAGGGAAATCCTTCAGTCCGATTTCTTGGAAGGTGGTCACTACAGATGCCAGCCTTATAGGCTGGGGAGCAGTACTGGAGCAATAGTCTCTCCAGGGCAGATGGTCGGATGCAGAAAAGGCCCTGCCCATCAATCTCTTAGAGATACGAGCAGCCCGGTATGCCCTAGTAGCATGGACATCCAAACTCCAAGGGTCCCCTGTCAGAATTCAATCAGACAATGCCACAGCAGTGGCATATATCAATCATCAGGGGGGCACCAGGAGTCGTGCAGCCCAGAGGGAAGTAAATTACATCCTGAAATGGGCAGAAAGATATGTCCCAGCCATATCTGCGGTATTCATTCCAGGAGTGGAGAATTGGAAGGCGGACTTTCTAAGTCGCCAGCAATTATGCCCAGAGGAAGGGTCCCTTCACCCCGAGGTTTTCTGGACAATATGTCAGCGGTGGGGAACATCGGATGTAGATCTTCTAGCATCCAGATTCAACGCAAAGGTGGACAGGTTTGTCTCTCGGACAAGGGATCCCCTAGCTTGCGTCTCGGATGCCCTAGTGTTCCCTTGGGATCAGTTCAAGCTGATATATGCATTCACACCGCCACAATGGTTACCTCGATTACTCCGCAGAATCAGGGTAGAAAATAAACCAGTGATTCTGGTGGCTCCAGCGTGGCCCCGAAGAGCGTGGTACGCGGAGATTGTAAAATGTCAGTGGGGAGTCCTTGGACTCTCCCACGTCGTCCGGACCTGATTTCGCAAGGACCGATATACCACCCTTCCTTACCAGCCCTAGGTTTGGCGGCCTGGCTATTGAAGCCCACATTCTAAAAAAGAGAGGGCTCTCTAATTCTGTGGTATCTACCATGATCAATGCCAGGAAGCCGGTATCCAGGCAGATCTACTATAGAATCTGGAAGGCGTACATCGCCTGGTGTGAGGCCAAGAAATGGCATCCACGTAAATACGTAATAGGTAGGATTCTGGACTTCCTACAATGGGCTGTAGATAGGAAGCTTGCCTTGAGTACTATCAAGGGTCAGATTTCGGCCTTGTCAATATTTTTTCAAAGGCCCTTGGCTTCGCATTCACTAGTCAAAGCCTTTATACAAGGAGTGATGCGTATTAGTCCTCCGGTTAATATTCCCATATGTCCATGGGATCTAAACTTGGTTCTGTCGGTTCTACAGAAACAACCATTTGAACCATTACAGCATATTTCTTTGGTTCTTCTCACCAGGAAATTGATTTTTCTAGTAGCCATTTGTTCGGCTAAAAGAGTGTCGGAATTAGCAGCTATGTCCTGTAAGGAGCCATATCTGGTTATCCATAAGGATAGAGTAGTGTTACGTCCTCATCCAGCCTTTCTTCCTAAGGTGGTATCGAGGTTTCATTTGAACCAAGATGTGGTTCTTCCTTCTTTTTTCCCCAAACCTACTTCGGTAGAGGAAAAGTTATTGCATTCTTTGGATGTAGTAAGAGCAGTTAAAGCTTATCTAAAAGCCACTGCTCAGATTCGCAGAACGGATACTTTGTTTATTCTGCCGGAAGGCCCCAGAAGGGGTCAGGCAGCGTCAAAATCTACTTTAGCCAAGTGGATTCGACAGGTCATAATGCAAGCCTATGGCTTGAGAAGGAGACCGCCTCCGTTCAAAGTTAGAGTGCACTCCACGAGAGCAGTTGGAACTTCATGGGCAGCGCATCACCAGGCCTCCCTGGCTCAAATCTGTAAGGCCGCAACATGGTCTTCAGTACACACGTTTACTAGGTTCTACCAGGTGGACATTAGAAGTCAGGAGGATGTCGCCTTTGGGCGCAGTGTGTTGCAGGCCGCAAAAGATCCTCATGTCTGATAGCGCTCAGCTTATGTATGGTGTATCCCCCCCCCTCGTTGGGCATTGCTTTAGGACATCCCATTAGTAATGACTATGTCGCTCTGTGTCCCGTGATGTACGAGAAAGAAAATAGGATTTTTCTAACAGCTTACCTGTAAAATCCTTTTCTTGGAGTACATCACGGGACACAGAGCTCCCACCCCTCTTTAGGGACACTTATTGCTTTGCTACAAAACTGAGGTGCTCCCGGATGGGAGGGGCTTATATAGGGGAGGGTACTTCCGGTTTTGGAAGTTGCCAGTGCCAGCACCTGAAGGTATCTATATAACCCATTAGTAATGACTATGTCGCTCTGTGTCCCGTGATGTACTCCAAGAAAAGGATTTTACAGGTAAGCTGTTATAAAAATCCTATTTTCCCTGTGATAAAGCTTTGTGAATTGAGCCTATTGTCTAGCTACAATATTTTTCCATATGCATTCCTTATTTTTCTAATTTTCTTCTCTTTGCCCTGTCCCTTACGATGGATATCTACCAAATCAGTTGGAACTGTTTGTAAAGGATAGGCACATTATCTAAGGACAGGCTATGGTTTTAAAGCTTCCATTTTCCTTAGTAAAATTAACAAACATCAATGCACATACTCGCCAGCACACCATTGAACTTCAATTGCAGTCCAAAGCTTTTATTGCAGAGGTCACATCACAAAAGAAAAAGTGCAACGTCCAGAGCCACACATGCCTGACGAAAGGGGTCCTGTACGGTTTTAAACCATTTGACTTGTTCTTTTGTACTGGGACCTCTGCAATAAAAGCTTTGGACTGTAATTAAAGTTCCATGGTGTACTGGCGAGTCTGTGCATTGGTCTGTCATATCCAGTGTCCAGCTGGTAGTCACTACAGTACCCACTACAGATCAGCCTAGTGATCCAGTAATGTGTGCGATAGGAATATAGACAATTTTTTTTTCAAAAATGTCACACATACCTGCTCTGTGAAATGGTTTTGCACAGAGCAGCCCTGATTTTTGGGACCCCCCACCAGCATTCCTGGCTCCTCCCCCTCACTGAGTGCCCCCATAGAAAGCTGATTTTTATGGGGGCACTTGTGCAGGCTCGTTCCTGAGGTGTGCTGTCTGTGTCTATTGATAAAGACAGTGGGGCTCAGCCCCCCCGATCCCTCGTCGTAGGATTTGATTGACAGGAGTGGGAGCCAATGACTTCCGCTGCTATAAATCTGCTCAGTGAAGAAGGGCAGAGCCAGGAAAGACAGCTGCTCTAATGCACATGGCTGGATTAAAATCTGGCTCAGGTAAGTATGGGGGGGCTGGGGGGAATCCTCTACAACAGATTTTTTTTTACCTTAATATACTCAATGCATTAAGGTGAAAAAACCTTAAAGGAACACAACAGGTTCCCGTTGAAAAAATAAATAAAATAACAAACATGTTATACTTACCTCCACTGTGCAGCTCGTTTTGCACACAGTGGCCCCGATCCTCCGCTTCTGGGGTCCCTCGGCGTCTGTCTCGGCTCCTCCCCGCAAGGACTCCACACCATAATGCGAGCGAGCTTGCATGGTGTGGAGTTACTGCGGGCGCGCTCCCGTGATACAGCGGTGGCCATAGCCGCCGACTGTATCACCCGGCCCCGCCCCCCGATGTGCCGCGTCATTGGATGTGATTGACAGCAGCGCCAGCCAATGGCTGCGCTGCTTTCAATCCATCCACAGTAGCCAATCAACGGCCAGGCAATAGAACTCGGAGGATGACGGGAGCGAGCGCGGGACTTTCGAGGGGCCAGGTAAGTAAAACGGGGGCTCGGGGGGGGGGGGGGGCGGTATTGTCAAATGTTTTTTCACCTTAATGCATAGGATGCATTAAGGTGAAAAAACATTTACCATTACTACTCCTTTAAGGCTGTAGAACCACTTCAATGTACCGATGACAGCTTTTTTAATATTGTTCAGGCATTAAGCCCATATGTTTAGTACTGTGTTTATGTCATCTTAAGAATTATAAGTCAACTTAGCTGAGATACTTTGAACTAAACTACTCTAATTTTTTTGTAGCACCTGAAAAAGTACAAAGTCTTACAGCTTATAATATCGCCACCACTTCTCTATCTCTGAACTGGCTACCACCTAAAGGAAATGCAAGTTCTTACCAGATCCAGATCCTAGAAAATTCATCTTTCAGTGTAATTTTGCCCACAACATCTTTTATCATACAGAATCTGATACCTGGCAATTATTACACCTTACTGGTCTCTGCCCTTGTTGGAGGAAACAGCATAAAAGGAGACAGCTCTGTGACATCTAACTACACAAGTAAGTGTCTGTGGGAATAGACAACTCAATCAATTGAGCAATTTGGCGCAGGGTTCCCCTTAATATCCATACCAGACCTGAAGATTTTGGACCCCCGTGCATTTAAAAAAAAAAAATTGATTCCGGGTCCCCCTTAATATTCATACCAGACCCAAAGGGCCTGGTAATGGACTGGGGGAGGGGAACCCATGCCGTTTTTTACAATGAGTTTTATCTACATTGCCGGGACCCGACAATTCATTACAGCCGCGATCAGTTTTAAATGACTTTTCTTCCTTTAGAAATGTCATTTTGCTGTGGGACTGTTCTAAACACGGGGAAAAAGCGCCACTTTACATGCATACTATGGACACCCCCCAGGCACGATATTAAAAGGAATATTTCATTTTTATTGTTTCACTTTAAGCATTTTTAAGAATCACTGCTCCCAGAAAAATGGCAGTTTTTAAAACTTTTTTTCATTGATACATGTCCCCTGGGGCAGGACCCAGGTCCCCAAACACTTTTTATGGCAATGACTTGCATATAAGCCTTTAAAATGTTTAAAATAAGCACTTTCGATTTTTCATGTTCGTGTCCCAATGACTTTAATGGTGTTTGTCCGAATTTTTTACCTGTTCGCAAGTCCTGGTGCAAACCGAACCGGGGGGTGTTCGGCTCATCCTTAGTCAGGAGAAGATCACAATTGCAAAGATTCTCTCTCGAATATAAAAAATTACAACTTACAGCCTAAAGCTGCAGTAAATATATTAAAATACATATTTTTATATTAATGTTTACTACTTGAAATAATGCATATAATCTGGGAAGTTCATAAAGAATGTCTACAACACTCTTTAGAATTTTGTTTATCCTTTACATGATAAATGTCAGTGCTTGCTCTAAATTCATGTACCTGTTTCCAACCGTTTCTAAAAGATACATGGCCTCCATCCTCCCCCTCACTGAGTGCCCCCATAGAAAGCTGCTTGTGCAGGCTTGTTCCCGAGCCATGCTGTCTGTGTCTATTGACACAGACAGTGGGGCTCAGCCCCCCCCAATCCCTCGTCATAGGATTTGATTGACAAGAGTGGGAGCCAATGGCTTCCGCTGCTATTAATCTGCTTAGTGAGAAGACAGCTGCTCTAATGCCCATGGCTGGATCAAAATCGGCCTCAGGTAAGTATGGGGGGGGGGGTTTGTTGGGGGAATCCTCTACAACAGATGTTTTTTTTACCTTAATGTAAGGAATGCATTTAGGTAAAAAAAAACTTTATGCCGCGTACACACGACCGTTTTTCATGACGAGAAAATGGCATTTTTAAAAATGGTCGTGAAAAACGGTCGTGTGTATGCTCCAGATCATTTTTCTCGACGAGAAAAATGGGCAAAAAAAATGTAGAACCTGCTCTATTTTTTCTCGTCGTTTTTCACGTCGCTCTTTTTAACGTTGTGAAAAACGGTCGTGGGTATGCTTTTACGAGGGGAAAAAACCGCGCATGCTCAGAATCAAGTATGAGACGGGAGCGCTCGTTCTGGTAAAACTAGCGTTCGTAATGGAGATAGCACATTCGTCACGCTGTAATGGACTGAAAAGCACAAAGACTGAAAAGCGCGAATCGTCTCTCACCAAACTTTATTAAAACGAGGATCAGCAAAAGCAGCCCAAAGGGTGGCGCCATTTGAATGGAACTTCCCCTTTATAGTGCCGTTGTACGTGTTGTACATCACTGCGCTTTGCTCAAGCGGTTTTTTTCATGAACGTGTGTATGCAAGGCAGGCTTGAGAGGAAACACGACAAATTAAGTCGAGAAAAAGGTTGTTTTTTTCCATGACATAAATAACGGTCATGTGTACGCGGCATAAGGCTGTAGAACCACTTCAATGTACTGATGACAGCTTTTTTAATTTTTGTTCAGGCATTAAGCCCATATGTTTAGTACTGTGTTTATGTAATCTTAAGAATTATAAGTCAACTTAGCTGAGATTTATACTAAACTACTCTAATTTGTTTTTAGCACCTGAAAAAGTACAAAGTCTTACAGCTTATAATGTCACCACCATGTCTCTATTTCTGAACTGGCTACCACCTACTGGAAATGCAAGTTCCTACCAGATCCAGATTCTGGAAAATTCATCTTTCAGTGTAATTGTGCCCAGTCCCACGACATCTTTTACCATACAGAATCTGACACCTGGCAATTATTACACCTTCCTGGTCTCTGTCCTTGTTGGAGGAAACACCATAAAAGGAGACAGCTCTGTGACAGTTAACTACACAAGTAAGTGTCTGTGGGAAAGTATAACGCAATCTATTGATCAGAGATATTTAGCTTTTTATTATATTGATAGATTCTGAAAGTTTTCTTGATATAGGCCCATATGTGCTATTAGTTGCGTTGCAGGTGTGGTATGTTAGAAAAAGTCCAGCTTGCTGCAGCTTTCATGTGGTTTCCAGCACAATGCACACTGCATAGGGTTAAATAGTAATGTGTGTAAAACAAGCCTAAAACATTCAACACACACACAACCCTCATCACCAAGGAGTGCAAAAGAAAATGGAGTCTTTATGTAAATGATGATGCATTTAATCCCATATGAAACCTAAATTAATTTTTTTGTACATTTTTTTACTTTTGACAAATTGAAAAGGGGTTAGATCTTCTGCTAGATATTGAGAGGTTTCCTCTCACTTCTTACCGTGTCACTGGGACAGGATGTGGAGTATAGATCTCCCCAACAGATAATAAAAATTGAATAATTATAGGTTCTACTTGCATTTTGTAATGCCTCATTGCTTTTTACTTTTTTTTATATATTTACGACCAAATGCAATATGTTTTGTATTGCTAGGAGAAGAAGATTATAATAAGCAAAGATTCCCTCTCAAATGTAAAAAATGACAATTTACAGTTTATAACTGTAGTAAATACTAATAAAAACACACTTTTGTATTAATGTTTACTACCTTAAAAAGTGCATATAGTCTGGCAGGTTCATAAGAAGTGCCTATGGAACTCTTTAGAACTTTGTTCCTCCTCCACACGAAAAATGTCAGTGCTTGTTCTAATTTCATGTACCTGTTTCCAACAGGTACATATCCTCTATCCTCAGTGCAGCTAAGCTCCCTCCCCACTACTACGGTTGCCACACAGACTGCCAAGGAGTTTTGTAGTTGGGAGCCTGATAGGGATTCAGAGACACTAATTCCCCATTAGGTCATCTGTCTCCTTGTGATAGACAGCAGGCAGTGGGCAAATTCCATAGCCAAAAAACAGCCTGGCTATAGAACTGCCTACTATCAATCACAAAGAGATAGTAATATTTTGAAGTTAAAATCTGTTTAATAGCATTAGACTCAATTCACAAAGCTAAAACACCAGGATAATTATACATAGTTGTAAAATAGTGACAGATATTTTTAGCCAAGTCCAATAAGATTTGAAAATGTCACCCACGTGGCTAATTTAGAAAGCTAAATCCTTGTGTCAAAGCTTTGTGAATTGAACCTATTGTCTAGCCATAATATATTTCCATATGCATCCTTAATTTTTCTAATTTGCTTTTCTTTGTCCTGTCCCTAAGGATGGATATTTACCAAATAAGTTGGATCTATTTGTAAAGTTAGGTTTATAATTTTAAGGACAGGCTTAACACACTGGGGACAGATTGTTTAACCCTAATATCCTTTAGGCATTAAGACCAAATAATGGATTAATTGTAAACTTAGCTGAATTATTTTAAACCAAACTATTCTTATTTGTTTGTAGATCCTGAAAAAGTACAGAGTCTTACAGCTTACGATATCACCACCACTTCTGTATCTCTGAGCTGGCTACCACCTACTGGAAATGCAAGTTCCTATCAGATCCAGATCCTGGAAAATTCATCTTTCAGTGTAATTGTGCCCACAATATCTTTTACCATACAGAATCTGATACCTGGCAATTATTACACCTTCCTGGTCTTTGCCCTTGTTGGAGGAAACAGCATAAAAGGGAACAGCTCTCTAGTAGTTAAATACACAAGTAAGTGTCTGTGGGAATGGACAGCTAATTATGATCTGGCAGTATCAAAAAACATGCAGCTTTTATCAGATCGGTTAGCGAACAAAACAGTTTTTTGACTTTATGACTAGATGATGAATGATTTATTAATGGAAAGTCATTGTATGATGTCTCACAGCTGTTTGTATTCTGGATTGTTTGCTTTTTGCATTATGACATGCAAAGAAGTAGCTCAAATAAACTGTTTACTTTGCATGGGAAGTTGTACTTTGCAAGGGAAGTTTTCCCAGAGAGTAGCAAATTAAATAAAGCTCTGTTGTCTTCCATTATCCAGTCATTAAGCAAAGTGAACAGCCTATTTGCCTTTAGTAAATCAAGCCCAATGTGTCTCTGTGGGTAGGTGTGTGTAGATGGATGTTCACATCAGAGTCTGCAAAACAACCCTAAAAAAGGTTTGCAAAAACAACCCTAAAAAAGGTTTGCCTCCTTTTTTGGTTTTGCAGACCCAAACAGGATGGATCAGATGAACACTGATACAAACGAATGCACATCCACCCTCCCATAGAGGTTGCATAGGTTAATTTTTCCTCCATGGAGGGAAAATTGGAATGGACATTGATATCCGTTATGATCCAATATGATCAACCCTCTGACATGGAATGGAGGTTTTCCATGTGAGAGGGCCTAAAAGCCAGTAAACTTCATACCCATAGTATGGAAAATCAACATTGTGTAAAAAATGGCAAAATTACCACAGATTTATTGTTCTGTTCTTCACAGAGCCTGGAACAGTCAAGAACTTGGTCCCACAGACTATCACCACAGATGCAATATCTCTGAGCTGGGAGAAACCCGATGGAAATGTCAGTTCATATATGATCCTGATCAAGGAGAATTCAACATTCCAATCAAACATTACAACAAATAACTTCACTATTAGGAACTTACAACCTGGAAAAAACTACACATTCCTGGTCTTTGCTCTCACTGATAACTCCAGATTACAGGGAGACAGTGTATCAACGTCTGCTCGACCAAGTAAGTACAAGATTTAACATATACTTTTGTTAAAGTGGATGTACACTGCATCTGGGCATCACAAACCAAAAACATTCAAAGCAAACTCGCCCATCCACCCATGTCTTTATGCTTTATTTTGCTGAGAAACCGCTTTGAAATACAACCCTAGCATTTCTGGTGGTGGCCATCTTGAGTAAGGGGAGATGATTCATGTAGCATTTTCTTCCTGGGGTCCATCTGCCCTTAGCTCAGACTTGCAGACAGGAGGGTGTGTTTAATTAAGAAAACCCCTCCTCCAACACTGGGGTTGGTTAACTCCACAGTTAACTCTTTAACCACTTAAGCCCCGGACCAATACGCAGCATAAAGACCAGAGGTGTTTTTATAATTTGGCACTGCGCTGCTTTAACTGGTAATTGCGCGGTCATGCAATGTTGTACCCAAACAAAATTTGCGTCCTTTTCTTCACACAAATAGAGCTTTCTTTTAAATAGAGCGTCCTTTTCTTCACACAAATAGAGCTTTCTTTCTTTTATATTTTCTAATTTTTGTTATAAGAAAAATCAAATAAACTCAATTTTAGTCATACATTTAGGCCAAAATGTATTCAGCCACATGTCTTTAGTAAAAAAAATGTCAATAAGCGTACATTTATTGGTTTGCGCAAAAGTTATAGCGTCTACAAATTAGGGTACATTTTCTGGAATTTACACAGCTTTTAATTTATGACTGCCTATCTCATTTCTTGAGGTGCTAAAATGGCAGGGCAGTACAAACCCCCCCCCCCCAAATGACCCCATTTTGGAAAGTAGACATCCCAAGGAAATTGCTGAGAGGCATGTTGAGCCCATTGAATATTTTTTGTTTTGTCCCAAGTGATTGAATAATGACACAAAAACTAAAAAATTACAAAAAGTTGTCACTAAATGATGTATTGCTCACACATGCCATGGACATATGTGGAATTACACCCCAAATACATTTTTCTGCTTCTCCTGAGTACGGGGATACCACATGTGTGGGACTTTTTGGGAGCCTAGACGCGTACGGGGCCCTGAAAACCAATCACCGCCTTCAGGATTTGTAAGGGCGCAAATTTTTGATTTCACTCCTCACTACCCATCACAGTTTTTAAGGCCATAAAATTCCAAGATATCACGAAACCCCCCCAAATTACCCCATTTTGGAAAGTAGACACCCCAAGCTATTTTCTGAGAGGCATGGTGAGTATTTTACAGCTCTCATTTGTTTTTGAAAATGAAGAAAAGAAAAATGTTTTTTTAATTTTCAAAACTTTGTAACAAAAAGTGAGATCTGCAAAATACTCACCATACCTCTCAGAAAATAGCTTGGGGTGTCTACTTGGGGTCATTTGGGGGGGTTTGTGCCATCTGGGCATTCCATGGCCTCCGAGGCAGTGAGGAGTGAAATCAAAAATGTACACCCTTAGAAAGCCTGAAGGCGGTGCTTGGGTTTTGGGGTACACGGCTAGGCTCCCAAAAAGTCTCACACATGTGGTATCCCCGTACTCAGGAGAAGCAACAGAATGTATTTTGGGGTGTAATTCCACATATGCTCATGGCATGTTTGAGCAATATATCATTTAGTGACAACTTTGTGCAAAAAAATATTGTCTTTTTCCCGCAACTTGTGTCAAAATATGAAATATTCCATGGACTCAACATGTCTCTCAGCAAATAGCTTGGGGTGTCTACTTTCCAAAATGGGGTCATTTGGGGGGGGGGTTTGAACTGTCCTGGCATTTTATGCACAACATTAGGAAGCTTATGTCACACATCATCCACTCTTCTAACCACTTGAAGACAAAGCCCTTTCTGACACTTTTTGTTTACATGAAAACATTTTTTTTTGCAAGAAAATTACGTTGAACCCCCAAACATTATATATCTTTTTAAAGAAAAGGCCCTACAGATTAAAATGGTGGGTGTTGCATTCTTTTTTCCACACAGTATTTGAGCAGCGATTTTTCAAACGCATTTTTTGGATAAAAATTACACTTCTTTAAATTGTAATGCACTAGAACACACTATATTGACGAAATGTTTGACGAAATAAAAAAGATGATCTTAGGCCGAGTACATGGATACCAAACACGACATGCTTTAAAATTTCGCACAAACGCTCAGTGGCGACAAACTACATACATTTTTAAAAGCCTTTAAAGCCTTTACAGGTTACCACATTAGATTTACAGAGGAGGTCTACTGCTAAAATGACTGCCCTCGATCTGACCTTCGTGGTGATACCTCACATGCATGGTGCAATTGCTGTTTACATATGACGCCAGACCAACGCTTGCGATCGCCTTTGCGCAAGAGCAGGGCAGGACAGGGGTGTTTTTTTTTTATTATTATTTATTTTGCTTTTTTCTTTTATTTTTAAACTGTTCCTTCCATTTTTATTTATTTATTATCATTTTTATTGTTATCTCAGGGAATGTAAATATCCCCTATGATAGCAATAGGTAGTGACAGGTACTCTTTTTTTTAAAAGATTGTGGTCTATTGGACCCTAGATCTTTCCTCTGCCCTCAAAGCATCTGACCACACCATGATCGGTGTGATAAAATGCTTTCTCAATTTCCCAATGGCGCTTTTTATATCCGGGGGGGGACATTCCCTCCCGCTGCTTGTAAAAGCAGTCCAGAGGCTAATTAGCTGCTAGGATTGCTTTTACATGAAAGCCGGCCGCTGGCTGAAAAGAATGATACCTAAACCCGCAGGCATCATTCTGCTATAACCATTCAGAGTCCAGCAACATACCAGTACGTTGCTGGTCCTTCATCCACCCACTTCTAATGATGGGCATACATGCACCATTTATATATGCCGAAGCATGGGGACATCCTCCCACAAAAGTTATGCCGCGTACACACGGTCAGACTTTTCCACGGGCAAGCCTCCGTCAGAAGTTCGACCGTATGTACGCAGCATTAGGAACAAAATCGCTCCTCCGCCCCTGCTGCCCCCATGCTTCGGCATATATGCTCTTTTTTTTAACTGTGGTGGTGAAATCACCTCCTACAGCACTGGAGTCGCAGGGATCAGGCCTGTCTCTGCGAACGCTGCAGTTACGTGTGTTGTGTTTTGTAAGTGACAGTGATCAATCGATACTGCACTTGGATGGACTGGGCTGGACAGAGGGGCAAAACGCAGGTGCTAGCAGGTATCTGGGCTGATCCCGCTATCACTGCGTTTTTGGGAATCCTAAACTGCTGGGGACGCTAGTATAGATCTGATCAGATATTGATCTGTTCAGATACTATACCACTAAGGGAGGTGTATGCTTTGCGCGTGGGTGTTAGCATTACTGGCACTAACCTGACGCTGTCTGTGGCGACGCAGACCCTAACTGACACTAAAACCTTATTGATATCACCCGCCGGGCGATCAGAGGGTTAAACCTTTATTGGGTTATATACGGCGGGTGCCCTGATGCTATAAAAAGCAAACTAACCAACCAGCGTCACCTGTAACACTTATACGGTGATCACTGGTGAAAGGGTTAACTAGGGGCAATCAGGGGTGTTAAAACCTTTATTAGGTAATATATGGGGGTACCTGACGCTATAAAAACCTGACAGGGAACCTAAATAACAAAAATAACTAACTGGCTAACCAGTGTCACCAGTGACACTTATACAGTGATCACTGGTGAAAGGGGTGACTCTAGGAGCAATCAGGGGGTTAAAACCTTTATTAGGTTGTATATGGGGGTACCTGATGCTATAAAAACCTGGCGGCGAACCTAAAAAAATAACTGCCTACCTAGCGGCACCAGCGACACTAATACAGCGATCAGAAAAATGATCGCTTAGTGACACTGGTGATAGGGGGTGAAAGGGTTAAATGGGGGGGGCAATCAAGGGGTTAAACCTTTATTAGATAATATATGGGGGTACCTGATGCTATAAAAACCTGGTGGCGAACCTAAAAAAATAACTGGCTACCTAGCGGCACCAGCGACACTAATACAGCGATCAGAAAAACGATCGCTTAGTGACACTGGTGATAGGGGGTGAAAGGGTTACCTGGGGGGCGATCAAGGGGTTAAACCTTTATTAGGTAATATATGGGGGTACCTGGCCTTATATAAAAACCTGACGGGGAACCTAAATAACTAACTGGCTAACCAGTGTCACCAGTGACACTTATACGGTGATCACTGGTGAAAGGGTTAACTCTAGGGGCAATCAGGGGGTTAATACCTTTATTAGATAATAAATGGGGGTACCCAACGCTATAAAAACCTATAAAAAATCAAGGGGTAAACCTTTATTAGGGGGGTTAGGGGGCTACCCTGGACCTAACAGGACCTAACACTAACTGCCCTGACACTTTTACTATTACAAATGTCACTGATAGCAGTGATCAGTAAATAAATGATCACTGCAATCAGTGACACTGTGAATGGGGCTGGGGGGGGGATCTGGGGGTGACTGGGGGGGTGGAAAGTGTGTCCTAATGTCAGTGGGCTGTTGGTGCACTAACCTGATGTCTTCTCTCCCCGGCGCTCTGGAGGAATAGAGCGCCGCATGGAGAGATGACATCACTTCCTCCTGCCTGTGTATACATTACACAGGCAGGGGAAGCATCTCATTCATCGGGAGCGATCGCGAGGGGGTGGCCAGAAACCAATGGCCGCCCCCTCATCACGGATCGCTCCTGAAGCGATACCGACCGCCCCATGTACCGGGAGGGGGTCCGGGGGGCATTGAAAGGCTTCAAACGCCTCCTGACTTGACATGAGGGTTAAATTTTGAAACAATGTGACACTAATGCTTCATGTTTTGATAATGTGAACAGCAGTGTGTGCTGTCCATTGTATCATTTGCATAGGCATTTGAGGGGCATTTTTAACCCCTTAGCGCCGACCGTACGCACATATGCGGCCTCGGCTTGAAGGGGTTATACCAGGGTGATGCCTGCAGCTGCAGGCATCAACCCAGTACCGTTTTTTAGAGCTGGCGGTCAGCTTTTTAGTGATAACAACCGATGCGGCTAAAAGCCCCTCGGCTGTTATCCTAAAGGAGCGGGAGGGGATGTCCCGTCCAACCGGGAGACCCGATCCATGATCCGGCACTTCCGCTGGCTAGGCTGAGACTGGAACGAAGCCGTAAACAGCTTTGATCTAGTCTCCTATGTAAAAACACGGAAGCAACATCACAACGTCACTTCCGGTTTACTCGGCTGCCAATGGCGGCAATTGGGCTAAATTTACTGTTTAGTTATTTTTTAAGTTCATGAAAGTGTATTTTTTCACAAAAATTGCTACCTGCGCAAATACCGTGTGACCTACGATATTGCAACAATCGCCATTTTATTCTTTAGTGTCTCTGCTAAAAAAATATATATACTTTATATATATATATATATATATATATATATATATATATAATGTTTGGGGGGTTATAAGTAATTTTCTAGGAAAAAATACAGATTTTAACTTGTAAGCAACAAATGTCAGAAATAGGCTTAGGCATGAAAGGATTACTGCCTCTCAAACGCCTGCTTTTAATGCCAGTGTGAACTTAGCCTTAAACAGAAACATATGCTGTTTATAGTACTTGCCAGAACAATTCTGACTTCTAAGAAACATTTGTAATACATGCTGTCATGCCAGACAGGGATATAATAGGTTTAAAATATAGTAGCGCTTTCCACAGAGACAGAAATTCTTTAGGTTCTGGTTAATGCATTAAAGGTGAGGCTTAACAATTTTTAAATATTGCTTAATAGAAGAAAATTATTAAATAGTGCAAGCAAAAAATATATACTAGAAACAAAAAAAGAAAAGTGAATAGGGATGAAAAGTATTTAACAGGGTTCTTGGCTGGTCTGTGGTTTAATCACTTAAGTCCGATCACTGGTCCTCAGAATGACTTTTTTTCCTATATTCATAGTTTGATGGAAAATGGAAAGCTCCAAAGCTGCGCCTGCTTTTTATGGTCTCTGAGGAGGGCTGTTATATGAGAAATTACATGTCCAATCAAAGGTTCTGAGGTGGGGCTTAGGGTGTGGATGTGTTTCAGGTAGTCAGCAGACCCTTCTTCATATGCAGTGTTTTTACTGTATTGATATTTCTCAGTGATCACACGCTACAATAAAGCAGCCCGTGGTTTATTATACATAATGTTCTAATGATTTGAACAAGACTAAACTTGCTGTAAACTATTTTTTGGCTCCCTAAAAAGTGATAATGTGTCTTCTTTGCCCATGTACCTCACAATACAGTATAGGCATATTTAGTGTTTTCATCCCTGTATACTTGTTGGGTATGATCAACATTAACATAATTTAATCATATCAGAAGTTATGAATTTGAATGTGTGGATGTTGGGAACTGAATAGGTAATTTCTAGGTCAGATTCTGCAAGTCCTCAAATACATAACTGCTAAATGGCTTTACGATGGCGACATACAGCCAAACTGGATGTTTATTCTCTTAACTGCAGGCTAAATTAGTTCTGAATCACATTGGGTCCTGTTTTTGTTCTGCTAACAGAACTTATGATAGGCTCATTAAAACGCATCTGTTTTTCCAGACACTGCTTTTGATGATAGTTATGATGGCTATTCAATCTTTAAGAGGTTTTACAATATTTTAAGTATTGTTGAGATTGCTGCCAGTTTTAAAAAATCCCTTTGCAGTTTAGTGATCAGTGGATTACTTTGATGGTTCTACTGGAATCTAAAAGGCCTGATAGGCCCCTTTCACATGGAGTGGACTACTCCAGGAGTCCGCTTGCTCAGAGGGGGATCTGTCCCCTGATCCCTGCTGAACAGGCATACCGCCTGTCCATTTACACCCATCTGCCACCTGATCTGATCCGCCAAGATAAAGGGGAATCTCCATCCATCTCTTTCTAGTAGAAAGGACTGGATTGGATGTAAGCCGGTGTAAACGGACCCAGGTCCATTTACACATAGACAAGAAAGTCCTGTAGGTGCTACAACCTTCTGGTCTTAGCGTAAAATTGTCCAACCTGTGAGGGATAAGAAGGGGCCAGTACCAGTGCAGCTACAAACCACTGGAGAGGTGGATAAAAGGGTACAAAAAAAACACCCAGGAGCAGCGCTCAATGGATATAGCATAAAACTTTATAGTCTTGTGTAGAATAAAATGCATAAATATAGCACGTTATGGAATCGCTAAAATGCACACAATAGATGATGTGGTATATTAAAAGCAACGATAATAGCACTACAGAGTCAAGGTTTGTTAACATCAATCCATGATTAGTTCGGGTCCCCAGGAAACACCTATCAATCCAAAAGCATGACCACCAATAACAGGTGGAGTGGAGGGTAGCGATACAATGGCTGGTGGACCTATTCACAAGAGATGTGACAACTGATGGAAAGAGTTGTGGAGCGTGATACACGGAGCCCAGGATGAGCAGGAATCACTTTAGATGGCAAAACGATAAGTCACGGCTCCCCGCTGTGCGGGGAGCCGTGACTTATCGTTTTTATTACTGCATCCTGAGTCTTTCAATCCATATCCACAACATCATCACACCTTTTGGTGCGCGTGGGTTCCCACTGGCTGCCTATCCACTCTGTGTGTCTATTGGTTGGTGCTGACGTCATCGGAGCGCGCCCGGCTTCTGATTGGTCGGCTGCCGTTCTCAGCGTTCTAGCAGAGCCATCTATCCACCTACAACCACGGAGTTCCCCGCACACGTGCGGCTTCATCCATTGATCCCCACATAGGTTGGGTTCTGGAGGTTTTACCTGTCATCAAGTGATCTTTGCAAGTCCTGTGTTCCCAGCATCCGCTCCACACCCCAGTAACCAGCTGTGACATCCTTCACATTACAGGTTGGTGTTTTGGAGCACTTGCTCATTTTGCCATCTAAAGTGATTCCTGCTCATCCTGGGCTCCGTGTATCATGCTCCACAACTCTTTCCATCAGTTGTCACATCTCTTGTGAATAGGTCCACCAGCCATTGTATCGCTATCCTCCACTCCACCTGTTATTGGTGGTCATGCTTCTGGATTGATAGGTGCTCCCTGGGGACCCGAACTAATCATGGATTGATGTTAACAAACCTTGACTCTGTAGTGCTATTATCGTTGCTTTTAATATACCACATCATCTATTGTGTGCATTTTAGCGATTCCATAACGTGCTATATTTATGCATTTTATTCTACACAAGACTATAAAGTGTTATGCTATATCCATTGAGCACTGCTCTTGTGTGTTTTTTTGTACCAAGTCCATTTACACCTGCCGCTCCATAGAGGAGAATGGAGGGTCTGATCTGGTCCACCTGAAAAATGAACAGTCAGACTCGATCAGACTACTAGTGTGAAAAGAGCTTTAGGTGAATGAAATCCTTTAACTTTGAATAGTATATAATGTTGCAGAGCTGCAAGCGCTCAGGACAACACCCCATTCGCCACTCAGTTTTGGTGTTCTTCAAACCTCATTATCACCACAATAGAGTTATTGTCAAGTGAACTGACATTGCTACATTTGGCCTGGGTAGCTAGGTTATGAAGGGATTAGGCAAATGAGAATTTATACTGCCCTCTAGCAATTGCCACCATTATTCCTTCTTGGCAAGAGACTGGCCTTGACTATGGTCAACAGGAATAAGTCGTGCCATTAATGGGCAGATCTTTCTTGAGATTTGCCTGTCCTCATTAGACCTGTTTCATACTAGGATCATTTTCCCTGCTTAGTCGTTCATATTTTGGAGACAACCAGATTTTGACAAGTTATACTCAAATTTCCTGAACTGCTCAAAATTTTTGAGCAATGCACGCCCTCTATTTTTTAAAATATTAGTATTTATAGATTTAGTCAGCTCTTACATACTAATATATTACAGAGATTCTAAAGGCCCCCTTTTTAATTTTTTAAAATAAAATACATGTCATACTTACCTGCTCTGTGCAATGGTTTTGCACACAGCATCCCTGATCCCACTCTTCTCAGGTCCTGCACTGATGCTCCAGACTCCTCCCCCCACCACTGTGTGCCACTGCCTACTATTGGAAAACTGCATAAGACTGTGTCTCAGCCCCACCCCCTGCGCTCTCCTCACTGGCTTTGATTGACAGCAATGGCTTCCGCTGCTTTGTTTGAACCAATGAGGAATGTATTAAAGTGGTTGTAAAGGCAGAAGTTTTTTTTTATCTTAATGCGTTCTGTCCATTAAGATAAAAAGCCTTCTGTGTGTAGCAGCCCCTTCAGCCCCCCTAATACTTACCTGAGCCACATCTCTATCCAGCAATGTTTCACGAGAGACTCGACATGCCCGGGACTCTCCCTCCCCAATGGCTGGGACAGCAGCACAGTGCCATTGGCTCCCACTGCTGTAAATCAAAGTCATCGAGCCAATGGGACTCTGTGTCTGAATGGACACAGGGTGCTGTGGCTCGGCTCGGGTGCCCCCATAGCAAGCTGCTTGCTGTGGGGGCACTCAACAGAAGGGAGGAGCCAGGAGTGCCGATGAGGGAACCGAGAAGAGGAGGATCTGGGCTGCTCTGTGCAAAACCCCTGCACAGAGTAGGTAAGTGTAACATGTTTGTTATTTGTAACAAAAATAAATAAATTAGACTTTAGGATCACTTTAAGGTAAAAAACCTTCTGACTTTAGAAGAACTTTAACATAATTTAACATTTTTCATTATCTTGTTATCTTAATCACTCATATTACATTCCTATGATGTCTTACATCCCACTGCTCAGAAAAAAACAATAACTTTATGTCACCAATCCTGTCTGATTTATTTATTTATTTTTTATTTATTGCAGATTCCATCAGTTTTATTGTTTCAATTAGTTACCAATCAAGCATTTCAGATGGTGACATTTCAATCATTAACCTGGTAAGATATGATACTCATATTATTTGTTTAAATGTACTGAAATGCTTTTGTAAAGTGAACTGGTAGTTACATTGTCTATTTTCTTATAGATAAACGAAAAGCTTCAAACAAATTTTCCAAAACAGAATGTGACAGCTGTCATTAAAAAAGTACGTAAAACCAGTTAGCAGTAACACATCAAAACATTGGATACAATGCCACAAATGTCTTCAATGAAGCACTGAAACATTCTGAAAACTCAGGAAATCATGGAAAATAGAAAAGTATTTTTTTTTTACTCAGTTTTCCACTTAAGTGTTAAAGGACTTTACATTTTATAAATGAAGCATAAACTTTTAAACGGAATGTCCTGTTTTATATTGCTTTACAAATGATATTTAGGCTCCATGCACACTAGCGTTTTTTTTAAGTAAAAAATGCTGGATACAAAACGCTGGATTTAAAACACTGGTGATAGCTTTTTGTAGTAGCGTGTTAGCAGCGGTTTAGGAGCATTAGCGTTTTAGCAGAATTTTTGCAGTAAAGGGGGGAAAAAAGCTCAAAAAAGCTATTACTAGTGTTTAGGAGCGATTAAGAGCGTTTCTGCTGGAAAAACGCTTCAGGAAACTCTACAAAAATATTTTGTTTTTCTGCTCCTCGATGCTTAAACTTAAAAAATGCTAATAGCCTAAAGTAGTGTGCATGAACACATAGAATAGCACTATTAGGAGCAGAAAAAACATGCCAATAACAGCTTCTAGGAGCTTAAAAAAACGCATAGTGTGCATGGAGCCTTAGATTGTATGATTGATAGTCATGTATTTTAATTTAACATTACATTTAAAATGTACAAATAAATAATAAAAAATAATAAAAATATATCTGTCTGTTCATTATTTTTATCTAATAGCCTTATTAATGTGAGAATCCAGGGACTAAGAGAGAGCTTGTGCATACTGCTCAGTTCCTGGGTCTCTGTAGAGTGCCAGTTGAAGTAGTGGCTCTCAGTGTCTTGGAATCCAAGAGCCACAAGGCTGTTTAGTGTGGACTTGTATTGTTGACATTGCATCTGTAAACCTCTTTACTGTCTGCTACTGTACCAGGTTCTTCTCCGCTGACTCTGCACCTACAAACTTTTCCACTGGCCATAGTACTATTGTACTGTGCTGCTCTTCTATTCTGACTGCTGCTACAATCACTCTTCTCCTCCGACTGACACTACACTCACACTCTTCTCCACAGGATGCCGCTGTACCAGGCTCTTCTCCATAGACCACCACTGCATCTGCCCGCTTCACCCCTGACTGCCACTGTACCGTGTTCTTTCCACTGACTGTTTCTGCACCTGCACATTTTTTAATTTTAATGATACACCACAACATACCACAAACGGCTGCAGATTTTATGCCGTGCTATACATTAGCATACCTCCCAACTTTTTGAGATGGAAAGCGAGGCACACCTATTAGCAAAAGTATGTCGGCATAGGACACACAACCCCTGTCATGTCCCTTAAAGAAGAATTATACAAAAAAAAAGATTAGTTAAACCCACAAGTGCTTTTTTTTTTTATCACTGCTATTCCTTTATAATGGCTTTTGAAATTTACAAATGCAGCAATTTAGAAATTGGATGAAAGATTTAACACTGGGAAACACTTTTTGAAAGATAAATAAAACATTTTATATACAACTGTATAGATGAGACCAAAATGAGGGACAAATGAGGAGGACAGAGGGACAGTCCCTCGAAATCAGGGACAGTTGGGAGTTATGCATTCAATTCCCCAGAATGCTGAACTCTGTATATTGCTCAATAATACCACTAATATTTTTTTATTGGGAGATGGGATTTTATTCTGCTCAATGAATGAGCACAGTGCTACTAATTAGGAACAAAGCATAGTGTACTATTTATATAATTGCCATATGTCCAGGTCCCACATGCCCTGTTTTACAGGATCAGATATATATGGAGGACACGGTATGTCAGCATGATTCACTTATACTCAGTAGTTTTTCTGTACTCCCACTTCTGTACTCTCAATCTCTTATTACTTACTCCTTTGTCCCGGTTTCTTTTTAATCCTTGTATGTCTCTTCATATTCTGTCTTGCAAGAAAAATACTGCCAAGCTCCTTCCCTAGCCACTTACACACTGCCTTCCTGCTCCTACCACCCCTCTATTACCCTTTTATGCATTAGACTCAATTCACAACGTTAACACAGGCACCCTCTTAATGACCAGGCCTTTTTTTGCGATACAGCACTGTGTTGCTTTAACTGACAATTGCACATGCAATGCTGTACCCAAACAAAACGTATGTCCTTTTTTCCCCCACAAATAGAGCTTTCTTTTGGTGGTATTTGATGACCTCTGCGGATTTTCTTTTTGGTGCTATAAACAAAATAAGACTGTAAATTTTGAAAAAAAAAACAATATTTTTTAGAGTGAGTGAGTGAGTGAGTAACTTGTATAGCGTGACAAATGCGAACTACAGTAAATCGCCTCAAGGTGCTTTTTGCATCCAGTGTCATCCTGTGTCTTCAGAAGAGGTGGGTCTTAAGTTTTTTCCTGAAGGCCCAATGGTTTTCTTCCATGCGCATGTGCGTGGGTAGAGCGTTCCATAGCCATGGTCCTTGGACTGCGAATCTTCGTTCTCCTTTAGATTTGTAGCGGGTCTTGGGGATGTGGAGGAGGTTTTGGTTAGTTGACCGGAGGGCGTGACTAGGGGTGTAGTGTTTTATTTTCTTGCATAGGTATTGAGGAGTGTTTCCTTGTGTGAATTTGTGAGTGAGGCAGAGGGTCTTGAATGTAACCCGATCCTTTACGGCTAGCCAATGGAGGGTCCTCAGGGACGGGGTGATTGATTCCCAGGTTTTTTTCCCGTTACCAGTCTGGCTGCTGTGTTTTGGATGACTTGTAGACGCAAAATTTGGTATTTGGGAAGTCCGAGGTAGAGGGTGTTTGCGTAGTCGAGTCAGAAATTGATAATTGTTACAACTACTAATGCTGTGTCCTCTTCCGGGATGAATGGGGTGAGTCTAGCAGGCGGAGAAGGTAGTGAGATCCGCTGACTACTGATCCTATTTGTGCGTCCATAGTCATGTCCGAGTCAAAGATGACTCTGAGGCTTTTGACTTTGGTACTTGGGGTGATGGTTTGTCCAAGGATGGTGGGTGGTGTGCATGTTGTCCTAGAGTTTTCTTTCGGTTTGCGTGGAGAAAGAGAAGTTCTGTTTTGGATCCATTAAGTTTGAGGGAGCTCTCCATCATCCAATTATCAATCAATGAGAGGCAATTTTCTTGTGCGTGTTATTGGTCTTTTTTGTTGGTGATGCAAAGGTAAAGTTGAGTGTCATCAGCATAGGAGTGATAGAGCAGGTCCTGTTTGCTGATGATTTTGAGGAGTGGGCGGAGGTAGATGTTGAAGAGCAGGGGCAACAGGGGTGATCCTTGAGGGACTCCGCATGTAATTGTACGTGCTTTCGAAGTAAAAGCTCCTAGTTTCTCTGTCTGGGATCGATTCTCTAGGAAGGATCCTATAATAAATATCCCCAAAAAAAGTTAAAAAAACGAATTTCTTCATCAGTTTAGGCCAATATGTAGTCTTCTACATATTTTTGGTAAAAAAAATTATAATAACAATAAGCCAATATTGATTGGTTTGCGCAAAAGTTATAGCGTCTACAAAATAGGGGATATCATTTATGTAATTTTTCTTATATTTTTTTTTTTTTTACTAGTAATGCCGGTGATCAGCAATGTTTTGCGGGACTGCCACATTGCGGTGGACAGATCAGACACTTTTTTGGGACCAGTGACATTTTTACAGCGATCAGTGCTAAAAATAGCCAATGATTACTGTATAAATGTCACTGTCAGAAAAGGGGTTAACACTAGGGGGAAAAGGGGTTAAGTGTTCCCTAGGGAGGTGTTTCTAACTGTGGGAGGAGTGTAGTGACTAGAGGAAGAGAAAGATCACTGTTCCTGACCACTAGAAACGGCAGATCTGTCTCTCCTCCCCTGACAGAACGGAGATCTGCTTATTTACATTGATAGATCCCCATTCTGTCTCTCTCAGGAGCGATCGTGGGTGGCATCCGCGCGCATTGGCTCCGGCATCGCAGCACACACACCCCCCTAGAGGTCTTAAAGTGTCTGACGTACAATGATGGCAATTCGCCCAGGAAAGCCAACCTGCCGCAGTACAACTGCGGAGGCTGATCTTTAAGTGGTTCAGCTGTGTACAAAAAGATTTAAACATTACAGTCACATGGCTAAAACCAAACACCCTTATCCTTCCAAGTGTTACAAAATAAACACATACAGCCATACAATGGAGAACTCCAAAATGTTAAGGCGAAACACTAGGTGCTAAGGTAATTGAAAAATAACAGAGGTGCAAGAGGGGCAAGATGACATTCAGTAGAAATACAGAAGCGACGTCCCTAGAAAACAGCCATGAACCAGCTGGAACAACCCTCAGAATATAGTACCTCTAAAATAACAGGCAATATGCAAAAAATTCAGTGTACTGGTGGTCAAGGTCAGTGTACATCTGTATACAAAGGTTTTCTGTGTGTTGGTTGTCATGAGTATCGTGAAGGATAACTAGTGCACTACATTCCTGAAATCTTTTATCAAATCACCAACAGAAAAATCTGCTAACCGGACCCTGACTGGTGCTTAACTCTCCAGGAGTCTCCATGTACACAGCGCATCATGCTTCACATAGTACAAATTAAAAGCTAGTTTAACCACTTAAGCCCCGGACCATTTGGTAGCTAAAGGACCAGAGGTGAATTCAGAATTTTGCACTGCGCTGCTTTAACTGTAAATTGTGCGGACATGCAATGTTGTACCCAAACGAAATTTGCGTCCTTTTCTTCCCACAAATAGAGCTTTCTTTTAATGGTATTTGATTGCCTCTGCGATTTTTATTTTTTGCGATATAAACGGAAAAAGACCGAAAATTTTGAAAAAAAATGATATTTTCTACTTTTTGTTATAAGAAAAATCGAATAAACTCAATTTTAGTCATACATTTAGGCCAAAATGTATTCAGCCACATGTCTTTAGTAAAAAAATGTCAATAAGCGTATATTTATTGGTTTGCGCAAAAGTTATAGCGTTTACAAACTAGGGTACATTTTCTGGAATTTACACAGCTTTAAATTTATGACTGCCTATCTCATTTCTTGAGGTGCTAAAATGGCAGGGCAGTACAAAACCCCCCAAATGACCCCATTTTAGAAAGTAGACACCACAAGGAAATTGCTGAGAGGCATGTTGAGTAGGCTTGTGCAATTCGTTTCGTAACGAATTGAAATTCGTCCGAATTTAGCAACTTTCGGACATTCGGAAGCATTCGAATTTCCGAACAAAGCAATTACGAATAAGACCGAATCCGAAATAAATTATACCGCAAATAGCGAATGCCCGAATGTCTTCGGCATAATTCGTTATGAAAAAGTTACGAATGTACGAATCCATACGAAGCACAATAACACTCACTCTGCTCTGCTCTCTGCTTCTCCCACACCGTGCTGAACTCCCTCTCAAAATGGTGTACAGGGGCGGAGGTTATAGCCGCATGTAAAAAACGAAAGTAAAATACGAGATTTCGAATCCATTCGAAGCACAATAACACTCACTCTGCTCTGCTCTCTGCTTCTCCCTCACCGTGCTGAACCCTCTCAAAATGGTGTACAGGGGCGGAGCCTATAGCCGCATGTTAAAAACGAAAGTAAAATACGAGATTTCGAATCGTTACAAATAACCGCAATGTATTTAGAAAAGTACAAATCCATTCGAAGCACATTAGGCATAATAGTCAGCGTCGTTGTGAGAGAGACACGGAAAATTACGAATCAACAAACCCAAAAAAAGTTACGAAAGTAGGAGTTGTGTCCAGAATCAACGAAAAACAACGTACTCTACCGAAAGTACGAACCCAAAAAAAGTTACGAAAGTAGGAGTTGTGTCCAGAATCAACGAAAAACAACGTACTCTACCGAAAGTACGAACCCAAAAAAAGTTACGAAAGTAGGAGTTGTGTCCAGAATCAACGAAAAACAATGTACTCTACCGAAAGTACGAATTATAAAGCAACAAAAAATTCAACGAAAAATGTCGCTTGCAAAAATACGAATGAGTCCGAACACGAAAAATCCCGTCTAGCAAAATTACGAATGATTACGAATCAACAGTACCGGAAAGAAACGAACCGAAACGGAACGAATTTTTCCGTTGTGCACAAGTCTAATGTTGAGCCCATTGAATATTTTTTTTTTGTCCCAAGTGATTGAATAATGACAAAAAAAAAAAATTACAAAAAGTTGTCACTAAATGATATATTGCTCACACATGCCATGGTTATATGTGGAACTGCACCCCAAAATACATTCTGCTGCTTCTCCTGAGTACGGGGATACCACATGTGTGGGACTTTTTAGGAGCCTAGCCACGTACGGGACCCCGGAAACCAAGCACCGCCTTCAGGATTTCTAAGGGCGCAAATTTTTGATTTCACTCCTCACTACCTATCACAGTTTTGAAGGCCATAAAATGCCAAAATAGCACAAAACCCCCCCAAATGACCCCATTTTAGAAAGTAGACACCCCAAGGAAATTGCTGAGAGGCCTGTTGAGCCCATTGAATATTTTTTTTTTGTCCCAAGTGATTGAATAATGACAAAAAAAAAAAATTACAAAAAGTTGTCACTAAATGATATATTGCTCACACATGCCATGGTTATATGTGGAATTGCACCCCAAAATAAATTTTGCTGCTTCTCCTGAGTACGGGGATACCACATGTGTGGGACTTTTTAGGAGCCTAGCCGCGTACGGGACCCCGAAAACCAATCACCGCCTTCAGGATTTCTAGGCACAAATTTTTGATTCGACTCCTCACTACCTATCACAGTTTCGAAGGCCATAAAATGCCAAAATAGCACAAAACCCCCCCAAATGACCCCATTTTGGAAAGTAGACACCCCAAGCTGTTTGCTGAGAGGCACGGTGAGTATTTTACAGCTCTCATTTGTTTTTGAAAATGAAGAAAGAACATTTTTTTTTTTCTTTTTTTTTTCAATTTTCAAAACTTTGTGACAAAAAGCGAGATCTGCAAAATACTCACAATACCTCTCAGCAAATAGCTTGGGGTGTCTACTTTCCAAAATGGGGTCATTTGGGGGGGTTTTGTGCCATCTGGGCATTCCATGGCCTCCGAAACTGTGATAGGCAGTGAGAAGTGAAATCAAAAATGTACACCCTTAGAAAGCCTGAAGGCGGTGATTGGTTTTTGGGGTCCCGTACGCGGCTAGGCTCCCAAAAAGTCTCACACATGTGGTATCCCCGTACTCAGGAGAAGCAACAGAATGTATTTTGGGGTGTAATTCCACATATGCCCATGGCATGTTTGAGCAATATATCATTTAGTGACAACTTTGTGCAAAAAAAAAAAAAATTGTCTTTTTTCCGCAACTTGTGTCAACATATAAAATATTCCATGGACTCGACATGCCTCTCAGTATATAGCTTGGGGTGTCTACTTTCCAAAATGGGGTCATTTGGGGGGGGTTTTGAACTGTTCTGGCATTTTATACACAACATTAGGAAGCTTACATCCACTCTTCTAACCACTTGAAGACAAAGCCCTTTTTGACACTTTTTGTTTACATGAAAACATATTTTTTTTGCAAGAAAATTATGTTGAACCGCCAAACATTATATATATTTTTAAAGCAAAGGCCCTACAGAATAAAATGGTGGGTGTTGCATTTTTTTTTTTCTACACAGTATTTGCGCAGTGATTTTTCAAACGCATTTTTTGGGGAAAAAATACACTTTTTTAAATTTTAATGCACTAAAACACACTATATTGCCCAAATGTTTGATGAAATAAAAAAGATGATCTTAGGCAAAGTACATAGATACCAAACACGACATGCTTTAAAATTTCGCACAAACGCGCATTGGCGACAAACTACATAAATTTTTAAAAGCCTTTAAAAGCCTTTACAGGTTACCCCGTTAGATTTACAGAGGAGGTCTACTGCTAAAATTACTGCCCTCGATCTGACCTTCGCGGTGATACCTCACATGCATGGTGCAATTGCTGTTTACATATGACGCCAGACCGACGCTTGCGTTCGCCATTGGGCAAGAGCAGGGCAGGACAGGGGTGCTTTTTTTTTTTTTTTTTTTTTATAAATTTTGCTTTTTTATTTTATTTTTAAACTGTTGCTTCCATATTTATTTATTTTTTTTATCATTTTTATTGTTATCTCAGGGAATGTAAATATCCCCTATGATAGCAATAGGTAATGACAGGTACTCTTTTTTGAAAAACTCAGGTCTATTGGACCTTAGATCTTTCCTCCCCTCAAAGCATCTGACCACCTCAAGATCGGTGTGATAAAATGCTTTCCCAATTTCCCAATGGCGCTTTTTATATCCGGGGGGGGAGACATTCCCTCCCACTGCTTGTAAAAGCAGTCCAGAGGCTAATTAGCCACTAGGATTGCTTTTACATGAAAGCCGGCCGCTGGCTGAAAATAATGATACCAAGATGATACCTAAACCCGCAGGCATCATTCTGGTATAAACATTCAAAGTCCAGCAACATACCAGTACGTTGCTGGTCCTTGTTGGACATGTATTGTAATCTTTTTTTTCATGCAGCCTGTTGGCTGAACGAAAAAAAAAGATTGATCGGTGGGTATACCCACCATTAGAATACCGCCCTTCATCCACCCACTTCTAATGATGGGCATACATGCACCATTTATATATGCCGAAGCATGGGGGCATCTTCCCGCAAAAGTTATGCCGCGTACACATGGTCAGACTTTTCCACGGGCAAGCCTCCGTCGGAATTTCGACCGTATGTACGCGGCATTAGGAGCAAAATCGCTCCTCCGCCCCTGCTGCCCCAATGCTTCGGCATATATGCTTTTTTTTTTTTAACTGTGGTGGTGAAATCACCTCCTACAGCACTGGAGTCGCAGGGATCAGGCCTGTCTCTGCGAACGCTGCAGTTATGTGTGTTGTGTTTTGCAAGTGACAGCGATCGATCGATACTGCACTTGGGTGGCCTGGGCTGGACGGAGGGGCAAAACGCAGGTGCTAGCAGGTATCTGGGCTGATCCCGCTAACACTGCGTTTTTGGGAACCCTAAACTGCTGGGGACGCTAGTATAGATCTGATCAGATATTGATCTGTTCAATTAGACATGTGCACACTGAAATATTTCGTTTCGGAATTTCGTTTTCGTACAAAAAATAAATTTATTTAGTTACTCCCGAAATTCGTTTTTATTTATTTCGTTTTTCGTTAAAAATTGCATTAGTCCGAAAATCTGAATTAATTAAGGTCGAATCTGTCATTGAAGGCTTATGGTGTCTGTCGAATGTTCAAAGAAGATTCGACGGAGCAGTGAAACTGTACGACTCTGCAATCATACATTTCCGGTCGAATGTTCCGCCCACAAGCAGTGATCTTTTCTCTCTATGTCGAATCTTTTCTCTCCTATGTCGAATCTTTTCTCTCTATAATGTCAAATCTTTTCTCTCTATAATGTCAAATCTTTTCTCTCTATAATGTCAAATCTTTTCTCTCCTATGTCGAATCTTTCCTCTCCTATGTCGAATCTTTCCTCTCCTATGTCGAATCTTTCCTCTCCTATGTCGAATCTTTCCTCTCCTATGTCGAATCTTTTCTCTCCTATGTCGAATCTTTCCTCTCCTATGTCGAATCTTTCCTCTCCTATGTCGAATCTTTCCTCTCCTATGTCGAATCTTTCCTCTCCTATGTCGAATCTTTCCTCTCCTATGTCGAATCTTTCTCTCCTATGTCGAATCTTTTCTCTCTATAATGTCGAATCTTTTCTCTCCTATGTAGAATAATCTTGGACTAATAGAGTTAAGGTTAGGCACATTCGACCACAGGTTCGATAGACACAGATTGTTATTGTCAGCGTCACGTCGAATCTCCTATCTATATCGAACTGTTGTAGCAACGAAAACAAAAATAAAGCATTTGTTTATGTCGGATCTTTCGGTTTTCGGATTCTGTGCTTTCGTTTTCGTTTGTTAAAACGATAACGAAAATAGCTGAAATTCGGACGAAAATGCATTCGGACGAAAACTAATGCACATGTCTAGATACTATACCACTAATGTCGGTATTTACTTAACGCGTGGGTGTTAGCGCTACTGGCACTAACCTGACGCTGCCTGGGGTGTGACGCAGACCCTCTCTGACGCTAAAACCTAATTGATATCACCCGCCGGGCGATCAGGGGGTTAAACCTTTATTGGGTTATATACGGCGGGTGCCCTGACACTATAAAAAGCAAACTAACTAACCAGCGTCACCCGTAACACTTATATGATGATCACTGGTGAAAGGGTTAACTAGGGGCAATTAGGGGGTTAAAACCTTTATTAGGTAATATATGGGGGTACCTGACGCTACATAAAAACCTGACGGCGAACCTAAAAAAAAATTACTGGCTACCTATCGGCATCACCGACACTAAGACAACGATCATAAAAACGATCGCTTAGCGACAGTGGTGATAGGGGGTGAAAGGGTTACCTGGGGGGCGATCAGGGGGTTAAACCTTTATTAGATAATATATAGGGGTACCTGACGCTATAAAAACCTGCGGCGAACCTAAAAAAATTACTGGCTACCGATCTGCATCACCGACGCTAAGACAGCGATCAGAAAAATTATCGCTTAGTGACAGTGGTGATAGGGGTTGAAAGGGTTACCTGGGGGGCGATCAAGGGGGTTAAACCTTTATTAGGTAATATATGGGGGTACCCGACGCTATAAAAACCTGCGGCGAACCTAAAAAAAATTACTGGCTACCGATCAGCATCACCGACGCTAAGACATCGATCAGAAAAATGATCGCTTAGCGACGGCGGTGCTAGGGGGTGAAAGGGTTACCTGGGGGGTGATCAAGGGGGTTAAACCTTTATTAGGTAATATATGGGGGTACCCGACGCTATAAAAACCTGCGGCGAACCTAAAAAAAATTACTGGCTACCGATCAGCATCGCCGACGCTAAGACATCGATCAGAAAAATGATCGCTTAGCGACGGCGGTGCTAGGGGGTGAAAGGGTTATCTGGGGGGTGATCAGGGGGTTAAACCTTTATTAGGGGGGGTTAGGGGGCTACACTGGACCTAAAACTAAATGTAGTGACACTTTTACAGTCACAAATGTCACTGATTGCAGTGATCACTAAATAAATGGTCACTGCAATCAGTGACACTGTGACTGGGGGCTGGGGGGTGATCTGGGGGGTGATCTGGGGGTGTCTGGGGGGGCCTGGGGGGGCGATTTATGTGCCTATGTGTCCTGGTGTCAGTGTGCTGTTTTGTGCACTAACCTGCATCTTCTCCTGTACGGCGCTCGGTATATGTGAGCGCCGCAGGAGAGATGACATCACTTCCTCCTGCCTGTGTAAACAGTACACAGGCAGGGGAAGCTCTCTCATTCGCCGGGAGCGATCGAGAGGGGGGGGGCCGGAATCGAACGGCCGTCCCCTCATGCCGGATCGCTCCCGAAGGTAAAACGACCACCCACTGTAAAGAAGGGGGGTCCGATCGGACCCCCCAACTATACAAAGGCAATCACGTATATGTACGTGATTCTGCCTGTCGGTGCCATTCTGCCGACGTATATTTACAGTGGGCGGTCGTTAAGTGGTTAAAACATTAGGATATGCCCCAAGATGAATTAGAACATCGTGTTATTTAAACCACCTTATACATTTTACCCAATATTTGCGTGTATTTGTATAATCAATTCTCAAGATCTCTACTTGTAGATCTGTAACCATACAATATACAAATGGTAGTTTTGCAAGCAGGAAAAGTCACATCTCTACGCATTTTGCATTCTGGCTTTCTCAGTAGAGAGATTGGCGCCCAGACTATCACAGGGTGGGACCTCTGGAAATGTAGTGCTAACGGTGCAGATTCATGCCTGGCATGCACGGTACTATCTGGGATGCCATTTTAGCATCCCCTATGCTTGGCACTGTTCTCGCACCCTGGGGGGTGTGGGCATGATAACTGATGTCCCGCTATCACTGAGCATGTGCGGACATAGCCGCTAGTGCAGCATGTGTGCTACGCATGCCCAGTGACACACCCACACCGCAATACACAGTGTCAATGTTCTGATGCAGGAAGTTGAGAGGAGCCAGGGGCTGGACTTGGCAGGGCTTTGCCAATCTGGTCCAAATGGAGGGAACACTATTCAGTTATCTGGTAATGGTATTACTATTACCCTTTTTGAAGAACACCCCTGTTTGACTGTTTATGGGACCTTTGCCTAACAGTGCCCTTATGTCATAGAGACCTTTTACATGGGGGAACCCCCAATCATGAGGACTTAAAGTGAAAAATCCACACCCAGTATTGAAATCTTAAAAGCTCATTCTCTTCATTCCCATCTTATTGGAACGTTTGCCCTTATGGGCTTACAGTACTGTATATATACAAATAATGTATTTTATGTTAAATTAGTCAGAATGTTCTTAGACTCTTTATTTATTTAAATTATCCAGCATTCACAAAACAGCCGATCCATTTGATCAAATACATCAATAAATTGAACATAAAGCAGATTTATACAAACTCGAGTATAAATCAGTCGTGATTAATAAAAATACATGTGCGGCCATACAAATCAACCAATAATCATAGAAGTTCCAAGGCATGGGCTAATAATATGAGGGGCAAATACTCTAAATTCAATTGATCATAGCCGTCCTGGGTGCACAGACAACGTATTTTTCTTTAACACCTTTAAAATCAGAGAAATGAACTAAAAAAGGCAGAAAAAAGTGATTGCAGTAAAAAGTAAGAAAGAGGGAAAGGAGGGGAAAAAGGAAATAGGAGAAGAAAAAAATAAAAAAGGGGGGGTGGGTTAAAAAAGAACCAGAACAGGTATAGTCGACGGAAGGGGGTATGGAGGACCCAGAAAGTCCTCTAACACTATGTTTGATAAACCTCAGGATGCAAATAGAGCTTTTCCTTCCTCCAAAAATTTTAATATATTCCAGTGGGCCCAAGTTTGAGAGTAAAGCCTCGTACACACGGTCGGACTTCCATCGGACTTTTCCGTGTTTTTTTGTCTGAACGGAGTTGGTTGGGAACACCCATAGCATACACACGCTCTGACTTTTCTGCAAACTTTCTTAAAACTTCTTACAACATCACGTGTTTTTTCTGCTCTTTTCTGATCTTTACTGCCACCCTTTGGTCAACTTCTGCTATTGTTGGTTGATTTTAACATTAGTTGTTTTGTCCATCGGACTAAAGTCCGATGGTTTCCTGTACACACGGTCGGACTTTGCTCCATCGGACTTTTGTTGGGCAAAAATGTGTCTGTTTGCAGACCCAACTTTTGTCCGATGAAATCCAAAACCAAACGAAAAAAGTTTGTCCGATGGAGCGTACACACGGTCGGATTGTTGGTCCAACTTGCTCAAAATGAAGTTTGTTGGGCAAAAGTCCGACCGTGTGTACGGGGCTTTAATCTCATATCGATTTTGGGCTGATAGTAACAGGTCTTCCATCTTGTTTACCTCTTCAATTCCTGTATGCCTAAGAGATATTGTAGGGGGCCTCGTATCTCTCCAATGTCTGGCAATGCATGATCTAGCAGCATTAGAGCCCATTCACACAGGGGTGTCTTTGGATCCGACTCCAAATCGCCCCAGTTCGCCCCTAGTCGCCTCAGGTCGCGCTGGCTGAAGAAATCAATGTAAGTTAATGGAGCCATCCTTATGCACACTACTGCAGTCGCTCCGACTTCAAAAAAGGTCCCTGTACTACTTCAATCCGACTTCTAGGTGACCTGTAACCATTCATTTCAATGGGAGTCGCCTCTCACTGTCTTAATAGGAGCAACTCTCCAGGAAGAAAACATACATTTATCAGGCAAACCTCTCCCTCCCCCCTCCCTCCCACAGAGCTGATTCTTGTTTGATTGGCCACTGGAATGTCTCCTGTCTTGCAGGCAACTTGAAGTTGCCTTGTAAGTAGCTCCAGGTCGCGCTGTGATTCATTCTCAAGTCGTGTCTGAGTTGCCTCATAAAATCGCGCTGGAAGTCGTGTTGCCCCTGTGTGTATGGGCTCTTAAGGAGATGGCGTAAGATTAATTTATTATATGTTTTTTCAGGTATGTTCGAGACATGTAGCAGAAATGGAGCCGGGTCTTCAGGTAGGATGTAATTGGTAAATTTCTGAGAAATTCGATGTACCTCCCTCCAGAAGTACTCCAGCTTCGGGCAAGACCAAAAAATATGAAGTAAAGCCCCCCTATCTTCCTGACATCTCCAACATTTGTCAGGGATTGAGGGGGAATATTTGTGAAGTAGTGAAGGTGTACGATACCATCTTGTCAAGAGTTTAAAGTTAGTTTCTTGGGCCCGAGTACATATTGATGATTTTAGAGCAGTATGTATAATCTGCTTATGTTGTGCCTGGGTGAAGGTCCTGTCTAGTGTCGTTTCCCACTTCCTTAGGAACTGGGGGATATACTCATCAGGGGGGACGATCAGTACCGCATACATTTGCGAGAGTGTGTGGGAACAGGGACCCGTCTCCTCACATAGTTGTTCTAAAGGAGTCATTGGTCGTTGAAATCTGTCTGGGGGCGGTAGAGTATTAAAGAAATGTCGTAACTGTACTCCACTCCAGAGGTCAAGGCAGAAGCGATCATTTGACGAGGTCAGCACAGACAGTGAAGGCCAGGTCATAGATTGTGCTGTCAGAAACATTGACGCATCTCAGCATAGTGCCTACAAATATGTCAGAATGTTTATACAGAAATATAAAAATATTATTGTATTTATAGAAATAGGTAAATCTTAATTTTGGAGATCCCCAATATACTACAATATCAATAAATTCTAAGTTCTTTATATCCATGCTAGTTTGAAGACAAGTAACACAAATGAATATTGCTTAAAATATTATATATATTTATTAACTAAAGTACAGTGCAAAATTAAAATCAGGTATAAGTCGTGATCAAACAAATGAATGGATATACTTCTACAATCAGAGATAAATGATGGATTATGTTCAGATAATATTTATATACATTTCTATGCAAGCTCTATTTGACAAGGTATATTCACAGTTCAATACTTAAATGATACTTGTACATCTAAAACTTGGTAGCTCTTGAAATGTAACCTCCCGTGACTTCATGACTTCACGGCTTTAGATAAACAAACTTGTTTACATTATGTAATCTTTCTCAAGACAAACAGATCTCCTAATTACACTTCTTGAAAATACATACAATATGTTGTCCTGTGGACAATTCTTGGTAATTTAGCCAAGAATGTCTATTTAAACACAAAGCTATCTCTAATGCATTGCTTGTTTAAACATATCCCAACATCAGGCCATTCACTAAGATTCACAATAATATTGTGATATATATATAAATATGTATATATATATATTTTTCTTCTTTAATTGCCTCCGTAAGATGTCACACTGCAGTTAGAAATCTCCCAGAACCAATTAACACTTACTAAAATAATAGAATGGCCCCATTTGGTATCTGCTCAAATCATCTATTGCATGTAGGATAAAAGATTTATACGTTACCAATAATTGAGAGTTCTGTCTGTTTGAGAAGCCAAGTCCCAAGAGGGACTTCTTTCACCATTGCTACATGTTTGCGTTAAGATCGCCTCAGCGAGTGTCTTCCTTCAAGAGATCCTTTCAGAGATAGAGTTCCACAGAGCTTGAGTGAGAGATCTCCATCTGTAGAGCGACCTGTTCCCTCAGAGATCTCTCTTCTCCAGGTCTCCTTGCGATCCCCCTTAAGCTCCTCTCCTGCTATCTCAGTTGCTACTTTTATCTGACTCCAAAAGTGGGTGTGTATCTTGTCACTAGGTAACTGGTTTGGAAGGTTATCCTAGCAATGAAATATACGCCATCTTGAACAATGTCGTTTTTAACCTGTAGGGGCAGTGGTGTATAAGGAATAATTCCTAATGTTGGGGTCACTGAGTTGAATTAAAATTTATGACCCCCTGTTGACCAAGCCTTAGAAAAACACACTTAATTGTCTAAGGGTGCCAACCCTGTCATGTATCCCAGCTATCTTGGCACCGCTTCAGATTTACAGGTGTGAATGTTTTGGGAAAATCTACCCACAGGCCATTTGTTAATGTTTTGGGGAATTCCTTGAACTTAATCACTGGAATGTAGGTTTAAGCAATTTCTAATGCTACCCCACTAATATAGTAGCATGTATACAACTCCTTAATACTAATCTATATCTATGCATACATGGGTTTCTACATGTATTACTAGTATAGATACTTTGTGAAGATACTTAAAAATAAACCTTATTTAAGATATACAGTACACAGCTTATTTATGAATAACCCTTTGATCACGTTATGTCAATACAATACTACGCAGCCGGGGAGGCTGGTATATTTTCTTAAATGTTCAAAAGCTTTGAGTTTATGGTCTGGGAAAGAGATACAGAAAAACAATGCCTTCTTGTGAGACAGGAAATAAATTTAAAGATAGCGAACGTGGGTTAACCTCTTAAAGAGAAAGTAGAAACCAAAGTGTCTTTGTATTGTTCACAACCCATCATGAACTATGAGCTTAACTTTAGAGACAAACTGGCTGTCATCTCGCTCATAATATACATGAATATGAACAATATGAAAAATATGTAATATGCATGATATAAAGGCCTATATGTAATTCTTTTTAACCCCAAATGTTCTGACAGTGCAAAATGCGAGGCCTGGTAGCATTGCGAGTCTAGAAGTTTTCTGAAAGGTCCATCTTGTAATCCCGGGGGAAAACAAGGATTCCCAACTATAGGATAAAGAGGGGAGTAAGCAGGTGATAATAAGGTAGTAGTGCATATTCAGGAGCATATATGCAAAGTAGGCCCCAAGGTTGGGTGCTTTTTAAGAGCAGGACTGAGATCTCTAAAGCACCAAACTGCACGACTCAATGGGACCATACATTGTGATTGCTCGATCTTTGGCCATAATTTAAGGCTTGTGTGTCTACACCAATCTATTAATCTACGCATATGGGCCACCTGATAGTATTTCTGCATATCCGGTACTGCTAACCCACCATGGTGCTTGGGCATAGTCATAAGTCAACGTTATAGTCTAGGCCTTTTGTGGGCCCAAATAAAATTAGTTATCAACGCATTAATCTGTTTGAAGAATTCTGGGGGTATATAGATAGGCAATGTTTGAAAGAGATAGAAAAATTTGGGCAAGATTGACATTTTGATTATATTGCATCTCCCAAACCAAGAAAAAAGACCCTGATGCCACTTGGAGAGTAAAATCCATACTCTACTAAGTAGAGGTGGGAAGTTCAACACGTAAACTTGATTTACTGTATTTATTGGCATATAACACTCACTTTTTTACCCTGAAAATAGAGGGTAAACTGTGCCTGTGTGTTATACGCAGGGGACTGTGGAAAGTTTTTTTCCTGAAACTTCCCTCTTAAAGTTAGGGTGCATGTTATACGCCTGTGAGTGTTATACACTGATAAATACAGTAATTTAGGTGGGATAAGCATGCCCAGATATTTAAGGGCCGTATGGGTCCATCTAAAATTAAAATTCGATTTTAGGGCATTTATTTGGGCAACAGACATAGCTACCCCCATTACCTCTGATTTAGACATGTTTATTTTTGGGTAAGAGAGGGCACCATATTGGTCTAGTTCTTTTAAGAGATTCGGTAGAGATATGGCCGGTTTAGTGAGTGAAAATAAAAGGTCATCCGCGTACGCGGATACCTTATGGTGTAATTCCCCAGTTCGTATCCCCGTTATGTCTGGGTTTTGCCTTATCCTACAGAGAAGTGGTTCTAATGAGAGGGCATAGAGAAGAGGTGATAGGGGGCACCCTTGACGGGTTCCATTGGAAATCGGAAAGGTTTCTGATAATAGTCCATCTGCTTTAATTTGTGCCATAGGTCTCGAGTATACACTCGAAATCTATCCCATCATATTCTCCCCCAAGCCCACATGTCGTAGGACCGAGAACATAAAGGACCAGTTAACCCGGTCAAACGCCTTTTCGGCATCCGTGCTCAAAAACACGGAGGGGGTGTTGGAGTGGTCGGCCAGGTGTATAAGATTCAGAACTTTGATGGTGTTATCTCGAGCTTCGCGAGTTGGTATAAAACCGATCTGGTCTAGATGTATTAATGCTGCCAGATGTGGTTGAATCCGTGTGGCAAGAATTTATGTAAATAACTTAAGATCCACATTTAGTAGGGAGATAGGGCGATAACTGCCACATGCTGATGGGTCCTTGTCCTCCTTAGGTATAAGAGAAATATGTGCTTTCAACGCTTCCGGTGGAAATACCGTCTCATGTCCGAAGGCATTAAACGTTTGTATCATCTGCTTACCAAGCTGAGGAAGAAACAGCTGGTAATATTTATATGTAAAGCCATCCGGGCCCGGTGATTTACCGGGTTTGGATGACCTAATAGCTTCTTGCAGTTCCTCAAGGGTAATGGCAGCTTCCAGATCCTCTCGGATCTGGTCCGGTAGCTGAGGGACACCAGAGGAGGAAATATACTCCTGCATGTTATATTGTGGCTGCAATCTGGTAGGTAGATTATACAAAAATTGGTAGAACTTACGAAAGGTCGATACGATCTGGGTGGGGAGGTGTACCTTTCTACCCTCTGAATCCACTAGGTGAGGAATATAGGATTGGGACCGCTGTTCCTCCAAGGCTCTGGCTAATAGACGGGCACATTTATCACCAGATTCATAGTAATATTTCCGACATGACTGCAGTGCTGCCTTGGCTCTGTAGTGGAGTAGGGATGTAACCTGTCTACGCAAATTAAAAAGTTCAGTCTCCCCCGATATCCTGGGGTTCTGTTTGTGCTGGGTCTCTAGTGTATGTATGTCTGTCAATAATTTAGACAATTCAGCTCCCCTGGCCTTTTTAATTCTGGAGCCATGCTTAATAAGAACGCCCCTGATTACTGTTTTAATGCGCTTCCCAAATTATCCCTGCATCCACCTCTGGTGTAGTATTTATATTGAAAATAATACTGCAGTTCTTTAATAACATCCTCCATTACTAACGTATCCTCTAGCAAGCTCTCATTAAGTCGCCACTGTCTAGTGTTTGAAAGTGGATATTCATTCATTGTCAGTGTCAATGTCACCGGAGCATGGTCCGACCATGTGATATTCCCTATGTCTATTGCTTTGACTACCGTTAGCATACGGTGGGGGATGATAAACAAGTCAATACGGGAATAAACTTAATGTGGAGTTGAGTAAAAGGTATAGTCCCTTTCATCAGGGTGGCACAGTCTCCATGCATCGGTAAGTTGATGGTTATAAAGGGTGTGTAAAACTCGTTTGCAAAGTCCTGTGGCGACCGAGGAGCTTCCTGCAGATGTATCCACCTTAGGATCCAGGGGAAGATTAAAATCTCCACCCAGGAGGAGTTTACCCTCGGCAAATTTCATAAGCTTATTAATAGTAGAGCAGATGAATTGGTCTTGATTACAGTTAGGAGCATATATCGTGGCCAAGGTCACTTTAATGCCACCGATCAAGCCCTTAAGAAACAAAAATCTGCCCTCTGTATCTGCTCTTATGTCTATTAAGCTCCAAGGAACTTGCCTAGATACCAAGATGGATACACCTCTGGATTTAGATGTCCTATTGAAGGCATGGTATGCGAAGGGATAGAGGTTACTCTTTAAGATCGGTGCTTTGCCCTCTTTAAAGTGAGTTTCTTGAATGTATGCCACATCGGAATGTGAGCATTTAAAATCTTGAAGGAGCATCCTCCGTTTCTCAGGTATGTTAAGCCCCTTAGCTTTTAAAGAGGTAATTCTTAGTACCTCCATCTCCCCTGCCGGCTGACTAAAAACCAAAACAAAAAAAAAAGGAGGAAAAAAGGAGGAAAAAAATATATAAAAAGGGTTCTAACAACCGTGCTGTGTTAGCGGTGGATTTACTAATCCTTCGCTTCTCCCTCTTACAGGTAAAGAGAGATAAAGAAAAACCAAAATGTATAAGCACTCACATGCAAATTACCACTTAAGTGAGCGCAAGCCTAAGTGGGGACGTGGTCAAGAATATGCGGGGATAAACTGCTCCCCTCCCTCCAATGACTCTCCCTTCCATTTATAATCAGCGATCCATGTATAAGGTATGTATCCTATACCCAAAAAAAAAAGAAAATGTGGGCTCTGGGTATCCCCCTAAAGAGAAAAAAAGAAAGGAGATGGGGAGTAATAACAGGGCTAGGGATGAGCCGAACACCTCCCGGTTTGATTCGCACCAGAACCTGCGAACGGACCGAAAGTTCGCACGAACGTTAGAACCCTATTAAATACAATGGACACGAACGTTCGAAATCTAAAGTGCTAATTATAACGGCCAATATGCATGTTATTGTCCTAAAAAGGGTTCTGCCCCAGAGGACATGTATCAATGCAAAAATAAGTTTTAAAAATGGCCGTTTTTTCTGGAGCAGTCATTTTAATGATGCATAAAGTGAAAAAAAAAGTGAAATATTCCTTTAAATATCGTACCTGGGGGGTGTCTAAAGTATGCCTGTGAAGTGGCATGTGTTTCCCATGTTTAGAACTGTCCCTGCACAAAATGACATTTGTAAAGGAAAAAAAGCCATTTAAAACTGCTTGCGGCTTTAATGTCATGTCTTGTCCTGGCAATATGGATGAAAATCTTTGAGAAAAATGGCATGGCTACCCCATCACCCCCCTACCCCAGCCCATTACCAGCCCCTTTGGGTCTTGTATGGATATTAAGGGGAACCCTGCACCCAAAATAAAACCATATACCTAAAACCCTATATACTCTGAACAGCAGTATACAGGCGGTGGAAACAAGACAGGGACTGTAGGTTTGTTCTTAAGTAGAATCTGTTTGTAATTTGGAACAAATACATTTTTAAGTGTAGCTGCAGCCAAAAAATCTATTTTTATGCTTTTTGGAGAACATAGGGAACGGTTATCACCCCTGTAACATTTGTTTTGCTGTCTGTGCACCTGTTCAGAACATTTCACCTCACTTTCCGTTCCAATGACAAATGTTTTTGGAAAAGTGGGGTTTTTATTGAAACAAGGATTGGTGATAAAGCATCAGTAGAGAGGAGACACCTTTTTCCCATATTAACTCTTACAGGAGACAATTTCCCTTCCTAGGGGTAGATTTCCTCTCACTTCCTGTTGTCTCCTTCCGTTTGCAAGTAGGAGTCGTTTGTAAGTTGGATGTTTGAAAGTAGGGGCCTGCCGTATATACTCTGCAGAAATTTGCCCCTTAGATGTTGGTGTTGCCACAACACTGTAAGCCCTCACAGTTACTCTTGGTGGGCGCTGGAACGCCCTGCTGTGAACTATTATATCAGGAATTGTAATTACATGCCATTGTTGAACAGTGGTAGGAAAAAATGGGCCTTTGGTGGTGGTGCTGGTGCTACAACACTGTAAGCCCTCACAGTTACTCTTGGTGGGCGCATGAATGGGCCCTGCTGTGAATTATTAGATCAAGAATTGTAATTGCATGCCCCTGTTGAAGAGGGGCAGAAAAATTGGGCCTTTGGTGGTGGTTGTGGTGGTGTTGGCACAACACTGTAAGCCCTCACAGTTACTCTTGGTGGGTGCAGGAATGGGCCCTGCTGTGAAATATTAGATCAAGAATTGTAATTGCATGCCCCTGTTGAACAGGGGCAGAAAAATTGGGCCTTTGGGGGTGGTGGTGGTGGTGGACGTGTTGCCACAACACTGTGAGCCCTCACAGTTACTCTTGGTGGGCGCAGGAATGGGCCCTGCTGTGAATTATTAGATCAAGAACTGTAATTACATGCACCTGTTAAACAGGGGCTGAAAAATTGGGCCTTAGGCACTGGTGCTGGTGCCACAACACTGCAACCCCTCACAGATACTGTACTTGGAGCACAGCAATGAGCCCTGTTGCAAAGTATTGCATCAAAAATTGTAATTACACGCCCCTGTTAAACAGGGGCTGAAAAATTGGGCCTTAGCCACTGGTGGCGGCACCCAGAAACAAAAATGTTCTTCCAAGCTATCATCAGGATCATTGAGGAGGAAGAGGATAGTCAGTCAACATAACAGGACAGTCACTCAGCATCAGCATAGGCAGTCTTGAAGGGATGTGACTTTTCAAAATAAATTATTCTCTTACATCAGCTTCAGGTGCCTGGTAGCTGGTGGTGATCCAAGACTGATTCATCTTTATGAAGGTCAGTTGATCAAACGAGTCGGTGGACAGGCGCACCCTGTGATCGGTGACAAAGCCTCCAGCAGCACTAAATGTGCGTTCCGAAAGAACGCTGGATGCAGGACAGGCCAGTAGCTCAATTGCATACTGTGCAAGCTCTGGCCAGTGATCCATCCTCAAGACCCAGTAAGCCATAGGATTTTTGGTGGGAAAGGTGTCCAAGTCTGACCTTGCCCCTAGGTATTCCTGCACCATGTATATCAGACGCTGGCGATGGTTGCTGGAACCGATCATACCCTGGGGCTGCGGACTAAAAAATTGTCTGAACGCATCGGTCAGATGGCCACCTTCTCCACCGCTCCTTCTGCTACTGACCGAAGCCTCAGCAACTCGATGTCCAGGATCCGGAGTTTGTAACCTCCCAGTTTCTGGGAACGCGTTGCACAGACCTTTCTGCAAGGCCTCCCGGAGATGTCTCATCCTCTGCTCCCTCTGCGACGGCAAGATAAGGTCCGCAACCTTACCCTTGTACCGTGGATCAAAGAGAGTGGCCAGCCAGTAATGGTGCCTCTCCTTGATCCGAAGAATACGAGGATCCTTCCGCAGACTTTGAAGGATCAGGGAGGCCATGCAGCGTAGGTTAGCTGAGGCATTCAGTCCGGAGTCCTCTGGGTCACTAAGTACGACATGATCAGCAGCCACCTCTTCCCAGCCACGTACAAGTCCACGGGTTTCTTGGGACTGTAAATCATCCCTAAAAGACTGCTGCTGTTGATGCTGAGTGCCAGGCTCCACTTCCATGCTGACATAATCCTCCTCCTCCTCCTCGTCCTCTTCCTGTGTGATGGGTGGGACAGAAGGAACACTGTCTGGGTAAAGGGGACCTTGAGAGGCAAGGAAGTCCTCCTCTTCCTGCCTCTGTTCTGCCTCAAGTGCCCTGTCCATTATTCCATGCAGCGTATGCTCCAACAGGTGGACAAGAGGTACAGTGTCACTGATGCATGCACTGTCACTGCTTACCATCCTCGTGGCCTCCTCAAATGGTGCCAGGACAGTGCATGCATCCCTGATCATGCCCCACTGGCGTGGTGAAAAAAACTCGAGCTCCCCTGACCCTGTCCTGGTGCCGTAGTCACACAGGTACTCATTGATGGCCCTCTGCTGCGTGTGCAGCCGCTGCAGCATGGCCAACGTTGAATTCCACCTGGTGGGCATGTAACATATAAGGCGGTTCTTGGGCGAGCCCTGGCAACATATAATCTGCGGAAATGCACACAGACTTTCCTGGCCTGCCTCAAGACATCCTATAAGCCCGGGTACCTGCCCAAGAACCGCTGCACCACCAGGTTAAGGACGTGAGCCACACAGGGCACATGGGTCAGTTGTCCCTGTCGGAGGGCGGAGAGGAGGTTGGTGCGATTGTCGCAAACCACCATTCCTGGCTTAAGCTTGCGTGGTGTCAACCACCTCTCGGCCTGCCCCTGCAGAGCTGACAGAACCTCTGCCCCAGTGTGGCTCCTGTCACCCAAACACACCAGCGCAAGCACAGCATGGCATCTTTTTGCCTGCGTACTTGCGTAGCCCCTTGAACGCCTACGGAGCACCGCTGGTTCCGAGGACAAAGCACAGGAAGAGGCCATGGAGGAAGAAGAAGAGGAGGGGGTGGAGGAGAGAGGTGTGTCACAACCAGTAGTAGCATTTTGGAGGCGTGGCGGCGGAACAACCTCCAACACTACTGCACCTTGTCCTGCATTCTTCCCAGCTGCCAAAAGAGTGACCCAATGGGCCGTGAAAGAAAGGTAACGTCCCTGTCCATGCCTGCTGGACCATGAGTCAGCAGTAATATGCACCTTACCGCTGACCGCCCTGTCCAGCGAGGCATGGACATTGCCTTCCACATGCCGGTAGAGAGCCGGAATCTCCTTCCGTGAGAAAAAGTGGCGTTTGGGAACCTGCCACTGAGGAACCGCACATTGCACAAACTCACGGAAGGGGGCCAAGTCTACCAACTGAAAAGGCAGCAGTTGAAGTGCTAGCAATTTAGCCAAGCAAGCATTCAACCGCTGGGCATGTGGATGGCTGGGAGTGAACTTCTTTTGACGGTCCAGCAGCTGGGGCAGGGAAATTTGCCTGCTACAATTGGACGTCGGTGTTCTGCTAGCAGAGTGCCCGCAAGTACTTGGCTGTGAAACACCTAATTCTACACCTTCATTCCTCTCAGTGCAGGTTTCAGAGAGGACTGAAGGTATAGTGGGGTTGGAGATCCCAGCTGATGAGGAGCAAGGAGAGGTCCACTTTGTTCTTTGGTGTGGGTCTTTAAGGTACGCTTGCCAACGAGCTGCATGGCAGGTCAACATATGTCTGGTCAAGCATGTTGTGCCCAAGCGGCTGATGTTTTGGCCACCGAGATACGCGTGAGACATATGTTGCAAATAGCAGCGGTGCGATCTGATGCTCTCAACTCAAAAAAGGCCCACACCAAAGAACTTTTGGAATAATGGGCAGAGGCAGCACCCTGCACAGGCGGAGCTCTGCGGTGTGATTCATTCGGTGTGCTGCCCTTACACTGGCCCCCGGAGGGCATCCTGCCTCGTTGGAGATGTGCCTCCTCCTCATCCTCCTCCTCCTCCTCTCTCCTATCAGGCACCCACGTGGAGTCAGTGACCTCATCATCTCCTCCCTCTTGATCACTGGAGCAAACCTGGCAGTATGCTGCAGCTGCTGGAACATGACTGCCAGATTGCTGTCCTTCTTGAGCATCCCCTCTCTCTGCGCTCACGCTACTGCCTTCCTCTAGCTGTGTATCATCATCAGACCCTTCAAAACGCTGGGCATCCTCCTGGAGCATGTACCCAACACTGTGCTCAAACAGTTCGGGGTACTCCTCAGGAGGACATGGTGGGTCTAGGGAAGGAGTGACTGATGATGATATTGATACGAGGGAAGAGGACGCATTGGCAGCTGCTTTGCCAGTACCCTGAGCCTGGGTGCTGATGACGATGCACCGCGTCCACGACCAGCACTGTTGTCTCTAGACACAGAGCCTGCTTGCCCTTTTTTATTGGCTCGTGACTGTCTGCCTCTCCTTGTTGGCCTTCCAGACATAGTAAAGGCCTGCAGGGAGATGGGAAAACCAGCAATTGGGTAGTGTATATTGTGCTGGAGGCACACAACACCCACTAACTCCTGCAGATGCCTGTATTAGAGAACACCGGCAATAAAGGGTAGTGTGAGGGGGTTAGCTCGGCAGCGGGTGTGTGTGACCCCCGGGATGGGCTCCCCACACAAAAACAGGCCCAGCAAACGGAGGTTGTGGTTTTCAAAATCAAAAAGGTGCGGTTTATTTTCTATTTACAGTGACAAAACACAGCAAAGCAAAAGAAACATAAACAAAATAAATCCTGGTCAACTTGACCTCTGACTAAACATACAGGTTTCCTAACTAACAACTGGGATCAGCCTAGTGCTGTCCTAGTCCCTAAGTCCCTGGTTTTAAATGTCCAAGCAAATAGCCACACAGGCTTTGTCTCACCGCACAGGGGTTCACTCTCCCTAGACAGTCCACACAGGTCTGGTTCCAGGCATGAGCTAACATCTAATGAAGCTGGGAGTTCTTATAGAGGCCTAAATGAGCTGACAAGCTTTAGCTGGTCTCATCAACTCCCTGTCTGCACGACGCCCCACACTCTCCCTAGAGGTATGAGTCATCCATGAGCCCATTTGCCTCAGCTGGGCTTATACAACTCTCCACCTAGTTGTATAAGTCGGCGTAAAGCCTGAATCTGGGCGAAATATATCTACCCCCCTGGATGCAACCAGGTGACTTTACCTTACTGCTGTCACATACCCCCCCCCCCTCTTGTTTTAACCTCGGGGTTGGAACACCAGCAATCAGGCATTCATGTACTCGAGACAAAGCATCCACATTCCCCATTTGAACGCCAGGGCGATGCTTTACTGTGAAGTTGAATTCCTGGAGGGCCAGGAACCACCTATTCACTCTTCTATTTGTTTCCTTGTTTTGAGCCATCAACTTTAACGGAGCGTGATCCGTAACCATGTCAAAGTGCCTACCTAGCAGGTAGTACCGAAGGGAATCTAGAGCCCACTTCACCGCTAAACACTCCTTTTCAACGGTGGCGTAATTTACCTCATGGGACTTCAACTTCCTGCTGAGGTAAATGACTGGGTGCTCTTCCCCGTTCCAGACCTGGGACAATACTGCTCCTAACCCCACATCTGACGCATCACTTTGTACGACAAAGTCTTTAGAGAAGTCGGGTGAGTACAACACTGGCTGGCTACATAAGGCTTGTTTCAAGAATTGGAATGCTGCCTCAGCCTCCGGTGGTCCATTTAATCATGACCGACCCTTTCCCCTTCGTCAGGTTGGTTAGGGGCACAGCCTTAGAAGCAAAGTGGGGAATGAATCGCCGATAATACCCAGCGATTCCCAGAAAGGCTCGTACCTGCTTCTTGCTGTTGGGACGTGGCCAACTCTGGATGGCCTCGACTTTGTTGAGTTGGGGTTTTATTACTCCCCTCCCAATGGTGTACCCAAGATATTTGGCCTCCTCCTGCCCAATGGTACACTTCTTGGGGTTAGCCGTAAACCCCGCTTCCCGAACAGAGTCCAGGACTGCTTGCACTTTTGGCAGATGTGAGGCCCAATCTGTGCTATGGACAATTACGTCATCCAGGTAAGCCGCAGCATACTTCCGATGGGGCCTCAGCATCTGGTCCATTTTCCGCTGGAATGTGGCCGGCGCATTCTGTAACCCGAACGGCATTCTTTTATATTGGAACGCCCCGTCTGGGGTTACAAATGCGGTTTTCTCTTTGGCCGACTTGGCCAGGGGGATTTGCCAATACCCTTTTGTGAGGTCAAGAGTCGTCATGTATCGGGCTGTTCCCAGCTGGTCGATCAACTCATCTATACGTGGCATGGGGTAGGTGTCAAATTTTGTAACTTTGTTCAACTGACGAAAATCGTTACAAAATCGCCAGCTCCCATCCGGTTTAGGCACCAACACAATGGGACTAGACCAATCACTTTGGGACTCCTCTATCACCCCTAAGTTCAGCATTTTCTGTACTTCCTCCCGTATTGCCTCCCGTCGGGCCTCTGGGATCCGATAGGGTTTTAACTTCACCCTTTCACCGGGCGGGGTAATGATATCATGCTCTACCCCAGATGTTTGTCCCGGCAGCTCAGAGAATACCTCCTTGTTGCGGAGCACAAACTCCTTAACCTCCTGTTGTTGGGGTTGTGACAAGGTGGCTGCTATTCCAACCTCAGGAATCACGCAACCAGTTTGAGCTGGTGACCAAGTGTCTGCGACTAGGGACTCTCTATCCCTCCAGGCTTTCAACAGATTAACGTGATAGATCTGTTCGGGCTTTCGCCTTCCTGGTTGTCTGACCTTGTAATTCACTTCGCTCACTTTTTCCATTATCTCGTAGGGGCCTTGCCATTTGGCAAGGAATTTACTTTCAACCGTAGGGACAAGTACCAGTATCCTATCCCCCGGGGAAAAGGTACGGGTCTTGGCTCCACGGTTCTACACTCTCTGCTGTGCTAACTGCGCTTGGGCCAAATGTTCCTTCACGATGGGCATTACCTGTGCAATTCGGTCTTGCATCAGGGCGACATGCTCAATCACACTCCTGTGGGGAGAACTCTCACTTTCCCAAGTTTCCTTGGCAATATCCAACAGCCCTCTTGGGTGTCTCCCATACAGTAACTCAAAGGGGGAGAATCCCGTAGAGGATTGGGGCACCTCCCTAATAGCAAACATCAGATAAGGAAGTAGACAGTCCCAATCCTTTCCATCTCTATCCACCACTTTCTTCAACATTTGTTTTAGGGTTTTGTTGAATCTTTCAACCAGCCCATCGGTTTGGGGGTGATACACAGATGTACGTAATTGCGTCACTTTGAACAATTTACACAGCTCCTTCATAACCCGGGACATAAAGGGTGTACCTTGGTCCGTAAGCAGTTCTTTACAAATACCCACCCGGCTAAACACAAGAGATAGCTCTTTGGCTATGGTTTTGGCCGAGGTATTTCGGAGAGGGATCGCTTCTGGATAACGGGTGGCATAGTCCATTATAACTAATATGTACTGGTGCCCCCTAGCGGACTTGATTATAGGACCTACCAAATCCATGGCGATCCTCTCAAATGGGACCTCAATGATGGGTAGAGGGACCAGCGGGCTACGGAAATGTGGCATCGGGGCCGACCTCTGACACACAGGGCAGGAGGAACAATAATTTTCTATGTCCTTCATCACCCCCGGCCAATAGAATCTCTGTAATACCCTCTCTCGGGTTTTCTCTGTCCCCAGATGACCTCCAAGAATGTGCCCATGGGCCAACTCCAACACCAACTTCCTGTAAGGTTTGGGCACCACAAGCTGCTCAACGGTTTCTTCTGCCCTTTTTGCCACCCGATACAGTAGGTCCTTCTCTACGCTGAAGTATGGGTAAGTGCAGGTATTATCTGGGTTCACTAACTCGCCATCTATTTTCACTACGTTTTCCCGTGCCTTTATTAGGGCGGGGTCTTTCAACTGTTCTGTGGCAAAGTTTTCCCTGTGAACCTCAAGATCAGAAAACTCCACAGACGGTAGGTTTTCGTCTGAGGAGGTGGGCTCCTCTCCAGTTTCTTGAGTCTCCCCTGCCAATACTGATAAGGGAAATTCCAGAGAGTCCTCACCACTCTCAGGGGAGTTCTGGCTATCACATTCCTGGTACATAGGGGCACCAGTGGGGGGCTCAGGATCATCCCACAGTTCCCAGAACTTCGGAAAATCCCTTCCCACAATGGCGTCATGCGGTAACTGAGATACTAAGCCCACTGGATGAGAGAGGGTACCTTTGGGGGTCTCGAAACACACTGTAGTCACTGGATACTCTCGGGTGTCCCCATGCACACAAATAACAGCTACCTTGCTATTCCCAGAGACCTCTGTTTTAACTAACTCAGCCTTTATCAGGGTCACAAGGCTACCTGAATCCAGCAATACCACAACATTTCTACCATTAACACACATTTTGCATAAATGTTTCTCAGTTCCTCGAATGGCAGTGCATGCGACTGTCGCACACAGCGACTGACGTCTGCCCGTCAGAAAGTCACACTGCATGGGTTCCTCCACAACCGGGCAATTGGCTGCAATATGTCCCGCTTGCCGGCAGCGGTAGCAAACGATCCTTCTTGCCGCCTCTTGAGCCGCTGATTTCCCAGGCTGTTCTCGCCAAACTTGGGGTAGAGCTCCCACCCTCTCACTCTCTCCACCCTCACCCCTTGGAATCCTCTTATCCGCCCCTGGGGATGGTCTGGTCTTAGGGTGGAAAGTCCGAGTGTCTCTGGAAGAGGCCGTCAGGTTCTCTGTAGCCAAGTATTTCTCCACACGATCCACAAGACCATCGGCCGTCTCTGGGTCTCCATGGCTTACCCACTTTTGGATGGCAGTAGGAAGAGCTCTCAAAAACCGATCCATTACAACACGTTCCACAATCTTTGGTGCGGACAAAGTCTCTGGCTGTAGCCACTTTCTGCTCAGGTGAATGAGATCATACATTTGAGACCTGGGGGGTTTTCCAAGCTGGAAAGTCCAGTTATGCACACGCTGAGCCCGGACAGCCTGGGTGACACCCAGCCTTGCCAATATTTCAGCTTTTAGCATCACATAGTATTTTGCTTGGTTAGGCTCTAGGTCATAGTAAGCTTTCTGCGATTCACCAGTTAACAGAGGAGCCACCAGTCCAGCCCACTGCTCCTCAGGCCACTTTTCTCTTTCAGCGGTCCTTTCAAATGTGGTCAAAAATACCTCTGGATCATCCTCTCCAGTCATTTTTGTCAATAAACGACTCACCCCAAAGGACGCGGTATTAGTGGGACGGCTTTCCTCACTGGTCTGCGGACGTTGCTGCATTACTGCTTCCATCTGTTGTTGTAGTCTCTGCTCTTGCTTCTGCAACAGGTCTATGAAGCGGGCCTCAGATTGCTGCTGGGCTTGTTGCTGAGCCTCCAGACTCTGTTGCAAAGTTGCGTTTGTCTGCTGCTGGGCTGCAAGGCTCTGTTGATGAGCTTGCTGCTGGGCTGCGAAGTTCTGTTGTTGAGCTGCAAGGCTCTTTTGCAAACCTGCATTTGTCTGCTGTTGATTGGCATTTGCTAGAGCCAGCTGCTTCAGTATCTCCTCCATGCTGGCTTAAAAAAAAAACTGCCACTGGTTCTCCACCAACTGTGAGGGGGTTAGCTCGGCAGCGGGTGTGTGTGACCCCCGGGATGGGCTCCCCACACAAAAACAGGCCCATCAAACGGAGGTTGTGGTTTTCAAAATCAAAAAGGTGCGGTTTATTTTCTATTTACAGTGACAAAACACAGCAAAGCAAAAGAAACATAAACAAAATAAATCCTGGTCAACTTGACCTCTGACTAAACATACAGGTTTCCTAACTAACAACTGGGATCAGCCTAGTGCTGTCCTAGTCCCTAAGTCCCTGGTTTTAAATGTCCAAGCAAATAGCCACACAGGCTTTGTCTCACCGCACAGGGGTTCACTCTCCCTAGACAGTCCACACAGGTCTGGTTCCAGGCATGAGCTAACATCTAATGAAGCTGGGAGTTCTTATAGAGGCCTAAATGAGCTGACAAGCTTCAGCTGGTCTCATCAACTCCCTGTCTGCACGACGCCCCACACTCTCCCTAGAGGTATGAGTCATCCATGAGCCCATTTGCCTCAGCTGGGCTTATACAACTCTCCACCTAGTTGTATAAGTCGGCGTAAAGCCTGAATCTGGGCGAAATATATCTACCCCCCTGGATGCAACCAGGTGACTTTACCTTCCTGCTGTCACAGTAGATACAGGTGTATATTGTGCTGGAGGCACACAACACCCACTAACTCCTGCAGATGCCTTTATTAGAGAACACCAGCAAAAAAGGGTAGATACAGGTGTATACTGTGCTGTGCTGGAGGCACACAACACCCACTAACTCCTGCAGATGCCTGTATTAGAGAACACCAGCAATAAAGGGTAGATACAGGTATATATTGTGCTGGAGGCACACAACACCCACTAACTCCTGCAGATGCCTTTATTAGAGAACACCAGCAAAAAAGGGTAGATACAGGTGTATACTGTGCTGGAGGAACACAACACCCACTAACTCCTGAAGATGCCTGTATTAAAGAACACCAGCAATAAAGGGTAGATACAGGTGTATATTGTGCTGGAGGCACACAACACCCACTAACTCCTGCAGATGCCTTTATTAGAGAACACCAGCAAAAAAGGGTAGATACAGGTGTATACTGTGCTGTGCTGGAGGCACACAACACCCACTAACTCCTACAGATGCCTGTATTAGAGAACAACAGCAATAAAGGGTAGATACAGGTGTATATTGTGCTGGAGGCACACAACACCCACTAACTCCTGCAGATGCCTTTATTAGAGAACACCAGCAATAAAGGGTAGATACAGGTGTATATTGTGCTGGAGGCACACAACACCCACTAACTCCTGCAGATGCCTTAATTAGAGAACAACAGCAAAAAAGGGTAGATACAGGTGTATACTGTGCTGTGCTGGAGGCACACAACACCCACTAACTCCTGCAGATGCCTGTATTAAAGAACACCAGCAATAAAGGGTTGATACAGGTGTATATTGTGCTGGAGGCACACAACAACACCCACTAACTCCTGCAGATGCCTGTATTAGAGAAAAACAGCAATAAGGGGTAGATACAGGTGTATACTGTGCTGTGCTGGAGGCACACAACATCCACTAACTCCTGCCGATGCCTGTATTAAAGAACACCAGCAATAAAGGGTAGATACAGGTGTATATTGTGCTGGAGGCACACAACACCCACTAACTCCTGCAGATGCCTTAATTAGAGAACAACAGCAAAAAAGGGTAGATACAGGTGTATACTGTGCTGTGCTGGAGGCACACAACACCCACTAACTCCTGCAGATGCCTGTATTAAAGAACACCAGCAATAAAGGGTTGATACAGGTGTATATTGTGCTGGAGGCACACAACAACACCCACTAACTCCTGCAGATGCCTGTATTAGAGAAAAACAGCAATAAGGGGTAGATACAGGTGTATACTGTGCTGTGCTGGAGGCACACAACATCCACTAACTCCTGCAGATGCCTGTATTAGAGAACACCAGTAATAAACGGTAGATACAGGTGTATACTGTGCTGGAGGCACACAACACCCACTAACTCCTGCAGATGCCTGTATTAGAGAACAACAGCAATAAAGGGTAGATACAGGTGTATACTGCGCTGGAGGCACACAACACCCACTAACTCCTGCAGATGCCTGTATTAGAGAGAACAACAGCAATAAAGGGTAGATACAGGTGTATACTGCGCTGGAGGCACACAACACCCACTAACTCCTGCAGATGCCAGAGAAAAGAACACACTGTCCCTGCCTATCTAGCTCTTTCCCTGCACGCCGGAACACACTACACAAGGCCGCCGCGCTGGCGGGCTTATATAGTGTGGGGCATGTACTAAACCCCCTGAGCTATAATTGGCCACAGGAATCCTGCCTGTGGCCAATTATGGCTCTCCTCGCTGCCGGCGCTGTGATTGGCCAAGCATGCGGGGTCACAGTGCATGCTTGGCCAATCATCAGCCAGCAATGCACTACGACTGGCGCAGTGCATTGTGGGCCGTTCGTATCACATGAATTTGATGCGAACGACCCACAAAGTTCTGGCTTCGTCGAACGGACGAATGGCCGATGTTCGATTCGAACATGGGTTTGAATCGAACACCGTGCTCATCCTTAAACAGGGCTACACAGGACTGCCCAGATCCAATGTTTCATGTATATAACTGTAATACGGTCCTATCTAAACTATTTTCTACCCATATGAAGGGTTCCCTCTCGTCGTGTCCGCCCCCCCCCTCAAGACCAGGGCATGGGGGCTCTACATATGTATTTAAAGTAGAAAAAGAAAAAAAAAAAAAGAAGAGAAGAGAAAAAAAAAACAATACAGTGCCGATGACCGCCGGGGTGGGTCACCTGCAAGGCGAGGGTGATCTATTTATCAGCATAGGGATATTTGGGGCAAACATATACCTCTAGCTCAGTGGTTCTCAACCTGGGGGTCGAATGACGATTTGCCAGGGGTCAATGAATCCTGGGCTGTTCCGGATACTGGCACTGCTCTCCCAGCCTTTTCGTGGCCACCCAGCAGGGCTGTCCCTGGAGCCTGCAGCCACCCACTCAGCCTCTTCGCAGCCGCTCATTTCGTTCATGGCATTACTGGGAGGTAAAGACCAGAGGTCAGCTGACTGGTGAGGAATGTGAAGTGGGAGGGGCTAAAGGAGACCATATCTCCTAATTTTGGCATAGGTGTCACTGCTGCAAGACACCACAAAGCTGGAGACACAGTGAGTAACAATATCTGTGATTAGAGTTACCATTAAAACTCCCCACTACAGTTCTCAGATCAGTAGATGACCTTGATCAAAAGCAACAAAGTTGGCTGATCAGAACTCTCCCCAGCACTGCCACTGATCCCACCCACCCCTCCACCAAAAAGTAAAGCCCTGTACACACGATCGGTTTTACCGATGAAAACAGTCCGATGGACTTTTTTCATCGGACAAACCAATCGTGTATGGGCCCCATCGGTCTTTTTTCCATCGGTGTTAAAAAATAGAACATGTTTTAAATTTATCCGATGGAAAAAAAAACGATAGCAAAGTACTATCGTCTGTGGGGAACTCCATCGGATAAAAAACCCACGCATGCTCAGAATCAAGTCGACGCATGCTCAGAAGCATAGAACATCATTTTCCTGGGCTCGTCGGGGTGTTTTACGTCACGGCGTTTGTAACGATCGGTTTTTTGACTGATGGTGTGTAGGCAAGACTGATGGAAGTCAGCTTCATCGGATTTCCGATGGAAAAATCCATCGGTTTAAAATCCATAGGAAATCCGATCGTGTGTACAGGGCTTAAGAGAAGGAAAAAAAATAGAGAATACATGGGTAGGAGAGGAAAAGGGGGGGGGGACAAATAAAAAGGGAGAGAAAGAACAAGAAAGACGGCTAGAGAGAGGGATGGGGGGGAAAAAAACAAGAAATTAGGATAGAGCGAGATAAAAGAGAAAGAAAGGAGAACAAAGAGAAAGAGTGCTACATCCTAAAATGTACCAGAAGGGGTTTTAATACTGTACAAGTGAAAGGGACTCAGGGAGCACTAAATGTCCGTGGGTTAGGGGCGCAAATTACTGGTCTTGCCTTGGGTGCTGACAACCCACGCTACGAAAATAATTTTACTGTTAGGGGTCCCCACAACTTGGGAATTTTTATCAAGGGGTCACGGCGCTAGAAAGGTTGAGAACCACTGCTCTAGCTCATAGAGATATCCCACTGAATAATTCATCCTCTCCCCTTTTTGGGATGCATTGATCCTTTGGGACTTACTTAGAACAGTATGTAAGTAGACAATATGGGAAACATTTTTTTTTTTTCATGAATATTGATGTACTGGATGAAGTTATCATTGATTAGGCATATTTGTAACATATTCCAATTTTTAATAAATATCAAAAATATTAAATATTAAAAAAAATCAATCTCATTTGTTTGCACCTCATCTCTCTGCGGAGGTAGCTAGAATGCAAAATGTTTAGAGATGTAACTTTGCCCCTATGCAACACAACCATTTGTATATTGAATAGTGCCGATCTACATGTACAAATCAAGAGATTTGGTCATACAAAAATATAGTAATACAGGGGGTCCCCGGGTTACAAACAAGATAGGGACTGTAGGTTTGTTCTTAAGTTAAATTTGTTTGTAAGTCGGAACAGGTATATTTTTAGGGGTAGCTTCAGCCAAAAAAATAGTTTTTATACTTTTTGGATAGCATAGGGAAGGGTTATCACCCCTGTAACATTTGTTTTGCTTTCTGTGCCCCTGTTCAGAAGATTTCACCTCACTTTCCATCCCAATGACAAATGGATTTTGAAAATTTTTGGTTGTTAGGCAAACATGGACTGGTGATAAAGCTCCAGTGGAGGTATCTTTTTCCCTTAAAAATGCTTACAGGAGTGAATTTCCCTTCCTAGTGGTAGATTTCCCCTCACTTCCTGTTATCTCCCTCCGTTTGTAAGTAGGAGTCGTTTGTAAGTCGGATGTTTGTAAGTAGGGGACCGCCTGTATAGGGTAACATGCATGAGATGTTTTGAAAAACATGATGTTCTAATTCATCTTGGGGCATATCCTGAGTTTTTACTCCTGCTTTTAATTCACCATGTGTAAATAAAGTTCTTCTCTCCTTCCCTTTTTTCCTTTTTTTTTATTATGTGTCTCTACGACTCTGCAAGAGATTCACCATCACTTCCTGTCCTCACATGCAAGGGTTCTACACCTTCCACAAATGTTCTACTTCACAAATGTGTTTGCTTTAATGTTCGATTTGGAAATGCATGTCATTTCCTGAACGAAAACTACATTTAGGCTGGGTTCACACTTGTGTGGTGCGAATTCCAGCTCTGTTATCTCTGCAAGGAGATAAGAGAGCTGTTCAGCATTTTGTGTGAGGTGGAACTTGTTGACCTGGGAGAGGGGGGGGGGGGGGAGTGTAGTGAGCATTGAAAAAAGTCCTGTTCAGAACGGAAGACATCTGCGAATCAGGTATGTGCCCATAGAAGGTAATGGACCTGAATTCGCACCTGAGCTGCACCGCAATGTCTAGAAGACGCACGTGTTTTTTTAGTAATGCGCAGTGCGAATGCATCGCACATGTGTGAACCAGCCTCATTGAAAAGAATGTATTTTTAATGTTATGCGAATTGGATGCGGTGTAAGCCGCAACCAATTCGCATAGGTGTGAACCCGGCCTAACTGTTATAAATATCTATCCTGGTCCTTGGAATTTTCTTGTCACTGCGATTGAAAACGAATGTCTATTTGACCCCACTAACAATTAGAAAATCAAAATGTTCATCAAACAAAAAATGTTGATTAAAATTCTACTAGTGTATGGCCAGCTTTAGAGAATTAAAGTGGTTGTAAACCCCATTCATGAAACCTGAACAATGCACATATCTGTAGTGTTTACTTATCTTTCTCCAAAGCTCTAAGTGCCATGTCTTTCTGCTCGCTCCATTCTTCTGTTATAAGCATGACAAGTTCTCTGACACAGGAGGTAAAAGCAGCTGAAAATTTGTGCCAGGGAGGGAGCTTAGTGGTAGATTAGCAGAGAGCTGGTTTATTCAGACTGCAGCTCTGCATGTTCCTTCCTTAATTTTATGTGTTACTGTTTTCGTACGGTTTTGTACGAGAAAAATCAGATACGAAAGACTGCACATGATCAGAAGCAGCAAGAAAAAAAAGCCTTTGTTGTTTGAGAATTTTCATATAATTAGTACCATCCTTGGCTTCGACTTGCTGTGAAATATCAAGGATAACTGGACGATCGTTCATCCAAGTTTCTTATAGTGTGTGCTGTGCTTTAGTCACAGCAGATCAACCATGATGAGATAAATAACATGGATATTCAAAATGTTTGCATTTGTTATAACTTAATTTGGTACTACACAGACATCCAACATCCTAACTATTGTCATCTGCAGTTGGTTAACCACTTCAGCCCCTGAAGGATTTACCCCCTTCTTGACCAGAGCATTTTTTGCTATTCGGCACTGCGTCGCTTTAGCTGACAATTGCGTGCTCGTGCGACGTTGTACCCAAACAAAATTTACGTACTTTTTTTCCCACAAATAGAGCTTTCTTTTGGTGGTATTTGATCACATCTGCGGTTTTTATTTTGTGCGCTATAAACAGAAAAAGACCGACAATTTTGAAAAACAATATTTTTTACTTTTTGCTATAATAAATATCTCCAAAAAATATATTAAAAAAAATTAATTTCTTCCACAGTTTAGGCCGATACATATTCTTCTACATATTTTTGGTAAAAAAAAAAAATCGCAATAAGTTTATATTGATTGGCTTGCGCAAAAGTTATAGCGTCTACAAAATAGGGGATAGATTTATGGCATTTTTATTATTATTATTATTTTACTAGTAATGGTGGCGATCTGTGATTTTTATCGGGACTGCGACATTATGGCAGACAGATCGGACTCTTTGCACACTATTTTGGGACTATTGACATTTTCACAGTGATCAGAGCTACAAATATCCACTGATTACTGTACAAATGACACTGGCAGGGAAGGGGTTAAACACTAGGGAGCGATCAAGGGGTAAAGTGTGTTCCCTGGCTGTGTTCAAACTGTAGGGGGGTGGACTTACTACAAGATGACAGAGATCACTGCCCCCGATGACAGGGAGCAGTAGATCCCTGTCATGTTGCTGAGCGGAACAGGGAAATGTTTACACATTTTTTACATTCTGCCTCTCCTCCCTCAATTGCGTGCGGCCAGCGAACACTGAGTTTTCACAGGACCCGCGGGCACGCTCCCGCGGCGGCAAATTTAAAGGGACATACAGGTACGCCCTTTTGCCTGACCGTGCCATTCAAGTGCAATAATCCACTTTACGCAAATCGCCATACCCGTACTTTGACGCTAAATCTTGGGGTTATGGCAGCAGTGCGTTTCTCTTTAACCACTAGCCGACTGTCCGCCGCAGTTATACTGCTGCAGGTTGGCACGGCTGGGCAAATCACCGTAACTGTACGTCTCTCCTTTAAGATGTCACAGCAGGCGCGTGTGCGTGTCCTCGAAGCCGATGTGCATGCCTGGCAGGCGCGATGACCGCCGAGCACCCATGATCGTTCGTAACAGAGCGAGAACAGGGATCTGTGGGACAACACTGATGGGCACTGATTGGCAGCACTGATGGCCACTGTTTGGCACTGATTGGCACTGCTTGGCACTGATAGGCGGCACTGATTGGCAGCAGTGATGGGCACTGATTGGCAGAACTTATTGGTACTGATTGGCAGCATTAATGGGAATTGATAGGCAGCACTGATGGGCACTGATTGACAGCACTGTTGGACACTGATAGGCAGCACTGATGGACACTGCTAGGGAACACTGATGGGCACTGATTGACATGCACTGATTGGCAGCACTGATGAGCACTGATAGGTGACACTGGTGGGCACTGATTGGCAGCACTGATGGGCACTGATTGGCACTGATAAGCAGCATTGATGGGCACTAGATTGGCAATGGCAGTTTGTTGCCAATCTACGAGCAGGCGCAATTTTGAAGCGTGACATGTTGGGTATCAATTTACTTTCACACTGTAAAAAAAATTGGGCTAACTTTACTGTTGTCTTAATTTTTTATTCAAAAAAAGTGTTACCAAAAACAGTGCGATTGTAAGACCGCTGCGCAAATACGGTGTGACAGAAAGTATTGCAACGACCGCCATTTTATTCTCAAGGGTGTTAGAAAAAAATATATAATGTTTGGGGGTTCTAAGTAATTTTCTAGCAAAAAAAATGATTTTAACTTGTAAACAACAAGTGTCAAAAAAGAGGCTCGAGGCTGAAGTGGTTATATTAGTAACAAGAACATATACAATCAAGTGTAACAATCTAAAAAAAAAAAAATTCCAAAGTGCCATAATGGCATGAACCTCCCAACTAAAAAGTTGTTGCACTTGAAGTTAATTTGTATTGCAAAGATCTGTAGAGGGGTTTCCAACAACCATGCTAAGTTAAAAAAGAAAAGAAAAGATGTCTTTTTCTCCTTTTGATGTGTATTACATGTGAAATCACATATCACTGGAATTATTGCACTTAAAGTTAATCTGTATGGCAAATACTGATTGGCAGCACTGATTGGTAAAGATGCTCATCACTGATTGGCACTGATTGGCAGCACTGATGGGTACTACTAGGCAGCACTGATTGTCAGCACTGATGGGCACTGATTATCAGCATTGATGGGCACTGATTGGCAGAACTGATGGGCACAGATTGACACTGATAGGCAGCAGTGATTAGCACTGATGGTCACTTAGTGGCACTGATAGGCCGCAGTGATGGGCATTGATTGGCAGCACTGATGAGCACTGCTTGGCACTGATTGGCAGCATTGATGTGCACTGTTTGGCAGCACTGGTTTCCACTGATAGGCGGCACTGATGGGCACTGATAGGCAGCTCTGATGGGCACTAATTGGAACACACTTATTGGCAGAACTTATGGGCACTGCTAGGCAGCACTGATGGGCACTAATTGGCAGCACTGATAGGCACTGATAGGCAGCACTTGTTTGCAGCACTGATGGGCACTGATTGGCACTGATTGGCAGCATTGATGGGCACTGATAGGCAGCATTGATTGGCAACACTTATGAGCTCTGATTGGCACTGCTAGGGAACACTCATGGGCACTGATTGCACTGATAGGCAGGACTTCTTGGCACTAATAGGTGGCACTGATGGTCACTGATTAGCAGCACTGATTGGCAGCATTGACGGTCACCGATAGGCACTGATTGGCAGCACTGGTGGGTACTAATTGGCACGCACTGATGGGCATTTATATCCAGCACTGATTGGCACTGATTGGCAGCACTGATGGGCACTGTTTGGCACTGATTGGCAGCACTGATGGGCACTGATTGGCAGCACTTATTGGCACTGCTTGGCACTGATAGGTGACACTGATTGGCAGCAGTGATGGGCACTGAATGCCAGAATATATTGGCACTGATTGGCAGCATTGACGGGCACTGACAGGCAGCACTGATGGGCACTGATTGACAGCACTGATGGACAATGACAGGCAGCACTGATGGACACTGCTAGGGAACACTGATGGGCACTGATTGACATGCACTCTTTGGCAGCAATGATAGGCGGCACTGGTGGGCACTGATTGGCAGCACTGATGAGCACTGATTGGCACTGATGAGCAATATTGATGGGCACTGATTGGCACTGATAGGCAGTACTGGTTGGCAGTAGACATGTGCATTCGTTTTCGTCCGAATGCATTTTCGTCCGAATTTCAGCTATTTTCGTTATCGTTTTAACAAACGAAAACGAAAGCACAGAATCCGAAAACCGAAAGATCCGACATAAACAAATGCTTTATTTTCGTTTTCGTTGCTACAACAGTTCGATATAGATAGGAGATTCGACGTGACGCTGACAATAACAATCTGTGTCTATCGAACCTGTGGTCGAATGCGCCTAACCTTAACTCTATTAGTCCAAGATTATTCTACATAGGAGAGAAAAGATTCGACATTATAGAGAGAAAAGATTTGACATAGGAGAGAAAGATTCGACATAGGAGAGAAAAGATTCGACATAGGAGAGAAGATTCGACATTATAGAGAGAAAAGATTCGACATTATAGAGAGAAAAGATTTGACATAGGAGAGAAAAGATTCGACATAGGAGAGGAAAGATTCGACATAGGCGAGAAGATTCGACATTATAGAGAGAAAAGATTCGACATTATAGAGAGAAAAGATTCGACATAGGAGAGAAAGATTCAACATAGGAGAGGAAAGATTCGACATAGGAGAGGAAAGATTCGACATAGGAGAGGAAAGATTCGACATAGGAGAGGAAAGATTCGACATAGGAGAGAAAAGATTCGACATAGGAGAGAAAAGATTCGACATAGGAGAGAAAAGATTTGACATTATAGAGAGAAAAGATTCGACATTATAGAGAGAAAAGATTTGACATTATAGAGAGAAAAGATTTGACATTATAGAGAGAAAAGATTCGACATAGGAGAGAAAAGATTCGACATAGGAGAGAAAAGATTTGACATTATGGAGAGAAAAGATTTGACATTATAGAGAGAAAAGATTCGACATAGGAGAGAAAAGATTCGACATTATAGAGAGAAAAGATTCGACATAGGAGAGAAAAGATTCGACATTATAGAGAGAAAAGATTCGACATAGGAGAGAAAAGATCACTGCTTGTGGGCGGAACATTCGACCGGAAATGTATGATTGCAGAGTCGTACAGTTTCGCTGCTCCGTCGAATCTTCTTTGAACATTCGACAGACACCATAAGCCTTCAATGACAGATTCGACCTTAATTAATTCAGATTTTCGGACGAATGCAATTTTTAACGAAAAACGAAATAAATAAAAACGAATTTCGGGAGTAACTAAATAAATTTATTTTTTGGACGAAAACGAAATTCCGAAACGAAATATTTCAGTGTGCACATGTCTAGTTGGCAGCACTCATGGGCACTGATAGGTACTGATTGGCAGCACTGACTGGCACTTATAGACAGCACTAATGGGCACTGTTTGTCAGCACTGATAGGCAGCACTGATGGGCACTGATTGGCACTGATAGGCAGCACTGATTGGCAGCACTGATGGGCATTGATTGGCAGTCCTGATGGGCACTGATTGGCAGCACTCATGGGCACTGACAGAGGAAAGGAGGAGTTTCACATGCAGCAGATAGCGAGGCTTGCAAGAGCCACTCAGTGTGTGAAACTGTCAGGTAATGTAACTGGTTACAGGGAGAAGGCCGACTGCGAAAACTCAGTAGTGAGTGGGCAGAACTAAACAGCTATAAAACACCAGCCAATGATTGGGCTGCTTAAGGAAGGGGGCGGGCCACAGAAATGTAGCGACCCAACCAGTCATCATCCTGATGAATGGTGTTTGTCCCACCCACCCTCGACATCAACACTCAGTTTTGACAGCTGGTCTTCTCCCTGCAAGCAGTTACATTACCTGACAGTTTCACACACTAAGCAGCTTTTGAAAGCCTCACTATCTGTTGCATATAAACTATTTCATAGGCAGTGTAACCCACACCTTAGATACAGCCTTTCAGAGCAGCCAGGGGGGGGGGGGGGCTGTCATTTTTAGGACACAGTCTGTACCGCCTTCTTGGGCAGTATAGACTGGTGGTCTCTGAGTCCTGTCCTCCCAATACAGCAAGCGGTGACAGAAGTATATCCCTGCTTGCTGTAGATAGAACTACAAATGAGCTGTGTCAAGACTGGTGGCTGAGGGAATCATAGGAATAGCAGCCACTGGTGTTACAAACAGGAAATCACTGGGGATCAGCAGTTTTATTTAAAATTTACCAAGCTATTTTAAGGAAACTACAAAACAAGAAGATGAATGGCATATTCAGTGAAGGTAGGAAATTAGCAAAAAAAACATTTTGCCCAGTGTCCTCTTTTAATGTCATATTATTATAGGTGGAGGATGGAATTGTGTTGCCAGTTTAGAAAATGCCAGCAGAGGGTGCCAAAGAGATAGTGTAAATGAGTGTAATGTGTGGAACTGCGTAGGAAAGGGAAAGGATTGTTGGGAGCCTGCATCTCTCAGCCAATACAGCTTGCCAATAGAGTCAGGGTGCTGGGGCTTTAACAGGCGAAGCTCTAAAGAAAAGCATAAGTTCAGGTGGGTAAACATCCCTCCCTCACATTTCATTTTGTTTTCGTTCATGGACGAAAATTGGAAATGATTATCATCATAGTTTTCGTCAATTGACCTAATTTAGAATTTTCTTTTCTTTTAGGCTAGGTTCACACTGCCGCGACCTGAAAGTCGCCCAACTCACAGTGTGACTTTGCCAGGCGACTTCGGCGTGACTTGGTGCGACTTTAAAGCAACTTCAGGGAATGCATGTGTAAACTTCCTGTAATGTCGGATCCAAATCACATCAATTAAGATGAAGATCGGACTTAGAGCCAACTATGGGATTTCACATGTCACGTGACTTGGAGTCTCACTTTGGTCGCGATCGTGCGATAATTGGATCGTTAGTACAGAGCTTTCGAGAGTCGATAACAACAATTCATCCGATATTATTAGATCGGACAAGCACGAAAATTTTCCTCGTACGATACCAGATCGGACGATTTTTGTTTAGTCAGTACAGTTGTCACCCGAAAATACAATACAAATACATTACAACACATTTTTTCATATCTGCCTGGTGGCTGCCCATGTGGGTCGCCCCTGTTCAGCCGCCTGTCATGACTTCCGGGTGGGGGTGTCACCGGACGCCTGCCATGCCTCATCTCCACACCATCTGGATACGATCCTTGGTGAGTTAGTATGTACCTTGATGTGGGGGGGCTTACATCTTATCCCCACCTATTTTGTACTAATGATCCATATATCATTTATTTTAGAATTATCACGCGCATGCTCCTGATGAGTGGCACGGAAGCCACGAAACGCGTAGAGCTTACTGATGCCGTGTTTCAACATTTTAAATTCGTACCCTATTATCATACTGTACCCCTATAGGTTGAGCGAGGCCACATGTCCTGCAGGCAATACCTCGTCTGTATCAATTTACCCTATTGTTGTGGTGACCTTTGGGAATTTTTCTGTTGTCTCAATTGAGAGACTATTAATTATATTATTATGTATATCGATCTTTATTGTGGTTATAATTATACCAGTGTTTACATCATAAGACTCATAGCCATTATTATGTCTATTGTGAATTTTATGATTATCGTTTACCTTATATTATTACTGCTTTATATGTCTTATATGTTTTATTTGCCATACTAATAAAATTCCCACTATTCACCCTTAAGCCCTGTACACACAATCGGTTTTACCGATGAAAACAGTCCGATGGACTTTTTTCATCGGACAAACCGATCGTGTATGGGACCCATCGGTCTTTTTTCCATCAGTTTTAAAAAATAGAACATGTTTTAAATTTTTCCGATGGATCAAAAACCGATAGCAAATTCCGATCGTCTATGGGCAAGTCCATCAGATAAAAAACCCATGCATGCTCAGAATCAAGTCGACGCATGCTCAGAAGCATTAAACTTCATTTTTTCGGCTCTTCGGAGTGTTTTACGTCACCGTGTTTGGAACGATCGGTTTTTTGACTGATGGTGTGTAGGCAAGACTGATGGAAGTCAGCTTCATTGGATTTCCGATGGACAAAACCATCGGATTAGAATCCATAGGATATCCGATCGTGTGTACGAGGCTTCATTCTCTCGCAACCATTTGCTTCATTTAAAGTCTCACCCTCCTTGCCCCCCTCTTCTTATTCAAAATGGGATGGAAATAGATGTTCCTTACCAGGACATGATTTCAATTAAAGTCCCGGGGATGGATATACAGGGCCTTACCAGGCCTCGGTTTCCTAAAAGTCCCCCAAATGTCTCCCCTCTCAACATTACAACACATGACATCACTTCCGTTTTTTATTTTCGGTCGTACGAGAATTTTCGTGACTTTAGTAACCTATTGAATTTCTACTTGCGACTAATATGCGGAAAAAATCGGACGATCTGTCGTCCAATTTTCGGATCCTGTGTACGGGCCAATGTGTTTGTCACTGAAAATATTCTGACGAAAACTATGACGAAAATATTTTTATCAATGAAATTAATACTGCCAATGAAGCAATTGGATGTTCCCTGGATGAGCTATTCCTGGTATAAATACTGTATCACTGTGCATTGTTACTGAGGATGCAGATGTCTAGTTGCCCACAAGATGACAGCATTCAGCACTTTGCCTCACCATAGCCTTGATACTCAGAGCACTCTGGAGACAGACGTGCCAACTGGAAGAAGTGTGTGTGTGTGTGTGAGACGGAGCCGCTGGTAGCCAAGGAGCAGACTGCTGTGCCAAGCGCAGAACTGAGGAGATTGTTATGGGAGATCCTTCAACATCCAGAGCTAATGTGAGGAGTGCATGCACCCAGACTGCAAAAATTGCATTGCCATTTAACAGGGCCCCCACCGCAAGACAACCTACATTCTTCCCAAACTGCTACAGAACAATTTGTTGAGAGGGCCACCGACCCACACTTTACCACTACTGAATACAATTAGTTCTTGCTGCCAGGCAGGCCCACTTTGGCCATAGTCACATCCGGACACTGTCTTTGATCTGAGTTAAATACAATTCTCAGTAACAATGCACGGTGTTAACGTGGTACCACAGTACCATGCGATCCAGTTGCAGTGTTTTTTTTTAAAGCAGTACATTCACTAGTTTTGGTGCAATCCAGTGAGATTTCAGTTTATTCAAATGAATTGTCTGAAAATCACATTCCACTGAATCACACAGGAAAGCCAATGACTCCCTGTTTCGCCTCCATGTCCAGTGAGAAGAAAAAGAGTGGAGAGAGCTGCTGCTCTCGGACACAAGGCTGTATCGAGATCAGGCTAACATAAGGGAGGAAACTGGACACAGAAGGTTTTTGAGGAAGAATGCATTAAGATAAAAAAAAAAAACGTTAATCTTTACAACCACTTTGGACAATCTTTATAAGATTCATGCTTGTTACCAATATTACATTACCGGTAATTAAAAAGACACGTGAAACTTTTATTTTAAATCAGCTCATTTAATTTAGTGTTTTTGGAGGTATTTGGTTCAAACGCCCTAATTATTCTATGTATAATAATATATAGCATACTATCTAAAGAAATTAGGAGCATTTCCAATTTCTTAGACATGTACAGGGCTAAGAACACAGAAATGTGTGCCTGCCTAAGATTCTAGCATCATATCTATATACATTTTTAAATATAAATTGAATATAAAATATTTAAATGACGCTAGAATCTCTATAGGGTACATCGAGAGGTTACAACTAATGTGTGTGTGTATATACAGTATATATCTATATATAGTGCCAATTTAGAAAATGTGTCAGTTACTATAGAGTATGGGTGCCCAACCACTGGCCCGCAGGCCACATGTGGCCCGCAGCATCCTCTGATGTGGCCCGCCACCTCCTGCTCTGGGATGGTGGGTCGGAAAGCCCAGATTGCGGGTTTCTGACCCGCCATCCCCGAACATCAGCGGGGCGCTTCGAGTCGGCACTGGAGGAAGCATACGGCTGCTCTAGTGAGCAGAGCCGATGCTTCCTGTATAGCGCCGGCTTCTGTTTCAGGCAGAGTGATACCAAATGTGCTTCGCCTGTGACAGTTCCCAGCACGATACAGGAAGCATCGGCTCTGCTCTCTACAGCAGCCGTATACTTCCTCCAGCGCCGCTCCTGTCACACTGATGGCAGGTATGGGGGATTAAGAATCAGCCACCAGTACCCAGAAATACCAGACAGCAGTACCCAATAGTATCCACCAGTACCCAGAAATACCAGCCAGCATTGCACACCAGTACCACCCAGCAGTACCCAGAAGTACCACCCAGCAGTACACACCAGTAACCAGAAGTACCAACCATCAGTACCCAGAGGTACCAGCCAGCACCACCCCCCAGTACCCACCAGTACCCAGACGTACCAGCCAGCAGTACCCACCAGTACCCAGAAGTACCAGCCACCAGTACCCATAAGCACCACCCAGCAGTATAAAAAAGTACCCAGAAGTACCAGCCAGCAATACCCAGAAGTACCAGCCACCAGTACCCACAAGCACCACCAAGCAGTACCAAAAATTACTCACCAGTACCCAGAAGTACCAGCCAGCAGTCCCCACCAGTACCCAGAAGTACAAGCCAGCAGTACCCACCAGTACCAGACAGAAGTACCAGCAGTGGTGGTGCGTCCATAGTGGGCGCAGGAGCGCCGCCCCCTCTCTCCCCTGCACCGTCACTTAAGTCAACAATACATACATTCATGCATTGCATGAATGTATGTGTAGCGCCCTTTTGCTTTCAGGGGAGCTAGGTACCTAAATTTAGGGATTTATCTGGGTTGGTCGCCAGGCCCAGATCACTTCAATTGTTAGGTTTTGTTCTTCTGCTTTTGCCAAGTGGTGTTGCTGGTGTACAGTTCCCTGTGGCCTGTGGGTGGCGCTGCCATAACAGGTCAGGGTTGAACCGCTGGTGACATTGCTGTACCTTTGGGTGTCCTCTCCAGGCAGCTGTACGGGGGCGTGGTCGGCCCGCTGTGCATGCTGGGAGAGGATACAAAAGGGGCGGACGCGATCTTAGCGAGAGAGAAGGGAGAAGGAGGGGTATTGAGGAGCAGTATTGCCTGCGTCTCGTGGCCCTCCAGGCCATGGGAGTGCGCAGGGGAAGATCAGTCTCAGGCACCTTTAGCCTGGGGCTGCAACTTTTCTTGTAGGCCCAGCACCTTTAGCTGGCCTACCATCTAAAGAGGAATTCCAGGGCACTCGAGGGTGACCCGTTCTGGAGAGGGAGCAAGGGTTACCAGTGAAGGAAGTCACCGCCTCGGATGAGGCCTGGTCACCTACAGAGGGATTCCACAAGTCCGCCACAGGCATTGTAATGTGCTTCAACTTGCACCTAGGTCCTTATGCTACAAGTGCTGGGAAGTTTGGAACTAGGCAAATGGGTTCCGATCGTATCCCTAGGACAGTAAAGTAAAGTTCATGCATCACTCCGGCTTCTAGGACCATGAGAGGGAACTATCCGGGTGAGCAGAGTCCACTGGGGATTGAGTGGTGATATTAAGTGCCTGAACCTACCTCCTGTTATTCTATTCTTCACCTTCAACATTCCTGTCCGGTTTCAAGCATAAAGAAAATAAACCTTCAGCCATTGAGGTTTAACCTTGTCTGGACATTGGCCTTATTGATACACATGCAACAGACTTTTCCCTACACTCTAGGGAAAGGAACCAGCCTAGAGGATGTAACTCACTGCAGAACCCAACAACTGTGAACACCGCTTAACCTCTTCGGAGAGGAGGGTATGGGCATATAGCACAGTGTGCCTTGTCTTACAAGTGAACCAGGTGAGAAAAAGGTCCGTGTGCTACATGTGGGGGCTCGTCCGGGATTCTGCAGCTACACCCCCCCAGAGGTTGGCCTGTTTTTCGGCCATTGTGAAAGTTGAACTGCGCCACATTTAATTGAGAAAAATGGAGGTACAGGACTGTGTTTGAGTTTTTTTCTAGGTGCGTAGTTCGTGGGCGAGTCCAGAACTAGGAAAAGCCCGCGAGCTGCGTGCAGGAAGAAAAAAAGGGGAGGAGCCCCCGCCAAGTGTGCGTTGCACGTGGTGTCTTTGGCGCCAAAGGGACAGTACGAGCCAAACCAGTGAAGAAGAAGCAACATGTCCACTATTACTCCATGGATTCCTCTTCCACCGGGACCCCGTATGTTCCCGACTACCACAACCATGGATATCGCTTCTCTCACTGCGCCACTGACGGATACAGGGATCTGGCTGAAGCCCCGGGGCCGCTTCACGCTCTATACCTGCAGAGGCCCTGTGCATGCTCTGTCCCAAGTACCAGTGACTGGCCATGCAGATACGGCTATTTGGAAGATGCCTGACCTGTGGAGAGTTCTTGTTTGAAGTGGAACAACCCACTGAATCACCCCGAGTTTTCCAGGTCAACTTCCTTACGGGGATGGTTACTTCTGAGGAAGGGAAACACGCCCCTGTGGCGGGGCCCACGCGCATCACTATGGCTGCAGTGAACGTGGAAGATGAAGTTCCAGCCACCGCAGAGCAAGTGACGGATGTTACAGCGGATGCTGCCTCCGTCACTACCAAGACGTCTATCCCGTCTGCTAAAAGGAAGGTGGGCTACGTGAAGGCCTCCCGCGGCCATGGTCGAGGTCCACCCCAGCGCCTACCCGAACCGGAGCTCCAACCCGGAGGGATCTCTAGGAGAAAGGACGGTAAGGAGGCTGGGGGAACTGTTACAAGTTCGCCGGGGAAGGGAGAGACACTTGTACCCCATAACAGGGATGGGTGGACAGCCAGCCCACGGGAACTTTTGTCCTCAGAAGGCAGTATGTCAGCGCCCACTAGGAACTATCTGCCGGAGGAGGAGTGTAATACTTCTGACCTGGACTCGTCCTCCGACGTGGGGGATGATGTCGAGGTGGATGAGTTGTTCATCAAGAAGGGTTGGGACAGAATTCCGTTACCCTCACCCAGAGACACTAGAGAGGGATCACCCATGGACTCAGGGGAAACTAGACCCCGGGTGGAGGCCCTTGCACATGAGGAAGGAATTGTTCCCGCATCACCAGCGCCTGCTACTACCGCTGGACGTATATCTCTGCGGGCACCTTTGCCGAAGCTTGAGGCAGTGAAAGTGCCTAGATCTCCGGATGCAATTGTCCTGCCTGGTAGAGGAGACCGCGCAACCCTTCCCCCTATTTCTAGGTTGCAGCGTCTTCTTAACCAGAAAGTGGCCACTGAATACGGCTGGGAATATCCCTATGTTCCTAGGGAGCTTCTATTTGAAATTGAGAGTTACCGTGAAAGGCTGACTTTGTGTGGGACTACTTGAAAGTACCGGCAACCCGCAGATACTTTGTGTGTTCAGCTGCTAAGGCGGACCGTTTCAAGGGATGTCAGCAAGAATGGACTTATGGTCGGCACATACACGCAGACCGAGTGGTAATTTGCAATAAACAGCGAGAAGATGCTGTATACTCTATTGAAACTTTTAATGCAAAGTGGAAACTTCTTGTCTTGCCGGATCCTCACTACTACCTCTAGAGTGGGAACTTGTGCTTTCTTTTTGTCGCCTACTCTGGAGATTGCTCCGGAACTTTAAATAACTTTGCCCTCCATTATTTGGGCTAATCTACTCGGCTGAGGATAAGGAGAGCTGTTGCAGTTTGTTTCTCTCCATCTACAGCGCCACAAAGAACTGAACTTTGGGGTAGATAAGTTAGGGCCAAAGTTGGAGACTCGCAGTGTCCAAGTGGAGAGGTGCCTTATACCTGGCAGGCATTTCTTTTTTTTAATACAAACGATTTTTATTGGGTATAAACATATTGAAAGGTACAGAGCATGTCGGGATGCAACCCCAATGTCAGAATTCTCAGTTTACACAACATTCAATTTATCAGAGGATTAGTGTGTTAATCAACATCAAGCTCGGTATCAGCAATGGGGTGTGCAACCCAGTATCAAGTAAAATCAAAAACACACAACGGAAAACAAGAAGGGGCAAAAAAAAAAATAGTAAAAAAATATATAAAAAAAAGGAGGAGGAAAGAAAAATAAAAGATAAACAACATATGTGAAAACAAGAAAAAAAAATCAACCTACTGCTTCATCTGGAACATTCAACCAACCTAGTACAGTATGTCATTCATGGAAGGATGTCAAATAGCCTGTGGCCATATGATGCTCCACTCTGTCCCCCAGGGAACGGAACCAATGGGAGACGAGAGAACCTCTGGCTTTTAATAAAGATAATACGGAGGGGAGCTGGCTATAGCATCGCACCATATGTAGACCATGAGGCCCATTTGTTGTGGAAAACCTGCATGGTATCCACAACAGTATGATGGATCCTCTCCATGAGGCGGATAGTTTCCATCCGGCGAAGTACCTGTGTCCAATGAACCGACTGGGATCGCCAATTCAAGGCTATGGCCCAGAGGGCTGCACAGAACAGAGTATAAACCAATTTCTGCGTGGGCGGGGGGGGATCTGGAATAGGTGTAAAGAGTAGACATATCGGGGCTGTCAGATCGATGATAGTGCCCGTGATCAGCGCTACCCTGGAGGCAATCTGGCTCCAGAGATGTTGCAGATGAGGGCAGCTCCAAAAGGTGTGGAGCAAAGTGCCAGGAGTCTGGCAGCCTCTAAAACACGTCTCCTGAACCGAGGGATAAAATTTGTGAACCCTGTCTGGGGTAAGGTACCATCTCATGTGTAATTTCACAACAGTCTCTTTAGTGGCTATAGAGCAAGTACATTTGTGCATATTCTGGAGCATGTCAATCCAGTCATCCGGGGAAAATGTCACGCCCAGGTCCGATTCCCAATGGTGCATGGCCGTAGATTTCGCAGGAAGTTGTGACTCATTGAGAAATTTGTATATTGTGGAGATCGTTCCCCTGTCTCTAGAGAGGTTCTGGCAGATTTTTTCGAAGGGGGAAAAGTTAGAGCTGGCGTTAAGTGTAAAGAGGGATTCAAAAAAGTGTCTGATTTGCAAAAATTTTAAGAATTCAGTTTGCGGGATATCAAATTGTTCTTAGAGTTGGGTGAATGAATAAAAATGTGCACCAAGCGTAAGTGTTGTGAGTGTCGTGAGTGAGTTCTGTTCCCACCAAAGAAAATCCTCCGGGGAACGAAAAGCTGGGGGGTAGCTCGGAGTGCCTACAAAGGAAGTGAGGGGAGGCCTGCACGACCGAAGCTTAAATTTGTGGTGATAAAGAGACCATAAATGAATCGTCTGACCTACTACGTTGTTCAGTGCCCCAAGTTCCCTAGGTTTCAAGCCAGTCTGCCAAAGGAGACCCGGAACATGGTATGGGCGGACAGAGGACATTTCAAACTGGAGCCAGGGGATACTATGTGGAGAGGCGTGCCATTGCGCCATCTGAGCTAGCCTGGCCAACAGGTAATAGAGCCAGATATTGGGAAGTCCCAAACCCCCCTGAGACATAGGTTTGTGTGTGAGTAGACCCCCATACCTGGGGCATTTATTGTTCCAAATGAATTGGTTTTTCTCTCGCTGGATCTGTATTATCGTTTGTCATGATACATAAAGGGGGAGGGCCCTAAAAAAGTATAACAATTTCGGGAGAATAGACATCTTGATGGCAGTGACCTTACCTAATAGGGTAATGTGGAAAGAAGACCATAGACGCAACCATTGTTTGACTTTTGCAAATGCTTGAGGGTAGCTAGCGTTATACAGTGCTCTGAGAGAGGGGGCCAGATGTATACCAAGATATTGGAGGGTGTTATTGGACATGGAAAAGCCAAATGCATTCTTAAGGTTCAAGGCGATTTGGGGAGGAATGTTGATAGTTAGGTAGTAACATTTTGCTAAATTAACTCCAAGGCCAGAAAACGTATGGAAGGATTGTAAGGTAGAAATCAAATTGGGGAGGGAAACCACAGGGTCTTGAAGGAACATAAGGACATCGTCAGCATAAAGATTCAGCTTATACTCCCCGTCCCCCTTCTGATATCCCTTAATGTTAGGGTTAGAGATGATCGCTCTGGCCAAAGGCTCAATGGCCAGGGCAAACATCAGAGGGGACAGAGGGCATCCCTGACGGGTGCCCCTACCGAGAGGGAAGTACTCTGAAGAGCAACCTGGAAGTTTAACACGGGTGTGACAGTTGTGATATAAGGCTTTAAATCCATTGACAAACTCCCCCGAAAAGCCAAACCTAGTCAAGACAGTGTCTATATAGGGCCATAAGTCACTATTGAAGGCCTTATGTATATCGAGGCCCAATAGAAGGACCCTACGGGAGAAAAGGTCAACATCCTGGATAATGTTGGTCGCCAGGCAGATGTTATCTGTAATCTGCCTAGTGGGGATAAATCCGGTCTGTTCAGGGCCTATCAGGGTGGAAATAATGGGAGCTAGTCTGTCTGCTAGAACTCGGCCCAGAATTTTGATATCATTGTTCAGAACCGAAATCGGTCTATAATTTTGGGGGAGTGAGTGGTCCTTATTGGGTTTAGGGATAAGGGTCATGTTGGCTGCAAGCATATCATCTGGGAGTGTATGACCTTGGAGAATGTGGTTGATTAACAGATTGGGGGCCAGTGTACCTGCAAATTTTTTGTAGTACGTGGCGGTATAACCGTCAGGGCCAGGGGCTGTAGAGGGTTTAAGTGACTTAATGATAGCTACGATTTCCTGTTTCGTGCAAGGGGCATTTAGAGCAGACAGTTGGTCCTGCGTTAGGGACGGAAGGTGGAGAGAATCCAACCAGGCTTCAACGCCGTCAGGAGGGGGTGACCCTGGGGCCGACAGTAAGGAGCTATAGAAAGAAGTGAAGGTACTGAGTACCTCTTTAGGGTGGGAGACCAGCTGGCCAGAGGCATTCCGTAGCTTGTAAACATGCGTAGGCTGAATGGGGTGGTGCAGTTTACGGGTAAACATAGCAGAGGCTGCGTTACTGTGTCCTGGCAGGCATTTCTATTGGAACAAGAATTGGTAGTAATGACTTTGCACTGCCACCAGATGATAGTGATCTGCAGAACTTTTCGTGGTCTCTTATTTGAAGAAAAGCCTTATAGCATATACTAGGCTTAGTATGTGTAATTCTTAGTGAAGGAAGTTATCTTCTTCAAGGGAGATAGCTCACTTCTTGTAAGATGTTTTATTGCATATGTATGTTGTTTTTTTTTGTCTCCCTCTGCAGGTGAAACTACTAGCAACTGCCTTAGAATGGGTGGAGTAGTCAGTTAGAGGGGGGTGGGATTGATAATGTGTTTTTTTTGTGTTGTACATATGACATTAAGAATGGGATGTCTAAAATGTTGTACTCTTTGTTTCTTTTGCTCTTTTCTTCTTGTCCCTTCCCAATATTTTGGTTCAGGCACGAATTTCAAATTTGTACATAGGTTCAGGAATAAATTCTCACCTGCTCAGGCTTGAGAGGGTTCAAGTTTATTTCAGACACTGAGGACAGTGTCTATTTTATAGGGGGGTGTATGTAGCGCCCTTTTGCTTTCAGGGGAGCTAGGTACCTAAATTTAGGGGTTGATCTGGGTTGGTAGCCAGGCCCAGATCACTTCAATTGTTAGGATTTGTTCTTCTTCTTTTGCCAAGTGGTGTTGCTGGTGTACAGTTCCCTGTGGCCTGTGGGTGGCGCTGCCATAACAGGTCAGGGTTGAACCACTGGTGACATTGCTGTACCTTTGGGTGTCCTCTCAAGGCAGCTGTACGGGGCGTGGTCGGCCCGCTGTGCATGCTGGGAGAGGATACAAAAGGGGCAGACGCGATCTTAGCGAGGGAGAAGGGAGAAGGAGGGGTACTTGAGGAGCAGTACCGCCTGCGTCTCGTGGCCCTCCAGGCCTGGGGCTGCAACTTTTCTTGTAGGCCCAGCACCTTTAGCTGGCCTACCATCTAAAGAGGAATTCCAGGGCACTCGAGGGTGACCCGTTCTGGAGAGGGAGCCAGGGTTACTGGTGAAGTAAGTCACCGTCTCGGATGAGGCCTGGTCACCTACAGAGGGATTCCACAAGTCCGCCACAGGCAATGTAGCGTGCTTCAACTTGCACCTAGGTCCTTATGCTACAAGTGCTGGGAAGTTTGGAACTCGGCAAACGGGTTCCGTTCGTATCCCTAGGACAGTAAAGTAAAGTTCATGCATCACTCCGGCTGCTAGGACCATGAGAGGGAACTATCCGGGTGAGCAGAGTCCACTTGGGATTGAGTGGTGATATTAAGTGCCTGAACCTACCTTCTGTTATTCTATTCTTCACCTTCAACTTTCCTGTCCGGTTTCAAGCATAAAGAAAATAAACCTTTAGTCATTGAGGTTTAACCTTGTCTGGACATTGGCCTTATTGATACACATGCAACAGACTTTTCCCTACAGTCTAGGGAAAGGAACCAGCCTAGAGGATGTAACTCGCTGCGGAACCCAACAACTGTGAACACCGCTTAACCTCTTCGGAGAGGAGGGTATGGGCATATAGCACGGTGTGCCTTGTCTTACAAGTGAGCCAGGTGAGAAAAGGGTCCGTGTGCTACATATGTATTGTTGCTGAATAACAGCAGTTAGTTGGTTTTTGGAAGTGTCTATCAGAGCCAGCGGCTCTGATAGGCTTCCTGATTACAGCCTGTGGGCTGTAATCGGATTCCAAATAGTTAACCAGGGGATGCACGGGCTGTGCGTTCCCTGGTTATATTTGGGGACAAACTGGCTGTATTTGGGGACAAACTGACTGCATTTGGGGACAAACTGGCAGCATTTGGGGGGAAACTGGCTGCATTTGGGGACAACTGGCTGCATTTGGGGACAAATTGGCTGTATTTGGGGAGAAACTGGCGGCATTTGGGGACAAACTGGCTGCATTTGGGGACAAACTGGCTGTATTTGAGGGGGCAAACTGGTGGCGTTTGGGCACAGTGGCTGTGTTTAATGGGCACAGTGGCGGCAATTGCTGTTTTTTCTTTTTTTCAGTTTGTTTGCGCCCCCCAAAAATTTTGAGTACCAGCCATCAGTAACCTCCAGTACCAGCCAGCAGTGCCCACCAGTACCCAGTCAGTAGTACTCACCAGTACTCACCAGAAGTACCAGCCAGAAGTATCCACCAGTACTCGCCAGAAATATCCACCAGTACTCGCCAAAAGTACTTCCCAGTTCCAGCCAGCAGTACTTCCCAGTACCAGCCAGCAGTACTTGTCAGCAGTACCCACCAGTACCAGCCAGCAGTACCCACCAGTACTCACCATTAGTACTTGCCAGTACCAGCCAGGAGTACTTTCCAGCAGTACCCACCAGAACCAGCCAGTGGTACCCACCAGTACCAGAAAGCAGTACCCATCAGTACCAGCCAACAGTACCAGCCAGCAGGACCCACCAGCCGTACCCACCCTGAAAGACAGCCAGCAGCAGCCACCAGCCATACCCATCTAGGAGACAGCAGCAGCCAGCGATCCCTGTGGAATCCTGAAAAGAAGTGAAGATTAAGGGCCAGTTAAGGTGCAGGTAAACCACAGTGCATCAGTGTGAAAGCAGCCTTAGGCTTCTTTCACGTGATCACCTCTATAGAGCGGCAGATTTAAACTGACCTGCGTCCTTTTACACCCGACTATCTCCAATCCAATCTGCTTAAAAAAACAGAAGGGAATCCGTCCCTGTCACGTACCTGGTAAGAGTCTGATATGATGAGGTCGGCCTCTCTTGTATCTCCAGTCCAAGCCCCACTGAGAGTGGAACAGATGGTGGCTAAGGCCAGGAGGAACACGAGTGCCTGTAGAAGTTGCTTGCAGAACTTGCAGAGGCAGATGTGGCTTGGAGACCCAGACAGGTAGACAGGCAGCGGGCACTTGAAGGATGAGCAGATGTTAAAGGGGAACTCCAACACACTTGCAGGTTCAGGAAACGTAGCTGGCTGGAACAGGGATCAGAGGAATAGCCGGGTTCAGCAACAGGCAGGCAGCGAGGTACAAAGGATAAGCAGAAGCAGGGACAATGGAAGCCGGGATCAGGAGCCAGTAGACAGCAAGTATTCAGAGTCCAGAGACAGCGTCAGGGAAAGCCAAAGTCAGCAACGGGTATCAGGCAGAACACACAGGAATCAGGAAGGTTCAGGACACAGCTGAAGATCAGTCAGCACCGTTTGAGAGTCAGAGCTTCCTTTAAATAGGCAGACTGGCGCCAAGAGAGACCACGACCAGCTGCCAAGTTGCTAAAGTGGCCCTCGCTCTTCAAAGGGTAGGGCACCCCTGCTATAGAAAATAGTCCACATGGTATTGCATTCATATTGAATAGTAGAAATAAGTTATATTCGGTGAACTGTTAAACTTTAACCACTTAAGGACCGCCTCACGCCGATATACATCGGCAGAATGGCATGACAGGGCACATCAATGTACAGGTACGTTGCCCTTTAAGAGCCCAGCCGTGGGTCGCACGTGCTTAGCCGGCGGCGGCGCGCGCACGACCCGGTCCTGAGCTCCGTGACCGCGCTCATGGGACCAGTAGACCCGATCGCCGCCGGTGTTCCGCGATCGGGTCACAGAGCTGAAGAACAGGGAGAGGTGAGTGTAAACAAACCTTTCCCAGTTCTTCTCCGTGGCATGTCAGTGATCGTTAGGGATGAGCCGAACATCCCCCTGTTCGGTTCGCACCAGAACTAGCGAACAGACAGAAAGTTTGCACAAACTTTAGAACCCTATTAAATACAATGGACTCGAACGTTCAAAATCAAAAGTGCTAATTATAAAGGCTAATATGCAAGTTATTGTCCTAAAAAGTGTTTGGGGACACGGCTTCTGCCCCAGGGGACATGTATCAATGCAAAAAAAAGTTTTAAAAACTGCCGTTTTTTCGGGAGCAGTGATTTTAATAATGCTTAAAGTGAAACAATAAAAGTGAAATATTCCTTTCAATTTCGTACCTAGGGTGTGTGTATAGTATGCCTGTAAAGTCGCGCTTGTTTCCCACGCTTAGAACTGTCCCTGCACAAAGTGTCATTTCTGAAGGAAAAAAAGTCATTTAAAACTCAAAACCCTTTAATGAATTGTCAGCTCCCTGCAATACATAGAAAAGTCATTGGTAGAAAAAAAAATGCGTGGGGGTTCCCCCAAATTCAGGCCCTTCAGGTTTGGTATGGATATTAACCACTTAAGGCCCGGACCATTTCGGGCCATTAGGACCAGGCCTGTTTTTGGGATTCGGCACTGCGCTGCTTTAACTGTAAATTGTGCGGACATGCAATGTTGTACCCAAATGAAATTTGCGTCCTTTTCTTCCCACTAATAGAGCTTTCTTTTAATGGTATTTGATTGCCTCTGCGATTTTTATTTTTTGCGATATAAACAGAAAAAGACCGAAAATTTTGAAAAAAAATGATATTTTCTACTTTTTGTTATAAGAAAAATCGAATAAACTCAATTTTAGTCATACATTTAGGCCAAAATGTATTCAGCCACATGTCTTTAGTAAAAAAATGTCAATAAGCGTATATTTATTGGTTTGCGCAAAAGTTATAGCGTTTACAAACTAGGGTACATTTTCTGAAATTTACACAGCTTTAAATTTATGACTGCCTATCTCATTTCTTGAGGTGCTAAAATGGCAGGGCAGTACAAAACCCCCCCAAATGACCCCATTTTGGAAAGTAGACACCCCAAGGAAATTGCTGAGAGGCATGTTGAGCCCATTGAATATTTTTTTTTTTTTGTCCCAAGTGATTGAATAATGACAAAAAAAAAAAAAAATACAAAAAGTTGTCACTAAATGATATATTGCTCACACATGCCATGGTTATATGTGGAATTGCACCCCAAAATACATTCTGCTGCTTCTCCTGAGTACGGGGATACCACATGTGTGGGACTTTTTAGGAGCCTAGCCACGTACGGGACCCCGGAAACCAAGCACCGCCTTCAGGATTTCTAAGGGCGCAAATTTTTGATTTCACTCCTCACTACCTATCACAGTTTCGAAGGCCATAAAATGCCAAAATAGCACAAAACCCCCCCAAATGACCCCATTTTGGAAAGTAGACACCCCAAGCTATTTACTGAGAGGCATGTTCAGTCCATGGAATATTTTATATTTTGCCACAAGTTGCGGGAATATGACAAACTTTTTTTTTTTTGCACAAAGTTGTCACTAAATGATATATTGCTCACACATGCCATGGGCATATGTGAAATTACACCCCAAAATACATTCTGCTGCTTCTCCTGAGTACGGGGATACCACATGTGTGGGACTTTTTGGGAGCCTAGCCGCGTACGGGACCCCAAAAACCAAGCACCGCCTTCAAGGTTTCTAAGGGCATAAATTTTTGATTTCACTCCTCACTGCCTATCACAGTTTTGAAGGCCATAAAATGCCAAGATGGCACAACCCCCCCCCCAAATGACCCCATTTTGGAAAGTAGACACCCCAAGCTATTTGCTGAGAGGCATGTTGACCCCATTGAATATTTTTTTTTTGTCCCAAATGATTGAATAATGACAAAAAGAAAAAAAAAATGTACAAAAAGTTGTCACTAAATGATATATTGCTCACACATGCCATGGTTATATGTGGAATTGCACCCCAAAATACATTCTGCTGCTTTTCCTGAGTACGGGGATACCACATGTGTGGGACTTTTTGGGAGCCTAGCCGCGTACAGGGCCCCAAAAACCAAGCACCGCCTTCAGGATTTCTAAGGGCGTAAATTTTTGATTTCACTCCTCACTACCTATCACAGTTTCGAAGGCCATAAAATGCCAAAATAGCACAACCCCCCCCAAATTACCCCATTTTGGAAAGTAGACACCCCAAGCTATTTGCTGAGAGGCATGTTGAGTCCATGGAATATTTTATATTTTGCCACAGGTTGCGGGAATATGACAAACTTTTTTTTTTTGCACAAAGTTGTCACTAAATGATATATTGCTCACACATGCCATGGGCATATGTGAAATTACACCCCAAAATACATTGTGCTGCTTCTCCTGAGTACGGGGATACCACATGTGTGGGACTTTTTGGGAGCCTAGCCGCGTACGGGACCCCAAAAACCAAGCACCGCCTTCAAGATTTCTAAGGGCATACATTTTTGATTTCGCTCCTCACTACCTATCACAGTTTTGAAGGCCATAAAATGCCAAGATGGCACAAACCCCCCCCCCCAAATGACCCCATTTTGGAAAGTAGACACCCCGAGCTATTTGCTGAGAGGCATGTTGAGCCCATTGAATTTTTATTTTTTTTGTCCCAAATGATTGAATAATGACAAAAAGAAAAAAAAAATGTACAAAAAGTTGTCACTAAATGATATATTGCTCACACATGCCATGGTTATATGTGAAATTACACCCCAAAATACATTCTGCTGCTTCTCCTGAGTACGGGGATACCACATGTGTGGGACTTTTTGGGAGCCTAGCCGCGTACGGGACCCCAAAAACCAAGCACCGCTTTCAAGGTTTCTAAGGGCATAAATTTTTGATTTCACTCCTCACTACCTATCACAGTTTTGAAGGCCATAAAATGTCAAAATAGCCCAAAACCCCCACAAATGACCCCATTTTGGAAAGTAGACACCCCAAGCTATTTGCTGAGAGGCATGGTGAGTATTTTACAGCTCTCATTTGTTTTTGAAAATTAAGAAAGACATTTTTTTTTCTTTTTTTTTTTTCTTTTTTTACATTTTCAAAACTTTGTGACAAAAAGCGAGATCTGCAAAATACTCAACATACCTCTCAGCAAATAGCTTGGGGTGTCTACTTTCCAAAATGGGGTCATTTGGGGGGGTTTTGTGCCATCTGGGCATTCCATGGCCTCCGAAACTGTGATAGGCAGTGAGGAGTGAAATCAAAAATTTACACCTATAGAAATCCTGAAGGCGGTGCTTGGTTTTTGGGGTCCCGTACGCGACTAGGCTCCCAAAAAGTCCCAAACATGTGGTATCCCCGTACTCAGGAGAAGCAACAGAATGTATTTTGGGGTGTAATTCCACATATGCCCATGGCATGTTTAAGCAATATATAATTTAGTGACAACTTTTTGTACATTTTTTTTTTTTTTGGTCATTATTCAATCACTTGGGACAAAAAAAAAATATTCAATGGGCTCAACATGCCTCTCAGCAAATAGCTTGAGGTGTCTACTTTACAAAATGGGGTCATATAGGGGGGTTTTGAACTGTCCTGGCATTTTATGCACAACATTAGGAAGCTTATGTCACACATCATCCACTCTTCTAACCACTTGAAGACAAAGCCCTTTCTGATACTTTTTGTTTACATGAAAAAAAATTTTTTTTGCAAGAAAATTATGTTGAACCCCCAAACATTATATATTTTTTTAAAGCAAAGGCCCTACAGATTAAAATAGTGGGTGTTGCATTTTTTTTTTCCACACAGTATTTGCGCAGCGATTTTTCAAACGCATTTTTTGGGGGAAAAACACACTTTTTTTATTTTTAATGCACTAAAAAACACTATATTGCCCAAATGTTTGATGAAATAAAAAAGATGATCATAGGCCGAGTACATGGATACCAAACACGACATGCTTTAAAATTGCGCACAAACGCGCAGCGGCGACAAACTACATTCATTTTTAAAAGCATTTAAAAGCCTTTACAGGTTACCACGTTAGATTTACAGAGGAGGTCTACTGCTAAAATGACTGCCCTCGATCTGACCTTTGCGGTGATACCTCACATGCATGATGCAATTGCTGTTTACATATGACGCTAGACCGACGCTTGCGTTCGCCTTTGCGCAAGAGCAGGGGGGGACAGCGGTGCTTTTTTTTTTATTTTTATTTTTTTTTATTATTTATTTGGCTTTTTTATTTTATTTTTAAACTGTGCCTTCCATATTTTATTTTTTTACCATTTTTATCGTTATCTCAGGGAATGTAAATATCCCCTATGATAGCAATAAGTAGTGACAGGTACTCTTTTTTTGAAAAAAATTGGGGGGTTAGACCCTAGATCTTTCCTCTGCCCTCAAAGCATCTGACCACACCAAGATCGGTGTGATAAAATGCTTTCCCAATTTCCCAATGGCGCTTTTTATATCCGTGGGGGGGGACATTCCCTCCCACTGCTTGTAAAAGCAGTCTAGAGGCTAATTATCTGCTAGAATTGCTTTTACATGAAAGCCGGCTGCTGGCTGAAAAGAATGATACCAAGATGATACCTAAACCCGCAGGCATCATTCTGGTATAAACATTCAAAGTCCAGCAACATACCAGTACGTTGCTGGTCCTTGTTGGACATGTATTGTAATCTTTTTTTTCATACAGCCTATTGGCTGAACGAAAAAAAGAGATTGATTGGTGGGTATGCCCACCATTAGAATACCTCCCTTCATCCACCCACTTCTAATGATGGGCATATATGCCGAAGCATGGGGGCATCCTCCCGCAAAAAAGTTATGCCGCGTACACACGGTCAAGCCTTCGTCGGAATTTCGACCGTATGTACGCGGCATAAAAGTTATGCCGCGTACACACGGTCGGACTTTTCCACGGGCAAGCCTCCGTTGGAATTTCGACCGTATATACGCGGCATTAGGAGCAAAATCGCTCCTCCGCCCCTGCTGCCCCCATGCTTCGGCATATATGCTCTTTTTTTTAACTGTGGTGGTTAACAGCGTTGGAGTCACGGCTTTATGTATCGTGGGAGCAAACGCTGTTGCTGTCAAGATAAATAGATCCGCGCTGCAACTGAATGGCGTACCTGCTAAGCAAATGGTGGTTAACATTAAAACAAAGTAACATTACAGTACAACAGTAAGACCTTACCATGCCATACCTGCAAAGCAAATACCAAAACAAAACATAGTAAAAAATAAAAAAATGTTTTAACGCAACCTGTGCCTAAAATATATATATGCCGAAGCATGGGGGCATCCTCCCGCAAAAAAGTTATGCCGCGTACACACGGTCGGAATTTTCCACGGGCAGGCCTCCGTCGGAATTTCGACCGTATGTACGCGGCATTAGGAGCAAAATCGCTCCTCCGCCCCTGCTGCCCCCATGCTTCGGCATATATGCTCTTTTTTTTTAACTGTGGTGGTGAAATCACCTCCTACAGCACTGGAGTCACGGCTTTATGTATCGTGGGAGCAAACGCTGTTGCTGTCAAGATAAATAATTCCGCGCTGCAGTTGAATGGCGCACCTGAAAACAAAAAATTACATACCTGAAAAGCAAGCATGATAAAACATTGCAGAATAGAATACAGTAAAAAAGAGCAGAACAATAGAGAGAAAATAGAGAGAGAGAGAACAATAAAACGACAACTATTTTTGGTTTTTTTATTTTATATTTTTTTTGTGTTTTGTTTTTTACGTTTTTTTTTTTCTTTTTTACACTTTTTTTTGTAACTTTACAACTGTAATGGTTCGGGTCTCTCAAAATGTAATGGCATCTTGGGAGACCCTGTGTAAGTGTGTCCTTGTCTGTGAAATGCTGTACCCTACGCTAAAACTTCACTTTTGAGTGGTAGCGTTCAAAACATTCACCTTGGCAAAGACCAGGCTTGTCAGGACAGAGTGGACAAAAACTACGGGTGTCACGCCTAAATCCGCGCTTGCTACAGACACGACATCTTTTTTGGGGGTGGCTTTGGGTAGGGGTACTCGGGAGGACATACGAATAATGCCTCTCATGCAGCCGGCTTACTGCATTTGGTTGGGGATGGTGAGGTGCAGAACCGCCTGGATACAGGAGTTCTGTGACTATCTCATTCTGGAATTTTAGAAGAGATAACGTCCCGCCTGAAGCTCTGTATAGCACATGAGCGTTCAGCAAAGCCAATTGGAATAATGATAGAGACACTTTTTTGTACCAGCGTCTCGCCTTACGGTCAATTAGATACGGCGCCATCAACTGGTCGTTGAGGTCCACCCCTCCCATATTTTGGTTATATTCGTGGACACAGAGGGGTTTCTCCACAACACCAGTCGCCGTACGAATTTGGACTGTCGTGTCTGCATGAAGGGAGGTAAGAAGGAAAACATTCTTATTGTCCCTCCACTTCATAGCGAGCAAGTTATTACACTTCAAGCAGGCTCTCTCCCCCAGCCTAAGACGGGCATCTACAAGCCGCTGGGGAAAGCCCCGGCGATTAGGTCGCACGGTGCCACATGCTCCAATCTGATGATCAAACAAGTGACTAAACAGTGGCACGCTCGTGTAATAATTGTCCACATACAAGTGGTACCCCTTTCCGAATAAGGGTGACACCAAGTTCCACACTATCTTGCCAGCGCTCCCTATGTAATCCGGGCAGTTGACCGACTCAATCTGACTATCTTTTCCCTCATAAACCGTAAAGTTCACTACATAGCCTGTTGCCCTGTCACAGAACTTGTAGAGCTTGACCCCGTATCTGGCACGCTTGCTGGGAAGGTACTGCTTGAAAGACAAGCGGCCAGAAAATTTAATCAGGGACTCATCAACGCAGACAACTTGATCGGGAGTAAACAAGGCTGCAAAACGTTCGTTGAAGTGGTTTATGAGGGGCCGAATTTTATAGAGCCGGTCGTATTCAGGGTCCCCACGTGGACGACAAAGTTCATTGTCGTTGAAGTGCATGAACCGCAAAATCTGCTCGTATCGTGCCCTGGACATGGAGGCAGAGAACACGGGCATGTGGTCAATTGGGTGCGTGGACCAATAAGCACGCAATGACGGAAATTTATGTGTGCCCATGTTGAGGGAAAGGCCCAGAAAGGTCTTAAATTCGGAAACCGTAATTGGTTTCCAATTTCTGGCAATTTTAGGCAACTGGGGGTTAGCGGCGATAAATTGACCAGCATATAAATTACTCTGGTCCACAATAGATCTATAGAGATCTTCCGTGAAAAACAGCGAATAAAAATCAATTGGAATAAAATCAGCTGTTTCCACCTGAATACCGGGTTGGGCAGTGAATGGGGGAAGTACGGGTTCTGCAGAAGTGGTGGGGACCCAATCAGGATAGGCGAATTCTGCAGGAAGGGCAGTATGGGCACGACGGGCCTGCCTTTGTCTTCTTGGTGGCAGCGGGACACTACTTGTGCTTGCCACCTCGCCAGCTTGAACTGCACTTATGGGACTCGCCACGTCACCAAGTGTTACTGCAGTGCTGGATGTACGTCCAGGCTGTACTAGGCCGCTGGTGCTTGCCAGTTCACCAGAAGGAATAGCGGCACTAGTACTACTCTGCTCCATGATACGAGAGACCTGCGGTTCTTGCTCCTCAACAACCTCAGAAGATCGGGATCGGGTACACCTGACCTTAGCAGGGACCTCAACTTCGTCGTCAGAGCTATCTGACGTGGGGCCGCTGACGTCACTGTCTTCTACGGGAAGATATTCTGAGCCTGAATCTGACAGATACGTGACCTCCTCTTCACTATCTGTCATGCTCAGAATCTCGTAGGCCTCTTTACTAGTGTACCTTCGTCTTGCCATTTTGGGCTCTAAATTTAGGGGTACACTAGTAAGATTCACAGGAAAAAAAGCACCTGACTGTCGTCAGCAAATATATCAAACGCTACAAAAAAACTGTTAGCGATCGCAGGGATCAGGCCTGTCTCTGCGAACGCTGCAGTTATGTGTGTTGTGTTTGGTAAGTGACAGTGATCGATCGATACTGCACTTGGGTGGGCTGGGCTGGGCTGGGCGGAGGGGCTAAACGCAGGCGCTAGCAGGTATCTGGGCTGATCCCGCTAACACTGCGTTTTTGGGAACCCTAAACCGCTGGGGATGCTAGTATAGATCTGATCAGATACTATACCACTAAGGGGGGTGTATGCTTTGCGCGTGGGTGTTAGCGTTACTGGCACTAACCTAACACTGCCTGGGGCGACGCAGAACCTCTCTGGCGCTAAAACCTAATTGATCTCACCCGCCGGGCGATCAGGGGGGTTAAACCTTTATTGGGTTATATACGGCGGGTGCCCCGATGCTATAAAAAGCAAACTAATCAACCAGCGTCACCCGTAACCTTTATATGGTGATCACTGGTGAAAGGGTTAACTAGGGGCAATCAGGGGGTTAAAACCTTTATTAGGTTAAATATGGGGGTACCCGACGCTATATAAAAACCTGACGGGTAACCTAAATAACTAAATAACTTACTGGCTAACCAGTGACACCAGTGACGCTTATACGGCGATCACTGGTGAAAGGGTTAACTCTAGGGGCAATCAGGGGGTTAAAATAATATATGGGGGTACCTGACACTAATAAAAACCTGCGGCGAACCTAAAAAAAAATAACTGCCTATCTAAAACACCAGCGACACGAATACAGCGATCGGAAAAACAATCGCTTAGTGACGCTGAAGTTAGGGGGTGAAAGGGTTACCTGGGGGGTGATCAAGGGGTTAAACCTTTATTAGGGGGGGGTTAGGGGGCTACCCTGGACCTAAAGGGGCCTAATCCTAACTGCCCTGCAACTTTTTACAATCACAGATGACACTAAATGCAGTGATCAGTAAAATAAATGATCACTGCAATCAGTGACACTGTGATTGGGGGCTTTGGGGTGACCTGGGGGGCGATCTGGGGGTGACTGGGGGGTGATTTGTGTGCCTATGTGTACCTACGTGTCAGTGGACTGTTGGAGCACTAACCTCTGTCTTCTCTCCTCGGCGCCGGGAACGAAAAGACCGCGGCGAGGGAGATGACATCACTTCCTCCAGCCTGTGTTTACATCACATGGCGGAGGAAGCATTTTCATTGGCCGGGAGCGATCGCGAGGGGGGGGCGGAATCGAGCGGCCGCCCCCTCATGCCTGATCGCTCCCGAACACTTAACGGCCGCTCACTGCAGTGAAGGGGGTCCGGATGGACCCCCCAACTGCACAAAGGCGATCACGTAGATCTACGTGATTCTGCCTGTCGGTGCCATTCTGCCGACGTAAATCGGCGGTGGGCGGTCGTTAAGTGGTTAAGGGGAACCCTGCCGCAATTTTTTTTGAAAAATGCGTGGGGTTCCCCCAAATATCCATACCAGGCCCTTCAGGTCTGGTATGGATTTTAAGAGGAACTCCACCCCAAATAAAAAAAAAATGGCGTGGAGTTCCCCCCAAAATCCATACCAGACCTTTATCCGAGCACGCAACCTGGCAGGCCGCAGTTAATGAGGGGGGGACGAGAGAGAGGCTCCCCCCCTCCTGAACCGTACCAGGCCACATGCCCTCAACATGGGGAGGATGTCCCCATGTTGATGGGGACAAGGGCCTCATCCCCACAACCCTTGTCCGGTGGTTGTGGGGGTGTGCGGGCAGGGGGCTTATCGGAATCTGGAAGACCCCTTTAACAAAGGGGACAGCCAGATCCTGCCCCCCCTTATGTGAATTGTTAATGGGGTACATTGTACCCCTACCATTTCACAAAGAAAGTGTAACAAATTGTAAAAAAAAAACACAGACACCGTTGGGAAAGTCCTTTATTAAAAAAAAACAAAAAACATTCCAGCGATGAAATCCAGTGTCCCGCGGTGATCCAATGTCCAGCGCTGTCCACGCGAAACGTCATTGGCTGAGCCTGAGTGGACCTGATGGGGAACTTCCTCCGCAGTGGAATAAATGAATAGACCCGCCCCTTCTAAAGTTCCCCATCAGGTCCGCTCTGCCAATGACGTAGGTGTAAGGCTAAGCGGACCAGATGCGGAACGTGAGAAGGGGCGGGTCTATTCATTTATTACACTGCGGAGGAAGTTCCCCATCAGGTCCGCCCCCTCGTATGTCAGACACCGCCTACGTCATTGGCTGAGCGGACCTGATAGGGAACTTCCTCCGCAGTGTAATAAATGAATAGACCCGCCCCTTCTCACGTTCCGCATCTGGTCTGCTTAGCCGACAATTCATTATAGCCGCGAGTGAGTTTTAAATTACTTTTTTTCCTTCAGAAATTACACTTTGTGCAGGGACAGTTCTAAGCACGGGAAACAAGCGCAACTTTACAGGCATACTATACACACACCCTAGGTAAGAAATTGAAAGGAATATTTCACTTTTATTGATTCACTTTAAGCATTATTAAAATCACTGCTCCCAAAAAAATGCAGTTTTTAAAACTTTTTTTTTGCATTGATACATGTCCCCTGGGGCAGGACCCGGGTCCCCACACACTTTTTATGACAATAACTTGCATATAAGCCTTTAAAATGAGCACTTTAGATTTCTCCCATAGACTTTTAGAATTTGCCGCGAACACCCCAAATTGTTCGCTGTTCGGCGAACGAACGAACAGGCAATGTTCTAGTCGAACATGAGTTCGACTCGAACTCGAAGCTCATCCCTAGTGATCGTCTGTTCCCTGTCATCGGAACAGACGATCAGTGACGAGTAACGTGTAGCCACGCCCCCCTACAGTAAGAATCACTTCTTAGGGTACACTTAACCCCTACAGCGCCACCTAGAGGTTAACCCCTTCACTGCCAGTGTAAGTTTCACAGTAACCAGTGCATTTTTATAGCACTGATCGCTGTTAAAATGACAATGGTCCCAAAAATGTATCAAAAGTGTCCGATGTGTCCGCCATAATGTTGCAGTCACGAAAAATAACTTTCAAATAAGCCTTTAAAATTAGCACTTTAGATTTCTCCCATAGACTTTTCGAATTTGCCACGAACACCCCAAATTGTTCGCTGTTCGGCAAACGGGCGAACAGGCAATGATCGAGTCGAGCATGAGTTTGACTCGAACTCGAAGCTCATCCCTAATCCAGACAATCACATTGTCTGATTTGGAAAGAATTTATTTGCAAATTATGGTGGAAATTAAGTATTTGGTGACCTATAGGGATGAGCTTTATGTTCGACTCGAACATGAATTCGACTCGAACATTGGCTGTTCGCATGTTCGGCGAACAATTTGGGGTGTTCGCGGCAAAATCGAAAAGCCGCGGAACACCCTTTAAAAGTCTATGGGTGAAATCTAAAGTGCTAATTTTAAAGGTTAATATGCAAGTTATTGTCATAAAATGTGTTTGGGAACTTGGGTCCTGCCCCAGGGGACATGTATCAATGCAAAAAAATCTTTTAAAAACGGCAGTTTTTTCGGGAGCACTGATTTTAATAATGCTTAAAGTGAAACAATAAAAGTGAATAAATTCCTTTAAATTTCGTACCTGGGGGGTGTCTAAAGTATGCCTATAAAGTAGCGCATGTTTCCCGTGTTTAGAATTGTCCCTGCACAAAATGTCATTTCTGAAGGAAAAAAAGTCATTTAAAACGACTCGCGGCTATAATGAATTGTCGGGTCCCGGCAATACAGAGAAAAGTCATTGAAAAAAACGGCAGGGGTCCCCCCCCCCCGCAGTCCATTACCATGCCCTTTGGGTCTGGTATGAATATTATGGGGAACCCCTGCCGTTTTTTTCAATGACTTTTCCTGGTGCCTTCCATGACAGCATACTAATGGTTGATGGCTCCGCCCCCGATCAACCCCCAGGACCACGTAACTCTATAAAAGAAAGAGTTACTCCCCCCTCAGACATTCTTTTTCCTGTCCTCAATCCCTACAGGATCACCAATCAGCCTTACCTCACAGTTTCATGGTGCTACCGTTGCAGGTTTATGCTCTCCTGCAGTACGGAGTCCCGCATCTTGGGCTGCTAAATGCGCCATATAAGTGTGGGAGCCCCTTTTTCTGTGGATCTTTTTTGGGCAGAAGGGTGCACAGGAGCATATGTATTCCTCCTCAGCGGCAGCTATAATCCTCGGGTCACACATCGCTTTACCCGTGTATTAATCCCTATAAACAGCATATTATCTGCTGCAAGGAGATGCCTGCTTCCTGCATTGTTTTAGCTGGTATGGACGCTTCGCGCGCGCCACAGAGCCCAGCTTTATTCGTTCGGGAGGCGGAGTCACGGCATGACGCAATCGCACATGCGCAGTAGCCGGAGGAAGTCGCGCGGCGGCCATACTGGTACACCCAGGCGAAGTTTCCTATTTAAACAGCCTGGGACCACAATCAGTGGCAGATTGTCAAGGGGAATACACTTCTATGTGAGTATTATCCTCTCTACATGCCAGATGGAGCCCAGCCAAGGTAATTACCTATGTGTTATTGCTAAAATGTTATTTGCAGCATACTAATGGCATAAATGTACATTCGCTGACATTGCACGGTACTGTAATGACTAGTAAAAAAAAATTAAATTTACCCAGCTGCCCTAGTATTGCCGCATCAAAAAGATCCTCAACATACCACTAGGTAAGGGCTGCAACGTTAGGTAAGTTTTCATTCAAAGAGCACTACTTTTTTTTAGAGGATATATAGAAACACCAGTTGTTTGTTTCTTTATAGCCCACACCGTGAATCAACCCGCACTTCTTCTCATCGAAGTTCTCGCGACGGACGTTCGGGGGGACATAGAAGTTCGGGTCGCTCACCCTCAACCCATGCTTCCCGTAGTGACCGGAGGTCACCCCGCCACTCCTCAAGTAGACACGACTCCCAGCACAAATCTTTGCAGCCAGGGAGAAAGGATTGCTGGGTATGCGGCAAGCAAGCCTTACCAGATAAGCTAGCATGTGGCCAGTGTTTTTTGGAAGCTACGGCCGACAGACAAGGGTCCATAGGCTCAATCAAGGAATTGGTCAAGGACACCATCAGGGAATTGGCCTCATCCCAGGATCAATCACTAGTTGAACAAAGAGTAGTAGAGACAGCTAGTCTCCAACCTGATTCTGAAGTCAATTCGGAAGATGATGGAAATATAACAGAGGAAGGCACATCAACCTTCGACTTTGGGTTAGTTGAACCCTTTATTGGCGCAGTTAAGGACGCAATTCAGTGGGAGGAAGATCCTGAACCTCCACAAAAAGCAGGAAAATACTTCCCGCATTTGACCAGGAAGAAATCAGCCTTTCCCCTAATAGAGGAGATTAAGGTAGTGGTATTGGAGGAGTGGAAGAAGGTAGATAAACGACCCTTTGCCTTCAATCACTTTTCCAAACTCTACCCACTCGCGGAAGGAGATGCTCAGCTTTTTGATACCGTCCCGTCAGTAGATGCATCTGTTATGCGTCTGGCTAGGAATACAACACTGCCTCTAGAAGACGCAGTCTCCTTTAGAGACGCCCTAGACCGCAGAATAGACACCGATCTGAAAAAAGTATACCAGGCATCGGGGGGAGCCTGCAAACCGGCGGTGGCCCTATCCTCAATCTCCAAAGCCACCAGGGTGTGGACAGATAACATCGAAACGGCCCTCAGACGTGGCCTAGATACGGAAGAAATCATCAAGGCTTTAGATGAATTAAAGCTGACCTCTGATTTCATGGCAGAAGCAGCCATAGACGTTCTAAGATGCTCCTCCAGAGCAATGCTTTACTCTATCACAGCCAGGAGAGCGTTATGGCTTAAACCATGGTCAGCAGACCCGTCTTCAATAGACTTGTGCACAACGGAAAAATTCGTTCCGTTTCGGTTCGTTTCTTTCCGGTCCTGTTGATTCGTAATCATTCGTAATTTTGCTAGACGGGATTTTTCGTGTTCGGACTCATTCGTATTTTTGCAAGCGACATTTTTCGTTGAATTTTTTGTTGCTTTATAATTCGTACTTTCGGTAGAGTACGTTGTTTTTCGTTGATTCTGGACACAACTCCTACTTTCGTAACTTTTTTTGGGTTCGTACTTTCGGTAGAGTACGTTGTTTTTCGTTGATTCTGGACACAACTCCTACTTTCGGAACTTTTTTTGGGTTCGTTGATTCGTAATTTTCCGTGTCTCTCTCACAACGACGCTGCCTATTATGCCTAATGTGCTTCGAATGGATTTGTACTTTTCTAAATACATTGCGGTTATTTGTAACGATTCGAAATCTCGTATTTTACTTTCGTTTTTTACATGCGGCTATAGCCTCTGCCCCTGTACACCATTTTGAGAGGGTTCAGCACGGTGAGGGAGAAGCAGAGAGCAGAGCAGAGTGTTATTGTGCTTCGAATGGATTCGAAATCTCGTATTTTACTTTCGTTTTTTACATGCGGCTATAACCTCCGCCCCTGTACACCATTTTGAGAGGGAGTTCAGCACGGTGTGGGAGAAGCAGAGAGCAGAGCAGAGTGAGTGTTATTGTGCTTCGTATGGATTCGTACATTCGTAACTTTTTCATAACGAATTATGCCGAAGACATTCGGGCATTCGCTATTTGCGGTATAATTTATTTCGGATTCGGTCTTATTCGTAATTGCTTTGTTCGGAAATTCGAATGCTTCCGAATGTCCGAAAGTTGCTAAATTCGGACGAATTTCAATTCGTTACGAAACGAATTGCACAAGCCTAGTCTTCAAAACAGTCATGGTGTCGCATCCCGTATGACGGGAAGTCCTTATTTGGAGATAAAATGTATACGGCAATATCCAGAGTCACAGGCGGAAAAAGCGGCCTTATTCCCCAGGATAGGAGCAGAAGGAGGAAGTTTACTCCTCAGGCAAATTTCCAGCAGAGGTCAAGAGATTCCAGGGCTTATCGCCCGGGTAAAAAATACAGAAGGGACTGGAAAGGCTCACAGGCCTCTTTCCTCAAATTAAAATCAAAGGCCCCTACACTGGCGATAGAAAACCAGAAGTTCTTTTGACTCTACCTTCACTCAAGCCGGGCCAGTGGGAGCAAGACTCAGATCCTTCGCCCGGGTTTGGGTGGAAAATTGTACAGACCAGTGGGCGGTGTCCACAGTTCTTCAGGGACATTTCTGGAAATTCAGATCCCGTCCTCCATCCTTCTCCTACCAACCAACCAAGATACCAGCCGGAAGACAAAAGAGGGAAGCACTCGTCCAATACGTGCAGATACTTCTATCTCAACAGGCAATCCTACCGGTTCCAGAATCAGAAAAGCACTTAGGGTTCTATTCCCCAGTCTTCTTGGTCCTCAAAAAGACAGGGGGCTGGAGACCGGTATTAGACCTGAAAAGGCTAAACAGGTACATTCATGTAGAACACTTCAAGATGGAGTCTCTGAACACGGTAATCCTTTCAGTACAGCCAGGGGACTGGATGGTGTCTGTAGACCTCCAGGACGCATATCTTCACATCCCCATCCCCTACAACTTTCAACATTTTCTACGGTTTCGAATAGACACCCTACATTTTCAGTTCCAGTGTCTCCCCTTTGGGATCTCATCAGCACCCAGAACCTTCACCAAAGTTCTGGTAGCCATCTTAGCCCCCCTTCGGGAGAAAGGCATACGAGTCCTACACTATCTGGACGACATACTGATTCTGTCCCAGCACAGAGAAGTTCTACAGTCACACCTGCAAATGGTCTTGAACACCTTGACACAATTCGGATGGTAATCAACCACTCAAAGAGTCAGTTTGTACCTACACAAAAAATGACGTATCTAGGAGCCTTATTCAACACTCCAAAGAAGTCAGTGTCTCTTCCGCCAGCCAAGATTCCGGCATTAGTGCAAAAGGTGAAGCATACACTGGGGAGTCACGCCATGCCAGCGTCAGACTGCCTGAGCCTCCTAGGGTCCCTCTCGGCCTGCATACCGATGGTAAAATGGGCCAGAAGTCATTTACGGGGTTTTCAGCAAGGTTTTCTGAAACAGTGGAGGAGAAAGCGTCTCGGTCAGATGATAACTATCACTCCCTCGATGAAGTCCAGCCTCTGGTGGTGGACAAGGTCTCTGAATCTACTGGCTGCCTGTCCTCTCGGCCCAATTTCATGGACCGTTATCACATCAGATGCAAGCCAGCTGGGTTGGGGGTCACAACTCCAAGATCAGCTAGTTCAGGGCAGATGGAGTTTCAATGCAGAAGGGATGGTATCCAACATCCTGGAACTAAGGGCAGCGCGGATGGCAATCCTGCATTTGGCCCCTCTCCTCAAGGGAAAATCCGTACTGCTACAAATGGACAACAGGGCGGCAGTAGCCTATGTCCAAAATCAAGGGGGAACACACAGCAATACGCTAGCCAGCGAAGCAGCCCCAATTATTGCATGGGCCGAGAAAAATTTGCTAGACCTTCAGGCTACCTACATTCCAGCCCCCGAGAATCAACTAGCAGATCATCTCTCAAGATCCTTCACATCCAACAACGATTGGTCTCTGGATCCACAGGTTTTCAGCTGGATATGCCAACAGTTGGGGAATCCCCAGATAGATCTCTTTGCGTCCCCACACAACGCGAAAGCACCTCTCTTCTTCACGAGGTCACCATCTCCGATGTCGGCAGGGGCAGATGCTCTAGTCCAACCATGGGATTTCCAGATAGGTTACGCCTTCCCTCCGACACCCTTAATCCTCAGGTTTCTCCAGCGACTGACTCTAGAGAAGGTCACCATCCTGGCGGTTGTTCCTTACTTGCCGAGAAGACCGTGGTTCCCGCTCTTAGTAGAGATGGCCCTGGGCAACCCATTACCCCTCCCACTCACGGGCAAGCTGCTATCTCAAGGCGATTTTCTACACCCGCATCCGGAGATCCTAGACTTGAGGGTCTGGAAGTTGAAAGGAGGAGGTTGGGCGACTTAGGATGCTCTCGGGACGTTGTACAAACGTTGTTACAAGCAAGAAAGGCATCCACTAATGCCACCTACTGCAGAATATGGAAAAAATTCTCTACACTGGCCGAAACGAATCATTTCAACCCTCTGAATCCTGGGGTCCAAGATATCCTACTTTTCCTGCAAAATGGTCTAGACCTAGGCTTAGGTCTCAGCACGCTAAAAGTGCATATTTCAGCCCTGTCAGCCTTTACAGACACATGCTGGGCACTAAACCCCCTGGTGGAACGTTTCTTGAAGGCGGTGTTAAGATTACGTCCTCCCAGGAAAACACTATATCCCAAATGGGACCTAACGGTTGTTCTGAACGTCCTAGCAAGCTCTCCCTTTACACCCACAGAGGAGTGCTCCTTGGAAGATATCACCGGCAAAACGGCCTTCCTGATCGCCGTCACCTCGGGTCGAAGAGTGTCAAAGATACAAGCCCTAGGGGCAGAGGAGCCCTACGTCACCTTTTTTCTGGACAGGGTAGTTCTACAGCCTATCCATCAGTTTGTCCCCAAAGTACCTTCAGTCTACCATTCCAACCAGGAGTGGGTAATTCCAGCTTTCGGAGAGGACCCATCCTCCTCAAAACTACATGAACTGGACGTAGCCAGATCTCTAAAACGTTATTTGGAGCTGACACAACAGTTCAGGAGGGATCAACGACTCTTTGTTATCCCCAAAGGCACCAGAAGAGGTTTGGCGGCCTCTAAGACAACATTGGCCAGCTGGATCGTGAAATTAATCCAAAGGGCATACCGGGCTAGTGGTCTACCAGTGCCAAACGTGGTGAATGCACATTCAACAAGAGGAATCGCATCATCCTGGGCAGCTATGGCTAGGGTCTCCCCACAGACAATTTGTAGAGCGGCTAGCTGGTCATCTTTCAATACCTTTATGTCGCACTATAGCTTGGATCCTGCGGTCCTTACCTCCCGAGATTTTGGGAAAAGGACTCTGGAACTATCACTTCAAAATGTCGTTAAAAATAAATAAAAATGATTGCCGCAGTACCCTCCCTGTGAGCGAGTTATTTACCATTAGTATGCTGCCATGGAAGGCACCAGGAAAACGGAAAATTGAATACTCACCTTTCCGTAATTTTCCTTTCCTGGTGCCGACCCATGGCAGCATGCACCCTCCCTGCTATAATCCTTAAGGTTCTGAAGTCTAGTTACAAAGAATGTCTGAGGGGGGAGTAACTCTTTCTTTTATAGAGTTACGTGGTCCTGGGGGTTGATCGGGGGCGGAGCCATCAACCATTAGTATGCTACCATGGGTCGGCACCAGGAAAGGAAAATTACGCAAAGGTGAGTATTCAATTTTCCGTTTTATCTGTATTGCCGGACCCGACAATTCAATAATAGATGCAAGTAGTTTTAAATGACTTTTTTTCCTTCAAAAATTACATTTTGCGCAGGGAGACAAAATTAAAAAAAAAATGCGTGGGGGTCCCCCCAAAATTCAATTACCTGGCCCTTCAGGTCTGGTATGGATTTTAAGGGGAACCCCACATCAAAATAAAAAAAAAATGGCGTGGGTTCCCCCCCAAAAATCCATACCAGACCCTTATCCAAGCACGTAACCTGGCAGGCCACAGGAAAAGAGGGTGGGACGAGAGAGCACTCCCCCTTCCTGAACCGTACCAGGCCACATGCCCTCAACATGGGGGGGGTGTCCCCATGTTGATGGGGACAAGAGCCTCATCCCCACAACCCTTGCTCGGTGGTTGTGGGGGTCTGCGGGCGGGGGTTTATCGGAATCTGGAAGCCCCCTTTAGCAAAGGGGACCCCCAGATTCCGGCCCCTTTCTATGTGAATTGGTAATGGGTACATTGTACCCCTACCATTTCACAAACAAAGTGTAAAAAATTGTAAAAAATCACACAGACACAGTTGGGATAAGTCCTTTATTAAAAAAAAAAATACCATTCCAGCAATGTAATCCAGTCTGTCCAGCGTAGTTCTCTATGTCCCGCGGTGATTCGATGTCCAGCGATGCTGCAGTCTCAGTCTCCACTCCACAGAGGTCAAACGTTTTCTGTAAGTCTTCACAAGGTTGTCACACACTGTTGCTGGTATGTTGGAGATCTCCTCTAGAGCAGTGATGTTTTGGGGCTGTCGCTGGGCAACACAGACTTTCAACTCCCTCCAAAGATTTTCTATGGGGTTGAGATCTGGAGACTGGCTAGGCCACTCCAGGACCTTGAAATGCTTCTTACGAAGCCACTCCTTCATTGCCCGGGCAGTGTGTTTGGGATCATTGTCATGCTGAAAGACCCAGCCACGTTTCATCTTCAATGCCCTTGCTGATGGGAGGAGATTTGCACTCAAAATCTCGCGATACATGGCCCTATTCATTCTTTCATGTACATGGATTAGTCGTCCTGTTCCCTTTGCAGAGAAACAGCCCCAAAGCATGATGTTGCTACCCCCATGCTTCACAGTAGGTATGGTGTTCCTTGGTTGCAACTCAGCTTTCTCTCTCCTCCAAACACGACGAGTTGTGTTTCTACCAAACAGTTCTACTTTGGTTTCATCTGACCATCTAACATTCTGTGTTCGAGCACTGGTAATCCAAAACTGGAATTTTTCATCACTGTGATCAGGGATGTGTTCAAAGCGGGCAGGGAGGTTCAGTAATAGGGATGGGCCGAACACCCCCCCACCCCCCCCCGGTTTAGTTCGCACCAGAACATGTGAACAGGCAAAAAATTTGTGCGAACATGCAAACCCTATTTAAGTCTATATGACACGAACATGAATAATCAAAAAGTGCTAATTTTAAAGGCTTATATGCAAGTTTGTTTTTAATAATCAATTTTTTATTTTATTTTATTTCAACATATCCATTCAATATTATACATTCTTGTATTCCATATTTCAATAGTTTACATTCAAAAGCACAAAAATAGACATTACAAGAAATAGCTACACAACTATCTTGTCGGAAATTTACCAATTACACTACTCCCCCCCCCCCCCCAAGAAGGAAAAGAAAATGGCCATGTTATAGCACGTGGTTAAATATTGATTATCCGGGGGGCATCGTTTTGACATGCAGCAGTGAGGACGTCTGTCTCCGGAGATCCGGCGCTGACATCTAAATTACAGCACTTATTCACGCTAGCGCTATCCACCTGACAACGATGGGTAAGAGGACAGGCAAGTCCCTACCTAAAAGAGGCACATCTGCGGGCTCCATAAAATGGTTTTTAGCTGCGGATCCAGAAAACTTGGATGACTAGGATGGCCTAGGCTGCTCTCCACGTAGGGCGAACTCCGGCGCGGGCTCCGCCTCCCGTCATAGGCCTGAACCCAGACATTGCTCTCCGGCCTCATCTGCCGGATCGGAAGGTGAGGAAAGCGCATCCAGACACTCGGAGGTCGCGACTCGGGTGAGTGGACTCCCTTCTAAAACGGAGCTGGCTTCCATGCTATTGGGCTTAAAGCGCGGCATCAAGAAGGAGCTGACGGCTGTGCGCTCGGATCTCTCCCAGGTGCTAGAGCGGGTGGAGAAGACCGAGCAGCGATTGGATTGCCACGCGGCCACCATTAGAACCCTGCAAGCTTCCACTCATAGCCTCACAATTGCACACAGGATGACCCTATATAAAATCGAGGACCAGGAGAACCGTAATAGAGGGAACAACATCCGTATCAGAGGCCTACAGGAGGCGACCGGAGATGAGGACCTCCCCCCTCCATCCGGGGCATCTTCAACAGCCTGCTAGGCCTTGCGGCGGATAATCCCCTTAAAATAGACCGTGTCCACAGGGCCCTTCGTCCTTGCAACCTCTCTTTGGACACTCCACGAGAGGTCATTTGCAGGGTTCACTATTATGAAGAAAAGAAGCTCATCATGAAGAAGGCCAGAGAAGCCGCCTCACTGACCTTTGATGGCGCAACCCTATCTTTCTTCCCGGATCTGGCCAGGGAGACATTGGAGCGTTGCAGGGCCCTGCGACCCCTGACAGACAAACTGAGAACTGCCTCCATTAACTATTGGTGGGGCTTCCCTGCGGCCCTGATCGAAACAGAGATAGTAAAACGGCGATACTCAGGTTCCCGGAAGACCTAGAGAAGTTTTGCATGGACATTAACATTTCCCCACCTGAGCTTCCTGGCTGGCAGGATGCTATCCCGCCTCTTCCCAGCAATTCTGAGCCGAGATGGCACAAAGTGTACCGCAGACACCACTCCTCCACTGCTGGCGCATCACCCCAGCTGGGGTAGAGCATTCAGGCCTGAAGGCTGCGGCCTCTCAGTTTTCAGTTCCCTTTTTCCACCCGGTTGAGCCTGATGTCCCCTGACCTCAAGTATATGACTGCTCTTGGTGTACTGTTCTGCCTTTCAGTCATAGAGAATGGTTTTTGTGCCTTATCCTGACTATTTCTGTTAATACTTGCTTCCTGACGGACGGCAATGCCCCGTGCTACATGTTGCCTGTTTTATGTTTTATGTTTAATGTTTTATGTTTCAGGTTTTTATGCCTTTGGTTATAAGTTAAAGTGCTGTCATACATGTGTGTGCTCGTGATGCCTGGGATCCCTCACCCCCGCACTGCAGGGTGCCGTGTGGCCCCGTGCTCCCATGCTCCTGACCATTTTTGGGCGGTGGGTGTGTGGGGGCTGGAACTCATGTGTGCCCTATCTATGCACTGCAGTTTTCTGCGTGCCCTTGCTGACCATCCCCTAATGTGGTCCGTGACTTGTTTACTGCTTGATGTTAACTGTTTCTCTTTCTTCCGCATCTTTTTTGCTTTTCATACACTCCCTCCCCCCCTTTTCCCCCCTCTCTTCCACTTCTTCTGTTTTCTGCCTCAGGTCTACCTCCATCGGATTGTGTTGTATGCGGGCTCCCTCTGCTGGTTCCCATGGCTACAGTAAATTTACTATCTTTCAATGTACAGGGAGCTGGGTCGTCTGCGGGGGGGACATTGTTTTTCTGCAGGAGACACATCTCACCCACACTACCTCAGTAAAATTATTCTTCCCACAGTTTCCTACGTGGTATTATAGTCTATCAGATGTGTATAAAGCTAAAGGTGTGGCCATTGGGTTCTGCAGGGGCTCCACATTTACACTTGAATCCACACTAAGTGATCCACTGGGGCGTTTTCTGTTCTTAACCACTTAAGCCCTGGACCATTTCGGGCCATTAGGACCAAGCCTGTTTTTGGGATTCGGCACTGCGCTGCTTTAACTGTAAATTGTGCGGACATGCAATGTTGTACCCAAATGAAATTTGCGTCCTTTTCTTCCCACAAATAGAGCTTTCTTTTAATGGTATTTGATTGCCTCTGCGATTTTTTTTTTTGCGATATAAACAGAAAAAGACCGAAAATTTTGAAAAAAAATGATATTTTCTACTTTTTGTTATAAGAAAAATCGAATAAACTCAATTTTAGTCATACATTTAGGCCAAAATGTATTCAGCCACATGTCTTTAGTAAAAAAAATGTCAATAAGCGTATATTTATTGGTTTGCGCAAAAGTTATAGCGTTTACAAACTAGGGTACATTTTCTGAAATTTACACAGCTTTAAATTTATGACTGCCTATCTCATTTCTTGAGGTCCTAAAATGGCAGGGCAGTACAAAACCCCCCCAAATGACCCCATTTTGGAAAGTAGACACCCCAAGGAAATTGCTGAGAGGCATGTTGAGCCCATTGAATATTTTTTTTTGTCCCAAGTGATTGAATAATGACAAAAAAAATAAAAATACAAAAAGTTGTCACTAAATGATATATTGCTCACACATGCCATGGTTATATGTGGAATTGCACCCCAAAATACATTCTGCTGCTTCTCCTGAGTACGGGGATACCACATGTGTGGGACTTTTTAGGAGCCTAGCCACGTACGGGACCCCGGAAACCAAGCACCGCCTTCAGGATTTCTAAGGGCGCAAATTTTTGATTTCACTCCTCACTACCTATCACAGTTTCGAAGGCCATAAAATGCCAAAATAGCACAAAACCCCCCCAAATGACCCCATTTTGGAAAGTAGACACCCCAAGCTATTTACTGAGAGGCATGTTCAGTCCATGGAATATTTTATATTTTGCCACAAGTTGCGGGAATATGACAAACTTTTTTTTTTTTGCACAAAGTTGTCACTAAATGATATATTGCTCACACATGCCATGGGCATATGTGAAATTACACCCCAAAATACATTCTGCTGCTTCTCCTGAGTACGGGGATACCACATGTGTGGGACTTTTTGGGAGCCTAGCCGCGTACGGGACCCCAAAAACCAAGCACCGCCTTCAAGGTTTCTAAGGGCATACATTTTTGATTTCACTCCTCACTACCTATCACAGTTTTGAAGGCCATAAAATGCCAAGATGGCACAAAACCCCCCCAAATGACTCCATTTTGGAAAGTAGACACCCCAAGCTATTTGCTGAGAGGCATGTTGACCCCATTGAATATTTTTTTTTTTGTCCCAAATGATTGAATAATGACAAAAAGAAAAAAAAAATATGTACAAAAAGTTGTCACTAAATGATATATTGCTCACACATGCCATGGTTATATGTGGAATTGCACCCCAAAATACATTCTGCTGCTTTTCCTGAGTACGGGGATACCACATGTGTGGGACTTTTTGGGAGCCTAGCCGCGTACAGGGCCCCAAAAACCAAGCACCGCCTTCAGGATTTCTAAGGGCGTAAATTTTTGATTTCACTCCTCACTACCTATCACAGTTTCGAAGGCCATAAAATGCCAAAATAGCACAAAACCCCCCCAAATTACCCCATTTTGGAAAGTAGACACCCCAAGCTATTTGCTGAGAGGCATGTTGAGTCCATGGAATATTTTATATTTTGCCACAGGTTGCGGGAATATGACAAACTGGGTTTTTTTTGCACAAAGTTGTCACTAAATGATATATTGCTCACACATGCCATGGGCATATGTGAAATTACGCCCCAAAATACATTCTGCTGCTTCTCCTGAGTACGGGGATACCACATGTGTGGGACTTTTTGGGAGCCTAGCCGCGTACAGGACCCCAAAAACCAAGCACCGCCTTCAAGGTTTCTAAGGGCATAAATTTTTGATTTCGCTCCTCACTACCTATCACAGTTTTGAAGGCCATAAAATGCCAAGATGGCACAAAACCCCCCCAAATGACCCCATTTTGGAAAGTAGACACCCCAAGCTATTTGCTGAGAGGCATGTTGAGCCCATTGAATATTTTTTTTTTTTGTCCCAAATGATTGAATAATGACAAAAAGAAAAAAAAATGTACAAAAAGTTGTCACTAAATGATATATTGCTCACACATGCCATGGTTATATGTGAAATTACACCCCAAAATACATTCTGCTGCTTCTCCTGAGTACGGGGATACCACATGTGTGGGACTTTTTGGGAGCCTAGCCGCGTACGGGACCCCAAAAACCAAGCACCGCCTTCAAGGTTTCTAAGGGCATAAATTTTTGATTTCACTCCTCACTACCTATCACAGTTTTGAAGGCCATAAAATGTCAAAATAGCCCAAAACCCCCACAAATGACCCCATTTTGGAAAGTAGACACCCCAAGCTATTTGCTGAGAGGCATGGTGAGTATTTTACAGCTCTCATTTGTTTTTGAAAATTAAGAAAGACATTTTTTTTTCTTTTTTTTTTTCTTTTTTTACATTTTCAAAACTTTGTGACAAAAAGCGAGATCTGCAAAATACTCAACATACCTCTCAGCAAATAGCTTGGGGTGTCTACTTTCCAAAATGGGGTCATTTGGGGGGGTTTTGTGCCATCTGGGCATTCCATGGCCTCCGAAACTGTGATAGGCAGTGAGGAGTGAAATCAAAAATTTACACCCATAGAAATCCTGAAGGCGGTGCTTGGTTTTTGGGGTCCCGTACGCGACTAGGCTCCCAAAAAGTCCCACACATGTGGTATCCCCGTACTCAGGAGAAGCAACAGAATGTATTTTGGGGTGTAATTCCACATATGCCCATGGCATGTTTGAGCAATATATAATTTAGTGACAACTTTTTGTACATTTTTTTTTTTTTTTGGTCATTATTCAATCACTTGGGACAAAAAAAAAAATATTCAATGGGCTCAACATGCCTCTCAGCAAATAGCTTGAGGTGTCTACTTTACAAAATGGGGTCATTTGGGGGGGTTTTGAACTGTCCTGGCATTTTATGCACAACATTAGGAATCTTATGTCACACATCATCCACTCTTCTAACCACTTGAAGACAAAGCCCTTTCTGACACTTTTTGTTTACATGAAAAAAAAAAATTTTTTGCAAGAAAATTATGTTGAACCCCCAAACATTATATATTTTTTTAAAGCAAAGGCCCTACAGATTAAAATAGTGGGTGTTGCATTTTTTTTTTCCACACAGTATTTGCGCAGCGATTTTTCAAACGCATTTTTTGGGGGAAAAACACACTTTTTTTATTTTTAATGCACTAAAAAACACTATATTGCCCAAATGTTTGATGAAATAAAAAAGATGATCATAGGCCGAGTACATGGATACCAAACACGACATGCTTTAAAATTGCGCACAAACGCGCAGCGGTGACAAACTACATTCATTTTTAAAAGCATTTAAAAGCCTTTACAGGTTACCACGTTAGATTTACAGAGGAGGTCTACTGCTAAAATGACTGCCCTCGATCTGACCTTCGCGGTGATACCTCACATGCATGATGCAATTGCTGTTTACATATGACGCTAGACCGACGCTTGCGTTCGCCTTTGCGCAATAGCAGGGGGGGACAGCGGTGCTTTTTTTTTTTTTTTTTTATTATTTATTTGGCTTTTTTATTTTATTTTTAAACTGTGCCTTCCATATTTTATTTTTTTACCATTTTTATCGTTATCTCAGGGAATGTAAATATCCCCTATGATAGCAATAGGTAGTGACAGGTACTCTTTTTTTGAAAAAAATTGGGGGGTTAGACCCTAGATCTTTCCTCTGCCCTCAAAGCATCTGACCACACCAAGATCGGTGTGATAAAATGCTTTCCCAATTTCCCAATGGCGCTTTTTATATCCGGGGGGGGACATTCCCTCCCACTGCTTGTAAAAGCAGTCTAGAGGCTAATTATCTGCTAGAATTGCTTTTACATGAAAGCCGGCTGCTGGCTGAAAAGAATGATACCAAGATGATACCTAAACCCGCAGGCATCATTCTGGTATAAACATTCAAAGTCCAGCAACATACCAGTACGTTGCTGGTCCTTGTTGGACATGTATTGTAATCTTTTTTTTCATACAGCCTATTGGCTGAACGAAAAAAAGAGATTGATTGGTGGGTATGCCCACCATTAGAATACCTCCCTTCATCCACCCACTTCTAATGATGGGCATATATGCCGAAGCATGGGGGCATCCTCCCGCAAAAAAGTTATGCCGCGTACACACGGTCAAGCCTTCGTCGGAATTTCGAGCGTATGTACGCGGCATAAAAGGTTATGCCGCGTACACACGGTCGGACTTTTCCACGGGCAAGCCTCCGTTGGAATTTCGACTGTATATACACGGCATTAGGAGCAAAATCGCTCCTCCGCCCCTGCTGCCCCCATGCTTCGGCATATATGCTCTTTTTTTTAACTGTGGTGGTGAAATCACCTCCTACAGCGTTGGAGTCACGGCTTTATGTATCGTGGGAGCAAACGCTGTTGCTGTCAAGATAAATAGATCCGCGCTGCAACTGAATGGCGTACCTGCTAAGCAAATGGTGGTTAACATTAAAACAAAGTAACATTACAGTACAACAGTAAGACCTTACCATGCCATACCTGCAAAGCAAATACCAAAACAAAACCTAGTAAAAAATAAAAAAATGTTTTAACGCAACCTGTGCCTAAAATATATATATGCCGAAGCATGGGGGCATCCTCCCGCAAAAAAGTTATGCCGCGTACACACGGTCGGAATTTTCCACGGGCAGGCCTCCGTCGGAATTTCGACCGTATGTACGCGGCATTAGGAGCAAAATCGCTCCTCCGCCCCTGCTGCCCCCATGCTTCGGCATATATGCTCTTTTTTTTAACTGTGGTGGTGAAATCACCTCCTACAGCGTTGGAGTCACGGCTTTATGTATCGTGGGAGCAAACGCTGTTGCTGTCAAGATAAATAGATCCGCGCTGCAACTGAATGGCGTACCTGCTAAGCAAATGGTGGTTAACATTAAAACAAAGTAACATTACAGTACAACAGTAAGACCTTACCATGCCATACCTGCAAAGCAAATACCAAAATAAAACCTAGTAAAAAATTAAAAAATGTTTTAACGCAACCTGTGCCTAAAATATATATATGCCAAAGCATGGGGGCATCCTCCCGCAAAAAAGTTATGCCGCGTACACACGGTCGGAATTTCGACCGTATGTACGCGGCATTAGGAGCAAAATCGCTCCTCCGCCCCTGCTGCCCCCATGCTTCGGCATATATGCTCTTTTTTTAACTGTGGTGGTGAAATCACCTCCTACAGCACTGGAGTCACGGCTTTATGTATCGTGGGAGCAAACGCTGTTGCTGTCAAGATAAATAATTCCGCGCTGCAGTTGAATGGCGCACCTGAAAACAAAAAATTACATACCTGAAAAGCAAGCATGATAAAACATTGCAGAATAGAATACAGTAAAAAAGAGCAGAACAATAGAGAGAAAATAGAGAGAGAGAGAACAATAAAACAACAACTATTTTTGGTTTTTTTATTTTATATTTTTTTGTGTTTTGTTTTTTACGTTTTTTTTTTCTTTTTTACACTTTTTTTTGTAACTTTACAACTGTAATGGTTCGGGTCTCTCAAAATGTAATGGCATCTTGGGAGACCCTGTGTAAGTGTGTCCTTGTCTGTGAAATGCTGTACCCTACGCTAAAACTTCACTTTTGAGTGGTAGCGTTCAAAACATTCACCTTGGCAAAGACCAGGCTTGTCAGGACAGAGTGGACAAAAACTACGGGTGTCACGCCTAAATCCGCGCTTGCTACAGACACGACATCTTTTTTGGGGGTGGCTTTGGGTAGGGGTACTCGGGAGGACATACGAATAATGCCTCTCATGCAGCCGGCTTACTGCATTTGGTTGGGGATGGTGAGGTGCAGAACCGCCTGGATACAGGAGTTCTGTGACTATCTCATTCTGGAATTTTAGAAGAGATAACGTCCCGCCTGAAGCTCTGTATAGCACATGAGCGTTCAGCAAAGCCAATTGGAATAATGATAGAGACACTTTTTTGTACCAGCGTCTCGCCTTACGGTCAATTAGATACGGCGCCATCAACTGGTCGTTGAGGTCCACCCCTCCCATATTTTGGTTATATTCGTGGACACAGAGGGGTTTCTCCACAACACCAGTCGCCGTACGAATTTGGACTGTCGTGTCTGCATGAAGGGAGGTAAGAAGGAAAACATTCTTATTGTCCCTCCACTTCATAGCGAGCAAGTTATTACACTTCAAGCAGGCTCTCTCCCCCAGCCTAAGACGGGCATCTACAAGCCGCTGGGGAAAGCCCCGGCGATTAGGTCGCACGGTGCCACATGCTCCAATCTTATGATCAAACAAGTGACTAAACAGTGGCACGCTCGTGTAATAATTGTCCACATACAAGTGGTACCCCTTTCCGAATAAGGGTGACACCAAGTTCCACACTATCTTGCCAGCGCTCCCTATGTAATCCAGGCAGTTGACCGACTCAATCTGACTGTCTTTTCCCTCATAAACCGTAAAGTTCACTACATAGCCTGTTGCCCTGTCACAGAACTTGTAGAGCTTGACCCCGTATCTGGCACGCTTGCTGGGAAGGTACTGCTTGAAAGACAAGCGGCCAGAAAATTTAATCAGGGACTCATCAACGCAGACAACTTGATCGGGAGTAAACAAGGCTGCAAAACGTTAGTTGAAGTGGTTTATGAGGGGCCGAATTTTATAGAGCCGGTCGTATTCAGGGTCCCCACGTGGACGACAAAGTTCATTGTCGTTGAAGTGCATGAACCGCAAAATCTGCTCGTATCGTGCCCTGGACATGGAGGCAGAGAACACGGGCATGTGGTCAATTGGGTGCGTGGACCAATAAGCACGCAATGACGGAAATTTATGTGTGCCCATGTTGAGGGAAAGGCCCAGAAAGGTCTTAAATTCGGAAACCGTAATTGGTTTCCAATTTCTGGCAATTTTAGGCAACTGGGGGTTAGCGGCGATAAATTGACCAGCATATAAATTACTCTGGTCCACAATAGATCTATAGAGATCTTCCGTGAAAAACAGCGAATAAAAATCAATTGGAATAAAATCAGCTGTTTCCACCTGAATACCGGGTTGGGCAGTGAATGGGGGAAGTACGGGTTCTGCAGAAGTGGTGGGGACCCAATCAGGATAGGCGAATTCTGCAGGAAGGGCAGTATGGGCACGATGGGCCTGCCTTTGTCTTCTTGGTGGCAGCGGGACACTACTTGTGCTTGCCACCTCGCCAGCTTGAACTGCACTTATGGGACTCGCCACGTCACCAAGTGTTACTGCAGTGCTGGATGTACGTCCAGGCTGTACTAGGCCGCTGGTGCTTGCCAGTTCACCAGAAGGAATAGCGGCGCTAGTACTACTCTGCTCCATGATACGAGAGACCTGCGGTTCTTGCTCCTCAACAACCTCAGAAGATCGGGATCGGGTACGCCTGACCTTAGCAGGGACCTCAACTTCGTCGTCAGAGCTATCTGACGTGGGGCCGCTGACGTCACTGTCTTCTACGGGAAGATATTCTGAGCCTGAATCTGACAGATACGTGACCTCCTCTTCACTATCTGTCATGCTCAGAATCTCGTAGGCCTCTTTACTAGTGTACCTTCGTCTTGCCATTTTGGGCTCTAAATTTAGGGGTACACTAGTAAGATTCACAGGAAAAAAAGCACCTGACTGTCGTCAGCAAATATATCAAACGCTACAAAAAAACTGTTAGCGATCGCAGGGATCAGGCCTGTCTCTGCGAACGCTGCAGTTATGTGTGTTGTGTTTGGTAAGTGACAGTGATCGATCGATACTGCACTTGGGTGGGCTGGGCTGGGCGGAGGGGCTAAACGCAGGCGCTAGCAGGTATCTGGGCTGATCCCGCTAACACTGCGTTTTTGGGAACCCTAAACCGCTGGGGATGCTAGTATAGATCTGATCAGATACTATACCACTAAGGGGGGTGTATGCTTTGCGCGTGGGTGTTAGCGTTACTGGCACTAACCTAACACTGCCTGGGGCGACGCAGACCCTCTCTGGCGCTAAAACCTAATTGATCTCACCCGCCGGGCGATCAGGGGGGTTAAACCTTTATTGGGTTATATACGGCAGGTGCCCTGATGCTATAAAAAGCAAACTAATCAACCAGCGTCACCCGTAACCTTTATATGGTGATCACTGGTGAAAGGGTTAACTAGGGGCAATCAGGGGGTTAAAACCTTTATTAGGTTAAATATGGGGGTACCTGACACTATATAAAAACCTGACGGGTAACCTAAATAACTAAATAACTTACTGGCTAACCAGTGACACCAGTGACGCTTATACGGCGATCACTGGTGAAAGGGTTAACTCTAGGGGCAATCAGGGGGTTAAAATAATATATGGGGGTACCTGACGCCAATAAAAACCTGCGGCGAACCTAAAAAAAAAATAACTGCCTATCTAAAACACCAGCGACACGAATACAGCGATCGGAAAAACAATCGCTTAGTGACGCTGAAGTTAGGGGGTGAAAGGGTTACCTGGGGGGTGATCAAGGGGTTAAACCTTTATTAGGGGGGGTTAGGGGGCTACCCTGGACCTAAAGGGGCCTAATCCTAACTGCCCTGCAACTTTTTACTATCACAGATGACACTAAATGCAGTGATCAGTAAAATAAATGATCACTGCAATCAGTGACACTGTGATTGGGGGCTTTGGGGTGACCTAGGGGGTGATCTGGGGGTGACTGGGGGGTGATTTGTGTGCCTATGTGTACCTACGTGTCAGTGGACTGTTGGAGCACTAACCTCTGTCTTCACTCCTCGGCGCCGGGAACGAAAAGACCGCGGCGAGGGAGATGACATCACTTCCTCCAGCCTGTGTTTACATCTCATGGCGGAGGAAGCAATTTCATTGGCCGGGAGCGATCGCGAGGGGGGGGGCGGAATCGAGCGGCCGCCCCCTCATGCCTGATCGCTCCCGAACACTTAACGGCCGCTCACTGCAGTGAAGGGGGGTCCGGATGGACCCCCCAACTGCACAAAGGCGATCACGTAGATCTACGTGATTCTGCCTGTCCGTGCCATTCTGCCGACGTAAATCGGCGGTGGGCGGTCGTTAAGTGGTTAAAAGGTAGCCTGTGTAGCATGCCATGCACTTTAGCCACCCTATATGCTCCCAATAGAGACCAGGCAGGCTTTGTAGCGTTCACTCTTGCAAGAGATTTCGCCCGCGGATGCATTCTCCTCGCGGGTGATTTTAATACCCCGTTGGAACCTGTTCTTGACACGTCACAGGGGAGATCGTGTATCTCCCATAAACATTTATCTTTCATACGCAAATGCCTGTTTGACTCCCAGCTAATTGATGTGTGGAGGATTATGCACCCGTGGACGAGAGATTATACTCATTACTCCCATGTACACCAATCCTACTCTAGGATTGATTTTTTCTTTATTGACCATCATCACCTCTCCCTGACAGTCGATGCTGACATTGGAACTTCTCCCATCTCTGACCATGCACCGGTTTTGCTCAAACTCGAAATTCCGTCACTGCCCCATAGGCAAATTGGAAGCTTAATGAGGACCTCTTGGCTGAGGAAATTGATAAAAAAATGCTAGGGGAGGAACTGTCCCTTTATTTTAAAGAAAACACACACCCTGACATATCACCGGTTGTTCTCTAGGAGGCACACAAGGCACATATACGGGGTAAGCTTACATAACTTGGCGCTAGGAAAAAAAGGGAACAGACATACCAACAAACTGTACTCATTCGCAAAATTGGGGAACTAGAGCAACAACATAAAGCTAGGCAGTCCCAGGCGTTTTTTCACACTTTGACCCTGAAAAGGGAAGAACTGAAAGCCCTTTTTCATGTGGAGCAGAGACAGCAATCTCATCTAGTGTCCCAACATTTCCATGAAAGGGGTAACAAGCCGGGTCGGCTTTTAGCCCACTCATTGCAACAAAAAAGAAACGCTTCCTTCATAGCTAATATTAAGATAGCGTCTTCGACCCTAGTACATGACATCCCAGCTGTAGCTAAGGAATTTCGTTCATTCTATCAACATCTCTATCACGTTCAACACACTACAGCAGATCGAGACACTAGGTCTAAGCTTATTAAAGAGTATTTGACACAAGGCAACTTACCTACACTTCCACAGGATACCCTTGCGACCCTGGAAGGGGAGTTCACCACCTCAGAGAAGGGCGTTGCCCTGAAGGCCATGGCCAATGGCAAGGCGCCTGGTCCTGGTGGCTTTACGATAGCGTACTACCGCTCATTCGCAGACGTCTTGCTACCGCGCTTGCACTTGCATATGCGCATAGATCCTCCCGGCCCACCCTTCTGCTCTCAACGGACGCAGAAAAGGCGTTTGATAGGGTGGACTGGGAGTATCTCATGGCAACGCTGTCTCATCTGGGTATTAGCGAATCTTTCCGACACCAAATATCAGCCCTTTATAACTTTCCCACGGCCCAATTGCATATCAACGGCACCCTAAGCGATCCCTTCACGTTTTACAATGGCACTCGTCAGGGCTGCCCCCTTTCACCTATCTTATTTTCCCTATCACTGGAACCATTTTTATCGACAGTTAGGCACAACCCATCCATTCACAGGATTACTTTTTGTTACCACAACTGGGGCACATCCTACTACTTTTTTATACAATATCCTACACATTTAAACACTTCTCTCTACATACTGGTCCTTGCATTTACTACACACTTTTTCACGGTCACTTTTTGTTTAATTTTAGGATACTTACCACGGAAGCACCCCCCCCGGGGACTTTAGTCTAACTGGCATTCCAGCCTTGTATATTGGGGCCAATCCACCTCAGCTCCCGGTGGCTGATACCTTCCCGACCAGCCTCCTGCCCTCCACGCCTTTACCCTTAGTTATGGGCCTACTTGTAAGTATTTTTTTGGGGAATCATCATTGCCCTTTTGTTCCCCCCTCTCCATACCTTGACCCAAAACCTTATATTTAGTTTTTACCATTTTATTGTTTTAACATTTTAGACATCCATCTCATACTTGCTCCTGAAGAGTGGTAATGGCCACGAAATGCGTCGAGCCAATAGATGCCCCCTCGCACATATATTGCTACCAGTCTACCAACTACATCAAACACCAATTGGACTCTACCTACCAATCGGTGTTACAGCTACCATGGAGACTCTACTCCAATGAACTTGGTTTTTCAACGTTCTATTATGTACCAATTATGTTGCTATATCATGTTTACTTGAGCCCACAGATGCTCATCTGCCCCCACTTTATCAGCATCTTTAATAATTTCTATGTATCAATCGGACTGTACCAACTGATTATGTTATTATACCATGCTACCATTATTGTTGTATTTTATGTACATTCCAACTTTTAACCAATATACTAGGTATGCTGTGTTATTTTTTGTTGTTGTCATATTTCTTACCCAATTAAAGTAATGACTGCCAATTGTTATGCAATGCTTTCATTTAACGGTTCAAGTTCCAGTGCTACAGTATACTGCCATAGTTATTTCTTGTCGGGTGTCTCCTGAGATGTATGCTTCATATAAAGTCCCACCCATATTCTCCCTTTTTTTCAAGTATCAGGGATGGAGGTGCATGGCTCTACATGCCCTGTGCCTCGCACAAAGTCCCAACTCCTTTTGTTATGCTCATTCATCCTAGTAAGTTGAATGCTTTATCGTCTAGTGTCCTAACGTTTCCATGAATGGGGTAACAAGCGGGTCGGCTTTTGGCCCACTCATTGCAACAAAAAAGAAACGCTTCCTTCATAGCTAATATTAAGACAGTGTCTTCGACCCTAGTACATGACACCCCAGCTGTAGCTAAGGAATTTCGTTCATTCTATCAACATCTCTATCACGTTCACCACACTACAGCAGATCGAGACACTAGGTCTAAGCTTATTAAAGAGTATTTGACACAAGCCAACTTACCTACACTTCCACAGGATACCCTTGTGACCCTGGAAGGGGAGTTCACCACCTCAGAGATGGGCGTTGCCCTGAAGGCCATGGCCAATGGCAAGGCGCCTGGTCCAGGTGGCTTTACGGTAGTGTACTACCGCTCATTCGCAGACGTCTTGCTACCGCGCTTGCACTTGCATATGCGCATAGATCTTCCCGGCCCACCCTTCTGCTCTCAACGGACGCAGAAAAGGCGTTTGATAGGGTGGACTGGGAGTATCTCATGGCAACGCTGTATCATCTGGGTATTAGCAAATCTTTCCGACACCAAATATCAGCCCTTTATAACTTTCCCACGGCCCAATTGCATATCAACGACACCCTAAGCGATCCCTTCACGTTATACAATGGCACTCGTCAGGGCTGCCCCCTTTCACCTATCTTATTTGCCCTATCACTGGAACCATTTTTATCGACATTTAGGCACAACCCATCCATTCACAGAATTACTGTTGGAGGCTCAGAACACAAATATGCCGCATACGAGTATGACATCCTATTCTATATTCAACAGCCCTTGATAACCCTCCCAAACCTCATGTCAGCATTTTCAGTTTTTAGTAACATCTCCAATTTAAAATTAACATGTCGAAATCGGAAATCTTAAATATATTGGTCCCTGGTAGACTAGTAACTCACCTGAAACGATCCTTCCCCTTTACCTGGCAGGTACATAGGATGAAATACCTAGGTATTTATCTCACCCCTAACTCAGCCTCCTTATTTCGTACTAATTTCCTGCCCCTGTTAAATGCGATTAGATCGGACCTGCAGAAATGGTCTCAAATTATTGGCTGGGGAGAATTAGTGTCGTGAAGATGAATGTTCTGCCCAGGCTGCTGTTCTTGCTACAGATGATCCCATATAGAATCCCCGCAGGTTTCTATAGGATAGTCAGATCAATGATTGGTAAATATGTGTGGAACAGAAAGCGCCCCAGACTCGCTAGGACCCTCCTCACTAGACCCAAAAGGGAAGGAGGCTTGGCTCTACATGATCTTAAGAGGCATTTTATGGCAATTGTGTTAAATAGAATCTCTGATTTCGAATCTCTGATTGGAAATATCATAAAGACTCTAAGCTTTGGGTGAGCCTGAAAATGGAGCTCAGTGGGACAGATCTTTTTCCACAAATTTGGATCACTAAGAAATATAGAACTTTGTCCTTGACTACTTCACTGCTTACACGCTCTACCCTCATGGTTTGGGACTCACTATGTAAGATGCATGGCTGGGCGCATAACTCGCCCCTACTGCCTTTAATTGGTCACAACTTCTTTCTGACGGGGAACATAGACCCCAATATTCATGTTTGGAAACTTGGATCTAAAACTTTACTACATCAAGTGACCACCCTTTCGGGCATCGTGCCCCTGACCACACTAATGCCCTATGTCCTACAGCGACGCCCATGGACCACAGGCGTTACCGTCAAATTGCAGCTTTTGTTCGCTCGCTTCCAAAACCTTTGAGGACCATCTCTGATTTAACACCTATAGAATCCGCTTTTGCGGAGGACCAACCAGTGGATAAACCTATCTCATACTTTTATCATGCCTTGCAAACGTTGGCCTCCACGGGGGGCCCCACCTTCCTTCATAAATGGGAGAGGGACGTACACAAAGAGCTCTCAGAAGACCAACGATCTACTATTCTCTTAATGACACATACCTCCTCTATGGCTTCCAAAACTGCAGAAGTAAATTACAAACTGTTGACGAGGTGGCATTATACCCCAGTGGTGCTTCACAAATCCTTTCCACAAGCATCGCCTCTGTGTTGGCAGGGATGCGGCGAACGAGCAGCACACGCTCACATTTGGTGGTACTGCCCTCTTATCCGCCCATACTGGGAGGCTGTTCTACATTGGGCCAAAGAGATCCAGGGTTTTGAAATTCCCAATTATCCATGGGTAGTGTTACTTCCTTGTACAGGCAAACCAGTGGAAACATATAAGAAATCTATAACACCTTACCTGCTTAACGCTGCAAAAGCACTTATTCCCCGTTACTGGAAAGAATCAACTGTACCTGCATTGCGCCAATGGCTAATGGAAGTTGACCATATGTACTATATGGAAGACCTTACACTTTCCCTTATAAATAAGTCTGATTTGGCAAAGGAAATTTGGTCCTGCTGGTTTGCCTTCAAATATACACCTGCTTACGCGGAAATTATGTCCCAGCCTTAGTAATGTGAGATTTGTTGACATTGATTGTATAGGAGAGACTAGACCGAGGCGGATACCCCCCCTCCCCCCCTCCACCCCGTCCTCCCCCCTTTTCTTCCCCCCCTTCTTTTCTCTTTCTGTTCTTTTCTCTTTTTCTTTTTCTCCATGTTTTCTGATTTGTGTAAAGGATATTACGGAGAGAATACTGACACATCCGCTCTGTGTTACTTTCAAAGACTACTACTATGTGACTAGCTGGTAAGATTTGATTGCTCTGTTTTGTGTAGATCTCTCTGTTCTGTATATTCTGTATGTTCTATTTTTTCAATAAAAACTAATTAAACAAAAAAAAAATATTGATTATCCGTAATTGCATGTAGTGGCCCTCATGGCCTAATTCCCATACTCTTTAAGTGACAATCCAAAAAAAAAAAAAAAGCAGGGGAACCCCTCACCTACTTCCAAGTGTTTTTTTTTTGCCCCTCTACCAAGACCTCATATAGGAGGCCACTAATGGCCATAGTATCGAAAATAAAATAATTTTACCATGTGATAGGATATTATCAACCGTGTTTACATATAGGCAGCCTCCTGACCTACTCCTCCCCCCTCTTTAAGTGACGAGCCGATAACTCCATAAGGAAATGAAAAAATACATTTGTGATACCCTCGTAGTGCCCGTGTACAGTCTCTATCCTAATTCTATTCTAAATCCCTCTTCTCCTGTGATCTCCCTATTCCTTATCCTCCACCCACCTACCTATCCCTCCCCTCGCCACTTCGACATGACTTGACTCACTCTCTCTCTCCTAGTTAGGAGCAGACATCTCGCTCCACGATGTCAGAGCGATAAAAAATTGCCAGGGAGGCCGAAGAGGGGAGAGAGAGAGGAAAAAAAAACATAAATAGGTCAATCCTGCTCAAGGTTCATAATTCCACTCTTTATTCCTCCATGGCTAAAGCCATAAGCAGCTGTACTAGGGCCCTTATGGATCTACTACACCCCCTGCTTTCCAATTCCATGTCTCCTTCAGCCCATCTCAGGTACACATTGTATCCAGCCTGCCCATGTCTTTTCGAATTCCCCTTGTTGGTCCTTCACTACTTGAATCCACCTTTCGGCTTACATTATCTGGTTGACCTCCTTTTTCCAGTCCTCTAATGTTGGACAGGCGATCTGTTTCCAATATGCAAGTTATTGCCATAAAAGTGTATGGGGACCCAGGTACTGCCCCATGGGAGGGCTCCCGTCGACTGCTGTCTTTTCACTGTGAGAGCTGTAATATAGGCAAGGGCGCGGCCACTCGCTGACGTAACCGGATGACTCTGCCCCTCTGATGGCACATGACGTCAGAAGGAGAGGGGTCACTTGGTTACGTCACTGGGTGGCCCCCGCCCTTTCCTATATAACAGCTGTCACAGCCAAGAGACAGCAGTCGGCGGGACGCCTCCCATCGAGGTGGATTTTTTTTTTAATCAATTTTTCGGGTCCGTTGGGTGGCGAAAAAATGTTGAAGGCAAGCGGCCTGGTATGGTCCCCTTTGCTCGGATAAGAGTTTGGATTTTGGGGGGGACCCTACGCCAATTTATTAAAAAAAAAGAGTTCCCCTTAAAATCTTTGCCAGACTCAAAGGGCCTGGTATTGATTTTGGGGAACCCCACACTGTTTTTGTTTAGAATTTTGGCATGAAGTTCCACTTAAAATCTATACCAGACACAAAGGGCCTGGTATGGACTGGGGGGGAACCTATGCCTTTTTTTCTTAATTATGTCATAGGGTTCCCCTTAACCACTTCAATACACTGTATTATATACTGTATACTGACTGCACTGTATATACAGTATATATATATAGTGTATGGTCTTTCTTAAATGTACATAATATAACTGGGTACTAACATTTATAGGTAAAGTTGATCTGGGGAATATCCGATTGCCTCTGGGGGGATCAGGAAGGAAATTTTTCCCCTGCTGTAGCAAATTGGATCATGCTCTTCTGGGGTTTTTCGCCTTCCTCTGGATTAACTGTGGGTATAGAATTAGGTATATGGGATTTTATGATATTATTATTTTATTTTTTTAATGGTTGAACTGGATGGACTTGTGTCTTTTTTCAACCTGACTAACTATGTAACTATGTAACTGGAGAGGATCCGCAAGGAGGAATGGCAGAGGATCCCCAAATCCATTTGTGAAAAACTTGTTGCATCTTTCCCAAAAAGACTCATGGCTGTATTAGATCAAAAGGGTGCTTCTACTAAATACCGAGCAAAGGGCCTGAATACTTAGGACCATGTGATATTTCAGTTTTTCTTTTTTAATACATCTGCAAAAATTTCAACAATTCTGTGTTTTTCTGTCAATATGGGGTGCTGTGTGTACATTAATGAGGAAAAAAAAAAGAACTTAAATGATTTTAGCAAATGGCTGCAATATAACAAAAAGTGAAAAATTTAAGGGGGTCTGAATACTTTCCGTACCCACTGTGTGTATATATATATATATATATATATATATATATATATATATATTAGGGCTGTGGAAATTAACTATTAATTCCTTGATTAATCGATTAATTTTTTTGATCGATAAAAATTATTTTGATCGGTACTCACTCTCCGCCGGCTTCCGGGTCTTCAGGGAGTTCTGTCGAAGATCCGGTGACGTCACGGATGTGTCCATCTGAAGGGCTTCTTTTCTGTGCCTTCATATCTGCATGCCGGCGGGACCTTACTATCTGCCACACGCAAGGGCTGTTACACTTCCCTCTATCAACCTGGGATTCTACAGCCATCCACTGGGAGTTGTGATAGTTCCCTTCGCGGGACATCTACATGCGGACGGACTGATGTTAACCCCTTCTCATCTGGATTCAGCAGTGGTATCGTTGTACACATTTTTATACCAGTATCATACTTGGCTACATGTTTTTATGACTGCTTTTGCTACCGTTTGGTATTACTCGCAGAATTTTTACAGTTTATGTAGCTACATTGATTTTATCTCCAGTGCAATATTTATTTTGTTATCTACTTGAAGACTATAAAAGTTTTAATGCTATTCCCATCGAGCGCTGCCTTTGTGTGTTTTTTGTATCCTGCTATCCATTTTTCCAGTGGTTGGTAGCTTCACTGGGAATCAGCCTACAAGGAGATCAGCTAAAAATAGTTGGATCTGTATGTGCGTTATAATTAATCGAAATTAGTCGATTAATCGATTAAAAAAAAATTGATTAATAGAGCATGAAAATTTTAATCAGTAACAGCCCTAATATACCATGTATATATATATATATATATATATTGTGAGGGGGTTAGCTCGGCAGCGGGTGTGTGTGACCCCCGGGATGGGCTCCCCACACAAAACAGGCCCAGCAAACGGAGGTTGTGGTTTTCAAAATCAAAAAAGGTGCGGTTTATTTTCTATTTACAGTGACAAAACACAGCAAAGCAAAAGAAACATAACCAAAATAAATCCTGGTCAAGTTGACCTCTGACTAAACATACAGGTTTCCTAACTAACAACTGGGATCAGCCTAGTGCTGTCCTAGTCCCTAAGTCCCTGGTTTAGTAAAAGTCCAAACAAATAGCCACACAGGCTTTGCCTCACCGCACAGGGGTTCACTCTCCCTAGACAGTCCACACAGGTCTGGTTCCAGGCATGAGCTAACACCTAATGAATCTGGGAGTTCTTATAGAGGCCTAAATGAGCTGACAAGGTTCAGCTGGTCTCCTCATCTCTGTCTGCACGACGCCCCACACTCTCCCTAGAGGTATGAGTCATCCATGAGCCCACTAGCCTTATACAACTCTCCACCTAGTTGTATAAGTCGGCGTAAAGCCTGAATCTGGGCGAAATATATCTACCCCCCTGGATGCAACCAGGTGACTTTACCTTCCTGCTGTCACATACCCCCCCCTCTTGTTTTAACCTCGGGGTTGGAACACCAGCAATCAGGCATTCATGTACTCGAGACAAAGCATCCACATTCCCCATTTGAACGCCAGGGCGATGCTTTACTGTGAAGTTGAATTCCTGGAGGGCCAGGAACCACCTATTCACTCTTCTATTTGTTTCCTTGTTTTGAGCCATCCACTTTAACGGAGCGTGATCCGTAACCATGTCAAAGTGCCTACCTAGCAGGTAGTACCGAAGGGAATCTAGAGCCCACTTCACCGCTAAACACTCCTTTTCAACGGTGGCGTAATTTACCTCATGGGACTTCAACTTCCTGCTGAGGTAAATGACTGGGTGCTCTTCCCCGTTCCAGACCTGGGACAATACTGCTCCTAACCCCACATCTGACGCATCACTTTGTACGACAAAGTCTTTAGAGAAGTCGGGTGAGTACAACACTGGCTGGCTACATAAGGCTTGTTTCAAGAATTGGAATGCTGCCTCAGCCTCGGGGGTCCATTTAATCATGACCGACCCTTTCCCCTTCGTCAGGTTGGTTAGGGGCACAGCCTTAGAAGCAAAGTGGGGAATGAATCGCCAATAATACCCAGCGATTCCCAGAAAGGCTCGTACCTGCTTCTTGCTGTTGGGACGTGGCCAACTCTGGATGGCCTCGACTTTGTTGAGTTGGGGTTTTATTACTCCCCTCCCAATGGTGTACCCAAGATATTTGGCCTCCTCCTGCCCAATGGTACACTTCTTGGGGTTAGCCGTAAACCCCGCTTCCCGAACAGAGTCCAGGACTGCTTGCACTTTTGGCAGATGTGAGGCCCAATCTGTGCTATGGACAATTACGTCATCCAGGTAAGCCGCAGCATACTTCCGATGGGGCCTCAGCATCTGGTCCATTTTCCGCTGGAATGTGGCCGGCGCACTCTTTGCGCCGACTTGGCCAGGGGGATTTGCCAATACCCTTTTGTGAGGTCAAGAGTCGTCATGTATCGGGCTGTTCCCAGCCGGTCGATCAACTCATCTATACGTGGCATGGGGTAGGTGTCAAATTTTGTAACTTTGTTCAACTGACGAAAATCGTTACAAAATCGCCAGCTCCCATCCGGTTTAGGCACCAACACGATGGGACTAGACCAATCACTTTGGGACTCCTCTATCACCCCTAAGTTCAGCATTTTCTGTACTTCCTCCCGTATTGCCTCCCGTCGAGCCTCTGGGATCCGATAGGGTTTTAACTTCACCCTTTCACCGGGCGGGGTAATGATGTCATGCTCTACCCCAGATGTTTGTCCCGGCAGCTCAGAGAATACCTCCTTGTTGCGAAGCACAAACTCCTTAACCTCCTGTTGTTGGGGTTGTGACAAGGTGGCTGCTATTCCAACCTCAGGAATCACGCAACCAGTTTGAGCTGGTGACCAAGTGTCTGCGACTAGGGACTCTCTATCCCTCCAGGCTTTCAACAGATTAACGTGATAGATCTGTTCGGGCTTTCGCCTTCCTGGTTGTCTGACCTTGTAATTCACTTCGCTCACTTTTTCCATTATCTCGTAGGGGCCTTGCCATTTGGCAAGGAATTTACTTTCAACCGTAGGGACAAGTACCAATATCCTATCCCCCGGGGAAAAGGTACGGGTCTTGGCTCCACGGTTGTACACTCTCTGCTGTGCCAACTGCGCTTGGGCCAAATGTTCCTTCACGATGGGCATTACCTGTGCAATTCGATCTTGCATCAGGGCGACATGCTCAATCACACTCCTGTGGGGAGAACTCTCACTTTCCCAAGTTTCCTTGGCAATATCCAACAGCCCTCTTGGGTGTCTCCCATACAGTAACTCAAAGGGGGAGAATCCCGTAGAGGATTGGGGCACCTCCCTAATAGCAAACATCAAATAAGGAAGTAAACAGTCCCAATCCTTTCCATCTCTATCCACCACTTTCTTCAACATTTGTTTTAGGGTTTTGTTGAATCTTTCAACCAGCCCATCGGTTTGGGGGTGATACACAGACGTACGCAATTGCGTCACTTTGAACAATTTACACAGCTCTTTCATAACCCGGGACATAAAGGGTGTACCTTGGTCCGTAAGCAGTTCTTTACAAATACCCACCCGGCTAAAAACAAGAGATAGCTCTTTGGCTATGGTTTTGGCCGAGGTATTTCGGAGAGGGATCGCTTCTGGATAACGGGTGGCATAGTCCATTATAACTAATATGTACTGGTGTCCCCTAGCGGACTTGATTATAGGACCTACCAAATCCATGGCGATCCTCTCAAACGGGACCTCAATGATGGGTAGAGGGACCAGCGGGCTACGGAAATGTGGCATCGGGGCCAACCTCTGACACACAGGGCAGGAGGAACAATAATTTTCTACGTCCTTCATCACCCCCGGCCAATAGAATCTCTGTAATACCCTCTCTCGGGTTTTCTCTGTCCCCAGATGACCTCCAAGAATGTGCCCATGGGCCAACTCCAACACCAACTTCCTGTAAGGTTTGGGCACCACAAGCTGCTCAACGGTTTCTTCTGCCCTTTTTGCCACCCGATACAGTAGGTCCTTCTCTACGCTGAAGTATGGGTAAGTGCAGGTATTATCTGGGTTCACTAACTCACCATCTATTTTCACTACGTTTTCCCGTGCCTTTATTAGGGCGGGGTCTTTCAACTGTTCTGTGGCAAAGTTTTCCCTGTGAACCTCAAGATCAGAAAACTCCACAGACGGTAGGTTTTCGTCTGAGGAGGTGGGCTCCTCTCCAGTTTCTTGAGTCTCCCCTGCCAATACTGATAAGGGAAATTCCGGAGAGTCCTCACCACTCTCAGGGGAGTTCTGGCTATCACATTCCTGGTACATAGGGGCACCAGTGAGGGGCTCAGGATCATCCCACAGTTCCCAGAACTTCGGAAAATCCCTTCCCACAATGGCGTCATGCGGTAACTGAGATACTAAGCCCACTGGATGAGAGAGGGTACCTTTGGGGGTCTCGAAACACACTGTAGTCACTGGATACTCTCGGGTGTCCCCATGCACACAAATAACAGCTACCTTGCTATTCCCAGAGACCTCTGTTTTAACTAACTCAGCCTTTATCAGGGTCACAAGGCTACCTGAATCCAGCAATACCACAACATTTCTACCATTAACACACATTTTGCATAAATGTTTCTCAGTTCCTCGAATGGCAGTGCATGCGACTGTCGCACACAGCGACTGACGTCTGCCCGTCAGAAAGTCACACTGCATGGGTTCCTCCACAACCGGGCAATTGGCTGCAATATGTCCCGCTTGCCGGCAGCGGTAGCAAACGATCCTTCTTGCCGCCTCTTGAGCCGCTGATTTCCCAGGCTGTTCTCGCCAAACTTGGGGTAGAGCTCCCACCCTCTCACTCTCTCCACCCTCACCCCTTGGAATCCTCTTATCCGCCCCTGGGGATGGTCTGGTCTTAGGGTGGAAAGTCCGAGTGTCTCTGGAAGAGGCCGTCAGGTTCTCTGTAGCCAAGTATTTCTCCACACGATCCACAAGACCATCGGCCGTCTCTGGGTCTCCATGGCTTACCCACTTTTGGATGGCAGTAGGAAGAGCTCTCAAAAACCGATCCATTACAACACGTTCCACAATCTTTGGTGCGGACAAAGTCTCTGGCTGTAGCCACTTTCTGCTCAGGTGAATGAGATCATACATTTGAGACCTGGGGGGTTTTCCAAGCTGGAAAGTCCAGTTATGCACACGCTGAGCCCGGACAGCCTGGGTGACACCCAGCCTTGCCAATATTTCAGCTTTTAGCATCACATAGTCTTTTGCTTGGTTAGGCTCTAGGTCATAGTAAGCTTTCTGCGATTCACCAGTTAACAGAGGAGCCACCAGTCCAGCCCACTGCTCCTCAGGCCACTTTTCTCTTTCAGCGGTCCTTTCAAATGTGGTCAAAAATACCTCTGGATCATCCTCTCCAGTCATTTTTGTCAATAAACGACTCACCCCAAAGGACGCGGTATTAGTGGGACGGCTTTCCTCACTGGTCTGCGGACGTTGCTGCATTACTGCTTCCATCTGTTGTTGTAGTCTCTGCTCTTGCTTCTGCAACAGGTCTATGAAGCGGGCCTCAGATTGCTGCTGGGCTCGTTGCTGAGCCTCCAGACTCTGTTGCAAAGTTGCGTTTGTCTGCTGCTGGGCTGCAAGGCTCCTTTGCAAACCTGCATTTGTCTGCTGTTGATTGGCATTTGCTAGAGCCAGCTGCTTCAGTATCTCCTCCATGCTGGCTAAAAAAAAACTGCCACTGGTTCTCCACCAACTGTGAGGGGGTTAGCTCGGCAGCGGGTGTGTGTGACCCCCGGGATGGGCTCCCCACACAAAACAGGCCCAGCAAACGGAGGTTGTGGTTTTCAAAATCAAAAAAGGTGCGGTTTATTTTCTATTTACAGTGACAAAACACAGCAAAGCAAAAGAAACATAACCAAAATAAATCCTGGTCAAGTTGACCTCTGACTAAACATACAGGTTTCCTAACTAACAACTGGGATCAGCCTAGTGCTGTCCTAGTCCCTAAGTCCCTGGTTTAGTAAAAGTCCAAACAAATAGCCACACAGGCTTTGCCTCACCGCACAGGGGTTCACTCTCCCTAGACAGTCCACACAGGTCTGGTTCCAGGCATGAGCTAACACCTAATGAATCTGGGAGTTCTTATAGAGGCCTAAATGAGCTGACAAGGTTCAGCTGGTCTCCTCATCTCTGTCTGCACGACGCCCCACACTCTCCCTAGAGGTATGAGTCATCCATGAGCCCACTAGCCTTATACAACTCTCCACCTAGTTGTATAAGTCGGCGTAAAGCCTGAATCTGGGCGAAATATATCTACCCCCCTGGATGCAACCAGGTGACTTTACCTTCCTGCTGTCACAATATATATATATATATATATATATACATACACACACACTTTATATATATATATATATATATATATACATACTAATACACTGCCTGCACTGTATATATAGTCTACACTACACTGACTACACTGTATACTGTATATATATATATATATATATATATATATATATATATACACTAAACTGCCTGCATGCCACTAACTAACCTGCCTCTAGCTAACGTTCTCTCAACCTCCACGTTATTATAACACTACGGCCACCATGTAAGCAGCCTCATATAGTGTGGGGAGTGGACTACAGTAAGCCCTCTGAGCCATGATTGGCAAAAGGCACCCTAGCTTTGGCCAATTATGGCTCTCCCAGCAGAGTGTGCTGTGATTGGCCAAAGCATGCAGGTCAGGTGCATGCTTTGGCCAATCATCAGACGTCAATGCACTGCGATCTCACAGTGCATTATGGGGCGTTCCGCGGCGCTCAAATTTGCCGTGAACGCCCCATAATGTTCATTATTCAGTGAGGGGGCAAACATCGAACCCATCTCTATTCGGTAACCACATCATTTTCATTATAATTCAAATTCCCACTGTAAGTTAAGTCCTTGTGGGGATCTGGTTTGTAGTTTAAAAATCCACCACACCTCCTGCTCCAGGAGCTTGCAGCACCAATCTCCTCCATGCTGGTGGCACACTTTCAATGCCACAGGAGCGGAATGATGACATTTAGCCTCTATGTCATTCCCTAAAATGTTTGGACACTGTGGAAACATTTTTTGCATTGTGATTCATAAAATCACAATAATGCTCACTGATACGAAATAAGAAGATGAATCTTGCTTCCCACATATTGTATCATGCATGTCGTGCAAGAAATCAAATACACCAAATAATTTGTCCCACAATTAATATAACACTTTACTTCGAATGTTTCCCGAGTGGTATAGGAAACTCTATTCAATTTACAATATTTACATGTATTATAACCAAATGAAAAAGACCCTGGATTGTTCAATGTCATGTAAAAAGGGTTTTTTGAAGCAAAAAGACTGGGGGACAAAGGGAAACCTAAAGTAGGTACTCGTTGGCTAGAAAACCTGCATCTCTTGCTGAGAGCTTTATACTTTATTCTTGAGAACTGGGAGGTTCTTTTTTTATATATATACAGTATATATTACCAGTCAAAAGTTTTAGAACACCCCTATTTTACAGTTTTTATTGAAATGTACACAGTTTACCACTTACGCCCCGGACCAATATGCAGCATAAAGACCAGGCCCCTTTTTGCGATTCGGCACTGCGTCGCTTTAACTGACAATTGCGCGGTCGTGCGACGTGGCTCCCAAACAAAATTGACATCCTTTTTTTCCCACAAATATAGATTTCTTTTGGTGGTATTTGATCACCTCTGCGGTTTAAATTTTTTGCGCTATAAACAAAAATATAGCGACAATTTTGAAAAAAGTTCAATATTTTTTACTTTTTGCTATAATAAATATCCCCAAAAAATATATAAAAAAAATATTTTTTCCTCAGTTTAGGCCGATACGTATTCTTCTACATATTTTTGGTAAAAAAAATCGCAATCGGCGTTTATTTATTGGTTTGCGCAAAAGTTATAGCGTTTACAGAATAGGGGGTAGTTTTATGGCATTTTTATAATTTTTTTTTTTACTAGTAATGGCGCCGATCAGCGATTTTTTTCATGACTTTGACATTATGGCGGACACATCGGACATTTTTGACACATTTTTGGGACCATTGTAATTTTTACTGCGATCAGTGCAATAAAAATGCACTGGTTACTGTAAAAATGACACTGGCAGTGAAGGGGTTAACCACTAGGGCCGCTGAAGGGGTTAGGTATGCCTAAGGGAGTGATTCTCACTGTTAGTGGGCGTGGCTACGAGTGACATGTCAACGATCTCCGCTCTGATTACACAGAGCGGAGATTGTTGACAGTGTCAGTAGGGGAGCGGGGAGATGTTGTGTTTACACTAACATCTCCCCGCTCCATCCCTCCGTGATACGAGCGCAAAGATCCCTGTGGCGATCGAGTCCGCGGGACCTGCGATCCGACTCACGGGGATGACTACATGGTCGCGAGCGCGCCGCCGGCGGCACGCGTGCGACCACAGTGCAGGCAGTTAAAGAGCCACGTACAGGTACGTGATTGTGCCTGTACGAGCCATTCTGCCGACGTATATATGCCGTGAGCGGTCGTTAAGGGGTTATAGCCTCATTGTATTCTGAAAAGAAAGCATAGAACAAAAAAATTGGACATAAAAAACAAATCATGGCCTCTTTTTATTTAACAAAATGCACTATACATTTTTAACATATTAAAGTATCCACCTGTTGCAGATATAACAGCCAAACTCAATTGTGTCATTCTTTCTACAATGGAAATCAAATATTTTTGTGAAAGTTGAAGAAGTTCCCACAAATGTGTTGCACATATAGGTTGTTTTGCTTTCACCCTTCTATCCAGTTCACCACAAACCAACTTGATGGGGTTTAAGTCTGGAGACAGTGCTGGCCATTACATGATTTTAAGCCTCCGAGTCCTGTCTTGTTCTTTTCCTCCAATGTACTTCTGACACAGCTTGGAGGTATTTTTTGGGTCATTATCTTGCAGTCGGGTGAACCCCTGACCCGCTCTAGAGTGTATTGGATGCTGCTGCAAAATGCTATGGAAGTAGTTTTGGTTCAGGTTGCCACTCACTTTGTGCAAATCGCTGACTCTGGATGCAGCAAAAGAGCCCTAGACCAACACGCTTCCTTTTCCATGTTTGACAGTTGTGTCACACACACTGAAACCATGCTTTCACCTGCTTGTGGAAAAACCCTGCGTGATTGAAGATCTGAACATCTAAAATTTGGATTCATCGGTTCATAAGACCTTCTTCCAGTTTTCAGTAGTCCATTGGCAGTGTTTCATATGTGGACACCCATGCACATGGAGAAACACCTTGTCCAAAGGTCTGCTCACCAATGCCCGGGACCAGACCTTAAAGGGGTTGTAAAGGTAAATGTTTTTTCACCTTAATGCATCCTATGCATTAAGGTGAAAAAACATCGGACAATATCCCCTGAGCCCCCATTTTACTTTCCTTACCCCTTGAAAGTCCCGCGCTCGTCCCTGTCATCCTCCTCGGTTCTCAGCCTGGCCATCGATTGGCTACACTGGATGGATTGAAAGCAGCGCAGCCATTGGCTGGCGCTGCTGTTAATCACATCCAATAATGCGGCGCGCCGGGGGGCGGGGCCGAGTGATACAGTCGGCGGCTATGGCCGCCGCTGTATCACGGGAGTGCACCCGCAATAACTCCACACCATACAAGCTCGCTCGCATGAAGATGCAGAGTCCTTGCGGGGAGGAGCCGAGACAGCCGCCGAGGGACCCCAGAAGGCCAGGATCGGGGCCACTGTGTGCAAAACGAGCTGCACAGTGGAGGTAAGTATAACATGTTTGTTATTTAAAAAAAATATATAATAATTTCCTTTACTGATCCTTTAAGGCAGTCCCCGACTCAGAGATGAGCTGTGTACAGCAGTATTACACAGAATTCCACACTTGTAATTGATGCACGTTTTACATTAAGAGGGACATGCAGAACCTTTGCCCACTCCATCAGTATAACGTACCTCTGTTTACTCACTCTCAGTAACAGAATGGAGTCCCGCCAAGCTCATAGCGGGCCTCATGCGTGATCATTAACTCTCTGCTTCCTGTACCAAGTGATCGGGCCTTAGATCTCTGTAACTCTAGTATACTGCTGGTGACCAGGGGAGACAGGCAGCTAGGGAGGGAGTCAGAGCACCAACCCCTCACTACTGAAGGACCTGTCATCTAACCAGGTGCCAAACCAAATGACTGGTTGCTGTAGCTGTTCTTCCTCTCGGTTACCCATGGTAACTCCCTTCTTTGCATTACGAGTTAACCTCTTTGTAGTGGTGTTACACATACCCCTTAATGCATGGGGTGTCAAACTGGCGGCCCTCCAGCTGTTGCGGAACTACAAGTCCCATCATGCCTCTACCTGTGGGAGTCATACTTGTAACTGTCCTTCTTGCAATGCTTCATGGGAATTGTAGTTCTGCAACAGCTGGAGGGCCATCAGTTTGACACTTGTGCGCTCAGTGCTTTTGCAGACCAAGGTTCTTAGGAATACGCCACAACCCAACATGCACCCCTGTGAATAACTTCAGACCAGGCTCATGACAGTTTAACCACTTAAAGACCGGGTCACGCACTTTTACGTTGGCAGAATGGCACGGACAGGAAAATCAACGTAAATATAAGTCACTTTAAATTTGCCGCTGCGTGGGCATGCGTGCGCCCCTCCTGGAAGCTCCGTGATTGTGCCCGCGGGACCTGTGGACTCGATGTCCGCCGATGTCCCGCGATCGTGTGTCACGGAGCTGCAGAACTGGGGATGCCTGTGTAAACAAGCATCTCCCCGTTCTGCCTAGTGAAAGGACACTGATCGTCTGCTCCCTCTCATCTGGAGCAGCGATCAGTGTCATGTCACAGTAAGCCATGCCCCCTAACAGTTAGAATCACTCCCTAGGACACACTTAACCCCTTCCTAGCCCCATAGTGGTTAACTCCTTCCCTGCCAGTGTCATTTATACAGTAATCAGTGGCTATTTGTAGCTCTGACCCCTGTATAAATGTCAATGGTCCCAAAATAGTGTCAAAAGAGTCCGATCTGTCTGCCGCAATGTCGCAGTCCTGATAAAAATTGCAGATCGCCACCATTACTAGTAAAAAAAAAAAGTATAATAAAAATGCCATAAATCTATCCCCTATTTTGTAGACGCTATAACTTTTGCGCAAACGAATCAACATACACTTATTGCGATTTTTTTTACCCAAAAAATTTAGAAGAATACATATCGGCATAAACTGTGGAAGAAATTTGTTTTTTTATATATTTTTGGGGAGATATTTATTATAGCAAAAAGTAAAAAATATTGCTTTTTTTTTCAAAATTGTCGGTCTTTTTTTGTTTATATATCAAATACCAGCAAAAGAAAGCTCTATTTGTGGGGAAAAAAGGACGTCAATTTTGTTTGGGAGCCACGTCGCACGGCCGCGCAATTGTCAGTTAAAACGACGAAGTGCCGAATCGCAAAAAGTGCTCTGGTCTTTGGGCAGCCAAATGGTCCAGGGCTGAAGTGGTTAACAACTTTACTGAAAATTCACCACAATAGGTAATACAGTAATACGTGTCCTTTCCCTGGAAGAATCTCGAGTAGAAGTGTCTATGGCTGCGGGGATCCCCATGAGTCGGTGCTCCGAAGGTGGACACTTGGACATCTACTCAAAAATATTAGTAAATGAATAGAAGAGTTTTAGCTATTCTACATTGAAGTCTATGCCTAAAACAAGAAAAGAAAGCACTCTTGTAAAGAACAAAAAGAGGATGTTTGGACAGCCGCACTCCAAAGGAATTTCCTTAACTTGCTTTTATTGGTAAAATTGGATAAAAAGTAGGGCTGTGGAAATTAACTATTAATTCCTTGATTAATCGATTAATTGCTTTGATCGATCAAAATTATTTTGATCGATCAAAATTCGATCAAAATTCTTTGGGCTTGCCATGTCCATCTGAATGGCTCCTTTTGCTGTGCCTTTATATCTGCATGCCGGCAGGACCTTACTATCTGCCACACGCAAGGGCTGTTACATTTCCCTCTATCAACCTGGGATTCTACAGCCATCCACTGGGAGTTGTGATAGTTCCCTTCACAGGACATCTACATGCCGACGGACTGATGTTAGCCCCTTCTCATCTGGATTCAGCAGTGGTATCGTTGTACACATTTTTATACCAGTATCATACTTAGATACATGTTTTTATGACTGCTTTTGCTACCATAGATTTTATCTCCAGTGCAATATTAATTTTGTTATCTACTTGAAGACTATAAAAGTTTTAATGCTATTCCCATTGAGCGCTGCCTTTGTGTGTTTTTTGTATCCTGCTATCGATTTTTCCAGTGGTTGGTAGCTGCACTGGGAATCCACCTGCAAGGAGATCAGCTAAAAGTAGTTTGATATCTATGTGCGTTATAATTAATCGAAATTAGTTGATTAATCGATTTAAAAAAAATCGATTAATCGAACACGAAAATTTTAATCAGTAACAGCCCTAATAAAAAGCACTACAAGCCACAGCAAGAAAAATGGGACACACAACTGACGCGTTTCGCACTAGAACTTAGTGCTTAGTCATAGCTAACACTCATAAAAATGCATTTGAAATAAATACTTTAACATAGTTATCACATGGTCAAAAAAGCACAAATGGTAGTCTGCAGCCAATTAGATGAATTGGTGATTAGGATCACATGTGTGCATAATAAAAGAAGTAACACACCGTTGCAGATACAGTGGGGCAAAAAAGTATTTAGTCAGCCACCAATTGTGCAAGTTCTCCTACTTAAAAAGATGAGAGAGGCCTGCAATTGTCATCATAGGTATACCTCAACTATGAGAGACAAAATGTGGAAACAAATCCAGACAATCACAATCATTTTTTTTGCAAATTATGGTGGAAAATAAGTATTTGGTCAATATCAAAAGTTCATCTCAATACTTGGTTATATATCATTTGTTGGCAATGACAGAGGTCAAACGTTTTCTGTAAGTCTTCACAAGGTCGTCACACACTGTTACTGGTATGTTGGCCCATTCCTCCATGCAGAACTCCTCTAGAGCAGTGATGTTTTGGGGCTGTCGCTGGGCAACACGGACTTTCAACTCCCTCCAAAGGTTTTCTATGGGGTTGAGATCTGGAGACTGGCTAGGCCACTCCAGGACCTTGAAATACTTCTTACGAAGCCACTCCTTCGTTGCCCGGGCGGAGTGTTTGAGATCATTGTCATGTTGAAAGACCCAGCCATGTTTCATCTTCAATGCCCTTGCTGATGGGAGGAGGTTTGCACTCAAAATCTCACGATACATGGCCCCATTCATTCTTTCATGTACACGGATCAGTCGTCCTGTTCTCTTTGCAGAGAAACAGCTCCAAAGCAAAGTCTCACTAATCAGACTGAACTGATTTTAAACCGTGAGTCTTTTTGTTATTCGAAAGATATGCTTATGCAACTACTTAACAAGAAAGGCCATGTACCACAAGCTACCCGTACATTATGTGATTTACTAGAGATAGCGAATCACCTGTCAGACACTACTATACCCTCTCTATTGGTAAATGCTACTCTCCCCAGCAGAAAGGTGTTTCTTAAAACGGTGGAAGTCTTGAAATGTGGCTACATCAATGCACGATCAGCAATAAAACACGCTTTGGAAATCGCTGATACTATCACCCGTAAGGACCTCCATTTTTTGGGGTTATCTGAGACATGGTTTCTACCTGGCTGTGAGGCTTGCCTCATAGATTTAGTCCCTGATAATTATAAAATTATTTTTAAAAACCGCCTCCATAAAAAAAGGGGGGGGGTTTAGGCTTCATATATGACGATTCATTAAAATGCTCTAAACTACGTATACAGGAGACTACAAATTTTGAATCTATGCTGGTAAAATGCTGTATCAATCCTACATCTACACTTTTTGTTTTATTGATCTATCGCCCGCCAGGTTATAATGCATCATTCAATGAGGAATTTTTTTATTTTATTTTAAAAACCTCTCTGGACTACTCTAACATTCTTGTCCTGGGAGATGTAAATCTTTGGCTTGACAATCCTAAGGATCAGAAAGCCATAGAATTTTTAAATGACATATCCAATGCAAATTTTGTCCAACACCTTAAGGTACCCACACATCAGAAATGACATACACTTGATATTTTACTCACTAATACATTGTTTATTGACAATATCCGAGCAACAGAGGTTATTTGGATGGATCACTTTTTAATTACCTTTACCCTCCCAGATTTTGCACCTCAAAAAGCAGCAATTGGACACCCTATGATTATGTCTAAAGCCTCGTACACACGGTCGGACTTCCATCGGACTTTTCCGTGGATTTTTGTCCGAACGGAGTTGGACGGGCACACCCATAGCATACACACGCTCGGACTTTGTAGCCAACAAACCTGAACGTAGTGACGTTTCAACATTCTGACGAGCCTTCAAAAGAGGATCCTTCAATTTACGGCCGTCACGCTCTGGACTCGTTGTGCTAAGCGCGAGGTAGTGACGGTTTGGCGTCAGCAGATTCGTTCTGTTCCTTTACGTTCGTGTCTTTAATCCTACTTTCTTTCTTGCAGATGTTGAGGAACGCTGAGCGAGAGTGTGCGGTGTATAGCCTGGGGGTTGTGGCCATTTCCCATGCACAGTCAAGGTCAAGGGGTAGGAGGAGGACTACCTGGTGTAAAAATTGGTTGCAGCAACGTGACCAATTTTCAAATATGACGTTGCTGAGAGAGCTGAGGGAGAATAATCCCAATGATTTTAGAAACTATCTCAGGATGTCCGACTCATGTTTCCAACACCTATTGTCCTTGCTCTCCCCCCACATTAGGAAGCAGGACACATGCATGAGGAGTGCTATTCCTGAAGAGCAAAGGCTCATAGCAACGCTGCGCTACTTGGCCACAGGGAGAAGCCTCCAAGACCTGAAATTTACAACAGGTATCTCTCCTCAGGCTCTTGGCCATATTATCCCAGAGACCTGCTGTGCTATAATCCAAGTTTTGCAGAAGGAGTATATTCGGTAATGTAAAATGTGATATTATCTACAATTCTATATACTTGTTGCAATTTATTATTTGATTCTGTATGTTTTTTTTTTTCATGTTTTCCAGTAATTAATTTTACCCCAATGTCCTTTTATGTAGCTAATTATTTTTTTCCCTGTCCTTCATGCATATATGTCAGTACTTACCTCCCCAGCATGCTTCCCTTGGCACATCCACAGTTTGTTCATATTTAAATTAGGACAATTTTGTTAGTGGATTACTCAAAACACCCCCTAAATGGTGTCACATTCTTTTTTTCATTTCTTTATCTCTTTAATATATTTTTGCACACAGAAACTAGTTTAGAACCCTCCCTCCCCTCCCCCAAATGCATAATCAACTGAACCAACTCCTATTTTTCTGAATTTTTAATAATCCATTCTCTCTCTTAATTTCTGAATGTATTGAAATGTTTATTCTGTAATTTTTAAAAGCATGTATTCACTAGCATGTAGTATACTTTTAAATGTTACTCATCACCATTTTTAATTATATTTTTAATATTTTTTTTTAGTTTTTCTCCAATTATATCTAATGCCATCTTTTTGTGCCACATTGTGCTGTCAATATTTCAGAAACAGAGTGGCTTGTAAAAAGTACCTTCATTTGTTACTCATTTTTCTTTTATGTAAGTGGAGAGGGTTCTTACCTTTCCCCCAAATACCCCCCCCCCCAAATTACATAAATGTGCCACCAGAGGGAGTGAGGAAGCATATAATAAGCAGGATTTTTTGATTTGTTTAACAGTTTTATTGTTTTTTGTTTGTTTTTATTTAGGCACAAGAATGTAGGTGTGATAACTAATTTTAGATTTCAAGGCTCAATTTTTTATACTTTTTATTTTCTTTGTATTCTCAGTTTCCTTCGACTCCCCGGCAGTGGCAGGACGTGGCAGCCCAATTCCAGAACTTCTGGAACTTTCCCAACTGTGGGGGTGCCATTGATGGGAAACATGTGCGCATCATCCCCCCACCCAACTCTGGGTCTTATTTTTTTAATTATAAGGGCTTTTCTAGTATAGTTTTCTTAGCCCTTGTTTCGGCCAATTATGAATTTCTTTATTTGGATGTGGGCATCAATGGGAGGCATTCTGATGGTGGTGTGATGCTCCACACCGAAGTCAATACACGGCTGCAGAATGGAACTTTGAATTTGCCCCCTCCCCAAGATAATATTGAGGGCATGAATTTTGCGTTCCTTGCAGATGATGCATTTGCTCTGGGGCCTCATTTATTGAAGCCCTTTCCGATGAGGAACTTGACCCCCGAGCAGCGCATCTACAACTACCGGCTATCCCGTGCCAGGAGGGTTGTAGAGAATGCATTCGGAATTCTTTCCAACAGATTCCGGCTCTTTTTAACCGCTATCAATATGGCGGAATATAAAATTAACCATGTAGTCTTGTGTTGCTGCATTCTACATAATTATTTGCGTAGACATGGCACAAACTATATTGGTACAGTGGCTCAAGATCCCACCTCAGGTGGTCTGGCAGCTGAAGAGCCTGTGATGCCAGCTCTTCAAAGTGGTGGAGTTGGGCATGCCTCCCAAACTGGCCGTATCGTCAGGGAGGAATATAAGGCATATTTTGTTGGTAGTGGGGCAGTGCCCTGGCAAGATAATCTTGCAGATAATGTATAATTTTCCCCTTTTTTTATTTATTAAACACCAATATACCTGTAAAAATGTTGTTTGTGTATATTTTTTTTTAATATTCTTCTCATGTAATTGTTACGTTATTACGTTTATTTTACAAACAAGAATTGTAAAGTATTACCTGAAAAACTTGCTGTCATGGATATGCAGTAGTGTTTGTCTGTCAGCTTACCTTCCTTCCCATGTGTTCATCTTAGAGGCCTGAGCCCTTTCACCTGGCTTCCTTTATAATCTCCTCCCAGCCTGACTCCACCCCAGGCCCTATCACTGAACACTATATTAACCTGTGCACTGCAAGCCTGCTTTGCTGATCAACGTGTTTGTTAGGCATTGTGTGTTTGGGTTCCTGCCTGCCGTGTGCTACGTCTGTCTCTCTGTTACGTTATTGGCTTGTCTCCGACTATCCCTGTCTGCTCGTGACCCTTGACCTTCGGCTCGTTCTTCGTAATTTTTGTCTGCTTGTGGCCCCTGACCTTCAGCTTGTTATTCGGATCTCTCTCATCTTGTGCTGCTGCTTCCCCTCTTTTCCCCTTATCCTACGGGGCGTGAGCTAGGAAACTCCAGGGGCCGCGACCTGGTCCCAGCCTGCAGCTAACATCCTCACCACTAGAGGCCCTGGAGAAGACCAGCTGGGTCTTAGACTCCGCGCCCTGGGGAATCTTGGCTCTAGCTTCCGTTTGGATCCCGGTTGTGCTCCTCTGGTCCCGCTTTCCACAACCACCCAGTTTCCTATCCGCAGAAGCCAGCCATAGGGTTCACTACCTCGCGGTGCACTCCTGTCCCCCTACGGTGTGCATCTGTCACCTGGCCACAGGTGACCCTGACAGTTTGATCAGCCATGAACCCGGCTGACATCCCATTACCCGTGGATGATCCGTTGCAGGGCATAGTTTGCAGACTTGAAACCCAGGAATCGAATCAGACTCAGGTGATGCGATTCCTCCAGGATCTGGCTTCTTGCTTTGAGCAGCTTCAGGCCTCCTTGGGAACCCTGAATCCGCAACCTCAAATACAACCAGCGGCTGCACCTATTGCACCAGTCGCAGCCACACACTCACTACAACTGCCAGCTCCGTCCCGTTTCTCTGGGGACTCCAAGGCTTGCAGGGGGTTCCTTTGTCAATGCACAATTCATTTTGAGCTCCAGCCCCAAAACTTCCTGTCTGATCGGGCTAAGGTAGCCTATATCATTTCCCTCCTCTCTGGTGAAGCTTTAGCCTGGGCAGCCCCTCTGTGGGAACTGAATGATCCAGTGGTTTCTAGCCTGTCTGGCTTCTTGAAACTTTTTCGGAATATCTTCGAAGAACCGGCTCGTGTCTCTTCAGCGGCCAGCGCCCTTTTACGTCTCCGCCAAGAGTCTGCTTCTGTGGGACAGTATGCCCTTCATTTCCGCATACTGTCGGCTGAGTTGAGCTGGAACAATGAGGCCTTAGTCGCAACCTTTTTGCATGGCCTGTCTGATAGAGTGAAGGATGAATTAGCAGGAAGAACCATCCCCACTGATCTGGCCGGCGTTATCTCCTTGTGTAACCAGATCGATATTCGCTTTCAGGAGAGGACCTTAGAAAAGCAACGCCAGCACTCCTTGGTTCTTAGTCAGCCTGAGCTCCCCTCTCTTCGACCCGTAGAGCATCTCCTACCAGCTGAGGAACCCATGCAGCTGGGTCGGACCAGGCTATCCCCCGAGGAACGTGCTAGGCGCAGAACTCTTGGTCTGTGTCTTTACTGTGGGGGCAAAGGTCATTTTCGTGACACTTGCTCTCTTTGTCCAGAAAAACGTCCGGGTCCACTTCATCTGGAAAGTGGAGTATTGGACCCAGAAATATCACCTTCCCCTTCTCGTCTTCTGCTTTCTGTGTTCCTTCATGTTAGTGCTTCTTCTCATTCGGTCTCAGCATATCTGGATTCCGGAGCTGCTGGTAATTTCATGGACTGGGAAATCGCATCGTCCATAAGACTTACTCTTTTGCCCCTCACCACGCCATTGGTGGTCTTGGCGATTGATGGTACTGTTCTCCCAGGGGGACCTATCCGCTTCCAGACCCTCCCTGTTAAGATGTCGGTAGGGACACTCCACCAGGAGTGGATATCCTTCCTTATCTTACCCAAGGCCTCAACGCCTATAATTTTGGGTCTCCCATGGTTACAGCTCCATTCTCCTCATGTGGACTGGACTACTGGACAGATCCTGGCTTGGGGTACCTCCTGTTCCTCGTCCTGCCTACCCAAGGTTGCCCTCTGTGAATCTGAGCTGGTCATTCATTCCGGGTTGCATAACCATTTACATTTCTCTGTCCCTAACCACCCTTGGACGCACAGCCAGGCTAGCTTGTCTACAAGTCCTGCAGTCGCTACGTCTTGTGATGCGATTCAGGTAGTCGCTACACCTGACTCAGCTATTCACTCTGCCTCTGTACTAGTTATGCCAGTCCAGCCCATGCCCAGTGAGCCTCCTACTTTTTCTTGTTCGGGACATTCTGCTTGTCCTTCAGCCATTCAGCTTGACTCCGGCGACATGTCACCTTCTAACCAACCTGACTTCAGGGTTCCACTGACATCTGCCCAGTCTGATGGTCCTGTGCAAGATGACCAGTTCCCCTTTAAGGGTCTAGGGGACCCTCCTCAGATTCCTGTTGATCCTCTCATGCCCTTGCTTATTCCTAGAGAGCCTTTGGTCCTCAATAGATCTTCTTGTCATCTCCCTACCTCGTTTTCGGTCTCTGAGGATAATCTTAAGTACGAGGTTAGACAAGTTCTGGATTCTCGGCTCTGCAGAGGCATTCTTCAGTACCTTGTGCATTGGAGAGGTTTTGGTCCTGAGGAGGCGTCTTGGATCGCTGCATCTGATGTCGCTGCACCTCATCTGTTGAGAAGGTTTCATCAGAGATTTCCCTTTAAGCCTGGGTCCAGGCGGGGGAGGGCCCATAAGAGGGAGGGTACTGTCATGGATATGCAGTAGTGTTTGTCTGTCAGCTTACCTTCCTTCCCATGTGTTCATCTTAGAGGCCTGAGCCCTTTCACCTGGCTTCCTTTATAATCTCCTCCCAGCCTGACTCCACCCCAGGCCCTATCACTGAACACTATATTAACCTGTGCACTGCAAGCCTGCTTTGCTGATCAACGTGTTTGTTAGGCATTGTGTGTTTGGGTTCCTGCCTGCCGTGTGCTACGTCTGTCTCTCTGTTACGTTATTGGCTTGTCTCCGACTATCCCTGTCTGCTCGTGACCCTTGACCTTCGGCTCGTTCTTCGTTATTCTTGTCTGCTTGTGGCCCCTGACCTTCAGCTTGTTATTCGGATCTCTCTCATCTTGTGCTGCTGCTTCCCCTCTTTTCCCCTTATCCTACGGGGCGTGAGCTAGGAAACTCCAGGGGCCGCGACCTGGTCCCAGCCTGCAGCTAACATCCTCACCACTAGAGGCCCTGGAGAAGGCCAGCTGGGTCTTAGACTCCGCGCCCTGGGGAATCTTGGCTCTAGCTTCCGTTTTGATCCCGGTTGTGCTCCTCTGGTCCCGCTTTCCACAACCACCCAGTTTCCTATCCGCAGAAGCCAGCCATAGGGTTCACTACCTCGCGGTGCACTCCTGTCCCCCTACGGTGTGCATCTGTCACCTGGCCACAGGTGACCCTGACACTTGCCTTGACATATGTAGTGTATTTAATGTTGTGCTGTGGCTCAGCTACACCCATTTTCAAGTACACTGTCAATGTAACTACACCAACTTAACAAATATACTTTTCTTCTTAATCATATAAATAAGAACCCACACATAAGAACGATTCAAAATATTTACTTTCACAACCCCAAAATATTTCAGTTATGCTTTAACAACAAAACATGTTTTGTTTGGGGGTTTTTGCTCAACTTTGAGGTGGTTAAACATGTATTTTAGAAAGCACATCAATACACATCCCAAAATCACTACCTAACAAATGTTCACATTTTAAAAAAAAATGCCATACGAGACTTTTCCCATTGGATTCTCAACGTGAGAATAGATTGCCTTGCTCATGTGTAAAGAGCTCCTAGCTTTATGCAACAAATGAGAAAGAGTGAAAAAAATTTAAGGGCACTTCTGACCTTAGTAAACAAAGCCCACTGTGTCCACATGTGCTAGCTGACATAATGTGATCTGTCATTTTTGGTGTTAATGCCAGCTTGCACATGTGTGCACAGTGCTGTTTTTTACAAAATCTAAAAACATTTTTGAAAATACAAGTGCACTTGCCACATATATTAATTTTTGTAAAGCTAAACAAACTTTTTTTTTTACTAACATTTTCAATACTCATGGTGTCAAACCGTATTTTAGTTATTAGCTTTGAAAATTCCCTAGTATGCCAAACCTTACTATCAATTTTTCTTTGTGAACAGTGTTTGCCACCTCTCCTTCTCAAGGTGCATTTTGTCAAACTTTGTTGGCGATTTGTAACTAAATAGTAATATATTATTTTTGGGTTTTTTGGACAATACCCCAAGATGTTGTGTATAGTGACTATACTTAAATCTTAAAGGAGGTGGTCAAGCACCTAGAGAAGGCGGGTGGAGAAACACTGACCTACAAACGTGAACACAATTGTTTGGGTGTGTTTTTTATTTTATTTTAAAGTTCACATTTAGAACTAATTAAATATTTTGCTTTAGCTTAGTGCAGTCCTCCTTCACTTACCTCATCCTTTTGCTCATTTTTAATTATGTCCTAATTTCTTCATAGTAATCCTCAGTTGGTGTTCCTCTGTGTGTAAATCCACACAGTAGTGCGAGTCTTTCTCCCTGGTGTTTAGTGTTGGCCCTGCCCCCTCCCTTGGACTACAGGAGATTCAGTACGACCACTAAAACACAGGTCCTTTTTAAATCTGCTACGTAGAGAGTGTCCTGACTCTCCTGTAGTCCAAGGGAGGGGGCGAGCACGACACTCCACACCAGAGAGCAAGGCACACATTCCAGTGTTGATTCCAGTCAGAAGAACAGTAAATGATGCTTATTATCGGAAAAAATCTTGTCACTTCGAAAGAAAAATGTTAAGGATGAGGTCATTGAAGGAGGGTCCTTTTTTTTGGAAAGATACTGAAATCTTTCATTTACAACCCCTTGAAGTGAATTGTCATGCGATTCCACATGACAATTCACATTAAAAGACACATCATATGGCATTGTTGTTTCCTACTCTAAAATCAAAGCAATTACATGGAACTCTTTTTCGTAATAAACATAGCAATAATCATATTATGTGCTTAAAAGTAGAGTCCAAAAATTAACCAAAAATAAACTATCTTAAAATTTTGCCAACAGGTCGACATAATCCTGCATACGCCTCTGAACACCAGTGGCAGCCTCCTTTATTTTTTCAAGTTCAGTCATTGCCTGCAGAATATCAGCAGTGATCCGTCCAATTGTGCATTTTGGTAGATCGTGGCCTTTGAAAAATAGAGAACATACAAATGGGAATCAAGGACAAGTGGCTGTGGCCCTACAAAAGTGAATTATGTCAACATTAATAACCCTGCAAATTGTGGCAAATACTTCCCTCCAATCAAATTTGGATTACCAAACCTTCTTGTTCTTCAGACACCTACACTACTAGGAATGTACACACTGTAGCTACTCTAGAATCTTGTCCCTAGTGCCTGTGTCTCCGACAATTGTTTATCTATGAACATTGCCATCTCATTGCACCTTCTGTCTACTTCTTCATTAAATTATTCAATGCACTACCTAGTTTGCCTCTGTGTCTGGATTTAATTTTTTAAGGAAATTATACAATCACTTGACATGTCTATCCCAGTTGTGTATCAGCAATATATGGCGACATCTGAACGCCCCCACTCTGTCTTGTAACGCCACTGAAAGACAATACACAGATTCATGCATTGCATGAATCTGTGTCTTGTTGCCCCTTCCAAACAATCTTCTGATGGATGGTCTCCTGTTGAGTACAGGACATCTTAATTTGGAATAGCAGTGGTTGTGTTTTTGAAGTGTCTATATCAGAGCAAGTGCCTCTGATAGATAGGCTCTACTGTTGAAAAGACCTCACACAGTAATTGACCCCTTAAATTTCTAGAAGGTATCACACAGTGATCTTTTTAAACTAAAAACAATGACATGCATCTCAGCCAATCATGATCATTGTATATTGTTACCGGTGACAGCGGCGTTGCAACCAAGGTGCAGGGGGTGCGGGGCGCACCCGGCTGACACCCATGGATAGTGGCACAACGCTAACACCGGCCACACGCTGACCTGTTCCGCGCCTTGTGTCCCTCTGTGTAGCTAAATGAACACGCCGCCCCCTCCTCCTCTCTATTTACATACACAGAGGATGAGGAGGTGGAAGCCATGCTCGAGGGTCACACCGCTGTGTGTATGGTCATTCTGCTGCTCTGTAATGTAAGGGGGGGCTGCACTATGGCTGTGTATGCACCAAGGGGGTGGGTCTGTAATTGAGGGGTGTCAGTAAATGATGGGGTGTCTGTACTGCTGGGGGTCTGCACTGAGGTGAGTAAGTATTTACTGAGGGAGGTGGATCTATACTGCATGAGGGGGGTCTGTAGTTAGTTGAGGGGGGTCTGTACTGAGGGGGACTTCAGTTGTTGTGGGATGACACCATTTTGGGAGGCAACATGTGACAACAACCCCAGTGACGCCACTGACCATTAACATCATTGTCTCAAGCAACATTGCGTGCGACAGAAGACATCTAGTACTGAGTACGGACATTGATGAGGCAAGGCTGGTAAATGCATGGCTGGGTGTAAACTGGCTTGATGTTTTTCCTAAAATGTACCATTTTGATTGGACAAACTGTTGCCCTTTGGCCACAGTGGCTGCGTTTAATGGGCACAGTGGCCTAAATATTTAACTTTTTGTGCCACTTGGTTAGCAGCCCACAAAACACATCAAGTTAAATGTTTGAAATAACACTGTCTACACATTTCATCACAATGTTGTTTATGCCCTAAAGGGAAATCCACTCTGCACTCCAAGTGCTAGTGAAAACGCACTTGGAAGTCCAGTCACTGTAGATCGCTGAAGTTCTGAGGGTAAGCTATGAAATCAGAGGAAGCTCTGCTGATTTTCAAATCAAATTATGTGCAAGAACTATTTATGAATTTTGGGGGTCCTTGCATGTCCCCCTCCGATCTACTGTGACTGCACTTGAAAGTGCACTTTCTGTGCAATTGTATGGCAAGGTATATCATTGTCTATTGGAAGAAAAGAAAATAACTCCAAAATACTTACTGGGGCAAACAACAGGCTCAATTAAATCATCTTCAAGTGGATGCACTACTCCACCCTCTGCATGACTTGTGTCTGGGGATGTGATGTCCACTGGAGGCTCTTTGCTGGGTCCAGCTCCATGATCCCACTCCTCCAAATTTATGGCCTCAACACACTCACGTTCCTCTAATAATTATAAACAAATATAACAAAATCAAATCACCCCAAATGCACAAAATATGAGTTGTATCCCTGGAGGAGAATAATGAGACCAACCTTGCACTAGTGACAATGTTTTCTACAGACGAGTGGACGATCATGCGTAATTTACAAATATTAACTAACAAATGTGCAGGTTAGATGATGTACTTTCAAATGATGCCCAAATACACAATATGGCCAGATGTTGCAAAAATTACATTTGACAAACAACACTCTTGTGTCCTATGGGAGATGGGATCTATGATGAACAGTCGATCAGGCGTGACTCTGTGTGCTTGATTTACTAAAGGAAAATCCACTTTGCACTTGAAAGTGCACATGGAACTGCAGTTGCTGTAGATCGCTGTAAATCTAAGTGGAAGCTCTGAAATTAGGTGAAGCTCTGCTGATTTTATCATCCAATCATGTGCAAGCTAAAATGCTGTACTTTATTTTCCTTGCATGTCCCCCTCAGATCTACAGCATCTGTACTTCCATGTGCACTTTCAGTGCACTTTCAAGTGCAAAGTGGATTTTCCTTTAGTAAATAAACACCTGTGTGACTGTGATCCCCAGGCCCTCTCCTCTAACCATCTATAGTCTTGAAAGGCGTCATTTAATGTGCAGTGATGATAAGCACAGCAGACCTTAAATATTAAATAAACCTTATTAAAGCTAACTATATGAGACCATGTCCTTGTGACAACCAAGAATATCCCCTGTCCAAGTTAAAACTAAAAAAGTATAGTTTTTATTTACGATTTGTTGATGATGCGGGCACTGTTGTCTCCCCTGTTGGGGCCTTGCCAAGGGAAGCCTCCCTTTCTCCCCTCTGGTGGCTTGTCTGCTGGCTTTCTCTGTGCCTTTTTCCTGTGAATTTAAGTAGATACAGTATCTTAATTCTAGCATCACAAATTTGGAGTCAGAAATAATATGTTTAGTCAAACATATATGCATTCCCAGAAAAATAAAAAGTAGTTAGCACATCAATGATTTCATAAAAAAATTCAAATAAAAAAAAACAAAAACAAACATCAATATAATTACTACAGTCATGAATTTTTCTTACTTCTTTTGGTGATGATGCGGTGAATGGAGTCCAACTGTTCTTTTTCTCTGAGTTTTAAATCAGACCATCTTTTCCTAATTTGATCTTTTGTTCGTTTTACGCCATATTCACGATGCAATACCGCGAGGACCTTCTCCAAAATATAGTCTTTATGGCTGTTGGGCCTGTCATAGTTCTCCTGCTTGCAATCATAGTCATATTTTGAAAAGATCCTCACCATCTCCACCATCTCCCCCTTGCTCATGGGGGTGGCCTTGTGTTTAATATATTCACCACCGCGGGGCCTGTTCTTGTTCGGTGCGGCATCCATCTTGTTTTCCCTCACGAAGGTTCCTTCCGTTATGTCGCATGCTGTAAAAAGTCTGGGGGCACGCCCCAGCGTCATGACATCATGAGGGAGGAGTTTGAACCATGCGCAGGGTATAAAAGACCTAACGAACTTTCGCCAGACCGGACGCTGGAACGTAGCCTTTGTGAAACGAAAATCAGGCGATCGCATAGTCGAAAGAAAGGTATGTGACAATTTAGTGACAGTGTGTGCAATGGATACATAGCATAACATTGAATGAGTGCTAGGGCTGTTTGAAAAATTGTAATAAGGCCTATTGAATGTGCATTGAGCAGCGTCTCATGTGCATGGGGCCTAATGGGAAAATAGTTTAGACATAATGGCAGGGCTGACAACAGGGGGGTACAGGCAGTACACCTGTAAGGGTCATGGAGGCAGGGACACCATCAGAAATGTAGTGGCCCCTTACACGCCTTCAGGCATGTGCCCCCTGGAGCAGAGGAGAACCGGGGGGGTTTGCTGACGCAACAAAAATAAAATCGGGGGGGGGGCACGAATTGAGAAGGGGGGGTGCTGCCAACGATAATTGTGGAGGTCAAGGGTCTTTGGGTGCTTACAAACACTAAATAACTCCAAAAAAAATGCGGGGAACATCCGGGCCCTAGGGACCTCCGGCCCACTTACAGGTGTACTGCCTGTACCCCCATGATAGGCAGACATGGCTGGAGGTCCCAGGGGCACAGGATGCAATCACACACTTTTTTTTTACTTGATCATCAGCATCCAAAGGAAACACAATCTCGAAAATTAGATGCGTCAGCAGACCACGCTTTGAAAATAACCGCGTAAAGGCCCACCCCCCCCCACTTCACCTAGGCTCCAGGGGGCACATGCCTGAAGCTGGTTAAGGGGAAGATCAATTTAGGATGGGGGACATGCATAATGGCCTATATTCTTATCAGGTTCTGAGCTTGAAGCTAAACAAAAATATTTGTTCTTGTGTTATTTCTTGCAGCCATCTTCTCAAATTTAAGCTAGAATGAAGGGGACAATTCTTAATAGCTCAGAATTTATGGCTGAGTTCATTGAGAAATATCGCCATCACGCATGTCTATGGCAAGTGAAAAACAAAGACTATTCAAATAAGAACAAAAGGCAGGCAGCAATCGATGATTTGGTGGATTTGGCGAAGACTCTGTACCCCAGGGCAGACGAAACATTGGTGAAGACCAAAATTGGAGGCCTCAGGAGTATGTTCAATAGGGAGGTCAAGAAGATTGAGGACTCGAAGAGATCGGGAGCAGCAGCAGAAGATATTTATGTCCCCAAGCTGTGGTACTTCGCAAGCCTGGGATTTTTGAAGGACCAGACTGTGCCACGAAGACATATTTCGACCCTACCCTCCACACTACCCTCCACACTACCCTCCACATCAGCTGAGGCCACTGATACAGAGGTGGATCCGACACAAGAGGAGGAGGAGGAGGATCTCAGCTTGCCCCAGGTATAGCATTTTCCTAAAAATATATTATTTTAGAAAGTGAGGGCAATGTGTTGTTAGGATTTAGTGAAACTATTAGGAATGTAAATCTTTGGAAATGAAAAAAAAATCCAAAAAAATGATCTCAAAATAATTTTCCCCCACAAAATAATGCTGCAGTGACAATGCTAACCTTTGTTTTTGGACGACATTCTATTTTTAACTAACAAAGGATGCTAAAATGTGTTGTGAAAATGTGTCCTAATAATAACTAATTTTAAAATTATGTTTAATTTACAGACCCAGGAAACTTTAACGCAAGACGAGGCCGGGCCCAGCAGCATAATCACAGAGTCCAGAGTGCCTACCCTGCGCCCTCCTACCAAAAGGGCCAGGAAGAGGCACCACCTTGATGAGGCCACTGCTGACTTTCTGCAGCGGGCTACGGCAGTCATCACCATGGCACCCGATAGTGCGGAAGGATTTGGGTGCTTTACAGCCAACAAGCTGAGGGAGGTGGATGTGGAGCAAAGAGAGCGATGTGAGGGGCTCATCATCCAGCTCCTCAGCAAAGCAAGAAAAGGGGAGATAACACCAAAAACACATCTGTGTGATTTGGACCACACAGCTCCTCAAATTCAAAACTACCCACCCCATCCAAACTACCCACCCCATCCAAACTATCCACCCCATCCAAACTACCCACCCCAGCAAGGCCACCCACCCCAGCAAGGCCAGCCACCCCAGCAAGGCCACCCAACCCAGCAACATGGGGGTCAGTGGCAACATCAGCCACAGGATCCACAACAAGGCCAATGGTCTGGGGAGTTTAGGGGCTACTAGCGAGTTAAGTAGCATTTCTGAAAATACTTTTTTTTTTTAATTACCTATTTTAGGGGGTCAGCCTGAAAAAAAGGCTTGTTTTGTGTTGTGTATATTTAATGCACAATATTACCAAAATGGCCGCAGCTGATGTGGATGGTAGTGTGGAAAGCAATGTATATGTATGTGATGACGTCTGGTATGCCACAAATATCAGACCCTTGCTGGAGTACCACAGCCTGGGGACAGATATGTCTTCTGCTGCTGCTCACGATCTTTTTGAGTTCTTGACCTTCTTTGACCTCCCTGTTTTATGTACTCCTCTGGTGACCAATGACAACTTTCATTGGATATTTGTATGCCCTGGGGTACACAGTCTTCCCAAATTCCACCAAATCATCGATTGCTGCCTTCCTGTTTCTAGAAATTATATTATTCTGTCATTATTAATTTTTTATTTTTGTTTTATTAAAAAAATTTAATTAGTGCACAAATATTACTTTTGTCTTTTCTCAGAATAATTTATGTTTGTGAGTAGGCAGTTAATTTAAGGAGAATATTAATAAGGGACAAAAATATAGTAGCTTGGATTACAGCATCAAATACATATGGGATAATGTGGTTGTGCTTAAATATCCCCCCAAAAAAAAGAAAATTTTTTTTTCTTTAAAATAATAACTAAAATATAACAGGAAAGACGTTGTTTGCAAATACTAACATCGGTATATACAGATAAAATGCTTTCAGATTTATTATGGCATTGTAAACAATATTACAAATGTGCTCTGTATTAAAAAATAGCGTCACGAATGTGAAATCTCCATAACGAACGCTAGTTTTACAAGACTGAAGACTCCCGGCTGTTCATTGCTTCGGAGCATGCGCGTTCGTACCTAGGACAAAAGTCCGATGGTTTTCTATACACATGTTCGGACTTTGCTCCATCGGACTTTTGTTGGGCAAAAGTTTGTCCGTTTGCAGACCCAACTTTTGTCCGATGAAATCCTAAACCAAACGAAAAAAGTTTGTCCGATGGAGCGTACACACGGTCGGATTGTTGGTCCAACTTGCTTAAAACTAAGTTTGTTGGGCAAATGTCCGACCGTGTGTACGGGGCTTTATCCATATAGAAAACTAAAGGATGTCACCTTGGAAAATTTCAATACAGTATATCAACTATTACCTTTACAAATAGCTGCATTTTCTAGTATTCATCAACAACTAGACAATCCAGAAACAGAGTTTTTAGTGGAGGAAGCTCTGAATTAATTTGATTTAAAATCAAAACTAAACCTTAATAGTGTTGCCCCACTACAAACATCAAATGATCGACCATGCCTGACTAAATCTCGTCCTTGGCATGCAGGAAAACTCTTGTCTCTAAAAACAAAAAGAAGAAAATTAGAACGCAGGTGGCTATAGACGAAACTTGATTCTGACAAGAAACTATATAGAATTTTTTGTCATGCGTACTCAAAGCAGATAAAATTATGTAAACGGACTTATTATAACCATCTAATTAACAATGCACCTAATAAAGACAGTGCACTGTTTAAAATTGTACGTTCCATTACAACGCCTAGTCAGTGTGTACCGTCCATATCGGCCTCGTTAAAACTTTGTACAGATTTACATGAAGCATTTATTGGAAAAATTGAAAAAAATTGTTATATATCAGCCTCATCTAATTATCAACCATTACATGATCCTACCAATATTAATATGCCATTATTGGACAAATTTAAACTTGTATCCATATTAGATATTTTAAAGATCATGAACAGCCTAAAAGCCTCCACATATTTAGACGATACATGCCCAGCATGGTTTTATAAAAAACATGCCGTGACCTTGGTGGCTGATATCACAATGCTAGTTAATAAATGCCTTGCAACTGGCCTTAAGCCTACTCAATGGAAACATGCCATCATTTTACTGCTGCTGAAGAAGGCAGGCTTAGATCCTGCCGACCTAAATAACTTTAGACCGATAACCTCGATACCATTCCTGGCTAAAATCCTCGAGCGTGTGGTCTTTGATCAGCTACAACATCATATGGAAATAAACAATCTTTTTCACGACACCCAATCGAGATTTAGGCTGGGTTGAGGCACAGAAATATGTGCATTAGCCATGCAGGAAAGACTCCTTATAATTAATGACGCTGGAGGATCAGCCGCATTAGTGTTGTTAGACCTCTCAGCGGCGTTCAATACAATTGACCACGACATCCTGACGAATCGCATGTGTAGCGGGGTGTTCAATTTAAGGGAAGTGTCTGAGTGGTAACCAGGTTCAGACACATTAAATTGATAGGATTCATGGACCATTTTTGTTCTCAGGGGTTAATGCTGGTGATGTGTTCCCTGTGGCCGGTGGGTGGCGCTGCAATTCTGGGCCAGGGTTGAACAGCGAGCGCAGTGCTGTGCCTTTTGTGTCCCCTCTCGGCAGCTGTACGGTGGGGCGGGGAACCTGCTGTGCATGCCGGGGGAGGATATAAAAGGGGCAGACATCTTCTGAGAGGGGTCCGTTCACGCCCAGGCACCTTCAGACTGGGTGTGTGTGTGTGTGGTTCGTCATCTCCGGGTGCCCTAGGCCCGGAGTCCTTGTTCCGGTTCCACCTCATGCACCTTTAGCCTGGGGTGAGGTACTACCTCACCGTTCCTGTTCGCCTGGGCATGGAGGCCCAGGAGTTGCAGTAATGGCCTAGAGCCCAGCAGCCTTCGGCTGGGGTCCGCAAGAGATCGAGGAGTCCAGGGTGCTGCCTTGCGGGGGGACCCGCACCCTAAGAGAAGGGAGGACCTGTTCCGAAGGACCGGTGCTGTGAACTAGGTGAAGGAAGGGGTCTGTTGACTCTCTGTGGGGATGTCTTCTCCCTGAAAGGGGCTATGTCCTAGGAAGGAATCAAGATTCACCCGGTCAGTGGCAGTGACCCTATTCACCCGGTCAGTGGCAGTGACCCTATTCACTCGGTCCGTGGAAGTGACCCTATTCACCCGGTCAGTGGCAGTGACCCTGTTCGCCAGGTCAGTGGCAGTGACCCTATTAACAAGGTCTGTGGCAGAGACCAACCTCATGGTCTGTGGCAGAGAAAATGCGCCAAAACTGTTTGAGAATCTGAACAGTCCTAAGAGTTTGAGCTACGTTTGTGCCTGGACCTCCTCCACATTGACCTGTACAACCTACCACATACACATTAACCCAAAGACTTTACTGGGTCAAGGCCTCCCCACCCTAAGTGACACAGACACACAAGCACTAGAAGACCCAATAACAGAATTGGAACTGACTGATGCCATTAAATCCCTCAAAACAGGGAAAAGCCCAGGACCAGATGGCTTTACAATAAAAAAGAAAAAATGGCGCAAAATGAGTTCTAGGCAGAGTATATAATAATAAAAAGAGTCAATGAATATAAATGTTGTAAGCACCAGCGGCAGCTACCATGAGCAGAAGCAGGCTCTGTAAAATATGATGCAAAAGAGAAAGGTGCGCCAAACTAAGTGCAGTAAAACAGGCTTTAATGGCAAAATTATATAAAAACCAGCCAAATGGCTACTCACAGGATGCAGGACAAATTAAGGCATGTAAGGGGTTAATAGTGGTCCGGAGTCATCTAAGGCGGTCCTCAGGGGAGATGTAAGTTCCAGATGACAGAAGTTGCTGAAGATGGCTGAAGGCAGGAAGGCTGGAAGCAGGTTGCGGTGTCAGCAGGGGAAGTCAAGGCATCCGAGCTGCAGGTGATGTGAAAAGCCCTGTATCGCTGGGATGGACAGGAAACAAACCCGGAAGCTGCAGTTCAGCAAATGCGATTCAGCGTGCGCTCCACGCTGAAGCGCACGCTGAAGCGCTCGCTGAACTGCAGCTTCCGGGTTGTTTCCTGTCCATCCCAGCGATACAGGGCTTTTCACATCACCTGCAGCTCGGATGCCTTGACTTCCCCTGCTGACACCGCAACCTGCTTCCAGCCTTCCTGCCTTCAGCCATCTTCAGCAACTTCTGTCATCTGGAACTTACATCTCCCCTGAGGACCGCCTTAGATGACTCCAGACCACTATTAACCCCTTACATGCCTTAATTTGTCCTGCATCCTGTGAGTAGCCATTTGGCTGTTTTTTTATATAATTTTGCCATTAAAGCCTGTTTTACTGCACTTAGTTTGGCGCACCTTTCTCTTTTGCACCAGATGGCTTTACAGCCCATTATTATAAAACCTTTTCTAGCATAATGATGCCACACATCCTCAAGACTTTTAATTCTCTGAAAAACCCACATGAAATTTCTGAGGACTTCCTGAGAGCACATGTAACAGTGCTGCCCAAACCTAATAAAGACCCATCAGACTGTGCTAACTACAGACCGATATCCTTACTTAATCTCAACCTAAAATTATATGCAAAAACACTAGAAAATCGACTAAAACCACTACTACACCAATTAATAGGCCCAGAACAGGTGGGATTCATGCCTGGTAGAGAAGCTAAGGATAATGTGATAAAGGCCATGAATCTCATACATAGATCACACACAGATGAATACGAAGGCATGCTACTATCCACCGACGCGGAGAAGGCCTTTGACCGTGTGTCGTGGGACTTCTTATTTGCCACATGTACTCATATCGGACTGAAAACTCACATGCTAGCTTGGATAAAGGCCTTATATCACAACCCGACAGCTCAATTTAAAATAAACGGGAACATTATCCGATAAAGTAAGAATTCAAAATGGGACAAGACAGGGGTGTCCCCTCTCACCTCTACTATTCATTCTCACTCTGGAACCACTGATTCGCATCATAAACACAACCCCTGACATTCATGGTTTCACTGTCAAAAATAAAACATACAAATGCACGGCATATGCAGACGATCTATTATTCTTCATATCCCAACCACACATCACCATGCCCAACCTATGCAACATATTTTCCCAATACAGCTACGTATCAAACTTCAAAATTAATTATAAAAAATCGGAAGCATTGAACCTGACACTTCGAGAGGCCACACTAAACAACACAAAAAACATTTGCAAATTCAAATGGGAAACAACGTCTCTCACATACTTGGGAATACAATTAACGCCGAAGTTAGATTTAATGTATAAATCCAACTTTCAACCCCTCTTACAAAACATCACTAAAGACTTGGAGAAATGGTCGGTAAAATATTTCTCGTGGTTTGGCAGAGCAGCCATAATTAAAATGTCAATCTTACTAAGAATACTATATTTTTTCCAAACTGTTCCCATATTGCTACCCTCAAGTTTTTTCAGATCCCTACACACACTGCTAAGAAAATTTATTTGGGCTTCCAAAAAACCACAAATCAGTCTAACTCTACTCACCATGAATAAACAAAATGGAGGCATGGGTTTCCCCAACATCAAAAACTATTATCTAGCCACTCACCTAACTAGGATCATAGATTGGACATGCCACAAAGAAAATAGGGACTGGGTAGGGTTGGAGAACAACTTGGGCCCCATTCCTGTGTCACACACCCCCTGGATACCTTGGAACTTATGTCCTAAACAGATGAAACAACACCCTCTTATAGGGGCGACACTAAAAAATCTACAAACAATCACTCAGAGATCCTCACTTACCACCTCACTAGGGCCACTAACTCCACTGACGACAAATCCTAACTTTGCACCGGGAATGAATGGCTTTATCCAATCACTCTGCAATAGAAACACACCATTACTAGTCGCACATTGTTTGAAGGACAACAAAATCAAGTCGCATTTAGAACTTCAAAGAGAATTGAACAATCATCCCTAAATCTTTGGGAATACCGCCAAATTCATGATTATATCATGAACCCCCAGAGACAAAAACATTTTCCTAGACCCCTAACACTATTTGAAACCATATGTTTCTTAGCTATTACGATCACAAAGAACATCTCCCTAACCTACACTTGGTTGCAGACCTATGACCTACAGCAGGGATATGCAATTAGCGGACCTCCAGCTGTTGCAGAACTACAAGTCCCATGAGGCATAGCAAGACTCTGACAGCCACAAGCATGACACCCAGATGCAGAGGCATGATGGGACTTGTAGTTTTGCAACAGCTGGAGGTCCGCTAATTGCATATCCCTGATCTACAGGAACCCAGCAGACATAAAACATTCTGGGAAACAACCTTAAATATCTTTCACAAAAGACCAACGGCTGAAGGCTTGCGTGTTTGCCCACAAATGTGCAATTAGCGTAAGATTACAAGAAACATCATTAAAACTTATAACAAATTGGTACATCACACCAAATAAATTACATAAATGGTTCTCGACAGTTCCTGGACATTGTTGGCGCTGCAACCGAGAAGAAGGCACACTATACCACATTTGGTGTGACTTGATTAAATCCTTTTGGAAACGGGTAATCTAAATTATAAAGCATATAACAGAAATGACGATCCAATTAAATGCTGCTTGCTGTCTTATAAACATCACTAACTGCTCACTGAGAAAATACAAAAGATCTTTGACAAGATTCTTAATCACAGCAGCAAGAACAGTGATACCAGGCACTGGAGAAATACCACCACCCCCACGATCAAAGAATGGATGGAAGAGATACATCTCCTCCATGGAATGGAGGAGATCAGGGCAACAGCACAAGGGAAAACAGAAAATTTCAATAAAATATGGCAGCCATGGGTCATCTTTAAACATTCTGAATCTTTTGACACTTTCATACAGAGATAGGCTTTTAAGACACAGAAAATCCTGAATAATCTCTCATTTTTTTGTTCTTTTTTCTCTTTCACTCTATCCCTCCTTTTTAAGGGCACCTTTTTGAGACCTAAATATCCTTCCTTCTTCCTTCTAATTAAATATTAGATATTTTTATACAAAACCAGAGTATTTTACAACTATATCATTTGGTTTGGCAATTGGCTGATTGTGAGAACATATCTTATTTGATGAAGGTACCATTCAGGGCACTCGCACTCCATCCAGAAAGTACAAAATCATATCGTGGCCTGTATGAACATTGTTTCTCTTATTAAAATACTCTACTATTGAATCCAATTATACTATGTTACACTTTCCATGCTAAAATGCATGTACAAATGTTAGTATGATTGTACAACTGTTAATTTTGAGTATAAATAAAAACTTTATTGTTCTAAAAAAAGAAAACCCTAAATAATAAACTTAACTTTAAAATGAAAAAACGCAGACAAGTGTTGGATTTAATAAGGCCACGGCTGTTCAATATTGGTTTAAAAAAACAGTAGATTATTTCATCATTAAATAACCAAATATATAAACTTTAAACAACCTAGCCACTACGACTCAGGCTGCATAAAATATATTCCAGACTTAATAACTTTCAACACAAGAGAATCACCAATATAACATCTGATAACTTTATTACTGTCTATATATTAGTCCCCCTTAGTATATGTTTTATTTTTTTTACAAAGGTGACACCACCACATAACTACAGCCGCGACATAAGGGGAGGGGGAGGGGAACACCACAGCTCCGTCTTCTGAGGCGACTGAGCCTGACGGGATGGAACCCCCTTTTTATAGCCCTGTTGGGGGTCCGGATTTATCCAGTTTTCAGGGCTGGTACACAAGACCTGGGAGAGGTCACCTGTATTCCTCTCCCAAGTCACATGAGTACCCAGGAGATCCACCTGAGAGCCACAAGCTCCCGGGGGGAACTTAAAACTGCCCATTCCTGTCGCTCTCCCATGAGAAAAAGGGGGAATTGAAACCACCTCCCCCTTTTCCCATCATGGGACAGCAAGCAGAAAACCATAAATAATAAACGTAACTTTAAAATTAAAAAATGCAGACAAGTGTTGGATTTATTAAGGCCACGGTTGTTTATTATTGGTGTGAGGAGAAAAAAAAGCCGATCAACGGCTTGTGTGCAAGGGACATCGTTCTCGAAGAGGAAGAGGCAATTCTGCCTCATATGTGCCCACAAATACCGCCTGCCAGTGCCACCTGCCATTGCCACCTGCCAGTGCCCACAGTGCCCACCAGTGCCACCTATTGTTGTGGAGATTTTTATGGAGATGTATTTAATATGTATTGTCATAGTGTCACCCAGTGTTAGTACTTCCGCAACCCGCTCTAAAAGAGCTGATTGGGGTAGTCTGAGGCTGGTTGAATCCCGTCTGATAGGGGAAAACGTCTTGAGGTTGGAGTGTGATGTTTGCAGGGGGCGGATATGTCCGCCAACGGGGGCCCTCTGTGCATTAGCATGGACGATCGTTAAGGAGGGGATATGCTCGCTCTGCAATGACATCATTGGTTATAGGCGGATGGGCGCTCTTGTCTCTGCTATGTCTGATCAACATTGGTTGGAATTCGTAGCGTGCGTCTGCAGATAGCCTCCCTCCCCCATTCAATAACAGTATAATCTTAATATGCGTTATTCTATGGAATAGCGCAGAATAAGAATTCCTATCAACGGTAACTTTAGCCATCCTACGTTTATTGTATTCATGTATGACATCTCCTGTTGGAAGGAATGTCAAAGTATTGTCATTTTCCTGTGAGGAGGGAACATCCTGTGAGGTTCCCGCCCATGGGGAGGGGATTGGTTGCTGCAGCCAATCACCTCCTGTGTGAGATCTTTTGAGTTTAATAAAAGCCTATGATTAGGCGTCGGCTGAACAGTTTTTGCTGGAATGGCCTGATAAGAAGATAAGCTTTTGTGGTGCTGCCTTTCTTGGATGAATGATGGGTGAGTGGACTTTAGCAAACTTAAAGATAGCATTATTGCAGAAAGATGAAATCTGATGTGTGCTTAGATAGCACAGGAATTATAGGCTGTGTGCTCTGTAAACAGCAGCCTGAAATTCCACGACAGTAATGGTGACTCCGCCGGGACCAATTGCGGCCTCTTTGAGCATCAGATCAGCAGAGGGGGGAGAGTGGACCTGCGATGTGATGTGTAAAGAGGCTGTACTTTGAAACGAACAAAAAAAAAAAAAAATTTGTCTTTTTGAAATAATGTTTTAAGTTTGCAGCGTGTGTGTATGTCTGCGAATCGTATGTGTGTGTGTGATTTTGTCATGGATCGTATGCCTGTGAATTTGATTGTGTGTGGGTATGCCTGCATGTGCCTGTGTGATTAGATTGTTTGTGCGATGTATTGTGCAGTTGGCTGCCAGCAATGGCTGCTGCATTGTTCTGGTCCTTGAGCCATGAGGTTTAGTGGGGGAGGGGCAGGAAGCATCTCAGTTACAATGGTAAAAGTTGGTGACTTTCTGTAAATAGCATGCAGGAGTTTTGTAGTGGGAGGGCCCTGAGAGATGATCTGATGAAAACTGTGGGCTGTAAGAGTGTAACTAAGCGAGAAATATAAACTGTATATTGTGTATGAAATGAAGGTACAGCTGTGGTATTTAGTGCACTGAGAAGTTTGTAAGTAGATTGTTTGTTTGGCTGCCATGTGCTTGAATGGGGGAAGGGCTTGCCCACTGTTTTGTGTTGCAGGGGCTGTGCCTGAGGGAAAGACACTCTAAGCAAATGTTACAAGCAACAATATACTGTATGTGTGTGGTGTTTGTGATTTCTATGAAAAATAGAAATGGATAAATTGTGATTTTTGCCTTTATAGGGGACAAAGACACATGTCCCCATAAGTGTAAAAATATTTTAACAAAAGTGTTTGGTTTTAAAGTTGAAAGTTCCCGCCGCATATCCAAGTGGCCAGGCATTGCTAGAAGGCAGACATAGTATGTCTCTGCAATGGCTTGTTATGGAAGCTGAGGCCACTGTGTGTGTGAACTTTAGGTAGAGAAAAGTGGTGAATATCTCAGAGTATATGAACTTAGAGAAATGAATATGTTTTTAATATTATTCATGTAACTCACATTTATTGAATGTGCTGTTTAGTTGGCCAAAGGGAGGCTAAGTTTGTAAGTGTACATGTGGTCCTTGTAGAGTGTAGCTGACAGCTTTTTCAGTGGATTTTGATGATAATTTAGAAAAGTTTCAATGGTGTAGTCAGTCTTTGTGGAGAAAAACATTTTTGATTTTCTTTTAAAGAGATGCTGGTTTTGGCGGGAAAAAATTGTTGTCCATGAGGTGCTGTGGTGGGTCATCCACCATTTTGTAGTCCTGGCTTGTCGGCCATTTTGAGAGACGTTTACAGTTTGAGATAGGAAGTTCCAGTTTAGCAAACACTACTCCTGAATATGCTGTATTGGCATTTGTTGATCGGCGCAGTTTTCTTATGTTTTATGCGTTTACAGTTTGACCTGTGCACTACTGGGAAGAGTAGTGAGACACCAGGGTGACATACTGAGAGACTGGTTTTTGTTTAATGAATTTGATGGTTTAAATTGTTTTTCTAAGCATCGCCTTTTGAGTTGAGTGGTATCTTAAAATAGCGCGGTTTTACCCCGAGGGGCCACAACGTGCTTGCGGACACACGCACATGCTGGGGCCTATTTATGGATGGGATCTGGCTGACCTACCAGCAGTTGGAGTGTGGGGGGAGGCCAACTCAGAGACAGGGACAACATGCAAACTCCATGCAGATGGTGTTAGGAGGAAGGTTTCTCTGTTTTCATTTAAGTGAATGTAAGCTATTGCAGGGTCAGCTGACTTAGCAGTATATGCGCGGCGGTTTTTTTTGCATTGGATTTTGGTTTTAAGAAAAACTTCACTTTACACTGAATTTTGATAGATTGTAAGACTAACAGAGTTTTTGTACAATGATGTGTTTTTATGTTTAAATATTTGGGAGTTTCCCAAAGAGCAATTCATTTTTTTTGGAACTTGTACTGTATAGCCATCTCTTGGCAGGAGTTTGTATTTTGAGTCCCAACTTATGGTCTGACTTCCAGGGAATGTGGGTCAGGGGGGATTCCCTCCCATTTGCAAAGGGGGGTTTACTCCATCATTTCCTTGACAAGGTTTTAAATGGTTGAAATATATAATGTGTAGCCATAGATTTTTTTGGAGTCTTGATAGACAAGGCGATTAAAGCCTCCCATCCCCCTCCCTCTTCCTGAACAATTGATATGTAATTAAACCAGTTTGGTTTTTTTAAGTAGCTGAGCATGTAACTGGAAGTTTCTTTTCAGAATTTATATATCAGCAGAAAGTTAGTGGAAGGAGCTTGGGGTTTTTAAAGGTGAGCAATGAGATTTGTGTCTGGAAGGAAAATGGAAAGCATTTTGGCGTTTAAAAGTGTTTTATATTTTGTTCCAGTTTTGTGAAGTTTTGTACTGTAATACAGTTTTGGGTAGAGAGAAAAACAGGGGGTATCACCATTATTTTATCATCTAGATACAGAGAGAAGCCACATTGTTCTGCAGGTGGTAAACTGGCGTAAGTGTTCTGTGTGGTTTAGTCTGACAACGCAGTGTATGGGTGTATAGCGGAAAACGCTTGTGTATGCATACACTGTGAGGGGTAGAGGCCTAATTCGGGGGTTGATCTGTGGTTGTTTTGTAGTTCCAAAAGTGTTGGGACAACAAGCCATAGAGTTGACGCCTCAGTTAGGGTTTCTAGTTGGAGGACTTGACCATATAGTGGTTGTAGTTCTGCAATTCACCGTATAAGAAGACACCGGGCGGTGATCTCCGAAATGGGTGCAACGGTTTAACCTGGACGCAGGTTTAAGACGATAAGCCGATTCGAATCGCCATGGACACAAGTAGGTCTGTGCAAAGGGAAGGAATGGAGGCTTCCCATAGTCAGACGGTCACACAGTGCACGAAGCCTAGTTTTGGGGCAAAGGCCTTTGAACCCCAAAAAGATTAACATAGGTGGTCCAAGGATACTATTTTGGGTATCCCTCTGGAATGGATGTAGTTGAGCTGCGGCTTCAGAAATCTGTAATGATGAGAAACGGTGGCTCATGCCCGTTTGTTTGAACCTTGTATGGCTGGTACATGGAAGGTTCTCGAGCTGCTCTCATGTTTGTCCCATAGTATTTTTTCCTATTGCTGAAAGAGTGAAGGTAGAATTCTGGCTGTTTTTGTTTTTTTTCATTTGTGGTTTTGGAAACTGGGAAGTATTTCCCCCACGTTTGTATCGGAATGTTTGTATGTAGTAACGTGAATGTGTTCGAACTTACCGCGGCGATCCTTCGATGCGTCGCGGCTGTTGTATTTTTGTAGGAACGGGAAAATTAAGGGTTGCAGAGGGTTTTGTTTGAATCGGTTTTGAAAGAATGTCATTGACAATTTACCAATGTACAGGAATGTCATTATTATTTTACCATTCTTTGCAGGTTAAATATGAAGAATGGAGTAATGATTCTGCTTATAAGTATTTTTCAGGTCCAAGGAGTTTGTACACAGAGAGCAGGTGTATGTAGACAGTGGTACATATGGATAAATCTAAGGGAGGTAAAAGTATCATAGGCTATTTCATTGTTTCTTTTTTCCTGCACCACTCATTTCTTCCTTCAGTCTGTAATGAGGAAGAAAAGGGGGGAGAATGATAAATGTAAGAGTGACAGTTTTTTTCAAACTAATAATAACCTCTGTAATTCTAACCAAGTTTGTGCCAAGACGGTCTTTCTTTTGATAGAATTTGAATTGGCAAGCAGCAGTCTGGTGAAGTAGGTTCCCATCCCAGAGGCTAAGAACCTTTTATCAATGGCTCCAGGTATTGTAACCCACGCACAGGTTATGCAGTGACCACAGTCCCGATGTCTGGGTTATTGTCATATGAGGGTTGTTTGGAGGTCAATCAAAATCAGGGTCGTACTCTCCTCATTAGCTGTCACTTATATTCTCGGCTGATGGGGTGGGTGCGATCGTTGTGACATGAACTTCAAAATGTCCACCAAAAGGATTTCACGATTCCCTCCCGGACCCTGACTTAATAATCAGTTTACATTCTTTCCAACCAGGTGACTGGGTCGTTGTAAAGAAGCTTGAGGGATGAGACCACGCCAGCCACTGCAAGAAGCGGCTCAACCACACCAAAGAATGAGGAGTATCTTTGTTTATTTATATTTTTGTTGTTTAGTAAATTTTAGCGAGGGTAACGGTGAAAAGCATCCCAAGTTATTATTTAAAGTGTATGTCCTGACTAGCTCAGAAAGCGAACAGGACCGATGGTCTGTTCTGAGTCTTCACCGAGTTTTAGTCCCCAGCGATGACAGCGGTACATGCCATTTATGATGTTATTATGGGTATGAGGAGTTTTAGTCCCCAGCGATGACAGAGGTACATGTCATTTATGATGTTATTATGGGTATGAGGAGTTTTTGACAAACTAGTGAAGACTCCAAACAGACACTCGTCAATGGAACCTAACGATGTATTTTTAGAGGGTAAAATTGGTTTTAGTTTTAATGGCTCTTTCTCTTGTCGGTTTGGGTATCTAGGCAGCCCACAAGTGTGTTTGAACTTTAGTTTGGTGTTTATGTGGATCTGCAGCTTATAAAGGTAATTCCCCCAAAGCAAGAGGTTCATGCGCGATGGTGAAGCTGTCCCAACATTTTAGGTCGCGGCCGATCGCGAGGATCTGATGGCGCAGGAAATTAAGAATGGCAGGGACAGCTAGAAGGGATTTGTTCACCAATCCCGACCAGGTCTGGGCATGGGGTCCTGCATGTACAAGGTGGGGGCGGCTCAGGCTTGGGATACAATTGAACAATTCTCATCCATTAAGGATAGGGTTCTTCATGTAATTGTTGAAGCCAGAGCTGTAGCTAAGTGAAGGTTGGGAGTCCTTTTTAAGGGTCTGGGAATCTTTGGGGATCTAATTTTTTATTTTACAGCGGATCGTGGTTAAAGGAAGTGGGAATATATATACTCATGTCGTTTTTATTTCTATTCTTTCTATGTCGTGACGAGGTGCTCCTGTTGCCTGATTTGACGCGTGACCAGAGTTTCCTTGATGAGACGCCCCGAAGCCGGACCCACATACAAGGCACAGACGGATCGGCGATTACTACAGCTCACCATGTCGTGTCCTCCTTTATAAGTCATGCCCCTGAAGAGTAGAGTCTACATGTCAAGCCGTGTTTTCCTTTTTATGGACTAAGAACTGATTCATTTCCAGGTGTAAGAAGCATATCAACTCCCATCGATGGACACATGGGGTGCATATGACAAAAAAGGGAGGACTGTTGTGGAGATTTTTATGGAGATGTATTTAATATGTATTGTCATAGTGTCACCCAGTGTTAGTACTTCCGCAACCCGCTCTAAAAGAGCTGATTGGGGTAGTCTGAGGCTGGTTGAATCCCGTCTGATAGGGGAAAACGTCTTGAGGTTGGAGTGTGATGTTTGCAGGGGGCGGATATGTCCACCAACGGGGGCCCTCTGTGCATTAGCATGGACGATCGTTAAGGAGGGGATATGCTCGCTCTGCAATGACATCATTGGTTATAGGCGGATGGGCGCTCTTGTCTCTGCTATGTCTGATCAACATTGGTTGGAATTCGTAGCGTGCGTCTGCAGATAGCCTCCCTCCCCCATTCAATAACAGTATAATCTTAATATGCGTTATTCTATGGAATAGCGCAGAATAAGAATTCCTATCAACGGTAACTTTATCCATCCTACGTTTATTGTATTCATGTATGACATCTCCTGTTGGAAGGAATGTCAAAGTATTGTCATTTTCCTGTGAGGAGGGAACATCCTGTGAGGTTCCCGCCCATGGGGGAGGGGATTGGTTGCTGCAGCCAATCACCTCCTGTGTGAGATCTTTTGAGTTTAATAAAAGCCTATGATTAGGCGTCGGCTGAACAGTTTTTGCTGGAATGGCCTGATAAGAAGATAAGCTTTTGTGGTGCTGCCTTTCTTGGATGAATGATGGGTGAGTGGACTTTAGCAAACTTAAAGATAGCATTATTGCAGAAAGATGAAATCTGATGTGTGCTTAGATAGCACAGGAATTATAGGCTGTGTGCTCTGTAAACAGCAGCCTGAAATTCCACGACACTATCAATGCCCACGAGTGCCACCTATCAATGCCCACAAGTGCCACCTATCAATGCCCCCCAGTGGTGCCAATCAGTGCCTCATCAGTGCCACCTAGCAATGTTGCCTATCGGTTTAACCTACCAGTGCCGATCAATGCCCATTTTTGCCACCCATCAGTGCCCATTACTGCCACCCATCAGTGCCCATCACTGCCACCTATCAGTGCCCATCACTGCCAGCTATTAGTGCCACCTACCAATGCCACCTATTAGAGCCACTTCTCAGTGCCCACCAGTGCCCCCTATCAATGCCCTTCAGTGCCACCCATCAGTGCCACCTTTCAGTGTCAACTCTCAGTGCCCACCAGTGCCGCCTATCAGTGCCCACCAGTGCCGCCTATCAGTGGCCACCAGTCCTGCCTTATCGGTGCCCATCAATGCAGCTCATCGGTGCCCATCAGTGCAGCCCATCAGTGCCCATCAGTGCAGCCTCATCAGCGTATATCAATGAAGGAGAAAAATTACCTGTTTGCAAAATTTTATAACAAAATATAAAAAAATATAATTTTTTTTTTTTTAAATCGGAATTTTTTAATTTTTTTTTAACAAAAATAAAAACCGCAGAGGTGATCAAATACCACCAAAAGAAAGCTCTATTTGTGGGGAAAAAATGATAAAAATTTCATTTGCGTACAGTGTTGTATGACCGCGCAATTGTCATTCAAAATGCATCAGCGCTGAAAGCTGAAAATTGGTCTGGGCAGGAGGGGGGTTTAAGTGCCCAGTAAGCAAGTGGTTAAATACAACACATATTTTTATCCCAAACCACCAAATAATTTGTTAGAAGGATACATAAAAACACCTAGGCAATGAATGTATTGCATTTGTGCAGTACACTAGAATTATATGCATAAGAGTAAGATGATGTATACCACTTAATTGTTACATGCCATAACATTTATCAGCCATTGTTTTCAGATACTCAGGCCTCGTACACACGGCCGATTTTCTCGGCAAGAACCAGCAAGAAACTTGCTGGCAGAGAGGTCTTGCCGAGTAAATCGGTCGTGTGTACGCGGCTATCGGGTTTCTCGTCGAGAAAACCGACAAGAAACCTCGACGAGAAAATAGAGAACTTGCTCTCTATTTTCTCGTCGAGATTCTCATCGGCATGTTTCTCGACGAGAAAAGTGAGTGTGTGTACACTTACCTGTCCTCCCGGAAGCCCGCGCATGTTCGAAATGAATTTTATGCATGCGCGGTAGCTTCCTAGGCATACGTAGGGTATACCAAGATGGCGGCGACGGCATCGAATGTGACGAGCGCATGCTCGTCGTAGTCGATGACGTCACCGCGTACGCTCCATTCAAAGAACCGCGGGTTCTTTGAAACGAGCGTGTGTACACTCAGCCGGAACAAGTTTCTTGTCCAAGAATCTCGTCGAAAAAAACGACATGTTTTTTTCAACGAGAATCTCGGCCGTGTGTACGAGGGCTAAGACCATTCATCCTGTCATCATCCCACTCAACCTACCATTATATGCACCTGTGTACTTCGACTATTCCTCTGGCAAAAATCAGCCCCCAGTCTCTAAGGTCTTTCTGCTTTTTATTGCAGCACTAGACAGAAGAGAGGGTTTAGGGGTTGCAAGATACCCAAAAATGCAAGCCTAAATACAGATATAATAAATCAGTGACCCCTCAAAAATTAATGTTGATAGACAGAGGACAGCCAGGTAAATATGTGACCCTTTGAAAACAATATACAGTGTTTTCTAGCACCAAAATCTGACTTCTGTCCCTCTGTAAGCAGACAAATATATCTGAATACCTGGTCAAAGTTCCTTCTTGCAAGGTCCAGAAAGCAGCTTACCTGCCAGCTCCTCTTCTACCTTCTTCAGGCAGCGTGGTGTGTATTTGTATAGTGATCACACAGAGGCCGAGGTAACTAAGAACAGTGTATTACAGAAAGTTCCAACAAGGTTCAACCAGGCCCAGCAGGTAGGCACAGCCATCCGGAGCCAATTATGAAACTGCAGCAGGGGTCTGTAAACTTCGGATGATGCCAACAGCTTCTGCAACAAGGAGTCAGAATATGGCCTACCTGTTTACACCCAAAGGGGAGGCTTCCTAAAGCAGAGGATAAAAGTAGTCCCTACACTGTCCCTCCTCCTCTGGAACCACTTTCTAACTATAAACACTCTCCCTGTCAGACAGGGAGATGCGCACCAACCCAGGGAGTCAGTGCCTTAAATAAGCACTGCCCTCACTAAAGATGGCTGTGTGGTCAATCAGAGCACCCGCATCAGTTCAGGTAGCTGTTCTCCTGATGATGGCAGGAAGTCGTAGAGGAACTAAGTTCCTCACACCAGCCTTCCCCTTCCTCATCGCTGCTAAGCCTAGTGCCACCTACAGAAGGGAGTATAGACTGCACCTGCCTATATTTGTAACCCCACCTGGAGAGCCCCAGGGTGAAGAGAGATCTGGAAAGGTGTTCCCAAACATTTATTATCTTCCCAAGGCATACCTCTATGTAGATGCTCAGGGATTGTCAGATAAATATTCATAACCTAGTGGTTATTCCCTCTCACACTGATTCCTTGGAACTTCCTTCCAGCAACAGGCTTAAGCAATCAACTCACTAGGCTTAGGAAAAGCCCATAGAACCCAGAAAAGGTAAATATCAGCCCAGGCTGGTTACAGCTCAGCCACAACACACATAAGGGTGCACTCACACTGGCGTCAGTTAAACTGAACTGCATCTGAGTTTGAATCCCCCCTTCCCACTCCATCGCTGGTCTACACTCACACTGAACTGTTAAGGAAGTCTTCCCCAGGAATACACCCCCTACTAATCAGACAAGTCTTCCCTGTTTCAGTACAGAGTTCTCTGTGGAGAGAACTTCACTCTGGCATTGTTTGCACTCGCACTGAAGGAAATTGTATCAGACCACAAGTGAACCATGCTAGGGACCGCCTGTTCCAAGTGGTTCCAGGCAGGTACACTTGACCAATCCCGGGCACGGTTCAAAACACTCACACAACACAAACATAACAACCCAAGGAACTGAACCGCACATGAGAATGGTTCAAAGTGCTAGTATGAGTGCACCCTAAATTTAGATAGAGACATAGTTGCACAGGGCAGGTATGATGCAACTGGATTCACACCAAGAAGCAGTAAAGCTGGGGGATGGACAAGCTGCTAACACTGAGATCTTTCCAATGCCGAAGGTCATACAGTAAGGAGACAGAGCATTTGCAGAGAACATGTTTTGAGATCACACAGACAAAAACACAGGCCTTATGATCTCTTTCCTCCTAATAGCATTGGCATAAAGTCATATTTTTACTGATCAGGCTGCAGGTTGCAGCGCTAAGCACTACTGTGTTACCAAAACCAATCAGACTCTTTAAATAATGCTGCCATTGTATGGAATGAAGAATCTAATTGTTGCTATGGATAATACGGCTGCTACTGGGAAGTCACAACACACTTTTTTTTATCAAAAATTATTTTGCTCATACTTATCCCAGTTGCACCAATGTTTGGGGCTTACATTATCCCATTAATACCAACAAGGGAGTTTGTTTTATCCTGTTGAAACCAGCAATGCAACTTACTTACTCCCAAAAACACTGATTGTGGTCTTATTTCGCCCACATTGACACCAACAATATACCAGAGTGGAGAGAGAAGAGGCAACACTGTACAAATGCATCACAGCACTGTACAGATATAAAGAGATAAGATTACAGTTAATGTTGCCAATAACAAGCAGTAGTGCTTAGCTTGATGTATGTGCAGTTCACACAAGTTTGCTTTAATGCCCATTTTTTACTTACAGGATTTACAACATGATTTACAAGTAGTGACTTTGACACCGGAGGGCAGCAATACATCACCAGTAGTGATGAGCCGAACACCCCCGGGTTCGGTTCGCACCAGAACCCGCGAACGGACCGAACGTTCGTACGAACATTAGAACCCTATTAAATACAATGGATGCGAACGTTCGAATTCTAAAGTGCTAATTATAACGACTATTATGCATGTTATTGTCCTAAAAAGGGTTTGGGAACCCGGGTTCTGCACCAGGGGACATGTATCAATGCAAAAAGAAGTTTTAAAAACGGTCGTTTTTCGGGAGCAGTCATTTTAATGATGCATAAAGTGAAAAAAAAAAGTCAAATATTCCTTTAAATATCGTACCTGGGGGGTGTCTAAAGTATGCCTGTGAAGTGCCACGTGTTTCCCGTGTTTAGAACTGTCCCTGCACAAAATGACACTTCTAAAGGAAAAAAAAAACATTTAAAACTGCTTGCGGCTTTAATGTAATGTCTGGTCCCGGTAATATGGATGAAAATCTTTAAGAAAAATGGCATAGCTACCCCATGACCCCCCCCCCCCCCCCTACCCCAGCCCATTACCAGCCCCTTTGGGTCTTGTATGGATATTAAGGGGAACACCGCACACAAAATAAAAAAGGCCCTATATACTCTGAACAGCCGTATACAGGCGGTGCATACAAGACAGGGACTGTAGGTTTGTTCTTATGTAGAATGTGTTTGTAATTTTGAACAGGTACATTGTTTAAGTGTAGCTCCAGCCCAAAAATCTATTTTTAAACTTTTTGGAAAACATAGGTAAGGGTTATCACCCCTGTAACATTTGTTTTGCTGTCTGTGCCCCTGTTCAGAACATTTCACCTCACTTTCCGTCCCAATGACAACTGTTTTTGAAATGTGGTGTTTTTCTTGAAACAAGGATTGGTGATAAAGCATCAGTACAGAGGAGACACCTTTCTCCCATATTAATTCTTACAGGAGAGAATTTTCCTTCCTAGGGGTAGATTTTCTCTCACTTCCTGTTGTCTTCTTGCGTTTGCAAGTAGGAGTCGTTTGTAAGTTGGATGTTTGAAAGTAGGGACCTGCCGTATATACTCTGCAGAAATAGGCCCCTTAGTTGTTGGTGTTGGCACAACACTGTAAGCACTCACAGTTACTCTTGGTTGGTGCTGGAACGCCCTGTTGTCAACTATTATATCAGGAATTGTAATTACATATAATTGTTGAACAGTGGTAGTAAAAATTGGGCCTTTGATGGTGGTGCTGGTGCCACAACACTGTAAGCCCTGACAGTTACTCTTGGTGGGTGCAGCAATGGGCCCTGCTGTGAATTATTAGATCAAGAATTGTAATTGCATGCCCCCGTTGAACAGCGGCTGAAAAATTGGGCCTTTCGTGGTGGTGGTGGTGTTGCCACAACACTGTAAGCCCTCAGAGTTACTCTTGGTGGGTGCAGGAATGGGCACTGCTGTGAATTATTAGATCAAGAATTGTAATTACATGCCCCTTTTGAACAGGGGCTGAAAAATTGGGCCTTTCGTGGTGGTGGTGGTGGTGGCGTTGCCACAACACTGTAAGCCCTCAGAGTTACTCTTGGTGGGTGCAGCAATGGGCCCTGCTGTGAATTATTAGATCAAGAATTGTAATTACATGCCCCTGTTGAACAGGGGCTGAAAAATTGGGCCTTAGGCACTGGTGGCACAACACTGCAACCCCTCACAGATACTGTACTTGGAGCACAGCAATGAGCCCTGTTGCAAAGTATTGCTTCAAAAATTGTAATGACACGCCCCTGTTAAACAGGGGCTGAAAAATTGGGCCTTAGGCACTGGTGGCACAACACTCCAACCCCTCACAGATACTGTACTTGGAGCACAGCAATGAGCCCTGTTGCAAAGTATTGCTTCAAAAATTGTAATTACACGCCCCTGTTAAACAGGGGCTGAAAAATTGGGCCTTAGCCACTGGTGGCGGCACCCATAAACAAAAATGATCTTCCAAGCTATCATCATCAATCGTATCATTGAGGACTCGGAGGAGGAGGATAGCCAGTCAACATAACAGCACAGGCACTCAGCATCAGCATCAGTCTTGAAGGGATGTGACATGTTAAAATCAATTAGTCTGTTATATCAGCATCAGGTGTGTGGTAGCTGGTGGTGATCCAAGACTGGTTCATCTTGATGAAAGTCAGTCGATCAACCGAGTCGGTGGACAGGCGCACCCTGTGATCCGTGACAAATCCTCCAGCAGCACTGAATGTGCGTTCCGAAAGAACGCTGGATGCAGGACAGGCCAGTAGCTCAATTGCATACTGTGCAAGCTCTGGCCAGTGATCCATCCTCAAGACCCAGTAAGCCAGAGGATTTTCGGTGGGGAAGGTGTCCAAGTCTGACCTTGCCCCTAGGTATTCCTGCACCATGTTTATCAGACGCTGGCGATGGTTGCTGGAACCGATCATACTTTGGGGCTGCGGACTAAAGAATTGTCTGAACGCATCGGTCAGACGGCCACCTTCCCCACCGCTCCTTCTTTGACTGGCCGAAGCCTCAGCAACTCGTTGTCCAGGACCAGGAGTTTGTAACCTCCCAGTCTCTGGGAACGCGTTGCACAGACCTTTCTGCAAGGCCTCCCGGAGTTGTCTCATCCTCTGCTCCCTCTGCGACGGTAACATAAGGTCCGCAACCTTACCCTTGTACCGTGGATCAAGGAGAGTGGCCAGCCAGTAATGGTCCCTCTCCTTGATCCGAAGAATACGAGGATCCTTCCGCAGACTTTGCAGGATCAGGGAGGCCATGCAGCGTAGGTTAGCTGAGGCATTCGGTCCGGAGTCCTCTGGGTCACTAAGGACGACATGATCCGCAGCCACCTCCTCCCAGCCACGTACAAGTCCACTGGTTTCTTTTGACTCTAAATCATCCCTAAAAGACTGCTGCTGATGATGCTGAGTGCCAGCCTCCACCTCCATGCTGACACAATCCTCCTCCTCCTCCTCCTCCTCCTCTTCCTGTGCGATGGGTGGGACAGAAGGAACACTGTCTGGGTAAAGGGGGCCTTGAGAGGCAAGGAAGTCCTCCTCTTCCTGCCTCTGTTCTGCCTCAAGTGCCCTGTCCATTATTCCACGCAGCGTGTGCTCCAACAGGTGGACAAGAGGTACAGTGTCACTGATGCATGCACTGTCACTGCTCACCCTCCTCGTGGCCTCCTCAAATGGTGCCAGGACAGTGCATGCATCCCTGATCATGCCCCACTGGCGTGGAGAAAAAAAACCAAGCTCCCCTGACCCTGTCCTGGTGCCGTAGTCGCACAGGTACTCATTGATGGCCCTCTGCTGCGTGTGCAGCCGCTGCAGCATGGCCAACGTTGAGTTCCACCTGGTGGGCATGTCACATATAAGGCGGTTCTTGGGCAGGTTCAACTCCTTTTGCAGCTCAGCCAGGCGAGCACTGGCATTATAAGATCTGCGGAAATGCACACAGACTTTCCTGGCCTGCCTCAGGACATCCTGTAAGCCCGGGTACCTGCCCAAGAACCGCTGCACCACCAGGTTAAGGACGTGAGCCACACAGGGCACATGGGTCAGTTGTCCCTGTCGGAGGGCGGAGAGGAGATTGGTGCCATTGTCGCAAACCACCATTCCTGGCTTAAGCTGGCGTGGCGTCAACCACCTCTCGGCCTGGCCCTGCAGAGCAGACAGGACCTCTGCCCCAGTGTGGCTTCTGTCCCCCAAACACACCAGCGCAAGCACGGCATGGCATCTTTTTGCCTGCGGACTTGCGTAGCCCCTTGAACGGCTACGGAGCACCGCTGGTTCAGAGGACAAAGCACAGGAAGAGGCCATGGAGGAAGAAGAAGAGGAGGGGGTGGAGGAGAGAGGTGTGTCACAACCAGTAGTAGCATTTTGGAGGCGTGGCGGTGGAACAACCTCCAACACTACTGCACCTTGTCCTGCATCCTTCCCAGCTGCCAAAAGAGTGACCCAATGGGCCGTGAAAGAAAGGTAACGTCCCTGTCCATGCCTGCTGGACCATGAGTCAGCGGTAATATGCACCTTACCGCTGACCGCCCTGTCCAGCGAGGCCAAGACATTGCCTTCCACATGCCGGTAGAGAGCCGGAATAGCCTTCCGTGAGAAAAAGTGGCGTTTGGGAACCTGCCACTGAGGAACCGCACATTGCACAAACTCACGGAAGGGGGCCGAGTCTACCAACTGAAAAGGCAGCAGTTGAAGCGCTAGCAATTTAGCCAAGCTAGCATTCAACCGCTGGGCATGTGGATGGCTGGGAGTGAACTTCTTTCGACGGTCCAGCAGCTGGGGCAGGGAAATTTGCCTGCTAGAATCGGACGTCGGTGTACTGCTAGCAGAGTGGCCGCAAGTACTTGGCTGTGACACACCTAATTCTACACCTTCATTCCTCTCAGTGCATGTTTCAGAGAGGACTGAAGTTATAGTGGGGTTGGAGATCCCAGCTGATGCGGTGCAAGGAGAGGTCCGCTTTGTTCTTTGGTGTGGGTCTTTGAGGTAGGCTTGCCAACGAGCTGCATGGCAGGTCAACATATGTCTGGTCAGGCATGTGGTACCCAAGCGGCTGATGTTTTGGCCACGCGATATACGCTTGAGACATATGTTGCAAACAGCAGCTGTGCGATCTGATGCACTAGCCTCAAAAAAGGCCCACACCAAAGAACTTTTTGAATGACGGGCAGAGGCAGTGCCCTGCACAGGCGGAGCTCTGCGGTGTGATTCTGTCGGTGTACTGCCCTTACGCTGGCCACCAAAGGGCATCCTGCCTCGTTGGAGATGTGCCTCCTCCTCATCCTCCTCCTCCTCCTCTCTCCTATTAGGCACCCACGTGGAGTCAGTGACCTCATCATCCCCTCCCTCCTCATCACTGGAGCCAATCTGGCAGTATGCTGCAGCTGCTGGAACATGACTGCCAGATTGGTGTCCTTCTTGAGCATCCCCTCTGTCTGCTCTCACGCTACTGCCTTCCTGTAGCTGGGTTTCATCATCAGACCCTTCGAAACGCTGGGCATCCTCCTGGAGCATGTACCCAACACTGTGCTCAAACAGTTCGGGGGACTCCTCAGGAGGAGGACATGGTGGGTCTAGGGAAGGAGTGACTGATGATGAGTCTGACATTGATACCAGGGAAGAGGACGCTTTGGCAGCTGCTTTGCCAGTACCCTGAGCCTGGGTGAGAGAGGATGAGGAGGAGGAGGAGGGCTTGGTCATCCACTCTACCAAGTCTTCGGCATGATGTGGCTCAACATGTCCAGCTGCCGAAAAGAAGGACAAGCGTGTCCCATGGCCATGTGCTGATGACAATGCACCGCGTCCACGACCAGCACTGTTGCCCACAGACACAGAGCCTGCTTGCCCTCTTTTATTGCCTCCTGACTGTCTGCCTCTCCTTGTTTGCCTTCCAGACATTCTAATGGATGGCCTGCAGGGAGATGGGAAAAAAGCAATAAGGGCTACCTTCAGGTGTCCTTCTCTGTCCCTTTACTTAAGGATTTCTAAATATGGTTGAGGATGATTGCTTTCGCACAGAATAGCACAACGACAATTTCCCTGACTGTCCAAAAAACAAGGATTTCAAAGATGGTTGATGAGGAATGCTTTAGCACAGTATAGCACAAGGAGAATTTCCCTCACTGTCCTTCCCTGTCCCTACAAACAAGGATTAGCACAGTAAAACACACTGACACTCTCCCTACCTATAGTTTTCTGTCCCTATAAAAAAATTTTTTTTAAAGATGGTTGATGATCAATGCTTTAGCACACTATAGCACAAGGAGAATTTCCCTCACTGTCCTTCCCTGTCCCTACAAACAAGGATTAGCACAGTCAAACACACTGACACTCTCCCTACCTATAGTTTTCTGTCCCTATAAAAAATTTTTTTTTAAAGATGGTTGATGATCAATGCTTTAGCACACTATAGCACAAGGAGAATTTCCCTCACTGTCCTTCCCTGTCCCTACAAACAAGGATTAGCACAGTAAAACACACTGACACTCTCCCTACCTATAGTTTTCTGTCCCTATAAAAAATGTTTTTTTAAAGATGGTTGATGATCAATGCTTTAGCACACTATAGCACAAGGAGAATTTCCCTCACTGTCCTTCCCTGTCCCTACAAACAAGGATTAGCACAGAAAAACACACTGACACTCTCCCTACCTATAGTTTTCTGTCCCTATAAAAAATGTTTTTTTAAAGATGGTTGATGATCAATGCTTTAGCACACTATAGCACAAGGAGAATTTCCCTCACTGTCCTTCCCTGTCCCTACAAACAAGGATTAGCACAGTAAAACACACTGACACTCTCCCTACCTATAGTTTTCTGTCCCTATAAAAAAATGTTTTTTAAAGATGGTTGATGATCAATGCTTTAGCACACTATAGCACAAAGAGAATTTCCCTCACTGTCCTTCCCTGTCCCTACAAACAAGGATTAGCACAGTAAAACACACTGACACTCTCCCTACCTATAGTTTTCTGTCCCTATAAAAAATGTTTTTTTAAAGATGGTTGATGATCAATGCTTTAGCACAGTATAGCACAAGGAGAATTTCCCTCACTGTCCTTCCCTGTCCCTACAAACAAGGATTAGCACAGTAAAACACACTGACACTCTCCCTACCTATAGTTTTCTGTCCCTATAAAAAAAATTTTTTTAAAGATGGTTGATGATCAATGCTTTAGCACACTATAGCACAAGGAGAATTTCCCTCACTGTCCTTCCCTGTCCCTACAAACAAGGATTAGCACAGTAAAACACACTGACACTCTCCCTACCTATAGTTTTCTGTCCCTATAAAAAATGTTTTTTTAAAGATGGTTGATGATCAATGCTTTAGCACAGTATAGCACAAGGGGAATTTCCCTCACTGTCCTTCCCTGTCCCTACAAACAAGGATTAGCACAGTAAAACACACTGACACTCTCCCTACCTATAGTTTTCTGTCCCTATAAAAAATTTTTTTTAAAGATGGTTGATGATCAATGCTTTAGCACACTATAGCACAAGGAGAATTTCCCTCACTGTCCTTCCCTGTCCCTACAAACAAGGATTAGCACAGTAAAACACACTGACACTCTCCCTACCTATAGTTTTCTGTCCCTATAAAAAATGTTTTTTTAAAGATGGTTGATGATCAATGCTTTAGCACACTATAGCACAAGGAAAATTTCCCTCACTGTCCTTCCCTGTCCCTACAAACAAGGATTAGCACAGTAAAACACACTGACACTCTCCCTACCTATAGTTTTCTGTCCCTATAAAAAAAATTTTTTTAAAGATGGTTGATGATCAATGCTTTAGCACACTATAGCACAAGGAGAATTTCCCTCACTGTCCTTCCCTGTCCCTACAAACAAGGATTAGCACAGTAAAACACACTGACACTCTCCCTACCTATAGTTTTCTGTCCCTATAAAAAATGTTTTTTTAAAGATGGTTGATGATCAATGCTTTAGCACAGTATAGCACAAGGAGAATTTCCCTCACTGTCCTTCCCTGTCCCTACAAACAAGGATTAGCACAGTAAAACACACTGACACTCTCCCTACCTATAGTTTTCTGTCCCTATAAAAAAATTTTTTTTAAAGATGGTTGATGATCAATGCTTTAGCACAGTATAGCACAAGGAGAATTTCACTCACTGCCCTTCCCTGTCCCTACAAACAAGGATTAGCACAGTAAAACACACTGACACTCTCCCTACCTATAGTTTTCTGTCCCTATAAAATTTTTTTTTTTAAAGATGGTTGATGATCAATGCTTTAGCACACTATAGCACAAGGAGAATTTCCCTCACTGTCCTTCCCTGTCCCTACAAACAAGGATTAGCACAGTAAAACACACTGACACTCTCCCTACCTATAGTTTTCTGTCCCTATAAAAAATGTTTTTTTAAAGATGGTTGATGATCAATGCTTTAGCACACTATAGCACAAGGAGAATTTCCCTCACTGTCCTTCCCTGTCCCTACAAACAAGGATTAGCACAGTAAAACACACTGACACTCTCCCTACCTATAGTTTTCTGTCCCTATAAAAAATGTTTTTTTAAAGATGGTTGATGATCAATGCTTTAGCACACTATAGCACAAGGAGAATTTCCCTCACTGTCCTTCCCTGTCCCTACAAACAAGGATTAGCACAGTAAAACACACTGACACTCTCCCTACCTATAGTTTTCTGTCCCTATAAAAAATGTTTTTTTAAAGATGGTTGATGATCAATGCTTTAGCACAGTATAGCACAAGGAGAATTTCCCTCACTGTCCTTCCCTGTCCCTACAAACAAGGATTAGCACAGTAAAACACACTGACACTCTCCCTACCTATAGTTTTCTGTCCCTATAAAAATTTTTTTTTTAAAGATGGTTGATGATCAATGCTTTAGCACACTATAGCACAAGGAGAATTTCCCTCACTGTCCTTCCCTGTCCCTACAAACAAGGATTAGCACAGTAAAACACACTGACACTCTCCCTACCTATAGTTTTCTGTCCCTATAAAAAATGTTTTTTTAAAGATGGTTGATGATCAATGCTTTAGCACACTATAGCACAAGGAGAATTTCCCACACTGTCCTTCCCTGTCCCTACAAACAAGGATTAGCACAGTAAAACACACTGACACTCTCCCTACCTATAGTTTTCTGTCCCTATAAAAAATGTTTTTTTAAAGATGGTTGATGATCAATGCTTTAGCACACTATAGCACAAGGAGAATTTCCCTCACTGTCCTTCCCTGTCCCTACAAACAAGGATTAGCACAGTAAAACACACTGACACTCTCCCTACCTATAGTTTTCTGTCCCTATAAAAAATGTTTTTTTAAAGATGGTTGATGATCAATGCTTTAGCACAGTATAGCACAAGGAGAATTTCCCTCACTGTCCTTCCCTGTCCCTACAAACAAGGATTAGCACAGTAAAACACACTGACACTCTCCCTACCTATAGTTTTCTGTCCCTATAATTTTTTTTTTTTTAAAGATGGTTGATGATCAATATTTTAGCACAGTATAGCACAAGGAGAATTTCCCTCACTGTCCTTCCCTGTCCCTACAAACAAGGATTAGCACAGTAAAACACACTGACACTCTCCCTACCTATAGTTTTCTGTCCCTATAAAAAATGTTTTTTTAAAGATGGTTGATGATCAATGCTTTAGCACACTATAGCACAAGGAGAATTTCCCTCACTGTCCTTCCCTGTCCCTACAAACAAGGATTAGCACAGTAAAACACACTGACACTCTCCCTACCTATAGTTTTCTGTCCCTATACAAAATGTTTTTTTAAAGATGGTTGATGATCAATGCTTTAGCACACTATAGCACAAGGAGAATTTCCCTCACTGTCCTTCCCTGTCCCTACAAACAAGGATTAGCACAGTAAAACACACTGACACTCTCCCTACCTATAGTTTTCTGTCCCTATAAAAAATGTTTTTTTAAAGATGGTTGATGATCAATGCTTTAGCACAGTATAGCACAAGGAGAATTTCCCTCACTGTCCTTCCCTGTCCCTACAAACAAGGATTAGCACAGTAAAACACACTGACACTTTCCCTACCTATCCTTCTCTTTCCCTAAACTAAAGGAATCCAGGTTAAGCAAGAAAAAAAAATGTCACTGTCCCTGCCTATGCTTCTCTTTCCCTGCTCCGGAACACACTACACTAGGCCGCCGTGCTGGCGGCCTTTTATAGTGTGGGGCGTGTACTAAACACCCTCAGCAATAATTGGCCACAGGCATCCTGCCTGTGGCCAATCATTGCTCTCCTCGCTGCCGGCGCTGTGATTGGCCAAGCATGCGGGGTCACAGTGCATGCTTGGCCAATCACAGCGCCTGGATGACACTGCGATGGCGTAGTGCATTGTGGGCCGTTCTCGTCACTCGAATTAGGCGCGAACGGCCCAAATCGTTCGATCTTCGTCGAACGATCGAACAGCCGATGTTCGAGTCGAACGTATGTTCGACTCGAACACCGAGCTCATCCCTAATCACCAGCTTGATCTGCGTATTCTCTGACACTGCTGTGTCTGTTCTGCAAGTCCCTTCAGAGGAGGAAGGAAAACAATTATGATGGGTGGATGCTAGCTCATAAATGATGCTGAAATTATCTGAGGATAGGATCTTTTTTTTTTACAATCAGTTTATACAAGCATAGGATGTGGAATATTCCAGTCCATGCATTATTTAATTTTTTTCACTAAAGGCATTATTGCACTCTTTGGATTAATTCACATGCACATTATGGGCATTTAACTGTTTTTTTTATTATCAGAATTTTTTGTTAATCATGTAGCGGCCTCACCCCTCTCTCCCCTTCTCATTCTCGGCTTGTCTTTCTTTGTCTAGGGGTGTTAGTGCTGGGGGGAGGGATGAGATACACCACGGCCCATGTCCTCCATAATGAAGAGGTGAAGGCCAGAAAGATCGGGCTTTGTGTAGGTGTCCTAGAGTCAAGTCCTGTACTTCGTCCCTGACTCCTTTGCTCCTAGTAACCAGAGTTCCACACAGTGAATAGGTCCAACACAGTTTTTTTCTTCTCAGCGAATAAACACACATCACGGTTAAGTTGGATTCTTTTGCAACAACTTAGTAGTAATGGGAATAGGTCGAGGCACAATCCTTTCCCTTCTCTTGCCAACCACTGTGGTATCACCAGTGGCAGATAGTTACTGCCACTGACTATGTGAAGTAGAACGTGAATTACCTTCGCTAGCACGGCCCCTGTCAGGGGAAGGATATCCGTCCAAGGGAGATACCGGAGGCCTCTCTGTCACCAGCGATGCTGCGCCAGACTCTCCAGAGAAGTTCTGCTCACCAGACCTCACAAACTCAGACACGGGCACCCAAGGAGTTAGGGCCCCCTCGGATTTCTCCACCCTCGCGGAACTCAGTCGAAGGTACTGAGCCCCAGGCATCCGCCATAGTACCTCACCCCAGGCTAAAGGTGCCTGTGATGGACTCCATCTCCGCTCCGGCCTGGTCAAAGGCACCTGGGCCCAGAACACCGGAACGCCAGCACCCAAGCTGAAGGTGCCTGGGTGCGGCCGCGTCCTCCAACTCTGAACTCTGAACCCCGTGGTAAGGGCGTCCGCCCCTTTTATCCCCTCTCCCTTTGCGTCACAACGGGTTCCCCGCCCCGCTGTACCAGCTCCAGGGGAGGACAAAAAGGCACAGTCTTACGGTGTGAGTTCACCTCCGGCCCCCCGGCAACAAAGCCACCTATAGGCCCAGGGAACCTCACACCACCAGAGTCCTCCAAGAACCATAAAAGGGTCTCAGATTCCCTAGCAATCAGTGCATCTTGGTTACACTACCACCCAGACGCTTCCCCTAAATTCAAATACCCGCTACAATCACTATTTTATCTAATGCCCCGTACACACGATCGTTTTTAATGTCATTTTTTAAACCAACGTTTTTCTCCTCGTTTTTTTTCATGTTTCCTCTCAAGCCTGCCTTGCGTACACACCATCATTAAAAAAAACGATCAAGCAAAGCGCAGTGACGTTCAACACGTACGACAGCACTATAAAGGGGAAGTTCCGTTCGAATGACGCCACCCTTTGGGACGCTTTTGCTAATTCCGTGTTTCCGCGTGTTAGTAAAAGTTTGGTGAGAGACGATTCGCGCTTTTCAGTCTTCGTGCCTTGAAGATCGTTTTCGGGAGTTCAGTTTGCGCCTGTGGGTTCGTATCTGTTTAGCACTGCTTGTAGTCAGTTCGTATCTGTTTATTCAGTGCGGCCTGCTCTGCACGTTCGTGTTTTTCAGCTTGTTCTTCATAGGCCTTGCTGTTCTTCCGTGCGTTCTTCTAGTTCGTTCTGTTCAGCCGACCGTTGTCTAGCCATGTTGCGGCTACGTACTCATCGTAGAGTTCGTGCTGTAGTTGGTGCAGGGGTTCATGCTGTATCCCGACTCCATGCCATGAGCAGGGTCAGGAGGAGTTCATGGACCAAGAATTGGTTGCTCCAGCGGCACCAATTCTGTCACATGCCTTTGTTGCGGGAGATCAGGGAGAATAATCCTGATGATTTCAGGAATTTCCTCAGGATGTCTGACCCCATATTTCAGCAGCTGTTGGCTTTGGTGTCCCCCTATATTACCAGGCAGGACACCGTTATGCGGGAAGCCATCAGTGCTGAGCAGAGGCTCATCGCCACGTTGCGATACCTGGCTACTGGGAGAAGCCTGCAGGACCTTAAGTTCTCCACAGGCATATCCCCCCCAGGCTCTGGGGATCATTATACCAGAGACTTGTTCTGCCATCCTTCAAGTTTTGCAGGAGGACTATATTAAGGTAAGTGTTCTTCTTCAAAAATTCACATTGTATGGTTTTTATTTTTGGATATTTTTAATTTGCTTTATTTGCAGTCCCTAATTCACATGATTCTTAGCTGCAGGGAATGTCCCCTTTCTCCCCATGTTTTATTATTTTAAGTTTGGGGTTTGAGGATTACCTGTAAATTTGGCTTACCTAACCTCTCCAGCATGCTATCCTGGGGCCATACCTACCTTGCCTAGTCATTTCCATGTTTTTTATTATATGTTCCATCGTAGTGCTTTACCCAAAACGCACCCTAAATTTGGCCTAGGAATGTTTCATTTTTGTTAACTTCAATACAGAGTGCTACAGCCTTCATGTGTGATATTCCCAACTCATCTTCAACCCCCCCCCCCCCCCCCCCATAATGTTTTTTTTTTTTTTTTTTTCTAGCTTCCAAATTTTTATGTATTGAACAGTTTCTACCAATGTTGGCCATGAATGTGTGTATGAAATCAGCTTTCAATGTTTCTGGCTCCAAGTATTAATTTGTTATTTCTTCAATTCCACAGTTCCCTTCTTCGCCACATGAATGGCAGAATGTGGCTTCCGAGTTTGCCCAGCGATGGAACTTTCCGAACTGTGGAGGAGCCATCGACGGCAAACATGTTCGGGTCGTCCCACCACCCCATTCGGGATCCTTTTATTATAATTATAAGGGGTTCCACAGCGTCGTGATGATGGCAGTGGTGTCGGCCACCTACGAGTTCCTCTATGTGGACGTTGGCAAGAATGGCAGGATGTCTGATGGAGGAGTTTTTGCCCAGACGGAGTTTGGAGAACGGCTCCTTTTGGATCTGCTGGCCTTGCCACCAGCGGAGCAGAATGTGGAGGGACTACCTTTTGTGTTTTTGGCGGATGAGGCGTTTGGCCTGGGACCCCATTTGATGAGGCCATTCCCGCAACGCACCCTCACCCCTGAGAGGAGGGTTTTCAATTATCGGCTGGCCAGAGCCAGAAGGGTGGTGGAAAATGCGTTTGGGATCATGGCCAGCCGATTTCGCCTCTTCCTTACCTCCATCCACCTTGCCCCATACAAATGGAACCATGTGGTTATGACGTGCTGTGTGCTGCATAATTTCCTAAGGGTGCATTCAACGAGTTATATATCTTTGAGTGGGCCTGAGGCCTCTTTAATCAATGCAGAAACTTTGGTGGCCCTGGAACCTGGCCGTCCTGGCTTGGCCCCCCCAACCGGACATGAGGTCCATAACCAATATGTGGACTATTTTATGGGTAGGGGGGCCATTGAAATGCCAGACAATCTATAAGAATTTTAGACCAAAAAAATAAAACTTTTTCTTGAGTAAAGATTGGTTAGTCATTTTTATTGTATAATGTTTGATGTTTCTGGTAGGTTTACCTAGTGCACTTGTTTTGCCATGTGGATTAAAAAATCTTTTAATTAGCCTTCATTGTCAGTGTAAACACCAAACATTGATTAGTTCACTCAGCACCACATTTACATAATGAAGCCACAATGATTTGTTATGTAAAAATACCTTTATTTTTTTTGTTTAGGTGGGCAACTTCCTTAGAAATGTGGATGTTCCCTTAATTTCGTGTGTATTAAAACGCATGACCAGCCATGCATAAACAAACTATATTTCTCAAAATTTTGAAAAAACTAAACATGTGCTAGTCATTAAAGGATAAAATAACAAAAAAAAATAGAAATCTCTGCAAGCAAAACGTTATTTGGTGTAAAAACATTAGACACGCCCAAGCACAGCCATGATATTTTGGAGCCTTTCCTCCACAAGCTTTGTATTTGCCCTGATCTCTAGCAAATTTCCCTTAATTTTTTCGAGGTCACGACAGCAGACCATCAGGTATTGGATCAGGATCTGGGCACTGTGATGTGTCAACTTATTGGGGTCTTCGGCCAGAACTGCACCTAAATGTAAAAATAAATATGTAGGATAGAATATGTAGGCCTACATCTATTTAACATGCATGTGTCTGGTTTCACTCTGACCTGTGGTGGTGCCACTTTCCACTTCCACAACATCACATTCCTCTCCATCCTGGGGTTCTGGGGGTATTGTTGTAGGTATTGCAATTCTCGTCTCATCTGAGGTAGCTTTTCGAATCCCTAGGGAGATTGAAATAAAAGGAATAGTTTCATTAGTAGCGATTCAATTTTGCTAAAATAAGAAACATGAAAAAAAACTTGGTAATCATTCTTTTGAAGCATGCTCCATTTTAATTTTTACCCCCTGTGCCAACCGGGACAAATGATTGGATACATAGCCCAAAACAGAGCATATACATTTTGTAAACAAATTTGAAACATTGTAACACCCCAAAGTATCTACACTGGATCACCTGTGTGTGACTCCCTCAAGCTTTTTGGCTTTAGGCCCACACTTGTACTACTGCGTTCAGATGTTTCATCAGCTGCTGAGCATTCACTCCCTTTAACATTACCATGCATATCGTTTTTTCAAATGAACAAATGTCCTTTGGATTAGCACACCAAAAATAAGTGTGGCCCAAATTTACTCCCCCAAATAAACCAAAAAACATGGGTGTTCACACTGGATGATCCTAAAACATCGTTTGAGGAACTGTACGGAGAAAGAGGTTTAATACGTCCGTTTACTATGCGGACGAACCTGAAAGATGGTATCTTTCAGTGTACTATATGAAAGTAAAAAATACACGACAGAATACAAGAAAATAATATGTACCAGGGAAACTCAAAAAAAACAACTTACTTTTTAATATAACTTTCTTGATTCTTTTATATTGGTCGGCCTCCCGCAACTTCAGATCTGACCATCGTTTTCTGAGCTGTTCCTTCGTTCTGCACACCCCGAATTTTTGGTGGAGACTTTTGACCACTTTGCCCATAATTCTGGACTTGACCAGATTATGCCTTTTATACGGACCATGCTTGGCATCATAATCCTCCTTCTTTAAAATGGCGACCATCTCCACCATTTCCTCGAATGACATGTTGGATGCCTTATATCTCCTGGGTCTTGATTTGGGCTCCTCTGTAATTTCATCCTCTGTAGAGGTAATCTCAGCTACCTGTGTCTCCGCCATGTTTTGTTCAGCACTACGAGCGAGAAGGGGCGGGGAAAGTACAATATCGAACGTCAGGGGCGGGGAAAGCGTGCAGAGTTTCACGCATGCGCTGTGTATATAAAGTGAAGATCCATGTCTGGGAAATACGTTCATTTTTCGGGAGAGGGAGTTAGCAACGAACGTCGTGACCAAGGTACCTAACAATTTAACTTTTTGAGGTTCATCAGACGAGGAGATTTGTGTGCTCAAAATATGTAGACAATGCACAGTTGAGGAATGTTGCCTGAAATATATATTTTTTTTGGTTTCTCGCTTTTACAGATATCATGAATACTTTTAAAAACCCAGACTTCACGGGGGAGTTCATCGACAAATGGCAAGAGCTCCCTATATTATGGCAAACAAAAAGTGGCGGTAATAAAAATAAAGACGCCAGGAAAGCAGCACTGGAGAGCCTGCTTGCATTTGTGCAAACAAAGATACCCACAACAACTCTCCAAGATGTCAAAAACAAAATTGCGACCATCAGAGGGACATACAGGACCCAGAGGACTATGGTCCTGAGGTCCCAGAGGTCAGGTGCACCAGCAGATAAGGTTTATAAACCCAGTCTGTGGTACTACAGTAAGCTTGCTTTTCTGGATGACCAGCTGGAAGTGCGGGAATCTCTCTCCACCCTTCCCCCCCAGAGGTCAATCCAGCCTTCCTTGTACCCAACCCTCCAGCCTTCCCTGCAGCCAGTCCTCCAGCCTTCCTGTCAACCCTGCTCTGGCTTCCTCTGAGGATCAAGATCAGGGCCTTGAGGAGGCAGATTTGGAGATATGGAGCCAGGTAAAGTTTTGCTATCTATATTTCTATCGTACAAAATTGAAGAATTTAAATAGATGTTAGTATTGTTAAAGGTATGTACACTTCTACCAATAAAGTTTGTGAAGAGCAAGATACAGTAGTGGCCTAATTTTATGTGCCCAAGACAACAAAACCAGGATGCGTAATCAATGAAAATGACATAACTTTTGGCATTGATTTCAACAATGTCTAGAGGTGAACAATGTCTGTGAATGATGATGTGGCAAAATAAATAATGCCCCTTTCTTTTTTTACAGCCAGAGCAGAGCCAGGAAGAGGGTGATGTTGGGGATAAGGAGGAGGCAGGGCCCAGTGGCACCCAGGAGGAGGGTTGGCCCAGCACAAGAGCCCAGATGCCTCCCCTGGTAGTTAAACCACGAGGGCCAAGGAGAGGTAGGCAGGTGGAGGAGGAAACCAGGGCCTTCCTCAGAGAGGCAACAGCGGCCCTCAGAGAGGCACCCTCTGTTGATGAGGGATTTGCCGCAGTCCTCACCCACAAACTAGGGCAAATGGAGTTGCAGCAAAAAAAATTCAGTGAGACCCTGCTATTGAAAGTCATCAATAAGGGCATGCTGGGAGAACTCACTAGGTACATGGACATAACGGAGGTTGTCCCTACTCCTCCACCTCCTCCTCCTCCTCCTACTACTCCTCCTGCCACAACCTCTCCTCCTGATCCCCAGCCTCCAAGGAAGAAACCAACCAAGGCTGCAGAGAAGGCTGGAGAGAAGGCTACAAGGAAGAGGAGAAAATAATGCCTGCTGTAGTACCACAGACTGGGGACATATAGGACTTATCTGCTGTGGCTCCTGACCTCTGGGAGCTCAAGACAAGATTGGGCTCATTTTTTGGGGGGATCTAATCTCTATTTTGGTTTGGACATCTTGTATGGTTGTTGTGGGGTGAAAGGGATGCACAAATGCAAGCAGGCTCTCCAGTGCTGCCTTCCACTTTAATTTGTTAATGTTCTGAAATAAAAAAAAATTGAGTGTCCTTTAAATACTTGACTATGTGATTTGTATTTCAAAAGAGAGCTTGCTAGGAAGCAGACAGGGACATCTCAAATTATATTATTGTTATTATCAGGGGACACAAACCTCCCTGAGGCCAAATGAGACACATTTGGAAGGTTGTTGTGGTAACTTTACACAAGAATAATTTAAGCCAAAATAATAAAAAAAAACGCCAAAAAACAAAAACAAAAAATATATAAAATTTAAAGAAAAAAGGAGAATTACATTATTTAATTATTATTAGTATTATTTAGGAGGGAGGTGCGGCTTATAAATAATATTTTATAATCATTAGAGCAATTTGGAATTACTTTAGAAACAAGTTTGGCATAACTCTCAATGTCATTATCAAAAGAGGGTAATTTTAAAGCATTATCAAAAGAAGAACGGAATGTGCAGCATTAAAATGATGCTATTAATTCCACCGTGACGAATGTGCCATCTCCATTTCCAACATTAGCTTTACCAAAACGAGCGCTCCCGTCTCATAGTTGCTTCGGAGCATGCGCGTTTTTTTTCACGTCGTGAAAGCATACACACTATCGTTTTTAACGTCGTTAAAAAAAACGACATGAAAAACGACGTGAAAAAAGAGAGCATGTCCGGAATTTTTAATGGCCGTTTTTCACGTCGTTAAAAATGCTCTGGAGCCTACACACGATCATTTTTAATGGCCATTTTTTAAAATGGCATTTTTAACGGCATGAAAAACGATCGTGTGTACGGGGCATAAGGCCCGGTTCACACCTATGCGAATTGGTTGCGGCTTACACCGCATCCAATTCGCATAACATTATAAAATACATTGATTCCAATGAGGCTGGTTCACATATGTGCGATGCATTCGCACTGCGCATTGCCGAAAAAACGTGTGCGTTCTTTAGGCATTGCGGTGCGGCTCAGGTGCGAATTCAGGCCCATTATGTTCTATGGGCACGCATCTGATTTGCACATGTGTTGCGTTCTGAACAGGGATCTTGAGGGGGAACTCCACGCCAAATTTTAAAAAAAAAACGGCATGGGTTCCCCTCCAAGAGCATACCAGGCCCTTAGGTCTGGTATGGACTTTAACAGGAACCCCTACGCCGAAAAAAACGGCGTGGGGGTCCCCCCAAAGTCCATAGCAGACCCTTATCCGAGCGCGCAACCTGGCAGGCCGCAGGAAAAGAGGGAGAGAGAGCGGCCCCCCCTCCCTCCTGAACCGTACCAGGCCGCATGCCCTCAACATGGGGGGGTGGGTGCTTCGGGGCCCCCCACCCTATGTGAATAAAAAAAAAATGGCAATAAAAACACTACACAGGTTTTTTAAGTCATTTATTAGTCAGCTCCGGGGGTCTTCTTCCAACTTCCGGGGTCTCTTCGGACTTCGGGGGTCTCCGGTGTCGTCTCCGCCACGCTCTCCGGTTCTTCTCTCGCTCTCCGGTTCTTTCTTCCTTCTGCCGGGCCTCCGCTATCTTCTTCCAGCTCTTTTGCTTGCGGGGCCCGGTCTTCTTCGTCGCCTTCTTCCCTCTTCTCTCCTGGAGATGTTGACTCCGGCTGTAATGCCGTATGAGCGAAGTGCATTCACTTTTATAGGCATGAGCGTGGTCACCGGGTGATGACACCCAGTGGCCCCGCCCCCATATGACATCACTGTCCCGGAGGGAATGATGGGACTGAGACGTCATATGGGGGCGGGGTCATCACCCGGTGACCACGCCCATGCCTATAAAAGTGAATGCGCTCCGCTCATACGGCATTACAGCCGGAGAGAGTGATGAGTCAACATCTCCAGGAGAGAAGAAGGAAGAAGGCTATGAAGAAGACCGGGCCCCGCTATCAAAGAGCGCGGCGGAGACGACACCAGAGCCCCTCGAAGTCGGAAGAGACCCCCGAAGTTGGAAGAAGACCCCCGAAGTTGGAAGAAGACCCCCGGAGCTGACTAATAAATGACTTAAAAAACCTGTGTAGTATTTTTATTGCCATTTTTTTTCCACCAGGTGAATGGGTAGGGGTACGATGTACCCCATACTCATTCACATAGGGTGGGGGGCCGGGATCTGGGGGCCCCCTTATTAAAGGGGGCTCCTGGATTCCGATAAGCCCCCCGCCCGCATACCCCGACAACCAATGGCCAGGGTTGTCGGGAAGAGGCCCTGTCCTCATCAACATGGGGGCAGGGTGCTTTGGGGTGGAGGGGCCACAGTGTGCCCCCCTGCCCCGAAGCACCCACCCCCCCATGTTGAGGGCATGCGGCCTGGTACGGTTCAGGAGGGAGGGGGGCCGCTCTCTCGTCCCCCCCTGTTTTCCTGCGGCCTGCCAGGTTGCGTGCTCGAATAAGGGTCTGCTATGGACTTCAGATATTCAGACTGCCCTTCTGCTTGTCCTCCCATTGAGATTCCAGAACCATCTAGAATGCGGGGGGGCAATGGTCAGACCAGCAGCCTGTGAAACACTGAGCAGGCTAAAGCAATCAACCACTGCTCCACTGGCTACAGAGGAGCCAGACTAAATGTACCCAGCATCCTAAACTCTAGCTATGAGGGTGCTACACATTTAACATCATCATCCCTAAAAATATCTGCCAACAAAACTTTTCATTTACATGGAAAGAAAATCCAGAATAGAAGACTGGAGTATCCATACTTCAAGAAAGGTCTGGATACAATTGGATTTTTTTTTCTTAGATATACCTTAAAGGGTTGTTCACACCACGCACACCCACAACACAAAATTTTTGCATGTGGGCTGGTGTCTATTTTACCTGACATTGGGGTGGGGGGTGATTGGGTGTATGCACTAGACATGTGCATTAGTTTTCGTCCGAATGCATTTTCGTCCAAATTTCAGGGATTTTCGCATTCGTTTTGACAAACGATAAAGAAACTTGCAGAATCCGAAATCCGAAAGGTCAGACATAAAAAATGCTTTATTTTCTTTTCGTTGAGACAACAGTTAGTTATAGATAGAAGCCTCGACATGACGGTGACAATAGCGATCTGTGTCTATCAAACCTGCGGTTGAATGTGCCTAACTTAACTCTATTAGTCCAAGATTATTTGACATAGAGAGAAAAGATTCAACATTATAGAGACATGAAGATTTGACGAAGCAGCTAAAAACATACGATCGCCGTTAGCAGACATTTATGGTCAAATGCTCCGCCCATAGGCTATAGAAGAGTTCTAATGTTGGTTAACTAGCAATAATAATTAATAAATATAATTATTACTAGTCATACAACATTAGAATTCTTATATAACTTGTGGGCAGAGCATTCGACTGGAAATCTATGATTGCGGCGTCATACAGCTGCTTCGTAGAATCTTCTTTGAACACTCAACAGACACCATAAGCCTTCAATTGACAGATTCGACCTGAATTAATTGGAATTTTTGGACTAATACATTTTTTAATGAAACAAAATAAATAAAAAGCGAATTTTGGGAGTAAAGAAATAAATTTATTTTCGGACAAAAACGAAATTCCGAAACAAAATATTTCAGTGTGCACATGTCTAGTATGCACATTGCACTGTATAATTTTTAAAGCTTTATTGAGAGTGTAACAATGTACACTATTAAAGTCTCCACACAGCAGCTCAGTGCGATGCGCTGTGGTGACCTAAGAAGCTATCCAATGAGCTGCATACAAAAATGCAGCATGTCTGCATTCATCTGCAACACACCACACATCACATAAGCACTGTGGTGTGAATGGTGTACATAAAAAAACTATTGTTTTCTATGTGCATTTTCGGAGTCTGGCATTGGAAAAAAAAAGTAATGTTAAAAGATATGTACAGTAACAACAAGCATTTTATGACTACGTGCTTAATTCTGCTTGCTTATTAACCCCCTAAACAACCTGAGTATTGTAGGAGGGCTCTGATTAGTATTTAGGTTTTTCATGTAAAAGATCCCATACCTATGTGTTTGTACTTAGAATTTTAGTCCAAAGGACTTGTGTACACATGATCGGATGATCCGACGTAACGCATTTGTTTTCGGAAAGTTTGAGAGCATGCACAGCGAACATTTTTCCGTGAAAATTCCGAAAACAATTGTCCGATGGAGCATACAGACGGTCGGATTGTCCAATAAAACACGTCCGTCAGACCGTTGTTGTTGGAAAGTCCGATCGTGTGTATGGGCCTTAATTCTGAGACAAAAAAAAAAATCATAGTGTCTTCTCAAAGCTAAAAGGTAATGACATTTGAGGTTTGTAGTTTTGAAAAAGCCACAGTATAAAGAAGTTTGTATTAAAGCCTAAGTTTGGTAAGAAGAAAAAAAGAAAAAAAAAATCAGCACAATGGGTGCATTGAATGGGAAGCCATGTTAATTTTGGCAGCAAATTTCAATTTAGTTTTAGTCTAAAGGCCCATACACACGATCGGACTTTCCGACAACAACGGTCCGACGGACGTGTTTTATCGGGCAATCTGACCGTCTGTATGCTCCTTCGGATAATTGTTGTCGGAATTTCCAGGGACAAATGTTTGCTGTGCATGCTCTCAAACTTTCCGACAACGTCGGTGTTACGTCGGATCATCCGATCGTGTATAGAAAAGTCCATCGGTCTAAGCTCCAAAGTACAAACACGCATGCTCAGAACCAATGCTAACCATAAGACAACATTAGCAGAAGTTGCCCAAAGGGTGGCGCTAAAGAGCAGAAAAACCATGTAGTACGTCTATTACGTCACTACGTTCGTGTTTGTTGGCTGAAAATGTTCTGCCGTGTGTATGCATACCAAGTTCACGGCCAACGCCCCTTCGGACCAAAATCCACGGAAAAGTTTGATGGAAGTCCGATCGTGTGTATGAGGCTTTAGACTTTTAAATAAAATGCCATTTTAGTTTTAGTCCCATTTTAGTCTTCTGCAATTGTTTTAGTTTTAGTCGTATTTAGTCGACTAAAATCTCCAGTACATTTTAATCAACTAAAATCTCTAGAACATTTTAGTAGACTAAAATCATTTTAGTTGCCTAAAACTCATTTTAGTCGTCTAAAATCTAATGGGTGCAGTTAAATTGTAATGCATTATTTAAGAATAGTAAAAAATCTAATATGTTATTATTTATGGTATTTAGGTTTGAACGTGCACTACAGACCAGGGTTAATTTAGACGTCAAATTTCTGTTTAGTTTTAATCATACTCTTTTGACTAAAATGCCATCTTAGTTTTAGCCGTATTTTAGTCTTTTGACTAAAATGCCATTTTCGTTTTAGTCGTATTTTAGTAATCTCAGTTGTTTTAGTCGTATTTTAGTCAACTAAAATAGTATTAATTTAGTAGACGAAAATGTTTTAGTCGACAAAATTAACACTGATGAGAAGTTCTCCTTGCCTACTGTCTTATGTAAAATCTTCTTTCCTCTGACCCCCATACCCCCCACAGGCCACAGAGGTAATTTTTCAGTGCTGCAGGGGTTAAATATAAATTACTGGACCTATCGTAGGCACTCATCACGAATGATGACTATATCCGCCCTCTCTGCCCCGCCCTACTCCATTCATTAAAGGTGTACTATAGCTTCCAGCAATAAACAGCGATCCATGAATGGAGGAGGCAAACCTTTTATTCATCTACCTGTTCTCCATTCATAGAGCACTTTTCATTGCTGAGAGCTAAAGTACAGTTTCTGTGAATAGAGGCGGGGAGCGGAAAAGGGCAGGCATAATTGACTTGCCTATGAGAGGTCCAGTGGCTCACACTAACCGCTGAAGCACCAAAATATTAGAGGAAAAGGGGTATGGGGGGCAAAGGATAGATGATTTCAACAAAGAGAGCAGCTGCCAGCGCAATTTACACTTCTCTTATCATACATTGTAAGTACAGTCCCGTGTTCTATTTTTTATCTAACAAAATATAAGCTTCAAGTTTATAGAGTAACTATGCATAGCAGCACTAACAATTATAATATTAAATTATTAAATGAAATAAATAAATAAATAAATATATATATATATATATTTATATAGCTGGTGGTTGCTACGAGTTACTACATCCACACATTTCACCCTGCTGCCAGACATCCATTAGACACACTCCTTTAGTCAATGAACATGAGTCTTTTCCTTGTTTTTTATTATTTTATTAGGGGATTGAACTTGGTTGGGGAAGGGACATGGGATGCCCATAGAAACAAATGAATAGTTGAAATGTTATAGCAATAGATGTGTTACACTTCTTCAGATAGGATATAGAAATGAGTGCATCACACTCTTGAGATAGGACAAGATGGCTGACACTAAACTTGACAGACTTTTACCTCAGAACTTCTCTTCCTCCTGCACACAGCTTAACAGACTTTTACCTCAGAACATCTCCTCCTGTCACAGTCTTATGCCGCGTACACACGATCGTGATTCACGGCGGTGAAAACACCGCCGTGAATCACGACATGAAATTAAATGACAAACGAGGGAGCGGCATTTTCCCCCACACACGACCGTTTTTCCCGTCATTTTTTTCTTTGTCGAGAAAAACGACCGTCTGTGGGCTCCGCGGCAGTGTCTCCCTATGGGAAAACTGCCGCGGAAAAAAATGATGGAAAAATAAACGATGAGAAAATTTAGAACATGTTCTAATTTTTCTCGTCGTTTTTCCTGCCGTTTTTCTCAACGAGAAAAACGGCATAAAGCCCACAGACGATCGTTTTTCTCGGCGAAAAAAAAAAAGTCATTTTTCCCGACGGGAAAAATGATCGTGTGTACGCGGCATTAGGCTGCTTTCACACTGAGCAGCGCTAGGTGTCGGCGGTAAAGCGCCGCTATTTTGCCTCTTCCAGATCTCTCACTGTGCTTCCACTCACCGACACCTGCCCTGGATCCTTCCTGAAAGAACTTTGTCATAAATCAGATGTGATCAGAACTGTGTGGACTGCACAAGTGAATCAGACGTATATAGGTGAAGAAAGTAATAATTTATTAATGAAATGTGAATAATATGTAACGCAACCACCTCCAATAATACACAGTGCACAACAAACCAATATTAGACAAGACCCCAAAATAACAATAATCAGACGAATAAATATAGCCAAAAGGGAATACCGGAATCGTAGTCTAGCTAAGCCATGGTCATAACTCATAACAGGAGATCAGCAAATGGGGGACAAGGAGCAATGGACAGGGAGAGGGTGAAAGGGATCAGACAGCAGGGCAGGGATCAGGGATACAGGACTGACGGGAACAGGTACAAATAGGTTAGGGATCAGGATCAGAGTCAGGTTCAGGCAACAGGTTCAGGCAACAGGTTCAGGCTCAAAGTTCGGATCAGGGCATAAGACGAAGCCAAGGCAAAGTGTGTTGAACTTGCCAGGTTTTTATACCATTACCTGCTATCAGGTTCAGGTGATTCCTAATTGCAGGAGGAGATATCTGCTCCATCCTGCGAGGATCCACCTGCTGGTGGACGCCAGTACTGCGGCCCAAAGATCACATAACACCAGCAGGGACTCTCCTGACAGTTCCAAACTGCCAGGAGACACCTGCTGGTGGACATCAGTACTGCACCCCAAATATCAGATGGTATTACCAGCGAGTGGAACCTTTCCTGACAGACTTACTCCGGATGTGTGGACCAACTGTCTCTCCCAGCTCCTGTTCCAGGACACCTCTCCATGAATGTGTAAGGAGAGGCTCCCTCCCAGCTCCCGAGCTCCTCCGTTGGAGTTACACCCCCCCAGATGGTGGTGTTCCTCCTGCACGGCAGTCTAGCATTCCATCCTTCAGTTCACCCAGCCGACAACTCCTCCCTCAGCAGGCTGACCATGGGTATATGTAAGAGGCCTGCCCCCTGCCAATCCTATATGGGGATTGGTCAGAACTCCTCACATGTACCCCATGTCACTCCAGCACTCAGCCCTGTCCCTTTTCCAGAACATTCTCCACTGGAAACAGGGGAGGCGTCCCAAGAGCTGAAATACATGTCAGTCACCTACTGCTACACTTAACCACTCCCCTGCCCCCAGATCAAAAACAAACAGGCCTAGCTCGCAGCATAAAACCCTACACACTTGGCACCTACTTAATGTATAGGGTTCTACACTTATATATATATATATATTGTGACAGCAGGAAGGTAAAGTCACCTGGTTGCATCCAGGGGGGTAGATATATTTCGCCCAGATTCAGGCTTTACGCTGACTTATACAACTAGGTGGAGAGTTGTATAGGCCCAGCTAAGGCTAGTGGGCTCATGGATGACTCATACCTCTAGGGAGAGTGTGGGGCGTCGTGCAGACAGAGATGAGGAGACCAGCTGAACCTTGTCAGCTCATTTAGGCCTCTATAAGAACTCCCAGCTTCATTAGATGTTAGCTCATGCCTGGAACCAGACCTGTGTGGACTGTCTAGGGAGAGTGAACCCCTGTGCGGTGAGGCAAAGCCTGTGTGGCTATTTGTTTGGACTTTTACTAAACCAGGGACTTAGGGACTAGGACAGCACTAGGCTGATCCCAGTTGTTAGTTAGGAAACCTGTATGTTTAGTCAGAGGTCAACTTGACCAGGATTTATTTTGGTTATGTTTCTTTTGCTTTGCTGTGTTTTGTCACTGTAAATAGAAAATAAACCGCACCTTTTTGATTTTGAAAACCACAACCTCCGTTTGCTGGGCCTGTTTTGTGTGGGGAGCCCATCCCGGGGGTCACACACACCCGCTGCCGAGCTAACCCCCTCACAGTTGGTGGAGAATGCGGGCAGTTTTTTTTTAAGCCAGCATGGAGGAGATACTGAAGCAGCTGGCTCTAGCAAATGCCAATCAACAGCAGACAAATGCAGGTTTGCAAAAGAGCCTTGCAGCTCAACAACAGAGCCTTGCAGCCCAGCAGCAGACAAACGTAACTTTGCAACAGAGTCTGGAGGCTCAGCAACGAGCCCAGCAGCAATCTGAGGCCCGCTTCATAGACCTGTTGCAGAAGCAAGAGCAGAGACTACAACAACAGATGGAAGCAGTAATGCAGCAACGTCCGCAGACCAGTGAGGAAAGCCGTCCCACTAATACCGCGTCCTTTGGGGTGAGTCGTTTATTGACAAAAATGACTGGAGAGGATGATCCAGAGGTATTTTTGACCACATTTGAAAGGACCGCTGAAAGAGAAAAGTGGCCTGAGGAGCAGTGGGCTGGACTGGTGGCTCCTCTGTTAACTGGTGAATCGCAGAAAGCTTACTATGACCTAGAGCCTAACCAAGCAAAAGACTATGTGATGCTAAAAGCTGAAATATTGGCAAGGCTGGGTGTCACCCAGGCTGTCCGGGCTCAGCGTGTGCATAACTGGACTTTCCAGCTTGGAAAACCCCCCAGGTCTCAAATGTATGATCTCATTCACCTGAGCAGAAAGTGGCTACAGCCAGAGACTTTGTCCGCACCAAAGATTGTGGAACGTGTTGTAATGGATCGGTTTTTGAGAGCTCTTCCTACTGCCATCCAAAAGTGGGTAAGCCATGGAGACCCAGAGACGGCCGATGGTCTTGTGGATCGTGTGGAGAAATACTTGGCTACAGAGAACCTGACGGCCTCTTCCAGAGACACTCGGACTTTCCACCCTAAGACCAGACCATCCCCAGGGGCGGATAAGAGGATTCCAAGGGGTGAGGGTGGAGAGAGTGAGAGGGTGGGAGCTCTACCCCAAGTTTGGCGAGAACAGCCTGGGAAATCAGCGGCTCAAGAGGCGGCAAGAAGGATCGTTTGCTACCGCTGCCGGCAAGCGGGACATATTGCAGCCAATTGCCCGGTTGTGGAGGAACCCATGCAGTGTGACTTTCTGACGGGCAGACGTCAGTCGCTGTGTGCGACAGTCGCATGCACTGCCATTCGAGGAACTGAGAAACATTTATGCAAAATGTGTGTTAATGGTAGAAATGTTGTGGTATTGCTGGATTCAGGTAGCCTTGTGACCCTGATAAAGGCTGAGTTAGTTAAAACAGAGGTCTCTGGGAATAGCAAGGTAGCTGTTATTTGTGTGCATGTTGACACCCGAGAGTATCCAGTGACTACAGTGTGTTTCGAGACCCCCAAAGGTACCCTCTCTCATCCAGTGGGCTTAGTATCTCAGTTACCGCATGACGCCATTGTGGGAAGGGATTTTCCGAAGTTCTGGGAACTGTGGGATGATCCTGAGCCCCTCACTGGTGCCCCTATGTACCAGGAATGTGATAGCCAGAACTCCCCTGAGAGTGGTGAGGACTCTCCGGAATTTCCCTTATCAGTATTGGCAGGGGAGACTCAAGAAACTGGAGAGGAGCCCACCTCCTCAGACGAAAACCTACCGTCTGTGGAGTTTTCTGATCTTGAGGTTCACAGGGAAAACTTTGCCACAGAACAGTTGAAAGACCCCGCCCTAATAAAGGCACGGGAAAACGTAGTGAAAATAGATGGCGAGTTAGTGAACCCAGATAATACCTGCACTTACCCATACTTCAGCGTAGAGAAGGACCTACTGTATCGGGTGGCAAAAAGGGCAGAAGAAACCGTTGAGCAGCTTGTGGTGCCCAAACCTTACAGGAAGTTGGTGTTGGAGTTGGCCCATGGGCACATTCTTGGAGGTCATCTGGGGACAGAGAAAACCCGAGAGAGGGTATTACAGAGATTCTATTGGCCGGGGGTGATGAAGGACGTAGAAAATTATTGTTCCTCCTGCCCTGTGTGTCAGAGGTTGGCCCCGATGCCACATTTCCGTAGCCCGCTGGTCCCTCTACCCATCATTGAGGTCCCGTTTGAGAGGATCGCCATGGATTTGGTAGGTCCTATAATCAAGTCCGCTAGGGGGCACCAGTACATATTAGTTATAATGGACTATGCCACCCGTTATCCAGAAGCGATCCCTCTCCGAAATACCTCGGCCAAAACCATAGCCAAAGAGCTATCTCTTGTTTTTAGCCGGGTGGGTATTTGTAAAGAACTGCTTACGGACCAAGGTACACCCTTTATGTCCCGGGTTATGAAAGAGCTGTGTAAATTGTTCAAAGTGACGCAATTGCGTACGTCTGTGTATCACCCCCAAACCGATGGGCTGGTTGAAAGATTCAACAAAACCCTAAAACAAATGTTGAAGAAAGTGGTGGATAGAGATGGAAAGGATTGGGACTGTTTACTTCCTTATTTGATGTTTGCTATTAGGGAGGTGCCCCAATCCTCTACGGGATTCTCCCCCTTTGAGTTACTGTATGGGAGACACCCAAGAGGGCTGTTGGATATTGCCAAGGAAACTTGGGAAAGTGAGAGTTCTCCCCACAGGAGTGTGATTGAGCATGTCGCCCTGATGCAAGATCGAATTGCACAGGTAATGCCCATCGTGAAGGAACATTTGGCCCAAGCACAGTAAAGCATCGCCCTGGCGTTCAAATGGGGAATGTGGATGCTTTGTCTCGAGTACATGAATGCCTGATTGCTGGTGTTCCAACCCCGAGGTTAAAACAAGAGGGGGGGGTATGTGACAGCAGGAAGGTAAAGTCACCTGGTTGCATCCAGGGGGGTAGATATATTTCGCCCAGATTCAGGCTTTACGCTGACTTATACAACTAGGTGGAGAGTTGTATAGGCCCAGCTAAGGCTAGTGGGCTCATGGATGACTCATACCTCTAGGGAGAGTGTGGGGCGTCGTGCAGACAGAGATGAGGAGACCAGCTGAACCTTGTCAGCTCATTTAGGCCTCTATAAGAACTCCCAGCTTCATTAGATGTTAGCTCATGCCTGGAACCAGACCTGTGTGGACTGTCTAGGGAGAGTGAACCCCTGTGCGGTGAGGCAAAGCCTGTGTGGCTATTTGTTTGGACTTTTACTAAACCAGGGACTTAGGGACTAGGACAGCACTAGGCTGATCCCAGTTGTTAGTTAGGAAACCTGTATGTTTAGTCAGAGGTCAACTTGACCAGGATTTATTTTGGTTATGTTTCTTTTGCTTTGCTGTGTTTTGTCACTGTAAATAGAAAATAAACCGCACCTTTTTGATTTTGAAAACCACAACCTCCGTTTGCTGGGCCTGTTTTGTGTGGGGAGCCCATCCCGGGGGTCACACACACCCGCTGCCGAGCTAACCCCCTCACAATATATATATATATATATATATATATATATATGTAGCGGGGTCTCCTTTAAGGCCCTATGGACTACGTTACCCAGAACCTCGTTTGGCACCCAGGGTGCATTTGGCCACCGCAGAGACTCATGGGTGGGGCTATAAAGGGAGGGGGCGAGGCGAGTCTCGGCCTCTTTGCACACCGCGCTGCAATCAATAGGACTCCCTGTGCGGATCTGCTGCAGTGCAAGGCCTGAGGCCTGGGCCTTGCGCACCTTCCAAAGAACCTTCCACCCCACTGCTGAGCCTGGGTGGCACCTGATTTCTTTTGAGTTTGCTGACATCAGTTGGACCGGGGACCCGGCCGTTGCAGACCCTGTGTGCGGAGACACAGTGGTAGAAGTCCCGGACTGGGATCGCGTCCGAAGGCGTGAGCGAGCACCTGCTCACGTCATTAACTTGTACTTTGATTAGGCCTAGTGACTGCCTTGGCCCACCGTGCTATATTTACTGTCCTGCCGGAGACTAGTGGCGAAACTGAGTTGTGTAGTCTCCGGTGAAGTGTTCTTTCTTTATTTACCCTAATTGGATTACAAATACTGTTCCTGAATGTGCACCACCGTTCATGCGAAGAATTGTTCTCACAGAGACTGAGTTTATCTGAGTCAGGCCTGACCAGGGATTAGGATTTTGTTGGTGCGCCACATTGCGCATAGAGAGGATAGCTGCACGTGGCGTGTGATCACTCTGCACTATCACTGATTAGTATGTGTATTATTGCAGGGCTCTGCATGTATGTTATGTGACAAGTTATCATTTACCTTTATACCACATTAAATCATTTACAGTTTATCACTCCGGTATCAGTGTTCATTATTGCATATATTGATTGCTCATATTACCTGCTAGATTGTGTATAACCAGGTATAGAGAGCTATATTACTAGAACACCCCCTAGACTAACTGTGCCAGAGGAGGGTCGAGTAGATTGCCGGGGGTTGGCGGTGCTGTGTACAGGGCGCGAAACAGAACCAGCGGCTCTCTTAACTGGGGGTATCGCTACATATATATATATATATATATATATATATATATAGCGCTTACCACCCTCTCCTCCTTGTCTTTCGGTTCCTCGCAGGAGGAAAGGGCACACCCAGCTCTATATGCCCGTACCCTCCTGTGAGGAGGTTGAGCGGTGTTGTGATGGGTCTCCACAGCCAGATACTCCCTCCGAATGGTTCTTATCTCTATAACCAATAAAGACAAGTCTCTATTTCCCCCAATGACTTCAATGTCCACCCACACCAGCTGTAACTCCAACGTAGAGTTTATTTCTGTTTAACGACAGTCTCTGATAGGAAAGGTTGGAGAGAGAACAGGACAGCATAAGGTGTGGGAGAGGTCCAGGCACAAACGTAATACACTTCACTGCTTAGCTTCTCAAGCAGACTTAGCCCATTTGGATAGTCTCCCTAGATAGGGACTAGCAGCCAAATTGGTACTTTAACTAACCGCACAGTCACTACACAAACTGGTGCACTTGGTCTCTGCCACAGACCTGGTGAACTTGGTCTCTGCCACAGACCTGGTGAACTTGGTCTGTGCCACAGACCTGGTGAACTTGGTCTCTGCCACAGACCTGGTGAACTTGGTCTCTGCCACAGACCTGGTGAACTTGGTCTCTGACACAGACCTGGTGAACTTGGTCTCTGCCACAGACCTGGTGAACTTGGTCTCTGCCACAGACCTGGTGAACTTAGTCTCTGCCACAGACCTAGTGAACTTGGTTTTCAAAGCTTGGCCTCTTTGTAAGGAGAAGACATCCCTCCAGAGAGTTACTGGGCCCCTTCCTTCACTGTGACTTCTCACCAGTCCCTCGGAACGGACCTCCCCCGGCCTCCTCGTCTAAGATGTGGGTCCCCTCGCAAGGCAGCACCCTGAGATTCCTCGATCCTTGTTGGGCCCCAGCCGAAGGTGCTGGGCCCAAGGCCTCCAGTTGCAGCCCCAGGGCTAAAGGTGCCTGGGACTGATTCACCGACCTCTGCTCCTGGGCCAAAGGTGCCTAGGGCAGACAGGAACACACACTCCCTGGGAGTAGGACTCCCAACGACGAACCAACGACCCTGAACAGGCAGCGTCTGCCCCTTTTATATCCTCTCCCAGCATACACAGCAGGCCGACCACTCCCACTGTATGGTTGCCGAGAGGGAACACACAAGGCACAGCACTGTATCAGCAGTTCAACCCTGGCCCACCATGGCAGCGCCACCTGCAGGCCACAGGGAACGGTACACCGATACTCTTCCTGCAGACAAAAATGGTTGATAATATCCTAACAATTTAGGTGTTTGAGCATAACTACCACTCAAACACTACCCCTAAATTGAGGACCACGCTACATATATATATACTATTTATATGGGCTCTTCAAAAAGTTTCTGCACTTTTTTAAACGAAGTTAAGTTATATATATATAAAAGTGCGGAAACATTTTGAAGAGCATGGCTTACCTGGTTCTCCCCATAGTCCTCGGAGCTCCCCAGCCTGTCAGCGTGCCGCCAGAGGTCGCCATCTCCATCTATGCAAAGGTTAGTGGTAGAAGTTCTGGCTCCAGTGTCACTTGGGGTGGCTATCTTGCTCCACCCTGCTGCAGCATCCATAATCAATCCTGGTCTCCCTGCCTCCTCTGCACCTGACTCGCTGCCACCGGGGCTGCCCAGCCTGTCAAACTGCCACCTACAGCTTTCATAGAAGCACTCCCCTGCTTACATAGCCACCTGTGGGACAGTTCACAGCGCCAACTTTGTGAATAGTGGCCATCTTGCTCCACCACAGCACCCACTCTTGGACCCCCTGTCTCCTCTGTGCCGGACCCTTGCTTTATCCCAGCTCCAGAATTTTCCTGTCTGACACGGAGCCGTCTGATGCCTCCAAAGAAGCGATCCAAGACTAAACAACAACCCAGGGTACAGACTGCATCCCCAACTCCAGAAGTTACAAGCCTTATTGGTTTGCCTTGCACCGGGCGTTGACAACCCACGCTATGCCACTGCTGCTGGGGAGGCACCTGATGCAAGGACGGACTATGCTGGGGACACCTGATGGCATCTGGTGGCAGGTGACACACTTAGGGCTTGTTTACACACACAGATCCATGTCCTTGTCTGTGTAACCGCCGATCGCGGGTGCCTGGCGGACTTCGCGGCCGCCAGGCCCGCGCATCGGCATTGCAGTGACGCGCCGGGTATGTGCGCGCGCCGCCGGCGTTGCTCGCGCGCCCCCCAGTGGCCAAATTAGAGGAGGCCGTATAATAACGGCCTCCCGGCATGTAACAACCACCTCGGGGCCGTATATAGTCGTACGGCGGGCGCGAGGTGGTTAAAGTGATATTTATTTATAGTGAAACACAGCAAACCATAAACACAGAAAACACAGCACATAGTAAACGTGAACATAAACAAACCCCAAAAGACAAATAACAAATGAAACCTAACTATTAACTATATACAAAAACTATCTAAAGGACAAGGGCACAGGGAATGCAAGGTTGCAAGAAAGGGGGATCTCAACAGGGTACTCAAATAGAAGCAAGGCAGAGAGGTACAGACTGGATCTGGCTAGGCATCAAGAACAGACAGCAAGGAAGAGACCAGAATCGTGACGCGCCGGGGGAAGGGAGGAGAAGCCTTAAGTATCCCCCAGGCAGCTGAACATTAATTAGCCTGATTACACCAGCCTGCTGGCTCCTGGGAGACACCTGCTGGTGGACACTGGAACTGCAGCAAACAGCCCAGAGCAGGATAGTGCCACCAGCAGGTGAACTTAATCCTAACACTGGCAGTAATCAGGCCTGGGTGTGGCAAGTGAAATTTAACTCAGCTTTCCATAAAATTGTGGTTAATCACAGTTCAGTCATGATTCAGCAAGGGAGGGGGCAATTCATTTTTCACATAGGCCAGGCAGGTTTGAACAGCATTTTTCCCTTAATAAATGAAACAATAATCTAAAAACTGCATCTTGGATAACATCAGGTTATCTTTGTGTAATATTAAAGTTTGTTTGATGATCTGAATCATTTTGAGGGATGGGCGGCAGACAATCCAACCCCCTGCTCGTTCAGTCAGTGGTCAGGGCCCCGCACTTACCCAATCTTATGGGCAGCGCTCCAGGCGGCGGCTTCTCTCCGGGCTGTGGGCGGTTGCTTCCTCGGTGCCCCTGCGTCTCTTCCTCCTGGTGGCCGATCCGATCGGTTCTCCTTTAGGCCAATCGGCCAGTCCGGCTTCCTGATTGGCCAGGAGGAGAATCAGTATAACAATAGCGAATATTCATTTGCTATTGTCACACAACAGGGTGGGCTTCGGGCGCAGTGCTCTGGGCCCCTGGGCCCACCCTTTTTCGAAGAATACTAGAGCCTCTGGTTCTAATCACGTGCTTAAAAAAAAAATTGGAATCCATGCGTCCGGAGCCCTGCATGTAGATCAGGGGGCTTGACGCATGGATTGGGGGGGGAGGCAGCGCCTGTACGCTCCTAATGGATGGGCCACCACTGATTTAGACATACTTTATGTTAGGATCAATGTTCCAGTTGACATTGTCAGGTGTCACTGAGAGATTTTGCTGGGGGGGCCCCAACAAAATGGGGCCCCATCAGTTTTAGTTATGCCCCTAATCTAGGGACTCAAAAGTAACACAGATAAAGCCCCCCTACTCCATTATATTGATGTGGTATAGATAGTGTTTGGTGTCATCACATAAACAGATGCAGTTTGTTCTATGTAAACACAAATGGCCTGAATTCCTACTAATATTTGCTAGAGGCAAATTACAATATTGGATAGTATAAGCTCATGACTTTCATCTTGGTGTATCAACACTCTGAGTGTACAAAACATGGATGACATTTTTTTTAACCACTTGACAACTGGGCACTAAATCCCCTTTGTGCCCGGACCAATTTTCAGCTTTCAGTGCTCTCACACTTTGAATGACAATTACTCAGTCATGTAATACTGTACCCAAATGATTTTTTTGTCCTTTTTTTCATACAAATAGAGCTTTCTTTTGGTGGTATTTGATCACCTCTGGGTTTTTTATTTTTTGCGCTATAAATGAAAAAATACGGAAAATTTTGAAAAAAAAACGCTTTTTTTTAGTTTATGTGATAAAATTTTGCAAATTATTAATTTTTCTTTATAAAATTTGGCCACAATTTATACTGCTACATATCTTTGGTAAAAATAACCCAAATTAGTGGATATTATTTGGTCTTTGTGAAAGTTATAGAGTCTACAAGCTGTGGTGCGGATCATAAACAATTGATCACACCTAATGTACTGGTGGCCTATCTCATTTCTTACGACCCGAACAAGCCAGCAAAGCACAAATACCCCCCAAATGACCCCCTTTTTTTAAATTAGACATTCCAAGGTATTTAGTAAGATGCATCGTGAGGTTTTTGATGTTGTAATTTTTTCCCACAATTCTTTACAAAATGAAGATTTATTTTTATTTTTTTATTTTTTCCACAAAATTGTCATTGTAATAGGTTATTTCTCTCACATGGCATGTGTATACCACAAATGACGCCCCAAAATACATTCTGCTACTCCTCCTACCAAATGTGTGAGACTTTTATACAGCCTGCCCACATACAGAGGCCCAATATTGAAATGGCACCTTCAGGCATTCTAGGAGCATAAATTACACATCTCATTTCTCAACCACCTATTACACTTTTGAAGGCCCTGGAGCACCAGGACAATGGAAACGCCCACAAAGTGACCCCATTTTGGAAAGCTAACACCCCAACGTATAATCTATGAGGCATAATGAGTCTTTTGAATGGTTAATTTTTTTCCTGAAGTTTTTGGAAAATGCGGGAAAAAAATGAAAACGCAATTTTTTTACGCAAAGTTGTCCATTTATAAGATATTGCCAACACATAGCATGTACATAGCAAAAATGACACCCCAAAATACATTCTGCTACTCCTCCTGAGTATGGCGATACCAAATGTGTGAGACTTTTATACAACCTGGCCACATACAGAGGCCCAACATGCAAGGTACACCATCAGGTGTTCTAGGGACACATAGCATGCACATACCAAGAATTACACCCCAAAATACATTATGCTGAGCAAATGGTAAACAAAAGATTACCTGTGGTTTAGTAGCGCAGTTTTCCACAGGAGGATAGCACTGGTCCAGGCAGCAGGCAGGGACTTGGTCAGCAAAAGCGGTGTGGTCAGTTCATCCGACAGGCAGAGGCATGATGGTATAGGTCCTACAGGCAGTTGGCAGAAGTAGGGCCTCGTTCAGGACTGAATGGGGACAGGGGTAGAGGCTTCTCCCACCCAAATCTCTTTGAAGCCTCCGAGTCTCCAAACCCTAATCTGGGAATGACAAAAACAAAAACAATTGTTTTCTTCATCCAGAAAAACAATTCTGGAGCCCCTCACATATGTGAGACCCCTGTGTTATGAATCCCACTAGTCCACTGGCAGGGTACAAGATCAGTCCAAGAGGCAGGCAAAAAGCATGGTCAAACAGTCCAGGGTCAGTTCCAGATCAGGCAGAGGTATGTACAGAATCGTTAGGCAGAAGCGTGGTCAAATAACAGTCCAGGGTCAGTTCCAGATCAGGCAGAGGTATAAACAGAATCGTTAGGCAGAAGCGTGGTCAAATAACAGTCCAGGGTCAGTTCCAGATCAGGCAGAGGTATAAACAGAATCGTTAGGCAGAAGCGTGGTCAAATAACAGTCCAGGGTCAGTTACAGAGAAAGCAGAGGCATAAGGGGTGTGAACATAAATGGCAGGAAGTGAACTAATAATTTATTTTGGTATGGTAATGGCGGAAGCAGTTGCCTATGCAGAGGCCTGGTTCTGAAGGACATTGGGCACAATGATAAATGGTGTCTCTTCTCTCTCCTCTTTTGGAGCACACCCGGCATTTTTTCGCGCGTTTTTGGCCTGTTGGTCTGGGAGGGATTTTATCTGGGAAGTGGCGCTCGGAGAGTCGGCTAACGACATCGGATCTAATGTTTACTGGTGGACTGTTCGGGTATAAAGGGGCAGTGGTGATTTCCTCCTGGAAGAAAAGGAAGGATTTGGGTCTTATAGTGGATTTCCGATAGATGACATAGGAGTTGTACATGGCCAAATTGAACAAATAAATTGAAAATTTCTTATACCACTGGTATGAACTTCTTGTGGAAAGGTAGGGTTCGAGCATCTGGTCGTTGAAGTCGACACCCCCCATGAACTTATTGTAATCGTAGATGCATTTCGGTTTTTGGATCCGGCCATTCCTCCTGGTGACTTCAACAAATTCATTGTTGTGGATGGAAGAAAGCAAGTACACGTCCCTTCTGTCCCTCCACTTCACAGCCAAAATCTCCTCATTACGCAAACTCGCCGTCTCCCCTCTTCTCAATTTTTTGGTGACCAGGCTTTGAGGAAAGCCCTTCCGGTTCGCCCGTATGGTGCCACATGCTGGAGTCTTCATTCTGTGCAAGTTTCGGAACAGGGGCAAACTTGTATAAAAATTGTCCACATACAAGTGGTATCCTTTCTCTAGGAGTGGGTTTATGAGTTCCCAAACTACTTTCCCACTGGTTCCAATGTAGATTGGGCAATTAGGGGGGTTCAGTTCGGTGTCCTTCCCTTCATATATGATGAAGCCATACACATACCCAGTTTCTCTGTTGCACAATTTATACAGCTTCACCCCATAGCGGGCCCTTTTGCTGGGTATAAATTGTTTTATGCCCAGCCTGCCAGAAAATTTGATAAGGGACTCATCTATGCATATATGTTGGTCTGGGGTAAACAATTGGGGGAAGGTTTCAGAAAAATAATTTAGTAGCGGCCGAATTTTATAAAGTTTATCAAAATTTGGGTCATTTCGGGGAGGGCACTGGGTATTATCATTGAAGTGTAGGAATCTCATAATCATTAGATATCTGGACCTGGGCATTACTGAGGAAAAGATGGGCATGTGATATATGGGGCGGCATGACCAATATGAACGTAATTGATTTTTTCCATTTAGTCCTATGCAGAATGTGAGGCCCAAAAAAATCCTAAACTCCTCCACTGTAAGGGCTCTCCACACGTAGGGACGGGCATAAGAGGACGTTGGGTTGCTGGTTATAAACTGCTGGGCATATAAGTTGCACTGGGCCACAATTGTTGCCAGCATGTCGTCAGTAAAAATTAAATTAAAAAAATCTATTGGGGAAAAGTTTTCTGTATCCACCTGGACTCCTGGCTGGGCAGTGAAAGGGGGAATGTTGGCTTCTCCTGAATTAGGAGGAAGCCACAAGGGGTACTGAAGGGAATAGGGAAGGCTGGCATGGGACCTAACCCTTTGGGGCTGAGGTGACACCCCACTGGTACGTGGCCTTGCTTCCCGAGGTACTGCGGTGCTGGTGGATGGCACTGCAGTGGTGGTGGTGGATGGCACTGCGATGCTGGTGGATGGCACTGCCTCCTCAGCAGAACGCCTTCGTCTGGCGGGCGGGCCCTCCTCCTCTTCTTCTTCCTCCTCCTCCTCCTCCGCCGTCTCCGTCTCCTCCTCCGTCACTGATCCACTGCTTATGACAGGCTCGTAGTCCACGTCAGACTCATCTGAATATGCGGAGGAATCCGAATCGGAGCGCTCCCCGTTGCTCCCGTCGGCCGCAAGAATTTCGTACGCCTCCTCGGCTGAGAATACTCTTTTAGCCATTTGATGAGGTGGAACTGATAGCAGATGGCACTGGCAGGTGGCACAGATGACACTGACTGGTGGCACTGGTGGCAGATGGGACTGGTGGCAGATGGGACTGGTGGCAGATGGCGGTGGCAGATGGCACTGGCAGGTGGCACTAGCAGCAGATGGCACTGGCAGATGGCACTGGCAGCAGATGGCACAGGCAGATGGCACTGGCAGGTGGCACTGGTAGCAGATGGCACTGGCAGATGGCACTGGCAGGTGGCACAGATGGCACTGGCAGGTGGCACAGATGGCACTGACTGGTGGCAGATGGGACTGGTGGCAGATGGGACTGGTGGCAGATGGCGGTGGCAGATGGCACTGGCAGGTGGCACTGACAGCAGATGGCACTGGCAGGTGGCACGGGCAGGTGGCACTGGCAGGTGGCACTGGCAGATGGCACTGGCAGATGGCCCTGGCAGGTGGCAGATGGCCCTGGCAGGTGGCACTGGCAGCAGATGGCACTGGCAGGGACTGTGGGCAGTGTTGTTAACTTGTGTGTGTATGTGTTCTCACTCACTGACTGTAGCTGCAGCACAGATCTCTCTCTCTCCTCACACGCTGTCTCTGTGTGAGGAGAGAAAGCCGGCAATGAGAGATGATCTCATATGTTTACATTTGAGATCATCTCTCATTGGACAGTGAGATCGAGTGCTGAATGGCCTCTGTGATTGGCCATTCAGCACGATCTGTGACTGGCTGTGTCCAAGGGACACGGCCAACACAGATTTTCCCCGATGCGCGCTCGCAGGGGCGCGCGCGGGGGGGGGAAAGAGGAGGACGTCCATGGACGTCCTGTCAGCACTTTGGCGCCGCAATGCTGACGTCTTTTCAGCATTGCCCGGGCGCGAAGTGGTTAAGTACACTGACTAGGTGAATTCAAAGGCAAAAATCCCTTAGGCCTTGTACACATGAGCTTCAACATGTACAATAAGCTTTTTGAAAGCATGAGCAAAGTCTTTAACCATTTCATGACCTGATATTATTGGTGCCTAGACTCCAAATTTAGGAGTGGAGGTATGCTTTGTTTACCTTGACTGACTCTATGAATTATTGCCTACTTGAATAATATGTACATTTTTAAGTACGTAGCCTTTTTGGCACACTGACCGGCTTTTATTTGGTACACTGTTTTAGAGTTGAATTTCAGACAGATAAAAAATACATACGTTATTGCAGCTCTTCATTTATTAATACATTATTAAAAGTTTTTGTTAATGCAAGCAGTGTAAGTACCTGAACTTGACTTGGCATCAGCCTCTTGCAGTCTACTGTAAAGCAGAGCTCAGACTGAGATAGGGAAATGTAGTAAAAGGAGCATACTCATAGGAGGAGAGAGCAGACTGACAAAGAGGTAAGGTCATCATCAGTGTGCGGCTTTTTCTTCTACATCAGACTTCCTGCCCTACCAGACAAGGGCTGTGATGTGTGTCAGGGCTGTGTATATCTTACAGCTGGAGATATACAGTATACAAATCTCACAATACACGTTTCCTTGATAAGCCTCTGTGTATGGATGCCTGTCAATTTAGCACATGCCAAAGATAATATTGTAATTAAAGTGGAAGTAAACCCTCCTATCATTTTCAGGCAAGGAATCTGCCATCTTGGCCTCTGTTTAATCTTCAACTGCCATGATGCTGCACATGTGATCAGTTATGACACCAGCCATTGGATGGTTTGACAGTTTGGTTGAGAGCACAACCAAAATGACAGTTGGCTTTCCCGGCATGCCGGGAATGTAACTGCTTTTTGAAACTGTTAAATCGATGGGTTTACTTCCGCTTTAAATAAGAACAAATGTTTGACAGTCAGCAGAATATTCATACAGGTTAAACCAATATACTCAAAAGCTATGGGCAGCACCATGTGGTTAGCCCTGTTGCCTGGCAGCACTAGGGTCACCAGTTCAAATCCCACCCATAGTATGATCTCACTGTAATTGTGACAGTGTTCTCTGGTTTCCTCCCACACTACAAAGACATGCTGGTAAGTTAATTGGCTCCTTTCTAAAATGACCCTAGTAATTGTAGGTATGAATGTGATATATGGAAGTGCTAAAGGTATCAGAAGAAATAGATCGGTGCCTTCGACCCATCAAATATTGTATAGGAAGAAGAGGCTTAAATGGACTATGTTGGCACCATATGTGAAACTGATAATAAAGAAGATAATTGACCCCTCTGGGTACAGGGAGGTGTGTAAAAAATAAATAGCAAAGATGTTAAATAACACTTCACTATACATTTAATCTGTCTAGTTAGTCTATTAAAATCCTGACCATAGATAGGAATATATATCTATATGAGTACCTGAATTCCTTTTTGGGAGAATATGGCGTGTAGACAGGTCTATATAAAGACAGGGTGTTGGCTTAAATGGGATCAGCTGAAGAGCATATGTAAAGTTGGTGCTGGTGCACCTGTGTGTTTGAATGTGAAAAAATATATATATCACTATAAATCAGCAATAGCATTAATCATTGTGTGTTATAAATTATTTTGACATATTAGAATTAAAAAAGTATATAAATTAAAAAAATTAAGAAAAATTAAGTGCGTAACTATTATGTTTAATGGAGTGTATTAGATAATCACCATAGATGACTTGAAAGTGCTTGATGTGAATGATGTGACAACGTATAGTTGCAAAGCATAGATCCCAGGTTCCTATGTCTAACAGGCTTCCCCAATGGAGTAGGGTTCTGTAATTAGGAAAATAGTGATGGCAACATTAATAGACTACCTAGACAGATTAAATGTATAGCAAAGTGTTATTTAACATCTTTGCTATTTATTGTTTACAGACCTCCCTGTACCCAGAGGGGTCAATTATCTTCTTTATTATCTGCTCCATGCGCTTGATGCCTTTGGGATGAATTGGATGTGTCTTCTTAGGAGGTATAGTTATACCTATATATAAAATTTACACTCATGTTGTACACCATTCACCATTTGGCCCGCTCAGTCTGGCCAAGAATGGGACAATACCCTGACATATATAATGATTATTTTTGTTTAGATACCTACCTTTGGAAATCTGTGTTCTCTGGTAGGGTCCTGTGTCCAGGGCGGACCCATTTGATTGATCCACATCTCGGCCACTGTGTGGCCCAGCTCCCATGGTGAGACTTTGGGGTTCTGTCTGCGTTTATGATTCATGTGATGGATGCACATTTTTTATTGTAAAATATAAACTTCATATATCCACATTTTTCAATTATATTAATCATGTCCTTTCTTATTTATAGTCACGTGACAAAACTCATGTTTATCTATTGAACATGATTGCTTGTATTTAGCTCCTGAAGAAGCGGATTCTACGGAATCATAAAACGCGAAACATGTTGAGCCCTGTATACTATGCCACTATATATGTATGATATTCCATTGGCAACAATGGTATGCCTACAGTGAGTGGTTTTGTGATTGTCACAAAATTATTTTTAATCTATAAATATGTACATGAAAAATGTTTCTTTATACTTTTAAAATAAAAATCTTTTACATTTATATCTTTGACTGTGTATCAGTTTCACATATGGTGCCAACATAGTCCATTTAAGCCTCTTCTTTCTATACAATAAAGATATGAATGTGAGTCAGGGACCTTAGGTTGTAAGCTACTTGAGGGTGGGGACTGATGTGAATGTACAATATACTGTAAAGCGCTGCACAAATTGACCGGGCTAAATAAGCACCTGTAATAAATAAAATATATTATGCAACTCTAAGGACTCATTTACAAATGAATTGTCCTCTGAAGATCTGTCGTGGATTGTTTTTCAGAAGGAATTTGACAGGTAGTGATACGTCACCTTGCGGTTTGACCCCATTCACTTAAATGAGTGGGGTTTGACGGATAGTACTGCCCGTCAAACTAGACAGTTGGTTTAATTCTTGCCACACTGTGAAGCAAAGCATTGTGGCTACAGCAAGTACACAACCCCATGTGACTGCCTGTTCAGTTTATGGGGGGGGGGACCCAGCTTAACCATCTGTTTTTACAACCCCCCAACTGCAAGTGTAAACTTAGCCTTAATCAGAATACTATGGGAGGCTCCAATTTATATGCTTCAGTATGTGGGATACTACTGGGAACTGGGTACAACCTGAGTAAACGGTTCTTTAAGAGCAAGGGAATGCCCCAGACACTAGCACCTTCTGTCTCTGGTATTTTAAGGTAATAACAAAAAGGACCTTTCAAACTTCAAACTGCAGCTATTTCTAGAGGAAAGGTTATGGTAGTATTAGTGGACAATTCAAAGCAGGTTTCCAAAAAATTCCAAACAGGCCATTCACGGTCAGGTTTTGTATGTAATCAGCAATGATGTTATGTGGAATTACAGCTTACACCTAACTAGCCTTAAAACTGCCCCTTTCCCCTCCTAACATCTATGCTAACTAACCTGTGTAAGAAAGATGTATATACAGTACTTACCTCTTTTCAACCAATTCCAGTCCAGTCAAATGATCCCCTGTGTCAGCCAGTGGCAGCTACAGGAGAGAGGAAAGAGTGCTTAGACAACGGCTAGTAAAGCCTGGAGCGGTGATGCCACCCATAGGCTTCAATGGCTCATCCATTGTCGAACATCCCTCCTCTCCCCTTTCTGCCGGACTGACTGACACAGGGGAGCCAGATCTCATGACTGGACTGGAGCAGCCTAAAAATAGGTAAGTACATAAATTTTTCTCACACATCTTAGTTTGCATAGGTGTTAGGAGAAAGAAGGGGACGGTTTTAAGGTTAGTTAGGTGTACGCTGTAATTCTACTTTAGGTTCCCTTCTTTTAGACCCTGTGAATACAAATCTCAAATGTTCTGACACAATCTAGTAAATCCTAAGGCCCCTTTCACACTTGTGCAATTCCAAAGTTGCACGATTTTGCCGTGCTTTTGCATCCGCGATTTTGACAAAACAGTCATACGACTGTGGATCCGACTTTGCCCTGCAACTTGAAGTCCGACTTCACTGACCAGGGATCCGACTTTGATCCCCAAGATAACAGGCACTGTCTGTTTGGTATGAATCATTAGGGGAACTTCACGACAATTTTTTTTAAAACCGGCATGGGTTCCCCCTCCAAGAGCATACCAGGCCCTTCGGTCTGGTATGGATTTTAAGGGGAACCCTCACGCCGAAAAAACTGCATGGGGGTACCCCCAAAATCCATACCGCACCCTTATCCGAGCACGCAGCCTGGCCGGTTAGGAAAGGGGTGAGGACGAGTAAGCGCCCCCCCCTCCTGAACCATACCAAGCCGCATGCCCTCAACATGGGGGTGGGTGCTTTGGGGCAGTGGGGGCTATTGCGCCCCCCCACCCCAAAGCACCTTGTCCCCATGTTGATGAGGACAATGGCCTCTTTCCGACAACCCTGGCCGTTGGTTGTCAGGGTCTGTGGGCGGGGGGCTTATCAGAATCAGGGAGCCCCCTTTTAAGGTTCCCCTTAAAATCCATACCAGACCAAAGGGCTTGGTATGCTCTTGGAGGGGGAACCCATGCTGTTTTTTTTTTTTTAAATGGCATTGAGTTCCCCTTCAAGATCAGAGCACAAGTCGCATGCCAAAGTCGGATCCGTTAATATGGGATCCTACTTTGATCCGACTTCAGAAAAAAAGTAGTGCAGGGAATACTTTGAAGTCGGCACAACTTAAAGTCGTGCTAATATGAATGGTATTCATTGAAAATCATGGAGAATGACTTGTCATGCGATTTTGTAGTCCCAAATCATGAGACAAGTTGTATAAGTGTGAAAGGGGCCTAAATCTATGTATGTGTATAGAGCCACAATAAACAGAGACACCATCTACAGAGGTCTGTTTAGCCATACATTTAGGGTTTATAGTAAGATACTCTATACTCTATATAGATACTCTATAAAAAACCAAAGTTTTTACCTACATGCCTAATATCCTATAGCATTAAAATGAACCTTTTATCAAAAAATAAAGTATGTGTCATGACCTTTCTTACCCTTTCCCCTTTTTAAAAATGCCAACAGATTTCATTTATGAATGAGAAGTAGCTTTTTTTTTTTTTCTCTTCTTCCCAGTTTTGCCACCCTCCTACTTCTTATTTCTTGCCTAGGTGAGGGTGACGTCAAATATCCTAAAAGGCAGTAGCTTCCACACCCCAAAATCCCATGGTATCTCACTCCTGTTCCATAGACAAAGTGACATGGTTCTTCATCTGCACATGTGTATGATCTGGCGCTGTATCATCAGGGGGCCAGCTGCCCACTCCAGAAGAGACAACTGGCACCTGATGCATAACTCTCAAGAGGCTCGGATTTGGCAGGACTGTCCAACAATGTGAAGGAAATCCCAAGATCCCATAGATCTCAAGATAATCCTGCCAGTGGCATACCAACGAGGGGATTCTTTTTGTGATTGCGATTGCAGCTGTGCGACTGCCTTTCCGCACCTGGATGATCGGAATTATTTATACTAATCTTATTTGGTAGAAGCACTCCACCTCTGCTTTATCTTATACACCCTAATAAATATCAGTGCTTCCCCCCACCCATAAGCAATACCTGCTGACATACATTCCTCTTAGGTGCTGGTTGTTCAAAGTCATTATTCATTAAAACTAAAAAGAGAGACTGTGGGATGAAGAGTGTTTGTACAACTAAATTATATGTTGTTTTGTCATGGTGGTAGCCAGAGGGGAACATTACTAAGTTTAAACTGCATCAGCCAGGGAAAGGTCAGACATGACCAGGCCAGGTGTCTCTGCCTAGAAGGGTGTGTATGAGTACAATTCAGAAAAAAGGGTCATTTTAAAATGTATCTAAACCCAAGAAAAAAAAAGTAATATATTGTAGCTTACCAGTCCCTAGATATGGTGGCTGCATTACTTTCCTTGCTCCAGGCCATGTTTTCGTTTATTTTTGCCTTGCGACTCCGCTATTGACACACTTCCTGTCCTATAGCAGCAAGTTACTCATTGTACTGTATCTACTGGGGACTAGCATGGTCACCCTAGTACAGGGAGTGTTTAAAGATTAGAGCACCTTTCCCTCTCCTTGTCTCCATAACATAGGTGGGACGTGTTGAACTGTCTACAGAGAGAACTGGCAATATACTAAGTGATAACAACAGAGACAAAGTATACAGGAAGTTATGAGTTCACAAGATTTTTGGCAGGACCAACAGGTATTTGTTTGCACTTATTTAACATAACATAAGGTTATTTATGTGGCATATTTAATGGAGCAAAAGGGAGCAAATAAAAAAGTTCATTATGGGGGGCACATGCGCGGAGCTGATGGCGACGGACATGTCCCGCTGAGGCTCTTCTTTTCTCTGGACTTCACGGCCACAACAGACACCCGAATGGCAGGGTAAATAATAAAAATAAAAACCCTAATCCTCCTTAGTGCCCTGGGAGTATTCTAATATGGTTTTGGGAGCCACCCGTGGAAAAAGCAAAGTGAAAAGCCACAGGGAAAAGCAGCTCAGAGGCTCCTGTAATATGGCGCTGTCTAATTCTCCTCACAAAGCCACAGCTCACACTGACAAGAAGCAGCTGCATTTACCTCAGGAATTATATGACACAGACAGTGAATACAGCGCCATCTCCCAGCCACAACAGGCAGATTCATTACATCCAAATATATTAAAACAAATAGAGAAAATGTTACAGAAAGCCTTAAAACAGACCTCTGACCAAATTACTGGAAAATAGATGTAGCGGTCCTTCCCCAACTTCTCCCCTCTCTTCACGGCTGGTTCTACTTGTCTAGGGGTATCAGGGAGAAGGGGGAACGATGCACACCACCAGCTCGGCACTCTGATGTAGGATGCAGAGATATGAGCTAACCGTTTACCATCGGGTCTGCGCTTTAGGCCGGAACCTCATCTTCTCCTATGGAGGATGATTGTCACTGACAGGGACACTTAGCTTCCAGTAACACGAGTTCCACACCAAGAAAAGTCTAACACTGTTTTATTGACTCGAACTGGTTGACTTTTAAAAGAACAGACAAGGTGTAGGGAAGAGTAGGTCCAGGCACAACTAATGAATAAAGTTTCTCCTGTTCCGTTCAGTGCAAACAGGCTTGGCGCACAGTCGCTGCCACCGACCGTGAGTTTGGTCACTGCCACTGACCTGGGTGAATGTTGAGGCCCCTGCCACAGGCCTTGGATGAGGCCTGCCACTGACCTGAGAAAGATGGGTCCCTGCCACAGACCATGAAAACATGAAGTACCTTCTTTAGAACAAACGACCCCTGTCAGAGGAAGACATCCATTCGGACGGTCACCAGAGGCCTCCATCGGCACCAGCAAATGCTGCGCTGGCTCTACGGGGAGGTCACGTCTCCGGTCCCTTACGCCCAGGATTCAGGCACCTAATACCGGGGGCACCTTAGGAATGCTTCGCCCTCGTGGGACCCAGTCGAAGGTACTGGGCCCCAGGCCACCTGATGTAGTACCTCACCCCAGGCTGAAGGTGCCTGGGATGGAACTCGACTCCACGCGCCCAGGCCAAGGGCGCCTGGGCACAGACGAACCACAGCAGCCCCCAGGCCGAAGGTGCCTGGGGAATGAACCTCGTGCGCAAGATGTCCGCCCTCTTTTATATCCTCTCCCAGCAGGCACAGCGGGTTCCCCGCCCCGCCGCACTACTGCCGAGAGAGGACAAAAAGGGCACGGCTCTAGAATGGTAGTTCAACCCAGGTCCCAGGTGACAGCGCCACCCAGGGACCGCAGGGAACATGACACCATTCATACCTCCCACACTCTTAAATGTCCATAAATCCCTAAGATTAATGTATCTGGGCCATCTACTGCCCAGATACACCCCACTAAATTTAACACCCTCTACATAGACAAAAGAAATTCATGACTTAGGTCAACGCACTGCTGACTTAGAAAACAGAATGGATGACATTGAAACAAATGTATTATCCCATGACAACGAATTGGAGACTCTTAAAGATGAAAACTTTACGCTACAAACGCGTTTAGAGGACTTTAAAAATAGAGCACACCGTTCAAACCTCCGCATACGAGGTATACCTGAGTCTATTATTGACCTTCAATCGACCATGACTGCACTTTTTCAAGAATTAACACCGTCAATACCAATTGAAAGATTGGAAATGGACAGAATCCATATGGCTTTGGCGCCACGCAAATCTGATGGTCCTCCTCGTGACATAATTGTGAAATTCCACTTCTTTCGCACCAAAGAAAAGCTTATGACCGCCGCCAGGAGCAAAGAATCCTTTAACTTTCAAAGTTACTCATACCAGATTTTTGCTGATCTATCTCCAATAACTGTTGCTAAACGGCGCGCGTTGAAACCTCTGCTTCAAAATCATCAACACCACCAGACCCCTTATCAATGGGGATTCCCATTCTCTATCTGCTTCATGTATCAAGGTACCAAACATTCATGTAGATCCTTAGAAGAACTACTGAACACCTTGCAAAAACTTTTTCTATACAACAAGCCTTCTACTAGCCCTCGTCGACGAACCACATCCAATTCTCCACAAAGCATCTCAAAATTTGGAAATGACAGAAGCAGACAAAGCTCATCGAAGAGGGGTCGATTCAACTCTCCAGAATTAGACCCTCCTGACACAATGGACTGAATGCATTTTGCATTTCACTCTGAAGTTCATTAAATTCTACGGTTTACCTATCCTATCTTTGGTCGTTAAGTATTTAAGGTTTTTAATATATACTGAATTTATCTCCCTTAATTGGTCTTATATTTTAACCTCAGAATCCCCCTTTAAAACTTCTCTAAACTCAGATAATAAATTTATTAAATTCTTCAACTAATCCTTATTCCCTCAGTGTCTTACAACACAAATCTAAATATAAACCATATACACTCCGTGAGATAGTGCATAAATGCGAATGTTCATAAATATACACCCTGTAAAGAAATGTGCATACAATAAACTCATCAAGTGTCCATAACGTTCATGACAGTGATTTAAAACAATTGATATAAAGTGTTTAACTGAAAATGAGTCCATAAAAAAGTGCACAAAATGAGTCCATAAAAAGTGCATCCAAAAGTGACTTCAAATGAAGATGATGACAAATAAAACTTTCTTGTGTTTTCTTCAAACCTTCACCACACCAATGTGCTCAGTGATTCCACTCCCTAAGGACTTGCACTCACCACAAGAATATGCCTCGCACTCTCATGCTTGGCTAATCAGCTTGATTACCCCCCAGGGTATCACAAATGATTCCAAAATGATGAAATTAGGTCAGTCAAGTCTCCCACATGAAAAAACAAATGCTTCCAATAGTGAAGTATATCAAAACTTTTAATTAAAACAACACAGCACAAGTGACCATCAATGGTTACACTCACATTTAGACAGATCAAATTGGGCACTTCAAAGCAAACATTTCCAAACGCCAGGCAAGTTTATAGTAGGCTGCCGCGATGTATTGCGGTCTCGGCGGACCATATAAGCATGTATGTCTCACCCTCCTTCATGTACGCTTGCCTCTCCACTGCAATCGAATCACCGCAGACTCCCGCCCAAACACCAAACTGTATATTCGACGAGTGGTCGAAAGATCCGAACACTGCACACCAGGGGACTGTCGTGTAGCTCCTCCCAGACTAGTTTCGTCGTAAGACTTCTTCCAATGGGGTGAGCTACACACACTTACACCTCCCTCTTTATACTCTGACCGTGATTGGTTACGGTCGTATTTCCTGCTGCGCATGTGCGTATTTCCCGTCCCCATGAGCGCAATACATCGGGCATGACCCCCACAATCACAAACATGGAGGACAAGTATAAATAACATACTGCGATCTGCATCTAATCTCTAATTTATATTCGCTGCAGGTACTATTCAGTTTAAATGTTGTGTATATCAAACACCAATAAGTGTCACTTCTATAATAAACAAAAAAAAAACGTTTTATACTCAAATTGGCGCCAGAGTACTCAGCACCTTTGAATATATATGGAATTAAAACAGGAGAATATTATATTAGAATAATATATGCGGAAAAATTTGAATAATATATGCGGAAAGATCAATTATAACTATCGTTCACCAGATATCAGAGAATTAAGTCACAAAGTAGACTAATATAACAACCTCACATGTTAGTGCGAGGCTGATCAAGATATGAAGGTTAACTAAAATCCCAACTAAAAATACATGTAAATAATGAAAAATGTATAGTAAAATATATATCTGTACGACTAAAACTAGTCTATTATATAGACTATAATAGATCAATGTCCACCTTGTCTCAATTTACATGTGTGTGCATGCATAGACACATTACATGCATCCTCATAAATGCACACTATGGACACACATCATTGTATAAGAGAAAATGTTTCTAAAAAAATCTAAAAATTACTGATAAAACAGTTTAAATCGAGTTCGATATTTAACCCTCTCGGATGGAGGCTCCTTAAAAGGAAAATCCATTTGGTTTCTCTCTGAGAGAGCTCCCTAACTCGATTCGAACCTCTCCAAGCAGGGTGTGTGCAGTCAATACCACAAAACTGTAAAAGGGTAGGGTCGTGACTATGCTTTTCTTTGAAGTGTAGGGAGACACTATGATATCGAAATCCTTTTTTAATGTTAGCCAGGTGTTCCGATATACGCACTCGCAAGAGTCGTTTAGTTCTCCCCACATAATACAACCCACATGGGCACCATAGTAAATAAACCACAAAGGATGAATTGCATGTGATGAACTGTTCAATCTCAAAAACATCACCATCCTTATTCGTAAAACTAGTGGTTCCTCTGTTGTCCGTTTTCACTGTCCTACAACAGATGCATTTACGACATGAATAAAAACCTTTATTCATGCCGTAAACGCGGCAGCCTACTATAAACTTGCCTGGCGTTTGGAAATGTTTGCTTTGAAGTGCCCAATTTGATCTGTCTAAATGTGAGTGTAACCATTGATGGTCACTTGTGCTGTGTTATTTTAATTAAAAGTTTTGATATACTTCACTATTGGAAGCATTTGTTTTTTCATGTGGGAGACTTGACTGACCTAATTTCATCATTTTGGAATCGTTTGTGATACCCTGGGGGGTAATCAAGCTGATTAGCCAAGCATGAGAGTGCGAGGCATATTCTTGTGGTGAGTGCAAGTCCTTAGGGAGTGGAATCACTGAGCACATTGGTGTGGTGAAGGTTTGAAGAAAACACAAGAACGTTTTATTTGTCATCATCTTCATTTGAAGTCACTTTTGGATGCACTTTTTATGGACTTATTTTGTGCACTTTTTTATGGACTCATTTTCAGTTAAACACTTTATATCAATTGTTTTAAATCACTGTCATGAACGTTATGGACAGTTGATGAGTTTATTGTATGCACATTTCTTTACAGGGTGTATATTTATGAACATTCGCATTTATGCACTATCTCACGGAGTGTATATGGTTTATATTTAGATTTGTGTTGTAAGACACTGAGCGCTACTATTTTGGTTATTCAAAATTATTTTTCACTTTTTATTTTTTAAAGTAGCAGCTGATAGGGTAATTCAGTCTGAATTTATCAGACGTTTCTCCAAGGCGCAGTGGAGTGTGTGGGGGCGGTTTATTCTTTAGTACACTGTTATTTTTAATCCTTCTTCCCTCCCTATTCTTCCCTCCCTATCCCCCCTTCCTCTGCCCAATCTCCCCCCTTCTTTCTACTCCTACTTCCTTCATATTACTTCCTTCCCCACCCCATTCCCCTTCCCCTTTCTCTCCTCTCTACTACAACAGAGGGATTAATACTGTCTGTTTATTAGTACAGTTCAACAAAACTTATAGTTTTTAATTCAAGTTACAAATTCTTAAAATTCAAATAAATGTAAATAACTAATTAAACTATTCTTATGTTTGTTTATTTTTGCATATTTTGCCAAACTTGGGTGTCCAAGTAAATTTTCTTTCGTTTTTGAACATATTTAGACCGTGGGGGACTCGAGAAATGGTCACTGCTCCCCCCATTTTTTCTGTCCTAGGACTCTCCTTCACTCTGTTGTTTGTGCGAGGGACCTCCTTGGATAGACACTGTGCCTCTGAGCTAGCAGTATGTGCACGCTCAGTACGTCATCGTTTTACCTTTTATTACCTACACAAATAACTATAAACTATTTTACACACATGATTCTTACTCTCTCTTTCTTTTATAATCTGCTTTTACTTTCTTTCTTCTCCACCCCGGATTAAATTTGGATTTACAATCTATGTTTAAAACATATAGTTATAATCTTTTTAAGATTTCTATAGGGCTCCTTTAAATGTCCTTACCTTAAACGTTCAAGGTCTAAACATTCACAAAAGCGAACTAAAGTTTTCCAATCATTGTCTTCTTCAAAAGCTCATATAGTATGTCTCCAAGAAACACATTTTACTGAAATTTCAACTCCTAAATATTTTGGTACAATCTACCCCCAAGTAATTACTGCCTCAGCTAAATCCAAGCGCAGAGGAGTACTAATAGCATTTCACCGAACTACACCTTTTTCCCTTCTGACAGAGATCAAAGACCCAGAAGGTCGTTATATCATACTCACAGGACATCTATGTGATACCCCAATCACAGTTGTTTCCTTTTATGCTCCTAACAGAAACCCATCATCATTCCTCTCTCATTTACTACAGGTAATAGATACACATAAAATGGGTACACTTTTGATCTGTGGAGATTCAAATTAAGTTCTATACCCTTATCTAGATAACTCCCCAACTCCTACCGCATCCAGCTCTCAATCTCGATTGTTTCAAAGACTTCTTCAGCAACATTCACTGCTAGATTCCTGGCGTGAAATTAATCCTTCGAAACGTCAATTCTCTTTTTATTCTAACCCACATAAATCTTTTTCCCGTATTGATCATATTTTAATCTCTATAAGTATGTCCCCGGAATTACTTACTTCATCTATTAAAACTTTTACATGGACTGATCATTGTGCTATAATTTCTACTTTCACTTCTCTAATACCCAAAGCACAAGACCCCACATGGCACATAAATGATTCCATTTTATCTCACCCATCAAACTCTTCCGACTTAGAAATAGCTATAAAAGATTATCTGAAAGATAACGAAACTCCTGATGTATCTCCATTGACCCTGTGGGAAGCACATAACCCTGTTCTTAGATGGTTCTGTTTACAGCAAGCATCATACCTTAACCACTTGTCCACCGCCCACTGTCAATTGACGGTGGGCGGAGGACACTCTCGTTCTGGGAGGACGTCATATGACATCCTCCCTTTAAAATGAGCTAGAAGGCGCGCGCGCGCCCGCCGCGTTCACAAGGCCCCGGTGCGCGTGCCCGGTGGCCGCGATTGCCGCCGGTTACCCGCGATTGCCCGGGAAACGAGCAGGAAAGTGGATCTCTGTGTGTAAACACAGAGATCCACGTCCTGTGAGGGAGAGGAGGCTGATGGTGTGTCCCTTGTACATAGGGACAACCATCAGTCACCTCCCCCAGTCAGTCCCCTCCCCCCACAGTAAGAAAACATTGAGGGAACATATTTAACCCCTTCCCGCCCCCTAGTGGTTAACCCCTTCCCTGCCAATCACATTTATACAGTAATCAATGCATTTTTATAGCAGGGATCGCTGTATAAACGTGAATGGTCCCAAAAATGTGTCAAAAGTGTCCGATGTGTCCACCGCAATATCGCAGTCACAATAAAAAATCGCAGATCGCCGCCATTACTAATAAAAAAATAAAAATAAAAATGCTATAAATCTATCCCCTATTTTGTACACGCTATAACTTTTGCGCAAACCAATCAATACGCGCTTATTGCGATTTTTTTTTTTACCAAAAATATGTAGAAGAATACGTATCGGCCTAAACTGAGGAAAATTTTATTAAAAAAAAAAATGGGTATTTATTATAGCAAAAAGTAAAAAATTGTGTTTTTTTCCAAACTGGACGCTCTTCTTTTGTTTATAGCGCAAAAAATAAAAACCACAGAGGTGATCAAATACCACCAAAAGAAAGCTCTATTTGTGGGAAAAAAAAGGACACAAATTTTGTTTGGGAGCCACGTCGCACGACCGCGCAATTGTCATTCAAAATGTGACAGCGCTGAAAGCTGAAAAATGGCTTGGGCAGGAAGGGGGTTTTCGTGCACAGTAGGGAGGTGGTTAAAAAAGAAAAACGACTACTGCAACAAAAATTAGAAAAGTAATTCAATACACGTCACACAAATTTCCAATATAATCCTACCCCTATGACAAAAACACAACTAGCTAAGGCGAGTCTAAATCTTGACCTTTTCCTATTAGAATCTGTAGACAAAACCCTACATAATTCCAAACATAAATTTTACTTCAAAGCAAATAAACCCGACACCCTTCTTGCCCCAGTGCTTAAACAATTACTTAAATACAGGACATTCCCCCCCCCCTTCCTGCCCAGGCCAATTTTCAGCTTTCAGCACTGTCAAGCTTTGATTAACAATTGCGCGGTCGTGCGACGTGGCTCCCAAACAAAATTGACGTCCTTTTTTCCCACAAATAGAGCTTTCTTTTGGTGGTATTTGATCATCTCTGTGGTTTTTATTTTTTGCGCTATAAACAAAAAATGACTGACATTAAAAACAAAAACAAAAAAAATTCTCAGTTTAGGCCGATACGTATTCTTCTACAGAAAGGGAAGGGAAGGGGTTAACACTAGGGGGCGATCAAGGGGTTAATGTGTTCCCTAGGGAGTGATTCTTACTGTGGGGGGAGGGGACTGACTGGGGGAGGTGACCGATGGTGTGTCCCTATGTACAAGGGACACACCATCGGTCTCCTCTCCCTGACAGGACGTGGCTCTGTGACGAGCAATCGCGGGTGCCCGGCGGACATCGCAGCTGCCAGGTGCACACGCATCGGGTCCCCAGTGATGCGGGAATCCCAGGACGTCATATGACGGCCGCCCCGGAGGGACGAAAGGTTCCTGCGGCCGTCATTTGACTATGGGCCGGGCGGGAAGCGGTTAAATGGCCCATTTAAGCAGATTCGACTTAAACTACCCCATGATACATAAACCAGCAATCCAGTAAAGATCCTACACACCTTTCATAAACACCTTACCTCTCTATGCAAAAAAGAGGGATCTTTTGATCAATCCTCTGCAGAATCTTTTTTTTCGCAAATTAAACTTCTGACTATCCCTCTAGCTGAACATGATAGCCTTGAAAGCCCCATTACATCTATAGAAATTGAATTAGCAATTAAATCCCTTAAGCTAAACAAATGCCCAGGCCCCCGATGGTTTCTCAGCCCTCTATTATAAAAAATTATCACATATCCTTGCTCCAATGCTGACAGAAGCTTTTAATTCCCTTGAAAAATGTATTGGACAAAGAGTACAGAAGTACCCGGGACTTTTAAAGTGGTGTTCAATAGAGAAAGACAATATTAAAAAATGTTTTTTAATATTTATTGAAAACAGTACAAAACATACAAGCATTAGAATAAAAAAACTTCCATACTGAATATGGCTAAAAAGCCATATGCATTAAAAACTGCCGTAAAGTCACTCAACTAGTTTCGCTTTGATGAGCTTCTTCAGGAGTTTAACTGACATTATAGCAGATCACACTACAAAAATGGAATACAAAAAATACAGTAAACAAGCAGAATGGTAATATGGCAAGTAAGTTAAGTTTAGATAGGAAACACAATCTAAACAAATACATATCAAATTGAGTGTATTCATGAAGATGAAAAACACCTAGACATTTTACATACAATTGTTTAAAGTGGCATAGCAATTAATATTAAATGATAATCACGATCTAGAACTGGAAAGAAAAACTCACCCTGGCTCTCAGTTTAGGCTCAATAGAAACAGGAGGTAAAGAAAATCGTATTGAGTACACAAATGGTCCCTTTTTGGCAGCGTGCCCAAACACCCAGTCCCACAAAGCCAAGGTCAGCCCAACAACAGAAGCCACAGAGGGCAAAAGGCAACATAAAAATTATCCTATAAGAAAATATAGGAAAAAATATAGATAAACAAGGTTGTTTTGACCTCTCAATGAGTCCAATTATATAGATAAGGCATCAAAAAGTGGGAGCTGCATTCAAAGAATCCTACCTGACTGACAGGTCACACCATATGTGTAGAGGAATATGCCAATTCAACAGTAGTTGCTGAATTAGGAGCACTGAGGATTACACAATCGTTGAGGTAGTGTGTTAAGGTAGCCTGGAAATAATCTGCTGGGTAGCAGTAAGACCAGTGTCTGCAGTTAGCAAAAGGATGCTGATGAGCTGTTAGAACAAACAAAAGGAAATATGGTAGGTGAGGAGATAACATGACTAAGAAAAAAGTCCATAGGGGGGCCACAAAGAATCCAAGATTGCCATGGAAGACTTACCTGGCTATAGCTTTTGAGGGATGAATAAACTGGGGAGGCAGCATCTGCCTCTCCTAGAATGAAAGGAGCGTCCTGACAGGGATTGCGGCTAAAATTGCTGCACTCTTTTATACCCACCGTTGCGGCGGCATCTGACATCACCGCCGCGATACGGACAATACGAAGCCCACCTGGTGCGCATGCGTGATCCTCCGATGGGAAGAACAGCATGATGTGCGTCGACATGCCGGGAGGAGTGGCCCAAAGCACGCTGGGTGACGTGGGCGACCTCCTTCCGTCGGTTACGTCGACCTGCAGCGCCATCTTGGATAAGGGAAAGCCCATGTTGGAAGCGGGCAAAAGGCCACAGACAAATGACTGAGAATCATTGTGGAAGAATGGAACCTGTGGGGCTAAAAGAGAGAATACTGAATAGATGAGACTGCTAAGAGGCATCAGTGGGCTGTCTGGTGGGGGCACATAAACGACTGGGCGATTGGCATACACGCCCCGATCGTGAAGGGCCCCCGGGCGTCCGTGTGGCTTCAAAAAGTGGGCGGGCCAATGTCTGAAGGACCAGGTGATGGAAAAACAACCAAAAATAATGGGGACACATGAAAAAAGTGAAAAGACGTGAATTGACAACTCACTTGTTAGACACTATGGGGAAAGTATTTTTTTAATTTACAATGATGACTTCTTGCAAAGTTGATAAATCAGCTCGAAGAGCAATGAGAATCAAATGTTAACTAACAAGAAGGAAGAGCCAAGGAAAGAGAGCTGTGATGTTTCCAGAACAGATCGTGAAACAAACATAATACATCAATGAAAGCAGGCAATGAAAAGCATCAAAGTGATATCAGAAAAGATTTAGGCATAGAAGCATACATACATGATTGGATAATATGTGATAGAAATACATAAATACATATACAAATGAATAAAAAAAATATGCACTGTGCGTACATAGGTAAAACGGAAAAAGGAGAGGGAAGAAGAAAAAGAAAGAGAGAAAACAAAAAAAGAAAAAGGAATATTAAAATGAAGTAAAATAAAATAAAATGGAAGGAATGAAAGTAAAAAGAGTCTAAACAAAGGAAAAAATCATAAAAACAATTTGAAACTGAATGCATCATTTAATCCAGGATATTTGAGAGCAGAGAGTTGGTAAATCCATCTGGCCTCCTTCTGGAGCAAGATCTTATCATAGTCCCCCCCTCTGTCTCCAGGGGGGACATGCTCAAGGGCAGAAAAATGCATGGTAGTACTGTCAAATTGGTGGAAGAGGCCTACATGGCGACTAATTGGCGTCTCCATCCTTTCTTTTTTGATTAGAGAGACATGATCTCGAAATCGGTGGAAAAAAGGTCTCTTTGTTTTGCCCACATAAAAGGCTTTGCATTCACATTGCATTAGATAAACAATACCCATGGATTGACAGGTCACAGAGAATCTAGGTCTGTGGATACGTCCATCCGGAAGGGCCACAGTTTGTGAGGAATGGACGTACCTACAGAACGGACATCTGTGACATGGTCTGGTTCCCTTGAGATCATAGGAAGGCAAGATTTGGGGAGCATGGTGACTGTGCACTAGGTTATCCCGTAGGGAGCGGGCTCTCCTAAAAGTAATTTCGGGGTAGGGCTTAATGTGTTTAGACACCTGATCATCACTGGTTAATAAATACCAGTATTTCTCCAAAATTGATCGCATTTGTTGGTGTTGACCAGAAAATTTGGTGATCAAACGTACCCCAGAACTGGATTTGGGGGTTTTTGGATCATGTAGAAGAGAGCTTCTGTCTTGTTTTTTAGCCCGTGCATAAGCCTTCTTTAGGCAATTATTGCTATATCCCCATTCAAGAAAACGGGTTCTAAGCAATCTTGCTTCTGTCTCAAAGTCAGATAGATTGCTGCAGTTCCGTCACAATCTCAAGTATTGCCCATAGGGCACACTTGAGATTAAAGATTTGGGATGTGAACTGGCAGCGTGTAGCAAAGAATTGCCTGCAGAGGCTTTCCGAAATAAAGAGGTGCCAATGCCCCCGTCTTCCTGTACTGTGATTTTTAGATCCAAAAATGTCAATTCAGTCTGATTCATCTCAGAGGTAAATTTCAAATTGAAATAATTAATCTTAAGACTGTCCATAAAAGTGATCAGGGTGTCTCTGGGGCCCGTCCAAATGAAGAAGACATCGTCGATAAATCTTCTCTAAATTGGAATCTGCTCAAAATAAAATTGCATGTCTTCCCTAAAGAAGAGGTCACGCTCCCATCCCTCAAGATACAGGTTGGCGTAGGAGGGGGCGTACTTGGTCCCGATAGCCACACCCTGTATCTGGAGGTAGTTGGAGCCCCCAAAAAGGAAAATGTTGTTATATAGGATGAACTCCAGTAAGTTCAAAACAAATTTGATATAGGCCCCAGAGACCTCCTGATCCTCAGTGATGAAGCCCTCCACAACTCGCACACCCAGGGCATGGGGTATGGAGTTGTAGAGGGCCTCAACATGAAGTGCCACCAACCAGGCCGGTAAATGGATATTGTCAAGGGCCATGAGGAGATCTGTGGTGTCCTGTAAATAAGACACCAGGCCCTCAACATGTGGCCTAAGAAAATCGTCCACCAGTTGGCTGGCAGTTTCTGTCAGGGATCCATTTCCGGATACTATGGGACGTCCAGGGGGAGAAGAAAGACTCTTGTGGACCTTAGGAAGCGCGTACAAAGTGGGCGTTTGCGGTGAGGGTACATTAAGGAACTCCCAAGTAGGGATGAGCTTCATGTTCGAGTCGAACACATGTTCGACTCGAACATCAGCTGTTCGATCGCTCGACGAAGATCGAACGTTATGGGCCGTTCGCACCAAATTCGAGTGACGCGAACGGCCCACAATACACTGCGCCATCGCAGTGCAATCCCGGCGCTGTGATTGGCCAAGCATGCACTGTGACCCCGCATGCTTGGCCAATCACAGTGCCGGCAGCGAGGAGAGCCATAATTGGCCACAGGCAGGATGCCTGTGGCCAATCATAGCTCAGGGGGGTTTAGTACACGCCCCACACTATAAAAGGCCGCCAGCGCGGCGGCCTTGTGCAGTGTGTTCCGGCGTGCAGGGAAAGAGCTACATAGGCAGGGACAGTGTGTTCTACGTTGTGTTCTTTTCTCAGGCATCTGCAGGAGTTGCTGTTCATTGCTGTTCTCTAAGCTAGATAGGCAGGCAGGGACAGTATGTTCTTTTCTCAGGCATCTGCAGGAGTTGCTGTTCATTGCTGTTCTCTAAGCTAGATAGGCAGGCAGGGACAGTGTGTTCTTTTCTCAGGCATCTGCAGCAGTTAGTGGGTGTTGTGTGCCCCAGCACAGTATACACCTGTATATACCCATCATTGCTGTTCTCTAAGCTAGATAGGCAGGCAGGGACAGTGTGTTCTTTTCTCAGGCATCTGCAGGAGTTGCTATTCATTGCTGTTCTCTAAGCTAGATAGGCAGGCAGGGACAGTGTGTTCTTTTCTCAGGCATCTGCAGGAGTTGCTGTTCATTGCTGTTCTCTAAGCTAGATAGGCAGGCAGGGACAGTGTGTTCTTTTCTCAGGCATCTGCAGCAGTTAGTGGGTGTTGTGTGCCCCAGCACAATATACACCTGTATATACCCGTCATTGCTGTTCTCTAAGCTAGATAGGCAGGCAGGGACAGTGTGTTCTTTTCTCAGGCATCTGCAGGAGTTGCTGTTCATTGCTGTTCTCTAAGCTAGATAGGCAGGCAGGGACAGTGTGTTCTTTTCTCAGGCATCTGCAGGAGTTGCTGTTCATTGCTGACAGTCACGAGCCAATAAAAGAGGGCAAGCAGGCTCTGTGTCTAGAGACAACAGTGCTGGTCGTGGACGTGGTGCATCGTCATCAGCACGTGGCCATGGGACACGCTTGTCCTTATTTTCGGCAGCTGGACGTGTTGAGCCGCATCATGCCGAAGACTTGGTAGAGTGGATGACCAAGCCCTCCTCATCCTCCTCATCCTCTCTCAACCAGGCTCAGGGTACTGGCAAAGCAGCTGCCAAAGCATCCTCTTCCCTCGTATCAATGTCATCATCAGTCACTCCTTCCCTAGACCCACCGTGTCCTCCTGAGGAGTCCCCCGAACTGTTTGAGCACAGTGTTGGGTACATGCTCCAGGAGGATGCCCAGTGTTTCGAAGGGTCTGAAGATGATACCCAGCTAGAGGAAGGCAATAGCGTGAGAGCAGAGAGAGGGGATGCTCAAGAAGGACAGCAATCTGGCAGTCATGTTCCAGCAGCTGCAGCATACTGCCAGATTGGCTCCAGTGATGAGGAGGGAGGGGATGATGAGGTCACTGACTCCACGTGGGTGCCTGATAGGAGAGAGGAGGAGGATGAGGATGAGGAGGAGGCACATCTCCAACAAGGCAGGATGCCCTCCGGGGGCCAGCGTAAGGGCAGCACACCGACTGAATCACACCGCAGAGCTCCGCCTGTGCAGGGCGCTGCCTCTGCCCGTTATTCAAAAAGTTCTTTGGTGTGGGCCTTTGAGTCAAGTGCATCAGATCGCACAGCTGCTGTTTGCAACATATGTCTCAAGCGTATCTCGCGTGGCCAAAACATCAGCCGCTTGGGCACCACATGTTTGACCAGACATATGCTGACCTGCCATGCAGCTCGTTGGCAAGCGTACCTTAAAGACCCACACCAAAGAACAAAGCGGACCTCTCCTTGCTCCTCATCAGCTGGGATCTCCAACCCCACTGTACCTTCAGTCCTCTCTGAAACCTGCACTGAGAGGAATGAAGGTGTAGAATTAGGTGTGTTACAGCCAAGTATTTGCGGGCACTCTGCTAGCAGTACACCAACGTCCAATTGTAGCAGGCAAATTTCACTGCCCCAGCAGTGCCCCAGCAGCTAGCACTTCAACTGCTGCCTTTTCAGTTGGTAGACTTGGCCCCCTTCCGTGAGTTTGTGCAATGTGCGGTTCCTCAGTGGCAGGTTCCCAAACGCCACTTTTTCTCACGGAAGGCAATACCGGCTCTCTACCGGCATGTGGAAAGCAATGTCCATGCCTCGCTGGACAGGGCGGTCAGCGGTAAGGTGCATATTACCGCTGACTCATGGTCCAGCAGGCATGTACAGGGACGTTACCTTTCTTTCACGGCCCATTGGGTCACTCTTTTGGCAGCTGGGAAGGATGCAGGACAAGGTGCAGTAGTGTTGGAGGTTGTTCCGCCGCCATGCCTCCAAAATGCTACTACTGGTTGTGACACACCTCTCTCCTCCACCCCCTCCACTTCTTCTTCCTCTATGGCCTCTTCCTGTGCTTTGTCCTCGGAACCAGCGGTGCTCCGTAGGCGTTCAAGGGGCTACGCAAGTACGCAGGCAAAAAGATGCCATGCCGTGCTTGCGCTGGTGTGTTTGGGGGACAGGAGCCACACTGGGGCAGAGGTTCTGTCAGCTCTGCAGGGGCAGGCAGAGAGGTGGTTGACACCACGCCAGCTTAAGCCAGGAATGGTGGTTTGCGACAATGGCACCAACCTCCTCTCCGCCCTCCGACAGGAACAACTGACCCATGTGCCCTGTGTGGCTCACGTCCTTAACCTGGTGGTGCAGCGGTTCTTGGGCAGCTATCCGGGCTTACAGGATGTCCTGAGGCAGGCCAGGAAAGACTGTGTGCATTTCCGCAGATCATATAATGCCAGTGCTCGGCTGGCTGAGCTGCAAAAGGAGTTGAAATTGCCCAAGAACCGCCTTATATGTGACATGCCCACCAGGTGGAACTCAACGCTGGCCATGCTGCAGCGGCTGCACACGCAGCAGAGGGCCATCAATGAGTACCTGTGCGACTACGGCACCAGGACAGGGTCAGGGGAGCTCTGATTTTTTTCACCACGCCAGTGGGGCATGATCAGGGATGCATGCACTGTCCTGGCACCATTTGAGGAGGCCACGAGGATGGTGAGCAGTGACAGTGCATGCATCAGTGACACTGTACCTCTTGCCCACCTGTTGGAGCATACGCTGCATGGAATAATGGACAGGGCACTTGAGGCAGAACAGAGGCAGGAAGAGGAGGACTTCCTTGCCTCTCAAGGCCTCCTTTACCCAGACAGTGTTCCTTCAGTCCCACCCATCGCACAGGAAGAGGACGAGGAGGAGGAGGATTGTGTCAGCATGGAGGTGGAGCCTGGCACTCAGCATCAACATCAGCAGTCTTTTAGGGATGATTTACAGTCCCAAGAAACCCGTGGACTTGTACATGGCTGGGAGGAGGTGGCTGCGGATCATGTCGTCCTTAGTGAATCAGAGGACTCCGGACCAAATGCCTCAGCTAACAACAAAGGCCTGGGGAATGACCAGGAAAAAACCAAGCATACTTACCGACCAGCTAGCTGACAACCAATTAACCTGTCTAACAGTATGCGTTAAAAACAGGGGTTTGTCCGCACGCATTTGCAAACGCATGCGTGAGCCACAGAGCCACGCCAAGGCCCCTTGGAGTCTGTGGTCCTACACTAACTGTGAGTGTCCCCACAATGGAGGCACATGCATTCTGATGGTTAGATGAGGACAGGTGGACTGAAGGGGAGCCACCCCTCCTTAAAGGTACAGGAGCACACCAAACACTCAGCGTAGCACAATGGCAGCCAAATGCCTCAGCTAACCTACGCTGCATGACCTCCCTGATCCTGCAAAGTCTGCGTAAGGATCCTCGTATTCTTCGGATCAAGGAGAGGGACCATTACGGGCTGGCCACTCTCCTTGATCCACGGTACAAGGGTAAGGTTGCGGACCTTATCTTACCGTCGCAGAGGGAGCAGAGGATTAGACATCTCCGGGAGGCCTTGCAGAAAGGTCTGTGCAACGCGTTCCCAGAGACTGGGAGGTTACAAACTCCTGGTCCTGGACAACGAGTTGCTGAGGCTTCGGTCAGTCAAAGAAGGAGCGGTGGGAAAGGTGGCCGTCTGACCGATGCGTTCAGAATTTGTTTTAGTCCGCAGCCCCAAGGTATGATCGGTTCCAGCAACCATCGCCAGCGTCTGATATACATGGTGCAGGAATACCTAGGGGCAAGGTCAGACTTGGACACCTTTCCCACCGAAAATCCTCTGGCTTACTGGGTCTTGAGGATGGATCACTGGCCAGAGCTTTTGAGCAATTGAGCTACTGGCCTATCCTGCATCCAGCGTTCTTTTGGAACGCACATTCAGTGCTGCTGGAGGCTTTGTCACGGATCACAGGGTGCGCCTGTCCACCGACTCGGTTGATCAACTGACCTTCATAAAGATGAACCAGTCTTGGATCACCACCAGCTACCAAGCACCTGAAGCTGATATAACAGAATAATTAATTTTGAAATGTCACATCCCTTCAAGACTGCCTATGCTGATGCTGAGTGACTGTCCTGTTATGTTGACTGACTATCCTCCTCCTCCTCAATGATCCGTATCATGATGATAGCTTGGAAGAACATTTTTGTTTCTGGGTGCCACCACCAGTGGCTAAGGCCCAATTTTTCAGCCCCTGTTTAACAGGGGCATGTAATTACAATTTTTTATGCAATGCTTTGCAGCAGGGCTCATTCCTGCACTCCAACTAGAGTATCTGGGAGAGGTTGCAGTGTCGTGGCACCAGCACCAGTGCCTAAGGCCCAATTTTTCAGCCCCTGTTTAACAGGGGCGTGTAATTACAATTTTTGATGCAATACTTTGCAACAGGGCTCATTGCTGTGCTCCAAGTACAGTATCTGTGAGGGGTTGTAATGTTGTGGCACCAGTGCCTAAGGCCCAATTTTTCAGCCCCTGTTTAACAGGGGCGTGTAATTACAATTTTTGATGCAATACTTTGCAACAGGGCTCATTGCTGTGCTCCAAGTACAGTATCTGTGAGGGGTTGCAGTGTTGTGGCACCAGTGCCTAAGCCCCAATTTTTCTGCCCCTGTTCAACAGGGGCATGTAATTACAATTCTTGATCTAAAAATTGACAGCAGGGCCCATTCCTGCGCCCACCAAGAGTAACTGTGAGGGCTTACAGTGTTGTGGCAACACCCCCACCACCACCACCAAAGGCCCAATTTTTCTGTCCCTCTTCAACAGGGGCATGCAATTACAATTCTTGATCTAATAATTTACAGTAGGGCCCATTCATGCACCCACCAAGAGTAACTGTGAAGGCTGACAGTGTTGTAGCACCAGCACCACCACCAAAGGCCCAATTTTTCCTACCACTGTTCAACAATGGCATGTAATTACAATTTCTGATATAATAGTTCACAGCAGGGCGTTCCAGCGCCCACCAAGAGTAACTGTGAGGGCTCACAGTGTTGTGGCAACACCAACATGTAAGGGGCAAATTTCTGCAGAGTATATACGGCAGGCCCCTACTTTCAAACATCCAACTTACAAACGACTCCTACTTGCAAACTGAAGGAGAAAACAGGAAGTGAGAGGAAATCTACCCCTAGGAAGGGAAATTCTCTCCTGTGAAGCCTCGTACACACGACCGAGTTTCTCGTCCAAAACTGGCAAGAAAAGTGCCGCGTGAGCTTTTTTGTCGAGAAAACCGTTCGTGTGTATGGTTTTACGACGAGAAAATTGCCGTGAATCTCGACGAGAAAATAGAGAACCTGCTCTCTATTTTCTCGTCAGGATTCCAGATTTCCTCGTCATGTTTCTCGTCGGCCTGTTTTGTGACGAGAAAATGGTTCGTGTGTATGCTTTTACGACTCTTCCAAAAGCGCGCATGCTCACAAGCAACTATGAGACGGGAGCGCATCTTCAGGTAAAACAAGCCTTCGTAATGGAGATAGCACATTCATCACGCTCAAAATTTTTGCATCGTTTAAATGTTGTGCACTGAAATCTTCGTTAGAATGTTACATTAATCCAAACGAATGAACTTCTTTTGCTGCTGATATTCACACAGAGTTATGACTGTTTTTTTAACCTTTTTCTTGTTGCTCTTAAGAAGATTTATGTGTATTATATCGTGCAAGTTTTTAGGAATATTAAAAAATTTGATCTTTTTATAACTGATGTTAATTGTAATTTCGCAGTGTTTTGGTAGTGATCTCCCATTGAATCTTTTAATATATATTATGTAAATTTTACACCCTTTTTTGGGAAATACGATTTAGTTATTTTTTTGGGGGGTTGTTATCTGTCCCTTTTTTTGTCAGTCAAATGTATCTGCTTACTCCAAAGCTAGATTTTACATTTTTACAAATACACATAGTCAAGTATGAACTTAAAGAAAAATAACATTTATTCATGTTTGAACTAAAATAAAGAGAAGGCAGCGCTGGAGAAGCTGCTGCCATTTGTGCATCCCAGGGACCCCAGAGCACACAGCAACCCTGTGTGGACACTAAAATTGGGAGCTTGAGAAGGCCAACATTTCTGAGCACAATCTGATGCTGGCCTCCCAGAGGTCAGGAACAGCAGCAGGTGATATATATGTCCCAAGTGTGTGGTACTACAACAGGCTGCCTTCTGTCCAACCACAATGAAGCAAGGCCATCACTTCCTCGTCTTCCTGGCAACCTTCTCTGCAACCTTTCCTGAAGCCTTCCCTGCAGCCTTCCTTCTTCGTTTGGCTGGAGGCTGGGCCACTGGAGGGGTACTCCTGTCAGGAGGAGGAGGAGGTGGAGGAGAAGGGGGTGGCGCAGAAGAACAAGGTGGAGGTGGAGGAGAATGGGGTGGGGCGGAAGAACAAGGTGGAGGTGGAGGAGAAGGGGGTGGGGCAGAAGAAGAATGTGGAGGTAGAGGAGGAGGTTGAGGTTGGGACAGTTGTGCCACCTCACAAATGGCGGTATTGGGGGTAATTTTTTCCATCACCCCCTTGTTGAGCAAGGTGATGAGCAGGGGCTCGCATAGGAGGCGTTGCTCCATGCTCATCACCTTGAACTTTGCCTCCACTAGGCCGGCAATGGCCTCTTCAGGGGATGTGGGCTCTTTGAGGGTGGCATGGGCCTCTTTAATAAGGGCCATTGCTGCCTCACTGGTGGTCCTGTCCCTCCTGCCTCTTTTGGGAAGCCGGATGGGAGGCACCTGGGATCTGGTGCTTCTCCTTTGCCCTGCCACCTCCTGGCTGCCACTGGGCCCTGCCACCTCCTGGCTGCCACTGGGCCCTGCCACCTCCTGGCTGCCACTGGGCCCTTCCTCCTCCTGCCTGACAGTTTCCAGACCCTCCTCCTGGCTGATTTCATCCTGTGTATGAAAAAGGGACATAGTTTAATATGTTGGTTTAATCTTTGCATCAAACTTTATAAACATGATTGAAGCAATTAGAATGTAAATCCAGAAATCTTTTTTTCTAATTTACACCTACATCAGATTGACTATTTAGCACCCAATTAAGTGCAGCCTAATGTCTCGAGATCTTGATTTCACTTGTGGAACCCAAAATATTGTATGTTTCTCATCTTGACATATTTGTCAAACATTAATTTTATCACAATGCAATTTCATTTAATACTATACCTGGCTCCAGATGGCCAAATCAGGATCATCCAGGATGGCTGCCTCCTCTTGCTCCAGAGAAGGCTCAGGTTGGCTGCAGGGAAGTCTGGGGGGAAGAGTGGAGAGTGATGGCCTTGCCTCAATGTGGTCATCCAGGAAGGACATCCTGCTGTAGTACCACAAAATCGGGACATACACATCACCTGCTGCTGCTCCTGACCTCTGAGAAGCCAGGACCTTAGAGCGTTCAGTCCTGTAGGTGCCTCTCAAGCTCCCAATTTTAGTGTCCAACTGTCCACCTGTTTTGCTGTGGCTGTGGGCACCTTGGTCTGCACAAATGGGAGCAGCTTCTCCAGCGCTGCTTTTCTCACCCCTCTTTTTTTATGGATGGGGTTTTTCGTCTCCCACAGAGCGGGCAGCTCCCTTACCTGGTCAATAAATCTTGCCAGGAACTCTTTGTCGCTAATAAAGACATTCATATTGTATCTGCAAGTTTAAAAAATAATATATAACTAATGTGAGGCAAACAGTCTAACCTCCTTAACATCGTAGTCACCATATATATCCTACAACATTCTCAAAACAGTATAGGCCAACAATTTGTCCAAGTCACAAAATCACATACCTTCGTTCGCACGTCCGTCACTTGAACTCCTCTCTCCGCACACCGAACGTACTATAGTCACATGTGTGTTTGCTATATACACACCACGCATGCGTCAAAATTCGAACACGTCACTCCGCACACGTCGCCCGCCCATGACGTTCTAACTAACATCTTTTCCCCGCCCCTTCTCTTTCGGCGCGCAGACAGATATGGCGGAGTTACAGCAGGTGTCTGATAATTCCGCAACTAACGAGGAGGAGACAAGCCCGGAGACCGAGGAAACGTCACGATCAAGGAGGAGATTCAAGGCATTGAATATGTCTTTTGCCGAGATGGCGGAGATGGTGGACATCTTGCTCAAGTCTGATTATGACGCAAAGCATGGGCCGTATAGCAAACCAAATAGAAGGAAGGCCAAAATCCTCACTAAAGTCGTGAAGAGTCTGAAGACGAATTTCGGGGTGAAACGCTCAAATGAGCAGCTCAGAAAGAGGTGGTCAGACCTCAAACTGAGGGAGCCAGAGCAGTTAAGGAGCATTAAGAGAATGCTAGCAAAAAGTAAGTAAAATGTACACTTTTATGCTATTAATCCTTTTCTAAACTGACATGTTGCTGGTTTATTATTTTTTTCTTATTGGACTCCCTTCCAAAATGTTATATTTTGAACTTGGTTGGGCACAGTAATCGTTCGTTACGTTACAGACACTTCGTTCGGCCACTATCCGCTGTTTTGGCTTATTTTACAGCCCCAAAAGTAATTAGTCATCTGCCATTTTTTGGGAAATTTGGGGCACAAAGTTTTAGGCTAGATGATGTGTTTGTAAAGAGAATGAAATGCAAACTTTTGTCAGTGTAAAGGAGAGGACACTCAGCAGCTGCTTCCACATCTGTACTTTGGAGCACTATAGTGTGGGCCACCAGACCCTCCTTTTTTGGGTGTCCCACACAGGTGCATCAGAGAATTTTTGTGTTGCCTACATGTCTAAAACATGACAGACAAAGGTGAATACTAACCATATTCTTGGTCAGAAATAATGCATTCAACTTTAACTTCCGCCCAAACACACACTTGTACCCCACTTCCAAGCAATTTAGCCTGTTTTTTATTTTCATAGAGAATTTCTGTGTGATAACTCTACCTTTTGTTTGATTCTCATAGGGGAGAGAAGACTGGGAGGAGGACACTCCAGGGAGCACAGGAACCCCACAGCTTCACAACAACCCCAAACTCCCAAAGACCCACAAACGAAGGATGTAGAGGAAGTTGAGGTGGAGGAAGGAGAAGTGCAGGAAGGAGAGGTGGATGACGTTGTGGAACTGGTCACCACAACAGGTCAGTATCTGACACCACAGCTTCAGGTAAGAGATGTAGGCCTGCAGAGTTATAATACCTTTTTTTTTTTTTTTTAGGGGATGTGAATGTTGTGGTGAAGGATAGTACAGGTTTCTCTGCTGACAGTGCCCTCCGCCTCATCCAGCAAGTGATGGAATGTAGCACGGAACTGGACAAAATTAAAGAAAGAATTCATGTGATGGATCAAACATTTAAAGACATTCTCGATGTTTTGGGGAGAATTCAATAAGGCATCCATTCTTCTTCAACTTTTAAAAAACTTTTTGACAATCAAACCAGCCAAAAATTGAATCTGCACACAGTGTGTCAACATGTGCTATCTGCCATCAGGTGATATCTATGTACGTCTTTTGGGGGTGCAACCCCTTCCTCGTATCTAAAGTAGGTGAACTGAGGAAGGGGTTGCACCCCCAAAACACGTCCATTGATCACCCCTGATGGCAGATAGCACATGTTGACAATAGGGATCAGGAGTCTAAAATCCCTATAGGAAAATAATCCCAATTGTGTGCATATTCAATTTTTGGCTGGGCAAGGGGTGGCAGGACCCCATATTAGGACGGGCACATAGAGACATATAGTTTGTGTAAGTGAATGTCTCAGATTGCTCCGAGGTATCCAATTTTGTAATTTTTGGAATGCAACTGTTGTTTTTGTATTTTCCTAAGAAAACAATTGCCGGATTGTGGCCAGGCAAACAAAAAATTAAAAAAAAAAAAAAAAAGGTGTGTGAATTAGCACATAGTAAAAGATTTGAACACAAACAACGTGTAGCTTCTTTTTCTAATATGCTCTTACCTTATTTGGTACATTTTTTAAGGTTAGATAGTGAAATGGTTGGTATTTACTAAAGGAAAATACACTTGGCACTACAAATGCACTAAGACAAACTAGGAGACAGGAAACCAACAAAAGTTAGAAGTTTAAACAAGATTTTTATTTGGATCGTTAGCCAGGAATCTTTAGACATAGCCTGGCATAGGAATTGCCCCCCTACCCGTGAAATAGTCCATGTATTTGTCCCAAACCTCACGGGCATTTTGGGGGGGCAAGCCAGCACGGGCAGATTCCAGGCCCGGCAGGGGATTATCAGGGGAAAGTCCAGCCTCAGGCAAAACTGAGGCCATATATGAATTAGATTTGCGGCAAAGAAAATTGTGTAGCACACAGCAGCATAACACTACATAGTTTATTTTGTAGTCCGCCAAGTGGATGGGAGTCCTAAAAAGGTGGAACCGGCTGGCCATTATGCCAAAGGCATTTTCAACGACTCTTCGGCCCCTGGCCAGCCGGTAATTGAACACCCTCTTCTCTGGGGTCAGGGTCCTCTGAGGAAATGGCCTCATAAGATGTGGTCCGAGCCCGAAGGCTTCATCAGCCAAAAAAACAAAGGGGAGTCCTTCAACATTCCCTGCATCCGGTGGCAATGCAAGGTCGTCACTCTGGAGACGGAGGGCAAACTCCGTCTGGATGAAGGATCCCCCATCGGACATCCGGCCATTCTTCCCTACATCAACATAGAGGAATTCATACCGTGCTGACACCACCGCCATCAGCACAATGCTATGAAACCCCTTGTAATTGAAGTAGTAGGACCCAGAACGGGGGTGGCGGCACGATGCGGACGTGCTTCCCGTCTATAGCACCACCGCAGTTGGGGAAGTCCCACTGCGTGGCAAACTCCGATGCCACAGTCTGCCATTCCTGTGGCGTAGAAGGAAGCTGTGGAGTCAAACAAGATGAAAAAAAATTAGAATACACAAATCAAACATTACAAGTATATTCTAAGAAAATACATTAGAGGCCAACATCAAGCAAAGTCTACGTTTATTAAGGTGTTTTAAATAAGTATAATGGTAGGCTCATGTATCATATTCATCACCCCCTATGATGGTCCATTAATAAATTATAATGGGGAGGGGGGGGGAGATGTGTTTGGACACAGGATAGCATTGCAGTGGCGGTGCGTCCAGAGTGGGCGCTGGAGCACTGCCCCCTCTCTCCTGTGCCCGTCACTCAGAACAATACATAGGTTCATGCCTTGCATTAACCTATGTATTGTCTATGCCGCCCACTATTCAGGTGGATGGCCCCCTGTTAAGCGACCGACATATGAAGAACTGCGGCATTTATGGGCTTAAAATTGCATATCAGAAACAGTAAGGAAAATTGTCTTGCACATTACAGCCTGAGGGATGTAATTGGCTTCAGAAAAGTTAAATAGGGGACGCGGGGGGGGGGGGGCATTCCTTGGGTAAACACTGACAGGCTGCTCTGCCAATCATGTTCACCAAGTCTGTTTAATGGTAACATGATTGGCTGATGCAACATCAAGGGAAGGAGAAGACATCAAGGACAGAAGAAGGATGACGCTGACCACAAGAAGGTAAGTGCAGGCCTAGGGGGGAACTGGCTGCATTGGAGGGGACAAAATGGCTGCATTAGAGGGAACAAAATGGCTGCATTAGAGGGAACAAAATGGCTGCATTGGAAGGAACAAATGGGGGCGTTTAATAGGCACCAGAGCAAAAAAGGAGGAAGTTTATTTCCTAAATTGGGGTTTGAACCCCCAAACATTTGGAGCAACAGGCGCCCCTGCTGGAAAGGTTAGTGAAGGAAAATATGCATGGAGGAGAAAAAAGGGGCAATCTAAAGCTTCAAGCATGCATGAGGACAAAGGGGACATTCTCAGCATATTACAATCATCAAAAAACAAAAAAGGGTGTATCTAAGGCCTACAATACACCACTCAGCGCCTATAGATAAATAAATTAATCCCTGCAAGACACAATAGGTGTACTGGGACAATACAATAATTGTCCACACACCCTACGGTGAGTATGACATATATGAATGTACAGATGAGTAGATACGATTGATTTTCCTATATCTTAAACAGGTGAAGAAAAACCATATTACAATCATGGTAATTAGGGAAGGAAGAAAGAAATACAATACATTAGCATACATGTAATACATAAAATGTGATGTTAATGGAGAAAACTTACCCTAATATAGTCCTCCTGCAGGACTTGTATAATAGCAGAACAGGTGTCTGGGATTATGAGGCCCAGAGCCTGGGGGGAGATGCCTGTCGTGAACTTCAAGTCCTGAAGACTTCTCCCTGTCGCCAGGTAACGCAACGTGGCGATGAGCCTCTGCTCAGCACTGATGGCTTCCCGCATAACGGTGTCCTTCCTGGTAATATAGGGGGACACCAAAGCCAACAGTTCCTGAAAAACGGGGTCAGACATCCGCAGAAAATTCCTGTAGTCCTCAGGATTATTCTCAACGATCTCCCGCAGCAGAGGCATATGGCAGAATTGGTCCCGCTGGAGCAATCAATTCTTGGTCCATGAACTCCTCCTCACACCATTCATGGACTGGTCTTGGTCCAAAACAAGCAGACCAACACCAAGCGCACGCACAGCACGAACTCGACGACGAGAACGTCCAGGCGACATGGCTAGGAAACGGTCGTCTTATCAGAACGTACAGAACAGAACGCACTTTAGAACAGCAAGGCCTATGAATAACGAACTGAAAATCAGAAACGAACAGGCAAAAACGCACTGTAAAACAGATACGACCTGCCTAGACGCCCTGAAAGTCAAGATACGAACCCACAAGCACAAACTGAACCGCAGAAAATGATCTGAAAAGTACGAAGACTGAAAAGCGCGAATCGTCTCTTCCCAAACTTTTACTTCACACGCGGTAACACGAGATCAGCAAAAGCAGCCCAAGGGGTGGCGCCAAGAAAAAAGATCTTCCCCTTTATAGTGCCGTCGTACGTGCTGGACGTGACCGCGGAGAACAACGAGGAAATTGGGAAATGTCAGTGTGTACGCATGGAAAGCTTGACGAGAAAATCGACAAGGTTAACAAGAATCTCGTCGAAAAAAACGACGTGTTTTTTACGACGAGAAACTCGGTCGTGTGTACGAGGCTTCAGAGTTAATATGGAAAAAAGGTGTCTCCTCTCTACTGATGCTTTATCACCAATCCTTGTTTCAATAAAAACCCCACTTTTCAAAAACATTTGTCATTGGGACGGAAAGTGAGGTGAAATGTTCTGAACAGGTTCACAGACAGCAAAACAAATGTTACAGGGGTGATAACCCTTCCCTATGTTTTCCAAAAAGCTTAAAAATTTATTTTTGGGATGGAGCTACACTTAAACAATGTACCTGTTCAAAATTACAAAGAGATTCTACTTAACAAACCTACAGTCCCTGTCTTGTTTGCACCGCCTGTATACTGCTGTTCAGAGTATATAGGGCCTTTTTTTATTTTGGGTGTGGGGTTCCCCTTAATATCCATACAAGATCCATAGAGGCTGGTAATGGGCAGGGGTAGGGGGGGGGGTGATGGGGTAGCCATGCCATTTTTCTCAAAGATTTTCATCCATATTACCGGGACCAGACATTACATTAAAGCCGCAAGCAGTTTTAAATGGCCTTTTTTCCTTTACAAATGTCATTTTGTGCAGGGACAGTTCTAAACACGGGAAACACATGCCACTTCACAGGCATACTTTAGACACCCCCCAGGTACAATATTTAAAGGAATATTTCACTTTTTTTTCCCACTTTATGCATCATTAAAATGACTGCTCCCAAAAAACAGCTGTTTTTAAAACTTAGTTTTGCATTGATACATGTCCCCTGGGGCAGAACCCGGATCCCCAAACCTTTTTTAGGACAATAACATGCATATTAGTCGTTATAATTAGCACTTTAGATTTCGAACGTTCGCATCCATTGTATTTAATAGGGTTCTAACGTTCGTGCGAACTTTCGGTCCGTTTAAAGGTTCTGGTGCAAACCGAACCGGGGGGGGGGGGGTGTTCGGCTCATCCCTACTCCCAAGTTTTTTTCGTTATCAAACCCCCGTGGTAAGCATTACCTAGAAGGTGTTGATAATGATTTTTGGTCAAGTTGAGATGATCAGCTGATACCTTGCGATACCATTCCTTATTCTTCAAAAGGTCCATGGCCATATGCTCATATTTAGCAATGTCCGTAACTACCAGGTTGCCCCCCTTGTCGGAGGGCTTAATAATTATGCTTTTGTTGTTTTGTAGTAAACGTAAGGCCTCATTCTGACTGTCACTCAAATTGGGTTGGGCACATTGCTTCCATTTGGTTTGACGAATTTCCTGGGTGACCTGTTTGGTGAAAGCCCAGATGTTGGGATTGCCCTGTAATGCTGGGAACATATTGGATTTGGGCCTGTAGTGTTTCAAATTAGATTTAGCAGGAAGGGAAGAAGTACAAAATGAAGGATTGATAGTAGAAGCGGGGGAGATAGAGACCTCATCCAAGGCATGGGCCTCATCCAGGTCCGTGGGGTCAATATTACCCTCCTCCCACAGCTCCATCAGTTCTTCAAGAGCTTTAATGTCATCCAGGGTCATTTCCTTCCATAAAGGATTTGAAAGGGTGATGGTCTGGGAAGTACATTTGGGTTTGTCATATAAAACTCGGAATAATAATTTACGAGAAAAAAGATTTAAATCCTTAATAAATTCAAAGTTGTCCACCTTCTCAGTGGGACAGAAGGTGAGACCAACTTTAGAACTGAGATCTGATCCAGTGACAGATCAGATGAGGAAAGATTGATCACCTGGAGTTGAGTTTGAGGGGGTTTTTTTTGTTTTTTTTTATTAATTTGTATATGTATTTATGTATTTCTATCACATATTATCCAATCATGTATGTATGCTTCTATGCCTAAATCTTTTCTGATATCAATTTGATGCTTTTCATTGCCTGCTTTCATTGATGTATTATGTTTGTTTCACGATCTGTTCTGGAAACATCCCAGCTCTCTTTCCTTGGCTCTTCCTTCTTGTTAGTTAACATTTGATTCTCATTGTTCTTCGAGCTGATTTATCAACTTTGCAAGAAGTCATCATTGTAAATTTAAAAAATACTTTCCCCATAGTGTCTATAAAAGAGCACGTCGTTTTTAGCCGCAATCCCTGTCAGGACGCTCCTTTCATGCTAGGAGAGGCAGTTGCTGCCTCCCCAGTTTATTCGTCCCTCAAAAGCTATAGCCAGTTAAGTCTTCCATGGCAATCTTGGATTCTTTGTGGCCCCCCCTATGGACTTTTTTCTTAGTCATGTTATCTCCTCACCTACCATATTTCCTTTTGTTTGTTCTAACAGCTCATCAACATCCTTTTGCTAACTGCAGACACTGGTCTTACTGCTACCCAGCAGATTATTTCCAGGCTACCTTAACATACTACCTCAACGATTGTGTAATCCTCAGTGCTCCGAATTCAGCGGCTACTGTTGAATTGGCATATTCCTCTACACATATGGTGTGACCTGTTCAGTCAGGTAGGATTCTTTGAATGCAGATCCCACTTTTTGATGCCTTATCTATATAATTGGACCCATTGAGAGGTCAAAACAACCTTGTTTATCAATATTTTTTCCTATATTTTCCTATAGGTTTATTTCTATGTTGCCTTTTGCCCTCTGTGGCTTCTGTTGTTGGGCTGACCTTGGCTTTGTGGGACTGGGTGTTTGGGCACGCTGCCAAAAAGGGACCATTTGTGTACTCAATACGATTTCCTTTACCTCCTGTTTCTATTGAGCCTAAACTGAGAGCCAGTGTGAGTTTTTCTTTCCAGTTCTAGATCGTGATTATCATTTAATATTAATTGCTATGCCACTTTAAACAATTGTATGTAAAATGTCTAGGTGTTTTTCATCTTCATGAATACACTCAATTTGATATGTAGATATTTAGATTGTGTTTTCTATCTAAACTTAACTTACTTGCCATATTACCATTCTGCTTGTTTACTGTATTTTTTGTATTCCATTTTTGTAGTGTGATCTGCTATAACGTCAGTTAAACTCCTGAAGAAGCTCATCAGAGCGAAACTAGTCGAGTGACTTTACGGCAGTTTTTCATGCACATGGCTTTTTAGCCATATTCAGTATGGATGTTTTTTTTATTCTAATGCTTGTATGTTTTGTACTGTTTTCAATACATATAAAAAAAAATATATATTAATATTGTCTTTCTCTATTGAACACCACTTTAAAAGTCCCGGGTACTTCAGTACACTTTGTCCAATTTATTTTTCTTTCTTTAAATGGGATGAGGTGTTCTGGATTTGATCGAGTTTGCCCTACATATATATTCTTTTAATTACCTTCTTAATAATCAATCCTTTCGACCTGAAAATTTAATAGCAATAATCTCAATGATCCCTAAACCTCAGTCAGATGACACATCTTGTGATGATTTCAGACCTATAGCCTTACTAAACCTCAAAATAAAACTACTAGCAAAATTTTTAGCGTCTCGATTGAATAATATACGGTAATAGGTTCACGCCCCTTCCTGCCCAAGCCAATTTTCAGCTTTCTGCGCTGTCGCTGTTTGAATGACAATTGCGCGGTCATGCTGCACTATACCCAAACAGAATTTTTATCATTTTGTTCACACAAATAGAGCTTTCTTTTGGTGGTATTTGATCACCTCTGCGGTTTTTATTTTTTGCTATACAAATAAAAAAAGACAGAAAATTTTGAAAAAAATAAAAGTTTTTATTTTTTTTTCTGTTATAAAATTTTGCAAATAAGTACGTTTTCTCCTTCACTGATGGGCACTGATATGCGGCACTGATGGGCACTGATAAGGCGGCACTGATATGCAGAACTGATGGGCATTGATAGGCAGCACTGATGGGCACTCATGGGTGGCACTGGTGGGCACTGATTGGCACTGATAGGCGACACTGATGGGCACTGAAAGGCTGCAATGATGGGTACTTATGGGTGGCACTGCTGGGCACTGATGAGCACTGATAGGCAGCACTGCTGGGCACTGATGGGCATTGATACATGGCACTGATGGGCACTGATGGCACTGACATGCAGCACTGACATGCGGCACTGATGCATATCCCTGGTGGCACTGGCAGTGGTAGGCATTGTGGGTGGGCACAGATTGGCAGCCGCCTGGGCATTGATTGGCAGCTGCCTGGGCACAGATTGGCATTGCTTGGTGGTCTAGGGGGGCATACCTGGTGGTCCAGTGACTGACACACCGCACCACCGATCGCCGCGATGCGCGCCCCCACGGGCGCGCAGCGGCTGTTATTCTGCAGGACGTCAATAGACGTCCATTCAGGATAACTGAACCACTTCCCGGACGTCAATTTGCTATTGACCGGGCGTGAAGTGGTTAATAAGCAAAGACCAAGTAGGCTTCATTCCTTTACACCAAGCAGCAGATAATGTACGTAGGGCAATTTTATTGATTTAATCTGCTAAAACACGATGAATACCAACGTGTCTCCTGTCATTAGATATCAAAAAAGCATTTGATACAGTATCATGGCCATACCTACACTTCGCCCTATACCGATGGGGCTTTGGCCCTCATTATCTTAGCTGGATTTCATCATTATATAGTAATCCCAAGGCATATGTTAAATATGCTGGATACAAATCAGGTATGCTTGACATCAACAGAGGAACATGTCAGGGCTGTCCTCTTTCCCCACTCTTATTTGCCCTACTTATTGGACCCCTTGTTCAAGCTATCCGTACTGACCCCTCAATCAAAGGAATAGACTTAGCTGGTCACCAACATAAATTATGTCTATTTGCTGATGATATATTAATCTTTATGTCTTCCCCTCATATTTCTGCTCCCAACCTTATAAGCAGACTAGATCATTTTGCCCACATATCGGGACTGAAGCCTCGTACACACGACCGATTTTCTCGTCCAAAACCGTCAAGAAAAGTGCCGCGCGAGCTTTTTTGTCGAGAAAAACGTTCGTGTGTATGGTTTTACGACGAGAAAATTGCAGAGAATCTCGACGAGAAAATAGAGAACCTGCTCTCTATTTTCTCGTCAGGATTCAAGATTTCCTCGTCGTGTTTCTCGTCGGCCTGTTTTGTGACGAGAAAATGGTTCGTGTGTATGCTTTTACGACTCTCCCAAAAGCGCGCATGCTCACAAGCAACTATGAGACGGGAGCGCATCTTCTGGTAAAACAAGCCTTCGTAATGGAGAGAGCACATTCGTCACGCTCCAAATTATTGCATCGTTTAAATGTTCTGCATTGAAATCTTCGTTAGAATGTTACATTAATCAAAACGAGTGACCTTCTTTTGCTGCTGATATTCACACCGAGTTATGACTATTTTTTTTTAACCTTTTTCATGCTGCTCTTAAGAAGATTTATGTGTATTATAACGTGCAAGTTTTTCGGAATAATTTAAATTGTTATATTTTTCAAAATGATGTTAATTATAATTTCGCAATGTTTTGATAGTGATCTCCCATTTAATTTTGGAATCTATATTAGTTAAATTTTCCACCATCTTTTTTTGCAAATCAGATTTAGTTATTCTTTTGGGGGGTTGTTATCTGTCCCTTTTTTTGTCAGTCAAATGTATCTGCTTACTCCAAAGCTAGATTTTAAATTTTTACAAATACACATAGTCAAGTATGAACTTAAACAAAAATCACATTTATTCATGTTTCGAAATAAAATAAAGAGAAGGCAGCGCTGGAGAACCTGCTGCCATTTGTGCATCCCAGGGACCCCAGAGCACACAGCAACCCTGTGTGGACACTAAAATTGGGAGCTTGAGAAGGCCAACATTTCTGAACACAATCTGATGCTGGCCTCCCAGAGGTCAGGAACAGCAGCAGGTGATATATATGTCCCAAGTGTGTGGTACTACAACAGGCTGCCTTCTGTCCGACCACAATGAAGCAAGGCCATCACTTCCTCTTCTTCCTGGCAACCTTCCCTGCAACCTTCCCTGAAGCCTTCCCTGCAGCCTTCCTTCTTCGTTTGGCTGGAGGCTGGGCCACTGGAGGGGTACTCCTGTCAGGAGGAGGAGGAGGAGATGTAGCAAAAGGGGGTGGGGCAGAAGAAGAAGGTGGAGGTGTAGCAGAAGGGGGTGGGGCAGAAGAAGAAGGTGGAGGTGTAGCAGAAGGGGGTGGGGCAGAAGAAGAAGGGGGAGGTGGAGGTTGAGGTTGGGTCAGTTATGCCACCTCACATATGGCGGTATTGGGGGTAATTTTCTCCATCACCCCCTTGTTGAGCAAGGTGATGAGCAGGGGCTCGCATAGGAGGCGTTGCTCCATGCTCATCACCTTGAACTTAGCCTCCACTAGGCCGGCAATGGCCTCTTCAGGGGATGTGGGCTCCTGGAGGGTGGCATGGGCCTCACGAATAAGGGCCATTGCTGCCTCACTCGTGTTCCTGTCCCTCCTGCCTCTTTTGGGAAGCCAAATGGGAGGCACCTGGGATCTGGTGCTTCTCCTTTGCCCTGCCACCTCCTGTCTGCCACTGGGCCCTGCCACCTCCTGGCTGCCACTGGGCCCTGCCACCTCCTGCCTGCCACTGGGCCCTTCCTCCTCCTGCCTGACAGTTTCCAGACCCTCCTCCTGGCTGATTTCATCCTGTGTATGAAATAGGGACATAGTTTAATATGTTGGTTTAATCTTTGCAGCAAACTTTGTAATCCTGATTGAAGCAATTAGAATGTAAATCCATAAATCCTTGCTTTAAATTTACCACTACATCAGATTGACTATTTAGCACCCAATTAAGTGCAGACTAATGTCTACAGATCTTGATTTCACTTGTGGAATCCAAAATATTTTATGTTTGTCATCTTGACATATTTGTCAAACATTAAGTTTATCCCAATACATTTTCAGTTAATACTATACCTGGCTCCAGATGGCCAAATCAGGATCATCCAGGATGGCTGCCTCCTCTTGCTCCAGAGAAGGCTCAGGTTGGCTGCAGGGAAGTCTGGGGGGAAGAGTGGAGAGTGATGGCCTTGTCTCAATGTGGTCATCCAGGAAGGACATCCTGTTGTAGTACCACAAAATCGGGACATAAACATCACCTGCTGCTGCTCCTGACCTCTGAGAAGCCAGCACCTTAGAGCGTTCAGTCCTGTAGGTACCTCTCAAGCTGCCAATTTTAGTGTCCACTTGTTTTGCTGTGACTGTGGGCACCTTGGTATGCACAAATGGGAGCAGCTTCTCCAGCGCTGCTTTTCTCACCCCTCTTTTTTTATGGATGGGGTTTTTCGTCTCCCACAGAGCGGGCAGCTCCCTTACCCAGTCAATAAATTCCGCCAGGAAATCCTTGTCGCTTATAAAGACATTCATATTGTATCTGCAAGTTAAATAAATTATATATAACTAATGTGAGGCAAACAGTCTAACCTCCTTAACATCCTAGTCACCATATATATCCTCCAACATTCTCAAGACAGTATAGGCCAACAATTTGTCCAAGTCACAAAATCACATACCTTCGTTCGCACGTCCGTCACTTGAACTCCTCTCTCCGCACACCGAACGTACTATAGTCACATGTGTGTTTGCTATATACACACCACGCATGCGTCAAATTTCGAACACGTCGCTCCGCACACGTCGCCCGCCCATGACGTTCTAACTAACATCTTTTCCCCGCCCCTTCTCTTTCGGCGCGCAGACAGATATGGCGGAGTTACAGCAGGTGTCTGATAATTCCGCAACTAACGAGGAGGAGACAAGCCCGGAGACCGAGGAAACGTCACGATCAAGGAGGAGATTCAAGGCATCGAATATGTCTTTGGCGGAGATGGCGGAGATGGTGGACATCTTGCTCAAGTCTGATTATGATGCAAAGCATGGGCCGTATAGCAAACCAAATAGAAGGAAGGCCAAAATCCTCACTAAAGTCGTGAAGAGTCTGAAGACGAATTTCGGGGTGAAACGCTCAAATGAGCACCTCAGAAAGAGGTGGTCAGACCTCAAACTGAGGGAGCCAGAGCAGTTGAGGAGCATAAAGAGAATGCTCGCTAAAAGTAAGTAAAATGTAGACTTTTCTGCTATTAATCTTTTTCTAAACTTACGTGTTGCTCTTTATTTTGGTTTCTCATATTGGACTCCCTTCCAAAATGTAATATTTTGAACTTGGTTGGGCACAGTAATCGTTCGTTACGTTACAGACACTTCGTTCGGCCACTATCCGCGGTTTTGGCTTATTTTATAGCCACAAAAGTAATTAGACATCTGCCATTTTTGCTCAAATATTGTGGCGAAATTTTTAGGCTAGATGATGTGTTTGTAAAGAGAATGAAATGCAAACTTTTATCAGTGTAAAGGAGACGACACTCAGCAGCTGCTTCCACATCTGTACTTTGGAGCACTATAATGTGGGCCACCAGACCCGCCTTTTTTGGGTGTCCCACACAGGTGCATCAGTGAATTTTTGTGGTGCCTCCATGTCAAATAAATTACATCCAAAGGTGAATACTAAACATATTCTTGGTCATAAATAATGCATTCTTCTTTAAATTCCGCCCAAACACACACTTGTACCACACTTCCAAGCAATTTAGCCTGTTTTTATTTTAACATTGAGATTTACAGTGTGATAAATAGATCTTTTGTTTGATTCTCATAGGGGAGAGAAGACTGGGAGGAGAACACTCCAGGGAGCACATGCACCCCACAACTTCCAAGCAACCCCAAACTCCCAAAGACCCACAACCGAAAGATGTGCAGGAAGTTGAGGTGGAGGAAGGAGAAGTGCAGGAAGGAGAGGTGGATGACGTTGTGGATCTGGTCACCACAACAGGTCAGTATCTGTCACCACAGCTTCAGGTAAGAGATGTAGGCCTGCAGAGTTATAATACCTTTTGTTTTTTGTTTTTAGGGGATATAAATGTTGTGAAGGATAATACACGGTTCTCTGCTGACAGTGCCCTCCGCCTCATCCAGCAAGTGATGGAATGTAGCACGGAACTGGACCTAATTAAACAAAGAATCCATGTGATGGAACAAACATTTAAAGACATTCTCAATGTTTTGGGGAGAATTCAATAAGCCATCCAAACACATTTGTTTTTACATGTTTGTTATTGCACATTTTAGAATATTTTTGACAATCAAACCAGCCAAAAATTGAATCTGCACACAGTGTGTCAACATGTGCTATCTGCCATCAGGGGATATCCATGTACGTCTTTTGGGGGTGCAACCCCTTCCTCGTATCTAAAGTCGGTGAACTGAGGAAGGGGTTGCACCCCCAAAACACGTCCATTGATCACCCCTGATGGCAGATAGCACATGTTGACAATAGGGATCAGGATTGTAAACTTCCTAGATGAAAAAAATCCCAAATGTGTGCATATTCAATTTTTGGCTGGGCAAGGGGTGGCAGGACCCCATATTAGGACGGGCACATAGAGACATAGTTTGTGTAAGTGAATGTCTCAGATTGCTCAGAGGTATCCAATGTTGTAATTTTTGGAATGCAACTGTTATTTTTGTATTTTCATAAGCAAAAAATTGCCGGTTTGTGGCCAGGCCAACCCAAAAAACCAGAAAAAACAAAAAATGGTGTGAATGTGCACAGAGTAAAATATTTGACCACAAACAACGTGTAGCTTCTTTTTATAATACCCTCTAAGCTTATTTGGTTATTTTGTAAGGTTACATAGTGAAATGGTTGTTAGTTACTAAAGTAAAATACACTTGGCACTACAAATGCACTAAGACAAACTAGGAGACAGGAAAGAACAAATAATTAAAGGTTTAAACAAGCTTTTTATTTGGATCCTTAGACATAGGCTGGCATAGGAATTGCCCCCCTACCCGTGAAATACTCCATGTATTTGTCCCGAACCTCACGGGCATTTTGGGAGGGCAAGCCAGGACGGGCAGATTCCAGGGATTTGCAGGGGAAAGTCCAGCCTCTGGCAAAACTGAGGCCATATAGGAATTTGATTTTTGGCTCAGAAAGTTGTGTAGCACACAGCAGCATAGTACGACATAGTTTATTTTGTAGTCCGCCAAGTGTATTGAAGTCATAAAAAGGCGGAACCAGCTGGCCATTATGCCAAAGGCATTTTCGACAACTCTTCGGCCCCTGGCCAGCCGGTAATTGAACACCCTCTTGTCTGGTGTCAGGGTCCTCTGAGGAAATGGCCTCATAAGATGCCGTCCGAGTCTGAAGGCTTCATCAGCCAAAAAAACAAAGGGGAGTCCTTCAATATTCCCTGCATCCGGTGGCAATGCAAGGTCGTCACTCTGGAGACGGAGGGCAAACTCCGTCTGGATGAAGGATCCCCCATCGGACATCCGGCCATTCTTCCCTACATCAACATAGAGGAATTCATACCGTGCTGACACCACCGCCATCAGCACAATGCTATGAAACCCCTTGTAGTTGTAGTAGTAGGACCCAGAACGGGGGTGGCGGCACGATGCGGACGTGCTTCCCGTCTATAGCACCACCGCAGTTGGGGAAGTCCCACCGCGTGGCAAACTCTGATGCCACAGTCTGCCATTCCTGTGGCGTAAAAGGAAGCTGTGGAGTGAAACAAGATGAAATAATATTAGAATACAAAAATCATACATTACAAGGAAAATCTCTAAAAAAACATTAGAGGCCAACATCAATCAAATTCTACGTTTATTAAGGTGTTTAAAATAAGTATAATGGAAGGCTCATTTATCATATTCATCACCCCCTCTGATGGGCCATTACTAAATTATTTTGGGGGGGGGAGATGTGTTTGGCCACAGGATAGCATTGCAGTGGCGGTGCGTCCAGAGTGGGCGCTGGAGCACTGCCCCCTCTCTCCTGTGCCCATCACTCAGAACAATACATAGGTTCATGCGTTGCATGAACCTATGTATTGTCTATGCCGCCCACTATTCAGGTGGATGGCCTCTTGTAAAGCGACCGACATATGAATAATTGCGGCATTTAGGGGGTTCAAATTGCATAGCAGAAACAGGTAGTAAAATAGTCTTGCACATTCCAACCTGAGGGATGTATTTGGCTTCCTAAAAGTAAAATAGGGGACGCAGGGGGGGGGCATTCCTTGGGGAAACACTGGCAGGCTGCTCTGCCAATCATGTTCACCAAGTCTGTTTAATGGTAACATGATTGGCTGATGCAACATCAAGGGAAGGAGAACACATCAAGGACAGAAGAAGGATGGCGCTGACCACAAGAAGGTAAGTGCAGGGCTGGGGGGAAACTGGCTGCATTAGAGGGGACTAAATGGCTGCATTGGAGGGAACAAAATGGCTGCATTAGAGGGGACAACTGGGGGCGTTTAATAGGCACCTGAGCAAAAAAGGAGGAAGTTTAGTTCATAAATTGGGGTGGGACCCCCAAACATTTGGAGCAACAGGCGCCCCTGCTGGAAAAGTTAGTGAAGGGAAATATTTATGGTGGAGAAAAAAGGGGCAATCTAAAGCTTCCAGCATGCATGGGGACAAAGGGGACATTCTCAGCATATTACAATCATGGTAATTAGGGAAGGATGAAAGAAATTCAATACATTAGCATACATGTAATACATAAAATGTGATGTTAAGGGAGAAAACTTACCCTAATATAGTCCTCCTGCAGGACTTGTATAATGGCAGAACAGGTGTCTGGGATTATGAGGCCCAGAGCCTGGGGGGAGATGCCTGTCGTGAACTTCAATTCCTGAAGACTTCTCCCTGTCGCCAGGTAACGCAACGTGGCGATGAGCCTCTGCTCAGCACTGATGGCTTCCCACATAACGGTGTCCTTCCTGGTAATATAGGGGGACACCAAAGCCAACAGTTCCTGAAAAACGGGGTCAGACATCCGCAGAAAATTCCTGTAGTCCTCAGGATTATTCTCGACGATCTCCCGCAGCAGAGGCATATGGCAGAATTGGTCCCGCTGGAGCAACCAATTCTTGGTCCATGAACTCCTCCTCACACCATTCATGGACTGGTCTTGGTCCAAAACAAGCAGACCAACACCAAGCGCACGCACAGCACGAACTCGACGACGAGAACATCCAGGCGACATGGCTAAGAAACGGTCGTCTTATCAGAACGTACAGAACAGAACGCACTTTAGAACAGCAAGGCCTATGAATAACGAACTGAAAAACAGAAACGAACAGGCAAGAACGCACTGTAAAACAGATACGACCTGCCTAGATGCCCTAAAAGTCAAGATACGAACCCACAAGCACAAACTGAACTGCAGAAAACGATCTGAAAAGTACGAAGACTGAAAAGCGCGAATCGTCTCTTCCCAAACTTTTACTTCACACGCGGTAACACGAGATCAGCAAAAGCAGCCCAAGGGGTGGCGCCAAGAAAAAAGATCTTCCCCTTTATAGTGCCGTCGTACGTGCTGGACGTGACCGCGGAGAACAACGAGGAAATTGGAAATTGTCAGTGTGTACGCATGGAAAGCTTGACGAGAAAATCGACAAGCTTAACAAGAATCTCGTCGAAAAAAACGACGTGTTTTTTACGACGAGAAAATCGTTCGTGTGTACGAGGCCTGAATATTACCTCACACAAAATCTACAGCCTTAAACATCTGTTTGCCTCCTCACATTCTACAGCAAGCACACACATCCCTACCTTTCTCTTGGTCAACAACCCACCTTACGTACCTAGGAATTATTCTTACCCCCAATCTACAGTATCTGACATCTTCTCTGCTAACTATCCTCCACTATTGCGGAAAATTACTAATTACCTTAAACAATGGTCCTCTCTACCAATATCTTGGATTGGTAAAATGACTATACTACCTAAAATTTTATATCTTTTTCGAGTTTTACCCATTTCTATCACCGGCATATTTCATTAGAAATCTTCAACGTAAAACACTTGCATTCATTTGGGGTTCCTTGAAATCTCACTTACCTAAACACACTCTTTACCTTCCTAAACTTAAAGGTGGATTAGGTTTCCCAAATTTTACCACTTACATCCACGCAGCACAAATAGCACACATTCCTAAATATCACGCAAAACACGAGATTTCACTTTGGGTAGCGATTGAATCAATTGACTGTGACCCAATCTCCTGTCAGGAACCATGAATCAGACTCAGACAGAAGTACAGTTAAATCACACTTGTTTAATAATAAAAATAAAAAGGCAAACAGAGTAAGCGTAGTAAAACAAGCCAGGGTTCGGTAACCGGATCGGGTAGTCAGCCAAGCCAATGTCCAAGAACCAGGGATAAAGATAGAGTCCAGCAAGCAGGATCTGTAACCAGAGGGAACGTAGTCAAGCAGGTCTTGAACAGCAACGCAGGAGAAAGTCTGTAGTGATGTCAACACAGGCGAAGTTGAAGGGCAAATGAACTGGAAGTCCTTGAGTAGGCAGCTGACGAGCGGATCATCAACAGATGGATCACTGGAGAGATGGAAGCTGGCAATTATCTGACAGCTGAGCTGCCAGCACAGAGAAGGAAGGGCTGAACGCAGCCCTGACATCTCCATAACCAATCTAATATGGTCTACCTCCTCTGATCATAAAATAATTAAAAATAAGATAACTAAACACACAATTGCTATTTGGGAAAAATGTAAAGTAGTCAATGGACTACAATCTCCACATGTACCTTTTATATCATTTATTAGAAACCCATTTTTCTACCCTGCTTGTGCATCTCCTAAAACTTTTAGTAAATGGATTTCCTCTGGCCTAATGCAACTCTGTGACTTTTTGTCACCTACTTCATTTAAATAATTTCCTGAAATATTTGAAAATCACCAATTTCCCGTTTCAGAACTTTTTCGCTTTCTGCAGATCAATTTTTTTTTTTATACCATACATACAAGGTAAAAGTAATTTAGATGACATGACGCATTTTGAATGGATATGCAAACGTGACTCTCACTCAAAGGGACTAATTTCAATGTTATATAGTCATCTTATTACTCTGCCTAATGCAGAACTACCTTCATATGTGGAAAAATGGGAGAGAGATCTTGGACTTCATTTTGAAGCATCCAAGAGGGATAAAATTTGGGCCACTACAAAATCATCTTCTCAAAATATAATAGCCCTGGAAGCGAACTATAAGGTACTCATGCACTGGTCCCTGTCAGAATTGCGAAATATGCTCCCCAATACTCTCCACTTTGCTTTCGCGGCTGTAGTGAACTAGGATTGCATTTTCAGATATTTTGGGATTGTCCAATTGCAAAAATTTTTTGGAAAGAAGTTTTCCTCATACTCTCAACACTGTTCAAAAAATCTATCATCCCAGATCCAACAATTGCACTTCGAAATCTAAAAACGGCCTCTATCTCCTATACCCAACTTAAACTCCTTCTACAAATTACCACAGCCGCAAAGCAGACCATTACCAAAGCTTGGAAGACCCCATCATTAATGGTTTCTGAAACTAAGCATAGAATAAATCAAGCTATGATTCATTCAAAAACAGAAGCCATATCCAATGATAAGTTTGAAAAAATATGGAGTCCTTGGGTGACTCACTTTTTCCATCCTGGTTTTGACACCACCTTATTAAGACCTTGGTAATAATACTACAAATAACTATCTAGTATATTCATTACGTATAGTTACCACTAAGAGATACCCCGGGGACCTCTATTATCTTCAACTTCTTTCATTTTATCTTTACCTTTCTTTCTCTTCTTATTTTCCTCCTTAATCTGTCTCTTCTTCTTCCATTTACTCCCATATACAAATTTGGTAGCGGAACTTTCTTTTTACGAATCTTATTTATAACTATACATAAGTTATAAAGTTCTAATGAATTATTACAAACTTATTGTTTTTACACTAAATCTTTCCTTCATCTTGATTGTATATTACTTTAACGAAATATGTGGATTAATAACTAAGAATTTTTATGCTTTTTTCTCCTCTTTTTTTTTCTTCTGATATTATACATAATATAATTGTTATATATCGATTGTAATCATTCAGCCCTCAAACGAAGCTTACTTTACGTGAGATTTCAGATCCTCATTTATATAGGTTAAGCTTATTATCTAGTATGTAATCTTGACTAATGCTACAAAAGAGAAGAAGAGGGGGATTTAGGGATTTTAAATGAGGCGTGGATAAGTGTCTAGGACAGTCTAGGATTCCAGAAATGCATGTATTGTCACAATCCCCATGGGGAATTCTCTGTGGCCAATAGGAGACTGCTAAATAACCAATCCAATGAATGAAATACAGTAGGCAAATGTGAAAAACCATATATATAATGTATCATAATATAATACATTGATCATGCATACAAGGCATAATACATGTAGAGGTATTCACATTGACATAATTGAAGTTCAAAAAAATGGAAAGACATGATTAAAAGGCAATCACAATAAAATGGACATACAGATAGTGTGAACATGGTTATCCTATGGAATGGGTAAAAAATTATATACAATTGGTAGAATACAAGATTTGGGGTGAGTTTTGGTTGGCATCCCTGAGTGTGGACTCAACGCGTTTCTTGGCGTTATCAGCCAGTCATCAGGAGTGGGATGCATAGAATTTAACTAAAAGAGAAATATATATAGATAAGTAGGTCAGATGCGTCTCCAAATTGAATGTAATGCTTTCAAGGAGCAGAGTTCAAAGATTCTAATACATTACTGATGGCGAAGCCCAAATGAGTAGCCCAGTGGCCCCCAAGTGGGAGTGGGATGATGGCCCTGGATGAACTGTCTCCCCCGGGGTTGAGGCAGGGATAGAACCCCAAAACTAAACACTGTCCAAGGACACTTCCACCGAAGAGGAGAGCCAAAGAGAGGGGTGGCGTTGAGGCATCAGCCAAGGAAAGATCCGGACAGTCACAGCACAATACCAAAACATGAGGTTTGGAAACATGTGGGACACCATAAGGGTATCTGAAAAGAAGGGGAGGATGGAAGTGAATAAAAATGAATAAGGACAAAAGATGAACTGAATAAATGGGGAAATGTGTGAAAAATATGTGATGCAATGATACTAAAGAGATAATTGTGAAAAAAAATACTAAAGAATGCCATTTCTTGATGTTGAGTGAAAGGGTTTGGGGTAAAGCAGCATTGGGACTGCAAAAAGTGTTGGACAAATGAATGTGGATGAAGCCTAGGAGTGAACATGGACTTTTAAAAAAATGTGGGGAGTGTTGGAATGAATGCAAGTGTGAGAGGGAAATGTATATACTGCTAGATTAAAGGAAACCAGCAGTGGGGGAGTGGAAGTGGGACCAGAGCACAACCAACCCTAAATACCTGGAATGGGACTGTATGGCTACGTGGAGCCTCTCCTCAGATTGGAAAGTGTGGAGTGAACTGCCGGTGCCGACATGACTGAAATACCTCCAGCCTGGGGCGTGTCCCTGCCAGCGTCATGCATCATCGCAGGTGTGGGGGCGGACGGAGCGGACACCCGGAGCGCCGATGTCTCAGCGGGAGTCCATCCCATCCCACAAACCATGCGGGATGTAAAAGCCTGGAGCACACTCCACGGCGTTCAGGGTGAACGCTGTGCGTGCGTCGTGCTGACATGACGCCGATGAGCCAAGGTCCGACCCCGCCCCCATCAACAGAGGGGATGGGTGGAGGGGGAGGAACTGGGCTCCTCGCAACCCCAGGGAAGGAAGACCAAAAACAACAGGAACCAACTAATCAACTGGGGGAGGGGGCAAGCCAAGGAAATGATGGAATCATCAGATTGATTATCGGTCAAAAGGTATATTGAATTATATTAAAAGGAGACTAAGGAAGGTACTAGGCCCACTTACTAGGGAAAAAGATATATATAAAAATAAAAATCATGTAAGGTAAGGACTGTGGAAAGGATGCCAAATAGAGATTGGTCTCATAGATCAATAACTGAGAATGAAAGATCATTGAAGAGTAGAGGGGTCCAACAGTATAATACACTGATCATGCATACAAGGCATAATACATGTAGAGGTATTCACATTGACATAATTGAAGTTCAAAAAATGGATAGACATGATTAAAAGGCAATCACAATAAAATGGACAACAGATAGTGTGAACATGGTTATCCTATGCAATGGGTAGAAAATGATATACAATTGGTAGAATACAAGATTTGGGGTGAGTTTTGGTTGGCATCCCTGAGTGTGGACTCGACGCGTTTCTTGGCATTATCAGCCAGTCTTCAGGAGTAGGATGCATAGAATTTAACTAAAAGGGAAATATATATAGATAAGTAGGTCAGATGTGTCTCCAAATTGAATGTAATGCTTTCAAGGGAGCAGAGGTCAAAGATTCTAATACATTACCGATGGCGAAGAAACGCGTTGAGTCCACACTCAGGGGTGCCAACCAAAACTCAGCCCAAATCTTGTATTCTACCAATTGTATATCATTTTCTACCCATTGCATAGGATAACCATGTTCACACTATCTGTATGTCCATTTTATTGTGATTGCCTTTTAATCATGTTTATCCATTTTTTTGAACTTCAATTATGTCAATGTGAATACCTCTACATGTATTATGCCTTGTATGCATGATCAATGTATTATATTATGATACATTATATATATGATTTTTCACATTTGCCTACTGTATTTCATTCATTGGATTGGTTATTTAGCAGTCTCCTATTGGCCACAGAGAATTCCCAATGGGGATTGTGACAATACATGCATTTCTGGTATCCTAGACTGTCCTAGACACTTATCCACCCCTCATTTAAAGTCCCAAAATCCCCCTCTTCTTCTTTTTTCAAATTAACAGGGATGGACGCATGGATATGTCATTTTATGGGTTCCACTAGGTAATTTCTCTTTTTTATAGCATTCACCTGGGTGGAAGACACCCCTTATGACCTGTTGGACCCCTCTACTCTTCAGTGATCTTTCATTCTCAGTTATTGATCTATGAAACCAATCTCAATTTGGCATCCTTTCCACAGTCCTTACCTTACATGATTTTGATTTTTATATATATCCTTTTCCCTAGTAAGTGGGCCTAGTACCTTCCTTAGTCTCCTTTTAATATAATTCAATATACCTTTTGACAAGTCATGTCAGCACCAGCAGTTCACTCCACACTTTCCAATCTTAGGAGAGGCTCCACGTAGCCATACAGTCCCATTCCAGGTTTTTAGGGTTGGTTGTGCTCTGGTCCCACTTCCACTCCCCCACTGCTGGTTTCCTTTAATCTAGCAGTATACACATTTCCCTCTCACACTTGCATTCAATCCAACACTCCCCACATTTTTTTAAAAGTCCATGTTCACTCCTAGGTTTCATCCACATTCATTTGTCCAACACTTTTTGCAGTCCCAATGCTGCTTTAGCCCAAACCCTTTCACTCAACATCAAGAAATGGCATTCATTAGTAGTTTTTTCACAATTATCTCTTTAGTATCATTGCATCACATATTTTTCACACATTTCCCCATTTATTAATTTCATCTTTTGTCCTTATTCATTTTTATTCACTTCCATCCTCCCCTTCTTTTCAGATACCCTTATGGTGTCCCACATGTTTCCCAACCTCATGTTTTGGTATTGTGCTGTGACTGTCCGGATCTTTCCTTGGCTGATGCCTCACCGCCACCCCTCTCTTTGGCTCTCCTCTTCGGTGGAAGTGTCCTTGGACAGTGTTTGGTTTTGGGGTTCTATCCCTGCCTCAACCCCGGGGGAGACAGTTCATCTAGGGCCATCATCCAACTCCCAGTTGGGGGCCACTGGGCTACTCATTTGGGCTTCGCCATCGGTAATGTATTAGAATCTTTGAACTCTGCTCCTTGAAAGCATTACATTCAATTTGGAGACGCATCTGACCTACTTATCTATATATATTTCTCTTTTAGTTAAATTCTATGCATCCCACTCCTGATGACTGGCTGATAACGCTAAGAAACGCGTTGAGTCCACACACAGGAATGCCAACCAAAACTCACCCCAAATCTTGTATTCTACCAATTGTATATCATTTTCTACCCACTGCATAGGATAACCATGTTCACACTATCTGTATGTCCATTTTATTGTGATTGCCTTTTAATCATGTCTATCCATTTTTTTGAACTTCAATTATGTCAATGTGAATACCTCTACATGTATTATGCCTTGTATGCATGATCAATGTATTATATTATGATACGTTATATATATGATTTTTCATATTTTCCTACTGTATTTCATTCATTGGATTGGTTATTTAGCAGTCTCCTATTGGCCACAGATAATTCCCCATGGGGATTGTGACAATACATGCATTTCTGGTATCCCAGACTGTCCTAGACACTTATCCACGCCTCATTTAAAGTCCCAAAATCCCCCTCTTCTTCTTTTTTCAAATTAACAGGGATGGAGGCATGGATATGTAATTTTATGGGTTCCACTAGGTAATTTCTCTTTTTTATCGCATTCACCTGGGTGGAAGACACCCGTTCCCCTTATGACCTGTTGGACCCCTCTACTCTTCAATGATCTTTCATTCTCAGTTATTGATCTATGAGACCAATCTCAATTTGGCATCCTTTCCACAGTCCTTACCTTACATGATTTTGATTTTTATATATATCCTTTTCCCTAGTAAGTGGGCCTAGTACCTTCCTTAGTCTCCTTTTAATATAATTCAATATACCTTTTGACCGATCATCAATCTGATGATTCCATCATTTCCTTGGCTTGCCCCCTCCTCCAGTTGATTAGTTGGTTCCTGTTGTTTTTGGTCTTCCTTGCCTGGGGTTGCGAGGAGCCCAGTTCCTCCCCCTCCACCCATCCCTTCTGTCGATGGGGTCGGGGTCGGACCTTGGCTCATCGGCGTCATGTCAGCACGACGCACGCGCGGCATTCACTCTGAACGCCGTGGAGTGTGCTCCAGGCTTTTACATCCCGCATGGTTTGTGGGATGGGATGGACTCCCGCTGAGACATCGGCGCTCCGGGTGTCCGCTCCCACACCTGCGATGATGCATGACGCTGGCAGGGACACACCCCAGGCTGGGGGTATTTCAGTCATGACGGCACCGGCAGTTCACTCCACACTTTCCAATCTGAGGAGAAGCTCCATGTAGCCATACAGTCCCATTCCAGGTATTTAGGGTTGGTTGTGCTCTGGTCCCACTTCCACTCCCCCACTGCTGGTTTCCTTTAATCTAGCAGTATACACATTTCCCTCTCACACTTGCATTCATTCCAACACTCCCCACATTTTTTTAAAAGTCCATGTTCACTCCTAGGTTTCATCCACATTCATTTGTCCAACACTTTTTGCAGTCCCAATGCTGCTTTAGACCAAACCCTTTCACTCAACATCAAGAAATGTCATTCTTTAGTATTTTTTTTTCACAATTATCTCTTTAGTATCATTGCATCACATATTTTTCACACATTTCCCCATTTATTCATTTCATCTTTTGTCCTTATTCATTTTTATTCACTTCCATCCTCCCCTTCTTTTCAGATACCCTTATGGTGTCCCACATGTTTCCCAACCTCATGTTTTGGTATTGTGCTGTGACTGTCCGGATCTTTCCTTGGCTGATGCCTCACCGCCACCCCTCTCTTTGGCTCTCCTCTTCGGTGGAAGTGTCCTTGGACAGTGTTTGGTTTTGGGGTTCTATCCCTGCCTCAACCCCGGTGGAGACAGTTCATCCAGGGCCATCATCCCACTCCCACTTGGGGGCCACTGGGCTACTCATTTGGGCTTCACCATCGGTAATGTATTAGAATCTTTGAACTCTGCTCCTTGAAAGCATTACATTCAATTTGGAGACGCATCTGACCTACTTATCTATATATATTTCTCTTTTAGTTAAATTCTATGCATCCCACTCCTAATGACTGGCTGATAACGCCAAGAAACGCGTTGAGTCCACACTCAGGGATGCCAACCAAAACTCACCCCAAATCTTGTATTCTACCAATTGTATATCATTTTCTACCCATTGCATAGGATAACCATGTTCACGCTATCTGTATGTCCATTTTATTGTGATTGCCTTTTAATCATGTCTATCCATTTTTTTTTTTATCAATACATTTTTATTGAGTTTTAATGAAAAACAAAAGGTGAATAATACATTCCATGTATGAGATGAAGACATATTGATACATTTGGTTACACAGATAGGAGCCAGATAAAATGTCATGTCTTGGTATAAACACTGTGACAGCAGGAAGGTGGGGTCACCTGGTTGCATCCAGGGGGGTAGATATATTTCGCCCAGATTCAGGCTTTACGCCGACTTATACAACTAGGTGGAGAGTTGTATAAGCCCAGCTGAGGCTAGTGGGCTCATGGATGACTCATACCTCTAGGGAGAGTGTGGGGCGTCGTGCAGACAGGGAGTTGATGAGACCAGCTGAAGCTTGTCAGCTCATTTAGGCCTCTATAAGAACTCCCAGATTCATTAGGTGTTTGCTCATGCCTGGAACCAGACCTGTGTGGACTGTCTAGGGAGAGTGAACCCCTGTGCGGTGAGACAAAGCCTGTGTGGCTATTTGCTTGGACATTTAAAACCAGGGACTTAGGGACTAGGACAGCACTAGGCTGATCCCAGTTGTTAGTTAGGAAACCTGTATGTTTACTCAGAGGTCAAGTTGACCAGGATTTATTTTATTTATGTTTCTTTTGCTTTGCTGTGTTTTGTCACTGTAAATAGAAAATAAACCGCACCTTTTTGATTTTGAAAACCACAACCTCCGTTTGCTGGGCCTGTTTTTGTGTGGGGAGCCCATCCCAGGGGTCACACACACCCGCTGCCGAGCTAACCCCCTCACAGTTGGTGGAGAATGCAGGCAGTTTTTTTTAAGCCAGCATGGAGGAGATACTGAAACAGCTGGCTCTAGCAAATGCCAATCAACAGCAGACAAATGCAGGTTTGCAAAGGAGCCTTGCAGCCCAGCAGCAAGCTCATCAACAGAGCCTTGCAGCCCAGCAGCAAGCTCACCAACAGAGTCTGGAAGCTCAGCAACAAGCCCAGCAGCAATCTGAGGCCCACTTCATAGACCTGTTACAGAAGCAAGAGCAGAGACTACAACAAATGGAAGCAGTAATGCAGCAACGTCCGCAGACCAGTGAGGAAAGCCGTCCCACTAATACCGCGTCCTTTGGGGTGAGTCGTTTATTGACAAAAATGACTGGAGAGGATGATCCAGAGGTATTTTTGACCACATTTGAAAGGACCGCTGAAAGAGAAAAGTGGCCTGAGGAGCAGTGGGCTGGACTGGTGGCTCCTCTGTTAACTGGTGAATCGCAGAAAGCTTACTATGACCTAGAGCCTAACCAAGCAAAAGACTATGTGATGCTAAAAGCTGAAATTTTGGCAAGGCTGGGTGTCACCCAGGCTGTCCGGGCTCAGCGTGTGCATAACTGGACTTTCCAGCTTGGAAAACCCCCCAGGTCTCAAATGTATGATCTCATTCACCTGAGCAGAAAGTGGCTACAGCCAGAGACTTTGTCCGCACCAAAGATTGTGGAACGTGTTGTAATGGATCGGTTTTTGAGAGCTCTTCCTACTGCCATCCAAAAGTGGGTAAGCCATGGAGACCCAGAGACGGCCGATGGTCTTGTGGATCGTGTGGAGAAATACTTGGCTACAGAGAACCTGACGGCCTCTTCCAGAGACACTCTGACTTTCCACCCTAAGACCAGACCATCCCCAGGGGCGGATAAGAGGATTCCAAGGGGTGAGGGTGGAGAGAGTGAGAGGGTGGGAGCTCTACCCCAAGTTTGGCGAGAACAGCCTGGGAAATCAGCGGCTCAAGAGGCGGCAAGAAGGATCGTTTGCTACCGCTGCCGGCAAGCGGGACATATTGCAGCCAATTGCCCGGTTGTGGAGGAACCCATGCAGTGTGACTTTCTGACGGGCAGACGTCAGTCGCTGTGTGCGACAGTCGCATGCACTGCCATTCGAGGAACTGAGAAACATTTATGCAAAATGTGTGTTAATGGTAGAAATGTTGTGGTATTGCTGGATTCAGGTAGCCTTGTGACCCTGATAAAGTCTGAGTTAGTTAAAACAGAGGTCTTTGGGAATAGCAAGGTAGCTGTTATTTGTGTGCATGGGGACACCCGAGAGTATCCAGTGACTACAGTGTGTTTCGAGACCCCCAAAGGTACCCTCTCTCATCCAGTGGGCTTAGTATCTCAGTTACCGCATGACGCCATTGTGGGAAGGGATTTTCCGAAGTTCTGGGAACTGTGGGATGATCCTGAGCCCCCCACTGGTGCCCCTATGTACCAGGAATGTGATAGCCAGAACTCCCCTGAGAGTGGTGAGGACTCTCCGGAATTTCCCTTATCAGTATTGGCAGGGGAGACTCAAGAAACTGGAGAGGAGCCCACCTCCTCAGACGAAAACCTACCGTCTGTGGAGTTTTCTGATCTTGAGGTTCACAGGGAAAACTTTGCCACAGAACAGTTGAAAGACCCCGCCCTAATAAAGGCACGGGAAAACGTAGTGAAAATAGATGGCGAGTTAGTGAACCCAGATAATACCTGCACTTACCCATACTTCAGCGTAGAGAAGGACCTACTGTATCGGGTGGCAAAAAGGGCAGAAGAAACCGTTGAGCAGCTTGTGGTGCCCAAACCTTACAGGAAGTTGGTGTTGGAGTTGGCCCATGGGCACATTCTTGGAGGTCATCTGGGGACAGAAAAAACCCGAGAGAGGGTATTACAGAGATTCTATTGGCCGGGGGTGATGAAGGACATAGAAAATTATTGTTCCTCCTGCCCTGTGTGTCAGAGGTCGGCCCCGATGCCACATTTCCGTAGCCCGCTGGTCCCTCTACCCATCATTGAGGTCCCGTTTGAGAGAATCGCCATGGATTTGGTAGGGCCTATAATCAAGTCCGCTAGGGGGCACCAGTACATATTAGTTATAATGGACTATGCCACCCGTTATCCAGAAGCGATCCCTCTCCGAAATACCTCGGCCAAAACCATAGCCAAAGAGCTATCTCTTGTGTTTAGCCGGGTGGGTATTTGTAAAGAACTGCTTACGGACCAAGGTACACCCTTTATGTCCCGGGTTATGAAGGAGCTGTGTAAATTGTTCAAAGTGACGCAATTACGTACATCTGTGTATCACCCCCAAACCGATGGGCTGGTTGAAAGATTCAACAAAACCCTAAAACAAATGTTGAAGAAAGTGGTGGATAGAGATGGAAAGGATTGGGACTGTCTACTTCCTTATCTGATGTTTGCTATTAGGGAGGTGCCCCAATCCTCTACGGGATTCTCCCCCCTTTGAGTTACTGTATGGGAGATACCCAAGAGGGCTGTTGGATATTGCCAAGGAAACTTGGGAAAGTGAGAGTTCTCCCCACAGGAGTGTGATTGAGCATGTCGCCCTGATGCAAGACCGAATTGCACAGGTAATGCCCATCGTGAAGGAACATTTGGCCCAAGCGCAGTTAGCACAGCAGAGAGTGTACAACCGTGGAGCCAAGACCCGTACCTTTTCCCCGGGGGATAGGATACTGGTACTTGTCCCTACGGTTGAAAGTAAATTCCTTGCCAAATGGCAAGGCCCCTATGAGATAATGGAAAAAGTGAGCGAAGTGAATTACAAGGTCAGACAACCAGGAAGGCGAAAGCCCGAACAGATCTATCACGTTAATCTGTTGAAAGCCTGGAGGGATAGAGAGTCCCTAGTCGCAGACACTTGGTCACCAGCTCAAACTGGTTGCGTGATTCCTGAGGTTGGAATAGCAGCCACCTTGTCACAACCCCAACAACAGGAGGTTAAGGAGTTTGTGCTTCGCAACAAGGAGGTATTCTCTGAGCTGCCGGGACAAACATCTGGGGTAGAGCATGACATCATTACCCCGCCCGGTGAAAGGGTGAAGTTAAAACCCTATCGGATCCCAGAGGCCCGACGGGAGGCAATACGGAGGAAGTACAGAAAATGCTGAACTTAGGGGTGATAGAGGAGTCCCAAAGTGATTGGTCTAGTCCCATTGTGTTGGTGCCTAAACCGGATGGGAGCTGGCGATTTTGTAACGAATTTCGTCAGTTGAACAAAGTTACAAAATTTGACACCTACCCCATGCCACGTATAGATGAGTTGATCGACCGGCTGGGAACAGCCCGATACATGACAACTCTTGACCTCACAAAAGGGTATTGGCAAATCCCCCTGGCCAAGTCGGCCAAAGAGAAAACCGCATTTGTAACCCCAGACGGGGCGTTCCAATATAAAAGAATGCCGTTCGGGTTACAGAATGCGCCGGCCACATTCCAGCGGAAAATGGACCAGATGCTGAGGCCCCATCGGAAGTATGCTGCGGCTTACCTGGATGACGTAATTGTCCATAGCACAGATTGGGCCTCACATCTGCCAAAAGTGCAAGCAGTCCTGGACTCTGTTCGGGAAGCGGGGTTTACGGCTAACCCCAAGAAGTGTACCATTGGGCAGGAGGAGGCCAAATATCTTGGGTACACCATTGGGAGGGGAGTAATAAAACCCCAACTCAACAAAGTCGAGGCCATCCAGAGTTGGCCACGTCCCAACAGCAAGAAGCAGGTACGAGCCTTTCTGGGAATCGCTGGGTATTATCGGCGATTCATTCCCCACTTTGCTTCTAAGGCTGTGCCCCTAACCAACCTGACGAAGGGGAAAGGGTCGGTCATGATTAAATGGACCCCCGAGGCTGAGGCAGCATTCCAATTCTTGAAACAAGCCTTATGTAGCCAGCCAGTGTTGTACTCACCCGACTTCTCTAAAGACTTTGTCGTACAAAGTGATGCGTCAGATGTGGGGTTAGGAGCAGTATTGTCCCAGGTCTGGAACGGGGAAGAGCACCCAGTCATTTACCTCAGCAGGAAGTTGAAGTCCCATGAGGTAAATTACGCCACCGTTGAAAAGGAGTGTTTAGCGGTGAAGTGGGCTCTAGATTCCCTTCGGTACTACCTGCTAGGTAGGCACTTTGACATGGTTACGGATCACGCTCCGTTAAAGTGGATGGCTCAAAACAAGGAAACAAATAGAAGAGTGAATAGGTGGTTCCTGGCCCTCCAGGAATTCAACTTCACAGTAAAGCATCGCCCTGGCGTTCAAATGGGGAATGTGGATGCTTTGTCTCGAGTACATGAATGCCTGATTGCTGGTGTTCCAACCCCGAGGTTAAAACAAGAGGGGGGGGTATGTGACAGCAGGAAGGTGGGGTCACCTGGTTGCATCCAGGGGGGTAGATATATTTCGCCCAGATTCAGGCTTTACGCCGACTTATACAACTAGGTGGAGAGTTGTATAAGCCCAGCTGAGGCTAGTGGGCTCATGGATGACTCATACCTCTAGGGAGAGTGTGGGGCGTCGTGCAGACAGGGAGTTGATGAGACCAGCTGAATCTTGTCAGCTCATTTAGGCCTCTATAAGAACTCCCAGATTCATTAGGTGTTTGCTCATGCCTGGAACCAGACCTGTGTGGACTGTCTAGGGAGAGTGAACCCCTGTGCGGTGAGACAAAGCCTGTGTGGCTATTTGCTTGGACATTTAAAACCAGGGACTTAGGGACTAGGACAGCACTAGGCTGATCCCAGTTGTTAGTTAGGAAACCTGTATGTTTACTCAGAGGTCAAGTTGACCAGGATTTATTTTATTTATGTTTCTTTTGCTTTGCTGTGTTTTGTCACTGTAAATAGAAAATAAACCGCACCTTTTTGATTTTGAAAACCACAGCCTCCGTTTGCTGGGCCTGTTTTTGTGTGGGGAGCCCATCCCGGGGTCACACACACCCGCTGCCGAGCTAACCCCCTCACAACACATACAATGTACACAAGGCTAAGGGTATCCCCACCTCTCCCCAGACACCCCCATGGGAACTATCTGTGATCCAGAGAGAGAGGCAACACCCCCCCCATCAACTACATATCACCAGACCATTTAAGAAGGTATAAGATCAAGCTTTCCTATCTTATTGGTAATTATATTCACCTCGAGTATAGGTCCTAACATAAAAGAAATTAACATAAGAACAAAGAGTGAACTTTCAAAGTAACCAGAAGAAAAGAAAAGAAGAAGAAGAACAACAACAACAACCTAGGTTTAATTACCTTTACTATTACTGTTACCGTTACTATTACAATCACCATCCCTACCCCTACCATCCCTCAGATCTGTCTGTAGAGGTTTAAGTGTCAGTTATAAAAGGATTGAGACGTGTATATGGTGTATGTAACTGCTGATCTGGTTTAATTATGATTTGTATTTGTTATACCAGTCTTCCCATAGTTGCCAACTAGAAAGAAACTGCATAGATCTCCCACCTACTGTTGCTATCATTCGTTCATAGGTGAAATGTACGGACAGCGCGCAAATTGCATCCTGAACCTCTGGAGGTTCTGGAGATTTCCATGCTCTAAGTATAACTAGTTTGGCCGCTAAAAATAGATGTGTGGTGAATTTCCTGTGTATCGGGGGTATGTTTTCAATCCTCAAGTTTAAAAGAGCTAGGGAAGGCGAATATGGCAAAGGTAAACCCGTAACTTGATAGTGGACTTTGAAAATGCCGGACCAAAATCCTGCTAATTTGCTGCAAGCCCATAGTATATGAAAGATAGTGCCCAGTTGTGCACATTTCCTCCAACAATCAGAAGATGTGGAGGAATCAAATTTGGCTACCCTGTTTGGGGTCAGGTACCACCTCTGTGTTACTTTGTGGGATATTTCCCATAGGTTTGTACATTTAGTTGCTACGTAGATTTGCTGTACTGCTCTATGCCATTGTGCGTCTGAAAACGATTCCTGGATATCTGCCTCCCAGGCCATCATAGAATTCGTTTTCTGGAATATGGATTTGTCATATAGAAAGTTATAGAACAATGATATACCACCTTTTCGGATGTCTTTAGATGCTAAATGGATATTAATTTTCCAAAATAAGTCGTACTTCTTAATATTTTTATTTTTTAGGTACGATTTCACTCGGAGGTAGCTAAACTGCTCCGAATTCGGCAGTCCATATTCTGCTTGCAATTCAGCAAATGTTTTAAGGAGGTTTTCCCTATATAGATCTGAAATCTGTACAATTCCTTGTCGTAGCCATCCGTTCAAATTCAGGTCAGGCATTATCAAGTCTAGAGTAGAAATGGGTATTAGTAGAGGAGAAGTAGGGGTAGAGAGGGATTGGTGTGTTACTAATATTTTCCAGGAAGTCAAGGATACTATCATGGGAGGAGAAAGGTGTTTGGATTTGGATTCAATATGAGGGTACGCTAAAAGATAGTTAAATAGATTCCCACCAGGTATTAAAGCTTCTTCAATGTTTCCCCATAGTGGTGTGGGTTGATTGGGGAACCAGCCTTTAATCTGTGCGAGAGTCGCAGCGGCATAATAGTCCGCAAAGACCGGTACGCCCAAGCCACCAGCCTTTTTCATTTTTTTAGTTTGGAAAAGGCACTTCTGGCCCTTTTACCCTCCCATAGATATTTAGCCAGAAGGGACTGAAGGGTTTTAAAAAAATGTTGGGGTATGGGAATGGGTACTGTGCGATAAATGTAGAGAATTTGTGGCAGTATTTGCATTTTGAAAGCTGCCAGTCTACCCGACCAAGATAGAACATGTTTGCTTAGGGACTTTAGATTTTCTGTGAGTTTCTTTTCGAGAGGGAGATAGTTGGCCTGAAACAGTTGTTTAGTTTGGGAGGTTAATTTAATGCCCAGGTATGTGATTTCATGTGCACACCATACATAGGGGAATTCGGCTTGTATGATCAGTTTCTCTTTTGGGGATACTCCTAAATCAAGGATGAATGACTTAGAGTCATTCACTTTATAGTATGACACTTTGCCATACTCCTGAAGTGTATGATATACATGTTCTAGAGAATTCAGTGGGTCAGTGAGCATCAGTATTACGTCATCCGCAAAAAGACTGATGACATGTTTACGAGATTTAATTGTAAAACCTTGAATAGTAGGGGACTGTCGAATACTAGTGGCTAATGGTTCCATTAATATATTGAAAATAAGAGGGGACAGTGGACATCCCTGACGGGTCCCGTTAGTGATTTTAAAAGTTTTGGACAGCATGCCAGATGTGTACACCCTAGCTGATGGAGAAGTGTACAAAGCTAATATTGCTGAAAGCAGGTGTCCTGAGAAACCAAATTTTTCCAAGGTTTTTGTAAGATACAACCAGTGTACCCTATCAAACGCCTTCTCTGCATCCAAAGCCAGAAGCAGAGAAGGCGTTTTCCTCCATCTGGCGATATGTATAACATTTATTAAACGTCTGGTAGCATCTGACGTCTGCCTTCCCTTGGTGAACCCAGATTGGGCAGGGTCAATGAGAGTGGGTAAGATATCCACCAGTCTCAATGCTATCATTTTAGCATACAATTTGACATCATTGTTGAGCAAGGATATAGGTCTAAAATTTTTAGGTGCATCTGGTTCCTTGCCTGGTTTAGGTAATGTTACAATTAAGGCCTCTAACATTTCTGGCGGAAAAGAAGCCGAGGCAGCAGCAGCATCAAACACTTTGAGGAGGTAAGGACCAAGAATAAGTTTAAACTGTTTATAGTACTCCCCTGTGAGACCATCCGGTCCAGGGGACTTATTACTCGGGAGAGTTTCTATAGTTTTGAGCAGTTCAGCTAAAGAAAAGGGAGCATTTAACTCCTGAAGCTGTGAGGGGGAAAGATGGGGCAGATGAATGTTTTGTAGAAATTTTTCTATGTCTGATAGGGAGGGTTGTGCCGTCATGCTATCCTGGTTCAGATTATATAAGGCCCCATAGTAATCACTAAAGGCGTCTGCAATTTGTTGGGGATCATACACCTTCTGAGAAGATTTAGGGCTAATAATATGTGGTATTTTAGTCTTAAAGCGCTGGCCTTGTAGTCTACGGGCCAGGTTTTTCCCAGCTTTATTACCTGTAGAATAAAAGGACATCTTCAGTTTTTTTTCTACTTTTTCGAAGGAGTGGAGTAATTCGAGTCTGAGGTCGTGCCTCAGTGAGGTAAGTTGTGCGCTCAATGCAGGGGTAGGATTAATTTTATTTTGGACTTCTAGTGATTCTATGTTTGAGAGTAGAGTATTGAGCCGCTGCTGCCTTTGCCTCTTGAGTCTAGTGCCCTGTTGGATAAATATACCCCTGATATATGCCTTGTGGGCATTCCAAAGTACAAATGGATCGTTTGTGGATGGGGAGTTGATCTGAAAATAACCAAGCAAGCGGTCCTCCAGAATTTTTTTTGTTTCCTTGGTTTGGATGACGTGGGAATTGGAGCGCCAAATAAAGGCACTATTGGAAGGATAGGTATCTCCTAGTGTTAGTAACACAGGAGCATGGTCTGACCATGAAATACTATTCATTTTGATTTGAGATACTTTCTGGAGTAACCACTTGTCCATCAGAAACAGATCAATCCTCGTATACGTGCAGTGCCTGTGGGAAAAAAACGTGTAGTCTCTTTCGTTGGCATGGGTACAACGCCATGCATCATATAGCTCTTGTCTTTGTAAAAAGGACATCAAAGACGGTGTCCCTTTAGAGGGTGGAGATGTAGAGTCTATTTGAGGGTCAGGGGTGACATTAAAGTCTCCACAGAGTATAAGAGATCCTTGTTGCGTTTTCCGTATCTTTTTCATCAGGATATTCAGAAATTTAATTTGGCGTTTATTTGGGACATAAACGTTCACCAGAGTATATCTTGTAGCGTTAATGTCACACACTAAAATAACATAACGACCTGATGGGTCACAAATGTCCTCAAGTAATTGGAAAGAAATTGAGTCTTTAATCGCAATCATGACTCCCCTTTTTTTGGCTGTCATGTTTGAGAAGAAGTAATGTTGGAAGCCCTTATGGGCGCATCTAGGCGGTGCGTTGCAGTGAAAATGTGTTTCTTGTACGCATATTATGTCGCAATGAGAAGAGTCTGCTTCTTTCCAGAGGGATGCCCTTTTAGCTGGGTGGTTTAGGCCATGTGCATTTATGGAAAGAATTTTAACTGGCATGACAAAGTTTAAGTGGAATGCTAAAGTTTACACATGGTGCGTACTCACATAGCTGCTGGAAGGCCGTCCGAGGGATGTATGTATTCCTAGGTTCATCAAAACAGAATTTCGATTTTGGTAACATAGGTAATGTCTGAAAAGAAATTTAGTAGAAAAGGAAAACAAACAACAAAAGGTTTAAAAGGAGGGTATTACACCCAGGTGCAGAAAATCTGCTCAAGTAAAGGGGAGCACAGGTTACAAGGTAGAGCTCCAAAGGGCGAGGCCCATTAATAGGGCAACAAATGAAAATAGCAGGGCCCTGCAGACATCACTGGCGCCTCAGGATTTTGAAACTTGTTTCCATTCTGGAGGAATTCTCTTGGGGCTAGTGTCATTAGATGTTGAGGGAGGTTCCTCCGGGACAATCTTCCATTTCTGGAGAAGTTGGAAACCTTTAGTAGGAGAAGTGATTACATGTGTAGATCCGTCTCTAGTTATGATTAATTTGGTCGGATATCCCCATCTGTATGTGATAGCATGGTTTCTCAATGCCTTAGTAATATTATTGAGATTTTTGCGGAGTTGCAAAGTGTGTTGCGACAAGTCTGCATAAAATTGCAGGTCTGAGTATTCTGTGGTGCGGTGTTCCCCTTTACGGGTAATTTGCATCAACCGCTCTTTGGTTTGGTAGAAGTGCATGCGAAACAACACATCCCTGGGGATGTGTTCCTGAATAAAGGAGGGTTTTGGGAGACGATGGATTCTATCTATGGACAGTTCAACAGGGGGAAGATCTGGCATGAGGACTGATAGCATACCCGTAGCATAAGAGCGTAATTCAGAGGGTTGCACAGACTCTGGGATGCCTCTAATCTTGACATTATTTCTCCTAGACCTGTCTTCCAAATCTGCTAATTTGGCTTTTATCCATGTTTGATCCTCCTCGACATTATCATTAGCATCTACCAAGTCATTAATAGTCGTAGCATACTCCTCCATTTTGGATTCGATATGATCCACTCTGTCCCCCACCGCATTGAGTTCTGAACTAAACTTTCTCATGCACATCATCATATCAGCATGAATAGAGCTTTTCAAGGAGACAAGCATATCCTTTAGTGTAGTGTCTAGGACTGGTTGATTTTGTGTGGGGAATGTCACTATGGAGTCAGGGAGTTCTCTTGTGTCTTCCTGTGAGTCAGCGTTAGATCTTACCTCACAGTGCTGCGTCTCCTGCTCCTCCATCCTAGCTCTGGCTTTAGCCGGACTCCTGATGAGAGGTGAAGGGGTCTCTGAGGGTCCCCTCATGTGCCGAGTGTTGTGATAAGCTGGGTCATCATGGACACTTGTGTGTAAGTGCGCCGTCTTCGGAGTGGAGAAGGAGCCGGCGCCATCTTGTCCTCGAGGCTGCATATACTGCGTGAAGTATGCCGTCAGTTTCCTGGGTCTATGTTCTGCCTGGCGTCTCCTGGTCATGATGCCAAGTTGCTGGGGAGATGAACCGGCGAAGTGGGCTGTAAGTGCAGTGCCCTGTGTAGCTGTGAGCCGCTGTTTCTCTCGCCGCTCGCCGGAGCTCCGGAGTTACACCACCATCACGGTGAAGTCCAAGCCACGCCCCGTCTATCCATTTTTTTGAACTTCAATTATGTCAATGTGAATACCTCTACATGTATTATGCCTTGTATGCATGATCAATGTATTATATTATGATACATTATATATATGATTTTTCACATTTGCCTACTGTATTTCATTCATTGGATTGGTTATTTAGCAGTCTCCTATTGGCCACAGAGAATTCCCCATGGGGATTGTGACAATACATGCATTTCTGGTATCCCATACTGTCCTAGACACTTATCCACGCCTCATTTAAAGTCCCAAATTCCCCCTCTTCTTCTTTTTTCAAATTAACAGGGATGGAGGCATGGATATGTAATTTTATGGGTTCCACTAGGTAATTTCTCTTTTTTATCGCATTCACCTGGGTGGAAGACACCCGTTCCCCTTATGACCTGTTGGACCCCTCTACTCTTCAATGATCTTTCATTCTTAGTTATTGATCTATGAGACCAATCTCAATTTGGCATCCTTTCCACAGTCCTTACCTTACATGATTTTGATTTTTATATATATCCTTTTCCCTAGTAAGTGGGCCTAGTACCTTCCTTAGTCTCCTTTTAATATAATTCAATATACCTTTTGACCGATCATCAATCTGATGATTCCATCATTTCCTTGGCTTGCCCCCTCCTCCAGTTGATTAGTTGGTTCCTGTTGTTTTTGGTCTTCCTTCCCTGGGGTTGCGAGGAGCCCAGTTCCTCCCCCTCCACCCATCCCTTCTGTCGATGGGAGCGGGGTCGGACCTTGGCTCATCGGCGTCATGTCAGCACGACGCACGCACGGTGTTCACCCTGAACGCCGTGGAGTGTGCTCCAGGCTTTTACATCCCGCATGGTTTGTGGGATGGGATGGACTCCCGCTGAGACATCGGCGCTCCGGGTGTCCGCTCTGTCCGCCCCCACACCTGCGATGATGCATGACGCTGGCAGGGACATGCCCCAGGCTGGGGGTATTTCAGTCATGTCGGCACCGGCAGTTCACTCCACACTTTCCAATCTGAGGAGAAGCTCCATGTACCCATACAGTCCCATTCCAGGTATTTAGGGTTGGTTGTGCTCTGGTCCCACTTCCACTCCCCCTGTCACGAGGATGCTATACACAGACATCCAATACAGGTGGTCAGATCATTGGGCTGCACATTAAGGAATCGGGAACAGAGTAAGTGAAAAATATATATATGTATTAAAGATAAAGACACACGTGTAAACAAAACCACAGCAAACCATAAGCAAGAAACGAATACAAAGGAACACAACAAACCCCAAAAACAACCTAATCTAACTAGCTAACTAATATGTACAAAAGAGAACACACATACATGAACAAGGCAGGGGATGAGAGACAAGGGGAGCAGAAGGCCAGGTACTGGGAGCAGTCAGCAAGGGGAAGCTGGTATCAGGGGACAGGTATCAGGGGACAGGTCTCAGGGGACAGGGTACAAGGATCAGAGTCCAGGACAAGGCAGGGAACAGATCAGGATCAGGTTCAGGACCAGGTAACGGATCAGGTTCAGGCAGGGACCAGGCTTACAGAAGGAATTCTGGAGCACTGAGCTTTGTTAAGGGCGGGTTCATATAGTCCAGCAGACCCAGATCAGGTGTGCTTGATGGCTGGTGGAAAGTCTTGGTGAGGAGACACCTGCTGGTGGCCACCAGAACTACACCCACTGCTGCCGAATGCAACAGTGCCACCAGCAGGTGAGCCCAGTAATGACACCATTCCTGACAGTTCCCCCCCCCTTAAGCCAGCCCTTGGTTGGACAGTCCGAGTGGATGCGGGAACACCCAAAAAAGTCTCCATACTATATCTGCGGACTTCTTCGCACTTCCTAGGCCAGAGTCCTTTAGTTCACTGGGGGATGTGCCACTAGAGTCTGAAAATAGGGCGCACATCCCACCACCAGGGTCAGGAAGTTTAGATTTAGAAGTAAAAATTAGCAGGGCAACGGGCAAAAACCCATCGGAGGCAGACCACGCAGGGGCATTACATTCAGGCTGGGTGACCATCAGGATTAAAATAGTGGAAAAAAGGGCATCCAACAGGAAGACGTCAGCGGCCAGCTGGGCATCAGGAACAGGTCTTAGCAGGGACCATATCCTCAGGCTGGACAGCGGGCTCCGAGTCATCAGGCTAGTCAGCGGTAAAGGAACCACCAGGAAGAGTATCAGGAATGGAACCATCAGGAACTGGATCGTGAGGCTGGATACCAGGTACAGGGTCACCAACAAGACAGTAGGCTCTGGAACATCAGACTGGGCAGCGGGCAACGGAGCAGCAGACAGGAACATCTCCGGCTGGGCAGCAGACGGAACATCTCAGGCTGGGCAGCAGGCGGGATCATCTCAGGCTGGGCAGCAGGTGGGATCATCTCAGGCTGGGCAGCAGGTGGGATCATCTCAGGCTGGGCAGCAGGCGGGATCATCTCAGGCTGGGCAGCAGGCGGGATCATCTCAGGCTGGGCAGCAGACAGGATCATCTCAGGCTGGGCAGCAGACGGGGTCATCTCAGGCTGGGCAGCAGACGGGGTCATCTCAGGCTGGGCAGCAGATGGGATCATCTCAGGCTGGGCAGCAGGCGGGGTCATCTCAGGCTGGGCAGCAGACGGGGTCATCTCAGGCTGGGCAGCAGACGGGGTCATCTCAGGCTGGGCAGCAGACGGGGTCATCTCAGGCTGGGCAGCAGATGGGGTCATCTCAGGCTGGGCAGCAGACAGGAACACGTCAGGCTGGGCAGTAGGCTCCACAGACTGAGAAACGGGCATCATAACCTCAGGCCAGGAAACGGGCACCGGATCTTCAGGCGGGGTCTCATGCACCGAATCTTCCAACTGGGACACCGGATCTTCCGACTGGGACACCGTCATCAGAACTTCTGTTCGGAAGACAGGAACTTCAAGTTGGCAGGCTGGCACAGGAACTTCAAGTTGGCAGGCTGGCACAGGAACCTCAGGCTGGCAGGCTGGCCCTGGAACTGCAGGCTGAAAGGCTGGCCCTGGAACTGCAGGCTGAAAGGCTGGCCCTGGCACTGCAGGCTGAAAGGCTGGCACAGGAACCTCGGGCTGGCAAACTGGCACAGGAACCTCGGGCTGGCAAACTGGCACAGGAACCTCGGGCTGGCAAACTGGCACAGGAACCTCGGGCTGGCAAACTGGCACGGAAACCTTGGGCTGGCAAACTGGCACGGGAACCTCAGGCTGGCAAACTGGCACGGGAACCTCGGGCTGGCAAACTGGCACGGGAACCTCAGGCTGGCAAACTGGCACGGTAACCTCAGGCTGGAAGGCTGGCGGCACGGGGTCTTCAGGCTGGCAGGCTGGTACAGGGTCTTCAGGCTGGCAGGCTGGTACAGGGTCTTCAGGCTGGCAGGCTGGTACAGGGTCTTCAGGCTGGCAGGCTGGTACAGGGTCTTCAGGCTGGCAGGCTGGTACAGGGTCTTCAGGCTGGCAGGCTGGTACAGGGTCTTCAGTCTGGCAGGCTGGTACAGGGTCTTCAGGCTGGCAGGCTGGTACAGGGTCCTCAGGCTGGCAGGCTGGTACAGGGTCCTCAGGCTGACAGGCTGGTACAGGAACCTCAGGCTGGAAGGCTGGTACGGGAACCTCAGGCTGGAAGGCTGGCACGGGAACCTCAGGCTGGAACAGGTTGGTGGGTGTGGAGGCAGGTTGAGATACCGGTAAGATTGTGTGGGTTGGAAAGTACTTCCGCTTCTTTTTGGGCTTAGTCACTGCAGGTTTGCAAGTACCGGGGGGAATATATGAAAAGGTTGGGATTGGGCAAATGGAAGAAAATGGCAGAGGTGCAGGGACAGTGGCTGGAGGAGGTTCTTGTGAATTGGCTACGGATAGGAGGGAAGAAGCAGGTGGATTGAAGGCAGGGTAAGTGCAGCAGGAGGAGACAGGGTACTGATACTTCATTGTTAGCTGGGTGCATTGTTCAGAAAAAGTGGGAATTGTGGGAAAAGGAGAGGAAGACATCCCAGCAGGTTGGTATCTAGACATACAAATGGATGGTTGGGAGCTGACAGGGGCTGAGTACAACAAACTTGACCAGGCCTGTATTAAGGATTTCACAAAATCAGGTTTGCACACTGCTTGTCTGACCAGAGACTGCACTGAATCAATACATGCTGCAAGCACCTGTTCAGGACAAGCTGAGTACTGCTCATGGAAAAAGGCTGAGTCATCCTCCAACAGCCACACCAAAGATTCTACTTGAGCTGCATTAAAAGGAGGTGTATAATCGTCAGTTCCAATAGAGGCATCAGACAGGGCCAACTCTGTACAGATACAAATCAAAGCTTGTACATCCTCAAACACAAAATTGCCCTGATCCACAAAAACGTGAGCTATGCGGATGCATTCTAATAACTGCTCTCTGGTGTCTCTTAGTGTCTGATAACAGAAATCTACTGTCATCTGTTGCCAGGAGCGAAAGATAAAAAATATCGTCCACCTTCATCTCAGTAATTTTAACAAGTGCTCAGACCCAATTCCAAGGTGCAGCCGATCTGATTGTATGGCTCCAGAATTCTGTCACGAGGATGCTATACACAGACATCCAATACAGGTGGTCAGATCATTGGGCTGCACATTAAGGAATCGGGAACAGAGTAAGTGAAAAATATATATATGTATTAAAGATAAAGACACACGTGTAAACAAAACCACAGCAAACCATAAGCAAGAAACGAATACAAAGGAACACAACAAACCCCAAAAACAACCTAATCTAACTAGCTAACTAATATGTACAAAAGAGAACACACATACATGAACAAGGCAGGGGATGAGAGACAAGGGGAGCAGAAGGCCAGGTACTGGGAGCAGTCAGCAAGGGGAAGCTGGTATCAGGGGACAGGTATCAGGGGACAGGTCTCAGGGGACAGGGTACAAGGATCAGAGTCCAGGACAAGGCAGGGAACAGATCAGGATCAGGTTCAGGACCAGGTAACGGATCAGGTTCAGGCAGGGACCAGGCTTACAGAAGGAATTCTGGAGCACTGAGCTTTGTTAAGGGCGGGTTCATATAGTCCAGCAGACCCAGATCAGGTGTGCTTGATGGCTGGTGGAAAGTCTTGGTGAGGAGACACCTGCTGGTGGCCACCAGAACTACACCCACTGCTGCCGAATGCAACAGTGCCACCAGCAGGTGAGCCCAGTAATGACACCATTCCTGACAGTTCCCCCCCCCTTAAGCCAGCCCTTGGTTGGACAGTCCGAGTGGATGCGGGAACACCCAAAAAAGTCTCCATACTATATCTGCGGACTTCTTCGCACTTCCTAGGCCAGAGTCCTTTAGTTCACTGGGGGATGTGCCACTAGAGTCTGAAAATAGGGCGCACATCCCACCACCAGGGTCAGGAAGTTTAGATTTAGAAGTAAAAATTAGCAGGGCAACGGGCAAAAACCCATCGGAGGCAGACCACGCAGGGGCATTACATTCAGGCTGGGTGACCATCAGGATTAAAATAGTGGAAAAAAGGGCATCCAACAGGAAGACGTCAGCGGCCAGCTGGGCATCAGGAACAGGTCTTAGCAGGGACCATATCCTCAGGCTGGACAGCGGGCTCCGAGTCATCAGGCTAGTCAGCGGTAAAGGAACCACCAGGAAGAGTATCAGGAATGGAACCATCAGGAACTGGATCGTGAGGCTGGATACCAGGTACAGGGTCACCAACAAGACAGTAGGCTCTGGAACATCAGACTGGGCAGCGGGCAACGGAGCAGCAGACAGGAACATCTCCGGCTGGGCAGCAGACGGAACATCTCAGGCTGGGCAGCAGGCGGGATCATCTCAGGCTGGGCAGCAGGTGGGATCATCTCAGGCTGGGCAGCAGGTGGGATCATCTCAGGCTGGGCAGCAGGCGGGATCATCTCAGGCTGGGCAGCAGGCGGGATCATCTCAGGCTGGGCAGCAGACAGGATCATCTCAGGCTGGGCAGCAGACGGGGTCATCTCAGGCTGGGCAGCAGACGGGGTCATCTCAGGCTGGGCAGCAGATGGGATCATCTCAGGCTGGGCAGCAGGCGGGGTCATCTCAGGCTGGGCAGCAGACGGGGTCATCTCAGGCTGGGCAGCAGACGGGGTCATCTCAGGCTGGGCAGCAGACGGGGTCATCTCAGGCTGGGCAGCAGATGGGGTCATCTCAGGCTGGGCAGCAGACAGGAACACGTCAGGCTGGGCAGTAGGCTCCACAGACTGAGAAACGGGCATCATAACCTCAGGCCAGGAAACGGGCACCGGATCTTCAGGCGGGGTCTCATGCACCGAATCTTCCAACTGGGACACCGGATCTTCCGACTGGGACACCGTCATCAGAACTTCTGTTCGGAAGACAGGAACTTCAAGTTGGCAGGCTGGCACAGGAACTTCAAGTTGGCAGGCTGGCACAGGAACCTCAGGCTGGCAGGCTGGCCCTGGAACTGCAGGCTGAAAGGCTGGCCCTGGAACTGCAGGCTGAAAGGCTGGCCCTGGCACTGCAGGCTGAAAGGCTGGCACAGGAACCTCGGGCTGGCAAACTGGCACAGGAACCTCGGGCTGGCAAACTGGCACAGGAACCTCGGGCTGGCAAACTGGCACGGAAACCTCGGGCTGGCAAACTGGCACGGGAACCTCAGGCTGGCAAACTGGCACGGGAACCTCGGGCTGGCAAACTGGCACAGGAACCTCGGGCTGGCAAACTGGCACGGGAACCTCAGGCTGGCAAACTGGCACGGTAACCTCAGGCTGGAAGGCTGGCGGCACGGGGTCTTCAGGCTGGCAGGCTGGTACAGGGTCTTCAGGCTGGCAGGCTGGTACAGGGTGTTCAGGCTGGCAGGCTGGTACAGGGTCTTCAGGCTGGCAGGCTGGTACAGGGTCTTCAGGCTGGCAGGCTGGTACAGGGTCTTCAGGCTGGCAGGCTGGTACAGGGTCTTCAGGCTGGCAGGCTGGTACAGGGTCTTCAGGCTGGCAGGCTGGTACAGGGTCTTCAGTCTGGCAGGCTGGTACAGGGTCTTCAGGCTGGCAGGCTGGTACAGGGTCCTCAGGCTGGCAGGCTGGTACAGGGTCCTCAGGCTGGCAGGCTGGTACAGGGTCCTCAGGCTGACAGGCTGGTACAGGAACCTCAGGCTGGAAGGCTGGTACGGGAACCTCAGGCTGGAAGGCTGGCACGGGAACCTCAGGCTGGAACAGGTTGGTGGGTGTGGAGGCAGGTTGAGATACCGGTAAGATTGTGTGGGTTGGAAAGTACTTCCGCTTCTTTTTGGGCTTAGTCACTGCAGGTTTGCAAGTACCGGGGGGAATATATGAAAAGGTTGGGATTGGGCAAATGGAAGAAAATGGCAGAGGTGCAGGGACAGTGGCTGGAGGAGGTTCTTGTGAATTGGCTATGGATAGGAGGGAAGAAGCAGGTGGATTGAAGGCAGGGTAAGTGCAGCAGGAGGAGACAGGGTACTGATACTTCATTGTTAGCTGGGTGCATTGTTCAGAAAAAGTGGGAATTGTGGGAAAAGGAGAGGAAGACATCCCAGCAGGTTGGTATCTAGACATACAAATGGATGGTTGGGAGCTGACAGGGGCTGAGTACAACAAACTTGACCAGGCCTGTATTAAGGATTTCACAAAATCAGGTTTGCACACTGCTTGTCTGACCAGAGACTGCACTGAATCAATACATGCTGCAAGCACCTGTTCAGGACAAGCTGAGTACTGCTCATGGAAAAAGGCTGAGTCATCCTCCAACAGCCACACCAAAGATTCTACTTGAGCTGCATTAAAAGGAGGTGTATAATCGTCAGTTCCAATAGAGGCATCAGACAGGGCCAACTCTGTACAGATACAAATCAAAGCTTGTACATCCTCAAACACAAAATTGCCCTGATCCACAAAAACGTGAGCTATGCGGATGCATTCTAATAACTGCTCTCTGGTGTCTCTTAGTGTCTGATAACAGAAATCTACTGTCATCTGTTGCCAGGAGCGAAAGATAAAAAATATCGTCCACCTTCATCTCAGTAATTTTAACAAGTGCTCAGACCCAATTCCAAGGTGCAGCCGATCTGATTGTATGGCTCCAGAATTCTGTCACGAGGATGCTATACACAGACATCCAATACAGGTGGTCAGATCATTGGGCTGCACATTAAGGAATCGGGAACAGAGTAAGTGAAAAATATATATATTTATTAAAGATAAAGACACACGTGTAAACAAAACCACAGCAAACCATAAGCAAGAAACGAATACAAAGGAACACAACAAACCCCAAAAACAACCTAATCTAACTAGCTAACTAATATGTACAAAAGAGAACACACATACATGAACAAGGCAGGGGATGAGAGACAAGGGGAGCAGAAGGCCAGGTACTGGGAGCAGTCAGCAAGGGGAAGCTGGTATCAGGGGACAGGTCTCAGGGGACAGGGTACAAGGATCAGAGTCCAGGACAAGGCAGGGAACAGATCAGGATCAGGTTCAGGACCAGGTAACGGATCAGGTTCAGGCAGGTACCAGGCTTACAGAAGGAATTCTGGAGCACTGAGCTTTGTTAAGGGCGGGTTTATATAGTCCAGCAGACCCAGATCAGGTGTGCTTGATGGCTGGTGGAAAGTCTTGGTGAGGAGACACCCGCTGGTGGCCACCAGAACTACACCCACTGCTGCCGAATGCAACAGTGCCACCAGCAGGTGAGCCCAGTAATGACACCATTCCTGACACCCCCACTGCTGGTTTCCTTTAATCTAGCAGTATACACATTTCCCTCTCACACTTGCATTCATTCCAACACTCCCCACATTTTTTTAAAAGTCCATGTTCACTCCTAGGTTTCATCCACATTCATTTGTCCAACACTTTTTGCAGTCCCAATGCTGCTTTAGACCAAACCCTTTCACTCAACATCAAGAAATGGCATTCTTTAGTATTTTTTTTCACAATTATCTCTTTAGTATCATTGCATCACATATTTTTCACACATTTCCCCATTTATTAATTTCATCTTTTGTCCTTATTCATTTTTATTCACTTCCATCCTCCCCTTCTTTTCAGATACCCTTATGGTGTCCCACATGTTTCCCAACCTCATGTTTTGGTATTGTGCTGTGACTGTCCGTATCTTTCCTTGGCTGATGCCTCACCGCCACCCCTCTCTTTGGCTCTCCTCTTCGGTGGAAGTGTCCTTGGACAGTGTTTGGTTTTGGGGTTCTATCCCTGCCTCAACCCCGGGGGAGACAGTTCATCCAGGGCCATCATCCCACTCCCACTTGGGGGCCACTGGGCTACTCATTTGGGCTTTGCCATCGGTAATGTATTAGAATCTTTGAACTCTGCTCCTTGAAAGCATTACATTCAATTTGGAGACGCATCTGACCTACTTATCTATATATATTTCTCTTTTAGTTAAATTCTATGCATCCCACTCCTGATGACTGGCTGATAACGCCAAGAAACGCGTTGAGTCCACACTCAGGGATGCCAACCAAAACTCACCCCAAATATTGTATTCTACCAATCGTATATCATTTTCTACCCATTGCATAGGATAACCATGTTCACACTATCTGTATGTCCATTTTATTGTGATTGCCTTTTAATCATGTCTATCCATTTTTTTGAACTTCAATTATGTCAATGTGAATACCTCTACATGTATTATGCCTTGTATGCATGATCAATGTATTATATTATGATACATTATATATATGATTTTTCACATTTGCCTACTGTATTTCATTCATTGGATTGGTTATTTAGCAGTCTCCTATTGGCCACAGAGAATTCCCCGTGGGGATTGTGACAATACATGCATTTCTGGTATCCTAGACTGTCCTAGACACTTATCCACGCCTCATTTAACCACTTCCATACTGGGCACTTATACACCTTCCTGCCCAGACCAATTTTCAGCTTTCTGCGCTGTTGCACTTTGAATGACAATTGCGCAGTCATGTTACACTGTACCCAAACTAAATTTTTATCATTTTGTTCCCACAAATAGAGCTTTCTTTTGGTGGGATTTGATCACCTCTGTGATTTTTATTTTCTGCTAAAAAATAAAAAAAAAACACTTTGCCGCCGTCAATCTGTTATAGGGCGGGCAGCAAGTGGGTAAAGTCCCAAAATCCCCCTCTTATTCTTTTTTCAAATTAACAGGGATGGAGGCATGGATATGTCATTTTATGGGTTCCACTAGGTCATTTCTCTTTTTTAACTAATGCTACCATTTAATGTAATTATCTTTTGTTAAATATATCTTTGTTTGTAATTTCAAAATTCAATAAACAAGTATGACAAGGAAAAAAGTTCATTGTTATAGTTTAGGATTCCGTCGGCAAACAGTTGGTGCATGTAAAGAATACCATGATTAGACCAGAGGTCTGCATCAGGCAGTTGCAGAAATTCTGACAGAGTTTTATTGTGCCATAGAGGAGTATAATCATTGTAGATTGGTATCCCTAGCTTGGCAGAAGCTAAGTCCCATATGCGTCTGTAATGGTATAGCAGAGTCTGTCTGTCGTCCCCCAGCCCCGCACCACTAGAGCCCATCGCCAGCGCATAAATTGAGTCCTCAGTGCGTCGAGCCCACCTTGGGCAGAGCAGCTGGAGAAACCGCTCTTTGTCCGTCTTGTCGATATGGTACAGTTGGGATAATTGTGAGGCGATATAGTAGAGATTAAAATCAGGGAGAGTGGTGCCCCCCAGGTCTGTGGGGTTTTTAAGCACCTGCCAAGCTAATTTGTGTCTGCTGTTTCCCCACACAAAAGGTTTGAGAAGGGCCTCAAGGGATTTAAAATGTTTCAGGGGTAAGTACACTGGGGAGTGCCAGAGAACATAGAGTATCTTGGGTAGGAGGACCATTTTAATGAGGTTCACCCGGCCCCGAACCCCCAGTGGTAGACGGGCCCAGTATGTATATAATCTGCCGGTGTTCTGGATACGCATATCCTTAAGTATTTAATGGTACTGATTCGTTGTAATGGCAAACTGTCCTAAAATTCAGTCGGTGGGAAACTGTCAAGAGGAAGGACTTGGGACTTACCCCAGTTGATTTTTAGCCCGGAAAAAGTCCCAAACTGTTCGATTGTCTGGAGAGCCGCATGTAGAGTGGGGCCCGAGTCCACCAGATACAGCAGTGTGTCATCTGCCTACATGCTGATCTTTTTAGTCAGAGTGCCACAACTCAGTCCCCTGATCTCCGGGTTAGCTCGGATGGACATGGCTAAGGGTTCTGCGGCCAAGGCGTATAGTAGTGGTGAAAGAGGGCAGCCCTGTCTCGTGCCTCTGCTGAGGTCAAACAGTCGAGACAGCCAGCCATTGGCCACCACCTTGGCCGTTGGCGCCTGATACAGCAATTGGACCCACTTGATGAAGCGTGGTCCAAATCCATATCCCTCCAAGCAGCTCCAGAGATACCCCCACTCCACCGAATCAAACGCCTTTGCCGTATCTAATGTCACCACCACCCACGACCCAACTTCAGCGTGTGTAGCTTGTAGGTTTATGTACAGTTTGCGTAGATTAAAAGAAGTGTTGCGACCCGGCATGAAGCCTGCTTGATCTGCGTGTATGAGGGAGAGAATGATTTGGTTTAATCTAAGGGACAGCACCTTGGCTAGTATTTTAATATCAACTTGCAGTAGAGAAATGGGGCGGTAGGACTCGGGGTAGCCCGGGTCCTTCCCAGGTTTGGGGATAAGGACTATCGTTGCTTCCCACATAGAGGGGGGCAGGGTGAAGGTTTCAAATAGGTGATTAAATAGTGCAAGCAGTTTGGGAGTTAGTAGTTCACTAAATTGGGAGTACAATTCAACAGGGAGTCCGTCGGAGCCCGGGGATTGGGATCTAGCGAAACTGGCGATCGCAGTATCTATTTCTTCCATGGTAAGGGGTGCCTTAAGTAAGTCTACCTAATCCGTCATCAGTTGGGGAAAGGTGATGCTGCGAAGGAAAGCAGTCTGTAAGTCCGTCGGGTCTGTCACTGTCGTTTTATATAGGTCTGCAAAAAAGTCCCTGAAATTAGAGGTTACACTGCTTGGGTCTGTGATCTGTCTTCCCCTAGACCGTGAAGGGTGATGACAACTGGAGGTCTGTCTTTGCTATGCACTAGGTATGCTAGGAGCTTGCCTGCCTTTTCCCCATATTCAAAGAGTTTCTGTTTAGTAAAAAAGAGCTTTTGACCAGCCTTCGTAAACTGTAGTTGGGTTACCACTCTAGTCCGCATTTTAAGCTGGGCCGCCGTTGCCGGGTTGGGATTGGCAGCGTATTCTCTTTCAGTAGAGTCTAGCTCCATCACCGCCTTGTCAAACGCACCAGCGGAGTCTGTTTTGAATTTATTTATGTGTGAGATAAGGGTAGTACGGGCGTACATTTTAAATGAATCCCAGACTGCAGCAATAGAGGCCGTGTGATAATTTTCCAAAAAATATTGTTTCCATTGGGCGGTGAGCTCATCATCCTCTGGCAGCAGTGTGAGCCAGAATGGATTTAGCCGCCATGGCCTCTGCGGCTTCTCAATAGGGATACTGAGGGTGGTCCAATATGGACTGTGGTCAAACAGTGACCTGGGGCAAAACGCAGTTTCCAGGATCCGCGGTGCCAGGGTGTGAGACACAAGAATAAAATCTATGTGGGACATGGAGTTGTGAGCTGGGGAGAAACAGGAGTAGGCTCGAGTATGTGGGAAGTTGTGTCTCCATGTGTCTACAATGTGAAAGGTGGAGATAAGTTTAGAGAATTTAGTCGCATCAGCACTAGCGCCTGATGCCTGTGCCGTTTGGAGTCTATCAAGGGCCGGACATAGTGTAGTGTTGAAATCGCCTAACCATATTGCCGGTACTGTGGGGTTACGAGACATAAAGGTAAAGCCTTCCAGAACCACAGTTGCGCTAAAGGGAGGAGGTATGTAAAAAGCCATGAGAAGGAACGGTTCACCGTATAACTGAGCATGGAGAAATACATACCCGCCGTTGGGGTCAGTGAGGAGCGCACACATTTCAAAATGTACCGATTTGGCGATTAATACAGAAACACCCCTGAGTCGTGTGGGTGAAGTGATATCATACGCCCACCCAACCCAAGGGCGGCGAAGGGCCATTTGGAGTCTGCCCTCGACATGCGTCTCAACAAGCACCACCACGTCTGCACGTTGCTTTTTAAGGAATGCAAGGGCAGTTGAGCGTTTAATTTTCTCGCGCAGGCCCCTTACATTCCACGTGAGGAATTTTATAGCTACCATAGCGCTGTACGTGGAACATAACCTCGCCTCAGTAAGACACATACCCTAAGGTCCAGTGAAAAATATAGTATGTAACAGAACTGAAATACATTAAACACCATATAAGGCATCCATTCAATATGTATACATTCTTCCATGATCGGTTTCTTAGACACTGTATGCACACTTAAAAATTTGAAAAATAACTGTTTAACAATCCCCTCCCCCCTCCCCGCCTTACACCCACCCCAACTTGTGCAGGCATGATCCCTTAACAACTCTGTACTGCCATCTGGGAAAAACAGTAGCTTCACGTGTAAGGAGAAAATGAGGAACAGTCTTAGCAACTGGGTCCAGTAGTGGTTCCGAGCCAGCCACCACAAAGAAGGATGAGGATGGGGCCTAGTTGTGCGCCCCAGCAAGTTAGCATGAGAAAAAAACAGTAAGACCCAGTTTCTCTGTTCATCTGCATAGTCATGGCTCCCAGTGGTTAGTGGGTGTAAATTGCAGCAGCTTGTAGGACTAACGTGTCCCTATAGCTCCGTGTGACAAATAAGTTCAGGGGTATAAAAAAGACCCCCATGGGGGGGGTGATGAAATGTAGTAAGTCGACTCAAAACATACAAAGAAAAAAAAGGGGGAAGAAAAAAAAGGAAAAAAGAAAAAGAAAAAGGGGGGGGGGGATAGGCCAGTTCTCTGAATGTCACTTAGCAGGTTGCATAACAGTGGTTGTGGCAGCGTGTTTAGCAGAGGTACAGGATTCCACCTACCCCCTGACCTGGCAAAGGTATATCAACGTGGAACCGCCAATGTGTGGTGTAGGTCAGGGTAGCTATGCAACATGGATAGTTAAGTCAGGCCAGGTAGCGGTGAAACCAAGAGGCAAAAGTATCTCGCCATATGGCTCACCTGATGTGCGGTCAGTCAGCTCTTCCATGTGTAGGCCCGCGCTCCAGCCAGGAGATGACCTCTTCAGGCGTGCAGGGAAAAGCATAGAATATTTCAGGTGATGGCTGCGCAGCCTGCGTTTGGCCTCCATGAAGCTCTGCCGGCGTTTCTGTATCTCGGCCGAGAAGTCAGGAAATATTGCCACTTTGATGTTTCCTACTGGGATATTACCCTTCTCTCTCATCAGCCTCAGCGCAGCATCCCGGTCTTTATAGTTTAAAAGTTTTGAAATGAAGGTGCGGGGGGAAGCTCCCTGAGGTGGAGACTTAGCAGGCATCCTATGAACCCTCTCTACCGCCAGCATGGGGGAGAAGGCCTCTCGGCCATATGTGGTTACCAGGAGCTGTTCCAGGAACGATGTCGGGTCCTTCCCTTCCGTCCCCTCCGGGAGACCAATGAAGCAGAGATTACACCTCCTCAGGCGATTCTCCATGTCATCTTGGCGAGCAACTGGTTAATCTGCCTCTGCATATGTTCAGATCCGGCCTGTAATCACGGCAGGGCGTCCTCCACCGTGCTGATGCGGGTTTCCGTTTCAGTGACCCGTTCGCAAAGTTTCTGGAAATCCTGCCTAATCAAAGAAATGTCCACCTTGACCTCCTCAATCTGGGCAGTAAGGGAGGTTCTGCAGAGTGTAATCGCCTCCAGCAGTTTATCTGTGTCTCCCTGTCCGCGCTCTCCTCTCGTATTCTCAGCGCCGCCATCTTCTTCTGTCTCCTCTCCCTCATTACGGCGGTACTGTGCGAGCTTTGCCGTGGCAGATTTTGCGCTTTTTGGGGGGGACATGATAGCGGGTGTGATGGGTGACAATCAGAGTCAGTTCGGTTAGGCTAGGCAGGATGGAAAGAGGGTCTCCAGGCCGGTAACAGGGATGGGGCCCAGTGCTGGATCAGGGATCAGGAGCACCAAGATAGCCGCGGACCTCCGTGCACAGGCCGAAGTCGCGGTCTTACCTAAATGCGGCCGCCTGTGCGGGAGGATCGCTGCTCCGTTCAGGCCACCGGATGGCTGAAGGTTAGAGGAGGCCAGGTATGGCGTGAGGAGGATCTCCAGACCGGCAACGGGGATGGGGCCTAGTGCTGGGTCAGGGAGAAGGAGTACCAAGATGGCCGCGGACCTCCGTGAATAGGCCGAAGCCGCGGACTTGCCTGAATGCGGCCGCCGTGCGGGAGGATCGCTGCTCCGTTCAGGCTGCCGGATGGCTGGAGATCAGAGGAGGCCAGGCAGGGTGTGAAGAGGGTCCCCAGGCAGGTAGCAGAGGTGGATGGGAGGATTAGCAGAGTCCAGGATAAATGATTATACAGGAGTAATGGACGGAGCTCAGGGTAAACGCGTCCTACTCCATGCTGTGTCAGGCCACGCCCCTCATTGTTATAGTTTACATAGATTAGACACACGTTCATTTCTCAAGAGAACATGCCACCTGCATGTTTGGGAGTGGTCCTAAAATTCAGGCATTAAACTAAGAATTTTTATTTCTTGATGAATTTATGTATCATTTTGATAAAGCACTTCATAGTAGGTTGAAATGTACTCATACACAAAATGATCATTGTTCTGCCCATCCAAATTAAGCCTCATGTCTACGAATACCAGCAGACAACAGTTGACACTCCCAGTCTGCCATTGCTGAGTGAATGAAAGAGGTTGTAAACCCTTACATAAGTTGCACCTGTTTATATGCATTCCTCTCTCCTCTACAGCCCCCTAAAGCACATCTTTTACACAGCCTTTCTCAGCTTTAAAAGGCAGGGGTGGGAATCTGATATCACACACTGCACAGCATAGAGCAGGAATCGGAGTATAATCTGAGTGGAGGGAAATGACACACACCCCAATCTACACCATCTCATAGAGAAATATGCACAGCTAAGGCTGTCAATCACCTGCTGTGTGCTGGAGAGGAGGTGTGATTGTCTCCTTGGATTGTATGATGTCAGCATAGACTCATGCAGATAGCAGAGGAATGACAGAGCAGGCAGAAAACAAACCAGGTGCTTTGGATAGAGGCAAGTACACACTATAAAAAGATATGCATTGTTTATTTTTCATTGCAGAGGTTTACAACCACTTTAACAAGGCTTCCTCCGGTAAGCTGAGTTGGAAATTGTGATGGCATCTATCCACCTCTCCATCTTGGCCAATCAGAGGAAGCCTTGCAATTACTGATAAAAACACATGGTTTCTCCTGGTTGGCTAATGCCGCGTACACACGATCATTATTCACGGCGGTTAAAAAACCGCCGTGAATAATGACAGGAAAAATGAGGGAACCGCTTGGTTCCCTACACACGGTCGTTTTTCCCGTCATTTTTTCTCTTGACGAGAAAAACGACCGTCTGTGGGCTCCGCGGCAGTGTTTCCCTATGGGAAAACTGCCGCGGAAAAAAATGCTGGAAAAAACGACGAGAAAATTTAGAAAAACGACATAAAGCCCACAGACGATCGTTTTTCTCGGCAAAAAGAAAAAATGCAGTTTTTCTCGTCGAGAAAAGCGGTCGTGTGTACGCGGCATAAGAAGCACCTTTTTATTCTGGCAGCAGACAGGAAGTGGCTTATACTGCTGCTGAAACACAAAGGCACATACAGTATGTAGCTAATGCTAATGTTACAATGCACACAGTGACCATATCATAATGTTAGGAAATAGTGTGTTTAGAACAGCTTGGCCCAAAAAACTTTTAAAAGTGATAGTGAAATTTAATTGCTGAGCCTGTTTAGGTTTACCTCAAAGTTTTTTCATTTCAATTGTTATATATTTTACCTTCAAATAAAATACCACAACCTCAGCACTCTCCTGACCCAGTCCAGTCATCAGTGGCCATCTTGGTCCACCCTGCCCGGCCTCAGCACTCTCCCGACCCAGTCCAGGCATCAGTGGCCATCTTGGTACACCTGGGCCTATAACGAACAGGACCCTGACTGCAGTACAATATAACCACCACTCTGACGATATCACCATCCGCATCCTTATCGTCATTCTCTTCATCATCATCATCATCCTCATTCTCAGCACCATCATCATCTTCAGCCTCATCATCATCCTCATCATCCGCATCCTCATCATCATCCACATCCTCACTCTCATCATCATCATCCTCATCATCATCATCATCCGCATCCTAATCCTCACTCGCATCATCATCATCATCCTCTTCTCAGCATCATCACCAGTTGTCCTGGCAAACCTGACAACTGTAAGGTTTGTACTTCTTGACCCTTCGCCTAGGCTCGGACTCCTGGATGTGTGGATGTAACCTTCTTCACCAGTGAGATAATCAAGACACATACACAGTAGTACGTGAATAATGATTATATCTTTATTGCTCAGTGCATGCTGTTTTATACATATACAGAGAGGGCACCCCCTGTGGTTCAGCCCATCAGAGGCGGTCCCTTTATTGTACAACATAGCATAATTATACATAATGCTGACAAAGAGATATCATAATACAATATTTCAACATTTCAACAGATGTCCGGCCGTTTACCCGACTTATCTTGTGGTTTTAGCACAAGATATATGTTGACATAACTTAACTGCGTAACTGCAGCTTTAGGTTAAATTCTGATCACTCAACTACAGGTGCTTCCTGAACTGCTGATATGTTCATACTACATGACCACAGTCATTTCCTATGCAAACAGTACTCTGTTCAAGAGAATCAAACGTGTGTCAATCTTTACTAAGACATAGGAAATATACATAGGAAAGTTTAAGGTATTACTGTATTCATTAATTTTAACCATATAGCATTATAGCATCCCCCCCCCCCCTTATAAACCTCCCTTTGATCATGTCATCCCTTCCAGGGATGTCATTGATCACACCTTTTTTTCCTGAGTACAAACCTGATTACCACACGATTTATTTAGGATCAAGTTTAGGTACAGTTTTTTATTCACTGTACCACTTATGTTCAGTAGATATGGTGGCCATCATTAAAGTCGTCTCTTTAGACCTCGGATTTTTGTTGCTAGTGATTTTCCTGATTAAGAAAACAAGCAACTTAAACATTAAATATAACAGGAAAATAAGGGTCAAACCCATTATCACTGTCATACCCGCTTGTTTTAGAAAAGAGTAAATGCCTGGACCCCAGAATCCTCCCTCCCCAAAGGGGCTCCATGTTTTTGCAATGTTTCTTGCCTCTTGTTGTAATTTCTCTACCTCGCTCCTGTGTTGTGAAATCAAATCATAATAATCAGGAATTTCTATAGATGTGTTGTGAATCCACGTACAACACTCATAATTTTCGGTCACTTCACACAGGCCAGTGAGTGCAGCACTCATGCTCTCAATGGCCAGCTCATGAAGTTCTAATTGTTTTCTGATTGCCCTAGTCTCAATATTCAAACTGGTGATATCATCGGAATTCTTCTCTAATACCTCATCTATGATACCCGTGTAGTTGTTGAATCTCTTCATCAAGTCTATTCCCCACCCTGTCCAGGAAGGGAACCAGGCCCATGCCATGTCCTTTTCCAGGAATAACTCTCTTTTACTACGGTGCCTAAGGGGATATCTGGGATGGGGACTAGCTTCTAGTATATGTCCTTTCTCCTTGTCTCCCAGTACTCCCATCACTGGGACTAGGGCTGCTAGGTAACACCACCCCTTGGATTCCAACGGTACCCAAGGGTAACAACCCATCTTGCAACATACATACGTGTTGTTACCCAGAGCTAGAGGAAGTTTCTGAAAAATTTTCCTCATGTCATGAGACATGCTGGAAAACTGTATAACTGATAGCAGTTTACCTAGGCTAGTAGTGGAGTTGCTAGACATGAATGTCGTTAAGGTGTGATTGATCAGAGGATCTGATGTATGATAAAAGGAAATGTTTTGGTCTGTGAAGTTGGGAGATGTGGCTGTAAAATTAATTGTAGTATGTTGACAGGCCTGAGCACCCTTCGTGGAATTTCCCAATTTGAAACACCAATCCGGGGTACAACTCCTACCCATGGTTTGTAAGACCAGAGTGGTGTTTGGGAATTTCCTAGTGACATTTGTAAGATGTACCGGTGGCGTCCCTTTTAAGAGAGAGATGAAATTCAAGGGTACTTCCATTAGGGGAATTCTAGTCGTACCAGGGTGAAGTTTACTACATATCCAACATTTGTCATATCCTGACTTTTGAGCATATGCATATTTAAATTTTAATAATAGCATTTTATCTGCGAAGCCTCCTTTTACACCCCTTTTTTTTCTTTTCAGGCTTGGTAGCATAACCCTGCTCTGTTTTCTCCTTACATATATCCTCATTTCTTATGTTTTCAGGTCTACAATTTCTATGCATATAACATCCTGTCGATGCTATTATGAACAATATTACAGTTATTATTAAAGACCATAGCAATAATTTGCCGGGAGAGTATGGATCCCTTGATGGGGTTTTTTGAATTTCTAAGGTTAGTTTGTGTCTGGGGATAGGCGCCCCATTTCCTGATCTAGGCTCGAGTCTTTCTCTGGTTCTTCTGGAATCCTTGGCAATGTGGGGGTGTTGTGGCGATGGAGGTCCGGAGTTGGTGTCGTTCTCTTTGCAGGGAGTTCCGGTGTTGGGAGGGGTGTGGGGCTCTTTTTGAGTCTGCTGGCATGGATCCATTGTGGTCCTTGTTCAGTTAGGACTGCTGTTCTTGAGACCTTCTCTACCGTATAGGGTCCTTGGTAGACGGGTCCTACGTGTTTCCTGAAGGCGAGCTGTTTAATAAGAACTTTATCTCCAGGGATGAACGGGTGAGTTGGTTCTGTGGAGAGAGGAGAAAAGGTGACAGCAACTTGTTCCTGTATTTCATTTAAACCACTTACCAATTGCCGGACATATTCTTCCTGTAAAGAATAAAGATTAGTTTCTTCTCCTTGGGGGGGTATTGGTATTTTAGTTTGGGCTGGTTTTCCCATTAATATTTCAAAAGGGGATAGCTTAGTCCTTGTCTGTGGGGTGTTTCGGATCTGAAAAAGTATAGCTGGCAAATAATCTATCCATCCCTTCATTGTTCCTTTTGTAGCTTTTTTAAGTTTGTCTTTAATGTTTCTATTCATTCTTTCTACCATGCCTGCACTTTGGGGGTGATAGGGAATGTGTAGTTTCCATTGGATTCCTAGTAACGTGGCTAGTTCTTGTGTGAGGCCGGAGGAAAAAGATGGGCCTCTATCAGACCATACTGCCTGAGGTATGCCGAATCTACATACCCAGTGATTTAATAATGCTCTGGCTGCTATTTTTGCTGTCTCCCCTGTTGTGGGTATTGCTTCAACCCATCCTGAAAATTTGTCTACTATGACTAACATGTACTTGATATTTCCTTTTTGTTTGGGCATGTGTGTAAAGTCTATTTGCAAATCTTGCAGTGGGCCTAATGGAGGAGGTAATGATCCATGTAGGCCATGTTTCTTCCCTTGTGTATTGTTCTGTGCGCATGTTAGACAACTATGTACTAGTATACCTGTCTGTTTTTGTATGTCCCATGTACAAAAAAGAGAATTGTATATCTTTATTAGGGGCTTTGCACCTATGTGTGCTGGTCCATGCAAATATGACAGAATTAATGCGCAACTGGATTTTGGGATGCCCATTATCCTCCCTTTTATCCATAAACCATCCTGGTTTCTGGATAAGCCCTCTTCATGCCAATAAAGAACATCTTCCTCAGTGGCGGAACTTTGCAGTTGGGCCGCCACTATGGGGAAGTCAGGTGAAGTAAAATCTTGTTGAAAAAATTGTGTTGCAGACTGCTTGGTTGGGGATTTAGCAGCCGCTTCTTTGGCTACCCTGTCTGCCAATGCATTTCCTTTCGCTAGTCTGCCCTTGTCTGCTGTGTGTGCTTTTATTTTAATTATAGCAATTTTCTTGGGCAGCTGAATGGCATCGAGTAAATCCAAAACATAAGTTTTATGAGCAATTGGTTTATTATCGGCGGTAATGAATCCCCGATTTTTCCATATTACTCCGAGGTCGTGGACCACGCCATGTGCATAGCGACTGTCGGTGTAAATATTAACTTCCTTGTTCTCAAAAAGCTTACAGGCTTGTGTGAGTGCTACTAGTTCAGCAACTTGTGCTGACCCTTCAGGTAAAGGGTTAGCTTCCAGAATCACGTTAGGTAACTGTACAACTGCATACCCTGTTTTGAAGGTTGTATCGCTTGGTCGGGAACAACTCCCGTCTACAAATACATCCTCTGATTCTGGTCTGGGGATATCAAGTAGATCCGCTCTGGGAGTTGTGATACGATTTAATTCTGTTATGCATTCGTGTGGTGTTTCTGGGTCCCCTTTTAATTTGATCAGAGAATGAAGTAATCTAACCATGGGGGTGGTTTCTGCTACATACTTAATAGTCAAGTTAACAGTGTTCAACAGGATAATCTCATATCCACTTGATCTCTGGGCTGTCATATGTTGTGTGTTCATGTTTTGTAGCAAGTGTGTTACAGTATGACTGGTATGTAGTAAGAGTTCATGACCTAGTACTATTTTGTTTGCCTCCTGTACTGCTAAGGCTGTAGCTGCCAAGTGTTGTAGACAAGTTGGCATACCTTTTACTTGTAATGGCAGAGTTTTAGACAGGTAGGCAACGGGTCTTATGCTGGTGCCATGCTCCTGTGCCAAGACCGCCGCAAAAGTGTTTGCTGACACTACACAATATAGATGTGTTAGTTTTTTATAGTCCATGAGACCCAAGGCCGGTGCATTTGCTAGGGAAGTCAAAAGAGTGCAAAATGCCTCATGCATTTCATTTGTCCATTGTACTATTTTAGGGGCAGACTGTAATGTGGCTTTCCTTAGGATGGAGTCATAATGTGAGCAATCTGGGATCCATTGTCTACAGTATACAATGGATCCAAGGAAAGAAAGTAATGCCGCCTTGGTTTGCGGTGGTTGCAGAGTAGTGAGCGCTTTCACTCGTGCTGGGGAGACTAGTCTTTGACCTGCCTCCAAGATGCATCCCAGGTACTCAACCCGCTGCTGGGCCCACTGGATCTTTTTCCTAGACGCCAGGTGACCCTTATCAGCTAGATGCGTGAGCAGATCTGAGGAATCTTGTGCACAAGCTGATTGGTCACTATTGCATAACAAGAGGTCATCCACATATTGGATGAGGATAGAGCCACATTTGGGGGTCCAGTCTTTTAATGACGCATTTAGTACCATGGAGAAAGCAGCTGGACTGTCCACAAAACCTTGTGGTAACCGAGTCCAGGTTAGCTGAATTTGGCCCCAAGAAAAGGTAAACAGGAGTTGAGACTCATGGTCAATTGGGACACTAAAAAATGCATTGGCCAGGTCAATAACTGTGTAAAACCCTGCCTCGGAAGGGAGGCTATTGAATATAGCAGTTATGTCTGATACCAGAGGTGGTAGTGGGACTATAGATTTGTTAAGTGCTCTTAGGTCTTGTACCATTCTCCATTTACCGTTTGCTTTCCGGACAGGATGTATGGGGGTATTCCAGGGGGAGATGACCTCCCTTAGGATACCCTTTTCTAGGTAACTCTTAATTAGTGGTTCTATCCCTTTTATTTTTTCTTCTGTTATTGGGTATTGTTTCTGGTAAATGGGGTGTGTGTTTGGACATAGTTGGGGCCTATAGGGCGTGCAATCTAGGAATCCAGTGGAGAGTTCATTCTCTGCCCAAATTGTGTGGATTTCCAAGTGTGCCGGGAGCAACATAAAATAACCTTTGCAATCTTCCCTTTTAGGGCTTTCTAGATCACATATTCTCGAGGTCGCTATCACCCCTCCCTGCGGAGTAAATGTTATGCGAATACCCAGTTTAGACATTAAATCTCTTCCCATAAGTGGTATGGGGCATTCTGGTAATATGGCAAATTTAGAATGGGTAAGCAGTTGTCCTTGGGGAGTAGATACTGGAAGTGGTGGGGTAATTGGGTGAGTAATTTCAGTTCCACTGATACCTATTGAGCTACCCTCATCGCATTGTGCTGTGTCAATACTAGAATCCACAAGGCAACTAGTAGTGGCTCCTGTGTCTATCAAAAAATGGGTAGGTACTCCATCTACCATAAGAGTAACCCTTGGTAATGATTTCCAAGTTTTACTGTGACACACCAGGACAAGGGCAGGAACTTGCTCAAGGCATCCCTATGGCTCGTGTTGGGGTGCCGGCCATTGCATAGGTATTGCTGGCCTGTTTCTCTGGGGTGTTGGTGGGGGTGGATGGTTGGGTCTAGGTGGTTCTTGCCATGGCTGTTCCTGTGGTTGCTGATAATCCCTGTTGTTGGGGTTACCCTGAAAATTCCTTTGTGAATAATATTGGTTCTGCCCTCTGCCTCTAAATCTGCCCTTATATGTCTGTCCCTCTCTCCTTTCGGGACACTGGGATTTCCAATGTCCGTACCTACCACAGTTAAAACAGGATTGGTCTGGGGGCTGATTTTGTCTTGGTATTTGGGCAGCCATTAGTGGGGGGTGATCCGAGGGGGACACTAGGGTAAATAGCCCTCCTTTTGTGTTAAATACCCCTGCTGCTTGCCTAAGTTTGTTCGCTTCCATAAAAGCCTGAGCTGTTTTGGACATCCACGTAGGGTCCACAAACTTAATCAATTGGGTGGTTTTAGGGTCCCCGTTGGACATTACGGTTGATGTAAATAAGACATCATTATCCTGTAATGTAGCTTTATATAGTTCGTATGCTCTTTTGCAATATTGATAAAAGTCTTCCTTTGGGTCTTGTTTTGCTGAAACTAAAGACTGTATGGCTGATTGTCCTTTATAATGTGATGTCCAATGTGCACCTATTGCGTTCCAAAACCCATCCCAGTCCTTTTTGTTTGTATCATTTAAGTGAAGCTTATGGAGGGCTGGTACATCTATAGGGACAGTAGGGTCTGGATCTATTATATTGAAAAGACAGTTAAAATCTTCCGTGTCCATACCTGCCCCTATGCAATGTTTCCTGAGGAACGTAGCTGCTTCCCTAGGGTTTTTTTTGGGATTTGGGCATAATTCCTTGAGCTTCATGAGTGTTCCTAATGGAAGGGGAACATGGACTTCAGTTTCTCCTATGGTTAACATAGGATAGGTATGTGAAGGTGAACTATCTTCTGGTTCATCTTCGCTCTCACTATTCTTTTCCTGGTTTTCGGTAAGGGCTAGAGCTTTTTCTATTTCAGATAGAAATTTTTGCTCATTTCGGGTAAGATTGGTTCTAGATGATAGTTCGTGTAATTTTCGTCTGATCCTGGGGTCAATGGGGCCTTTCCTGAGTTCTTCTATGTCTTTCCTATTTTTCTCTAAAGACCTCTCCTCTTCCTCTATCCGGCTTTTCCTGAGGTCTATTTCTTTTTGTTGTTCCCTTAATTGTCTGTGTAACTCTTGGATTTCTTCAACTTCTTTCTGTCTTTGTTCTCTCTCTTGTTCGATGAACTTTACTAATTCCCTCTGTTCCCTTCTTTCCATTAATTCCTTCTCCTTCCTTTGTTCCCTTTCTTCCTTACTTTCCTTTTCCCTCTTTTTTGCTTCTTCTTCCATTTCTATGCTTAAGTTTTCTAAGTCTTCCTTTACCCTTTTTTCTTGTCTGGCATTTTCTGTCTGCCTGGCCCACTTTTGTTTTTGTTCATCTGACCCGGCACTATAGATTACAGTGGCTAGAATTGCAGGGTCTAGGGTGGTCAGATCATCTAAGTTAGGATATATTCCTAGAGCTTGGGGTGGTTCCTCAGTATCATTTTTAATCATTACATATGGTGGGGGCGGTTCGGGGGCTGTGGGGCATTTTCTACTTGTTATACCATATTTCTTTTTGTAGGCTTTCAAACAGTTTCCCCATAATTTACAACAATCCTTCATATATTTAGGGTCCCACTCCCCAGGGGGGTAGGAAAACTTATGTATCCCGCAGAGTTTTTGGACTTCAGTCCATTGGTCCTCACTACACGGGCCTCTCTGGTCCAACCCCGATATGCTCAGTTGATGGGCTCGGATTTGTATCGCTCCCCAAAATGGTTCTATGACACTGGCAGGGACCTGAGTCCGGACATATTCGTATGGGGTCAGTTGGTGCACGGGTTGCCCGTGTTTGTCTACACTGTTCCCCATATTTTGGTCCGGGGGGCAAAAAGGGGCGGCTAAAGGGACAACAGTGGAAACACCCGGTTATCTGTATTGATCTAAGTATAACTTCTTCTAAGGTAGATTCGAATTCAAAATTCTCTTCTAATACGGAGCCGTGTAGGTTAATTTTAAGGGTTACAAAATAAGGAGCGCCGTCGTCTTGGGGATAGTTAGGACGTTTTCCTAATCGGGAAGAATATCCACCTGGTCGGGTGGCCAGCAGGGTTTCTATTCCTGGCCCGTGTACTACAAATAAGAGACCCACAGTACAATGAGAACAATTGGTGGCAGAATTTTCTACACCTTTTGGCATTTGCATTTCTTAAAACACATATGACAATATACTTATACTTTATAATACTTATAACTTTAATACTATCGGTATCTTAATACTTATACCTGGTAATGCAAAAACTTATACTTTAAAATTACATTTCTATGTTTCTAGTTAGTATTGTGGTCGTGCACTACACACAATACCCTTAGATTAGATGAAGGCTCCACACATCCGTCCTTTTTCCTGAGTGCAATCTTCTGCTTCTCAGTCAATTTTATTTCGTATAGTTTATAGTCAGGCCAACACCAGCCGGACTTACCCTAACACCTTGAAGATAGTACAACCTTCCTCCCGGGAGCCAGCCTAGCTACGCCGCGGAGGTACAGCAGCAATACAAAAACTTTTATGTGTTTACGGATCGCTGCGACAGAGTAGATGTACAATATTTCAACAAAAGTTAAAACATGGGCACCTACCTGCCGGTCAGCGATCCCACTTCTGACACCAGCTCTGTAAGGTTTGTACTTCTTGACCCTTCGCCTAGGCTCGGACTCCTGGATGTGTGGATGTAACCTTCTTCACCGGTGAGATAATCAAGACACATACACAGTAGTACGTGAATAATGATTATATCTTTATTGCTCAGTGCATGCTGTTTTATACATATACAGAGAGGGCACCCCCTGTGGTTCAGCCCATCAGAGGCGGTCCCTTTATTGTACAACATAGCATAATTATACATAATGCTGACAAAGAGATATCATAATACAATATTTCAACATTTCAACAGATGTCCGGCCGTTTACCCGACTTATCTTGTGGTTTTAGCACAAGATATATGTTGACATAACTTAACTGCGTAACTGCAGCTTTAGGTTAAATTCTGATCACTCAACTACAGGTGCTTCCTGAACTGCTGATATGTTCATACTACATGACCACAGTCATTTCCTATGCAAACAGTACTCTGTTCAAGAGAATCAAACGTGTGTCAATCTTTACTAAGACATAGGAAATATACATAGGAAAGTTAAAGGTATTACTGTATTCATTAATTTTAACCATATAGCATTATAGCATCCCCCCCCCCCCCTTATAACAACTAGGTAAGTATATCAGGCTTCATCCATTAGCTAGTTGATCCAGGGCAGCTCCGATCGCCTCTAGGGATCAGGAGGGTTTTTTTCCCCCGCTGTAGCACAATTGGCACGTTCTTAGCTAGGGTTTTTTTGCCTTCCTCTGGATCAACGGGAGGGATAGTTAGATTGGGGATCATCATCATCCTCATTACTAGACTTGTGCACAACGGAAAAATTCGTTCCGTTTCGGTTCGTTTCTTTCCGGTCCTGTTGATTCGTAATCATTCGTAATTTTGCTAGACGGGATTTTTCGTGTTCGGACTCATTTGTATTTTTGCAAGCGACATTTTTTGTTGAATTTTTTGTTGCTTTATAATTCGTACTTTCGGTAGAGTACGTTGTTTTTCGTTGATTCTGGACACAACTCCTACTTTCGTAACTTTTTTTGGGTTCGTACTTTCGGTAGAGTACGTTGTTTTTCGTTGATTCTGGACACAACTCCTACTTTCGTAACTTTTTTTGGGTTCGTTGATTCGTAATTTTCCGTGTCTCTCTCACAACGACGCTGCCTATTATGCCTAATGTGCTTCGAATGGATTTGTACTTTTCTAAATACATTGCGGTTATTTGTAACGATTCGAAATCTCGTATTTTACTTTAGTTTTTTACATGCGGCTATAGCCTCCGCCCCTGTACACCATTTTGAGAGGGTTCAGCACGGTGAGGGAGAAGCAGAGAGCAGAGCAGAGTGTTATTGTGCTTCGAATGGATTCGAAATCTCGTATTTTACTTTCGTTTTTTACATGCGGCTATAACCTCCGCCCCTGTACACCATTTTGAGAGGGAGTTCAGCACGGTGTGGGAGAAGCAGAGAGCAGAGCAGAGTGAGTGTTATTGTGCTTCGTATGGATTCGTACATTCGTAACTTTTTCATAACGAATTATGCCGAAGACATTCGGGCATTCGCTATTTGCGGTATAATTTATTTCGGATTCGGTCTTATTCGTAATTGCTTTGTTCGGAAATTCGAATGCTTCCGAATGTCCGAAAGTTGCTAAATTCGGACGAATTTCAATTCGTTACGAAACGAATTGCACAAGCCTACTCATTACCATCATCATCATCATCCTCCTATCATCATCATCTTCATTACCATCATCACCTCATCATCTTCCTATCATCATCATCATCACCATCATAATCGGATCATCATCATCATCACCTTCATCATCCTACCATCACCATCTTCATTACCATCATCATCATCATCCCTTCATCATCACCATCTGTACTACCATCATCATCACATCATCATCATCATCATCATCATTACCATCATCATCTCATCACCATCATTTCATCTCATCATCGACATATCATCTTCAGCAACATCAACACCAACTTCAAGCATCAGCATCAGCACACCGCAGTAGCATTCGCATCTCATCGCTCATCATCATCATCAACATCAGCGCCATCAGGATCATCATCGTTATCTACATCAACATCTTCTCATCGTTTCATCATCATCAGCACTTTCTAAACATGGCCAACAATAAATACTCAGCCGACACCCTCCGTAACCTAAAGAACACCACTGCAACACTACCAACATTCATTCAAAAGATACTACAAACAGAACGAATCCTAAGAATCAGTCGACTATCAACTGGAAAAAACAGGATAGTACCACGGCAACTACAACACCTATCAAGTGCCCTGATCAACACCAGATCTGCAGTCAAGCACAGACAAGAAATTCATGATTTCATCACCCAACACAACATAGACTGCCTCTTCATCACGGAAAGCTGGCTAACACCCGACTGCAACACCATCCTAGCAGAACTAGTGCCAGAGAACTACCGCATCCTAACTGAGCACAGAACAGGACAAAAAGGAGGAGGCCTAGCAGTAATCTACAAAGCCCACCTTACGCTCATCAAACCAACTCTACAGAACCCATTGCCTTTCATGGAAACACTCACTTTGCAACTTCAAACTATACCACAGGATACCGTCCACATACTGCTTTGCTACAGACCACCGGGACCAAAGACAAAACTCCTCACACCTTTCAGTGAATTGTTCTCGACCAAAAACCTCCTGGTACTGGGGGACTTCAACCTCTGGGCCAACTCCTCCGAAGACCCCATCGCCACCGCCTGCATCGACCAACTAGAAAAACTAGGCTTGCAACAACTGATAAATACTCCCACACATGTATCGGGTCACACTCTCAACCTAATTTTCAAACAAAATATGGACATCAACACACTGGACAACCTGCCTCTACCATGGACAGACCACCGTGTTATCAAATTTATTATAATGACCAACACCACCCTCCAAAAACCAATACAATCAACAACAACACCCTGGACAAGATCACAGAAGAAACTACACTCTGAGCTTTTCAAAACCACACTATTGAACAAAACGGCAATGCTAAACCTTAACCACTCAACGGAAGAAACTCTCAACTCCCTGAACAAAGCTTTGCTACAAACAGCAGACACAGTTGCTCCAAGACGCAGAGCACTCATCTGCAAAAACAATTCGGGCTTGTTCAATGACGCTCTCACCCTACTGAAACAAGAACATAGAAGAGCAGAAGGAGCCTGGAGAAGAAACTCAACAAAGGAGAACCACACAACCTACAAAGCACTCAACAGTATCATAAAACAATCTTCAAAGCAAAAAAACACAATTTCTCTAATTCCATCGCAAAAGCCCTAAACCGTCCCCTCGAACTCTTCAAATTAGTGGCTCAGACCATGAATCCCACTTGCCTGGAATCTTCAGCTAACGAAACACAGGAATTCTGTAATGAACTATCCGATTTTTTTATCGACAAAATCAACAACATTCGGTAAATAATCCAGCAGAAAAAATCCAACAACCCCACTCAGTCAAAGGAAGAAAATAACCACATAAATAATCTGCAATCAAAGAAATTTACTCTGGTCCCAATTACAATCGACAACATCAAAAACATCATCAGAAGCCTCCGAGATAGCACTTCACCGAATGACATCATTCCGGCAAAACTACTGAAAGAATGTACCGACATCTTGGCACCCCCCATAACACACTTCATAAATCAATCGTTCAAAGAAGGTATTGTGCCGACTTCCCTCAAGCAAGGAATAATCGAACCCCTTCTACAGAAACCCAACCTTGACCCTAAAGACCCAAACATTAGAAGACCGGTAACAAGCCTGAACACCATCTCCAAGATCATCGAGAAAGTAGTAACACAACAGCTACAACTTCATTTGGATACCCACAAACTCCTGGACCCATTACAATTGGGGTTCCGCCCAGGCCACGGGACAGAAACTGCACTTCTCAAAATATGGGACGACGCACTCGAAGCAGCAGATGACGAATAATTTAGTCGCCTGGTGCTGCTGGACCTCAGTGCAGCCTTTGACACAGTAGATCACAAAATTCTGCTCACGCGCCTCACCGAAGTAGCAGGAGTCGCAGACACAGACCTACCATGGTTCGCATCCTTCCTAGAAATTCGATCCCAGACAGTGAAACTGGGAGCCTTCACCTCGGGCCCACGCACAAATACATGCGGAGTCCCTCAAGGAACACCACTGCCACCGGTACTCTTCAACATCTACCTCCGGCCACTCCTCAAAATCATCAGTGAAAAGGACCTGCGCTAATCACTCCTATGCAGATGACACTCAACTTTACTTTCGCATCAACAACAAAAAAGATCAATACTACGGACTGGAAAAATGCCTTACATTGATCGACAATTGGATGACAGAGAGCTCACTCAAGCTTAAAGTGGAGCTCCACCCTAAATAGCAACTTTTGCTATTTGGAACCCTCCCCCCCTCCGGTGTCACAATTGACACCTTTCAGGGGGGAGGGGGGTGAAGATACCTGTCTAAGACAGGTATTTTCACCCACATCCGGGAGTCCTGTCTCCGGGAATCTGCGGGAGTTACGTCACTTCCCGCAGACTTCCCTTGGTGTTCTGGGAGACACTCGGCTCCCAGAACACAGGAGCACCAATCAGAATGGCGCAGCGCGACTCGCGCATGCGCCGTAGGGAACCGGGCATGAAGCCGCAGGGCTTCACTTCCTGGTTCCCTCAGCGAGGATGGCGGAGGGAGCAGCAGAGCGACGAGCGGTCGCTCGTCCTCTGCTGCGGACATCGCTGGACTCCAGGACAGGTAAGTGTCCAAATATTAAAAGCCAGCAGCTGCTGTAGCTGTAGCTGTAGCTGCTGGCTTTTAATTTTTTTTTCCGGTGGAGCAACCCCTTTAATGGATCCAAAACAGAACTGCTCATTTTCCACGCTAACGGAAAGAAAAACTCTAAGACCACATGGACACCATCCTCCATCCTTGGACAAAATATAACCCCAAGCACCAAAATTAAAAGCCTTGGAGTTATCTTTGACTCAGACATGACAATTTACGCACAAATAGGATCAGTAGTCAGCGGATCTCACCACCTTCTCCGCCTGCTACGAAGACTTATCCCCTTCATCCCGGAAAAAGACAGAGCAGTAGTAGTCGGAACCATCATCAACTCCCGACTTGACTGCGCTAACTCCCTTTACCTAGGACTACCAAAATACCAGATTGCACATCTATAAGTCATCCAAAACACAGCGGCCAGACTGGTAACGGGAAAAAAAACCCTGGGAATCAATCGCACCATCCCTGAGAAGCCTTTATTGGCTAGCCGTAAAGGATCGGGTCACATTCAAGACCCTCTGCCTCACTCACAAATGCGCACAAGGAAACGCACCTCAATACTTATGTGAGAAAATAAAACACTACACCACTACTCGCGACCTCCGTTCAACCAACCAAAACCTCCTTCACATCCCCAAGACTCACTACAAAGCTAAGGGAGAACAAAGGTTTGCTGTCCAAGGACCAAGGCTATGGAATGCATTACCCACGAACATCCGCATGGAAGAAAACCATCGGGCCTTCAGGAAAAAACTAAAGACCCACCTCTTCTGAAGGATCTCAACGACACTGGATGCCAAGCGCCTTGAGGCGATTTAGTTCGCATTTGCAGCGCTATACAAGTTACTCACTCACTCACTCTATATTGTACCGCAGTGCATTTAACCCATATAATTAACTGGTGCAGGCACTCCCCTTACAAGCTCTGGGTATCCCTGGAACAGGGCTTTGTACCTTTCCCTCTGGCTGGACTACCCAGGTCTAGTTCCCCACTCTCTAGCATTCATCACTCCCACCCTTTAATAGAACCAGCACTATTTGAAATTAATAGGTACTTCAAATTAGTGGTCACGCCTAGTTTTTCCTCCCCACTGTCACCCATCATCGGTCACCCAGGTTTTGTTCCAGGGCTCAGTGACAAGGTTTTCCAGCTCCAATCAGACTCACGTCTAGTTTGGGCTAACACTTTTTTGCATCCTTTGGGGTGGGTCCATTTTTCAGAGCTCTTCAGTGCTCTTACCACCTCTTCTTTGGCCAGGTGAAAACTACTGCAGCTCTCTTCTTTTGTAAGATCCCTTCTGGACCATACACACTTCCACAGATATCTTACCCCATTTGAGGATCTCTGCATTGGTGATGGACTCATTCGTAAGTAACTTTTGTCTTCATATCGTATGTTGCTTGAGTCTACTTCCCAGCAGGACCCCTCGTATTTCCAAAAATGGGAGAGGAATCTGAACACAACATTCTCTGAGGACCAAAAAAATTGCATACTCTTCTTTGCCCACAAATCTTCCCTATATAACAGATATCAAGAGACCACATATAAATTCTAACACAAAAGTGTCAAAACCCCTCCGTGTTGGCTTCATAGTTTCCTCAGCACAGCCCACTATGCTGGAGATGCAGTACACAGGTCAGCACGTTACTCCACATTTTCTGAGATTGCCCTAATATTCGCTCTTTTTGGCAACGAGTCTTGCAAATAGTGCACAAAATTACAGATATCTCTCTCTTTAACAACCCCGCTGAAGTGCTTCTTATTTTGACTCCAATGTTTAATAAGAGATATCGCAAATCACTAATGAAGCATTTATTGAATGCCGCCAGGGCCTCTGCCTCTGGGTGTCATGCTTGTGGCTGTCAGAGGCTTGCTATGCCTCATGGGACTTGTAGTTCTGCAACAGCTGGAGGTCCGCTAATTGCATATCCCTGATTTAGTGTATGTTGGTCGTGGGAAGGCCATGGTTTTAGGTTGCGCTTGTCGCACAGAATTTTTCCAAAGGTCTGTCTGTACCTGATATATCTGTTCGTCATGTTTTTGTATTTGGACGCATTCCACTAAATAAAGAATAAAAAAATAAATAAAAATAAAAACTTTTACCTTCCTTACTGCGAGGGAAATGTCTTAAGTTGAGACAAAATATATTATTTTGTAAAATTAAGGAATGCAGGGGGGAAAATCTCCCCAAATGAGTCATGAGTAGCCATAAAAACCTAAAGGAAATATTTACTCATGCTAAGCTTATCCAACATAAAATATAAAATAATTAGGCTGTCATTTTACTTTAAATAGAGTCTGTGTACTATTTACACTGCACACACAGAATGCAGGGGTCAGGAGTATGTAATGTACAACATAACACACAGAGTGCAGTGGTCAGGAGTATGCTACCCATACTTGTTATGGAATGCAATGGCTGCATTCTATCTAAGGTCAAAGTGTAAAATCATATATTCTTTTTCACACTGTATTTCTAGTATATATAGACTATTCATATTAATCTGAAAGATCTTGAAGTTTGTGCACTTAGAAGATTCCCACACATTTGCATCCTTGAATTCTGTAACATGTATTCACTATGCCCTGTGAGTAGGCATTGCTGTGTCACACATTTCAGAGAGCCTGCCTTCTGAACTACAGAGGTGCTGAGAGGAAGAGTTTCAGAAGGCAGAGTCTGTATAGGAATCACAAGTTGCAAGCAGCAAGGTGCCATTGGAGTATGGAACAGCAATAGAGAAGCCCCAAAGCATACAGAGAAACCAGGAAGTTGTAGGAAAAGATGACAAATTACAAGTGATGTATCTGCTAGGGAACACTGCCTTAAGGCTGTCGCTTCCAGCAACGTCATAGCCCATCCCTGGAGCGCAAGTCAGCTTCTGGTCTTGGGGTGGCGATAGCCATCTTAACAAAAAGTTGTATGTACCTGGTGCCAGTCTATACATGTGAGTGTGTTGTAATTGTAAGGTTTTACATGGTTTAATAAATTTGGCTGCTTTGCGCAATGAACCATTTTTTTTTTCTCCTGATACTGTTTTTTGAATGCCGGTGTATGGCATTGGAAGGAATCGCATCCTGGTCCATGTGAAAGGTCAAGTTGGTGACAAGATACACAGTGGGTACAACCAAAAAAGCACAGTGAGACCTATTTAGAAATAGAAGGTCCAATAATTGTGGTGAGTGTATGTCCATGTGGGGGTCACCTGGAGCACCTGGAAGTGGTCACGTGTTTATCTGTTACTAATGGCACTAGCACCTGTTCACATATCTTTTGTTTTTTTAGGAACTATTATTTCACTGGGACTTACTGATAGAATAGTTTATTCTGGTGTTGTTTATGTATTCATTGTGTGCACTTTTACATATGGCAAACAGTTTAGTCATTTTGATTCACATGTAGGAAGAGATGGCCAGCAGACAGGCAGCATTCACAACATAAAAGGAGATTTTTTAGTAAGCCTATATTGTATTGCTTGTATTGCTATTATAATGTTGAAATTATAAAATTAAAGTGTTTGCTGTGCCTATAGTAAAACTTGAATTTTTCAGTCTGGAGCATTGGGCAACAACTGCCCAGACCAGTTTAGGCATGGTCAGCAAAGACCTGGAGGCACTTCTGAAATTTGCATTTTTGTGCAGATAGTGGTACCTCAGAACTTGCTTTGGAAACACATTAGCAGATGACCGGTGAACATTCCAGATCTAACAAATCCAACAGGTCTTTCATGCAGATTCTGAAACCTGAACCAGCATTACATCACAATGCTGGGTGTGTTTCTGTGCATTTTAGTAAGCACATAATTGATCATTCTAGCATTTTCCCACAGCCAATTAGATAGATGTGTGGAATTAGACAAAATAACATTATGAAAGCAATTTTGTGGGTGCACAAAGAGCTGGAAAATGCTTCTCACCGTTGCTTAGTAGCACCATCAGTTACAGTCACAGTGAAATGCATTGGGGAGATTTTTGCTCTTGCCCTGTATCATATTGTTATTTTTCTCCATCGTAGGTACAGACACCGTGCTAATTCAGTGATCATTTCTTTTTAGTGTGCTTTGAAAAGAAATTAGACTAAAGATTATTGTCCTACTACTTAAAAAAAGACCTGCACACATGCAGGATTTAGAAAGAGTTGGTTGTATTGTATTTTTATACATATATTTATGTAACAACCTTTCTTGGGAAAATAAAATGATATGGGAAATGGAAAAATAATGTTCTTGTAAGTACAAGGTAAACTTTTAATCATTTAGATCCGAGCAAAGCTGGATGAAACCTTACAATATTTGGAATGTGTTTAGGAGGGATCTCATGCATTTGTTTGTTTTTATTTTAGTTTTTTTTTGTGTGTGAGGGACCCCTTAAAAGGGTCTGGTATATATTTTGGGAGGGGGGAGACTCAATTTTTTATGTTCTCTGTTGTTGTTGTATGATGTGTTCCAGCAAGTGTCATTTACAAAGAAATAAAAATAATACAATTTAAATTGCCGGCAAATTACATTCATTAACAGCACACAAACCCCTCCAAAGATCCCCCAAAATTCATAGCAGATCCTTGGAGGGGTATGTGTGCTGTTTTTTCAAAAACAAAAAATCTGGCAATGGCAGTTGTCAAAGTCATTTGCTGTTTCACTTTAAGCATATAAAATGTCCCTGCTCCTGGCCAAATTTTTTTTTTATTATTCAGCATTAGGGATGAGCCGAACACCCCCCAGTTCGGTTCGCACCAGAACCTGCGAACGGACCGAAAGTTTGCGCAAACTTTAGAACCCTATTAAATATAATGGACGCGAACGTTCGAAATGTAAAGTGCTAATTATAACAGCTAATATGCATGTTATTGTCCTAAAAAGCATTTGGGGACCCGGGTCCTGCCCCAGGGGACATGTATCAATGCAAAAATAAGTTTTAAAAACGGCAGTTTTTTCGGGAGCAGTGATTTTAATGATGCATAAAGTGAAAAAAAAAATCGTACCTGGGGGGTGTCTAAAGTATGCCTGTGAAGTGGCCCGTGTTTCCCGTGTTTAGAACTGTCCCTGCACAAAATGACATTTGAAAAGGAAAAAAAGCCATTTAAAACTGCTCGCGGCTTTAATGTAATGTCTGGTCCCGGCAATATGGATGAAAATCATTGAGAAAAACGGCATGGGTACCCCCCCCCCCCAGCCCATTACCAGGCCCTTTGGGTCTTGTATGGATATTAAGGGGAACTCCGCACCCAAAATAAAAAAAGGCCCTATATACTCTGAACAGCAGTATACAGGCGGTGCAAACAAGACACGGACTGTAGGTTTGTTCTTAAGTAGAATCTGTTTTTAATTTGGAACCTGTACATTTTTTTAAATGTAGCTCTAGCCAAAAAATCAATTTTTAAGCTTTTTGGAGTACATAGGGAAGGGTTAACACCCCTGTAACATTTGTTTTGCTGTCTGTGCACCTGTTCAGAACATTTCACCTCACTTTCCGTCCCAATGACAAATGTTTTTGGGAAATTTGGGGTTTTTATTGAAACAAGGATTGGTGATAAAGCATCAGTAGAGAGGAGACACCTTTTTCCCATATTAACTCTTACAGGAGAGAATTTCCCTTCCTAGGGGTAGGTTTCCTCTCACTTCCTGTTGTCTCCTTCCGTTTGCAAGTAGGAGTCGTTTGTAAGTCGGATGTTTGAAAGTAGGGGCCTTGCGTAGATACTCTACAGAAATTTGCCCCTTAGGTGTTGGTTTTGCCACAACACTGTAAGCCCTCACAGTTACTCTTGGTGGGCGCTGGAACGCCCTGCTGTCAACTATTATATCAGGAATTGTAATTACATGCCATTGTTGAATAGTGGTAGGAAAATTTGGGCCTTTGGTGGTGGTGCTGGTACCACAACACTGTAAGCCCTCACAGTTACTCTTGGTGGGCGCATGAATGGGCCCTGCTGTGAATTATTAGATCAAGAGTTGTAATTGCATGCCCCTGTTGAATAGGGGCTAAAAAATTGGGCCTTTGGTGGTGGCGGTGGTGCTGGTGCCACAACATTGTAAGCCCTCACAGTTACTCTTGGTGGGTGCTGGAACACCCTGCTGTCAACTATTATATCAGGAATTGTGATTACATGCCATTGTTGAACAGTGATAGGAAAAATTGGGCCTTTGGTGGTGGTGCTGGTGCCACAACACTGTAAGCCCTCACAGTTACTCTCGGTGGGTGCATGAATGGGCCCTGCTGGGAATTATTAGATCAAGAATTGTAATTGCATGCCCCTGTTGAACAGGGGCTGAAAATTGGGCCTTTGGTGGTGGCGGTGGTGCTGGTGCCACAAGACTGTAAGTCCTCACAGTTACTCTTGGTGGGCGTAGGAATGGGCCCAGCTGTGAAATATTAGATCAAGAATTGTAATTGCATGCCCCTGTTGAACAGGGGCTAAAAAATTGGGCCTTTGGTGGTGGCGGTGGGTCTGGTGCCACAACATTGTAAGCCCTCACAGTTACTCTTGGTGGGCGCTGGAACGCCCTGCTGTCAACTATTATATCAGGAATTGTAATTACATGCCATTGTTGAACAGTGATAGGAAAAATTGGGCCTTTGGTGGTGGTGCTGGTGCCACAACACTGTAAGCCCTCACAGTTACTCTCGGTGGGCGCATGAATGGGCCCTGCTGTGAATTATTAGATCAAGAATTGTAATTGCATGCCCCTGTTGAACAGGGACTGAAAATTGGGCCTTTGGTGGTGGCGGTGGTGCTGGTGCCACAAGACTGTAAGTCCTCACTGTTACTCTTGGTGGGCGCAGGAATGGGCCCAGCTGTGAAATATTAGATCAAGAATTGTTATTACATGCCCCTGTTGAACAGGGGCAGAAAAATTGGGCATTAGGCATTGGTTCTGGTGTCAAAACACTGCAACCCCTCACAGATACTGTACTTGGAGCGCAGCAATGAGCCCTGCTGCAAAGCATTGCATAAAAAATTGTAAACACACGCCCCTGTTAAACAGGGGGCTGAAAAATTGGGCCTTAGGCACTGGTGCTGGTGCCACGACACTGCAACCTCTCCCAGATACTCTAGTTGGAGTTCAGTAATGAGCCCTGCTGCAAAGAATTGCATCAAATATTGTAATTACATGCCCCTGTGAAACAGGGGCTGAAAAATTGGGTCTTAGCCACTGGTGGCGGCACCCAGAACCAAAAATGTTCTTCCAAGCTATCAGCAGGATCATTAAGGAGGAAGAGGATAGTCAGTCAACATAACAGGACAGTCACTCAGCATCAGCATAGACAGTCTTGAAGGGATGTGACATTTAAAAAAAAATATTCGGTTACATCAGCTTCAGGTGCTTGGTAGCTGGTGTGATCCAAGACTGATTCATCTTTATGAATGTCAGTCGATCAATCGAGTCGGTGGACAGGCGCACCCTGTGATCGGTAACAAAGCCTCCAGCAGCACTGAATGTGCGTTCCGAAAGAACGCTGGATGCAGGACAGGCCAGTAGCTCAATTGCATACTGTGCAAGCTCTGGCCAGTGATCCATCCTCAAGACCCAGTAAGCCAGAGGATTTTCGGTGGGAAAGGTGTCCAAGTCTGACCTTGCCCCTAGGTGTTCCTGGACCATGTAAATCAGATGCTGGCGATGGTTGCTGGAACCGATTATACCTTGGAGCTGCGGACTAAAAAATGATCTGAACACATCGGTCAGACGGCCACCTTCTCCACCGCTCCTTCTCTGACTGACTGAATCCTCAGCAACTCATTGTCCAGGACCAGGAGTTTGTAACCTCCCAGTCTCTGGGAACGCGTTGCACAGACCTTTCTGCAAGGCCTCCCGGAGTTGTCTCATCCTCTGCTCCCTCTACGACGGTAAGATAAGGTTCGCAACCTTACCCTTGTACCGTGGATCAAGGAAAGTGGCCAGCCAGTAATGTACCCTCTCCTTGATCCGAAGAATACGAGGATCCTTCCGCAGGCTTTGCAGGATCAAGGAGGCCATGCAGCGTAGGTTAGCTGAGGCATTCGGTCCAGAGTCCTCTGGGTCACTAAGGACAACATGATCCGCAGCCGTACAAGTCCATGGGTTTCTTGGGACCGTAAATCATCCCTAAAAGACTCCATGCTGACACAATCCTCCTCCTCCTCCTTCTCCTCCCCTTACTGTGTGAGGGGTGGGACAGAAGGAACACTGTCTGGATAAAGGGGGCCTTGAGAGGCAAGGAAGTCCTCCTCTTCCTGCCTCTGTTCTGCCGCAAGTGCCCTGTCCATTATTCCACGCAGCTTATGCTCCAACAGGTGGACAAGAAATACAGTGTCACTGATGCATGCACTGTCACTGCTCACCATCCTCATGGGCCTCCTCAAATGGTGCCAGGACAGTGCATGCATCCCTGATCATGCCCCACTGGCGTGGTGAAAAAAAACGAGCTCCCCTGACCCTGTCCTGGTGCCGTAGTCGCACAGGTACTCATTGATGGCCCTCTGCTGCGTGTGCAGCCGCTGCAGCATGGCCAACGTTGAGTTCCACCTGGTGGGCATGTCACATATAAGGTGGTTCTTGGGCAGGTTCAACTCTTTTGCAGCTCAGCCAGCCGAGCACTGGCATTATATGATCGGCAGAAATGCACACAGACTTTCCTGGCCTGCCTCAGGACATCTTGTAAGCCCGGGTACCTGCCCAAGAACCGCTGTACCACCAGGTTAAGGACGTGAGCCACACAGGGCACATGGGTCAGCTGTCCCTGTCGGAGGGCGGAGAGGAGGCTGGTGCCATTGTCGCAAACCACCATTCCTGGCTTAAGCAGGCATGGCATCAACCACCTCTCGGCCTGTCCCTGCAGAGCTGACAGAACCTCTGCCCCAGTGTGGCTCCTGTCCCCCAAACACACCAGCGCAAGCACGGCATGGCATCTTTTTGCCTGCGTACTTGCGTAGCCCCTTGAACGCCTACGGAGCACCGCTGGTTCCGAGGACAAAGCACAGGAAGAGGCCATGAAGGAAGAAGAAGAGGAGGGGGTGGAGGAGAGAGGTGTGTCACAAGCAGTAGTAGCATTTTGGAGGTGTGGTGGCGGAACAACCTCCAACATTACTGCACCTTTTCCTGCATCCTTCCCAGCTGCCAAAAGAGTGACCCAATGGGCCGTGAAAGATAGGTAACGTCCCTGTCCATGCCTGCTGGACCATGAGTCAGCGGTAATATGCACCTTACCGCTGACCGCCCTGTCCAGCGAGGCATGGACATTGCCTTCCACATGCCGGTAGAGAGCCGGAATCGCCTTCTGTGAGAAAAAGTGGCGTTTGGAAAACCTGCCACTGAGGAAACGCACATTGCACAAACTCACGGAAGGGGGCAGAGTCTACCAACTGAAAAGGCAGCAGTTGAAGTGCTAGCAATTTAGCCAAGCTAGCATTTAAACGCTGGGCATGTGGATGGTTGGGAGTGAACTTCTTTCGGCGATCCAGCAGCTGGGGCAGGGAAATTTGCCTGCTACAATCGGACGTTAGTGTACTGCTAGCAGAGTGCCCGCAACTACTTGGCTGTGACACACCTAATTCTACACCTTCATTCCTCTCAGTGCAGGTTTCAGAGAGGACTGAAGGTATAGTGGGGTTGGAGATCCCAGCTGATGAGGCGCAAGGAGAGGTCCGCTTTGTTCTTTGGTGTGGGTCTTTAAGGTATGCTTGCCAACGAGCTGCATGGCAGGTCAACATATGTCTGGTCAAGTATGTGGTGCCCAAGCGGCTGATGTTTTGGCCACGCGAGATACGCTTGAGACATATGTTGCAAATAGCAGCGGTGCGATCTGATGCACTTGACTCAAAAAAGGCCCACACCAAAGAACTTTTGGAATAACGCGCAGAGGCAGCGCCCTGCACAGGCGGAGCTCTGCGGTATGATTCAGTCGGTGTGCTGCCCTTAAGCTGGCCCCCGGAGGGCATCCTGCCTCATTGAAGATGTGCCTCCTCCTCCTCCTCCTCTCTCCTATCAGGCACCCATGTGGACTCAGTGACCTCATCATCCCCTCCCTCTTGATCACTGGAGCAAACCTGGCAGTATGCTGCAGCTGGTGGAACATGACTGCCAGATTGCTGTCCTTCTTGAGCATCCCCTCTACCTGTGCTCATGCTACTGCCTTCCTCTAGCTGGGTATCATCATCAGAGCCTTCAAAATGCTGGGCATCCTCCTTGAGCATGTACCCAACGCTGTGCTCAAACAGTTCGGGGGACAAGGTGGGTCTAGGGAAGGAGTGACTGATGACATTGATACGAGGGAAGAGGACTCGTTGGCAGCTGCTTTGCCAGTACCCTAAGCCTGGGTGAGAGAGGATGAGGAGGTTGAGGAGGGTTGGTCATCCACTCTACCAAGTCTTCGGCATGATGCGGCTCAACTCGTCCAGCTGCCGAAAATAAGGACAAGCGTGTCCCATGGCCACGTGCTGATGACGATGCACCGCGTCCACGACCAGCACTGTTGCCCCTAGACACAGAGCCTGCTTGCCCTCTTTTATTGGCTCGTGACTGTCTGCCTCTCCTTATTGGCCGTCCAGACATACTAATGGCCTGCAGGGAGATGGGAAAACCAGCAATAAGGGGTAGCTTCAGGTGTATACTGTACAGGAGGCACCTACACCCACTGTAACTGCTGCAGATGCCTGTCTGTGTTACACAACAGAACAACACCAGCAATAAGGGGTAGCTTCAGGTGTATACTTTGCAGGAGGCACCTACACCCACTGTAACTGATGCAGGTGCCTGTCTGTGTTACACAACAGAACAACACCTGCAATAAGGGGTAGCTTCAGGTGTATACTGTAAAGGAGGCACCTACACCCACTGTAACTGCTGCAGATGCCTGTCTGTGTTACGCAACAGAACAACACCAGCAATAAGGGGTAGCTTCAGGTGTATACTGTGCAGGAGGCACCTACACCCACTGTAACTGCTACAGATGCCTGTCTGTGTTACACAACAGAACAACACCAGCAATAAGGGGTAGCTTCAGGTGTATACTGTGCAGGAGGCACCTACACCCACTGTAACTGCTGCAGATACCTGCCTGTATTACACAACAGAACAACACCAGCAATAAGGGGTAGCTTCAGGTGTATACTGTGTAGGAGGCACCTACACCCACTGTAACTGCTGCAGATGCCTGTCTGTGTTACACAACAGAACAACACCAGCAATAAGGGGTAGCTTCAGGTGTATACTGTGCAGAAGGCACCTACACCCACTGTAACTGCTGCAGATGCCTGCCTGTGCTACACAACAGAACAACACCAGCAATTAGGGGTAGCTTCAGGTGTATACTGTGCAGGAGGAACACAACACAACCAATGTAACTGCTGCAGATGCCTGTCTGTGTTACACAACAGAAAAACACCAGCAATGAGGGGTAGCTTCAGGTGTATACTGTGCAGGAGGCACCTACACCCACGGTAACTGCTGCAGATGCCTGTCTGTGTTACACAACAGAACAACACCAGCAATAAGGGGTAGCTTCAGGTGTATACTGTGCAGGAGGAACACTCCACAACCAATGTAACTGCTGCAGATGCCTGTCTGTGTTACACAACAGAACAACACGAGCAATGAGGGGTAGCTTCAGGTGTATACTGTGCAGGAGGCACCTACACCCACTGTAACTGCTGCAGGTGCCTGTCTGTGTTACACAACAGAACAACACCTGCAATAAGGGGTCGCTTCAGGTGTATACTGTGCAGGAGGCACCTACACCCACTGTAACTGCTGCAGATGCCTGTCTGTGTTACATAACAGAACAACACCAGCAATAAGGGGTAGCTTCAGGTGTATACTGTGCAGGAGGCACCTACACCCACTGTAACTGCTGCAGATACCTGCCTGTGTTACACAAAAGAACAACACCAGCAATAAGGGGTAGCTTCAGGTGTATACTGTGCAGGAGGCACCTACACCCACTGTAACTGCTGCAGATGCCTGTCTTTGTTACACAACAGAACACCACCAGCAATAAGGGGTAGCTTCAGGTGTATACTGTGCAGGAGGCACCTACACCCACTGTAACTGCTGCAGATGCCTGTCTGTGTTACACAACAGAACAACACCAGAAATAAGGGGTAGCTTCAGGTGTATACTGTGCAGGAGGCACCTACATCCACTGTAACTGCTGCAGCTGCCTGCCTGTGTTACACAACAGAACAACACCTGCAATAAGGGGTAGCTTCAGGTGTATACTGTGCAGGAGGCACCTACACCCACTGTAACTGCTGCAGATGCCTGTCTGTGTTACACAACAGAACAACACCAGCAATAAGGGGTAGCTTCAGGTGTATACTGTGCAGGAGGCACCTACACCCACTGTAACTGCTGCAGATGCCTGTCTGTGTTACACAACAGAACAACACCTGCAATAAGGGGTAGCTTCAGGTGTATAATGTGCAGGAGGAACCTACACCCACTGTAACTGTTGCAGATGCCTGTCTGTGTTACACAACAGAACAACACCAGTAATAAGGGGTAGCTTCAGGTGTATACTGTGCAGGAGGCACGTACACCCACTGTAACTGCTACAGATGCCTGTCTGTGTTACACAACAGAACAACACCAGCAATAAGGGGTAGCTTCAGGTGTATACTGTGCAGGAGGCACCTACACCCACTGTAACTTCTGCAGATGCCTGTCTGTGTTACACAACAGAACAACACCAGCAATAAGGGGTAGCTTCAGGTGTATACTGTGCAGGAGGAACACACCACAACCAATGTAACTGCTGCAGATGCCTGTCTGTGTTACACAACAGAAAAACACCAGCAATGAGGGGTAGCTTCAGGTGTATACTGTGCAGGAGGCACCTACACCCACTGTACTGCTGCAGGTGCCTGTCTGTGTTACACAACAGAACAACACCTGCAATAAGGGGTAGCTTCAGGTGTATACTGTGCAGGAGGCACCTACACCCACTGTAACTGCTGCAGATCCCTGTCTGTGTTACACAACAGAACAACACCAGCAATAAGGGGTAGCTTCAGGTGTATACTGTGCAGGAGGCACCTACATCCACTGTAACTGCTGCAGATGCCTGCCTGTGTTACACAACAGAACAACACCAGCAATAAGGGGTAGCTTCAGGTGTATACTGTGCAGGAGGAACACACCACAACCAATGTAACTGCTGCAGATGCCTGTCTGTGTTACACAACAGAACAACACGAGCAATGAGGGGTAGCTTCAGGTGTATACTGTGCAGGAGGCACCTACACCCACTGTAACTGCTGCAGGTGCCTGTCTGTGTTACACAACAGAACAACACCTGCAATAAGGGGTAGCTTCAGGTGTATACTGTGCAGGAGGCACCTACACCCACTGTAACTGCTGCAGATGCCTGTCTGTGTTACATAACAGAACAACACCAGCAATAAGGGGTAGCTTCAGGTGTATACTGTGCAGGAGGCACCTACACCCACTGTAACTGCTGCAGATACCTGCCTGTGTTACACAAAAGAACAACACCAGCAATAAGGGGTAGCTTCAGGTGTATACTGTGCAGGAGGCACCTACACCCACTGTAACTGCTGCAGATGCCTGTCTGTGTTACACAACAGAACAACACCAGCAATAAGGGGTAGCTTGAGGTGTATACTGTGCAGAAGGCACCTACACCCACTGTAACTGCTGCAGATGCCTGCCTGTGTTACACAACAGAACAACATCAGCAATAAGGGGTAGCTTCAGGTGTATACTGTGCAGGAGGCACCTACACCCACTGTAACTGCTGCAGATGCCTGTCTGTGTTACACAACAGAACAACACCAGCAATAAGGGGTAGCTTCAGGTGTATACTGTGCAGGAGGCACCTACACCCACTGTAACTGCTGCAGATGCCTGTCTGTGTTACACAACAGAACAACACCAGCAATTAGGGGTAGCTTCAGGTGTATACTGTGCAGGAGGAACACACCACAACCAATGTAACTGCTGCAGATGCCTGTCTGTGTTACACAACAGAAAAACACCAGCAATGAGGGGTAGCTTCAGGTGTATACTGTGCAGGAGGCACCTACACCCACGGTAACTGCTGCAGATGCCTGTCTGTGTTACACAACAGAACAACACCAGCAATAAGGGGTAGCTTCAGGTGTATACTGTGCAGGAGGAACACTCCACAACCAATGTAACTGCTGCAGATGCCTGTCTGTGTTACACAACAGAACAACACGAGCAATGAGGGGTAGCTTCAGGTGTATACTGTGCAGGAGGCACCTACACCCACTGTAACTGCTGCAGGTGCCTGTCTGTGTTACACAACAGAACAACACCTGCAATAAGGGGTAGCTTCAGGTGTATACTGTGCAGGAGGCACCTACACCCACTGTAACTGCTGCAGATGCCTGTCTGTGTTACATAACAGAACAACACCAGCAATAAGGGGTAGCTTCAGGTGTATACTGTGCAGGAGGCACCTACACCCACTGTAACTGCTGCAGATACCTGCCTGTGTTACACAACAGAACAACACCAGCAATAAGGGGTAGCTTCAGGTGTATACTGTGCAGGAGGCACCTACACTTACTGTAACTGCTGCAGATGCCTGTCTTTGTTACACAACAGAACACCACCAGCAATAAGGGGTAGCTTCAGGTGTATACTGTGCAGGAGGCACCTACACCCACTGTAACTGCTGCAGATGCCTGTCTGTGTTACACAACAGAACAACACCAGAAATAAGGGGTAGCTTCAGGTGTATACTGTGCAGGAGGCACCTACATCCACTGTAACTGCTGCAGCTGCCTGCCTGTGTTACACAACAGAACAACACCTGCAATAAGGGGTAGCTTCAGGTGTATACTGTGCAGGAGGCACCTACACCCACTGTAACTGCTGCAGATGCCTGTCTGTGTTACACAACAGAACAACACCAGCAATAAGGGGTAGCTTCAGGTGTATACTGTGCAGGAGGCACCTACACCCACTGTAACTGCTGCAGATGCCTGTCTGTGTTACACAACAGAACAACACCTGCAATAAGGGGTAGCTTCAGGTGTATAATGTGCAGGAGGAACCTACACCCACTGTAACTGTTGCAGATGCCTGTCTGTGTTACACAACAGAACAACACCAGTAATAAGGGGTAGCTTCAGGTGTATACTGTGCAGGAGGCACCTACACCCACTGTAACTGCTACAGATGCCTGTCTGTGTTACACAACAGAACAACACCAGCAATAAGGGGTAGCTTCAGGTGTATACTGTGCAGGAGGCACCTACACTCACTGTAACTTCTGCAGATGCCTGTATGTGTTACACAACAGAACAACACCAGCAATAAGGGGTAGCTTCAGGTGTATACTGTGCAGGAGGAACACACCACAACCAATGTAACTGCTGCAGATGCCTGTCTGTGTTACACAACAGAAAAACACCAGCAATGAGGGGTAGCTTCAGGTGTATACTGTGCAGGAGGCACCTACACCCACTGTACTGCTGCAGGTGCCTGTCTGTGTTACACAACAGAACAACACCTGCAATAAGGGGTAGCTTCAGGTGTATACTGTGCAGGAGGCACCTACACCCACTGTAACTGCTGCAGATCCCTGTCTGTGTTACACAACAGAACAACACCAGCAATAAGGGGTAGCTTCAGGTGTATACTGTGCAGGAGGCACCTACATCCACTGTAACTGCTGCAGATGCCTGCCTGTGTTACACAACAGAACAACACCAGCAATAAGGGGTAGCTTCAGGTGTATACTGTGCAGGAGGAACACACCACAACCAATGTAACTGCTGCAGATGCCTGTCTGTGTTACACAACAGAACAACACGAGCAATGAGGGGTAGCTTCAGGTGTATACTGTGCAGGAGGCACCTACACCCACTGTAACTGCTGCAGGTGCCTGTCTGTGTTACACAACAGAACAACACCTGCAATAAGGGGTAGCTTCAGGTGTATACTGTGCAGGAGGCACCTACACCCACTGTAACTGCTGCAGATGCCTGTCTGTGTTACATAACAGAACAACACCAGCAATAAGGGGTAGCTTCAGGTGTATACTGTGCAGGAGGCACCTACACCCACTGTAACTGCTGCAGATACCTGCCTGTGTTACACAAAAGAACAACACCAGCAATAAGGGGTAGCTTCAGGTGTATACTGTGCAGGAGGCACCTACACCCACTGTAACTGCTGCAGATGCCTGTCTGTGTTACACAACAGAACAACACCAGCAATAAGGGGTAGCTTGAGGTGTATACTGTGCAGAAGGCACCTACACCCACTGTAACTGCTGCAGATGCCTGCCTGTGTTACACAACAGAACAACATCAGCAATAAGGGGTAGCTTCAGGTGTATACTGTGCAGGAGGCACCTACACCCACTGTAACTGCTGCAGATGCCTGTCTGTGTTACACAACAGAACAACACCAGCAATAAGGGGTAGCTTCAGGTGTATACTGTGCAGGAGGCACCTACACCCAATGTAACTGCTGCAGATGCCTGTCTGTGTTACACAACAGAACAACACCAGCAATAAGGGGTAGCTTCAGGTGTATACTGTGCAGGAGGCACCTACATCCACTGTAACTGCTGCAGCTGCCTGCCTGTGTTACACAACAGAACAACACCTGCAATAAGGGGTAGCTTCAGGTGTATACTGTGCAGGAGGCACCTACACCCACTGTAACTGCTGCAGATGCCTGTCTGTGTTACACAACAGAACAACACCAGCAATAAGGGGTAGCTTCAGGTGTATACTGTGCAGGAGGCACCTACACCCACTGTAACTGCTGCAGATGCCTGTCTGTGTTACACAACAGAACAACACCAGCAATAAGGGGTAGCTTCAGGTGTATACTGTGCAGGAGGCACCTACATCCACTGTAACTGCTGGAGCTGCCTGCCTGTGTTACACAACAGAACAACACCAGCAATAAGGGGTAGCTTCAGGTGTATACTGTGCAGGAGGCACCTACACCCACTGTAACTGCTGCAGATGCCTGTCTGTGTAACACAACAGAACAACACCAGCAATAAGGGGTAGCTTCAGGTGTATACTTTGCAGGAGACACCTACACCCACTGTAACTGATGCAGGTACCTGTCTGTGTTACACAACAGAACAACACCTGCAATAAGGGGTAGCTTCAGGTGTATAATGTGCAGGAGGCACCTACACCCACTGTAACTGTTGCAGATGCCTGTCTGTGTTACACAACAGAACAACACCAGCAATAAGGGGTAGCTTCAGGTGTATATTGTGCAGGAGGCACCTACACCCACTGTAACTGCTACAGATGCCTGTCTGTGTTACACAACAGAACAAAACCAGCAATAAGGGGTAGCTTCAGGTGTATACTGTGCAGGAGGCACCTACACCCACTGTAACTGCTGCAGATGCCTGTCTGTGTTACACAACAGAACAACACCAGCAATAAGGGGTAGCTTCAGGTGTATACTGTGCAGGAGGAACACACCACAACCAATGTAACTGCTGCAGATGCCTGTCTGTGTTACACAACAGAACAACACGAGCAATAAGGGGTAGCTTGAGGTGTATACTGTGCAGAAGGCACCTACACCCACTGTAACGGCTGCAGATGCCTGCCTGTGTTACACAACAGAACAACATCAGCAATAAGGGGTAGCTTCAGGTGTATACTGTGCAGGAGGCACCTACATCCACTGTAACTGCTGGAGCTGCCTGCCTGTGTTACACAACAGAACAACACCAGCAATAAGGGGTAGCTTCAGGTGTATACTGTGCAGGAGGCACCTACACCCACTGTAACTGCTGCAGATGCCTGTCTGTGTTACACAACAGAACAACACCAGCAATAAGGGGTAGCTTCAGGTGTATACTTTGCAGGAGACACCTACACCCACTGTAACTGATGCAGGTACCTGTCTGTGTTACACAACAGAACAACACCTGCAATAAGGGGTAGCTTCAGGTGTATAATGTGCAGGAGGCACCTACACCCACTGTAACTGTTGCAGATGCCTGTCTGTGTTACACAACAGAACAACACCAGCAATAAGGGGTAGCTTCAGGTGTATATTGTGCAGGAGGCACCTACACCCACTGTAACTGCTACAGATGCCTGTCTGTGTTACACAACAGAACAAAACCAGCAATAAGGGGTAGCTTCAGGTGTATACTGTGCAGGAGGCACCTACACCCACTGTAACTGCTGCAGATGCCTGTCTGTGTTACACAACAGAACAACACCAGCAATAAGGGGTAGCTTCAGGTGTATACTGTGCAGGAGGAACACACCACAACCAATGTAACTGCTGCAGATGCCTGTCTGTGTTACACAACAGAACAACACGAGCAATAAGGGGTAGCTTGAGGTGTATACTGTGCAGAAGGCACCTACACCCACTGTAACGGCTGCAGATGCCTGCCTGTGTTACACAACAGAACAACATCAGCAATAAGGGGTAGCTTCAGGTGTATACTGTGCAGGAGGCACCTACACCCACTGTAACTGCTGCAGATGCCTGTCTGTGTTACACAACAGAACACCACCAGCAATAAGGGGTAGCTTCAGGTGTATACTGTGCAGGAGGCACCTACACCCACTGTAACTGCTGCAGATGCCTGTCTGTGTTACACAACAGAACAACACCAGCAATAAGGGGTAGCTTCAGGTGTATACTTTGCAGGAGACACCTACACCCACTGTAACTGATGCAGGTACCTGTCTGTGTTACACAACAGAACAACACCTGCAATAAGGGGTAGCTTCAGGTGTATAATGTGCAGGAGGCACCTACACCCACTGTAACTGTTGCAGATGCCTGTCTGTGTTACACAACAGAACAACACCAGCAATAAGGGGTAGCTTCAGGTGTATATTGTGCAGGAGGCACCTACACCCACTGTAGCTGCTACAGATGCCTGTCTGTGTTACACAACAGAACAAAACCAGCAATAAGGGGTAGCTTCAGGTGTATACTGTGCAGGAGGCACCTACACCCACTGTAACTGCTGCAGATGCCTGTCTGTGTTACACAACAGAACAACACCAGCAATAAGGGGTAGCTTCAGGTGTATACTGTGCAGGAGGAACACACCACAACCAATGTAACTGCTGCAGATGCCTGTCTGTGTTACACAACAGAACAACACGAGCAATAAGGGGTAGCTTGAGGTGTATACTGTGCAGAAGGCACCTACACCCACTGTAACTGCTGCAGATGCCTGTCTGTGTTACACAACAGAACAACACCTGCAATAAGGGGTAGCTTCAGGTGTATAATGTGCAGGAGGAACCTACACCCACTGTAACTGTTGCAGATGCCTGTCTGTGTTACACAACAGAACAACACCAGTAATAAGGGGTAGCTTCAGGTGTATACTGTGCAGGAGGCACCTACACCCACTGTAACTGCTACAGATGCCTGTCTGTGTTACACAACAGAACAACACCAGCAATAAGGGGTAGCTTCAGGTGTATACTGTGCAGGAGGCACCTACACTCACTGTAACTTCTGCAGATGCCTGTATGTGTTACACAACAGAACAACACCAGCAATAAGGGGTAGCTTCAGGTGTATACTGTGCAGGAGGAACACACCACAACCAATGTAACTGCTGCAGATGCCTGTCTGTGTTACACAACAGAAAAACACCAGCAATGAGGGGTAGCTTCAGGTGTATACTGTGCAGGAGGCACCTACACCCACTGTACTGCTGCAGGTGCCTGTCTGTGTTACACAACAGAACAACACCTGCAATAAGGGGTAGCTTCAGGTGTATACTGTGCAGGAGGCACCTACACCCACTGTAACTGCTGCAGATCCCTGTCTGTGTTACACAACAGAACAACACCAGCAATAAGGGGTAGCTTCAGGTGTATACTGTGCAGGAGGCACCTACATCCACTGTAACTGCTGCAGATGCCTGCCTGTGTTACACAACAGAACAACACCAGCAATAAGGGGTAGCTTCAGGTGTATACTGTGCAGGAGGAACACACCACAACCAATGTAACTGCTGCAGATGCCTGTCTGTGTTACACAACAGAACAACACGAGCAATGAGGGGTAGCTTCAGGTGTATACTGTGCAGGAGGCACCTACACCCACTGTAACTGCTGCAGGTGCCTGTCTGTGTTACACAACAGAACAACACCTGCAATAAGGGGTAGCTTCAGGTGTATACTGTGCAGGAGGCACCTACACCCACTGTAACTGCTGCAGATGCCTGTCTGTGTTACATAACAGAACAACACCAGCAATAAGGGGTAGCTTCAGGTGTATACTGTGCAGGAGGCACCTACACCCACTGTAACTGCTGCAGATACCTGCCTGTGTTACACAAAAGAACAACACCAGCAATAAGGGGTAGCTTCAGGTGTATACTGTGCAGGAGGCACCTACACCCACTGTAACTGCTGCAGATGCCTGTCTGTGTTACACAACAGAACAACACCAGCAATAAGGGGTAGCTTGAGGTGTATACTGTGCAGAAGGCACCTACACCCACTGTAACTGCTGCAGATGCCTGCCTGTGTTACACAACAGAACAACATCAGCAATAAGGGGTAGCTTCAGGTGTATACTGTGCAGGAGGCACCTACACCCACTGTAACTGCTGCAGATGCCTGTCTGTGTTACACAACAGAACAACACCAGCAATAAGGGGTAGCTTCAGGTGTATACTGTGCAGGAGGCACCTACACCCAATGTAACTGCTGCAGATGCCTGTCTGTGTTACACAACAGAACAACACCAGCAATAAGGGGTAGCTTCAGGTGTATACTGTGCAGGAGGCACCTACATCCACTGTAACTGCTGCAGCTGCCTGCCTGTGTTACACAACAGAACAACACCTGCAATAAGGGGTAGCTTCAGGTGTATACTGTGCAGGAGGCACCTACACCCACTGTAACTGCTGCAGATGCCTGTCTGTGTTACACAACAGAACAACACCAGCAATAAGGGGTAGCTTCAGGTGTATACTGTGCAGGAGGCACCTACACCCACTGTAACTGCTGCAGATGCCTGTCTGTGTTACACAACAGAACAACACCAGCAATAAGGGGTAGCTTCAGGTGTATACTGTGCAGGAGGCACCTACATCCACTGTAACTGCTGGAGCTGCCTGCCTGTGTTACACAACAGAACAACACCAGCAATAAGGGGTAGCTTCAGGTGTATACTGTGCAGGAGGCACCTACACCCACTGTAACTGCTGCAGATGCCTGTCTGTGTAACACAACAGAACAACACCAGCAATAAGGGGTAGCTTCAGGTGTATACTTTGCAGGAGACACCTACACCCACTGTAACTGATGCAGGTACCTGTCTGTGTTACACAACAGAACAACACCTGCAATAAGGGGTAGCTTCAGGTGTATAATGTGCAGGAGGCACCTACACCCACTGTAACTGTTGCAGATGCCTGTCTGTGTTACACAACAGAACAACACCAGCAATAAGGGGTAGCTTCAGGTGTATATTGTGCAGGAGGCACCTACACCCACTGTAACTGCTACAGATGCCTGTCTGTGTTACACAACAGAACAAAACCAGCAATAAGGGGTAGCTTCAGGTGTATACTGTGCAGGAGGCACCTACACCCACTGTAACTGCTGCAGATGCCTGTCTGTGTTACACAACAGAACAACACCAGCAATAAGGGGTAGCTTCAGGTGTATACTGTGCAGGAGGAACACACCACAACCAATGTAACTGCTGCAGATGCCTGTCTGTGTTACACAACAGAACAACACGAGCAATAAGGGGTAGCTTGAGGTGTATACTGTGCAGAAGGCACCTACACCCACTGTAACGGCTGCAGATGCCTGCCTGTGTTACACAACAGAACAACATCAGCAATAAGGGGTAGCTTCAGGTGTATACTGTGCAGGAGGCACCTACATCCACTGTAACTGCTGGAGCTGCCTGCCTGTGTTACACAACAGAACAACACCAGCAATAAGGGGTAGCTTCAGGTGTATACTGTGCAGGAGGCACCTACACCCACTGTAACTGCTGCAGATGCCTGTCTGTGTTACACAACAGAACAACACCAGCAATAAGGGGTAGCTTCAGGTGTATACTTTGCAGGAGACACCTACACCCACTGTAACTGATGCAGGTACCTGTCTGTGTTACACAACAGAACAACACCTGCAATAAGGGGTAGCTTCAGGTGTATAATGTGCAGGAGGCACCTACACCCACTGTAACTGTTGCAGATGCCTGTCTGTGTTACACAACAGAACAACACCAGCAATAAGGGGTAGCTTCAGGTGTATATTGTGCAGGAGGCACCTACACCCACTGTAACTGCTACAGATGCCTGTCTGTGTTACACAACAGAACAAAACCAGCAATAAGGGGTAGCTTCAGGTGTATACTGTGCAGGAGGCACCTACACCCACTGTAACTGCTGCAGATGCCTGTCTGTGTTACACAACAGAACAACACCAGCAATAAGGGGTAGCTTCAGGTGTATACTGTGCAGGAGGAACACACCACAACCAATGTAACTGCTGCAGATGCCTGTCTGTGTTACACAACAGAACAACACGAGCAATAAGGGGTAGCTTGAGGTGTATACTGTGCAGAAGGCACCTACACCCACTGTAACGGCTGCAGATGCCTGCCTGTGTTACACAACAGAACAACATCAGCAATAAGGGGTAGCTTCAGGTGTATACTGTGCAGGAGGCACCTACACCCACTGTAACTGCTGCAGATGCCTGTCTGTGTTACACAACAGAACACCACCAGCAATAAGGGGTAGCTTCAGGTGTATACTGTGCAGGAGGCACCTACACCCACTGTAACTGCTGCAGATGCCTGTCTGTGTTACACAACAGAACAACACCAGCAATAAGGGGTAGCTTCAGGTGTATACTTTGCAGGAGACACCTACACCCACTGTAACTGATGCAGGTACCTGTCTGTGTTACACAACAGAACAACACCTGCAATAAGGGGTAGCTTCAGGTGTATAATGTGCAGGAGGCACCTACACCCACTGTAACTGTTGCAGATGCCTGTCTGTGTTACACAACAGAACAACACCAGCAATAAGGGGTAGCTTCAGGTGTATATTGTGCAGGAGGCACCTACACCCACTGTAGCTGCTACAGATGCCTGTCTGTGTTACACAACAGAACAAAACCAGCAATAAGGGGTAGCTTCAGGTGTATACTGTGCAGGAGGCACCTACACCCACTGTAACTGCTGCAGATGCCTGTCTGTGTTACACAACAGAACAACACCAGCAATAAGGGGTAGCTTCAGGTGTATACTGTGCAGGAGGAACACACCACAACCAATGTAACTGCTGCAGATGCCTGTCTGTGTTACACAACAGAACAACACGAGCAATAAGGGGTAGCTTGAGGTGTATACTGTGCAGAAGGCACCTACACCCACTGTAACGGCTGCAGATGCCTGCCTGTGTTACACAACAGAACAACATCAGCAATAAGGGGTAGCTTCAGGTGTATACTGTGCAGGAGGCACCTACACCCACTGTAACTGCTGCAGATGCCTGTCTGTGTTACACAACAGAACACCACCAGCAATAAGGGGTAGCTTCAGGTGTATACTGTGCAGGAGGCACCTACACCCACTGTAACTGCTGCAGATGCCTGTCTGTGTTACACAACAGAACAACACCAGAAATAAGGGGTAGCTTCAGGTGTATACTGTGCAGGAGGCACCTACATCCACTGTAACTGCTGCAGCTGCCTGCCTGTGTTACACAACAGAACAACACCTGCAATAAGGGGTAGCTTCAGGTGTATACTGTGCAGGAGGCACCTACACCCACTGTAACTGCTGCAGATGCCTGTCTGTGTTACACAACAGAACAACACCAGCAATAAGGGGTAGCTTCAGGTGTATACTGTGCAGGAGGCACCTTCACCCACTGTAACTGCTGCAGATGCCTGTCTGTGTTACACAACAGAACAACACCTGCAATAAGGGGTAGCTTCAGGTGTATAATGTGCAGGAGGAACCTACACCCACTGTAACTGTTGCAGATGCCTGTCTGTGTTACACAACAGAACAACACCAATAATAAGGGGTAGCTTCAGGTGTATACTGTGCAGGAGGCACCTACACCCACTGTAACTGCTACAGATGCCTGTCTGTGTTACACAACAGAACAACACCAGCAATAAGGGGTAGCTTCAGGTGTATACTGTGCAGGAGGCACCTACACCCACTGTAACTGCTGCAGATGCCTGTCTGTGTTACACAACAGAACAACACCAGCAATAAGGGGTAGCTTCAGGTGTATACTGTGCAGGAGGAACACACCACAACCAATGTAACTGCTGCAGATGCCTGTCTGTGTTACACAACAGAACAACACGAGCAATGAGGGGTAGCTTCAGGTGTATACTGTGCAGGAGGCACCTACACCCACTGTAACTGCTGCAGGTGCCTGTCTGTGTTACACAACAGAACAACACCTGCAATAAGGGGTAGCTTCAGGTGTATACTGTGCAGGAGGCACCTACACCCACTGTAACTGCTGCAGATGCCTGTCTGTGTTACATAACAGAACAACACCAGCAATAAGGGGTAGCTTCAGGTGTATACTGTGCAGGAGGCACCTACACCCACTGTAACTGCTGCAGATACCTGCCTGTGTTACACAAAAGAACAACACCAGCAATAAGGGGTAGCTTCAGGTGTATACTGTGCAGAAGGCACCTACACCCACTGTAACTGCTGCAGATGCCTGCCTGTGTTACACAACAGAACAACATCGGCAATAAGGGGTAGCTTCAGGTGTATACTGTGCAGGAGGCACCTACACCCACTGTAACTGCTGCAGATGCCTGCCTGTGTTACACAACAGAACAACATCAGCAATAAGGGGTAGCTTCAGGTGTATACTGTGCAGGAGGCACCTACACCCACTGTAACTGCTGCAGATGCCTGTCTGTGTTACACAACAGAACAACACCAGCAATAAGGGGTAGCTTCAGGTGTATACTGTGCAGGAGGCACCTACACCCAATGTAACTGCTGCAGATGCCTGTCTGTGTTACACAACAGAACAACACCAGCAATAAGGGGTAGCTTCAGGTGTATACTGTGCAGGAGGCACCTACATCCACTGTAACTGCTGCAGCTGCCTGCCTGTGTTACACAACAGAACAACACCTGCAATAAGGGGTAGCTTCAGGTGTATACTGTGCAGGAGGCACCTACACCCACTGTAACTGCTGCAGATGCCTGTCTGTGTTACACAACAGAACAACACCAGCAATAAGGGGTAGCTTCAGGTGTATACTGTGCAGGAGGCACCTACACCCACTGTAACTGCTGCAGATGCCTGTCTGTGTTACACAACAGAACAACACCAGCAATAAGGGGTAGCTTCAGGTGTATACTGTGCAGGAGGCACCTACATCCACTGTAACTGCTGGAGCTGCCTGCCTGTGTTACACAACAGAACAACACCAGCAATAAGGGGTAGCTTCAGGTGTATACTGTGCAGGAGGCACCTACACCCACTGTAACTGCTGCAGATGACTGTCTGTGTTACACAACAGAACAACACCAGCAATAAGGGGTAGCTTCAGGTGTATACTTTGCAGGAGACACCTACACCCACTGTAACTGATGCAGGTACCTGTCTGTGTTACACAACAGAACAACACCTGCAATAAGGGGTAGCTTCAGGTGTATAATGTGCAGGAGGCACCTACACCCACTGTAACTGTTGCAGATGCCTGTCTGTGTTACACAACAGAACAACACCAGCAATAAGGGGTAGCTTCAGGTGTATATTGTGCAGGAGGCACCTACACCCACTGTAACTAATACAGATGCCTGTCTGTGTTACACAACAGAACAAAACCAGCAATAAGGGGTAACTTCAGGTGTATACTGTGCAGGAGGCACCTACACCCACTGTAACTGCTGCAGATGCCTGTCTGTGTTACACAACAGAACAACACCAGCAATAAGGGGTAGCTTCAGGTGTATACTGTGCAGGAGGAACACACCACAACCAATGTAACTGCTGCAGATGCCTGTCTGTGTTACACAACAGAACAACACGAGCAATGAGGGGTAGCTTCAGGTGTATACTGTGCAGGAGGCACCTACACCCACTGTAACTGCTGCAGATGCCTGTCTGTGTTACATAACAGAACAACACCAGCAATAAGGGGTAGCTTCAGGTGTATACTGTGCAGGAGGCACCTACACCCACTGTAACTGCTGCAGATGCCTGTCTGTGTTACACAACAGAACAACACCTGCAATAAAGGGTAGCTTCAGGTGTATAATGTGCAGGAGGAACCAACACCCACTGTAACTGTTGCAGATGCCTGTCTGTGTTACACAACAGAACAACATCAGCAATAAGGGGTAGCTTCAGGTGTATACTGTGCAGGAGGCACCTACACCCACTGTAACTGCTGCAGATGCCTGTCTGTGTTACACAACAGAACAACACCAGCAATAAGGGGTAGCTTCAGGTGTATACTGTGCAGGAGGCACCTACACCCACTGTAACTGCTGCAGATGCCTGTCTGTGTTACACAACAGAACAACACCAGCAATAAGGGGTAGCTTCAGGTGTATACTGTGCAGGAGGCACCTACACCCACTGTAACTGTTGCAGATGCCTGTCTGTGTTACACAACAGAACAACACCAGCAATTAGGGGTAGCTTCAGGTGTATACTGTGCAGGAGGAACACACCACAACCAATGTAACTGCTGCAGATGCCTGTCTGTGTTACACAACAGAAAAACACCAGCAATAAGGGGTAGCTTCAGGTGTATACTGTGCAGGAGGCACCTTCACCCACTGTAACTGCTGCAGATGCCTGTCTGTGTTACACAACAGAACAACACCTGCAATAAGGGGTAGCTTCAGGTGTATAATGTGCAGGAGGAACCTACACCCACTGTAACTGTTGCAGATGCCTGTCTGTGTTACACAACAGAACAACACCAATAATAAGGGGTAGCTTCAGGTGTATACTGTGCAGGAGGCACCTACACCCACTGTAACTGCTACAGATGCCTGTCTGTGTTACACAACAGAACAACACCAGCAATAAGGGGTAGCTTCAGGTGTATACTGTGCAGGAGGCACCTACACCCACTGTAACTGCTGCAGATGCCTGTCTGTGTTACACAACAGAACAACACCAGCAATAAGGGGTAGCTTCAGGTGTATACTGTGCAGGAGGAACACACCACAACCAATGTAACTGCTGCAGATGCCTGTCTGTGTTACACAACAGAACAACACGAGCAATGAGGGGTAGCTTCAGGTGTATACTGTGCAGGAGGCACCTACACCCACTGTAACTGCTGCAGGTGCCTGTCTGTGTTACACAACAGAACAACACCTGCAATAAGGGGTAGCTTCAGGTGTATACTGTGCAGGAGGCACCTACACCCACTGTAACTGCTGCAGATGCCTGTCTGTGTTACATAACAGAACAACACCAGCAATAAGGGGTAGCTTCAGGTGTATACTGTGCAGGAGGCACCTACACCCACTGTAACTGCTGCAGATACCTGCCTGTGTTACACAAAAGAACAACACCAGCAATAAGGGGTAGCTTCAGGTGTATACTGTGCAGAAGGCACCTACACCCACTGTAACTGCTGCAGATGCCTGCCTGTGTTACACAACAGAACAACATCGGCAATAAGGGGTAGCTTCAGGTGTATACTGTGCAGGAGGCACCTACACCCACTGTAACTGCTGCAGATGCCTGCCTGTGTTACACAACAGAACAACATCAGCAATAAGGGGTAGCTTCAGGTGTATACTGTGCAGGAGGCACCTACACCCACTGTAACTGCTGCAGATGCCTGTCTGTGTTACACAACAGAACAACACCAGCAATAAGGGGTAGCTTCAGGTGTATACTGTGCAGGAGGCACCTACACCCAATGTAACTGCTGCAGATGCCTGTCTGTGTTACACAACAGAACAACACCAGCAATAAGGGGTAGCTTCAGGTGTATACTGTGCAGGAGGCACCTACATCCACTGTAACTGCTGCAGCTGCCTGCCTGTGTTACACAACAGAACAACACCTGCAATAAGGGGTAGCTTCAGGTGTATACTGTGCAGGAGGCACCTACACCCACTGTAACTGCTGCAGATGCCTGTCTGTGTTACACAACAGAACAACACCAGCAATAAGGGGTAGCTTCAGGTGTATACTGTGCAGGAGGCACCTACACCCACTGTAACTGCTGCAGATGCCTGTCTGTGTTACACAACAGAACAACACCAGCAATAAGGGGTAGCTTCAGGTGTATACTGTGCAGGAGGCACCTACATCCACTGTAACTGCTGGAGCTGCCTGCCTGTGTTACACAACAGAACAACACCAGCAATAAGGGGTAGCTTCAGGTGTATACTGTGCAGGAGGCACCTACACCCACTGTAACTGCTGCAGATGACTGTCTGTGTTACACAACAGAACAACACCAGCAATAAGGGGTAGCTTCAGGTGTATACTTTGCAGGAGACACCTACACCCACTGTAACTGATGCAGGTACCTGTCTGTGTTACACAACAGAACAACACCTGCAATAAGGGGTAGCTTCAGGTGTATAATGTGCAGGAGGCACCTACACCCACTGTAACTGTTGCAGATGCCTGTCTGTGTTACACAACAGAACAACACCAGCAATAAGGGGTAGCTTCAGGTGTATATTGTGCAGGAGGCACCTACACCCACTGTAACTAATACAGATGCCTGTCTGTGTTACACAACAGAACAAAACCAGCAATAAGGGGTAACTTCAGGTGTATACTGTGCAGGAGGCACCTACACCCACTGTAACTGCTGCAGATGCCTGTCTGTGTTACACAACAGAACAACACCAGCAATAAGGGGTAGCTTCAGGTGTATACTGTGCAGGAGGAACACACCACAACCAATGTAACTGCTGCAGATGCCTGTCTGTGTTACACAACAGAACAACACGAGCAATGAGGGGTAGCTTCAGGTGTATACTGTGCAGGAGGCACCTACACCCACTGTAACTGCTGCAGATGCCTGTCTGTGTTACATAACAGAACAACACCAGCAATAAGGGGTAGCTTCAGGTGTATACTGTGCAGGAGGCACCTACACCCACTGTAACTGCTGCAGATGCCTGTCTGTGTTACACAACAGAACAACACCTGCAATAAAGGGTAGCTTCAGGTGTATAATGTGCAGGAGGAACCAACACCCACTGTAACTGTTGCAGATGCCTGTCTGTGTTACACAACAGAACAACATCAGCAATAAGGGGTAGCTTCAGGTGTATACTGTGCAGGAGGCACCTACACCCACTGTAACTGCTGCAGATGCCTGTCTGTGTTACACAACAGAACAACACCAGCAATAAGGGGTAGCTTCAGGTGTATACTGTGCAGGAGGCACCTACACCCACTGTAACTGCTGCAGATGCCTGTCTGTGTTACACAACAGAACAACACCAGCAATAAGGGGTAGCTTCAGGTGTATACTGTGCAGGAGGCACCTACACCCACTGTAACTGTTGCAGATGCCTGTCTGTGTTACACAACAGAACAACACCAGCAATTAGGGGTAGCTTCAGGTGTATACTGTGCAGGAGGAACACACCACAACCAATGTAACTGCTGCAGATGCCTGTCTGTGTTACACAACAGAAAAACACCAGCAATGAGGGGTAGCTTCAGGTGTATACTGTGCAGGAGGCACCTACACCCACGGTAACTGCTGCAGATGCCTGTCTGTGTTACACAACAGAACAACACCAGCAATAAGGGGTAGCTTCAGGTGTATACTGTGCAGGAGGAACACTCCACAACCAATGTAACTGCTGCAGATGCCTGTCTGTGTTACACAACAGAACAACACGAGCAATGAGGGGTAGCTTCAGGTGTATACTGTGCAGGAGGCACCTACACCCACTGTAACTGCTGCAGGTGCCTGTCTGTGTTACACAACAGAACAACACCTGCAATAAGGGGTAGCTTCAGGTGTATACTGTGCAGGAGGCACCTACACCCACTGTAACTGCTGCAGATGCCTGTCTGTGTTACATAACAGAACAACACCAGCAATAAGGGGTAGCTTCAGGTGTATACTGTGCAGGAGGCACCTACACCCACTGTAACTGCTGCAGATACCTGCCTGTGTTACACAAAAGAACAACACCAGCAATAAGGGGTAGCTTCAGGTGTATACTGTGCAGGAGGCACCTACACCCACTGTAACTGCTGCAGATGCCTGTCTTTGTTACACAACAGAACAACACCAGCAATAAGGGGTAGCTTGAGGTGTATACTGTGCAGAAGGCACCTACACCCACTGTAACGGCTGCAGATGCCTGCCTGTGTTACACAACAGAACAACATCAGCAATAAGGGGTAGCTTCAGGTGTATACTGTGCAGGAGGCACCTACACCCACTGTAACTGCTGCAGATGCCTGTCTGTGTTACACAACAGAACACCACCAGCAATAAGGGGTAGCTTCAGGTGTATACTGTGCAGGAGGCACCTACACCCACTGTAACTGCTGCAGATGCCTGTCTGTGTTACACAACAGAACAACACCAGAAATAAGGGGTAGCTTCAGGTGTATACTGTGCAGGAGGCACCTACATCCACTGTAACTGCTGCAGCTGCCTGCCTGTGTTACACAACAGAACAACACCTGCAATAAGGGGTTGCTTCAGGTGTATACTGTGCAGGAGGCACCTACACCCACTGTAACTGCTGCAGATCCCTGTCTGTGTTACACAACAGAACAACACCAGCAATAAGGGGTAGCTTCAGGTGTATACTGTGCAGGAGGCACCTACATCCACTGTAACTGCTGCAGATGCCTGCCTGTGTTACACAACAGAACAACACCAGCAATAAGGGGTAGCTTCAGGTGTATACTGTGCAGGAGGAACACACCACAACCAATGTAACTGCTGCAGATGCCTGTCTGTGTTACACAACAGAACAACACGAGCAATGAGGGGTAGCTTCAGGTGTATACTGTGCAGGAGGCACCTACACCCACTGTAACTGCTGCAGGTGCCTGTCTGTGTTACACAACAGAACAACACCTGCAATAAGGGGTAGCTTCAGGTGTATACTGTGCAGGAGGCACCTACACCCACTGTAACTGCTGCAGATGCCTGTCTGTGTTACATAACAGAACAACACCAGCAATAAGGGGTAGCTTCAGGTGTATACTGTGCAGGAGGCACCTACACCCACTGTAACTGCTGCAGATACCTGCCTGTGTTACACAAAAGAACAACACCAGCAATAAGGGGTAGCTTCAGGTGTATACTGTGCAGGAGGCACCTACACCCACTGTAACTGCTGCAGATGCCTGTCTGTGTTACACAACAGAACAACACCAGCAATAAGGGGTAGCTTGAGGTGTATACTGTGCAGAAGGCACCTACACCCACTGTAACTGCTGCAGATGCCTGCCTGTGTTACACAACAGAACAACATCAGCAATAAGGGGTAGCTTCAGGTGTATACTGTGCAGGAGGCACCTACACCCACTGTAACTGCTGCAGATGCCTGTCTGTGTTACACAACAGAACAACACCAGCAATAAGGGGTAGCTTCAGGTGTATACTGTGCAGGAGGCACCTACACCCAATGTAACTGCTGCAGATGCCTGTCTGTGTTACACAACAGAACAACACCAGCAATAAGGGGTAGCTTCAGGTGTATACTGTGCAGGAGGCACCTACATCCACTGTAACTGCTGCAGCTGCCTGCCTGTGTTACACAACAGAACAACACCTGCAATAAGGGGTAGCTTCAGGTGTATACTGTGCAGGAGGCACCTACACCCACTGTAACTGCTGCAGATGCCTGTCTGTGTTACACAACAGAACAACACCAGCAATAAGGGGTAGCTTCAGGTGTATACTGTGCAGGAGGCACCTACACCCACTGTAACTGCTGCAGATGCCTGTCTGTGTTACACAACAGAACAACACCAGCAATAAGGGGTAGCTTCAGGTGTATACTGTGCAGGAGGCACCTACATCCACTGTAACTGCTGGAGCTGCCTGCCTGTGTTACACAACAGAACAACACCAGCAATAAGGGGTAGCTTCAGGTGTATACTGTGCAGGAGGCACCTACACCCACTGTAACTGCTGCAGATGCCTGTCTGTGTTACACAACAGAACAACACCAGCAATAAGGGGTAGCTTCAGGTGTATACTTTGCAGGAGACACCTACACCCACTGTAACTGATGCAGGTACCTGTCTGTGTTACACAACAGAACAACACCTGCAATAAGGGGTAGCTTCAGGTGTATAATGTGCAGGAGGCACCTACACCCACTGTAACTGTTGCAGATGCCTGTCTGTGTTACACAACAGAACAACACCAGCAATAAGGGGTAGCTTCAGGTGTATATTGTGCAGGAGGCACCTACACCCACTGTAACTGCTACAGATGCCTGTCTGTGTTACACAACAGAACAAAACCAGCAATAAGGGGTAGCTTCAGGTGTATACTGTGCAGGAGGCACCTACACCCACTGTAACTGCTGCAGATGCCTGTCTGTGTTACACAACAGAACAACACCAGCAATAAGGGGTAGCTTCAGGTGTATACTGTGCAGGAGGAACACACCACAACCAATGTAACTGCTGCAGATGCCTGTCTGTGTTACACAACAGAACAACACGAGCAATGAGGGGTAGCTTCAGGTGTATACTGTGCAGGAGGCACCTACACCCACTGTAACTGCTGCAGGTGCCTGTCTGTGTTACACAACAGAACAACACCTGCAATAAGGGGTAGCTTCAGGTGTATACTGTGCAGGAGGCACCTACACCCACTGTAACTGCTGCAGATGCCTGTCTGTGTTACATAACAGAACAACACCAGCAATAAGGGGTAGCTTCAGGTGTATACTGTGCAGGAGGCACCTACACCCACTGTAACTGCTGCAGATACCTGCCTGTGTTACACAAAAGAACAACACCAGCAATAAGGGGTAGCTTCAGGTGTATACTGTGCAGGAGGCACCTACACCCACTGTAACTGCTGCAGATGCCTGTCTGTGTTACACAACAGAACAACACCAGCAATAAGGGGTAGCTTGAGGTGTATACTGTGCAGAAGGCACCTACACCCACTGTAACTGCTGCAGATGCCTGCCTGTGTTACACAACAGAACAACATCGGCAATAAGGGGTAGCTTCAGGTGTATACTGTGCAGGAGGCACCTACATCCACTGTAACTGCTGGAGCTGCCTGCCTGTGTTACACAACAGAACAACACCAGCAATAAGGGGTAGCTTCAGGTGTATACTGTGCAGGAGGCACCTACACCCACTGTAACTGCTGCAGATGCCTGTCTGTGTTACACAACAGAACAACACCAGCAATAAGGGGTAGCTTCAGGTGTATACTTTGCAGGAGACACCTACACCCACTGTAACTGATGCAGGTACCTGTCTGTGTTACACAACAGAACAACACCTGCAATAAGGGGTAGCTTCAGGTGTATAATGTGCAGGAGGCACCTACACCCACTGTAACTGTTGCAGATGCCTGTCTGTGTTACACAACAGAACAACACCAGCAATAAGGGGTAGCTTCAGGTGTATATTGTGCAGGAGGCACCTACACCCACTGTAACTGCTACAGATGCCTGTCTGTGTTACACAACAGAACAAAACCAGCAATAAGGGGTAGCTTCAGGTGTATACTGTGCAGGAGGCACCTACACCCACTGTAACTGCTGCAGATGCCTGTCTGTGTTACACAACAGAACAACACCAGCAATAAGGGGTAGCTTCAGGTGTATACTGTGCAGGAGGAACACACCACAACCAATGTAACTGCTGCAGATGCCTGTCTGTGTTACACAACAGAACAACACGAGCAATAAGGGGTAGCTTGAGGTGTATACTGTGCAGAAGGCACCTACACCCACTGTAACGGCTGCAGATGCCTGCCTGTGTTACACAACAGAACAACATCAGCAATAAGGGGTAGCTTCAGGTGTATACTGTGCAGGAGGCACCTACACCCACTGTAACTGCTGCAGATGCCTGTCTGTGTTACACAACAGAACACCACCAGCAATAAGGGGTAGCTTCAGGTGTATACTGTGCAGGAGACACCTACACCCACTGTAACTGCTGCAGATGCCTGTCTGTGTTACACAACAGAACAACACCAGCAATAAGGGGTAGCTTCAGGTGTATACTTTGCAGGAGACACCTACACCCACTGTAACTGATGCAGGTACCTGTCTGTGTTACACAACAGAACAACACCTGCAATAAGGGGTAGCTTCAGGTGTATAATGTGCAGGAGGCACCTACACCCACTGTAACTGTTGCAGATGCCTGTCTGTGTTACACAACAGAACAACACCAGCAATAAGGGGTAGCTTCAGGTGTATATTGTGCAGGAGGCACCTACACCCACTGTAACTGCTACAGATGCCTGTCTGTGTTACACAACAGAACAAAACCAGCAATAAGGGGTAGCTTCAGGTGTATACTGTGCAGGAGGCACCTACACCCACTGTAACTGCTGCAGATGCCTGTCTGTGTTACACAACAGAACAACACCAGCAATAAGGGGTAGCTTCAGGTGTATACTGTGCAGGAGGAACACACCACAACCAATGTAACTGCTGCAGATGCCTGTCTGTGTTACACAACAGAACAACACGAGCAATAAGGGGTAGCTTGAGGTGTATACTGTGCAGAAGGCACCTACACCCACTGTAACGGCTGCAGATGCCTGCCTGTGTTACACAACAGAACAACATCAGCAATAAGGGGTAGCTTCAGGTGTATACTGTGCAGGAGGCACCTACACCCACTGTAACTGCTGCAGATGCCTGTCTGTGTTACACAACAGAACACCACCAGCAATAAGGGGTAGCTTCAGGTGTATACTGTGCAGGAGGCACCTACACCCACTGTAACTGCTGCAGATGCCTGTCTGTGTTACACAACAGAACAACACCAGAAATAAGGGGTAGCTTCAGGTGTATACTGTGCAGGAGGCACCTACATCCACTGTAACTGCTGCAGCTGCCTGCCTGTGTTACACAACAGAACAACACCTGCAATAAGGGGTAGCTTCAGGTGTATACTGTGCAGGAGGCACCTACACCCACTGTAACTGCTGCAGATGCCTGTCTGTGTTACACAACAGAACAACACCAGCAATAAGGGGTAGCTTCAGGTGTATACTGTGCAGGAGGCACCTACACCCACTGTAACTGCTGCAGATGCCTGTCTGTGTTACACAACAGAACAACACCTGCAATAAGGGGTAGCTTCAGGTGTATAATGTGCAGGAGGAACCTACACCCACTGTAACTGTTGCAGATGCCTGTCTGTGTTACACAACAGAACAACACCAATAATAAGGGGTAGCTTCAGGTGTATACTGTGCAGGAGGCACCTACACCCACTGTAACTGCTACAGATGCCTGTCTGTGTTACACAACAGAACAACACCAGCAATAAGGGGTAGCTTCAGGTGTATACTGTGCAGGAGGCACCTACACCCACTGTAACTGCTGCAGATGCCTGTCTGTGTTACACAACAGAACAACACCAGCAATAAGGGGTAGCTTCAGGTGTATACTGTGCAGGAGGAACACACCACAACCAATGTAACTGCTGCAGATGCCTGTCTGTGTTACACAACAGAAAAACACCAGCAATGAGGGGTAGCTTCAGGTGTATACTGTGCAGGAGGCACCTACACCCACTGTACTGCTGCAGGTGCCTGTCTGTGTTACACAACAGAACAACACCTGCAATAAGGGGTAGCTTCAGGTGTATACTGTGCAGGAGGCACCTACACCCACTGTAACTGCTGCAGATCCCTGTCTGTGTTACACAACAGAACAACACCAGCAATAAGGGGTAGCTTCAGGTGTATACTGTGCAGGAGGCACCTACATCCACTGTAACTGCTGCAGATGCCTGCCTGTGTTACACAACAGAACAACACCAGCAATAAGGGGTAGCTTCAGGTGTATACTGTGCAGGAGGAACACACCACAACCAATGTAACTGCTGCAGATGCCTGTCTGTGTTACACAACAGAACAACACGAGCAATGAGGGGTAGCTTCAGGTGTATACTGTGCAGGAGGCACCTACACCCACTGTAACTGCTGCAGGTGCCTGTCTGTGTTACACAACAGAACAACACCTGCAATAAGGGGTAGCTTCAGGTGTATACTGTGCAGGAGGCACCTACACCCACTGTAACTGCTGCAGATGCCTGTCTGTGTTACATAACAGAACAACACCAGCAATAAGGGGTAGCTTCAGGTGTATACTGTGCAGGAGGCACCTACACCCACTGTAACTGCTGCAGATACCTGCCTGTGTTACACAAAAGAACAACACCAGCAATAAGGGGTAGCTTCAGGTGTATACTGTGCAGGAGGCACCTACACCCACTGTAACTGCTGCAGATGCCTGTCTGTGTTACACAACAGAACAACACCAGCAATAAGGGGTAGCTTGAGGTGTATACTGTGCAGAAGGCACCTACACCCACTGTAACTGCTGCAGATGCCTGCCTGTGTTACACAACAGAACAACATCAGCAATAAGGGGTAGCTTCAGGTGTATACTGTGCAGGAGGCACCTACACCCAATGTAACTGCTGCAGATGCCTGTCTGTGTTACACAACAGAACAACACCAGCAATAAGGGGTAGCTTCAGGTGTATACTGTGCAGGAGGCACCTACACCCAATGTAACTGCTGCAGATGCCTGTCTGTGTTACACAACAGAACAACACCAGCAATAAGGGGTAGCTTCAGGTGTATACTGTGCAGGAGGCACCTACATCCACTGTAACTGCTGCAGCTGCCTGCCTGTGTTACACAACAGAACAACACCTGCAATAAGGGGTAGCTTCAGGTGTATACTGTGCAGGAGGCACCTACACCCACTGTAACTGCTGCAGATGCCTGTCTGTGTTACACAACAGAACAACACCAGCAATAAGGGGTAGCTTCAGGTGTATACTGTGCATGAGGCACCTACACCCACTGTAACTGCTGCAGATGCCTGTCTGTGTTACACAACAGAACAACACCAGCAATAAGGGGTAGCTTCAGGTGTATACTGTGCAGGAGGCACCTACATCCACTGTAACTGCTGGAGCTGCCTGCCTGTGTTACACAACAGAACAACACCAGCAATAAGGGGTAGCTTCAGGTGTATACTGTGCAGGAGGCACCTACACCCACTGTAACTGCTGCAGATGACTGTCTGTGTTACACAACAGAACAACACCAGCAATAAGGGGTAGCTTCAGGTGTATACTTTGCAGGAGACACCTACACCCACTGTAACTGATGCAGGTACCTGTCTGTGTTACACAACAGAACAACACCTGCAATAAGGGGTAGCTTCAGGTGTATAATGTGCAGGAGGCACCTACACCCACTGTAACTGTTGCAGATGCCTGTCTGTGTTACACAACAGAACAACACCAGCAATAAGGGGTAGCTTCAGGTGTATATTGTGCAGGAGGCACCTACACCCACTGTAACTGCTACAGATGCCTGTCTGTGTTACACAACAGAACAAAACCAGCAATAAGGGGTAGCTTCAGGTGTATACTGTGCAGGAGGCACCTACACCCACTGTAACTGCTGCAGATGCCTGTCTGTGTTACACAACAGAACAACACCAGCAATAAGGGGTAGCTTCAGGTGTATACTGTGCAGGAGGAACACACCACAACCAATGTAACTGCTGCAGATGCCTGTCTGTGTTACACAACAGAACAACACGAGCAATGAGGGGTAGCTTCAGGTGTATACTGTGCAGGAGGCACCTACACCCACTGTAACTGCTGCAGATGCCTGTCTGTGTTACATAACAGAACAACACCAGCAATAAGGGGTAGCTTCAGGTGTATACTGTGCAGGAGGCACCTACACCCACTGTAACTGCTGCAGATGCCTGTCTGTGTTACACAACAGAACAACACCTGCAATAAAGGGTAGCTTCAGGTGTATAATGTGCAGGAGGAACCAACACCCACTGTAACTGTTGCAGATGCCTGTCTGTGTTACACAACAGAACAACATCAGCAATAAGGGGTAGCTTCAGGTGTATACTGTGCAGGAGGCACCTACACCCACTGTAACTGCTGCAGATGCCTGTCTGTGTTACACAACAGAACAACACCAGCAATAAGGGGTAGCTTCAGGTGTATACTGTGCAGGAGGCACCTACACCCACTGTAACTGCTGCAGATGCCTGTCTGTGTTACACAACAGAACAACACCAGCAATAAGGGGTAGCTTCAGGTGTATACTGTGCAGGAGGCACCTACACCCACTGTAACTGCTGCAGATGCCTGTCTGTGTTACACAACAGAACAACACCAGCAATTAGGGGTAGCTTCAGGTGTATACTGTGCAGGAGGAACACACCACAACCAATGTAACTGCTGCAGATGCCTGTCTGTGTTACACAACAGAAAAACACCAGCAATGAGGGGTAGCTTCAGGTGTATACTGTGCAGGAGGCACCTACACCCACGGTAACTGCTGCAGATGCCTGTCTGTGTTACACAACAGAACAACACCAGCAATAAGGGGTAGCTTCAGGTGTATACTGTGCAGGAGGAACACTCCACAACCAATGTAACTGCTGCAGATGCCTGTCTGTGTTACACAACAGAACAACACGAGCAATGAGGGGTAGCTTCAGGTGTATACTGTGCAGGAGGCACCTACACCCACTGTAACTGCTGCAGGTGCCTGTCTGTGTTACACAACAGAACAACACCTGCAATAAGGGGTAGCTTCAGGTGTATACTGTGCAGGAGGCACCTACACCCACTGTAACTGCTGCAGATGCCTGTCTGTGTTACATAACAGAACAACACCAGCAATAAGGGGTAGCTTCAGGTGTATACTGTGCAGGAGGCACCTACACCCACTGTAACTGCTGCAGATACCTGCCTGTGTTACACAAAAGAACAACACCAGCAATAAGGGGTAGCTTCAGGTGTATACTGTGCAGGAGGCACCTACACCCACTGTAACTGCTGCAGATGCCTGTCTTTGTTACACAACAGAACAACACCAGCAATAAGGGGTAGCTTGAGGTGTATACTGTGCAGAAGGCACCTACACCCACTGTAACGGCTGCAGATGCCTGCCTGTGTTACACAACAGAACAACATCAGCAATAAGGGGTAGCTTCAGGTGTATACTGTGCAGGAGGCACCTACACCCACTGTAACTGCTGCAGATGCCTGTCTGTGTTACACAACAGAACACCACCAGCAATAAGGGGTAGCTTCAGGTGTATACTGTGCAGGAGGCACCTACATCCACTGTAACTGCTGCAGCTGCCTGCCTGTGTTACACAACAGAACAACACCTGCAATAAGGGGTAGCTTCAGGTGTATACTGTGCAGGAGGCACCTACACCCACTGTAACTGCTGCAGATCCCTGTCTGTGTTACACAACAGAACAACACCAGCAATAAGGGGTAGCTTCAGGTGTATACTGTGCAGGAGGCACCTACATCCACTGTAACTGCTGCAGATGCCTGCCTGTGTTACACAACAGAACAACACCAGCAATAAGGGGTAGCTTCAGGTGTATACTGTGCAGGAGGAACACACCACAACCAATGTAACTGCTGCAGATGCCTGTCTGTGTTACACAACAGAACAACACGAGCAATGAGGGGTAGCTTCAGGTGTATACTGTGCAGGAGGCACCTACACCCACTGTAACTGCTGCAGGTGCCTGTCTGTGTTACACAACAGAACAACACCTGCAATAAGGGGTAGCTTCAGGTGTATACTGTGCAGGAGGCACCTACACCCACTGTAACTGCTGCAGATGCCTGTCTTTGTTACACAACAGAACAACACCAGCAATAAGGGGTAGCTTGAGGTGTATACTGTGCAGAAGGCACCTACACCCACTGTAACGGCTGCAGATGCCTGCCTGTGTTACACAACAGAACAACATCAGCAATAAGGGGTAGCTTCAGGTGTATACTGTGCAGGAGGCACCTACACCCACTGTAACTGCTGCAGATGCCTGTCTGTGTTACACAACAGAACACCACCAGCAATAAGGGGTAGCTTCAGGTGTATACTGTGCAGGAGGCACCTACATCCACTGTAACTGCTGCAGCTGCCTGCCTGTGTTACACAACAGAACAACACCTGCAATAAGGGGTAGCTTCAGGTGTATACTGTGCAGGAGGCACCTACACCCACTGTAACTGCTGCAGATCCCTGTCTGTGTTACACAACAGAACAACACCAGCAATAAGGGGTAGCTTCAGGTGTATACTGTGCAGGAGGCACCTACATCCACTGTAACTGCTGCAGATGCCTGCCTGTGTTACACAACAGAACAACACCAGCAATAAGGGGTAGCTTCAGGTGTATACTGTGCAGGAGGAACACACCACAACCAATGTAACTGCTGCAGATGCCTGTCTGTGTTACACAACAGAACAACACGAGCAATGAGGGGTAGCTTCAGGTGTATACTGTGCAGGAGGCACCTACACCCACTGTAACTGCTGCAGGTGCCTGTCTGTGTTACACAACAGAACAACACCTGCAATAAGGGGTAGCTTCAGGTGTATACTGTGCAGGAGGCACCTACACCCACTGTAACTGCTGCAGATGCCTGTCTGTGTTACATAACAGAACAACACCAGCAATAAGGGGTAGCTTCAGGTGTATACTGTGCAGGAGGCACCTACACCCACTGTAACTGCTGCAGATACCTGCCTGTGTTACACAAAAGAACAACACCAGCAATAAGGGGTAGCTTCAGGTGTATACTGTGCAGGAGGCACCTACACCCACTGTAACTGCTGCAGATGCCTGTCTGTGTTACACAACAGAACAACACCAGCAATAAGGGGTAGCTTGAGGTGTATACTGTGCAGAAGGCACCTACACCCACTGTAACTGCTGCAGATGCCTGCCTGTGTTACACAACAGAACAACATCAGCAATAAGGGGTAGCTTCAGGTGTATACTGTGCAGGAGGCACCTACACCCACTGTAACTGCTGCAGATGCCTGTCTGTGTTACACAACAGAACAACACCAGCAATAAGGGGTAGCTTCAGGTGTATACTGTGCAGGAGGCACCTACACCCAATGTAACTGCTGCAGATGCCTGTCTGTGTTACACAACAGAACAACACCAGCAATAAGGGGTAGCTTCAGGTGTATACTGTGCAGGAGGCACCTACATCCACTGTAACTGCTGCAGCTGCCTGCCTGTGTTACACAACAGAACAACACCTGCAATAAGGGGTAGCTTCAGGTGTATACTGTGCAGGAGGCACCTACACCCACTGTAACTGCTGCAGATGCCTGTCTGTGTTACACAACAGAACAACACCAGCAATAAGGGGTAGCTTCAGGTGTATACTGTGCAGGAGGCACCTACACCCACTGTAACTGCTGCAGATGCCTGTCTGTGTTACACAACAGAACAACACCAGCAATAAGGGGTAGCTTCAGGTGTATACTGTGCAGGAGGCACCTACATCCACTGTAACTGCTGGAGCTGCCTGCCTGTGTTACACAACAGAACAACACCAGCAATAAGGGGTAGCTTCAGGTGTATACTGTGCAGGAGGCACCTACACCCACTGTAACTGCTGCAGATGCCTGTCTGTGCTACACAACAGAACAACACCAGCAATAAGGGGTAGCTTCAGGTGTATACTTTGCAGGAGACACCTACACCCACTGTAACTGATGCAGGTACCTGTCTGTGTTACACAACAGAACAACACCTGCAATAAGGGGTAGCTTCAGGTGTATAATGTGCAGGAGGCACCTACACCCACTGTAACTGTTGCAGATGCCTGTCTGTGTTACACAACAGAACAACACCAGCAATAAGGGGTAGCTTCAGGTGTATATTGTGCAGGAGGCACCTACACCCACTGTAACTGCTACAGATGCCTGTCTGTGTTACACAACAGAACAAAACCAGCAATAAGGGGTAGCTTCAGGTGTATACTGTGCAGGAGGCACCTACACCCACTGTAACTGCTGCAGATGCCTGTCTGTGTTACACAACAGAACAACACCAGCAATAAGGGGTAGCTTCAGGTGTATACTGTGCAGGAGGAACACACCACAACCAATGTAACTGCTGCAGATGCCTGTCTGTGTTACACAACAGAACAACACGAGCAATGAGGGGTAGCTTCAGGTGTATACTGTGCAGGAGGCACCTACACCCACTGTAACTGCTGCAGGTGCCTGTCTGTGTTACACAACAGAACAACACCTGCAATAAGGGGTAGCTTCAGGTGTATACTGTGCAGGAGGCACCTACACCCACTGTAACTGCTGCAGATGCCTGTCTGTGTTACATAACAGAACAACACCAGCAATAAGGGGTAGCTTCAGGTGTATACTGTGCAGGAGGCACCTACACCCACTGTAACTGCTGCAGATACCTGCCTGTGTTACACAAAAGAACAACACCAGCAATAAGGGGTAGCTTCAGGTGTATACTGTGCAGGAGGCACCTACACCCACTGTAACTGCTGCAGATGCCTGTCTGTGTTACACAACAGAACAACACCAGCAATAAGGGGTAGCTTGAGGTGTATACTGTGCAGAAGGCACCTACACCCACTGTAACTGCTGCAGATGCCTGCCTGTGTTACACAACAGAACAACATCGGCAATAAGGGGTAGCTTCAGGTGTATACTGTGCAGGAGGCACCTACACCCACTGTAACTGCTGCAGATGCCTGTCTGTGTTACACAACAGAACAACACCAGCAATAAGGGGTAGCTTCAGGTGTATACTGTGCAGGAGGCACCTACACCCACTGTAACTGCTGCAGATGCCTGTCTGTGTTACACAACAGAACAACACCAGCAATAAGGGGTAGCTTCAGGTGTATACTGTGCAGGAGGCACCTACACCCACTGTAACTGCTGCAGATGCCTGTCTGTGTTACACAACAGAACAACACCAGCAATTAGGGGTAGCTTCAGGTGTATACTGTGCAGGAGGAACACACCACAACCAATGTAACTGCTGCAGATGCCTGTCTGTGTTACACAACAGAAAAACACCAGCAATGAGGGGTAGCTTCAGGTGTATACTGTGCAGGAGGCACCTACACCCACGGTAACTGCTGCAGATGCCTGTCTGTGTTACACAACAGAACAACACCAGCAATAAGGGGTAGCTTCAGGTGTATACTGTGCAGGAGGAACACTCCACAACCAATGTAACTGCTGCAGATGCCTGTCTGTGTTACACAACAGAACAACACGAGCAATGAGGGGTAGCTTCAGGTGTATACTGTGCAGGAGGCACCTACACCCACTGTAACTGCTGCAGGTGCCTGTCTGTGTTACACAACAGAACAACACCTGCAATAAGGGGTAGCTTCAGGTGTATACTGTGCAGGAGGCACCTACACCCACTGTAACTGCTGCAGATGCCTGTCTGTGTTACATAACAGAACAACACCAGCAATAAGGGGTAGCTTCAGGTGTATACTGTGCAGGAGGCACCTACACCCACTGTAACTGCTGCAGATGCCTGTCTGTGTTACACAACAGAACAACACCAGAAATAAGGGGTAGCTTCAGGTGTATACTGTGCAGGAGGCACCTACATCCACTGTAACTGCTGCAGCTGCCTGCCTGTGTTACACAACAGAACAACACCTGCAATAAGGGGTAGCTTCAGGTGTATACTGTGCAGGAGGCACCTACACCCACTGTAACTGCTGCAGATGCCTGTCTGTGTTACACAACAGAACAACACCAGCAATAAGGGGTAGCTTCAGGTGTATACTGTGCAGGAGGCACCTACACCCACTGTAACTGCTGCAGATGCCTGTCTGTGTTACACAACAGAACAACACCTGCAATAAGGGGTAGCTTCAGGTGTATAATGTGCAGGAGGAACCTACACCCACTGTAACTGTTGCAGATGCCTGTCTGTGTTACACAACAGAACAACACCAGTAATAAGGGGTAGCTTCAGGTGTATACTGTGCAGGAGGCACCTACACCCACTGTAACTGCTACAGATGCCTGTCTGTGTTACACAACAGAACAACACCAGCAATAAGGGGTAGCTTCAGGTGTATACTGTGCAGGAGGCACCTACACCCACTGTAACTGCTGCAGATGCCTGTCTGTGTTACACAACAGAACAACACCAGCAATAAGGGGTAGCTTCAGGTGTATACTGTGCAGGAGGCACCTACATCCACTGTAACTGCTGGAGCTGCCTGCCTGTGTTACACAACAGAACAACACCAGCAATAAGGGGTAGCTTCAGGTGTATACTGTGCAGGAGGCACCTACACCCACTGTAACTGCTGCAGATGCCTGTCTGTGTTACACAACAGAACAACACCAGCAATAAGGGGTAGCTTCAGGTGTATACTTTGCAGGAGACACCTACACCCACTGTAACTGATGCAGGTACCTGTCTGTGTTACACAACAGAACAACACCTGCAATAAGGGGTAGCTTCAGGTGTATAATGTGCAGGAGGCACCTACACCCACTGTAACTGTTGCAGATGCCTGTCTGTGTTACACAACAGAACAACACCAGCAATAAGGGGTAGCTTCAGGTGTATATTGTGCAGGAGGCACCTACACCCACTGTAACTGCTACAGATGCCTGTCTGTGTTACACAACAGAACAACACCAGCAATAAGGGGTAGCTTCAGGTGTATACTGTGCAGGAGGCACCTACACCCACTGTAACTGCTGCAGATGCCTGTCTGTGTTACACAACAGAACAACACCAGCAATAAGGGGTAGCTTCAGGTGTATACTGTGCAGGAGGCACCTACATCCACTGTAACTGCTGGAGCTGCCTGCCTGTGTTACACAACACAACAACACCAGCAATAAGGGGTAGCTTCAGGTGTATACTGTGCAGGAGGCACCTACACCCACTGTAACTGCTGCAGATGCCTGTCTGTGTTACACAACAGAACAACACCAGCAATAAGGGGTAGCTTCAGGTGTATACTTTGCAGGAGACACCTATACCCACTGTAACTGATGCAGGTACCTGTCTGTGTTACACAACAGAACAACACCTGCAATAAGGGGTAGCTTCAGGTGTATAATGTGCAGGAGGCACCTACACCCACTGTAACTGTTGCAGATGCCTGTCTGTGTTACACAACAGAACAACACCAGCAATAAGGGGTAGCTTCAGGTGTATACTGTGCAGGAGGCACCTACACCCACTGTAACTGCTACAGATGCCTGTCTGTGTTACACAACAGAACAACACCAGCAATAAGGGGTAGCTTCAGGTGTATACTGTGCAGGAGGCACCTACACCCACTGTAACTGCTGCAGATGCCTGTCTGTGTTACACAACAGAACAACACCAGCAATTAGGGGTAGCTTCAGGTGTATACTGTGCAGGAGGAACACACCACAACCAATGTAACTGCTGCAGATGCCTGTCTGTGTTACACAACAGAAAAACACCAGCAATGAGGGGTAGCTTCAGGTGTATACTGTGCAGGAGGCACCTACACCCACGGTAACTGCTGCAGATGCCTGTCTGTGTTACACAACAGAACAACACCAGCAATAAGGGGTAGCTTCAGGTGTATACTGTGCAGGAGGAACACTCCACAACCAATGTAACTGCTGCAGATGCCTGTCTGTGTTACACAACAGAACAACACGAGCAATGAGGGGTAGCTTCAGGTGTATACTGTGCAGGAGGCACCTACACCCACTGTAACTGCTGCAGGTGCCTGTCTGTGTTACACAACAGAACAACACCTGCAATAAGGGGTAGCTTCAGGTGTATACTGTGCAGGAGGCACCTACACCCACTGTAACTGCTGCAGATGCCTGTCTGTGTTACATAACAGAACAACACCAGCAATAAGGGGTAGCTTCAGGTGTATACTGTGCAGGAGGCACCTACACCCACTGTAACTGCTGCAGATACCTGCCTGTGTTACACAAAAGAACAACACCAGCAATAAGGGGTAGCTTCAGGTGTATACTGTGCAGGAGGCACCTACACCCACTGTAACTGCTGCAGATGCCTGTCTTTGTTACACAACAGAACAACACCAGCAATAAGGGGTAGCTTGAGGTGTATACTGTGCAGAAGGCACCTACACCCACTGTAACGGCTGCAGATGCCTGCCTGTGTTACACAACAGAACAACATCAGCAATAAGGGGTAGCTTCAGGTGTATACTGTGCAGGAGGCACCTACACCCACTGTAACTGCTGCAGATGCCTGTCTGTGTTACACAACAGAACACCACCAGCAATAAGGGGTAGCTTCAGGTGTATACTGTGCAGGAGGCACCTACCCCCACTGTAACTGCTGCAGATGCCTGTCTGTGTTACACAACAGAACAACACCAGAAATAAGGGGTAGCTTCAGGTGTATACTGTGCAGGAGGCACCTACATCCACTGTAACTGCTGCAGCTGCCTGCCTGTGTTACACAACAGAACAACACCTGCAATAAGGGGTAGCTTCAGGTGTATACTGTGCAGGAGGCACCTACACCCACTGTAACTGCTGCAGATGCCTGTCTGTGTTACACAACAGAACAACACCAGCAATAAGGGGTAGCTTCAGGTGTATACTGTGCAGGAGGCACCTACACCCACTGTAACTGCTGCAGATGCCTGTCTGTGTTACACAACAGAACAACACCTGCAATAAGGGGTAGCTTCAGGTGTATAATGTGCAGGAGGAACCTACACCCACTGTAACTGTTGCAGATGCCTGTCTGTGTTACACAACAGAACAACACCAGTAATAAGGGGTAGCTTCAGGTGTATACTGTGCAGGAGGCACCTACACCCACTGTAACTGCTACAGATGCCTGTCTGTGTTACACAACAGAACAACACCAGCAATAAGGGGTAGCTTCAGGTGTATACTATGCAGGAGGCACCTACACCCACTGTAACTGCTGCAGATGCCTGTCTGTGTTACACAACAGAACAACATCAGCAATAAGGGGTAGCTTCAGGTGTATACTGTGCAGGAGGAACACACCACAACCAATGTAACTGCTGCAGATGCCTGTCTGTGTTACACAACAGAAAAACACCAGCAATGAGGGGTAGCTTCAGGTGTATACTGTGCAGGAGGCACCTACACCCACTGTACTGCTGCAGGTGCCTGTCTGTGTTACACAACAGAACAACACCTGCAATAAGGGGTAGCTTCAGGTGTATACTGTGCAGGAGGCACCTACACCCACTGTAATGGCTGCAGATCCCTGTCTGTGTTACACAACAGAACAACACCAGCAATAAGGGGTAGCTTCAGGTGTATACTGTGCAGGAGGCACCTACATCCACTGTAACTGCTGCAGATGCCTGCCTGTGTTACACAACAGAACAACACCAGCAATAAGGGGTAGCTTCAGGTGTATACTGTGCAGGAGGCACCTACACCCACTGTAACTGCTGCAGATGCCTGTCTGTGTTACACAACAGAACAACACCAGCAATAAGGGGTAGCTTCAGGTGTATACTTTGCAGGAGGCACCTACACCCACTGTAACTGATGCAGGTGCCTGTCTCTGTTACACAACAGAACAACACCTGCAATAAGGGGTAGCTTCAGGTGTATACTGTGCAGGAGGCACCTACACCCACTGTAACTGCTGCAGATGCCTGTCTGTGTTACACAACAGAACAACACCAGCAATAAGGGGTAGCTTCAGGTGTATACTGTGCAGGAGGCACCTACACCCACTGTAACTGCTACAGATGCCTGTCTGTGTTACACAACAGAACAACACCAGCAATAAGGGGTAGCTTCAGGTGTATACTGTGCAGGAGGCACCTACACCCACTGTAACTGCTGCAGATACCTGCCTGTATTACACAACAGAACAACACCAGCAATAAGGGGTACCTTCAGGTGTATACTGTGTAGGAGGCACCTACACCCACTGTAACTGCTGCAGATGCCTGTCTGTGTTACACAACAGAACAACACCAGCAATAAGGGCTAGCTTCAGGTGTATACTGTGCAGGAGGCACCTACACCCACTGTAACTGCTGCAGATGCCTGTCTGTGTTACACAACAGAACAACACCAGCAATAAGGGGTAGCTTCAGGTGTATACTGTGCAGGGGGCACCTACACCCACTGTAACTGCTGCAGATACCTGCCTGTATTACACAACAGAACAACACCAGCAATAAGGGGTAGCTTCAGGTGTATACTGTGCAGAAGGCACCTACACCCACTGTAACTGCTGCAGATGCCTGCCTGTGTTACACAACAGAACAACACCAGCAATAAGGGGTAGCTTCAGGTGTATACTGTGCAGGAGGCACCTACACCCACTGTAACTGCTGCAGATGCCTGTCTGTGTTACACAACAGAACAACACCAGCAATAAGGGGTAGCTTCAGGTGTATACTGTGCAGGAGGAACACACCACAACCATTGTAACTGCTGCAGATGCCTGTCTGTGTTACACAACAGAACAACACGAGCAATGAGGGGTAGCTTCAGGTGTATACTGTGCAGGAGGCACCTACACCCACTGTAACTGCTGCAGGTGCCTGTCTGTGTTACACAACAGAACAACACCTGCAATAAGGGGTAGCTTCAGGTGTATACTGTGCAGGAGGCACCTACACCCACTGTAACTGCTGCAGATGCCTGTCTGTGTTACACAACAGAACAACACCAGCAATAAGGGGTAGCTTCAGGTGTATACTGTGCAGGAGGCACCTACACCCACTGTAACTGCTACAGATGCCTGTCTGTGTTACACAACAGAACAACACCAGCAATAAGGGGTAGCTTCAGGTGTATACTGTGCAGGAGGCACCTACACCCACTGTAACTGCTGCAGATGCCTGTCTGTGTTACACAACAGAACAACACCAGCAATAAGGGGTAGCTTCAGGTGTATACTGTGCAGGAGGAACACACCACAACCATTGTAACTGCTGCAGATACCTGTCTGTGTTACACAACAGAACAACACGAGCAATGAGGGGTAGCTTCAGGTGTATACTGTGCAGGAGGCACCTACACCCACTGTAACTGCTGCAGGTGCCTGTCTGTGTTACACAACAGAACAACACCTGCAATAAGGGGTAGCTTCAGGTGTATACTGTGCAGGAGGCACCTACACCCACTGTTACTGCTGCAGATGCCTGTCTGTGTTACACAACAGAACAACACCAGCAATAAGGGGTAGCTTCAGGTGTATACTGTGCAGGAGGCACCTACACCCACTGTAACTGCTACAGATGCCTGTCTGTGTTACACAACAGAACAACACCAGCAATAAGGGGTAGCTTCAGGTGTATACTGTGCAGGAGGCACCTACACCCACTGTAACTGCTGCAGATACCTGCCTGTATTACACAACATAACAACACCAGCAATAAGGGGTACCTTCAGGTGTATACTGTGTAGGAGGCACCTACACCCACTGTAACTGCTGCAGATGCCTGTCTGTGTTACACAACAGAACAACACCAGCAATAAGGGCTAGCTTCAGGTGTATACTGTGCAGGAGGCACCTACACCCACTGTAACTGCTGCAGATGCCTGTCTGTGTTACACAACAGAACAACACCAGCAATAAGGGGTAGCTTCAGGTGTATACTGTGCAGGGGGCACCTACACCCACTGTAACTGCTGCAGATACCTGCCTGTATTACACAACAGAACAACACCAGCAATAAGGGGTAGCTTCAGGTGTATACTGTGCAGAAGGCACCTACACCCACTGTAACTGCTGCATATGCCTGCCTGTGTTACACAACAGAACAACACCAGCAATAAGGGGTAGCTTCAGGTGTATACTGTGCAGGAGGCACCTACACCCACTGTAACTGCTGCAGATGCCTGTCTGTGTTACACAACAGAACAACACCAGCAATAAGGGGTAGCTTCAGGTGTATACTGTGCAGGAGGAACACACCACAACCAATGTAACTGCTGCAGATGCCTGTCTGTGTTACACAACAGAACAACACGAGCAATGAGGGGTAGCTTCAGGTGTATACTGTGCAGGAGGCACCTACACCCACTGTAACTGCTGCAGGTGCCTGTCTGTGTTACACAACAGAACAACACCTGCAATGAGGGGTAGCTTCAGGTGTATACTGTGCAGGAGGCACCTACACCCACTGTAACTGCTGCAGATGCCTGTCTGTGTTACACAACAGAACAACACCAGCAATAAGGGGTAGCTTCAGGTGTATACTGTGCAGGAGGCACCTACACCCACTGTAACTGCTGCAGGTGCCTGTCTGTGTTACACAACAGGACAACACCAGCAATAAGGGCTAGCTTCAGGTGTATACTGTGCAGGAGGCACCTACACCCACTGTAACTGCTGCAGGTGCCTGTCTGTGTTACACAACAGAACAACACCTGCAATAAGGGGTAGATTCAGGTGTATACTGTGCAGGAGGCACCTACACCCACTGTAACTGCTGCAGATGCCTGTCTGTGTTACACAACAGAACAACACCAGCAATAACTGGTAGCTTCAGGTGTATACTGTGCAGGAGGCACCTACACCCACTGTAACTGCTGCAGATGGCTGTCTGTGTTACACAACAGAACAACACCAGCAATAAGGGGTAGCTTCAGGTGTATACTGTGCTGGAGGCACCTACACCCACTGTAACTGCTGCAGATACCTGCCTGTGTTACACAACAGAACAACACCAGCAATAAGGGGTAGCTTCAGGTGTATACTGTGCAGGAGGCACCTACACCCACTGTAACTGCTGCAGATGCCTGCCTGTGTTACACAACAGAACAACATCAGCAATAAGGGGTAGCTTCAGGTGTATACTGTGCAGGAGGCACCTACACCCACTGTAACTGCTGCAGATGCCTGTCTGTGTTACACAACAGAACAACGCCAGCAATAAGTGGTAGCTTCAGGTGTATACTGTGCAGGAGGAACACACCACAACCAATGTAACTGCTACAAATGCCTGTCTGTGTTACACAACAGAACAACACCAGCAATGAGGGGTAGCTTCAGGTGTATACTGTGCAGGAGGCACCTACACTCACTGTAACTGCTGCAGGTGCCTGTCTGTGTTACACAACAGAACAACACCTGCAATAAGGGGTAGCTTCAGGTGTATACTGTGCAGGAGGCACCTACACCCACTGTAACTGCTGCAGATGCCTGTCTGTGCTACACAACAGAACAACACCAGCAATGAGGGGTAGCTTCAGGTGTATACTGTGCAGGAGGCACACTACACCCACTGTAACTGCTGCAGGTTAAGCAAAGATGACACTGACACTGCCCCTGCCTATCCTGCTCTCTCCATGCACGACAACACACTGTAACTGCGCTAGGTTTAGCAAAGGTGACACTGACACTGTCCCTGCCTATCCTGCTCTCTCCCTGCATGCCAACACACTGTAACTGGGCTAGGTTTAGCAAAGATGACACTGACACTGTCCCTGCCTATCCTGCTCTCTCCCTGCATGCCAACACACTGTAACTGCGCTAGGTTTAGCAAAGATCACACTGACACTGTCCCTGCCTATCCTGCTCTCTCCCTGCACGCCAACACACTACACAAGGCCGCCGCGCTGGCGGCCTTATGTAGTGTGGGGCGTTTACTAAACCCCCTGAGCTATAATTGCCCACAGGCATCCTGCCTGTGGCCAATTATGGCTCTCCTCACTGCCGGCGCTGTGATTGGCCAAGCATGCGGGGTCACAGTGCATGCTTGGCCAATCATCAGCCAGCAATGCACTGCGATGGCGCAGTGCATTGTGGCCCGTTCGCACCACACGAATTTGGCGCAAACGGCCCACAAAGTTCTGGTTTTGCCGAACAGGCGAACAGCCAATGTTCGAGTTGAACATACGTTCAAGCTCATCCCTATTCAGCATTAGGACATCTTCCCCAGGACAGTGCCCACCTGTGGCATTTTTGACACCCCTATGGTTATTAGCCCAGACAATGGGCATTAATATTTTGACAGGTTCAGCTTCCACAGATTTCAATAGCGTTGGGGTTTGGCATCCAAACTTCTTTGACATTTGCTGAACCCTTCTTGAATCGAACTTCAGTTAAGCTTATCACTAATGCCCCGTACACACGATCGGATTTTCCGTCGGAAAAACCTTGGATGGTTTTTCCGACGGAATTCCGCTCAAGCTTGGCTTGCATACACACGGTCACACAAAAGTAGACATGTGCACAACAAAAAATGTTGTTTTGTTTTGTTAGTTTCGTCTTGTTTCCGTAGATTCGTAAAGATTCGTAATTTCGTAAGACACAAGTTTTCATATTCGTACTCGTTCGTACTTTTGTAACAGTTTAATTTTCGTTGATACTGAATGATTCGTAATTCTGTTTAATTTATTTTCGTTGATTCGAAATTCGTAATTTTGTTAGATAATAATTTTCGTTTATTCGGTACACTACTCGTAATTTAGTAATTGTTGTTACTTATGTGAGATTGCCTTTTACGTTGATTCGTAACATTGTTTTGTTTTCGTTGATTCATGTCTACTACCGTGCTTCGAATGGATTCGTACTTTCATAAATACGTCGCGGTCATTCGCAATCTCATATTTTAGTTTTGTTTTCAACACGCGGCTTCTAATAAGTCCTGTACTTACTCCCAGTCCACTCCCTCAGTCATGAGACCTGACTAAGTCTCCTCCTCAATAGGGATGAGCTTCGTGTTCAAGTCGAACACACGTTTGACTCGAACATCATCTGTTTGATCGTTCGACGAAGATCGAACGTTATGGTCCGTTCGTGCCAAATTCGAGTGGCGCGTCACGCCCCATAATTCACTGCGGCATCACAGTGCATTGCTGGCTGATGATTGGCCAAACATGCACTATGACCCGCATGCTTTGGCCAATCACAGCGCAGAAAAAACAGAGAGCCGTAATTGGCCAAAGCCAGGGTGGCTTTGGCCAATTATGGCTCAGGGGGTTTAGTACACGCCCCACACTATATAAGGCCGCCTGGAAGTCGGCCTTGTGTAGTGTGTTGGCGTTTGTGAAAGAGACAGTTTCAGAGAGAGAGACAGTGTCATTTATATTGAGTTAGATAGAGCAGGCAGGCGAGTCAGTTAGCTGCTGTTACAGTGTGTAGAGGATATATATGCATCCTAGGTGTTGTATATATATTTATACACTGTATTGAGTTTCGCTAAATCCGTTCCTGTTAGTCTCTATACTGTGACAGGCAGGCAGGTGATTGTGCTAGCTGCAGACAGTCAGTGTTTCACTTAGTGTACTACTGTGTGTTTTGCATAGCATTCACCTAAAGCTCACCTGGATACAGTTATTCTCTATACTGTAAAAGGAAAAAAGAGGGCGCACCGACCTAGTGCATTACCAGTGGCTAGGTTTATTAAAAATAAATTAAAAGATTACAAATACTCACAAAGCAAGTATGATAGTAGGCACATATAACATTCCATCAAAGGGAATTGCCTCCTGCTGGAACCAGATACCAGAGAGTCTAGACGACAGGTATTACAGCTACGGCTGACGCGTTGCGAAGGTGAACCCTCTTCCTCAGAGCCAAAAAGTGATATCACTGGTCCCCCTGACAACAAACTTTGTAAAATTGTAGAGGAGGAATGGGACTACATGTGTGCCAATTTTCGGGTCCAGGCGTCCTACGACCGGCCGGTACCGGGTCCCCAAAGTCACCGGAGAAATGACCGTTTAACATGGGAGCCTATAGAAGGGGTGCCCGGCTTTGAAAAATCGGTGCTCCCTGGTCGTAGGTCCCTCGGACAAAAAACTTTGCACACTTATAGAGGAGGAGTGGAGCTACATGTGTGCCAAGTTTGTACCGGGTCCCCAAAGTCCGGGAGATCAGGCGCAAAAAGGTGGCTCAAGTATAAGCCGAAGGGGGGCATTTTCAACACAAAAAAATATGCTGAAAAACTCAGCTTATACTCGAGTATATATGGTACATCACTCACTACAGGAAGGAATTTTTTCCCCTGCTGTAGCAAATTGGATCATGCTCTGCTGGGGTTTTTTGCCTTCCTCTGGATCAACTGTGGGTATAGAATTGGGTATATGGGATTGCACAATATTTTTTTTATTTTTATGGTTGAACTGGATGGACTTTGTCTTTTTTCAACCTGACTAACTATGTAACTATGTAACTATGTAACTACACTGCCCATTCGAAAGAACGATTCGAGAACACGAAATTACGAACAGACAAAGAAACAAATTTACAAACACACGAATGAAATACGAACATACAAAATTACCAACAGACAAAGGATTGAAAATACGGAATGCAAATCATTCATTATAGTTGTCATTTTTGTTCTTTTGCTTTTTCGATGTTTCGTATTTTAGTCCAATCGTAAGTTCGTATTTTCGAGCGTTCGTTCTTTTGTTTATTCGTAATTATGTAATTTTCGTATTTTGGTTCTTTCAGCTATTCGGATGTTCGAATTGGTCCGAATGTACGAATACTAACAAATTCGTCCGAAAATCCATTCGTTACGAAACTAATCGCACATGTCTACACAAAAGTTCTCGAAACTTTCGACCGTCAAGAATGCGGTGACGTACAACACTACGACGAGCCGAGAAAATTAAGTTCAATGCTTCCGAGCATGCGTCAAAATGTTTCCTAGCATGCGTCGGAATTTTGCGCGTCGGAATTGCTACAGACGATCTGAATTTTTTTCGTCTGAAAATTTGAGAACCTGCTCTCAATCTTTTGCTGGCGGAAATTCCGACAGCAAAAGTCCGATGGAGCATACACACGGTCGGAATTTCCGACCAAAAGCTCACATCGGACTTTTGCTGGCGGAAATTCCGACCGTGTGTACGCGGCATAATGGTAATAACATGAAGATTGGCAAGAAAGAACCAGTAAGTTTGCTAACCACCGCCCTTTTGAGTGGTCATGAAGGCAGAGCTCTAAATGTTAGCTTTATGCCTTATACCACATCTTTGTGTTTAAAAAGGCTAATAGAAGATACCGTATATACTCGAGTATAAGCCGAGTTTTTCAGCACATTTTTTTGTGCTGAAAATGCCCGCCTCGGCTTATACTCGAGTCACCTTTTTGCGCCTAATCTCCCGGAATTTTGGGGACCCGGTACCGGCCGGCCGTACGTCCTCTGGACCCCAAACTTGGCACACATGTAGCCCCATTTCTCCTCTACAAGTGTGCAAAGTTTGTTGTCTTGGGGACCTACTGCCGGGGAGCACTGATTTTTCAAAATCGGGCACCCCTTCCATAGACTCCCATGTTAAACGTCAGTCTAGTCCTGGACACAGTGAGGCATGGGCACAGTGAGGCATGGGCACAGTGAGGCATGGGCACAGTGATGGATGCAGATGGACACCCTAGGCTTATACTCGAGTCAATACGTTTTCCAATTTTTTTGTGGTAAAATTAGATGCCTCGGCTTATATTCGGGTCGGCTTATACTCGAGTATATACGGTATCCTTATTCATATAGTCACTCCCCTTATGTCAGGATCCCCAGAGCCCCCCACCCTCTTACATCAGGGTCCCTAGAGTCACCCTCTTAAAGGAGATTCCCCAGAGTTTCTCTAGTTACATCAGGCCCCCACGGTCTCCCCTTCTCCTTACATCAGGGTCCTAAGAGGCCCTCTTGAATCAAATGAAAATAAAATATTGGGGGTAAGTGGGATTGGCGCTGCTAGTGTAAGGTATAATCTGGTGTATCACAGTATATACCAAAAACTTGAAAATAATCAGCAACAAGAAAGTGCTATGTGCGCCTCTTAAATTGTAAGCAACAAGAATAAAAGATAAAATGAGGGGGACGCTTCAAAGGCCAGCCATAGACGGATCTAAATTTGGCAAGTTCAGCAGGAGCCGGATAAAAAACTTTGATCTGTGTATGGGCAAGCTGGTTGTACTGAAGTTAATCTACCGATCAACTTCAGTACTCAAGCCTGTCTGGTTTTTTTCATATGATTACTGCCGACAGCTATAGCAACAAGTAGTAGTGATCATTGTATTCTGAGGGCAGGCAAAACTCCCGCACTCAGAATACAATCTGAATCTGTTGATGGGGGAACCAAGCGATTTTCTTTCTTTCAACCTCTGGTTGCAGGAAAGAAAATTGCATAATGTATTGCTTGCCTAAAAGTAGCCAAGCAAACAATTGCACGGAAGTAAAGGGTTAAATTAAAGTAAACTTTCACCCCTGATAAGAGAACTTTCAGTGTACACAGCCCTATTTACTGCTGCTGGTTCTGTGTTTCCACCTCCACTCTATACTGATCACTGCACTTTTATGTCAGCTTTCTTTGCTGCCAGGCTGACTGTCAGGCCGCGTACACACGACCGGTTTTCTCTGCAAAAAACGACAAGAAAACTGCCGGGAGAGCTTTCTTGCCGAGAAAATCGGCTGTGTGTACGCGGGTTTCAGTTTTCTCGTCAAGAAAACTGCCCAGATTCCCCAACGAGAAAAAAGACGACCTGCGTTCTTTTTTCTCGTTGAGAATCTCGTCTGCCTGTTTCTCAACGAGAAACCCGAGCGTGTGTACACTTACCTGTCGCCGTGGAAACCCGCGCATGCTCGAAATGACTTTGACGCATGCGCAGTAGCTTCCTAGGCATAGGCATAGGGTGTAGCAAGATGGCGGCGACGGCATCGAATGTGACGAGCGCACGCTCGTTGTAGTCGATGACGTCACCGCGTTCGTGCCATTCAAAAGAACGGCGGTTCTTTTGAATCATACGTGTGTACACTCGGCCGGGACAAGTTTCTTGTCAAGATTCTCGTCAGGAAAAACAAAGTTTTTTTCCTGCCGAGAATCTCGGCTATGTGTACAGGGCTTGGGGCCCCATTCACACCTATGCGAATTGGTTGCGGCTTACACCGCATACAATTCACATAACATTATAAAATACATTGATTCCAATGAGGCTGGTTCACATATGTGCGATGCATTCGCACTGCGCATTGCCGAAAAAACGTGTGCGTTCTCTAGGCATTGCGGTGCAGCTCAGGTGCGAATTCAGGCCCATTATGTTCTATGGGCACGCATCTGATTCGCACATGTGTTGCGTTCTGAACAGGGATCTTGAGGGGAAACACCACGCCAAATAAAAAAAAAAAACGGCATGGGTTCCCCTCTAAGAGCATACCAGGCCCTTAGGTCTGGTATGGACTTTAACGGGAACCCCTACGCCGAAAAAAACGGCGTGGGGGTCCCCCCAAAGTCCATAGCAGACCCTTATCCGAGCACGCAACCTGGCAGGCCGCAGGAAAAGAGGGGGAGACGAGAGAGCGGCCCCCCTCCCTCCTGAACCGTACCAGGCCGCATGCCTTCAACATGGGGGGTGGGTGCTTTGGGGCAGGGGGGCGCACTGCGGCCCCCCCACCCCAAAGCACCCTGCCCCCATGTTGATGAGGACAGGGCCTCTTCCCGACAACCCTGGCCGTTGGTTGTTGCGGTATGCGGGCGGGGGGCTTATCGGAATCCAGGAGCCTCCTTTAATAAGGGGGCCCCCAGATCCCGGCCCCCCCCACACTATGTGAATGAGTATGGGGTACATCGTACCCCTACCCATTCACCTGGTGGAAAAAAAAATGGCAATAAAAACACTACACAGGTTTTTTAAGTCATTTATTAGTCAGCTCCGGGGGTCTTCTTCCAACTTCGGGGGTCTTCTTCCAACTTCGGGGGGTCTCTTCCGACTTCGGGGGGTCTCCGCGCTCTCCGGTTCTTCTCTCGCTCTCCGGTTCTTTCTTCCTTCTGCCGGGCCTCCGCTATCTTCTTCCAGCTCTTTTGCTAGCGGGGGGCCCGGTCTTCTTCGTCGCCTTCTTCCCTCTTCTCTCCTGGAGATGTTGACTCGTCGCTGTCTTCGGCTGTAATGCCGTATGAGCGGGGCGCATTCACTTTTATAGGCATGGGCGTGGTCACCGGGTGATGCCACCCAGTGACCCCGCCCCCATATGACGTCACAGTCCCGGGGAATGATGGGACTGTGATGGCATATGGGGGCGGGGTCAATGGGTGGCATCACCCGGTGACCACGCCCAAGCCGATAAAAGTGAATGCGCTCCGCTCATACGGCATTACAGCCGGAGACAGTGACGAGTCAACATCTCCAGGAGAGAATAGGGAAGAAGGCGACGAAGAATACCGGGCCCCCGCTAGCAAAAGAGCTGGAAGAAGATAGCGGAGGCCCGGCAGAAGGAAGAAAGAACCGGAGAGCGAAAGAAGAACCGGAGAGCGCGGAGACGACACCGGAGACCCCCAAAGTCGGAAGAGACCCCCCGAAGTTGGAAGAAGACCCCCGAAGTTGGAAGAAGACCCCCGAAGTCGGAAGAAGACCCCCAGAGCTGACTAATAAATTACTTAAAAAACCTGTGTAGTGTTTTTATTGCCATTTTTTTTCCACCAGGTGAATGGGTAGGGGTACGATGTACCCCATACTCATTCACATAGGGTGGGGGGCCGGGATCTGGGGGCCCCCTTATTAAAGGGGGCTCCTGGATTCCGATAAGCCCCCCGCCCGCATACCCCGGCAACCAACGGCCAGGGTTGTCGGGAAGAGGCCCTGTCCTCATCAACATCGGGGCAGGGTGCTTTGGGGTGGAGGGGCCGCAGTGTGCCCCCCTTCCCTAAAGCACCCACCCCCCCATGTTGAGGGCATGCGGCCTGGTACGGTTCAGGAGGGAGGGGGGCCGCTCTCTCATCCCCCCCTCTTTTCCTGCGGCCTGCCAGGTTGCGTGCTTGGATAAGGGTCTGCTATGGACTTTGGGGGGGACCCCCACACCGTTTTTTCCGGCGTAGGGGTTCCTGTTAAAATCCATACCAGACCTAAGGGCCTGATATGCTCCTGGAGGGAAACCCATGCCGTTTTTTTATTTAAAATTTGGCGTGGAGTTCCCCCTCATGATAACAGCGGCGAGACTTCCCAGGTCGGCAAGTCCGCAGCTAAAAACGCAATGGAACCGCTGAACGACTGATTGCGAACTTGGCAAAGACTCCAAGCTCAAAAACGCAACGCATAGGTGTGAACCTAGCCTCAGTGTGCAGTTAAAGTTCAGTATAGAGAGGAGGTGGAAATACACAATCAGCCCAGCATTCCATAAGGCTGTGTACACTAAAAGTTCTCTTATCAGGGGAGAAGAGATTTCCTTTAATTCCACACTGTATTCTATGTCTTCTTTTACAGGAAGAGGGAGAAGGGGGCTGATGGAGCTCTCAATGCTCCCCTGCCTCTATTCATGGCACCTTACTTGTCACGGCTTTGGGAGAAGTAGTTTAGTGGCTGGGCAGTGGGCACAGTGTCCCAGGTTGGAGGCAGGAGGGGTGGGCTCTTGGGTTTGGGTAGACACGACTAAAATCTGGGGGACACATCCCAACCCAGCACCCCATTAGATCTGGCTATGGCAGACAGCTGAAATCACACACTGCAGAGCTCAGGGAGGAAAGCTCTGAGAGCTGATTGGAGGAAAGAGGCACACACTCCTTTACACAGCACACAGGAACAGAGCGGAAGCTGTCAATCAGCTGGAAGTCCCTCCCCTGTTACCATTTTTCTCTTGGTGTCAGGAAAACTCATCAGAATAGACTTATACAGATAGCAGAGAAACAAAGTATCAGATAGAAATTACATTTAGTGCTCTAAATTGAGACAATTATTATTATTATTATACAGGATTTATATAGCGGCAACAGTTTGCGCAGCGCTTTACACTATGAGGGCAGACAGTACAGTTACAATACAATTCAATACAGGAGGAATCAGAGGGCCCCGGCTCATTAGAGCTTACAATCTATGAGGGAGGTTCAAGTGATACAAAGGATAATAACTGTGGGGGATGATCTGATGGAGAAAATAAAAGTACACTTGTTAGGTAGGGGCAGAATAGGCTTCTCTGAAGAGGAGTCTTTTCAGGGATCGCCTAAAAGCCAATAGAGTAGGAGATAATCGGAACAGGTTGGGGTAAGGAGTTTGAAAGGATAGGAGAGGCTCAGGAAAAGAGTTGGAGGCGAACATGGGAGCAGGTGACGAGGGAGCTAGAGAGCAGGAGGAGGCAAGTTTTGCCCATCTCAGATGGTAAAGTCCTAAAAGGGCTTCTCATATGGCCTCTTTTCTTTACAGCTTGTATCCACATGTAGGTAGTGAAGCACTTTATATGCATACATTTCTGACAGCAGCGGAAGAGAACCACGAAGATGTTTTCTTGATGTGCTGTGCTTCGAAGTGCAAACTAGCATCCACTTAGGGACCTTTCAGACAGGCGCACTCCGTAAGTCTGTCCGGCTGCTCAGCAGGGTAGGCCGATGACAGGTCTGTATCCACTCCACTTATGCAGAGTGAACACGGACACAGCCCACTTTCCTCTATGGGCGGTTGAATGTAAATGGACCGCCTGTCCATTTACACCTTACTGTCATCAGATCCGATGAACCAGGCGGATAGGCAACGGATCGCCCATCCGACTGTTTTTAGCAGATAGGATCAGATGTTGGCGGGTGTAAACTGACACATGTCTGTTTACATCCGCCGCTCCATAGAGGGCAATAGATAGTTTGATCGGGTACATCTGAAAAACTGACAGGTGGACCCAATTGGTCCACCTGTCTGAAAGAGCCCTTAATGTATTTGCTTAAAGTGGAAGTAAACCCAACGATTTAATCGTTTCAAAAAACAGTTACATTCCCGGCATGCCGGAAATGCTAACTGTCACATTGGTTGTGCTCTCAACCAAACTGTCACACCATCCAATGGCTGGTGTCATAACAGATCACATGTGCAGCATCATGGCAGTTGAAGATTAAACAGAGGCCAAGATGGCAGCTTCCTTAGCTGAAAATGATAGGGGGGTTTACTTCCACTTTAAAGCAGTTGTATACCCGCTGATTTTTTTTTTTTAAACCTGTAAAGGAAAAGGCATAATGAGCTAGTATGCACCGCATACTAGCTTATTATGAAATACTCACCTTAGAACGAGGTGTCGGTGTCCCTCCCGGTCCACGCTGTGGCAGCTAACATTATGCCTCGGCGTGTCTTCCAGGTATTGCGGCTCCAGCGCTGTGAGTGGCTGGAGCCGCGATGTCGTCACTCCCGCGCATGCGCGCGGGAGACTTCTTTCTGGCAAGGTTAGGCATCCGCCGGGCCTTCAGCCCAGAATCCCCTGTGCGCATGCGCGGCTGCAGTCAGCGGCACAGTGGAAGGGGAATATCTCCTAAACCGTACGGGTTTAGGAGATAGTTTTTTTACCTACAGGTAAGCCTTAGTATAGGCTTACCCGTAGGTGAAAGTAAAAAAAAACAGTATACAACCGCTTTAAAGAGAGGAGGTGTGTTTAAGGGGTAAGGTTGGTAGAAAAACAGGTGGTTGTTAAAGAATAGTGATGAGCCGAACACCCCCGGGCTCGGTTCGCACCAGAACCCGCGAACGGACCGAAAGTTCGCACGAACATTAGAACCCTATTAAATACAATGGATGCGAACGTTCGGATTCTAAAGTGCTAATTATAACGACTATTATCCATGTTATTGTCCGAAACAGAGTTTGGGAACACGGGTTCTGCACCAGGGGACATGTATCAATGCAAAAAGAAGTTTTAAAAACGGACGTTTTCCGGGAGCAGTCATTTTAATGATGCATAAAGTGAAAAAAAAAAAGTCAAATATTCCTTTAAATATTGTACCTGGGGGGTGTCTAAAGTATGCCTGTGAAGTGCCACATGTTTCCCGTGTTTAGAACTGTCCCTGCACAAAATAACATTTCTAAAGGAAAAAAAGCCATTTAAAACTGCTTGCGGCTTTAATGCAATGTCTGGTCCCGGTAATATGGATGAAAATCTTTAGGAAAAATGGCATAGCTACCCCATCAACCCCCCCCCCCCCCACCCCAGCCCATTATCAGCCCCTTTGGGTCTTGTATGGATATTAAGGGGAACCCCGCACACAAAATAAAAAAGGCCCTATATACTCTGAACAGCCGTATACAGGCGGTGCATACAAGACAGGGACTGTAGGTTTGTTCTTATGTAGAATCTGTTTGTAATTTTGAACAGCTGCATTGTTTAAGTGTAGCTCCATGCCAAATTCCTTTTTTTTAGCTTTTTGGAAAACATAGGGAACGGTTATCACTCCTGTCACATTTTTTTTGCTGTCTGTGCCCCTGTTCAGAACATTTCACCTCACTTTGCGTCCCAATGACAACTGTTTTTGAAATATGGTGTTTTTATTGAAACAAGGATTGGTGATAAAGCATCAGTAGAGAGGAGACACCTTTCTCCCATATTAATTCTTACAGGAGAGAATTTTCCTTCCAAGGGGTAGATTTCCTCTCACTTCCTGTTGTCTTCTTCCGTTTGCAAGTAGTAGTCGTTTGTAAGTTTGATGTTTGAAAGTAGGGACCTGCCGTATATACGCTGCAGAAATTGTCCCCTTAGGTGTTGGTGTTGGCACAACACTGTAAGCACTCACAGTTACTCTTGGTGGGTGCTGGAATGCCCTGCTGTCAACTATTATATCAGGAATTGTAATAACATATAATTGTTGATCAGTGGTAGTAAAAATTGGGCCTTTGATGGTGGTGCTGGTGCCACAACACTGTAAGGCCTGACAGTTACTCTTGGTGGGCGCAGCAATGGGCCCTGCTGTGAATTATTCGATCAATAATTATAATTGCATGCCCCTGTTGAACAGGGGCTGAAAAATTGGGCCTTTGGTGGTGGTGGTGGTGGTGATGGTGGTGCTGGTGCCACAACACTGTAAGGCCTGACAGTTACTCTTGGTGGGCGCAGCAATGGGCCCTGCTGTGAATTATTAGATCAATAATTATAATTGCATGCCCCTGTTGAACAGGGGCTGAAAAATTAGGCCTTTGGTGGTGTGGTGGTGGTGATGGTGGTGCTGGTGCCACAACACTGTAAGGCCTGACAGTTACTCTTGGTGGGCGCAGCAATGGGCCCTGCTGTGAATTATTAGATCAATAATTATAATTGCATGCCCCTGTTGAACAGGGGCTGAAAAATTGGGCCTTAGGCACTGGTGGCACAACACTGCAACCCCTCACAGATACTGTACTTGGAGCACAGCAATGAGGCCTGTTGCAAAGTATTGCATCCAAAATTTTAATTACACGCCCCTGTTAAACAGGGGCTGAAAAATTGGGCCTTAGCCACTGGTGGCGTCACCCATAAACCAAAATGATCTTCCAAGCTATCATCATTAATCGTATCATTGAGGAGGAGGAGGAGGATAGCCAGTCAACATAACAGCACAGGCACTCAGCATCAGCATCAGTCTTGAAGGGATGTGACATTTTAAAATCAATTAGTCTGTTATATCAGCATCAGGTGTGTGGTAGCTGGTGGTGATCCAAGACTGGTTCATCTTGATGAAAGTCAGTCGATCAACCGAGTCGGTGGACAGGCGCACCCTGTGATCCGTGACAAATCCTCCAGCAGCACTGAATGTGCTTTCTGAAAGAACGCTGGATGCAGGACAGGCCAGTAGCTCAATTGCATACTGTGCAAGCTCTGGCCAGTGATCCATCCTCAAGACCCAGTAAGCCAGAGGATTTTCGGTGGGGAAGGTGTCCAAGTCTGACCTTGCCCCTAGGTATTCCTGGACCATGTATATCAGACGCTGGCGATGGTTGCTGGAACCGATCATACTTTGGGGCTGCGGACTAAAGAATTGTCTGAACGCATCGGTCAGACGGCCACCTTCCCCACCGCTCCTTCTTTGACTGCCCGAAGCCTCAGCAACTCGTTGTCCAGGACCAGGAGTTTGTAACCTCCCAGTCTCTGGGAACGCGTTGCACAGACCTTTCTGCAAGGCCTCCCGGAGTTGTCTCATCCTCTGCTCCCTCTGCGACGGTAAGATAAGGTCCGCAACCTTACCCTTGTACCGTGGATCAAGGAGAGTGGCCAGCCAGTAATGGTCCCTCTCCTTGATCCGAAGAATACGAGGATCCTTCCGCAGACTTTGCAGGATCAGGGAGGCCATGCAGCGTAGGTTAGCTGAGGCATTCAGTCCGGAGTCCTCTGGGTCACTCAGGACGACATGATCCGCAGCCACCTCCTCCCAGCCACGTACAAGTCCACTGGTTTCTTGGGACTGTAAATCATCCCTAAAAGACTGCTGCTGATTATGCTGAGTGCCAGCCTCCACCTCCATGCTGACACAATCCTCCTCCTCCTCCTCCTCCTCCTCTTCCTGTGCGATGGGTGGGACAGAAGGAACACTGTCTGGGTAAAGGGGGCCTTGAGAGGCAAGGAAGTCCTCCTCTTCCTGCCTCTGTTCTGCCTCAAGTGCCCTGTCCATTATTCCACGCAGCGTGTGCTCCAACAGGTGGACAAGAGGTACAGTGTCACTGATGCATGCACTGTCACTGCTCACCATCCTCGTGGCCTCCTCAAATGGTGCCAGGACAGTGCATGCATCCCTGATCATGCCCCACTGGCGTGGTGAAAAAAACCCGAGCTCCCCTGACCCTGTCCTGGTGCCGTAGTCGCACAGGTACTCATTGATGGCCCTCTGCTGCGTGTGCAGCCTCTGCAGCATGGCCAACGTTGAGTTCCACCTGGTGGGCATGTCACATATAAGTCGGTTCTTGGGCAGGTTCAACTCCTTTTGCAGCTCAGCCAGGCGAGCACTGGCATTATAAGACCTGCGGCAATGCACACAGACTTTCCTGGCCTGCCTCAGGACATCCTGCAAGCCCGGGTACCTGCCCAAGAACCGCTGCACCACCAGGTTAAGGACGTGAGCCATACAGGGCACATGGGTCAGTTGTCCCTGTCGGAGGGCGAAGAGGAGGTTGGTGCCATTGTCGTAAACCACCATTCCTGGCTTAAGCTGGCATGGCGTCAACCACGTCTCGGCCTGCCCCTGCAGAGCAGACAGGACCTCTGCCCCAGTGTGGCTCCTGTCCCCCAAACACACCAGCGCAAGCACGGCATGGCATCTTTTTGCCTGCGTACTTGCGTAGCCCCTTGAACGCCTACGGAGCACCGCTGGTTCCGAGGACAAACCACAGGAAGAGGCCATGGAGGAAGAAGAAGAGGAGGGGGTGGAGGAGAGAGGTGTGTCACAACCAGTAGTAGCATTTTGGAGGCGTGGCGGTGGAACAACCTCCAACACTACTGCACCTTGTCCTGCATCCTTCCCAGCTGCCAAAAGAGTGACCCAATGGGCCGTGAAAGAAAGGTAACGTCCCTGTCCATGCCTGCTGGACCATGAGTCAGCGGTAATATGCACCTTACCGCTGACCGCCCTGTCCAGCGAGGCCAAGACATTGCCTTCCACATGCCTGTAGAGAGCCGGAATCGCCTTCCGTGTGAAAAAGTGGCGTTTGGGAACCTGCCACTGAGGAACCGCACATTGCACAAACTCACGGAAGGGGGCCGAGTCTACCAACTGAAAAGGCAGCAGTTGAAGCGCTAGCAATTTAGCCAAGCTAGCATTCAATCGCTGGGCATGTGGATGGCTGGGAGTGAACTTCTTTCGACGGTCCAGCAGCTGGGGCAGGGAAATTTGCCTGCTAGAATCGGACGTTGGTGTACTGCTAGCAGAGTGCCCGCAAGTACTTGGCTGTGACACACCTAATTCTACACCTTCATTCCTCTCAGAGCAGGTTTCAGAGAGGACTGAAGGTATAGTGGGGTTGGAGATCCCAGCTGATGCGGTGCAAGAAGAGGTCAGCTTTGTTCTTTGGTGTGGGTCTTTAAGGTAGGCTTGCCAACGAGCTGCATGGCAGGTCAACATATGTCTGATCAAGCATGTGGTGCCCAAGCGGCTGATGTTTTGGCCACGCGATATACGCTTGAGACATATGTTGCAAACAGCAGCTGTGCGATCTGATGCACTCGCCTCAAAAAAGGCCCACACCAAAGAACTTTTTGAATGACGGGCAGAGGCAGCGCCCTGCACAGGTGGAGCTCTGCGGTGTGATTTCGTCGGTGTGCTGCCCATACGCTGGCCACTCAAGGGCATCCTGTCTCGTTGGAGATGTGCCTCCTCCTCATCCTCCTCCTCCTCCTCTCTCCTATTAGGCACCCACGTGGAGTCAGTGACCTCATCATCCCCTCCCTCCTCATCACTGGAGCCAATCTGGCAGTATGCTGCAGCTGCTGGAGCATGACTGCCAGATTGGTGTCCTTCTTGAGCATCCCCTCTCTCTGCTCTCACGCTACTGCCTTCCTCTAGCTGGGTATCATCATCAGATCCTTCGAAACGCTGGGCATCCTCCTGGAGCATGTACCCAACACTGTGCTCAAACAGTTCGGGGGACTCCTCAGGAGGAGGACATGGTGGGTCTAGGGAAGGATTGACTAATGAAGATAATGATAACAGAGAAGAGGACGCTTTGGCAGCTGCTTTGCCAGTACCCTGAGCCTGGGTGAGAGAGGATGAGGAGGATGAGGTGGGCTTGGTCATCCACTCTACCAAGTCTTCGGCATGATGTGGCTCAACATGTCCAGCTGCCGAAAAGAAGGACAAGCGTGTCCCATGGCCATGTGCTGATGACAATGCACCGCGTCCACGACCAGCACTGTTGCCCCCAGACACAGAGCCTGCTTGCCCTCTTTTTTTGCCTCCTGACTGTCTGCCTCTCCTTGTTTGCCTTCCAGACATTTTAATGGATGGCCTGCAGGGAGATGGGAAAAAGAGCAATAAGGGCTACCTTCAGGTGTATACTGTGCAGGAGGCTTAGCAACAATGACACTGACACTGTCCTCTGCCTATCCTTCTCTGTCCCTAAACACAGGGATTTGCAATATGCTTCAGCAAGATTGGTTTAGCACAGAACAGCACACTGACAGTTTCCCTCACTGTCCTTCTCTGTCCCTACAAACAAGATTTAGCACAGAATAGCACACTGATAGTTTCCAAGAGTGTCCTTCTCTGTCCCTAAACTCAAGGATTTCAAATATGGAACAGCAAAATTGGTTTAGAACAGAATAGCACACTGACACTTTCCCTCACTGTCCTACTCTGTCCCTCCCTACAAACAAGATTAAGCACAGAATAGCACACTGATAGTTTCCACGAGTGTCCTTCTCTGTCCCTAAACTCAAGGATTTCAAATATGGAACAGCAAAATTGGTTTAGAACAGAATAGCACACTGACACTTTCCCTCACTGTCCTACTCTGTCCCTCCCTACAAGCAAGATTTAGCACAGAATAGCACACTGATAGTTTCCACGAGTGTCCTTCTCTGTCCCTAAACTCAAGGATTTCAAATATGGAACAGCAAAATTGGTTTAGAACAGAATAGCACACTGTCAGTTTCACTCACTGTACCTCTCTGTTCCTAAACTCAAGGATTTCAAATATGGTTCAGCAAAATTGGTTTAGAACAGAATAGAACACTGACACTTTCCCTCACTGTCCTACTCTGTCCCTCCCTACAAACAAGATTAAGCACAGAATAGCACACTGATAGTTTCCACGAGTGTCCTTCTCTGTCCCTAAACTCAAGGATTTCAAATATGGAACAGCAAAATTGGTTTAGAACAGAATAGCACACTGACACTTTCCCTCACTGTCCTACTCTGTCCCTCCCTACAAACAAGATTAAGCACAGAATAGCACACTGATAGTTTCCACGAGTGTCCTTCTTTGTCCCTAAACTCAAGGATTTCAAATATGGAACAGCAAAATTGGTTTAGAACAGAATAGCACACTGACACTTTCCCTCACTGTCCTACTCTGTCCCTCCCTACAAGCAAGATTTAGCACAGAATAGCACACTGATAGTTTCCACGAGTGTCCTTCTCTGTCCCTAAACTCAAGGATTTCAAATATGGAACAGCAAAATTGGTTTAGAACAGAATAGCACACTGTCAGTTTCACTCACTGTACCTCTCTGTCCCTAAACTCAAGGATTTCAAATATGGTTCAGCAAAATTGCTTTAGAACAGAATAGCACACTGTCAGTTTCACTCACTGTTCCTCTCTGTCCCTAAACTCAAGGATTTCAAATATGGTTCAGCAAAATTGGTTTAGAACAGAATAGCACACTGACACTTTCCCTCACTGTCCTACTCTGTCCCTCCCTACAAACAAGATTTAGCACAGAATAGCACACTGATAGTTTCCACGAGTGTCCTTCTCTGTCCCTAAACTCAAGGATTTCAAATATGGAACAGCAAAATTGGTTTAGAACAGAATAGCACACTGTCAGTTTCACTCACTGTACCTCTCTGTCCCTAAACTCAAGGATTTCAAATATGGTTCAGCAAAATTGGTTTAGAACAGAATAGCACACTGACACTTTCCCTCACTGTCCTACTCTGTCCCTCCCTACAAACAAGATTAAGCACAGAATAGCACACTGATAATTTCCACGAGTGTCCTTCTCTGTCCCTAAACTCAAGGATTTCAAATATGGAACAGCAAAATTGGTTTAGAACAGAATAGCACACTGTCAGTTTCACTCACTGTACCTCTCTGTCCCTAAACTCAAGGATTTCAAATATGGTTCAGCAAAATTGGTTTAAAACAGAATAGCACACTGACACTTTCCCTCACTGTCCTACTCTGTCCCTACAAACAAGATTTAGCACAGAATAGCACACTGACACTTTCCCTCACTGTACCTCTCTGTCCCTAAACTCAAGGATTGAAAATATGGTTCAGCAAGATTGGTTTAGAACAGAATAGCACACTGACACTTTCCCTCACTGTACCTCTCTGTCCCTACAAACAAGGTTTAGCACAGAATAACACACTGACACTCTCCCTACCTATCCTTATTTGTCCCTAAACACAAGGAATCCAGGATTAGTAAAGGAAAAAAATGACACTGTCCCTGCCCATGCTTCTCTTTCCCTGCTCCGGAACACACTACACAAGGCCGCCGCGCTGGCGGCCTTTTATAGTGTGGGGCGTGTACTAAACCCCCTCAGCAATAATTGGCCACAGGCATCCTGCCTGTGGTCAATCATTGCTCTCCTCGCTGCCGGCGCTGTGATTGGCCAAGCATGCGGGGTCACAGTGCATGCTTGGCCAATCACAGCGCCTGGATGACACTGCGATGGCGTAGTGCATTGTGGGCCGTTCGCGTCACTCGAATTTGGCGCGAACGGCCCAAATCGTTCGATCTTCGCCGAACGATTGAACAGCCGATGTTCGAGTCGAACGTATGTTCGACTCGAACACGAAGCTCATCCCTATTAAAGAAGGGCAGGTTCTGTCAATGCTATTGTAGCACTACCCCCAGTTAAGAGAGCCGCTGATATTGATTTGGGCCCTGCAGTGCACCGCTGTCAACCCCCGGCAATCGGCTCTAACCTCCCGTGGCACAGCTGGTGATAGAGAGATAGGACCGCGTGATCGCAACTGTTGGTGACACAGTCCTATAACAAACATACACAGAATATACTTTAAAACTCCTATTAAAGTAAGCGGAACTGACACCAAATGTACTTTACCCAGATATTTTACTGAGGCTAATGGGCAAGTAATAAACAACAGTATAACAAGTTGCAGATCCCTGCAATAAACAGTAATAAAGATAAACAGAGTAATCAGAATAATAAAGTATTGCTATGCAACTCTAGCGCTGCCCTTTTACAGCTACTTCCCCTCATGGGTAGACTAACACCCAGCAATGTCTACCTATGCAGTCAGGCCTGACTGATCTAAATGGAAGTTCAGTGAAACAATATTCGCTAGCAATCTCTCGGTGGTGCACTTGAAGAACAACTTTGTAATCCCAACGAATAGTAAAGATAAAGGTATCTGTCTTTAAACAGCTCTCACCACCTGGACAAGTCCAAGTCCCTTTCCTCCATCGATTCGTCTAGGAACAGGAATCCACCGACATCCAAGTCTTCAATCCTTCTGGTGTACTGCAGCAAGGAGGATTAGATGTCTCTAAGGCTCTGCTAGGCTGGCAGAGGGCTCTTTGGAAAGGAGCACACGGCCCGGGCTTCAGGCCTTGTGCACACAGCAGTTCAGCACAGACATCCTCTTGCTAGGAGAGGGGGGTCCAAAGAGGCCGACCAAAACTCCGCCTCCCCTTTATAAAGTCTGCCCCAGCAGTCTCTGTTCTGGAGCAATGCACCCTGGGTGCTGCAAGATGTACTGGGAGATGTAGTCTCTCTCTCCTCTGCTTTCACTTCCATAATGTCTCTTTACCTCCTCCCGACTCACCTCTCACCTGGAAATTCTTGTCTCTCTGCATTAAAGGGGAACACCCCGCTACACACTCCCCCCACTTGAACTCTTTGGTCCCCAAAGATAAACTTCAACAAATACTGTTTACCATTTTGGACAATGTCGAGCATGATGTTGGCATAGGGAATTCCCACCAAAACTTTGGGATGGAACTCTCTTGCCCACAGGTCACACTACCAAGAGTGGCCTGCCTAACTGTGCCAGAGAGTGAGCTGGGGTTGCCCTCCACCAAATGGACGGTGGAAGGATCAGGTTGTTCAACACTTCTCCTAGCCGTTACAACAGAGTCCTCTGAGCTCGTCCCCATTTGGGGGTAAGTTAGTTTCTTGGGAGGCCTGATGACTCTGCGAGCCCTCTGCTCTCTTGGTGCTTCTGACTCTGGCACCACAGGCTCTTCTTCAGGAGTAAGTTCAGGTAACATTGCTGGTTCTGGAACCTCTGATTCAGAAGTCGACTGACGTATGGAATCTCTAGAGTCCTCCTCTGCGCAAGTGTCAGGAACATCTTCCCAGTAATCAGCTGAGGGACTGAAGGGTATGAATTCAGTAGCCTCCGGATTCAGCGTTGCATCTGGGGTATCCCCTCCATTTGGGAGATCTATGGCGGACGTTCCCAGAGTCGAGGGAGGCCACAGCCAGTCCAGTTCTCCACCTTCTTCTGTACTCAATTGGGAGGCCTCCCCATCTTTGGCTCGAGAGGTCTGGGACCGAGTGTTCGGCCTAGGAATATCCAGGATAGAGGCCGGTTCAGGGGAGTCTCTCACGGGAGGTATTCTGACTGCCTCAGCAAGTGGGAGCAGGTGGTTCCGATGCCACGTCTTCAGTGGACCCACCTTTCCTTCTGGCTTTAGTTTGTAGACAGGCAAACCGGGCAACTTCCTACAGACAACATAGGGCTCAGATCTCCACCTGTCGGCAAGCTTGTGTTTTCCAGGGACCCCCAGATTGCGTAGCAGTACTCGGTCCCCGGGCTGCAGATCTTGCACTCAAACCTTCAGATCAAAATTTCTCTTGTTGCGGGCCCCCCTTTGATCCGAAGCCGCCTGGGCTTGTTCATAGGCCACCTGCAAGCTACGTCTAAGTCTGTCCACGTATCCCTTGTGGGATGTAGCTGAGGTATTGTCTATAGAAGTGCCAAAGGCCAGGTCCACAGGTAGCCTTGCTTCTCTCCCAAACATAAGTCGATAAGGGGAGTAGCCAGTGGCGTCACTTGTGGTACAGTTATAGGCATGTACTAGGGCTGATATGTGCTGACTCCAGTGTTGCTTCTTCTCTGTTTCTAAGGTTCCCAACATGTTGAGCAGGGTCCGGTTAAATCTCTCCGGCTGAGCATCTCCTTGTGGGTGGTAAGGCGTGGTTCTGGTCTTCTTTATTCCTAATGAATCCAAAAGTCTTCGGATCAACCGACTCTCAAAGTCCCTTCCTTGATCTGAGTGGAGTCTCTGTGGTAGTCCGTAATGGACAAAATACTTCTCCATAAGTATCTTGGCCACGGTGGATGCCTTCTGGTCTTTGGTTGGGAAAGCTTGAGCATAGCGGGTGAAATGGTCGGTTATTACCAGAACATTCCCCAATCCACTCAGGTCGGGTTCGAGGCAGAGAAAGTCAATGCATACCAGATCCATTGGGCCTTGACTCTGTAAGTGGCCCATTGGGGCAGCTTGATGGGGTAGGGTCTTTCTCTGAATGCATCGTGCACAGGAATGGCAATACTCCTCTACTTCTGCCCTCATGCAGGGCCAATAGAACCGATTTCTGACAAGCTGGAAGGTCCTTTCTGCCCCTAGGTGACCATGATGGTCATGCAGGGCAATTAGTACAGTCTCTCGGTGCTTCTCTGGAAGAAATAACTGCCACTTATCTTCTGAGTCATCAGAGGGGCCCCTTCGGTAGACCACTCCCTGATGTACCTGTAGCCTGTCCAATTCCTTCCTCAACAGGCGAGCCTCCTTTGAGGGGTGATGTAGGAATTTGTTGGGATCCTGATTCTCCAGGGCTTTGAGGACCAATCTCCCCATGGGGTCTTCCAATTGGTCACACCTCAACTCCTTCTTGGACAGTCTCGGTAGGTTGTCTTCCTCTAGTTGAGTTACCCCACAATAGTGTTTGGGGACTCCTACCATGGTAACCCCTATTTCTTCTGCTCTGGAGCCTCCTCTGGCTTGGAATTCAGCCCCTTGACAAAGGGCCCGCACCCCGTCCGGTGCCACTTGGGTCCAATCTTCCCAGTCATTTGTCGTGGCATGAGACCTCCGGGACAGGGCATCTGCATCCTTATTTCCGGCTCCTGGTCTGTACTTCAGACTGAAGTTGAATCCAGACAATGCGGCCAACCACCTGTGTCCGGTGGCATCTAGTTTCGCGGTGGTGAAGAGGTAGGTCAGGGGGTTGTTGTCTGTCTTCACAGTAAACTCTGCCCCATACAAGTAGTCTTTTAGCTTGTCTACTACCGCCCATTTGAGGGCCAGGAATTCCAGCTTATGAGTGGGGTAATTCTTTTCTGAGGGGGTCAGGCTCCTGCTCACATAGGCCACTGGTCGCAGTTGTCCTTCATGTTCTTGGTAGAGTACACCACCTAGACCCTCATGGCTGGCATCCACATGTAATTCATAAGGTCTGGTAGGGTCGGCGTAGGCCAGGACTGGGGCAGTGGTTAAGCTCCTCTTCAGAGCATGAAAGGCCTCTTCACACCTTGGGTTCCACTGATCTTGAACTGACTCACCAGGCCTCCTGGGCCCTGAGTCATCCTCTTCCCCTTCTGCCTTTAGCAATTCATTCAACGGGCGGGCAATCCGAGCAAACCCCTCCACAAACCTCCTATAATAGGAGCAGAACCCCAGGAAGGATCTGAGCTCTGTTACTGTGGTGGGTCGTGGCCAGGAAATGACTGCTTCCAACTTCTCAGGATCTGTGGCCACCCCTTCTTCAGACACTATGTGCCCCAGATAGTTCACAGAAGACTGGTAGAACCGACACTTCTCGGGGGAAAGCTTAAGTCCCTCTTCGCTGAGTCTTCTCAATACTTTCTCCAACCTGGCTTCATGTTCTTCCAAGGTTCTTCCAAAGACAATGACATCGTCCAAGTACACAAGGACTTCTATAAGATTCATGTCTCCAACAGTCTTCTCCATAAGGCGTTGAAAGGTAGCAGGAGCTCCAGACAGACCCTGAGGTATCCTATTGAATTCGAAGAATCCCACCGGGGTTATGAAGGCTGTCTTCTCCCTGTCTTCTGGGTGCATAGGGATTTGATAGTACCCACTCTTGAGGTCCATCACACTGAACCATTTGGCTCCAGACAAACTTTGTAGGGCATCTTCTATCCTTGGCGTGGTGTATTGGTCAGGGATTGTTCTCCTGTTGAGAGTCCTGTAATCGATACAAAGCCTCAACGACCCATTCTTCTTTCTGACCACCACGATTGGGGAGGCATAGGGACTTCTAGACTCCCGGATCACACCAGTCTTCTTTAGTTCTACAAGTTGTTCCCTCAGATCCTCCAGATCTGCCAGGGCGACCCGCCTGACCCTCTCTCGGAAGGGCTTATCTTCTTGGAGGCGGATCCGATGGGTGGCACTTCTTGCACACCCCACATCGAATTCATCTTTGGAAAAGATCTTCTCCCACCTGGTCAGCTGGGCCTTGGCTCTTTCTTTCCAAGCCCTGGGTAGGTTCGGGTTTTCCACGGACAGTTTCTCCCAAACATCTCCTCCGTCACCCGTCCCCTTGACTTCGGACCAAGTGACCGGGGCAGCAGGGCTCACCTGACCAAGCAACACTCTGGCAGGGATCTCCATGGGTCCTCCCGTAGTGTTCCTAACACTCACCGGAACTCTGCCATGGGCCTTCTTCAGGGCCTTGAACGGAATCACTTCTGGTATCACTTCCAGGCCTGAGGACTCTTCCCTTGGGTCTGATTCCAGCATGACAAAGGGGCCAGGTTGTTCCCACGAAAGCTTCACAGTGGCCCTAAGACAGGTTACTTCTCCGGGCTGTAGCACTACTCCTTCTCTGCCAAGTCTCCACACCTTCCCTATCCCCTCTCCCGGGGTCTTCTGCTCTAAGACCAGTCGTTGGTAGGCCGTCTTTAGCATGGGATGGATTTTGGTGGCTGAATGGTTTCTCTCTTTCACTAGAGGGGTCAGGAGTCTCCTGACTAGATCCGTGTTTGTCCCAATGATCAGGGAAATCTTGCTGGCTCCAGGCGGCCGGGGACACACAACTGCCAGGGTGTCAAACACTTCAGCCTTCCCAGCCACGGATGGGTCGAAAGTCATCTTTATGGGCAGGTACCCATCATAAGGGAAACTCTGGGTTCCAAGTCCCCATATCTCCAGCTCTTCTATCTTCTGGATAGGCAGATGACTCAAGTGCCTATCATAGAAGTCCCGGTATAGTAAAGTCACCTGTGCTCCGGTGTCCAAAAGAGCTTTAGTATAGACTCCTTCCACTTGAATGGGCACAGTAGGAGACGGGCCCACCAGTTCCTTTGGGTATGGCCGGACTGGGGTCACCTCTTTTTTTTGGCTTTCGACCCTTGCCCTGCTCCTTTTGGACTTTAATTTTTCCTGAGCCTGGCATGCATTGACTTTCTCCCTCTCAATGGGGGCACAAACCCGCTGAGGGATGTTATTGTTCCTTTTAGGTGGATGTTCCTTCTTTGGGGTGCTGTACTTCCACTGAGGGGTCTTGCCCCCTCCCTCTGGGGTACATCTTGGTGGGGGTGTACTATACCTCCTCCTAGGAGTTTTGTCTCCTCCATTCTTGGCCTTTTTTTTTAGTTTGGAGCGCACTGAAGATGATGGGCACCCGGTTGACTCCTTCACCTGGGCCCTTTGGAGTTTCCCGCCGGCTTGCAATTATCTGTTCTCTTCTTCTTTGGGCTGGAGCATACGTTAGCAAAGTGGCCACTCCCTCCGCAGTTATAGCAAATCACCTCTTCTCGGTCCTGTAGGGAGGCCGGTGCTGAGGTGTTCGGGAACAACTCCTTTCTTGGGCTTGGTTTCTCTCGTCTTCTCTGATCTTTCTCCATCAAAGAGGTCAGCATCTCCAACACTTGGGCCATTTGCGATTTCAGAGTGTCAACCTCCGCATCTCTTTCTGGGCTCTTGACCGAATGGACCAACACTGGTACAGGTGTGACATTCGCCTTGGCCACCTGCTGATCTTCCTCCAGCGCCTCTTCGTCCCTAATAATTTTTATTAGATCAGAGTAGGTTAGTGACATTCCTCCTCCTGAGGTTTTCAGGTGCAGCCAGACCGGGTCTGAGCGCCGCGCTCCCCTCATGATCTGCTTCATGCGTGCTTCATCTGCATCTTTGGGCAGCATTCCCTTCTTCAGTACAATCTTGCATAACTGTCTGTTCAGCCTTCTAACATATTCTGACAGTTTCTCATTCGGCTGCTGGAGAGTGTGTTCAATTTGATAAATCATCTCTGACACCTTCTCCAGCTGACCAAACTCTTCCTGCAGCATGGCCAGGCAATCTTGAGCTGTACAGTTTTCATTTCCAAACCGGAAGCTCTTCACCGATTCTGCCGCGGCACCTTTCAGACTTTCTAAGACTCGCTGTCTCTTCTGTGCCTCAGGCACCTCCCATGCTTCTACTGCCTGCAATGCCTGTTCCACCCAAGTGTCAAAATCTTCCTCCCCCGCAGGGACGGGGAGCTTCCCTGAGAAGGTGCTAAGCTTCCGGTAACCGGCCTCCACATGCACCGTACTGCTTTTCTGGCACTTAATTACAAGGTCTCCTAGAGCATTCAACAATTCAGGCCCTATAGCGGCCAGCGGTGATCCCGGGCTTAATAGTTCCTTAAGCTTTTCTGCTTTAGGGGATAGTGGTGGAGATAATTGTGGGAGTGATGGCTTTGGTGTCTGAAACCATTCTTCCTTCACTGGCAGCGTATGTATCAAGTGATAGATCTGATTATCTATGGCTTGTATACTCTGACTTTTAAAATGCTCTGGGATTTTGTTTTTCCATTCTACCAGTGCGTATGTAAACGAGATCACTGGATCTGGCCTAAAATCCATCACCCATGCTTTGTGGCTCGGAGACAGTAACAATACGAGCTGTTTTATCTCCTCTTCCTTCCATCTTTCCCCCGGGAGTACAATGACTACCGCCGCGGTTGGATCGGCGCCAATCGCTGCGCACCACTGTGACATTGCCAGTGGGTCCATGCTGGTACTTCTGACCGGCTTGATTGCAGCGTGCAACGTACAAGGATCCCGGACTCGAGCCCCCACGTGTAGCGCTACCCCCAGTTAAGAGAGCCGCTGATATTGATTTGGGCCCTGCAGTGCACCGCTGTCAACCCCCGGCAATCGGCTCTAACCTCCCGTGGCACAGCTGGTGATAGAGAGATAGGACCGCGTGATCGCAACTGTTGGTGACGCAGTCCTATAACAAACATACACAGAATATACTTTAAAACTCCTATTAAAGTAAGCGGAACTGACACCAAATGTACTTTACCCAGATATTTTACTGAGGCTAATGGGCAAGTAATAAACAACAGTATAACAAGTTGCAGATCCCTGCAATAAACAGTAATAAAGATAAACAGAGTAATCAGAATAATAAAGTATTGCTATGCAACTCTAGCGCTGCCCTTTTACAGCTACTTCCCCTCATGGGTAGACTAACACCCAGCAATGTCTACCTATGCAGTCAGGCCTGACTGATCTAAATGGAAGTTCAGTGAAACAATATTCGCTAGCAATCTCTCGGTGGTGCACTTGAAGAACAACTTTGTAATCCCAACGAATAGTAAAGATAAAGGTATCTGTCTTTAAACAGCTCTCACCACCTGGACAAGTCCAAGTCCCTTTCCTCCATCGATTCGTCTAGGAACAGGAATCCACCGACATCCAAGTCTTCAATCCTTCTGGTGTACTGCAGCAAGGAGGATTAGATGTCTCTAAGGCTCTGCTAGGCTGGCAGAGGGCTCTTTGGAAAGGAGCACACGGCCCGGGCTTCAGGCATTGTGCACACAGCAGTTCAGCACAGACATCCTCTTGCTAGGAGAGGGGGGTCCAAAGAGGCCGACCAAAACTCCGCCTCCCCTTTATAAAGTCTGCCCCAGCAGTCTCTGTTCTGGAGCAATGCACCCTGGGTGCTGCAAGATGTACTGGGAGATGTAGTCTCTCTCTCCTCTGCTTTCACTTCCATAATGTCTCTTTACTTCCTCCCGACTCACCTCTCACCTGGAACTTCTTGTCTCTCTGCATTAAAGGGGAACACCCCGCTACACTATTATTTATCTGCATGAACTACAATATTAGGGGTATATTTATAAAACAGTGAATGTTACTCACCATTATCACAGCAGATGTATCTTTCTGTGCTTTACGTTGCAGTGATTGATTCAGCGGCAGTGAATGCTGAGTGGCAGTCACAGTTTCCACTACTGCTGTCAGAATATGACATTTGTGCTCTGAGCTTTACCCTGAAGAGAGATTTTCCAGATAACAGGACAACAATCTATGTGGCAACAGTCAGAGTGATTGTCACTAGGGCAGTTATCCTCATTACACACACAAACAGTAGCTGTGACCACATGTTCTAATGGAAACAGACACCATTCACAACACATGCTGTAACAATTTTGACCTAAATAATTGTATTTGACACACAATACCACACCAGACTGATCTTTTCCCCATGCCTACTGTCACTATTTAAAAAAGATGAGGTCGTCCGGGGCTCCCCCCACCTGGTTGCCTCAATAATTTACAGTGAATGGGAGAACTACAACTACCCACAGCCTTTGCGGCTGTCAGCGTGTAGTTCTCAATGAGCTACCAGGGTACTGTTGAGCACTACAGGTAGTTCATTGATGCTTACTGTCAGTGCAAAACTGCCTGTTTGTATGAGGTAGGAGCAGACACTGGCTTACACTGACAGTCTGCAGGAGCCCTGCATAGAACCCGTGATCTGCTAATCGCAAGTGCAATGTTTTAAGGCTCCCAATAAAAAAATAAAAAAATGCAATTTTTTTTTACCTTCAAAAAGATGTGCAGTTATTACTTTTTTTTTTTTTTTTACTGGTTACATGTTTTGAGTTACAGAGGAGGTCTAGGGCTAGAATTATTGCACTCGCTCTAACATCTGCAGCGACACCTCACATGTGTGGTTTGAACACCTTTTTCATATGTGGGCGGGACTTATGTATGCGTTCGCTTCTTCATGCGAGCACACGGGGGCAGGGGCGCTTTAAAAAAATAAAAAATAAAATTATTGTTAATTTTACTTAATTTATTTTAGTTTGACACTTTTTTCCCCAAAAATAATTTTTTTGATCACTTTTATTCCTATTACAAGGGATGTAAACATCCCTTGTAATAGGAATATGGCATGACAGGTCCTCTTTACAGTTAGATATGGGATCAATAAGACCCCACATCTCACTTCTAGGCTGGGAAGCCTGAAATAAAAAAATAAAAAAACGATTCTGGCTTCAATCATACCGGTGAGTCGGTAGAAGCACCGGAGGGCGGCGGGAGGGGGGGCATCCCCTCTCGCCTCCCTCTCGCCTCCCATAAGAATGATCAAGCGGTGGAACAGCCGCTATGATCATTCTTATGGTGTAGGGAATCGCCGGCTGAAAAAGCTGATATCTGAATGATGCCTGTAGCTGCAGGCATCATTCAGATATCTCCGCACAAATTCAAGAATGTCATATGACGGCGGGAAGTGGTTAAAATGCTTTTTTTTTTTAACACAAAGTTAAGCATGGGGAGTATGGCTGAGCATGGCTGGGTATGGCCGAGTATGGCCGGGTAGTGCAAAGTATGGCTGGGTATGGCTGGGTATTGCAGAGTATGGGCAGGGTATCGCAGAGTATGGGCAGGGTATCGCAGAGTATGGGCAGGGTATTGCAGAGTATGGGCAGAGTATAAGCAGGGTATTGCAGAGTATGGGCAGGGTATTGCAGAGTATGGGCAGGGTATTGCAGAGTATGAGCAGGGATGGCGGAGCAGGGATGGATGGATCTGTGACTTCAGTTGTCACAGAGCAGCGCTGTGGGCACTACACATCCAGCCCATAGCGCTGTTGCCATCTGCTCTCTCCCCTCTCCTCTCACAATGTACCGATCGGTACACAGAGGGGAGAGAGGAAACTGGCGTGACGCCAGTTTGTTTACAAGTGATCGCTCCGTCATTTGACGGAGCGATCACGTGGTAAATGGCCGCGATTAGCGGCCATTTACCGTGATCCGTGATGCGCCGCGTCTTCCGCAAAAAGGGGCCTGGTCCTTATGCTGCATATTGGTTCGGGGTTAAGTGGTTAATATTGGTTTAACCACTCGCCGACCGCGCCATAGCCGAAAGACGGCTACAGCGTGGTCAAGTTATTCTGGGAGGACGTCCCAGGGACGTCCTCCCAGAATCTTGCTCCCACGCGCCCCCTGTGGCACGCTCCCGGAAATATCAGTGACCGCCGATATTTCCGGGAGCGCGCCACTGCGTCACTTTAATTGACAATTGCGCGGTCAGGCGACGTGTCTCCCAAACAAAATTGATGTCCTTTTTTTCCCACAAATAGAGCTTTCTTTTGGTGGTATTTGATCATCTCTGCGGTGTTTATTTTTTGCGCTATAAAGAAAAATAGAGCGACAATTTTGAAAAAAATGCAATATTTTTTACTTTTTGCTATAATCAATATCCCCAGAAATCATATAATTTTTTTTCCTCAGTTTAGGCCGATACGTATTCTTCTACATATTTTTGGTAAAAAAAATCGCAATCGGCGTTTATTGATTGGTTTGCGCAAAAGTTATAGCGTTTACAAAATAGGGGATAGTTTTATGGCATTTCTACTAATTTATTTTTTTCGACATTGTAACGACACCCCCAAATATGAAAGGGGTTAACGCCGTTTAGATATCTTCCCTCTCCTGGACACACATTCGCTGCCGATCCTCCACACTCAGACGACCACTTCCCATAGGAATTAATCCTTCCGAAAGAACGAGACACACTCTGTATCTTTCCAACATGAACTACTTTATTAAGAGAAAACACAGGTCTTTTTATACACTCAACGAATCCTGCATTAATCTACATGAACAATTGTCCAACTCCACCCACAACATAACAAGGCCCAATACAGATTATTTTGACACCTCCTAGAAGACAACAGGTTAGCTTTTGTCTCCCAATACCCATCTGACCAGACCCAATTTACATGAGCCAATTAGCCACAGCTGCTGTCTCAGACCCATGACCTTTAGACTAGCCTTACTGTCTCCCATTTATCAAAAGACTTCACACAATATTTGCATAACGAATTTTCAATACACATCTTACAATGGAAGGATCTGCAGCCTTTCTGTCTGCTAGTTCCACAACCTATAATTACAGACTTAATTACCACAAGCCACACTAGACAGTAGAATGTAAATCACTCCCCACCTCATCACAGCAATGATTGCACAACCCCCACACACAGTATACATCCAATATATGCCCTGTATATACCATATTGGATATAACTATCACAGATCATGGTGGGGTTCTCATTCACCCTGTGCCCCTAAGTGAGACACAGGGTGGTTTACACATAAGAGGCATTGTGGAAACTGAAGCAAAGGTATCTCATACTGTCTAAGAGATTCTGGGTTCCCCGGGCCTTCTCGTTACAGACATTATGGCGGACACATCGGACACTTTTGACACATTTTTGGGACCATTGTAATTTTCACAGCGATCAGTGCTATAAAAATGCACTGGTTACTGTGAAAATGACACTGGCAGTGAAGGGGTTAACCAGGAGGGGGCGCTGTAGGGGTTAAGTGTTCCCTGATGTGTTTTACTTACTGTGGTGGGGCGTAGCTTAGCGTGTAACGTCACTGATCGTCGTTCCCTATGACAGGGAACAGACGATCAGTGACAGGCTCACTAGTAAGCACGGGGAGAGGTTTGTTTACACTTACCTCTCCCAGTTCTTCCTCTCTGTGACCTGATCACGGGACTCCAGCGGCGATTGGGTCCGCTGTTCCCGCAGGGACGGTCACAGAGAAGAGTACCGGGTCGCGACCCATGGCTGGGCTCTTAAAGGGGATGTACCTGTACGCCCATGTGCCCAGCCGTGCCATTCTGCCAACGTACATCAGCGTGCGGCGGGCCTCAAGTGGTTAAGAAAACTTTTGCCATGACTTTTATTTTTACTTTTTTTTACAGATTCCCGGTTTATTATAAACAATGTATAGCTGTATGTTCATATTTTCCTATCCTGTGTTGAGAAGAAAAAGCTTACTACAGGAAGTGTTCCAGGTAATAATGATCTGTGTTTGTTACTTTTGTATAGTTACTTTTGTATAGTTACTTTTGTATAGTTAAAACAGGTTTGTACTTGCCGTTGCTTTTTGCCTTCCCTTGAGTAGGAAGACAAAGTTTATACAATAAGCATATATAACATACATAAAGTTCTTGTGTAATTACAGCCCTTGTGGAATTTCTGTTCCGTGTGTGTTCTTTGGCCATGTTGTGATTTAGATGTTAGATTGACAATGACACTTACCTAACCATTGGATAACAATAAGATTGCAAAATAGGAGCACATAAATAGAATGATTCATTCCTATTGTAAAAGGATCAAATGTCAGGTTTTGCAATGATGTACATTGTCTGTACAGAAGATAGGCACTAAACAGAGAGGACATGTACCACACAGCACGCAGTGCATTTTGTCAGTGGCACCATTAGCAAAAGCCAAACCAATTTTTTATTTTGTTTGAAAGCCCATATGTGCCTACATCCTTCTAAATAACCTTAAACCATGTATGTTTTCACTGTACATAATTTTAAATACCTCCCAGGGTTTTTGACAGGGAAAAATGTTGACTTTAGCTAGCTGAATTTTTGTTTAGCAGCTGATTTCCTGAGAATATTCTAGCTGTGTACAAACATATACTGTATATATGGACGTTGTCTTATCTATCAAATGATTTGCATTTCTGTCTTTGCAGTTTTAGCGGCCTCACCCGCTCTCTCCCTTCTTCTTTACGGCTGGTCAACTCGTCTAGGGGGACCAGGGAGAGGGGTGAGGTGCTGCCACCAGCTCGCACCTCTTATGTGTGTAGAGGTTTGAGCTAAGATCTTTACCTTCGGGTCTGTGTCCCTGTCCGGAGCTTCCACTTCAAATGTGACAGGTAGACATGTGCACTGCCAAAAAATTCGTTAGTTTTCGTTTCATTTGTTTTTTTTTTGTTTTTCGGGTCATTCGTTATGATCGCAATTCGTAAATTCGTACATTCGTAAATTCGTACATTCGTAAATTTATACATTCGTAAATTCGTACATTCGTAAATATGTACATTCGTAAATTCGTACATTCGGAAATTTGTAAATTCGGAAATTTGTAAATTCGAAAATCCGAAAACCCGAAAATTTGAAAATCTGAAAAAATAACTATTAAATTATAGGTATTGTAATTTCCTTTCAAATTTGGCTGTTAGCAAACGTAACGAATACAAATTTATCCAAAGTTACGCATAACCTGAAATAACAAATGCCACATCTAAACAAATGGAACGGAACAAATTAATAATAAATAATAATAATAATAAAATGTTTTTATTATTATTATTGTTATTTATTATTATTATTAATTCATTACGTTCCATTAGTTTAGATACGGCATTCATTATTTCGGAAAACAATTCGTAACTTCCAATACCTATAATTTAATAGTTAGTAATAGTTAAGTTATTATTAGTTAATTATTATTTCAGATTTCCGAATTTACTAATTCACGAATGTACGAATTTACGAATGTACGAATTTACGAATGTACGAATGTACGAATTTACGAATGTACAAATTTACGAATGTACGAATGTACAAATTTTCGGATATTAGAATTTACGAATATTCGTTAAAATTCGTTAAATGAGTTTTCGTTAATTCGGATATTTCCCGAATTAACTAATTTGTCGAAAATTCGTTAAAAAACGAATTGCACATGTCTAGTGACAGGTAGATAGGTGAATGTAGAACACTTTGCTCCCAGAAAAGTAAGCCCACACCAGGTGACAGTACAACATCTATATTTATTTCCGCAGAGATAAATATGCCTCTTTGCAAGCAGACAGGTTGATACAAACACGAACTTGGTGGGGAGAGGTTTCAGGCACAAACTTTTCGGATCAGAGAAGCTGTTAGGAGTTCACAACAACTTTTGGCGCATGGTCGCTTGCACCGACCGTGAGGTTGGTCCCTGCCACAGACCGGGTGAACGATGAGGCCTCTGCCACAGACCTTTGGATAGGCCTCTGCCACCGACCTGATGTAGCTGGGTCTCTGCAAAGACCATAGAACATGGACTACCTTCTAATGGCGACCCCTGTTAGGGAGATGATCCATCCCGGACGGTCCCCAGAGGCCTACACTGTCACCAGCCAATGCTGCACTGGATCTTCAGGTCAGGTCACCTCCCTGGTTCTCCTCGCCCGAGACTCGGGTCCCCTCACTCAGTGGGCCCCTAGGTATCTTCTCCCATACGGGACCCAGTCAAAGGTACTGGGCCCCAGGCCTCGGCTAGTACCTCACCGCAGGCTTAAGGTGCCTGGGATGGAACTCGAACTCCCTCGCACCCAGGCCGAGGGCACCTGGGTGCGGACGAACAGAACAGCAGCCCCCAGGCTGAAGGTGCCTGGGGCTCCGACCTCGTGCGCAAGATGTCCGCCCCCTTTATATCCCCTCCCAGCAGGCACAGTGGGTTCCCCGCCCCGCTGTACTACTGCCACAAGAGGACACAAAGGGCACGGCCCTACAATCGTGGTTCAACTCCGGCCCCAGGCGACAGCGCCACCCAAGGGCCGCAGGGAACAGGACACCATCATTATCCTCCACGAACCAAATTGGCCATAAATCCCTAATAATTAGTGTATCTGGGCCATGCTACCGCCCAGATACTCCCCCTAAATGTTGATACCCGCTACACAGTCTTAATATGTAGACCCCTTTTACACAGGCAGACCGATAGGGTCTGTCAGTTTTTAGGCGGACCCAAACGGCCCATTCTTAGTCCTCTATGGAGCTGCGGATGACAACGGACATGTGTCCATTGACACCCACCGACATCTGATCCTATCTGCCAAAAACAGACAGATAGGGGCCCCATCCATCCAGCGGATCAGATTACAGTTGGATGGAAACAGGTAGACGGTCCATTTATATCTGACCACCCATAGAGGAAAGCGGGTGTGTCTGTGTCCGCACTGCATAAGCAGAGCAGACGTGGACCTCAGGGCTGGTACGGGGGGGGGTGTATGCCCTGGGCGGGACCATTTACTGGAGGAAGGGGGGCACAGAATTTCTGGCAGTGTTCTGCTAAAACCTTGCTGGACATACACACTGACTGCCACGCTACATAGCTACACTCCGGCCCACGCCACATAGCTAATAGCTGCAATATGTGCCAAGTGCACTCCTGCATCCTACACAAGCCTAAGACCAGCCCCGCCCTTCACCTCCCTGTCAGGGGGAGCAATCTCCACCCAACAGGCGCTTCCTTGCCCCGGGCCTGTGTGACGTCACGGAGAGGCCGGCAGGGAGGCGGGATGGGAGAGGAGCATGGAGTTGCGACCTGTGAGCTTGAACTAGTGAAGGAGGATCCAAGCACTGCATCGCACAAGTAAGCAGATTACCATTTACAGATGAGTTTCTTTACTCTTTGAAGGAGGGGGGGGGCGGGCTAAGGAGAGATTAATTCATTACAAATAGTATTTCTGTAATATGTAACATGAAGGGGGTTAATATACTATCACTGATGCATTAGTGGCCAGTAGTAGTTAATTAACCCTTTTGTGCTAAATTAGTGGCCATTAAGGAGTTAATTAACACTGACACTAGTGACACTAATGCAGCACAAAGGGGTTAATTAACTATCACTGGTCACTAAGACCCCTTTCACATTGGGGCGGTTTGCAGGCGCTATTGCGCTAAACAATAGCGCTTGCAAACCGACCCTAAACAGCGGCTGTTGTTTGTCCAGTGTGAAAGCCTGAGGGCTTTCACACTGGAGTGGTGCGCTAGCAGGACGGGAAAAAAAGTCCTGCTAGCTGCATCTTTGGAGCGGTGAAGGAGCGGTGTGTTTACCGCTCCTCCACCGCTCCTGCCCATTGAAAGCAATAGGACACGGTGGCTATACAGCCAGCAATGTGCCTCTGCAGAGGCGCTTTGTGGTGGTTTTTAACCCTTTTTCGGCCGCTAGTGGGGGTAAAATCGCACCTCTAGCGGCCGAATACTGCAAATCCGACGGTAAAGTGCCGCTAAAATTAGCGGCGCTTTACGGCCACTGCACCTCCCGACCCAGTGTGAAAGGGGCCTAATGCATCAGTGACAGTACATTAACCCTCTTCATGCTGCATATTACAGAAATACTATTTGTAATTAACCACTTGCCAACGGACCTGCTGACCGGCTGTGTCAAATCACATCCAAAACGGGAGATCGATTGATTGGTTACTCTATGAGATGTACTGGCTTGGTGCGCTTTAAATGAGACACACACTTACATATATAGTATATATAGTATAATATAACACAACACAAGTTCAATTAATCAATACATCAGTTTTTTGTCCACAGTTAGTATACATATTACAACAATAATAATAAAATTAATTATAATAAAAATTAAGTCTTTAAAAATGTAAGTATAAGAATATGGAATCGTAATTAAAATCAAGAACAAATTATTGATTAAACACATAAACATATTTATACAAAAACAAAAATAAAAACAAGAATATAGGGATGTCGGAGTTTATATTAACTAATTAAACATGGTAATTTATAGTTTGGAACGAACATATTTAATTAATCTATTTATAGTATTCTTCACTAGTGTTGTTCGGATTACTTACTTCATCATTCAATATAATTGATTTATTTATTTGTTACCCACTCCACTTTTCACTTAGGAGTACAACTCATTATATACTAGACATTCTTTTTGTTTTTCGTTTAACCTTCACTTTCACCTTCACAAGGGGTTAAAACATTTTATGTATTTATGCTTATCATCCCCATGTTAATCATGTAATTCCTTTTTTACACATGGTTGTTCTTTGTTTCATATATTATACACATATGAATTACTTCCTTTTCCATGTTTAATATTTTTATATTTTTATTTTCATTTTTATTTTTACTGTTTATTTTACAAATTTTTTTCACACTTTATTATATCACATTTCATTATTCACCACATTATATTTTACACTTTTTATTGATTGCAGTTCTTGAGTAGGATTCTTTTCTTTTTATCACAGTGGTTAGCATACCACATTACCTTTCTCACTTGAATCAGCTCACCCACAGTCAATCATTGAATCATTATTTTCACTTGGTGTTGGATCACATGACCCTTCTTTTAGGGTATATTATAGATCAAATTTGTGCACTAGGCAGCTATGAATAAGCACTAGTACAGTGTGAAACGCGTTAGCCATTTTTTGACCAGTGTGTCGTGATGTACAGTGTGCGTTTGGATTCCTGGATTTTTTCGCTCCCACAGCCCAGAGCTCTGCTCAGAGGGAACGATCGCTTCTTTTCTTTTCCCTGCAAAGCAGAGATAAGAAACAAATCGATCAGTAGTAAAAAGCAGCACACATTACACACATTACACATTGTTAGGCACACAATTAACCCCTTGATTACCCCTAAATGTTGACCCCTTCACAGCCAGTGTCATTAGTACAGTGACAGTGTATAGTATTAGCACTGATCACTGTATTGGTGTCACTGGTGACGTCAGTGGCAGTTAATCAGTCCCCACAGAGTGTCAGTTAGTGTCACTATCACAGTCCCACTATAAGTCACTGATCGTTGCTAATACTAGTATATAAAAAAATTCCAATATATATCCCATAGTTTGTAGATGCTATAGCTTTCACACAAACCAATCAATATACATTTATTGGGATTTTTTTACCAAAGGCATGTAGCAGAATAAATTTTTGCCTAAATATATGAAGATTTTTATTATTATTATTATTATTAGTTTTATAGCAGAAAATTTATATTTCTCTTACCATCCATGGACTGACACGGTGTCTCTTTACACTTTACACGTGGGTTATGTCCCTGCTTGCAGGAGAAGACCTAGGCAGAATGTGAAATGTTATACATACATTCTAAAAGCCAGAGCTGAACAGCCCCACCCAGGGGGCGGTCCCTCCGGACATAACCCTCCCACTACAGTCAGCAGACTTCAGTTTTTTTCTGCCTAGCAGAAGGAGAAGACGTGGCTCTCTCAGGAGCCAGTCTCCTGACCTATTTTTATTCCTTTTCTGGAATTCTTTTTTATTTAATTTTTGAGAATTTTCTATCAACTGTCGGCTGGGCAACAGGTTGGGTACAAGATATCCTCGTAGTCTTCCCTGTCCGACCATCGAGCGTGCTGATCCTCGCCACGTGTGCGTGAGACTCAGTTCACGACAGGCCCCATGACTCCAGGGGTGGCCGGGTTTGCTTTCATGCTCCCACGGTCCTCTCAAGACTGAACAGTTCCTGACTGACTGTATCTTTCGCGGTGGACCGGGCCGACAGCTACTCAGTACTGCACTGTGATAGTCCTGTCAGAAACACACCAGTGGGTCCCTCAGGGGACGGGTAAGTAGTCTCTCCTATCTGCAGGTGAGTACAAAAGGCTGTGTGTTTCTCTGTGGGGGATTTTCCCTGTCTCCCCCTGTATTTCATTGTCACTCTCTGTCACCATTGCTGGCGCTGTGCTGTGTGGGGTGCCTGGGGGTCACACTGTTCTTGGAGGGGCTAATGCTGGTCTGCAGATATGCTTGGGGCCTTTTTTTGTGTGTTTTGGGGCCTGAGCGCCGAGTGGCGCTGTGTGTGTGCTGTTTTTTTCACTTTTGCTGAGTCATGGCGGCCATCTTGCCGCGGATCGCCTCAGTGAAGTGCGGCGGGCATTTTCTTGTAGCCCGCGCGCTCTTCAGCACTAGTTTTGGCCTCTAGCACTGCTGTAACAGCGCAAATCTCCTCACAATCTCCTCACAGCTCACCAGCGCTGACACAGCGCGGTACAGACAGCGGAACTGAGCGGTCCCTGGTCCGGTTTGGTGAGTCCCCTGGGCGCCCCCTCCTCAGTCAGCACAGCCTGTGGGTGGACTTTTTATCTGAGGAGTCTCAGAGGGGGGCAATATGGAGTCTCTGTCACCAGCTTCCCCTAAATGTCAGTGGACAACAGGCAGTGCTTCAGCACCTGCGGTCCCTAGGGACCAGTTGTGGGCAGTCCTGGAATCATTTCTGACTAGGATGGGAGCTGTGTGCAAGCGCAAGGGAGCAAAAAAGCGCCCTCTTCCCACTTTACTTCATGAGGGCAGTGCGCTGATTCAGATATGGGCCTAGCCACTACCGCTCAGGACCCTAGTTCTGAATGTATTGGATGGTTTTGAACAGGACATTCCTTATGAGGAAAACTCCAGTTCTGAGTCAGTAAAGGACAGGGCGCTTGTTAGTGTACTCATGACTGCGGTGAGGGACACTCTCAAGCTAAAATGCTGCGGATGCAGAACCTCAGGCGGATACAGTCTCCTTTGGTTCTTTTAAGGCCAGGCCTTCTAAAGAGGTTTTTCCATATGTACTTTCTTTGACCAGCTCATTGATAAGGTCTGGGAAAAGCCGCAGAAGAATTTTTTTTATGGTCCCGCGGCGTTTGTCTATCAGATACCCCTTGAAGATGCCCTACTTAAAAAGTGGGCTTCTCCCCCAGGGTCGACCCTCCAGTTGCCCGGTTGAACAAGGCCATCACTCTCCCGATGGAGGGGACTCCTGCATTTGAGGACCCCACTGACAGGAGGTCAGAAGTGGTGAGCAGAGCCATGTTTGCCTTGTTGGGATCCGCCCTACGGCCTGTGGTAGCGGCGACCCTTGTGTCTTAAACACTTACAGGTTGGGCAAAAATGTTGCACCTAGCTGTACAGGAGCATAATCTTCCTCCAGACACAGTTGCTTTGGCCCACCAACTGGTTCAGGGCCTGGTTTATGTGTGCGACACCACGTTGGACGCGGTCCCTTTAATATCCAGGGCCTCTGTCTCGGTGGTGGTATTGCGTCGTCTTATCTGGTTGAAGTGCTGGTCTGCTGACCTAGCCTTAGGAAGCTCCTGATGGATCTACCATTTAAAGGTGGTAGACCTTTCGGTGCTGCTCTGGATGACATCGTCATGGGAGGTAAAAGCACTCTTCTTCCTTAGACTAGCAAGGGTGAGGAGGCCCGCCGCAAACAGGGGCCTTCCTTTCCAGCAAAACGGGGTTTTTTCGTCAGTCAGTCCACGGGTACGCCCTCTCAGACTGACGGCAGTGCGGCTGGTGGGCACAAGTGCCCCTGGGTGCGTAAGCCGAACAAGCGGCTCCCAAGCCCGCCTCCGCGTGAAGTCTTGCCTCCGCCCGACTCTGGGGTGTGGGGACGACTTCGCAGGTCACAAATCGGTGGTCCTCCTGAATCTCTGACTGGTGGGTGTGCGAGGTGGTCACCTCAGGATACATGATAGTATTCCGATCCTGGCCCCCAGACAGATTCTTTCCCTCAAATCTTCCTCTCCTTCCTACCTGTCGGGCAGCCCTCTTGGGGGCTGTACAGGATTTGATCAGGCGGAGTGATTGTGCAGGTTCCGTCACAGGAGAGTTTTCAGGGATTCTACTCGAATCTGTTTGTCGTCCCAAAAATAGGACGTGGTTCAACCTATCCTGGACCTCAAGGCCCTGAATGCCTTCGAGAAGGTGCAGAATTTCCTCATGGAATTCATTTGCATGGTGATCGCTACACTCCACCAAAGGGATTTTCTTCTGGCGTCCTTGGACTTCAAGGACGCCTACTTGCATGTTCCGATCTGCGCAAGTCACCAGACGTTTCTGCGCTTTGCGATCAGCGAAGTCCACTATCGATTGTGGCTCTTCCTTTCGGCCTAGCCTCGGCACCAAGGGTGTTCACCAAGGTGCTTGCTCCGGTTCTAGCCTTCTGTTACAGCGAGGCATTGCTGTCGTGGGCTATCTGGACGATCTTCTGCTAAGAGCAGAAAGTGGATCAGACTTAGAGGAAAGGTGACTATCGTCAATTAGACCCTCAGGGACTCGGGTGGTTCCTGAACATTCAGGAGTCAGTCCTGGTCCCGACTCAGTGTCTGGAGTATCTAGTTCTGATTCTGGACTCCTTGGAGGCAAAGGTCTCCTACCTCTGGAGAAGTTGCTGACACTTCAGTTTGCGGTGCGGGTGCTGACATCCCAAAAATGGTTGTCAATCCATTTTTTACATGAGAGTCCCGAGACTCGTGGTGACCTCCTTCACGGCCGTTCCGTATGCCCAATCACACACCAGGGCATTGCAGAAGGAGATCTTGTCCACCTGGGACAAATCCCCGTTGTCCTTGGATCTTCAGATCCAGGTGATTCACCTGGTCAGGGCGCCCCTGACATGGTGGTTGAGATCCTCGGCTCTTCGGTCCGGAAAGTCGTTCCCCTCTCATCCAATGGACGGTACTCACGACGGACACCAGCCTGACGGGCTGGGGTGGAGTCTGGGGTGTCGTGTCTGCTCAGGCCTTGGACTCTGGACGAGCCCGTTTACCAATCATTGTTCTGGAAATACGGGCCATCGGACTGTGTCTCTCCTCAGGTCGGAGAGAGTACGGGGTCACACCATCAGGAGCCAGTCGGACACCGCCACGGCGGTGGCGTATGTAAACCATCAAGGGGGAACTCGGAGCTTAGCTGCGGCTTCCGAGGTAGTCCGTATCCTGAAGTGGGCCGGAATGTAGGCCATTTTACATTCTGGGCATAGACAATGGGCAGGCGGACTATCTGAGTTGCCAATCAGGCCTCTCGACTCAATCGCAAGGGTCGAGATTGTGGCCAGATCCAGGGATCCTTGGGCGATGCCTCGGATGCGTTGGTGGCCCCATAGGGTCCTTATCGCCTGATATAAACTCCGGCGATCCTAATTGTTCCGGATTGGCCTCAGCATCACTGGTACGCTGATCTGGTATGTCTCGTCGCGGACGTTCCCTGGCGGTTGCCGATGAGGGAGGACCTTCAGTCTCAAGGTCCTATGTTTCATCCGGCTTACAGTCTCTGGCTTTAACGGCAGGGCTGTTAAAAGCCAGGTGTTGAGAGACAGAGGTCTCTCGGACTCGGTCATTTTGACCATGTTAAGGACACGGAAGTCTTCCTCCAGGCAGATCTATCACCGTGCCTGGAAAGCTTATATCGCCATGTGCGAAGCGCTGGACTGGCGCCCTCGGACGTATTCTGTCCCCAGAATCCTGCGTCCTCTGCAGTGTGGAGTGACCCAAAAGCTTGCTTTGTGTACCATCAAGGATCAGATTTTGGCCGTCTTCTTTCAGCGACCTCTAGCGGGTCATTTTCTTGGTTAGCACCTTGTGTTGGGGGTTCGCCATGTGCTCCCTCCTGTCAAGCCTCCTCTCCCACCGTGGGATCTGAATTTGGTGCTCTCGGTCCTCCAGGAACCTCCTTTTGGGAATATCCAGGATATTCCCCTCTTGTCTTGTCTCAGAAGGTGGCCTTTTTAGTGGCAATCACTTCTGTTTGACGAGTGTCTGGGTTGGCGGCTTTGTCCTGCAAGTCGCCATATTTAGTCATCCATAAAGATAAATAAAATTATATAATACTGCGCCAACCCAAAATATTATAGCAACAGCAGCCAAACACCAAAATCAGACAAAATTAATTAAGTGTAAATATATAATAAGTGTGGCGCTAATGAGAATTTAGGATAAAAGTCCTAAATATAGTAGGGTGTGAAAAATATTCTAATTTAATCAAAAACCCATGCTGGTATATATTTCGAAATTAGTGAAAAATATAGAAATACATATATAGCGTAAATAAGTGTCTGTAATCCATTTGTGATTACAAGTATTTAACCAACATATTAATGTACAACAAAAATTATAGTGCAAATATTATGTTGTGAAACATGAATAGCAATAGAGTGATAATCCTAAACCAGTGAATTTGGAATTATAATTCCAAATTCACTGGTTTAGGATTATCACTCTATTGCTATTCATGTTTCACAACATAATATTTGCACTATAATTTTTGTTGTACATTAATATGTTGGTTAAATACTTGTAATCACAAATGGATTACAGACACTTATTTACGCTATATATGTATTTCTATATTTTTCACTAATTTCGAAATATATACCAGCATGGGTTTTTGATTAAATTAGAATATTTTTCACACCCTACTATATTTAGGACTTTTATCCTAAATTCTCATTAGCGCCACACTTATTATATATTTATCCATAAAGATAAGGCGGTGTTGCATCCGCGACCTTCCTTTTTTGCCAAAGGTGGTGTCGACCTTTCACCTACATGAGGACATTGCCCTCCCGTCCTTGTGTCCTCACCCATCGCATCCCAGAGAGTTTGCGCTGCACATATTGGAGGTGGTACGAGCCTTACGGGTGTACCTGTCTGCTACTGCTTCTATTCGGTAGTCCGACTCACTGTTTGTGACTGTCTCTGGTCCATAACAGGGCCAATCGGTTTCGTCTGCCATAATTTTTAGGGGAATCAGACAAACCGTCATTCAAGCCTATGCTCTCAAAGGGCGGGCGCCTCCCTTTCCGGTTACGGCGCATTTCACCAGGCAATTGGTGCTTCCTGGGTTTCCCGACATCAAGCGTCGGTTGCACAAGTGTGCAAGGCGGCGACCTGGTCGTCTGTTCATGCCTTTTAAGTTTTATAAGGTTAATGTGGCTGCATCTTCGGATGCTTCCTTCGGCCGCAGGGTGCTGCAGGCCGTTGTTTAAAGTTGCGACTCCTCCGTTGAGGAGCTCTGCCTTATTGGAGTGAAGTTTTGGTTTTTCCATTTATACTGCTCCCATCCCTCTTGACACTGCTTTGGGACATCCCACGTGTAAAGTGTAAAGAGACACCGTGTCAGTCCATGGATGGTAAGAGAAAATAGGATTTTTTGTACTCACCGTAAAATCCTTTTCTCTGACATCCATGGACTGACACGGCACCCACCCTTCCTTTTAAGTTTGTACTGCTTTGTTACGAACTGAAGTCTGCTGACTGTAGTGGGAGGGTTATGTCCGGAGGGACCGCCCTCTGGGTGGGGCTGTTCAGCTCTGGCTTTTAGAATGTATGTATAACATTTCACATTCTGCCTAGGTCTTCTCCTGCAAGCAGGGACATAACCCACGTGTAAAGTGTAAAGAGACACTGTGTCAGTCCATGGATGTCAGAGAAAAGGATTTTAGGGTGAGTACAAAAAATCCTATTTTTTTCAAAATGTTTTGGCAGCAAATTTCGACTCAGTTTTAGTCTCATGCCGCGTACACACGATCGTTATTCATGTCATGGTAAAAAACTATGTTTTTCTCAACGTGATTTTTCCTGTTTCCTCTCAAGCCTGCCTTGCATACACACGTTCATGAAAAAAACCGCTCGAGCAAAGCGCAGTGACGTACAACACGTACAACGGCACTATAAAGGGGAAGTTCCATTCGAATGGCGCCACCCTTTGGGACGCTTTTGCTGATCCTCGTGTTAATAAAGTTTTGTGAGAGACGATTCGCGCTTTTCAGTCTTCGTGCTTTTCAGTCCGTTACAGCGTGACGAATGTGCTGTGAAGGAATGTGATGAGCATAATGTTAAACTAGAAAATGTCTATTCTCTATGCATCTTTTCTATACTATAAAGTCTATATTGCTTTTTCATGTACACCACTGCTGTAATTTTTCCTTACTCAAATCAATTTCTAACAACACTAATAACACCCCCTCCCACGAGAAGACTGGAGAAGACAGAAATGGCGGATACCCTCTTCTCCCACACATCTTTGGAATGCGGATATGAAGATAGGACCAGAGGACAGCCCAGCTTAATCATCACGTTTCTGTACTCTTTTTGCATTGCAGCCAATAAGATGTGGTTTGCAGTCTTACATTAACATAATAGTGACGTATCATGCTGTGTGTAAAAAGCTTAGCACTGCCTGGAATAAATTATTAGATACAGAAGTAACGGACCTGAACGGATGTGTCAGTCTTTGCTTTCAAAACTTGCATGCAATGTTATCTAAAAACTTTACAATTCGGAACAGTAGTAGAATCCATATTAACCCCTTTGTGGTTAAACGACCATTACAAATGACGCCCAACGTAGGGGCTCTAGGTTTTTGACCGAAGGAAGACTGCAACCTAAGGGCTGAGTTGCCAATCGGGTCTGACCGAATACAGGGACTTGCGCACCCCTGGGGTACGGTGAGTATTTATATACTTACCACTGTACAAATTCATTCTGTCTGGGTTGGCGGCTGGCTTTGTCGGCTTCTAGAGGCAAACTAAGAGGCAGGTAATTTGTAAATCTCGCCTGGGGCTGTTTTAACCAACCTGCTATTGGATCACTACTGACTGTATTTGTTTGGTGTTTGTATTTGTTCAGTGTCTGTTGTCCTAGGCATGACAGCTCCTTAGTAGATTGAAAGGTTGTTGCAATAGAGTACTCTGACTCAGCTGAGCTGTTTGCCGCTGAGAAGACGGGTCGTGTCCGGAGGTGAGCTGCCTGCCCCTCTAAAGGACGGTGAGGCTTGCAACAAATGTCACTCAGGGGTTGTGAACCATGTTCTGGTACAGGTGAGCTGCACCTGCAGAATTGGGTAACCTGAGGGCGTGGTTCAGCTACTGAGGTTTTGCGGTGCCAGGGGCTGCAGGTGTGGTTATGTTCTGTTCTCAGTGTGTTTGTGGATTACTGTTTGGCATAAATCAACGGGGTTGGGGACTGGTGAACGTTAAAAAAAAAAGGCGGCTACCTGAAGGAACAATTGAGTCACAAGCCGCTGTTCCCCTTCACCCCTGATGTGTTAGTTTTAAGATTAAACATACATTACCCAGTGAGAGGGGGGTTTGGGCAGTCCCTTGAAGAAATAGAACAGAAAGCAGTGGAGGAGGGATATGCACCTCTAGGCTGTCCGCACTCCCCCCTCAAACCGTCTGCTGACACGGCTGTGGAGGAGCCGGCTTGAGAGTGAGCCAGCTTGGATGCGAGCTAGGTGCACCAGAAGAAGGGGGGCAGGATGGGTCACAAAGTTACTAAGCCAGAAAAGGGCATGCTAGCATGTGATATTGTGAAGAGGAGAGGAGGTTCTCAAACAGTTAAAATGTTCACTAGAATAGCAAAGGTATGTGACTTGAAAGATAAGGTCACTAGGTTACAGCCGGAGACTTGGCGTTTGCTGATAAGAGAACAAAGAGGCGTTCTGTCTGATAACAGCTTACTGGATGTAGCGGAATCTTGGTTTAAAGTTGCCAACGCTTTACATGCCGAAGGATGGATAGAGGAGGAGTTGAAGACAGATGGAGATTGTTTTGCATATGTTTACCACAAACCTGATGTTTCCAATCCCCCCCCCTTACGGGATTGGGATCAAAGGAGGGGAGGGTCATCCCTGTCCTGTCCCGCCTCAAGTACAGCCCAGTGAACTTCCTCCCGGCAGCCATCTTAGTGCACCCATGCCCTCACTTCCTGCCCAGCCTAGTGCACTTTCTCCTGGCAGCCATCTTAGTGCACCCACATCCTCACTTCCTGCCCAGCCCAGTACACTTCCTGCAAGTGGCCATCTTGGTACACCCGGAAGGCCCAACCAAGGCCTCTACCCAGTTCTCCCTGTTTTAAACCAGTATGGCTCTCACCACACTCCTGTCTTCCCCAATACGGAAGTGCCATATATTAATGATGAAGAAGCGTCTGAGTGGGAAGATCGACAACAGGCGGAAAGGCCACCCGCTGATTTAACCCCCAATCCAGCTCCAGACTCACATTCCAAATGAATCTCAAACGTATGCTGGCAACCATAAAGAACAGTACCCCTTGTCAGCCCCCGCCCCAACAACAATCTCCGTTGCCAGAAGAGGTACCGGTGATGTATGTCGCTTTTACCCCATCACAAGCAGCGGCTTTAGTGACAAGTCTGCCTGACCCAGAGAAACAACCAATGCCCTTCTACCGCAGGATGGAGGACATACAAGAAATGTATTCAGCTGCTTGGAGAGATTTGATCAGCTTATGCCAAATTAAAGCAGGACATGTCTTTTGGCCGGTCATGCAGGCAGCCTTCAATGATGCCTGCTTGACAAGTGCCACTTCCTATTCCTCGAGTGTGGAGTTCTGCGCCCAACTCCACGAATGGGCAAAGGAGAAACTGGCGGATCAGACTACCACAATCCAAGATAAAGGGGAGTCTGTGGAGAAGTATCATGCCAGACTCACCCAGGCCTTTGAGAATCTGGGCTTCTCTCACTATGAAAAGGCACACACACATATGTTATCAACTGCTTTTGTCTCAGGGCTCAGAGAAGATATCAGAAAAGGCCTGATGGTGGCTCGCCCCGAATACCGCTCTATGAAAATGTCCGATCTACTGCTGGTGGCCAGGGGTATAGAAAACCAAAAAGTGAAAAAAAACTGTGTCACCCCTTATGGCAGTGTCCTCTACATGTCCCATGAATTTGCTTGGAGCTGATGTACTGTCCAGACTACAGGCCACAATCATTTTCATGCCTGAAGGAGAAGTGAAGCTACATACTCCCCTATCCTTGGAAGACTCATCTGCTTTGTGTTCTCTGCCTCTCATGATGATACTTCATGAAGCGATAACTCCAAGTTACATTCCACAGGAAGTACTTGACAGAATTCCTGCATGCCTATGGTCCACAGGACCGGAAGACATCGGTCACCTGAAAGTGCCACCAGTTTTAGTCAAGCTCAAAGAGGGAGCATCATTGCCCCGGAAACCACAATACCCCTTGAAGCCTGCTCAATCCGCAGCCATCTCAAGACAGGTCGAGACACTTGTGTCCAATGGAGCTCTGATACCCTGTACTTCGGAATGCAATACACCCTTGTTCCCAGTGAAGAAACGGACCCCAAGAGGAGAAACAGAAAAATACAGAATGGTCCAAGACCTCCGAGCAGTTAACAAAGCCACAGTGTTGGACACCCCAATTGTGCCAAATCCACATACCTTATTATCAGGTATACCTCCAACGGCTGAGTACTTCACTGTAGTGGACCTGGCTTACTGCACGCGTGGATCCCTGATGCATCGATCCTCATGCAACCGCTCTATGATGCTCTCAAGTCTGTGCCATTCACCCTGTCAAGCGAGGCCATGGACAATTTATTTCTGCTGAAGCAAGCAATATCCACAGCTCCTGCTTTGGGCCTCCCAGATTATGGAATACCCTTTAAACTGTTTGTGTCGGAAAGAAATGGCCACGCCACAGGGGTCCTAGCTCAATCACATGGAGGCCGAACTAGACCCATTGGGTACTATTCATGCCATTTAGACCCCGTGGCTAGGGGTGGCCCTTCCTGTTTAAGAGCTGTCTTTGCTGCCCAAGCACTCCTGGACAAAACTTCTGACCTCGTTCTAGCACACCCCCTGCTTCTTTTGGCACCACATGACATTTCTGCCATCCTGAATCAGGTGCAACTCCGCCACCTGTCCACCGCCAGACATCTTCGGTTACATATCTCCCTCCCTCCTCCTTCCAGACAATGTGACCCTCCAAAGGTGTCTCACTCTCAAGCTAGCCACACTTCTGCCGTTTTTCGAGGGGGGGAGAAGAAGGAGATGGTGAAGAAAAAGACCCCTGTACTGCTCTACATGACTGCCCTGAAATGATGCGCATGGAAACCACACACTTACCTACAGTGAGTGAAACTCCTCTGGAAAACCCTGACTACACACTTTTTGTGGATGGCTCCAGATATGCAGATGAAGGAGGCAAGTACCACACAGGTTATACTGTGACCTCTGAATTTGAACTTCTTCAAGCAGGAGCATTACCACCAACTGTATCTGCTCAGGAAGCGGAGCTCCAGGCCCTCACTACAGCATGTAAGATAGCAGAAGGTAAAAGAGCCAACATTTACACAGACTCAAGGTACGCCCTTGGAGTGGCTCATGACCTTGGTGTCATCTGGAGGGCTAGAGGATTTCTGATAGCGGCCGGAACGCCGGTGAAACACGCTCCAGCTATCGAGTTAATGGATGCACTACTCCTGCCTGACAAAGTGGCTGTCTTGAAGGTTAAAGCACATGGCAAACTGAATTCTCAAGAAGCCAGAGGGAACCACCTGGCGGATATAGCTGCCAAACAAGCAGCGAAAGACCAACGGAAAACGCCTGAAGTGGCCGAAGAGGAGAGTGAGATCTATATCTGAAGAGAGGGAAAACCTGTTTACCAAAATATATGTATCCAGCAGCAGGGATGAGCCGAACACCCCCCTGTTCGGTTCGCACCAGAACCTCGGTATGTCAGACCCCGCCTACATCATTGGCCTGAGCGGACCTGATGGGGAACTTCCTTCACTGTGTAAATTTAAATTACACAGTGAAGGAAGTTCCCCGCTCAGGCATATGACGTAGGCGCGGTCTGACATACCGAGGGGGCGGACCTGATAGGGAACTTCTCTCAATGTGTAATACATGTATAGACCCGCCCCTTCTCATGTTCCGCATCAGGTCCTCAGCCTTACACCGAGTCATTGGCTGAGCGGACCTGATGGGGAACGTTAGAAGGGGCGGGTCTATATATGTAATAGACTGCCGAGGAAGTTCCCCATCAGGTCCGCTCAGGCTCAGCCAATGACGGACAGCACTGGACATCGGATCGCCGCGGGACACTGGATTTCACCGCTGGAATGTTTTTTTTTTAATTATTTTTTTATTTTTTAATAAAGGACTTTTCCAAGGTGTGTGTGTTTTTTTTTACATTTTTTGACACTTTCTTCGTGAAATGGTAGGGTACAATGTACCCCTTACCAATTCACATAGGGGGGGAGGGCTGGGATCTGGGGGTCCCCTTTGTTAAAGGGGTCTTCCAGATTCCGATAAGCCCCCCGCCCACAGACCCCCACAACCACCGGGCAAGGGTTGTGGAGATGAGGCCCTTGTCCCCATCAACATGGGGACATCCTCCCCATGTTGAGGGCATGTGGCCTGGTACGGTTCAGGAGGGGGGGCGCTCTCTCGTCCCCCCCTCTTTTCCTGCGGCCTGCCAGGTTGTCTGCTCGGATAAGGGTCTGGTATGGATTTTTGGGGGGACTCCACGCCATTTTTTTAAAATTTGGGATGGAGTTCCCCTTAAAATCCATGCCAGATCTGAAGGGCCTGGTATGGATATTTGGGGAAACCGCACGCATTTTTTTTTTAAATTTGCGGCGGGGTTCCCCTTAATATCTATACCAGACCTGAAGGGCCTGGTAATTGAATTCTGGGGGACCCCCACGCTTTTTTTTTTTTTTATCAATGACTTTTGTATGTATTGCCGGGAGTGAGTTTTAGATGACTTTTTTTCCTTCAAAAATGACATTTTATGCAGGGACAGTTCTAAGCACAGGAAACATGCGCCACTTTACATGCATATCATACACACCCCCCAGGTACGAAATTTAAAGGAATATTTCACTTTTATTGTTTCACTTTAAGCATTATTAAAATCACTGCTCCGAAAAAACAGCTGTTTTTAAAAAAAAAATTTGCATTGATACATGTCCCCTGGGGCAGGACCCGGTTCCCCAAACACTTTTTATGACAATAACTTGCATATTAACCTTTATAATTAGCACTTTAGATTTCTCCCATAGACTTTTCTAATTTGCCGCGAACACCCCAATTTGTTCGCTGTTCGGCGAACAGGCAATGTTCGAGTCGAACATGAGTTCGACTCGAACTCGAAGCTCATCCCTATCCAGCAGTTGTCCAATGGGCACATGGACCTGCACATCTCTCTAAGAACTTAATGAATTCACTGATCAGCAAGTATTACTGGGCCCCAGGGATAACCACCCTAACCAGAAATTACTGCACCTCATGTGCAGTATGTGCAAAATGCAACCCGGGGAGAACAGAGAAGACACCACAGAAACATTTGGCGAAACCCCTCTATCCATTCCAGAGGATACAGATTGATCATATACAGATGCCAAAAAGTGGCCGATATGAATATGCCCTAGTGATGGTGGACATGTTCTCCGGCTGGCCAGAAGCCTACGCTGTTACAAACATGACAGCCAAGACCACGGCTAAGAAACTACTGAGCGAGCTAGTATGTAGATTTGGGGTTCCAGAGGTGATAGAGAGCGATCAGGGCCCAGCCTTCACAGCAACCCTTACAAAAGAGATTTGGGCAGCACTGAGAGTTCAGTTAGCTCTACACACCCCATACCACCCTCAAAGCAGCGGGAAGGTAGAAAGGATGAATGAGACTCTAGAGAAACATGCTCTGTCCCCTTATGAAATTTTGTTTGGTTCAGCCCCCAGACCTGGCTGTTAGTTCCCACAGTAGTTGCAGTTACAATCTGATGTGTTAACTAGCTATGTCACACGTTTGTCTAGAGCATTAACTAATATCCATTCTCGAGTGTTTTCTTCCATTCCAGATCCTAAAGTAGATACAGGAACACACCAACGACTGCCAGGAGATTGGGTGCTAGTAAAGAAGTTTGTGAGGAAGCACTCCCTTGAGCCAAGATATGATGGTCCATTTCAAGTTTTGCTGACCACAGCTACATCAGTAAAGCTAGAAGGGAAAAGCACCTGGATACACGCCTCCCACTGCAAGAAAACTCCATCTCCTGAAGACAAGATCCTGACCACACCACAATGATGGTGTTGTATATCCTTTTCCTGTTGGGGTTAGTGGGGGCTCAGCAGGTAGCCAGTACACAAAATGACAAGTTATTCACCACATTCTAGTATAACTCTTCAAACACACATGTGGCCACCTTTATCTTTGATTACTGTAACATAGTCTCCTGTCCTCTAGTTCCCTGGCAATGTAACTTATACCGTGACATACACAGTTACAGGAGGAAGCGAGCAGCTCCCTCCGGAAGCTTTAACCCTCATGTGTATATAGATGCCATAGGGGTCCCAAGGGGGGTCCCTGATCAATTCAAAGCCAGGGACCAGGTAAAAGCTGGTTTTGAGTCTTTGATCCCCATAATAACTGTCAACAAGAATGTAGATTGGATTAATTACATATTCTACAACCAACAGAGATTTGTAAATTACACTAGAGATGCCCTCCAGGGAATTGCTGACCAGTTAGGCCCCACTTCCTATATGACATTTGAGAACCGGATGGCCTTAGACATGGTGTTAGCTGAGAAAGGAGGTGTCTGTAAAATGATAAAGAAAACGGGAACCTGTTGCACCTACATTTCTCCACCAAGAAGAAGAGGATCCACTTATGAAGGAAGAATATAAACCCTTCACTCCTTTACAGTCACTCACCATCCATAATTTCACAGTCCTGTAGGGATATATGGATAGAATAGGGAACCACCTGACTGTCCTTCCCGGCTTCGTTGAGGGGGGTAGTGAAGTAGTTACAGCCCTTCTCTATACTTAGCCTGAAAAAAGGTCCTGGGGAATGGTCCAGGTGGTGGTCAGGTCCTTTAGTTTGAGGGACAGATAGAAGGGGGGTCTGTGAAGGAATGTGATGAGCATAATGTTAAACTAGAAAATGTCTATTCTCTATGCATCTTTTCTATACTATAAAGTCTATATTGCTTTTTCATGTACACCACTGCTGTAATTTTTCCTTACTCAAATCAATTTCTAACAACACCAATAACACCCCCCTCCCACCGAGAAGACTGGAGAAGACAGAAATGGCGGATACCCTCTTCTCCCACACATCTTTGGAATGCGGATATGAAGATAGGACCAGAGGACAGCCCAGCTTAATCATCACGTTTCTGTACTCTTTTTGTATTGCAGCCAATAATGTAAGACTGAAAACCACATCTTAACATAATCGTGACGTATCATGCTGTGTGTAAAAAGCTTAGCACTGCCTGGAATAAATTATTAGATACAGAAGTAATGGACCTGAACGGATGTGTCAGTCTTTGCTTTCAAAACTTGCATGCAATGTTATCTAAAAACTTTACAATTCGGAACAGTAGTAGAATCCATATTAACCCCTTTGTGGTTAAACGACCATTACAGTGCTATCTCCATTACGAACGCTAGTTTTACCAGAACGAGCGCTCCCGTCTCATACTTGATTCTGAGCATGCGCCTTTTTTTTCCCCTCGTAAAAGCATACACACTACCGTTTTTCACAACGTTAAAAAGAACGACGTGAAAAACGACGAGATAAAATAGAGCAGGTTCTAATTTTTTGGAGGCCATTTTTCACATAGTTAAAAATGCTCTGGAGCATACACACGATCGTTTTTAATGACCAATTTAAAAAATTGCATTTTTCTCGTCATGAAAAACGGTCGTGTGTACGCGGCATCAGTCTTAGGACTAAAATGGCATTTTAGTTTTAGTCCCATTTTAGTCTTCTGCAATTGTTTTAGTTTTAGTCGTGTTTAGTCGACTAAATCTCCAGTACTATTTAGTCATCTAAAATCAAATGGGTGTAATTAAATTGTAATGCATTAGTTAACATTTCTCTACAATTTCCAAACTCATTATATACTGCTGGAGTGAAAAATCTATTTATGTTATGTTATTATTTATGATATTGAGGTATGAACATGCACTACAGACCAGTGTTAATTTTGAAGTCAAATTTAGTCTTTTGACTAAAATGGCATTTTAGTTTTAGTCCCATTTTAGTCTTTTGACTAAAATGCCATTTTAGTTTTAGTCGTATTTTAGTAATCCCAGTTGTTTTAGTTTTAGTCGTATTTTAGTCGACTAAAATAGTATTAATTTAGTCAATGAAATTAACACTGGTTCGGTATTTTTTGTTCATAAAATAAAAACAAAAAAACCCAGTGGTGTGCAAATACCCCTGATAGAAAGCTTTATTTGAGTAAAAAAAAAGTACAAGTAGCTCATTTCTTTATAACAAAAAATGGACCGTCCATAAAGGGGGGTAAAATCTTAAGCCCACCCCCCCCAGAGAGTTAAAGCGGCTGTATACCCGGCTTTCACATTTTTACCTACAGGTAAGCCTAATAAGGTTTACCTGTAGGTAAAATGAATATCTCTTAAACCTGTACAGTTTAGGAGATATTCACCTTGCATGCATGCATGACGTCAGCGGCGCATGTGCTCTGAAGGTCTGGCGGATGCTGCCGGAAAATCACTCACAGCGACGGAGCCGCAAATCCAGAAGAAACGCAGAGGGAACATGTCAGCTCCCTTAGCGGTGACTGGGAGCTGACCAGCGAACAGATTCCCCCCTGAGCAGGTGGATCTGCTGACGGAGTCCGCCCATCTGAAAGGGGCTTTTACAACCCTACTAGACAAAGCAACCAGCATGGTTACCCCACATTTCTGCTGTACTTAATCAACATAACTTTGTCACCCCCTTGTCTCCAGCCTGTGATTGGACAGTGAAGGAACAGATACAAATGGATGAAGTCATTACTCTGCTCTCTCTTCTTGTCAACATGTCCCTTGTTTGCACATACAAATGCAAGTAACCGCAAGTGCTGCCCATCCTTCTCCAGACAAAAGAAAATAAATATCTTCTGGACGGCCGCACTCCGTAATAAAAATTAAAATTACCTTTATTTGTAAAGACACCAGTCACAGCACACCCGGTCAAACTGCCGCGTTTCACACTATACTAGTGTTTAATCATAGCTTCCTTCTCTGAGTGCTGCTGTACAGAGAGTTCTAGTCTTGGGAGTATCATGTAAAATTCAGGTATGCATACAAGTTCCATTGAAAATGCAGTTAATGATTTTTATTACATTCATAATTACATTCATTATTCAAAATAGTTTCCCGAAGTTCAGCTTTAACACTCTATATGCATTGACTGCAGTTGGCAAATTTATCAAGACCTGGTAATAAAATTGGTGTGTTTCCCTTGCCTGGTAGAGGCGGAGCTGACAAGAGGGCTTCCCTTACATCTTATCACCCTTTTCCCCTGGGGTTGGTAACAGGGAATAACAGGGCGAGGAGTGTCTTGGTTAGTGCACAAATACACACAGGAGGTCATGCTGGAACTGCCAGAGGAACTTGCAGGTACAGGGTGTGCAGTGTGGAAAGACGGACCCGGCAACGTCCCACGCCGTCATTGGCCCGGCTGGAGGGCATGGGAGCCAGGTTGGGAATATATAAAGACGCACAGAGTGGCCCCAAGCATGGCAGCTGCTCCCTGGGGGTAAACGGTTTTGAGGCAACCTATGATGAGTCATCTTTGCTTTAAGAGTACCCTTGTAAATGCAATACATGTAAGATTTACTGGCTCTGAATGTCCGATACCCCTTTTGAGGTGTGCTGGACATAGACTCTTAACTAGAAGTATTGTTGTTACCACATAATTGTAAACTTTATATACCTATACATATGACGCTGGATAGGCATATATATTTGTATATGGTTTCTTATATACACACATTATTTTCAGGTGCCCTGATCCTGCTGAGATATCCTCCTTTCGGGAATATCTACAGCACAATTTTTATCTGCAAGCAAGCAACAGCTTTAGAAGAGACAGTTAATTCATGATTGAGGCACAGTTCCCCTCCCCAAATTATTCCTCCCAGCACAATTCCATTCCCCCATCTAGAACAATCCCAACCAGCATAAATCCTGTCTCCCTCCCAGCACAAATCCTAGCCCCTCCAAATCCCCCTTCTAGTTCCCCAATACTCCCCTAATCCATTCTTTTACAAAAATTCCTTCCAACTATATAACCCCCAATCCCTTCCACAGCACAAATCCTCTCTTCCACCCAAACCCCTCATTCTAGAAGAAACCTTTTTATCCCCCCTCTCACCAATTCAGTGCTATCCTGGCATCACTCTCCTCTCTTTCTGGGCTCACAGGAGACACTGAGGGTATTGGGACCCATAGGCACCTGTTGCTCTCAGTCAAACTCCTGTGAGGAGGAAGCAGGGGTATAACTTACTGGTGCTGTGTATGGCTATGGCCTCATTCACATGGAGCGATTACATCCGTGCCCCATACAGGGCCGTATATTACCGGCATGGGGATACGCACAACACCTGTACATCCCCGGTCTTATTAATTTCTAATGGGACATAGCCACTCTGTTCCAATATGACATTCATGTAGGCTTGGGTGCACAGTTCTAGAGGCACCCAGGGAGAGTTCAGGTAGGTGTACTTGCATTCTCCTGCACCAACATGGATGTCATATTGGAACAAAGTGGCTGTGTCTGTGCAGTCACTGTGTTTAAATTGTCATAAAGGGGACTGCCGGCTTGGTGATGCATGCAACACCTGTGCATCCTCATGCCAGTAACATATGGCCCTGCATGGGACATGGATTTAATCGCCTTATGTGAATGAGGCCTATGGATACACACAGCCCGGATCGCAAGCACGTTCACATGGGTGCCCCAATAGCACAAGCCTTGGTAAGTGGGCATTTGGAGAAATAAGGAGCAGACAGTGCTGGCAGGGGTGAATATGGGTGTACTAATGTGCAAACCAAAGACTTAGGCCCCTTTCACACTGAGGCGCTATTGCGCTAAAAATAGCGCCTGCAATGCGCCCCAAAAAAGCCGCTCAATAGTATCCAATGTGAAAGCCCGAGGACTTTCACACTGGAGCGTTGCGTTTGCAGGGGGGTCAAAAAACTCCGGCAAGCCGCATCTTTGAGGTGCAATAGGAGCGCTAAAAATAGCACTCCTATTGCGCCCCTGCCCATTGAAATCAATGGGGTAGCGCCTCCAAAACGCCCGCAAAACGCCACAAAGAGGTGTTATTGCAGGCGTTTTTAAGCCTTTTTCGGCCGCTAGCGGGGGTTAAAATACCCCTGCTAGCGCCCGCAAATTGCGGCAAAAAAAGGGTGTAGCGGTGCTAAAAATAGCTATTTTTAGTGCCACTATACCCTTTTTTTTGCCGCAATTTGCGGGCGCTAGCGGGGGTATTTTAACCCTCGCTAGCAGCCGAAAAAGGGTTAAAAACGCCCGCAATAACGCCTCTTTGCGGCATTTTGCGGGCATTTTGGAGGCGCTACCCCATTGATTTCAATGGGCTGGGGCGCTATAGGAGGTGCAAAGATGAGGCTTGCAGGAGTTTTTTGACCCTCCTGCAAGCGCAACGCTCCAGTGTGAAAGCCCTCGGGCTTTCACATTTGATACTATTGAGCGGCTTTTTTGGGGCGCATTGCAGGCGCTATTTTTAGCGCAATAGCACCTGCAAAGCGCCTCAGTGTGAAAGGGGCCTAAAGATAAATGAAAAATATATATAAGGTGGCGCTTACTAAGTGATAATAACCTTCATAAGATAACAAACATCACATATGTATATACCTCATATAAATATAAAGTGCATACAGTACAAATATGTGCAAACTTCACAAATATGTGCAAATACCGGTGACATCAATATTTCCAAGAATTTTGTGCAAAAGAAAAAGTCCCATTCAAAGGTGCAAATTACGCCAGAGTATACAATATATGAGCGTATGCAATCGAGCAAGAAAAAGTTCATCAAAATAAAGTGCAGTGATCCAATAAATTTCCACAATCCGATGTGCGCTAATGGTTTGCCCCAGCCTCTCACCTCATATAGGTCAAAAGCAAGCCTCTCTGTAGATAGAGTGCTGGTTACACAGCAAACAATCGATATCCAGGCCATCCAAGATAGAAAAACACTCACAGAGGAATAAAACTCCTAACTTATTCATAGATCACATGTAAAAAAAGAAGGAGGGCTCCATGGTGTAGTATTTCCAAACAAGATTTATTAATAAAAACGTAGTAACTCACAGTTCCAAATACCCCACATACAGCGTGGCAAACTTGGGGACTTCCGGTCTCGGCCCAGTGCTGGCAGGGGACTGCCAAAGAGGAGATAAGGGACAGCTCAATGCAATATTGTTGCATGGAACAGATAAGTATAACATCTTTTTTATTTTAACACACAGACATACACAAAAAAATTACTTTTAGTATCACTTTAAACCGATACTTCGGTGTTTGATGGTCGTCATTAGTGATGAGCCGAACACCCCCGGGTTCGGTTCGCACCAGAACCCGCGAACGGACCGAAAGTTCGCGCGAACATTAGAACCCTATTAAATACAATGGATGCGAACGTTCGGATTCTAAAGTGCTAATTATAACGACTATTATCCATGTTATTGTCCGAAACAGAGTTTGGGAACCCGGCTTCTGCACCAGGGGACATGTATCAATGCAAAAAGAAGTTTTAAAAACTGACGTTTTCCGGGAGCAGTCATTTTAATGATGCATAAAGTGAAAAAAAAAAAGTCAAATATTCCTTTAAATATTGTACCTGGGGGGTGTCTAAAGTATGCCTGTGAAGTGCCACGTGTTTCCCGTGTTTAGAACTGTCCCTGCACAAAATAACATTTCTAAAGGGAAAAAAGTCATTTAAAACTGCTTGCGGCTTTAATGCAATGTCTGGTCCCGGTAATATGGATGAAAATCTTTAGGAAAAATGGCATAGCTACCCCATCAACCCCCCCCCCCCCCCTACCCCAGCCCATTACCAGCCCCTTTGGGTCTTGTATGGATATTAAGGGGAACCCCGCACACAAAATAAAAAAGGACCTATATACTCTGAACAGCCGTATACAGGCGGTGCATACAAGACAGGGACTGTAGGTTTGTTCTTATGTAGAATCTGTTTATAATTTTGAACAGCTGCATTGTTTAAGTGGAGCTCCATGGCAAATTCCTTTTTTTTAGTTTTTTGTAAAACATAGGGAACGGTTATCACCCCTGTCACATTTTTTTTACTGTCTGTGCCCCTGTTCAGAACATTTCACCTCACTTTGCGTCCCAATGACAACTGTTTTTGAAATGTGGTGTTTTTATTGAAACAAGGATTGGTGATAAAGCATCAGTAGAGAGGAGACACCTTTCTCCCATATTAATTCTTACAGGAGAGAATTTTCCTTCCAAGGGGTAGATTTCCTCTCACTTTCTGTTGTCTTCTTCCGTTTGCAAGTAGTAGTAGTTTGTAAGTTGGATGTTTGAAAGTAGGGACCTTCCGTATATACTCTGCAGAAATTGGCCCCTTAGGTGTTGGTGTTGGCACAACACTGAAAGCACTCACAGTTATTCTTGGTGGGTGCTGGAAAGCCCTTCTGTCAAGTATAATATCAGGAATTGTAATAACATATAATTGTTGATCAGTGGTAGTAAAAATTGGGCCTTTGATGGTGGTGCTGGTGCCCCAACACTGTAAGGCCTGACAGTTACTCTTGGTGGGCGCAGCAATGGTCCCTGCTGTGAATTATTAGATCAATAATTATAATTGCATGCCCCTGTTGAACAGGGGCTGAAAAATTGGGCCTTTGGTGGTGGTGGTGGTGGTGATGGTGGTGCTGGTGCCACAACACTGTAAGGCCTGACAGTTACTCTTGGTGGGCGCAGCAATGCTCCCTGCTGTGAATTATTAGATCAATAATTATAATTGCATGCCCCTGTTGAACAGGGGCTGAAAAATTGGGCCTTTGGTGGTGGTGGTGATGGTGGTGCTGGTGCCACAACACTGTAAGGCCTGACAGTTACTCTTGGTGGGCGCAGCAATGCTCCCTGCTGTGAATTATTAGATCAATAATTATAATTGCATGCCCCTGTTGAACAGGGGCTGAAAAATTGGGCCTTAGGCACTGGTGGCACAACACTGCAACCCCTCACAGATACTGTACTTGGAGCACAGCAATGAGGCCTGTTGCAAAGTATTGCATCAAAAATTTTAATTACACGCCCCTGTTAAACAGGGGCTGAAAAATTGGGCCTTAGCCACTGGTGGCGTCACCCATAAACCAAAATGATCTTCCAAGCTATCATCGTTAATCGTATCATTTAGGAGGAGGAGGAGGATAGCCAGTCAACATAACAGCACAGGCACTCAGCATCAGCATCAGTCTTGAAGGGATGTGACATTTTAAAATCAATTAGTCTGTTATATCAGCATCTGGTGTGTGGTAGCTGGTGGTGATCCAAGACTGGTTCATCTTGATGAAAGTCAGTCGATCAACCGAGTCGGTGGACAGGCGCACCCTGTGATCCGTGACAAATCCTCCAGCAGCACTGAATGTGCGTTCTGAAAGAACGCTGGATGCAGGACAGGACGGTAGCTAAATTGCATACTGTGCAAGCTCTGGCCAGTGATCCATCCTCAAGACCCAGTAAGCCAGAGGATTTTCGGTGGGGAAGGTGTCCAAGTCTGACCTTGCCCCTAGGTTTTCCTGCACCATGTATATCAGACGCTGGCGATGGTTGCTGGAACCGATCATACTTTGGGGCTGCGGACTAAAGAATTGTCTGAACGCATCGGTCAGACGGCCACCTTCCCCACCGCTCCTTCTTTGACTGCCCGAAGCCTCAGCAACTCGTTGTCCAGGACCAGGAGTTTGTAACCTCCCAGTCTCTGGGAACGCGTTGCACAGACCTTTCTGCAAGGCCTCCCGGAGTTGTCTCATCCTCTGCTCCCTCTGCGACGGTACGATAAGGTCCGCAACCTTACCCTTGTACCGTGGATCAAGGAGAGTGGCCAGCCAGTAATGGTCCCTCTCCTTGATCCGAAGAATACGAGGATCCTTCCGCAGACTTTGCAGGATCAGGGAGGCCATGCAGCGTAGGTTAGCTGAGGCATTCAGTCCGGAGTCCTCTGGGTCACTAAGGACGACATGATCCGCAGCCACCTCCTCCCAGCCACGTACAAGTCCACTGGTTTCTTGGGACTGTAAATCATCCCTAAAAGACTGCTGCTGATGATGCTGAGTGCCAGCCTCCACCTCCATGCTGACACAATCCTCCTCCTCCTCCTCCTCTTCCTGTGCGATGGGTGGGACAGAAGGAACACTGTCTGGGTAAAGGGGGCCTTGAGAGGCAAGGAAGTCCTCCTCTTCCTGCCTCTGTTCTGCCTCAAGTGCCCTGTCCATTATTCCACGCAGCGCGTGCTCCAACAGGTGGTCAAGAGGTACAGTGTCACTGATGCATGCACTGTCACTGCTCACCATCCTCGTGGCCTCCTCAAATGGTGCCAGGACAGTGCATGCATCCCTGATCATGCCCCACTGGCGTGGTGAAAAAAACCTGAGCTCCCCTGACCCTGTCCTGGTGCCGTAGTCGCACAGGTACTCATTGATGGCCCTCTGCTGCGTGTGCAGCCGCTGCAGCATGGCCAACGTTGAGTTCCACCTGGTGGGCATGTCACATATAAGGCGGTTCTTGGGCAGGTTCAACTCCTTTTGAAGCTCAGCCAGGCGAGCACTGGCATTATAAGATCTGCGGAAATGCACACAGACTTTCCTGGCCTGCCTCAGGACATCCTGTAAGCCCGGGTACCTGCCCAAGAACCGCTGCACCACCAGGTTAAGGACGTGAGCCATACAGGGCACATGGGTCAGTTGTCCCTGTCGGAGGGCGGAGAGGAGGTTGGTGCCATTGTCGCAAACCACCATTCCTGGCTTAAGCTGGTGTGGCGTCAACCACCTCTCGGCCTGCCCCTGCAGAGCAGACAGGACCTCTGCCCCAGTGTGGCTCCTGTCCCCCAAACACACCAGCGCAAGCACGGCATGGCATCTTTTTGCCTGCGTACTTGCGTAGCCCCTTGAACGCCTACGGAGCACCGCTGGTTCCGAGGACAAACCACAGGAAGAGGCCATGGAGGAAGAAGAAGAGGAGGGGGTGGAGGAGAGAGGTGTGTCACAACCAGTAGTAGCATTTTGGAGGCGTGGCGGTGGAACAATCTCCAACACTACTGCACCTTGTCCTGCATCCTTCCCAGCTGCCAAAAGAGTGACCCAATGGGCCGTGAAAGAAAGGTAACGTCCCTGTCCATGCCTGCTGGACCATGAGTCAGCGGTAATATGCACCTTACCGCTGACCGCCCTGTCCAGCGAGGCCAAGACATTGCCTTCCACATGCCTGTAGAGAGCCGGAATAGCCTTCCGTGCGAAAAAGTGTCGTTTGGGAACCTGCCACTGAGGAACCGCACATTGCACAAACTCACGGAAGGGGGCAGAGTCTACCAACTGAAAAGGCAGCAGTTGAAGCGCTAGCAATTTAGCCAACCTAGCATTCAACCGCTGGGCATGTGGATGGCTGGGAGTGAACTTCTTTTGACGGTCCAGCAGCTGGGGCAGGGAAATTTGCCTGCTAGAATCGGACGTTGGTGTACTGCTAGCAGAGTGCCCGCAAGTACTTGCCTGTGACACACCTAATTCTACACCTTCATTCCTCTCAGAGCAGGTTTCAGAGAGGAGTGAAGGTATAGTGGGGTTGGAGATCCCAGCTGATGCGGTGCAAGAAGAGGTCAGCTTTGTTCTTTGGTGTGGGTCTTTAAGGTAGGCTTGCCAACGAGCTGCATGGCAGGTCAACATATGTCTGATCAAGCATGTGGTGCCCAAGCGGCTGATGTTTTGGCCACGCGATATACGCTTCAGACATATGTTTCAAACAGCAGCTGTGCGATCTGATGCACTCGCCTCAAAAAAGGCCCACACCAAAGAACTTTTTGAATGACGGGCAGAGGCAGCGCCCTGCACAGGCGGAACTCTGTGGTGTGATTCCGTCTGTGTGCTGCCCATACGCTGGCCACTCAAGGGCATCCTGCCTCGTTGGAGATGTGCCTCCTCCTCATCCTCCTCCTCCTCCTCTCTCCTATTAGGCACCCACGTGGAGTCAGTGACCTCATCATCCCCTCCCTCCTCATCACTGGAGCCAATCTGGCAGTATGCTGCAGCTGCTGGAACATGACTGCCAGATTGGTGTCCTTCTTGAGCATCCCCTCTCTCTGCTCTCACGCTGCTGCCTTCCTCTAGCTGGGTATCATCATCAGATCCTTCCAAACGCTGGGCATCCTCCTGGAGCATGTACCCAACACTGTGCTCAAACAGTTCGGGGGACTCCTCAGGAGGAGGGCATGGTGGGTCTAGGGAAGGATTGACTAATGAAGATAATGATACCAGAGAAGAGGACGCTTTGGCAGCTGCTTTGCCAGTACCCTGAGCCTGGGTGAGAGAGGATGAGGAGGATGAGGTGGGCTTGGTCATCCACTCTACCAAGTCTTCCGCATGATGTGGCTCAACATGTCCAGCTGCCGAAAACAAGGACAAGCGTGTCCCATGGCCATGTGCTGATGACAATGCACCGCGTACACGACCAGCACTGTTGCCCCCAGACACAGAGCCTGCTTGCCCTCTTTTTTTGCCTCCTGACTGTCTGCCTCTCCTTGGTTGCCTTCCAGACATTTTAATGGATGGCCTGCAGGGAGATGGGAAAAACAGCAATAAGGGCTACCTTCAGGTGTATATTGTGCAGGAGGCTTAGCAACAATGACACTGACACTGTCCCCTGCCTATCCTTCTCTGTCCCTAAACACAAGGATTGAAAATATGGAACAGCAAAATTGGTTTAGAACAGAATAGCACACTGTCAGTTTCACTCACTGTCCTACTCTGTCCCTCCCTACAAACAAGATTTAGCACAGAATAGCACACTGATAATTTCTACGAGTATCCTTCTCTGTCCTTCAACTCAAGGATTGAAAATATGGAACAGCAAAATTGGTTTAGAACAGAATAGCACACTGTCAGTTTCACTCACTGTCCTACTCTGTCCCTCCCTACAAACAAGATTTAGCACAGAATAGCACACTGATAATTTCTACGAGTGTCCTTCTCTGTCCCTCAACTCAAGGATTGAAAATATGGAACAGCAAAATTGATTTAGAACAGAATAGCACACTGTCAGTTTCACTCACTGTACCTCTCTGTCCCTCAACTCAAGGATTGAAAATATGGTTCAGCAAAATAGTTTTAGAACAGAATAGCACACTGTCAGTTTCCCTCACTGTACCTCTCTGTCCCTCAACTCAAGGATTGAAAATATGGAACAGCAAAATTGGTTTAGAACAGAATAGCACACTGTCAGTTTCACTCACTGTACCTCTCTGTCCCTCAACTCAAGGATTGAAAATATGGTTCAGCAAAATAGTTTTAGAACAGAATAGCACACTGTCAGTTTCCCTCACTGTACCTCTCTGTCCCTCAACTCAAGGATTGAATATATGGAACAGCAAAATTGATTTAGAACAGAATAGCACACTGTCAGTTTCACTCACTGTACCTCTCTGTCCCTCAACTCAAGGATTGAAAATATGGTTCAGCAAAACAGTTTTAGAACACAATAGCACACTGACACTTTCCCTCACTGTACCTCTCTGTCCCTCAACTCAAGGATTGAAAATATGGAACAGCAAAATTGGTTTAGAACAGAATAGCACACTGTCAGTTTCACTCACTGTACCTCTCTGTCCCTCAACTCAAGGATTGAAAATATGGTTCAGCAAAATAGTTTTAGAACACAATAGCACACTGACACTTTCCCTCACTGTACCTCTCTGTCCCTCAACTCAAGGATTGAAAATATGGTTCAGCAAAATAGTTTTAGAACAGAATAGCACACTGTCAGTTTCCCTCACTGTACCTCTCTGTCCCTCAACTCAAGGATTGAAAATATGGAACAGCAAAATTGGTTTAGAACAGAATAGCACACTGTCAGTTTCACTCACTGTACCTCTCTGTCCCTCAACTCAAGGATTGAAAATATGGTTCAGCAAAATAGTTTTAGAACAGAATAGCACACTGTCAGTTTCCCTCACTGTACCTCTCTGTCCCTCAACTCAAGGATTGAAAATATGGAACAGCAAAATTGATTTAGAACAGAATAGCACACTGTCAGTTTCACTCACTGTACCTCTCTGTCCCTCAACTCAAGGATTGAAAATATGGTTCAGCAAAATAGTTTTAGAACACAATAGCACACTGACACTTTCCCTCACTGTACCTCTCTGTCCCTCAACTCAAGGATTGAAAATATGGTTCAGCAAAATAGTTTTAGAACAGAATAGCACACTGTCAGTTTCCCTCACTGTACCTCTCTGTCCCTCAACTCAAGGATTGAAAATATGGAACAGCAAAATTGGTTTAGAACAGAATAGCACACTGTCAGTTTCACTCACTGTACCTCTCTGTCCCTCAACTCAAGGATTGAAAATATGGTTCAGCAAAATAGTTTTAGAACACAATAGCACACTGACACTTTCCCTCACTGTACCTCTCTGTCCCTCAACTCAAGGATTGAAAATATGGTTCAGCAAAATAGTTTTAGAACACAATAGCACACTGACACTTTCCCTCACTGTACCTCTCTGTCCCTCAACTCAAGGATTGAAAATATGGAACAGCAAAATTGGTTTAGAACAGAATAGCACACTGTCAGTTTCACTCACTGTACCTCTCTGTCCCTCAACTCAAGGATTGAAAATATGGTTCAGCAAAATAGTTTTAGAACACAATAGCACACTGACACTTTCCCTCACTGTACCTCTCTGTCCCTCAACTCAAGGATTGAAAATATGGAACAGCAAAATTGGTTTAGAACAGAATAGCACACTGTCAGTTTCACTCACTGTACCTCTCTGTCCCTCAACTCAAGGATTGAAAATATGGTTCAGCAAAATAGTTTTAGAACACAATAGCACACTGACACTTTCCCTCACTGTACCTCTCTGTCCCTCAACTCAAGGATTGAAAATATGGTTCAGCAAAATAGTTTTAGAACACAATAGCACACTGACACTTTCCCTCACTGTACCTCTCTGTCCCTCAACTCAAGGATTGAAAATATGGTTCAGCAAAATAGTTTTAGAACACAATAGCACACTGACACTTTCCCTCACTGTACCTCTCTGTCCCTCAACTCAAGGATTGAAAATATGGAACAGCAAAATTGGTTTAGAACAGAATAGCACACTGTCAGTTTCACTCACTGTACCTCTCTGTCCCTCAACTCAAGGATTGAAAATATGGTTCAGCAAAATAGTTTTAGAACACAATAGCACACTGACACTTTCCCTCACTGTACCTCTCTGTCCCTCAACTCAAGGATTGAAAATATGGAACAGCAAAATTGGTTTAGAACAGAATAGCACACTGTCAGTTTCACTCACTGTACCTCTCTGTCCCTCAACTCAAGGATTGAAAATATGGTTCAGCAAAATAGTTTTAGAACACAATAGCACACTGACACTTTCCCTCACTGTACCTCTCTGTCCCTCAACTCAAGGATTGAAAATATGGTTCAGCAAAATAGTTTTAGAACAGAATAGCACACTGTCAGTTTCCCTCACTGTACCTCTCTGTCCCTACAAACAAGGATTAGCACAGAATAGCACACTGTCACTGACACTCTCCCTACCTATCCTTATTTGTCCCTAAACACAAGGAATCCAGGATTAGTAAAGGAAAAAAAATGACACTGTCCCTGCCTATGCTTCTCTTTCCCTGCTCCGGAACACACTACACAAGGCCGCCGCGCTGGCGGACTTTTATAGTGTGGGGCGTGTACTAAACCCCATCAGCAATAATTGGCCACAGGCATCCTGCCTGTGGCCAATCATTGCTCTCCTCGCTGCCGGCGCTGTGATTGGCCAAGCATGCGGGGTCACAGTGCATGCTTGGCCAATCACAGCGCCTGGATGACACTGCGATGGCGTAGTGCATTGTGGGCCGTTCGCGTCACTCGAATTTGGCGCGAACGGCCCAAATCGTTCGATCTTCGTCGAACGATCGAACAGCCGATGTTCGAGTCGAACGTATGTTCGACTCGAACACGAAGCTCATCCCTAGTCGTCATTGGGTTGAAGTCCTCTTTATAGATACATTTATACTTCATTTCCTTTTGTGAGCCTTTATGTCCATAAATTTTTTTGAATTATTAAACAACTAACTCGCATACTGGAAAAGCAGTCCTTGAAGATTTTGAACAGAATTGCCATAACTGCAGAATAAAGTATTGAATTTTTAGAAAATTAAATACTAACAAACAAAGAGAGAAAGTCTTGTGCATATTTATAACCAATTTGCACACTCAATTTTTGATGTCATTTTCATTTACACCACTTTTTGAAGCCTTTGGGATGGCTATTTTTGTGCCACATTTATAAAGCCCTGTACACACAGTCGGACTTTTGGCCAACAAACTTCATTTTGAGCAAGTTGGACCAACAATCCGACCGTGTGTACGCTCCATCGGACAAACTTTTTTTGTTTTTTTTTGTTTTCATCGGACAAAAGTTGGGTCTGCAAACGGACAAACTTTTGCCCAACAAAAGTCCGATGGAGCAAAGTCCGACCATGTGTACAGAAAACCATAGGACTTTTGTCCGATGGACTAAACAACTAATGTTAAAATCAGCCAACAATAGCAGAAGTTGACCAAAGGGTGGCGGTAAAGAGCAGAAAAGAGCAGAAAAACCACGTGATGTTGCAAAAAGTTTTGGGAAAGTTTGCAGAAAAGTTCTGTGGTGTGTATGCTATGGGTGTGCCCGGCCAACTCCGTTCGGACAAAAATCCAGGGAAAAGTCCAACCGTGTGTATGGGGCTTAACTCATCGAACAGCTAACAGATGTACAAGTAAAATAGAGAACTAGTCTTTGAAAATGTTGAACAAACGTGCTGGAAAACAAGTGCCATATTTACAGTAAAAAGTGAGCAAACACATGCTGAACTGGAACCAAGTTGATAATGAACCCAGCCAAAGAGGGTGAGGCTGCCATAAAGTAATTATTTAAATATTTTCTTATAGTGCTACACTAACCATGCAAACTCTTTATTCTTAAAGTCCATTATAAATGTATAATATTTAAATAAAGCAAAAGCTAAGAAAAAAACAATTGAACATGCTTTATAAATAGGAAAAAGGCCAAAAAAGAACAAAAATTTATAAAACGAGTGTCAGAAATGGTGGGCACTTTTTACAAACAGCCCTAATATGTATGTTTTGAGCTTTACCTATCTGCCACAACTGTTTGGAGGGTTCCCACTTTCACTACCCATCCTTTACAGAGAATGAAGCGGATGGAAATAGACCCTGCTGCATGGCTTTGTAACAGTCCTGCAGAAATGTAAAAGACTGTTTGGGGATTCAGTCCACTGAAATGTCAGTTTTGGGTAAACTAAAATGAAATACCAAACAGGTGGGGAGATTGAAGCAAGAGAAGAAGATGATTGGTGCTGGGAGATGGGATTGGGGAGGAATTTGTACTAGGAGGGGGGATGGGGGGGTGTTAGGAAGGAGGACTGGGATGGGGAGATTTGTGTTAGGAGGGGGGTTTGGGGAAGGGATTTGTTTTAAGGGGGGATTGTGCTAGGAGGGGGGATTTGTGCTAGGAGAGGGGATTTGTGCTAGGAGAGGGGATAGGGGGAATTTGTGCTAGGAGAGGGGATTGGGGGAAAATTTGTGCTAGGAGAGGGGGATTTGTGTTAGAGGGGGGGGGATTGTTCTATGTGGGGGGATTGGGAGGGGTTGTGATTTGGGTGTGGAGGAAGGATTTGTGCTGGGATGGGTAATTTGGAGGAGGGATTTAGGGGGATTTATGCGAAGAGGGGGGGATTTGGGGGAGAGGATGTGCTAGTGTGGAAATTTGCAGGGAAAGAGAATGTGTGCTAGGTGGGATGAAGTGGAACTACAGGTGACGTTTTTTTTTTTTTTGGGTGGGGTGCAAGTAGCTGGTTTTGCCTAGGGCGCAAAATAGTCTAGCACCGGCCCTGTATGTGGGACATTCCCTGCTGCAGGCTGATCCGTTCAATGAGTTTCAGGGTGTCAGTAGGTCATATCGTTTAGAAGGCAGAATGGTTTAGCTTAACAGAAATGTAATTGTCACAGTAATTCCCCAACATACCTTGCATTTTTTAGTACATGTTAATGTAATCTCTTGCCAAACATGTCAGACAAATTGTGAAGCTTTATTATAAATGATATACATAACGTTAAAATAATCTCTATGTAAAAAGTACACATTATGGCTCTGTTGCATTTAAAGTCAGTGAGGCAGCTCGGCAAATAGATTTCTATGAACTCTACTGAAAATGTGGCAAGCAGTCCAACTGTCATAGATACTTTATAATACACCAGTTTTATTAAGGATTTATAGTTTATAGTTTGGGAACTGTTTTATGATTGCTAGGAAAACAGTTAGTGACATATTCATAAAGCAGTCAATGTGACGATCGCTAGGTGAATCAATGCAGATGAATGAATACCTGTAATTTAAAACACATTTACCAGGAAGATACACCTAGTAAATATCACGTTCACTGTTTTATAAATTTATCCTTTAGCAATCTTTATAACATTAGTGAAATGGCATCTTTATGGATTTGCTATGGGACCACCCTCACACATATGAGACACTTGATTGATATTTTGAGATCCCAATTACAATGCAATTAGGAAAATTAAATCTGGTAAATGTTTGATTTGGGATGAGGTTCTGATTCTCTGTATGATGGGTTTGCACTATATTACTCTGAATTGAATTGTGGCAGGCTACATATTCCTGTGAATCCCACCTCCTTGAAGGTTTTTCCTTTTTTTTTTTTCCTACACATATAGCCAATTTTTACATTTCCTGGTAGATAAACAAAAACATGGGTTGGGTTTATTTTTTTGGAGACGGTATGTTTATTTCTATTGTCTGTTGCTATTTCAGGGTGCACAGCATACACTTTTTGCAGACTAGAGATGAGTAAATCTGCCTGGGCTCAACTTGAAGACAGATTCGTGTTTAAAAATCCGCAAATTGTGAACTTTAATGTGCACTTTATTGAAGTCAATGGGAGGAGAATCTTGAAAATCAATTCTCCCCATTTTCAAGGCTGAAGCCTCGTACACACGACCGATTTTCTCGTCGTAAAAAACACGTCGTTTTTTCGACGAGATTTTTGTTAAGCTTGTCGATTTTCTCGTCAAGCTTTCTATGCGTACACACTGACATTTCCCAATTTCCTCGTTGTTCTCCGCGCTCACGTCCAGCACGTACGACGGCACTATAAAGGGGAAGATCTTTTTTCTTGGCGCCACCCCTTGGGCTGATTTTGCTGATCTCGTGTTACCGCGTGTGAAGTAAAAGTTTGGGAAGAGACGATTCGCGCTTTTCAGTCTTCGTACTTTTCAGATCGTTTTCTGCGGTTCAGTTTGTGCTTGTGGGTTCGTATCTTGACTTTCAGGGCGTCTAGGCAGGTCGTATCTGTTTTACAGTGCGTTCTTGCCTGTTCGTTTCTGATTTTCAGTTCGTTATTCATAGGCCTTGCTGTTCTAAAGTGCGTTCTGTTCTGTACGTTCTGATAAGACAACCGTTTCTTAGCCATGTCGCCTGGACGTTCTCGTCGTCGAGTTCGTGCTGTGCGTGCGCTTGGTGTTGGTCTGCTTGTTTTGGACCAAGACCAGTCCATGAATGGTGTGAGGAGGAGTTCATGGACCAAGAATTGGTTGCTCCAGCGGGACCAATTCTGCCATATGCCTCTGCTGCGGGAGATCGTCGAGAATAATCCTGAGGACTACAGGAATTTTCTGCGGATGTCTGACCCCGTTTTTCAGGAACTGTTGGCTTTGGTGTCCCCCTATATTACCAGGAAGGACACCGTTATGCGGGAAGCCATCAGTGCTGAGCAGAGGCTCATCGCCACCTTACGGTACCTGGCGACAGGGAGAAGTCTTCAGGACTTGAAGTTCACCACAGGCATCTCCCCCCAGGCTCTGGGCCTCATAATCCCAGACACCTGTTCTGCCATTATACAAGTCCTGCAGGAGGACTATATTAGGGTAAGTTTTCTCCCTTAACATCACATTTTATGTATTACATGTATGCTAATGTATTGTATTTCTTTCATCCTTCCCTAATTACCATGATTGTAATATGCTGAGAATGATCCCCTTTGTCCCCATGCATGCTGGAAGCTTTAGATTGCCCCTTTTTTCTCCTCCATAAATATTTCCCTTCACTAACTTTTCCAGCAGGGGCGCCTGTTGCTCCAAATGTTTGGGGGTTCAAACACCAATTTAGGAAATAAACTTCCTCCTTTTTTGCTCTGGTGCCTATTTTACGCCCCCAGTTGTCCCCTCTAATGCAGCCATTTTGTTCACTCCAATGCAGCCATTTAGTCCCCTCTAATGCAGCCAGTTTCCCCCCAGCCCTGCACTTACCTTCTTGTGGTCAGCGCCATCCTTCTTCTGTCCTTGATGTCTTCTCCTTCCCTTGATGTTGCATCAGCCAATCATGTTACCATTAAACAGACTTGGTGAACATGATTGGCAGAGCAGCCTGCCAGTGTTTCCCCAGGGAATGCCCCCCCTGTGTCCCCTATTTTACTTTTAGGAAGCCAATTACATCCCTCAGGTTGTAATGTGCAAGACTATTTTACTACCTGTTTCTGCTATGCAATTTGAACCCCCTAAATGCCGCAATTATTCATATGTCGGTCGCTTTACAAGAGGCCATCCACCTGAATAGTGGGCGGCATAGACAATACATAGGTTAATGCAACGCATGAACCTATGTATTGTTCTGAGTGATGGGCACAGGAGAGAGGGGGCAGTGCTCCAGCGCCCACTCTGGACGCACCGCCACTGCAATGCTATCCTGTGGCCAAACACATCTCCCCCCCCAAAATAATTTAGTAATGGCCCATCAGAGGGGGGGATGAATATGATAAATGAGCCTTCCATTATACTTATTTTAAACACCTTAATAAACGTCTAATTTGATTGATGTTGGCCTCTAATGTTTTTTAATAGAATTTCCTTGTAATGTATGACTTTGGTATTCTAATATTATTTCATCTTGTTTCACTCCACAGCTTCCTTCCACGCCACAGGAATGGCAGACTGTGGCATCGGAGTTTGCCACGCGGTGGGACTTCCCCAACTGCGGTGGTGCCATAGACGGGAAGCACGTCCGCATCGTGCCGCCACCCCGTTCTGGGTCCTACTACTACAATTACAAGGGGTTTCATAGCATTGTGCTGATGGCGGTGGTGTCAGCTAGGGATGAGCTTCGTGTTCGAGTCGAACATACGTTCGACTCGAACATCGGCTGTTCGATCGTTCGACGAAGATCGAACGATTTGGGCCGTTCGCGCCAAATTCGAGTGACGCGAACGGCCCACAATGCACTACGCCATCGCAGTGTCATCCAGGCGCTGTGATTGGCCAAGCATGCACTGTGACCCCGCATGCTTGGCCAATCACAGCGCCGGCAGCGAGGAGAGCAATGATTGGCCACAGGCAGGATGCCTGTGGCCAATTATTGCTGAGGGTGTTTAGTACACGCCCCACACTATAAAAGGCCGCCAGCACGGCGGCCTAGTGTAGTGTGTTCCGGAGCAGGGATAGAGCAGCATAGGCAGGGACAGTGACTGTTATTTCTTTCTTGCTTAACCTGGATTCCTTTAGTTTAGGGAAACAGAAGGATAGGTAGGGAGAGTGTCAGTGTGTTTTGTGCTTGTGCTATAGTGTGCTTAAAAAAAACATTTATTCTAGGGACAGAAAACTGTAGGTAGGGACAGTGTCAGTTTCTTTCACTCTGCAAGTCCTTGTTTCCAGGGACCTGGAAGGACAGTGAGTGAATTGTCCTTGTGCTATATTGTGCTTAAAAAAACATTTATTCTAGGGACAGAAAACTGTAGGTAGGGAGAGTGTCAGTTTCTTTCACTCTGCAAGTCCTTGTTTCCAGGGACCTGTAAGGACAGTGAGTGAATTGTCCTTGTGCTATATTGTGATTAAAAAAAACATTTTTTCTAGGGACAGAAAACTGTAGGTAGGGAGAGTGTTTTTTTTCTTTCACTCTGCAAGTCCTTGTTTCCAGGGACCTGGAAGGACAGTGAGTGAATTGTCCTTGTGCTATATTGTGCTTAAAAAAAAACATTTTTTCTAGGGACAGAAAACTGTAGGTAGGGAGAGTGTCAGTTTATTTCACTCTGCAAGTCCTTGTTTCCAGGGACCTGTAAGGACAGTGAGTGAATTGTCCTTGTGCTATATTGTGATTAAAAAAAACATTTTTTCTAGGGACAGAAAACTGTAGGTAGGGAGAGTGTTTTTTTTCTTTCACTCTGCAAGTCCTTGTTTCCAGGGACCTGTAAGGACAGTGAGTGAATTGTCGTTGTGCTATATTGTGCTTAAAAAAAAACATTTTTTCTAGGGACAGAAAACTGTAGGTAGGGAGAGTGTCAGTTTATTTCACTCTGCAAGTCCTTGTTTCCAGGGACCTGTAAGGACAGTGAGTGAATTGTCCTTGTGCTATATTGTGATTAAAAAAAACATTTTTTCTAGGGACAGAAAACTGTAGGTAGGGAGAGTGTTTTTTTTTTTTCACTCTGCAAGTCCTTGTTTCCAGGGACCTGTAAGGACAGTGAGTGAATTGTCCTTGTGCTATATTGTGCTTAAAAAAAACATTTATTCTAGGGACAGAAAACTGTAGGTAGGGAGAGTGTTTTTTTTCTTTCACTCTGCAAGTCCTTGTTTCCAGGGACCTGTAAGGACAGTGAGTGAATTGTCCTTGTGCTATATTGTGCTTAAAAAAAACATTTATTCTAGGGACAGAAAACTGTAGGTAGGGAGAGTGTCAGTTTCTTTCACTGTGAAAGTCCTTGTTTCAAGGGACAGAGAAGGACACCTGAAGGTAGCCCTTATTGCTTTTTTCCCATCTCCCTGCAGGCCATCTATTAGAATGTCTGGAAGGCAAACAAGGAGAGGCAGACAGTCAGGAGGCAATAAAAGAGGGCAAGCAGGCTCTGTGTCTGGGGGCAACAGTGCTGGTCGTGGACGCGGTGCATTGTCATCAGCACATGGCCATGGGACACGCTTGTCCTTCTTTTCGGCAGCTGGACATGTTGAGCCACATCATGCCGAAGACTTGGTAGAGTGGATGACCAAGCCCTCCTCCTCCTCCTCATCCTCTCTCACCCAGGCTCAGGGTACTGGAAAAGCAGCTGCCAAAGCGTCGTCTTCCCTGGTATCAATGTCAGACAAATCATCAGTCACTCCTTCCCTAGACCCACCATGTCCTCCTCCTGAGGAGTCCCCCGAACTGTTTCAGCACAGTGTTGGGTACATGCTCCAGGAGGATGCCCAGCGTTTCGAAGGGTCTGATGATGAAACCCAGCTAGAGGAAGGCAGTAGCGTGAGAGCAGACAGAGGGGATGCTCAAGAAGGACACCAATCTGGCAGTCATGTTCCAGCAGCTGCAGCATACTGCCAGATTGGCTCCAGTGATGAGGAGGGAGGGGATGATGAGGTCACTGACTCCACGTGGGTGCCTAATAGGAGAGAGGAGGAGGAGGAGGATGAGGAGGAGGCACATCTCCAACGAGGCAGGATGCCCTTTGGTGGCCAGCGTAAGGGCAGTACACCGACGGAATCACACCGCAGAGCTCCACCTGTGCAGGGCGCTGCCTCTGCCCGTCATTCAAAAAGTTCTTTGGTGTGGGCCTTTTTTGAGGCTAGTGCATCAGATCGCACAGCTGCTGTTTGCAACATATGTCTCAAGCGTATATCGCGTGGCCAAAACATCAGCCGCTTGGGTACCACATGCCTGACCAGACATATGTTGACCTGCCATGCAGCTCGTTGGCAAGCCTACCTCAAAGACCCACACCAAAGAACAAAGCGGACCTCTCCTTGCACCGCATCAGCTGGGATCTCCAACCCCACTATAACTTCAGTCCTCTCTGAAACATGCACTGAGAGGAATGAAGGTGTAGAATTAGGTGTGTCACAGCCAAGTACTTGCGCCCACTCTGCTAGCAGTACACCGACGTCCGATTCTAGCAGGCAAATTTCCCTGCCCCAGCTGCTGGACCGTCGAAAGAAGTTCACTCCCAGCCATCCACATGCCCAGCGGTTGAATGCTAGCTTGGCTAAATTGCTAGCGCTTCAACTGCTGCCTTTTCAGTTGGTAGACTCGGCCCCCTTCCGTGAGTTTGTGCAATGTGCGGTTCCTCAGTGGCAGGTTCCCAAACGCCACTTTTTCTCACGGAAGGCTATTCCGGCTCTCTACCGGCATGTGGAAGGCAATGTCTTGGCCTCGCTGGACAGGGCGGTCAGCGGTAAGGTGCATATTACCGCTGACTCATGGTCCAGCAGGCATGGACAGGGACGTTACCTTTCTTTCACGGCCCATTGGGTCACTCTTTTGGCAGCTGGGAAGGATTCAGGACAAGGTGCAGTAGTGTTGGAGGTTGTCCCACCGCCACGCCTCCAAAATGCTACTACTGGTTGTGACACACCTCTCTCCTCCACCCCCTCCTCTTCTTCTTCCTCCATGGCCTCTTCCTGTGGTTTGTCCTATGAACCAGCGGTGCTCCGTAGCCGTTCACGGGGCTACGCAAGTACGCAGGCAAAAAGATGCCATGCCGTGCTTGCGCTGGTGTGTTTGGGGGACAGAAGCCACACTGGGGCAGAGGTCCTGTCTGCTCTGCAGGGCCAGGCCGAGAGGTGGTTGACGCCACGCCAGCTTAAGCCAGGAATGGTGGTTTGCGACAATGGCACCAACCTCCTCTCCGCCCTCCGACAGGGACAACTGACCCATGTGCCCTGTGTGGCTCACGTCCTTAACCTGGTGGTGCAGCGCTTCTTGGGCAGGTACCCGGGCTTACAGGATGTCCTGAGGCAGGCCAGGAAAGTCTGTGTGCATTTCCGCAGATCTTATAATGCCAGTGCTCGCCTGGCTGAGCTGCAAAAGGAGTTGAACCTGCCCAAGAACCGCCTTATATGTGACATGCCCACCAGGTGGAACTCAACGTTGGCCATGCTGCAGCGGCTGCACACGCAGCAGAGGGCCATCAATGAGTACCTGTGCGACTACGGCACCAGGACAGGGTCAGGGGAGCTTGGTTTTTTTTCTCCACGCCAGTGGGGCATGATCAGGGATGCATGCACTGTCCTGGCACCATTTGAGGAGGCCACGAGGATGGTGAGCAGTGACAGTGCATGCATCAGTGACACTGTACCTCTTGTCCACCTGTTGGAGCACACGCTGCGTGGAATAATGGACAGGGCACTTGAGGCAGAACAGAGGCAGGAAGAGGAGGACTTCCTTGCCTCTCAAGGCCCCCTTTACCCAGACAGTGTTCCTTCTGTCCCACCCATCGCACAGGAAGAGGAGGAGGAGGAGGAGGATTGTGTCAGCATGGAGGTGGAGGCTGGCACTCAGCATCATCAGCAGCAGTCTTTTAGGGATGATTTACAGTCCCAAGAAACCAGTGGACTTGTACGTGGCTGGGAGGAGGTGGCTGCGGATCATGTCGTCCTTAGTGACCCAGAGGACTCCGGAGCGAATGCCTCAGCAAACCTACGCTGCATGGCCTCCCTGATCCTGCAAAGTCTGCGGAAGGATCCTCGTATTCTTCGGATCAAGGAGAGGGACCATTACTGGCTGGCCACTCTCCTTGATCCACGGTACAAGGGTAAGGTTGCGGACCTTATGTTACCGTCGCAGAGGGAGCAGAGGATGAGACAACTCCGGGAGGCCTTGCAGAAAGGTCTGTGCAACGCGTTCCCAGAGACTGGGAGGTTGCAAACTCCTGGTCCTGGACAACGAGTTGCTGAGGCTTCGGCCAGTCAAAGAAGGAGCGGTGGGGAAGGTGGCCGTCTGACCGATGCGTTCAGACAATTCTTTAGTCCGCAGCCCCAAAGTATGATCGGTTCCAGCAACCATCGCCAGCGTCTGATAAACATGGTGCAGGAATATCTAGGGGCAAGGTCAGACTTGGACACCTTCCCCACCGAAAATCCTCTGGCTTACTGGGTCTTGAGGATGGATCACTGGCCAGAGCTTGCACAGTATGCAATTGAGCTACTGGCCTGTCCTGCATCCAGCGTTCTTTCGGAACGCACATTCAGTGCTGCTGGAGGATTTGTCACGGATCACAGGGTGCGCCTGTCCACCGACTCGGTTGATCGACTGACTTTCATCAAGATGAACCAGTCTTGGATCACCACCAGCTACCACACACCTGATGCTGATATAACAGACTAATTGATTTTAACATGTCACATCCCTTCAAGACTGATGCTGATGCTGAGTGCCTGTGCTGTTATGTTGACTGGCTATCCTCCTCCTCCGAGTCCTCAATGATACGATTGATGATGATAGCTTGGAAGATCATTTTTGTTTATGGGTGCCGCCACCAGTGCCTAACGCCCAATTTTTGAAGCAATACTTTGCAACAGGGCTCATTGGTGTGCTCCAAGTACAGTATCTGTGAGGAGTTGCAGTGTTGTGCCACCAGTGCCTAAGGCCCAATTTTTCAGCCCCTGTTTAACAGGGGCGTGTCATTACAATTTTTGAAGCAATACTTTGCAACAGGGCTCATTGCTGTGCTCCAAGTACAGTATCTGTGAGGGGTTGCAGTGTTGTGCCACCAGTGCCTAAGGCCCAATTTTTCAGCCCCTGTTCAACAGGGGCATGTAATTACAATTCTTGATCTAATAATTCACAGCAGGGCCCATTGCTGCACCCACCAAGAGTAACTGTCAGGGCTTACAGTGTTGTGGCACCAGCACCACCATCAAAGGCCCAATTTTTACTACCACTGTTCAACAATTATATGTAATTAAAATTCCTGATATAATAGTTGACAGCAGGGCGTTCCAGCACCAACCAAGAGTAACTGTGAGTGCTTACAGTGTTGTGCCAACACCAACAACTAAGGGGCCTATTTCTGCAGAGTATATACGGCAGGTCCCTACTTTCAAACATCCAACTTACAAACGACTCCTACTTGCAAACGCAAGAAGACAACAGGAAGTGAGAGGAAATCTACCACTAGGAAGGAAAATTCTCTCCTGTAAGAATAAATATGGGAGAAAGGTGTCTCCTCTGTACTGATGCTTTATCAGCAATCCTTGTTTCAAGAAAAACACCACATTTCAAAAACAGTTGTCATTGGGACGGAAAGTGAGGTGAAATGTTCTGAACAGGGGCACAGACAGCAAAACAAATGTTACAGGGGTGATAACCCTTACCTATGTTTTCCAAAAAGTTTAAAAATAGATTTTTGGTCTGGAGCTACACTTCAACAATGTACCTGTTCAAAATTACAAACAGATTCTACATAAGAACAAACCTACAGTCCCTGTCTTGTATGCACCGCCTGTATAGGGCTGTTCAGAGTATATAGGGCCTTTTTTATTTTATGTGCGGGGTTCCCCTTAATATCCATACAAGACCCAAAGGGGCTGGTAATGGGCTGGGGTAGGGGGGGGGGTCATGGGGTAGCTATGCCATTTTTCTTAAAGAATTTCATCCATATTACCGGGACCAGACATTACATTAAAGCCGCAAGCAGTTTTAAATGGCTTTTTTTTCCTTTAGAAGTGTCATTTTGTGCAGGGACAGTTCTAAACACGGGAAACACGTGGCACTTCACAGGCATACTTTAGACACCCCCCAGGTACGATATTTAAAGGAATATTTGACTTTTTTTTTTTCACTTTATGCATCATTAAAATGACTGCTCCCGAAAAACGACCGTTTTTAAAACTTCTTTTTGCATTGATACATGTCCCCTGGTGCAGAACCCGGGTTCCCAAACCCTTTTTAGGACAATAACATGCATAATAGTTGTTATAATTAGCACTTTAGAATTCGAACGTTCGCATGCATTGTATTTAATAGGGTTCTAATGTTCGTTCGAACTTTCGGTCCGTTCGCGGGTTCTGGTGCGAACCGAACCCGGGGGTGTTCGGCTCATCACTAGTGTCAGCACGGTATGAATTCCTCTATGTTGATGTAGGGAAGAATGGCCGGATGTCCGATGGGGGATCCTTCATCCAGACGGAGTTTGCCCTCCGTCTCCAGAGTGACGACCTTGCATTGCCACCGGATGCAGGGAATATTGAAGGACTCCCCTTTGTTTTCTTGGCTGATGAAGCCTTCGGACTCGGACGGCATCTTATGAGGCCATTTCCACAGAGGACCCTGACCCCAGAGAAGAGGGTGTTCAATTACCGGCTGGCCAGGGGCCGAAGAGTTGTCGAAAATGCCTTTGGCATAATGGCCAGCCGGTTCCGCCTTTTTATGACTTCAATACACTTGGCGGACTACAAAATAAACTATGTCGTATTATGCTGCTGTGTGCTACACAACTTTCTGAGCCAAAAATCAAATTCCTATATGGCCTCAGTTTTGCCAGAGGCTGGACTTTCCCCTGCAAATCCCCTGCCGGGCCTGGAATCTGCCCGTCCTGGCTTGCCCTCCCAAAATGCCCGTGAGGTTCGGGACAAATACATGGAGTATTTCACGGGTAGGGGGGCAATTCCTATGCCAGCCTATGTCTAAGGATCCCAATAAAAAGCTTGTTTAAACCTTTAATTATTTGTTCTTTCCTTTCTCCTAGTTTGTCTTTGTGCATTTGTAGTGCCAAGTGTATTTTACTTTAGTAAATAACAACCATTTCACTATGTAACCTTACAAAATAACCAAATAAGCTTAGAGGGTATTATAAAAAGAAGCTACACGTTGTTTGTGGTCAAATATTTTACTCTGTGCACATTCTCACCATTTTTAGTTTTTTCTGGTTTTTTGGGTTGGCCTGGCCCCAACCCGGCAATTTTTTGCTTATGAAAATACAAAAATAACAGTTGCATTCCAAAAATTACAACATTGGATACCTCTGAGCTATCTGAGACATTCACTTACACAAACTATGTCTGTATGTGCCCGTCCTAATATGGGGTCCTGCCACCCCTTGCCCAGCCAAAAATTGAATATGCACACATTTGGGATGTTTTCCATCTAGGAAGTTTACAATCCTGATCCCTATTGTCAACATGTGCTATCTGCCATCAGGGGTGATCAATGGACGTGTTTTGGGGTGCAACCCCTTCCTCAGTTCACCGACTTTAGATACGAGGAAGGGGTTGCACCCACAAAAGACGTACATGGATATCCCCTGATGGCAGATAGCACATGTTGACACACTGTGTGCAGATTCAATTTTTGGCTGGTTTGATTGTCCAAAAAATTCGAAAAGTTGCAAAAACAAACATGTAAAAACAAATGTGTTTGGATAGCTTATTGAATTCTCCCCAAAACATCGAGAATGTCTTTAAATGTTTGTTCCATCACATGGATTCTTTGTTTAATAAGGTCCAGTTCCGTGCTACATTCCATCACTTGCTGGATGAGGCGGAGGGCACTGTCAGCAGAGAACCGTGTACTATCCTTCACAACATTTATATCCCCTAAAAACAAAAAACAAAAGGTATTATAACTCTGCAGGCCTACATCTCTTACCTGAAGCTGTGGTGACAGATACTGACCTGTTGTGGTGACCAGATCCACAACGTCATCCACCTCTCCTTCCTGCACTTCTCCTTCCTCCACCTCAACTTCCTGCACATCTTTCGGTTGTGGGTCTTTGGGAGTTTGGGGTTGCTTGGAAGTTGTGGGGTGCATGTGCTCCCTGGAGTGTCCTCCTCCCAGTCTTCTCTCCCCTATGAGAATCAACCAAAAGGTCTATTTATCACACTGTAAATCTCAATGTTAAAATAAAAACAGGCTAAATTGCTTGGAAGTGTGGTACAAGTGTGTGTTTGGGCGGAATTTAAAGAAGAATGCATTATTTATGACCAAGAATATGTTTAGTATTCACCTTTGGATGTAATTTATTTGACATGGAGGCACCACAAAAATTCACTGATGCACCTGTGTGGGACACCCAAAAAAGGCGGGTCTGGTGGCCCACACTATAGTGCTCCAAAGTACAGATGTGGAAGCAGCTGCTGAGTGTCCTCTCCTTTACACTGATAAAAGTTTGCATTTCATTCTCTTTACAAACACATCATCTAGACTAAAAAATTTGCCACAATATTTGAGCAAAAATGGCAGATGTCTAATTACTTTTGTGGCTCTAAAATAAGCCAAAACCGCGGATAGTGGCCGAACGAAGTGTCGGTAACGTAACGAACGATTACTGTGCCCAACCAAGTTCAAAATATTACATTTTGGAAGGGAGTCCAATATGAGAAACCAAAATAAAGAGCAACATGTCAGTTTAGAAAAAGATTAATAGCAGAAAAGTCTACTTTTTACTTACTTTTAGCGAGCATTCTCTTTATGCTCCTCAACTGGTCTGGCTCCCTCAGTTTGAGGTCTGACCACCTCTTTCTGAGCTGCTCATTTGAGCGTTTCACCCCGAAATTCGCCTTCAGACTCTTCACGACTTTAGTGAGGATTTTGGCCTTCCTTCTATTTGGTTTGCTATACGGCCCATGCTTGGCATCATAATCAGCCTTGAGCAAGATGTCCACCATCTCCGCCATCTCCGCCAAAGACATATTCGATGCCTTGAATCTCCTCCTTGATCGTGACGTTTCCTCGGTCTCCGGGCTTGTCTCCTCCTCGTTAGTTGCGGAATTATCAGACACCTGCTGTAACTCCGCCATATCTGTCTGCGCGCCGAAAGAGAAGGGGCGGGGAAAAGATGTTAGTTAGAACGTCATGGGCGGGCGACGTGTGCGGAGCGACGTGTTTGTATTTTGACGCATGCGTGGTGTGTATATAGCAAACACACATGTGACTATAGTACGTTCGGTGTGCGGAGAGAGGAGTTCAAGTGACGGACGTGCGAACGAAGGTATGTGATTTTGTGACTTGTACAAATTGTTGGCCTATACTGTCTTGAGAATGTTGGAGGATATATATGGTGACTAGGATGTTAAGGAGGTTAGACTGTTTGCCTCACATTAGTTATATATAGTTTATTTAACTTGCAGATACAATATGAATGTCTTTATAAGCGACAAAGAGTTCCTGGCGGAATTTATTGACCAGGTAAGGGAGCTGCCGGCTCTGTGGGAGACAAAAAACCCCATCCACAAAAAAAGAGGGGTGAGAAAAGCAGCGCTGGAGAAGCTGCTCCCATTTGTGCATACCAAGGTGCCCACAGCCACAGAAAAACAAGTGGACACTAAAATTGGGAGCTTGAGAGGTACCTACAGGACTGAACGCTCTAAGGTCCTGGCTTCTCAGAGGTCAGGAGCAGCAGCAGGTGATGTGTATGTCCCGATTTTGTGGTACTACAACAGGATGTCCTTCCTGGATGACCACATTGAGACAAGGCCATCACTCTCCACTCTTCCCCCCAGACTTCCCTGCAGCCAACCTGAGCCTTCTCTGGAGCAAGAGGAGGCAGCCATCCTGGATGATCCTGATTTGGCCATCTGGAGCCAGGTATAGTATTAAATGAAAATGTATTGGGATAAACTTAATGTTTGACAAATATGTCAAGATGACAAACATAAAATATTTTGGATTCCACAAGTGAAATCAAGATCTGTAGACATTATTCTGCACTTAATTGGGTGCTAAATAGTCAATCTGATGTAGTGGTAAATTTAAAGCAAGGATTTATGGATTTACATTCGAATTGCTTCAATCAGGATTACAAAGTTTGATGCAAAGATTAAACCAACATATTAAACTATGTCCCTTTTTCATACACAGGATGAAATCAGCCAGGAGGAGGGTCTGGAAACTGTCAGGCAGGAGGAGGAAGGGCCCAGTGGCAGCCAGGAGGTGGCAGGGCCCAGTGCCAGCCAGGAGGTGGCAGGGCCCAGTGGCAGACAGGAGGTGGCAGGGCCCAGTGGCAGACAGGAGGTGGCAGGGCAAAGGAGAAGCACCAGATCCCAGGTGCCTCCCATCCGGCTTCACAAAAGAGGCAGGAGGGACAGGAGCACGAGTGAGGCAGCAATGGCCCTTATTCGTGAGGCCCATGCCACCCTCCAGGAGCCCACATCCCCTGAAGAGGCCATTGCCGGCCTAGTGGAGGCTAAGTTCAAGGTGATGAGCATGGAGCAACGCCTCCTATGCGAGCCCCTGCTCATCACCTTGCTCAACAAGGGGGTGATGGAGAAAATTACCCCCAATACCGCCATATGTGAGGTGGCACAACTGACCCAACCTCAACCTCCACCTCCACCTTCTTCTTCTGCCCCACCCCCTTCTGCTACACCTCCACCTTCTTCTTATGCCCCACCCCCTTCTGCTACACCTCCACCTTCTTCTTCTGCCCCACCCCCTTCTGCTACACCTCCACCTTCTTCTTCTGCCCCACCCCCTTCTGCTACACCTCCACCTTCTTCTTCTGCCCCACCCCCTTCTGCTACACCTCCACCTTCTTCTTCTGCCCCACCCCCTTCTACTACACCTCCCCCTTCTTCTTATGCCCCACCCCCTTCTGATACATCTCCTCCTCCTCCTCCTGACAGGAGTACCCCTCCAGTGGCCCAGCCTCCAGCCAAACGAAGAAGGAAGGCTGCAGGGAAGGCTTCAGGGAAGGTTGCAGGGAAGGTTGCCAGGAAGAAGAGGAAGTGATGGCCTTGCTTCATTGTGGTCGGACAGAAGGCAGCCTGTTGTAGTACCACACACTTGGGACATATATATCACCTGCTGCTGTTCCTGACCTCTGGGAGGCCAGCATCAGATTGTGTTTAGAAATGTTGGCCTTCTCAAGCTCCCAATTTTAGTGTCCACACAGGGTTGCTGTGTGCTCTGGGGTCCCTGGGATGCACAAATGGCAGCAGGTTCTCTAGCGCTGCCTTCTCTTTATTTTATTTCTAAACATGAATAAATGTGATTTTTGTTTAAGTTCATACTTGACTATGTGTATTTGTAAAAATTAAAAATCTAGCTTTGGAGTAAGCAGATACATTTGACTGACAATAAAAGCGACAGATATCACCCCCCCAAAAGAATAACTAAATCTGATTAGCAAAAAAACATGGTGGGAAATTTAACTAATATAGATTCCAAAATTAAATGGGAGATCACTATCAAAACATTGCGAAATTATAATTAACATCATTTTGAAAAATATAACCATTTAAATTATTCCTAAAAACTTGCACGATATAATACACATAAATCTTCTTAAGAGCAGCATGAAAAAGGTTAAAAAAAAAGGCATAACTCTGTGTGAATATCAGCAGCAAAAGAAGGTCACTCGTTTTGATTAATGTAACATTCTAACGAAGATTTCAATGCAGAACATTTAAAGGATGCAATATTTTTGAGCGTGACGAATGTGCTCTCTCCATTACGAAGGCTTGTTTTACCAGAAGATGCGCTCCCGTCTCATAGTTGCTTGTGAGCATGCGCGCTTTTGGAAGAGTCGTAAAAGCATACACACAAACCATTTTCTCGTCACAAAACAGCCCGACGAGAAACACGACGAGGAAATCTGGAATCCTGACGAGAAAATAGAGAGCAGGTTCTCTCGTCGAGATTCTCGGCAATTTTCTCGTCGTAAAACCATACACACGAACGTTTTTCTCGACAAAAAAGCTCTCGCGGCACTTTTCTTGACGGTTTTGGACGAGAAAATCGGTCGTGTGTACGAGGCCTGATAGGCAGGAAATTGTCAAACAAAAGATATGTGTAGCTGGACACTGACAGAGGGGACATGTAGTAATGCAAAAAAATATACAGTAAACCCCCCTCCATCGCGGGGGTTACGTTCCGGACCCACCCGCGAAAAGTGAAAATCCGCAAAATAGAAAGACCCTATTTAAATACACCCTAGGCATGTTTTGTTAACTTTTTAATAGCATTTAAAGGTCTTTAAACACACTTTTAAGCAATAGAAACACATAAAAGATAGAGAGAGAGCAAGAGCATTGTAAAACACAACACTTTTGTGCTAACAGTATACTGTACAGTACTGATTCACCGCTACATAATCGCAAAATGGGGAAATATTACCGCAATATCAGAATTAATAGGTCCTAATTAAAATAGCGCGATATACCGGGACCGCAAAAACTGAACCGTGATAGAGCGGGGGTTTACTGTATAAATAATTTGGCTGGGGGCAGCTTTTTTGATAACACTTAAAGAGCAACAACATAAATATACAATTACTTCGATTAGATAACATGCTTCGGGGTATGCCCTAAACCTGCCTGTGATGTTGCACCCCTGTATGATGTACTGCAACATAAGTGACATTTACAAAGAAAAAAAATAACATTTAATTTATTAATTAAATCATTTGGCTGCTTTGTTATATTTGTAAACAAAGCTGCTGGTATTCACCTCAGCATCCATACCAGACTCTTAAAGCGGAGTTCCACCCAAAAGTTGAAGCTCCGCTTTTCTGCCTCCACCCATCCTCCAGTACCACATTTGGCACCTTTCCGGGGGAGCAAGTACCTGTTTTTGACAGGTACCTGTAGCCATTTACGAGAGATCTGGTCGCGGCAAGATTACTCGGCAGTTCGGTTCCCCTCCTGCTTCCTCCGCCACTGAGCCATTCAGAATGTGCAGCGTGCTTCGCACATGCGCAGTAGGGAAAAGGCTGTGAAGCCGAAAGGCTGGGGTGTCCTCCAGGACAGGTGTCCTAATATTAAAAGTCAGCAGCTACAGTATGTGTAGCTGCTGACTTTTAATTTTCTGCTGGAGGGGGGGTGGGGTGGAACTTTGCTTTAAGTTAGATGAGGGTGTAATATAGATTGTAAGAAGGGTCCCCCACAGAAAAACAGCATGGGTTCCTCCTAAAAATTCATAGAAAACATTTATCCTCAATGATGCTCTGGTATGGATTTTAAGGGGGACTGCACACAACTTGTAACTAATTGACATCCACCCCCCTTCCAAAAAAAATATATCTGTCACCATCACCGACTCTGGCCTATTCTGGTGCTCTGGAACTGTTAAGGCAATGTTCTACAATTAGAGCTCAGCTACAAAATTTCTAATGTAAATCCTGCCTTGTGCCTTAAAGTTATGGCATTCTCCCCTGCTCCAGCATTGTAAAGGTGCAATACCATTTTTTTCTTTTTTGCATGTCAACCTCAGCTGCACAATTTGTAAAGTTTGTTGCAGAGTATATACTTCATTATGTCTTAGAATATTTGGTCTATCCAGATGCTATAACACTATAAAGTTGTCATACAATTTTCCCCATAGCTTTGCCTCAGCTGCAAAATGTCTAATGTTTGCTGCAAGGTATAGCCTGAATTGTGCCAAAAGTTTTTAGCCTATTTGAGTTGTACTCCAGCACTGCAAAGGTGACATACATTCTGAAAGTGATATTAGCAAATGCAGCAATTTATAAATCGGATGAAAGGTTTAGCACTGTAAAACAATATTTGAAAGATAAATAGTGCATTTTTTTATACAACTATATAGATCAGAAGAAAATGAGGAACAAATGAGGAGGAAAGAGGGACAGAGAGACTTTGTCCACCCTAGAATCAGGGACAGTCCCTCAAAGTCAGGGACAGTTGGGAGCTATGACCTTGGTGTCTAGGTTCCCACACCGTCTGTACACTGTCATGAGCTTTCATAAAGCCAGTGCGCCATACAGGCTGACTATTACAGCACAGGGGTAATGTATTTAAATTCACACTGGATATTGCAGACTGGCACGTCTGAAGTAAAGTGTTGTATGAAAACTCCAAAGACTTGTTTCTACAATCAAATTTTCTTTGCCAAATATATAATGCTTGCTACAGTGTAAATCCTGTATTACACCTAAAGGTTTGTTGCCTATTTTGATGCTCTGGCACTGTAAATGTGCAATACATTTTTAGTTAGCCAAGTTGCTTACATACTGTCCAGCCACTATAAAATATTTGTGGGCTACTATCTCTTAGATAATATACTCAAATTTTTATTGCAAGATGCCTTTCCTCTATTTTCTGTTTAGTACTCACATTCTGTCCTGCTGCTGGCACATACTATATATATTTTGGCGATAGTTGAGATACAGGGATGGGAGGAAAGGGATGTAGAGTTGTAGTTTTGAAGTGTTTTTGTACACTCTGTTTTGACGATTAAGACAAAGCAATGTCGAACTGTGAAAAAAAAAGATGCTCACAAACGTTGCTATTAACCTGTTGTTTCACTGAAAAATTTGTAAGAGGTTAAGGGCTTCAGCTTTATTTAGTTTAAAGCCTCGTACACACGATCGGATATCCTATGGATTCTAATCCGATGGTTTTGTCCATCGGAAATCCGATGAAGCTGACTTCCATCAGTCTTGCCTACACACCATCAGTCAAAAAATCTGACCGTTCCAAACGCGGTGACGTAAAACACTCCGATGAGCCGAGAAAAATTAAGTTCAATGCTTCTGAGCATGCGTCGACTTGATTCTGAGCATGCGTGGGTTTTTTATCCGATGGACTTGCCCATAGACGATCTGAGTTTTCGATCGGTTTTTTATCTATCGGAAAAATTTAAAACATGTTCTATTTTTTAAAACCAATGGAAAAAAGACCGATGGGTCCCATACACGATCGGTTTGTCTGATGAAAACAATCCATCGGACGGTTTTCATCGGTTAAACCGATCGTGTGTACAGGGCTTAAGAGGACTTTATATAGCTTTTAGATCTGGTGTGGCTGCAACTTCCATTGGTCAATCCAGTCTTATTACCACTTGATACAAAATCAGGTAACATAGCCATACCTACCTGTTCAAGTTGAAATTAATCAGATTGTGGTGCTGCAGCTGTAATTACATGACACTGTTCATAATACTTTTCTGTAACAATACAACCTAAAGTCATTTCCATGCACGCAATTTAAAGGATCAGTGTTTTTTTCCCGTGTCACCCTGTAAGCACATTGAAAGGACCCAGTTTCCAATATACATTAATGTTATTATAATTTTTTTACTCTTTTTCTTTGTTAAAATTTTGTCATGGCAGTGCTCAGCTCTTTTTTCAGGATTCCCCATTCCACAGTCTGCAATGGGATTTTCCACAAAGTTTAGGAACCTCAAATCAGATTCACCAAACCCTAAGCAAAGAAATTCATACTCTTCTGTAATGATCCTATTTAAAAACATGACATTTTTCTGCTAGCCAAACAGAAAAATCGAAATGTTTCTTGGACTAAGGTAGCTGCAAATAAAAGGCAAGGTGAAGAGCTTAGCTAATAACGTTAAAACTGGACTCCATCAATGGTGGGACCCACAGTCTACCAATTGAACTTTTTATATAAAAAAAATACATTTGTTCTCTGTGAAAGGAAAGCCACAAATGTGTCACACTTTTAGAGGCACACCTGTAGCAGTAAGGTATGCAACAAAAAGACATTAATGAAATAAATGCGCAAATATAAATATGACTAAAGGCAGTGTGTTTTAAAAGAAGGAATGTGTTGCTCAACAGAATTTGTTTTGTCATTTATCTGCATTGTCAAGCTTTGAATAGTTTTATAACTATTTCTTTAACCTCTGGTCAAAATCTTTAGAATGTCACAGTATTTGATACTTTAATTAATCTTGTTGGCTATCTTGACTAATAGCTTACCTATATTTATTGTCAAATAGATTTTGATGTTCTTTGCTAAATATTACAAATAAAGTAATTATGATTTAATGTGTTTCGGCCCTGTTTACACATGTGTTGTAATATACATGTTTGTATCACATAGGAGATACAACTGCTTATATGAAACTACATAATAACCTCTTCCCTAGATTTGTTTCATTTGTTTCCATCCTCAATTTTAAATTGAAGCTAGCTAAAAAGGCCAGTCTAGTAGCTAACAATAAATATCTTTGGATTAACCAATATAATATACCTACCTTCTACATTATTCCAAAGATCCTCAAAAATAGAGAGAACACCCGTTGGCCCTTTCAGGACCTGGGTCTGAACTTGTGGCTTCTGTGGTGTCTGGCTGTGGCTCTTCTCACTATGCCACTAGGGAGTTTTGACAGCTCCCTGCTTAAAGTCATTGTAATAGTTTGTTTATTTTTTTGTAAAATAACAGACATGTCATACTTACCTGCTCTGTGCAAGGGTTTTGCACAGAGCGGCCCTGATCCTCCCTTTATGGGGTGACCCCATGGAGATGCGCTTTCCTGGGGGGCACCCGTGTGGGCGCATTTCCGAGTCCTGCTGCTGCATCCATTGATATAGACAGCAGGACTCGGCATCGCCCCCGGCTCCCGTGTCACTGGATTTAATTGACAGCAGCGGGAGCCGATTACTATCCAATGAGGACCCAAGACAACAGCTGGAGCTGCTGGGCTTGTTCTCGTTTCTGGAACGACCGGGTTCAGGTAAGAAAAAATGGGGCTCTGCTGGGCAGCTGCAGCACAGAAGGTTTTTCACCTTAATGCATAGTATGCATTAAAACCTTGAGGGTTTACAGCTCCTTTAATTCATTGGACAACCTTGTGTCTTGTTTGTCTTGAACCCTTTGCTTCTCCCATGAACTCCTTGCATACCTGTCCTATCTTTACTATCCTCTAACCTGCTCATAGAAAAAAAAGACAGCTGAGGCTATGGGGCTGATTTAAGAAAATGTTGGCGCATTTGCGTGGGCAGGAATAATTATTGCGACATGGCGCATGCTGTCGACTTGCGCCGGATTTGCGGAATCGTTGCGCGTATGGGCGCATACTAGGGCTGCAACGGATCGGCGGTGATCCTGTTCAGATCGGATCACCACTCGATCCGCGGAGCGACTTCGCGGCTTCGGTCTTAGGAAAGGCTGCGGCTTCGGCCTTAGGAAAGGCCGCGGCTTCGGCCTAGCTCCGGAGCCGCGGCCATCTTGGTACACCCGGCAGCGGCGGCGGCTGCCTTGTGTGCGCTGACGTCATCACCCCTCACCCTCACTGCTCGTGGATCTGAACGGCGGGAGAGACTAAGGTAAGTGGGGGAGATGCCCATTACAGAGGGAGAAGATTGTGGATATTACAGGGGGAGAAGATTTTGGATATTACAGGGGGAGAAGATTGTGGATATTACAGGGGTAGAAGATTGTGGATATTACAGGGGGAGAAGATTGTGGATATTACAGGGGGAGAAGATTGTGGATATTACAGTGAGGGGGAAATTACGTGGATATTACAGTGAGGGGGAAATTACGTGGATATTAGTAATTTTTTTTTGCCGATCCGAAAATGATCCGATCCGTGGCTCTGATCCGAGGATCGATCCGATCCGTGAGTTTTTCGATCCGTTGCACCCCTAGCGCATACACATTCTTAAATATGAAACAGACATCGGGCTTGTGCTCATTGTAATGCTGATCATGTTAATGAGCTTTTCCTTATCACATGGAGAATATTTCTTCCACTTTTATTCCTTTCATTCATTTCTTTTTGAAACAACTCAATATTCATTCTAGAGATCTTCCTCCTATTAACAACTGTGCAGATGTTTACTAGACTTGTAATTGTGCGTGCATTTTATGGTGATAGTCTATAATCATTGGTGGAGCCAAAACTTCCATGAAAACAACTTCTCAACACATGTCTGTGTATTGTGCATTCTGGACAATTCTTTCCCCATAAACTGTCCAATCTGATTGGATGACATTTACATCCACTCATTTCTCTGAGCAATTCATTTCCTCATACACTGTCCAATCAGATTGCACAGTGTATGGGGAAAGAATTGTCCATAATCCTTTCTACCAACATCCCCAAAAGGCAGAATCATCTGGTGGATAAATAAGCCAGGCCAATATACCTATTTTCACTGCTAACCAGTCAGTGCATAGCATTCTGCACTTAGACTGCTTTGGTGCATCACATAAACACTGATATGAAAAAAACATTCCAAGCCCCTTCTGAGTTCTGGCAGCATAACACATTGATTAGTATTGAGATAGGGGCTATACAACCATTTTCAGTTTTTGAATGAGAAGGAAATACCTTTTATCTTATCACAAGACGAATTGCCTATTAACAATGTATGTTTAGATATAACTATTACAAGGAAAATTTAATTGGCAACTATAAAGCATGCGGTTTATGAAAGATAGCCATGATAGCCATGACAGCCACGAGAGACACAATTACTGTAGTGATTTTTGTGGTACATTTGAAATTTATAAAGTTAGACCCCTTTCACACTGAGGCATTTTTCAGGCGCTATATTGCTAAAATAGCGCCTGCAAAGCGCCCTGAAAGAGCAGCTCCTCACCTCCACCCCGAGGGCTTTCATATCGGAACAGTGCGCTGGCAGGACGCTAAAAAAAGTCCTGCTAGCAGCATCTTTGGAGCGGTGAAGGAGCGGTGTGTATACTGCTCCTCCACCGCTCCTGCCCATTGAAATTAATGGGCACCGCGGCTATACCGCTTTTTTTTAGCCGCTAGCGGGGATTAAAAGCGCCCTGCTAGCGGCCCAATAGCACCGCAAAATTGACGGTAAAGCGACTCTAAAAATAGCAGCGCTTTACCGCCAATGTCGCCCGCGCCCCATTGTGAAAGGGGCCTAAATGATCAATCCCTTTGTGTACCAAATGTAAAGCACAATAGATCCTTTTGAAAACACAATGGGGGTTATTTACGAAAGGCAAATCCACTTTGCACTACAAGTGCAAACTACAAGTGCAAAGTGCACTTGAAATTGCACTGAAAGTGCACTTGGAAGTGCAGTCGCTGTAGATCCGAGGGGGACATGCAAGGAAAAAAAATAGCATTTTAGCTTGTACATGATTGCACTTTCATGTGCACTTGCAGTGCAATTTCAAGTGCACTTTGCACTTGTAGTGCAAAGTGGATTTGCCTTTCGTAAATAACCCCCAATGTATCCACATGCCTTACACAAATGTTAATTAAAAAAAATGATATCCTCATTTTAAGACAGTATGCAGAGCTGTTGGTTCATTTCAATTAGGTTCACCATGACATGTGTGGATATACCTTATTTGTCCCCAAGCCCTATTCCATACAAACCATGGTTTGAAAAGCTGTATCCAGTTCAGAATGGCTTTATAATATTGGCTTTATAATATTAGGCTGTTTCTATGTATCCAGTGATTTTGGATTCATGTTTTTTGCATCCTATTCTAAAACTAGGATTGAACCCATTATTAAAAAATTTTGGTGAAATTGAGACATTTTATTTAAAAAAAAAAGAACTACTGTGATTTGCACTGGTTTATTGTGCAAATAGTATGGACAAATTATTTATTTTTTTGCATACTTCTCTTCTGGGTCACAGGAGTGCACTTATTTCTGCACTCCTGTGACCTAGATTCAGCCAACAGTGGCTTAAAGCCCACTGTCTGCTGACGTCTCTCAGCCGGTCCAGGTTCTGCAGGGATTCTTACAATAATTTTGGGATCTACCCACATGCCTAATCAGCAGCTGGCTCAGCCTCTTAGCACACTGCTAAGAGCCTGAGTCAGCTGCTCCTGCCCCCTCGACAGCCCGGTTCCAGTGAGCATTGGTCGTGCAGAGCATAGAACCAGAGACTGACAGTCACTGCTCTCTGCTCACTGAAGCCCAAGAACTGAGCACTCAGATCTCATTCTTAGAGCCGGCAGGGGACAGCTGCAGCATTAGACTGATACTGCAGCCACATAGGTGAGTGTTTGCTTTTTTTAATCCCACACTTCTTATTTAATCCAACTCACTATAATGTGCTTGGCTTTATGTTTACCTTTAGTTTCAAAGGAATCTTCACTATATAATAGAACCACATTAAACGACCGGATCAGCCAAGCAGAGACTGGCTGCAAAAAGCGCCTAGAGGCAATTCAGTTTGCATGTGTAGCGCTATACAAGTCACTCATTCATTCATTCATCTGCATCCCAAACTTGGTCATACAGTAGTATCACAAACGATGTACCTACTGTTCACAGTATTAAAGGAAATGTATGTTTTGAGGGCAGACTAAATCAGACATGCTCTATGAGTAAGACATTTACATTTGCATTATACAGATATAATGAATTCAACTTATATTGCCTCCATTCTTTATTGTTCTATACTACTTAATAAAAAGTTTGGCAGTTAATATCCATGACTCATAATGGAAAAGGGTAGCTTAGGATGTGCACAGTAAAGTAGTATTGTTCCTTTAGTGAATAAACCATCTGTGGAAGAATGGTAACAGAAGAACACAATGAGCTTCTAGATGTTCTTTGACAATGTAAAGTTAAAACCAGTCAGATGTAACATTACTGATAACTAGTGATGAGCCGAACACCCCCGGGTTCGGTTCGCACCAGAACCCGCGAACGGACCGAAAGTTCGAACGAACATTAGAACCCTATTAAATACAATGGATGCGAACGTTCGAATTCTAAAGTGCTAATTATAACAACTATTATGCATGTTATTGTCCTAAAAAGGGTTTGGGAACCCGGGTTCTGCACCAGGGGACATGTATCAATGCAAAAAGAAGTTTTAAAAACGGTCGTTTTTCGGGAGCAGTCATTTTAATGATGCATAAAGTGAAAAAAAAAAAGTCAAATATTCCTTTAAATATCGTACCTGGGGGGTGTCTAAAGTATGCCTGTGAAGTGCCACGTGTTTCCCGTGTTTAGAACTGTCCCTGCACAAAATGACACTTCTAAAGGAAAAAAAAGCCATTTAAAACTGCTTGCGGCTTTAATGTAATGTCTGGTCCCGGTAATATGGATGAAATTCTTTAAGAAAAATGGCATAGCTACCCCATGACCCCCCCCCTACCCCAGCCCATTACCAGCCCCTTTGGGTCTTGTATGGATATTAAGGGGAACCCCGCACATAAAATAAAAAAGGCCCTATATACTCTGAACAGCCCTATACAGGCGGTGCATACAAGACAGGGACTGTAGGTTTGTTCTTATGTAGAGTCTGTTTGTAATTTTGAACAGGTACATTGTTGAAGTGTAGCTCCAGACCAAAAATCTATTTTTAAACTTTTTGGAAAACATAGGTAAGGGTTATCACCCCTGTAACATTTGTTTTGCTGTCTGTGCCCCTGTTCAGAACATTTCACCTCACTTTCCGTCCCAATGACAACTGTTTTTGAAATGTGGTGTTTTTCTTGAAACAAGGATTGCTGATAAAGCATCAGTACAGAGGAGACACCTTTCTCCCATATTTATTCTTACAGGAGAGAATTTTCCTTCCTAGTGGTAGATTTCCTCTCACTTCCTGTTGTCTTCTTGCGTTTGCAAGTAGGAGTCGTTTGTAAGTTGGATGTTTGAAAGTATCATCATCAATCGTATCATTGAGGACTCGGAGGAGGAGGATAGCCAGTCAACATAACAGCACAGGCACTCAGCATCAGCATCAGTCTTGAAGGGATGTGACATGTTAAAATCAATTAGTCTGTTATATCAGCATCAGGTGTGTGGTAGCTGGTGGTGATCCAAGACTGGTTCATCTTGATGAAAGTCAGTCGATCAACCGAGTCGGTGGACAGGCGCACCCTGTGATCCGTGACAAATCCTCCAGCAGCACTGAATGTGCGTTCCGAAAGAACGCTGGATGCAGGACAGGCCAGTAGCTCAATTGCATACTGTGCAAGCTCTGGCCAGTGATCCATCCTCAAGACCCAGTAAGCCAGAGGATTTTCGGTGGGGAAGGTGTCCAAGTCTGACCTTGCCCCTAGATATTCCTGCACCATGTTTATCAGACGCTGGCGATGGTTGCTGGAACCGATCATACTTTGGGGCTGCGGACTAAAGAATTGTCTGAACGCATCGGTCAGACGGCCACCTTCCCCACCGCTCCTTCTTTGACTGGCCGAAGCCTCAGCAACTCGTTGTCCAGGACCAGGAGTTTGCAACCTCCCAGTCTCTGGGAACGCGTTGCACAGACCTTTCTGCAAGGCCTCCCGGAGTTGTCTCATCCTCTGCTCCCTCTGCGACGGTAACATAAGGTCCGCAACCTTACCCTTGTACCGTGGATCAAGGAGAGTGGCCAGCCAGTAATGGTCCCTCTCCTTGATCCGAAGAATACGAGGATCCTTCCGCAGACTTTGCAGGATCAGGGAGGCCATGCAGCGTAGGTTTGCTGAGGCATTCGCTCCGGAGTCCTCTGGGTCACTAAGGACGACATGATCCGCAGCCACCTCCTCCCAGCCACGTACAAGTCCACTGGTTTCTTGGGACTGTAAATCATCCCTAAAAGACTGCTGCTGATGATGCTGAGTGCCAGCCTCCACCTCCATGCTGACACAATCCTCCTCCTCCTCCTCCTCCTCCTCCTCCTCTTCCTGTGCGATGGGTGGGACAGAAGGAACACTGTCTGGGTAAAGGGGGCCTTGAGAGGCAAGGAAGTCCTCCTCTTCCTGCCTCTGTTCTGCCTCAAGTGCCCTGTCCATTATTCCACGCAGCGTGTGCTCCAACAGGTGGACAAGAGGTACAGTGTCACTGATGCATGCACTGTCACTGCTCACCATCCTCGTGGCCTCCTCAAATGGTGCCAGGACAGTGCATGCATCCCTGATCATGCCCCACTGGCGTGGAGAAAAAAAACCAAGCTCCCCTGACCCTGTCCTGGTGCCGTAGTCGCACAGGTACTCATTGATGGCCCTCTGCTGCGTGTGCAGCTGCTGCAGCATGGCCAATGTTGAGTTCCACCTGGTGGGCATGTCACATATAAGGCGGTTCTTGGGCAGGTTCAACTCCTTTTGCAGCTCAGCCAGGCGAGCACTGGCATTATAAGATCTGCGGAAATGCACACAGACTTTCCTGGCCTGCCTCAGGACATCCTGTAAGCCCGGGTACCTGCCCAAGAAGCGCTGCACCACCAGGTTAAGGACGTGAGCCACACAGGGCACATGGGTCAGTTGTCCCTGTCGGAGGGCGGAGAGGAGGTTGGTGCCATTGTCGCAAACCACCATTCCTGGCTTAAGCTGGCGTGGCGTCAACCACCTCTCGGCCTGGCCCTGCAGAGCAGACAGGACCTCTGCCCCAGTGTGGCTTCTGTCCCCCAAACACACCAGCGCAAGCACGGCATGGCATCTTTTTGCCTGCGTACTTGCGTAGCCCCGTGAACGGCTACGGAGCACCGCTGGTTCATAGGACAAACCACAGGAAGAGGCCATGGAGGAAGAAGAAGAGGAGGGGGTGGAGGAGAGAGGTGTGTCACAACCAGTAGTAGCATTTTGGAGGCGTGGCGGTGGGACAACCTCCAATACTACTGCACCTTGTCCTGAATCCTTCCCAGCTGCCAAAAGAGTGACCCAATGGGCCGTGAAAGAAAGGTAACGTCCCTGTCCATGCCTGCTGGACCATGAGTCAGCGGTAATATGCACCTTACCGCTGACCGCCCTGTCCAGCGAGGCCAAGACATTGCCTTCCACATGCCGGTAGAGAGCCGGAATAGCCTTCCGTGAGAAAAAGTGGCGTTTGGGAACCTGCCACTGAGGAACTGCACATTGCACAAACTCACGGAAGGGGGCCGAGTCTACCAACTGAAAAGGCAGCAGTTGAAGCGCTAGCAATTTAGCCAAGCTAGCATTCAACCGCTGGGCATGTGGATGGCTGGGAGTGAACTTCTTTCGACGGTCCAGCAGCTGGGGCAGGGAAATTTGCCTGCTAGAATCGGACGTCGGTGTACTGCTAGCAGAGTGGGCGCAAGTACTTGGCTGTGACACACCTAATTCTACACCTTCATTCCTCTCAGTGCATGTTTCAGAGAGGACTGAAGTTATAGTGGGGTTGGAGATCCCAGCTGATGCGGTGCAAGGAGAGGTCCGCTTTGTTCTTTGGTGTGGGTCTTTGAGGTAGGCTTGCCAACGAGCTGCATGGCAGGTCAACATATGTCTGGTCAGGCATGTGGTACCCAAGCGGCTGATGTTTTGGCCACGCGATATACGCTTGAGACATATGTTGCAAACAGCAGCTGTGCGATCTGATGCACTAGCCTCAAAAAAGGCCCACACCAAAGAACTTTTTGAATGACGGGCAGAGGCAGCGCCCTGCACAGGCGGAGCTCTGCGGTGTGATTCCGTTGGTGTACTGCCCTTACGCTGGCCACCAAAGGGCATCCTGCCTCGTTGGAGATGTGCCTCCTCCTCATCCTCCTCCTCCTCTCTCCTATTAGGCACCCACGTGGAGTCAGTGACCTCATCATCCCCTCCCTCCTCATCACTGGAGCCAATCTGGCAGTATGCTGCAGCTGCTGGAACATGACTGCCAGATTGGTGTCCTTCTTGAGCATCCCCTCTGTCTGCTCTCACGCTACTGCCTTCCTCTAGCTGGGTTTCATCATCAGACCCTTCGAAACGCTGGGCATCCTCCTGGAGCATGTACCCAACACTGTGCTGAAACAGTTCGGGGGACTCCTCAGGAGGAGGACATGGTGGGTCTAGGGAAGGAGTGACTGATGATTTGTCTGACATTGATACCAGGGAAGACGACGCTTTGGCAGCTGCTTTTCCAGTACCCTGAGCCTGGGTGAGAGAGGATGAGGAGGAGGAGGAGGGCTTGGTCATCCACTCTACCAAGTCTTCGGCATGATGTGGCTCAACATGTCCAGCTGCCGAAAAGAAGGACAAGCGTGTCCCATGGCCATGTGCTGATGACAATGCACCGCGTCCACGACCAGCACTGTTGCCCCCAGACACAGAGCCTGCTTGCCCTCTTTTATTGCCTCCTGACTGTCTGCCTCTCCTTGTTTGCCTTCCAGACATTCTAATAGATGGCCTGCAGGGAGATGGGAAAAAAGCAATAAGGGCTACCTTCAGGTGTCCTTCTCTGTCCCTTGAAACCAGGACTTTCACAGTGAAAGAAACTGACACTCTCCCTACCTACAGTTTTCTGTCCCTAGAAAAAATGTTTTTTTTAATCACAATATAGCACAAGGACAATTCACTCACTGTCCTTACAGGTCCCTGGAAACAAGGACTTGCAGAGTGAAAGAAAAAAAACACTCTCCCTACCTACAGTTTTCTGTCCCTAGAAAAAATGTTTTTTTTAATCACAATATAGCACAAGGACAATTCACTCACTGTCCTTCCAGGTCCCTGGAAACAAGGACTTGCAGAGTGAAATAAACTGACACTCTCCCTACCTACAGTTTTCTGTCCCTAGAATAAATGTTTTTTTTAAGCACAATATAGCACAAGGAGAATTCACTCACTGTCCTTCCAGGTCCCTGGAAACAAGGACTTGCAGAGTGAAAGAAAAAAAACACTCTCCCTACCTACAGTTTTCTGTCCCTAGAAAAAATGTTTTTTTTAATCACAATATAGCACAAGGACAATTCACTCACTGTCCTTCCAGGTCCCTGGAAACAAGGACTTGCAGAGTGAAATAAACTGACACTCTCCCTACCTACAGTTTTCTGTCCCTAGAATAAATGTTTTTTTTAAGCACAATATAGCACAAGGACAATTCACTCACTGTCCTTACAGGTCCCTGGAAACAAGGACTTGCAGAGTGAAAGAAAAAAAACACTCTCCCTACCTACAGTTTTCTGTCCCTAGAAAAAATGTTTTTTTTAATCACAATATAGCACAAGGACAATTCACTCACTGTCCTTACAGGTCCCTGGAAACAAGGACTTGCAGAGTGAAAGAAAAAAAACACTCTCCCTACCTACAGTTTTCTGTCCCTAGAAAAAATGTTTTTTTTAATCACAATATAGCACAAGGACAATTCACTCACTGTCCTTCCAGGTCCCTGGAAACAAGGACTTGCAGAGTGAAATAAACTGACACTCTCCCTACCTACAGTTTTCTGTCCCTAGAATAAATGTTTTTTTTAAGCACAATATAGCACAAGGACAATTCACTCACTGTCCTTACAGGTCCCTGGAAACAAGGACTTGCAGAGTGAAAGAAAAAAAACACTCTCCCTACCTACAGTTTTCTGTCCCTAGAAAAAATGTTTTTTTTAATCACAATATAGCACAAGGACAATTCACTCACTGTCCTTCCAGGTCCCTGGAAACAAGGACTTGCAGAGTGAAATAAACTGACACTCTCCCTACCTACAGTTTTCTGTCCCTAGAATAAATGTTTTTTTTAAGCACAATATAGCACAAGGACAATTCACTCACTGTCCTTACAGGTCCCTGGAAACAAGGACTTGCAGAGTGAAAGAAAAAAAACACTCTCCCTACCTACAGTTTTCTGTCCCTAGAAAAAATGTTTTTTTTAATCACAATATAGCACAAGGACAATTCACTCACTGTCCTTACAGGTCCCTGGAAACAAGGACTTGCAGAGTGAAAGAAAAAAAACACTCTCCCTACCTACAGTTTTCTGTCCCTAGAAAAAATGTTTTTTTTAATCACAATATAGCACAAGGACAATTCACTCACTGTCCTTCCAGGTCCCTGGAAACAAGGACTTGCAGAGTGAAATAAACTGACACTCTCCCTACCTACAGTTTTCTGTCCCTAGAATAAATGTTTTTTTTAAGCACAATATAGCACAAGGACAATTCACTCACTGTCCTTACAGGTCCCTGGAAACAAGGACTTGCAGAGTGAAAGAAAAAAAACACTCTCCCTACCTACAGTTTTCTGTCCCTAGAAAAAATGTTTTTTTTAATCACAATATAGCACAAGGACAATTCACTCACTGTCCTTACAGGTCCCTGGAAACAAGGACTTGCAGAGTGAAAGAAAAAAAAACACTCTCCCTACCTACAGTTTTCTGTCCCTAGAAAAAATGTTTTTTTTAATCACAATATAGCACAAGGACAATTCACTCACTGTCCTTCCAGGTCCCTGGAAACAAGGACTTGCAGAGTGAAATAAACTGACACTCTCCCTACCTACAGTTTTCTGTCCCTAGAATAAATGTTTTTTTTAAGCACAATATAGCACAAGGACAATTCACTCACTGTCCTTACAGGTCCCTGGAAACAAGGACTTGCAGAGTGAAAGAAAAAAAACACTCTCCCTACCTACAGTTTTCTGTCCCTAGAAAAAATGTTTTTTTTAATCACAATATAGCACAAGGACAATTCACTCACTGTCCTTACAGGTCCCTGGAAACAAGGACTTGCAGAGTGAAATAAACTGACACTCTCCCTACCTACAGTTTTCTGTCCCTAGAATAAATGTTTTTTTTAAGCACAATATAGCACAAGGAGAATTCACTCACTGTCCTTCCAGGTCCCTGGAAACAAGGACTTGCAGAGTGAAAGAAAAAAAACACTCTCCCTACCTACAGTTTTCTGTCCCTAGAAAAAATGTTTTTTTTAATCACAATATAGCACAAGGACAATTCACTCACTGTCCTTCCAGGTCCCTGGAAACAAGGACTTGCAGAGTGAAATAAACTGACACTCTCCCTACCTACAGTTTTCTGTCCCTAGAATAAATGTTTTTTTTAAGCACAATATAGCACAAGGACAATTCACTCACTGTCCTTACAGGTCCCTGGAAACAAGGACTTGCAGAGTGAAAGAAAAAAAACACTCTCCCTACCTACAGTTTTCTGTCCCTAGAAAAAATGTTTTTTTTAATCACAATATAGCACAAGGACAATTCACTCACTGTCCTTACAGGTCCCTGGAAACAAGGACTTGCAGAGTGAAAGAAAAAAAACACTCTCCCTACCTACAGTTTTCTGTCCCTAGAAAAAATGTTTTTTTTAATCACAATATAACACAAGGACAATTCACTCACTGTCCTTCCAGGTCCCTGGAAACAAGGACTTGCAGAGTGAAATAAACTGACACTCTCCCTACCTACAGTTTTCTGTCCCTAGAATAAATGTTTTTTTTAAGCACAATATAGCACAAGGACAATTCACTCACTGTCCTTACAGGTCCCTGGAAACAAGGACTTGCAGAGTGAAAGAAAAAAAACACTCTCCCTACCTACAGTTTTCTGTCCCTAGAAAAAATGTTTTTTTTAATCACAATATAGCACAAGGACAATTCACTCACTGTCCTTACAGGTCCCTGGAAACAAGGACTTGCAGAGTGAAATAAACTGACACTCTCCCTACCTACAGTTTTCTGTCCCTAGAATAAATGTTTTTTTTAATCACAATATAGCATAAGGACAATTCAGTCACTGTCCTTCCAGGTCCCTGGAAACAAGGACTTGCAGAGTGAAATAAACTGACACTCTCCCTACCTACAGTTTTCTGTCCCTAGAATAAATGTTTTTTTTAAGCACAATATAGCACAAGGACAATTCACTCACTGTCCTTACAGGTCCCTGGAAACAAGGACTTGCAGAGTGAAAGAAAAAAAACACTCTCCCTACCTACAGTTTTCTGTCCCTAGAAAAAATGTTTTTTTTAAGCACAATATAGCACAAGGACAATTCACTCACTGTCCTTACAGGTCCCTGGAAACAAGGACTTGCACAGTGAAAGAAAAAAAACACTCTCCCTACCTACAGTTTTCTGTCCCTAGAAAAAATGTTTTTTTTAATCACAATATAGCACAAGGACAATTCACTCACTGTCCTTACAGGTCCCTGGAAACAAGGACTTGCAGAGTGAAAGAAACTGACACTGTCCCTACCTACAGTTTTCTGTCCCTAGAATAAATGTTTTTTTTAAGCACAATATAGCACAAGGAGAATTCACTCACTGTACTTCCAGGTCCCTGGAAACAAGGACTTGCAGAGTGAAATAAACTGACACTCTCCCTACCTACAGTTTTCTGTCCCTAGAATAAATGTTTTTTTTAAGCACAATATAGCACAAGGACAATTCACTCACTGTCCTTACAGGTCCCTGGAAACAAGGACTTGCAGAGTGAAAGAAACTGACACTCTCCCTACCTACAGTTTTCTGTCCCTAGAATAAATGTTTTTTTAAGCACAATATAGCACAAGGACAATTCACTCACTGTCCTTCCAGGTCCCTGGAAACAAGGACTTGCAGAGTGAAAGAAACTGACACTGTCCCTACCTACAGTTTTCTGTCCCTAGAATAAATGTTTTTTTTAAGCACACTATAGCACAAGCACAAAACACACTGACACTCTCCCTACCTATCCTTCTCTTTCCCTAAACTAAAGGAATCCAGGTTAAGCAAGAAAGAAATAACAGTCACTGTCCCTGCCTATGCTGCTCTATCCCTGCTCCGGAACACACTACACTAGGCCGCCGTGCTGGCGGCCTTTTATAGTGTGGGGCGTGTACTAAACACCCTCAGCAATAATTGGCCACAGGCATCCTGCCTGTGGCCAATCATTGCTCTCCTCGCTGCCGGCGCTGTGATTGGCCAAGCATGCGGGGTCACAGTGCATGCTTGGCCAATCACAGCGCCTGGATGACACTGCGATGGCGTAGTGCATTGTGGGCCGTTCGCGTCACTCGAATTTGGCGCGAACGGCCCAAATCGTTCGATCTTCGTCGAACGATCGAACAGCCGATGTTCGAGTCGAACGTATGTTCGACTCGAACACGAAGCTCATCCCTACTGATAACAAGGCTTTTTTAAATGAGTGAATAGGTGCAGGTACTCCTCCCCTCTCCCTTGAGCCTCGAAGGAGAGGAGTAAAGCAGCATAGTGAGTCAAATGGTGGGTGTTGCAGAGTTGCATAAAAGGTTGGAGGGTCTTATAAGGACATGGTTAAATTAAACCTGCAGTGCCTTGAAAACATACTCATACCCCTTGAAATTTTCCACATTTTGTCATGTTAAAACCCAAAACGCCAATGTATTTTATTGGGATTCTATGTGATAGACCAACACAAAGTGGCACAAAATTGTAAGTGGAGGGAAAATGATAAATGGTTTTCAATTTTATTTACAAATAAATATCTGAAAAGTGTGGCGTGCATTTGTATTAAGCCCCCTTTACTCTGACACCCCTAACTAAAATGTAGTGGAACCAATTGCCTTCAGAAGTCACCTAATTAGTAAATAGATTCCACCTGTGTGTAATTTGATCTCAGTATAAATACAGCTGTTCTGTGAAGCCCTCAGAGGTTCATTAGAGAACCGTAGTGAACAAACAGCATCATGAAGGCCAAGGAACACACCAGAGAGGTCAAGGGTAAAGTTGTGGAGAAGTTTAAGGCAGGGTTAGGTTATAAAACAATATCCCAAGCTTTGAACATCTTACGGAGCACTGTTCAATTCATCATCTGAAAATGGAAAGAGTATGACACAACTGCAAACCTACCAAGACATGGGCATCCACCTTAACTGACCGGCCGGGCAAGGAGAGCATTAATCAGAGAAGCAGCCAAGAGGACCATGATAACTCTGGAGGAGCTGCAGAGATCCACAGCTCAGGTGGGAGAATCTGTCCACAGGACAACTATTAGTCATACACTCCACAAATCTGGCCTTATTGGAAAAGTGTCAAGAAGAAAGACATTGTTCAAAGAAAGCCATAGGAAGTCCTTTTTGCAGTTTGCGAGAAGCCATGTGGGGGACAAAGCAAAGATGTAGAAGAAGGTGCTCTGGTGTGATGAGACCAAAAATTTTCTTTTTGGCCTGAAAGCAAAAATCTATGTGTGGTGGAAAACTAACAACATAAATAAATAAAAAAATTACCATAAAACTGTAATACATAAACAAAAAAACAAAAAGAGCAAAGTAAAGATTGATAAACTATGCAGCGTCTTATATCAATCCAATAATGTCAATAGTGCACATCTTTCTTCTTCCAAAAAGTGTCCCATGCAACATAAACCTGTGATCTCCACAAAATGTGCAATAAAAGTCCCACAGATTGCTAAACATTCACCAGAATTTATGGCTGGTACATCTAGAAAACCAGCATAAGCGCAATTATGTGCAAATGTGCCCTTTAACGCAGCATAGGGAAAACCTCATTTAGGCTCTCATAGGCGATTGAACATTCCAGGAAAATTGTGGTGTTCAGTTAACAGAAAACGAAGTATCCAGAATTCCTGCCTCGGAGAACGGAGTGCAACCAGGACGTCTCATGATTGGCCAAGGGATAGCACAATAGTGTTCACCACATTCCATTAGCCCTGCCTCCTCTGATAGTGGGCCCATAGTTTTGTTTTCTGTTAACTGACTACCACGCTTTTCCTGAAACGTTCAATCTCCTATGAGTGCTTGGATGAGCTTTTCCCTATGCTGCATTGAAGGGCACATTTGCTCATATATGCACTTGTGCTGGTTTTCTAGACATAACAGCCATAAAATCTGGCGAGAGCTTAGCAATCTGTGGTGAAAGTCATCTCACGGATGGTGGAGCATGTGATTATATAGTGGGACTTTTATTGCACGTTTTGTGGAGATTACAGATTTATGTTGCATGGGACACTTTTTGAAAGAAGAAAGATGTTCACTACGGACATTGGATTGATATAAGACACTGCATAATTATCAATATTTATTTTGCACTTTTAGTTATACAGTATATTACAGTTTTATGGAAATTTTGATTTTTATTTATGTTGATTTTTATGCACTATGGGTTATAGTGCTGTCTACTATATTGGATTTATGTTTTTAAAGAGTTCACTTAGGGTGATTAGAGCTTAGGTTACGAAGAGAATCATCTAAATAAATAATATTTAATTAAATATGATCAGTCTACCTTAGAACTTCAGAAAAATAGTCAGTGACTAAATAGCAACCAGCAACTGTTGAGACAACAAACACTATTGTCAAAATTATTGGTGATCTGAGGCTGGCTGTAAAACAATTGCCTCCTTTCCCCAGCATTGGTGGTTAGTGGCTGCCTTTTAATTGTAACTGCCCTCAGCATTGGTGGTAAGTGGCTGATTGGAGCAGTCCCCCCCCCAGCATTGGTGGTCAGTCGCTGCCAGTAAACAAGGCACCATCAGAAATTGTGGAGCCCCCAATTGTCTTTCTGTTGGGGCCTGTTTACTCCCCCCCCAAAAGAAATTCCCTACAGTCTAGTGGGGGAAATGTGCCCTTTATTCCCTAATGGTCTAATGAGGTACTCTGCTGTTCCAACTCTTCAAACTAGCGCTGTTCCTACCTGTTGTACATATGTGCCTCTTTGACACTAACGAGAAATCTCTGCAGTTTCTGGTCACCACTAGAACTGGAAGCAGTAAAGATAGCAAATTCAAAATGTCTTCCCCGATTAACAATATCTGTACTAACATGAGGAAATTTTAGGAAATAAAATGCATTGAGTAGTGAGATATTATTCTCACACATTTTCTACTAATCAGTTTAATACGCAGAAAGTTTTAACCATATTTATTCTTACACTATTGCCATAATAGAGTGCAGTGTGTTATAGTCACAGAGTTTTTCATGTATGTCGGTTTCAAAGGCAAATTCAGGAAATATGTCATGTTTAAATAGGTAGTTATATACAGACGTATGCAAATGATGTTAGGTTGATTGGAATAGCTTGAGGTTTAAGAACTGGTTTCTCAACAGTCCAGTGTCTAGGAAATTTATCTTAAAGAAAAAAGAATTAACTATCTGAATCCTGAATGAGAACTTAATAACATGGGAGCTTTTCTTCCTGGAGTTAACATCGTGGCTGCTTTATAATGTATTGTATGACCTACATACTCCCAAAGCATTAGGAGTTAAGCGGACACCTGGATGTTCGGGTTTGACGGGTTCGGCCGAACTTCGGTAAAAAGTTCGAGTTCGGGACCGAACTTGACCCGAACTTGACCCCGAACCCGAACCCCATTGAAGTCAATGGGGACCCGAACTTCTGAGGACTATTCGCGCTTGTTTCCCGTGCTTAGAACTGTCCCTGCACAAAGTTTCATTTCTGAAGGAAAAAAAGTCATTTAAAACTCACTCGCGGCTATTAATGAATTGTCGGCTCCCGGCAATACATAGAAAAGCCATTGATAAAAAAAAAAAAGCGTGGGGGTTCCCCCAAATTCAATTACCAGGCCCTTCAGGTCTGGTATGGATATTAAGGGGAACCCTGCCGCAAATTTTAAAAAAAAATGCGTGCGGTTCCCCCAAATATCCATACCAGGCCCTTCAGATCTGGTATGGATTTTAAGGGGAACTCCACCCCAAATAAAAAAAAATGGAGTGGAGCACCCCCAAAAATCCAGACGAGACCCTTTATCCGAGCACGCAACCTGGCAGGCTGCAGGAAAAGAGGGGGGGACGAGAGAGTGCCCCCCCTCCTGAACCGTACCAGCCTGGTATGGATATTTGGGGGAACCGCACGCATTTTTTTATTTTATTTGCGGCTGGTAATTGAATTTGGGGGAACCCCCACGCTTTTAAAAATTTTTTATCAATGACTTTTCTATGTATTGCCGGGAGCCGACAATTCATTAATAGCCGCGAGTGAGTTTTAAATGACCTTTTTTCCTTCAGAAATGACACTTTGTGCAGGGACAATTCTAAGCACGGGAAACAAGCGCGACTTTACATGCATTTTGCCGAACACCGGACCCGAACCCGAACATACAGTAAATTGTTCGGGTTCGGGTCCGGGCCCCCTAAAACCAAAAAGTTTGGTACGGACCCGAACTTTACAGTTCGGGTCCGCTCAACCCTAATTAGGAGTATAGACCATTAATTGAATTGTTACAGTTCACTATATAGATGTAGCACCATCCCAGAGAGGCTGCTAAGTTTGGTTAGCCAAATTTAGTTCTGTGGCTTTACTGTAATCAGCAGAGCAGCATGTGATTGCTTTAGTTGCGAGTTTGATTGCTTCCCCCTGTCTTCTGAAGGCTTTCAGAATATAGTGGGCGTGGGAGTCAAATAAGCAGCCTAAATATTTATGCAGATCCAGGCAATGCACGTTAAAGTGTTTGTAAACCCTTTAAAACCACTTTATGCTACAGGTAAGCCTTTAATACGGCTTACCTGTAGCTACCCAGGATATCTCCTAAACCTGCACGGTTTAGGAGATATCCCCTGTCCCCTGCATGTGCCGATTTCATCGGCACATGCGCACTAAAGCAAACTGAAGCAATGGCACCTATGTGCCATTGCTTCAGTCCACGTGCCGTTACCGGCGGCTCCCGTGCGCAGGAATAACGTCATCGCAGCTCCGGCCAATCACAGCGCCGGAGCCGCGATACCCAGAAGTAACGCCGCCGGAGGGGGGATGAGGACCGCTGCAGGGGCTTCGATCTAAGGTAAGTAATTCATAATGAGCTAGTATGCTATGCATACTAGCTCATTATGCCTTTGTCTTGCAGGGTTTTTGTTTTTTTGTTTTTAGATTGGGTTTACAACCACTTTAAAGGTTCCACACCTCTTCATTAGGGATGAGCTCTATGTTCGAGTCAAACATGAGTTCGACAGCGAACAATTTGGGGTGTTCGCGGCAAATTCGAAAAGCCGTGGAACACCCTTTGAAAGTCTATGGGAGAAATCTAAAGTGCTAATTTTAAAGGTTAATATGCAAGTTATTGTCATAAAAAGTGTTTGGGGACCTGCAAAAAAAGTTTTAAAAACTCCTGTTTTTTTGGGAGCAGTGATTTTAATAATGCTTAAAGTGAAACAATAAAAGTGAAATATTCCTTTTAAATTTCATACCTGGGGGGTGTGTATAGTATGCCTGTAAAGTAGCGCATGTTTCCCGTGCTTAGAACTGTCCCTGCACAAAATGTAATTTCTAAAGGAAAAAAAGTCATTTAAAACTACTCGCGGCTATAATGAATTGTCGGGTCCCAGCAATACAGATCAAAGTCATTGAAAAAAACGGCAGGGGGACCAGTCCATTATCAGGCCCATTGGGTCTGGTATGAATATTAAGGGGAACCCTGCGCCAATTATTTTTAAAAAAATGGCGTAGTGGTCCCCCTCAAAATCCATACCAGACCCTTCAGGTCTGGTATGGATTTTAAGGGGAATCCCATGGCAAAATTAAAAAAAAATGGCGTGGGCTTCCACCCAAAAATCCATGCTAGACCCTTATCCGATCATGCAACCTGGCAGGCCGCAGGAAAAGAGGGAGGGACGAGAGAGCGCCCCCTTCTGAACCGTACCAGGCCACATGCCCTCAACATGGGGAGGATGTCCCCATGTTGATGGGGACAAGGGCCTCATCCCCACAACCCTGGTTGTGGGGGTCTGCGGGTAGGGGGCTTATCGGAAGCTGGAAGCCCCCATTAACAAAGGGGACCTCCAGATCCCGCCCCCCCCTATGTGAATTGGTAAGGGGTACATTGTACCCCTACCATTTAAAAAAAAAAGTGTCAAAAATGTTAAAAACCACAGTACACAGCTTGGGACAAGTCCTTTATTAAAAAGTAAAAATAAAAAATAAATAAATAATTCCAGCAATGTAATCCAGTCTCGATCTCCAGCGATGTAAATCCAGTCTCGATCTCCAGCAAGGACACAACGCCGACACGATCCTGCCTCCACGGGAGGCACCCGACGAATGACGCGCTCCAGCCTGACAGCTCTTATATAGCTGAGTGCGGGGCCACCCGTCAGTGCGCGGGTGACCCAGCCCCCCTTTGACGCAACGGGGGAAAGGCCAAGGTTACCCAGTGACATGTACAGGTGACCGTGCCCCCCTCTGACGCAACACAGGTTTCCCTTTGAAAAAGTCACATGTTTAGTGATGTAACGTGTAAGGAGGAGCCATCTACCTTAGTGCTGTGTGAGCACAGACAGCCAAGTGAGGAGCTCTATTTATGCAACTGACCTTCTTACATGCGATTATATTGCGTGGCATGTGTGAGTGCAACTGTGGTGTATTTCTTTTATGTCACTCCCAGTTTAGTCCATCTGTGCAATGAGTTTGTCATTTTTTCTTTTCTTGAGCAATATGGGTCTATGAAGGATTGAGAAGTAACGAAGGTTTAAGAGCAATCCATTACAGCAGTGAAAACCAGAAACCTGATCATCTGGGTATCGTTATCCAACTGATTTCTATTTCACCTAGCAGTGGTGTCTGACTTGGTTTTATATTATCAGATCTCTGGAAACCATTTTATTTATACCAGTTTAGAAGCACTTTATTTATTATTATCTTGGCAGCACATATTGGATCACTGTGCAATAATTATTGAGGTTTATGATAGCGCTGTATTGACCCCTAACTCATTTATTTTTTGTGACATCAGTACACTACACAATATTAGCAGCAATCACCATTTGATTGTCTTAATTTTTTTGGTTCACATACATTTTTTGGTTCACTTTTATTCACATCAGCGCTTTAGTAATCCTTACACATAATGTACATCTTTGCCAGCACATCACGCATCACCTAGTACCACCCAAAAGTTTTATTGTAGAATGATCACATCTCAATTAACAATTTCAGAGCTGTGCTGGACCCCTTTGTCGGGTAATCACGTGCCTGACAAAGGGGTCCTGTGTGGCTCCAAAACTTTGCACTCTGTCCATTGTGATGTGATCATTCTACGGACGGTGCTTGGTGATCCGTGGTGTGTTTTCAAAGATGTACATTGATTAGGGATAGAGCAGGCTGCAATTTGTAGGTACAGTGTGCTCAAGGTGGGTGATCCTGAGTTCTGTTCAGACCAGACTGGACCTTTGCCATGGCTCCCTGTTGAAGTTAGTGTGTTGCTTCACCATTAGCCTTACAGCTTCTGTGAAGCCTAAGCTAGGGAATGGTGAAAGCTTTATTAATTCTGCATATGTTGCTGCTACATAACAATATTTTCAGTTATTTCAATTAATAAAAGCCACCCTTTCCATATGACAATTTTAATCACTTTCATCTGACATCCAATCACAATATTTTGGATTTCTAAAAGCATTAAAGCAAATCCCTATTCACTTAGAATCACCTAAAGTATACCTAAAGGCAAACGTTTTTTTTGTTTTCATTTTGGATAGCGTTAGAGAGGTTATAAGCAGTAACCTGCTATTGACAGCTTGGTGGCAGATACCACAACATACCTTCAGAGGTCTAGTGGAGTCCATGCCTTGATGTGTCAGGGCTGCTGTGGAATAGGAGCACCTACTCAATATTAGGTGGGTGGTCAAAATGTTATGGCTGATAAGTGCATGCCAACATGAATAAGATTTGAATGACACTTGTCCTAATGATAAATTCCTATATACTGCCTCAGAGGAGCAGTGAGTTTCATGAGTAAAATGCCCTTGCTGTATAGTGCTGTCACCTGCTTTAGACCCTGTAGGTGTAAAGTTTGATGCATATGAACTGTACTCTGTACACTATGTTGTATTTGTGAAATTAAAGAATTGCACCGATTATGGTGGTGGTGGGGCAGATGACATGCACATGTAGCGCTGCAGGATCGTACCAATAAGTGATGTGCTGGAATCTGCCTCATGTCATGTGCCATAGAAGTTAGGATTCCTGTAATTTGATTTTTGCGTGACTCCTGCAATTGAAGCTTCATCTCTTGACATAAGGAAACAAACTGTGATGGATGGATTTTTTTTTTTTTTTCAAATCACCTTTTTATTTCTTTTACATACAAACAACAAAAGCACCAAATACAACATACAACCCAAGCCCGCATTGAGAGGAATAAATAATAATAATAAATATAAAAAAAACACAAATCACATCCACCTTACCCCTGGCCCCCATGTTCCCCCCCCTCTCCCGTCTCTACTCACCCGCCCCTCCTCCCCTCTCTCATCAAACCTCAAAAATATCACACCACCTTCTCCATATTTTTTCAAATTTCCATGGACAACCTCTGCGTAAGAAAGTATACTTTTCCTTAATTAAAGTTTCCCTTACTTGTATTTTCCATTCTGCTACAGTTGGTGGGTAGGGATGAGCCGAACACACCCCGGTTCGTTTCGCACCAGAACTTTCGAACGGACCGAAAGTTCACGCGAACTTTAGAACCCTATTAAATACAATGGATGCGAACGTTCGAAATCAAAAGTGCTAATTATAACGGCTAATATGCATGTTATTGTCCTAAAAAGGGTTTGGGGACGCGGGTTCTACCCCAGGGGACATGTATCAATGCAAAAAAAAGTTTTAAAAACGGCCATTTTTTTGGGATCAGTCATTTTAATGATGCATAAAGTGAAAAAAAAAAGTGAAATATTCCTTTAAATATCGTACCTGGGGGGTGTTTAAAGTATGCCTGTGAAGTGCCACGTGTTTCCCGTGTTTAGAACTGTCCCTGCACAAAATGACATTTCTAAAAGAAAAAAATGGTCATCTAAAACTGCTTGCGGCTTTAATGTAATGTCTGGTCCCGGCAATATGGATGAAAATCATTGAGAAAAATGGCATGGCTACCCCCCCACCCCACTTGTATGGATATTAAGGGGATCCCCGCACCCAAAATAAAAAAAGGCCCTATATACTCTGAACAGCAGTATACAGGCAGTGCAAACAAGACAGGGACTGTAGGTTTGTTCTTAAGTAGAATCTTTTTCTAATTTGGAACAGGTACATTTTTTAAGTGTAGCTCTAGCCAAAAAATCTATTTTTAAACTTTTTGGAGAACATAGGGAAGGGTTATCACCCCTGTAACATTTGTTTTGCTGTCTGTGCACATGTTCAGAACATTTCACCTCACTTTCCGTCCCAATGACAAATGTTTTTGGAAAAGTGGGGTTTTTATGAAAAAAAGGATTGGTGATAAAGCATCAGTAGAGAGGAGACACCTTTTTCCAATATTAACTCTTACAGGAGAGAATTTCCCTTTCTAGGGGTAGATTTCCTCTCACTTCCTGTTGTCTCCTTCCGTTTGCAAGTAGGAGTCGTTTGTAAGTTGGATGTTTGAAAGTAGGGGCCTTCCGTATATACTCTGCAGAAATTTGCCCCTTAGGTGTCAGTGTTGCCACAACACTGTAAGCCCTCACAGTTACTCTTGGTGGGCACTGGAACGCCCTGCTGTGAACTATTATATGAGGAATTGTAATTACATGCCATTGTTGAACAGTGGTAGGAAAAATTGGGCCTTTGGTGGTGGTGCTGGTGCTACAACACTGTCAGCCCTCACAGTTACTCTTGGTGGGCGTATGAATGGGCCCTACTGTAAATTATTAGATCAAGAATTGTAATTGCATGCCCCTGTTGAAGAGGGGCAGAAAAATTGGGCCTTTGGTGGTGGTGCTGGTGCTACAACACTGTCAGCCCTCACAGTTACTCTTGGTGGGCGCATGAATGGTGTTGTGGAGATTTTTATGGAGATGTATTTAATATGTATTGTCATAGTGTCACCCAGTGTTAGTACTTCCGCAACCCGCTCTAAAAGAGCTGATTGGGGTGGTCTGAGGCTGGTTGAATCCCGTCTGATAGGGGAAAACGTTTTGAGTGTGATGTTTGCAGGGTGCGGATATGTCCGCCAACGGGGGCCCTCTGTGCATTAGCATGGACGATCCTTAAGGAGGGGATATGCTCGCTCTGCAATGACATCATTGGTTATAGGCGGATGGGCGCTCTTGTCTCTGCTATGTCTGATCAACATTGGTTGGAATTCGTAGCGTGCATCTGCAGATAGCCTCCCTCCCCCATTCAATAATAGTATAATCTTCATATGCGTTATTCTATGGAATAGCGCAGAATAAGAATTCCTATCAACGGTAACTTTAGCCATCCTACGTTATTATATTCATGTATGACATATCCTGTTGGAAGGAATGTCCAAGTATTGTCATTTTCCTGTGAGGAGGGAACATCCTATGAGGTTCCCACCCATGGGGAGGGGATTGGTTGCTGCAGCCAATCACCTCCTGTCTTGAGATCTTTTGAGTTTAATAAAAGCCTATGAGTAGGCGTCGGCTTGACAGTCTTTGCTGGAATGGCCTGATAAGAAGATAAGACCTGTGTTGGTGGTTTCCTTGATTGAATGATGGAATGAACGGTGAGTGGACTTTAGCAAACTTAACTTAACGATAGCATTACTTCAAAAAGATGAATCTAAAGTGTGTGCTTATAGAGCACAGGAATTATAGGCTGTGTGCTCTGTAAACAGCAGCCTGAAATTCCACAACAGTAATGGCGACCATGAAGGGACCAATTGCGACCTCTTTGAGCATCAGATCAGCAGAGGGGGGAGAGTGGACCTGCGATGTGATGTGTAAAGAGGCTGTACTTTGAAACGAACAAAAAAAAAAAAAATTTGTCTTTTTGAAATAATTTTTTAAGTTTGCAGTGTGTGTGTATGTCTGCGAATCGTATGTGTGTGTGTGATTTTGTCATGGATCGTATGCCTGTGAATTTGATTGTGTGTGGGTATGCCTGCATGTGCCTGTGTGATTAGATTGTTTGTGCGATGTATTGAGCAGTTGGCTGCCAGCAATGGCTGCTGCATTGTTCTGGTCCTTGAGCCATGAGGTTTAGTGGGGGAGGGGCAGGAAGCATCTCAGTTACAATGGTAAAAGTTGGTGACTTTCTGTAAATAGCATGCAGGAGTTTTGTAGTGGGAGGGCCCTGAGAGATGATCTGTTGGAAACTGTGGGCTGTAAGAGTGTAACTAAGCGAGAAATATAAACTGTATATTGTGTATGAAATGAAGGTATAGCTGTGGTATTTAGTGCACTGAGAAGTTTGTAAGTAGATTGTTTGTTTGGCTGCCATGTGCTTGAATGGGGGAAGGGCTTGCCCACTGTTTTTTGTTGCAATGGCTGTGCCCTGAGGGAAAGACACTCTAAACAAATGGTACAAGCAACAATATACTGTATGTGTGTGGGGTTTGTGATTTCTATGAAAAATAGAAATGGTTAAATTGTGATTTTTGCCTTTATAGGGGACAAAGACACATGTCCCCATAAGTGTAAAAATATTTTAAGTAAAGTGTTTGGTTTTTGAGTTGAAAGTTCCCGCCGCATATCCAAGTGGCCAGGCATTGCTAGAAGGCAGACAATAGTATGTCTCTGCAATGGCTTGTTATGGAAGCTGAGGCCACTGTGTGTGTGAACTTTAGGTAGAGAAAAGTGGTGAATATCTCAGAGTATATGAACTTAGAGAAATGAATATGTTTTTAATATTGTCATGTAACTCACATTTATTGAATGTGCTGTTTAGTTGGCAAAAGGGAGGCTAAGTTTGTAAGTGTACATGTGGTCCTTGTAGAATGTAGCTGACACCTTTTTCAGTGGATTTTGATGATAATTTAGAAAAGTTTCAATGGTGTAGTCAGTCTTTGTGGAGAAAAACATTTTTGATTTTCTTTTAAAGAGATGCTGGTTTTGGCGGGAAAAATTGCATGCGTCCATGAGGTGCTGTGGTGGGTCATCCACCATTTTGTAGTCCTGGCTTGTCGGCCATTTTGAGAGACGTTTACAGTTTGAGATAGGAAGTTCCAGTTTAGCAAACACAGCCCCTGAATATGCTGTATTGGCATTTGTTGATTGGCGCAGTTTTGTCTCTGGTTCAAATTGTTTTTCTAAGCATCGCCTTTTGAGTTGAGTGGTATCTTAAAATAGCGCGGTTTTACCCCGAGGGGCCACAACGTGCTTGCGGACACACGCACATGCTGGGGCCTATTTATGGATGGGATCTGGCTGGCCTACCAGCAGTTGGAGTGTGGGAGGAGGCCAACGCAGACACAGGGAGGACATGCAAACTCCATGCACATGTTAGGTTGGGGATTTCTCTGTTTTCATTTAAGTGAATGTAAGCTATTGCAGGGTCAGCTGACTTAGCAGTATATGCGCGGCGGGTTTTTTGCATTGGATTTTGGTTTTAAGAAAAACTTCACTTTACACTGAATTTTGATAGATTGTAAGACTAACAGAGTTTTTGTACAATGATGTGTTTTTATGTTTAAATATTTGGGAGTTTCCCAGAGAGCAATTCATTTTTTTGGAACTTGTACTGTATAGCCATCTTTTGGCAGGAGTTTGTATTTTGAGTCCCAACTTATGGTCTGACTTCCAGGGAATGTGGGTCAGGGGGGATTCCCTCCCATTTGCAAAGGGGGTTTACTCCATCATTTCCTTGACAAGGTTTTAAATGGTTGAAATATATAATGTGTAGCCATGAATTTTTTTGGAGTCTTGATAGACACAGCAATGTGGCTGGGCTCCCCCCTCCCCCTCCCTCTTCCTGAACAATTGATATGTAAATAAACCAGTTTGGTTTTTTTTAAGAGCTGAGCATAACCGGAAGTTTCTTTTCAGCATTTATATATCAGCAGAAAGTTAGTGGGAGGAGCTTGGGGTTTTTAAAGGTGAGCAATGAGATTTGTGTCTGGAAGGAAAATGGAAAGCATTTTTGCGTTAAGTCTTTTATATTTTGCTCCAGTTTTGTGAAATTTTGTACTGTAATACAGTTTTGGGTAGAGAGAAAAACAGGGGGTATCACCATTTATTTTATCATCTAGATACAGAGAGAAGCCACATTGTTCTGCAGGTGGTAAACTGGCGTAAGTGTTCTGTGAGGTTTAGTCTGACAACGCAGTGTATGGGTGTATGCATGCACTGTGAGGGGTAGAGTCCTAATTCGGGGGTTGATCTGTGGTTGTTACAAGCCATAAAGTTGACGCCTCGGTTAGGGTTTCTAGTTGGAGGACTAGACCATATAGTGGTTGTAGTTCTGCAATTCACCGTATAAGAAGACACCGGGCGGTGATCTCCGAAAATGGGTGCAACGGTTTAACCTGGACGCAGGTTTAAGACGATAAGCCGATTCGAATCGCCATGGACACAAGGAGGTCTGTGCAAAGGGAAGGAATGGAGGCTTCCCATAGTCAGACGGTCACACAGTGCACGAAGCCTAGTTTTGGGGCAAAGGCCTTTGAACCCCAAAAAGATTAACATAGGTGGTCCAAGGATACTATTTTGGGTATCCCTCTGGAATGGATGTAGTTGAGCTGCGGCTTCAGAAATCTGTAATGATGAGGAACGGTGGCTCATGCCCGTTTGTTTGAACCTTGTATGGCTGGTACATGGAAGGTTTCTCGAGCTGCTCTCATGGTTGTCCCATTGTATTTTTTTCCTATTGCTGAAAGAGTGAAGGTAGAATTCTGGCTGTTTTTGTTTTTTTTCATTTGTGGTTTTGGAAACTATGAAGTATTTCCCCCACATTTTGTATCGGAATGTTTGTATGTAGTAACGTGAATATTTTCGAACTTACCGCGGCGATCCTTCGATGCGTCGCAGCTGTTGTATTTATGTAGGAACGGGAAAAGTAAGGGTTACAGAGGGTTTTGTTTGAATCAGTGTTGAAAGAATGTCATTGACAATTTACCAATGTACAGAAATGTCATTATTATTTTACCATTCTTTGCAGGTTAAATATAAAGGATAGAGTAATGATTTGGCTTATAAGTATTTTTCTGGTCCAAGGAGTTTGTACACAGAGAACAGGTGTATGTAGACAGCGGTACATATGGATAAATACGAGTCTAAGGGAGGTAAAAGTATCATAGGCTATTTCATTGTTTCTTTTTTCCTGCACCACACATTTCTTCCTTCAGTCTGTAATGAGGAAGAAAAGGGGGGAAAAGTGATAAATGTAAGAGTGACAGTTTTTTTCAAACTAATAATAACCTCTGTAATTCTAACCAAGTTTGTGCCAAGACAATCTTTCTTTGATAGAATTTGAATCGGCAAGCAGCAGTCTGGTGAAGTAGGTTCCCATCCCAGAGGCTAAGAACCTTTTATCAATGGTTCCAGGTATTGTAAGCCACGCACAGGTTATGCAGTGACCACAGTCCCGATGTCTGGGTTATTGTCATATGAGGGTTGTTTGGAGGTCAATCAAAATCAGGGTCGTACTCTCCTCATTAGCTGTCACTTGTATTCTCGGCTGATGGGGGAGGTGCGATCGCTGTGACATGAACTTCAAAATGTCCACCACAGGGTTCACGAGTCCCTCCAAGACCCTGACACAATAATCAGTTTACATTCTTTCCAACCAGGTGACTGGGTCGTTGTAAAGAAGCTTGAGGGATGAGACCACGCCAGCCACTGCAAGAAGCGGCTCAACCACACCAAAGAATGAGGAGTATCTTTGTTTATTTATATTTTTGTTGTTTAGAAGCTGTCCCAACATTTTAGGTCGCGGCCGATCGCGAGGATCTGATGGCGCAGGAAATTAAGAATGGCAGGGACAGCTAGAAGGGATTTGTTCACCAACCCCGACCAGGTCTGGGCATGGGGTCCTGCATGTACAAGGTGGGGGCGGCTCGGGCTTGGGATACAATTGAACAATTCTCATCCGTTAAGGATAGGGTTCTTCATGTAATTGTTGAAGCCAGAGCTGTAGCTAAGTGAATTTTGGGAGTCCTTTTTAAGGGTCTGGGAATCTTTGGGGATCTAATTTTTTATTTTACAGCGGATCGTGGTTAAAGGAAGTGGGAATATATATACTCATGTCGTTTTTATTTCTATTCTTTCTATGTCGTGACGAGAGGCTCCTGTTGCCTGATTTGACGCGTGACCAGAGTTTCCTTGATGAGACGCCCCGAAGCCGGACCCACATACAAGACAGAGAATCACAGACGGATCGGCGATTACTACAGCTCACCATGTCGTGTCCTCCTTTATAAGTCATGCCCCTGAAGAGTAGAGTCTACATGTCAAGCCGTGTTTTCCTTTTTATGGACTAAGAACTGATTCATTTCCAGGTGTAAGAAGCAGATCAACTCTCATCGAGGGACACATGGGGTGCATATGACAAAAAAGGGAGGACTGTTGTGGAGATTTTTATGGAGATGTATTTAATATGTATTGTCATAGTGTCACCCAGTGTTAGTACTTCCGCAACCCGCTCTAAAAGAGCTGATTGGGGTGGTCTGAGGCTGGTTGAATCCCGTCTGATAGGGGAAAACGTTTTGAGTGTGATGTTTGCAGGGTGCGGATATGTCCGCCAATGGGGGCCCTCTGTGCATTAGCATGGACGATCGTTAAGGAGGGGATATGCTCGCTCTGCAATGACATCATTGGTTATAGGCGGATGGGCGCTCTTGTCTCTGCTATGTCTGATCAACATTGGTTGGAATTCGTAGCGTGCATCTGCAGATAGCCTCCCTCCCCCATTCAATAATAGTATAATCTTAATATGCGTTATTCTATGGAATAGCGCAGAATAAGAATTCCTATCAACGGTAACTTTAGCCATCCTACGTTATTATATTCATGTATGACATATCCTGTTGGAAGGAATGTCCAAGTATTGTCATTTTCCTGTGAGGAGGGAACATTATATGAGGTTCCCGCCCATGGGGAGGGGATTGGTTGCTGCAGCCAATCACCTCCTGTCTTGAGATCTTTTGAGTTTAATAAAAGCCTATGAGTAGGCGTCGGCTTGACAGTCTTTGCTGGAATGGCCTGATAAGAAGATAAGACCTGTGTTGGTGGTTTCCTTGATTGAATGATGGAATGAACGGTGAGTGGACTTTAGCAAACTTAACTTAACGATAGCATTACTTCAAAAAGATGAATCTAAAGTGTGTGCTTATAGAGCACAGGAATTATAGGCTGTGTGCTCTGTAAACAGCAGCCTGAAATTCCACGACAATGGGCCCTACTGTAAATTATTAGATCAAGAATTGTAATTGCATGCCCCTGTTGAAGAGGGGCAGAAAAATTGGGCCTTTGGTGGTTGTGGTGTTGCCACAACACTGTAAGCCCTCACAGTTACTCTTGGTGGGTGCAGGAATGGGCCCTGCTGTGAATTATTAGATCAAGAATTGTAATTACATGCCCCTGTTGAACAGGGGCAGAAAAATTGAGCCTTAGGCACTGGTGCCACAACACTGCAACCCCTTACAGATACTGTACTTGGAGCACAGCAATGAGCCCTGTTGCAAAGTATTGCATCAAAAATTGTAATTACATGCCCCTGTTAAACAGGGGCAGAAAAATTGGGCCTTAGGCACTGGTGCCACAACACTGCAACCCCTCACAGATACTGTACTTGGAGCACAGCAATGAGCCCTGTTGCAAAGTATTGCATCAAAAATTGTAATGACACGCCCCTGTTAAACAGGGGCAGAAAAATTGGGCCTTAGGCACTGGTGCCATAACACTGCAACCCCTCACAGATACTGTACTTGGAGCACAGCAATGAGCCCTGTTGCAAAGTATTGCATCAAAATTTTTTATTACACGCCCCTGTTAAACAGGGGCAGAAAAATTGAGCCTTAGGCACTGGTGCCACGACACTGCAACCTCTCCCAGATACTCTAGTTGGAGTGCAGGAATGAGCCCTGCTGCAAAGCATTGCATCAAAAATTGTAATTACATGCCCCTGTTAAACAGGGGCTGAAAAATTGGACCTTAGCCACTGGTGGCGGCACCCAGAAACAAAAATGTTCTTCCAAGCTATCATCATGAATCGGATCATTGAGGAGGAGGAGGATAGTCAGTCAACATAACAGGACAGTCACTCAGCATCAGCATAGGCAGTCTTGAAGGGATGTGACATTTCAAAATAAATTATTCTGTTATATCAGCTTCAGGTGCTTGGTAGCTGGTGGTGATCCAAGACTGGTTCATCTTTATGAAGGTCAGTCGATCAACCGAGTCAGTGGACAGGCGCACCCTGTGATCCGTGACAAAGCCTCCAGCAGCACTGAATGTGCGTTCCGAAAGAACGCTGGATGCAGGACAGGCCAGTAGCTCAATTGCATACTGTGCAAGCTCTGGCCAGTGATCCATCCTCAAGACCCAGTAAGCCAGAGGATTTTCGGTGGGAAAGGTGTCCAAGTCTGACCTTGCCCCTAGGTATTCCTGCACCATGTATATCAGACGCTGGAGATGGTTGCTGGAACCGATCATACCTTGGTGCTGCGGACTAAAAAATTGTCTGAACGCATCGGTCAGACGGCCACCTTCCCCACCGCTCATTCTTTGACTGACCGAAGCCTCAGCAACTCGTTGTCCAGGACCAGGAGTTTGTAACCTCTCAGTCTCTGGGAACGCGTTGCACAGACCTTTCTGCAAGGCCTCCCGGAGTTGTCTCATCCTCTGCTCCCTCTGCGATGGTAAGATAAGGTCCGCAACCTTACCCTTGTACCGTGGATCAAGGAGAGTGGCCAGCCAGTAATGGTCCCTCTCCTTGATCCGAAGAATATGAGGATCCTTCCGCAGACTTTGCAGGATCAGGGAGGCCATGCAGCGTAGGTTAGCTGAGGCATTCGGTCCGGAGTCCTCTGGGTCACTAAGGACGACATTATCCGCAGCCACCTCCTCCCAGCCACGTACAAGTCCACGGGTTTCTTGGGACTGTAAATCATCCCTAAAAGACTGCTGCTATTGATGCAGAGTGCCAGGCTCCACCTCCATGCTGACACAACCCTCCTCCTCCTCCTCCTCATCCTCTTCCTGTGCGATGGGTGGGACTGAATGAACACTGTTTGGGTAAAGGGGGCCTTGAGAGGCAAGGAAGTCCTCCTCTTCCTGCCTCTGTTCTGCCTCAAGTGCCCTGTCCATTATTCCACGCAGCGTATGCTCCAACAGGTGGACAAGAGGTACAGTGTCACTGATGCATGCACTGTCACTGCTCACCATCCTCGTGGCCTCCTCAAATGGTGCCAGGACAGTGCATGCATCCCTGATCATGCCCCACTGGCGTGGTGAAAAAAACCAGAGCTCCCCTGACCCTGTCCTGGTGCCGTAGTCGCACAGGTACTCATTGATGGCCCTCTGCTGCGTGTGCAGCCGCTGCAGCATGGCCAAACTTTGAGTTCCACCTGGTGGGCATGTCACATATAAGGCGGTTCTTGGGCAGGTTCAACTACTCTTGCAGCTCAGCCAGCCGAGCACTGGCATTATATGATCTGCGGAAATGCACACAGACTTTCCTGGCCTGCCTCAGGACATCCTGTAATCCCGGGTACCTGCCCAAGAACCGCTGCACCACCAGGTTAATGACGTGAGCCACACAGGGCACATGGGTCAGTTGTCCCTGTCGGAGGGCGGAGAGGAGGTTGGTGCCATTGTCCCAAACCACCATACCTGCCTTAAGCTGGCGTGGCGTCAACCACCTCTCGGCCTGCCCCTGCAGAGCTGACAGAACCTCTGCCCCAGTGTGGCTCCTGTCCCCCAAACACACCAGCGCAAGCATGGCATGGCATCTTTTTTCCTGCGTACTTGCGTAGCCCCTTGAACGCCTACGGAGCACCGCTGGTTCCGAGGACAAAGCACAGGAAGAGGCCATGGAGGAAGAAGAGGAGGAGGGGGTGGAGGAGAGAGGTGTGTCACAAGCAGTAGTAGCATTTTGGAGGCGTGGCGGCGGAACAACCTCCAACACTACTGCACCTTGTCCTGCATCCTTCCCAGCTGCCAAAAGAGTGACCCAATGGGCCGTGAAAGAAAGGTAACGTCCCTGTCCATGCCTGCTGGACCATGAGTCAGCGGTAATATGCACCTTACCACTGACCGCCCTGTCCAGCGAGGCATGGACATTGCCTTCCACATGCCGGTAGAGAGCCGGAATCGCCTTCCGTGAGAAAAAGTGGCATTTGGGAACCTGCCACTGAGGAACCGCACACTGCATAAACTCACGGAAGGGGGCCGAGTCTACCAACTGAAAAGGCAGCAGTTGAATTGCTAGCAATTTAGCCAAGCTAGCATTTAACCGCTGGGCATGTGGATGGCTGGGAGTGAACTTTTTTCGACGGTCCAGCAGCTGGGGCAGGGAAATTTGCCTGCTACAATCGGACGTCTGTGTACTGCTAGCAAAGTGCCCGCAAGTACTTGGCTGTGACACACCTAATTCTACACCTTCATTCCTCTCAGTGCAGGTTTCAGAGAGGACTGAAGGTATAGTGGGGTTGGAGATCCCAGCTGATGAGGAGCAAGGAGAGGTCCGCTTTGTTCTTTGATGTGGGTCTTTAAGGTACGCTTGCCAATGAGCTGCATGGCAGGTCAACATATGTCTAGTCATGCAAGTGGTGCCCAAGCGGCTGATGTTTTGGCCATGCGAGATACACTTGAGACATATGTTGCGAATAGCAGAGGTGCGATCTGATGCACTCGACTCAAAAAAGGCCCACACCAAAGATCTTTTGGAATAACGGGCAGAGGCAGCGCCCTGCACAGGCGTAGCTCTGCGGTGTGATTCAGTCGGTGTGCTGCCCTTACGCTGGCCCCCGGAGGGCATCCTGCCTCGTTGGAGATGTGCCTCCTCCTCATCCTCCTCCTCTCTCCTATCAGGCACCCACGTGGAGTCAGTGACCTCATCATCCCCTCCCTCCTCATCACTGGAGCCAATCTGGCAGTATGCTGCAGCTGCTGGAACATGACTGCCAGATTGCTGTCCTTCTTGAGCATTCCCTCTCTCTGCGCTCACGCTACTGCCTTCCTCTAGCTGGGTATCATCATCAGACCCTTCAAAACGCTGGGCATCCTCCTGGAGCATGTACCCAACACTGTGCTCAAACAGTTCGGGGGACTCCTCAGGAGGACATGGTGGGTCTAGGGAAGGAGTGACTGATGATGACATTGATACGAGGAAGAGGACACTTTGGCAGCTGCTTTGCCAGTACCCTGAGCCTGGGTGAGAGAGGATGAGGAGGATGAGGAGGGCTTGGTCATCCACTCTACCAAGTCTTCGGCATGATGTGGCTCAACACGTCCAGCTACTGAAAATAAGGACAAGCGTGTCCCATGGCCACGTGCTGATGACAATGCACCGCGTCCACGACCAGCACTGTTGCCCCCAGACACAGAGCCTGCTTGCCCTCTTTTATTGGCTCGTGACTGTCTGCCTCTCTTTGTTGGCCTTCCAGACATAGTAATGGCCTGCAGGGAGATGGGAAAACCAGCAATTGGGTAGTGTATATTGTGCTGGAGGCACACAACACCCACTAACTCCTGCAGATGCCTGTATTAAAGAACAGTAATGACGGGTATATACAGGTGTACACTGTGCCACTAACTCCTGCAGATGCCTGTATTAGAGAACAGTAATGATGGGTATATACAGGTGTACACTGTGCCACTAACTCCTGCAGATGCCTGTATTAGAGAACAGTAATGACGGGTATATACAGGTGTACACTGTGCCACTAACTCCTGCAGATGCCTGTATTCAAAAACAGTAATGATGGGTATGTACAGGTGTACACTGTGCTACTAACTCCTGCAGATGCCTGTATTAGAGAACAGTAATGACGGGTATATACAGGTGTACACTGTGCCACTAACTCCTGCAGATGCCTGTATTAGAGAACAGCAATGACGGGTATATACAGGTGTACACTGTGCCACTAACTCCTGCAGATGCCTGTATTAGAGAACAGTAATGACGGGTATATACAGGTGTACACTGTGCCACTAACTCCTGCAGATGCCTGTATTAGAGAACAGTAATGACGAGTATATACAGGTGTACACTGTGCCACCAACTCCTGCGGATGCCTGTATTAGAGAACAGTAATGATGGGTATATACAGGTGTATATTGTGCTGGGGGCACACAACACCCGCTAACTCCTGCAGATGCCTGAGAAAATAATAGAACATAGAACACACTGTCCCTGCCTATGTATCTCTTTCCCTTCCTGCCTATCTAGCTTAGAGAACAGCAATGACGGATATATACAGATGTATACTGTGCTGGAGGCACACAACACCCACTAACTCCTGCAGATGCCTGAGAAAAAAATAGAACACAAACACACTGTCCCTGCCTATCTATCTCTTTCCCTGCACGCCGGAACACACTGCACGAGGCCGCCGCGCTGGCGGCCTTTTATATTGTGGGGCGTGTACTAAACCCCCCTGAGCTATGATTGGCCACAGGCATCCTGCCTGTGGCCAATTATGGCTCTCCTCGCTGCCGGCGCTGTGATTGGCCAAGCATGCAGGGTCACAGTGCATGCTTTGCCAATCACAGCGCCGGGATTGCACTGCGATGGCGCAGTGTATTGTGGGCCATTTGCGTCACTCGAATTTGGCGCGAACGGCCCATAACGTTCGATCTTCGTCGAACGATCGAACAGCCGATGTTCGAGTCAAACGTGTGTTCGACTCGAACACCGAGCTCATCCCTATTGGTGGGTATGGTGATGACCATTTTTGTGCAATGAGCTTACGAGCCTGGAATACACTTCTATTTATTGAAACAATATAATTCCCTGAGATTCTTGATTCATCCAGTATACCCAGTAGACAATCCCCAGGCTCCATAAGCATCCCACTCTTAAATACACTATTAATCATAGATACCACCCCAGACCAATAACGATGGAGTTTAGGGCATCTCCATATTTAACATGTGTATTAGATTGGCTACTCTCCCTTTATATCTAGGACATTGGTCTGTATCTCTACATTTCCATTTGAATCATTTTTCTGGTGTGTAATGTGCCCTATGTCGGATAAATAGTTGTGTTAAATTTTGCGTTGGAGATAGAGAGGCCTGAGGTATTACTGATAGTGCCTGTGCCCACTGTTCATCTGAAATTGGCCCTATATCACCTGACCAGGCTAATCTTGCTGGTTTATCCACAGTTTTTTGAGATTTATCAAATAATATATCATATAGTTGTGATATCAGACCCTTTTTTTTTGCCCTGTCTTTTCCAACAAGGCTATTACCGCTGACTTATTAAACTTCAATTCCTGCGAGCGACCCTTTTTTAATGCGTGCCTAAGCTGAAGGAATTGAAAAAAATCTTTGATTTGGAAAATTATATTCTTTACTTAATTCACTAAAAGTTTTCATCACGTCTTCCTCAAATAGCTGTGTCATGTACCTTAGTCCCTTCTGCCTCCAAATCTCAAACCCCTCCAATTTCCCCAGTTCCCCATAACTACTATTATTCCAAATTGGAGTGTATGAAGTAAATCCCTTTACTTCAGTAATTTTCCTAATTTCCTGCCATACCATGTCAAATAATTTACCCGTATGGAATCCTTTATCGCACAATTGATTTCTCGATTCTAATAAAGAAATCAGTGGCTATACTTTGTAAACTGATAATAACAGTTTCTGTATAGGATCAGAATGTGATACTGTTGTCCATCCACTGAAATGTTGTATTTGTGAGGCTAAAAAATAATTTTTGGGATGGGGAATTGCGAGACCTCCCTGTTCCTTGGTTAACATTAATGTTGTTAACTTTATACGTGTTTTTTTTTTCCCTCCAAATCAACTCTCTGAAGAGAGATTCTATTTTTCCTAAACCAAAAATCTGTAATCCATATGGGTGAATTATTAAACTTATAAAGTAATTGCGGAGCCCAAATCATTTTGATAAGATTTGCTCTTCCTATCACCGTCAGAGGTAACTTACACCAACTTCAGCATTTGTCTTTAAATTTTGCTAATAATGGTTTCAAATTCAAATTAATATAGTCTTTTACATCCTGAGAAATCGCTATCCCTAGATATTTCACTGTGTCCTTAATTTGGATTTTAGAAGCTTGATTTAATAATGGGGTTTTTAACTAATCTAATGGAAGTAGTATGGATTTATCCCAGTTAATCTGGAAGCCCGAGAATAGCTCAAATATGGAGATAAGGCTCATAAGTTCTGATAGTGAGTTTGAGGTATTCCCCAGAAAAATAAGCGCATCATCTGCATAAAGGGCCACTTTAGCCTCTCTTCCTGCCCGACAAAACCCGACTATTTTTGTTGATTGTCTAATGGCAAGGGAAAGGGGCTCTACTGCTATAGCAAACAGTAATGGCGATAGGGGGCAACCTATAATATTTTCACCCATTAAAAATCCCGTTCCTATTCCAAAAGCCTCCAATACAGTCCATAAATATTCCCACTCCACCATATCAAAGGCTTTTTGGGCATCTAAGCATAATATTGCTCTAAATCCCATATTTTCCATAGGCAATTTCAAATTCAAAAATAACCTGCAAATGTTTGTTGCGGCTGCTCTCTTTGGAATAAAACCCATTTGATCTTCATGTATCAAACTACTAATGTATTTTGATAACCTATTTGCAAGAACCCTGGCCAAAATCTTAACATCTGAGGTAAGGAGAGATATAGGACAATATGATTCAGGCAGCATTGGGTCCTTACCCTGATTTGGAATCACTATTACTATTGTTTCCTGCATCGATTCTGGAAGTGTTTGTTGTTCATACGCCTCATTTAGTACCTCTATGAGTTCTGGTAGTACATTTTTTTTACATTTTTTATATATCTCTGTCAGTAGTCCGTCCAACCCTGGTGCTTTATTATTATGAGTTTGTGAAACGGCTAGACTTAATTCTTCCAGGGATATGGGACTATTGAGTGCTTCTCTATCCTCTAATTTAAGTTTTGGAAAAAACAATTTATCCAAAAATTCTTTAGCTTGGTTAGTTGGCTTCGACACCTTAGACTCATAGAGTGAGGTGTAGAAGTCAACAAATATCTTCTGAATACTACTTGTATCATACTTCACCTCACCTTCAAGATTTTTAACTGCTGTGACAGTGATCAGCCTTCTTGTGCCTGAGCTATAACTGCCAGCATACGTTCTACCTGTTCCCCCATCTCATAATGTTTTTATTTTTGAAAAAATCTACTATTTTCTGCTTTAGTTAAAGCTAAACTTTATTAAATTTCCTGAGCCTCCTGCTATGCCAAACGCTTTTCTTCTATGGGATCCATATTATAATCCTGTTCTGTTTGAGTCACCCCTTTCATTACTTCCTTCTCTCGCCTCCTAGATGAACTCTTAATTTTATAGATTTCTTTAATCATTATTCCACGCATATATGCCTTCATAGTGTCCCAATCTACTAATAAAGATGTTGAGTTTTTATTTTCCTTAAAAAAATTAAATTAACTGTAACTCTATCTTATCTTCCTTCGTCAGTAATAATAGCCATTGTGGATTAATTTTCCAAAAAGGAGTAGATGTCTGTCCCTCAGGTTGTATGTTCAATATACCGTAAGTGGGGAATGGTCTGAGAGGCCCCTAGGACCATATTGGATTGACTCTACCAGAGGCAAAAAATTATCATTTCCCAGGGCCAGGTCAAAAAAAATAAACCCCCCCCCCCAAACCCCATCCTCCCTCCCTTGCGAACCCAATCATTCCTAGGGATTCCCACCAACCACCCAGGTTGGTAGAATCCCCTACCCCTCACTACAGTCCACACGGGACTCATACAAGGGAACTGTCTAACGGCCATAAACAGTTACTGTGCCCAAAAAAAAAAAAGAAGAAAATAAGAGGATTGGATTAGGAAAAAAGAAGTAAAAAAACAAAAATATTCCAAAAATATAGTCCACCGTTTCAATATTCAGATATAGTTTTTCCAAATGTGGAAAGGAGAGGAAAAATGTATCAACATTTCAGGAAGTCTTTTTATTCTCCTTTGTACATCTTTCATCTAACCAGACGTTGACCACTTCTGGATTTTCAAAGAAAAAAACATTTTGGATGGATGGATTTTATAGTTGGCTTTTCTCTACCTCCTTACAGAAGCAGAGCATTGTTCATGCCCATTTCCTGCTGTGCTGGGAGCAGTGGAGGTGGAAGGCAAATTTGGAGAGCTGCATTGTGAATCTACAACATCTGTATTTTCAGGGTTATCAATATCTGATGTCGAGACTTCCTGACTATCCCTACTTTTAGAAATATTTTCTGAAATTCTGTATCAAAGAAAATGTTAAAAGCTCTGTGGCAATTGGTGGACATGTCACTGGGGCTCAGACCTGAGAAATAAGCCCACATACAGCATCATATCTACAGTGAATCAAGGCCAAATCAATAGCAAGCTAATAATAACATAGAAATGCACTTACTATCTCTTGGTCATTACTGACCTCAAGAACTGCAGTTTATTAAATTATCAATGCGTTGTATCTATTTTGTCAGAAGACCCGCTTAGCTGGCTTGATACCCCCTGTAGATCTTTGTCCCTGAGGGACTTCCAACGTATTTTGACGATTCCTATTGTATAAAAAAAAAAAAGTCCATCTAGTTCAAGCAATAGTACAAAAAATATAGTTTTATTAACAAACCTATACCCACAATTGATCGAGAGGAAGGCAAATACAGATCCCCTATAAAGTATTTTACAATTTTCTGTAGCGGGGCAAATAAAAAGGACTTCCAGATTCCTTGGAAGGCAATCAGATATTCACTGGATCAAGTAACCATGGTGTTATTACCTATAGTATCCAGTTATATTTTGTGCATATATGCATGTGTAAAGTCTGATGATGAAGCAATTACCGGTAGTATTTCTCTGAGCATTGGACATGTTCACTTGGTTGAATGCAGCATGTGCGGAACTTTGGGCTCAGAAATAGTGCAAGGAATTTGCTCAAAAGAACTAATAACATTTTCTGTGCGTGTGCCCTTGGGATTTAACAACAGCAAATTGTATTATATGTTATTAAAAAGGGAAAAGAACATTTTGTCATAAGATTAAACATATAAACAAATAGGAAAATTGTCAGTACTTTCCTTATCACCCTCCCTTGCAGAAAGGGTTTCCCATTTCCTTGCACAGATGAGCTTTCATATTTCTATCCATGCCTTCTGCTATCCATATGCATCACACTAAATTGGGACAACGGGATTGTATAATTCCAGGCAGCTTTCAACCTCCGGAATCAACATAGGCACATTGATGTCAGCCATCTTCAAACAGAACACACAGGAAGTGAATAGCAGGAAGTTACTACAATACACTCTATAATCTCCTCTATCAGTACAGGGCATTGTGAGATATAATATTCCTCCTGCGTGATTTTTTTACACCCCATGCAATAATGAGCCGCAAACACGCCATAAAAACATACAGGTGCATTTATGGCATGTTACAATAGACTAGCAAGTAAGGAGCTGAGAAGCTCCATCTTCGTGCAAACTCGACAAGAAGCTTCATTTTGAAGAGCAGTGATGCAACACAAGATTTCATGTTTTGATCATGTAAACAGCTCTGTGCGCTGTCAATTTTATCAATTGCAAAAACTGCAAATGCTAGCGCTCAGGATGCCTGCATAGTAAATCACAAATTCTGATAAAAACAATAATAAGAGTCCATGAACAAAGTCCAAGAAACAGGGCGGATTTTCCAATAAAATAAAATAATTAAATAGTTAATAATGGTCAATATTCAAAGGAGATGATAATAGGCAAACAGTCTATTGGGAATGAACAGATACTCAAGGCAGCTCTTCTCAGGAGTGAAGCCAGCTCAGGAAACCATAGAGAAAAACAAATAGAAAAAGCGCCTCTGAGTAAACTGTTTAATATAGTAACACTTAAGCCCTGTACACACGATCGGTTTTACCAATGAAAACAGTCCGATGTTTTTTTTTCATCGGACAAACCGATCGTGTATGGGACCCATCGGTCTTTTTTCCATCGGTTTTAAAAAATAGAACATGTTTTAAAATTGTCCAATGGATCAAAAACCAATAGAAAATACTGATCGTCTATGGGCAAGTCCATCGGATAAAAAACCCACGCATGCTCAGACTGAATTAGGAGACGGGAGAGCTCGTTCTGGTAAAACTAGCGTTCCTAATGGAGAGAGCACATTCGGCATTCGGCAAGTTATTGCCTCGTTTATTGCAGCGCATTGTTTTTTGCTTTAGAATGGCGTTTAAAATGTCGTTTTTGATGCTGATCTTTATCACGAGTTCTGACAAACTTATGTCTTTCTTGTTTCTTGTGATCTTCTCAATAATTATGATTTATTCTTAAAGGCAGACCTCACAAATTTTTAAAAAGTTTTAGAATCCTTTTTTTTTTTTGTTTATTTTTTGCTTTTGTTTTGGGTGTCAATTTCTCACAAAAACATATGTTTCTTTTATTTTTCCCTCATGGAGGTTGGTGTCCCTTGTTATTAATTCCACATTGTATTTAGGAAATGTTATTGCTACTCCCAAAAAAAACACATCAGGCAAGTATTTTGGCTGAAATTAAATCTCCATTTATTCTGGCAAAATATAAAATAAAAAACGAAGGGCAACAATTCAAAAATTAGCGGAAAATATGAAGTCATTGGACCCCAAAGGCAGACATGAGTATGATGAACAATAAGATAAACACCATAGTGAGATCAGGAGCAGCAGCCAAAGACATACATCATCCCAAGCTGTGGTACTTCATCAAACTGCAACTTCTGGAAGAGCAGCTTGAAGCCAGGGAATCACCTCCTGCTCTTCCCTGTACACTTCCCTCCACGCTTCCCTGCAGTGTTCCCTCCACGCCTCTCTGCAGCGTTCCCTTCACGACCCCGTCCACGCACCCTTGCAGGCCGTGCCACTGTGGGTGGTAATGTGGCAGGAGGAGGAGGAGAAGGAGGAGAAGGATTGGCCTGATGTGAGAGATGGGTGGCCTCAGTCAGCTGTCCCCTCCCTCCCATGTGTACGGCTGTGTAGATAATGTGCTTGCAGAGGGCACATTGTCCCACCTCCATTTGGACTAATTTGTCCGCCAGGTAGGTACTAAAGACCTCCACAGGTTTGAGGGGGGCTCTCATGATGGTAGCAGCATCACGGATCATTTTGAGTGACTCCTCCTCCACTTGTGTCATCCTACGATTTCTTTTAGGTCTGATGTGTAGGGGAGCCACTTGTGACACTGTGCTGCCACTAGGCCTGGGGACCTGCTGCATGCCACTTGGCCCTGCCTCCTCCTGGCTGACACTCACCTCTGCCTCCTCCTGCCTGCCACATTCCTGAGCCTCGTCCTCCTGGCTGGCCTCATCCTGTGTAGAAAAAAGGCACATAGTTAGATATTTTGGGTAATCAATCACACACAATTTTGATCTCCTGACTGGTGCAATCTGCTATTTTGAAAACTAGCAAAGAGTTTCATTCTGTCCCCGTTCTTTTTAGATACTTTAACAATCATTTATGTGCCCTTTTTTTTGGGGGGGGGGGGGTGTTATCATTTTGGGAGAATAAATCAAGTTCATCACAATAGTACTTTGAGGCCAATAATTATGTTCTAAAATACTATACCTGGCTGAAGATGCGAAGATCCGGCTCTTCAAGCACAGGTGGCTCCTCCTCCACCTCTGCAGGGGTGAAGGGAAGGGTGGAAGGAACGCTGGAGGGAAGGGTGGAAGGAACGCTGGAGGGAAGGGTGGAAGGAAGGGTTGAGGGAAGGCTGGAAATTGATTCCCTGGCCTCAATCTGGTCTTCCAGAAATTGCAGGTGCTTGTAGTACCACAGCTTGGGCTGTACTACATCGTCTGCTGCTGCTCCTGATCTCATGAAAGCGCGTTATTCAGTGTATTTTTTTTATATGCATTCCGCATATTGTTTATTTTATTGTTCATACTGTAGTCTGCCTCTGGGACCCAGGGCTTCATATAATCCGCCAATTTTTGAATGGTTGCCCGACGTACACCACTCTTGTGGTAATCTGGATGTTTTATTTCCCATAGGTTGCGGAGTTCTTTATATTTTTGAATAAAAACCAACATGATATCCGGCTCGCGGAGTTTATGCATTGCCGACTGTCTGCAAGTTTAAAACACATAAAAAAACATGAGAGGTCAGATTCCATTCTCCTCAACTTATCCCAATATTGGCCTTTACAATCATGAACCATTATAGGCCATTGCAGGCCCAAGTTCCCTTCTTACCTTATTATAGTTGTGGTCTTTTCTGGACTTCCGCTCGTTCTTACTCCGCGCAACCCTAATAACTTCGTTACCATTTTATACCCTGCACATGCTTTTAACTCCGCCCGCGTCGCCCGCCCATGACGGTCTTTTCCTGCATTTCCCCGCCCCTTCACGTTCGGCACACAGTGGGATACGACGACATGTCGGTGACACAGGTGGCTTCTTTATTAGAAAGTACCGACGAGGAAAGCCCGGAGGCGGGAACGTCCCGATCCAGGAATAAAAGATACAAGGCGACTAATATGTCATTTGCTGAGATGGCGGAGATGGTGGACATCCTGCGGAGGAAAGATTACGATGGGAAGCATGGGCCATACGACACCCCTAATCTCAGGAAGTCGCAAATAATGCACAAAGTGGCGAGGACCCTCTATCAGAAATATGGGGTCAGGAGATCCAAGGAGCACCTCCGTAAAAGGTGGTCTGACCTTAAGCTGAGGGAGCCGGAGCAGTATAGGAAGCTTAAAAAAAGCATTGAAAAAAGTAAGCTTTTCTTTTTACTGTGTTCTTTCATATTGTAATATGTATTCTTGCATGTGCTTGCTCCATGTGCTTGGCTTGACTGGTTTCACATTTGCAAATGGCAACTTTTATGTTAAGTTGAGGGACCACTTATTTGGTAATGTTTCGTAGTAAACACTTGATCGTCTTCCCCAAAACATGTTTGGCACATATCCACGTAAACTACATGTGGTCATGCCTCATTTTAATAAAACAAAGTTTCTACACATATTTGGCTAGATGATGTGTTGTAACTAAAGTAGAATGTGAATGAAAGGCTAAACTGGATTCTGGGTAAAGGAGATGACACTCAAGCAGTTGGTTACAGAGCTTTTTGCTCAGGAGCAATATACTATAGTGTGGGCCACATGCCCAAATTTTTAAGGGTGTCGCACACAGGTGCTCCAGTGGATACCTTGGTGGTTATCCAAGTGTGTTTTTTAGGCCCCTAAAAAAAAGCATGCAGCTTAGTAGAGTTCTCAAGATCTCATGTGTTCATCTTGGAACTCAGGCCCAAATATCAATTGCACCCCACTTCCAATCAATGTATACAATTTCTGCCCTCAAATCTCTGTGTGCTAAAGGATACCTTTTTTTTTCCATTCCCATAGGGGAGAGGAGACTGGGAGGACACCAATCTGAGGAGACGAGGAAGCACAGACCACATAAACACCCCCAAGATCCCAAAGCACCCCAAGATCAGCATGTTGAGGAAGCGGAGGTGGAGGAAGGAGAGGTGGAGGAAGGAGAGGTGGAGCTTATCACCACAACAGGTCAGTGTCTGTCACCACAACTTCTAGGTAAATACAGATGTAGGCCTGCACATTTATAATTTATTTTTATTTTTTAGGGGATGAACGTGGTGGTGTGTCAGGAACTCCAAATCCTCCATTCTCGAGTGCTAGTGCCCAAATAATTATTCAAGAAATAATGGAATGTAGTAGCGAAATGGACATTATGAGAAATAGAATTAATGTGATTGAGCAAAAATATAAAAACATTATAGATATTTTGGGGCGAATAGTCTGACCCCCCCCCCTGTTTTTGTTGTTTTTTTTGCCCTTAACATTTTGCACTGGTATTCCCACCAGCCCAAATGTGAAGATGCACACAGTGACTCAACAGGTGCTATCTGCCATCACAGAATATCTATGTCCCTGTTTTGGGGGTGCAACCTCTTCCTCCCTACTCAAGTAGGTGAGAGGAAGGGTTTGCACACCCAAAGCACGTCCATTGATCCCCCATGATGGCAGATAGCACATGTTTACCTTAGCCATGGGATCATGTGGCAAATCCCCAGTTCAGACACAAAAATAAAGTGGGGTTCTTCACATTTGGGATGGATCAGAGGTGACATCACCCCATCTCCTGTTTCTCCTTTTCACGTTGAATTTTTATATTTCCTTTGGACAAATGTTTACTATTTTGACCCATGCATGTTTCTGCAAAACAAACCTCCAAATAAAACCAACATTTTTGGGGAGGTAAAACTTTCTACATTGTATTTCTATAAAACCTTAAAAAAATATGGTGCACAGAGTAAAAAGTTTCTGGGACACTCAAAAAGGTGTGGCTTGTTCTTTCTATGCTCAATAGCAGTTCTGAAAAAGCTAAATCAATGCTTTTTATAGTGACAATTGTGGCTATTTACTAAGGACAAATACACTTGGCACTACAAGAACATGGGAGACACATCAACCCAAAAAAACAAGAATGACAAAACAAGATTTTTTTAAATATAATAATATTTTATTTAAAAAACCAAAAGGTCAGATCTGGTCTGGCATTGCGATGGCCTCTCTACCCGTGAAGTACTCAACGTATTTCTCACGTACTTCACGGGCACTTTGGGGGGCCAAGCCAGTACGGGCAGTGTCCAGGCCGGTCATAATGGACATCTCGGATGGACCGGCCTCAGGCCCAACTGTTGAGACATATGTTGGCGAAAAATTACGGAGAAAATTGTGCAAGATGCAGCAACAGAAAACAATGTGGTTCAGCTTGTATTCCCCCATATGTATTGCTGTCTGAAACAGGCGGAACCGTCTGGCCATTATCCCGAAGGCATTCTCCACAACTCTCAGGGCTCTGGACAGCCGGTAATTAAAAACCCTCCTCTCTGGGGTGAGGGTGCGTTGGGGAAACGGCCACATCAGGTGTGGTCCCAGTCCAAAGGCTTCATCCGCGATGAACACAAACGGTAGTCCTTCAACGTTGTCTGCATCTGGAGGCAGTGCAAGACCCCCAGAGTGCAGACGGTGAGCAAACTCCGTTTGGGCGAATACTCCGCCATCGGACATCCGGCCGTTCTTCCCCACGTCCACATACAGAAACTCATACCGTGCCGACACCACCGCCATTAACACAATACTATTAAAACCTTTATAGTTAAAATAGAATGACCCCGAACGGGGGGTGGCGGCACTATGTGGACATGCTTGCCATCAATTGCCCCTCCACAGTTGGGGAAGTCCCACCGCTGGGCAAATTGATCAGCCACAGTCTGCCATTCCTGTGGTGTGCAAGGAAACTGTGGAGTCATACAAAAAGAAGACATTAATACGTTTTCAGCTTACAGGGCAAACAGATTACACAAAGACATTGTTGACTAACATCAGGCTAACATTATTATTTAAGGGAGTATTTCATGGCCAAAAAAGAAGGCTCGCTTAGCAGGTGACTCCCCCCCGCTGAGGGGACATTAGAAAATATTCTAAGGGGAGGGGGGTTTGAGGTGATTTGGGGGGCACAAAATAAAGGCTCTACCACTCTGCTGAGCTTTAAGGAGAAAGAAAACATTTGAACACATTTTAAAGGGGGGGGGGTGCAAAACTACGATGGCACTGACCCAAAAAAAACAGGTGTAAAAAACTAGGCTAGCTGTGTTTGGGCCCAGGATAGCATGCTGGAGAGGTTAGTGAAGGGAAATAGGCATGTAGGCCACAAAAAAGGGCATTAGAGGAAAAAACATGCATGGGGAAAATGGGGACATTACCAGGATATTACAAACAGGCAAATTTGGGAAGGAGGAAAGAAATAATAAACATTAGCAAACAATCCAAACATATAATGTGATGTTAAAGGAGAAAACTTACCTTCTGCAGGACCTGAATTATGGCAGAACACATTTCAGGGATTATGATCCCGAGAGCCTGGGGGGAGATGCCTGTTGTGAACTTGAGGTCCTGCAAGCTTCTCCCAGTCGCCAGGTATCTCAACGTGGCAATAAGCCTCTGCTCTGCAGTGATCACCTGGCGCATCACAGTGTCCTGCCTCGTGATATAGGGGGACAGCAAATCCAACAGACGGTGAAAAATGGGGTCCGTCATCCTGAGATAATTCCTGAAATCATCAGGATTATTCTCATGGATTTCCCGCAGCAGAGACATATGAGAGAATTGGTCACGCTGGAGCAACCAATTCTTGGTCCATGAACTCCTCCTCACCCTGTTCACGGACTGAACTCGGGTTACAGTGTTAACCGCAACACCAAGTCCATAGCCAGCACGAGCTCGAGAACGAGAACGCACTTCAAACATGGGCTTAAACCGGTCGCCTGGTCAGAACGAACTAAAACAGAACGCACCGTGGAACAGCAAGGCCTGAGAAGAACGACCTGAACAACAGTAAACGAATGGCCAATAAGGCGCTGCAAAGCAGTAATGACCTGACTGCACGCACTGAAGAACAAATACAAACCCACAAGCACACACTGAACACCAGGAAATGATCTGAAAAGCACGGAGACTGAAAAGCGCGAATCGGCTCTCACCAAACTTTTACTAACACGCAGTAACACGAAATCAGCAAAAGCAGCCCAAGGGGTGGCACCATTAGATTTGAACTTCCCTTTTATAGCGCCGTCGTACGTGTTGTACGTCCCGTCATTTGGTTGCCGTCGGTTTTTTGACTGATGGTGTGTGGCCAAGACTGATGGAAGACAGTCTCATCAGATTTCCGATGGAAAAAACCATCGGATTAGAAACCATAGGATATCCGATCGTGTGTACAGGGCTTAATATGTATCCAACACTTACATCAAAGTAAATGAAGAGGTGCTCATGTAGAGTGGGGTCAATGCCGTATCTGGTGCATAATACAGGGTCCTTTTTAGCATCCATTTTTGATGTTTTACTCTTATTGATCAAGAACCATTACCCTAATTAATCCATTCCTATTTTTAACTCACATTTACTTCACATGTATATATGATGTATATGTTTTTATACATATAATATTTTTATGATTAAAAGTAATTTTAGTGCTGACATTCCACATCATATAGTATATACATGCGTACGCACATTTGCAACTCATTCAGTGAGCCATTTGCCACTACTCATTTAGTTATTTGCTTGTATTCCCTCCCTAGAGTGTGTGTATGTTTGCATACATTTTGTGCGCATATATACTTCGTATTAGCAATCACATATATGCTGTTAAATATGCTGTTTTTAAATATATTGTTTCTTTTGTACTTGTAAATTGCCCTCACACTCCATTCATCATCGCTTAGTGCACTAATTAAGTGTCTGCTCAGCTGGCCGTTGTTCTCAAGCAGAAGCATTTAAGTCCCGTTCTCTCCTTCCCTTGTACACTTGACAAAGGAGCGTGCATGCTCTATTCCAGACCCGCGCATGCTCTGAAACGCGTTGTGTTTCCCCCATTCATCTGATCCAGCTGACGTCACACGCTGTTCCACGAGCACACAGTCGCCATCTCCATCAATGGACACAGCCAGCTTCCACTCCGGCACCTTGCGGATCTCATAGCCGGAAATTGGGACACATCTGGATGCTAAAAAGGACCCAGGATTATGCACCAGATACGGCATTGATTCCACTCTACATGAGCACCTCTTCATTTACCTTGATGTAAGTGTTGGATACATATTAGTGTTACTATATTAAACAGTTTACTCAGAGGCGCTTTTTCTATTTGATTTTATCAATTGCAGACTGCTTTACTAGGCGCTTGAGGAGTGTTAAAAATGCATCTCAAATGTCTGCTTTTAAGGCCAGTGTGAACTGGGCCTAACGCAGCATCTGTAACAATGCATTTACTGCACTGCATCTATTGTCACCCTAGGCTGCTCTACTGATTAAAGCCTAGTACACACGGCCGAGAATCTTGTTGCAAAAAAAACATAGTTTTTCTCGATGGGTTTCTTGTCAAGCTTGACGAGATTCTTGTCAAGCTTTCCTGGCATACACACTGTCAATCCAAAATCTCGTCGTTGTAAAGCGCGGTCACGTACAATACGTACGACGGCAGTATAAAGGGGAAGTTGTATTCCAATGGCGCCACCCCTTGGGCTGCTTTTGCTAATCTCATGTTACTGCGTGTTAGTAAAAGTTTAGTGAGAGACGATTCGCACTTTTCAGTCTTCGTGCTTTCAGTTCGTTACAGCGGATGAATGTGCTCTCTCCATTACGAATACTAGTTTTACAAGAAGGTGCTCTCCCGTCTCATACATGATTCTGACCATGCGCGGTTTTTGAAGACTCGGAAAAGCATACACACAAACGTTTTTCTCGTCCAAATACAGTCTGACGAGAATCACGATGAGAAAACTGAGACTCCCGACGAGAAAAAAAGAAAGCAGGTCTTCTTTTTTTCTCGTCGAGATTCTGGGCAGTTTTCTTGACGAGAAACCTGAAAGCCTCGTACACACACACGGTTTTCATGGCAAGAAAGCTCTCCCAACAGTTTTCTTGACATTTCTTGCAGAGAAAACCGGTCGTGTGTACGAGGCTTCAGACTAAACACCCCTCCTTGTCTCTGTTACATATGAGGACATTCAGGTAGTTTAGAGAAGACAGGAAACTGATAACATTGTTTGTTTGAAATACCATTTTTAGTGCACTGGACGCTACAAGAACACTTGAATTCTTGCAGGATATATGGGTATTTTTCTGTACTTTTCAGGGGGACCCAAACAGAGAGAATCGGGCTGCTCTGTGCAAAACCATTGCATAGAACAGGCAAGTATGACATGGTATTTTATTTAAAAAAAATGCATTTATTTTGCCACTTGCTGACCGCTCTATAGCTGAATGACGGCTACTGCGTGGTCGTCCACTTCTGGGAGGTGGTCATATGACATCCTCCCAAGATCACGCCTGACGCGCTCCTCATGTGGTGAGCAGGGGGCATGCTCTGTGATTGCTGTGTCCTTAGGACACAGCTGATCACAAATTGGGGTAAAGGACCAATCACAGAGACCCTTTACCATGTGATCAGCTGTGTCCAATGACAGCTGATCATGATGTAAACACAAGCCAGTTATCATCATTCCTTTCCTCAGGAGAGCTGATAACCAGCTTGTGTGAAAGGGACATCTACACTGATAATCAGGGCACTGATTATAATTGTCCTGATTATCAGTGCAGTCTCAACAGTGCCCATCGGTGCTTCCTATCAGTGCCCACCAGTGCTGCCAATCAGTGCCCACCAGTTCTGCCAATCAATGCCCATCCGTGCTGCCAATCAGTACCCATTAGTGCCTCCTCATCAGTGTCACCTATCAGTGCTGCCTACCAGAGCCCATCGGTGCCACCTACCAGTGTACATCTGTGCCACCTATCAGTGCCCTTCAGTGCGGCATATTAGTGCCTCCTCATCAGTGCTGCTTCATCAGTGCCCATCAGTGCAGCCTATCAGTGCCCATCAGTGCCGCCTCATTAGTGTCACCCCATTAGTGCACATCAGTGCTCATCAGTGCAGCCTATCAGTGCAGCCTCTTCAACGCACATCAGTGAAGGAGAAAAATTACCTGTTTGTAAAACTTTATAACAAACTATGAAAAACTTTTTTTTTTTTTTTTTTTCTGTTTATTTAGCAAAAAAAAAAAAAAAAACAGTGGTGATTAAATAACACAAAAAAAAGCCCTATTTGTGTGAAAAAAAATCATATTGGTGTAATGTAGCATGACTGCACAATTGTCATTCAAAGTGTGACAGAGCTGAAAGCTGAAGGTTGGCCTAGGCAGGAAGGGGGTAAAAGTGCACAGTAGGCAGGTGGTTAATAGATGTACTCACACAAAGATTGTGTAACAGTAATCCCTGATTTAAGGCCATTGATACTCTGTCCATGCAGTTCTTTAAAGTGACGTGGTACACTGTGATCAGTGTCCCCCTGGTCAGTAGCCCTTCTGTGCTCACCAAATCTGTCTCTCAGTGGTCTGATGGTATGACTTACATATAAAAGTTGACAAAGGCATGTGAGGCAGTATACCACGTGATTAGTAGAGCAATTGTAGAACTTATTATTAGAGAATGCCTTTCCCATTATGGAGAAATTTCTTTTGGCAATGCGTAACAAAGGCGCAGATCAAACACAACTTCTTCTTGCATCTGTACATCCTAGTAACGTTTCCATATTAAGACCTTCTCATTCTAGTTTTTAGCCTTAGGTTTACTGGGGCTATTTTGCTCATCAGGTTGAGAGCTCTGTGGTATGCAAATGAGTTAAGTAATCGCATTCCGTAGGTTTGACTCTAGTGTGGAATTGAGCAATAAACAGGGGTTTATTTTTTTATTTAAGATATTCTTATCTTTCTTTCTGATGATCCCATAAGTGCATGACTAATAGGCTACATTGATCTCACTTTTAGGGTAGCCTTTTTCTGGAAATTTTCTTTTTAGACCTTGAATTTGTATAACATAATCTTCTTTCTTAGTGCAATTATGGTGTAGCCTGAAGAACTGACTTTTAGGAATGTTCTTCTTCCATCTGGGATGGTGGCAGCTGGCTGCATGCACATAAGGGTCACCGGATGTTGGTTTGAAATGGTTGGTGGAAATGATCTGATTACCATGTGAATCCCATACTAAATCTAAAAATATTAGGGATTTTTGGTCAGCAGCATATGTAAAGGAGAAACCACAGGTATTGTCATTACAGTATGCACCAAACAGGGGTAAGGATGTGAGTGGACAGTCTCAAATGAAAATCATATAGTCTATATGTGAGCCACAATAGATAATATTCATGGCAAATTAATTGCTGTTGGATACATACTGCAAGATTAGCATAACAAGGTGCAAAATTCATATCCATGTCTGTCCCCTTCGCCTTTTGATAGTACTGGCTATTGAATGCAAAGTAGTTATTAGTCAAGCAAAATTCTGTGACCTTCAAGACGAATTCTGCTTGATTTATAATTCAAATTAGATTTAGACAGTAGAAAGTACTGGAGTGCTCGAATAGAGGTATACAGGAAACATCCAGTGACAGCAGTTGGATTGCCTTGTATACTTTTGCAGAATTTCCATGAGAAGGTAGGAATCACATACATATGAGGGGAGTTCAGATACCAAAGGTTGTAAAAATATGTAGATGTATGTGACAGGTCGCTTGTGACACTGTCCATCAAAGCAACAATAGGTCTTCCAACTGGGTTCTGAATATCCTTATGCACCTTTGGTAGATAGTAGAAATATGGCACAGGATTTTACCACGCTGCCTCTTTCTTGTTAATAATCTTGTGTTTGACTGCAAAATTCACCAATTCTTTTAGTTCTGTGATGTAAGTATCTGTGGGGTCTTTTGGGAGCCATGTGTATGTGTCAGAGCCCAATAACAGGCGGTGAGCTTAAAGTAAATAATCGCTAGTATTCTGGATGACAATTCCCCTTCTTTAATCAGACAATCTGATGGTGATATTGTCATTAGCTGTAAATGTTTTAGGTGCCATTTTCTCTTGTTGACTTCAATTAAGAGGTGTTTTATTCATTTTATGGGAACTGTTCTTGCAAATATTGATGAGGTCAGTATATACTACCTGATAAAAAGTTTCTATAAACTGTTTTTTTTGCCTGCGTAGGATAAAATGTTGACTTAGGTTTCAAAGAAGTGTGTAGAATTGGTAGTGTATGCTCAGTGAACAGCTCTGGATTAAAGTTATTTTTATCATTTAAGAGATCGATCAATGTATTGAGGGTGTCTGTATCCTGGTCGAACCAATGAATGTCTAGGGCAGGAATGTCATATTGAGTAGTGGTCATATGGCTCTCACTGAATTTGTTGGTGGAGTAAAATCTTTTAACCGTTAGAGTCCTAATAAAACAAATAAGGTCTTTAAACAATATAAAAGGATTAGGATACACAGTGGGGGGGGGGCGCAACTGAGCCCCTTAGACAGTAAACAATGATCTGTTCGGGACAGTTGATGGGTGGACACATTGGATATTTTAATGTAGGTAAATCTTTTCCTTTTTTGGTTGCTCTTACATTTTCCTACTCTCTTTCCTCTTCTTCTATGTATTTTCTTTTTAGGAGGCTGGAGAGGGGGGACCCTAAAAAGGGGGGATTTACTGTATTGGGAACAGCTCCCCTCCACCCCAACTCACCTCCTAGAGCCATCCATTGTCTCCACTCTATCCACCTCCTAGCACCACCACCATTAGAGAACACTGAAACAAGTATTGTTTTAAACAGGCATATTTTAGTGCACGCAAGTCACAGGTACAGTCAACATCCTGTAGAAATCAATGCCAAGCTGAAATACAGAAACTGTATGCATATTTACATGCATCCCAATGGTTATTGTATACAGGGACAGATGCATACAGTGTGTATGCCCCAAATGCGGACTGTGTACAGGGTGTACATCCCTGTACACATACATGGGGATTTGAAACATCAATATATGAGTACAGCCACTGTGTAGTTCAGCTTGCCTTTGAATTCCATTGCCAGCTAGCGGTACACAAGACCTTTGCCCAAGTCCAGTTTTTACACTGTATAGTAAGGATAAGCTCATGCATGTTCAGACACGAGTCCAAGCCTGCTTGGGCTATCCTACAAGGAGGGTGGGATAGTTCAGGTGGGAGAACTTATCAAATGCCTGTTGATATAGATTTTTTTTTCTTGTACCAAGAAGCTTTTATCGAAACATCAAATTACATACAAGAGTAAGTGCCAATATATGAGGAATGGATTGAAAAAAACTACAAGTAGAAAATATGCCCCAGTATACCCATGCAAGGGTTGCCCAGTCAATATAAAGGCAGAGATAGAAACATAGCTAAATATATGCACAATGAAAGATTACCTAAGACAACATAAAGCAAACACCTAAATGGCAGGTGTCAAATAATATTGTCCTATGATTTACAGCCATAGATCATGTGTATCGGTGATTGATGAATGTGTTAAGCTTATGCATAAAATGACAACATGAATGAGTCATAGAACAGACTCACATAGCTGTAGGGTTTATTAGAGAGATCGGCGTGGGTATGAAAAGGGATGGGTGGGGAAGAGAGCCCAAAAATAAAAGAGGAAAATGCAAAGAGAAGAACAGGGAGGAAAGGAGAGTAGGGGAACTTTGCCACAGGGGACATCCAACGTATTCCCTAAAACAGCTAAAACAGGGAAGCAAGATAGTAAACACAGGGGATATGATCAACACGTACAAGTATATAAGGGGTCCATATAGTGAACTTGGTGTTGAGTTATTCACTTTACGGTCAACACAAAAGACAAGGGGGCACTCTTTACGTCTAGAGGAAAAAAAGATTTCATCTCCAAATACGGAAAGGTTTCTTCACAGTAAGAGCTGTGAAAATGTGGAACAGACTCCCTCCAGAGGTGGTTCTGGTCAGCTCAGTAGATTGCTTTAAGAAAGGCTTGGATTATTTCCTAAATGTACATAATATAACTGGGTACTAACATTTATAGGTAAAGTTGATCCAGGGTAAATCCGATTGCCTCTCGCGGGATCAGGAAGGAATTGTTTCCCCTGCTGTAGTAAATTGGTTCATGCTCTGCTGGGGTTTTTTGCCTTCCTCTGGATCAACTGTGGATATAGAATTGGGTATATGGGATTGTACGATCTTTTTTTATTTTATTGATTTATTTTTTTATGGTTGAACTGGATGGACTTTTTTTTTCAACCTGACTAACTAACCTGACTAACTATGTAACTATGTAACTGCAAGCCCACAAATCAAAGTTGGATCAGCCGTGGGGTGAAACGGAAGACTGGCTGATAATTGAGGTTAAAGGGATTGCAAATTTCAATCATTTCATCAGATGAATCTGGGAAATGGTTAAATTAAATTATTGAATGGTGGATATATTTGTTAGAAAGCAAACAAAAACCTACAAATTTGTCAAGTGTACAGCCAAAATTTGGTTTTCTTGATAGGAATTCAGTTTTAAGTATTAGTAAGTGTCTAATAAATCTGATTGCCATATAAAGCCACTATACAGAAATGTTAGGTCTTGTTCTTTTCAATTCAATAAGGACAATTTGGAATGTTCTAGACATTCATCAGATTTCATGCAGATGCAAGTAATATTTCTTGCAGCATTGAGCCAATTGTTACAAATACATTCCAAACCGAGAGCTAAAGCTTTACAAGTTCACAATGCTGTTCTGATTTCCTTGTATGACATTATAATTGCACATTTACAGAGAGTCTGTGACGTCTAGAAAATACCACCTGTAAGTACAACAAGCTTAAGATCTTTTAATTTGTCTACTCGGGTAACATGTTTGAATGTCCATTGAACCAGACTTCACATATTAATATCTCTCTTATAAAATTAAAACGCAATATTCTTTCTGGGAATATGTCACTGCTATGTTTACTATATCTAGATTTGCGGAACTAGCTATTTTTATTTCCTTGCTTTCTATTATATTATAATTTTCTAGTTCTAGACACCTCTTAACATGCACTAAATTTCTATATTGAGGGGAAACAGGCCTGAATTTATACCTACTTGTAATTGCAGGCAACTTGCTCTTACCCTAGGGGACTGGCTAGCCTCTAGCAGAAGTTTGGGTCCACTTATATTATTATTGAGTAGTAACAGACAAACCATGCTGGGGCAGCATCAATGAGAACCTGCCCATGTAGTGCTTACCCCTGGAGGAGCCACTTTTATATATTGGGTTTTTTATTCCTATGCCTTGACACTGTGAACAGCCTCATCCCCTCTGACACACCTGGTTGAGTAAGGGTTACTGCAAATGCCTATGTGAGCAGAAGTATCAGTGTCCTACACACAACGATATAGGATATCAGGAAATATGTATGCAATAAACGACTCAACTGTAAGTAAAGTATATTGTCACAGATTGAGAGTAAATAGCAACACACAAATTAATGAGCAGGTAGAGGAAACTGCTTGCTCACATTAAGCTAAATTACATAATTCTTAGGTTATAGCAGTCTTTAGTCTAAATCACACAGTAGTTCCTCTGCAGTCAATAGTCAGTAAAAATTACAGGACTACTCTGTCTCTCTTTTTCTGTGTTCTTTTCTATGTTTCTATGTTCTATATGTATATATAAAACCCAGGAGAGGTACCTCAAACTATTAGTAACTCAGTCCAGGATCATTGTGGGGCAGTTGGTAAGTATATGGCTCCTGAATTGCAATCTTCAGCTGGCTAGTCAGTGGGGCCCAGTCTTTAAGGTAGCGCACATAACTACAGTACCTTTAAACCTCTTCATGTAGTGATTTAATTCTACTATATGAATGGTCAGTCCCTTTCTTACTCAGTCTGTTAGAATCAATAAAGTCAAACAAAGCAACTGCAATACAGTGTCCTAGATTGCTCCTGTTACTTACCTGTCTACACCAGCATGACACTAGCAGGCAAGGTGCCAGTCTGGAATGTTTAATTGTAGGCAGAAATGTGCTACTTGTAGGCAACACTATTTTGTTAGGGGGTCTGTGTGCCACCCCTTTTAGTCCTGCTTCCCTAGGCCAACGCTTATATTGACTATGAAGAAATCCAGCACACGGGATAACTTTTCATATGAAAACTAGCAAGTGTAATACACGTACAGCACCTGGTAAACTCTAAAGTGGAGTGACCCTCTTATTACCTGTTTCTGTTTGAAAGAAGAAGAAAGAAAACAGTTATCTCTAACCTGGTGATTTCAGCAGTTTCTGAAGTGGGGAAATCACTGTCTGTGAAATGGAGTATAATCTGCTATAAGTCCAAGACCCATCCCAGGTCACTTGACCTCACACTATATACAGCCAAGTTTGGATGATCTAGATTTTACTGCCGCACTCTCACTGCCCTGGTCTCTGAGAGTGTTATATTTTTGCATGTGAGGTCCCCACAGGTTAGCTTCTAATGCTAGATTAAAATAATTGTATTATATGTGGATTGTTTCAGATATATGCCACTGTTGGAGCTAGTCTTACATCAGGTCTAAACTAGCTTTGCCTCAAAATATTTATTTTATTGTGAATAGCTGCCCAAAAATTATGGGCAGCTTACATTTTTTATAATCACAATGTCAATATTTTAGCAGTGGTATGTTAATAAAATTCTCATACTCAGAGCACAACAGTAGCATTGTCCCAACAAGCTGGCACTTAGATGATCTTTATCATTCTAATACTGAGATCCAGCTTTGTTCCTATCATCTTACAATAGCACCTTTGGGATTTAAATACTTTTTGTTGACTAAATTTTTATTTTTTACAAAAAACAAAACAAAAAAAATCTAAACAAAACTACAGCATAGATACTGTGATGTGTATGTATACAAATTTTGCATAACAATTTGCCCAGTGAAAGTTGTATGTACATTCATTCTGGGTGAATAGGGCAAAATATGACTGTTATTAGACTATTTTTCATGCTGGTCAAATGTTTTTCATTGAAACAAATAAATGGGAATTTCCAAAGATGAAGGGCCAGCAAGCATGCAACCCTTAGTATGTTGATACTGGGACTGTATAACGTTCAGCATCAGGAGGTGCTTTGAAAGAGGTCCCTAAGAATTATGCTTCACAAAACAGTGACATGACAAATGCTCACAGGTACAGGGCTCTTCTGCAGCTCTACTTCCCAAAAGGAGGTGCAGAAAGCAGGTAAGAGGTGATATGCATTTTGCTTGATCTGGCTCTGAATCAGAGCCAGGTCAATTACAATGTAGCCAAGGCAGGAGTTCACTCACACCGCTGTTTCGATGAAGAGGGCTGTCACTAGGCAACTCTCCTAATTTGGACTGCAAACTTGTCTCCATTATATGGCAAGTGGGAGAATTAGTAATTTGCAGATGATAGCATGTAAAGAAGATAGCGTTGTTTATTATTTTAGTTTAATTCACATAAAGTTACAAGAACACTGCATTTCTGTAAGGCACAATGTGCAACACATAAATGTGAACCTAGACTTACAGAAATGCAATGTTCTTGTAACACTCGCATGCATACTTGCAAAACAGAAAAAGCCAGGCCTTTTACATGGGTAAAACTAAGCAACCATTTTTCAACCGCATTAGGGATCACGTCTCCCTTATATCTAAAAAAAGAATAGAGACACCAATAAGTCGCCACAGTGGCCTGTATCATAATTTTGATTGCTCAAAAATTCATTTTTTTGCATTGGAGCATATTCCCCCAGGAGAAACAGGTGGCGACTATGACAAAAAGTTGCTACAGCGTGAGGCACGCAGGATACATGATCTATCTGCCCTTAAGTATCCGGGTTTGAATGATGCATTTAGCTTTAAACCGTTTCTTTAATGAATATTCATTTATCGTTAACTTTCATTTTCTCTTCTGCATATATATTTATTTTCTCTTCATCAATTTCCCCCCCCCTTTTTTTTTTTTTGCTTTCTTGTTTTTAGGCTTTTTTTTTTTTTTTTTTTGTTTATCTATTTATATATATATTATTTTTGTTTTTTGTTTGTTTTTGCATTTTCATCTTATTTTAAGTCATTCCCATGGGGGCCAATATTAAATTATTGGTTAAAGAATTCCCTTGTTATGCTGCTTGTATATTTCCTCTGCAATATGTGGGTGTTCTTGAACCTTTTCCAGGCTGCAGATTGATCAATTATTGTTGAAACATTATCTATATTGTTTGTTACCAATATTCACATTGTCTTTTCATGTGAACTAACTGTGTTGAATCAATCATCCAGCTGACTCGGGCCCCTGAAGTATCAGTCCCTTGTCCGTCCCTCCGATCCTATTTTCCATTGCTTTGTCCCTGCTTGGCATTTTGTGGTTGCAGCTTTTGCTGCTATTCCCACTACTTGCATGGTTTAATCCCTATTTGCCAATCCATCGCATTAGGGTATTCCCTTAACTAAGATGGTGTGTGAGCTTGTGACATACAACAGCGTCACATGCGGCACGCCGTCGTCCAGATCGGGCACATGCGCACAAGCATCTTTATGACACGTCAGACGCCGCAGGGACAGGAGGAATATATGAATACAGCCTTTTGCCGCTATTATTCTGTCAGAGACGCCTCACAAGTGGGAGAGTGAACATCTCTCCCACTTCTCTTCGTCTCAGTGTCTTCTCAACCTAGGTAAGCTACCGCTTCTGTCTGTATTTGTTATGATAACAACAGACTGAGCTATTGATTTATCCAGTATATTTAGTCTTGGCTTTTGTGCCTCTAAATTTTTCACAGACCCTCTCCATTGTGAGCATTACTTGAAGAGTACCATCTACACCAAGCTTTTCCAGCTACATATGTCTTTTTCATATTCTAGCCGGACACCTGTTGGATGCCCTGCTCAATGCTGGATCTGATTTCTGACCAGACGGATATTATATTGATTCAACCCTTATGTATACAACACTAGGTAATTAGTATGCTACCCATCTATGGTTGGTGATTGATTCTTTTGATATCCTCGATATCATCTATTGCCACATACATTCCTTAATGTCATTCTCCTCTCCCAGGAAGCTGTATTTAATTATTTTCCTCCTGCGACCACATGAGAGCGAACCTTTAGATGGGGTGCTGTGAATATGCATGGAACGCATAAATCCTTCATCCCAGATCAAGTTCCTTTCAATCCAATGCTGAATCTCCCTCTTCTCACAGGACACAGAGGCAGCAGGGGACACACACAGCCCGGCTTGGGAGTGTGCTTACATGAGTGCCCTCATATCACACAGCTTGCTATGGGGGGCACTCGGAGAAGAAGAGGAGCTGAGAGCAGCAGTGGGTAATCCCAGAAGAGGGGCAATGGTATTGCACAGAGCTCACTTTTTCAGAAAAAATGAAAAGGTGAACTAACATCCTACACTCCCGGACCCCCCCGATGTACTTACCACTTCAGGTGATGAGCTGTCAGTGCCCACGCAGCCAGTGTAGCAGTTCAGGGATTTAAAATCCCCACTCTTCTCCCTGTTCAATCTGGAGGGCTTTTGGAACAGCTTGGAGTGCTTATGATTGACCACCCATGGAGGTAAGTACAGTGGAGACATAGGGAAGGTTAGAGTGTCAGTTCATATATACATTTTTTTGAAAATGAAATGAATAGGTGAACTTTAAGTATATAACATCAAAGCTTGTTGACTTGCAGGACAAAAGATTTGAGGGACGTAATCAGATCTTTCCTGTTTTGCAGGTTTTACTGTTAAACTGATGCTAGGACATTTCCCACAACCGAGTCAGACAGCAATAATATATTTTCATTTTTGTCACCGTGACTAAGGGACTGTAAAATGACCTTCTATATATAACTATACATTATATTGCTGGCTGCAGGGTGTGGTCATCTGTAGATACCTTGGACACCTGACCATGGACTAAATATAGCAGTGTTTAAAATTCCAAATAGCTTTACAATGCATTTTGACCTGACTGGGTTCAAGGAAGGAATGTTTTGTCCGATGCACTGATAAATGAGATTTCAGTTTGATGCAAAAGTACTGGAATCCCTGCGGGAAAGGGTTATTAATAGGAATTCTAATTAATTTTCATCGGAAATAATAGGGGAATAAAGATATTGATGAGAATTAGTGTAATGTAGGTTCTAATGGAGTAAGGAAAGGGATGGAGGGCACTCAGGATGACATCCAAAAAATGGGACTCCTTTATTGAAAAGACATATACCACGCTGTAAAAATACCCTACGCGTTTCGGACATTAGTCCTTAGTCATGGCCATGACAGCCTTGGACACCTGTGTTTTGGTTGGAGATGGGCTCAAGGTTAATGTATCATTCAGCAGGAGAAAAGAAATTTAAAAAATATCCTTGTTTGAGAGTAACTTGGTTTGAGAGCGTTTTGCAAGACAAGACAATTTTTTAAATAAATTTTGTCTTGATATACAAGCGATGTCTTGATATACAAGTAGCGTCATGTCGCAACTGAGTATAAAAGAGAATAGAGGTGCCTCTAAGTGTAGCAATATGGTTACATTTAATTAGGGTACAACATTTAGCAACTCACATGGTTGATGATTAAAACAGGCACATTTAAATATGCAGGCATCCGGGGTAAAGCTGTCCACATAGACCATCCACCGCAACACCATTGTTGTCAACCCTTCCACGTTGCTCTCCACGAGTGCGTCAAGCCTCACTTTCAGATTATTCTACTGCAGGGTAGTCTTCCTAGTTACAAATGTAGAATGACAGGGGTAAGAGACGGCGGTATGGAGGATGGTCTATATTGCACCTTTATTAAATGTAACCATATTGCTACACTTAGAGGCGCCTCTCTTCTCTTTTATACTCTGTAGCTCCTGCTGGATTTTGTTGCTAATCCCCTTGTGGGGGCTGCCATTTGTGGATGGACATTTTATGGTTACACAACCTATCACATTGCTATAATCTTTGTATATGGACTATAAACTGAAGGATTTATGAATAAATGGTTGTGGAACTAATCATTTGAGTTTCCATTATTTCTTATGGGTAAATTTGCTTTGATATACAAGTACTTTGGATTACAAGCATGTTTCCGGAACGAAGTATGCTTGCAATCCAAGGTTTTACTGTATAATTAATATTCCATAGTTGCCATTCAACAACATAGGATGTGGCCTATGGTGCCATTACTGCTGTGGGCGGCACCAAGTCCACTAAAATGTTTTACACATCATTTTCAAACTGCTGTAGTTTCAATTGAAATACAATATCTGCAGTGGCAGGGCATACTATTCCCATCCCTTGCCTACTCTGAAATAATTTTCTCCACCCATTGTGACAAGGCTGGCAGAGAATGTAAGCTTAAAGGCAAGCATCCAGCAATGGCTTGAAAACTCAGAATGGAGGTCTCCACACACCTGAATTTAGAACTTTGGGATCTGGGACACAGCCACAGAAAATTGGACTGAAAGACCTGTGAACTTATATGAACCATCACAGGAAGGAGAAGATAATCTAATACAATTACCTTGAATGGATACAGGAGCAAAAAGAATATAAAAAACTAGATATCTGGACACAAAACTACTTTTTATTTCAATGCTGGTGATTTGTGGGAATACCTGATAAGAGGGAGAACAAAGAGGACATTTTTATGTGTGGTAAATGCATTTTAGGGCTATGAACTATACAACTTTAAATGCTTAGATTAGTTTTATGAGTTTTCAGATTGTTATTAACCCTTTCCATACAGGGCTTTTTATACCACTTCCATACCTGGCCTATTCTGGCACTTCTCTCCTACATGTACAAATCATCATTCTTTTGCTAAAAAATTACTCAGAACCCCCAAACATTATATATGTTTTTTTTTTAGCAGACACCCTAGGGAATAAAATGACGGTCGTTGCAACTTTTTATCTTGCACGGTATTTGCGCAATAATTTTTCAAACGCCTTTTTTGGGGGGAAAAAATGGTTTCATGAATTAAAAAAATAACAAACAGTAAAGTTAGCCCAATTTTTTTGGAAAATATGAAAGCTTATGTTACGCCGAGTAAAAAGATACCTAACATGTCACGCTTTAAAATTGCGCACACTCATGGAATGGTGCCAAACTTCGGTACTTAAAAATCTCCATAGGCGACGCTTTGAATTTTTTTACAGGTTACCAGATTAGAGTTACAGAGGAGGTCTAGTGCTAGAATTGTTGCATGTGCTCTAACGCACGCGGCGATACCTCACATATGTGGTTTGAACGGCGTTTACATATGCGGGCGGGACTTATGTGTGCGTTCGCTTCTAAGCGCAAGCTATTGGGGACGGGCGCTTTAAAAAAAAATATATATATATTTTACTTATTTATTTTTTATTTTTACTTTTTTTTATCACTTTTATTCCTATTACAAGGGATGTAAACATCCCTTGTACCTTGTAATCCCATACTTACAGCCACAATGGCGGCTTTGTTTACATTTGAGGACCCGGGCGTGACGTCATCACATCGCACCGGGGCCTCCTACGGTCATAGAGATGACTGGTGACCATCTGGTCACCAGTCATCTCTATGCTCGTCACGTGACCCACCACTGGCGCCGGACGATTCTCTCTGGGTCCCTGATGGCACGGGAGAGCCCGGAGAAGCACCGGATGGCGGCGGGAGGGGGGATGTCCCCTCCCGCCGCCTATAAGAACGATCAAGCGGCGGAACTGCCGCTATGATCATTCTTATGGTGCGCAGGATCGCCGTCTGAAAACAAGGATATCTGAATGATGCCTCAAACCCAGGACGTCATATGACGCCCACCCGGAGGGAGAGAGGGTTCCTGCCGGTCGTCATTTTACAATGACCCGGTATGGAAAGGGTTAATAACACCTTATCATAGATTTCTAATTCCTAAAATATATGAGATAATAATGTATATATTTTTCTCACAGGGCTTGTGACTGAGTCAGCTGATGCTCGCTGTCTCTACGCTGTTCAGAACCTAATTAATGCCCAACTTCAAGTTCAGCTTCTAAAATAAAGTTTTCTCTAATAATTCTAACAGGAATAAAGGAATAAAAATGAATCTTTAACTGCAATACTCATATTCTTGTCAGACAACCCACTGTCCACTGAGCCTCTGGTTAACCCTATGGTATTATATGATATACACTATATTACCAAAAGTATTGGGATGCCTGCCTTTACATGCACATGAACTTTAATGGCATCCCAGTATAGCGGTACCCCCTAGGGGCTGCAGAAATGTTGTATTGTCTGTCACCCTGCCCAGCCCGGTATTCCGTTCTCAAACACTCAGAGACATAGAACCGTCCATATGCTTTCTTTTGTTTTGTTTTTTATTGAGGGGATTGAACTTAGATGGGGTAAGGGAAATATGGGATGCCCAGTAAAATTGGTAGAAGTTGCTTGGGACAACTATATACAGTCCAGTATATACTCTCCGTTCCTCTTCCTGCACATCACTTCCTCTCTAATCTTCAGGTCTTTCTCCTCCAGCACATCGCTACCCCTCTAATCTCCAGGCACAGCTAGCACAAAGTGGTTAGGCCTGACACTGACTCAGCCAGGCCTTTAGCAATTGCCCTTTGCAGGCAGGGACCGCGGGCCCCATATAGTGTAGCAAAATAAAAAGTCTCTGGTGCTAGCTGTCCTACAAATGGCTACTGAGCCCAGTAACCCATCTTCAGGCCCTGCCAGCCCTCCTGGCTGAAGCTGCCTCTCTCCACTGTCCCATTCACCACAATCCACTCTTCTGGTTCTGCACCCATCTCAGTCTGCAAGCTTCCAGTCCTTTCAGGCATGCCTCCCCAGTCCTTCAGACTATGCCTCACTAACCAGCCCTCCTGGCTGTGACCAGTTGTCCTCCCTGGAGTCTCTTAGTAGGGCTCTCTCCCGCTGTCCTCTCTTTGCTCTCTCATATGCCTCCGGTCCAGGACCTTTTCACATGTTCTAGAAGTTGGTCCCGACTGCACCCGAGCCCAGGCCCATGGTCCACCCCCTGACTGGGGAGCTCCCTCAAAGGCCCCGACAGCCTTCACACTCTCTCACTCCAGCTCTTCCATCAGACAACTCCTCCCCAGATGGGCTGACCCTGGGTATTTAAGGAGGCCTGCCCCCTGCCAATCCAATTTGGGGATTGATCAGGGCTCCTCAGAATATCCCAAGCAGATCCACCTCTCCTTCCCTCTTTTCTTTCCAGAACCTTTTATAAAGCCCTCAAAAAAAGAGGGAGGTCTTAGTGATGCTGTATATGAGTCACCAGCTGCTACACTGAGCCACTCCCAGCCCAGAATCAAAACAAACAGGCCTATCAACCAGCCAGGCCTACCTAAATTTACCTACTCTCTCTAGCACACTACTAGATGGTGCTACACCAGTCTTAAGCCCCGTACACACGGTCAGACTTTTGCCCAACAAACTTCGTTTTAAGCTAGTTGGACCAACATTCCGACCGTGTGTATGCTCCATCGGACAAACTTTTTTTAGTTTGGTTTTGTTTTCATTGGACAAAAGTTGGGTCTGCAAACGGACAGATTTTTGCCCAACAAAAGTCTGATGGAGCAAAGTCCGACCGTGTGTACAGGAAACCATCGGACTTTTGTCCGATGGACTAAACAACTAATGTTAAAATCAACCAACAAGAGCAGAAGTTGACCAAAGGGTGGTGGTAAAGAGCAGAAAAGAGCAGAAAAACCACGTGATGTTGCAAAAAGTTTTGGGAAAGTTTGCAGAAAAGTCAGAGCATGTGTATGCTATGGGTGTTCCCGACCAACTCCGTTCGGACAAAAAACCACGGAAAAGTCAGATGGAAGTCCGACCATGTGTACGGGGCTTTAGTCCATAGGGTTCATTACTGAGATGGCCCACACTTTGCAGCTATAACAGCTTCAACTCTTCTGGAAAAGCTGTCCACAAGGTTTAGGAGTGTGTCTATTGGAATGTTTGACCATTCTTCCGAAAGCACATTTGTTTTATCAGGCACTGATGTTGGACGAGAAGGTCTGGCTCACAGGCTCTGCTCTAAACTTTGCAACATGACTGTGCACCAGTGCACAACTCAACGTCCATAAAGGCATGAATGAGCGAGTTTGGGGTGAAGGAACTTGACTGGCCTGCACAGAATCCTGAACCCAACCCAATAGGACACCTTTGGGATGAATTAGAGCAGAGACTGCAAGTCAGGCCTTCTCGTCCAACATCAGTGCCTGACCTCACAAATGCGCTTCTGGAAGAATGGTCAAAAATTCCCATAGACACACTCCTAAACCTTGTGGAAAGCCTTCCCAGAAGAGTTGAAGCTGTTATAGCTGCAATGGGTGGGCCAACTCAATATCGACTGGGATGCCATTAAAGTTCATGTGCGTGTAAAGGCAGGTGTCCCAATACTTTTGGTAATATTGTGTATATAGGGCTCAGCATCATAATGCAGCTTGAGTTTACAATGTAATACTGCAGAGAATGGCACTCAAATGTCACAACATGAGCAACGTTTTATGCAGCACTGAAGACTGCCCACCATCGGAGAAGAGGAAGTGGACAGCACTAGTCACATCTAATCACATGACACCTGTAGGATATATATATTGTAAAAGTGAGAGTCCCTGCCACTATATAAATGGGTTTGAAAAGGACACGGGACTCTCAAAGAGTTAGTTTAAGGAGTGCCGGCAGAGGTTTTCTGAGCAAAGAAAACTGTGTCTTAAGATTTCTCTGGATTTGGTAATTTCGGATCAGGTCTGGAAGTCTGAAGACCCCAAAGAGTATTGGGTGGGGTGGAGCCTTCAGTCCTGTGTCCAGGCTTTGGAAGTTGATTTCAGACTGTGTGAGTGTACAGGTGGTCAGGATTGTTATAAGCCGGATCTGAGCAAAGCTAAGGGGAAATGCTACCATTTGGAGACACACCCCAGTCAGGAGACCTGGTTGTTTCTTTCAGAAACTGCATCCCTGGTGAGGGGGACTTTTTGCCCAAAGAATTGGGAAGGTCAGGATGGCTACACGCGTCTGGAAGACCAAGAGAGGGTCTGGGAGGCTGGGAAAGCCAAGGCAGCTAGCGAGTCCTGAGAGGCTGGAGGAATTCTGGAAGTCTCGTAGAGAGTGAGCAAACCCAGGGGCTTGAGAACCATATTTGGAGGGCAGGAGTCAGCCTGTGCAGCAAGGTACTTCAGTTGGGGCTGAGTGAGCCTTAGAGCCAGCTGCCTCAGTATTTTTCATTAGTTATGTTTGCTGAAGGAGAACCCCTGTGTGGAAAACCTGCTGTTGTAAGAACATTATTTCTGCTTCCTTTGAATAAAAATGGGCTGTCACGCCCTTAAACCAATGTGCTGACTGCCGTAAAAATGCATCTACTTCTGAGTCAACATCATGAACCTTGGACGGAGTAGTGTGTTGCTCAGGCTCAGCTAGTCCAGGGAGTATTATGAAGGATAGAAGCATCTGCTGCTGCAGGAGTGCTGGCGGGGGGAGTGGAGTCCGTCCCGGCTCTTGTAGCATCTGGAGAGGGAGAGGAAGGGATCCCCGGTGCCGCACGTCCACGCAAGTATTCAGTGGTGAAATTACAACCTCAGCCTGGGCTCCCACCATGCCATGCCCCCAAAGCGCTTCTGGCCACTGAAATAAATTAACGCTCAAATCCTAAATGTGTCTAATTTTAACATGCATTTGTATGTTTTTACATGCGTTAAGGGTTCTGTATGCTGAACATTATATGTTCTGGACCACCATGTTTTGAGCAGGGGTTTTGTCCCTGGTGCCTGGGAGGTTGGGGACCGCTGCCCTAAAGGGCTTTAGTCTGTTTTTTTTTTTACTTTTGTATGTATGATCATGATCTTGCCAGTTTTATAATATTTGTAAGTCTTGGTAATTTAGTCTTGGTTCTGTTTGTCAAGAGCAGGGGCGTCGGGAGGGGGGGCTGGGGGGGCTGGAGCCCCGAATGGGTCCCTAAAAAGTCCCGATTCTCAGGAATGCACCGTCCAATTGTTAGCCCCGAGGGCCGAGCCGGGCCCGATCTGATCCACTGAGTGTGGCCGAGTGCGGCTGAGTGCGGCTGAGTGCCATAGCAGGTCCTGCCTTCTGGAGCCTGCAGCGCCTATGATGGACATCCCACTGGTCCAATGCCAGGACCGTGGGACATGTGACATCCATCATAGGCGCTGCAAGCTTCAGAAGGTGGGAATTAGAATGCCGCCGCCGTGCCACATCACTGAGATCGCCGCTCCCCGTGATCGGGAGAGATCAGAGCAGCGGAGGAGCGATTGGGCAATTTTGGAGGAGATCTGCCAGTGACTGCACCGATCTGGATTTAGAAGAAATCCGGTGATTGTAGAGGAGGGGATGAGAATGACCGGAGGAGCCCTCTGGGGTGTGTTGGTGACCTGACCTGACCTGTGCTGGGGGCGGATGGCAGAGTGAAGAGCTCCGGATCTCGGTGTGTCCGATCATGAGCACCGGAGTGTGCAGCAGGAAGCAGAATAGTCTTCTCCTTCTTCCTGCTGGCCGTGCTGGGACTGGGCGGCGGCGGGCTCTACTTGTATAACTACGTGCAGGAAAATTACAAAGCCCTGAGCTCCACGGTCCAGGCGATGAAATTAAAGCAGTCTCCTCTCCTCCTCTGGCTGCCTGCTGTGACACATGATGGGCGCGCTGCACACCGCACACTACGGCTGAGGCTGAACTGAACTGAACTGCAGGACACCTGGACACATGAAGTCTGTCTCCTGGTCAGGTAGGTGAGGTCAGTGTATGTATGTCAGGTAGGTGTATGTATGTCAGATAGGTGAGTGTATGTAGGTCAGGTTGGTGAGGTCAGTGTATGTATGTCAGGTAGGTCAGTGTATGTAGGTCAGTGTATGTCAGGTAGGTCAGTGTATGTAGGTCAGTGTATGTATGTCAGATAGGTCAGTGTATGTATGTCAGGAAGGTCAGTGTATGTCAGGTATGTGTATGTAGGTCAGGTAGGTCAATGTATGTAGGTCAGTGTATGTCAGGTTGGTCAGTGTATGTCAGGTAGGGGTATGTAGGTCAGGTAGGACAGTGTATGTATGTCAGGTAAGTCAGTGTATGTATGTCTCTACCGTCAGTGTATGTATGTCAGGTAGGTGAGGTCAGTGTATGTATGTCAGGTAGGTGAGGTCAGTGTATGTATGTCAGGTAGGTCAGTGTAATGGTCAGTGTGTCAGGTAGGTGAGTTTAGTGATCAAAATTGATGGGCAATGGTAAGCCAGGCAGCAACCAGCAAGTGAGCTTACCCCCGCCACACAACCCCACTGCCCAGCCAAAAAACCCTGCACCACGACCACTCTGGATCCCCCCCCACCCCGGTGCCGGCCTCGGACTTCAGACTGAAGCCCCTGGTCTTTTTGCCACCTAGCAACGCCCCTGGTCGAGAGTGTGTATTTGGAGTACAAAGTAACTGTTCCAGAGGAGAAAAAAAATCCAGATCTGATTGTCTAATGATTCTTAGGCCCTATTTGCTGTTCATAATCTGTAAACAAAGAGATGATCTTGAGACAAGAAACCACTCAATATGACTCAATCGATTTACTAAATGAGTAAGAAATGTTCTTTTTGCAAAATGAATGCTCATTAATCTTCATAAATAGGCAAAAGCTGTATTTGATTTAAATGTCTGATTATGTGCCAGCAAACATAATTTTTTTTAGATAATCTTACTTGCATATTTAAAGTGAAAAATGCTTAAAGGGGTTGTAAAGGATTTTTATGCGTCGGAATTGGATACACACAATCGGAATTTTCGACAGGAACTTTTGTTGTCGGAAAAAGTGAGAACCAGCTCTCAAACATTTGTTGTCTGAAATTCCGACAGCAAATGTCCGACGGAGCCTCCACATGGTCGAAATATCCGACCAAAATCTCACATTGAACATTTGTTGTCGGAAATTCCAATCGTGGGTACACGGCATTAGTGTCACTGTAACCTCTCCGTTCACTTTTCTATGTGACCAGTCTTCTAAAATAGTTTAACTTCAACGTGTCATCACTTGACAAGCCCCTAATGTGGATGTAACTAAATGAAAAATAAGTTTGTGATTATAGGATTCTTAGTTTCATACAGGCAGTCCCCGTGTTACATACATTCGACTTACGTATGGCTCATACTTACAAATGGAGGGAGACAACAGGAAGTGAGAGAAAATCTACCCCTAGGAAGGGAAATTCACTCCTGAATGAGTTATCATGGGAAAAAAAATGTGTCTCCACTGAAGCTTTATCATCAATCCTTGTTTCCACGACAACCCAAATTTTTAAAAATCCAATTGTCACAGGGACACAACGTGAGGTAAACTCTTCTGAACAGGGGAACATACAGCAAAACAAATGTTACAGGGGTGTTAACCCTTCCCTATGCTATACAAAAAAATGTAAAAAAAAAAATTTGGGGCTGGAGTTACTTAAAAAAGTACCTGTTCCAACTTACATACAAATTCAACTTAAGAACAAACCTACAGAATCTATCTTGTTTGTAACCTAAGGACTGCCTGTATACCGTATATAAATGCAATATATATATATATATATATGGTCATAAATCTGACTGTAAAAATAACCATAACATCTGAAAATGATGCACTTGTAACATATAAATAATCAGAAATGTGTTTGTTGCCTGTCCCAGTACATGTTTAGTTACATTTTTAGAATGTCATCCACAAACTTAAATCAATATGAATTATTTGCACTGAATGTCTCTACTATATTGTAAATTGTTTTATTTAATTACAGTATACAGTGACAGTGGTTCCTTTTCAGTACTGCAAATTGTAGGGTAGTCAGGTCACAATGGGCAGCCAAATCCCCTCCTCCTCTCACACCTTCAGGTAAAATTACTAACAAGCCAAGCAGCAGTTTGCATATCATCAGTCCCATTGTGTGATACATTTCACCTGCTGAGCACTTCTTGGACTTCTTTAACACAGAGCTAGAATCGTAGGGACAGAATGAAGAAAAAGCCTAAAACTTTCATATTATTAACAATAATATGGCTTTGGTCTCAGACATCATTTTCGGATTCTATTACAAGTAAGACTGTAAATCTACCAATACTTTTAACTTTTTTTTTTTGTATTGAGGAACCATTTTGCTAATGTTTAGAATTTAAATTGTTTCTGCTGAATTTTGCAATTGTGATTTACTTGTGTTTATACATTCTCATTCTTATTAATTATTGTTTTTACTTTGCATTCCTGCATATTACTTTCAAACTGCATAAGGTATACATCTTCATCATGAGTTGGAAGCAATAAATAGAGTGGTGGAAACATAGATAATTGATTACAGTATTCATTTTATAATGCATATTCACATCTTTTATTTTATTTATGTTTTTATTTTAATTTATATTTTTACAAGCACATATTGCTTTGCCCTATATGATTACTGGAAATTCTCCCATGATTATATATATATATATATAGTATTGTATATCATTTATGTTTTTTATTGTAGAACTGAAATTAGAACTAGATATTGCATTGATTTGTTTTTCACTGTTGGACTTTCTTGTCTGTCTGGGAAATCAGTTTCCCATTATTTATTTATAATGCATTAACTATATCATGCTGACTCAAAAAATATTTGTATATGTAATAGCTATTTAAACCTGTTTTATCTTTGTAGAAGTTCAATTTAAATTGATGTATTAATATTTATCTGCAGGCTGAGACAGGGTTTGCTACTCGCACAGTTTGGTTTGACCTGGCCCAGGGCATTGTCACACCCAGGATTGTGTAGAATTGTCCCCTGAAAGCAGGATATTGTGTACAGTTTTTGGTAGCTGAGAGACCTACAACACATATCAGACATTTCTAGAAGAGCCAGTTATCTGTGACTGTTTCTGCCAAACACCATTCTTGCTCTTCAGAAGTCTGAAATGATACAACATTATCCTTATTTCACCTTTTTTGTTGCCTAAATGTTTTGCTTTGAAAACTGTATTATTTATGGGATGCTAAACTTGAAGAACCAACAGACCTAATTAGCATTGATTATAAAAATCATGCAGATGTTAGCTCTTCAATGAAGTTAACTGAAATCTGGCCCTATGTGCTAGGGCAATGAATATGAAAAATTAATTATAGTAAAAGTAGGGACCACATCTCCCAAATGTGGCATCCATAGTTGCTATGGTTTAATGAAAAAATCTTTGATTACTCTGACATTACCATAGGCTAAAATCACAAGGGTAAAGATGTCAACGTGTAAATCTAAACTCTAATTTCCCAAGTCTCTTCCTGACACTATTGTTTGTAAGATAAATCTCGTACTATGGTTCCTACTGTTATACAGCAATCAATACGATTGAATGGATTTTAATCGAATGAGGGGAGGGCTGGTTCTACTCCTGGACACAGTCTTGAACCCGTAAGGGGTGCCAGGGATGGGAGGCGACCCCTCCCTCCACTATCTTACCAGGATAAGGTAGCTTACTATTGTTAAGGATACCCAATGTTGATCTTACTTGTACTCGCACATGGCGTTGTTCTACCGCCCTACGACAAACAACAGTTTTTTTTTTATTTTTGTATACTTTATGTATGCATGTATTATTTGTAAAAACCTAATAAAAATCTATTGACGAAAAAAATAATGAATTTTAGTATATCTAAAGCAAAAACCTTTCTTTTAGTTTTGGATAGAGTAGGGACTAGTTAGAACATTTTTGTTTTTTGGTGTTTGAGTTCTGTTGAGTGAATTAATTTTCAATGTCTGCCTTAGGAAGTTAGAGTGAGGGGAGTGGGGATTTCCCTTTAGAACAGGTTTTCCCTTTTTGCTTATCTCCTGCTCTGGTGATATCTGCCCAGTTTTGGAATCTCATCACTATCTTTCTTGGTGTCAATGGTTACCGGGACAAATAAATAGGGTGAATCTCCCCAGTGGGGAAACAGACAGCGATCTTGCCGGCCCAGCTGTGAACTTGAGCTGGAACAGGTGATATTAAAGTCCATAGTAATTATTAATTTTAATTAATTCTCAGCCACTTCAAAACCTAATCCTTTTTTCAGCCCTGATGAAAGGAGAACCCTTATAGCCCCTAAAACGCATTGACTCACCTTGTAAAAATACAAATAAAATGTATTTTAAAATTTTACCAATAGAGTGGCACTTTTATGTTTCAATTTTCTTTCACAATTTCACAGGGCCAGCTTGAAATGGTCCTTGGTACGAAAAAGCTGTCTACTAATCTCTAAACCCCATCATAAAGAGCAACATACCAAGCATTCCAGTTCCACTCTGATTTACCAATATATAAGCAATACATATCTGACAGGGGTTCTAACCCTCCCACAATATATCCAAAACTAAAGTTTGTCTATGGTTTAAAGCAAATGAGTCCAAAATCTGATAAATCTGGACAATGCATTCAAAGCAAATGATTAAAAAAATAAAAATAAAAGGTGCTACCTTATTTTCATATCAAATAAGTGTATCCACAGATATAGGCAGTCAAAGTTATATAAAACTTTCACTGTCAGCTTCTGAAACTTTAACTGAAGGGATGGCCTCATTTACATATACAGGGGCTCAGAAGGTAAGCTCTAAGCTTCATTTTTATAGGAAAGTCAACCCAAAGTCTTTATAACTTGATCTGCCTGCTTCTCTGGATCTACTTATTGTTTTGGCATGAAGGTATCACATGTTTTGTTCATATTAACCAATTGTATTGACTTTGAATTACCCAGATTTATGTTGGTGAAGGTATAATGCCCCATACACACGATCGTTTTTCTTGCCATTTTTTTTCTTGCCGTTTTTCACGTCGTTTTTTTTCATGTTTCCTCTCAAGCCTGTCTTGCGTACACACGATCATTTTAAAAAACGATCAAGCAAAGCGCAGTGACGTACAACACGTACGACGGCACTATAAAGGGGAAGTTCCGTTCGAATGGCGCCACCCTTCATGTTAGTAAAGTTTGTTGAGCGACGATTCGCTCTTTTCAGTCTCGTGCTTTTCAGTCCGTGACTGCGTGACGAATGTGCTATCTCCATTACGAACGCTAGTTTTACCAGAACGAGCGCTCCTGTCTCATACTTGATTCTGAGCATGCGCGTTTTTTTTCACGTCGTTAAAGCATACACACTATCGTTTTTCACGACGTTAAAAAAAAAGACATGAAAAACGACGTGAAAAAAGAGAGCATGTTCGAAATTTTTAATGGCCGTTTTTCACGTCGTTAAAAATGCTCTGGAGCCTACACACGATCATTTTTAATGGCCATTTTTTTTAATGGCATTTTTAACGGCATGAAAAACGATCGTGTGTATGGGGCATAAGTCTAGTAAAGTAGGACCACGGCAGATAATGTAACTACTAATAGGCTCGGAAACAGAGCAGTCACAATTGTCTCGATGCACAACTGAAATAACCAGCCAACAAATCAATTCAATTTATTTTTAAATAAAATTACTTGTATTAATCACTCGGGTGCATTGAAAGCCAGGTGTGAAAACAGTTAGTTAAAGTATAAGAGGAAATTGGAATTCAATTTGAGATGTTGGAGAGCCTGGGAACCCATAAAGATTTTGTTATGGGCCCCCTTTATAATTAAAGCGGTATTAAAGTAATTGTTTAAAAAAAATTGCTTACAGGCTGCGTTTTTATGACAAAAGAGACCCTACTGGTCACTTCTGTCATAAATGCTTCCTCCTGCCTGTAAGCTGTCATATACACTAAGCCACGCATGCGTGGCTCAGCGTACATTTACAGCACCCAATCTGTGCTGTGATGATGTGACTCCCGTGCGTATGTACAGGAGTGATGTCACCATGGCCTGGCTATTCAAGCAGCCAAACCGATGAAACCTGGAAAGGATCTCAGGCGATGGTGGAAGTGCCTGGTACCCACAAAATCGCTGACAGCACATTACTAGAGGGCACTTTATGACAGGTAAATATATCATAATGGGGAAAAATAAAAGAAATGATGCAGTTTAAAATTCTGGCAAATGACATTCATTGCCAGCTTCTTTAAAGAAAAAAAAAAAAGCACAGAGACCCCTTCAAAGGTCCCCCAAAATACATAAAAGTTTTGTATGTCGTTTTTGCTTAATAAAATAAAATAAAATAAAGCTGTCACTAACAAGTTAATTTACAGCAAATTTAAAGGAGAAGTACAGCCAAAGCTCATTTGGCTGTATTTCTCCTATGGATCACAGGAGTGCAGTTTGTTCTGCACTCCTGTGACCCGTTTTTAACAGACAGCGGGCTGATGTCACAGAGCCATTCAAGGCTGGGGAAATATCGTGACCATTTATGGTCGGGACCCATCCAGATGCCTGGATTGGCACCCGGCCCAGCCTCTCAACAAGCTGCTAAGAGCCTGAGCCTGCCGCTCCCCACCCCCCACAGCCCAGCGATCCAGTGAGTGCGGAGGGGGGTTTGGGGGAAGAGTTGGTGACTGACCGTCACCAGCTCTCTGCTCACGGAGCACTGAAAACCGAGCGATCAGCAGTGTTTGATTGTTCCGTACTCAGCTTTAGAGCAGATGGCAGACAGATGAAGCATTGGACCGATGCTGCATCCACCTAGGGAAGTAAGATTCCAAAAAAAAACAAAAAACTCAACTGTACTTTAAAAAAAAAATTTTTTGTAAATGTCAGTGCTGCTGCAGCACTTTCTGTATATCACAGAGATGTGCCCCATCACAAACTGGGTTAGGGAAATCCCATCTTATTTAAAAGAATTTGGCATTTACATTTTTCAATATCTTTAAAAAAAAATCACTGCTCCTAGGTAGGGATGAGCTTCGAGTTTGAGTCAAACTCATGTTCGACTCGAACATTGCCTGTACGCCCGTTCGCCGAACAGCGAACCATTTGGGGGGTCGAAAAGCCACGGAACACCCTGTAAAAGTCTATGGGAGAAATCTAAAGTGCTAATTTTAAAGACTTATATGCAAGTTATTGTCATAAAAAGTGTTTGGGGACCCGGGTCCTGCCCCAGGGGACATGTATCAATGCAAAATAAAGTTTTAAAAACGGACGTTTTTTCGGGAGCAGTGATTTTAAAAATGCTTAAAGTGAAACAATAAAAGTGAAATATTCCTTTAAATTTCGAACCTAGGGAGTGTGTATATTATGCCTGTAAAGCAGCGCTTGTTTCCCGTGCTTAGAACTGTCCCTGCACAAAATGTAATTTCTGAAGGAAAAAAGTAATTTAAAAGCACTCACGGCTATAATGAATTGTCGGCTCCCGGCAATACAGAGAAAAGTCATTGATGAAAAAAAAATGAAATAAATGCGTGGGGGTCCCCCCAAATTCAATTACCAGGCCCTTCTGGTCTGGTATGGATATTAGGGGGAACCCTGCGTCAAATTAAAAAAAAAATGATGTGGGGTTCCCCCCAAAAATCCATACTAGACCCTTCAGGTCTGGTATGAATTTTAAGGGGAACACCACGCCAAATAAAAAAAAAATGGCGTGGAGTTCCCCCAAAAAATCCATACCAGACCCTTTATCCGAGCACGCAACCTGGCAGGCCACAGGAAAAGAGGGGGGAACGAGAGAGAGCGCCCCCCTCCTGAACCGTACCAGGCCACATGCCCTCAACATGGGGAGGATGCTTTGGGGGTCTGTGACCCCTCAAAGCACCATGTCCACATGTTGATGGGGACAAGGTCCTCATCCCCACAACCCTTGCCCAGTGGTTGTGGGGGTCTGCGGGCTGGGGGCTTATCGGAATCTGGAAGACCCCTTTAACAAAGGGGACAACCAGATCCCGGCCCCCCTATGTGAATTGGTAAGGGGTACATTGTACCCCTACCATTTCACAAAGAAAGTGTAAAAAAAAAAAGTACACAGACACCGTTGGGAAAAGTCCTTTATTAAAAAAAAGAAAAAAGATTCCAGAGGCGGTAATCCACTCTCGGTATCCTGCGATGGGTGGTCTCCTCTCCGGGGTCCAGGCTCCAGGGATGATGTCCAGCGCAGCGAGGAACAGCACTCTTCACCGGAGCGGAGACACCCCGGGAATGACGCCGCCGAAGCCAGTGACAGCTTTTAAGTAGCTGAGGGCGGGGCCACCCGTCACGTGACCCTGTCACCCTCTGATGCAAGGGGAAACCTGGGCTTCCCCAGTGATGTGCGGGTGACCCCGCCCCCTCTAATGTAACGCTGGTTTCCGTTGCATCAGAGGGGGGCGGGGTCACCCGCACGTCACTGGGGAAGCCTGGGTTTCCCCTTGCGTCAGAGGGGGACGGGGTCATGTGACGGGTGGCCCCGCCCTCAGCAACTTAAGAGCTGTCACTGGCTTCGGCGGCGTCATTCCCGGGGTGTCTCCACTCCGGTGAAGAGTGCTGTTCCTCGCTGCGCTGGACATCATCGTTGGAGCCTGGACCCCAGAGAGGAGAGATCATCCATCGCTGGATCCCGGAGAGGAGACCACCCATCGCAGGATACCGAGAGTGGATTACCGCCGCTGGAATCTTTTTTTTAATTTATTTTTATTTTTAATAAAGGACTTTTCCCAACGGTGTCTGTGTATTTTTTTTATATTTTTTTACACTTTCTTTGTGAAATGGTAGGGGTACAATGTACCCCTTACCAATTCACATAGTGGGGGGGGCTGGGATCTGGGGGTCCCCTTTGTTAAAGGGGTCTTCCAGATTCCGATAAGCCCCCCACCCGCAGACTCCCACAACCACAGGGCAAGGGTTGTGGGGATGAGGCCCTTGTCCCCATCAACATGGGGACATTGTGCTTTGAGGGGTCACAGACCCCCAAAGCATCCTCCCCATGTTGAGGGCATGTGGCCTGGTACGATTCAGGAGGGGGGCGCTCTCTCGTCCCCCCTCTATTCCTGCCAGGTTTTGTGCTTGGATAAAGGGTCTGGTATAAATTTTTGGGGGGAACTCCACGCCATTTTTTTTTAAATTTGGGGTGGAGTTCCCCTTAAAATCCATACCAGGGAGAGCGCATGCGCGGCACCGAGCAAGATGGACGCCTGAAGCGGTAGCTCCTCTCACCCCGGAACACTAACTGCTCATAGAGAGCCATTAACTGCTGTAAACTCCTCATCTTTGGCACCCCTCGACCCCTAAGATCACTGTGCATGCCGTCATCCAGGAAAAAGAAGTCCGGGAACCTCTCACAGAAATCGCTGACACATTATCTGCTTCATACCCGGGAACAGTGCACCATGGCTCAAAATGGCGCTAAGGCCCAGATACACTCTCCTGCTCCTTCGGTCACTCCGGAACACCCACGGATCCCGGCTCTCCCTCGGAACAAAGCAGTGAGTACCCCTCCTCTCTTTCTAAGGCAGACTTAGACGCCAGCTTGGAGACCATGTACAACCACCTGGCCTCCAAGTTTCAGTCAGAGCTACACAAAACCTCTCATGCCTTATCGCAAGAGATAGCTGCCCTGGGCACCAGGACTGACAGGCTTGAAAATAAGAATGATGAGCTGGCGCTGGCCTACAATGATTTAAGCAGGGAACATGAATCACTGACTACAGCCTTTTCACAGCCCAAGTCGAGGATCTCGACAATAGAAACCGACGCAACAACCTCAGGCTGCGTGGGATTCCTGAATCGGTCATAGACCTGATCCCCACCGCCATTAAATTGTTCAAGTCACTTCTCCCTGACTGTGAATCGTCTGCCTTTACATGTGACCGTATACACAGAGCTCTCAGGCCTAAACCCCCAGCTGATAAGCCCCCAAGAGACATAGTTCTGTGTATGAAGGACTTCCTGGTCAAAGAAGATATCCTCAAAGCAGCCAGAAATATCCCCAGGATCACGCTGGATAACTACACGTTCCAGATTTACCTGGATATCTCCCCTGCTACATTGGACAGACGCAAAAGCTTGAAAGAAATCACTGCCCCCCTGCAGGCTGCCAGAATTCATTATCGTTGGGCTTTCCCTTTAAGTTGGTGGTTCCCCACAATGGCTCTACATACACGGCTACTACCTTCCTGGAAGGCCAGGAGATCCTGGTGAAACTTGGTCTCTTGGATGCCGAGGTTGCCCATCGCCCTCCGCTTACACCCAGGCCATCGCAGATATGGCACACCCCACCGACCAGACGAGACCGACGGAGAATTCGGTATGATGACGCCTCTCCCAGAAATTAATTACATGATTGCCTGCATTGTTCTTCGGCCATGGGCCTTTACCCTGACTTGGATGACGCTGCACTCACCACTACTCTTCACCCCACCATCTGGGAGCTTGTCCCTTGGTGTCGATGCTTGTTGCTCCCCCCAGCAATGTAATTTTTCCTACACTTTATTTTTTGGGATTTCCATCTCCGATTTTTAGTTTGGGCTTGAGTTCTGTTCTATTGCTGGGTATGAGACTTGAATGTCTCAGGCCTTGTACACACGGCCGAGTTTCTCGTTGAAAAAAACATGTCGTTTTTTTCGACGAGATTCTTGGACAAGACTCTTGTCCCGGCCGAGTGTACACACGCTCGTTTCAAAGAACCCGCGGTTCTTTGAATGGAGCGTACGCGGTGACGTCATCGACTACGACGAGCATGCGCTCGTCACATTCAATGCCGTCGCCGCCATCTTGGTATACCCTACGTATGCCTAGGAAGCTACCGCGCATGCGTCGAATTCATTTCGAACATGCGCGGGCTTCCGGGAGGACAGGTAAGTGTACACACACTCACTTTTCTCGTCGAGAAACATGCCGAGGAGAATCTCGACGAGAAAATAGAGAGCAGGTTCTCTATTTTCTCGTCGAGGTTTCTTGACGGTTTTCTCGACGAGAAACCCGATAGCCGCGTACACACGACCGATTTACTCGGCAAGACCTCTCTGCCAGCAAGTTTCTTGCTGGTTCTTGCCGAGAAAATCGGCCGTGTGTACGAGGCCTCAGTCTTCTCTGGTGTTTATCAGGATGCCAAAGAGTTCCTGATCGTGTTGCTGTTTTTTTTCTTTCTTTTTTGATGCCTATCTCCCATTTTGTTTTGTTTTGATTTTTGATTTTTTATGTCTCAGGTTATAATATGTTTTTACTACGGTTCACGCTGGTCATGCTGGACAGTAATCAGTGGTGTATTTAGGTTTTGTGCTGCCCTAGGCCTGACGAAACTTGCGCACCCCCTACTTTATATATGACGCACCCCTTTCTGTCAAGACTACACCCCTTTCATTTTAAGACCCGCCCTGTCATTTTCATGGGAGGGGGACAGAGGGACAGGGTGGGATGAGGACAGGGGGACAGGGTGGGATGAGGACAGGGGGACAAGGTGGGATGGGGACAGAGGGACAAGGTGGGATGAGGACAGGGGGACAGGGTGGGATGAGGACAGGGGAACAGGGTGGGATGAGGACAGAGGGACAGGGTGGGATGAGGACAGAGGGACAGGGTGGGAGGAGGACAGAGGGACAGGGTGGGATGGGGACAGAGGGACAGAGGCCTAGGGAGGCACTTTGCCGCCCCCCGCAAAGTGCCGCCCTAGGCCTGGGCCTTGTCGGCCTAGGCCATAATACATCACTGACAGTAATGGAGCTCTTGATACTTTTGATCTGTTGATATATGGGATGTCACTATTTCACAGGTTTGCTTTTTTTCATCATAGTCGTATGGCAGCGCCCCTCTGCAGAGGCTTGTATGAAGGAATTTCACCTGGCACACACCACCCATTGGCTCAATATGTCTGATGTGCTCCCCCATTATTTTGTTTCCCAATGACTAATTGTATCTCAAACAATGTGAAGGGTTTTAACTCCCCTTCAAAGAGAAAGAAAGCCTTTTCCCATTATAAGCAATTGAATGCCAAGATCCTGCTGCTGCAGGAGACTCACTTTTCTCATTCCTCTCACCCCAAGTTTTTTAATAAGGCTATCTCGCAAGCCTTTTATACCCTTCATTCCTCTAAAAGCAGGGGTGCTGCCATATTTCTGCACTCCTCCTTTCCCATGGAGGTACAGCATATCCATAGAGATAAGGAGAGTCATTATGTTATCATTAAAGGGGTGGTTCACAATAGAGAGCTAACTATAGCCAGCGTCTATGCTCCTAATGATGCTGCTGCTTCCTTTTTCACAGTTTTTTTTAAAACTTTGGCTAGATTTCAGTTGCCACATATGCTAATAGGAGGTGATTTTAATATGGTTGCTGTTTCTACCCTGGACAGATGCTCAACCTCCTCGGGCTCAAGGGCTTTTCCTAAATCACTTACTAAAAAGCTGCATGATTTCCAGCTGTTGGATACCTGGAGAGCATACAACATAGGGGCTAGGGAATATACTTTTTTTTCTCACCCTCATAAAAGTTACTCCAGGCTGGACTATGTCTTCTCCACTCCCACTGTTCTGGCAAATTCTAGGTCAGCATCCATTCATAGTTGTGTGTGGTCAGACCATCATATTACTCTGTTCGCCACTGAACTGGTCGTACAGACCCCTTCCCCTTTCACTTGGAGACTAAATGAAGCACTCCTCTCTGATCTGGTTGTGGAGAGCAAAATAGACAGAGGATTCTTCAGCTATCCATGTATTGTACAAAAACACTGCTGCCCTATTGTTGGATTCTACCAGGCATACCATTGAACAAAAACAGTTGGAATTGGACTCTTTACTCTCTGCTAAAGTGGAGAAGGCCCTGAGATGGTCGAAAGCCAGGTTTTTGTTACATAGTAATGCAGCTTCCACAATGTTTGCTAGAAAGCTGAACCAGTCAATCCGCCCCCCACATGTATACAAAATATCTTCCCCTTCGGGGACACTGACCTCTCATCCTAAAGAGGTCCTAAATATTTTTAAAAATTACTATTGTCAGCTTCTGGGGTCTCCTCAAGCTGTAGGGAACCGTCCCAAGCTGCTTTAAATCTTTAGCAGAATTTTGGCGGACAGACTTGGTGGAATGATCTCCTCTTTGATTTCTCCTTTCCAGTCGGGTTTTATCCCTCATCGTTTTATCACGGATAACATCCGCCTGGCAACGAATATCATTCAGGACGCTAACCCTTTTTTTCCCCAAAAATATTTTTGCTTAGCCTTGACATACATAAGGCGTTTGACAGTGTGTCTTGGAGCTATGTGTCTCTCCTGTTACATCGTTATGGCATTAGGGATGATTTTCTTCATGCCTTTCAAGCTATGTATCGGAACCCCAGTACTCGCATCAGACTTCCCGGTTGCAACTCTGATTTTTTCCAGCTCGGAAGGGGCACTAGACAGGGTTGTCCACTATCCCCGCTTATTTTTGCTCTGGCCATTGAGCCCCTTGCTATTGCAATCCTTAGACACCCCGACATCTCTGGCTACAGTAAGGCTACCTCCACATACAAATTCAGCATGTACGCAGATGATGTATTGTTATTCCTCACTAACCCTTTGATCACCCTTCCAAACCTCCTTCGCACTTTAGATACATTTGCGGAGGTCTCTGGCCTTTCTGTCAATGTGGCCAAATCAATGGTACTCCCGGTGGGCTCCCCCCTTCCGAGCTGGAAAATCTCAAATGAGCTTTCCCTTTTAATTGGGCTAAGTCTAGTCTTTCTTATTTCGGGGTAAAACTCTCAGGCGATTATGCTGGATTGTTCAATCTTAATTTCCCCCCTCGGATTGTTCAGTTGAAAATCTTACTCAAGACATGGGCACCGTATAGGATCTCGTTCTTGGGACGTATCAGGACAATCAAGATGACTATCTTGCCTAAGCTCCTCTACCTATTTAGGGCTCTCCCTCTAATAATTTCTAAATCCTATCTTCTTAAGTTGCAGGCCCACCTAAATAGATTTATCTGGAATTCTTGGCCCCCTAGGTTCTCCAGAGAAGTACTTTAACGACCATACAGGACGGGTGGTTTGGGATTCCTCAGATCTGGCTATATTATTTGGCCAGTATATTCACACAACTGGCTCAGTGGAACATTCGTAATTCGAGGGTTCCTTGGGTCAACTTTGAATTTGACTCTATTCTGCCATTCCATCTTCCTGGATTGTTGTGGTCCTCTAAACCATTGGCTTCTGACTTATTGGGGAGGAACTTGGTGGTAGCCCATAGCTTAAAACTTTGGGATAGGTTTAAATCTCGGTTAGCTCTGAAATCTGAGTTCCCCCCTGGGGCTTCCTTTTTGGGTGACCCTAAGTTTCTAGCAGCTTTTAAGGCCTCAGACAGTTTTTGGTGGTGGACGGGTAATGGTCTCACATCTCTGGTGGATTTCTCTCAGGGAGACAAATTTGTCTCTTTTACCCAACTTCAAGCTCAGAGAGATATCCCCGAGGGGGAATATTTCAGGTATTTGCAGATCGGTCACTTTTTTCGGACACACTATGCGGCTGCCCCCTCGGACTCTAACTCTGCTTTTGAAACCCTTTGTAGCTCTTCCCCCCGACAAAAAGGTTTGTTTTCAGTGTTATACAAATCTATGGAGGTGGGGGGGGGGGGCAACTCCACACTTAAACATATGATTCAATGGGAACAGGAAATGGATCTTGAATATGACAATAGGGACTGAGATGCTAATTGGCAGAACTTACGCAAATGCACTATTTCTCTCACGGTCAGACAGACTGCTATTAAACTTTTTACTCGCTGGTACTATACCCCCCAGAGATTGAGCAGGATTTTCCCTCAAAGTTCCCCCTTATGTTTCCGAGGTTGTCCTCTTCCGGGCTTCTTTTTCCACCTGTTCTGGGAATGTGAGGTATTGCAGCCCACATGGCGGGAGACCCTGGACTTGATGGATAAGTTGGCTGGGAGGCACATGGTTCTGACACACACTCACTGCCTGGTTTAAATGTAGTAAATCATATTGATGACTTTGTGATATTTAAGCAGGAAATATCAGTCCATCATCTAAGTAGAGTACTAAGTGTGACTTCATTTTGAATATTAATAGCCAGCATTTATAATAATTATTATTAATAATAATATAATTATTATGTACGGGTACACTGCCCTCCTTTTGAACAACTAGAACACTAATCTGAATTGGAATGCTATTTTACATTTACATATAAATGTTCACAATCCCTTTTAAATTTAGCTCTTGAATGTTTCCAACTGATGTCTAACATTGTGCTTCACACAAAGGCAGCTTTTGTTAGAAATAATGAAACAGAAAAGCAAAAAATGCATGTCACCCTGGGACTTTGAGTGAGGTGAGAGAGTTAGGCACAAGCTCACACAGATGCATGATAAAAAACAATTTATTAGTAACAGATGCTGTAGAAACAAAATGGAGACAACAGTGATTGTGTGTCACCCGGCATGGTAGCCAATGTAAAACAACATAAGTAAAGGTAATTGTGAATACATTGCAAATATAATACATCCTTGACCAATATGATGACAATTGATAGCTGAACCAGTGGATACATGCACATAGACAAGGTTACTTGAACAAATATTGTTGTATAAAAATCATTGTAAGAGCTTGTTGGGGAGAGTACGGTCCTCAACGCATGCAGATATACAAAAACGCATCATTATGCCCTACGGGTTTCACGAGATTCCACTCGCTTCCTCAGGGGCTGATGCATGGTAGTTGTATCAATGCCTTGGGTTGACTTGCCGATCGCTGGCTGCCGAGATGGAGGCATATGATATATCCAGCTCAGGAGCTGAGGGGACAAAACAATGGGGTACCATCCACGGGGAGGATTCGGATGAATAGCATAGTCTATGCAGAGGTGTCTGACCAGTGGTCACAGAAAGCCCACATTGGAAAAGTCTGAAAAAACTTGGGGAGATACATGGACTTCCAATCATGGTTGCTGCCTTCACTTCACTGTGAACCTCACCCCCAAACCACCGGACCAAAACGGACCAAAATGAAATGTTAGAAATAATAGTCCAAAGTGCAGCGCTTAGTGAAATCAATATAAAACAGTCCAGGTGCAAAATCAGCATGTAATGGGATGAATGTGGAAACTGATAAAGGAACCAGCACCAGACTTAAGTTTGCAAAAACAAAAGCACACCACACCAATTGTGCTCACAAACTGCTTACCAGAAGGCAAACATACATAGGTGATGTACGTATAATTGCAGAGGGTCAGTGATAGACACAGCTGTCCAAGCTTGATAGATCACAATCAGAAATGGTCAACTTCCTCCACGTCAGAAAAAGACATCCAGGACTTAGAGAATGGAGATATTATGCAGTCCTCGGCAGGAGGTGTTTACCCAATGAGAGAAAAAACCAGCATAGTGAAGCCCATAAGGTGAAGAACAAAGATTTATTTGTATTCTACTTACAGGAGGTAACGATCATCATAGCATATAAGTAAAAGTAAATGTCTGCGGCTCTCAGCGTGCTTGTATCGGCCAGCCTGACATGTTTCATCCGAATGGATATCATCAGAGGCGTTAGAAATAGTTACAGTATATGTTTAAATATACAGTATGTTTACTGTAGACAGGGTATTAACGGGTTGCTTAATGTGGATTGGAGTAAGGCCTTGGTTTTAGATTATTTTAGCAGTATTACTCTGTACACTGTTATATGTTAAAAAGTTTTGTTGAAAGTGCTCATTGTCTCAACAGTTGTTGATTTTAATGAAATTCTTCCTCAGGGTTGGCTTAGTCAGACAAAGTGATATCTTTTTGTGTGTAGAAATGCAAATGTAATGGAAGCATTTACGTTTTTTTTTTTTTTAATTATCCTTTGTCCTGAGGTTTATTTGTGTCTTTGTGTCTGTGAAACTGCCCCATGTTGTCCAGTAATTAGTGGATACAAGGACTGTGGCATATACTTAATGTATTCTGTTTAATCCTCACCCTTTAAGCCCCTCCCACTGTATGGTAAAATCTGGCCATATCCATTATTCGTGCACTGCAGAACATTTTTGTTTTATCCCAGGGTGTTCAAATCTTTCATAATCCTAGTTGTGCTCATATTTTGGCACACAGTTTTGACTGTGACAATTCTAAGGTAGATTACTTAGCAATGTGAGTATTGGTAATGTTTACATATTATTTATACTGTTTAAATATCAGTTGTCTTAGTTTATAATAGTCGTTTCTGTCATATTTCAGTCTGTCAGTAAAAAAAACAAGCTTTGTCCATGTTTTGTCAGTAAAAAAAAGTTAGCTGCCTTATTAAGTACACAAAAGTAAAACGCTCATGACAATAGCTCATATCTCAGATAAAATATTCTGAATTGTGAGATAGAAAGGGTAGTAATAATCTAATGGCATTGTCTTTCTTTTTTGTTCTAGTTTGCCACATTGGGTCTACTGTACATACAAGAGAACATTATCATAAATTCAGCCTAATGATTTTATGATACATTTGCAATGCCATCATTCTTTAAACATATCTCTAGGCTCTGCACATGTTCTTCTCTTAATAGAAATGTATTCCAAATGTGTTAAGCATCAAACAATGATTTTATTCTGCAAAGATACAATACAGCATTTACAGTCCTGCGCTGTGACATAGGATACAGAATGCCACAAACAATAGTTAGGAAATTCCCAGCGTCACAACTTTCTTGCAGTAGATGCACTAATAAGTAGGTTGGAACAATGCCATACAACTGGTATAACATAGTACTTATTGCTAAATTAAAGGGGTTGTAAAGGTTTGTTTTTTATTTTCTAAATAGGTTCCTTTAAGCTAGTGCATTGGCATTGTTGGTTCACTTACCTTTTCCTTTGATTTACCTTCTAAATGTTTTTTTTTCTTTGTCTGAATCTCTCACTTCCGGTTTCTCCTCACTAAACTTCACACCATCATCCGAGTGGTGTGGAGTCAGCCAGAACAGCTTACTGAACAGCTTACTGAGGAGGAACAGGAAGTGAGAAATTCAGACAAAGAAAACAAATATTTAGAAGGGAAATCTAAGGAAAAGGTAAGTGAACCAACAATGCACTAGCTTAAAGGAACCTATTTAGAAAATAAAAAACTAACCTTTACAACCCCTTTAACTGAAACCATGTAAATAATTTTATTGAAATGTTAGCTACCAACAGGTATCAGGTACAAGATCTGAATTCTTGTGAACGATCTTTGTGTTAATACACACATTTCACGGTTGCATGTTTATACAGTAAAAAGGAGAGAAGGAGCATCTCCCACATTGGCTTATCTTGAGGGTTGCCAGTACTAATTAGCTAAAAAAAAAAAGTCCAACATAGCAACTACTTCCTTTAAATCAGTCAGCTGTTGTTAACCAGGCAATGATTATCTCAAGTTTTCTGAAATCGTGGGTAATAAGTGTACCTTTGTGTATACATTGTGGGTTGATTTACTTAAGGCAAATTGACTGTTTACATTGCAAGGGAAGTTGCACTTTGCAAGGGAATAATCCCCAAAGCTTAGTAAATGCAGTGAAATTTCACTTTGTAAAGAATACCCAATAACGGGCAAGAGCAATTAAAACAGAACTTTTGCTTGCACATGATTGGATGATGGAAGTCAGAAGAGTGTGACCTCATTGACTAAGCTCTAGGGAAAATTCCCTTTGAAAATGCAAATTTTCTTGCAAGGTGAACAATATTTTGTCTGAAGCGAATCAATCACATGTAACATTTTTAATAAATGTTTTTTCATTTTATTTTTTCATTTTGTTGTTTTATCAGTTACTAAGATAAGCAAACGATAATATGTGAATTTATAGAAAAATGTGGTAGACACTGATAGAAAAATACATTATTTGATGACCAAATTATTTGCATAACATATAGGTATTTCTATGAAACATTATAGTGGATTAAGTGGTGGATAACAAGATTACAACTGGATGTTTGAGGAGATGATGAAAGAATTACTAAATATCCAATTTTTGGCAAAATGTCTAATGGAGTTATAAGCTGAGTGGAAAATATTTTTATGAACATTATGGAGTCCATTCTTGTTAAAACCTGAGAGACAGATTGAAAGTACTAGGTCAGAGATATAACCCTTTGCATTACTACACATTTTAAAAAGGATCCCTATATACTGCAGAATGTAATATATTTTCATCAAGCCGCAACAGAAAAAAATTGAATTCTTATGCCGCATACACACGATCGGAATTTCCGACAACAAAACCGTGTTTTTTTTTTCCGACGGATGCTGACTCAAACTTGTCTTGGATACACAAGGTCTCACAAATGTTGTTTGGAAATTCCGATGGTCAAGAACGCGGAGATGTATAACACTACGACGAGCCAAGAAAAATTAAGTACAATGATTCCGAGCATGCATCAAATTGGTTTTGCATGCACAGCACTTTTGTGCATCGTAAATGGCTACACACGATCGGAATTTCCGACAAGAACTTTTGCCGTTTGAAAAATTGAGAAGCTGTTCTCAAACATTTGTTGTCAGAAATTCCGACAGCAAATGTCCGATGGAGCCTACACAAACGGTCGGAATATCCAACCAAAAGCTCACATCGAACATTTGTTGTTAGAAATTCTGATCATTTGTAATATATTTAGGTTCACACTGGCTGGTGCTGTGCAGAAAAAGAAGATGCCTATATAAGAAGAAAACGTGTAGTTTGTGCGAGTCATAGGAAATAATAACTTTGCACAAGGCATTTATCATCTTGCATACCTTCCAACATTTTGAGATGGGACCAGGGGACACCTATTAGCAAACATATGTAGGCATAGGACACACCCCCTAGCAGGCCCCTTTAGGTTAACCCACAAGTTCTTTTTTTATATACCACTACTATTCCTTCATACTGGCTTTTGACATTTACAAATAGAGCAATTTAGAATTTGGATGAAAGGTTTAGCACTGTGAAACAATATTTGAAAGATAAATAGTGCATTTTTAAATACAACTATATAGATCAGATCAAAATGAGGGGCAAATGAGGAGGAAAGAGAGACAGAGGGACTTTGTTTAGAATCAGGGACAGTCCCTCAAAATCAGGGACAGTTGGGAGCTATAGCCTTGGTGTCTAGGTTTCCACACCCTCTGCACACTGCCATAAGCTTTCATAAAGCCAATGTGCCATACAGGCTGATTAATACAGCACAGGGGTAATGTTTTTAAATTCACACTGAATGTTGCAGACTGGCACACCTGAAATAAAGTGTTGTATGACAACTCCAAGGACTTCTTCCTACGATCACATTTTCTCTTATCGTCCATGGACTGACACAGCTCTAATACTGAAACACGTGGGTATATGTCCCTGCTCGAAGGAGAAGATCTATGCAGAATGTTAGATGTTAGAAACATACATTCTAGAACAAACCAGAGCTGAACAGCCCCGCCCAGGGGGGCGGTCCCTCCAGACATAACCCTCCTACCTGCAGCCAGCAGCCTCAGTTTTTTTATGCCTAGCAGAAGGAGAAGATGTGGCTCTCTCAGGAGCCAGTCTCCTGGAAGATTTTACTTGTATTCCTTTGAGAATTTTATTATTTTATTTTTGAGACCTTCAATCAACTGTCGGCTGGGCAACAGGTTGGGTACACTAGTATCCTCGTAGTCTTCCCTGTCCGACCATCGAGCGTGCTGATCCTCGCCTTGTGTGCGTGAGACTCAGTTCACGACATGCCCCATGACTCCAGGGGTGGCCGGTGGGCTTTTATGCTCCCGCGGTCCTCACAAGATTGAACAGTGCCTGCTGTATCTTTTGCGGTGGACCGGGCCAACAGCTACTCAGTACTACTCTGTGATAGGTCTGTCTGAAACACGCCAGTGGGTCCCTCTGGGACGGGTAAGTAGTCTCTCCTGCATCAGGCGAGTACATGCTGGCTATGTTTCTCTGTATGGGGGGGGTTTTCCCTGTCTCCCCCCTGTATGCTGCTCTCTGCACCCTAATCTGGCGCTGAGCTGTGTGGGGGTACCTGGGGGTCACTCTGGCCTGGCAGGGGGGGCGCTCATGTCTGTGTGCTGGGGCTGAGAAAACGTGGGGTGTTTGGAGACGCCATTAGGCGCTTTGGCTGTAATTTTGCTGTGCTCGGCGGCCATCTTGCCACGGATCAATGGCGTCGTTTACTGCGGACGGCGGCCATTTTCTTGAAGCTGCTGCGCTTCACTTTCGTTTTTGGCCTCTATCGCCGCTGCTGTGGTGCGAATCTCCTCACACCCTCCTCAGGCTTCACTCGCGCTGGCAGGTGCATACAGCAGAGCTGAGCGGTCCTCTAAAGGGTTGGTGAGTCCTCTGGGTATCCCCTCCTCAGTCTGCGCAGCCAGTGGGTGGACTATTTATTCACTTTATTGTGCATAAGGTCTCAGAGGGTGGCGAGTATGGAGTCTGGTTCACCTGCTTCCCCACTTTTGTCAGAGGCAACAGGCAGTGCTCCTGCACCTAGGGTCCCTATGGACCAGTTATCGGCAGTCCTGGAATCTTTCCTTGTCAGGATGGAAGCGGTGTGCGAACGCAAGGGAGCTATAAGCGCCCCCTCCCCACACAATCTCCACATGGGGAGTGCTCTGATTCAGATATGGGCCTAGCTGCTGCTGCTCAGGACCCTAGCTCTGAATATTTTAATGTTTTTGAACAGGACATTTCTTGTGAGGAAAACTCCAGTTCTGAGTCAGTAAATGACAGGGCGCTTATAAGTGAACTCATTGATGCTGTGAGGGACACTCTCAAGCTGGATGCTGTGGCTGAGGTACTTCAGGCGGATGCTGTCTCCTTTTGTTCTTTTCAAGCTTTTCTTTTACGCAGCTTCCTTACTGTTTCCTCACACACTTCCTCAAGAGCAGCATGGATGATACAGTGATACACAGTGCCCCCCTCTAGTCCATGTGAGCTTTCTGTGTGATGTCTGAGGCACCAACAGGGTCTCTGCACCTGTGGTTTCCCGCCACTTCCTGGGGAACGCTCTGAGCTCTGACAGGACCACGGTCTGAGGTGTCAGAGGTTTCCTTTTACCTGCCTGCTGCAGCACATTTAAGCAGGTTGGAATGATACAGAGAAGTTTATGCGACTCTGCGCCATAATTTAAACTTATCTTATAACTCTACACTGGATACATTCACAGTGTATGTATGTGTTATTGGTCTCTGTGTCTGCGTGGGTTTCCTCCCACGTTCCAATGCTGTGTCTTCAGTGCCATACATGATATAAACATACACAATATGTTTATACACGACTCTAAATACATTCACAGTATATGTATGTATTATACTCTCTGGGTCGGCGTGGGTTTCCTCCGGGTGCTCCGGTTTCCTCCCGCACTCCCACGGTATGTGCGCTTCGGCTCTCTGCACAGTATAAACATGTTCAATATGTTTATTATACATACTATAAATACCTACAGTAGGTGTATGCTGTCTGCGTGGTTTTCCTCCGGGTACTCTGGTTTCCTCCCACACTCCAATGGTAATGCACAGCATAAACATGTGCAATATGTTTATTCACATGCTATCATTTCTACACGATATCTGTGTGCTGTCTGCGTGGGTTTCTTCCGGGTGTTCCGGTTTCCTCCTACGCTCTGACGGTATGTGCGCCTTTGGCTCTCTGCACAGTTTAAACATGTTCCATATGTTTATCACGCATACTATAATACCTACGCGGTATGTGTATGCAGTCTGTGTGGGTTTCCTCCGGGTACTCCGGTTCCTTCCCACACTCCAATGTTATGGGCGCTTTCGGTGCTATGCACAGCCCAAACTTGTGCGATTTAATTATTGACATGCTAACATACCTACGCGGTAGGTGTGTGCAGTCTGCGTGGGTTTCCTCCGGGTCCTTCGGTTTCCGCCTATGCACGGGGTGGGTTTGCGCCTCCTGTAGAGGCTGAGTTACTGGTCCACTGACCGAGTTTCTAGGGAAGCTCTGTCAGGTTGCCTTTCTTGGCCAACAATTGAGGCACCCCATAAGCCGGGGCCTCCCTTCTCCGATACATTGCGGGGTCTCTTTGGGATTATCATACCCATCCCGCTGCAGGGCGGTCCTGTCAGCCGTGTGCATTCCAGGGGAAGGGTCCTTACATCCGGAGGTGTTTTCACCTCCTTTACCGGTGGTGGGGCACCGGATGTGGACCTTCTGGCCTCTCGACTCACTCGCAAGGTGTCGAGATTCGTGGCCAGGTCCAGGGATCCCTGGGCAGACGCATCAGATGCGTTGGTGGCCTGTGGGGGCAGTATCGCCTGATGTATGCTTACCCTCCGCTACTGTTGTTGCCTTGCCTGTTTCGCAGAGTAGGGGCAGAGGCCATTCCGGTGATCCTCTTTGCTCCGGAATGGCGATCTAGTTCGGCTATTCGCAGACGTTCCTTGGCGACTGCCTATTTGGGTGGACCTTCTGTCTCATGGTCCCATACTTCATCCTGCTTTACAGTCCTTGGCTTTAATGGCATGGCTGTTGAAAGCCAGGTGCTGAGGGACCGAGATCTCTCGGATTCGGTCATCTCATCTATGTTGTGGGCATGGAAATCTTCCTCCAGAAAGATCTATCACAGTGCCTGGAAGGCTTACATCGCTATGTGCGAGGAGCTTGATTGGCATCTACAGACGTATTCGGTTCCCAGGATTTTGCTGTTCTTACAGCGTGGTGTGACCCAAAAGCTGGCCTTGCGTACCATCGAGGGTTGGATTTCGGCCCGGGCTGTCTTTTTCAACGACCGCTAGCGGGCCATTCCTTGATTAGCACCTTTGTGCAGGAGGTTCGCCATGCGATCCCCCCTGTCAAGTCTCCTCTCCCTCCTCGGGATCTTAATTTGGTGCATCTCGGTTCTCCAAGAACATCCCTTTGAAAATTTCAGAGATATTCCTCTCTTGATCTTTGTCTCAGAAGGTGGCTTTCTTAGTGGCCATTACTTCTGTTGGACGGGTGTCTGAGTTGGCGGCTCTGTCATACAATTCGCCTTACCTGGTCTTCCATAAGGATAAGGCGGTGTTGCGCCCGCGACCGTATTTCCTTCCAAAGGTGGTTTCTGCTTTTCACCTTAATGAGGACATTGTCCTTCCGTCCTTGTGCCCTCACCCATCGCATCCCAGAGAGTTTGCACTTCACACTTTGGATGTGGTGCCTTACGGGTCTACCTTGCGGCTACTGCTTCTATTCGTAAGTCTGACTCACCGTTTGTGCCTGTCTCTGGTCAAAAACAGGGCCAAGCGGTGTCGTCTGCCACCATTTCCAGGTGGATCAGACAGACCGTTATACACCGGGTAGAAATGGGGACAAGGGTCCGTACAATCAATATAATAAACCTCAGTACCAACCCTATAGGGAGGCCCCTAGATCGAGGAGAGGTTCAGAACAAACCTCCTATAATTACTATGGCCAAGATAGACCATCTCATCAGGGCCCATACCATGAGGAGTGGACTCGCCCAGAAAGAAATAGAGATGACTGGGAGTATAATGGTGAAGGGGATTCTCGGAATCGTTTTTTTCCCTTAAGGGATAGGGATGGTCCAAATCAATCTGGCTATCAGGAATATGATCGTCGTAATGATGATCATTCTTGGACACCTAGAGATCACTCCAATGGATCAGATGACAACTTTCATGAACAACATCATTGGGGTTTTCCCAGACCCAACCAAGGAACAAAGAGGCCAATAGAAAACAAACAGGAAGCAAACTGTCATAGTTGCGGGGGTATGCAGTCCTGCGGTCTTGGTGTATTTTTGCTCATCTATTTTTAATTCCAAGATATTTTTATATTTTTTATATTTTTATATTTTGTTTGGTTGAGGAGGGATATGCTAAATGGCCACTAGATGGCTCTGCTAACCCTTTTTTGCTAATAATAATTAAACGAATTATTTTATAATTATGAATGGAGTGTGACTGTGTGAATCTAGCGTGCAGTTATGCTCTATGTCATTTTTAGAGCAGAAGTAGTATAGATTCTTTTTTTAAATACAGGCGATATCCAGGTTATGATTCGCCTTTGCTGTGCGCGGCACCACCAGCCAGCCATGCATAGGAATAGTATCCTGGATTTTCCTCTTCTAAATAGTTTGAGTATTTGAATAGATATACCTTCTTTCTTTTTTGGGATTTAATCTGCATAGCCAGGTATTTGGAACACGATTTTGTCTATTAATATAGGTATGGGCATTGTTTGCCCTGGTCCAAAATGGCGATTTGCAAGACGGGGACGCTGGAGGATTAGATCTGGGCGTTCCCATTGTGTATATGAATATATAATGCGGTGGGTCAGCACGTCGCCCGTGCCCCAGGACGACGTCAGTTGTGACGAAACGGCATAGGGAGGAGCGACGTGCTGACGTCACCGACATCCAGAACGAGTCCCGGAGCGAGAGGGCTTGTATAGCCGGCCGGCTTATTTTTTACCACACGCTTGTTATTCGTGACATATATGTAAGTGCATTTTTTTATTTATTAAACAAGTTAAATCGGATTCACGCTATGGTGGCTTTGTTTCCTTTTACATCCTGTCATTGGTGATATTTGGAGAGAAGTGGCGTGGAATCCTGGAAAAACAGTATTACAGAGACCCTGGCAGGGAAATAGCCATCTGTTGATATTGATCTGGGTACAGATCCTTTGCTCTGAGAAGTGGCGTGGAATCCTGGAAAAACAGTATTACAGAGACCCTGGCAGGGAAATAGCCATCTGTTGATATTGATCTGGGTACAGATCCTTTGCTCTGGTAAGCGGCAGTGATTACTAGTGGTGGTGGAATCTTTGTCTATCGAATACTTGGCACTATTTCAAGGGTGTATATTGCGTTTGAAGTCACCAGTGGTGGAGTGAGAGGACCCCTGTCTGCTGTTCTTGTCTACATGATCTTCAGCTTTTTATCTCAATAATTATCCACAGGACTGAGCTTCCTTTTCCAGCTTCTAGTATTCAGTCTTTAATTGACTGTCAGATTTTCATTTAATTCAATTTATTCATATTAATTTATTTTATCTCAATTTATTTGTTGTTGAAAAACATTTTCATTAGAGTTAATTGTTTTTACAATTTATGTTCATTCATTTTTGATATTCAATTTAGTGTTGCGCAGCTTTGTCATTTCTAGTATTGTTTTATTGTGTGTGTCTCACTTTTAAGTTGCAGCATTTTTAGATTTTTTTGATTGTATTCACGTTTAAATATGTGGAAATAGATCTACACATAGACAGCGCAGTATATTTCACAATTTTTATGATTCACTATTAGATACACAATATTGCAGCAGTCTGACACGTAACAGTGTTTATTTACCCATGGTTGATGCACACCTCATCAGTACAGTGTATTAACATTATTGGGTTTATTTTAATATCACTATATATTTAATATATTTTCACTGTTTGGTTATCACTACAAGTGAAGACCTAATGGATGTATTTGAATATAGAGCATCTAAGGTGGTCAACACCGATGGTGTATTTAAGACCTACATTGCTGAAGACAGCGATATGGGGGGTCTTTTTGTCCGTTTAAAAAATCTAACCATTTCTGAGATCCACACTCAGTGGGATGTGGCCTTCTTGGAGACATATATCAAGTTGAATATGGTGCCAAGGAGTCTACGATGGGAGATATGCCCACAAAAGGGAGAAGTGGATTTGGAGAGTTGGTTTAGATATTTCAATGAAGCTGGAGTCAATTTCCTACGCTTCTTGGTACAGAGAAAAAATAATAAACTCACCAGACTAGATACAGAGGTTAAATCCCTGAAAGAAAGTCTTTTGCCGCATAAGGAAGGAGAGGAATATAAGGATAGATCAGCCAATCTTTTAAAAGTTTTAGATAAAGAAGAAAGAGAGCAAAAAATAAAGAAAAGGAAGAAATACAATAGAGATTATGGGGACTATCAAGCTAATAGCGTTTTTGAATGGCAAAAAAAATTAGCTAACGAAGAACGCGATAAGCAGGAATCAAGGATGGAGGCTACAACTCAGGGGGACAATGAGTCTTCATTAACAATTGAACAAATTCAGAATTTGCCAATTAAGGAGGTATCGAGTAAAACACCTAAGAAGTCCCACAACAAATCTGGGAAGAAGGGGAGAAGGGTTTCCTATCAATCCCCATCTAGACCTCAGGGGCCCATTAAAGGAGTCCAATACAATAAAAATAATAATTGGAACCATCAATATGGACCGGGTAGAAATGGGGACAAGGGTCCGTACAATCAATATAATAAACCTCAGTACCAACCCTATAGGGAGGCCCCTAGATCGAGGAGAGGTTCAGAACAAACCTCCTATAATTACTATGGCCAAGATAGACCATCTCATCAGGGCCCATACCATGAGGAGTGGACTCGCCCAGAAAGAAATAGAGATGACTGGGAGTATAATGGTGAAGGGGATTCTCGGAATCGTTTTTTTTTTCCCTTAAGGGATAGGGATGGTCCAAATCAATCTGGCTATCAGGAATATGATCGTCGTAATGATGATCATTCTTGGACACCTAAAGATCACTCCAATGGATCAGATGACAACTTTCATGAACAACATCATTGGGGTTTTCCCAGACCCAACCAAGGAACAAAGAGGCCAATAGAAAACAAAGAGGAAGCAGAGGGGGGAGGAGAGCACAATCAAAAAAAATCAAGGAAGTGATGGGAGAAGGCATATTCAACCTGAGTTCACAGATATTATCACCTTCAGAGACTGCCCTGTTGAATAAAGGTCTTAAATATGCCCCCCCAAAAAAGCTTAACAAATTTGAGACATACATGGATATACATAAATATGTAAGAAGAATCAATATTAAAAGACATTTTTCCAGTATGCCATCTTATCAGGGAGGAAGCATAGCTTCTAAATATCATGCTACAGCAGGGATATGCAATTAGCGGACCTCCAGCTGTTGCCAAACTACAAGTCCCATGAGGCATAGCGAGACTCTGACAGCAGAAAGCATGACACCCAGAGGCAGAGGCATGATGGGACTTGTAGTTTTGCAACAGCTGGAGGTCCGCTAATTGCATATCCCTGTGCTACAGGATTGTCTAATGCCTCCACGTTTAACCCCCCTGGAACTCTGGCTCCGTCTTTAAGAGTGTTCCAGGATGTAATATTGAGGGATTTAGAATCTGTAAGGGTCACCAATAAAAGAATGGAAAATAATCTCAAAACGGGTCTAGACTCTTTGTGTAACAACAAAGAGTTGGTTATTCGCCCCGCCGACAAGGGGGGAGGAATAGTGATTTTAGATCGGAGCAGCTACCTTCAGGAACTATCCAGAATTGTTGATGATCGTGAGACATATGTGCTTCTGTTGGGTAACCCAATAGTTCAATATAGGAAAACCCTAGAAGCAATAATCCAGAAAGGTGCCCATCTTGGCATCTTGAATGAAAAAGAGCAACTGTTTTTGATTCCAAAGGCTCAGAGGATACCTATTCTATATTGCCTACCGAAAATCCACAAAAGTCTAACTTGCCCCCCGGGTCGTCCGATCGTAAGTGGGATCGATTCTATCACGTCCCGGGTGGGCAAGTATGTGGATTATTTTTTACAGCCACTGGTACAGCAGTTACCGTCGTACCTTAGGGATACTCGACATGTGATCAATTTGTTGGCTAATCAGAAGTCGACTACTGATACATGGATGGTCACTGCGGATGTGACATCACTGTATACAGTGATTCCCCATTCCCTGGGATTATTGGCGGTGAAATATTATTTGGATTTATTTTCCAAGATTCCACAAGAGCAACAATCTTTTGTTATGGAACTTTTGAAATATGCGGCCAATCATAATTATTTTTGGTTCAGTCAGAATTTTTATAAACAAAAAAGAGGTGTGGCCATGGGGGCGAAATATGCCCCCAGTTTGGCCAATCTGTTTATGGCCAAGTGGGAGGAGGACGTCATCTATAAGGATCGCAATCCTTGCCTTGCCTTCTGGGCAAGGTATATTGATGATGTCCTCCTCCTATGGGAGGGAACCGCCTCTCAGTTGGATGAATTTTTTGTGATGATCAACAACAACGATAGGGGTATACGTTTCATTCATGAAGCTAGTCAGGAGAAAATACACTTCCTTGACCTTACGATAAGCAAGGAGGGGACTGGCTTTAGAACAATCACTTATTTTAAGCAGACTGACCGAAATGCTTATATACCTGTGGACAGTTGCCATAAAGAATCATGGTTACAATCAGTGCCAAGAAGTCAGTTCCTAAGAATGAGACGGAACTGTTCCAATGTATCTGATTATTTTCTTCAAGCAGACATCCTAAAGAAGAGATTGATAGACAAAGGCTATGATAAACACTATTTGGAAACAACGATAAAGGATGTTGATAAAATAGAAAGATCAGCCTTATTGGATACAAATTCTGGGAAAAAAAAGCGAGAGGGGCCATTGATACCTTTCATCACCACATACTCTACTCAACACTATCAGGTGAAAAAGATTCTAAAGAAACACTGGCATGTGTTGAGAAGTGATCCAATTATAAATTATTTTCTGCCAGCTACTCCACAGGTTATATTTAAGGGAGTCCCTTCATTGAGGGATAGAATAGCACCAAACGTTGTTGATCCACCTCCAAAAAAAGTTTCGTTCTTCCAGAATATTTCTGGCTACCATCAGTGCCGTAGATGTCAAGTATGTGCAATAAATAAAATAAGATCAAAGAAGACAATGTCATTCAAGTCATCTAGTACCTCCAGAGAACACCAAATAGAGGCCTTTGTAACCTGCAGCTCCACAGGTATAGTTTACCTGTTGGAATGTCCTTGCGGGAAACAATATATAGGTAGGACTAAAAGATCCATGCAGGTACGGTTAGGTGAGCATATCACAAATATTAAGAGTGGATTTAAAGACCACTCCGTGTCAAGGCACTATGATTTGCATCACGATCGTAATCCAGCAGGTACCATTTTTTTGGGTATTGACAGGTATAGCCCACACTGGAGGGGGGGTTCCCTAGTAAGAGAAATATCCAGGATGGAAATGTCCTGGATTTATAGGGTTCGTTGTTATACCCCATATGGCTTGAATATTGATGTAGACGTGAACGCATTCATAGATAATGCATAGGATCCTTTTAGAATGTTGAGAATTTGTATTTATGTGAACTAGATTTGATTCTCCAGAAGTTCATTGCATTGCACATTATTTACTGTGTGAACCTGTTCAGTGTTCTTGAATTTAGTGATTCAGTTTGGAATTTATTTTCTTAATTATCCCAATTTTGAGTCTAGAAGTTAAAAACAATCCATTCAGATTAAGAATGAAAATTTGATTAAAATAGATCCCCATCTTCCTAGTAACCTGATACGGGGATTGCATGTCCCGTGCTAACTGTCATAGTTGCGGGGGTATGCAGTCCTGCGGTCTTGGTGTATTTTTGCTCATCTATTTTTAATTCCAAGATATTTTTATATTTTTTATATTTTTACATTTTGTTTGGTTGAGGAGGGATATGCTAAATGGCCACTAGATGGCTCTGCTAACCCTTTTTTGCTAATAATAATTAAACAAATTATTTTATAATTATGAATGGAGTGTGACTGTGTGAATCTAGCGCGCAGTTATGCTCTATGTCATTTTTAGAGCAGAAGTAGTATAGATTATTTTTTTAAATACAGGCGATATCCAGGTTATGATTCGCCTTTGCTGTGCGCGGCACCACCAGCCAGCCATGCATAGAAATAGTATCCTGGATTTTCCTCTTCTAAATAGTTTGAGTATTTGAATAGATATACCTTCTTTCTTTTTTGGGATTTAATCTGCATAGCCAGGTATTTGGAACACGATTTTGTCTATTAATATAGGTATGGGCATTGTTTGCCCTGGTCCAAAATGGCGATTTGCAAGACGGGGACGCTGGAGGATTAGATCTGGGCGTTCCCATTGTGTATATGAATATATAATGCGGTGGGTCAGCACGTCGCCCGTGCCCCAGGACGACGTCTGTTGTGACGAAACGGCGTAGGGAGGAGCGACGTGCTGACGTCACCGACATCCAGAACGAGTCCCGGAGCGAGAGGGCTTGTATAGCCGGCCGGCTTATTTTTTACCACACGCTTGTTATTCGTGACATATATGTAAGTGCATTTTTTTTATTTATTAAACAAGTTAAATCGGATTCACGCTATGGTGGCTTTGTTTCCTTTTACATCCTGTCATTGGTGATATTTGGAGAGAAGTGGCGTGGAATCCTGGAAAAACAGTATTACAGAGACCCTGGCAGGGAAATAGCCATCTGTTGATATTGATCTGGGTACAGATCCTTTGCTCTGAGAAGTGGCGTGGAATCCTGGAAAAACAGTATTACAGAGACCCTGGCAGGGAAATAGCCATCTGTTGATATTGATCTGGGTACAGATCCTTTGCTCTGGTAAGCGGCAGTGATTACTAGTGGTGGTGGAATCTTTGTCTATCGATTACTTGGCACTATTTCAAGGGTGTATATTGCGTTTGAAGTCACCAGTGGTGGAGTGAGAGGACCCCTGTCTGCTGTTCTTGTCTACATGATCTTCAGCTTTTTATCTCAATAATTATCCACAGGACTGAGCTTCCTTTTCCAGCTTCTAGTATTCAGTCTTTAATTGACTGTCAGATTTTCATTTAATTCAATTTATTCATATTAATTTATTTTATCTCAATTTATTTGTTGTTGAAAAACATTTTCATTAGAGTTAATTGTTTTTACAATTTATGTTCATTCATTTTTGATATTCAATTTAGTGTCGCGCAGCTTTGTCATTTCTAGTATTGTTTTATTGTGTGTGTCTCACTTTTAAGTTGCAGCATTTTTAGATTTTTTTGATTGTATTCACGTTTAAATATGTGGAAATAGATCTACACATAGACAGCGCAGTATATTTCACAATTTTTAAGACCGTTATACAGGCCTATGCCCTTACGGTGCGGGCGCCTCCCTTTCTGGTTGCGGCGCATTCCACCAGGGTAATTGGTGCTTCCTGGGCTTTCCGATATCAAGCGTCGGTTGAACAAGTGTGCAAGGCAGCGACCTGGTCATCCGTTCATACCTTTTCTAAGTTCTATAAGGTTGATGTGGCTGCATCTTTGGATGCTTCCTTCAGCTGCAAAGTGTTGCAGGCCGCTTTTTAATGTCGCAACTCCTCCGTTGAGGAGCTCTGTTTGTTTGGAGTGAAGTTTTGGTTTTTCCTTTACTACTGCTCCCACCCTCTTTCTGATACTGCTTTGGGACGTCCCACGTGTTTCAGTATTAGAGCTGTGTCAGTCCATGGACGATAAGAGAAAATAGGATTTTTGTACTCACCGTAAAATCCGTTTCTCTGACGTCCATGGACTGACACAGCACCCACCCTTCTTTTAAGGTTTGTATTGCTTTGTTACAAATTGAGGCTGCTGGCTGCAGGTAGGAGGGTTATGTCCAGAGGGATCGCCCCCCTAGGCGGGGCTGTTCAGCTCTGGTTTGTTCTAGAATGTATGTTTCTAACATCTAACATTCTGCCTAGATCTTCTCCTGGGAGAAGGGACATATACCACGTGTTTCAGTATTAGAGCTGTGTCAGTCCATGGACGTCAGAGAAACGGATTTTACGGTGAGTACAAAAATCCAACTTTTTTGGCCAGACTAGCCTACATTACCCAGGTTGAAATTCAAACAATGACTCTTTCAGCTCTGCTTGCTCTACCCACAACCTGTCTTTAATGAACTTTTGTCTGTGCCAGCTTCAGGAGTAGAGATACCCCTGTCTCTACTCCTGTCAGAGGCGGCACCCCAGTATCCCTCTCCATGCGGTGCCTGGGGCTCATTCCTCCCTGCCCCCCTCTGCGCGCTTTCGGCCCTGAGTGAAACAGCATAGGTAATTGGCCAGATAATGAGACAAGGAGTAACTGTAATTTGCAGTTTACTAATCAGGAGCAAAGTTAGAATCAATAATGAAAAATAGGTTCAGAAAAGCAGATAGCATACATGCGCTGCACAATACTGATTGTGTAGCTGCACAAACATGGACTCTTCACAGCAATGTTTCCACGACTCTAAAAGGGTAACATGTGGCTGCATAGCACGGGTCTCTATAAGACCCTATAGCAACAGAGAGTGTAGCTGAGAATCACTTATTCAGTAAAACAGTTCAGAACGGAAATTGCTTTTTACCATTATCCTCAAAAAAACAGCATCCCAGTGAAATCCTGGGTAGCTATGACAACACAGGCAAACAGCTGGAGGGTTTCACGGCCCAAAGACATGGGCCCACTCCACTGGCACTTTGGAACTCTGTGCAGCATTCAAATTACATTAAATATAAAGTCCTTAAGAAATAATAAAAGGTGAAAGACAAGTGCAACCTCCATAGTGTAGTAAACAATGTGAACAATATTTATTAATGATTAAAAACACACTCACAAAAGAGGATCTTTTGCAAAGCGGTAAAAGACTATGCTGCTGCCTCTGGAGCTACTGTGGAAATCCCCTGCTTCGGTCGTGAGCAGGGGGAAGAAGAGCACAGGCAGGAGGGAGCCGCTGCTGCAGGGAGACAACCTGACCAGGAATGGAAGCCGGAGTCTGGATGGAGAGGATGCCTGACACCGCTGGGTGTGCACTAGGAAATAGGAACCCATTTCAGACTCCAGCTTCCATCCCTGGTCGGGTTGTCTCCCTGCAGAAGCGGCTCCCTCCTGCCTGTGCTCTTCTTTCCCCTGCTCATGGCCGAAGCAGGGGATTTCCACTGTGGCTCCGGGCTCTAGAGGCAACAGCATTGACTTTTGCCTCTTTGCACAAGCTCCTCTTTTGTGGGTGTGTTTTTACTACACTATGGAGGTTGCGCTTGTCTTTTCCCTTTTGTTTTCACAGTGTCACAGCAATCACCCATGACTGCTTCAAGCTGCACCCTCTAGCTAGTATTTAGTGGCAATGTGTACAGTCTATTGGGCTACCCACCTCATTGTTTATATTTTGTCTTTGAATTTTTACTTTGTAACCTCATTAATCTTTTATGGTTTGCCATAAGGCACACATACATTTTCTTGAGACCCTTTTATTCACACCAATAAGGTTATCGCCACCACTTTTGGCATATTTATAAAGATTTTACCCTCTGAAGAGCACCCTGTAGTGGATCACTTTTCAGTAGGGCAGTTGATAGGGATTGAGGAGATGTTGTGTGGCCTGTTTTAACATCTTCACATTTTATACTATATTTGCTTTGCAGTGAGCTTTATAATAATCCCTTTGGGGTTATGCTCATCCATGTGTTTATGGACCTTGCTTTGTGCACTGGTGTGCAGTCATGTTGGAACAGGAAAGGGCCATCCCCAAACAGTTTCCACAAAGTTGGAAGCATGAAATTGTCCAAAATGTCTTGGTATGCCTTAAGAGTCCCCTTCACTGCAACTAAGGGACCAAGCCCACCTCCTGAAAAACAACCCCACACTATAATCCCCACTCCACCAACTGATTTGGACCAGTGTAAAGGCAGGTGTCCCAATATTTTTGGTAATATAGTGTATGTTAAGGCAATAGTAAAATCCACTTTTTGATTTATACCTACATGTAAGCCTATTTTATAAGGCTTACCTATAGGTACAGTAACTATCTCTGTGCACCGTTTAGGAGATATTTACATCACCGACACAAACGCACTGAGCTCTAAATGGATGGTGCTGTTCATTCAGTGCACTGTGCCATGGCCTTGACTTCCTTATGCATGTTCGAGAGTGATGTCACCACGGCTCACCCATTCAAATGGTCGAAGACAGTGAACTCGGAAGGAACCCCGGGTGAAGAGGGAATCCCCAGAATCTAAGACAGTGTGCCACTGGATGGATTTGTTTCAAGGTAAAGCTGTCATAATGTGCTAATATTCACTGGGATTATAACACAGCTGCACGGGAACTTGTATACTATTTTACTTTTTACTTTGGTACTCTGGTAGCAATTGGAGGGGGGGGGGTAGCTGGGTCTTTTAGAGAAGCTGTGGGCTATTGGGGTCCTACTCAGCTGTGTGCACGCCAGTTCTTGCAGTAGAGGACACTTTACCTGGCTGTGGATCTCTTGCCCAGCTACCTCTGCCTCATCAGGTGTGGCGCCCTCTCTAAGCTACTGCATGAAAGTAGAGAAACTTCTCTTCCTTGGGCATGTCCAGAAACCCAGGGAGTTGTGGAAAATAAAGGTATTTGTTTGCATGAAGTTATTGCTTGCATTTAACCACAGTGTGTAAATAGTCAGTCTGATACTGCTTTAGCCTCTAATACACCTGCTTACTGGACTACATTTGTGATATTTGGAATGCAATATCTCATATTTATATTCTGCGGTAAATATTAGCTGGAAATAAAACTGCTTCATTAGTATGCTCTGAATTATGGATTTAACAGCTCAATGTATTTATATTTATATTTTTAGAAATTTAGGATTTGTAGAATATGCTTTTTCACTTATTGGGCAGAAATGTCGGGAATATACAGTATATCATATTTAGCCACATATTTAGCCATGTATGGCTGCAGTAACACATACCTAGTTTTTATTTAGGATGCATTCACTTTTTTTGCAAAGTACCTTTTTTTTTTACTTTTTGCTATAATACATATACAAAATATATATATAAAAAAACACATTTACTCATCAAACTATAGATTTGGGGACTTTTATTTTTTTTATTGTTTTTACTGGTAATGGCGGCGATCTGGGATTTTTAGTGGGACTGCGACATTGCAGCGGACAAATCTGACCTCAAATTACACTTTTTGGGGACCAGTGACATTATTACATTGATCAGTGCTATAAAAATACACTGATCAATGTAAAAAAATTACACTGGCAGGGAAGGGGTTAACACTAGGGGACAATCAAGGAGTTATGTGTGTTCTAACTGTAGGGGGAATGGGCTCACTGGGACTCAATGTCCGCCGGCGACCCCCGATCGCCTAGTACAGAGGCAGAACGGGGATCTGCCAGTGTAAACAAGCTGAGAACAGTAGATCTCTGTCATGTCCCCTGTAAGAACAGGGATCCGCTTGTTTACACTGGCAGATCCCCGTTCTGCCTCTGTACTAGGCGAGTCCGCCCGACCAGGGGGCGACGCTCCTGCAGCGTGCACCGTAACTGCACCTGCGCGATCCACCGTACAGGTACGGCAATTTATCACAGGAGAGCCGACCTGCCATAGTATATCTGCGTGAGCTGGTCGGCTAGTGGTTAAGGCATGTTTTAGTGTGCTTTTTAATGACATTTAATGCTTTTTAGAGATGTTAGTGCATCTTTATCCATTTTACATGTATTTTAAACATGTTAAAAAAACATGAAAACACAGAGGTGATAATGCACCCTTTAAGTGGCTGTAAAGGGAATTAAAAATAAATAAATAAATAGCATACATGTCTATTAGGGATGAGCTTCGTGTTCGAGTCGAACATACGTTCGACTCGAACATCGGCTGTTCGATCGTTCGACGAAGATCGAACGATTTGGGCCGTTCGCGCCAAATTCGAGTGACGCGAACGGCCCACAATGCACTACGCCATCGCAGTGTCATCCAGGCGCTGTGATTGGCCAAGCATGCACTGTGACCCCGCATGCTTGGCCAATCACAGCGCCGGCAGCGAGGAGAGCAATGATTGGCCACAGGCAGGATGCCTGTGGCCAATTATTGCTGAGGGTGTTTAGTACACGCCCCACACTATAAAAGGCCGCCAGCACGGCGGCCTAGTGTACTGTGTTCCGGAGCAGGGATAGAGCAGCATAGGCAGGGACAGTGACTTTTATTTCTTTCTTGCTTAACCTGGATTCCTTTAGTTTAGGGAAAGAGAAGGATAGGTAGGGAGAGTGTCAGTGTGTTTTGTGCTTGTGCTATAGTGTGCTTAAAAAAAACATTTATTCTAGGGACAGAAAACTGTAGGTAGGGACAGTGTCAGTTTCTTTCACTCTGCAAGTCCTTGTTTCCAGGGACCTGGAAGGACAGTGAGTGAATTGTCCTTGTGCTATATTGTGCTTAAAAAAACATTTATTCTAGGGACAGAAAACTGTAGGTAGGGAGAGTGTCAGTTTCTTTCACTCTGCAAGTCCTTGTTTCCAGGGACCTGTAAGGACAGTGAGTGAATTGTCCTTGTGCTATATTGTGATTAAAAAAAACATTTTTTCTAGGGACAGAAAACTGTAGGTAGGGAGAGTGTTTTTTTTCTTTCACTCTGCAAGTCCTTGTTTCCAGGGACCTGGAAGGACAGTGAGTGAATTGTCCTTGTGCTATATTGTGCTTAAAAAAAACATTTTTTCTAGGGACAGAAAACTGTAGGTAGGGAGAGTGTTTTTTTTCTTTCACTCTGCAAGTCCTTGTTTCCAGGGACCTGGAAGGACAGTGAGTGAATTGTCCTTGTGCTATATTGTGCTTAAAAAAAAACATTTTTTCTAGGGACAGAAAACTGTAGGTAGGGAGAGTGTTTTTTTTCTTTCACTCTGCAAGTCCTTGTTTCCAGGGACCTCTAAGGACAGTGAGTGAATTGTCCTTGTGCTATATTGTGCTTAAAAAAAACATTTATTCTAGGGACAGAAAACTGTAGGTAGGGAGAGTGTCAGTTTATTTCACTCTGCAAGTCCTTGTTTCCAGGGACCTGGAAGGACAGTGAGTGAATTGTCCTTGTGCTATATTGTGATTAAAAAAAACATTTTTTCTAGGGACAGAAAACTGTAGGTAGGGAGAGTGTTTTTTTTCTTTCACTCTGCAAGTCCTTGTTTCCAGGGACCTGTAAGGACAGTGAGTGAATTGTCCTTGTGCTATATTGTGATTAAAAAAAACATTTTTTCTAGGGACAGAAAACTGTAGGTAGGGAGAGTGTTTTTTTTCTTTCACTCTGCAAGTCCTTGTTTCCAGGGACCTGTAAGGACAGTGAGTGAATTGTCCTTGTGCTATATTGTGCTTAAAAAAAACATTTATTCTAGGGACAGAAAACTGTAGGTAGGGAGAGTGTCAGTTTATTTCACTCTGCAAGTCCTTGTTTCCAGGGACCTGGAAGGACAGTGAGTGAATTGTCCTTGTGCTATATTGTGATTAAAAAAAACATTTTTTCTAGGGACAGAAAACTGTAGGTAGGGAGAGTGTTTTTTTTCTTTCACTCTGCAAGTCCTTGTTTCCAGGGACCTGGAAGGACAGTGAGTGAATTCTCCTTGTGCTATATTGTGCTTAAAAAAAACATTTATTCTAGGGACAGAAAACTGTAGGTAGGGAGAGTGTCAGTTTATTTCACTCTGCAAGTCCTTGTTTCCAGGGACCTGTAAGGACAGTGAGTGAATTGTCCTTGTGCTATATTGTGATTAAAAAAAACATTTTTTCTAGGGACAGAAAACTGTAGGTAGGGAGAGTGTTTTTTTTCTTTCACTCTGCAAGTCCTTGTTTCCAGGGACCTGGAAGGACAGTGAGTGAATTGTCCTTGTGCTATATTGTGCTTAAAAAAAACATTTTTTCTAGGGACAGAAAACTGTAGGTAGGGAGTGTGTTTTTTTTCTTTCACTCTGCAAGTCCTTGTTTCCAGGGACCTGGAAGGACAGTGAGTGAATTGTCCTTGTGCTATATTGTGCTTAAAAAAAAACATTTTTTCTAGGGACAGAAAACTGTAGGTAGGGAGAGTGTTTTTTTTCTTTCACTCTGCAAGTCCTTGTTTCCAGGGACCTCTAAGGACAGTGAGTGAATTGTCCTTGTGCTATATTGTGCTTAAAAAAAACATTTATTCTAGGGACAGAAAACTGTAGGTAGGGAGAGTGTCAGTTTATTTCACTCTGCAAGTCCTTGTTTCCAGGGACCTGGAAGGACAGTGAGTGAATTGTCCTTGTGCTATATTGTGATTAAAAAAAACATTTTTTCTAGGGACAGAAAACTGTAGGTAGGGAGAGTGTTTTTTTTCTTTCACTCTGCAAGTCCTTGTTTCCAGGGACCTGTAAGGACAGTGAGTGAATTGTCCTTGTGCTATATTGTGCTTAAAAAAAACATTTATTCTAGGGACAGAAAACTGTAGGTAGGGAGAGTGTCAGTTTATTTCACTCTGCAAGTCCTTGTTTCCAGGGACCTGTAAGGACAGTGAGTGAATTGTCCTTGTGCTATATTGTGATTAAAAAAAACATTTTTTCTAGGGACAGAAAACTGTAGGTAGGGAGAGTGTTTTTTTTCTTTCACTCTGCAAGTCCTTGTTTCCAGGGACCTGTAAGGACAGTGAGTGAATTGTCCTTGTGCTATATTGTGATTAAAAAAAACATTTTTTCTAGGGACAGAAAACTGTAGGTAGGGAGAGTGTTTTTTTTCTTTCACTCTGCAAGTCCTTGTTTCCAGGGACCTGTAAGGACAGTGAGTGAATTGTCCTTGTGCTATATTGTGCTTAAAAAAAAACATTTATTCTAGGGACAGAAAACTGTAGGTAGGGAGAGTGTCAGTTTATTTCACTCTGCAAGTCCTTGTTTCCAGGGACCTGTAAGGACAGTGAGTGAATTGTCCTTGTGCTATATTGTGATTAAAAAAAACATTTTTTCTAGGGACAGAAAACTGTAGGTAGGGAGAGTGTTTTTTTTCTTTCACTCTGCAAGTCCTTGTTTCCAGGGACCTGTAAGGACAGTGAGTGAATTGTCCTTGTGCTATATTGTGCTTAAAAAAAACATTTATTCTAGGGACAGAAAACTGTAGGTAGGGAGAGTGTCAGTTTATTTCACTCTGCAAGTCCTTGTTTCCAGGGACCTGTAAGGACAGTGAGTGAATTGTCCTTGTGCTATATTGTGATTAAAAAAAACATTTTTTCTAGGGACAGAAAACTGTAGGTAGGGAGAGTGTTTTTTTTCTTTCACTCTGCAAGTCCTTGTTTCCAGGGACCTGGAAGGACAGTGAGTGAATTGTCCTTGTGCTATATTGTGCTTAAAAAAAAACATTTTTTCTAGGGACAGAAAACTGTAGGTAGGGAGAGTGTTTTTTTTCTTTCACTCTGCAAGTCCTTGTTTCCAGGGACCTCTAAGGACAGTGAGTGAATTGTCCTTGTGCTATATTGTGCTTAAAAAAACATTTATTCTAGGGACAGAAAACTGTAGGTAGGGAGAGTGTCAGTTTATTTCACTCTGCAAGTCCTTGTTTCCAGGGACCTGTAAGGACAGTGAGTGAATTGTCCTTGTGCTATATTGTGATTAAAAAAAACATTTTTTCTAGGGACAGAAAACTGTAGGTAGGGAGAGTGTTTTTTTTCTTTCACTCTGCAAGTCCTTGTTTCCAGGGACCTGTAAGGACAGTGAGTGAATTGTCCTTGTGCTATATTGTGCTTAAAAAAAAACATTTATTCTAGGGACAGAAAACTGTAGGTAGGGAGAGTGTCAGTTTATTTCACTCTGCAAGTCCTTGTTTCCAGGGACCTGTAAGGACAGTGAGTGAATTGTCCTTGTGCTATATTGTGATTAAAAAAAACATTTTTTCTAGGGACAGAAAACTGTAGGTAGGGAGAGTGTTTTTTTTCTTTCACTCTGCAAGTCCTTGTTTCCAGGGACCTGTAAGGACAGTGAGTGAATTGTCCTTGTGCTATATTGTGCTTAAAAAAAACATTTATTCTAGGGACAGAAAACTGTAGGTAGGGAGAGTGTCAGTTTATTTCACTCTGCAAGTCCTTGTTTCCAGGGACCTGTAAGGACAGTGAGTGAATTGTCCTTGTGCTATATTGTGATTAAAAAAAAAAAAATTTCTAGGGACAGAAAACTGTAGGTAGGGAGAGTGTTTTTTTTCTTTCACTCTGCAAGTCCTTGTTTCCAGGGACCTGTAAGGACAGTGAGTGAATTGTCCTTGTGCTATATTGTGATTAAAAAAAACATTTTTTCTAGGGACAGAAAACTGTAGGTAGGGAGAGTGTTTTTTTTCTTTCACTCTGCAAGTCCTTGTTTCCAGGGACCTGTAAGGACAGTGAGTGAATTGTCCTTGTGCTATATTGTGATTAAAAAAAACATTTTTTCTAGGGACAGAAAACTGTAGGTAGGGAGAGTGTTTTTTTTCTTTCACTCTGCAAGTCCTTGTTTCCAGGGACCTGTAAGGACAGTGAGTGAATTGTTCTTGTGCTATATTGTGATTAAAAAAAACATTTTTTCTAGGGACAGAAAACTGTAGGTAGGGAGAGTGTTTTTTTTCTTTCACTCTGCAAGTCCTTGTTTCCAGGGACCTGTAAGGACAGTGAGTGAATTGTTCTTGTGCTATATTGTGATTAAAAAAAACATTTTTTCTAGGGACAGAAAACTGTAGGTAGGGAGAGTGTTTTTTTTCTTTCACTCTGCAAGTCCTTGTTTCCAGGGACCTGTAAGGACAGTGAGTGAATTGTCCTTGTGCTATATTGTGCTTAAAAAAAATATTTTTTCTAGGGACAGAAAACTGTAGGTAGGGAGAGTGTCAGTTTCTTTCACTGTGAAAGTCCTTGTTTCAAGGGACAGAGAAGGACACCTGAAGGTAGCCCTTATTGCTTTTTTCCCATCTCCCTGCAGGCCATCTATTAGAATGTCTGGAAGGCAAACAAGGAGAGGCAGACAGTCAGGAGGCAATAAAAGAGGGCAAGCAGGCTCTGTGTCTGGGGGCAACAGTGCTGGTCGTGGACGCGGTGCATTGTCATCAGCACATGGCCATGGGACACGCTTGTCCTTCTTTTCGGCAGCTGGACATGTTGAGCCACATCATGCCGAAGACTTGGTAGAGTGGATGACCAAGCCCTCCTCCTCCTCCTCATCCTCTCTCACCCAGGCTCAGGGTACTGGAAAAGCAGCTGCCAAAGCGTCGTCTTCCCTGGTATCAATGTCAGACAAATCATCAGTCACTCCTTCCCTAGACCCACCATGTCCTCCTCCTGAGGAGTCCCCCGAACTGTTTCAGCACAGTGTTGGGTACATGCTCCAGGAGGATGCCCAGCGTTTCGAAGGGTCTGATGATGAAACCCAGCTAGAGGAAGGCAGTAGCGTGAGAGCAGACAGAGGGGATGCTCAAGAAGGACACCAATCTGGCAGTCATGTTCCAGCAGCTGCAGCATACTGCCAGATTGGCTCCAGTGATGAGGAGGGAGGGGATGATGAGGTCACTGACTCCACGTGGGTGCCTAATAGGAGAGAGGAGGAGGAGGAGGATGAGGAGGAGGCACATCTCCAACGAGGCAGGATGCCCTTTGGTGGCCAGCGTAAGGGCAGTACACCGACGGAATCACACCGCAGAGCTCCGCCTGTGCAGGGCGCTGCCTCTGCCCGTCATTCAAAAAGTTCTTTGGTGTGGGCCTTTTTTGAGGCTAGTGCATCAGATCGCACAGCTGCTGTTTGCAACATATGTCTCAAGCGTATATCGCGTGGCCAAAACATCAGCCGCTTGGGTACCACATGCCTGACCAGACATATGTTGACCTGCCATGCAGCTCGTTGGCAAGCCTACCTCAAAGACCCACACCAAAGAACAAAGCGGACCTCTCCTTGCACCGCATCAGCTGGGATCTCCAACCCCACTATAACTTCAGTCCTCTCTGAAACATGCACTGAGAGGAATGAAGGTGTAGAATTAGGTGTGTCACAGCCAAGTACTTGCGCCCACTCTGCTAGCAGTACACCGACGTCCGATTCTAGCAGGCAAATTTCCCTGCCCCAGCTGCTGGACCGTCGAAAGAAGTTCACTCCCAGCCATCCACATGCCCAGCGGTTGAATGCTAGCTTGGCTAAATTGCTAGCGCTTCAACTGCTGCCTTTTCAGTTGGTAGACTCGGCCCCCTTCCGTGAGTTTGTGCAATGTGCGGTTCCTCAGTGGCAGGTTCCCAAACGCCACTTTTTCTCACGGAAGGCTATTCCGGCTCTCTACCGGCATGTGGAAGGCAATGTCTTGGCCTCGCTGGACAGGGCGGTCAGCGGTAAGGTGCATATTACCGCTGACTCATGGTCCAGCAGGCATGGACAGGGACGTTACCTTTCTTTCACGGCCCATTGGGTCACTCTTTTGGCAGCTGGGAAGGATTCAGGACAAGGTGCAGTAGTGTTGGAGGTTGTCCCACCGCCACGCCTCCAAAATGCTACTACTGGTTGTGACACACCTCTCTCCTCCACCCCCTCCTCTTCTTCTTCCTCCATGGCCTCTTCCTGTGGTTTGTCCTATGAACCAGCGGTGCTCCGTAGCCGTTCACGGGGCTACGCAAGTACGCAGGCAAAAAGATGCCATGCCGTGCTTGCGCTGGTGTGTTTGGGGGACAGAAGCCACACTGGGGCAGAGGTCCTGTCTGCTCTGCAGGGCCAGGCCGAGAGGTGGTTGACGCCACGCCAGCTTAAGCCAGGAATGGTGGTTTGCGACAATGGCACCAACCTCCTCTCCGCCCTCCGACAGGGACAACTGACCCATGTGCCCTGTGTGGCTCACGTCCTTAACCTGGTGGTGCAGCGCTTCTTGGGCAGGTACCCGGGCTTACAGGATGTCCTGAGGCAGGCCAGGAAAGTCTGTGTGCATTTCCGCAGATCTTATAATGCCAGTGCTCGCCTGGCTGAGCTGCAAAAGGAGTTGAACCTGCCCAAGAACCGCCTTATATGTGACATGCCCACCAGGTGGAACTCAACGTTGGCCATGCTGCAGCGGCTGCACACGCAGCAGAGGGCCATCAATGAGTACCTGTGCGACTACGGCACCAGGACAGGGTCAGGGGAGCTTGGTTTTTTTTCTCCACGCCAGTGGGGCATGATCAGGGATGCATGCACTGTCCTGGCACCATTTGAGGAGGCCACGAGGATGGTGAGCAGTGACAGTGCATGCATCAGTGACACTGTACCTCTTGTCCACCTGTTGGAGCACACGCTGCGTGGAATAATGGACAGGGCACTTGAGGCAGAACAGAGGCAGGAAGAGGAGGACTTCCTTGCCTCTCAAGGCCCCCTTTACCCAGACAGTGTTCCTTCTGTCCCACCCATCGCACAGGAAGAGGAGGAGGAGGAGGAGGAGGAGGAGGAGGATTGTGTCAGCATGGAGGTGGAGGCTGGCACTCAGCATCATCAGCAGCAGTCTTTTAGGGATGATTTACAGTCCCAAGAAACCAGTGGACTTGTACGTGGCTGGGAGGAGGTGGCTGCGGATCATGTCGTCCTTAGTGACCCAGAGGACTCCGGAGCGAATGCCTCAGCAAACCTACGCTGCATGGCCTCCCTGATCCTGCAAAGTCTGCGGAAGGATCCTCGTATTCTTCGGATCAAGGAGAGGGACCATTACTGGCTGGCCACTCTCCTTGATCCACGGTACAAGGGTAAGGTTGCGGACCTTATGTTACCGTCGCAGAGGGAGCAGAGGATGAGACAACTCCGGGAGGCCTTGCAGAAAGGTCTGTGCAACGCGTTCCCAGAGACTGGGAGGTTGCAAACTCCTGGTCCTGGACAACGAGTTGCTGAGGCTTCGGCCAGTCAAAGAAGGAGCGGTGGGGAAGGTGGCCGTCTGACCGATGCGTTCAGACAATTCTTTAGTCCGCAGCCCCAAAGTATGATCGGTTCCAGCAACCATCGCCAGCGTCTGATAAACATGGTGCAGGAATATCTAGGGGCAAGGTCAGACTTGGACACCTTCCCCACCGAAAATCCTCTGGCTTACTGGGTCTTGAGGATGGATCACTGGCCAGAGCTTGCACAGTATGCAATTGAGCTACTGGCCTGTCCTGCATCCAGCGTTCTTTCGGAACGCACATTCAGTGCTGCTGGAGGATTTGTCACGGATCACAGGGTGCGCCTGTCCACCGACTCGGTTGATCGACTGACTTTCATCAAGATGAACCAGTCTTGGATCACCACCAGCTACCACACACCTGATGCTGATATAACAGACTAATTGATTTTAACATGTCACATCCCTTCAAGACTGATGCTGATGCTGAGTGCCTGTGCTGTTATGTTGACTGGCTATCCTCCTCCTCCGAGTCCTCAATGATACGATTGATGATGATAGCTTGTAAGATCATTTTTGTTTATGGGTGCCGCCACCAGTGCCTAACGCCCAATTTTTCAGCCCCTGTTTAACAGGGGCGTGTAATTACAATTTTTGAAGCAATACTTTGCAACAGGGCTCATTGCTGTGCTCCAAGTACAGTATCTGTGAGGAGTTGCAGTGTTGTGCCACCAGTGCCTAAGGCCCAATTTTTCAGCCCCTGTTTAACAGGGGCGTGTCATTACAATTTTTGAAGCAATACTTTGCAACAGGGCTCATTGCTGTGCTCCAAGTACAGTATCTGTGAGGAGTTGCAGTGTTGTGCCACCAGTGCCTAAGGCCCAATTTTTCAGCCCCTGTTTAACAGGGGCGTGTCATTACAATTTTTGAAGCAATACTTTGCAACAGGGCTCATTGCTGTGCTCCAAGTACAGTATCTGTGAGGGGTTGCAGTGTTGTGCCACCAGTGCCTAAGGCCCAATTTTTCAGCCCCTGTTCAACAGGGGCATGTAATTACAATTCTTGATCTAATAATTCACAGCAGGGCCCATTGCTGCACCCACCAAGAGTAACTGTCAGGGCTTACAGTGTTGTGGCACCAGCACCACCATCAAAGGCCCAATTTTTACTACCACTGTTCAACAATTATATGTAATTAAAATTCCTGATATAATAGTTGACAGCAGGGCGTTCCAGCACCAACCAAGAGTAACTGTGAGTGCTTACAGTGTTGTGCCAACACCAACAACTAAGGGGCCTATTTCTGCAGAGTATATACGGCAGGTCCCTACTTTCAAACATCCAACTTACAAACGACTCCTACTTGCAAACGCAAGAAGACAACAGGAAGTGAGAGGAAATCTACCACTAGGAAGGAAAATTCTCTCCTGTAAGAATAAATATGGGAGAAAGGTGTCTCCTCTGTACTGATGCTTTATCAGCAATCCTTGTTTCAAGAAAAACACCACATTTCAAAAACAGTTGTCATTGGGACGGAAAGTGAGGTGAAATGTTCTGAACAGGGGCACAGACAGCAAAACAAATGTTACAGGGGTGATAACCCTTACCTATGTTTTCCAAAAAGTTTAAAAATAGATTTTTGGTCTGGAGCTACACTTCAACAATGTACCTGTTCAAAATTACAAACAGATTCTACATAAGAACAAACCTACAGTCCCTGTCTTGTATGCACCGCCTGTATAGGGCTGTTCAGAGTATATAGGGCCTTTTTTATTTTATGTGCGGGGTTCCCCTTAATATCCATACAAGACCCAAAGGGGCTGGTAATGGGCTGGGGTGGGGGGGGGGGGGTCATGGGGTAGCTATGCCATTTTTCTTAAAGAATTTCATCCATATTACCGGGACCAGACATTACATTAAAGCCGCAAGCAGTTTTAAATGGCTTTTTTTTCCTTTAGAAGTGTCATTTTGTGCAGGGACAGTTCTAAACACGGGAAACACGTGGCACTTCACAGGCATACTTTAGACACCCCCCAGGTACGATATTTAAAGGAATATTTGACTTTTTTTTTTTCACTTTATGCATCATTAAAATGACTGCTCCCGAAAAACGACCGTTTTTAAAACTTCTTTTTGCATTGATACATGTCCCCTGGTGCAGAACCCGGGTTCCCAAACCCTTTTTAGGACAATAACATGCATAATAGTTGTTATAATTAGCACTTTAGAATTCGAACGTTCGCATCCATTGTATTTAATAGGGTTCTAATGTTCGTTCGAACTTTCGGTCCGTTCGCGGGTTCTGGTGCGAACCGAACCCGGGGGTGTTCGGCTCATCACTAATGTCTATACGTACCCACTCTGTGCAATAGATTTGCACATAGCGGTCCCAATCCTCCTTTTCTCGGGTCACCCACTGGTGCTCCTGGCTCCCAATAGGATGTTAATTACTGTGGGGGCACTCATGCAGGCTTGCTCCCGAACCCTGCTGCTGTGTCTTTTGACCCTGCCCCCTGTTCCCTCATCACTGGAGTTGATTGACAGGAGCTGGATCGATCTGCTCAGGGAAGAGCCAGAATGCCAAGAGAGCTGCAGCGATCATGCACAGCCCTGGATCACAATGGGGTTCGGGTAAGTATAAGGGGGATGAGGGGGCGAGTCTGTGACACAGAAGGCTTTTTATCTTAACACATAGAATGCATTAAGGTAAAAAGAACCTTGCGGCTTTAGAACCACTTTAATTTTGAAATGTTGTCCCTTTTTAGTTTGAAACATTTGTTAGATTGCTTACTTAAATATGTTTGAATAAGTGGAAATCAAAAATGCGTCCTATTGATATCCCCACTCTGCTTCAGAATAAAAAATAATAAATATCCAATGATGAATATATTAGGTAACTATGTACACTTAGGCACACTGGTACCAACATATACACCCAAATATAAAGTGTATCTATAATGCTGCCACCTTAAATAGTGAAACTGTGTACAATATATTAACCACTTGACAACTGGGCACTTAAACCCCCTTCCTAACCAGGTGAATTTTCAGCTTTCGGTGCTCTCACATTTTGAATGACAATTACTCAGTCATACAACACTGTACCCATATGAAATTTTTGTCCTTTTTTTCACACAAATAGAGCTTTCTTTTGGTGGTATTTAATCACTGTTGGGTTTTTTATTTTTTGCGCTATAAGAGAAAAAAGACTGAAAATTTTGTAAAAAAATGAATTTTTCTTTGTTTCCGTTATAAAATTTTGCAAATTAGTATTTTTTCTTCATACATTTTGGCCAAAATTTATACTGCTACATATCTTTGGTAAAAATAAGTACAAATTGGTGGATATTTTTTGGTCTTTGTGAAAGTTATAGAGTCCACAAGCTATGGTGCCAATATCTGAAAATTGATCACACCTGAAGTACTGACGGCCTATCTCAATTCTTGAGACCCTAACATGCCAGAAAAGTACAAATACCCCCCAAATGACCCCTTTTTGGAAAGAAGACATTCCAAGGTATTTAGAAAGAGTCATTGTGAGTTTTTTGAAGTTGTCATTTTTTCCCACAATTCTTTGCAAAAATCAAGATTTTTTTTTCTTTTTTTTTTTTTCCACAAAATTGTCATATTAGCAGGTTATTTCTCACACACAGCATATGCATACCACAAATTACACCCCAAAACACATTCTGCTATTCCTCCCGAGTATGGCGATACCACATGTGTGAGACTTTTACACAGCGTGGCCACATACAGAGGTCCAACATGCAGGGAGCACCTTCAGGCGTTCTGGAGCACCCAGGCCAATTCTGACATTTCTCTCCTACATGTAAAAATCATCATTTATTTGCTAGAAAATTACATAGAACCCCAAAACATTATATATGTTTTTTTAGCAAAGACCTTAAAGAATATAATGGTGGTCATTGCAACTTTTTATCTTGCACGGTATTTGCGCAGAAATTTTTCTAACGCGTTTTTTACGGAAAAAAACTGTTTTGTGCCTAAAAGAAAAAAAAAAACAGTAAAGTTAGCCCAGTGTTTTTGCATAATGTGAAAGATGAAGTTACGCCGAGTAAATAGATACCTAACATGTCACCCTTCAAAATTGCACACGCTCGTGGAATGGCGCCAAACTTCGCTACTTAAAAATCCCCATAGGCAATGCTTTAAATATTTTTACTGGTTATATGTTTTGAGTTACAGAGGAGGTCTAGGGCCAAAATTATTGCTCTCGCTCTAACGTTCGCAACGATACCTCACATGTGTGGCTTGAACACCGTTTTCATATGTGGGCGGGGCTTACGTATGCGTTCACTTCTGCATGCGAGCTCGCGGGGGCAGGGGCGCTTTAAAAAAAATATATATATTTTATTGTTCATTTTACTTTATTTATTTTAGTTTGACATGTTTTTCCGCCCCAAATTTTTTTTTTTAGCACTTTTATTCCTATTACAAGGAATGTAAACATCCCTTGTAATAGAAATATGGCATGACAGGTCCTCTTTACAGTGAGATATGGGGTCAATAAGACCCCACATCTCACCTCTAGGCTGGGAAGCCTGAAAAAAAAAACAAAAAAAAAAACAATCTTGGCTTTGATCGTAGCGGTGAGTCGGTAGAAGCACCGGAGGGCAGCGGGAGGGGGGGGCATCCCCTCTCACCTTCCGTAAGAGTGATCAAGCGGTGGAACAGCCGCTATGATTGTTCTTATGGTGTAGGGAATCGCCAGCTGAAAAAGCGAATATCTGAATGATGCCTGTAGCTGCACCCATCATTCAGATATCCCCGCACAAAGTCAAGGACGTCATATGACGGCCGGCGGGCGGGCGGGAAGTGGTTATTGCAGAGTATTGCCGGGTATTGAGGAGTATTGCCGGGTATTGAGGAGTATTGACGAGTATTGCCGGGTATTGACGAGTATTGCGGGGTATTGAGGAGTATTGCGGGGTATTGAGGAGTATTGCAGGGTATTGTGGAGTATTGCAGGGTATTGTGGAGTATTGCAGGGTATTGTGGAGTATTGCAGGGTATTGTGGAGTATTGCAGGGTATTGTGGAGTATTGCCGGGTATTGTGGAGTATTGCCGGGTATTGTGGAGTATTGCCGGGTATTGTGGAGTATTGCCGGGTATTGTGGAGTATTGCCGGGTATTGTGGAGTATTGCCGGGTATTGTGGAGTATTGCTGGGTATTGTGGAGTATTGCTGGGTATTGTGGAGTATTGCCGGGTATTGTGGAGTATTGCTGGGTATTGTGGAGTATTGCGGAGTATGGCAGGGTATGGGCAGGGTATTGCACAGTATGGGCAGGGTATTGCACAGGGTATTGCAGAGTATGGGCAGGGTATTGCACAGGGTGTATTGCAGAGTATTGCACAGGGTGTATTGCAGAGTATTGCACAGGGTGTATTGCAGAGTATTGGCAGGGTGTATTGCAGAGTATTGGCAGGGTGTATTGCAGAGTATTGCACAGGGTATTGCAGAGTATTGCACAGGGTGTATTGCAGAGTATTGCACAGGGTGTATTGCAGAGTATTGCACAGGGTGTATTGCAGAGTATTGCACAGGGTGTATTGCAGAGTATTGGCAGGGTATAGCACAGGGATGGCTGAGCAGGGATGGATGGATTGCTGGATCTGTGACTGCAATTGTCACAGATCCAGCCCACAGCTGACATGGGGGAGGGAGCGGACATGATCCGCTCCCTCCCCTCTCCTCTCACACTGTACCGATCGGTACAGAGAGGGGAGGGAGGAACCGGCGTCATCAAATGACGCCGGTCTGTTTACAAGTGATCGCTCCGTCATTTGACGGAGCGATCACGTGGTAAACGGCCGCGATTAGCGGCCATCTACCGTGATCCGTGATGCGCCGGGTCTTCCGGACCCGGCGGTCACGGACATATCCTGGAGCGCGCCCCTGGGGGCGCGCGGGAGCAAGATTCTGTGAGGACGTCCCTGGGACGTCCACTCAGGATAACTCGACCGCGCTGTGGACGTCTTTTGTACATGGCGCGGTCGGGAAGTGGTTAATAATGATGATCTAAAGTGAAAACATATTATTATAAGTGGCGCATAAACATGTAACTAAATACATAAACTACTCCAGTGAATGTGAATCACATTATAACTGAAATAAATGAATTAATCCAGTAACTATAAATCAACAAGAACTCGTGCATAAAGTGACAATATTGTTTAAAGTTCATAAATTAATAGTCAGTGTCTTCAATCTTCATTTCTTCCACCACACCCAAGTGTTCAGTGAGACCTCTCCCTTCAGATAAAACACTCACCACAAAAATATGCCTCACACTCGCGTGTTCGGCGTGCAAGAAAAGCAACAATCTTTTCAATGGATGACCAGATGATGCACTTCATAGAGTGTCCTCCAGGTGGCTCCGTATATGTGTAACAAAAAATAAGGTGCACAATAGTGTGATATCGTAAAACCAGTTTAATAAATAAAAAAACCTTCAAAAGTTACACTCACAAGAAAATCATGAAAGCAAGCCGTAATGCACACCAAAAACATCCAGAATACTACAGCCAGTGAAGGATGGTCACGGCGGACCCAAGATCAGCAGTGATCAATTCTAATATGAACGCTCTCACCGCTCGCTTCTCATATGCGATCCCTCGCTTCCTACTGTGGTTGGATGCGTAACACGTCACACGTCACTCCTTAACGATAGTTCAAGTACTCAAACGATCGCAGTGTAGCCACGCCCTGACATGTTTCGTCACGTTGGACTTAATCATGCTATTGGCTACACTCCGTAATGGACTCCCCTTTATACCCACATCTGTAATTGGTTGGAGTTGGTTTAAAGTTATTGCGCATGCGCGCCACGTCATAGACGGGCGGAAGTGCTGAACAGGGGATCCTGCACTCAAGGGCGGAAGTGTCGTAGTTTGATTCTTACGCTGATCGAGTGTCCCCATAGCCCTAATTCACATGCACATACATTAGGAAGCTAAATTCCTACTGCCTGCCCTATACTTATTAAGCGCATTGCAGCATATCTGAAGAAACTAATTTCACAACTAAATACATATGTTATAAACACTATAATGTCAACTTGTAACCAAAGTTATTTAAACGTACATTATTTAATAAAATCATCTAATAATTGCTGCCTCTAGTGCATTACCACATTATACCAATGTTAGTCGCATTAATTTTAGATAAACCTATTAACTAATTATTGGTACACATGTCAGAATAATATCCATCCTTACTATCATAACTGGTTGATAGCTATGTAAATACATTATATGGAATATATAGGACAATATAATATGGAGTTATATTAATTAAAACTAATTAAAAAAGAGAATAAAAAATAATAATATTAATGAATAAAATTAAATAGCACTACACTATTAATTGTTTAAAATATAATTAAAATGTTTTTAAATTAATATTTTATGAAGAAGAACTGAACCTAAATGCCTAACTCTTCCCATTCACCCTGGTTCTCATGTATTTGAACATACCCCCAAACACTCTTAAAAATCATTTATGAAGCAGTTCAAATCCACCTCCACATTTAATCCCCGGGGAGAGAGGCACTTTAAAAGAAAAATCCACTTGGTTTCACGTTGTGAGAGATCCCTGACCCTATTGGATCCCCTCCAAGTCAGATAAACACAGTCAATGCCACAAAACTGGGCTAAAGAAGGGTCCTGATTATGCTTCTCTTTGAAGTGTACTGACACGCTATGGTATTTAAATCCATTTTTGATTTTGGTTAAATGCTCAGAGATGCGAACTCTTAATAATCTCTTTGTTCTTCCCACATATAATAACCCACATGGACACCATAACAGGTACACAACATGTGAGGAGTTACATGTGATGAATTCCTCAATATCAAAGACTTTTTGATCAGTGCTCATAATTTGTTTCTTCCCCCTATTGTGTACTTTTACAGTTCTACAACAGATACATCTCCTACACGGGAAGAAACCTTTGAGGTCAATCTTTAAAGTTTGCTGACCTGGGGGGTCCAAAATCTTCTTAACAACCCGATCCCCAAAATTCGGGGCCCTTCTATAAATAAACTTTGGTTGTGAGGGGAGGACTTGTCCCAAATGCCTATCTCTACTCAGGATATACCAATGTTTCCTAAAAATTGATTCAATTTCTTTATATTGCACATGAAACCCTGTTAGGAAAGCCCATTAGTAATGATTATTCTCGTTCTGATTTTCCTTCTTTTTGAAGCATAAATTTCTAGGAAGTGTCACCACTTGTTGTATAGCATCTTCCAACGCCTCATCCGAATAACCTTTCTGTGTAAATTTCTCCTTCAGTATGTTTGCTTGTATCCTGAAGTCACTTTCTTCCGTGCAATTGCGACGTACTCTTAAGAATTGTCCTTTTGGAATATTTTTAATCCAAGCAGGGTGGTGCCCACTACAGATCGATAAATAACTGTTCCGATCAGTGGGTTTAAAGAAGACTTTGGTCTTCAAACTGTCACCCATATTCTCAATAGTTACGTCTAAGAAATTTACAGATTTCTTGCTCATTGTATATTCCAATTTAATGTTATTATTGTTGTTGTTCAGAGCATCTAGGTATTCCTTAAGAGGTTCCTCCGGTCCTTCCCAAATCATCAACAGGTCATCTATGAACCGTCGGTAAAAGATCACCTGTGGATTCTGATTCCTAAAAATAAATTTATCCTCCCATTCTGACATAAACAGGTTGGCTAGGCTGGGAGCAAACTTAGATATTTTTTTTTTTTATTCTCTTTTTTAATTAGTTTTAATTAATATAACTCCATATTATATTGTCCTATATATTCCATATAATGTATTTACATAGCTATCAACCAGTTATGATAGTAAGGATGGATATTATTCTGACATGTGTACCAATAATTAGTTAATAGGTTTATCTAAAATTAATGCGACTAACATTGGTATAATGTGGTAATGTACTAGAGGCAGCAATTATTAGATGATTTTATTAAATAATGTACGTTTAAATAACTTTGGTTACAAGTTGACATTATAGTGTTTATAACATATGTATTTAGTTGTGAAATTAGTTTCTTCAGATATGCTGCAATGCGCTTATTAAGTATAGGGCAGGCAGTAGGAATTTAGCTTCCTAATGTATGTGCATGTGAATTAGGGCTACGGGGACACTCGATCAGCGTAAGAATCAAACTACGACACTTCCGCCCTTGAGTGCAGGATCCCCTGTTCAGCACTTCCATCCGTCTATGACGTGGCGCGCATGCGCAATAACTTTAAACCAACTCCAACCAATTACAGATGTGGGTATAAAGGGGAGTCCATTACGGAGTGTAGCCAATCCCATGATTAAGTCCAACGTGATGAAACATGTCGGGGCGTGGCTACACTGCGATCGTTTGAGTACTTGAACTATCGTTAAGGAGTGACGTGTGACGTGTTACGCATCCAACCACAGTAGGAAGCGAGGGATCGCATATGAGAAGCGAGCGGTGAGAGCGTTCATATTAGAATTGATAACTGCTGATCTTGGGTCCGCCGTGACCATCCTTCACTGGCTGTAGTATTCTGGATGTTTTTGGTGTGCATTACGGCTTGCTTTCATGATTTTCTTGTGAGTGTAACTTTTGAAGGTTTTTTTATTTATTAAACTGGTTTTACGATATCACACTATTGTGCACCTTATTTTTTGTTACACATATACGGAGCCACCTGGAGGACACTCTATGAAGTGCATCATCTGGTCGTCCATTGAAAAGATTGTTGCTTTGCTTGCACGCCGAACACGCGAGTGTGAGGCATATTTTTGTGGTGAGTGTTTTATCTGAAGGGAGAGGTCTCACTGAACACTTGGGTGTGGTGGAAGAAATGAAGATTGAAGACACTGACTATTAATTTATGAACTTTAAACAATATTGTCACTTTATGCACGGGTTCTTGTTGATTTATAGTTACTGGATTAATTCATTTATTTCAGTTATAATGTGATTCACATTCACTGGAGTAGTTTATGTATTTAGTTACATGTTTATGCGCCACTTATAATAATATGTTTTCACTTTAGATCATCATTATTATTATATTGTACATACTTAAATATATTGCCTAAATGAAATTCAATGTAAAAGAAAGAGTACAAAAATGTTTAGTTTGAAGGTTGAATGTAGGGTTCAGCGAACCCAAACTGTAAAGTTCGGGTTCGTACCGGACTTTTGGATTTTTGGGTCCCGGACCCGAACCCGAACAATTGACTGTATGTTCGGGGTCGGGTCCGGTGTTCGGCGATGTAATGGCGCATTTCTAAAAGCTACAGGGCAGCCAATAAACTTTTGTTTAACTGGTGTGCCCCTAGAAGCCATCACAGCCATGCCTACTAATGGCATGGCTGTGATTGGCCAGTGCAGCATGTGACCCAGCCTCTATATAAGCTAGAGGCACACAACACAGCACTTCACTCTGCTTTAGACAGTATAGGGAAAGGATCCTGGCTGCTGTTGCTGTGAGGGAGAGAATGAAATGATAGGAGTTAGTCCTGATTCTGCAATCTACTGAGAGAATAGATAGAGGCAGTGTAGGGCAAGGTTCCTGTTGCTGCTTTCAGGGAGAGAGATTTATCTAGGAGTCCAGATTCAGAGATCTAATAACTCAGCGATCTGCATAGATTTACCTGGTTGGGTTGCAGTGCACAGTCTTTTTACACTGCCATGAGCCCAGTGCCGGAGAAAATCTAACTTTTATCTGCAAGCTCAGTGCACTAGCACTGCATATGTTACGTTGAGATACACCCTGTACATATTGTGGGTGTATTCTGCTCTTCCAAAAACACCCATTTAGGGCAAAAAAAATAAATTTATGCAGGTGTGAGATACACAATTTATATATTTTTCTTCTATTGTGCTATTCTAAAAAAATAATTTTAGGACAAAAACATTTTTTTTGAATAGCATTTTCTGCAGTTTTGTAGGTGTGATATACACCGTTTACATACCGTGGTTGTATCCTGCTCTTCCAAAAACAACCATTTTAGGCCACAAAAAATATTTTGCAGTGTTTTCTGCATATCTGGAGGTGTGTGAGATAAACAATTTATATATTTTTCTTCTATTGTGCTATTCTAAAAAAAATATTTTAGGACAAAAACATTTTTTTTGAATAGCATTTTCTGCAGTTCTGTAGGTGTGAGATACACTGTTTACATACTGTGGGTGTATTCTGCTCTTCCAAAAACACCCATTTTAGGCCACAAAAAATATTTTGCAGTGTTTTCTGCATATCTGGAGGTGTGTGAGATAAACAATTTATATATTTTTCTTCTATTGTGCTATTCTAAAAAAAATATTTTAGGACAAAAACATTTTTTTTGAATAGCACTTTCTGCAGTTCTGTAGATGTGAGATACACTGTTTACATACTGTGGGTGTATTCTGCTCTTCCAAAAACACCCATTTAGGGAAAAAAATAAAATAAATTTGCAGTGTTTGTTGCATATATGCAGGTGTGAGATTTACCATTTATCTATCTTTCTTCTATTGTGCTATTCAAAAAAACATTTTTTAGGGTAAAAACATTTTTTTTGAATAGCATTTTCTGCAGTTCTGTAGGTGTGAGATACACCGTTTACATACTGTGGGTGTATTCTGCTCTTCCAAAAACACCCATTTAGGGCAAGATCCTAAATTTGGAAAATATGAGGAGAACGTCAAAGGGACGTGGCCCCGGTATTTTTTCCAGAAAGGGCGTATTCTGGGGCATTCCCACCATATGTGTGGCATTGTGCCGTTGAGTTTCTGAGGTTCTTAATGACTTTCTGTACCTCTTCTGCTGAGAAGGGGGCCTCCAGCATATTATTTTTTTATTTAATTTTTTTATGTTATTTTAAGTTATTTCCCTATCCATATTTGTTTGCAGAGCACTTGCCATGCTCTTAACAATTTGCAGCCCTCTAGCCCTTTCCATTACTTTTTTAGAGCCATTTTAGTCCTCAGAAGTTCGGGTCCCCATTGACTTCAATGGAGTTCGGGTTCGGGTCAAGTTCGGTCCCGAACTCAAACTTTTTTCCGAAGTTCGGCCGAACCCGTCGAACCCGAACATCCAGGTGTCCACTCAACTCTAGTTATATGCACTCAAAACTGCAATTGCAATTTTCAAAGTGCACTACTCATCTGAACCTTCTGCTTTCTACTTAGATCCCTCGGAGATTCCAGTAACAAGATTTTCTCACAACAGTTCATTCATTCTCCTCCCATAATGTCCTAACAATTGTGCTGTAGAGTTTTGCTGACTCCTTAATTGTTTAGATTATCAGGAATTCATCAATGGAGCAGGATGTAAACACTTGGCTTTGTAAAGGTTGTGCTAAACTGGAAATTCCAGTCAGGCTATCTTGCCACTGGAGTCTCCAAGACTGACTATTAGAAATACTGGTAAAATATCAATTTTGGTGGAAATAACCTTTACATTTCTGTTCTAAGTACAGCTAGTTGGTGTATGAAATGTCAAGGAAAGCCAGAAAAAATGTGTTAACCTTTATGCCGCGTACACACGATCGATTTTTTAGATGGTGAAAACACAGTCGAGAAAATCGACGTGAAAAACGAGGAACAGCTTGTTCCCCTACACACGGCCGTTTTAAATGACATTTTTTTTCTTGGTCGAAAAAAACAACTGTGTGTAGGCTCCCCGGCAGTGTTTCCCTATGGGAAAACTGCAGTGGAAAAAAATGCCGTGAATCACGACGAGAAAAATTAGAGCATGTTCTAATTTTTCTTGTCATGATTAATGCCATTTTTCCCGTCGGGAAAAATGACAAAAAGCCCCCACACGGTCGTTTTTGTCGTCCAAAAGAAAAAATGATCGTGTGTACGCGGCATTAGGCTTCTTGCTGTCACCTCTAACCCTGCAACCCATGGCACTAACCTGAATGTGCTTTATGTTAAATACAAACCTAGCAGTAGAACTTATACTAACCTAAATCATTTTTTAATTTTGTTTAAAGCTGAATTCCAGGCATGGCAATTTTTACTTAGTTATATTGATCCAGCTTGGACCAATGTAAGTATGTATGTGCACAACCTGTGGGATCCTTGAGGATGCTGGAAAACACTGTAGTAGGCACCGATACTACAGTGACTGCCACTAGCTTCTGGGTCCTGTGCCGAGCCACTGCCTTGTGAACTTCCTTACTGAACTAAGGAGGTTGCCTGCTGAGCATGTGTGCCATTCAGAGGACACGTTCTATTTTCTCAATGAATGCAGTGTTCCCTTATTGTATGAAGTGGTGATTGCCTCTACCTTGTGCAGCCAGAGTATACAGTACTTTGCATTCTGAACAGCTGAATATTAAAAATATGCAATTCCTTTAAAAAAAATATGCTTGGGAGATGCCTTAAAGCTGTATGTGGATTTACAGAACATTACAATTCTCAGGAATAATATTAATGACACTGAATTATGCCATCATATAATCTGTGTATGTAGAAATTCACTATACTTTTACATTATCATTTGACTTACATACAGCAGTAGCAACCCAATCTTATTGATTTCCACAACAAAATCATTTTTTTTAGGTGTTTTTGAAAAAACAACAGATTTTTGTGTATCAGTAATAGGGCCAGAATAGATTGGTGGCAACAGCAGAGTCAATACAGCTAAAATCTAAGGCATATATAAAAAAAAATAAAGTATGTAATAAGGATACTTTTTGATATTTATAAATAAACAAGGTTTATCATATTCATGTAGTGGTGTTCATTCCTCTATGCATGTTTGTTGGATGTGTGCGTGATGCCTGTGATCCCATGGGAAAGGAAAGGGACAGCCATCTAGGCCCCCCTTTCCTCGTGGGGTCACGGCATTCGGCATACCTAAAGGTTTGTTTATATAGCAATTAGCTCTGGTATAGGTAGTTTAAGATATAGGGAAGGTTTAATGAAGACAGGGGGATTGTTGAGGTCAGATAAAGGTGAAGCTGGGGAAGGTTAGCAGCCAGAGCTAGGCTTAATCAGTTAAGCCAGGTGTGCCTAGGGGTTTCTGGAAGGAAGGAAGGTGAACTGGGATTGGTTAGGAAGGTCAGCTGACAGTTTGGGTTTCTTCTAGAAGGCGGTTCTGGCCTATTTAAAGGCCAGGTTCTGAATGGATCAATGCCATTTTCTCAAAGAAGAAGATCAGCAGGCGAAGCTCCATATACTATATAAAAAAAATATATATATATATATATATATATATATATATAATTGTGACAGTCTTTTCAGGAACACATTGTATCGTGTACAAGGTTTCCTAAAATGTCAAGCCAGAGTGCATCAAAGCATCAACAAGCCCCAAACCCACATTGCAGAGCTGAGGCAGTTATTATGGCCAATGAAAAAAAATCACAGTCCCAAGTTTGAGAAACAAAATGTTACATGCCTGATAGGAGACTGGGGTCAGCAACAAGTGTATAGCAAGGTATGTAATTACAAGCCGAATCAGAGTCATGGATGAAGTTGAGTTTAGGAACTAATAGGCAGGGGGGAGCTAGGTCAGTAACAGGATTTAAATCCAGGACACAGGTCAGAACACAAGCTGAAGACCAGTCAGCACTGACTCTGAGTTAAAGCATTCCTTAAATAGACTATCTGACACTAGGGATGAGCCGGTTCGGTTCGCACCAGAACATGCGAACAGGCAAAAAATTTGTTCGAACACACGAACACCATTAAAGTCTATGGGACACGAATATGAAAAATCAAAAGTGCTAATTTTAAAGGTTAATATGCAAGTTATTGTCATAAAAAGTGTTTGGGGACCCGGGTCCTGCCCCAGGGGACATGTATCAATGCAAAAAAAAGTTTTAAAAACATCTGTTTTTCCGGGAGCAGTGATTTTAATAATGCTTAAAGTGAAACAATAAAAGTGAAATATTCCTTTAAATTTTGTACCTGGGGGTGTCTAAAGTATGCCTGCAAAGTAGCGCATGTTTCCCGTGTTTAGAATTGTCCCTGCACAAAATGTCATTTCTGAAGGAAAAAAAGTAATTTAAAACTACTCGCGGTTGTAATGAATTGTCGGGTCCCCGGCAATACAGAGAAAAGTAATTGAAAAAAGATGTCAGGTGTCCCCCAGTCCATTACCAGGCCCTTTGGGTCTGGTTCGAATATTAACCACTTGACAATTGGGCACTTAAACCCCCTTAATAACCAGACCAATTTTCAGCTTTCGGTGCTCTTACATTTTGAATGACAATTACTTAGTCATACAACATTGTACCCAAATGAAATTTTTGTCCTTTTTTTCACACAAATAGAGCTTTCTTTTGGTGGTATTTAATCACCATTGGGTTTTTTATTTTTTGCGCTATAAAAGAAAAAAGATTGAAAATTCTGTAAAAAATATGAATTTTTCTTCATTTCTGTTATAAAATTTAGCAAATTAGTAATTTTTCTTCATAAATTTTGGCCAAAATTTATACTGCTACATATCTTTGGTAAAAATAAGTACAAATTGGTGTATATTATTTGGTCTTTGGGAAAGTTATAGAGTCCACAAGCTTTTCGGAAATAAGACTTTCCAAGGTATTTATAAAGAGGCATGGTGAGTTTTTTGAAGTTGCCATTTTTTCCCACAATTCTTTGCAAAATCAAGATTTTTTTTTTCACAAAATTGTCATATTAGCAGGTTATTTCCCACACACAGCATATGCATATCACAAATTACACCACAAAACACATTCTGATATTACTCCCGAGTATGGCGATACCACATGTGTGAGACTTTTACACAGCGTGTAAACATACAGAGGCCCAACATGCAGGGAGCACCATCAGGCGTTCTGGAGCACCCAGGCCAATTCTGACATTTCTCTCCTACATGTAAAAATCATCATTTATTTGCTAGAAAATTACATAGAACCCCAAAACATTATATATGTTTTTTTTAGCAAAGACCCTAGAGAATACAATGGCGGTCGTTGCAACTTTTTATCTGGCACGGTATTTGCGCAGCAATTTTTCGAACGCATTTTTTTGGAGGAAAAAAACAGTTTTATGCTTAAAAAAAAAAAAAAAAACAGTAAAGTTAGCCCAATGTGAAAGATGAAGTTACGCCGAGTAAATAGATACCTAACATGTCACCCTTCAAAATTGCACACGCTCGTGGAATGGCACCAAACCTCGCTACTGAAAAATCCCCATAGGCGACGATTTAAATATTTTTACTGGTTACATGTTTTGAGTTACAAAGGAGGTCTAGGGCCAAATTTATTGCTCTCGCTCTAACGTTCACAGCAATACCATACATGTGTGGTTTGAACACCGTTTTCATATGTGGGCGGGACTTACATATGCGTTCGCTCCTGTATGCGAGCACACGGGGACAGGAGGTGCTTTTAAAAAAAAAATGTATTGTTAAATTTACTTTATTTATTTTAGTTTGACACATTTTTCCCCAAAAATAAATGTTTTGATCACTTTTATTCCTATTACAAGGAATTCAAACATCCCTTGTAATAGGAATATGACATGACAGGTCCTCTTTACAGTGAGATATGGGGTCAATAAGACCCCACATCTCACCTCTAGGCTGGGAAGCCTGAAATAAAAAAAACTATCCTGGGTTTGATCGTAGCGGTGAGTCGGTAGAAGCATCAAAGGGCGGCGGGAGGGGGGATTTCCCCTCTCGCCTCCCGTAAGAATGATCAAGCGGCGGAACAGCCGCTATGATTATTCTTATGGTGTAGGGAATCGCCAGCTGAAAAAGCTGATATATGAATGATTCCTGTAGCTGCAGGCATCATTCAGATATCCCCGCACAAAGTCAAGGACGTCATATGACGGCCGGCGGGCGGGAAGTGGTTAAAACACATTTTTTTTAACACAAAGTTGTCCATTTATACAATATTTCTAACACATAGCATGTACATACCAAAAATGACACCCCAAAATAGATTCTCCTTCTCCTCCTCCTCCTCCTGAGTATGGCGATACCACATGTGTGAGACTTCCACAGCCTGGCCACATACAGAGGCCGAGTACAGCCGAGTATGGCCGAGTATGGCTGATTTTGGCCGAGTATGGCTGGGTATCACCGAGTATGGTTGGGTATCGCAGAGTATGGCTGGGTATTGCAGAGTATGGCTGGGTATGGCTGGGTATTGCAGAGTATGGCTGGGTATGGCTGGGTATTGCAGAGTATGGCAGGGTATCACAGAGTATGGCTGGGTATCGCAGAGTATTTCAGGGTATTGCAGCGTATGGCAGGGTATTGCAGAGTATTGCACGGTATTGCAGAGTGTTGCAGGGTATTGCAGGGTATTGCAGGGTATTTCAGAGTATGGCAGGTGTGACAGCAGGAAGGTAAAGTCACCTGGTTGCATCCAGGGGGGTAGATATATTTCGCCCAGATTCAGGCTTTACGCCGACTTATACAACTAGGTGGAGAGTTGTATAAGCCCAGCTGAGGCTAGTGGGCTCATGGATGACTCATACCTCTAGGGAGAGTGTGGGGCGTCGTGCAGACAGGGAGTTGATGAGACCAGCTGAAGCTTGTCAGCTCATTTAGGCCTCTATAAGAACTCCCAGATTCATTAGGTGTTTGCTCATGCCTGGAACCAGACCTGTGTGGACTGTCTAGGGAGAGTGAACCCCTGTGCGGTGAGACAAAGCCTGTGTGGCTATTTGCTTGGACATTTAAAACCAGGGACTTAGGGACTAGGACAGCACTAGGCTGATCCCAGTTGTTAGTTAGGAAACCTGTATGTTTACTCAGAGGTCAAGTTGACCAGGATTTATTTTATTTATGTTTCTTTTGCTTTGCTGTGTTTTGTCACTGTAAATAGAAAATAAACCGCACCTTTTTGATTTTGAAAACCACAACCTCCGTTTGCTGGGCCTGTTTTTGTGTGGGGAGCCCATCCCGGGGGTCACACACACCCGCTGCCGAGCTAACCCCCATCACAGTTGGTGGAGAACCAGTGGCAGTTTTTTTTAAGCCAGCATGGAGGAGATACTGAAACAGCTGGCTCTAGCAAATGCCAATCAACAGCAGACAAATGCAGGTTTGCAAAGGAGCCTTGCAGCCCAGCAGCAAGCTCATCAACAGAGCCTTGCAGCCCAGCAACAAGCCCAGCAGCAATCTGAGGCCCGCTTCATAGACCTGTTACAGAAGCAAGAGCAGAGACTACAACAAATGGAAGCAGTAATGCAGCAACGTCCGCAGACCAGTGAGGAAAGCCGTCCCACTAATACCGCGTCCTTTGGGGTGAGTCGTTTATTGACAAAAATGACTGGAGAGGATGATCCAGAGGTATTTTTGACCACATTTGAAAGGACCGCTGAAAGAGAAAAGTGGCCTGAGGAGCAGTGGGCTGGACTGGTGGCTCCTCTGTTAACTGGTGAATCGCAGAAAGCTTACTATGACCTAGAGCCTAACCAAGCAAAAGACTATGTGATGCTAAAAGCTGAAATTTTGGCAAGGCTGGGTGTCACCCAGGCTGTCCGGGCTCAGCGTGTGCATAACTGGACTTTCCAGCTTGGAAAACCCCCCAGGTCTCAAATGTATGATCTCATTCACCTGAGCAGAAAGTGGCTACAGCCAGAGACTTTGTCCGCACCAAAGATTGTGGAACGTGTTGTAATGGATCGGTTTTTGAGAGCTCTTCCTACTGCCATCCAAAAGTGGGTAAGCCATGGAGACCCAGAGACGGCCGATGGTCTTGTGGATCGTGTGGAGAAATACTTGGCTACAGAGAACCTGACGGCCTCTTCCAGAGACACTCAGACTTTCCACCCTAAGACCAGACCATCCCCAGGGGCGGATAAGAGGATTCCAAGGGGTGAGGGTGGAGAGAGTGAGAGGGTGGGAGCTCTACCCCAAGTTTGGTGAGAACAGCCTGGGTAATCAGCGGCTCAAGAGGCAGCCAAATGGATTGTTTGCTACCGCTGCCGGCAAGCGGGACATATTGCAGCCAATTGCCCGGTTGTGGAGGAACCCATGCAGTGTGACTTTCTGACGGGCAGACGTCAGTCGCTGTGGAGTTTTCTGATCTTGAGGTTCACAGGGAAAACTTTGCCACAGAACAGTTGAAAGACCCCCCCCTAATAAAGGCACGGGAAAATGTAGTGAAAATAGATGGCGAGTTAGTGAACCCAGATAATACCTGCACTTACCCATACTTCAGCGTAGAGAAGGACCTACTGTATCGGGTGGCAAAAAGGGCAGAAGAAACCGTTGAGCAGCTTGTGGTGCCCAAACCTTACAGGAAGTTGGTGTTGGAGTTGGCCCATGGGCACATTCTTGGAGGTCATCTGGGGACAGAGAAAACCCGAGAGAGGGTATTACAGAGATTCTATTGGCCGGGGGTGATGAAGGACATAGAAAATTATTGTTCCTCCTGCCCTGTGTGTCAGAGGTCGGCCCCGATGCCACATTTCCGTAGCCCGCTGGTCCCTCTACCCATCATTGAGGTCCCGTTTGAGAGGATCGCCATGGATTTGGTAGGGCCTATAATCAAGTCTGCTAGGGGGCACCAGTACATATTAGTTATAATGGACTATGCCACCCGTTATCCAGAAGCGATCCCTCTCCGAAATACCTCGGCCAAAACCATAGCCAAAGAGCTATCTCTTGTGTTTAGCCGGGTGGGTATTTGTAAAGAACTGCTTACGGACCAAGGTACACCCTTTATGTCCCGGGTTATGAAGGAGCTGTGTAAATTGTTCAAAGTGACGCAATTACGTACATCTGTGTATCACCCCCAAACCGATGGGCTGGTTGAAAGATTCAACAAAACCCTAAAACAAATGTTGAAGAAAGTGGTGGATAGAGATGGAAAGGATTGGGACTGTCTACTTCCTTATCTGATGTTTGCTATTAGGGAGGTGCCCCAATCCTCTACGGGATTCTCCCCCTTTGAGTTACTGTATGGGAGACACCCAAGAGGGCTGTTGGATATTGCCAAGGAAACTTGGGAAAGTGAGAGTTCTCCCCACAGGAGTGTGATTGAGCATGTCGCCCTGATGCAAGACCGAATTGCACAGGTAATGCCCATCGTGAAGGAACATTTGGCCCAAGCGCAGTTAGCACAGCAGAGAGTGTACAACCGTGGAGCCAAGACCCGTACCTTTTCCCCGGGGGATAGGATACTGGTACTTGTCCCTACGGTTGAAAGTAAATTCCTTGCCAAATGGCAAGGCCCCTATGAGATAATGGAAAAAGTGAGCGAAGTGAATTACAAGGTCAGACAACCAGGAAGGCGAAAGCCCGAACAGATCTATCACGTTAATCTGTTGAAAGCCTGGAGGGATAGAGAGTCCCTAGTCGCAGACACTTGGTCACCAGCTCAAACTGGTTGCGTGATTCCTGAGGTTGGAATAGCAGCCACCTTGTCACAACCCCAACAACAGGAGGTTAAGGAGTTTGTGCTTCGCAACAAGGAGGTATTCTCTGAGCTGCCGGGACAAACATCTGGGGTAGAGCATGACATCATTACCCCGCCCGGTGAAAGGGTGAAGTTAAAACCCTATCGGATCCCAGAGGCCCGACGGGAGGCAATACGGGAGGAAGTACAGAAAATGCTGAACTTAGGGGTGATAGAGGAGTCCCAAAGTGATTGGTCTAGTCCCATTGTGTTGGTGCCTAAACCGGATGGGAGCTGGCGATTTTGTAACGATTTTCGTCAGTTGAACAAAGTTACAAAATTTGACACCTACCCCATGCCACGTATAGATGAGTTGATCGACCGGCTGGGAACAGCCCGATACATGACGACTCTTGACCTCACAAAAGGGTATTGGCAAATCCCCCTGGCCAAGTCGGCCAAAGAGAAAACCGCATTTGTAACCCCAGACGGGGCGTTCCAATATAAAAGAATGCCGTTCGGGTTACAGAATGCGCCGGCCACATTCCAGCGGAAAATGGACCAGATGCTGAGGCCCCATCGGAAGTATGCTGCGGCTTACCTGGATGACGTAATTGTCCATAGCACAGATTGGGCCTCACATCTGCCAAAAGTGCAAGCAGTCCTGGACTCTGTTCGGGAAGCGGGGTTTACGGCTAACCCCAAGAAGTGTACCATTGGGCAGGAGGAGGCCAAATATCTTGGGTACACCATTGGGAGGGGAGTAATAAAACCCCAACTCAACAAAGTCGAGGCCATCCAGAGTTGGCCACGTCCCAACAGCAAGAAGCAGGTACGAGCCTTTCTGGGAATCGCTGGGTATTATCGGCGATTCATTCCCCACTTTGCTTCTAAGGCTGTGCCCCTAACCAACCTGACGAAGGGGAAAGGGTCGGTCATGATTAAATGGACCCCCGAGGCTGAGGCAGCATTCCAATTCTTGAAACAAGCCTTATGTAGCCAGCCAGTGTTGTACTCACCCGACTTCTCTAAAGACTTTGTCGTACAAAGTGATGCGTCAGATGTGGGGTTAGGAGCAGTATTGTCCCAGGTCTGGAACGGGGAAGAGCACCCAGTCATTTACCTCAGCAGGAAGTTGAAGTCCCATGAGGTAAATTACGCCACCGTTGAAAAGGAGTGTTTAGCGGTGAAGTGGGCTCTAGATTCCCTTCGGTACTACCTGCTAGGTAGGCACTTTGACATGGTTACGGATCACGCTCCGTTAAAGTGGATGGCTCAAAACAAGGAAACAAATAGAAGAGTGAATAGGTGGTTCCTGGCCCTCCAGGAATTCAACTTCACAGTAAAGCATCGCCCTGGCGTTCAAATGGGGAATGTGGATGCTTTGTCTCGAGTACATGAATGCCTGATTGCTGGTGTTCCAACCCCGAGGTTAAAACAAGAGGGGGGGGGTATGTGACAGCAGGAAGGTAAAGTCACCTGGTTGCATCCAGGGGGGTAGATATATTTCGCCCAGATTCAGGCTTTACGCCGACTTATACAACTAGGTGGAGAGTTGTATAAGCCCAGCTGAGGCTAGTGGGCTCATGGATGACTCATACCTCTAGGGAGAGTGTGGGGCGTCGTGCAGACAGGGAGTTGATGAGACCAGCTGAAGCTTGTCAGCTCATTTAGGCCTCTATAAGAACTCCCAGATTCATTAGGTGTTTGCTCATGCCTGGAACCAGACCTGTGTGGACTGTCTAGGGAGAGTGAACCCCTGTGCGGTGAGACAAAGCCTGTGTGGCTATTTGCTTGGACATTTAAAACCAGGGACTTAGGGACTAGGACAGCACTAGGCTGATCCCAGTTGTTAGTTAGGAAACCTGTATGTTTACTCAGAGGTCAAGTTGACCAGGATTTATTTTATTTATGTTTCTTTTGCTTTGCTGTGTTTTGTCACTGTAAATAGAAAATAAACCGCACCTTTTTGATTTTGAAAACCACAACCTCCGTTTGCTGGGCCTGTTTTTGTGTGGGGAGCCCATCCCGGGGGTCACACACACCCGCTGCCGAGCTAACCCCCATCACACAGGGTATTGCAGAGTGTTGCAGAGTATTTCAGGGTATTGCAGGGTATTTCAGGGTATTGCAGAGTGTTGCAGAGTATGGCAGGGTATTGCAGGGTATTGCAGAGTATTGAAGAGTGTTGCAGGGTATAGCAGAGTGTTGCAGGGTATTGCAGAGTATGGCAGGGTATTGCAGAGTATGGCAGGGTATTGCAGAGTATTGCAGAGTATTGCAGGGTATTGCAGAGTTTTGCAGGGTATTGCAGAGTATTGCAGAATATTGCAGGGTATTGCAGGGTATTGCAGGGTATTGCAGAGTATTGCAGGGTATTGCAGAGCAGGGCAGGGATGACTGAGCAGGGATGGATGGATCTCTCCCCTCTCACACTGTACCCATCGGTACAGAGAGGGGAGAGAGGAACCGGTTTTGTTTGTTTTAGTGATTGCTCCTTCATTTGACGGAGCGATCACATGGTAAACGGCCGCTATCAGCAGCGTGATCTGTGATGCCTCTGGACCCGGCGGTCATGGACACTCCCGTGTGCGCGCCCCAGGCGGCGCGCGGGAGCGCGATTCTGGGAGGACGTCCTCCCAGAGTTAACGAACCGCCCTGTAGACGTCTTTTGTCTATGGGCGGGTCGTTAAGTGGTTAAGGGGAACCCCTGCTGGTTTTTTTCAATGACTTTTATCTGTATTGCCGGGTCCCGACAATTTATTAATAGCTGCGAGTAGTTTTAAATGACTTTTTTCCTTTGAAAATGACATTTTGCGCAGGGAACCAAAATTTTTAAAAAAAATGCGTGGGGGTCCCCCAAAAATTCCATTACCAGGCCCTTCAGGTCTGGTATGGATATTAAAGCGGAGCTCCACCCTAAAGTGGAACTTCCGCTCATCGGAACCCTCCCCCCTCCAGTGTCACATTTGGCACCTTTCAGGGGGGAGGGGGTGCAGATACCTGTCTAAGACAGGTATTTGCACCCACTTCCCACTTCCGGGAGTCTGCGGGTATTCTGCGTGTAGTGCGTCACTTCCCGCTCCCGCCCGTTGTGTTCTGGGAAACACTCGGCTCAGTGAGGACGGCACTGCGCGACTCGCGCATGCACCGTAGAGAACCAGGCAGTGAAGCCGGAATGCTTCACTTCCTGATTCCCTCACCGAGAATGGCGGTGGGGGCAGCAGATAGACGAGCTATTGCTCGTCTTCTTTGTTAAAGGGGGCTTCCAGATTTCGATAAGCCCCCTGCCCACCGACCCCCACAACCACCGGGCAAGGGTTGTAGGGATGAGGCTCTTGTCCCCATCAACATGGGGACAAGGTGCTTTGGTGGTCACAGTCCTCCCCATGTTGAGGGCATGTGGCCTGGTACGGTTCAGGTAACAACCGAGATATCCATCTTTTCAGTGAGCGGTCCTGTAAACCGTTAACTGCCGCGGGAGAGGGCCCTCCCTCCTGCCGCTCTCCCGTGCCCTCCGCCGCTTACCGGAGCCGTCGGTAGCGGTGGAGGCGATCGGGTCCTCTTCCTAGCTGGGTATGGAGATGAGTGAGGGGAAGATGGCCCCCACCCGTCTTCATACCATAGCAGGGCGGAAGCGACGTCAAAACGTCACTTCCGCCCATACGTCTTAAAGGCACATTTTTTTGTTGTCATTTTTTCAAATGACAATTTATTTTATTTTATTGCATTTTAGTCTAAATATGAGATCTGAGGTCTTTTTGACCCCAGATCTCATATTTAAGAGAGCCTGTAATGCTTTTTTCTATTACAAGGGATGTTTACATTCCTTGTAATAGGAATAAATGTGACCCATTTTTTTTTTTTAAAACAGTGTAAAAATAAATAAAATCAAGTAAAATAAATAAGAAAACCCCCCCAATTTTTTTTAAAGCACCCCTTCCCGACGAGCTCGCGTGCAGAAGCGAACGCATGCGTGAGTAGCGCCCGCATATTAAAACGCTGTTCAAACCACGCGATCGTTAGAGCGAGAGTAATAATTCTAGCCCTAGACCTCCTCTGTAACTCAAAAGATGTAGCCTATAGAATTTTTTAAACATCGCCTATGGAGATTTTTAAGGGCAAAAGTTTGACGCCATTCCACGAGCGGGCGCAATTTTGAAGCGTGACATGTTGGCTATCAATTTACTTGGCGTAACATTATCTTTCACAATATAAAAAAAATTGGGCTAACTATACTGTTGTCTCATTTTTTAATCCAAAAAAGTGAATTTTTTCCAAAAAAAGTGCGCTTGTAAGACCACTGCGCAAATACGGTGTGACAAAAAGTATTGCAATTACCGCCATTTTATTCTCTAGGGTGTTAGAAAAAATATATATAATTTTCTAGCAAAAAAACCTGTTTTAAACTTGTAAACACTGAGTTTTTTTTTCATTTTTGAAGGAAAATGTAATTTAAAACTACTCACAGCTATTAATGAATTGTCGGGTCCCGGCAATACAGATAAAAGTAATTGAAAAAAAGGCAAGGGTTCCCCATAATATTCATACCAGACACAAAGGGCCTGGTAATGGACTGGGGGGGGGGGCTGCCATTTTTTCAATGACTTTTCTCTGTATTGCTGGGGACCCGACAATTCATTACAGCCGCAAGTAATTTTAAATGACTTTTTTCCTTCAGAAATTACATTTAGTGCAGGGACAATTCTAAACACGGGAAACATGCACTACTTTACTGGCATACTATAGACACCCCCAGGTACGAAATTTAAAGGAATATTTCACTTTTATTGTTTCACTTTAAGCATTATTAAAATTACTGCTCCCGAAGAAACGCCAGTTTTTAAAAAAAAAAATTGCATTGATACATGTCCCCTGGGGCAGGACTTAGGTCCCCAAACACTTTTTATGACAACAACTTGCTTATTAACCTTTAAAATGAACACTTTTGATTTCTCCCATAGACTTTTAAAGGGTGTTCCGCGGCTTTTCGAATTTTCCGCGAACACCCCAAATTGTTTGCTGTTCGCGGAACAGCCAATGTTTGAGTCGAACTCATGTTCGACTCGAACATAAAGCTCATCCCTATCTGACACCAATACTGAATGTGGGCATGCACATGCATCTGTGCACACACTGTAAAGCATACAAATGAACATGAACACTTATTGGCACAGACACACACCTAGCCACAATTCTATGTGCAGAGCCAATAGAAAAACTTAGCTTTGGGTTATTTACTGGCTAGGCATCTGCTTGATCCCTATACCTTCTATATCTGCTACTGGACCCCAGTTGCTCACCTCCTGGAGCTCTGCTGAAGACCAGTTAGTGCTTAGACCTTGCACCTCGGGTGAGCCTGCGTAATCCCCCAAGTGGACCTGCTTGTGCATTTATCTTCCTGATTTCTTTGTGAACCTTTATAGTGCTATAGCTACTGGCCTCTGAGCCTGAACCCAGACCTAGTAAAATAATCTGGCCTAAACATGGAGGCAGCTTTAGCAACTACTGTGACTCATTTCAAGCAGCAAATTGTAGAGCTGCAGTAGTTTATGGTTACCTACCAAGAAACATTTTCTGAGCTGGAAAGTTTGATGAAAGCGCAACAGGAGGAAATCCATGCTCTGCAGAAACAACTGCTGGACTTACGTTCCCAAGAAGATGTTAACACACATATGCCTCCACCGCTCAAGTTCAATAGAGACTGCTGCCATTAGAGGTTTCCTTAACCAATGTTGCATATATTTCCAGTTGCAACCTGCTGGATATACTTCTGAGAAAAATAAGGTGTTATTTGTTATCAACCTCCTGACTAAGGAAGCCCTAGCTTGGACTTTCCCTTATGTAGAACAAGACAATTCTGAATAATTTCAAGTCTTTTGTGACCACAATGAACCAAGTTTTTGATGATCTCAACGGTTGCACTTCTGTTGAAGCAAAGGTGCATAGCTTGCAACAGGGTAGATGCTCTGTTGCTAAGTACACAGCTGAAATCCGACATTGGATCTCAGATACCACTTTGAACCCAGCTGCGCAAAAAAGTCAGTTCAGCCAAGGGCTCTCTGAACAGGTAAAAAATTAGCTCACCAGAGTAGTGACTCCTCATTGATGAAGTCAGAAATGACAAAAAGCTTTGGGATGTGCCTTTGCGGAGCTCGGTTTATTTGTTGATCATGGGAGAGTATGGAAGGTGACTACACTGACAGTTGAAACCATCGTGGAGGTGGTGAGACTGGAATGAGTTGTTGCCGAGCTAATACCTACCCATTTACACGCAATGTACAAGATGATTTTAAATGTGAGTGGTTTACTTGGACTTAAATAAATGTTTTATGGAATTAATGCACTATTGGAGGCTTTTTGTTTTCTCTCACACACATGTGATGAGATGAGACCTGCTGATTGTGGAGTGATACTATCAGGTGGATATTGACCTAAAAGCTTATTTACCTGTTCATGTGAGTGAAAGGCAATTCAATCTGGTGAGTGCATTTCCATAGGGGAGACGGCTCAATTTAATCACACTGTTGTTGGCTATAAGGTGTATTATTCCTGGCTGTACTCACAGAGTTGACTGTTAATCACAAACTTTCCTGAATTGAATCACTTTGAAGATTTATTTTTGATTTATACAATGTTATTTTGACAGTTGTATGGACTTATTTGTATGATTTTGAAATGTTTTAATATTTTGTATTATTTTCACATCTGATTATATCACTTGCAGATATATGATTGTCCCCTGCATAGGAGCAGTGGTTGGCTTACTGTGGAATTGATTATTGGTTGGTACACTAATATTAGTGTCACAAATTTTTGGCGATTTATTATTTAAGTTGCAGCACTAAAATATATAACACTACAGGTGATTTTTGGAATCCTAAGCGCAGTGAAACACAAAAGAGACCTATAATGATCTCAAGGTTTTCATCCAATTATGCCTCTGGATCCAGTTCAGCAGGGACCAGCGGAGATTTGATCCATCCATGGGCAGACTGATTGTACCCAAGTCTATCCATCAATTGACTTGGGTACAACCAGCCAATTGGATTTTTAGCATTCAATTACTGCCTGTGGCTATAGCCACTAGCAGTATTTATTGTGTTCTGCCAGCCAGGAAGGCTTTCCCCCATCTACACTGACTGCATTGAAGGGGGAATCAAGTGATTTCCCAAAAGAAAATCGATTGATCTATGGCTTGCTTTAGAGAAACTATGTCTATATTGTGGGGACTCTGGGCATCACACAGTTAATTGTCCTAACAAGGCTAAAAGAGCAATTGCGACTGATTGCATAGTGCTTGAACAAATAATTCCCATTACAGGCGGTCCCGGGGTTACAAACATCTGACTTACAAACGACTCCTACTTACAAATGGAGGGAGACAACAGGAAGTAAGAGGAAATCTACCCCTAGAAAGAGTAATTCACTCCTGTAAGAGTTATCGTGGGAAAAAAGTGTCTCCACTGAAGCTTTATCACCAGTCCTTGTTTCCACAACAACCCAAAAGTTTCAAAATCCAATTGTCACAGGGACAGAAAGTGAGGTGAAATCTTCTGAACAGGGGCACAGACAGCAAAACAAACGTTACAGGGGTGTCAACCCTTCCCTGTGCTATCCAAAAAAACGTAAAAAATTATTCTTTTGGCTGGAGTTACACTTAAGAAATTAACCTTTTCTGACTTACAAACAAATTCAACTTAAGAACAAACCTACAGACCCTATCTTGTTTGTAACCCGGGGACTGCCTGTACTCTAATGCCCCGTACACACGATCGTTTTTAATGTCATTTTTTAAACCAACGTTTTTCTCCTCGTTTTTTTTCATGTTTCCTCTCAAGCCTGCCTTGCGTACACACCATCATTAAAAAAAACGATCAAGCAAAGCGCAGTGACGTTCAACGCGTACAACGGCACTATAAAGGGGAAGTTCCGTTCGAATGGCGCCACCCTTCATGTTAGTAAAGTTTGTTGAGCGACGATTCGCGCTTTTCAGTCCGTTACTGTGTAATGAATGTGCTATCTCCATTACGAACGCTAGTTTTACCAGAACGAGCGCTCCCGTCTCATACTTGATTCTGAGCATGCGCGTTTTTTTTCACGTCGTTAAAGCATACACACTATCGTTTTTCACGTCGTTAAAAAAAACGACATGAAAAACGACGTGAAAAAAGAGAGCATGTCCGGAATTTTTAATGGCCGTTTTTCACGTCGTTAAAAATGCTCTGGAGCATACACACGATCATTTTTCAGGGCCATTTTTTAAAATGGCAGTTTTAACGGCATGAAAAACGATCGTGTGTACGGGGCATAATAGTCTGTCTCCTAATTGATTCATGAAGAATATACAGATTATGCTCCATTATCTCATTTTGACATCCGTATTAATTTTATCACTGAGATTTCTGAAATTCCTTGCTTTCCTATGCTAGACTTGGGGGTCAGGGTGAACATTACAGACATGGAATTCACCCGAATCAATAATATTTAAAAGAGAAAAAAAAAAAACTTGAGACGGTTGTTGGTTCATCTTTATCTTCAGAACCTGTTACCCATGAAACGGTTCCTCTTGAATTCTAATTACTGTACATGCAGTCCAACACGATACTATCAACTTTCAGCTGATTACGTCACCTAAGATTCCCTGTCATCCTGGGCATTCCTTGGTTTTCTATCCATACTCCCTCCATTACCTGGGGGCACAGTCTATACATTTTGCATCCCCCCCCCATTGCAAGGAACATTGCAGAGAACCTCATCAAATAAGCTCTTTATTGATCAAGGAACCACAAGTTGATGTAGTAACTATAGTACCCAGTCATATAAAAAAAGCTGCCTCCACAGTACTACAAGTTCCGGGATGTCTGTGATGAAAAAGTATGCTGATCAGTTGCCTTCTCATTGCCCATACCATTATCCCATGGGCAGAAATACCTATTGGTCACATTTATTCTCAGAACCTGAATGATAGGTGCTCAGGGACTGACTTGATGAGAACTTTAAGAAGGGACACTCAACATTTCCTGCAAGAGCAGCCCAGTTCTTTGTTGAGAAAAGACTCCACCTTGCATCCATGCATCAATTACAGGGATTTAAATAAAATCATAAAAATCATAAAAATCATAAAAACCATTACCCATTCCCCCTGATTTGTAAAATGCTGGAAAGACACCACACTGCCAAAGTCTTTACCAAACTAGATTTACAGGTGGCATATAACATTGTCTGCATTTGTCAACAAGACAAATGGAAGGCTGCTTTTAGAACTAGATATAAACATTGTTAGTCTTTGTCATAAGAAAAGGGGGTTAAGCAAGGGGCCGGTGGGACTTTGTGTGAAGCACGTGACAGCAAAAGGACACTTATTGTGGTCAGATCATGAGATGTTATTATCATGTAACTTGTCATTATCATGCTATTCAATTATCAATGCTATTACTATTACTTGCATGTTCATACTATAATGTTCATTATGTAATATTTGTATGTTATCATGTACCATTGACATTGCTACTATGTATGTTTACTAATTGTATTCAATAAATCTCCTTATGTTCACCCAATTACCCTTTTGCTGTCACGTGCTTCACATAAAGTCCCTACCCTCCCCTTGCTCAACCCCCTTTTCTTGTGATTCAAATTGGGATGGAAATATATGACCTTAACAGGCCATGATTTCAATTAAAGCCCCTAGGGATGGAAATACGTGGCCTTACCAGGCCTTGGCTTCCTCAAAGTCCCTAACTATAAACAACCCCCTTATTGTGAGTCTTTGGTCAAACCTTTTGACCAAAGTGGTGAACTGGCCTGCCTCTAGAAATGTTAAGGAAATACAACGATTCGTTGTATTTGTCAATTTTTACAGAAGATTCTAAGGTGATAGAACCAATTGTGCAGTTGACAAAGAAAGGGGTGCCCCTTGTGTGGTCACCTGAGGCACAGACTGCCTTTAGTAAGCTAAAAAATCTTTTCACTTCTACACCAACATTGGTACATCCCGAGCATTCATTCATTCTGCCAAAAGATTGTCTTCTAGACAAGCACATTCGTCTCTATTATTTTCCAGGTTCAGCATTATTATCTCATATCAACCTTGGTCAAGGAATGGTAAGGCTGATGCTTTATTATATGCCAATTATATCTTCCTCACTTTTAGAATCAAGTGCTTTAATTTCCTTATCCACAGGATCAACCAGTACGCCTGATGTTTTTCAACTGCACCATAAGTGTGCTTTTAGAATTAACATCTGATACATCCAGTATGTCTATATCTACAGTTATATAATAAATTAGCTCTTCAGAGTCACCAGTTACAATTTCAGCAAGTACAATTAGCATCACAAGTGTAGAGAGTTAAATGTTAGTTTTTTACTAAAAATTACCCAGTCTACTGGTTTGAAGTCTGTCAATCCTGGAACCACTTTGTTGCAGACTTCCACTTTTTCAACTGAAATATCATCAGATACAAGTAAGTTGTAAAAATCCCATTTCAAGAATCCTTTACTTCAGAAGCTGTAGATGGGTCTAAGCTATCAATGCCAGAAAGCACAACTTTTGAATTGTTAACTACTAAAACTAAAGATAAACTCAAGCTTAATATTGTGCTCATATGCAAAATTATCCAGTGCCATTGCTGATTTTTTTAACTGCAGGAACAAGAACACTCACTCAGCCTAATGTAGAAATCCCTAGTATGTCTACTTTGACATCAGCAGACAAAATAAACACCTGCACTTCAGCTAGTGTCTACTAATACATACAACATTAGAAGTGAGAGTGAAAGTGTTTCTGCCTCATCCACAACCCAGTCTGCTCTTCTATCATCCTTGAAACCACTACACTTTAGTCTCTCGTTACCTCAAAATTCTTATGATCACAACCATCAAAAGTTAAAACTTCAATTGCTCTTGGTATTTCAACATCAGAAGCAGAAGAAAGATATGCTCTATCGACATCTGTGTGTAGCAAAGTCTGTAGCCTCCTCCGGTCTAATGAGAACCTTCAGGGCCAAAGATAGCTGACATCCTTCTGTGTGTGGTGGGTTGTGAGGCATAGTGGGTGCAAGGTGGATAAAGTTATTGGATGCCAGACACTTCTTGGATGTAAAAGAGGTTTTATTTCTCTTAACAGTCCTTTTTATATTTTGAGGGGGAAAGAGGGTTAGGGCCAGGACACCCTTAAGCTGTTGCAATTTCAATTGGCAGACTTTGAGACTTCAATAGGAGGACAGCCGTACAGGGAAAGGCCCCCAGCAAGGCGCCACATCTGCACGTGCAGGATTGCTGTCTCCTATGGCAACAGTCTTTAACAGTTCCTAACACAAATCGTTACAGTCCTCTTTGCTTCACTACAACTTCTATTTGTAGTTCTTCAGCCCCTTGAGTTGCTGGTCTCTCACTGGACCCTCTGATTCACTGACTCTGAATCCCTGGAGCTCCTCAAAGCTTTACAGAGGTATCTCCCTCAAGCGTCACCCACGTTTCCCTGCTGGGTCCCTATCTTGGCACTCCATATACTTCTCAAGTTTCACCCCTGCTAACCGACTCGGTCCCTGGCTCGACTCACAAGGCTGCTCTGCAAGCATCACCTCCGCTGGCCGGGTCCCTGACTTGATCACCACCTGAAGTTTTCTGTTTCACCCCCGTGCCTGTTCAGTGAGAATGCTACTCTGGTACTTGCTTCAGTTACTCACTGTGGTCCCTGGTAAAGGTGGTTGGTCCCTTAGTAGCGACAGCTTTCCTTCTACCTTCTCCACGACAGGTTCTCCAGCTGGCAGAACCATCACTTATGGTTAGACTGAAGCCGCAATCCCAACCCTGTGCTGCCCTTTTACTTCTGGATAGGCACTCACACAGCCTGTCAGCCAGATGCCCCCGGGATAGGCCCAATCTCTGGCCTAGCAGCCCGGGGCGTACGACACACGTCTACCCAGACAGCCGTCCAGGTGGCACAGAACACAGATTACCTGACCTCACCCGAATAGATAGGTTCTCCCAGCAGGCCAAGGGATTCAAGAAAACCCCTTCCCATTGGCTGAGATACCCCATATACCCATAACCTGACCTTGGGTTGCCCTTCTCGTATCTAGTATCACCAAGTTCCCCGCCACCTAGCGGTAGAAGAGAAAAGTGCAACAAAGCCAAACTTAGGGAGAAATCAATGGCAATCTCTAGCAATTGACCAGGGTAACTACTCCTGTCAAGAAAATTGGTGAGGAGCTCCCTGACTAAACCCTAGGGTGCTACATCTGTATCCAACTACTGCAGAGTTTGTAAGTACAAAAATGCTACTTTGCTACTTATGTCTTCATCACTCTATTCAGAATCACGCTCTTCTTTGTCCTCATCCATAAAATAAACTGTTGAAACCAGAATGCCTTTGGCATTTATTTCTGATACATCAAGTTCACTTTAGTCTTTTGGTTTCTTAAATGCTGCATCATCACAGCCAACTAGAATTAAAACATCAAGTGGTTATGATTTTTCAACGTCAGAAACAGGAGAAAGATACACACTATCAACATCTGAAAATTCAACCTCAGATTTTATAAATACAAAAAATCTAACCATGTTTGCATCACTTTCTAAAGCAGTATTAAACCCAAAAGCAAACATTTGTTTTATTGCAGTTTACCATTTCTTATATGTGATAGCTGCATTCGTTTTCCATTTTAGGCTTTCTTTACTTTGTCTTCATATGATGATCCAGCCAGTAAGTAGAAAAAGCTGTCTTGCAGAATTATCAGTTACAGGGTTGAGTTATAAGCACCCTTGTCAGTGTTAAATGGCTTGTCTCAAACTTCTATTTACCACTTTCCTGTACAGCTTGTTAGATTGTAGAGGGTAAAAGTATTCCTGCTTCACCAAAAATTTACCAGTCTACTGGTTCGATGTCTAATGGACATGTGCGATTTGTTTAATTACAAATCAAAATTTGGACAAAGTTTTTGTTATTCTAAGATTTGAATGTATCTGAATCTCCAAATCACAACAGTAACCAATTTCAACAATTCTGAAATAAAGTATAACAAAACAATTAATTTGTTTCATTCAGACTTTTTTTTAATGCTTGAAGCATCCAAAATAATGTAACAACATAACAAAATGTTACAAACGAATTCGGATCCATTTTTTTTTTTTTTTTTTTTTTACAAAAATACACTACAGAATGAAATGGAAACATATTTCAATAAATATAGTAAAGTATAAAAAGTGAAATAAGATGATTCCTACTTAGGCTGCTTTAAAAATGCTATATTGCAAAAACGCATTTGCTGAGGTGCATTGTGTTTTTGATGTGTTTTTACTGCATTTGTTTTGCGCTTTTTCCCCTGGATAGAAGACTGGTCAAAGAACCAGCCTACTGGTTCGATGTCTACCACTTTTGAATGCCTTCTGTGCAGACTTCTTCTTTTACAACTATAGCATCCACAAAGGTAGAGCCATCCCCTGGTCAAGAATCTGCTACTTCAAAAGCAGTAGAAAGGTTTACATCAGCAAAAACTGAATTCACCACAGCCTATGGCTTAACCACTTCAGCCCTGGAAGGTTTTACTCCCTTCCTGACCAGAGCACTTTTTACAATTTGGCACTGCGTCGCTTTAACTGGTAATTGCACGTTCATGCAATGTTGTACCCAAACTAAATTTGCGTTCTTTTTTCCCCACAAATAGACATTTATTTTGGTGCTATTTGATCACCTCTGTGGTTTTTATTTTTTGCGCTATAAACAATAAAAAAAGAGTACATTTTGAAAAAATATACCGGTATATATACTTTTACTTTTTGCTATAATAAATATCCCCAAAAAAGTTTTTAAAAAACAATTTTTTTTATCAGTTTAGGCCAATTTATATTTTTCTACATATTTTTGGTAAAAAAAAAAATCACAATAAGTGTACATTGATTGGTTTGTGCAAAAGTTATAGTGTCTACATACTATGGGAAAGATTTATGGCATTTTTATAATTATGTTGTTTTTTTACTAGTAATGGCAGTGATCTGTGATTTTTATCAGTATTGTGATATTGCAACGGATAGATTGGACACTTTTGACACATTTTTGGGACCATTGACAATTATACAGCGATCAGTGCTATAAAAATGCACTGATTACTGTGTAAATGTCACTGGCAGGGAAGGGGTTAACAATAGGGGCGATCAAGGGGTTAACTGTGTGTTTCCTCAGTGTGTTATAACTGTATGGAGATTAGACTGAGTAGGAGAGGAGACATATTGTTGTTCCTACTTACTAGGAACAAACGACATGTCTCCTCTCCTCTGACAGCACAGGGATTTGTGTGTTTACTCACTCAAATCCCTGTGCTGGCGCTTGTGCATGCGATCGCTTATGGTCAGCCATGTGCATCAGGTCCCTCGCCATCCCCTGCCACGCGCCCTCTGGCGGCTCTTAAACAAAACCCTGTACGGGTACTGGGTTTTGTGCAGGGGAGCCATTCTGCCCCCGTAAATAAACGTGAGCTGGTCGGGAACCAGTTAATTACTACTAAAGCCAATAGTGGAACAGATTCATTTCCTAAGTGAGTAATTTAGCAGAGGTAGCAAGGCAGTAGCACAGCACTAGCAGTAAAGTGGCAGTACTGCTACTAAATGACAGGACCCAGCTAGTTTGTTTACAAACAGAAACCAACTGAGGAAAGTCTTCATTCTGTTTGTGAACAAACTGGCTTGCAGGGATCCTGAGTGACATAATTGACCAAATATGGTTATGATCATCACCCTATCGGTTGTGACCAGTGTAGCTGGGGTTAACTTCATCAGGCATGGCAGGTCATTGTGTTGTCAGGCACCGCTCATTGTGATTAAGGCTGGATCTACATTGTGGGATGAATTTTTTGACATTGGATTCACATTGTGGGACATTATTTTTTGTATTGGAATCATTTTTTTTTTAATAAAGACTTTTTTTCTATGGCGTCTGTGTTTTTATTGACCTTTTCAGTTTTCTTTTGTGAATGTGTAAGAAGGGGTATTATGTACCCCATATATTTATACATAGAGGGGTTAAATAGTTGGGCCCATTTGTTCTAAAGCTGGATTCCGGATTCTGATAGATCCCCCTCTACAGACCCCCACATCTGTTTATGGGACAGGATGTAGAGGTGAGACACTTGTCCCCATCTTGCCCGTAGCTCATCCTTATTCATAACAAATCACACTTGCACAAACCTTCACTCTCTGGATGAGACTGTGCATTGCTGGGCTGGCCACACAGTGAAGAACTTGGAGGAACGGGGATGTGCGTAAATATGATCTATTATGACTGTGCTGGGGGAAGGGGTCCACTAGTTAAACCAATTTTAACCAAAATAAAATTTACTACAATGTATATGTTTTTGGAATAATGATTTTCTTTATCAGTGTACATTTGTTTTTTTTCTAGCTACCAATGAATCTACTATATCTTCTATTGACTTTACAGGTAAGTAAAAAAAAAACTGCTTCTAGCTCTGCTTGAAGAAAGGATGCAAATACCATTAGTTTATCAGTTTACCACTACAGAAAGTATGTACAAATCTGTATGAACAAATCTGTATATGAATGTGTACATAGAGCAGAAGGCAGCTAAAAATGAGGAATTAATGTATAAGTTCACCTTTTAAGAAAAAATAATAAATGCACATTATTGCAGGAAAAAAAATCAGCATTTTTAATTTTTTCCTACAGGAGCCTGGAAAGCATTGCACTCGTGATTAGTGGATCATTGGGTGTAATGTCAGGCTTCTACAGACAAGCTATGCAGCTTTGAGGCTGCATTCACACCTGAGCGTTTTGTAGCCTGAAGCCTGAAGCTACAAAACGCTAGAGGGGGAAAAAAACATTATTCTTTATGGAGATGGTTCACATCTCCACTCCCAAACGCCTGAAGCCGAACGCCTGAAGCTCAAACAAGTTCCGGACCCTTTTCTGGGCAGATTTTGGCGTTTTAGGAGTCATAGAATGTAATGGAAAGGCTAGATTCAAGCGTTTAGCGCGACAATGAGCGCTTCGACAGGCGCAAATTCGCGCGACAAAACGCCGGTAAAAACATCGGTAAAAATGTTTGAAGCGCTACGCTCAGGTGTGAATGCAGTCTCAGTCCATACCTCTGACTGTTTCCAACTGCAGGGCTTGGGAACGAACTATGAGGGCACTCATCAGCGCCCACACAGTTCATTCAGAACTACAAGCCATCAACCACAGTGACTGACGGGAGTTGTAGTATATCCATTCACAGGAAACTGTGAATAAATGACGTGACTGTGTGGGCAGAGCCCAGCCCCATGCTGTTCTTGAATTGTGACAGAGGATGCTGGGAGAAGATCCCCTGCCCACTGTCAGAGCAGGGGGAGAGGCTGCAGGAGCTGGAACATATTACATGCCCTACTCTAAATACAGATGGAACATGTAACAAGTTCTGAACTTAGCCTTTAACTTAAAAAATTAGGATAGAGTGAAACTTACAGAAATAAGTTAAATACAAATGCACTCTAGTTTCCTATAAAGCATGTGTAAGCCCCAAAACAAAAATTTATTATACAGGTCCTTCTCAAAAAATTAGCATATTGTGATAAAGTTCATTATTTTCTGTAATGTACTGATAAACATTAGACTTTCATATATTTTAGATTCATTACACACAACTGAAGTAGTTCAAGCCTTTTCTTGTTTTAATATTGATGATTTTGGCATACAGCTCATGAAAACCCCAAAATCCTATCTCAAAAAATTAGCATATTTCATCCGACCAATAAAAGAAAAGTGTTTTTAATACAAAAAAAGTCAACCTTCAAATAATTATGTTCAGTTATGCACTCAATACTTGGTCGGGAATCCTTTTGCAGAAATGACTGCTTCAATGCGGCGTGGCATGGAGGCAACCAGCCTGTGGCACTGCTGAGGTGTTATGGAGGCCCAGGATGCTTCGATAGCGGCCTTAAGCTCATCCAGAGTGTTGGGTCTTGCGTCTCTCAACTTTCTCTTCCCAATATCCCACAGATTCTCTATGGGGTTCAGGTCAGGAGAGTTGGCAGGCCAATTGAGCACAGTAATACCATGGTCAGTAAACCATTTACCAGTGGTTTTGGCACTGTGAGCAGGTGCCAGGTCGTGCTGAAAAATGAAATCTTCATCTCCATAAAGCTTTTCAGCAGATGGAAGCATGAAGTGCTCCAAAATCTCCTGATAGCTAGCTGCATTGACCCTGCCCTTGATAAAACACAGTGGACCAACACCAGCAGCTGACATGGCACCCCAGACCATCACTGACTGTGGGTACTTGACACTGGACTTCAGGCATTTTGGCATTTCCCTCTCCCCAGTCTTCCTCCAGACTCTGGCACCTTGATTTCCGAATGTACTTTGGACCACTGAGCAACAGTCCAGTGCTGCTTCTCTGTAGCCCAGGTCAGGCGCTTCTGCCGCTGTTTCTGGTTCAAAAGTGGCTTGACCTGGGGAATGCGGCACCTGTAGCCCATTTCCTGCACACGCCTGTTCACGGTGGCTCTGGATGTTTCTACTCCAGACTCAGTCCACTGCTTCCGCAGGTCCTCCAAGGTCTGGAATCGGTCCTTCTCCACAATCTTCTTCAGGGTCCGGTCACCTCTTCTCGTTGTGCAGCGTTTTCTGCCACACTTTTTCCTTCCCACAGACTTCCCACTGAGGTGCCTTGATACAGCACTCTGGGAACAGCCTATTCGTTCAGAAATTTCTTTCTGTGTCTTACCCTCTTGCTTGAGGGTGTCAATGATGGCCTTCTAGACAGCAGTCAGGTCGGCAGTCTTACCCATGATTGCGGTTTTGAGTAATGAACCAGGCTGGGAGTTTTTAAAAGCCTCAGGAATCTTTTGCAGGTGTTTAGAGTTAATTAGTTGATTCAGATGATTAGGTTAATAGCTCGTTTAGAGAACCTTTTCATGATATGCTAATTTTTTGAGATAGGATTTTTGGGTTTTCATGAGCTGTATGCCAAAATCATCAATATTAAAACAAGAAAAGGCTTGAACTACTTCAGTTGTGTGTAATGAATCTAAAATATATGAAAGTCTAATGTTTATCAGTACATTACAGAAAATAATGAACTTTATCACAATATGCTAATTTTTTGAGAAGGACCTGTATTTTGCAGCTTCCCAGTCCTGAAATGTGCTGGCTGCATAAGTTAGGCTCAGTTTTCTTTATTTCAACCTGGTGATTCAGCCAGTAACACACTTCCTGTCTTAAGCTGGCTATACCAGAAGACCTTCGAATAAACATTCATACTAATGTTTGTATGAACATTTGCACAAAAATCCACAGTACATTTGATGACTTGGCAAATGTAATTTGAAAGAACATTTTTTTTTTTTTAACATTTGATTTTGGAGTGAGTGGATTTTCCTGAATGACAACCACATGTACTGTTAGAAATTCATTGGCTATTTCCCGCAAGCAGGGAAAGCCGGGGCTTACCCCTATGATCTGGCGGGTGACCCTGCCCCCTCGTACCTCAGACCCCGCCTACGTCATTGGCTGGGCGGACCTGATGGGGAATTCCTCTGCAGTGTAATAAATTAATAGACCCGCCCCTTCTCACGTTCCCCATCAGGTCCGCTCAGCCTTACACCCAGTGAAGGTGACCCTGCCCCCTACGTCATTGGCTGAGCGGACCTGATGGGGAAGGTGAGAAGGGGCGGGTCTATTCATTTATTACACTGCGGAGGAAGTTCCCCATCAGGTCTGCTCAGCCAATGATGTTTCGTGTGGAGTGGAGACTGCAGCGCTGGACATCGGATCACCGTGGGACACTGGATTACTTCGCTGGAATGGGTTTTTATTTTTATTTTTTATTTTTTAATAAAGGACTTTCCCAACTGTGTCTGTGTGTTTTTCTACAATTTTTTTACACTTTCTTTGTGAAATGGTAGGGGTACAATGTACCCCTTACCAATTCACATAGGGGGGGCAGGATCTGGGGGTCCCCTTTGTTAAAGGGTCTTCCAGATTCCGATAAGCCCCCCGCCCGCAGACCCCCACAACCACCGGGCAAGGGTCGTGGGGATGAGGCCCTGGTCCCCATCAACATGGGGACATGGTGCTTTGAGGTGTCACAGACCCCCAAAGCATCCTCCCTATGTTGAGGGCATGTTGCCTGGTACGGTTTGGGGGGGGGGCTTTCTCTCGTCCCTCCCTCTTTTCCTGCGGCCTGCCAGGTTGCGTGCTCTTATAAAGGGTCTGGTATGGTTTTTTGGGGGGAACCCCACGTAATTTTTTTTTAAAATTTGACGCAGGGTTCCCCTTAATATCCTTACCAGACCTGAAGGTTCTGGTAATTGAATTTGGGGGGACCCCCACGCATTTTTTTTTTTTTTATCAATGACTTTTCTCTGTATTGCCGGGAGCCGACAATTCATTATAGCCGCGAGTTCTTTTAAATTACTTTTTTTCCTTCAGAAATTACACTTTGTGCAGGGACAGTTCTAAGCAAGGGAAACAAGTGCTGCTTTACAGGCATACTATACACACCCCCTCCCCCCAGGTACGAAATTTTAAGGAATATTTCACTTTTATTGTTTCACTTTAAGCATTATTAAAATCACTGCTCCCGAAAAAACGTCCGTTTTTAAAACTTTTTTTTTGCATTGATATATGTCCCCTGGGGCAGGACCCGGGTCCCCAAACACTTTTTATGACAATAACTTGCATATAAGCCTTTAAAATTAGCACTTTAGATTTCTCCCATAGACTTTTACAGGGTGTTCCGCGGCTTTTCAAATTTGCAGCGAACACCACAAATTGTTCACTGTTCGGCGAACGTGCGAACAGGCAATGTTCGAGTCGAACATGAGTTTAACTCAAACTCGAAGCTCATCCCTATTAGCAATCAATAAAAATGTAACATTGTAAGCACCCCTGTCAGTGTTAAATGGTTAGTCTCAACCTTCTATTTGCCACTTTTATAGACAGCTTGATAACTTGTAAAGAGTAAAAATATTCCTGCTTCACCAATATTTTTCCAGTCTACTGGTTAAATGTCTACCACCTTTGAATCCATTCTGTGCAGACTGCTTCTTTTACAACTATAACATCACCACAAAGGTGGAGCCATCACATGGTCAAGAATCTGATACTTTAAAAGCAGTTGAAAGGTTTACATGATCAAAAATGCAATACACAATGGCCCATGGCTTAATTACTACTAAAAGCAATGGTGCAACAGATTCATTGTAGCTGGAGTTAACTTCCTCAGGTGTGGCAGGTTGTCATCTCATCAGGCACTGCTCATAGTGACTGAGGCTCAATCTACATCACAGGATGAAGTGATTGAAGTTGGATTTACATTGTGTGACATTATTTTTTTGGGTTGGGGTAATTTTTATTATAAAGAACTTTTTTTTATGGAATATGTGTTTTTATTTACCTTCTCATTTTGCGTTAGTTGCTTTTGTGACTACGCAAGAAGGGCTAATATATACCCCATACATTTTCATGTAGGGGGGGGGGTTAAATATCTGGACCCATAGGCGTGCACAAAGGGTGTGCCAGGTGTGCCTGGGCACACCCTAATCCTGGAGTGGGCAACCTGTCAATGGTGGGCATGTGATAGGTAAACTGCAATCCTTCCTTGCCAACCCTCAGAACCAGGACAGGAGAAGTGGCGGGGGTTGAATTTAGTGGAACCCATCTGTAATTTCTTCCTGCAGCAGCTGTAAGTAGGCTTCGCCTCCTCTGCCTTTTGTCAACATTCAGCTGCCACAGGAGGAAAATATAGGGTATCGGTACTAATATATGCCATCCCTCCTTTCCCTGTTCCTCTTCCTTCTGTTGCCCGGGTCCCTCATGTGCTCCCTTGCTCCCGCTTCCTCCCATTGTTTCAGGATGGATCGTGGGGAAGGGGCCGGTAAATATGTCAAACGCATATGTGTTAGAGATTTGGGGTGCACACCCTAATGCAACAGGCTGTGCACACCTATGTCTGGACCCCTTTCTTCTAAAGCTGAATTTGTGATTCTGAGAAGTACCCCTCTACAGACTCCTACATCCGTTCGAGGGGACAGGATGTGAAGGTGAGGCTTTTGTCCCCATCTGGTCATTTTGTTCACTCATTTGCTGAACTCGGTTTGGGTCAAAATCACCCTTAACCAAAACCTGAAGCTTATCTTTATTCATAACAAATCACACTTGCCCAAACCTTCACGTCCCTGGAAGGGGCTGTGTATTGCCTGGGTGGTCACATAGTGAAGATTTTGGAAGATGATGTTCATAAGAATGATCTGTTCTGAATGTGCTGGGGGAAGGAGTTCATCACTTACATCAAGTTTAAGTAAATGTACCACAATGTACATGTGTTTTTTGTAATACTAATTTGTATTATCGGTTTCAATTTGCATTTGTCTTTTATTGTGTTTCTAGATACCAATGAGTCTACTGTGTCTTCTATTGGCGTTACAGGTAAGTGAAAAAATTGATTCTAACTCTGCATGATGAAAGGATGCTAATACCATTCATTTAACATTCAGTTTACCACTACAATAAGTATGTACATATCTGTATATGAATGCGTGGAGCAGAAGTTACAGAAACTTACAAAAATAAGTCAAATTAAAATACACTTTACTTTTCCTTTAAAGCATGTGTAAACCCCAAAACAAAAATTTTATATATTACAGCTTACCCGTCCTAAATCGGGCTGGCTGCATTCGATTTTAATCTGGTGATACAGCCAGTAAGCTACTTCCTGTCTTAACTGGTCATACACTTCTAGACCTTTGAATGAACGTTCATACTAATATTCGTATGAACATTTGTAAAAAAATGCTCACAGCACATTTGATGACTTCAAACTTTTGTTTGCTTTTAACATTTGATTTTGGAGTAAATGGATTTTCCTGACCAAAAACCACAAAAAAGGTTAGAAATTCATTCATTAAAAAAATAAATTCTATCCTGCTTCTTTGAATTTTCTCATTTCTATGGTTAAAAATGAATGTTAATTTGACCCCCACTAACAATTAGAAAAAATGAATTAACGTTTTAGAAAGGACATTTTTGCACCAAATTCTACCAGTGTATGGCCAGCATTAGTCTGGCACTGCCATATGGAGGAGTAATAGAGCAACACTTGGACTGCAGCATTGTCAAACTGTTGAGAGGGTAGTGCCAAATGCATTAGCAAACTTAAATTAACTAAGTTTGACTAACAAATTAAATCTGAATTTAAGCTAACTACTTTTAAGCAGTTAAGCCCTGTACACACGATCGGATTTCCTATGGATTTTAAACCGCTGACTTCCATCAGTCTTGCCTACACACCATCAGTCAAAAAACCGATCATCCCAAACGCTGTGACGTAAAACACTCCGACGAGCCAAGAAAAATTAAGTTCTATGCTTCTGAGCATGCGTCGACTTGATTCTGAGCATGCGTGGGTTTTTTATCCGATGGAGTTCCCCACAGATGATAGTAATTTGCTATCGTTTTTCTTTCCATCGGATAAATTTAAAACATGTTCTATTTTTTAACACCGATGGGAAAAAGACCGATGGGGCCCATACGCGATCGGTTTGTCCGATGAAAAAAGTCCATCGGACTGTTTTCATCAGTAAAACCGATCGTGTGTACAGGGCTTTACAGCTACAGTTTTTTTATTTCCTTTTGGGGTAAAGGTTTTACATAAATCAATAAAAGTTAAGCATTGTAAGCACCCCTGACAGTGTTAAATGGTTTGTCTAAACCTTCTGTTTGCCACTTACCTGGACAACTTGTTAAAGGAAGCTTACAATTTATTGACAAAAGTTTTCCAACTTGTCCATTCCACAATGAAATGACATTGATCTAATTGATAGTCTGAATTTCGATCCATCTATCCATCTATGGCCAGATTAAGCCAAGCTAATTGCAAAAAAAAAAAGTCAGCTACATAGCCAAAAATGAGCTGCCAGTGTGCTCTTGCTGATACTGTCCTTGACAATTGTACTGTTCCAGAAAACTGTGTACAACTTTAAGTCATCCCCCAAGTTAAATTTTGGGATTTGTGATATTTCAATGTAGCCCATGAAGCCACATGAAAAGAATATTTCAATATTTCAATGCTGTGCGATTTTTTTCGTATTGCTGTACGTCTTCTTTTTTCACAGTAGTTTGCCTAATAGCCCTAAAAGGGGCCAAACTTTAGCAGGCAGATTCAACTGCCCCCTACCTCCCTTCCTAAAGAATTCTTCAAGATTTGCCTGTGAGTTTGGGTTACCCAAATTTTTTATAAAAGTTGCCAAAACCCTAGGAGAATCACACCTAAACAGATTCACCTATCACTAAAATTAAGTATTTAGACTATTTTTATATTTTGTTTACAGGGTATTCACCTCTTTAGGGATTTAAACAGGGTTGCTTTAAGAATGCAAGTGTTTAGGCAATCAGCACTGCTCTAGTGCTTTGAAGTAATTCCATTTTAAGGCTCCTTGTTGAACTAGCTGTTTCCTTCTGAAGGAAATTAGGGAGATATAGCAATGTCATGAACCTCTATCCTTACAGAGACCAACCAGTATGTTTTAGGTTTCAGCATGGTATCTATGAGGGCAAAACAACATCTTTTGAAATTTGTAAAACAAAATTAAAGGGAAGGGGATGGTGGTAAAACCTAGAATTCCAACACATGGAATAAAAATAAGAAATGCTTGAGCAGGAGTATTAAACTGAACTGGCACCAAAGAAGTTGACAAAATATGTTAATTTCCGATTGGAAACCCACAAGGATTAAAGTGATTGTAAAGTCTTGTTTTGTTTCTATTAAAATAACAAACATGTTAAAGTGATTGTAAAGTCTTGTTTTGTTTCTATTAAAATAACAAACATACTTACCTGCTCTATGCAGTGGATTTGCACAAGGCAGCCTGGATCCTCCTCTTCTTGGGTCCCTGGCTGGAGCTTCTGGCCTCTCCCTCCTGTTGAGTGCCCCCACAGGAAGCAGCTTGCTATAGGGGCACCTGAGCTTCAGCTCAGTGTATGCATTCATACACGGACCTGTGGTTTGGCCACGCCCCCTCTCTCTTCTGATTGGCTAACTGAGTTTAATTGACAGCAGCGGGAGTCAATGGCGCCACTGCTGTGTCTCAACCAATCAGGTGGGAGAGTCCTGGGTGGCCGAGGCACTCGTGGACATCGCTGGATAGAGATGGGGCTCAGGGGAGCTGCTGCACACAGAAGACTTTTTATCTTGATGCATAGAATGCATTAAGATGAAAAAAAACCTTCTGCCTTTACAATCACTTTAAAGTAGAACTATGGATAAAACGTTTTATTTTTTTCATTTTGGATTGAGCAGGGGAATGATATAACCCCTGTCAGAAATATTATTTCCATCTGTGTCCCATTGGGGAGATTTACCTTCATATCCTGTCCCATAGTCAAAACAGGAAGTGAGAGGAAATCCCTGCAAATTAAGGTAATTCCTTGGGGTCTCCCAGGTTACCAGAACAAGTGTCCCCATTGAAAGATTTCCCTTCTATTACTTTTCTGGGGACAACCCAAAATGTGTGATTTTATTTAACTTTCACTTTTGATGATATTGGTAAACAGGACAAATAGAGTGAGTGGTAGAGGGGTAGAGGTAGCAAAAAAAGCTTTGCTGTGAGTTATAGATGTAACAATATCAGTTACAATCTATGATAGTGACACTTTGTTATAACAACTAACTTTAGCTTAATCAACATGTTAAACCACAGTGAACTTACATCTTTTAAAACACTGCCATTTTCTTTTTACAGAACCCAGTGCACTTCCTACATCTGCTTTGGAAACTTCCAAAACATCTGCCATTCCTGGATATAAATCAACCAATGATATTATATCTACAAAACCACTGACTACATCACCTCTATTCTCATCAGAACCCAGAATTTCTCTACCAAAGTCTACTGAGGCTCCTAATTCATCTGCTGTTTTATCAACATCAGAAACCAGGACAGTTTCTTTGCCAAAAACTGAACAGTCTACTGAATTGACTTTTATTCCATCTGAGAATACCTCAAATGAAACATTTACTTCTTCACCTCTAATATCACCAAAAGCAACAATAACTGAAACAATGAGTTCCAATATGATTTCAGCTTCAGAAGCAACAAGCAGATCTGAACAGTCAACCTCTAAATATGAAACCAGTTTTGGCTTTACATCTACAGAACAAATTACTACATCATCCACATCGCTATCAGAACCCAGCGTGTCTATATGTTCATCTACTGAGGACTCCAGTGCATCTACTATTGTTTACACATTAGAACCTAGCCCAGCTCCAATATATACCTCAGAGTTCACCAGTGCATCTGCTTCCTCATCTACTGAGAAAATCACAATATATGAGTCATCATCAAAATTGCAAACATTTACAGATACAACCTCCAATGAATCATCCGCCTTTTCATATATAACATCATCAGAGGCAACAATTAAAGAAACATCAGGTACAAATATGATTTCAGCTTCAGAGGCAACAAGCAGATCTGAGCTATCAACCTCTGAATATGATCCACAAGAAACAGTGAAGCAAACATCCACTACAAATAGGACTTCAGCTGCAGAAACAGCAAGTGGACCTGAGCTGTCAACCTCTGAATTTGAAACAATGTTTAACTTTACATCTACAGAACCACTTACTACATCCTCTTTAATTACATCAGAACCTCTATCTCCATCTACAGAGCCATCAAGCTCAGCCACTCGTCTTTTTACAGCAAATCCCAGCACAGTTGCCAAATATACTTCAGAATATTCCAGCACATTTGCTTCCACATCCACTGAAGAAAGTAATACCCATGAGTCGTCGTCAAAAATGCTCACATCTATATTCACTGAAACAACTGCTGAAAGTGAAAGGGTCTCTGCTTCCCCAACAACTGAACAGTCTACTGAATTACATTCTTTCCTATCTGAGACTACCATAAATGAACCATTGGCTTCTTCACATCTAACATCACTAAAGGCAACAATAAGGGAAACATTGCATACCAATATAATTTCATCTTCAGAGGCAACAAGTAGAACTGAGCTGTCAACCTCTGAATATGAAACACCCTTTGACTTTACATCTACAGAACCACTGACTACATCATCTACATTTACATCAGAACCCAGAATTTCTCTAATCTCCTCTACAGAGCCATCCAATTCAGCCACTCTTCTTTTTACAACAGAGCCCAGCACAGCTGCCAAACATACTTCAGTATTTTCCAGCACAGTTACTGCAACATCTACTGAAGAAATTAATACTCATGAGTCATCATCGAAAATGCTTACACCCATATTCACTGAAAATTCCCAAAGTGAAAGTGAATCTGCATCCTCAACAACTGAACAATCTACTGAATTACATTCTTTCCTATCTGAGACTACTTCAAATGAACCATCTGCTTCTTCACATCTAACATCACCAAAGGCAACAATAAAGGACACATTGCATACAAATATGATTTCATCTTCAGAGGCAACAAGTAGAACTGAGCTGTCAACCTCTGAATATAAAACACCCTTTGACTTTACATCTACAGAACCACTGACTACATCATCTACATTTACATCAGAACCCAGCATTTCTCTAATCTCGTCTACAGAGCCATCCAATTCAGCCACTCTTCTTTTTACAACAGAGCCCAGCACAGCTGCCAAACATACTTCAGAATTTTCCAGCACAGTTACCTCAACATCTACTGAAGAAATTAATACTCATAAAAAATCATCCAAAATGCTCACATCTATATTTACTGAAACTTCCAAAAATGAAAGTGAATCTGCATCCCCAACAACTGAAAAATCTACTGAATTACATTCTTTCCCATCTGAGACTACTTCAAATGAACCAACTGCTTCTCCATATCTAACATCACTAAAGGCAACAATAAGGAAAACATTGCAAACAAAAATGGTTTCATCTTCAGAGGCAACAAGTAGAACTGAGCTGTCAACCTCTGAATATGAAACACCCTTTGACTCCACATCTACTAAACCACTGACTACATCATCTACATTTACATCAGAACCCAGCATTTCTCTAATCTCCTCTACAGAGCCATCCAATTCAGCCACTCTTCTTTTTACAACAGAGCCCAGCACAGCTGCCAAACATACTTCAGAATTTTCCAGCACAGTTACTTCAACATCTACTGAAGAAATTAATACTCATGAGCCATCATCCAAAATGCACACATCTATATTCACTGAAACACTTGCCCAAAGTGAAAGTGACCCTGCTTCCCCAACAACTGAACAGTCTACTGAATTACATTCTTTCCTATCTGAGACTACCATAAATGAACCATTGGCTTCTTCACATCTAACATCACTAAAGGCAACAATAAGGGAAACATTGCATACAAATATAATTTCATCTTCGGAGGCAACAAGTAGAACTGAGCTGTCAACCTCTGAATATGAAACACCTTTTGACTCTACATCTACAGAAACACTCACTACATCCTCTTTATTTACGACAGAACCCAGCATTACTCTAATCTCGTCTACAGAGCCATCAAAATCAGCCACTCTTCTTTTTACAACAGAGCCCAGCACAGCTGCCAAACATACTTCAGAATTTTCTAGCACAGTTACTTTAACATCTACTGAAGAAATTAATACTCATGAGCCATCATCCAAAATGCACACATCTATATTCACTGAAACAACTGCTGAAAGTGAAAGGGTCTCTGCTTCCCCAACAACTGAACAGTCTACTGAATTACATTCTTTCCTATCTGAGACTACCATAAATGAACCATTGGCTTCTTCACATCTAACATCACTAAAGGCAACAATAAGGGAAACATTGCATACAAATATAATTTCATCTTCGGAGGCAACAAGTAGAACTGAGCTGTCAACCTCTGAATATGAAACACCTTTTGACTCTACATCTACAGAAACACTCACTACATCCTCTTTATTTACGACAGAACCCAGCATTACTCTAATCTCGTCTACAGAGCCATCAAAATCAGCCACTCTTCTTTTTACAACAGAGCCCAGCACAGCTGCCAAACATACTTCAGAATTTTCCAGCACAGTTACTTTAACATCTACTGAAGAAATTAATACTCATGAGCCATCATCCAAAATGCACACATCTATATTCACTGAAACAACTGCTGAAAGTGAAAGGGTCTCTGCTTCCCCAACAACTGAACAGTCTACTGAATTACATTCTTTCCTATCTGAGACTACCATAAATGAACCATTGGCTTCTTCACATCTAACATCACTAAAGGCAACAATAAGGGAAACATTGCATACAAATATAATTTCATCTTCAGAGGCAACAAGTAGAACTGAGCTGTCAACCTCTGAATATGAAACACCCTTTGACTCTACATCTACAGAACCACTGACAACATCATCTACATTTACATCAGAACCCAGCATTTCTCTAATCTCCTCTACAAAGCCATCCAATTCAGCCACTCTTCTTTTTATAACAGGGCCCAGCACAGCTGCCAAACATACTTCAGTATTTTCCAGCACAGTTACTTCAACATCTACAGAGGAAATTAATACTCATGAGTCATCATCGAAAATGCTTACACCCATATTCACTGAAACTTCCCAAAGTGAAAGTGAATCTGCATCCCCAACAACTGAAAAATCTACTGAATTACATTCTTTCCTATCTGAGACTACTTCAAATGAACCATCTGCTTCTCCACATCTAACATCACCAAAGGCAACAATAAGGGAAACATTGCATACAAATATGATTTCATCTTCAGAGGCAACAAGTAGAACTGAGCTGTCAACCTCTGAATATGAAACACCCTTTGACTCTACATCTACAGAACCACTGACTACATCATCTACATTTACATCAGAACCCAGCATTTCTCTAATCTCGTCTACAGAGCCATCCAATTCAGCCACTCTTCTTTTTACAAAAGAGCCCAGCACAGCTGCCAAACATACTTCAGTATTTTCCAGCACAGTTACTTTAACATCTACTGAAGAAATTAATACTCATAAATCATCATCCAAAATGCACACATCTATATTCACTGAAACACTTGCCCAAAGTGAAAGTGAATCTGCATCCCCAACAACTGAAAAATCGACTGAATTACATTCTTTCCTATCTGAGACTACTTCAAATGAACCATCTGCTTCTCCACATCTAAGATCACCAAAGGCAACAATAAGGCAAACGTTGCATACAAATATGATTTCATCTTCAGAGGCAACAAGTAGAACTGAGCTGTCAACCTCTGAATATGAAACACCCTTTGACTCTACATCTACAGAACCACTCACTACATCCTCTTTATTTACATCAGAACCCAGCATTTCTCTTATTTCGTCTACAGAGCCATCAAAATCAGCCACTCTTTTTTTTACAACAGAGCCCAGCACAGCTGCCAAACATACTTCAGACTTTTCCAGCACAGTTACTTCAACATCTACTGAAGAAATTAATACACACGAGTCATCATCGAAAATGCTTACACCCATATTCACTGAAACTTCCAAAAGTGAAAGTGAATCTGCATCCCCAACAACTGAAAAATCTACTGAATTACATTCTTTCCTATCTGAGACTACTTCAAATGAACCATCTGCTTCTCCACATCTAACATCACCAAAGGCAACAATAAGGGAAACATTGCATACAAATATGATTTCATCTTCAGAGGCAACAAGTAGAACTGAGCTGTCAACCTCTGAATATGAAACACCCTTTGACTTTACATCTACAGAACCACTCACTACATCCTCTTTATTTACATCAGAACCCAGCATTTCTCTAATCTCGTCTACAGAGCCATCAAATTCAGCCACTCTTCTTTTTACAACAGAGCCCAGCACAGCTGCCAAACATACTTCAGACTTTTCCAGCACAGTTACTTCAACATCTACTGAAGAAATTAATACACACGAGTCATCATCGAAAATGCTTACACCCATATTTACTGAAACTTCCAAAAATGAAAGTGAATCTGCATCCCCAACAACTGAAAAATCTACTGAATTACATTCTTTCCCATCTGAGACTACTTCAAATGAACCAACTGCTTCTTCACATCTAACATCACTAAAGGCAACAATAAGGGAAACATTGCAAACAAATATGGTTTCATCTTCAGAGGCAACAAGTAGAACTGAGCTGTCAACCTCTGAATATGAAACACCCTTTGACTCTACATCTACAGAACCACTCACTACATCCTCTTTATTTACATCAGAACCCAGCATTTCTCTAATCTCGTCTACAGAGCCATCAAATTCAGCCACTCTTCTTTTTACAACAGAGCCCAGCACAGCTGCCAAACATACTTCAGACTTTTCCAGCACAGTTACTTCAACATCTACTGAAGAAATTAATACTCATGAGTCATCATCAAAAATGCTTACACCCATATTCACTGAAAATTCCCAAAGTGAAAGTGAATCTGCATCCTCAACAACTGAACAATCTACTGAATTACATTCTTTCCTATCTGAGACTACTTCAAATGAACCATCTGCTTCTTCACATCTAACATCACCAAAGACAACAATAAAGGAAACATTGTATACAAATATGATTTTATCTACATCTACAGAACCACTCGCTACATCCTCTTTATTTACGACAGAACCCAGCATTACTCTAATCTCGTCTACAGAGCCATCAAAATCAGCCACTCTTCTTTTTACAACAGAGCCAAGCACAGCTGCCAAACATACTTCAGAATTTTCCAGCACAGTTACTTTAACATCTACTGAAGAAATTAATACTCATGAGCCATCATCCAAAATGCACACATCTATATTCACTGAAACACTTGCCCAAAGTGAAAGTGACCCTGCTTCCCCAACAACTGAACAATCTACTGAAGTACATTCTTTCCCATCTGAGACTACTTCAAATGAACCATCTGCTTCTTTACATCTAACATCACTTAAGGCAACAATAAGGGAAACATCGCATACAAATACGATTTCAGCTTCAGAAACTACAAGCCAATCTACTCCATCTGCCTTTGAATATCTAACAACTATTGGCATTTTATCTACAGAACCACCGACTACATCATCTCTATTCACAACTGTCTTTCCTTCCACACCAGAACCGAGAACAGCTCCAGTATATATCTTCACCAGTATATCCGGTTCCTCATCTACTGAGAAAATAACTACTTATGAGTCATCATCAAAATTGCAAACAACTATATTCACCGAAGCAACTGCTGGAAGTGAAAGTACCTCTTTTTTCCCAACAACTGAACAGTCCACTGAATTAATTTCTATCCCATCTGAAACTTTCACAACAGAGACACCTACTACTTCACACTTAACATCACCACAAGAAACGGTGCTGCAAACATCAAGTACAAATATGACTTCAGCTCCAGAAACAGAAAGTGGACCTGAGCTGTCAACCTCCGAACACAAAACAACCTTCAGCTTTACATCTACAGAACCACTAACTACATCCTCTTTAGATACATCAGAACCCAACATTTCTCTAATCTCGTCTACAGAGCCATCCAATTCAGCTACTCTTCTTTTTACAACAGAGCCCAGCACAGCTGCCAAACATACTTTAGAATTTTCTAGCACAGTTACTTTAACATCTACTGAAGAAATTAATACTCATGAGTCATCATCGAAAATTCTTTCACCCATATTCACTGAAAAAACTGCCGAAAATGAAAGTGTCTCTGCTTCCCCAACAACTGAACAATCTATGGAATTGCATTCTCATCCATCTGAGACTACCTCAAATGAATCATCTCCTCTGTCAAATCTAACATCACCAATGACAGCAATAAGTGAAACATTGAGTACATATATTGATTCAGCTCCAAGCGCAACACACAGATCTTGGCTGTCAACCTCTGAATATCAAACCACCTTTGACATTATATCTTCAGAACCACTGACTACATCATCTACATTTACATCAGAACCCAGCATGTCTCTCTCCTCATCTAATGAGGCCTCCAGTACATCCACAATAGAACCCAACCCAGCTCTGATATATACCTCAGAGTTCACTGGTATGTCTGCTTCCTCGTCTACTGAGAAAATCACTACTTATGAGTCAGCATCACAGAATCAAGAATTTACAGACACAACTTATAATGATACAATTTTAAATATCTCTAAACCTTCAACATCTGAACATACAACAATCTTTGGCTTTATATCTACTGAACCACAGACTAAGTCACCTCTTTTAACTTCAGAAACCAGTACTTCTGAAACTTTAACCTCAGAATCATTTAGTACAATCAGTGATTTTTCAATGACAGAAACCAACATACTTCCTAAACCTACAGAGGAAAGCGTTAGTAATTCTGTTTCCACTCCTGATAAAACTATTACGACTTCTGAGTTATCTTCTAAAATGAAAACAAGTTCAAACTCTATTACAAATTCTGAAGATCAAAGTACCTCTGTTTACAGAACATCTAAAAAATCTTCTTTGGCGGATTCTAACACCTCTGAAAGCACACCTGTTCATTCACCTACTTCTTCAATTGTTACAGTACCACAGACAACAGAAGTGGAAACACCACAAACTATGGAATTCTCTACTTCAAAAAAAACAGGCACCCCTACTCTAGCCACCTCTGAACATGCATTTAGCTTTACCACTACGGTAAACCAGACTATGCCATTTGCATTTATTACAGACACTTCTGAAGCTTTGTCTACAGAATCATCCAGTAAATCTGATATGTTTTCCAGGACAGAAACCAGCACACGTCCTACATCTACTTCACAAGTCTCTGGTATCAAAACTTCCACATCCACTACAGTAACTAATATGTCTGCATCATCGACATTCACCATTAAAACTACTGAAATTGAAAGCACCCCTGCTTTCCCAGCCACAAAACAGTCTACAGAGTTTATTATATCTTCAACTAGCTTACTTCAACCTTCTGCTTCTTCAGCCAACACATTGCCAAAGACAACAAATATGAAAACGCCAGTGTCATATTCAAGAGAAACAGACAGCTATACACTTTCAACCTCTGAACATGGAGTAACATCTGATTTTGCATCTAGTAAACTACAAACAATGTCTTCATTTGCCTCAGAAATTGTCCATTCTGAATCCTCATCTACAAAATTACCCAGTACAAATGGTCTTTTTTCAGCTACAGAATCTAGCTCATCTTCTACTTCAAAAATTGTCAGTATGTTTGTTTCCACACCTACTAAAGCGATCACTTCTGAGTCAACAGCTACAAGTGATTTTATCACTAAAACTGCTAAAATTGAGAGCCCCCCTGCTACTCCAACAACTGGACAGTCTAATGTGTCATTTTCTAGCATGCCTGAAACCACATCGTACCAGCCAAAAAACATAGAAACATCATCTGCAGTCTCAACGGCTGAACACTCTACCGCTTTGGCGTCTAGTTCCCATAAAACCACATCACTTAAGCCTTTTACTTCTTCAACCATGACTTCACTAAAGCCGTCAGATAAGGAAGGATTGAGTGTTAATGATTTTTCAACTTCACAAATCCCTAGCAGCTCAACACAATCACAGTTAAAAGGTTCCTCTACACCTATCCCTAATGCAACTACTAAATCTAAAGCTGCTACCACAGTTACTGAAAATAATGGTGTATCTACATCAGCTAGCTCAGAGACAACATCATCTTTGTTTTATGTCCCATCATCCAGCACTGTTTTGAATTCAACAGAATTTCTCAGTAATTCATCTTCATCATCATCATCATCATCATCACAACCAGGTACATTTTTCTTTTAATGTAAATAAATGTAAAATAAATTATGACTTATTTGTTCATCTTCCAGAATGTGATCTAGTTAGCTTGCTTCTCTCAAAAATCCTCAACATTTTTACTATCAATATTAATTTAACCTTTGCTTTTGCTGGAGAGTATTACCCTTTTAATGCAGGTTATATTTTCTCAGTTTGAGTAAGTAATATTTATTCAGTTTGAATATGACCATGCTTAGTTCTTAATATTAGTCTTAAGCCTCACAGAATTAGGTTAAAAAGAGATACCCCTTTGAAGTTCCACTCTTAATAAACTCCAGCAGTTGTGGGACGCGTTTTGGAACTACTGATTTAGTAGTTCCGAAACGCATCCCATTCTGAGGACTCACTTCCTGCTTGCGTTCCATGCTGGTTGTCGTCCCCCTTCCGCTGACGTCATTTCCGGGATCCGTACTCTACACTGACCCAGACGGCGTTACTGTGTTCCTGGATCCTATACTGGAATTTATACATACTGGGACCTTCCTGTCATTGGAACATGAACTGTATACACTTATTACACTTCCCATCCTTTATCTTGCAAGTGTTTTTAATCCTTTTGGGATATTAAAAAGTTCTTATTCTGCACTTAGAGGCGCCTTTTTTCCTTTTATCTGTTTATCATTAGAGATCGCTTTGTCTCTCTAAATGCTGCCTGAAGTGTATGAAGATTTCTACCCCTTCCAAAGCAGACTTTATTTGCTAGGTCCTGACATCAGGAGCGCCCTTGATATATGTTTTTCTGGATGTGTTTTTATTCCACGCTTATGGGTATTTTTAGGCAATTGCAATTGCTCAGTTGAAAAGCCTCTTTGGTGTCCTAGCTCCATTTTTAGATGCATATTTAGTTTCATGGCTATAATATTAGATATTATAATAATAATTTAATATATAATAATATATTAATTTACAATATACAGTATATATATATATATATATATATATATATATATATATATATATAAATTTTATTATATCTTGTCATGTGACACCACTGAAGAAATGACACTTTGCTACAGTGTAAATTAGTGAGTGTACAGCTTGTATAACAGTGTAAATTTGCTGTCCCCTCAAAATAACTCAACACACAGCCATTCATTTCTTGACCGCTAGCAACAAAAGTTAGTAAACCCCTAAGTGAAAATGTCCAAATTGTGCCCAAAGTGTCAATATTTAGTGTGGCCACCATTATTTTCCAGCATTGCCCTAACCCTCTTGGGCATGGAGTTCACCAGAGCTTCACAGGTTGCCACTGGAGTCCTCTTCCACTCCTCCATGAGGACATCACAGAGCTGGTGGATGTTGGAGACCTTGTGCTCCTCTACCTTCCGTTTGAGGATGCCCCACAGATGCTCAATAGGGTTTAGTTCTGGAGGCATGCTTGGCCAGTCCATCACCTTTCCCCTTAGCTTCTTTAGCAAGGCAATGGTCATTTTAAAGGTGTCTTTGGGGTCATTATCATGTTGGACTACTGCCCTGCAGTCCAGTCTCCAAAGGGAGGAGATGATGCTCTGCTTCAGTATGTCACAGTACATGTTGGCATTCATGGTTCCCTCAATAAACTGTAGCTCCCCAGTGCCAGCAGCCCCAGACCATGGCACTCTCACCACCATGCTTGACTATAGGCCAGACACACTTGTCTTTGAACTTCTCACCTGGTTGCCGCCACACACACGTGACACCATCTGAACCAAATACGTTTATTTTGGTCTCATCAGACCACAGAACATGGTTCCAGTAATCCATATCCTTAGTCTGCTTTTCTTCAGCATCATCTTTACCTGCTCCCCATTCACACCTGGGACATTGTAACACTAATGAGTCACATGACACTGGAGAGGGAAAATGGCTAAATAAACCAAGAGTGAGGGTGTACTCACTTTTGTTGCCAGTGGCTTAGACATTAATGGCTGTGTGTTGAGTTATTTTAGGGGACAGCAAATGTACACTGTTATACAAGCTGTACACTCAATACTTTACATTGTAGCAAAGTGTAATTTCTTCAGTGTTGTCACATGAGAAGATATAATAAAATATTTACAAAAATGGGAGGGGTGTACTCACATTTGTGATATACTGTGTGTATATACACTATATCTATATAGATATATCTATATCTATATAGATATATCTGTATATATATATAAAAAAATATATATATATATATATATATATATATATATATATATATAAATAATATATAATTATAATTTAATATGCAGCGCTTACCTTATATATTTCTTTGTAATTTCTACAATCTAAGGGTCACTTTTCCTAAATATTGGCACAGAATATTTGTATTCTATCCTGCAATCCTCTGTAAAATGGTACACTGAATCAACCTCCGCTTTACTGGCTGTCTGTATGAATAAACCTACAACTGTTTAACTTATATTTAGACATTTACTTTTCTGTTTTGTGGAGAGAGATCAGTGAACATTCTATATACAGTATTTATTTATATCTAAGGGAAAAAGAAGGTGAAGGCATTAATAAAACCAAACTAAGGTTGATGAAGGGTAATAATAACATTTTACTGTGTACACAGTTATTTATGAATGAAAGTGTGAGGGGGTTAGCTCGGCAGCGGGTGTGTGTGACCCCCGGGATGGGCTCCCCACACAAAAACAGGCCCAGCAAACGGAGGTTGTGGTTTTCAAAATCAAAAAGGTGCGGTTTATTTTCTATTTACAGTGACAAAACACAGCAAAGCAAAAGAAACATAAATAAAATAAATCCTGGTCAACTTGACCTCTGAGTAAACATACAGGTTTCCTAACTAACAACTGGGATCAGCCTAGTGCTGTCCTAGTCCCTAAGTCCCTGGTTTTAAATGTCCAAGCAAATAGCCACACAGGCTTTGTCTCACCGCACAGGGGTTCACTCTCCCTAGACAGTCCACACAGGTCTGGTTCCAGGCATGAGCATACACCTAATGAATCTGGGAGTTCTTATAGAGGCCTAAATGAGCTGACAAGCTTCAGCTGGTCTCATCAACTCCCTGTCTGCACGACGCCCCACACTCTCCCTAGAGGTATGAGTCATCCATGAGCCCACTAGCCTCAGCTGGGCTTATACAACTCTCCACCTAGTTGTATAAGTCGGCGTAAAGCCTGAATCTGGGCGAAATATATCTACCCCCCTGGATGCAACCAGGTGACTTTACCTTCCTGCTGTCATATACCCCCCCCCTCTTGTTTTAACCTCGGGGTTGGAACACCAGCAATCAGGCATTCATGTACTCGAGACAAAGCATCCACATTCCCCATTTGAACGCCAGGGCGATGCTTTACTGTGAAGTTGAATTCCTGGAGGGCCAGGAACCACCTATTCACTCTTCTATTTGTTTCCTTGTTTTGAGCCATCCACTTTAACGGAGCGTGATCCGTAACCATGTCAAAGTGCCTACCTAGCAGGTAGTACCGAAGGGAATCTAGAGCCCACTTCACCGCTAAACACTCCTTTTCAACGGTGGCGTAATTTACCTCATGGGACTTCAACTTCCTGCTGAGGTAAATGACTGGGTGCTCTTCCCCGTTCCAGACCTGGGACAATACTGCTCCTAACCCCACATCTGACGCATCACTTTGTACGACAAAGTCTTTAGAGAAGTCGGGTGAGTACAACACTGGCTGGCTACATAAGGCTTGTTTCAAGAATTGGAATGCTGCCTCAGCCTCGGGGGTCCATTTAATCATGACCGACCCTTTCCCCTTCGTCAGGTTGGTTAGGGGCACAGCCTTAGAAGCAAAGTGGGGAATGAATCGCCGATAATACCCAGCGATTCCCAGAAAGGCTCGTACCTGCTTCTTGCTGTTGGGACGTGGCCAACTCTGGATGGCCTCGACTTTGTTGAGTTGGGGTTTTATTACTCCCCTCCCAATGGTGTACCCAAGATATTTGGCCTCCTCCTGCCCAATGGTACACTTCTTGGGGTTAGCCGTAAACCCCGCTTCCCGAACAGAGTCCAGGACTGCTTGCACTTTTGGCAGATGTGAGGCCCAATCTGTGCTATGGACAATTACGTCATCCAGGTAAGCCGCAGCATACTTCCGATGGGGCCTCAGCATCTGGTCCATTTTCCGCTGGAATGTGGCCGGCGCATTCTGTAACCCGAACGGCATTCTTTTATATTGGAACGCCCCGTCTGGGGTTACAAATGCGGTTTTCTCTTTGGCCGACTTGGCCAGGGGGATTTGCCAATACCCTTTTGTGAGGTCAAGAGTCGTCATGTATCGGGCTGTTCCCAGCCGGTCGATCAACTCATCTATACGTGGCATGGGGTAGGTGTCAAATTTTGTAACTTTGTTCAACTGACGAAAATCGTTACAAAATCGCCAGCTCCCATCCGGTTTAGGCACCAACACAATGGGACTAGACCAATCACTTTGGGACTCCTCTATCACCCCTAAGTTCAGCATTTTCTGTACTTCCTCCCGTATTGCCTCCCGTCGGGCCTCTGGGATCCGATAGGGTTTTAACTTCACCCTTTCACCGGGCGGGGTAATGATGTCATGCTCTACCCCAGATGTTTGTCCCGGCAGCTCAGAGAATACCTCCTTGTTGCGAAGCACAAACTCCTTAACCTCCTTTTGTTGGGGTTGTGACAAGGTGGCTGCTATTCCAACCTCAGGAATCACGCAACCAGTTTGAGCTGGTGACCAAGTGTCTGCGACTAGGGACTCTCTATCCCTCCAGGCTTTCAACAGATTAACGTGATAGATCTGTTCGGGCTTTCGCCTTCCTGGTTGTCTGACCTTGTAATTCACTTCGCTCACTTTTTCCATTATCTCATAGGGGCCTTGCCATTTGGCAAGGAATTTACTTTCAACCGTAGGGACAAGTACCAGTATCCTATCCCCCGGGGAAAAGGTATGGGTCTTGGCTCCACGGTTGTACACTCTCTGCTGTGCTAACTGCGCTTGGGCCAAATGTTCCTTCACGATGGGCATTACCTGTGCAATTCGGTCTTGCATCAGGGCGACATGCTCAATCACACTCCTGTGGGGAGAACTCTCACTTTCCCAAGTTTCCTTGGCAATATCCAACAGCCCTCTTGGGTGTCTCCCATACAGTAACTCAAAGGGGGAGAATCCCGTAGAGGATTGGGGCACCTCCCTAATAGCAAACATCAAATAAGGAAGTAGACAGTCCCAATCCTTTCCATCTCTATCCACCACTTTCTTCAACATTTGTTTTAGGGTTTTGTTGAATCTTTCAACCAGCCCATCGGTTTGGGGGTGATACACAGATGTACGCAATTGCGTCACTTTGAACAATTTACACAGCTCTTTCATAACCCGGGACATAAAGGGTGTACCTTGGTCCGTAAGCAGTTCTTTACAAATACCCACCCGGCTAAAAACAAGAGATAGCTCTTTGGCTATGGTTTTGGCCAAGGTATTTCTGAGAGGGATCGCTTCTGGATAACGGGTGGCATAGTCCATTATAACCAATATGTACTGGTGCCCCCTAGCGGACTTGATTATAGGACCTACCAAATCCATTGCGATTCTCTCAAATGGGACCTCAATGATGGGTAGAGGGACCAGCGGGCTACGGAAATGTGGCATCGGGGCCGACCTCTGACACACAGGGCAGGAGGAACAATAATTTTCTATGTCCTTCATCACCCCAGGCCAATAGAATCTCTGTAATACCCTCTCTCGGGTTTTCTCTGTCCCCAGATGACCTCCAAGAATGTGCCCATGGGCCAACTCCAACACCAACTTCCTGTAAGGTTTGGGCACCACAAGCTGCTCAACGGTTTCTTCTGCCCTTTTTGCCACCCGATACAGTAGGTCCTTCTCTACGCTGAAGTATGGGTAAGTGCAGGTATTATCTGGGTTCACTAACTCGCCATCTATTTCCACTACGTTTTCCCGTGCCTTTATTAGGGCGGGGTCTTTTAACTGTTCTGTGGCAAAATTTTCCCTGTGAACCTCCAGATCAGAAAACTCCACAGACGGTAGGTTTTCGTCTGAGGAGGTGGGCTCCTCTCCAGTTTCTTGAGTCTCCCCTGCCAATACTGACAAGGGAAATTCTGGAGAGTCCTCACCACTCTCAGAGGAGTTCTGGCTATCACATTCCTGGTACATAGGGGCACCAGTGGGGGGCTCAGGATCATCCCACAGTTCCCAGAACTTCGGAAAATCCCTTCCCACAATGGCATCATGCGTTAATTGAGATACTAACCCCACTGGATGAGAGAGGGTACCTTTGGGGGTCTCGAAACACACTGTAGTCACTGGATACTCTCGGGTGTCCCCATGCACACAAATAACAGCTACCTTGCTATTCCCAGAGACCTCTGTTTTAACTAATTCAGCCTTTATCAGGGTCACAAGGCTACCTGAATCCAGCAATACCACAACATTTCTGCCATTAACACACATTTTGCATAAATGTTTCTCAGTTCCTCGAATGGCAGTGCATGCGACTGTCGCACACAGCGACTGACGTCTGCCCGTCAGAAAGTCACATTGCATGGGTTCCTCCACAACCGGGCAATTTGCTGCAATATGTCCCGCTTGCCGGCAGCGGTAGCAAACAATCCTTTTGGCTGCCTCTTGAGCCCCCGACTTCCCAGGCTGTTCTCGCCAAACCCTGGGCAGAGCTCCCACCCTCTCACTCTCTCCACCCTCACCCCTTGGAATCATCTTATCCGCCCCTGGGGATGGTCTGGTCTTAGGGTGGAAAGTCCGAGAGTCTCTGGAAGAGGCCGTCAGGTTCTCTGCAGCCAAGTATCTCTCTACACGATCCACAAGTTTACCGGCCGTTTCTGGGTCTCCATGGCTTACCCACTTTTGAATGGCGGTAGGAAGAGCTCTCAAGAAACAATCCATCACAACACGTTCCACAATCTTTGGTGCGGACAAAGTCTCTGGCTGTAGCCACTTTCTGCTCAGGTGAATGAGATCATACATTTGAGACCTGGGGGGTTTTCCAAGCTGGAAAGTCCAGTTATGCACACGCTGAGCCCGGACAGCCTGGGTGACACCCAGCCTTGCCAAAATTTCAGCTTTTAGCATCACATAGTCTTTTGCTTGGTTAGGCTCTAGGTCATAGTAAGCTTTCTGCGATTCACCAGTTAACAGAGGAGCCACCAGTCCAGCCCACTGCTCCTCAGGCCACTTTTCTCTTTCAGCGGTCCTTTCAAATGTGGTCAAAAATACCTCTGGATCATCCTCTCCAGTCATTTTTGTCAATAAACGACTCACCCCAAAGGACGCGGTATTAGTGGGACGGCTTTCCTCACTGGTCTGCGGACGTTGCTGCATTACTGCTTCCATTTGTTGTAGTCTCTGCTCTTGCTTCTGTAACAGGTCTATGAAGCGGGCCTCAGATTGCTGCTGGGCTTGTTGCTGAGCTTCCAGACTCTGTTGGTGAGCTTGCTGCTGGGCTGCAAGGCTCTGTTGATGAGCTTGCTGCTGGGCTGCAAGGCTCCTTTGCAAACCTGCATTTGTCTGCTGTTGATTGGCATTTGCTAGAGCCAGCTGTTTCAGTATCTCCTCCATGCTGGCTTAAAAAAAACTGCCACTGGTTCTCCACCAACTGTGAGGGGGTTAGCTCGGCAGCGGGTGTGTGTGACCCCCGGGATGGGCTCCCCACACAAAAACAGGCCCAGCAAACGGAGGTTGTGGTTTTCAAAATCAAAAAGGTGCGGTTTATTTTCTATTTACAGTGACAAAACACAGCAAAGCAAAAGAAACATAAATAAAATAAATCCTGGTCAACTTGACCTCTGAGTAAACATACAGGTTTCCTAACTAACAACTGGGATCAGCCTAGTGCTGTCCTAGTCCCTAAGTCCCTGGTTTTAAATGTCCAAGCAAATAGCCACACAGGCTTTGTCTCACCGCACAGGGGTTCACTCTCCCTAGACAGTCCACACAGGTCTGGTTCCAGGCATGAGCATACACCTAATAAATCTGGGAGTTCTTATAGAGGCCTAAATGAGCTGACAAGCTTCAGCTGGTCTCATCAACTCCCTGTCTGCACGACGCCCCACACTCTCCCTAGAGGTATGAGTCATCCATGAGCCCACTAGCCTCAGCTGGGCTTATACAACTCTCCACCTAGTTGTATAAGTCGGCGTAAAGCCTGAATCTGGGCGAAATATATCTACCCCCCTGGATGCAACCAGGTGACTTTACCTTCCTGCTGTCACAAAAGCTATAACAGCATCGGTATGTTTTGCCTTTCTTCTAATAGGTAGTGATTCGACAGGTATCTATCTGCCTAAAACAACCAAAGCCCGTACAACTGCAATGCCTACAACGACTACAACAACAACTACAACAACAACAACAACAGCAACAACTCATAAACCAGCCATTATTACAACAGGTATAGTATATACCAAACAGTAAAATATAGAGAGTAAAAAGTATATGATTGTATTTTACTCCACCAATAATATGTCAATACCAATAAATAGCCAATGGTGTTGTACACATAAACCTAAAATAAAAGGACCAACTCCCCAATGGGGAACCATCCAGACCCAATGTGAGTAAGTCACCATAAAGACATCATGGTAGTCAAAGTAGTCAAGGCACATATGCACATGTATTCCAAAGAGGGGGGCTCTTTATGAGTATCTTAGAAACAAACTCAGTAAAAATAGTAAAATAAAATGCGATAAAAATGTTAAAAAAATGTAATACAATTTTTATTTATTTTTTACATACTGTCACAATTCAGTATCCCTGATCACCTCCACACCAGTCATATGATGACGCTATACTGCACTGTTGACAATATGGAAAAAAAAAACAGTGCGGAAAAAAATGATTTTTTTAAATTTCTTAAATTTCTAAAAGAGTGTGACAAAAAAATACAACTTTAAAATACTTATCATGCCTCTTACAAAATACCTTGGACTGTCCATTGTACAAAATAGGGGTTATTTTGGGGGTATTTGTACTGTCCTGGCATTTTAGGGCCTCAAGAAATAAGATAGGCCATTGGTACATCAGATTGATCAATTTACAAATATATACTGTACATATACACTGATTTGGGTTATTTTTGCCAAAGAAATGCAGAAGACTACATTTTGGCTTAAATTTATGAAGAAAGGTTATTTGTCTGAAAAAATATTATAACAACTAAGAAAAATGTGTATTTTTCAAAATTGTCGTTATTTAGAAAATAAAAAAAGAACCTAGTGGTGATTAAAAACCACCAAAAGGACACTCCCATGTGTCCAAAATGTCAGGCTCACCCGGGTGACCTCATCCACATGCTCTGGAGATGCCCCAAGATAGTGAGATATTGGACCAGAATAGTAATAAAATTAACAAAATATACCAAGTTCAATTGGAGGTGGACCCACTGACGTGTCTGTTGGGGAGTTTCACTGAGGAACTGTACCCCCCGCTGGTGTACATTGCCCTCACAAGACTTTTATACCTAGCTAGGAAGCTGATTGCTCGTCTTTGGCTTTCGGCACAAGTCCCGATGGAGGCCCAGTGGATCCAAGCGGTTAACAACATGCTCACTCGAGAAAGAAACACCTATTATCATAGGAAATCACCAAAAAATTTTATAAACATCTGGCAAAGCTGGTTAAATTCCTCAGAGGTGCCACACCCGCAGCTGGTTCTAGATAGATTGCTACTGGGCTAGATAATCACCTGCACTACTTCCAGATGAGTGACCATATGAGACGACTTATGGCCTGTCAGCAATGATATACCTTAGGCGATATCAGACAATAACGTGTGGTATTGGGTTCTCTCTAATACAAGGTGATTGGTATGTACTTCCAGTTGGTTTTCTCTTCTCTTTTTTTTTTTGGTCTATCAGTTTATATTTCTTTTGTTAGTTTAATGAATGTGAGGTGTTATGCAGTGCCTGTCCTTCAAAAACAAAAAAGAAAAGAAAAAAAAAGAACAACAAAAGAAAACTCTATCGGAGTCAAAAACATATACAAATTTAATTTGCGTACAGTCTTGCATGACCGAGCAATTGCCATTTAAAGTAGGACAGTGCTAAATAGCAAAAAATGCCCTGGTGGGAAAAACCTTCTGGAGATCAAGTGGTTAAGAGATACATCCTCTGTCACATCCTTCAGCATTTGAAACTTTGGGGGTGGATTTACTAAAGGCAAATAGACTGTGCAGTTGCACTCTGCAAGAGCTGTTGCTCCACAGCTCAGTAAGTGAGGGGGAGCTCTGCTGACTTCCATCATCCAAAATTCTCCAAAAGTCACGCTAATAAATGCAATATATGAACACAAATTCAAATTTGTGACGAATTAAGAACATGATTTAAGTGATAAATAAAAAATGAAAAGGAAAAATATATATATATATATGTATATATTTTTAAATCAGTGTAGATAGAAATGAAACAGTCCACGTTAATATACACACTAAAGTGTTCTTCAAAAGACAAAACGTCTCCTTCTGTGGCACTCACCACCTTATTAATAGGGGCACTTACTGGATAAGGTGGACCCTCTATCACTAGAGAGATCAAACAGGCTTGATAGTAGTAACCCTCTATGGAGTGGTTTAGATGGAGGGGTCCTCCTGCGGTTCCAGGTTCCCACTGGAGGTGGGGGTCTTCCTAAACTCCCTCGTCTCCAGGATAACCGTGACAGCGACCATAGAGATTGGTGTAAAGGAGAAAAGACTCCAATAGTGTGATACCGTATGAGTTACATTACTAAAATGATAAAGACATGCACTTACATTCCACAGGTAAAAATCATTTGTTTGCCGGCAAACAAGTAAAATGCTAGCGCTTCCGGGATCAGGGAGGGACGCAATGACGTCAGCACGTGGCTCTGCGGAACCCCATAGAGGGTTACTATCAAGCCTGTTTGACCTCTCTACCGATAGAGGGTCCACATTTTCCAGTAAGCGCCCCTATTATTAAAGTGGTAGGTGCTACAGAAGGATTCTTCACTTAATCGTTTGGTGGTGGAATATTTTATGAACTGTCTTTTGAGGAACACTTTAGTGTGTATATTTACGTGGACTGTTTCATTTTTATCTACACTGATTTTTTTCCAAATTTTTTTTCATTATTATTTCTTTTCACTTTTTATTTATCACTTATAACATGTTCTGTAATTGTTCATAATTCGTCACGATATTTAATTCATGTTCACATATTGCATTGATTAGCGTGACTATTTGAGTCGCTGCTTTTGTTCACTTATTACAGGGTTTAGCGTGGTTTCTAAATTGGACTGACTTCAATCATCCAACCATGTACAAGCAAAAATGCTGCTTTATTTTTTTTTTCCTTGCATGTGATTAGGTTTTCTTTGCAAAGTGAAGCTTTACCTCATTTTCTAAGCTCTGCAACAACTGCAGTTGCAGTGCAAAGTGCACAGATTATTTGCCTTTAGTAAATCAACCCCTTTTCATTGTGTGTTGGATTCCTGCGTCCTGTTAAATTATGTGATTTAATCTGCCAGTCACTAAGTTATTACAGGGCATGGAGTGTTTCAATGTGATTTATGCAAAGTGTTTTATTCATAGGCAGGATGTTAAACAGAGCCAGAATTCTAGTAAATATTATTGTGACCACAATTTTCTTGTTTCTGGCATAAAGCACTCTTTAATGTGGTGCTTCCAAAATAAACGCATTTACATGCAAATCGTAGGAAAAAAATCAGCAAAAAATAAAGCAAAGGTGGGGGGGAGTGGGGGAATTTTTTTAATAAAAAAGGGTTAAGCATAGCTTCTAACTGTCCCTGATTTCAAGGGACTTTCCCTGATTCGGCGCAATGTCCCTCTTCCCCCCTCATTTGTCCCTCATTTTGGTCTGATCTATATAGTTGTATATAAAATCCGCTTTTTATCTTTCAAAAACTGTTTCCCAGTGCTAAACCTTTCATACAAATTCTAAATTGCTACATTAGTAAATGTTAAAAGCCAATATAAAGGAATAGTAGTGGTAAAAAAAAAGCCCTTGTGGATTTAATGAACCTTTTTTTTGGTTAATTCTCCTTTAAGGGAGGTGTGACAGGGGGCGTGTCCTATGCCTACCTATGTTTGCTAGTAGGTGTCCCTCATTCCCATCTCAAAATGTTGGGAATTAAGAACAAAAATATGATTAGGACAGCCGCACTCCAATCCAACGTGGCTTTATTCTAAAAATGGAAACAGGCACTACAAGTCAGAGCAACGGACCTAGGATAGCTGACGCGTTTCACACTACACTTAGTGTTTACTTATAGCTTTTTACAATAAAGCCACGTTGGATTGGAGTGCGGCTGTCCTAATCATCTTTTTGTTGTTAATTGCCATGTGCATTGCCAGCACCCTCGGTTCCTGAGAGAAAGACTGCAACCAAGCTAGACCTGCCTGGAGCGGCAATTTCTGTCTCTCAAAATGTTGGGAGGTATGGTTAAAGTACAATTCCGGCCACAATAACTTTCTTTTAAATATATTCCTTAATAGCCACAAAGGGTATAAACCGATCTGTGTGCCCCAATGCCTTTGCAAACCCGGCTTTAACCATATATGTCTAGTAGTGACAGCATCGCTTTGATGAATACAGGCTGTGCAAAAAGCAGAGCTGTGGGAGGCTGTCTGCAGAAAACTACAGGAGGGAAAGGAAACAAAACCAGTCACCTTGTACAAGGAGAGAGAACAGCAGTGACCAGTCTTTATTACAGAAAGCTCCTGCACAGAGGCAAAGTTCCACACTGGATTGCTACAAAGATCTGGAAGAGATACACAAAGCACACAAAGATTCAAGTTAGAATACACATGACTTTTGCATTCACACAATAGTTCTTTTTTCGGAGTTCCGTTTTAAACAAGGGCCTATAAGAAAAAAAGGGGTAAAAAAGAAAAGTTTGTTGTTGGTACATAATAAGAGGTCAGTATTTTCAATATGAAGCAAAGATTAAGAACTCTGGGACACGACCACAAACTAGCAGGAGGAAAGTTCAAAATTTATGTTGGAAGTTATTGTTTTATCAAAAGAGTAGTTGTAACTCTGAATATTTTTCTAGCAGAGGCAATGAGTCAATCAACAGTAAATGGAATCAGAAATGCTTGGGACAAACATAGATCAATACTCAGACAAAAAAAGTAATAAATAAATAAACAAATAAATAAATAATAAAATATATAATATAAAAAATAAAAAAATCGGGCAAATTTGATGGACCATTTTTCTGTTTCTCTATACTGATCAACCATACTATTATGACCACCCACCATATCTTATTGAGACATGGACTCCACTAGACCTCTGAAGGTATGCTGTGGTATCTGGCACAGTGACATTGGTAGTAGATCCCTTTAAGTCCTATAAGTTGCGAGTTGGGGCCTCTATGGATTGAACTTGATTATCCAGCACATCCCACAGATGCTTAATTGTACTGCAATCTAAAGAATTTGGAGGCCAAATCAACACCTCAAACTTGTTGTTGTGTTCCTCAAACCATACTTAAATTCATCAGACCAGGCCAACTTCTTCCATTGCTCTGTGGTCCTGTTCTGATGCTCACAGGCTCACTGTAGGCGCTTTTGGCTGTGGACAATAGTTAGCATGGGTACCCTGACCAGTCTGCGGCTACACAGCCCTATACACAACAAACTGCAATATTCTCATGGTCTGACACATTTCATGTTCACTTGGTGCTTACTATATCTCACTTTCTTTTAGATGCCCCTATGCAACTACTGAGAAATAAACAAATATTTTTTGAACCAATATGTATATACTGTATATGCTATTGAGAGAGTCTGAAGTGTTCAAACACACCAATAAACAAATATATTACCAGTATGATTCAGTGGCACACAAAAACTATTAATCCTACTTAAGTGTAACACTCCAAAAAACTAAATAAAAAACAAAGTACAAGAAAAAATGGCAAATACATAAAGTTCAAGAAAAAATGTCCTGTGTATATTAATATCAGACCGAAAACTTCAATTCTGTGTTTCACACTTTATCTTCTGTGAATAACACCCCGTGATACACACACCATCACCACTAGCAGCTCACCTTATATCTTGACCAACAAAGGTCAAATTGTGCCTGCGACTTTGGTATTATGGCCTTTACGCATTATGCCAGAGATACATGGATTCATTCGAGGGATACTGATACTATAACACACTAGACATTTTCTCTTGTACTTTATTTATTTTTATGTTTTCTTTAGTTTTTTGGTGTATGTTACACTCAAAGAGGATAAATCGTTTTTTTGCAGCTCTGAATCATCCTGTTAAAAAAGATATACCGTAATCAGGGATGAGCCGAACACCCCCCTGTTCGGTTCGCACCAGAACCTGCGAACAGACAAAATGTTCGTGTGAACTTTAGAACCCTATTAAATACAATGGACTCGAACGTTCGAAATCTAAAGTGTTAATTATAAAGGCTAATATGCAAGTTATTGTCCTAAAAAGTGTTTTTGGACCTGGGTCCTGCCCCAGGGGACATGTATCAATGCAAAAAAAAGTTTTAAAAACGTCTGTTTTTTCGGGAGCAGTGATTTTAATAATGCTTAAAATGAAAAAATAAAAGTGAAATATTCCTTTAAATTTCGTACCTGGGGGGTGTGTATGATATGCATGTAAAGTGGCGCATGTTTCCCGTGCTCAGAACTGTCCCTGCAAAAAATGTAATTTTTGAAAGAAAAAAAGTCATTTAAAACTCACTCGCGGCTATTAATGAATTGTCGGCTCCCGGCAATACATTCAAAAGTCATTGATAAAAAAAAAAAAAAGCGTGGGGGTTCCCCAGAATTCAATTACCAGGCCCTTCAGGTCTGGAATGGATATTAAGGGGAACCCCGCCGCAAATGTAAAAAAAAATTGACGTGGGGTTCCCCCAAATATCCATTCCAGGCCCTTCAGATCTGGCATGGATTTTAAGGGGAACTCCACCCCAAATTTTAAAAAAAATGGCGTGGAGTCCCCCTAAAAATCCATACCAGACCCCTTATCCGAGCACGCAACCTGGCCGGCCGCAGGGGAAAAGGGGGGGGCGAGAGAGCGCCCCCCCTCCCTCCTGAACCGTACCAGGCCACATGCCCTCAACATGGGGAGGATGTCCCCATGTTGATGGGGACAAGGGCCTCATCCCCACAACCCTTGCCCGGTGTTTGTGGGGGTCTGCGGGCGGGGGGCTTATCGGAATCTGGAAGACCCCTTTAACAAAGGGGACCCCCAGATCCCGCCCCCCCATGTGAATTGGTAAGGGGTACATTGTACCCCTACCATTTCACGAAGAAAGCGTAAAAAAATGTTTAAAAAAAACACACAAACACCTTGAAAAAGTCCTTTATTTAAAAAAAAAAAAACATTCCAGCGGTGAAATCCAGTGTCCCGCGGCAATCCCGATGTCCAGCGCTGTCCTTCATTGGTTGTGCCTGAGCGGACCTGATGGGGAACTCCCTCTCAGTGTTTTAAATGTATAGACCCGCCCCTTCTAAAGTTCCCCATCAGGTCCGCTCAGTGGACCAGATGCGGAACATGAGAAGGGGCGGGTCTATACATGTATTACCAAAGTGAGAGCAGTTCCCCATCAGGTCCGCCCCCTCGGTATGTCGGACCCGCCTACGTCATTGGCTTGAGCGGGGAACTTCCTTCACTATGTAAATTTAAATTACACAGTGAAGGAAGTTCCCCGCTTACACCCCCCAGGTACGAAATTTAAAGGAATATTTCACTTTTATTTTTTCATTTTAAGCATTATTAAAATCACTGCTCCCGAAAAAACGGCCGTTTTTAAAACTTATTTTTGCATTGATACATGTCCCCTGGGGCAGGACCCAGGTCCCCAAACACTTTTTAGGACAATAACTTGCATATAAGCCTTTATAATTAGCACTTTAGATTTCTCCCATAGATTTTTCGAATTTGCCGCGAACACCCCAATTTGTTCGCTGTTCGGCGAACGGGCGAACAGGCAATGTTCGAGTCGAACATGAGTTCGACTCGAACTCGAAGCTCATCCCTAACCGTAATCAATGTTATTCGTTTTACCTGTTTATGGTCATAATGTTAAGGCTGATTGGTGTATGTTTCCATGCTTCCAACAATGAAGGCTATAACAGCAGATTTCACAGGGTCCCTTTTACATTTCTTCTTACAGGTAGTAAACCAACAACTGACCATCAGTTTGAAACAACTGAAGGCATTACAAGTGTCACTTCTGCGACTGCAACAATGACAACTGATAACCTTTCCACTACAATAACAGGTATGGTCAATTTTATACAAAATAATCCAAGCAGGTTCTAATCTTTGTGTAAAAAGATACTAAAATGATAATCTGGCCCTCCTTTCTAGTATCACTCTGCGCTTGTGGATGTTATGTCATAAGGATATAAACAATAGTAAAATGTATAAAATAGATATAAATATATATAAATATATAAATATGTGAACCTAAGAGCATATAAATATAAAACATATATATAAAAGAACAGCAGCTGCTAAAAAATCAAGCGTACATATAAAACAGTATCATATAAAACTAATAAAAAGTTCAGAATAAAACTGCAGCAGCGCTACGAACAAAGTTCAATTGTGCGTCTTCTATGATAATCGCTTATATAGGTGATGAGGTAGTAAATGGTGAATCTAGTTGTAATATATCCAATTCATAATCTTAGTGCTCCTTTCACCAGTAGTGTATAACACCGCGTGGGGGGATTTTTGAAAGTCCCCTTTAGGGGGCGCACTCACCAGATGTAAGATAAATAAAAGCCTAGATCAACATTCCTCCTTCAGCAATAATATAATTGGAAATTATCCTTCTCCGCCATAGACAGATGTCAAATCAGGTATGGGTATAGAAAAGATATCCTCCTCAATCTATCCTGTCTTCTTATCCTCAGTGATAGAAAAAAGGTGCCACTGGCATATATGTGGAAAAAATACAAACTACATAGGGTAGTACTGTTTGACCATTTAATAAATTTAATCCCCAGGTAATCCCTTAGTTACATATATGCGTACCACAAAGTAAAATAATACAGGCGAAAAGATAAAATGAGCGCTACAGCGCCGGACACTTGCCCCTGATGAGCGCCACGGTGTATTTCCCTCGGCACTTCCTTGTTCGGCAGGTCCTGGAGCGCATGAACGTCACTTCCGGTTTGCTGGGTTGGTTGGCCACGCCCTGACGTTTCGTCACTTCCTGACTTCCTCTGAGGGCGTGACCAACCGTCACAGCAACCGGAATTTATGCTAGGTCAGAACCCGCCCTCTGGTTAAACGTCAGAGCACGCTCTGCGTGCCTGCGACGTCGCGCATGCGCGCTGAGCGAGTCGACGTCCATACCCTACTGTGGGCGGAAATTCTGTCAGGTGCAGCTCGATCTGCCCCACTCTGATAGGCGTTTGTACTCGGGCTGCATCCTGATTGGCTACTCTGTCTAAACATGTCGGGAGCGGTGTCGAGCCGACATGTATACAGAGGGGACTTCAATTACTGATTATAAGGATTGATGTCAGACACACCACCTCATACCGTCATACAGTCGTTCCTTCTGCTGACACTTGTGCCCTGAAGCGATAAGGGCATGTTTTGGTAACAATGTTACCCCCGGTAGTCAGAATTTTTTATATAATCAGGGAGGTGGAGGACATTTTCACAAAACACTGGCACATTTTACTTTTGGATAAGAAATTGGGCCCAGTACTCCCCCCTAAACCACTATTTATATATCGAAAGGCTCCTAATCACGGGGATAGGGTGGTGAAGAAAATACTGGACCCTCCCAGCAAACCTCAGACGTTCTGGAACAAAAATGGTTTTTTTGCCTGTAGAAGATGTAGAGCATGTAAGGAAGTGTCGCGCCCCATTAGGGGGCTGGAAAACTTCATCTCTCCTTCCAATCAGAGACAATTTGACATCGAGCAGTTTATTACGTGCAACAGCAGCTTCGTGGTCTATGCTCTAAAATGTCCGTGCGGGCTTTTATATATAGGGCGCACCAAAAGACTTTTACGCATCCGAATAGCTGAGCATGTGAACAACATAAAGATAGGTTATAAGGACCACAATGTGTCACTGCATTTCAAACTTAAGCACAACCAGGACCCCTCAGGCCTGGAATTTTGGGGGATTGAAAGTTTGGAATCAAACTGGAGGGGTTCTCATAAGGTGCGCAAACTTTCTAAAAAAGAGACAAAATGGATTTTTTTAACCGAAGTTTTAGCGCCCAAAGGTTTGAACATTGAATTAGACATTAATTGTTTTATTAGTGATTCGTAGACATTAAGCTGAATAACTATTAGTATTAGCACGACTTATTACTAGAACGCTACGAATATACACATAGGGCCTCCACCCTCGATTTTAGTGATTTTAGTAACTTTATGAGTACTTTTATTAGTTATACACAGCAGAGTTTACTTGGTATTTATTTGAATATTTCGGTGTGTTATTCTTGTCATTTTATTATCTATTTTTTTATATATATTTTTTTATATAGATTTTTTAGCCATAATATCGGTGTGTTATTCTTGTCAATTTTATTATTTTTTATATATATTTTTATGCCATATATATTGAATTATTCATATATTTATTGATGGATGCATGTTCTGTGGATTGGGAAAACAAAACACTGCTGATTATGATGTCAAGGTTTACAGCCATCACAGCGTTTCCTCATTATGATCAGTAGAGTGTGTGCACACATTATTTAGCATTAAACCCGGCATTATAATATAAATATAAAAAAAATTCTGACTACCGGGGGTAACATTGTTACCAAAACATGCCCTTATCGCTTCAGGGCACAAGTGTCAGCAGAAGGAACGACTGTATGACGGTATGAGGTGGTGTGTCTGACATCAATCCTTATAATCAGTAATTGAAGTCCCCTCTGTATACATGTCGGCTCGACACCGCTCCCGACATGTTTAGACAGAGTAGCCAATCAGGATGCAGCCCGAGTACAAACGCCTATCAGAGTGGGGCAGATCGAGCTGCACCTGACAGAATTTCCGCCCACAGTAGGGTATGGACGTCGACTCGCTCAGCGCGCATGCGCGACGTCGCAGGCACGCAGAGCGTGCTCTGACGTTTAACCAGAGGGCGGGTTCTGACCTAGCATAAATTCCGGTTGCTGTGACGGTTGGTCACGCCCTCAGAGGAAGTCAGGAAGTGACGAAACGTCAGGGCGTGGCCAACCAACCCAGCAAACCGGAAGTGACGTTCATGCGCTCCAGGACCTGCCGAACAAGGAAGTGCCGAGGGAAATACACCGTGGCGCTCATCAGGGGCAAGTGTCCGGCGCTGTAGCGCTCATTTTATCTTTTCGCCTGTATTATTTTACTTTGTGGTACGCATATATGTAACTAAGGGATTACCTGGGGATTAAATTTATTAAATGGTCAAACAGTACTACCCTATGTAGTTTGTATTTTTTCCACATATATGCCAGTGGCACCTTTTTTCTATCACTGAGGATAAGAAGACAGGATAGATTGAGGAGGATATCTTTTCTATACCCATACCTGATTTGACATCTGTCTATGGCGGAGAAGGATAATTTCCAATTATATTATTGCTGAAGGAGGAATGTTGATCTAGGCTTTTATTTATCTTACATCTGGTGAGTGCGCCCCCTAAAGGGGACTTTCAAAAATCCCCCCACGCGGTGTTATACACTACTGGTGAAAGGAGCACTAAGATTATGAATTGGATATATTACAACTAGATTCACCATTTACTACCTCATCACCTATATAAGCGATTATCATAGAAGACGCACAATTGAACTTTGTTCGTAGCGCTGCTGCAGTTTTATTCTGAACTTTTTATTAGGTTCTAATCTTTGCCCAATCTATTCAAAACGAAGGGAAAAACTGCTTTTTTTTTTTTTTTTTTCACAAAATTTTTATTAGGATGTATGAAAAATAACAGCAGTTACAAGACATGTTATAAAGTAATTTTCAATTTTTTCAAATAGAGAAAAAGAGAAGGAGAGAGAGAGAAAAAAAAGAAAAGAAAAACATACCAAAGGGAGGCATGTTAAGGGCAAGACTAAGCGTACTGTATGCGCAGCTTAATCTCGGACTCTTATAGGATAGAATCAGCGTGGTATAACATTGAAAAACATATAGTGAAAGCAGAGGAACAAAAGACCTACGTACTTTATCTGTTATCTACTAGAGGGTAACTGGATGGATCAAATAGAGTATCTACCTAGAGTCTCAAGTATTACAGCAGAATAACCAACCAGAAAAATAAAAATAAAAAAATGTCTGGGAACAGCCAGGGGAGGAGGGAGGGAGGAGAAAAGGGAGGGAGGGGGGGAGGGCCTTAGCCAAGTCCAGAGAGAAGTAAGTATGAGTAAGCTTATTTCGGGTAACAGTTAGAGATCGTTGGTGGCGGATTGACCGTCTGGGGAGATTTCCTCTTCTGGGCTTGAAGAATGGGGGGTAGATTTGAGGTAAGAGAAAGAGTACTGGTCAAAGCTGGCTATATCCTCCGGAGATAAAGCTGAGCGCATGAAGGGTTCCCAAATGGAGTAGAAACGGCTCTTAGAGACTGCAGATGTGAAGTCTGCATTAGCTCTTTCTTTAAATAGGAGAAGAAGGAGGTCCCGTTTGATTTGAGTGGTAGCAGGGCAGTGGGAAGAAATCCATTGCTTTAGTATGGTTCTCCGTGCGATCAGGAGGCAGATCAAGGACCAATCTTTGTGATTGTGACCAAGGTTTGGGTGAACAGTGTTCGTTGAGCTCGTCACTCGGGACCAAGGCAGTAGTTGGGGGTCCCAGTAACCAAAGATGAGGAGGAGCGGATCCTTCGGAAGCTTCAGTAGAGTTATTTCGAAAATGTAGTTTAGAACCTGATCCCAAAAGGAGGAGATGAAAGAGCACGCCCAAAAACGGTGGGTTAGGGAGGGTCTCATCTGGTGGCAGAGGGGGCATTTAGCACTGTATTGATCCGTATCGGAGTAAATGAAGGGTATATGTGCACGGTGGACTATTTTCAGTTGAGATTCTCTCCAAATTTCATTGGGTGTTAGTCGTTGCACTTTGTTGAGTCCGATTAGAATTTTGTCTATCAGGTCATCATCTGGGAAGTCTTTTCCCCAATTGGCTGCAGATGAGAATGCCAGCGGAGGGTTGGACTCTTGAAGTAATGGTTTGTATATGTCCGATATCGTATATGCTCTTTCCCTGAGTAGCAGGTCTGTGAAACTTGGTGTGAACCGCTTATAGTCCTCTTTGCATGCAGATCTTAAGTAGCTGGTACATTGCCAAAAGTGAAAGGCATGTGATCGTGGGAGTGAATACATTTCAGCAACGGTTGAAAAGGATAAAGGACGACCCGTTTTAGTGTCGCATAAAGATGCAAATTTTGTGAGACCGTTTTCTTGCCAAATCTTGAAAGGTTGATGTTCCAAGCCAGGTGGAAAGTTTGGGTTTCCTTGTATTGGCAGATGGCTTGACATGAAAGGGGAGAGCTTGAGGCTCTTTCTGGTTTCTCTCCAGGCGATGGCCGTGTCTCTCAGTAGTAAGTTGTGTTGATACAAAGGTGGGACCAATTTCCACTTGCAGTGAAGAAGAGCTGGTAGCGAGAAGGGATGTGCCATTGCGGATTCCAAGGAGTAGTTGGAATACCTCGAGGACTGTGAAATCCAGTCTAGACTAGTTCTTAATAAACATGCTAGGTTATAGGTTCTGACATTCGGGAGACTTATACCCCCTTCGCTTCTGGGAAGATATAGTTTCTTTAAAGCTATGCGTGGTCTTTTGCCATGCCATAGAAATTTTGAGATGGCCGTATTGATGAGTTTAACATCTTTGTGGTGAAGTAGCAAGGGGATAGTTTGCAGTGGATATAGTAGTCTGGCAAAACTGACCATTTTTATCAAGTGGCATCTTCCCAGGAGCGAGAGGGGCAGATCCATCCAGTTAACCATTTCCTGAGAGAGCCTAGAGAGCAAGGGAGGATAATTGAGGTGGTACAGGGAGGAAGGCAGTTTGCCTATTTTGATGCCAAGATAGGTGATATGGGATCTAGCAACAGAAAAAATGGAGTGTTGGACCCAGGTAGGGTTGGATAGAGTACCTATGGGGAGGATTTCGCTTTTGCCGTAATTTATGCGGAGGCCAGAACAGGATCTAAAATCATCAAATACCTCTTTGATGGTGAACATGTCTGAGGAGGGGTTCGCTGAAAAGATAAGTACATCATCGGCAAAGAGGGATGAGCGGAGATCGTGATTTCCTATTTTTATGCCATGCAAGGGGGCTTTTTGGGTAAGGTGTTTGGATAAGGGTTCTAGTGCAATGTTGAAGAGGAGGGGGGATAGGGGGCAGCCTTGTCGTGTACCTTTGTGGAGGCGGAAGTCATCTGAGAGTAGGCCCGCTGCCACCAGCTTAGCTGAGGGGGTTGTGTACATGGCGTTTATTAGATGGCAGAAGGGGCCTGTAAAGCCCATCTTTGTCATGGTCATGGAGAGCCAATCGAAGCTGACATTATCGAAGGCTTTCTCCGCATCTAACGTAATGATGGCAAAGTCGCCGCCGGGATTTTGTTTGGCGTGTTCCAAGGCCAACATGACCTTACGAATGTTTAGGGTGGCCGTTCTGCCTTTCACAAAACCAGATTGCGCTGGATGTATCAGAGATGGGATGATGACAGCAAACCTAGAGGCGACAATCTTGGATAGGATTTTGACATCCAGGTTTAAAAGGGAGATGGGCCTATAAGATCCTGGTTCCTGGGGGTCCTTGCCTTTTTTTGCGAGTAATTTAATAGTGGCCTGGTTTCCCGAGGGCAGGTAGGGGCCGCCCGTCCATATGCCATTATAGACCTTGTGGAGGGTGGGTTGTATTATGTTTTGGAGGGTCTTGTAGAATTCGCTAGTGAGTCCGTCTGGGCCCGGGGCCTTAGAGGGGGTCAACTTTCGTATGGTGTTTGAGACTTCGGAAAGGGAGATGGGAGCATTAAGGTACTCAAGTTGTGAGGGAGTGACTTTGGGAATGGCTAAGTTCTCTAGGAAAAAGCCGGCTGCCTGTTTGTTTATAGGGTCTGGGGCATAAAGCGTAGCGTAGTATTGAAGCATAGCTTTATTTATCGTTTGCGGTGTGGTGTTCACTTTGCCTTTAGCATCTTTTAGAGATGTAATGTGAGTTGGGCGAAAGGGCCCCTTGCAGAGCCTGGCTAGTAATTTGCCTGATTTATTTCCGAATTTATGGAAGGTGGCATCTGAGTGTGCTTTCCTAGTTAGTTCAAGTGTGTCTGCCCAAGTATCAAAAGATCTCTTGGCTGCATGCCATTCGTTTCTATTATCAGTGGAGTCCATCGTGTATAAAGATCTTTGCGCCTGGTGGAGCCGGGAGCTAGCCAACTTGTACTTTGATAAGGTATTTCTCTTGAAAGAGGTCGCATAAGAGATGATCCGACCCCTGAGGAACGCTTTACCGGCGTCCCAGAAGAGGTTTGGGACATCAGAGTGTGGAGCATTGGCCGTGGAATATTCTGTCCATGACTTTGCCATGAATTGCTGAAAATCAGAGTTGTTGTAGAGGTATGAGGGAAAGCGCCAAATCTTGGGATGTGGAGGTAGGTCGAGGTTGTCAAATTGGGCCGAGATTGGTGCGTGGTCAGATATGGCAATGTCGAGGATGTCTACATCAGTTAACATGGGTACTAGGTTGTCAGAGCCAAAAAAATAATCTATTCTGGTGAATACGTTATGTGGGTTGGAGTAGAAGGTAAATTCCCTGTCCGCTGGATGTTTTAAACGCCAGAGGTCCTGAAAGTGAAGGGATTCCATGGTGGATGCAAAGAGTGTGGGGGAGACAGGGTCAAGGCCTGGCGAGGGGCGTCTAGGGGATGATCTGTCATCAGTTTGGTGTATAACGTCGTTGAAATCACCTCCTATTAAGTGGGGGAGATGGGTGTTATGAAGCAACCATGCCGAAAGTTCACTATAAAAGGTCGTGCCAGGGCTGTTGGGGGCGTAAATGTTGGAAATTACCAATTCCGTGGAACCTAGTTGGACATGAGCTGTGACAAGCCGTCCGTGAACGTCTGAATTTACCGATAGGACCGTGCAGGGAAGGTTCTTATGAATCAGGAGAAGGACTCCAGCTTTACGGCCGTAGGCCCCCGAGCCTAGGACTGTGCCTACCCAGAGTTTTTTCATGCGATGAAAATCAGGAGCTGATAAGTGGGTTTCCTGGAGTAGGGCGATATCAGTGTTGAGTCGTTTTAGATGACGGAGGATCTTCATTCTTTTATTGGGGGACCTAAGCCCTTTCACGTTCCAAGAAACTATTTTCATGTTGGGGATATTGGGAAATTGAATTTTGAGGAAGTTATAGCTAATCTACCGTGTAAGCGGCGTTTTAAGGTAAATACCGGATGAAGAGGAAAGGTGTTATATCTGTCTTGGGAGACAGGTGACAGGAGGACTGTTACCACGGATGTTCCTAGGCTAAAGGGGGGAAGGGAGGGGGAGGAGATAGGAGGTGGGACCTGAAAGAAAATCAAAAATAACATAAACAACATAAGCAAGCGCAAGAACTTCGCTTTTTTCCGCAAGGAGTCACTGTGTAAGTCGGTTCCCAAAAGCACGGCTCTGATGTAGGGCGGCCGAGAGCCCGCGTTAGGAGAGGGGTTTTTCATGCGAGCGGCGAGGGACTCAAACGGAGGGGGGGATGTTGCGGCTATACACAGTGAGGCCGGGAAGGGTACACATAAAAATAATGAACACCGTTTGGAGAGCATCCAAAAAAAAGCAGATCCTATCTGGGCAAGGATATCATAGAAAGCATAACTAGTTGAGCAGTCATCTGTAGGGTACAAATATATATAACTGTGTAGCTATGTAAAAACTGCCACTGCGTTGTAAGCAGCATCGAGGATTTGAGGAATAAGTGCAAGAGTCACTTCCACCATTTTAACGCTGGGTTAGCTGTAATTGGACTGGGGCAGAAGCTCTGAAGCGTTTGGGGGAGTCCTTTCGTGGGCTTCTTTGGTCCAGAGGACGGATGAGTGGTGCGGCTTTCGATGGAGTGTGAGGGTGCGAGTCGTGCCGGGAGGCCCGCAGGAAGGCTTCCGCCTCGGAGGGGTCATGGAAAGTCAGTTGTTCGCCAGTAGAGGCTTTGAGGCGGAGAACTGCTGGAAAAGCCAGAGTGAATTTGATTTGCTGATTATAGAGTTCCGTGCAGACCTGCTGAAAAGCTTTCCTCTTTTTTGAGACCTCTATGGAGTAATCAGCAAATATGAGGACTCTTATTCCGTCAATTTGAAGTGAGCGGGTTTGTCTGAACTTTTGTAGAATGAGGGCCTTGTCAGAGTAGTTAAGGTATTTGGCAATTATTGGCCGGGGATTTTTGCGGTCAGAATTGAAAGCTCCCATGCGATGTGCCCTTTCCACTGTGCAGGGGCCCGAGAGACCTAGGGCTTCCGGGATGCGCACAGCGCAGAAATCTGAAATGGCAGAGGCCTGCAGCGATTCCGGGATACCTACGAATCGCAGGTTACTCCTCCTGGCCCTGTTCTCTAAATCATCCAACTTTTGGATGATGTATTGATTAGTCTTATCCTGGGCTTGCTCTGTGGCCTGTGCCTGGTATGACTCCTCTTCCACGCTGGATAGGCGGTGCTCCAGCTCATTGAGTCTGTTGCTGTGTTCCCCTAACTGGGACTTGATCTGGGCCATCCCTGCATTCACTGCCTTCTCCACAGATGCTGCTATCATGGGGGACAAGAGAGCAGCCACAGCCTGTGCTATGCGGTCCGTTGTGTTGTCACAAGGTGGCTGGGATGCTGAGGCATGAGGGGAGGTAGGAGGACTAGGGCAGCTGCTTACCTCCATCCCTGTCGGCGGTGGTGGTGGAGAAGGAGCCGTGTAGGCCAAGACCGGGGCCTCGATTTGCGGCTGGGCCGTCGGCGCCGTCAGGGCCGTTTGCGACCGCGCCCCGGATTTTTCCACGAATCGGTCCATATAGAAGGCGGGGAGTGCCCTGAGGTGTAGGGGTGACCGTCGGGCGTCTCAGGCCGGTTTTATAGGCCGTTTTGTTGCCGTGATGCGGGAGCCGGGGAGATAAGCAGTCACTCCATGCGGCGCCGGAACCGGAAGTCCGGAAAAACTGCTTTGGTTGGACACACACTTTAATAAAAATGAATTAAAGTTAACTAAAGGTTAATAATAAAGGTCCAAAAGATGTTGTGCAAGCATAACAGTTTTTTATGACTAAATACCACAACAGCAGGTTTATAGATGACTACCTGTCTGCCTGTCAGTTTAAAGGTCTGCCTGTCAATTTTTCAGGCGGACCTGATCGGACCATCCATTGCGCTCTATGGAGAGGTGGATGTCAGCGAACATGTGTCCGCTGACACCCCTCGACAATCGATCTGATCCTGTCCGCTAAAAACAGTAGGATGGATCGATGACAGTCGGATGGAAACATACAGGCGGTCCATTTCCATCCTGCAGCCCCATAGAGAACAACGAACGGATATGGACCTGTCATCCACCTACTCAGCCGGGATCAGCGGAGAGATCCCCTGCAGAATGGGTGAATCCGCTGCTTAAATCCACCCTGTGTGAAAATGCCTAACTTGTACTTTACTTTACTTTTTAATTTTGTGTGAATTGGAATTTTGCTACAAGGAAGAACTTGAATGTGAAATGGTTAGTTGAATGTTATACATAAATGCCCCCGTGACAGTGGTTTCACCAGAAAAAAAAATGCTCCTGTGCCAAAGGTGTCACTGCCAGAAAACAAAATGTCTCTGTGTTGGTGGTGCCACTGGAAGAAAAAAATCTCATTGCATCAGTGGTGTCAAAAATGGCTCTGCGTTGGTGTTGTTGCTAAGAAGAACAATGGTGCTGCATCAGGGTCAGTGAGGAAAAAATTCCCCTGCATAGCTGGTGTCAGTCTACGGAGGACTGCTTTGGTATCTATGTCAGTGGGATAAAATAGGGGAGAAGAGCTGAGAGATGGGCTCTGTGGGGCAGTCTGCCCTCACTCCCCAGCAGTGCCGTGCTGAGACAGAGGTGTACTGTTAGTGGGAGCAGGCTCTCTTCTGATTACATTTCTCTGTGGCTGTGATAGACAGATGTGTTTCCTTGCAGATGCTGATGACTGTGCCTCAAGCCCATGTGAAAATCAAGGGACTTGTATTGATGGAAACCATAATTTCTCCTGTCTGTGTCCAGCTGGTTGGCAAGGAAGCACATGCAATGATGGTAAAAAAAAAAAAAAATGTTCATACAGATCTGTGTTATTGCATTTCTGCTTCATTGTTTCTTTTTTTTCCTCTACTCTTTTTTTACTTTCTTTTTCAGAACTATTTATGAACGTGTAGATCTAATTCTGAAGAACTGTGGGAAAAGTAAAAGTTTTACCTTCAAAATTCAATCCAATACTTTACCTGCAACAAAAGTGTCCCCTGGGAATATAATTGGTTGCAACAGACAACACGTTTTCCCATTCAAGGTTTAGGCTGTCCACAAGGTTTAGGAGTGTGTCTATGGGAATGTTTGACCATTCTCCCAGAAGCGTATTTGTAAGGTCAAGCACTAATGTTGGGCAAGAAGGCCTGGCTTGCAGTCTCTGCTCTAATTCATCCCAAAAGTGTTCTATCGGGTTGAGGTCAGTACTCTGTGCAGGCCAGTCAAGTTCCTCCACCCCAAACTCGCTCATCCATGCTATATTGCCAAAAGTATTGGGCCACCCCTCTAAATCATTTGGTGAAGGGGGGATTATGGTGTGGGGTTGTTTTTCAGGGGTTGGGCTTGACCCCTTAGTTCCAGTGAAGGGAACTCTTAAGGCATCATCATACCAAGACATTTTGGACAATTTTATGCTCCCAACTTTGTGCAAACATTTTGGGAATGGCATCTTCCTGTTCCAACATGACTGCACACCAGTGAACAAAGCAAGGTCCATAAAGACATGGATGAGTGAGTTTGGCGTGGAGGAGCTAGACTGGCCTGCACAGAGTTTAGACCTCAACTCGATAGGACACCTTTGGGATGAATTAGAGTGGAGACTGCAAGCCAGGCCTTCTCATCCAATACCACTGCCTGACCTCACAAATGTGCTTCTGGAAGAATGGTCAAACATTCCCATAGACACACTCCTAAACCTTGTGGACAGCCTTCCCAGAAAAGTTGAAGCTGTTATAGCTGCAAAGGGTGGGCCAACTCAATATGGAACCCTACGGACTAAGACTGGGATGCCATTAAAATCCATGTGTGTGTAAAGGCAGACGTCCCAATACTTTTGGCAATATAGTGTACCTACATTTTGTTTATTGTAGTTCTGCAATATTAATATACTGAATGTTTCCTAAGGATATACTGTATATAACTAAAAACGGTTTGCTTTTCAGATGTTGATGAATGTTCCCTGCGAACTGCAAAATGTGAACCCAATGCTGTATGCACTAACACCAGAGGTTCCTACATATGTACCTGCAAGACAGGATATAGAGAAAGTGGCAACGGTTGTGAATGTAAGTGTGGGATTCAGTGCAACAATAACATACTATTTTATTTTGAAAAACATTCTTAAGAAAATACATTGGCCAGAACTATACATGAGTAATTAAATTTATTTTATGATGTCATTCAGTACACTCACTAGACATCATTGAGTTCAATGAAGGGTAACAAAATGAATAAAGAAGATGAGGGAGCTAAGCTATGAGGATCAATTACATAGATTGTTATTCACTCTGAAAAAGATTTACTTTAAGTATAACCAAAGGCAAAACTTTTGTTTTCATTTTGGCTAGCGGAGAGTTGGATTAGAACTACTGTCAGTTGTTATTGCTGTTTGTGTTGTCATTAGGGAGATTCATCCTTTTAATTTGTCCTGTTTACCATTATTGTTGAAAGTGAAAGTAAAAGAAAATCCCAAATTGTGGGTTGTCCCCATAAAGTAATAAAGGGGAAATCTTCCAATGGGGACACTAGTTTTGGTGACCTGGGGGTCCCCAAGAGTATCCCTTAATTTGCAGGAATTTCCTCTCACTTCCTGTTTTGACCATGGGGCCGGAAGTAAAGTAAATCTCCCTAAAGGGACAAAGATGGCAAAACAAACAAAAAAAACCTTACAGGGGTTATCATCCTTCAAAATGGAAAAAAAAGTTTTGCATATAGTTCTACTTTAAGTCCTGTTTCACACTAGTGTGATTTCCAATGCTACTTGAGTCACACAGAATCGCATAACAAGGGAAATCACATTATATTCAACTGTGCCCATTCTCATCAATTTGTCTGATCATGGTACGATTTTGGAAAAGGTTTCTGTTCTACTTTGGTGTGATTTACAGTGTGACTTGGCCCAATAGATTATGCAAGCTTGCAGCCAAGTTACATCAAAGTCACACTACATAATCACACTGAAAATCGCTGCAAAATTGCATCACAGTATTGTGAACCAAGCCTAAAATGGGAAATAATTACATAGTACAAATATACCAGAGGTGGCAGCATTCACTGTGATGGCCTGTTTACGCTAAAGTTCCTGAAGAGGGCACATGGCCACAATTTAAGGTTTGAAGAATGGAGGTTTAACCCTAAATTGGGGGAAGTGGTACTAGGTGGGAGGAGAGTGTCAGCAACCTGAAAAAAAACTTCTAGATGTTTTTCTCAGGAAACAAAATATACAAGGCTATTTTTTTTGCAGATTTATACTTACCTATATGGATTCAGCATGGGTCCGATGCTGCATCTGTCCCCCAGCACCTCTCCACTGAGAACCGAGTGATTGATCACCGCCAATCACTTGGTTTTCAGAGCTCAGTGAGCAGAGAGCTGTAGACTGTCAGTCACAGCTCTCTGCTCTTCTCCTCGCTCATTCGAGTGCTGGGCTGTGGAGGGGGGGGGGGCGGCCATCTCAGGCTCTCAGCGGCTCGCTGAGAGGCTGAGCCGGGTGTCAGTCCAGGCACCTGGCAGATCCAGACTCCGTGGTTGGGATGACCTGGTTCCTGGACTGATGTCAGTGATGTCAGCAGAGAGCGGACTTCGGTCCGCTCTCTGCTGAAAACGGGTTGCAGGAGTGCAAAACTAATTGCACTCCTGTGATCCGTAGGAGACGTACAGCCAAACGAGCCTCTCCTTTAATAGTGAATACAAAACACACACACATAGGTTTACCTGAATAATGTGTGCAACTATGTAGATTATTTGGTCCAGTAAGACCAAAACTGAACTTTTAGTGCCCTACACTACAGCAGTTGGCTAAGATGACAAGTTATTTTAGCTGATTTCTCAGTTCATAATAACTTAAACACTGGCCACGTAAATGTAAGCTTTGAAAACTTTAAGCCCCTTTGTCCCTTTTTAGATGTAAAAAAAAGTTGGAAAATTATACAACCCCTGACAAAAAGCATGGAATCACCACTCTTGGAAAATGTTCATTCAATTGTTTAATTGTGTAGAAAAAAAAAACTAATCCCAGACATGCCTCAAAACTATTTTCATTCAACATTCCAACCTTAAGGCTTTAAGAAACACTTAAAAAAATAAAGAAAACTGTAGTCAATTGCAATTGTTTTTGCAGATAAAGCAGAGGAAAAGAATATGGAATCACTTAATTCTGAAAATATTATGGAATCTCCATGTATTTTTCAGTTCTAAAACAAACACCTGTTAATTAGTCTGCAGTTAAAAAGAGTGATTGCACACCTTGGTGAGCTGTTGCACCAACCTGATTGATATGAATCATGGCTCCAACATGAGAGATGTCAGTTGAAACAAAGGAGTGGGTTATAAAACTTCTTCAAGAAGGTAAATCATCACTGAATGTTGCAGAAAATGTTGGTTGTTCCCAATCAGCTGTGTATAAAAGCTGGAGCAAGTAAAAATCAAATGGGAAGTTTGTTAAAGGGATGTGTACAGGTAAACCAATGAACCAATCAAAGTGTCAAGATAACAAAAGCTTAAAGCAATATGCCTTGAAAACAGAAAATGCACAACAAAACAAATGAGGAAACAAATAGTCAGAAACCGGAGTGAATGTCTTTGACCGAACTGTAAGTCTTTGGCTAAAGGAAATGGGATTTACATACAGAAATGCCAAACGAAAACGATCATTAACACCTAAACAGAAAAAAAAACAAGGTTACAGTGGGCTAAACAAAAACAATCCTGGACTGTGGATGACTGGATGAAAGTGATATTCAGTTATGAATCACCAATTTGCATTGGGCAGGGTGAGGATGCTGGAACTTTTGTTTGGTGCATTTCCTACGAAATGCATGAAGACGACTGCCTAAGGAAAACATGCAAATTTCCACAATTATTGATGATATGGGGTTGCATGTCAGGTAAAGGTACGGGGGAGATGACAGTCCTTAAATCTTCAATAAATGCACAAGTTTCTATTGAGATTTTGGACACTTTTCTTATTCCATCAATTGAAAGGATGTTTGGTGATGAAGACATAATTTTTCAGGATGATAATGCATCTTGCCATAGGGCACAAGCCGTGAAAACTTTTCGTTCAAGAAAGACATATATGGGGTTATTTACGAAAGGCACATCCACTTTGCATTACAAGTGCAAACTACAAGTGCAAAGTGCACTTGAAATTTAACTGAAAGTGTACTTGGAAGTGCAGTCGCTGTGAATCTGAGGAGAAGATCTGAAATGAGGGGAAGCTCTGCTGATTTTATCATCCAATCATGTGCAAGCTAAAATGTTGTTTTTTATGTTCCTTGCATGTCCCCCTCGGATCTACAGTGACTGCACTTCCAAGTGCAAAGTGGATTTGCCTTTAGTAAATAATCCCCACAATGTCAATGGCATTGCCTGAAAATATATCGGACCTCAACCCAATTGAAAATCTATGGTGGAAATGAAAGAAAACGGCCCATGACAAGGCTCCAACTTGCAAAGCTGATCTGGCAACGGCAATAAGAGAAAGTTGTAACAGGATTGATGAAGAATACTGTTTGTTGACAGTTAAATCCATGCCTCAGAGAATTCAAGCTGTTATAAGAGCCAGAGGTGGTGTAACAAAGTACTAGTGGTGTACTGTATTTTTTTTTTAATGATTCCATAATATTTTCCTCAGACTTGAGTGATTCCATATTTTTGTCCTCTGTTTGATCTGCAAAAACATTTGCAATTGACTACAGTTTTCTTTCTTTTCTATTTTATTAACCACTTAAGCCCCGGACCAATATGCAGCATAAAGACCAGGCCCCTTTTTGCGATTCGGCACTGCATCGCTTTAACTGACAATTGCGCAGTCGTGCGACGTGGCTCCCAAACAAAATTGACGTCCTTTTTTTCCCACAAATAGAGCTTTCTTTTGGTGGTATTTGATCACCTCTGTGGTTTTTATTTTTAGTGCTATAAACAAAAATAGAGTGACAATTTGGAAAAAAATTCAATATTTTTTACTTTTTGCTATAATAAATTTCCCCCAAAAATATATTTAAAAAAAACATTTTTTTTCCTCAGTTTAGGCCGATACGTATTCTTCTACGTATTTTTGGTAAAAAAAAACGCAATCGCCGTTTATTGATTGGTTTGCGCAAAAGTTATAGCGTTTACAAAATAGGGGGTAGTTTTATGGCATTTTTTAAAAAAACTTTTTTTTTACTAGTAATGGCGGCGATCAGCAATTTTTTTTGTGACTGCGACATTATGGCGGACACATCGGACACTTTTGACACATTTTTGGGACCATTATCATTTTTACAGTGATCAGTGCAATAAAAATGCACTGGTTACTGTAAAAATGACACTGGCAGTGAAGGGGTTAACCACTAGGGGAGCTGAAGGGGTTAAGTGTGCCTAGGGGAGTGATTACTACTGTGTGGGAAGCTGAGTGAAAGAAAATTGGACTTTGAAGGCACTAATATAAAAAATAACAAATTTTTATTATTGCACAATAGTACACAAATTTACGGTATAAATGTATTCCCGGAATACATGATTTCTAAAATGAGAAAACATAGGCATAGACCATACTGGGACACTCAATGATACATTATACTACTACTGTGTGGGGGCGTGGCTACGAGTGACACGTGACTGATCTCCGCTCTGATTACACAGAGCGGAGATTGGTGACATTGTCAGTAGGGGAGCGGGGAGATGTTGTGTTTACACTAACATCTCCCCGCTCCATGCCTCCGTGAGACGATCGCGGGGATCCCTGCGGCGATCGAGTCCGCGGCACCCGCGGTCCGACTCACGTGGAAGGCAGGGGGTCGCGAGTGCGCCGCCGGCAGCGCGCCTGCGACCCCGACGTCGGGCAGTTAAAGGGGACGTACAGGTACGTGATTGTGCCTGTACGAGCCATTTTGCCGACGTATATATACAGTGGCTTGTCCTTAAGTGGTTAAGTGTTTCTTAAAACCAGAAGGTTGGAATGTTAAATGGAAATCGTTTTGAGGCATGTCTGTGATTAGTTTTTTTTTTTCCTACACAATTAAACACTTGAATGAACATTTTCCAAAGGTGGTGATTCTATCATTTTTGCCAGGGGTTGTATCTGCATGTGTGCTCTACAAAAGAAAACACATTTTAAATAATTTTTTATTACACAAAATGTATGAAATGTCTTTTTCTTCTTACAGTTATAAACTTGTGTCTCAGCAATCCTTGTTGGAATGGTGCAACTTGTAGAAGTTCTCTGAATTCCTTTTCCTGTTCATGCCCCATGGGATACAGTGGACAGTTATGTGAAATGGGTGAGTACATCAAAACATATGTGCTATTTATTTCATTTATTGCTGAAGAAATCCCTCTGTGCAGTAAACATAATGTAGCGGTCTCACCCGCTCTCTCCCTTCTTCTTTTCGGCTGGTTTACTCGTCTAGGGGAACCAAGGGGGGAGGAGTGAGATGCTGCCACCAGCTCGCCCCTCTTAGGTGTGTAGAGGTTTGAGCTATGATCTTTACCTTCGGGTCTGTGTCCCTGTCCAGAGATTCCACTTCAAAAATGACCAGTAGATAGGTGAATGTAGAACACTTTGCTCCCAGAAAAGTAAGCCCACACCAGGTGAGAGGAACAACATATATATTTATTTCCGCAGAGATAAATATGCCTCTTTGCAAGCAGACAGGTTGATACAAACACAACTTAGTGGGGTGAGGGTTCAGGCACAATCCTTTCGGATCAGATAAGTTGCTAGGAACTCACAACAACTTTTGGCGCACGGTCGCTGCCACCGACCATGAGGTTGGTCCCTGCCAAGGACCCGGTGAACGATGAGGTCTCTGCCACAGACCTTAGAATAGGCCTCTGCCACCCACCTGATGTAGCTGGGTCTCTGCAAAGACCATAGAACATGAACTACCTTCTAATGATGACCCCTGTTAGGGAGATGATCCATCCTGGAAGGTCCCCAGAGGCCTGCACTGTCACTAGCCAATGCTGCGCTGGATCTTCAGGCCAGGTCACCTCGTCCGAGACTCGGGTCCCCTCACTCGGTGGGCCCCCTAGGCATCTTCTCCCAATGCGGGACCCAGTCGAAGGTACTGGGCCCCGGGTCTTTGCTAGTACCTCACCCCAGGCCTAAGGTGCCTGGGATGGAACTTGAACTCCCTCGCACCCAGGCCTAGGGCACCTGGGCATGGACGACAGAACAGCAGCCCCCAGGCTGAAGGTGCCTGGGGCTCGGACCTCGTGCTCAAGATGTCCGCCCCTTTTATACCCTCTCCCAGCAGGCACAGCGGGTTCCCCGCCCCGCCGTACTACTGCTGCGAGAGGACACAAAGGGCACGGCCCTACAATGATGGTTCAACCCCAGCCCAAGGCGACAGCACCACCCAGGGGCCGCAGGGAACTGAGCACCATTATATCCTCCACGAATCGAATTAGCCATAGATTCCTAACAATTAGTGTATCTGGGTCATACTACCACCCTAAATGTTAACCCCTGCTACAATAAGAAGGTATTTTTTTGGGAAATTTGTCATTTGAATCCCTATAACCAATAATAAAAAAAAATGCAAACCTTCCACCTCAGTGTGCCCCTGTTATAAAGGTACAGACATTATTTTTTAATGATTTTTTTAGTGATTAGTTAAAACTAGTGGATGCATGTGTGCAGCAGGGATGAGCTTCGAGTTCGAGTCGAACTCATGTTCGACTCGAACATTGCCTGTTCGCCCGTTCGCCGAACAGCGAACAAATAAGGGTGTTCGCGGCAAATTCGAAAAATCTATGGGAGAAATCTAAAGTGCTAATTATAAAGGCTAATATGCAAGTTATTGTCCTAAAAAGTGTTTGGGGACCGGGGTCCTGCCCCAGGGGACATGTATCAATGCAAAAAGAAGTTTTAAAAACAGCCGTTTTTTCGGGAGCAGTGATTTTAATAATGCTTAAAATGAAAAAATAAAAGTGAAATATTCCTTTAAATTTCGTACCTGGGGGGTGTGTATGATATGCATGTGAAGTGGCGCATGTTTCCCGTGCTTAGAACTGTCCCTGCAAAAAATGTCATTTTTGAAAGAAAAAAAGTCTTTTAAAACTGACTCGCGGCTATTAATGAATTGTCGGCTCCCGGCAATACATACAAAAGTCATTGATAAAAAAAAAAAAAAAAGCGTGGGGGTTCCCCAGAATTCAATTACCAGGCCCTTCAGGTCTGGAATGGATATTAAGGGGAACCCTGCCGCAAATTTAAAAAAAATTGACGTGGGGTTCCCCCAAATATCCATTCCAGGCCCTTCAGATCTGGCATGGATTTTAAGGGGAACTCCACCCCAAATTTAAAAAAAAAATGGCGTGGAGTCCCCCTAAAAATCCATACCAGACCTCTTATCCGAGCACGCAACCTGGCCGGCCGCAGGGGAAAAGGGGGGGACGAGAGAGCGGCCCCCCCTCCCTCCTGAACCGTACCAAGCCACATGCCCTCAACATGGGGAGGATGTCCCCATGTTGATGGGGACAAGGGCCTCATCCCCACAACCCTTGCCCAGTGGTTGTGGGGGTCTGCGGGCGGGGGGCTTATCGGAATCTGGAAGACCCCTTTAACAAAGGGGACCCCCAGATCCCGGCCCCCCCCATGTGAATTGGTAAGGGGTACGTTGTACCCCTACCATTTCACGAAGAAAGCGTAAAAATTTTTTTTAAAAAACACACAAACACCTTGAAAAAGTCCTTTATTAAAAAAAAAAAAAAAAGCGGTGAAATCCAGTGTCCCGCGGCGATCCCGATGTCCAGCGCTGTCCTTCATTGGTTGTGCCTGAGCGGACCTGATGGGGAACTCCCTCTCAGTATTTTAAATGTATAGACCCGCCCCTTCTAAAGTTCCCCATCAGGTCCGCTCCCTCGGTATGTCGGACCCGCCTACGTCATTGGCTTGAGCGGGGAACTTCCTTCACTGTGTAATTTAAATTTACATAGTGAAGGAAGTTCCCCGCTCAAGCCAATGACGTAGGCGGGTCTGACATACCGAGGGGGCGGACCTGATGGGGGACTGCTCTCACTTTGGTAATACATGTATAGACCCGCCCCTTCTCATGTTCCGCATCTGGTCCGCTGAGCGGACCTGATGGGGAGCTTTAGAAGGGGCGGGTCTATACATTTAAAATACTGAGAGGGAGTTCCCCATCAGGTCCGCTCAGCACAACCAATGAAGGACAGCGCTGCACATCGGGATCGCCGCGGGACACTGGATTTCACCGCTTTTTTTTTTTTTTTTTTTAATAAAGGACTTTTTCAAGGTGTTTGTGTGTTTTTTTAAACATTTTTTTACGCTTTCTTCGTGAAATGGTAGGGGTACAACGTACCCCTTACCAATTCACATAGGGGGGGCCGGGATCTGGGGGTCCCCTTTGTTAAAGGGGTCTTCCAGATTCCGATAAGCCCCCCGCCCGCAGACCCCCACAACCACCGGGCAAGGGTTGTGGGGATGAGGTCCTTGTCCCCATCAACATGGGGACATCCTCCCCATGTTGAGGGCATGTGGCTTGGTACGGTTCAGGAGGGAGGGGGGGCCGCTCTCTCGTCCCCCCCTTATCCCCTGCGGCCGGCCAGGTTGCGTGCTCGGATAAGGGGTCTGGTATGGATTTTTAGGGGGACTCCACGCCATTTTTTTTTTAAATTTGGGGTGGAGTTCCCCTTAAAATCCATGCCAGATCTGAAGGGCCTGGAATGGATATTTGGGGGAACCCCACGTCAATTTTTTTTTTAATTTGCGGCGGGGTTCCCCTTAATATCCATTCCAGACCTGAAGGGCCTGGTAATTGAATTCTGGGGAACACCCACGCTTTTTTTTTTTTTTTTATCAATGACTTTTGTATGTATTGCCGGGAGCCGACAATTCATTAATAGCCGCGAGTCAGTTTTAAATGCATTTTTTTCTTTCAAAAATGACATTTTTTGCAGGGACAGTTCTAAGCACGGGAAACATGCACCACTTCACATGCATATCATACACACCCCCCAGGTACGAAATTTAAAGGAATATTTCACTTTTATTTTTTCATTTTAAGCATTATTAAAATCACTGCTCCCGAAAAAACGGCCGTTTTTAAAACTTCTTTTTGCATTGATACATGTCCCCTGGGGCAGGACCCGGGTCCCCAAACACTTTTTAGGACAATAACTTGCATATTAGCCTTTATAATTAACACTTTAGATTTCGAACGTTCGAGTCCATTGTATTTAATAGGGTTCTAAAGTTTACACGAACATTTTGTCTGTTCGCAGGTTCTGGTGCGAACCGAACAGGGGGGTGTTCGGCTCATCCCTGGTGTGCAGTATATGAAGCCTGGTGCAGAAAAAGGCCTAAGAGATTTAAAGGGAACCTGTAGGCTCACTTTGAATATGGTTGTCCCAGGTCTATAGAACAAGCATATCCACTAGCCTGCACATGTCCCTGCTCAATTTCCATGTGCCCAGGTAAATAAAAAAAACCTGAGCACACTGGTATACAAATATCGACCACGGGTTCTGTTGTTGATCCTTATCTCATCTGATTCCACCTCTGACACATTCCTGTTGGTCAACAATTGTGATAGGTGGCCTGACTTGCCAACAAGAATGCTCAGATTGTATCAGATAAATCGATAAACTGATTGCCTATGAAGCTACCTATTTATTTTGGTACAGTGCCTAGGGCTTGGAGATATCTATGCATCCTAAAAATAAATTAAAGATAAATAAATTAAAGATGATCACCGTGAAAGTGCTGCTCAAAGCTATCTCACAAGTTCACAGTAATAAATTCATAACATTTAAGGTGGCAGATCACAACACTATTGACAGCATACACTGAGTAATGTTGTCTGCTGTCATTCTGGAATTTGACTAGGTATTATTACCAAGAAAATCTGGACATATGATTATCTGTCATATGATTATGGTGTCTGTTGTCTTCCATGCAACCTAGGCATTGCCTGTGGTTCAGAATGACATTTCTTTTTATATCTTTATAGAAATTGATCAGTGCGCAAGTGCCCCTTGTAAGAATGGCGCAGTCTGTATAAACAAAGTGAATGCTTACTCTTGTCTGTGCCAGAAAGGCTGGACTGACAGCAACTGTACTACAGGTAAGGGGATACTGAATTTCCTTTTCAAATGCAGCGGGTAGATGAGCTGTGCAGATGACGGCATTAATTATATCATCAATGTTTCTTCCAGATGTAGATGAATGTTCTCAAGGCCTCAGTAATTGTGACCAGAATGCAATGTGTACCAATACACCTGGATCCTACAAATGTACCTGTACCAGTGGCTATAGGGGAGAGGGCTTTACCTGCACTGGTAAGTGTACTGTTCAAATGCTTGACCTGAGCATGCAGCTTTTTAAATGTAATAAAAAAAAAAATTCTACTGGCCTAAATGTATTTCCTATACATGTTACTTAACTACTTAAAGAAAATCTATGGTCATAGCATACTGTAGACTTTTAATTTTATAATTGTAATACAAATGCAAACAATATTTATACTTACCAATGCAACATAAGCTTAATTGAAAAATCACCTTTCATGTTGTGAGTGCTGCATTTCTGCTGGCATCTCACAACCTCCTGTATTTCCTGCATGCTTTGCAGCTTCTCCTCTGCTGTTCACTTTCAATTTTCTAAGAACTATACTTGCTGTCTGCAAGTAGTGATTCCAGCACTGACTTGGCTTCCTGAAACTCCTCCTCTTAGCAACTCTGTAGTTCAAAAGGCAGGCTCTGTGAAATGTGTAACATAGTGAATATGTGTCACAGAATTCAAGTAAGTAAATGTGTGGGGATCTTTACAAAGTAAGTTTAAAAACATGAAAATCCTTCAGATTCATAGGAATAGGCTAGAAATACTACTACTACCACTACTAATGATGATAATAATAATAATAATAATAATAATAATAATGGGAGACATCTTTACCTGTACTGGTAAGTGTGCTGTTCACCTACTTGACCTAAACATGCAGCAAATTTAAATATTTTTTTCTTCTGACTTAAATGTATTTTCTAGAATTGGTACATGTTACTTACAGTGGTTGTAAACCCTCTCATATACTCAGTGAAGTGAATAGCCTCAGATGATACACAGAGGTTAAACAAGTTCTCCTACATAAGTTTTACTTGCAGCCATCTATCCTCTACACATCCATTCAAAAGTGCAGAATTGTGATCAAATCCTTCTTTATCTATGAGGAGCAGAGAGGAGAGGGGTGTAAAGCTGCAGCTCTTATACACTGTGTGAGAGCTGATTGGAGGAAAGGGACAGACCCCCACTCCCCCTCCTCAAATCCACCCACTGCACAGGAAGGAAAGAACATGCGGAGCTGTGTTCTGAATAGACAAGCTGTATGCTGAGCTCTCCTCCCCTCACAAATTTTTCTCATGTGTCTGTAAAACTTCTCAGAAGAGACTCATGCTGATAATAGAATGAAGTACTGTACCAGAGAGAAGTGACACTTAGAACTTTTGAGAGAGACGGGTAAACACTAGGGATGGGCTATCTGTTCGAGTCGAACATAAGTTTGAGTCGAACATCGTCTGTTCGCCAGTTCGTCGAACAGCTAACAATTTGGGGTGTTCGCGGCAAATTCGAAAAGCTGCAGAACACCCTTTAAAAGTCTATGGGAGAAATCTAAAGTGCTAATTGTAAAGGTTAATATGCAAGTTATTGTCATAAAAAGTGTTTGGGGACCTGGGTCCTGCCCCAGGCGACATGTATCAATGCAAAAAAAGTTTTAAAAACTGATGATTTTTCGGGAGCAGTGATTTTAATAATGCTTAAAGTGAAACAATAAAAGTGAAAAATTCCTTTTAACCCCTTGCCGACCTCCGCATGCAGAGATGTACATCGATATAATGGCACGGGCAGGCAGATTGGCGTACAGGTATGTCCCTTTAAATCTGCCGCCCAGTGCAATACAGATAAAAGTCATTGAAAGTCATTAATAAAAAACAAAAAATGCGTGGGGATCCCCCCCAAATTCCATTACCAGGCCCTTCAGGTCTGGTATAGATTTTAAGGGGAACTCCGCGGCAAAATTAAAAAAAATGGCATGGGGTTCCCCCCAAAGATCCATACCAGACCCTTATCCGAGCACGCAACCTGGCAGCTGCAGGAAAAGAGTTGCGTCACCCTTGCCCGGTGGTTGTGGGGGTCTGCGGGCAGGGGGCTTATCGGAATCTTGAAGCCCCCTTTAACAAAGGGGGCCTCCAGATCCCATCCCCCCCTATGTAAATTGGTAAGGGGTACATTGTACCCCTACCATTTCACAAAAAAAGTGTCAAAATTTTAAAAACCACATGAGATGGCTTGGGACAAGTCCTTTATTAAAAATAAAAAAGAGATTCCAGCAATGTAATCCAATAAATCCATCCTCGATCTCCAGCGATGTAATCCAATTCTCGATCCCCAGCAATGGATGATCTCCAGCGACTCCAGCGAGGAACACACACACGATCCTGCCTCCACCGGAGGCAGGATCTGGGAATGACGCGGCGCCAGCCTGACAGCTCTTATGTAGCTGAGGACGGGGCCACCCGTCGCGTGATCCCATCCCCCTCTGACACAAGGGGAAATGCTGCGGTTTCCCAGTGATGTGTATGGGTGACCCCGCCCCCCTCTGATGCAACACAGGTTTCCTGTTGATTTTTCATGTTCGTGTCCCATAGACTTTAACGGTGTTCGCGTGTTCGAACACATTTTTTGCCTGTTCGCATGTTCTGGATGCGAACCGAACCGGGGGGGGGGGGGGTGTTCGTCCCATCCCTAGTAAACACTACTGATATATGCACTTTGTTCAGATTTACTAGGGTTTCAACCACTTTAACTACTTAATTAAGGAATATGATTGTGGATTTTTGCAGCTATTTTTTATACATACTAAATAAGATTTCACTGTGATTCTTCTATTCAGAAATACGCTTGCTCAGCTATGGTCCTTCAGCAGGAGACAGTAAAGCAACAAAACGCCTCAGAGATTTTGTTTCTCCTATGATTAATATCCCTGTTGGTTTTCCATTTGACTCCGCATTTTATAACAACCTATATGTAAGTATGCATGGAAACCTCACAAAAACAGTATTTTACGTCAGCATTTGGCAAAATATATATTTGTTTTATTATAATATAGTATTTATATAATGCCAACAGTTTGCGCTGCGCTTTACAATATAAAGCAGACAGTACAGTTACAATACAATTCAATACAAGAGGGTTCGGAGGGCCCTGCTCATGAGAGCTTATATTTAAAGCATTAGATGTTTATTGCACAAAACATAAGATGTTTATTGATATAAAATTGATTTTAAGATGTATTAGCAATATGTGTTAATGAAAGCTGACAATTATTTAATTACCTATGATATATGCGTGTCTATTTAACAGAACTCACATAAGATAAAGATGTGATAATTTCCTTTGTGTTTTCCAGTTCACGGATAATGGTGTCATTGTTTTTCAACGCAATATATATGACCCCGCCTATGTACTGCGTTATCCTTACACAACCTTCAAAAGCAATGACCCAGATACACCCCCAATTCTAGCTGCCTTCTGGGCTGATGTTGATGTCTCTGGTTTCGGGGATATCTTTTATCAGGTAATGTCATGTTACAAAATATTTCAATACTCTTAAAAAGGTTGGTCCATTCAAAAAGTGATAGTTATTTATAGGTGGAGTGTGGTTGGCTGAGTAAACTCTAGGCTTCATGTCATCATTTCCAATTCTGATCATTGTCTGTTTTCACCCCCCCTTGCACTTTCTAGTAGCTCTTTTACTATTTCCCATATTACAACATACATGAAACTTCCAACAAGCAGATTAGGACTTCATAAAATTGGCTACAGCATGCGTGCAAACCCAGGAACTGAAACCCAGAGCTCACCATTAGAGAAACCAAGACATAGAATATGCTGTCAGGTGAATTAACTCTTCAGCATCAAGCTGCAGCGATTTAATCAGTGTGCACCTTGGGTGCATTTAGGGCTATGCATATTGGGAGCAGTGGCTCAGGGTGTCAGGGACACAAAGACTGTTGAAGAACCGGCCTGGGTGAGGACAGCACTGGATCTCTTGAATGGTAAGTGCATGTTTATTAAAAGTCAGCAGCTACAGCACTTGTAGCTGCTGACATAAAAATATATTTTCCAGGGTGAAGTTTCTCTTTAATAACGTAGCAAAAAAGGGCAAGGAAACATTCAAAAGACATAAAGCATGGTAACCAACAAAAGACCTAAAGCAGTAAAACAAATGCTTTCAAATTAATAAATAGAAGAAGTAACCAACTTCCAATACCTTTTAATATGGATTAATTTGAACCTGAGGAATGATATTGACACCAGAGCTAAAATCGCCAAAGCCAAATAAAGTTTCCAGACACACAAATAGCTGTTGAGGAGAAATCTCCCTCTAAGCATAAAGAAATGACTGCTACAAATGCCATATTGGTCTGTTATCAGGTATGGATCAGAAACATTTTTTCTCACAATGTGTCTAAAAAGAAGATCACAAGTTTTGAACTATGATGCTACAGGAGGATCTTTAAAAAGACGGTTTGAGATGAGTTATGTAAGATTGTTGAAGAGAGCAAGGTGAAGAAAGGGAAAGGGAACATGGTGGATGGATGACATCCAGGAAATGTCAGGCAGCCATGATGTAAAGCACAACATTTCCCTGGCAAAAGACAAGGCCAGATGGAAAGCGATGGTGGAAGCAAGGATCCTATTTTGTTCACCAAAGATATATATATATATATATATATATATATATATAGCGCTTACCACCCTCTCCTCCTTGTCTTTCGGCTCCTCGCAGGAGGAAAGGGCACACCCACCTCTATATGCCCTTCCCTCCTATGTGAGGAGGTTAAGCGGTGTTGTGATGGGTCTCCGCAGTCAGATATTCCCTCAGAATGGTTCTTATCTCTATAGCCAATAAAGACAAATCTCTATTTCCCCCAATGACTTCAATGTCCACACCAGCTGTAACTCCAACGTAGAGTTTATTTCTCTTAAACGACAGTCTCTGATAGGAAAGGTTGGAGAGAGAACAGGACAGCATAAGGTGTGGGAGAGGTCCAGGCAGAAACGTAATACACTTCACTGCTTGGCTTCTCAAGCAGACTTAGTCCATTTGGATAGTCTCCCTAGATAGAGACTAGCAGCCAAAATGGTACTCAAACTGTTCACCCAATCACTATTCAACTGGCACACGGGTCTCTACCACAGACCTGGTGAACTCGGTCTCTGCCACAGACCTGGTGAACTTGGTTTCCTTAAAGCTTGGCCTCTTTGTAAGGAGAAGACATCCCTCCAGAGAGTTACCGGGCCCCTTCCTTCACTGTGACTTCTCACCAGTCCCTCGGAACGGTCCTCCCCCGGCCTCCTCGTCTAAGATGCGGGTCCCCTCGCAAGGCAGCACCCTGAGATTCCTCGATCCTTGATGGGCCCCAGCCGAAGGTGCTGGGCCCAAGGCCTTTAGTTGCAGCCCCAGGACTAAAGGTGCCTGGGACTGATTCACCGACCTCAGCCCCTGGGTGAAAGGTGTTCAGGGCGGACAGGAAAACACACTTCCTGGGAGTAGGACTCCTGACGAAGAACGAACCCTTAACAGTCAGCGTCTGCCCCTTTTATATCCTCTCCCAGCATACACATCAGGACAACCACTCCCACTGTATGGTTGCCGAGAGGGGACACACAAGGCACAGCACTGTATCAGCAGTTCAACCCCGGCCCACTATGACAGCGCCACCTGCAGGCCACAGGGAACAATACACTGATACTCTTCCTGCAGACAAATGGTTGACAATGTCCTAACAATTTAGGTGTTTGAGCATAACTACCACTCAAACACTACCCCTAAATTGAGGACCCCGCTACATATATATATATATATATATATATATATATATATATTGTGACAGCAGGAAGGTAAAGTCACCTGGTTGCATCCAGGGGGGTAGATATATTTCGCCCAGATTCAGGCTTTACGCCGACTTATACAACTAGGTGGAGAGTTGTATAAGCCCAGCTGAGGCTAGTGGGCTCATGGATGACTCATACCTCTAGGGAGAGTGTGGGGCGTCGTGCAGACAGGGAGTTGATGAGACCAGCTGAAGCTTGTCAGCTCATTTAGGCCTCTATAAGAACTCCCAGATTCATTAGGTGTTTGCTCATGCCTGGAACCAGACCTGTGTGGACTGTCTAGGGAGAGTGAACCCCTGTGCGGTGAGACAAAGCCTGTGTGGCTATTTGCTTGGACATTTAAAACCAGGGACTTAGGGACTAGGACAGCACTAGGCTGATCCCAGTTGTTAGTTAGGAAACCTGTATGTTTAGTCAGAGGTCAAGTTGACCAGGATTTATTTTGTTTATGTTTCTTTTGCTTTGCTGTGTTTTGTCACTGTAAATAGAAAATAAACCGCACCTTTTTGATTTTGAAAACCACAACCTCCGTTTGCTGGGCCTGTTTTTGTGTGGGGAGCCCATCCCGGGGGTCACACACACCCGCTGCCGAGCTAACCCCCTCACAGTTGGTGGAGAACCAGTGGCAGTTTTTTTTTAAGCCAGCATGGAGGAGATACTGAAACAGCTGGCTCTAGCAAATGCCAATCAACAGCAGACAAATGCAGGTTTGCAAAGGAGCCTTGCAGCCCAGCAGCAAGCTCATCAACAGAGCCTTGCAGCCCAGCAGCAAGCTCACCAACAGAGTCTGGAAGCTCAGCAACAAGCCCAGCAGCAATCTGAGGCCCGCTTCATAGACCTGTTACAGAAGCAAGAGCAGAGACTACAACAAATGGAAGCAGTAATGCAGCAACGTCCGCAGACCAGTGAGGAAAGCCGTCCCACTAATACCGCGTCCTTTGGGGTGAGTCGTTTATTGACAAAAATGACTGGAGAGGATGATCCAGAGGTATTTTTGACCACATTTGAAAGGACTGCTGAAAGAGAAAAGTGGCCTGAGGAGCAGTGGGCTGGACTGGTGGCTCCTCTGTTAACTGGTGAATCGCAGAAGGCTTACTATGACCTAGAGCCTGACCAAGCAAAAGACTATGTGATGCTAAAAGCTGAAATATTGGCAAGGCTGGGTGTCACCCAGGCTGTCCGGGCTCAGCGTGTGCATAACTGGACTTTCCAGCTTGGAAAACCCCCCAGGTCTCAAATGTATGATCTCATTCACCTGAGCAGGAAGTGGCTACAGCCAGAGACTTTGTCCGCACCAGAGATTGTGGAACGTGTTGTAATGGATCGGTTTTTGAGAGCTCTTCCTACTGCCATCCAAAAGTGGGTAAGCCATGGAGACCCAGAGATGGCCGGTGGTCTTGTGGATCGTGTAGAGAAATACTTGGCTACAGAGAACCTGACGGCCTCTTCCAGAGACTCTCGGACTTTCCACCCTAAGACCAGACCATCCCCAGGGGCGGATAAGAGGATTCCAAGGGGTGAGGGTGGAGAGAGTGAGAGGGTGGGAGCTCTGCCCAAAGTTTGGCGAGAACAGCCTGGGAAGTCAGGGGCTCAAGAGGCAGCCAAAAGGATTGTTTGCTACCGCTGCCTGCAAGCGGGACATATTGCAGCAAATTGCCCGGTTGTGGAGGAACCCATGCAATGTGACTTTCTGACGGACAGACGTCAGTCGCTGTGTGCGACAGTCGCATGCACTGCCATTCGGGGAACTGAGAAACATTTATGCAAAATGTGTATTAATGGTAGAAATGTTGTGGTATTGCTGGATTCAGGTAGCCTTGTGACCCTGATAAAGGCTGAATTAGTTAAAACAGAGGTCTCTGGGAATAGCAAGGTAGCTGTTATTTGTGTGCATGGGGACACCCGAGAGTATCCAGTGACTACAGTGTGTTTCGAGACCCCCAAAGGTACCCTCTCTCATCCAGTGGGGTTAGTATCTCAATTACCGCATGATGCCATTGTGGGAAGGGATTTTCCGAAGTTCTGGGAACTGTGGGATGATCCTGAGCCCCCCACTGGTGCCCCTATGTACCAGGAATGTGATAGCCAGAACTCCCCTGAGAGTGGTGAGGACTCTCCGGAATTTCCCTTATCAGTATTGGCAGGGGAGACTCAAGAAACTGGAGAGGAGCCCACCTCCTCAGACGAAAACCTACCGTCTGTGGAGTTTTCTGATCTTGAGGTTCACAGGGAAAACTTTGCCACAGAACAGTTGAAAGACCCCGCCCTAATAAAGGCACGGGAAAACGTAGTGAAAATAGATGGCGAGTTAGTGAACCCAGATAATACCTGCACTTACCCATACTTCAGCGTAGAGAAGGACCTACTGTATCGGGTGGCAAAAAGGGCAGAAGAAACCGTTGAGCAGCTTGTGGTGCCCAAACCTTACAGGAAGTTGGTGTTGGAGTTGGCCCATGGGCACATTCTTGGAGGTCATCTGGGGACAGAGAAAACCCGAGAGAGGGTATTACAGAGATTCTATTGGCCGGGGGTGATGAAGGACATAGAAAATTATTGTTCCTCCTGCCCTGTGTGTCAGAGGTCGGCCCCGATGCCACATTTCCGTAGCCCGCTGGTCCCTCTACCCATCATTGAGGTCCCGTTTGAGAGGATCGCCATGGATTTGGTAGGGCCTATAATCAAGTCCGCTAGGGGGCACCAGTACATATTAGTTATAATGGACTATGCCACCCGTTATCCAGAAGCGATCCCTCTCCGAAATACCTCGGCCAAAACCATAGCCAAAGAGCTATCTCTTGTGTTTAGCCGGGTGGGTATTTGTAAAGAACTGCTTACGGACCAAGGTACACCCTTTATGTCCCGGGTTATGAAGGAGCTGTGTAAATTGTTCAAAGTGACGCAATTACGTACATCTGTGTATCACCCCCAAACCGATGGGCTGGTTGAAAGATTCAACAAAACCCTAAAACAAATGTTGAAGAAAGTGGTGGATAGAGATGGAAAGGATTGGGACTGTCTACTTCCTTATCTGATGTTTGCTATTAGGGAGGTGCCCCAATCCTCTATGGGATTCTCCCCCTTTGAGTTACTGTATGGGAGACACCCAAGAGGGCTGTTGGATATTGCCAAGGAAACTTGGGAAAGTGAGAGTTCTCCCCACAGGAGTGTGATTGAGCATGTCGCCCTGATGCAAGACCGAATTGCACAGGTAATGCCCATCGTGAAGGAACATTTGGCCCAAGCGCAGTTAGCACAGCAGAGAGTGTACAACCGTGGAGCCAAGACCCGTACCTTTTCCCCGGGGGATAGGATACTGGTACTTGTCCCTACGGTTGAAAGTAAATTCCTTGCCAAATGGCAAGGCCCCTATGAGATAATGGAAAAAGTGAGCGAAGTGAATTACAAGGTCAGACAACCAGGAAGGCGAAAGCCCGAACAGATCTATCACGTTAATCTGTTGAAAGCCTGGAGGGATAGAGAGTCCCTAGTCGCAGACACTTGGTCACCAGCTCAAACGGGTTGCGTGATTCCTGAGGTTGGAATAGCAGCCACCTTGTCACAACCCCAACAACAGGAGGTTAAGGAGTTTGTGCTTCGCAACAAGGAGGTATTCTCTGAGCTGCCGGGACAAACATCTGGGGTAGAGCATGACATCATTACCCCGCCCGGTGAAAGGGTGAAGTTGAAACCCTATCGGATCCCAGAGGCCCGACGGGAGGCAATACGGGAGGAAGTACAGAAAATGCTGAACTTAGGGGTGATAGAGGAGTCCCAAAGTGATTGGTCTAGTCCCATTGTGTTGGTGCCTAAACCGGATGGGAGCTGGCGATTTTGTAACGATTTTCGTCAGTTGAACAAAGTTACAAAATTTGACACCTACCCCATGCCACGTATAGATGAGTTGATCGACCGGCTGGGAACAGCCCGATACATGACGACTCTTGACCTCACAAAAGGGTATTGGCAAATCCCCCTGGCCAAGTCGGCCAAAGAGAAAACCGCATTTGTAACCCCAGACGGGGCGTTCCAATATAAAAGAATGCCGTTCGGGTTACAGAATGCGCCGGCCACATTCCAGCGGAAAATGGACCAGATGCTGAGGCCCCATCGGAAGTATGCTGCGGCTTACCTGGATGACGTAATTGTCCATAGCACAGATTGGGCCTCACATCTGCCAAAAGTGCAAGCAGTCCTGGACTCTGTTCGGGAAGCGGGGTTTACGGCTAACCCCAAGAAGTGTACCATTGGGCAGGAGGAGGCCAAATATCTTGGGTACACCATTGGGAGGGGAGTAATAAAACCCCAACTCAACAAAGTCGAGGCCATCCAGAGTTGGCCACGTCCCAACAGCAAGAAGCAGGTACGAGCCTTTCTGGGAATCGCTGGGTATTATCGGTGATTCATTCCCCACTTTGCTTCTAAGGCTGTGCCCCTAACCAACCTGACGAAGGGGAAAGGGTCGGTCATGATTAAATGGACCCCCGAGGCTGAGGCAGCATTCCAATTCTTGAAACAAGCCTTATGTAGCCAGCCAGTGTTGTACTCACCCGACTTCTCTAAAGACTTTGTCGTACAAAGTGATGCGTCAGATGTGGGGTTAGGAGCAGTATTGTCCCAGGTCTGGAACGGGGAAGAGCACCCAGTCATTTACCTCAGCAGGAAGTTGAAGTCCCATGAGGTAAATTACGCCACCGTTGAAAAGGAGTGTTTAGCGGTGAAGTGGGCTCTAGATTCCCTTCGGTACTACCTGCTAGGTAGGCACTTTGACATGGTTACGGATCACGCTCCGTTAAAGTGGATGGCTCAAAACAAGGAAACAAATAGAAGAGTGAATAGGTGGTTCCTGGCCCTCCAGGAATTCAACTTCACAGTAAAGCATCGCCCTGGCGTTCAAATGGGGAATGTGGATGCTGTGTCTCGAGTACATGAATGCCTGATTGCTGGTGTTCCAACCCCGAGGTTAAAACAAGAGGGGGGGGGTATGTGACAGCAGGAAGGTAAAGTCACCTGGTTGCATCCAGGGGGGTAGATATATTTCGCCCAGATTCAGGCTTTACGCCGACTTATACAACTAGGTGGAGAGTTGTATAAGCCCAGCTGAGGCTAGTGGGCTCATGGATGACTCATACCTCTAGGGAGAGTGTGGGGCGTCGTGCAGACAGGGAGTTGATGAGACCAGCTGAAGCTTGTCAGCTCATTTAGGCCTCTATAAGAACTCCCAGATTCATTAGGTGTTTGCTCATGCCTGGAACCAGACCTGTGTGGACTGTCTAGGGAGAGTGAACCCCTGTGCGGTGAGACAAAGCCTGTGTGGCTATTTGCTTGGACATTTAAAACCAGGGACTTAGGGACTAGGACAGCACTAGGCTGATCCCAGTTGTTAGTTAGGAAACCTGTATGTTTAGTCAGAGGTCAAGTTGACCAGGATTTATTTTGTTTATGTTTCTTTTGCTTTGCTGCGTTTTGTCACTGTAAATAGAAAATAAACCGCACCTTTTTGATTTTGAAAACCACAACCTCCGTTTGCTGGGCCTGTTTTTGTGTGGGGAGCCCATCCCGGGGGTCACACACACCCGCTGCCGAGCTAACCCCCTCACAATATATACACACACATTTTAACCTTTTATACTTTTTACTTTTTTCTTCTTCATGAGGGGTCTGGAACCGGAGACCTGATCTGGACCCCCTATGCAGCTGTGCAGCAATAAATAACTTCTAATAGTGATATATTGCTGGCTGCAATCAGTCAGCAATATATCACTATTGTAGTGATCTGCTGCTGCAGGGAGAGACCTTGCCTATGCCCGAGCCTCTGTGATATCAGGAAATGCTGTGACATCACATGGGATGTCAATTCACTTCATATTTAAAAACAATGCAGAAGTATTGTGTTTACATTGATTTGCTGCAAACACTCTGTGTAGCACGATCAGAAGCCCAGAAGCTTTTTTTTTTCAGTTCCTGGGCTTAGTGCTATAGTCCAGCCATCTGTGACAGCCGATGGTTCCAGTTCACATACTGGCAAAAACACGCAGGACCAACTAAAATGGCATTGAGATGAATAGCCACTGTCCCTGTGCACTCAGGACTCCAGTGATTACAAAAACTAAATTCAGAACATATGAAAATAACTGTTAACACTGTTCACTGTTGAAGAGATTTGACACTATGGAACTCAGTAACAAAAAATTTTAATTTAAAAAAGTGTACCGTATATTAATTTAGTTTAGTGAAAAAGGTAAGCAGCCGTGTTCATGAAAACTTTTTATTTCTTTTGCACTTTGTTAGGTATTCAGGCTTCGTCTTATTTACTAAGCTACAGGAACATCTGTTTTGCAAAGAGAATAGTCTACCCCTTTAGTAATCAACCCCATTCAGAGCATGTATCTTATGATTTGCAAGAGATGGACAAATGAAAAGTATAATTAACAGATTATATCATGAGTTAGGTACATTCATCTATTGATATGTTGCTGTCCTATCAACATATACATGGATTTTTCTGATTATTGTATGGCATTTTTACTCTCTTATCACAGGTTTATGATTTCCAGTCCTCCAAAGTGAACACAACTTTCAAAGGTTTACTAGAAAGCACGGTTACTGCATATTTCAGCTCAGTTCAGTTTAAAGCTTTATGGGCTCTCAAAATAACATGGGACAATGTTCCTCCATTCACGTCTGCACTTTATAGCTCAAAGGCTTATTGGAACACCCAAGTTAACAATGTAAGTGTTGCACTGTGCTAGTGCTTACCCATGCTGTTGGGAATGACATCCCTGTGTATAAAAGGATCTCAGTGTGTGTAGATGGATCTCTCAACTTTTGCACTCTTGATAGTATTATTATTTGGTAATGCAAAATGGCCTTTTAAAACTCTAACTAAAAGGGTATCGTGTTTTATTGTCAGTGGGCATCCAAATATGAAATCTAGTAGCCAAAGGGTATTTATTAAAAAAAATAGGAACAAAATTCTAAGTACAATTTGCACTTAACAGCGGTAAACAGTTCTTTGATTGCATGTTATGGTTTTTAACCACTGCAATACCGGACATTTTTACCCCCTTCCTGCCCAGGCCAATTTTCAGCTTTCAGCGCTGTCACACTTTGAATGACATTTGCGCGGACATGCAACATTGTACCCATATGACATTTTTATATTAAAAAAATCACACAAATCACTGCTGTTTTTTGTTTTTTTTGCTAAATAAACTAAAAAAGACTGAACATTTTGATTCTTTGTTTCTGTTATAACATTTTGCAAATAAATGATCTTTCTTCATAAATTTAGGCCAAAATGTGTACTGCTACATTTCTTTGGTGAAAATAACACAACTTAGTATATATTATTTAGTCTGTAGGAAAGTTATAGAGTCCACAAATTATGATGTGTGTGTATATATATATATATATATATATATATATATATATATATATATATATGAAAATCGATCAATCCTGATGTACTGATGGACAAGAATCTCCTTTCTTGATGTCTGAAAATGCCAGGAAAGTACAAATATCCCCAAAATTACCCCTTTTTGAAAAGTAGACAAAGTTGTAATTTTTTGTCACAATTGTTTGGAAAGTGAAGAAATTGAAAAAAAATGTTTTCTTCACAATTTGAAAATTTGTTTACATACTGTCACCAGTGCAGTACAGCGCCATCATATAACTGGTGTGGCAGTGATCAGGGATACTAACTGGTGACAGTACGTAAAAAAAAACATGAATGGCACAAATCAAAGCCTTTTATTGTGTACAATTGTCATCACAGTGATCACATCGTATCAGCAGCAGGTCAGTACAGTGATCTGTCCTCCGCTGTGTCCGGTGGACACAGCGGGTGACAGATCACGTCAGAGCATGTCCCATGGGATGCGTCGGCCTTCATATTATGGTGGATAAGCTGGACGGGAGTGGGTTAAACTAGCACAATACTAAAGCAGTGCATTTATTATTATTATTATGCAAAAAAGAAGGTGTTTGGGGAGAGTTGCTTGACATGACTTGAACACATGTGCAACACATCTGAAATTCATTTTAATCACTTCAGCTCTGGAAGATTTTACACCTATCATGACCAATCCATTTTTTGCTATGCGGCACTGTGTTATTTTAACTGATAATTGAGCGGTTATGCAATACTGTACCCAAACAAAATATATATAACTTTTTTTCACACAAATAGAGCTTTCTTTTGGTGGTATTTTATCACCTCTGTTTTTTTTTTTTATATATATAAACAAAAAAAAGACCACTGCTATAAAAATAAATAAATAAAATCTCTTAATAAATTTTGGACAAAATGTATTCTGCTACATGTCTTTGGCAAAAAAAATCCCATTAAGTGTATATTGATTGGTTTGCGTGAAAGTTATAGCGTCTACAAACTATGGGATATATATTGATTTTTTTTTCTTACACTAGTAATGATGGCAATCAGCAACTTATAACAGGACTGCGATAGTGCGTGGGAAATCTGACACTAACTGAGGCTGAAGGAACTGACTAAGTGCCACTAAAATTTATACAGTGATCAGTGCTAATAATATGCACTGTCACTGTACTAATGGCACTGAGCAGGAAGGGATTAACATATGAGGTGATCAAAGGGTTAAATGTGTGCCTAACACGTGTTTATGTGTGTACTGTGTTCTGCTTTTACTGGGGATCTAGTAATGCTCTGTATGCAGATTGTTAATAATGAATGTGGAAATATTGAAGGGACAGGGTAATTAGGGCAGACTGTGAAGACATAAATAAATATACTGTGGAATTATTATTATATAATGTGGAATTTGTCTTATGGATAATGTACTATATTAGTAACAGCCTTGTGGAGGCTTGAAATTTGTGTGTTTGAAGGAACACAAGATCAATTTTATAACAATGATGGTAAAAAAACTTTCAAATATTATTTTATAAAAATATACATATATACATATTATATATATATACACTGTGTATAATAGTAACAAAAGGAGCTTGATGTTGGAGCTTGATTATGTGGTCCCAGCAGTTTTAGTAGTAAGCTTACTGAGGGAACATGAAGGAAAAGGGAGGGGTCACTCTAAGGACTAAATTAACTATCCCAACATACAGGAAAGCTGGATTATACCATTAACAAACTTACATAATTAAATCCAGTTCTACAGCAATAGATACACAATAAGAGGTCCAGAACATTTAAGATTTTTATCATCGCTTTTCTTCTTTTTAGACAAACACTTTCCAAGTTATCTTGGCTACTGATGGAATCTATTCTTTTGCACTAATTCTGTTTGATGATGGAGGAATGAAGTGGAATTTCAATGCTCTCCCCACATTCCATCTGCCAAAAATGGGTTATCACAGGTAAAGACTTTCAGTAGAGCACCTTGCTCTTCCACTTCTTTCAGCCCATTTTACCTTCCACAGTAGTACTGGTAAGTAACTGCATGCAAATATTCTCTCTTTCTAGTGGTATCCCTAGTGCACGTAATGTCAACAACTTCCCAGCTTTCAATGATCCACAGACAGACACAGCTGTAAGCATCAAGCAGACATACCGTCCAGATCAGTACATCGGCTACAACACAGGTGAGAAGAGGAAACATCGCACAGGAAAAATGTTGTAAGGTTAACAGATACAGATTTTATTTCTATAATTTTGCCTTACTTTTTAAGGTGAAAAAGGAAGATGGATATATCGTCTAGACAGTAACAGTCAGAGCACCATCAATTCAAGGCTACAATGTCTGAAGTGGTATTATAAAGAGGAAATTCCATATTGGCTCTCCAGCACATCACCATGTCCATGTACTTATAATCAGGCAACTTGGGACTCCTCTTTCACTGATGGATTTAGCATTTGGCGCTATGACTTCGATATCAAGAAGGTTTCTGGTAAGGTTAAATACTTGACTTTTGATTGGAACATTGCTTAAAACAGTGGATAATAGTGCAATGGTTTACCCTAACAAACTATTAAATGTGTGTCTCATACTGACCACTTCATGATGAAGGTAAAACAAAAATCCTAATGCCTGAACACAGTTTTGCAACTTGTTCGTAAAACTGGACATATCATTGCAACTATTTAGCTTATCCAGGGGAATTATACCTTCTTTTTTTAGGACACTTTTTACTTACATTTGGTGGTAAATGGTAATAGATATCTCAAAGGAAAACTGGCACAAAACAGTAAACAAATCTAATTTTTAAAAGTTTCTTGATGTTACCATAACCTTCCACCAAAGGACAACCCAAAATAAATTCTCCCGCTCCTAATGATTGCAACAATACCACAGATGTGTATGTTATTTGTTGGTTTATATCTGTAGTGGTGGCCAGAAACAATTGTGTGCATTTTGCTTTTTTGTCCTACCTAAAACGCACTGACAGTGACACTAACTGACACTTATATAAAATTAAAAACAGTTTTTTTATCCTACCTAAAATACACTGACCCCGATGTTTGAACCCGACCTTTGACTCTGACTATAACCTTTGACCCCAACCTTAGCCCTAACCCTGATCTAGATCAAAACCTGATCTAGCTATATTTTCTTTCTTTCTTTCTTTCTTTTTACACACATTTTTTTATGTATAATACTTTCCTCCAGCAAGGTGGAGGAGCTTCCTTAGCACAGACACTGTCTCTCTCATTCCTGTCCAGCCCCGCCCTGCCCTTTCTTAGCACTTGGCTTTACAGGTTGTATATACGATGCTCTGTTCTGTGAGTTGGCAGGCGTGGGATTGAGCTGGTGGCTGCTCGGATCATGATCTAGCTGTCAGATGGCCACAATCGTCAGGTAGATTGCGATCGACAGATTGCTGACCCCCAATATACTTAAATTTATAATCTCTATACTACTGCCATCTTGTGAACACATAGTTCAAAGTAAAATATTCCCTTATTACAATAGCACAGGGGGCATAGCCTAACGCACAGGCCTAAAAACCTAGGGGATAAATAAATTAAAGAGAGGGGGGTAAAGATACTATTAAAAATTGTAAAATATAATAGAATATGGATACTAAAAACTAATATTTGCACTAAAAACGAATTTATGAAACCTGCAGCCCACATTAACCCAATGCTACCTATTCTTTATAATCCATAATAAAACCATTTCCTGTAGGTCAATGTCTATATTTAACCCTTTTGGACTTCAACTCAAAAATCCAACGTAGTGGTTAATGATTCAAACTCTGAAAGGTCTTAGGTTATATGTGGGATCTCTATTTTGCATCATGCAAAAATGCCTCGATAAAATATGTTTTTGATACCTCTTGCAAACATTATTCATATGTTATTTTATCCTAATAGAAAGTTTTCTTGTAGTTCTACCCACATACTGGAACCCACAAGGACATTCCAGTACGTAGGTAACAAACAATCACAAAATATAAATATATTAATCTGGAAATGTCTGTCAGTGGATCTAGATTTAAATCTTTCACGTTTTTCTTTTTTTTCTTTATTTTTACTGGTTCAGGACAAACATAATATGGATCCAACATTACCAACCTTTTTGACATTGATAAAATAAATAAACATTGAAAGTAGTGGTGCACAGAAATTTCGGCCGCTGAATTACATCGGCCTGAAAACTGTGTTTTTTGAAAGAGGAAAAGTGGCTGATAATGGAACTGTATAGGGGCGCCCCGGGGCTGCCTATTGCGGGGGTGTCATCCTGGTGGCTCAGAGTCCTCCCATCCCTCCTCCTCCCATCCCTCCTCCTCCCATCCCTCTTACAGAGCGCCAATCTCTGTGTGTCACGGAGCTGAATTGTCCGGGCAGCCTTAGTAACAATGTCCCGCCTCCTGTGATAGACGGCACACTGATCCAATGCTGGGAAATGGAATCAGTGTGATGTGATCACAAGAGGCGGGACATTGTTACTGAGGCCGGGAAATTTGAATCCAGCTCCATGACACAGCGGGAGATCGCCGTCTTGATCCAGGCACTGGTAGGTTGCATCTGACAGGCACTGGTCAGGTGCATCTGACAGGCAGGCTGCATCTGACAGGCAATGGTAGGCTGCATCTGACTGGCAGGCTGCATCTGACAGGCACTGGTAGGCTGCATTTGACAGGCAGGCTGCATCTGACAGGCACTATTAGGCTGCATCTGACAGGCACTGGTAGGCTGCATCTGACAGGTAATGGTGGGCTGCATCTGACAGGCAGGCTGCATCTGACAGGCACAGGCAGGCTGCATCTGACAGGCACAGGCAGGCTGAATCTGACAGGCACTGGTAGGCTGCATCTGACAGGCACTGGTAGGCTGCATCTGACAGGCACTGGTAGGCTGCATCTGACAGGCACTGGTAGGCTGCATCCGACAGGCGCTGGTAGGATGCATCTGACAGGCGCTGGTAGGCTGCATCTGACAGGCACTGGTGAGTCTGCATCTGACAGGCACTGGTGAGGCTATACTGATCTCTTGTATCATATCTTCAGTCTCTGACCATCTCCTGTATCATGTCTGCTAGAGGTGCACTGAATGGAAATTTTGCTAATACTATTAGCAGTGTGTTTAAGTTTAAGTAAGGGATTGCAGACATGATACAAGAGATGGTTGGAGACTGAGGACATGATACAAGAGATGGCCAGAGACTGCGGACATGATGCAAGAGATGGTTAGACACTGAGGATATAATACAAGAGATGGTCGGAGACTGAGGACTAGGGATGAGCCGAACACCCCCCTGTTCGGTTCGCACCAGAACCTGTGAACAGACAGAATGTTCGCGCGAACTTTAGAACCCTATTAAATACAATGGACTCGAAAGATCGAAATCTAAAGTGCTAATTATAAAGGCTAATATGCAAGTTATTGTCCTAAAAAGTGTTTGGGGACCCGGGTCCTGCCCCAGGGGACATGTATCAATGCAATAAAAAGTTTGAAAAATTGACGTTTTTTCAGGAGCAGTGATTTTAATAATGCTTAAAATTAAAAAATAAAAGTGAAATTTTCCTTTAAATTTCGTACCTGGGGGGTGTGTATAATATGCATGTAAAGTCGCGCTTGTTTCCCGTGCTTAGAACTGTCCCTGCACAAAATGTCATTTCTGAAGGAAAAAAAGTCATTTAAAACTCACTCGCGGCTATAATGAATTGTCGGCTCCCGGTAATACATAGAAAAGTCATTGATAAAAAAATAAAAAAAAGCGCGGGGGTTCCCCCAAATTCAATAACCAGGCCCTCCAGGTCTGGTATAGATATTAAGGGGAACCCCTACGCAAATTAAAAAAAAAATGCGTGCGGTTCCCCCCAAAAATCCATACCAGGCCCTTCAGGTGAGAAGGGGCGGGTCTATTAATTTATTACACTGTGGAGGAAGTTCCCCATCAAGTCCGCCCCCTTGTATGTCAGACCCCGCCTACGTCATTGGCTGTGCGGACCTGATGGGGAACTGCCTCCACAGTGTAACAAATGAATAGACCCGCCCCTTCTCACGTTCCGCATCTGGTCCGCTTAGCCTTACACCTATGTCATTGGCTGAGCGGACCTGATGGGGAACTTTGTACATTGTACCCCTACCATTTCACGAAGAAAGTGTAAAAAAATGTAAAAAAAAACACACAAACCGGGCAAGGGTTGTGGGGATGAGGCCCTTGTCCCCCCTCTTTTCCTGCGACCTGCCAGGTTGCGTGCTCAGATAAGGGTCTGGTATGGATTTTTGGGGGGACTCTACGCCATTTTTTTTAAAATTTGGGGTGGCGTTCCCCTTAAAATCCATGCCAGACCTGAAGGGCCTGGTATGGATTTTTGGGGGAACCGCACGCATTTTTTTTTAATTTGCGTAGGGGTTCCCCTTAAAATCTATACCAGACCTGGAGGGCCTGGTTGAGCGGACCTGATGGGGAACTTTGGAAGGGGCGGGTCTATTAATTTAATACATTGTCAAGGAAGTTCCCCATCAGGTCCGCTCAGGCTCAGCCAATGACGTTTCGTGTGGACAGCGCTGGACATCGGATCACCGCGGGACACTGGATTTCATCGCTGGAATGTTTTTTTTCTTTTTTCTTTTTTTCTTTTTAATAAAGGACTTTTCCAAGGTGTGTGTGTGTTTTTTTAAATTTTTTTGTACACTTTCTTCGTGAAATGGTAGGGGTACAATGTACCCCTTACCAATTCACATGGGGGGGCCAGGATCTGGGGGTCCCCTTTGTTAAAGGGGTCTTCCAGATTCCAATAAGCCCTCTGCCCGCAGACCCCCACAACCACCAGGCAAGGGTTGTGGGGATGAGGCCCTTGTCCCCATCAATATGGGGACATCCTCCCCATGTTGAGGGCATGTGGCCTGGTACGGTTCAGGAGAGGGGGTGCTCAGATAAGGGTCTGGTATGGATTTTTGGGGGGACTCCACGCCATTTTTTTTTTAATTTGGAGTGGAGTTCCCCTTAAAATCCATGCCAGACCTGAAGGGCCTGGTATGGATATTTGGGGGGAACCGCACGCATTTTTTTTAAATTTGCGGCGGGGTTCCCTTTCATTTATTAATAGCCGCGAGTAAGTTTTAAATTACTTTTTTTCCTTCAGAAATTACATTTTGTGCAGGGTCAGTTCTAAGCACTGGAAACAAGCACGACTTTACATGCATATTACAAACACCCCCCCCCCTTACGAAATTTAAAGGAATATTTCACTTTTATTGTTTCACTTTAAGCATTATTAAAATCACTGCTCCCAAAAAAACATCCGTTTTTAAAACTTTTTTTTGCATTGATACATGTCCCCTGGGGCAGGACCCGGGTCCCCAAACACTTTTTATGACAATAACTTGCATATAAGCCTTTATAATTAGCACTTTAGATTTCTCCCATAGACTTTTTGAATTTGCCGCGAACACCCCAAATTGTTTGCTGTTCGGCGAACGGGCGACCAGGCAATGTTCGAGTCGAACATGAGTTCGACTCGAACTCGAAGCTCATCCCTACTAAGGACATGATGCAAGAGACGGTTAGAGAATGAGGACATGATACAAGAGATGGTCAGAGACGGAGGACATGATACAAGAGATGATCAGAGACTGAGGAAATGATACAGGAGATGGTTATCTGAGGACATGATACAAGAGATGGGCAGAGACTGACATGATCCAAGAGATGGTCAGAGACTGAGGGCATAATACAAGAGATGGTTAGAGATTGAAGACATGATACAAGAGAAGATCAGAGACTGAGAACATGTTACAAGAGATAGTTAAAGACTGAGTACATGATACAAGAGATGGTCAGAGACTGCAGACTGCATTTTTCTTGCGCTTTTCTTGCACTAAAGGTGCCAATAATGGGCAACAATAAATTCATATTAGTTTAAATTGATGATATTGATTAAAAAGTTGAATATAATACAAATATATATAAAAACATAAATATTTTTTAAAAACTGTAATTTTCAGTTTCGGTTTTCAGCACCAAAATTTCCATTCGGTGCACTCCTAAGACCCCTTTCACACTGAGGCAGTTTTCAGACGTTTCAGAGCTAAAAATAGGACCTGTAAAGCTCCGGAAAACTGCATCTCATGCCTCCCCAGTGTGAAAGGGGTCTTCCAGATTACGGGACGGGAAAAAAAAGTCCTGCAAGCAGCATCTTTGGGGCGGTTTGAGAGCGCTGTATACAGCGCTCCTACACTGCCCCTGCCCATTGAAATGAATGGGCAGTGCTGTCGAAATGCCTGTAAAGCGTTTCGGAAGCACTGCAACAAGGGCGGTTTTAACCCTTTCTTCGGCCGCTAGTGGGGGTTAAAAGCTCCCTGCTAGCGGCCGAAAAGCGCCGCTAAAACTACGGTAATGCACCGCTAAAACTAGCGTTGCTTTACCGCTAACGGAGCCACCGCCCCAGTGTGAAAGCAGCCTAATTGAAAAGGATCCAATCTTAAGAAGATTTCATGAAAAAAGAGACATGTTGGATTTTTGAGTTGGATTCCCTAGCCCCAAAAGGCCATTGTTTTATTATGGATTATGAAGAATAGGTAGCATGGGGTTAATGTGGGCTGCAGGTTTCAATAATTAGTTTTTAGTACCAATATCAGTTTTTAGTATGCATATTATTGTATATACACGAGTATAAGCCGAGTATTTCAGCACATTTTATTGTGCTGAAAATGCACCCCTCGGCATATATTCGAGTCTGTGTCCATCTGATCCCGGCCAAACTTGCCACACATGTAGCCCCCCTCTTCCCATAGAAGTGTACAAAGTTTGTTGTCCGGGGAACCTACGGCAGGGGAGTACCGATTTTTCAAAGCCGGGTACCCCTTCCATAGACTCCTATGTTAAATGGTAATTTCTCCGGTGATTTTGGGGACCTGGTACCAACCGGTCCTAGGTCCCCTGGACCCTAAATTTGGCACACATATAGCCGCACTCTTCCTCTACAAGTGTGCAAAGTTTGTTGTCCAGGGGACCTACGGTCGGGGAGCACCGATTTTTCGATTTGGGCACCCCTTCTATAGACTCCACTGTTAAACGTCACACAGCACAGAAGATCAGGTAGGGAGATTAGGCACAGTGAGGCATGGGAACAGTGACAGTGAGGCATGGGCACAGTGAGGCATGGGCACAGTGAGGCATGGACCCAGTGAGGCATGGACACAGTGAGGCATGGGAACAGTAAGGCACAGTGAGGCATGGAAACAGTGAGGCACAGTGAGGCATGCACATGGACATAGTGAGGCAAAGTGAGGCACAGTGAGGCATGCAGATGGACACCCTAGGCTTATACTCGAGTCAATACGTTTTCCCTGTTTTTTGTGGTAAAATTAGGTGCATCGGCTTATATTAGTTTATATTTTTTGTGGTAAAATTAGGTGCATCGGCTTATATTAATTATATTTTACAATTTTGAATAGTATCTTTACCTCCTCTCTTTAATTTATTTATCCCCTTAGGTAGGTTTTTAGCCCCGTGCGTTAGACTATGCCCCCTATGTTATTGCAATAAGAGAATATATTACTTAGAATATAGATTTAAGAATTTAAATGGGGTGGTTTCAACCATAGTGGCATTAATATTTATTTGTATTTTTATTTGTTTTTATAGATTATTTACATGTTTTTCAAATTGTTAATGACCAAAGTTTTACACCCACTAACTATTTTGTGGGTGATCGTTGTTCAGAGTCAAGCCTCGTACACACGGTCGAGAATCTCGTCAAGAAAAAACACGTCGTTTTTCTTGATGAGATTCTTGGACAAGAAACTTGTCCCGGCCAAGTGTACACACGATCCATTCAAAGAACCCGCGGTTCTTTGAATGGACCGAACGCGGTGACGTAATAGACTACGACGAGCGTGCGCTCGTCACATTCGATGCCGTCGCCGCCATCTTGCTACACCCTACCTATGCCTAGGAAGCTGCTGCGTCAAAGTAATTTCGAGCATGCACGGGCTTCCCGGAGGACAGGTAAGTGTACACACACACACTTTTCTCGTCGAGAAACCTGCTGACAAGAATCTTGACGAGAAAAAAGAGAGCAGGTTCTCTATTTTTCTCGTCGAGATTCTTGACGGTTTTCTTGACGAGAAACATGATAGCCACGTACACACGACCGATTTACTCGGCAAGAAAGCTCTGCCAGCAAGTTTCTTGCTGGTTCTTGCCAAGAAACTTGGTCGTGTGTACAAGGCTTAAAGGAGCACTAAAGCTTCCCTTTTTTTTGCCCAAAAATAACAGACATGTTATACTTACCTCCACTGTGCAGCTCGTTTTGCACACAGTGGCCCCGATCCTGGTCTTCTGGGGTCCCTCGGCGGCTGTCTTGGCTCCTCCCCGCAGGGACTCCACACCATAATGCGAGTGAGCTCGCATGGTGTGGAGTGATTGCGGGCGCGCTCCTGTGATACAGCGGCGGCCATAGCCGCCGACTGTATCACTCGGCCCCGCCCCCCCGCGCGCCGCATCATTGGATGTGATTGACAGCAGCGCCAGCCAATGGCTGCGCTGCTTTCAATCCATCCAGTGTAGCCAATCGGCGGCCAGGCTGAAAAACGAAGAGGATGACGGGGACGAGCGTGGGACTTTCGAGGGGCCAGGTAAGTAAAACGGGGGCTCGGGGGGGGCGGTATTGTCGAATGTTTTTTCACCTTAATGCATAGGATGCATTAAGGTGAAAAAACATGTAACTTTACTACTCCTTTAAGAGTGAAGGGCATGACTCCTGATGATGTCATAGTTACGACAAAACACGTAGGGGTGGGAACTTCTGGCACCACCTCACTTATGTGAGTTGGAACGCACGCCAATCTCAGAGTAAACTGGAACGGTGGTTCTATGTATTGCTATTGGAAAACCATAATTAGTGCTGGGCATGGTACTATCTTTGTGAGTGCATTTGTTTTTATGGGCTTATTGCTTTGAATAAAGTAAAGGTAAGGTGCTATGATGATCCCCATGGTTTTTTCTTTATGAACATATGGGCAAGTGGATCGTTGCTCCCTGGACTGTGACACCACGTTGAGGGATACATTGCATTAAAGCCTGTGTGACCCACCTCAGTGTAAGGTTAGGGTATATTCCTGAGGGTAAGTGCATACCCTGGTGGGCGCCATGGATGGTGGATTGTCAGGGTGATATTTTTTGATAGCACTGAGCGCCGATGCAGCATTTTCTTAAAGGGCCAGTCACTTGATGGATGCATGCATGTTTATAATGTGAAGATTTGGACCATATTATGATGAACTTTATTTGAGCGCTGTTGAGAAGCACTTTAGGCTGGAGAATCCTATCATGCTCGTTCTATATTTTTATGTTTAGACACCTTTTATTATAAGTGATCGATTGGATCCACACTGCACTTGATGTAAATTTAAGGGAATTTTTGTATTTGCAAGGGTAAGCGCAGCTCTTCTATTTAATCTCTGATCACTGTGATAGCCAATCAGAGACTATCACAGTGATCAAGTGATTGGGATCTGGGCCTCATAGTACGAGTATGAGACTTGGGGTTCTCAGTGAGAGCCTGTCTCTGTGCTGGGAGCATGCTGTGCAGGTAGACATATATACGGCTCCACAGGATTAAGAGCCACTTCTGTGAGGCCACAATTCTATACACTTGTCAGGAAGGGGTTGAAATTACATTAAGGTTATGACTACTATGAAAATGAAATTGCATACTGTTTGTTCTAGTTTTCATAAGCTACACAGTACAAGAATCAAAATGTATTGCTGAAACTTTAAAAATGAGCTTTATACAAATATTCACAAAAAAAAAAAAAAGAAAAGAAAAGAAAAGCAGGAGGCTAAGAGCATTACAAGAACTGCAATATTCCATTGTGGTATGTCTACTTTAACATCATACAAGTTCTTAGCACATCCAACAGAAGTTGGATGCAGTTGTACTTGCTTGATGAACTCCAGTTTATTAAACCCAAACCTCTCCCTGCTAAAAGATATAGGATGGATCAAAGCACATAGGACTGTAAATAATATTTAGGTTTTAGGAGGACCTCTTTGTGGCTTATAGTTTGCGATTCATTGGAGTCAGTCTGCACCAAATATAAAATTGTGCCATAAATAGTTATTCAATATCATACCTAAAGTGGTTGTAAACCCTAATTTTTTTTATAAAAACCTGCAAGACAAAGGCATAATGAGCTAGTATGACTTCGTAGACATCGGTGCATTCTTTTTGGCAAATATCTCCTAAACCGTGTAGGTTTAGGAGATATTGCAAACACCTACATGTAAGCCTTAATCTAGGCTTACCTGTAGGTGAAAGTTGTTTAGGAGGGTTTACTTCCATTTTAATTATTGCTGTCTATATAACTTGTTGAAAGACTACTAATAATTTAATTGCTACACACTGAATATTTCGAATGGCATATACATACACCTGCTAATGAGGCATAAATGGGACCAATATAGATTAATTGTATTAATTTGTCTGTTTCAGAAGAGTACTTGACAGTACAAAATATGTTCCCCTCCAGAAATGGGGCTGGGAGTAGATGTTACTATAGAAGCTGGAGTGGAGCCCTTGTTTACGGTGAGAAGGAGCGATACCTCCCAACTCCATGGACCTCCTTTAACACCTTTAGCTATTACTCTAACAGAATAGCTTATAGCAACTACTTCTGGAATACAGTTATTCCTCCTCAAAGACAACTATATAAAGGTATTGAATGATATAATCATAATAATGAAACCATATTCCATCGCTAATTTACTAATTAATTGTTTAAATAAACACTGTGTCTTTATTTTTCAGTTGAGGAGATTGACCCCTACAACGCTTGTTGCAGATATTCAGAATCCACTTACCTGTGTAACCTTTACAGACAGAAAAGACCTCTGGATTATTGTGACAATTATATCCCTCCCCGCATAGGTATGTAGAAGAACTAATTTCTTAAAGCCCTAGTGCCCATATTATAAACCAAATAAAAAAAAGGCAAATCCTTTTAATATAGATTCTCTATATCAGATGCAAACTCAACAAATTGGGTGGTTACTTTCTTTTGCCCAAAAAAAAGGGGGCGGTACATAAATGAGTACCCTGCTGCCATCTGATTTTATGAAAATATAAAAAATATATATATATTTTTATATATAAATTGGGGGTCTAAAACATTTTTTTACCACCAAGTACTTCCACGCCATCTAGGTGGCCAAGAACCAGCACCAAAGACAACACCATAGTGTATAACATACATATAAAAGCAGCTCTATAACCTAGGTATTCAGTATATATTTTCATAAACAGATATTAAACCAATGTAATGCAAAATGTGACCAATATTTTTTCTCCAGCATATAACCGTACTTTTATTTTATCAGTATAATCTGACCCACACCAGGATCAACTAAAAGCGCTCTTTTTTGGTGGTTCCAAGTAAACTTTATAGTCCATTTAAAGTGTATTAAACATGCTTAGCCTGGAAATTCACCATTATTTGAAACATTCAGACAATCTTTCAGAAATACAAAACATGAAATCCCCCAACATACCAATCATTATAAGAAAATCAGGTACCATATATAGCTTGTATTACCCTATCCATAAGGGGATAATGGGGGGGGGGGGCGACATTACTTAAAAAGATAAACTTTCAATATCAAATAGAGCTGTTAAAATATAACAGACCAACGTGTTAGTTACTAAGACTCAAACAGCAATATCTTATATCAACCAAATAACAGCCAACCAACCACTGTCCACCCACAAAGTGGGCGACATTACACACATAAAGGGAGGGTGGAAGAGAAAGTCAAAAGATCCAGAAGGAAGGCTGAGCATAATCCAGAGGTGAGTCCAGCTGACAGACCTGAGGTAAATGCTGATCCCGCCCAGTGACAGTTACACTCATTGGCTAGATGTTTCCCGCCAAAAAATTTGTCACCAATCCAGTGCTCAGCAGCTGAGGTAAATCTTCCTAGCAACAGCAGGCAGCTTGTCATCTGAAACACAAAACAGAAAGAACCAGCAAAGCATTCATAGAGATTATCATAGCCATCTATTAAGAGTAAACTGGATGTTAGGGGTGACAATCCCATGGGGCCACTTTTCTATTTTTTCTTTCGTGTTCCTGACATTTTTTGTTAATTAATAAAGCTGTTTGTTAATTAGTATACTGGTTGATCCCTCTCTGATGATATTCTTGTGGACCTGTAATCCTCTGTGAAAATGTCAACTTGGACCATGAATATTTATTTGTATAATCTCAGTTTATTTAGTTCAGCCTCTAAAGGTAGCATGCAGGAAGAAATATTAAGCTCGGCATTTCTGATCTACAGTACCACTAAGCAGGTGAACAGGGAGCAGTCCTCCTTGAGTTTACATAGAGATTTACTATAACTGGTGCACACAGAATCTGGTGCAGCTGGGCAAAGTAACACATTAGCTTCTATGTTTTAGGCCCCTTCCACATGGGGCAGGCTCCGTTGGAGTCCGCTTGCTCAGTGGGGAATCTGGCTGCTGATCCCCGCTGAGCAGGCAGATGGCTGGTCCGTGTCTGCTCCGCTTATGCAGAGCGGACACAGACACAGACCACTTTGCTCTATGGGCAGTCGGATGTAAACGGACAGCCTGTCTGTTTACACCTAACTTCAATCCGCTCCAATCCACCAGACAAATGGGGAACGCCATCTTTCTGTTTTTAGCGAATAGGATTGGATCAGATTTCTGCAGGTGTAAACAGACACAACTCTGTTTACACCTGCTGCTTCATAGAGGAAACTGGAGGGTTCGATTGAGACTGCCTGAAAAACTGACAGGCAGACCTAATCGGTCCACTAGTGTGAAAGGGGCCTAATTGTCAAAGCTTAATTGAACAAGCTGAAGTTAAAAGCTGATTGGTTACTATGCACAGCTACACCAAATTCTGTGTGCTCCAGTTTTAGTAAATCTCCCCCACACTGTACTTTTAAAGAACGTTATAAATCATTTTTTTGTCTATTTTCCCTGAAAGGATTTTTCTATGGGGACCCTCATATTAACACTCTGGATGGCTTGAAGTATACATTTAATGGTCTGGGTGAATTCATTTTGACCAACCTGAAGGATGAAAATGACACAGTTGTCTTCAGACTTCAAGGACGCACGGCCCGCGCTGGCAATGGAACCACCTATGCAACCAACTTTGTGGCATTGGCAGCTTCTACATCATACGGTGACCAGGTAATGTTTTAACACTGGAAGAGAATATAAAGGCTTTGTTTAATGGAAAAAAATCTTTGTAAACTGATTAATAAACCTTGCATTTCAGATTCAATGGAGCTTGCAGAATGATAATGAAACCATAGTAAGCTACAATGGGACCTTCATTGAACTCTCAGGTAGGTAAAATAAGTATATCATTTTCTGATATTGATGGTTGTTCAGTTCACACTGGTGTACTTTAGGAAAAGTAAGTGGATGAAGATGCATCTAACATCATTTGAACATACAGTATCTGCCTATGCTTTTTTGGGGTGAGAAAGATGCTACATTGATGAATTTATGGGTCATTTGTCAAATGAAGCATCAAACAGTCAAAATCCCCAATAACTAGGGCAAAGCTGTGATTTTTGCATTAACCAGTAAATTCGCTTTTAAAAATATTAATTTTACAATGGCATCACCCTTGTACACAGATATTTGAATACCCCTAGTAAGCATCTCGATCACAACTAATCAATTTCAATCACTATTTTCTGTGTAATTATAATCTTTTACTGAATCACCTTCACATATCTGGGGGGTGGTCAACAATTTAAAATGTCATATTGTAAGGTGTTATCAATTGTGTGGAGGTGAGAATGGTACGTCATAATGGAATGTGGTCATGAGGCTGAATATTATGTAAATATTTAGCCTTACTTTAATTATCCAATTATGTGAAAAGCATATTCCTGTTTACCATGTTCATCTGCATATGATTGGGTATTCAAAGTGAACATTAATTTACCTTTTTATGTGGCTAATTGAAGTGAATATTATTCATACAATTATCAACTCCTTTAGTAAATAAGCCCCTACCTCTCTTTTTCTAACTTAAAAAAAAAGTCCCCTAATATAAACCATTTTTATTTGAGTATTCTTACACACTGTTATAGGGATCACCAATCCACTATGTTTGTTTTTGTTCTTTTCAGAAAATATTACTTATGTAAAAAGTGTGGGATTTGGAAGAACAAAAACCGGGGAGGCAAAAGTCCTTTTTGACAGCGGCATCTCTGTTTTTTGTTCTGCTAACCTGGGCATTTTGACTTTTGTGGTGACATTGCAATCAACATATCAAAACAGGACTGAAGGTCTCCTCGGTAAGTGACTTGTGTTAATATGAGATATATATATATCACTATTAGGGTAACCTTATCCATTATACATATGATGTCAGGAAATGAAGCAGAACATGCTGATACATTTGTAGTAAGTTCAGTGCAGAATAGAGGGCCAAGCGTAAAATCTGTAAATATTTCATATGTGTTAATTTAATTGGTAGTGCTTTCATAATTTTTAACTATCTTATTTGCTCTCATTTGGTCTTCTAAATATAAAATTGAAAATGTTTTGCTATAGTTGATTTCGCCAGAAATCTTGTGATCTGACAACTTTCTATACACTTATGCCGCGTACACATGATCAGAATTTCAGACAGCAAATGTTCGATGTGAGCTTTTGCTCGGATATTCCGACCGTGTGTTGGCTCCATCGGACATTTGCTGTCGGAATTTCCGACAACAATGATTGAGAGCTGGTTCTCAATTTTTTCGACCACAAAAGTTCTGGTTGGAAATTCCGACCGTGTGTAGCCATTTTTGACACACAAAAGTGCTGCGCATGCTCGGAATCAATTTGACGCATGCTCGGAATCATTGTACTTAATTTTTCTCAGCTCGTTGTAGTGTTGTACGTCTCCGCGTTCTTGATCATCCAACATCCGTCAAAAAAAAAAACACGGTTTTGTTATTGGAAAGTCCGAACGTGTATACGCGGCATTAGACTATATACATGGAGGGGTTCTGTAGATGAGGAAAGGTCTGTGTTCTTTGTAATCCATAAGAAATGAAGTAGACAGGGCTAATACCATGTGTGTTTAGGAATTTTAGGAGCTATTTTAGGAGCTATGCTATTTTGTCAAAGAGGAAGGTAGGAAAATACTATATTGCTGGCACATTAACAGTTATTTTACTTTACGTGAAGCATGTTTAAAGGGATAAAACTTGGGAATTTTCACTTTTATATCAGAAATGTATCAGAAATGTACAAATTATTTCTGTTTTATTTTAGCTTGACATATGCTTTAAAGGGATATATGCTTTGTGAAAAATACACTGGTTGTCATTTTGCACCTTTTTCTAGAATGGTTAACTGACTCTCAGTACTTTATGACTCAAATAATGGAAACAAGCATGCATTCAGCAAAGTCAGAGAAGTCTCTAGAATTGTTCAGAGTCAGCAACTAAGAGATTTTTAGAGCCATGGCGATCAGAAAACTAGCTGTGCTAGTGGGGTTATTTACAAAAGGAAAATCCCCTTTTTCACTACAAGTGCAAACTAGACTTGTGCACAACGGAAAAATTTGTTCCGTTTCGGTTCGTTTCTTTCCGGTCCTGTTGATTCGTAATCATTCGTAATTTTGCTAGACGGGATTTTTCGTGTTCGGACTCATTCGTATTTTTGCAAGCGACATTTTTCGTTGAATTTTTTGTTGCTTTATAATTCGTACTTTCGGTAGAGTACGTTGTTTTTCGTTGATTCTGGACACAACTCCTACTTTCGTAACTTTTTTGGGGTTCGTACTTTCGGTAGAGTACGTTGTTTTTCGTTGATTCTGGACACAACTCCTACTTTCGTAACTTTTTTTGGGTTCGTTGATTCGTAATTTTCCGTGTCTCTCTCACAACGACGCTGCCTATTATGCCTAATGTGCTTCGAATGGATTTGTACTTTTCTAAATACATTGCGGTTATTTGTAACGATTCGAAATCTCGTATTTTACTTTCGTTTTTAACATGCGGCTATAGGCTCCGCCCCTGTACACCATTTTGAGAGGGTTCAGCACGGTGAGGGAGAAGCAGAGAGCAGAGCAGAGTGTTATTGTGCTTCGAATGGATTCGAAATCTCGTATTTTACTTTCGTTTTTTACATGCGGCTATAACCTCCGCCCCTGTACACCATTTTGAGAGGGAGTTCAGCACGGTGTGGGAGAAGCAGAGAGCAGAGCAGAGTGAGTGTTATTGTGCTTCGTATGGATTCGTACATTCGTAACTTTTTCATAACGAATTATGCCGAAGACATTCGGGCATTCGCTATTTGCGGTATAATTTATTTCGGATTCGGTCTTATTCGTAATTGCTTTGTTCGGAAATTCGAATGCTTCCGAATGTCCGAAAGTTGCTAAATTCGGACGAATTTCAATTCGTTACGAAACGAATTGCACAAGCCTAGTGCAAACTACAAGTGCAAAGTGCATTTAAAATTGCAATGAAAGTGTACTTGGAAGTGCAGTCGCTGTAAATCTGAGGGGTAGATCTAAAATGAGGGGAAGCTCTGCTGATTTTATCATCCAATCCTGTGCAAGCTAAAATGCTGTTTTTTTTCCCTTGCATGTCCCCCTCGGATCTACAGCGACTGCACTTCCAAGTGCACTTTCAGTGCAATTTCAAGTGCACTTTGCACTTGTAGTTTGCACTTGTAGTGCAAAGTGGATTTGCCTTTAGTAAATAACCCCCAATGCTTTAACCACTAGGGCTGCTTTTATTGATAGGGAGCAGGGATGAGCCGAACACCCCCCTGTTCGGTTCGCACCAGAACCTACGAACAGACAAAATGTTCGTGTAAACTTTAGAACCCTATTAAATACAATGGACTCGAACGTTCGAAATCTAAAGTGTTAATTATAAAGGCTAATATGCAAGTTATTGTCCTAAAAAGTGTTTGGGGACCTGGGTCCTGCCCCAGGGGACATGTATCAATGCAAAAAGAAGTTTTAAAAACTGCCGTTTTTTCGGGAGCAGTGATTTTAATAATGCTTAAAATGAAAAAATAAAAGTGAAATATTCCTTTAAATTTCGTACCTGGGGGGTGTGTATGATATGCATGTAAAGTGGCGCATGTTTCCTGTGCTTAGAACTGTCCCTGCAAAAAATGTCATTTTTGAAAGAAAATAATGCATTTAAAACTGACTCGCGGCTATTAATGAATTGTCGGCTCCTGGCAATACATACAAAAGTCATTGATAAAAAAAAAAGCGTGGGGGTTCCCCAGAATTCAATTACCAGGCCCTTCAGGTCTGGAATGGATATTAAGGGGAACCCCGCCGCAAATTTAAAAAAAAATTGACGTGGGGTTCCCCCAAATATCCATTCCAGGCCCTTCAGATCTGGCATGGATTTTAAGGGGAACTCCACCCCAAATTTAAAAAAAAAATGGCGTGGAGTCCCCCTAAAAATCCATACCAGACCCCTTATCCGAGCACGCAACCTGGCCGGCTGCAGGGGAAAAGGGGGGGACGAGAGAGTGGCCCCCCCTCCCTCCTGAACCGTACCAAGCCACTTGCCCTCAACATGGGGAGGATGTCCCCATTTTGATGGGGACAAGGGCCTCATCCCCACAACCCTTGCCCGGTGGTTGTGGGGGTCTGCGGGCGGGGGGCTTATCGGAATCTGGAAGACCCCTTTAACAAAGGGGACCCCCAGATCCTGCCCCCCCCCTATGTGAATTGGTAAGGGGTACATTGTACCCCTACCATTTCACGAAGAAAGCGTAAAAAAAGTTTAAAAAAACACACAAACACCTTGAAAAAGTCCTTTATTTAAAAAAAAAAAAAAAAACATTCCAGCGGTGAAATCCAGTGTCCCGCGGCGATCCCGATGTCCAGCGCTGTCCTTCATTGGTTGTGCCTGAGCGGACCTGATGGGGAACTCCCTCTCAGTATTTTAAATGTATAGACCCGCCCCTTCTAAAGTTCCCCATCAGGTCCGCTCAGCGGACCAGATGCGGAACATGAGAAGGGGCTGGTCTATACATGTATTACCAAAGTGAGAGCAGTTCCCCATCAGGTCCGCCCCCTCGGTATGTCGGACCCGCCTATGTCATTGGCTTGAGCGGGGAACTTTCTTCACTGTGTAATTTAAATTTACATAGTGAAGGAAGTTCCCGCTCAAGCCAATGACGTAGGCGGGTCTGACATACTGAGGGGGCGGACCTGATAGGGAACTGCTCTCACTTTGGTAATACATGTATAGACCCGCCCCTTCTCATGTTCCTCATCTGGTCCGCTGAGCGGACCTGATGGGGAACTTTAGAAGGGGCGGGTCTATACATTTAAAATACTGAGAGGGAGTTCCCCATCAGGTCCGCTCAGGCACAACCAATGAAGGACAGCGCTGGACATCGGGATCGCCGCGGGACACTGGATTTCACCGCTGGAATGTTTTTTTTGTTTTTTTTTAAATAAAGGACTTTTTCAAGGTGTTTGTGTGTTTTTTTAAACATTTTTTTACGCTTTCTTCGTGAAATGGTAGGGGTACAATGTACATGGGGGGGGCCGGGATCTGGGGGTCCCCTTTGTTAAAGGGGTCTTCCACATTCCAATAAGCCCCCCGCCCGCAGACCCCCACAACCACCGGGCAAGGGTTGTGGGGATGAGGCCCTTGTCCCCATCAACATGGGGACACCCTCCCCATGTTGAGGGCATGTGGCCTGGTACGGTTCAGGAGGGAGGGGGGGCGCTCACTCGTCCCCCCCTTTTCCCCTGCGGCCGGCCAGGTTGCGTGCTCGGATAAGGGGTCTGGTATGGATTTTTAGGGGGACTCCACGCCATTTTTTTTTTTAATTTGGGGTGGAGTTCCCCTTAAAATCCATGCCAGATCTGAAGGGCCTGGAATGTATATTTGGGGGAACCCCACGTCAATTTTTTTTAAAATTTGCGGCGGGGTTCCCCTTAATATCCATTCCAGACCTGAAGGGCCTAGTAATTGAATTCTGGGGAACCCCCACGCTTTTTTTTTTTTTTTATCAATGACTTTTGTATGTATTGCCGGGAGCCGACAATTCATTAATAGCCGCGAGTCAGTTTTAAATGCATTTTTTTCTTTCGAAAATGACATTTTTTGCAGGGACAGTTCTAAGCACGGGAAACATGCGCCACTTTACATGCATATCATACACACCCCCCAGGTATGAAATTTAAAGGAATATTTCACTTTTATTTTTTCATTTTAAGCATTATTAAAATCACTGCTCCCGAAAAAACTGCCGTTTTTAAAACTTCTTTTTGCATTGATACATGTCCCCTGGGGCAGGACCCCAGTCCCCAAACACTTTTTAGGACAATAACTTGCATATAAGCCTTTATAATTAGCACTTTAGATTTCTCCCATAGATTTTTCGAATTTGCCGCGAACACCCCAATTTGTTCGCTGTTCGGCGAACGGGCGAACAGGCAATGTTCGAGTCGAACATGAGTTCGACTCGAACTCGAAGCTCATCCCTAATAGGGAGGTAACTATAAAATATTGCCACATACTGCATAGATCAAATTATTCTTGTGTAACTGGAAACAAGTCAATTTAATCTTTATTGTTGCCACTTTATTTCACAATTTGTCAAATGTGTGCTTAACTCCTCTATTTTATTTCAGGGGTATTAAATGGAAATCCAAATGATGACTTCCTGACTGCTTATGGCTACACATTGCCATATAATGATCATACAAAGCCAAACGACTCACAGATCTTCAACTTTGGCATGACATGTAAGAGAATATTTAATTCCACACCCATATATATATATATATATATATATATATATATATATATATATATACTGTATGTATGTATATATATATATATAAATATATATATATATATATATATATATATATATATATATATATATATATATGTATACTCTTTGCACAAAAAGAACCTTCAGGCTGGTGGATATGTAGTTTTAACCATATTTTTAGTAAGTGTTCTATGTTTAATAAAAAAAAAGGTTATTTCAAATTTTACCACTAAGAACCTGGCTTGCGATACAGTGTAGAACAAAATGTATTTATAATTTTTCTGTAATGATTCGATCGTCACTAAGTAACTAAAGCAGACTGAGGTGTAATAAGAATATAACTGTTTTTTTTTTTATTGTTTTTTTCAGTTTAATTGATTATCCTTATGCACATTTGATTTTTTAGGGAAAACAACACCTGAAGATACGATATTCCTATACAACACAACTATGGAAGAAACCTGGTACACTTACAACAACAATAGTTTTGTACCAAAGTTCCTTGATGAGCTGCTTTTGTCCAGTGACCCTGCATTTCTCCAGAAAGCAAACAGCACTTGTGGTGGAAATACAGACTGTCTCTATGATGTTCTGAGCACTGGAAACTTTGCAATAGGATCCGCCACTATGACTAGTAATTCTGTATACAGTGACATGAGATCTCAGATTGGTAAGTGTAAAAATCTAGCAGACTTTGGGAGAAAGTTTCATTACCTTCTTTTCTAAAAGGTAAAGATAGAAGATAGCTGTCGGACACATCAGGTGCTGAAAGCATGAGAGTGATAGTAACAGGTGGGCATGAAAAGTAGGTACAGGGCTACTTTGTGGAACTCTACTGGTATAGCACGCCTACTTTGTATTGACTTGTCTTTTGATCATTCTTGCCTTGGATATGTACTGTTCTTCTTACAGTATACAGTTGTATTGCAATGCAACTTCTATGACTGGATGTCTAACCCTGTCTTGTGTTAGTCTAAGCAAAGAATGAAAAAAAAGAACACAGGTACACACACAAAAAAACAAGTAAACACAGAGTAGCCAGCACTGTAAATAATATTTTGTTCCAATCCAGTGACAAAATCATTGTAATGACAATAAGTATCATCAGTAAGAACAAGCCAAGCCTGCAGTCCTCAAGCAGCACTAGGCTAAATATGTTTCAGATATGCAATGTGCAGGCAGAATAACTCCTAGATGTTCAATAATTGACCTTCCACTAAGGATTATAAAATTTAAATCATCTTAAGGATGATCTCTGGCCTCCTCCTCCCCTCCCTCACCCCCCACTTGCTAATCACTAGCATGAAAATAAAAAATAATACTCCTTTTACTCTCCTAAATCCATGTTAATGTGACATTCAGGTCCCGAGCCTTCTCTCTTCTTCTATTCAGAGGAAGTGAAGTCCTTCTTTAGTTGTCTACGTCACCACCTGCATGATATGGACATTTCCTCTTGACAGTCCAGTGCTGAAGTCATCTCAGGAACCAAAAGTGAGTCTGCCTGGGACTGGCTTGCGTGTGATGCACAAGTGCTATTAAGTATACAATACACTTCCTTTACCTTCCCTGACTAAAGACTAGTACACATGATCAGAAAATTGTACGAAAAATCCCCTTTTCAAAGCCATCGTACGATAATCTGATCGTTAGTATACAGCTTAGTCCAAAATTATCCGAAACTTGTAAATTCTTCTCGTACGATACCAGATCGTACAATTTTAATTTAATCAGTACAGTTTTCATCCGAAAATACAATACAATACATTACAACACTTCTGAACTTTTATTCTGTCATACAAGAATTTCCAGAACTTTAGTAACCTCTTAATATGGAGACTAGCCTGCACAAAAAAAAACGGACGATAATTAGTTCGATAACCTCATCGTGTGTACCAGGCTTCAGCCAAATTCTCTTTTATTTCAAGATCCAAAAAGCGTTAACTGTCATTCTATAATAAACACAAAATGAAAAATAGTTATGGTCCCAATCATTGCTACACATAAACACTAGTGATGAGCCGAACACCCCCGGGTTCGGTTCGCACCAGAACCCGCGAACGGACCGAAAGTTCGAACGAACATTAGAACCCTATTAAATACAATGGATGCGAACGTTCGAATTCTAAAGTGCTAATTATAACAACTATTATGCATGTTATTGTCATAAATAGGGTTTGGGAACCCGGGTTGTGCACCAGGGGACATGTATCAATGCAAAAAGAAGTTTTAAAAACGGTCGTTTTTCGGGAGCAGTCATTTTAATGATGCATAAAGTGAAAAAAAAAAGTCAAATATTCCTTTAAATATCGTACCTGGGGGGTGTCTAAAGTATGCCTGTGAAGTGCCACGTGTTTCCCGTGTTTAGAACTGTCCCTGCACAAAATGACACTTCTAAAGGAAAAAAAAGCCATTTAAAACTGCTTGCGGCTTTAATGTAATGTCTGGTCCCGGTAATATGGATGAAATTCTTTAAGAAAAATGGCATAGCTACCCCATGACCCCCCCCCTACCCCAGCCCAATACCAGCCCCTTTGGGTCTTGTATGGATATTAAGGGGAACCCCGCACATAAAATAAAAAAGGCCCTATATACTCTGAACAGCCGTATACAGGCGGTGCATACAAGACAGGGACTGTAGGTTTGTTCTTATGTAGAATCTGTTTGTAATTTTGAACAGGTACATTGTTGAAGTGTAGCTCCAGCCCAAAAATCTATTTTTAAACTTTTTGGGAAACATAGGTAAGGGTTATCACCCCTGTAACATTTGTTTTGCTGTCTGTGCCCCTGTTCAGAACATTTCACCTCACTTTCCGTCCCAATGACAACTGTTTTTGAAATGTGGTGTTTTTCTTGAAACAAGGATTGCTGATAAAGCATCAGTACAGATGAGACCCCTTTCTCCCATATTTATTCTTACAGGAGAGAATTTTCCTTTCTAGGGGTAGATTTCCTCTCACTTCCTGTTGTCTTCTTTCGTTTGCAAGTAGGAGTCGTTTGTAAGTTGGATGTTTGAAAGTAGGGACCTGCCGTATATACTCTGCAGAAATAGGCCCCTTAGTTGTTGGTGTTGGCACAACACTGTAAGCACTCAGTTACTCTTGGTTGGTGCTGGAACGCCCTGCTGTCAACTATTATATCAGGAATTTTAATTACATATAATTGTTGAACAGTGGTAGTAAAAATTGGGGCTTTGATGGTGGTGCTGGTGCCACAACACTGTAAGCCCTGACAGTTACTCTTGGTGGGTGCAGCAATGGGCCCTGCTGTGAATTATTAGATCAAGAATTGTAATTACATGCCCCTTTTGAACAGGGGCTGAAAAATTGGGCCTTTCGTGGTGGTGGTGGTGGTGGCGTTGCCACAAGACTGTAAGCCCTCAGAGTTACTCTTGGTGGGTGCAGCAATGGACCCTGCTGTGAATTATTAGATCAAGAATTGTAATTGCATGCCCCTGTTGAACAGGGGCTGAAAAATTGGGCCTTAGGCACTGGTGGCACAACACTACAACCCCTCACAGATACTGTACTTGGAGCACAGCAATGAGCCCTGTTGCAAAGTATTGCTTCAAAAATTGTAATGACACGCCCCTGTTAAACAGGGGCTGAAAAATTGGGCCTTAGGCACTGGTGCCACAACACTCCAACCCCTCACAGATACTGTACTTGGAGCACAGCAATGAGCCCTATGGCAAATTATTGCTAAAAAAATTGTAATTACACGCCCCTGTAAAACAGGGGCTGAAAAATTGGGCCTTAGCCACTGGTGGCGGCACCCATAAACAAAAATGATCTTCCAAGCTATCATCATCAATCGTATCATTGAGGACTCGGAGGAGGAGGATAGCCAGTCAACATAACAGCACAGGCACTCAGCATCAGCATCAGTCTTGAAGGGATGTGACATGTTAAAATCAATTAGTCTGTTATATCAGCATCAGGTGTGTGGTAGCTGGTGGTGATCCAAGACTGGTTCATCTTGATGAAAGTCAGTCGATCAACCGAGTCGGTGGACAGGCGCACCCTGTGATCCGTGACAAATCCTCCAGCAGCACTGAATGTGCGTTCCGAAAGAACGCTGGATGCAGGACAGGCCAGTAGCTCAATTGCATACTGTGCAAGCTCTGGCCAGTGATCCATCCTCAAGACCCAGTAAGCCAGAGGATTTTCGGTGGGGAAGGTGTCCAAGTCTGACCTTGCCCCTAGATATTCCTGCACCATGTTTATCAGACGCTGGCGATGGTTGCTGGAACCGATCATACTTTGGGGCTGCGGACTAAAGAATTGTCTGAACGCATCGGTCAGACGGCCACCTTCCCCACCGCTCCTTCTTTGACTGGCCGAAGCCTCAGCAACTCGTTGTCCAGGACCAGGAGTTTGTAACCTCCCAGTCTCTGGGAACGCGTTGCACAGACCTTTCTGCAAGGCCTCCCGGAGTTGTCTCATCCTCTGCTCCCTCTGCGACGGTAACATAAGGTCCGCAACCTTACCCTTGTACCGTGGATCAAGGAGAGTGGCCAGCCAGTAATGGTCCCTCTCCTTGATCCGAAGAATACGAGGATCCTTCCGCAGACTTTGCAGGATCAGGGAGGCCATGCAGCGTAGGTTTGCTGAGGCATTCGCTCCGGAGTCCTCTGGGTCACTAAGGACGACATGATCCGCAGCCACCTCCTCCCAGCCACGTACAAGTCCACTGGTTTCTTGGGACTGTAAATCATCCCTAAAAGACTGCTGCTGATGATGCTGAGTGCCAGCCTCCACCTCCATGCTGACACAATCCTCCTCCTCCTCCTCCTCCTCCTCCTCCTCCTCTTCCTGTGCGATGGGTGGGACAGAAGGAACACTGTCTGGGTAAAGGGGGCCTTGAGAGGCAAGGAAGTCCTCCTCTTCCTGCCTCTGTTCTGCCTCAAGTGCCCTGTCCATTATTCCACGCAGCGTGTGCTCCAACAGGTGGACAAGAGGTACAGTGTCACTGATGCATGCACTGTCACTGCTCACCATCCTCGTGGCCTCCTCAAATGGTGCCAGGACAGTGCATGCATCCCTGATCATGCCCCACTGGCGTGGAGAAAAAAAACCAAGCTCCCCTGACCCTGTCCTGGTGCCGTAGTCGCACAGGTACTCATTGATGGCCCTCTGCTGCGTGTGCAGCCGCTGCAGCATGGCCAACGTTGAGTTCCACCTGGTGGGCATGTCACATATAAGGCGGTTCTTGGGCAGGTTCAACTCCTTTTGCAGCTCAGCCAGGCGAGCACTGGCATTATAAGATCTGCGGAAATGCACACATACTTTCCTGGCCTGCCTCAGGACATCCTGTAAGCCCGGGTACCTGCCCAAGAACCACTGCACCACCAGGTTAAGGACGTGAGCCACACAGGGCACATGGGTCAGTTGTCCCTGTCGGAGGGCGGAGAGGAGGTTGGTGCCATTGTCGCAAACCACCATTCCTGGCTTAAGCTGGCGTGGCGTCAACCACCTCTCGGCCTGGCCCTGCAGAGCAGACAGGACCTCTGCCCCAGTGTGGCTTCTGTCCCCCAAACACACCAGCGCAAGCACGGCATGGCATCTTTTTGCCTGCGTACTTGCGTAGCCCCGTGAACGGCTACGGAGCACCGCTGGTTCATAGGACAAACCACAGGAAGAGGCCATGGAGGAAGAAGAAGAGGAGGGGGTGGAGGAGAGAGGTGTGTCACAACCAGTAGTAGCATTTTGGAGGCGTGGCGGTGGGACAACCTCCAACACTACTGCACCTTGTCCTGCATCCTTCCCAGCTGCCAAAAGAGTGACCCAATGGGCCGTGAAAGAAAGGTAACGTCCCTGTCCATGCCTGCTGGACCATGAGTCAGCGGTATTATGCACCTTACCGCTGACCGCCCTGTCCAGCGAGGCCAAGACATTGCCTTCCACATGCCGGTAGAGAGCCGGAATAGCCTTCCGTGAGAAAAAGTGGCGTTTGGGAACCTGCCACTGAGGAACCGCACATTGCACAAACTCACGGAAGGGGGCCGAGTCTACCAACTGAAAAGGCAGCAGTTGAAGCGCTAGCAATTTAGCCAAGCTAGCATTCAACCGCTGGGCATGTGGATGGCTGGGAGTGAACTTCTTTCGACGGTCCAGCAGCTGGGGCAGGGAAATTTGCATGCTAGAATCGGACGTCGGTGTACTGCTAGCAGAGTGGCCGCAAGTACTTGGCTATGACACACCTAATTCTACACCTTCATTCCTCTCAGTGCATGTTTCAGAGAGGACTGAAGTTATAGTGGGGTTGGAGATCCCAGCTGATGCGGTGCAAGGAGAGGTCCGCTTTGTTCTTTGGTGTGGGTCTTTGAGGTAGGCTTGCCAACGAGCTGCATGGCAGGTCAACATATGTCTGGTCAGGCATGTGGTACCCAAGCGGCTGATGTTTTGGCCACGCGATATACGCTTGAGACATATGTTGCAAACAGCAGCTGTGCGATCTGATGCACTAGCCTCAAAAAAGGCCCACACCAAAGAACTTTTTGAATGACGGGCAGAGGCAGCGCCCTGCACAGGCGGAGCTCTGCGGTGTGATTCCGTCGGTGTACTGCCCTTACGCTGGCCACCAAAGGGCATCCTGCCTCGTTGGAGATGTGCCTCCTCCTCATCCTCCTCCTCCTCCTCTCTCCTATTAGGCACCCACGTGGAGTCAGTGACCTCATCATCACCTCCCTCCTCATCACTGGAGGCAATCTGGCAGTATGCTGCAGCTGCTGGAACATGACTGCCAGATTGGTGTCCTTCTTGAGCATCCCCTCTGTCTGCTCTCACGCTACTGCCTTCCTCTAGCTGGGTTTCATCATCAGACCCTTCGAAACGCTGGGCATCCTCCTGGAGCATGTACCCAACACTGTGCTGAAACAGTTCGGGGGACTCCTCAGGAGGAGGACATGGTGGGTCTAGGGAAGGAGTGACTGATGATGAGTCTGACATTGATACCAGGGAAGAGGACGCTTTGGCAGCTGCTTTTCCAGTACCCTGAGCCTGGGTGAGAGAGGATGAGGAGGAGGAGGAGGGCTTGGTCATCCACTCTACCAAGTCTTCGGCATGATGTGGCTCAACATGTCCAGCTGCCGAAAAGAAGGACAAGCGTGTCCCATGGCCATGTGCTGATGACAATGCACCGCGTCCACGACCAGCACTGTTGCCCCCAGACACAGAGCCTGCTTGCCCTCTTTTATTGCCTCCTGACTGTCTGCCTCTCCTTGTTTGCCTTCCAGACATTCTAATAGATGGCCTGCAGGGAGATGGGAAAAAAGCAATAAGGGCTACCTTCAGGTGTCCTTCTCTGTCCCTTGAAACAAGTACTTTGACAGTGAAAGAAACTGACACACTCTCCCTACCTACAGTTTTCTGTCCCTAGAAAAAATGTTTTTTTTAAGCACAATTTAGCACAAGGAGAATTCACTCACTGTCCTTCCAGGTCCCTGGAAACAAGGACTTTGACAGTGAAAGAAACTGACACACTCTCCCTACCTACAGTTTTCTGTCCCTAGAAATTTTTTTAAGCACAATATAGCACAAGGAGAATTCACTCACTGTCCTTCCAGGTCCCTGGAAACAAGGACTTTGACAGTGAAAGAAACTGACACACTCTCCCTACCTACAGTTTTCTGTCCCTAGAAAAAATGTTTTTTTTAAGCACAATTTAGCACAAGGAGAATTACCTCACTGTCCTTCCAGGTCCCTGGAAACAAGGACTTTGACAGTGAAAGAAACTGACACACTCTCCCTACCTACAGTTTTCTGTCCCTAGAAAAAATGTTTTTTTAAGAACAATTTAGCACAAGGAGAATTACCTCACTGTCCTTCCAGGTCCCTGGAAACAAGGACTTTGACAGTGAAAGAAACTGACACACTCTCCCTACCTACAGTTTTCTGTCCCTAGAAAAAAATTTTTTTTTAAGCACAATTTAGCACAAGGAGAATTCACTCACTGTCCTTCCAGGTCCCTGGAAACAAGGACTTTGACAGTGAAAGAAACTGACACACTCTCCCTACCTACAGTTTTCTGTCCCTAGAAAAAATGTTTTTTTTAAGCACAATATAGCACAAGGAGAATTCACTCACTGTCCTTCCAGGTCCCTGGAAACAAGGACTTTGACAGTGAAAGAAACTGACACACTCTCCCTACCTACAGTTTTCTGTCCCTAGAAAAAATGTTTTTTTTAAGCACAATTTAGCACAAGGAGAATTACCTCACTGTCCTTCCAGGTCCCTGGAAACAAGGACTTTGACAGTGAAAGAAACTGACACACTCTCCCTACCTACAGTTTTCTGTCCCTAGAAAAAATGTTTTTTTTAAGCACAATTTAGCACAAGGAGAATTACCTCACTGTCCTTCCAGGTCCCTGGAAACAAGGACTTTGACAGTGAAAGAAACTGACACACTCTCCCTACCTACAGTTTTCTGTCCCTAGAAAAAATGTTTTTTTTAAGCACAATTTAGCACAAGGAGAATTCACTCACTGTCCTTCCAGGTCCCTGGAAACAAGGACTTTGACAGTGAAAGAAACTGACACACTCTCCCTACCTACAGTTTTCTGTCCCTAGAAAAAATGTTTTTTTTTAAGCACAATATAGCACAAGGAGAATTCACTCACTGTCCTTCCAGGTCCCTGGAAACAAGGACTTTGACAGTGAAAGAAACTGACACACTCTCCCTACCTACAGTTTTCTGTCCCTAGAAAAAATGTTTTTTTTAAGCACAATTTAGCACAAGGAGAATTACCTCACTGTCCTTCCAGGTCCCTGGAAACAAGGACTTTGACAGTGAAAGAAACTGACACACTCTCCCTACCTACAGTTTTCTGTCCCTAGAAAAAATGTTTTTTTTAAGCACAATTTAGCACAAGGAGAATTACCTCACTGTCCTTCCAGGTCCCTGGAAACAAGGACTTTGACAGTGAAAGAAACTGACACACTCTCCCTACCTACAGTTTTCTGTCCCTAGAAAAAATGTTTTTTTTAAGCACAATTTAGCACAAGGAGAATTACCTCACTGTCCTTCCAGGTCCCTGGAAACAAGGACTTTGACAGTGAAAGAAACTGACACACTCTCCCTACCTACAGTTTTCTGTCCCTAGAATTTTTTTTTTTTTTAAGCACAATTTAGCACAAGGAGAATTCACTCACTGTCCTTCCAGGTCCCTGGAAACAAGGACTTTGACAGTGAAAGAAACTGACACACTCTCCCTACCTACAGTTTTCTGTCCCTAGAAAAAATGTTTTTTTTAAGCACAAAATAGCACAAGGAGAATTCACTCACTGTCCTTCCAGGTCCCTGGAAACAAGGACTTTGACAGTGAAAGAAACTGACACACTCTCCCTACCTACAGTTTTCTGTCCCTAGAAAAAATGTTTTTTTTAAGCACAATTTAGCACAAGGAGAATTACCTCACTGTCCTTCCAGGTCCCTGGAAACAAGGACTTTGACAGTGAAAGAAACTGACACACTCTCCCTACCTACAGTTTTCTGTCCCTAGAAAAAATGTTTTTTTTAAGCACAATTTAGCACAAGGAGAATTACCTCACTGTCCTTCCAGGTCCCTGGAAACAAGGACTTTGACAGTGAAAGAAACTGACACACTCTCCCTACCTACAGTTTTCTGTCCCTAGAAAAAATATTTTTTTAAGCACAATTTAGCACAAGGAGAATTACCTCACTGTCCTTCCAGGTCCCTGGAAACAAGGACTTTGACAGTGAAAGAAACTGACACACTCTCCCTACCTACAGTTTTCTGTCCCTAGAAAAAATGTTTTTTTTAAGCACAATATAGCACAAGGAGAATTCACTCACTGTCCTTCCAGGTCCCTGGAAACAAGGACTTTGACAGTGAAAGAAACTGACACACTCTCCCTACCTACAGTTTTCTGTCCCTAGAAAAAATGTTTTTTTTAAGCACAATTTAGCACAAGGAGAATTACCTCACTGTCCTTCCAGGTCCCTGGAAACAAGGACTTTGACAGTGAAAGAAACTGACACACTCTCCCTACCTACAGTTTTCTGTCCCTAGAAAAAATGTTTTTTTTAAGCACAATTTAGCACAAGGAGAATTACCTCACTGTCCTTCCAGGTCCCTGGAAACAAGGACTTTGACAGTGAAAGAAACTGACACACTCTCCCTACCTACAGTTTTCTGTCCCTAGAAAAAATGTTTTTTTTAAGCACAATTTAGCACAAGGAGAATTACCTCACTGTCCTTCCAGGTCCCTGGAAACAAGGACTTTGACAGTGAAAGAAACTGACACACTCTCCCTACCTACAGTTTTCTGTCCCTAGAAAAAATGTTTTTTTTAAGCACAATTTAGCACAAGGAGAATTACCTCACTGTCCTTCCAGGTCCCTGGAAACAAGGACTTTGACAGTGAAAGAAACTGACACACTCTCCCTACCTACAGTTTTCTGTCCCTAGAAAAAATGTTTTTTTTAAGCACAATTTAGCACAAGGAGAATTACCTCACTGTCCTTCCAGGTCCCTGGAAACAAGGACTTTGACAGTGAAAGAAACTGACACACTCTCCCTACCTACAGTTTTCTGTCCCTAGAAAAAATGTTTTTTTTAAGCACAATTTAGCACAAGGAGAATTACCTCACTGTCCTTCCAGGTCCCTGGAAACAAGGACTTTGACAGTGAAAGAAACTGACACACTCTCCCTACCTACAGTTTTCTGTCCCTAGAATTTTTTTTTTTTTTAAGCACAATTTAGCACAAGGAGAATTCACTCACTGTCCTTCCAGGTCCCTGGAAACAAGGACTTTGACAGTGAAAGAAACTGACACACTCTCCCTACCTACAGTTTTCTGTCCCTAGAAAAAATGTTTTTTTTAAGCACAATATAGCACAAGGAGAATTCACTCACTGTCCTTCCAGGTCCCTGGAAACAAGGACTTTGACAGTGAAAGAAACTGACACACTCTCCCTACCTACAGTTTTCTGTCCCTAGAAAAAATGTTTTTTTTAAGCACAATTTAGCACAAGGAGAATTACCTCACTGTCCTTCCAGGTCCCTGGAAACAAGGACTTTGACAGTGAAAGAAACTGACACACTCTCCCTACCTACAGTTTTCTGTCCCTAGAAAAAATATTTTTTTAAGCACAATTTAGCACAAGGAGAATTACCTCACTGTCCTTCCAGGTCCCTGGAAACAAGGACTTTGACAGTGAAAGAAACTGACACACTCTCCCTACCTACAGTTTTCTGTCCCTAGAAAAAATGTTTTTTTTAAGCACAATATAGCACAAGGAGAATTCACTCACTGTCCTTCCAGGTCCCTGGAAACAAGGACTTTGACAGTGAAAGAAACTGACACACTCTCCCTACCTACAGTTTTCTGTCCCTAGAAAAAATGTTTTTTTTAAGCACAATTTAGCACAAGGAGAATTACCTCACTGTCCTTCCAGGTCCCTGGAAACAAGGACTTTGACAGTGAAAGAAACTGACACACTCTCCCTACCTACAGTTTTCTGTCCCTAGAAAAAATGTTTTTTTTAAGCACAATTTAGCACAAGGAGAATTACCTCACTGTCCTTCCAGGTCCCTGGAAACAAGGACTTTGACAGTGAAAGAAACTGACACACTCTCCCTACCTACAGTTTTCTGTCCCTAGAATTTTTTTTTTTTTTAAGCACAATTTAGCACAAGGAGAATTCACTCACTGTCCTTCCAGGTCCCTGGAAACAAGGACTTTGACAGTGAAAGAAACTGACACACTCTCCCTACCTACAGTTTTCTGTCCCTAGAAAAAATGTTTTTTTTAAGCACAATATAGCACAAGGAGAATTCACTCACTGTCCTTCCAGGTCCCTGGAAACAAGGACTTTGACAGTGAAAGAAACTGACACACTCTCCCTACCTACAGTTTTCTGTCCCTAGAAAAAATGTTTTTTTTAAGCACAATTTAGCACAAGGAGAATTACCTCACTGTCCTTCCAGGTCCCTGGAAACAAGGACTTTGACAGTGAAAGAAACTGACACACTCTCCCTACCTACAGTTTTCTGTCCCTAGAAAAAATGTTTTTTTTAAGCACAATTTAGCACAAGGAGAATTACCTCACTGTCCTTCCAGGTCCCTGGAAACAAGGACTTTGACAGTGAAAGAAACTGACACACTCTCCCTACCTACAGTTTTCTGTCCCTAGAAAAAATATTTTTTTAAGCACAATTTAGCACAAGGAGAATTACCTCACTGTCCTTCCAGGTCCCTGGAAACAAGGACTTTGACAGTGAAAGAAACTGACACACTCTCCCTACCTACAGTTTTCTGTCCCTAGAAAAAATGTTTTTTTTAAGCACAATATAGCACAAGGAGAATTCACTCACTGTCCTTCCAGGTCCCTGGAAACAAGGACTTTGACAGTGAAAGAAACTGACACACTCTCCCTACCTACAGTTTTCTGTCCCTAGAAAAAATGTTTTTTTTAAGCACAATTTAGCACAAGGAGAATTACCTCACTGTCCTTCCAGGTCCCTGGAAACAAGGACTTTGACAGTGAAAGAAACTGACACACTCTCCCTACCTACAGTTTTCTGTCCCTAGAAAAAATGTTTTTTTTAAGCACAATTTAGCACAAGGAGAATTACCTCACTGTCCTTCCAGGTCCCTGGAAACAAGGACTTTGACAGTGAAAGAAACTGACACACTCTCCCTACCTACAGTTTTCTGTCCCTAGAAAAAATGTTTTTTTTAAGCACAATTTAGCACAAGGAGAATTACCTCACTGTCCTTCCAGGTCCCTGGAAACAAGGACTTTGACAGTGAAAGAAACTGACACACTCTCCCTACCTACAGTTTTCTGTCCCTAGAAAAAATGTTTTTTTTAAGCACAATTTAGCACAAGGAGAATTACCTCACTGTCCTTCCAGGTCCCTGGAAACAAGGACTTTGACAGTGAAAGAAACTGACACACTCTCCCTACCTACAGTTTTCTGTCCCTAGAAAAAATGTTTTTTTTAAGCACAATTTAGCACAAGGAGAATTACCTCACTGTCCTTCCAGGTCCCTGGAAACAAGGACTTTGACAGTGAAAGAAACTGACACACTCTCCCTACCTACAGTTTTCTGTCCCTAGAAAAAATGTTTTTTTTAAGCACAATTTAGCACAAGGAGAATTACCTCACTGTCCTTCCAGGTCCCTGGAAACAAGGACTTTGACAGTGAAAGAAACTGACACACTCTCCCTACCTACAGTTTTCTGTCCCTAGAAAAAATGTTTTTTTTAAGCACAATTTAGCACAAGGAGAATTACCTCACTGTCCTTCCAGGTCCCTGGAAACAAGGACTTTGACAGTGAAAGAAACTGACACACTCTCCCTACCTACAGTTTTCTGTCCCTAGAAAAAATGTTTTTTTTAAGCACAATTTAGCACAAGGAGAATTACCTCACTGTCCTTCCAGGTCCCTGGAAACAAGGACTTTGACAGTGAAAGAAACTGACACACTCTCCCTACCTACAGTTTTCTGTCCCTAGAAAAAATGTTTTTTTTAAGCACAATTTAGCACAAGGAGAATTACCTCACTGTCCTTCCAGGTCCCTGGAAACAAGGACTTTGACAGTGAAAGAAACTGACACACTCTCCCTACCTACAGTTTTCTGTCCCTAGAAAAAATGTTTTTTTTAAGCACAATTTAGCACAAGGAGAATTACCTCACTGTCCTTCCAGGTCCCTGGAAACAAGGACTTTGACAGTGAAAGAAACTGACACACTCTCCCTACCTACAGTTTTCTGTCCCTAGAAAAAATGTTTTTTTTAAGCACAATATAGCACAAGGAGAATTCACTCACTGTCCTTCCAGGTCCCTGGAAACAAGGACTTGCACAGTGAAAGAAACTGACACTCTCCCTACCTACAGTTTTCTGTCCCTAGAAAAAATGTTTTTTTTAAGCACAATATAGCACAAGCACAAAACACACTGACACTCTCCCTACCTATCCTTCTCTTTCCCTAAACTAAAGGAATCCAGGTTAAGCAAGAAAGAAATAAAAGTCACTGTCCCTGCCTATGCTGCTCTATCCCTGCTCCGGAACACACTGCACTAGGCCGCCGTGCTGGCGGCCTTTTATAGTGTGGGGCGTGTACTAAACCCCCTCAGCAATAATTGGCCACAGGCATCCTGCCTGTGGCCAATCATTGCTCTCCTCGCTGCCGGCACTGTGATTGGCCAAGCATGCGGGGTCACAGTGCATGCTTGGCCAATCACAGCGCCTGGATGACACTGCGATGGCGTAGTGCATTGTGGGCCGTTCGCGTCACTCGAATTTGGCGCGAACGGCCCAAATCGTTCGATCTTCGTCGAACGATCGAACAGCCGATGTTCGAGTCGAACGTATGTTCGACTCGAACACGAAGCTCATCCCTAATAAACACATATAAATAGCCATACAACTCACAGCAACAACACCTTACCCTCCCTTCCCAGTTATGTTCTATAATTAAAGTAGTTATCAACTAATTCTGCTAACTTTATATAATTCTATTTGTTCCCTAATGACAGGTGCTCCTGTCTCTGTGTTTTATAAAAAATTATACCTGGTTTCAGAGCGCTACCCGTGACCGGGCGGCTCTCTCCGTCTTACAGCTACAATGGGCAGGGCTGAGATTCCCACCCTGACGTCAGTTGGGACGAGAGGAGGTGAGAGCCGGCCGGTCACGTGAGCGCCGAGCGGCGCTGTGGAATCAAGTATAGAAGGCATTTTTTTTCTAAAACACAGAGACAAGAGCACCTGTCATTAGGAAACAAGGAGGATTATATACAGTACTGTAAGATATTCAAAGATAATTCAGCATCAGGTGGGGAGGGGGCGAGCACTTCAGACAGAGCTGACAGGCAGGGAAGGAGTGGGGAGAGAGGACAGAGGAGGACAGGAGAGCTGCAGATGACGTGAGAAAAAAAGGACAATATTTATGGTGCAAGGTCAATTGCTGAATTAACATAATGGAATTCCCATGATAATAAGGATAGTAAATAGTTCATGTAGTATATACATCTCCATCAGTAGTTATTAAAGTTTATGAGAAATAAAGGTGGCAGCTGTCCTCAGAGTATAGCCAGCTCTGTATTAAAAACAAGAAGGGGGAGAGAAGGAAGCACCAAGTGTAGAGACTAAAAGATCATTTATTACACAAGGATAAAACACACCTACAAGATGTAAGTTGGTGTCAAGCTCAGCAAGGTGGTGGGGAGGGGTTCTACCCCAGTCAGTCCTTCAGATTTTGTGCTGTCCTTGGGGATGTGCCATTTAGGTGCAGGTTCTCTGGGAGTCTGAGCTGCGGATGACAAAGGCTTGTAAACTGACCACGGTCTCAGGGCTCGGCAGCCATAATACACCAAGGTCAGCTTATAGAGGGGAAGGGCAGAACTAGGCAGGATCAACCAGGTTTTTTAGGTGATACGGGGGGCCAAATTACACAGCACAAGCACAGTGCTGTATAACATGCTTTAAAGGAACAACATATTTTTTTTTTTTCTGGGGTAACCCATTGAAACATGCCCCTCACCAATAGTAAAAAAATAAGAATGCATATGTTATCCATAAAAAAATTGTATGATCAGTTCTTAATTTTGACTTACGATGTTGTCATCCACAAATTTTATCTCTGAGTTTGCCTCAAATCAGGAAAAACAGTCATAAGTATACAAAGTAAAACTAAAAAGTACTCAATGTACAACCTTGTGACACCCCTGTATTGAGAAACAGCATTGAATAGTGATGTTGTCTAATTTTAACAGTCTGGACCTATTAGGCTGGGTTCACACTGTTGCGATGTCAGACATTGCATGAGATTCGCACCGTATTGCTGTGCAGATCACATGCGATGTCTGTGCGGTGGGAATTCAGCCATACAGATTATATGGCTGAATTCGCACCACATTCGGACAAAAATTGTGCAGGACAATTTTTTTGGTCCGCACTGGAATCGGATCGCATGGATGTTCACACCCATGTGATCCGATTCCTGCACCATTTGACAGTTCGCACTATGATCTGCGAACCGATCCGGGGGTGTCATTAACTTTGTATTGACTCCTACAGTGGTTCGCATAGCGCAGTGTGAACTGCTTGTGAGAGACATGTGATGTGGGAACCCGCACTGGAATCACGCCGCTGGTTCCTGCATCGCAATAGTGTGAAACGAGCCTTAGTGAGAAAATCCAATATCCAATTAGAAAGAGTGGAACGTAAACCCAAAGCTTGTCCGTACGTTTCATTAGTTTGATTTTATCAAGTTGGTATTTGTGTCTCACATGCTCCCCCTCCCAGACTGCAGTGGAAAGGTTTCGGCAACAGAGACAGTGCTGTCAATCCAAAAAGCAAGGGTCAGAACTAGGTGCTGTTTGGCAAGCTACAGGCTTATGAATCAGCAACGACAATGCTGATAGCCATGACCCCTTTAACATTTTTTCATACAATTGTAGTGTAAGCATTTGGGGACTTCGCGGAAAACTGAACGTGCAGATAATGCATATATTCTTAAGTGCAGAACATATTTGTTATGGGAATCCATAGTTCTACAAAAAAACAGACAATAGCAAGGGTATAATTACTGAAAAACACAGTACTTAACATGAAAGCTTTTATTATGACTGATAGTAATACTTGTAATACTAACAATATTTTGTGTTGTTTTTTTTTTATGCAGCCACTTTCCCTCCAAATATCTCTGGCCCTGCAATTATCATGAGCTCCTTGGGTGAACAAGTCCTGATTAGCTACTCTGCTGCAGACTCTGTGTTCAGTCTGGAAACAGAATCCAGTGACGTCATCATTTCAGGTATGACATCCTTATAATGAATAATTACTTCAGCACATAATTGGTGAACATGGTTTCACTTTACAACACTTTACTTTGCATTTCAAATACAGCTAAAGAATCCTGTATGACATTCTACACTAGTACCAAATTCCTGTTAATATGCAATACACAAGCCTCAAAAAAGTAAATGAAAAAATCAGCAGAGACATTGCTGATAACCATGATCCCTGCAACATTTTCTCATCCTACTGTAGTGCACATAGATACAGCCTTAAGTGGCAACTCTGCTTTGAATTCAAGAACAGTGAAGCACCACCATCCCATCACAGTAAGCAGCTTTGGTGGACTTCACTGGCATGACCGCGCAATTAGTAATGGGTATCTGTGGATCTGTTCTACTTTAACCACTTGCCTACTGTGCACTTTTACCCCCTTTCTGACAGGCCAATTTTCAGCTTTTAGCGCTATCACACTTTGAATGACAATTGCGTGGTCATGCAACACTGTACTCATATGAAATTTTTATCATTTTTTCACACAAATAGAGCTTTCTTTTGTGGTATTTAATCACCACTAGGTTTTTATTTTTTGCTAAATAAACTAAAAAAGAAATAAAAATGTGAAAAAAAAATATTTATCATAGTTTGTTAGAAAATTTAGCAAACAGGTAATTTTTCTCCTTCACTGATATCTCTCTCCCTTTTTTTTTTTTCTTTTTTTTTCTTTCCTCCTCTTTTTATTGCTGATAGGTGGAACTGATGGGCACTGATGAGGTGGCACTGGTGGGCACTGATGAGGAGGCAATAATGAGGCTGCACTGATAGGCAGCACTGATGGTCACTGATAGGTGGCACTGATGGGCACTGATAGGCGGCTCTGATAGGTTACACTGATGAGGAGGCACTGATGAGCACTGATTGGCAGCACTGATGGGCACTGATAGGTGACACTGATTGGTAGCAGTGGTGGTTACTGATTGGCAGCATTGGTGGGCACTAATTGGCAGCACTGGTGGGCACTGGTGGGACTGAACTGATATCAGTGCCGATGTACCTAGAACATAAGCCAGTTATCGGCTTTCTTCTCTCCTCACAATGTCAGGCTTGTGTTTACATCCTGTGATCTAGCTGTCATTGGCTGACAGATGATCATGTTGTAAAGGGTTGCTGTGATTGGCCCTTTACCTCGATCTGTGATCAGCTGAGTCTGAAGGACTCAGTGATCACAGAGCAGGCCGACCTCCCCCTGCCCCAAAGCAACCCCCTATGTTGAGGGCATGTGGTCTGGTATGGTTCATGAGGGGGGAGGCTCACTCCCCTTTTCTTGGCCTGCCAGGCTGCATGCTCAGATAAGGGTCCGGTATGGATTTTGAAGGGGACCCCGCGCCATTTAAAAAAAAAATCTTGGCGTGGGGGTTCCCCTCAAAATCCATACCAGACCTAAGGGTCTGGTATGGCTTTTGGGTGGGACCCAATGCTGTTTTTTTATATTTTGGCATGGGGTTACCCTTAAAATCCATTCCAAACCCAAACACTCAACGTGCCTGGTATGGATTTGGATCCTCACACTATTTAAAAAATAAAAAAATATATTTCCAGCAAATTCAGCGATAGTTGACAGCTGATGACTCATCTGTTGTTAAGGACGCAGCGGCCAGTTTCCCTGCCCAGCTCCTTAACAAGCTATTGAATGTGCACGTGGGATATGGGAGGATATGGGTATACCACATATGTCACAGCCCAGCGACACAGAGGAGCCCAAAATCCAAGGAGCACCTTCAGGCTTTCTAGGGGTATAAATTATTAATTTAATTTCCTGACTACCTATCACAATTTTGGAGGCCCTGGAGCACCAGGACAGTGTAAACACACGTAAAATGACCACATTTTGGAATGCAAACACTCCAAGGTATTTTAGTGAGTCTTTTTTGCCACAAGTTTTTAAACAATGCAAAATTAAAATGAAAATTAATTTATTTATACAAAGTTGTAAATTTTGTAAGATATTTCTCATCTACAGCATGGGCATACTTGGAATTACAAATAGAAACACATTCTGCTACTCCTTATGAGTATAGTGATACCATATGTGTGAGACTTTTTCAGTGTCTGGACTGATTTTGTAACAGACATTGTATCTTGTGCGTCACACAAATAAACCAATTCTATCAAAACCAATGTACTGTGATGGTCACCTCTATATGAGCGTCACCTATAGCAGTCCCTGTTCCTATAGGCCAAGCAAGCCTAGCCTGCAGATACATCGCTGCCCCTAGGAATGCAATGTTCACTGGCCAGGAAGTACAGGAGGCTAAAGAAAAGAAGAATATAATGCCCTGTACACACGATCGGATTTCCGATGGAATAAAATCTGATGGATTTTTCCATCGGAAATCCGATGAAGCTGACTTTCATCAGTCTTGCCTACACACCATCAGTCAAAAATCCGACCGTCCCAAACGCTGTGACGTAAAATAGTCAGAAGAGCCGAGAAAAATGAAGTTCAATGCTTCTGAGCATGTGTCGACTTGATTCTGAGCATGTGTGGATTTTTTCTCCGATGGAGTTCCCCGCAGACGATCGGAATTTGCTGTAGTTTTTTTTTCCATCTGTAAAATTTAAAACATGTTCTATTTTTTTATACCGATGTAAAAAAGACCGATGAGGCCCACACACGATCGATTTGTCCGATGAAAAAAGTCCATCGGTCTTTTTTCATCAGAAAAACCGATCGTGTGTACGCGGCATAAGAGTTCATGTGGTTTAAGGAGTCCAACTGTCCTCATGGGGTGGCTGGAAGTGGTGTCTTGCAGGAGCATTGATCCCCTCAGACACAGGGCCGATCCTAGGGTCACAGACGCCTGGGTGCAGAAATATTTCTGGCGCCCCCCACGTGGGCGTGGTCATCTTACAAACCCCTCCCCTTACACATGTTTCTATGGCAACGATTCAAACACAGAGATGCTCCCCTAAGAAGTCGTCGTTACCCTAGGATCCTCCCATGATCCTTTAACAATAAAGAAAATACAGGAAGAGTGTACACTAATGAGACCTGGAGGGGAGTCTCTCTGATGCACACAAAGAGGGCTTCTGTTAGAGAGTCTGTTAGGAAGAGCCCCCAGACATAGTACAAGAGACAGTCAGGGAGTGCAGACATATTACAGGAGACGGTCAGACCGTGCAGACATATTACAGGAGATGGTCAGAGAGTGCAGACATATTACAGGAGATGGTCAGAGACTGCAGACATATTACAGGTGACGGTCAGAGAGTGCAGACATGATACAAGATACGGTCAGAGAGTGCATACATATTACAGGAGACGGTCAGAGAGTGCAGACATATTACAGGAGACAGTCAGAGAGTGCAGACATATTACAGGAGACGGTCAGAGAGTGCAGACATATTACAGGAGATGGTCAGAGACTGCAGACATACTACAGGAGATGGTCAGAGAGTGCAGACATATTACAGGAGATGGTCAGAGAGTGCAGACATATTACAGGAGATGGTCAGAGACTGCAGACATATTACAGGAGACAGAGAGTGCAGACATATTACAGGTGACAGAGAGTGCAGACATATTACAGGTGACGGTCAGAGAGTGCAGACATGATACAAGAGACGGTCAGAGAGTGCAGACATATTACAGGAGACGGTCAGAGAGTGCAGACATATTACAGGAGACGGTCAGAGAGTGCAGACATATTACAGGAGATGGTCAGAGACTGCAGACATACTACAGGAGATGGTCAGAGAGTGCAGACATATTACAGGAGATGGTCAGAGAGTGCAGACATATTACAGGAGATGGTCAGAGACTGCAGACATATTACAGGAGACGATCAGAGAGTGCAGACATATTACAGGAGACAGTCAGAGAGTGCAGACATATTACAGGAGACAGTCAGAGAGTGCAGACATACTACAGGAGACGGTCAGAGACTGCAGACATACTACAGGAGATGGTCAGAGACTGCAGACATACTACAGGAGATGGTCAGAGACTGCAGACATATTACAGGAGATGGTCAGAGACTGCAGAAATAATACAGGAGATGATCAGAGAGTGCAGAATATTACAGGAGACGGTCAGAGAGTGCAGACATATTACAGGAGACGGTCAGAGACTGCAGATATAATACAGGAGACGGTCAGAGACTGCAGACATATTACAGGAGATGGTCAGAGACTGCAGATATAGTACAGGAGATTGTCAGAGACTGCATGGGGGAATCATGCAAGTTTCTTTCCTGCAATCTGTGGTTGCTGGAAAGAAATTTGTACTGTATATTACCAGCCTAACTGAAAGTGAAAGTTAGTGAATGTCTTGAAAGAACAGGAGGGGGGGGAGACAAATGGGCAGGGCCGCTGTTAGAAATCATGGGGCACTGTACAGCCTACCTGACGGGGCCCCCTTCAACCATGCCCTTGACCCCACTCCTGGCCCCGGCTTGAAGCGATTTACATATGTGTGCGGAGCCACCGCATGCATTTGCAATTAATAAGCATGAAGGAGTGGGGGCAGTTTAAATTTCTTTTAAATTGTATTTTATTTATTTTATTACACAGAAAAACAAATCTTACACTGTATCTTTACATTTTTTTTTTCATTTTTGCTTTCACAAGAGATGAACAACATCCCTTGTGATAGCATGGGCCATGACATGTCCTCTTTATGGAGGGATCTGGGGTCTTTTAGACGCCATATCTGTCCTCTGGCCTCCAAAGCATAAGATCAAACCGAGATCAGTTTGATCAGATACTTGTTCAAGCCGGTAATGGTTTCTTAAATGAGCCCGAAACCAAAAGTGATAAAATCCTCATCACTTCCAGTTTCTGACGTCACACGGTGGGCGGAACAACATCCATCCCTCTCACTGTGTCCCAGTAACCAGATGATAATGGTCACATCTTAAAAGCAGTAAAGGTGGTGGTGAAACCCCCTTCCACTGCCTGTAAAAGTAATACAGGGGCTTCTTAGCCACTAGGATTACTTTTACTTTGTGCAGAATTCCTGGTGTTAAAAAATGATATCTTGATCATTGCTGTAGTGATGACCAAGATATCACCCTTCCAATCCAGCGACGTACTGATACGTCGCTGGACAGGAAGCAGTTAAAATGAAGTGTAAATTAGCATTACACTGTTTCTTATTATCATCAGCATTACAATTATCACACAGGCAGCACTGTAAGCAGGTGCTCTATCATGTCTCTATGTCACATTGCTTTTGGGTGCTGACTTTGTTATGGCTGTTACATACAGTAAGTACAGCAAAAAGTTAACAGGTATAACAAAGTCAGCACCCAAAAGCAATGTGACATAGAGACATGATAGAGCACCTGCTTACGGTGCTACTGCTACCTGTGTGATAATTGAAATGCTGATAACCTGCTGTGCTGTGAAATACATAATAGGACACAGTGAGTATTCTATCCTCTAATCCCCACTCACTGTGTCCAGTGCAGCCATGCTGTCCTCCTGCTCTTCTCTGTCAGCCCTCAACTTCTTCACATCTTGCTAGGATTGCAGCCGGGAGCCGAACGGAGAATTGCAATATCACTCCGCCAGCCAGGACTAATAGAATAGTGGGGCGGCATGATGTACATGTGCCCGAAAATAAGAAAATAGTCCCTCCACACTCACTCACATTTCCAGGCTCACAGGTTGGAAGCAGAAATCCTTCAGTCTCACAGAGGAATCTGCAGCTGCTGTTTTCATATTTCCCACCCACACATCCTTTCTCCAGATACAGCAGTACGCTGGAGATAGTGTGGGGCGGGGCGGGAAGTCACTGGAGGAGCAGAGGTGTGACGAGCTGTATTCCTCACTGATCTCCCGTCAGTGAGGGGGGGAGGTGGTGTGTTCGCTGGGCTGTGTAAGTGTCACTGTCACAGACACTTTACAGAGCTGCAGCCACCAGTCGTCTCAGAATTTACAGACTGATTCTCCTGTCCTACGGACGGGAGAAATCAGTCTGTTTTTCCACGGTTACTGAGATAATGGAAGGCTTGTCCCCCCCCTGCTGGTGGAGCCCTTCCTGAAGTCGCTCTCCTCCCTGCCAATGAGGATGCAGGGGGAGGGAGCAGATTGGGCGGCCGAGGCAATGCGAGGCTCTCATATTATGCGCAGAGGGAGGGGGAGAAATACGCCCCCTCTTACTCTCCGTCTAGGGCACCCGCTACAATCTCCTCTGACAGGAGGATGGATGGGGGACGGGCTTGGGCGGGATGAAATAGCAGCGGCGGTGAGCGGCCTCTGAATACCAGCAAGAAGGAGGAGGGAGGGGAGCACTCTGGCGCTTGAGCGCCCCCACCTCTGTGGCGCCTGGGTGAACTGCACCCCTCGCACCCTGTCTAGGATCGGCCCTGCTCAGACAGGTTGGTTCAGGCGCAGGTAGAGACATGGTCAACATATAGGCAAAGAATTGGGCCAGGCAACAGGCAGAAACATGGTCAATAAACAGGCCATTATTGACATTGACATTCTCCCAGAACTGATTACAGATTGTGCTATACTTTACTTTTGTTAAAAAAAAAAAAAAAAAACGCCTCTATGTGATCATTGTATATTGCAGGAATTTTATCAAAGGTTATAACAGATTCACAACTTTTGTTACAGTTAAGATATAGCTCTTTGTTTCCCAGACTGATTGTGTACTCATTCTGAATAGGAGGGTCTGGTTCTTAATTAATCAGCTGATCCACTTTGTGTTCTAATGACGAAAGCAGCAGTTTCTGTATTACTTTCAAAGTGATTAAGCCTTGGGAAGTATTGCTGGCCACACATTATACAATTTTCTAATTCAATTTCCTTTAGATTTACCTTCACCTATGTAGTGCAAGGGCCTGCCTGATTGCATGCAAATTGTTTAGGTTTGACCTCATATTATATGGTTTTGGCTAGTGATGCACTAAAATTTCAGCCTAAAATTATCGGCCTAAAGTAGGGTTTCCAAAAGAAAAAAAGTGCAGATTTTACCTTGATTTTGACGCAATTTTACCTTGCTTATGACATGTTTTTCATAGGTCATGTGACTCAAAAAATGCTTAAAAAACACAACCGGGTGCATTTTTGATGTGTTCTTGTTGCGTTTTCAATGCATTTCAATGTGGAGGTGTGTTTTTTGTGTGGTTTGCCAAATATGCACCAAAAATGCAGCAAGCAGAATTTTAACACAGCTTCAAAAGGTGCCAATAACTGCCGCCAATAAATGCATTCTGAATTTTCGGTTTTGGCACTGGAATGTTAATTTCGGTGTACCAATAGCTTTGGTAAACCTAAAGGAAAATTGTACAAGAAGATTGAATAGTGTATGGCCTGCCTATGTCACCAAAAAACAAAAATTTCTCTTGGTGGGTGGATGAGGGGAATTTATTCTTAAAGTGATTGTAAACGATCATCTTCTAAAACAAACCATTCAGTTTAAAATAGAAATGAAATGTAAAACATTTTTGTATAGATATAAAAAAACACTATAAATACCTTTTTTCTCTTTTATATAAGTGATCACACTCCCTCTGTTCTCAGCTGTATAAGAGCTGGGGGAGGAGGAGAAGCAGCAGCATACTGAGCTTCCCAGTGAATGTGCAGTGGGGGCGTGTCGGGACAAGTATGATCGTTAGAGGAGAGCACACTGAGTTCCCAGCATAGCTAGATAACTAACTATGGTGTGCTCTCCTTCTAGTGTGGTTAGTTTTCAATAGGAAAACAGAGGGACTGGCAGCAACACCAGGGATTTCACACAAAGCAATACAAAGAGAACAGGATACGTTTTCATACAAGTACATGGTATTGTAGGCAGATATCAGGAATTTGAAGTGTAGGAGTAACAAACACTTTAACATGTACTTGTAGGAAAATCACTGAACCAATCACACAAACACTCAAATCACATTTTTGGGGGTATTCTGTACACCTACTGTATACAGAACACCTCCAGGTTGCCATATTGCATTGAATTATATAAAAAATTTAATTACTACAGATTGAAAAGGAAAGGTAATTTTTAATAAACATTAAATTACATCATGGCATGTAAAAGAGGAGTTATCCTCTTAAGGAGCAGTATAGCCAAAGCTCTTTTTGCCATACTTCTTCCGTGGGTCATAGGCAGTGGTGTATTTTGGTTTTGTGCTGCCCTTAGGCAAGACTAAAGTTGGGCACCCCAATCTAAATTTGTCTTAGCCCTTCCTGTTTAAGGCCAACCCCTTAATTTGTAAACTCCACCCTTTCCTCTTTAGGCTCCACCTCTTCCCATTAACGCTCCACCACTGGTGGCTACATGGGGTCTCTGGGAGCTACATGGGGTGTCTACGAGCTACATGGGTTCTCTGGTGGACTGTGCGGGGTCACTGGTGGACTGTGTGGGATCTCTGGAAGCTATGTGTGGGTCTCTGGTGGACTGTGTGGGGTCTCTGGTGGCTATGTGGCTAACTGGGCCAGTGGCAGAAAAAAAATGCCATGCAAGCATGGGTTAAGTTAAGTTAACCCCAGGATATACCAGGCAGACTCCCCCTTTAAGTGCACATGTGGAGTTTTGGAAGTCAGAATTTCCATTACAGCCCACCCTGTGAGCTTTAAGGAGAATCCCCCCCCAACAAAAAAATAAATAAATAACATGTGACTGTTTGCAACCCCTCCGGTACCCCCATCGGGTTGCAACCCCTCCTGGTACCCTGGTAAAAATAAATCATTAACCACTTAAGGACCAAGCCTCTTACTGAGATTTGTTGTTTACAAGTTAAAAACATTTTTTTTTGCTAGAAAATTACTTAGAACCCCCAAACATTATTCATTTTTTTTATAACACCCTAGAGAATAAAATGGCGGTCGTTGCAATACTTTATGCCACACCGTATTTGCGCAGCGGTCTTACAAGCGCACTTTTTGGGGAAAAAATACACTTTTTTGAATTACAAAATAAGACAACAGTAAAGTTAGCCCAATTCTTTTTTATGTTGTGAAAGATAATTTTACGCCGAGTAAATTGATACCCAACATGCCACGCTTCAAAATTACACCCGCTCATGGAATGGCGACAAATTTTACCCTTAAAAACTCCATAGGCGACGTTTAAAAAATTATACCGGTTGCATGTTTTGAGTTACAGAGGAGTTCTAGAGCTAGAATTATTGCTCTCGCTCTACTGATTGCAGTGTTACCTCACGTGTGTGGTTTGAACTCCATTTTCATATGCGGGCGCTACTCACGTATGCGTTCGCTTCTGCACGCAAGCTCGGTGTGACGAGGCGCGTTTAAAAAAATTTTTTTTTCTTATTTATTTTACCTTTTATTTTTACACTGTTCTTTAAAAAAAAAAAAAAAAAACTGTGTCACTTTTATTCCTATTACAAGGAATGTAAACACCCATTCTCATAGAAAAACAGCATGACAGGACCTCTTAAATATGAGATCTGGGGTCAAAAAGACCTCAGATCTCATATTTACACTAAGATGCAATAAAAAAAAATGCCCCTTTAAGAGCTATGGGCAGAAGTGATGTTTTGACGCCGCTTCCACCCTGCAATGGTATAGAGACAGGCGGGGGCCATCTACCCCTCACTCTTCTCCATATCACACACGGATGAGGACCCGATTGCCTCCGTCACTGCCGACGGCTCCGGTAAGCGGCGGAGGGCACCAGAGAGCGGCGGGAGGGGGGGCCCTCTCATGCCGCCGATTAAAGTGATCTTACGGTGAATCTGACGCAGAGACCACTATTATCGTAAACAGGACCACCCGCTGAAGAAGAGGATACCTGGGTTATGGCAGCTAGCTGCTGCCATACCAAAGATATCCCTCTTCAAACAGCCGACGTGTATCGGCGTGCGGCGGTCCGGAAGTGGTTAAATAGGCACTCTTTCTTTGCAAAAATGTATTCCAAGGTATTTGTACAAGGCCTAAATGCAGAGCCCTTTAAACCCCCTCCCCCCTCCCAACCATCTATGCCAAAGAGTGGGGTCCCCCTGCTAGAAAGCTAAATGACCTCTGGAGGCTCTGCTCCGAGTTCGCCTACCTGTCCATGAGTGAAAGCCTGCTTAGAGTGTTCGTAGGGAGCCAGCTGTTGGCAGTAAACCTCTTATCTGCCCCTTACAGGACACAAATGGGGTTCCAGGTCATCATCCTCCTCCACCATGAGCAGCTGTACCCCGACAGGGGGTACCTGCACTTGGCCGGTAGCAGGGAAGTTGAAACAACAGTGGTGGCTGGAGAGGGGAGCACAGGGGATGGTGCACCTTGGCACTGGCACTATAAAGCACAGCAGTCCTGGTGGAGGCTCTCCGTTCTCCGTGAGACTGCAGTGTGCCGGCCTGATCCCCTCCTCTTCCTGCTGACAGCAGTTCTGAGGGTAGAAGGCGCCAGCAGGGTGTACCAGCTCCTTGGCTGGGTGTGGAGTGTGGGCGCACAGTGGGAGTTCCAGCAGCTCCTCCAGTCTGAGTTTCAGTAGCTTGGTGCCGGACTGAATCTGGGGTAGCTGGTGGTGCATCTAGTTCTCTCCTTTCTCGGGGATCTGCAGGGGGCAGCACCGCTCCCCCCAAAAAAAATGCTGCCCAAGGCAAACGCCTTGTTTTTCTCGTGGCAGATATGCCCCTGGTCACAGGCTTGCACTTAGTTTTGCTAAAGCCTTCTGTCAGCAATAATTGTTGGAATCCATCTAGATGTCTTATCAGCAGCTAGCTCAGCCTCCCCCCACAGCATGGGGCTCCTGTGAGCGCTGGAGGGGCAGAGCAAAGAGCGGTGACTGACAGTCACCTCTCTGTGGTCAGAGCAGACTCGAAAACCTGAGCGATCAGCTGTGTTTGATTGCTCAGTTCTCAGTGTAGAGCCAGCATGGACAGCTGCAGCATCAGATCCATTTTTTTTTCCATTCTTGCGCTTCCCTTTTGAAGTCTGTCGTTTTGGTTTAGCTACTACACAGTCCTGTGGATTTAGCTACTTGTTTGCAATGAGCTGTGATACTGACTCAACACAGTTGTGGCAATATGTAGTGAATGTATTGTGTATGATATAAGACAATCAATCAGAACTAAGGACATATGTGCACAGCTAATGCTACTAAATATTACCTTCAAATTGAGTCCAAAGGGATGTCATTTCTGGTTTCACAATAAAAATAATATTAAAACTATACTGTTTAACATCCTTGTTATTGTTTACAGTAAATGGCACTCTCAGATGGTTGCCTTCATCTTCCACACCCGTATTTGCAACTGTAATAGCCAACAACTCCCAAGCCACTGCAGAGCAAGGCCTCACATTAATACTGTGCAACTGTAGTAACAACGCCATCTGCGACTATGAGAACACCGTGCTGAGGGGTCAGATGAACAACTCCAAGTTCATGGTATTGTCTGTTTTCATAAAACTTACTAATACTTGTAACTTTTCTTTTACAGTAAAATATCTTTGGTTCTTGAATACAGCTCATTATTACAATCACTAAAGATTACTGCCACTGTATAACACTTGTTATACTGCTTAAGGCCTCATGCCCACGGGCGTTTTTTCAGCCGCGTTTTTGAGCGTTTTTTACAGCTTAAAAACGCCTGTCCATGTTAGTCTATAGCTTCATGCCCACCTAGGCGTTTTTGAGCTGTAAAGAGCATAGGCGTTTGTAAGCTGTAAAAAAAACCCAGGGCCAGTGCGTTCCTCAGCGTCAGAATTTGGCAGGAAAAAACGCGAGCGTCAAAAAACGCGCAAAAACGCGCACTAACGCGCCCTAACGCGCAAAAAACGCGCACTAACGCGTGGTCGCGTTTTTAGCTCCGACGTTTTTTTTTTTTTTTGCAAAAAAAAATAAAATATTTACAATAACATGGACAGGCGTTTTTAAGCTGCAAAAAACGCAGCTGTAAAAACGCCAGTGGGCATGAGGCCTTTACATACTACTCAACAATTTCACACTGTAATGAATGTTTTCTATTCAGACAGCGGGCTGCAATTGTTCCTCTGGATGGACAGGAGAGTTCTGTACTGAAGATTTAAATGCTTGTCTAGAGAACAGCTGTTTTAATACATCATCCTGTATAGACAATCCCGCTCCTAATGATAGCTACACGTGTTCACCTTGTCCTGCTGGACTGCATGGTGATGGGATAAATTGCTATGGTGAGAATAAGACAGCAGGTTACCATTTTATGTATAGTTACATTTTAAGCATGCATTACAAAATAGTTTTACCTAATTCCTGTCTCTTACAGATTTTGATGAATGCTTTGCTAACATATCCAAATGTGAGCAAATATGTATCAATACATTGTATGGGTACAACTGCTCCTGTAATACAGGCTACAGAATTGATCCAGCTGATACATACCTTTGTGCCGGTAAGTGGTTTGAATATTATTGCCCCTGCAGTGTTCTTTTCATAAGTACCCTGAGGTGGCATAAAGCATTCTGAATACATTTACTATGTCTCTAAAGTAATGAATCAGGTAATGCCATTTTTTTTTCAGGTGAATGGGTAGGGGTACAATGTACCCCATGCTCATTCGCATAAGGTGGGGGGCCGGGATCTGGGGGCCCCCTTATCAAAGGGGGCTTCCAGATTCCGATAAGCCCCCCGCCCACAGACCCTGACAATCAATGGCCAGGGTTGTCTGGAAGAGGTCCTTGTGCTCACCAACATGGGGACAAGATTCTTTGGGGTGGGGGGCGCAGGGCCCCCTGCCCCAAAGCACACCACCCCCCCATATTGAGGGCATGCGGCCTGTTATGGTTCAGGAGTGGGGGCGCTTACTTGTCCCCACCCCCTTTCCTGACCTGGCGGGCTGTGTGCTCGATTAAGGGTCTGGTATGGATTTTTTTCGGCGTAGGGGTTCCCCTTAAAATCCATACCAGACCGATGGACCTGGTATGCTCTTGGAGGGGGGATGCATGGCATTTTTTTTTAACACTTGGCATGGAGTTCCCCTTTAAAGCGAAGGTCCGCCAAATTTTTTTTTTTTAAATCAGCAGCTACAAATACTGCACCTGCTGACTTTTTAAATAAGGACACTTACCTGTCCAGCGCACCCGCAATGTCGGCACCCGAAGTCGATCTCTGCCTCGGCTCTCGGATGCTGCCGCCACCATCTTCGGTAAGGTAATCAGGAAGTAAAGCCTTGCGCGACTCACGCTGCGCAATGCCACTGGTCCCTGCTGTCTTCTGGGACCCCTGTGTCTCCCAGAAGACAGTGGGGGCACCGGACGTGGCCGGACGTGGGGTAGATTCCCACAGATAATGCGGGGATCTATGCCCAGAAGTGGGTGCAAATACCTGTCTTAGACAGGTATCTGCTCCCCCCTCCCCCCTGAAAGGTGCCAAATGTGACACAGGAGGGGGGAGGAATCCAGACAGCAGAGGTTCCATTTTTGTGTGGACCTCCGCTTTAAGATCATCAGAGCACAAGTCGCCTGCCAAAGTCGGACCAGTCAAGACGGCGATCCGACTTTGACCCGACTTCAGTGATATTCAGTGGGCTAATGTAGGATTAAATCGGACCAAAGTATTAAAGGGGGCATTTTCAAAGTTGGGCCGACTTGTGGCGGACCAGTTAAGATGGCTCCCATAGGGAAACATTGATTTTCACACATCGTGCGACATGAGCTCACAATGTCGGAGCATTTGTCATACCAGTGTGAACCTGGTCTTAACCCTTATCTGCTCTTGTTCCAGACATTGATGAATGCATGAACAAATCAATTTGTGCTGAGAATGCTGTTTGCACCAACACACCTGGAAGCTATAACTGTCAATGTGCCAGTGGCTACAATGGAGATCCACATATCTACTGCACAGGTATGTTAACTATATTATTTTGATAAATAATGTAATCATCCAAAAACAAGGTCATGCACACATGTAGAAAATGCAGTGGGTGTCTTTATATTTTTATTTTCAATGACTTCAGAATGTGCTTGTATTTGATATTTAGTGAGTGATTTGTTAAAATAGTGGATTTACAAAAATGGGATATAAAAAAAATTGGACAAACCTAATTTAACACAATTTAAAACTTTTATTTTTTTTTGTTTTGCATTATTGTTCTTCCTTAAAGTGGTTGTAAACCCACTCTGACAACTTGCACCTACAGGTAAGCCTAGATTAAGGCTTACCTGTAGGTGCAAGAAATATCTCCCAGTCCTTAACCTACACGGTTAAGGAGATATTTGCAGAAAACACTGCACCGATGTCTACGGCGCATGCGCGCCAAAGACAACGGCACAGGCGCACTGAGCGTCCCGGTTTTATGAATGGGATCATGCCGGGATTATACCGGTCCCGCACGCATGCGTGGGAGTGACATCATCGCCGCTCCGGCCAGTCACAGCGCCGGAGCGGCGATACCCGGAAGGCGCTCGGAGGGGATATGGCGGGGGCGGAGGAGGGGAACGAGAAGCGCTTTGGGGGCTTCGATCTGAGGTAAGTCATTCATAATGAGCTAGTATTCTATGCATACTAGCTCATTATGCCTTTCTCTTGCAGGGTTTTTTTTTCAGGAAAAAAAAAAGAGGGTTTACTTCCTATTTAATTTACTCATTTTCTGCATTTGTTTCTGCTCCAGATATCAATGAATGTGCTACACCTTCTCTCAGCAATTGTACAACCAATTTCCTTTGTATAAACACAAATGGCTCTTATTCCTGTGAGTGCCGCCCAGGATATTCTGGTCCCAACTGTACAGGTAAGGGAAAGCCCCCTTCTAGCTCTGTATAGGGAGTCATTAAAAAATTTTATGTTACCTTTCAAAAATATTATTTTGTTTAACAATCGTTCCTATAAAATGCAATACCATGTAAGTTAGTTTGACTAATCATCATTGTAATTAGATACAGTATATGCAGAATTATTATAGTTTAGAAATGTGATGCATAAAAGGAATACTGGTTTACCATGCCAACTCTAACACCGAGAACTGTGTGATCACATGGCCACTGATTGCTTAGTTCTCAATCTGTTCCAAGTGAAGAGCATTGACTGTCAGTCATCACTCTTTACTTTGCTTCTCCAGTGCTCTCTGGAGTGCCAGCCTGGAGTAAGGACAGGCATTGCTGACTTTGGTTCTCAGCCATTCTATGAAGATCCAGCTACCAATCAACCAGCATGGTGGATCCCAACAGTGTTGCTGAGATCCTTCCCAAGACTGGCACAGCTCTGCCTCATCAGCTAATAGAGAGCATTATCCACTATCAGCTGATTCTGGTTCACAGGGGAACAAAAGTAAATGTACTCCTGGAACCCACAAGACAAGTATGACCTGAAAAGTTGTGAACATGCATCTCTAATCAAGCCTGTTTTTTTAGCTTTTATTTAGTAAGCAATGGTAAAAATTCTTGCTTTTGCTGTCTGTATGTAAGCAGGTGCAGTCTACTTTCTCCAATACAGGTGGCGCTCAACCGCAGCGGCATTACAGAGGGAGAGGAAGTCAAGAGGAACATGGTTTCTCTATGGTTTCCTGGGTCGCTGGGGAAGCTATACAGTTGGATGCTGCCACCCCATGTGACTCTGGCGGCCATTTTTAGTCAGGCATGGTCTTTTTAAGGCTGCTGTTAGAAACCATGGGACCCCATACAGCCAACCTGACAGAGCCTCCCCGCCCACCCCCATATAAACAGTTTACTATGCTTTAGTTATGAATGAACACAGTGATTAATTGGTACCGATCACTTATTGTGTTCATTCAGGAAAGAATGGGGCTGGTAAACATGACATATTTACCAGATCCCTTCCCCCACTTTCTCTCATAAAGGATTATTTTGTGTGCTTGCAGCTGCTGGTGGTAAGGAGAGGATGGACACAGGTAGCACTGTGGGGGTAGGGGGGTACACACAGGGCCTGGGCAGCAGGGGGTAACGTATGGTGCACAGGGAAAGTAATTAATGTGGTGGGGGGGCAATTACTAAAACAAATCCCCTCTATGGTGCTCTCTGCAGCAGCTGAAAGGTAGTGAGATGGAGAGGAGAATAAGCCCCCCCCCCCAAGGCACAAATTACACTCCCTGCTCACATATAATTTGTCCTGATGCCTGGGCCCCCCTGCTGGCTGGGCCCTGTAAAGGAGGACTGGGGCTACAGAGCTATACTAAATGTACAAGAAAACATTAGTTATATACTCAAACATAAAAAAATAATGATATTTTTTCTTGACAGATATTGATGAGTGTTCTGCAGGAATCGCTACTTGTGAGCAAATTTGCATCAATACTCTATCTGGTTTTAACTGCTCGTGTAATGCAGGTTACAGAATTAACCAACAAAATCCTTATCGATGTGATGGTAAGAACTTATGTTTCACCAGATATTATATTATTAATATATTATTATAATTATCCGGTACAGTACAGTTTAGTTCCACCCACTTTTACAAGGTGGTCTTAAACTAAAGCTTCCATACAGCTAGTGGTGGTTCTTTCACAAGTCTTCATTTTTCACTTTATTGTGACATCTTCTTATCCAGTGATGCCATATTGATGTTCAACCATCCCTCCATTAGAACTTTTTTTCACTTATTTCTCACTTATTTTGTTTAAATAGTTTTCATTGAATTTTTTTACAATTAAAAATCTTACATACTTTGCAAAACAATTTGCAAATCATTCATAAGAATACAAAACAGTCTCAAAATACACATACCTACATAGAAAATACATATAGGTACATAAATGGATCCGTCCTCTAACATGCATTTAAAAAGGAATCTATGCCGCAGCATGTGCCCTTAATTCTCCTGGGCCTAGGATCTAAGTAGTAAACAAGAGAAAAAATAAAAATAATGAGAGACATGGGAGCAGGTCCCCTTCCCCATCCCCGCTCCTCCTAACACAACAAAGAAAAAAAAAAAGGGGGGGGGGAAGATGTCATATGCATATATGTGCATACTAATATGCACGTACATACTCATAGGCATCTTTATGTGAGTGACTTTACCCCAAATCTGTACCCCCGCTTACCCGTGTCTATTTATCTTTACTTTCGGGGGGGAGGTTCCCATCTCCCAGTCCCCATTGCTATTCTTCTTCCAATTGTGCAAAACAAAGAAAGCAAAAAAAAAAGGGGGAAAGAAAAATACAAATAAAAATAAATATAAATATGTATACATTCCTTTACGTGTCTTTCATGACCCCTATATAAACAACTCTATACCTCCTCTTCCTCTTGTCTATTCATCGTTATTTTCGAGAGGAGGAGATTCTTATCTCTCTGTCCTCATACTGTCACCTACAACTTGTGCTAAAGAGAGAAAAAAAATAAAAAAATTAAAAATAAAAATGTCTCACTTATTTTGGTGGACGGATGCATTTTCATATGTTATTTTTTATCCATTCAATGATTTTTTCATATTATTCATTAATATGATTTTTTTGGTACAATTTTATTGTCAGTCACAACTGTTAATAATTTTACAATCATATATATAGCGCTACACCTTTTTTACAAGTTTTTCTTGCTATTGGTCTTGGGCTGTGATGGCCGCTACATATATATGCACTAATAGTAGCACAGCGCGATATACACATTTAAAATTTTTCTGAGGTCTTAAACTAAAGACTCCACCCCTCGTTTTTGGATATCTTTTTTTTTTTCTTACCTAACTTTTTAGAAAAAATAAATTTACTTCCGTCCTAGCCTGGCCACGGCGCAGTACGTCACGTCCTTTTCTGCGGCGAGCCCTCCTCCTTCTCTGCCTTGCTGCCTTCTAGGATTTGTGTGTCCCAGAAGACGAGCTGGCGATTCATGAAGCGCAGCGTGACTAGCGATACACAGTAAGAAACTGGCTGTGAAGCCTGAAGGCTCGACTGCTGGTTTCCCTTAGTAGGAATAACGGCACCTGCACCCGAGCTGGTGGACGAATGGGCCTCGGGGGGCCGACATCGTGGGCTTCCTGGACAGGTAATTGTCCTTATTAAAAGTCAGCAGCTACAGTACTTGTAGCTGTTGACTTTTAAAAAAAAAAAATGTTGCGGCTGGAACTCGGTTTTAAAGGGTAACTCCACTTTTGTGGGGAAAAAAATAGCAAATAAAGAAAAAATAATATTGCGTGTACAATTGAGATACAAGTCATATTAAAATCAAATGTTTCTAAAAATGACCTTCCTTTTCAATCTGCAGCTGCTGTAATTTTCTATAAATGCAAAGAATTATGGCTACATGGAGTTGTTGTGTACACAGAATGTGTACTGACCACTCCCCAGAAACATAATTTCCTGCTTGTGTGATTGGCTCACCATATTTCACAGAAGTCTGCACTAAGATACAAGTCATATTTTAGGCATCCCCTGCAACAACAAATGTCATTTTTGGTGAGATATTTCCAATAGGAACACGTCTAAAGGGATGCAGGCCCAGCAGCTTTCCTCATTAGTGCCCTGCAGCTGCCACAGCTCACTAATAATTATGAAACCACTCCCATTAGACCCACAGAGGTGCAGACAAACAAACATGGATTTCTTCAGAAAAACAAAAGGTAGGAATCTGCAACAAAGTTTGTTATAATCCTTGCAATGTACATAGATTACCCAGAGGGTAATGTTTTTTTTCTCAACAAAAGTGGAGTTACGCTTTAATGGTATTATATGGGAACTGCAGCAAAGATGGACCAATGTCCATATTAGCCATTCAGATGTTTTGTTTTCATACAAGATGAATCCTGTTTTTTTTTACTTTTTCTTTTGTTTTGAAGGTAATAACTTCACTTTTGCCCTAGTTTTTTTCTCTTTTGTTAATCAGCTATATTGCAGAGAGATTATTCTGCATTTTTTTCAAAAAACCACTGGGGACAATTTACTAAAGGAGCTGTAATTGTTCAAATAAACTAAAGCTGGCGAGTGCAAAATCTGGTGAAATTCTGCATAGAAGCCAATCCGCTTCCAGATTTTTTTTGTCAAGCTAACGCTTAAAGCTGATTGGCCCCAATTGGCCCAATTGGCCCCAATGTGACGCTGCACTTACTGCAATTACATGGGTTTGTGCAGGCCAAAATGAAATTATTTATTTCCCTTGCACACATTTGAGCATTCAAAGTAAACACGGCTTCACAATATACACTCAGCTAAGTGAACATACACTTTGCAAACTAAATGTTGCAGGACCAACAGCCACTATTGATCCTGTATTGTTTGTAATGACATCAAGGGCCTGCCTACATTCCAGGGCAGGGAGGGGATTGCAATAGCAGTCTCAAATAGAACATATTACTCTGCAGTCTCCAGACTTCCTGTCTGCCAAATAACAGATCCCTTCAAGCTCCTTCTCTTCTCTGGTCATGTGCCTGCCCCCTTGCCAACATCATCACCTGTAATGCAGGACCAGCAGCCACCACTGGTCTTTAATTGTTAATGATGATGTCAAGGACCTGTCAACATTTTGGGGTGAGGAATGGGATGAATGCATGAACATATCAAGTTGTGCAGAGGATGATGTTTGCACCAACACACCAGGAAGCTATAACTATTAATGTGCCGAAGGCTATAATGGAGATCCATATATCTACTGAACAGGTATGTTAACTAAATTATTCTGATAAATGATCTAATCATACAAATATTGTTTTTTTTTTTTTTTGGGGGGGGGATTTATAGCTTCAATGACTTTACAAGAAAGAGTTTGACTTTGATAGTTAGTAAGTGATTTACAAAAATAGTGGCTTTACAAGCATTTATCCACTGCTTAAATGAATTTGATATAGGGATATAAAAAAATTAATACATGCATAATTTAACAATTTTTAGCAAAAAAAAACAACATTGCAATTTTTTTGTGTTATTGTTCTTCCTTAATTTGCTTTTTTTGCATATATTTCCGTTCCAGATATCAATGAATGTGATGCACCTTCTCTCAACAATTGTACAAGCAATTCTCTTTGTATAAACACAAATGGCTCTTATTACTGTGAGTGCCTCCCAGGATATTCTGGCCCCAACTGTACAGGTAAGGGAAAGCCCCTTTCTAGCTCTGCATACGGAGTAATAGTGATAGCACTTGGAAGATAGACCCAACTAAATTGAAATTAATTGATGCCACATTTCAAAAATATAACTTTGTTAAAAATGTATTCCAATATAATGCAAAATTATGTAATCCAAATTTAACTTAAAGCTGAACACCAGGTGTGAATTGCAAACATTGGTCCAGCTCTTACATATCTCATACCTGATAGTCCGGTGTGGAAGTTGATGTTCATTGTAGTAGTCAGCACTATTATATTGATCACCACAGTCTTCCAAATTGCCCCACTGCACACTGACCACAGGGGGTCTATCAACTCAACACTGCTGTTATTTACAGAATAACTTGTGTTCTCTTAATGCAATAGGTGGATAGAAGATGATGTATTGTATTTACTGAAAAAAATCAGGGTGTTCTGTGAATGGTGGTAGTTCCAAGCCAGTGATCCCATGTGGTTAGTGTGCAGTAGGGCAACCACTTGGCACAGAACCCAGAAGATCATGGGGGTAACAGTTATAGTGCTCACTACTACAGTGATTGTTACCATCCACAGAGGTCCCTCAGGTTTGAGATATGCATACTAACATTGGTCCGTTATACACACATAGAGCTAGATGTAATCCTTAAAGTGATACTAAACCCACAACAGTAAAATCTGTCTGTATATGCAGCATAGCATGCTTGTTATACTCACTGTGGAACTTAAGGGGTTATTCCTCTGCATTGTGTAAAAAGGCTGTTTTTATCCTGTATGCCCAGTTCCTCCCTTCCTGCACGGTCTATCTGGGTTTCTAACACAGGTAGAGTACCCAACCTGCACATGCTCAGTTGTGTCTTTTATGCTGGAGAGAATAATTACTTGTTCTCAGAGCTAGCCAGGTCACATGATATTGGCATCACACATGTGGGCGTGTATACAGGCAGCAATGGAAATCTCCACCTTCCTGAAGTCTCAGCAATGGAGAAACTGTGCAGTCTATCACTGACGTGGTATACAGATCAGCCAAAAAGGTATATAGTGGCAATATTTTAATGTAAAAAGAAGATTTATAAGCTGTGGGCACATTGGGGGGGGGGGAGATTAACTATTTTCATATTACTGGGTTTAGTAACACTTTAATTCTGATCTCTCCTTTTAGCCCCATATACAATCACTGTGTCTAAATCATGCCCCCTTGACCTCTGTATCATCATAAAAATATGCTCTTCTTAACCAATGACATCATCAAGCTACTAATTATTTTCTCTTTATTTCTTCACTATTGGAACTTCCTCCTCAATAATCTACCTCTACACAAGCCATCTCTTCTGCAGTCTATCATGCATGCTTCTGTCAGGCTCATACACCTTACCTACTGCTCAGCTTCCACAACCCCGTTATGACAATCCCTCCGCTGGCTTCGACTCATCCAAAGAATAAAATTCAAAATTACTAACAACTACATATAAAGCTATCCACAGCTCTGCCTCAAACTACATCACAAAGCTTGTCTCAAAATATCACCCAAATCATCCTCTTCAATTCTCCCAGGATCTCCTGCTCTCTTGCTCTCTCATTGCCTCTTATGCCACGTACACACGGCCGGACTTTGCCACAGGCAAAACTCAGTTGGAATCTCAGACGGAAAAATAGAGAACCTGCTCTCTATCTAAGTCCGTCGGAAATTCCGACGGGAAAAGTCTGATGGGGCATACACGGAATATCTGATGAAAAGCTCCCATCTGACTTTTTCCATCGGAAATTCCGACCGTGTGTATGCGGCATTACTATGTCCACCTCCAGCATTTTTCTAGAGCCTCTCTCATCTTTGGGAACTCTCTGCCTCAGTCTGCTCAGCTATCTACTACTCTGTCTAACTGTAGGCAATCCATAAAAATGCATCTCTTCAGGAAAGCCTATTCTGCCTCTACCTAATAGCTGAACTTCTACTTTCTCCATCAACTCATCCTTACACAGTCATTACCTATTGTATCACTTAACCCTCTTTGTTAGATTGTAGGCTCTCATAAGCAGGGCCCTCCTAACCATCTTGTCATGAATTATATTGTAATTCTATCCACCTTTAAATTGCAAAGCGCTAAGCAAACTGTTGGTGTTACATAAAGCCTAAATAATGTAATAACAATAATAATAATAATATTTTATTATTATCAGGCTGGATGCAAGGTAAAGTTGTAGGTAACTAAGTTGCTTTTGCTCCCTCCAACTCTTTTTGCTCAATTTTGGTAACCGGTTCTATTGCCAAGGGATTATTCTACATTCATTTAAGAACTCACCGGGGGTGTTTTTTTAAAGGAGCAGTAAATGTTTTACCTCCCTGGTGGTATGATTCTGTCTGGAATTTTGTACCAAAAGCGGTACAATTATTTTGCATGGAAATTTGGTGTTATATATTGTAGGCCTGCAATTCTTAGTAATTACTTACTTAAACCTGACCAAACAAGAGTCTAGTAGACATCCCGGGTATGATAAAGTTTGAAACACAAAATCATAAATTATAATATAATAAATAAATATAAATAATTATAACAAATATTAATGTAATTATAATACAAATTATTCACTAATGTAATTAAATCGAAAACACTGAAATTTGCTCAGTTGCAGAATTGTCGCTGTCATTAGATTTAGTGTTTGATGACGAATTTCCCCACAAATCGCTATCGCACAATTCTGCAAGTGATTCTAATTTATTAAACAAAAATGATGTATCAAAAAACTGTATAGCAAGCAACAGTAAAAATTGCATCAAATTAGCGCTAAAATCAGTTAATAAAAACCGACTTGTGAATATATATATAAAAATACATATGAAAATACATAGATAGGGAGAGCTTGATTGAAGCAAAAGGACACAATGACTAAGCATGAAAGGTCCGTAAAATATGAGAGTCTATGGGAAGTGAGAGAAATAAATCAAAATCACTTTTCACGCGATGGGTGACCTCTCTCCGAAGATAACTTCACAGATATATTCCACACACCCCTTAGGGGTTTAAACTCACCACAATGATGAAAATATTATGCCTGAACGATATCCAAAACGGACTGCTCAGTCGGTGTGTCTCAGCAAACTTCCGTCATCCAGGAACATAGGAAGACAAAGGCTCCACATAGTGTAATCCTGTTTCAAATGTATTTATTAAAACAACATAAAAATTCCATCAAACCAGATGCTACAAAAGTTCCCACTCGAGAAAATCTGGCTCAATGTCAGCATTAATTGCATAGGTGTATCACTCAGCTCGCTAATGATGACAGTCTGATTGAACCTGATAAGCCAAATGAGCCGCTGGATGTTATCTCTGTGTTAAAAGAAACTCCAGCGTGATCCCCTAATTGTTTCCTGCTCCTTCACAGGATCTGTGGGAAAAAGAGAGTTTCTCTGTTTGAAGTGTCAAAGTGCTGTGAAATCACTCCCTGACCGGTTTCATCCTTACGATTTTGTCAAAGGGTTTTAAAAAAAGATTCCAATTTATTATCGCTGTTTTCTAGCTGGTCTAAAACCACTTTTGACATAAAGGGACACTTTTTGGTTGCTATGGACAATCTCCAGTTTCCAGGCAGAAAGAACAGTTTTTATAATATAAAACTGCATGCAGGACACTGGACAGACCACTAGGGACAAAGGGGGTGTGTAATTATTTGATACAGTATACTGTAATCTGTAAGATTTGGAACTCCCTACCCCAATCTGTCCGACTGTCCCCTAATCTATCCATATTTAGACGATCCCTGAAAACTGTACTCTTTAACCACTTAAAGGGGTTGTAAAGGTTTGTTTTTTATTTTCTAAATAGGTTCCTTTAAGCTAGTGCATTGTTGGTTCACTTACCTTTTCCTTTGATTTCCCTTCTAAATATTTTTTTTCTTTGTTTTCTTTGTCTGAATTTCCCACTTCCTGTTCCTCCTCAGTAAGCTGTTCAGTAAGCTGTTCTGGCTGACTCCACACCACTCGGATGATGGTGTGAAGTTCAGTGAGGAGAAACAGGAAGTGAGAAATTCAGACAAAGAAAAAAAACATTTAGAAGGTAAATCAAAGAAAAAGGTAAGTGAACCAACAATGCACTAGCTTAAAGGAACCTATTTAGAAAATAAAAAACGAACCTTTACAACCCCTTTAAGCCCCGGACCATTTTGTAGCTAAAGGACCAGAGCTGTTTTCAGAATTTTGCACTGCACTGCTTTAACTGTAAATTGTGCAGACATGCAATGTTGTACCGAAATGAAATTTGCGTCCTTTTCTTCCCACAAATAGAGCTTTCTTTTAATGGTATTTGATTGCCTCTGCGCTTTTTATTTTTTGCGATATAAACGGAAAAAGACCGAAAATTTTGAAAAAAAATGATATTTTCTACTTTTTGTTATAAGAAAAATCGAATAAACTCAATTTTAGTCATACATTTAGGCCAAAATGTATTCAGCCACATGTCTTTAGTAAAAAAAATGTCAATAAGCGTATATTTATTGGTTTGTGCAAAAGTTATAGCGTCTACAAACTAGGGTACATTTTCTGGAATTTACACAGCTTTTAATTTATGACTGCCTATCTCATTTCTTGAGGTGCTATAATGGCAGGGCAGTACAAAACCCCCCCAAATGAACCCATTTTGGAAAGAAGACACCCCAAGGAAATTTATGAGAGGCATGTTGAGCCCATTGAATATTTTTTTTGTCTCAAGTGATTGAATAATGACAAAAAAAAAAAAATTACAAAAAGTTGTCACTAAATGATATATTGCTCACACATGCCATGGTTATATGTGGAATTGCGCCCCAAAATAAATTTTGCTGCTTCTCCTGAGTACGGGGATACCACATGTGTGGGACTTTTTGGGAGCCTAGCTGCGTACGGGCCCCCGAAAACCAAGCACCGCCTTCAGGATTTCTAAGGACGCAAATTTTTGATTTCAGTCCTCACTACCTATCACAGTTTCGAAGGCCATAAAATGCCAAAATAGCACAAACCCCCCCCCCCAAATGACCCCATTTTAGAAAGTAGACACCCCAAGGAAATTGCTGAGAGGCCTGTTGAGCCCATTGAATATTTTTTTTTTGTCCCAAGTGATTGAATAATGACAAAAAAAATTACAAAAAGTTGTCACTAAATGATATATTGCTCACACATGCCATGGTTATATATGGAATTACACCCCAAAATACATTTTGCTGCTTCTCCTGAGTACGGGGATACCAGATGTGTGGGACTTTTTGGGAGTCTAGCCGCGTACGGGACCCCGAAAACCAAGCACCGCCTTCAGGATTTCTAGGCACACATTTTTGATTTCACTCCTCACTACCTATCACAGTTTCGAAGGCCATAAAATGCCAAAATAGCACAAAACCCCCCCAAATGACCCCATTTTGGAAAGTCGACACCCCAAGCTGTTTGCTGAGAGTCATGGTGAGTATTTTACAGCTCTCATTTGTTTTTGAAAATGAAGAAAGAAAATATATATATATATATATATATTTTTTTCAATTTTCAAAACTTTGTGACAAAAAGCGAGATCTGCAAAATACTCACCATACCTCTCAGCAAATAGCTTGGGGTGTCTACTTTCCAAAATTGGGTCATTTGGGGGGGTTTTGTGCCATCTGGGCATTCCATGGCCTCCGAAACTGTGATAGGCAGTGAGAAGTGAAATCAAAAATTTACACCCTTAGAAAGCCTGAAGGCGGTGCTTGGTTTTGGGGTCCCGTACACGGCTAGGCTCCCAAAAAGTCTCACACATGTGGTATCCCCGTACTCAGGAGAAGCAACAGAAAGTATTTTGGGGTGTAATTCCACATATGCCCATGACATGTTTGAGCAATATATCATTTAGTGACAACTTTGTGCAAAAAAATAAATAAAAATAAATAAATTGTCTTTTTGTGTCTTGTGTCAACATATAAAATATTCCATGGACTCGACATGCCTCTCAGTATATAGCTTGGGGTGTCTACTTTCCAAAATGGGGTCATTTGGGGGGGTTTTGAACTGTTCTGGCATTGTATACACAACATTAGGAAGCTTACATCAACTCTTCTAACCACTTGAAGACAAAGCCCTTTTTGACACTTTTTGTTTACATGAAAACATTTTTTTTTTGAAGAAAATTATGTTGAACCCCCAAACATTATATATATTTTTAAAGCAAAGGCCCTACAGATTAAAATGGTGGGTGTTGCATTTTTTTTCTACACAGTATTTGCGCAGCGATTTTTCAAACGCATTTTTTGGGGAAAAAATACACTTTTTTTGAATTTTAATGCACTAAAACACACTATATTGCCCAAATGTTTGATGAAATAAAAAAGATGATCTTAGGCCGAGTACATAGATACCAAACACGACAAGCTTTAAAATTTCGCACAAACGCGCATTGGCGACAAACTACATACATTTTTAAAAGCCTTTACAGGTTACGCCGTTATATTTACAGAGGAGGTCTACTGCTAAAATTACTGCCCTCGATCTGACCTTCGCGGTGATACCTCACATGCATGGTGTAATTGCTGTATACATATGATGCCAGACCGACGCTTGCGTTCGCCATTGGGCAAGAGCAGGGCAGGACAGGGGTGCTTTTTTTTTTTTTTTTTTATTTATTATTAATTTTGCTTTTTTATTTTATTTTTAAACTGTTGCTTCCATATATTTTTTTTTTATCATTTTTATTGTTATCTCAGGGAATGTAAATATCCCCTATGATAGCAATAGGTAGTGACAGGTACTCTTTTTTTGAAAAAACTGGGGTCTATTGGACCCTAGATCTTTCCTCTGCCCTCAAAGCATCTGACCACACCAAGATCGGTGTGATAAAATGCTTTCCCAATTTCCCAATGGTGCTTTTTATATCCGGGGGGGGACATTCCTTCCCACTGCTTGTAAAAGCAGTCCAGAGGCTAATTAGCCACTAGGATTGCTTTTACATGAAAGCCGGCCGCTGGCTGAAAAGAATGATACCAAGATGATACCTAAACCCGCAGGCATCATTCTGGTATAAACATTCAAAGTCCAGCAACATACCAGTACGTTGCTGGTCCTTGTTGGACATGTATTGTAATCTTTTTTTTCATGCAGCCTGTTGGCTGAACGAAAAAAAAAAGATTGATCGGTGGGTATGCCCACCATTAGAATACCGCCCTTCATCCACCCACTTCTAATGATGGGCATACATGCACCATTTATATATGCCGAAGCATGGGGGCATCTTCCCGCAAAAGTTATGCCGCGTACACATGGTCAGACTTTTCCACGGGCAAGCCTCTGTCGGAATTTCGACCATATGTACGCGGCATTAGGAGCAAAATCGCTCCTCCGCCCCTGCTGCCCCAATGCTTCGGCATATATGCTTTTTTTTTTAACTGTGGTGGTGAAATCACCTCCTACAGCACTGGAGTCGCAGGGATCAGGCCTGTCTCTGCGAACGCTGCAGTTATGTGTGTTGTGTTTTGTAAGTGACAGTGATCGACCAATACTGCACTTGGGTGGCCTGGGCTGGACAGAGGGGCAAAACGCAGGTGCTAGCAGGTATCTGGGCTGATCCCGCTAACACTGCGTTTTTGGGAACCCTAAACTGCTGGGGACGCTAGTATAGATCTGATCAGATATTGATCTGTTCAGATACTATACCACTAAGGGGGGTGTATGCTTCACGCGTGGGTGTTAGCGTTACTGGCACTAACCTGACGCTGCCTGGGTTGTGACGCAGACCCTCTCTGATGCTAAAACCTAATTGATATCACCCGCCGGGCGATCAGGGGGTTAAACCTTTATTGGGTTATATACGGCGGGTGCCCTGACACTATAAAAAGCAAACTAACTAACCAGCGTCACCCGTAACACTTATATGGTGATTACTGGTGAAAGGGTTAACTAGGGGCAATTAGGGGGTTAAAACCTTTATTAGGTAATATATGGGGGTACCTGACGCTATATAAAAACCTGACGGCGAACCTAAAAAAAAATTACTGGCTACCTATCGGCATCACCGACACTAAGACAGCGATCAGAAAAACGATTGCTTAGCAACAGTGGTGATAGGGGGTGAAAGGGTTACCTGGGGGGCGATCAAGGGGGTTAAACCTTTATTAGATAATATATGGGGGTACCTGACGCTATAAAAACCTGCGGCGAACCTAAAAAAAATTACTGGCTACCGATCGGCATCACCAACACTAAGACAGCGATCAGAAAAACGATCGCTTAGCGACAGTGGTGATAGGGGGTGAAAGGGTTACCTGGGGGGTGATCAAGGGGGTTAAACCTTTATTAGATAATATATGGGGGTACCTGACGCTATAAAAACCTGCGGCGAACCTAAAAAAAATTACTGGCTACCGATCGGCATCACCGACACTAAGACAGCGATCAGAAAAACTATCCCTTAGCGACAGTGGTGATAGGGGGTGAAAGGGTTACCTGGGGGGCGATCAAGGGGGTTAAACCTTTATTAGGTAATATATGGGGGTACCCGACGCTATAAAAACCTGCGGCGAACCTAAAAAAAATTACTGGCTACCGATCGGCATCACCAATGCTAAGACAGCGATCAGAAAAACGATCGCTTAGCGACAGTGGTGATAGGGGGTGAAAGGGTTACCTGGGGGGCGATCAAGGTACCTGACGCTATAAAAACCTGCGGCGAACCTAAAAAAAATTACTGGCTACCGATCGGCATCACCAACACTAAGACAGTGATCAGAAAAACGATCGCTTAGCGACAGTGGTGATAGGGGGTGAAAGGGTTACCTGGGGGGTGATCAAGGGGGTTAAACCTTTATTAGGTAATATATGGGGGTACCCGACGCTATAAAAACCTGCGGCGAACCTAAAAAAAATAACTGGCTACCGATCGGCATCACCAACGCTAAGACAGCGATCAGAAAAATGATCGCTTAGCGACGGCGGTGCTAGGGGGTGAAAGGGTTATCTGGGGGGCGATCAGGGGGTTAAACCTTTATTAGGGGGGGGTTAGGGGGCTACACTGGACCTAAAACTAACTTTAGTGACACTTTTACAGTCACAAATGTCACTGATTGCAGTGATCAGTAAATAAATGGTCACTGCAATCAGTGACACTGTGACTGGGGGCTGGGGGGTGATCTGGGGGGTGATCTGGGGTGTCTGGGGGGGCCTGGGGGGGCGATTTATGTGCCTATGTGTCCTGTGTCAGTGTACTGTTTTGTGCACTAACCTGCATCTTCTCCTGTGCGGCGCTCGGTATATGTGAGCGCCGCAGGAGAGATGACATCACTTCCTCTGCCTGTGTAAACATTACACAGGCAGGGGAAGGATTCGATTCGCTGGGAGCGATCGAGAGGGGGTGGCCGGATTCGAACGGCTGTCCCCTCATCCCTGATCGCTCCCAAACGAATAACGGCCGCTCACTGTAAAGAAGGGGGGTCCGATCGGACCCCCCAACTATACAAAGGCAATCACGTATATGTACGTGATTGTGCCTGTCGGTGCCATTCTGCCGACGTATATTTACAGTGGGCGGTCGTTAAGTGGTTAAAGAAGCCTATCCTGCTTCTAACTAACTTGTACTTCCTCCATCAGCTCATCCCCCACAGCTATTACCTTTTGTATCAATTGACCCTCCCTTTTTAGATAGTAAGCTCTAATGAGCAGGGCCCTCTGATTCCTGTAACTGTAATGTCTGCCTTTATTTTGTAAAGCGCTGTGCAAACTGTTGGCGCTATATAAACCCTGTATAATAATAATAATAATAATATACTGTGTTTTTCACTTTTTGAATTTGGCGCCCAACTCCGTCCCGTACGCTGCAACGTCGCAGGGAACGGAGCTCGGCACTCGGCAGTGTGGATCGAGCGAGACACGGCTCGCACACACTGCGGGGAGACATCGCAGGATCCAGGGAACAAGGTAAGTAACTTCCCCTGGATACTGCGATGCAGCCCGAGTCTGGCTCGGGGTTACCACTCTTAGCATAAAAAACTCACCCCGAGGCCCGACTCGGGAATACCGCTAAGGGGGTTAAAGTGATTGTAAAGGTTTTTGTTTTGTTTTTATTAAAATTAAAACATGTTATACTTACCTGCTCTGTGTAATGGTTTTTCACACAGTTGTGCCTTACCCATCATTCTGGAGTCCCCTGCTCAAGCTGTCTGCTGCTTTTTGATGTATATCCCCATAGCATGCCCTGTGGGGTCATCCATTTAGGTGTTCTCCTAAACCACACTGTGCATTTCCATAGACACACACTGCATGGCCAAGCCCACCCCCACTACCTCCTCATAGTATTTGACTGACAGCAGCAGGAGTCTATGCTGTGTGTCCTGTGAGAGCAGGAAGAGAGTGCAGTGATGCTGCCGACGGGACAGTGCTAGATTGGTGGAAGAGCCAGGGAAATGTTTGGGAGGCACAAGTAGTGGTATGTTTTTTAACTTAATGCAAGGAAAGTGTTAAGGTAAAAAGCCTTTACACTTTAGAAAAACTTTAACCTCCCTGGCGGTATGATTCTGTCAGATTTTAGGCGCTGAAAGCGTTACCATTATTCTGCATGGAAATCTGGCGTTTTATATTGTAGGCCTGTAATTCTTAGGAATAACTCACTTAAATATTTCCAAACCAGAGTCTAGTAGACATCCCGGGTATGATAAAGTTCAAAAAACAAAATCATAAATTATAATATAATAAATAACTATAAAATAATTATAACAAATAATAATATAATATTAATAAAAGTATTTTTCAGTGTTTGATGATGAATTTCCCCACAAATCGCTATTGTTCAATTCTGCAAGTGATTCTAATTTATTATCGCTGTTTTCTAGCTGGTCTAAAACCACTTTTGATGTAAAGGGACACTTTTTGGTTGCTATGGACAATCTCCAGTTTCCAGGCAGAAAGAACAGTTTTTATAATATAAAAGTGCATGCAGGACACTGGACAAAGCACTAGGGACAATGGGGGTGTGTAATTATTTGATACAGTACTGTAATATGTAAGATTACAGTATACTGTATGTGTATTGTGTGTTTCACTTTTTGAATCTGGCGCCGTACTCCGCCCCCGTGCGCCGCAACGTCGCAGGGAACGGAGCTCGGCGGCCCTCGGCAGTGTGGATCGAGCGAGATGACGGCTCGCTCACACAGCGGGGACACATCGCAGGATCCAGGGAACAAGGTAAGTAACTTCCCCTGTATCCTGCAATGCGATCAAGAGTCTGGCTCGGGGTTACCGCTTTAGGTACTGAAATCAGTACCATTAGCGGTAACCCAGAGCCACACTCTGGATTACATCTCAGGATCCTGGTACAGCTTACTTACCTTGTCACCAGGATCCTGCGATGTCCCCACGCTGTGTCTGCGGGCTGTATCCTCTGCCCGAAGCTCTGTGTGCCGGATTCCGTTCCCTGCGAGCGTGGCGACGCAGGGGGGCGGAGCCCGGCGGCAAATTCAAAAAGTACACAAAACATAACACATACAGTACACTGTAATCTGTAAGATTACATTACTCTATCAAATCATTTCACCTCCCTTTTGTCCCTAATGCTTTGTCCAATGCCCTGCATGTAGTTTTATATTTTATATACTGTTCTTTCTGCCTGGAAACTTGAGATTGTTCATGGCAACCAAAAAACTTCCCTTTACATCAAAAGTGGTTTAAGACCAGCTAGAAAACAGCAATAGTAAATTAGAACACTTGCAGAATTGAGCGATAGTGAATCGTGAGAAAATTTGTTTTATTATTATTATATTATTATTTTTTATAATTATTTATAGTTATTTATTATGTTATAATTTATGATATCGTGTTTCAAACTTTATCATACCCGGGATGTCTACTGGACTCTTGTTTTGACAGATTTAAGTGTGTTATTTCTAAGAATTACAGGCCTACAATATAAAACCCCAAATTTCTATGCAAAACATTGTACCGATTCAAAAATCGGACATAATCATAACACCAGGGAGGCTACGTAAATAAGGTGATACTGTGGTCACTTCAATCTTTGTACAGACAAAATGAATTTTTTATTTTTTTTATAAGCACATTATTGGATATTCAAAGTGAATACTTCACTATATTCATTAAGCTAAGTATATTCATTTACTTAGCAAAATTTTTAATATCTAGTAAAGCCCCATATTTACATACCTGAGAGTTACTTATGCCCAATTAAAAATATTTTAACATGTGTAAGTCTATGCTTTATTCTCTGTGCATTGACTTTTAAGTATAAAATACCACAAAGTAATGTAATGCAGAGGTAATGATTGAAATACTAATATTGTAATGCTTTAGTGAATTATCCTAGTAAGTTTTATTGGAGACATTCAATCCAAAGGTGTCTGAATTTCTCCATTAAAAAATTGTTAAACTACAGACACTTTTGGATTGTAAACTTCTTTAAATAGTGAATTTTAGGTAAGTATTTAAAAGTGTTATTGAATGTATCCAATAAAACTTACTAGGATAATTTACTAAAGAATAATTCACTAAAGCATTACAATAAATGAGGTCAATGCTAACACCATGATAAGTCAAATACTTCCGTGCAAGATGGATTTCTTGCCATATATTGTGGTATTGTGATTTGTGAAATTCTCTATAAAATATCACCTGACAAATGCACCATACGGTGCTTGCATTTTCAATAACTTACTCTGTAGCTTCACATTTTTTTAATGGAGAAATTCAGAGTACGGTAAGTTATTGAAAATGCAAGCACTGAATGGTGCATTTGACAGTTGATATTTTATTTGAGAATTTTACAAATCACAATACCCAAATATGGCAAGAAATCCATCTTGCACTGAAGTATTTGAATTATCATAGTGTTAGCATTGACCGCATTTCTCCAGTCACTCACTGTCTTCTGCAGTATTTCACCAGTCTTCATTCAAACCTGTAGCCTGTCCCCAGTCTCTGATCATCATTTCCTTTAGTATGTCTGCAGTCTGTGACAGTCCTATTTAGTACTACATATAATGATCATTACCAGGCGCACTTTTGTTATGATAAGGGCCACAGTTTGGGCCCCCTATACCTCATAAGTTGACAACCACTGATATAAACTAACATTACCAAGCCTGAATTCAGGCTTAGGGCTAGGAGGGAGGCGTAATGTCACCTTAGATAGTAGTTTGGACCCAGTATACCACTTGGGTATGGGATTCATAATCCTCCCCAGGCACACAGCAGCTGATTTGAAGATAAATAGAGGTAATTGCAGGCACCACAAAGATCTTCACTTTACCAGCAATGTTAATTTATTTACTTTTGGTTCACCGTAGGCTCAAATTAGCAGGGGGTTGGAACTGGACATTCACATCCCTGTTTCATGGTTAAAATCTAAAGATTCAAAAGAATGTTTGAGGTTTATTAAAACTGAACTCCAGGTATGATCTTAACTACATGCCTACATTGGTCTAGTTTAGATGAATGTAAGTAATGCATAAGTAATCTCACACCTGGGGAGCACTGTGGAAGCTGACAATCACTGTAGTAGATGGTGCTACTATAGAGATCTCTGCTATCTTTGGGGGCCACAGCTAAACCTTTTTGATGACTTATTAACAACTGAATAAATTGATACAATTCACTGGTAAAATAAGGTAAATGATTCATATAAAAGTCTTACATTATTTATTCTTGTTTCAGATCTAATAGAGACAACAACTGCTCACGTGAATCCTACAGCTTCCAGTTCAGCTCCTACAAATGAGATCACAAGCAACAAAACTGTGGAATCACCCACAGCACCAACTGCTGGAACAACAACATTATATCTTAATACCACTATGATTGTAGCTAGCTCAACATCCAGTGCAACAGAAGATTTTCATTCAACCCAGGACTCAGATTCCAGTACTACATCTTCTAGCAATGACAGTGTGACAACAGCATTAAGTACCAATGATGAAAACTCAACATTGCATTTAAATACCACATTGCCAAAAGCCTCAACTAAAAGTTCAGCAACTACGACAACCAGCACTTCTGCATTGTCAGATTCCAGCACCAATATACCTACTGTAATAACAACTACGAATGTAACAGAATTTACACATTCATTAATGAGCGCAACAACTACTAATAATACAAGTACAATTATGACTTCAGCTTCCGAGGCAACAAGCAGTCCTGAGCTGTCAACCTCTGAATATGAAAAAACCTTCAACTTTACATCTACAAAACCACTGTCGACATCCTCTTTAATTACATCAGAACTAGACATTTCTCCATCCCCATCGACAGAGCAACACAGTGCAGCTACTCTTCTTTTCTCAACAGAACCCAGCACAGCTATTAAACATACCTCACAATATTCCAACCGATTTGATTCCACATCTACTAAAGAAATGAATACTCATGAATCATCATCGAACATGCTCACATCTATGTTTACTGAAACAACTTCTAAAAGTGAAAGTGCCTCTGTGTCCCCAATAAATAAAAAGTCTACTGAATTACATTCTGTCCAATCTGAAACTACTTCAAATGAACCATCAGCTTCTTCACATCTAAATTCACCAAAGGCAACAACAAGGGAAACATTGAGTACAAACATGATTTCAGCATCAGCAGCAACAAGCCAATCTGCTCCATCAGCCTCTGAATATCAAACAACCATTGACATTATACCTACAGAACCCCCGACTACACCATCTATATTCACATCAGAACCCACCATTTTGCTATCCTATTCTACTGAGGTCCATGATTCATCTGCTGTTTTTTCCACATTAGAACCCAGAACAGGTCCAATACCTGTCTCAGAGTTCACCAGTATATCTGTTTCCTCATCTACTGAGGAAAGCGCTACTTATGAGTCAGCATCTAAATTTCAAACAACAACGTTGACTGAAAATACTGCTGAAAGTGAAAGTGTCCCTTCTTCCCTAATAACTGAAATGTCTACTGAATTACATTCTATCCCTTCTGAGACTACCTCAAATGAACCATCTGCTTTTTCACATCTAACATCATCAATAATAGAAACATTGAGTACAAAAATTATTTCAGCTTCAGAAGCAACAAGCAGATCTGGGCTATCAACCTTTGAATATCAAACAACCTTTGACATTACATCTACAAAACCATTAACTACATTATCTACATTTACTTCAGAACCCGGCATGTCTTTATCCTCATCTACTGACGCCCCCAGTACCTCTACTATTGTATCCACGTTTGAACCCAGACCAACTCCCATATATACCTCAGATTTGGGCAGTATATCTCCTTCCTCGTCTACTGAGAAAATCACTACTTATGAGTCATCATCCAATTTGCAAAGAACTATGATGACAGGAAAAACTGCTGAAAGTGAAAGTGCCCCTGCTTCTCTAACAACTGAACAGCCTACTGAATTACATTCTATCCCATCTAAAACTACCTCAAACGAACCATCTGATATTTCACATCTAACATTGCCAAAGTCAACAATAATGGAGAAATTGAGTACAAATATGATTTCACCTTCAGAAGCAACAAGCAGATCTGGGCAATCGACTTCTGAATATCAACCAACCTTTGAATTAATATCTACAAGACCATTTACTACATTATCTACATTTACCTCAGAAACCAGCATGTCTTTATCCTCATCTACTGATGCCTCCAGTACCTCTACTATTGTATCCACACTGGAACTCAGACCAACTCCCATATATACCTCAGATTTCACCAGTATATCTGCTTCCTCATCTACTGAGAAAATCACTACTTATGAGTCAGCATCCAAATTGCAAACAAGTATGTTGACTAAAAAGACTGCTGAAAGTATAAGAGCCCCTGCTTCTCTAACAACTGAACAGTCTACTGAATTGCATTCTATCCCATTTGAGACTACCTCAAATGAACCATCTAATTTTTCAGATTTACCATCACCAAGGGCAACAACCAGGGAAACATTGAGTACAAACATGATTTCAGCTTCAGCAGCAACAAGCCAATCTGCTCCATCAGCCTCTGAATATAAAACAACCATTGACATTATATCTACTGAACCACCAACTACATCACCTCTATTCTCTTCAGAACTCACCATTTCTCTATCCCATTCTACTGAGGTCCACAGTTCATCTGCTGTTTTTTCCACATCAGAACCCAGAACAGGTCCAGTACCTATCTCAGAGTTCACCAGTATATCTGCTTCCTCATCTACTGAGAAAATCACTACTTATGAGTCAGAATCTAAATTGAAAACAACAACGTTGACTGAAAATACTGAGGAAAGTGAAAGTGCCCCTTCTTCCCTAATAACTGAACAGTCTACTGAATTAGTTTCTATCCCATCTAAATCAAATGAACCATCTGCTTCTTCACATCTAACATCACCAAAGGTAACAAAAATTGAAACATTGAGTACAAATATGATTTCAGCTTCAGAAGCAACAAGCATATCTGGGCTGTCAACCGCTGAATATCAAACAACCTTTGGCATTACATCTACAAAACCATTGCCTACATTATTTACATTTGCTTCAGAACCCAGCATGTCTTTATCCTCATCTACTGACGCCTCCAGTACCTCTACTATTGTATCCATGTTGGAACCCAGACCAACTCCCATATATACCTCAGATTTCAGCAGTATATCTTCTTCCTCGCCTACTGAGAAAATCACTACTTATGAGTCATCATCCAAATTGCAAACAACTATGTTGACTGGAAAAACTGCTGAAAGTGAAAGTTCCCCTGCTTCTCTAACAACTGAACAGTCTACTGAATTACATTCTATCCCATTTGAAACTACCTCAAATGAACCATCTGACTTTTCATATTTAACATCACCAAAGGCAACAATTATGGAAACATTAAGTACAAATATGATTTCAGCTTCAGAATCAACAAGCATGTCTGGGTTATCGACCTCTGAATATCAGACAACCTTTGACTTTACATCTACAAAACCAATGACCACATTATCTACATTTACATTAGAACCCCGCATCTCTTTATCCACATCTACTGAAGCCCCCAGTACCTCTACTATTCTATCGACACTGGAATCCAGACCAACTCCCAAATATACCTCAGAATTCACCAGTATATCTGTTTCCTCATCTACTGAGGAAAGCGCTACTTATGAGTCAGCATCTAAATTTCAAACAACAACGTTGACTGAAAATACTGCTGAAAGTGAAAGTGCCCCTTCTTCCCTAATAACTGAAATGCCTACTGAATTACAGTCTATCCCATCTGAGACTACCTCAAATGAACCATCTGCTTCTTCACATCTAACATCACAAAAGGTAACAATAATGGAAACATTGAGTGCAAAAATGATTTCACCTTTGGAAGCAACAAGCAGATCTGGGCTATCAACCTCTGAATATCAAACAACCTTTGAATTAACATCTACAAAACCTTTTACTACATTATCTACATTTACCTCAGAACCCAGCATGTCTTTATCCTCATCTACTGACACCTCCAGTACCTCTAATATTGTATTCACACTGGAACCCAGACAAACTCCTATATATACCTCAGATTTCACCAGTATATCTGCTTCCTCATCTACTGAGAAAATCACTACTTATGAGTCATCATCCAAATTGCAAACAACTATTGTAACTAAAAAGACTACTGAAAATATAAGTGCCCCTGCTTCTCTAACAACTGAACAGTCTACTGAATTACATTCTATCGCATCTGAGACTATCTCAAATGAACCATCTGATTTTTCACATTTAACATCACCAAAGGCAACAACAAGGGAAACATTGAGTACAAACATAATTTTAGCTTCAGCAGCAACAAGCCAATTTGCTCCATCAATCTCTGAATATAAAACAACTATTGACATTATATCTACTGAACCACCAATTACATCACCTCTATTCTCTTCAAAACCCACCATTTCTCTATCCCATTCTAATGAAGTCCACGGTTCATCTGCTGTTTTTTCCACATCAGAATCCAGAACAGGTCCAGTACCTATCTCAGAGTTCACCAGTATATCTGCTTCCTCATCTACTGAGAAAAATACCACTTATAAGTCAGCATCTAAATTGCAAACAACAACATTGACTGAAAATACTGCTAAAATTGAAAGTTCCCCTGCTTCTCTAAAAACTGAACAGTCAACTGAATTATATTCTATCCCATTTGAGACTACCTCAAATGTACCATCTGATTTTTCACATTTAACATCACCAAAGGCAACAATAATGGAAACATTGAGTACAAATATGATTCCACCTTCAGAATCAACAAGCAGGTCTGGGCTATTGACCTCTGAATATCAAACAACCTTTGACTTTACATCTACAAAACCAATGACTACATTATCTACATTTACCTCAGAACCCAGCATGTCTTTAGTCTCATCTATTGACGCTTCCAGTACCTCTACTATTGTATCCACATTGGAACCAAGACCAACTGCTAAATATACATCAGATTTCACCAGTATATCTCCGTCCTCATCTACTGAGAAAATCACTACCTATGAGTCAGCATCTAAATTGCAAACAACAACATTGACTGAAAATACTGCTGAAAGTGAAAGTTCCCCTGCTTCTCTAAAAACTGAACAGTCTACTGAATTACATTCTATCCCATCTGAGACTACCTCAAATGAACCATCTGATTTTTCACATTTAACATCACCAAAGGCAACAATAATGGAAACATTAAGTACAAATATGATTCCACCTTCAGAATCAACAAGCAGGTCTGGGCTATTGACCTCTGAATATCAAACGACCTTTGACTTTACATCTACAAAACCAATGACTACATTATCTACATTTACCTCAGAACCCAGCATGTCTTTAGTCTCATCTACTGACGCTTCCAGTACCTCTACTATTGTATCCACATTGGAACCCAGATCAACTGCTAAATATACATCAGATTTCACCAGTATATCTCCTTCCTCATCTACTGAGAAAATCACTACCTATGAGTCATCATCCAAATTGAAAACAACCATGTTGACTGAAAAAACAGCTGAAAGTGAAAGCTCCCCTGCTTCTCTAACAACTGAACAGTCTACTGAATTACATTCTATCCCATCTGAGACTACCTCAAATGAACCATCTGATTTTTCACATTTAACATCACCAAAGGCAACAATAATGGAAACATTAAGTACAAATATGATTTCAGCATCAGAATCAACAAGCAGGTCTAGGCTATCGACCTCTGAATATCAAACGACCTTTGACTTTACATCTACAAAACCAATGACTACATTATCTACATTTACCTCAGAACCCAGCATGTCTTTAGTCTCATCTATTGACGCTTCCAGTACCTCTACTATTGTATCCACATTGGAACCCAGATCAACTCCCATATATACCTCAGATATCACCAGTATATCTCCTTCCTCATCTACTGAGAAAATCACTACCTATGAGTCAGCATCTAAATTGCAAACAACAACATTGACTGAAAATACTGCTGAAAGTGAAAGTTCCCCTGCTTCTCTAAAAACTGAACAGTCAACTGAATTATATTCTATCCCATTTGAGACTACCTCAAATGAACCATCTGATTTTTCACATTTAACATCACCAAAGGCAACAATAATGGAAACATTGAGTACAAATATGATTCCACCTTCAGAATCAACAAGCAGGTCTGGGCTATCGACCTCTGAATATCAAACGACCTTTGACTTTACATCTACAAAACCAATCACTGCATTATCTACATTTACCTCAGAACCCAGCATGTCTTTAGTCTCATCTACTGACGCTTCCAGTACCTCTACTATTGTATCCACATTGGAACCCAGATCAACTGCTATATATACCTCCGATTTCACCAGTATATCTCCTTCCCCATCTACTGAGAAAATCACCACCTATGGGTCATCATCCAAATTGCAAACAACCATGTTGACTGAAAAAACAGCTGAAAGTGAAAGTTCCCCTGCTTCTCTAACAACTGAACAGTCTACTGCATTACATTCTATCGCATTTGAGACTGCCTCAAATAAAATATCTGATTTTTCACATCTAACATCACCAAAGGCAACAATAATGGAAACATTGAGTACAAATATGATTTTAGCTTCAGAATCAACAAGTAGGTCTGGGCTATCGACCTCTGAATATCAAACGACCTTTGACTTTACAACTACAAAACCAATGACTACATTATCTACATTTACCTCAGAACCCAGCATGTCTTTAGTCTCATCTATTGACGCTTCCAGTACCTCTACTATTGTATCCACATTGGAACCCAGACCAACTGCTAAATATACATCAGATTTCACCAGTATATCTCCGTCCTCATCTACTGAGAAAATCACTACCTATGAGTCAGCATCTAAATTGCAAACAACAACATTGACTGAAAATACTGCTGAAAGTGAAAGTTCCCCTGCTTCTCTAAAAACTGAACAGTCTACTGAATTACATTCTATCCCATCTGAGACTACCTCAAATGAACCATCTGATTTTTCACATTTAACATCACCAAAGGCAACAATAATGGAAACATTAAGTACAAATATGATTTCAGCTTCAGAATCAACAAGCAGATCTGGGCTATCGACCTCTGAATATCAAACAACCTTTGACATTACATCTGCAAAACTAATGACTACATTATCTAAATTTACATCAGACCCCCACATATCTTTATCCACATCTACTGAAGCCCCCAGTACCTCTACTATTCTATCGACTCTGGAACCCAGAACAACTCCCATATATACCTCAGAATTAACCAGTATATCTGCTTCCTCATCTACTGAGAAAAACACTACTTATGAGTCAGCATCTAAATTGCAAACAACTATGTTGACTGAAAATACTGCTGAAAGTGAAAGTGCCCCTTCTTCCCTAATAACTGAAATGGCTACTGAATTACATTCTATTCCATTTGAGACTACCTCAAATGAACCATCTGATTTTTTACATTTAACATCACCAAAGGCAACAATAATGGAAACATTAAGTACAAATATGATTCCACCTTCAGAATCAACAAGCAGGTCTGGGCTATCGACCTCTGAATATCAAACGACCTTTGACTTTACATCTACAAAACCAATGACTACATTATCTACATTTACCTCAGAACCCAGCATGTCTTTATCCACATCTACTGAAGCCCACAGTACCTCTACTATTCTATCGACAATGGAACCCAGACCAACTCTCATATATACCTCAGATTTAACCAGTATATCTGCTTCTTCATCTACGCTGAAAATAACTACTTATGAGTCAGCATCCAAATTGAAAACAACCATGTTGACGGAAAAAACTGCTGAAAGTGAAAGTGCACCTGCTTCTCTAACAATTCAACAGTCTACTGAATTACATTCTTTGCCATCTGATATTACCTCAAATGAACCATCTGCTTCTTCACATCTAACATCACCAAAGGCAACAATAATGGAAACATTGAGTACAAATATGATTTATGCTTCAGAAGCAACAAGCAGGTCTGGGCTATCGACCTCTGAATATCAAACAACCTTTGACATTACATCTGCAAAACCAATGACTACATTATCTACATTTACATCAGAACCCGGGATGTCTTTATCCCCATCTACTGATGCCTCCAGAACTTTTACTATGGTATCCACACTGGAACCCAGACCAACTCCCATATATACCTCAGATTTCACCAGTATATCTCCTTCCTCATCTACTGAGAAAATCACTACTTACGAGTCCGCATCCAAATTGAAAACAACCATGTTGACGGAAAAAACTGCTGAAAGTGAAATCTCCCCTGCTTCTCTAACAACTGAACAGTCTACTGAATTACATTCTTTTCCATCTGAGATTACCTCAAATGAACCATCTGCTTCTTCACATCTAACATCACCAAAGGCAACAATAATGGAAACATTGAGTACAAATATGATTTCTGCTTCAGAAGCAACAAGCAGGTCTGGGCTATCGACCTCTGAATATCAAACAACCTTTGACATTACATCTGCAAAACCAATGACTACATTATCTACATTTACATCAGAACCCGGGATGTCTTTATCCCCATCTACTGATGCCTCCAGAACTTTTACTATGGTATCCACACTGGAACCCAGACCAACTCCTATATATACCTCAGATTTCACCAGTATATCTCCTTCCTCATCTACTGAGAAAATCACTACTTACGAGTCAGCATCCAAATTGAAAACAACCATGTTGACGAAAAAAACAGCTGAAAGTGAAAGTGCACCTGCTTCTCTAACAATTGAACAGTCTACTGAATTACATTCTTTGCCATCTGAGACTACCTCAAATGAACCATCTGCTTCTTCACATCTAACATCACCAAAGGCAACAATAATGGAAACATTGAGAACAAATATGATTTCTGCTTCAGAAGCAACAAGCAGGTCTGGGCTATCGACCTCTGAATATCAAACAACCTTTGACATTACATCTGCAAAACCAATGACTACATTATCCAAATTTACATCAGAACCCGGGATGTCTTTATCCCCATCTACTGATGCCTCCAGAACTTTTACTATGGTATCCACACTGGAACCCAGACCAACTCCCATATACACCTCAGATTTCACCAGTATATCTCCTTCCTCATCTACTGAGAAAATCACTACTTATGAGTCATCATCCAAATTGCAAACAACTATGTTGACTGAAAAATCTACTGAAAGGGAAAGTGCCCCTGCTTCTCTAACAACTGAACAGTCTACCGAATTACATTCTATTGAGTCTACCTCAAATGAACCATCTGCTTTTTCACATCTAACATCACCAAATGCAACAATAATGGAAACACTGAGTACAAATATGATTTTAGCTTCAGAACCAACAAATAGATCTGAGATATCAACCTCTGACTATGAAACAGCTCTTGATTTTACATCTACAGAACTGCTGACTACATTATCAAAATTTACATCAGAGCCCAGCATGTCCCTATCTCAGTCATCTGCAGGCTCCACAACTGAACACTCTAGCTCATTGACTTTAAGTTCCCTTAAAACGACATCACTTAAATATTTGTATTCTTTGACTGTCACTTCACCAAAGCCATCAGGTGGTAATGATTTATCATCTTCACAAACCCCTAGCAGCTCTACACAATCACAATTAAAAAGTTCCTCTGCACCTACGCCTAACACAACTACTAAATCCAATACTGCTAACACATTTACTGAAAATAATGGATTATCCACACCAACTAGTTCAGAGGCAACATCAGCTTTGTTTTATGTCCCATCATCCAGCACTGTTTTGAATTCAACAACATTTCAGAGTTATTCATCTTCATCACCACCACAAACAGGTACATTTTTCTTTTCATGTAATAAATGCATAAAAAATGATGACCTATTTTTTTTACCTTACCTCTATCAAAAAGGGGTGTAATAATCACAACAGTCTCTCTCCTGAGATATCTCTAAAGTCTACTCACTGTGATACAGGCAATCTGAAAGCCTTCTTTCAGCTTCAGTTGATGCTGGCATAAAGCATCCCAGGAAAATCCCCTCTAGGCATTGCCTTGAGTGTTCCTTTGTCTTTAGGGGTGATCCTTCAGCTCATTGGTGAGCTAGAATCATCCAGGACTTCTGAAAGCTTCTTCCAAGCCTTGGAAGGTTTAACAGCATTTCCAGGCATGGCCAATCTCAAGCAGGCAAAGGACCCTGCTATTCTCTGCTCTCATCCTTGTTTACACCTCTCAGCCCCCTCTTGACCAGGGATTGGCTGATTCTGTATACAGGGCCAGGGATCTTATTGACCAGGGATTGGCTGATTCTGTATACAGGGCCAGCTCAGACTGTGCCCTCTCCTGCTCACTAGGTTTCCAGAAAGTTCTGGAAAGACAGGAGTAGACAGGCAAGCCTGCAGTTGCAGAACCAGAGTAGACAAAAAGCAATCCTCAAGCTCCACTGGCCACAGCAGAGCCTAAACACTAAATGTTCCTCTCACTACCCTAACTAGCACCTGACAAGGAGTGTGATACACCTGTATTTCTCTTCTCTTCTTCACAGCTTATATAGATTACCCTTACTCCTGCCCTCCTGGCCAGGGACGTGTGTATTTATATAAATCTTCCTTCCATCCTATTTACCCTCTGCTTTTCCTAACTTATTGGGAGATTTCACACAATCTTGACCCTCTGCTCCTCTATCTTACTTTTACCTCCTTGCCTGGCACCTTCTTTCCTCTGACAGCAGCAACTTTCCAGTTTCCACACACTCTAATTTCTATTCCCCAGGAGCCATCCCCCATTCTTGTGCCCTCTGATCCTTTGCCTCCATCTTCCCATTTGTGCACTCAGTCTGTAATAAGTTTGCTTCTGTTCATGACCTCTTTGTCTTCAACTCCTTTAACTTACTTGCTATTACTGAAATCTGGCTTCAGGAATCTGACTCTGCCCACTCCCCAAACCCGGTGGATGAAAATGAGATGGAGTTAGAATGCTTCTATCTCTACAAAGCACTTTCAAGCTATTCCTACACATCCCTCTCTATCCCTCTCCTTTGTTGAAGCTCGCTGTATTTGTCTTTTTTTTCTCTAGTTTATCTGAAAATGTATGTGATTTATAGGCCTTCTGAACAGGCAGCATGCTCCCCTGAAGACTTCTCTGCCTCACTACCCTGATTTATCGCCTCTGAAATATCCACTATAATTCTTGATGACTTTAGCATCCCTATTAATGGTAACATTCACTCTTTTCCTCCCTGGACGCTTGTGTTCCTCTCACTGCACACAGAAGGGTTTACCAAAGGTGCCCTCCTAAATTATAATTCTTCCTTCTGTTCTATCAAACAAACCCATTTAATCACTCGTATTAACACTCCCTCATTCAGTCCTCATCAACTCATTAATACTGTTAAGTCTCTATGTTGCCCCCAACTTTCACCTTATGCTTAAGTTTTTGTTAATATTTATTTTTGGAACCTAATTCTGCATAAAACATTTAACAGTGTAATTTCATGGGATAATTTATGAGGGCGTGTTTAGGGGCGGGGCAGGGAAGGGGTTGGGTGGGGCAAGTGGTGACAAGTAACTCTTAAGGCATGGCTAGTGGCTCAGGACTTGAAATTTGTAGCTCTGCATTGTACATTTACATCGGTCCCTGCCCTCAAGGAGCTTACAAGTAGGCACCTGGTACCCACATTTAATGTACAGAGAAAAAGAGGTGGAGCTCTAAGATGAAAAGATAGAGCCCAAAGAGGAAGGAGTGTGGTGTACAGATGTCAGGACGTGTCTTAACCAGAAAGGGGTGTGGCATTGACAGGAAGGGGTGGGTCATATTTAAATTAGGGGGTGCATGAATTTAGTCAGGCCTAGTGCATGTAGACATTTTTGCATTCAGAAATGCAGAGATGCAAATGCAGCCTAAATGGCAGCGCAAGCATGATGCATGTTTGCAGCACGTTTCCAAAACATGCGGTGAAGCACACATTTTTACGTTCAGAAATGCGCAGGTGCAAATGCAACCTAAATGGCAACGCAAGTGTGATGTGCATTTTGCAGAGTATTTCTGAAATGTGAAGCAAAGTGCACGTTTTTGTGTTCGGAAATGTGCAGATGCAAATGAAGCCTTGATGAAAAAGGCGAAATGCACATTTTTTGAGCGGGTTGCCGTGCGTTCAGTAATGTACAGCTTCGAATGCATCCTAACTGTTAATGACACCCCAATCACATTTGGCAGCTGCGTGTTTTGCCATGCAACACAATGCACTACAAACTCTCCAAACAGTGCACTGAAAAACCGTGTGACTCTCTATGACCGTAAAGGTTCTAGAGTTACTTTGGCATTGTTGCGTGTAGGGCAACCCATTCAAGTGAATGGGCTGCCTTATGCGTGCTGCGCATAGGGCAATGAAAAATGAGCGGGAACGCATATTTTGGCTACGCTCAGGTGTCAATGGAATGTACTTGGATAAAGAGTTTTTAGGAATCAATGACCTCGGAGCAGAGGTGAGAGTTCAAAAAAAATTATCTATCAAAGTCTTGCAGGAATCGCTTCTTATCTAATGATGGTGCGACCTCTGTCAGATAACACAGAAGTCAATGGGGCTGAAATGATACTGGAGTGGTACCTAAATAGTACAGGAGCCCTTATAAAAAACCCACCTTGCTGAGTCCCATTGATTAAGACGGGTGTCATCGAAAACATGCATAGATCTAAAGGGATCTTGGTGACTCTGAGGAAGGAAAGGGGCTTAAGGGCTCTAAGGGAGGAGGTAAGGGGCTTTTGATGGGTTTTGGGGAGGAGAGGGGAAGTCTAGGATTGAGTTATCCCCCGCCCTCTGTATACTCACTTAGTTCAAACCTCCTTCTCAGCTGTGCGCCCAAGGGGAATGAAGGCAGCTTCTCCTTCTTTCTATCTCAGGTCATGTGATATGTCACATGACAAAGGTAAACAGGAAGAAGAACAACCTGCCCTCACTCCTCAGCAGCACCTGCTTCTTCTGACAGATGAACAAAGCAGCTGAAGCTCCCAGCATTTTCCTCCCCTCACCCCCCCCCCACATATCAACACTGTGGCAGGTGCACTTGCCCCTTTTGCCCCCCCCATGTCCCAGCCCTGATTACATTGTTCTATGGCTATCTTGCATTTTTATTCCTTTCTGATAGATAGATGCTTTTCATTGCAGACCCAGGTGACTGTGCCTCAAGCCCATGTAAAAATCATGGTACCTGTATTGATGGATACTATACTTTTTCCTGTCTGTGTCCAGCTGGTTGGCAGGGAAGCACATGCAATGAAGGTAAGAAAATGTACATACACATCTGTGTTAATGCATTTCTGCCTCGTTGTTCCTGTTTTTATCAGTGAGTGAACTAAGTATGAACTGTACTAATTCTGAAGAACTGTAAGCAGAAAAACCCAATATTAAATCCAATACTTTCTTTTACCTGCAACCAACGCTGTATCCTGGCCTAGGCCAACAAGGCCCAGGCCTAGGGCAGTACTTTTCAGGGGCGCAGCACGGAAAGAGTCCCCGCCGGTTTGCGCTACACTGTTAGTGTAACGCAAGCTGCTTCAAATTTTGACTGTCCTATCATCCTGGACCACAAACCTTCACTTCCTGCCCCATAGCCAAACCATTCACACACTAGTTTGCAGCATGTGTGTGTTCCTACCCAGTAGTGTATTTAGGTTTTGTTCTGCCCTTTAGTAAATCAATTTCTCTAACTACAGGGTTAACACAAAGGGGCTTCCATAAATAGAGCATACGAAGGGGTAGGGTGCTCGCAAGTGGAAATCCATGCAAATTAAGGGAATCCAATGCCCCCCGGACCCTAAGAACTAGTGTCCCCACTCAAAAATTTCAGGGCGGGTCTTAAACAGAAAAGGGTGTGGCCTTTACAGGAAGGGGTGGGTCATATTTAAATTAGGGGGTGCATGAGTTTTGTCAGGCCTAGGGCAGCACAAAACCTAAATACACTACTGCCTGCAACACAGAATATAATTGGTTGCAACAGACAACTTGTTTTGCTATTCAAGTTCTTATGCTGGCAGCCACTCAATTTTGCACTGTGCACTGGTTGGAGCCTATTGATTTTAGTTTGAGGTAGTTAAATCATCCTGAAAACTCTGTTTGAAGTATTAGAGCCTGTCTGGGGATTCGGGGAATTAACTAAGCTTCCTGTGCCATTAAAATGATGTGGTGTGCATCACATTAACAGAGACCTGTTTCAAGTCTATCTTCACCATCTGCTCCAGTTTTTTACTTTCAGAGTAAAATAGAAACTAGCACAGGTTTGCACCTGATTAAAAAAAACTGCCTCCAATTCCGGCCAAGTGCGCCCACTCACATCCCTCTCCCTGCCACTGCAGTGAACACGCTACACGAGCAGAGACTGCACAGGGTTAACACCATACTCCTCTCCAATCTGAGCCAAGCGGGGATGGGGACAGGCAAAGACTGAGGCCTGCAGCATCAGCTCTCTCTGTTCTCTGTGCTGTGTGCTTTGCCTGTCAGAGCCACAAAACAAAAAGATAATTCCCAATTAACAAAGGAGCGTGCTCCCCTTTAATTAATTAGAAGCAGCATCTGTTGCATGTTCTAAGTTTAGAAGAGTTGTTTAAGCATTGTGTGTGCCCAACTCTTTGTTAATTACCACTAGTGCATCTACATTTTACATTTTATTTATTGCAGTTCTGAAATATTATTATACTGGATGTTTCTTATGGATATACTGTACATAGCTAAACTTTGTTTGCTTTTCAGATGTTGATGAATGCTCCCTGGGAACTGCAAAATGTGACCCCGATGCTGTATGTGCTAACACCAGAGGCTCCTACATATGTACCTGCAAGAAAGGATATAGAGAAACTGGCCAAAGTTGTGAATGTAAGTGTGGGATTCAGTGCAATAATTACATATTGTTTTGTATAAGAAATGGTGATGATGTCGTACTGTCAATATAATCGTGAATTACTATGCAATAAATAACATAATGTGCATAAGATACTTCATAAAACGAAACATTTCATTAAAAAGACAAATACATATTCATTGTTTCTAAAATAACCATATACTCAAGTGCCAACAAAGTGACTGATTAAATAAATGCCCAGTGATGACAATATAAATCCAACAGTGCATCTATAATAACGTGCTCCAATTCTTCCACATTCCAAACAGTGAATAGAAGTGATTGGTGTCTTTTCTTAAAGCTTATTTGACACCTCAGTGCTCACAAGCCTCTCACCTTACTGCTGTGAGGTAACAGCATTGGGTGTAGATAACTCTCATGGGGGATCCTTGTGCCTCCACTTATCTCTGGGAATCTCTCTGCAATGGACGCAGCCCTCGGGACTGGATAGATGGCAATATTTACTTACAAGTAATCCTGGGGTTCCACCTAGTCTCCTCCGTGGTGGTGGTATATAAACAAAAGGGGCTCCAATAGTGTGATATAGTTTCTCAAACAAATTTTATTATAAAAAACAGTGTGGTTTTACTCACATTATAAACGATTAGCTAGACATATAATCCATGAGCAGTGAGCTCGTACGCCTACGTCACTTACGGTCTATCTGTCGCCCAATCCCGATGCGTATCATCACGTATCACGTGACTTCATCAGGGGATGACAACAGATAGAAATGGTGTCCTTATATAGTGTGATAGGTAATTATTTGCTGGCGGTCATTTCCCCATAGCCTACCATTAGAATGTATTGTAACAACCATTTTATTGTGCCCCGTCATATGTAACAATTGAGTCGTGGCCATTTTCTCATAGTCTCCCACTGAAATACATTATGGAAGCCCTTATCTAGGTGTTCACTATGCAAGCCTACCATAGCGGACATCTTTCTATAGATATTTAGACAGCCATTTAACTAAACAATGTCAAACAACTACATTAAAAATTTCAATAATTCATAGAACTAATTGGATAAATATTACTAACATGGGGATTATTCCAAAAGATATAAAAAATATGGGTAAAAAATAAAATTTTAAGTTAAAAAATAAATAAAATAAAAAACGAGCCCAAAGACACGCAGGTATGCAGGTAATCAATCATCCTACCCTCCACAAAACAAACATAGGAATCCAGACACATTATTAAAAAGTATATACAATATATTGTAGTATGTTTGTATAAACCACACCATATAGGTGTGTGGGGAACCACTGTATATGTCCATATTCGAAAAGGATGAATGCAAAAAAAACAAAGGAATAGTACCGGTAATTAAAATAAAATGAGGCTACAGTAAAAATAAATAAAAGTGACATATTAGACTTTTAATGTGTAAATAAATAATATCGAACGTGTGATATGGTAAATAAATGCCTCAAATAGGTAATAAATATATGTAATCATGGAATCTAGTGAGGCGCATCTTATATGTAATACAAAGATAAATAAACAAAATTTAAAGGGACAGTAACCAAATAAAATTAGAAATCGTTAATGAAACAATTTAAATCAAACTCCACGTTCAAACCATGAGGTGTGCGAGTATCCATTAAGAAAATCCATTTGGAATCTAATTGACTAAGGGTTCTTATTTCATGGCTACCCCGCCATGCTTAGCGTAAACTTTAGTTATTTAATCAGTCACTTTATTGGCACTTGAGTATATGGGTATTATAGAAACAATGAATATGTATTTGTCTTTTTTATGAAATGTTTCGTTTTATGAAGTATCTTATGCATATTATGTTATTTATTACATAATAATACACAATTATATTGACAGCGCAACATCATCACCATACTACATTTTTTAGCCACGGATTTTCTTATCGGTGTTTGCTTACTCACATTTTTATATTTATATGATAGTGCGGGAGTATCATTTTGTTTTATACTATTTTGTAGTTTTAAAAAAAAATCTTTTCAAAAACACATTTGCCAGGACTATAAATTAATACCTGAATCTGCTCTATGATGTCATTCAGCACACTCACTTTACTCACTTTACTTTCATTGGACATAGAATCCAGTGAAGGGCAACAAAATTAATAGGGGGGTGGGGGAGCTCAGCTATGAGCATTGATTACATATGTTACAATTATTGACTCTGGAGAAGATGTGCTTAAGAGGGGATATGATTACATTGTACAAATATATCAACGGTGAATCCAATAACTGTAATAAACTGTTTACTCTAAGGTTCTTGAAGAGCAAATGTGGTCACAATTTGAGGTTAGAAGAAAGAAGGTTTAACCTTAGGGCTCTTTCACACGGAGGTCCGTTCAGGTCCGCCTGTCAGTTTTTTAGGCGGACCTGAAACGGATCCTCCATGCACCCCTATGGAAGCACGGATGTCAGCGGTGACATGTCCGCTGACATCCGCTCCGCTCCGAAAAAGTGTGACGGAGGAAAATCCTATTTTTCCTTCCGTCTGCGGAGCGGATCGGATGACAACGGACTCTACGGTCCGTCGTCATCCGATTCCCCATAGGGGAGAGCGGCGCTCTGACAGGGCGGTCCCTGCACAGTGTGCGGGGACCGCCCAGTCATCCGTCGGCTCAGCGGGGATCAACGGAGCGATCCCCGCTGAGCAAGCGGAGCTTCACGGGGCAGATCTTCACGGATCCGCCCCGTGTGAAAGAGGCCTTAGATTGTGAAAAGGGTTCTATACTGTTAGAGCAGGAAAAATTAGGAACTTCGTCCCCCAGGAAGTGGCCCTAGCTGCGTGTGTCAACAACTTCAAAAAACCTTTAGACATCTTCCTCAGAAAGTAGAATATACATGGCTATGGGAATTGTTGGAGAATACATATCACACACAAACACACACTCAGACTGAACTGAATGAATCTGTGCATTTTTTCAATCTTATAAATTATGTGACTGTTGTGTGTATGTAACTATGTACGTTGTTCGGTCCAATAAGACCAAAACAGAACGTTTCCATCTAAGTGCAAATCACTACAGTAGTTAACTAAATAATTTTAACCAAAATTTTTAGTTTATGATAACTTGAAAGCTGACCACACTAATATGAGCTAAGGAAACTTGATATCCCTTATCCCTATTTACATGTAAAGAAATAGGTTGGAGAATTATACATATGTACAAGTGTTTTCATATTTGCTCATCAAAACCAGAAGTCCCAGCAGTAGCAGCTAGCAGTTTGTAAGAATTTAAAACAATTATGTAATACACAAAATTAATAAAATGTCCTTTTCTCTTGGCAGTTATAAACTTGTGTCTCAGCAATCCCTGTTTGAATGGTGCAACTTGTATAAGTTCTCTGAATTCCTTTTCCTGTTCATGCCCCATGGGATACAGGGGACAGTTATGTGAAATTGGTGAGTGCATCAGAATATACTGTATGTGTTATTTTTGTCATTTATTGCACTAGAAACTCCTGAGAATGTATTTCTGCTGGAATTTGGTCATTTAGATCCCTAGATCTAATTTTATAGAAAAAAAAGTGATTACTTATAGTATAACTAAACTGGATTTATGTTTATATGAAGCCTGGTGCAGACAAAAGTCCAAAGCAATTGAACCTGTGGGCTCATTGCATATATGGGCATCCTAGGTTCAGAGAACAACCATATTTACATGCTTGCTTTCATCCATGGTTAATTTTCAGGTGCTCAGTTATAAGGATGAGCTTTATTTTTGAGTTGAACATGAGTTCGACTCGAACATTGGCTGTTCGCCCGTTCGGCGAAAAGCGAACAATTTGGGGTGTTCGCGGCAAATTCGAAAAGCCGCGGAACACTGTTAAAAGTCTATGGGAGAAATCAAAAGTGCTAATTTTAAAGGTTAATATGCAAGTTATTGACATAAAAAGTGTTTGGGGACCTGGGTCCTGCCCCAGGGGACATGTATCAATGCAAAAAAAAGTTTTAAAAACTGCAGTTTTTTCGGGAGCAGTGATTTTAATAATGCTTAAAGTGAAACAATAAAAGTGAAATATTCCTTTAAATTTCGTACCTGGGGTGTGCGTGTAGTATGCCTGTAAAGTAGCCCATGTTTCCCGGGTTTACAAATGTCCCTGCACAAAGTGTCATCTCTAAAGGAAAAAAAGTCATTTAAAACTTCTAGCGGCTATTCATGAATTGCCGAGTCCCAGCAATACAGATAAAGGTCATTGAAAAAAACGGCAGGGGTCCCCCCACAGTCCATTACTAGGCCCTTTGGGTCTGGTCTCAATATTATGGGGAACCCCAAAACAAAAACAAAAAAAACGTGGGGGTCCCCCCAAATTCCATATCAGGCCCTTCAGGTTTGGTATGGATATTAAGGGGAACTCCACACCAAATAAAAAAAAATGGCGTGGGGTCCCCCTAAAAATCCATACCAGACCCTTATCCGAGCACGCAACCTGGCAAGCTGCAGGAAAAGAGGGGGGGGGAGAGAGCAAAATTTACAGGAATATTTCACTTTTATTGTTTCACTTTAAGCATTATTAAAATCACTGCTCCAGAAAAAACTTCAATTTTTAAAACTTTTTTTTGCATTGATACATGTCCCCTGGGGCAGGACACGGGTCCGCAAACACTTTTTATGACAATAACGTGCATATTGGCTTTTAAAATTAGCACTTTTGATTTTTCATGTTCGTGTCCCATAGACTTTAACGGTGTTCGCGTGTTCAAACAAAATTTTTGCCTGTTCGCATGTTCTGGTGCGAACCGAACAGTGGGGTGTTCCACTCATCCCTACTCAGGTATATCCAACCTGGGCATACTAATATGCATATATCAACCACAGCTTTTGCTGGTGATACCTATCTCATCTGCTTCCACATCTGACACATTCCTATTGGTCACCAATTGGAATAGGTGTCCTGACTTGCCAAAGCTCAGGTTGTGCTCTGCAGATAAATCAATAAACTGATAGCCCATGAGGCTACCTATTGAATGTGGTGGCCCAAAAGAAGGTAAGGGGCAGTGTCCATGGTTTAGAGATATCTACGCATTCTAAAAATACATTTAAGATGGTCACTGTGAAGGTGCTGCTCAAGGCAATCTCACACATTCACATATGAGTCCATACAAGATAAGATTATATGATGGTAAACGACAGCACTATTGACAGCGAACGCTGTTGTCTGCTGTCATTCTGGAATTCAAAAAGATATTATTTGAGAGAAAATCTGGACATGGGATTAGGGCATCTGCCATGTGATGATTGTTTCTATTGTCCTCCATGCAAGCTAGGCATTGCCTGTTTTTCAGCATGACATTTCTTTTTTTATCTTTATAGAAGTTGATGATTGCGCAAGTGTCCCTTGTAAGAATGGCGCAATCTGTATAAACAAAGTGAATGCTTACTCTTGTATGTGCCAGAAAGGCTGGACTGACAGCAACTGTACTACAGGTAAGGGGATACTGAATGTTCTATTTATCTGCAGCAAGTAAGTGAGCTGTGCAGATGATGGCAAAAATGATATCATCAATGTTTCTTCCAGATGTAGATGAATGTTCTCAAGGCCTCAGTAATTGTGACCAGAATGCAATGTGCACCAATACACCTGGATCCTACAAATGTACCTGTACCAGTGGCTATAGGGGAGACGGCTTTACCTGTACTGGTAAGTGTACTTGCTCACCTACTTGGGATGAGCATGCAGCTTTTTTTATTCAACATTTTTTTTCTACTAGTTTATTATTTTTTCTCTATAATTAGTACATGTTAATTATTCAAAGGGTAACTCTACTTTCTTGGTAAAAAATTACATATTAAAAAAAATATATATATAGCATATGCAATTTCAAAATAAGCAATATTGTACTATAACATAATTCTAATTACCTTTCCTTTTTTAATCTGCAATGCTGATGTTTTCTGTAATATTCAAGGCAATATAGCAACCTGGAGGCATTCTGTACACAGATGGCGTACGGAATGCCCCCCAGATATGCCATTTCCTGCTTGTGTGATTGGCACGCTGATTTTCCTGGAAGTCTGAACAAAGATTCAAATCATATTTTGGGAATTCTCTGCAACAAACATTTTTGTTTTGGTGAGATACTCCCAAAAGTTTAATCACATCTAAAGGGATCCAGACCCTGTCACTTTCTTCACTAGAACCCTGCAAGTACAGCAGTTGATTGATAATTACAGTCACTTCCATTAACTGTCACTTTGCACATGGAAAACAACAAACAAACAGCTATTTCTCCAGAATAACAAAAGGTAGGAATCTGCAACAAAGTTGTTAAAATCCTTGCAATGTACATAGATCACCCAGAGGGGAATGCTTTTTTTCTCAACAAAAGTGAAGTTCCTGTTTAACCACTTAAGCCCCGGACCATTTCGGGCCATTAGGACCAGGCCTGTTTTTGGGATTCGGCACTGCGCTGCTTTAACTGTAAATTGTGCGGACATGCAATGTTGTACCCAAATGAAATTTGCGTCCTTTTCTTCCCACAAATAGAGCTTTCTTTTAATGGTATTTGATTGCCTCTGCGATTTTTATTTTTTGCGATATAAACAGAAAAAGACCGAAAATTTTGAAAAAAAATGATATTTTCTACTTTTTGTTATAAGAAAAATCGAATAAACTCAATTTTAGTCATACATTTAGGCCAAAATGTATTCAGCCACATGTCTTTAGTAAAAAAAATGTCAATAAGCGTATATTTATTGGTTTGCGCAAAAGTTATAGCGTTTACAAACTAGGGTACATTTTCTGAAATTTACACAGCTTTAAATTTATGACTGCCTATCTCATTTCTTGAGGTGCTAAAATGGCAGGGCAGTACAAAACCCCCCCAAATGACCCCATTTTGGAAAGTAGACACCCGAAGGAAATTGCTGAGAGGCATGTTGAGCCCATTGAATATTTTTTTTTTTTGTCCCAAGTGATTGAATAATGACAAAAAAAAAAAAAAAAATTACAAAAAGTTGTCACTAAATGATATATTGCTCACACATTCCATGGTTATATGTAGAATTGCACCCCAAAATACATTCTGCTGCTTCTCCTGAGTACGGGGATACCACATGTGTGGGACTTTTTAGGAGCCTAGCCACGTACGGGACCCCGGAAACCAAGCACCGCCTTCAGGATTTCTAAGGGCGCAAATTTTTGATTTCACTCCTCACTACCTATCACAGTTTCGAAGGCCATAAAATGCCAAAATAGCACAAAACCCCCCCAAATGACCCCATTTTGGAAAGTAGACACCCCAAGCTATTTGCTTAGAGGCATGTTGAGTCCATGGAATATTTTATATTTTGCCACAGGTTGCGGGAATATGACAAACTTTTTTTTTTTTGCACAAAGTTGTCACTAAATGATATATTGCTCACACATGCCATGGGCATATGTGAAATTACACCCCAAAATACATTCTGCTGCTTCTCCTGAGTACGGGGATACCACATGTGTGGGACTTTTTGGGAGCCTATCCGCGTACGGGACCCCAAAAACCAAGCACCGCCTTCAAGGTTTCTAAGGGCATAAATTTTTGATTTCGCTCCTCACTACCTATCACAGTTTTGAAGGCCATAAAATGCCAAGATGGCACAAAACCCCCCCAAATGACCCCATTTTGGAAAGTAGACACCCCAAGCTATTTGCTGAGAGGCATATTGAGCCCATTGAATATTTTTTTTTTTTGTCCCAAATGATTGAATAATGACAAAAAGAAAAAAAAAATGTACAAAAAGTTGTCACTAAATGATATATTGCTCACACATGCCATGGTTATATGTGAAATTACACCCCAAAATACATTCTGCTGCTTCTCCTGAGTACGGGGATACCACATGTGTGGGACTTTTTGGGAGCCTAGCCGCGTACGGGACCCGAAAAACCAAGCACCGCCTTCAAGGTTTCTAAGGGCATAAATTTTTGATTTCACTCCTCACTACCTATCACAGTTTTGAAGGCCATAAAATGTCAAAATAGCCCAAAACCCCCACAAATGACCCCATTTTGGAAAGTAGACACCCCAAGCTATTTGCTGAGAGGCATGGTGAGTATTTTACAGCTCTCATTTGTTTTTGAAAATTAAGAAAGACATTTTTTTTTCTTTTATTTTTCTTTTTTTACATTTTCAAAACTTTGTGACAAAAAGGGAGATCTGCAAAATACTCAACATACCTCTCAGCAAATAGCTTGGGGTGTCTACTTTCCAAAATGGGGTCATTTGGGGGGGTTTTGTGCCATCTGGGCATTCCATGGCCTCCGAAACTGTGATAGGCAGTGAGGAGTGAAATCAAAAATTTACACCCATAGAAATCCTGAAGGCGGTGCTTGGTTTTTGGGGTCCCGTACGCGACTAGGCTCCCAAAAAGTCCCACACATGTGGTATCCCCGTACTCAGGAGAAGCAACAGAATGTATTTTGGGGTGTAATTCCACATATGCCCATGGCATGTTTGAGCAATATATAATTTAGTGACAACTTTTTGTACATTTTTTTTTTTTTGGTCATTATTCAATCACTTGGGACAAAAAAAAAAATATTCAATGGGCTCAACATGCCTCTCAGCAAATAGCTTGAGGTGTCTACTTTACAAAATGGGGTCATTTGGGGGGGTTTTGAACTGTCCTGGCATTTTATGCACAACATTAGGAAGCTTATGTCACACATCATCCACTCTTCTAACCACTTGAAGACAAAGCCCTTTCTGACACTTTTTGTTTACATGAAAAAAAAAAAAAATTTGCAAGAAAATTATGTTGAACCCCCAAACATTATATATTTTTTTAAAGCAAAGGCCCTACAGATTAAAATAGTGGGTGTTGCATTTTTTTTTTCCACACAGTATTTGCGCAGCGATTTTTCAAACACATTTTTTGGGGGAAAAACACACTTTTTTTATTTTTAATGCACTAAAAAACACTATATTGCCCAAATGTTTGATGAAATAAAAAAGATGATCATAGGCCGAGTACATGGATACCAAACACGACATGCTTTAAAATTGCGCACAAACGCGCAGCGGCGACAAACTACATTCATTTTTAAAAGCATTTAAAAGCCTTTACAGGTTACCACGTTAGATTTACAGAGGAGGTCTACTGCTAAAATGACTGCCCTCGATCTGACCTTCGCGGTGATACCTCACATGCATGATGCAATTGCTGTTTACATATGACGCTAGACCGACGCTTGCGTTCGCCTTTGCGCAAGAGCAGGGGGGGACAGCGGTGCTTTTTTTTTTTTTTTTTTTTTTTTTATTATTTATTTGGCTTTTTTATTTTATTTTTAAACTGTGCCTTCCATATTTTATTTTTTTACCATTTTTATCGTTATCTCAGGGAATGTAAATATCCCCTATGATAGCAATAAGTAGTGACAGGTACTCTTTTTTTGAAAAAAATTGGGGGGTTAGACCCTAGATCTTTCCTCTGCCCTCAAAGCATCTGACCACACCAAGATCGGTGTGATAAAATGCTTTCCCAATTTCCCAATGGCGCTTTTTATATCCGGGGGGGGGACATTCCCTCCCACTGCTTGTAAAAGCAGTCTAGAGGCTAATTATCTGCTAGAATTGCTTTTACATGAAAGCCGGCTGCTGGCTGAAAAGAATGATACCAAGATGATACCTAAACCCGCAGGCATCATTCTGGTATAAACATTCAAAGTCCAGCAACATACCAGTACGTTGCTGGTCCTTGTTGGACATGTATTGTAATCTTTTTTTTCATACAGCCTATTGGCTGAACGAAAAAAAGAGATTGATTGGTGGGTATGCCCACCATTAGAATACCTCCCTTCATCCACCCACTTCTAATGATGGGCATATATGCCGAAGCATGGGGGCATCCTCCCGCAAAAAAGTTATGCCGCGTACACACGGTCAAGCCTTCGTCGGAATTTCGACCGTATGTACGCGGCATAAAAGGTTATGCCGCGTACACACGGTCGGACTTTTCCACGGGCAAGCCTCCGTTGGAATTTCGACCGTATATACGCGGCATTAGGAGCAAAATTGCTCCTCCGCCCCTGCTGCCCCCATGCTTCGGCATATATGCTCTTTTTTTTAACTGTGGTGGTGAAATCACCTCCTACAGCGTTGGAGTCACGGCTGTCAAGATAAATAGATCCGCGCTGCAACTGAATGGCGTACCTGCTAAGCAAATGGTGGTTAACATTAAAACAAAGTAACATTACAGTACAACAGTAAGACCTTACCATGCCATACCTGCAAAGCAAATACCAAAACAAAACCTAGTAAAAAATAAAAAAATGTTTTAACGCAACCTGTGCCTAAAATATATATATGCCGAAGCATGGGGGCATCCTCCCGCAAAAAAGTTATGCCGCGTACACACGGTCGGAATTTTCCACGGGCAGGCCTCCGTCGGAATTTCGACCGTATGTACGCGGCATTAGGAGCAAAATCGCTCCTCCGCCCCTGCTGCCCCCATGCTTCGGCATATATGCTCTTTTTTTTAACTGTGGTGTCACGGCTTTATGTATCGTGGGAGCAAACGCTGTTGCTGTCAAGATAAATAATTCCGCGCTGCAGTTGAATGGCGCACCTGAAAACAAAAAATTACATACCTGAAAAGCAAGCATGATAAAACATTGCAGAATAGAATACAGTAAAAAAGAGCAGAACAATAGAGAGAAAATAGAGAGAGAGAGAACAATAAAACGACAACTATTTTTGGTTTTTTTATTTTATATTTTTTTTGTGTTTTGTTTTTTACGTTTTTTTTTTCTTTTTTACACTTTTTTTGTAACTTTACAACTGTAATGGTTCGGGTCTCTCAAAATGTAATGGCATCTTGGGAGACCCTGTGTAAGTGTGTCCTTGTCTGTGAAATGCTGTACCCTACGCTAAAACTTCACTTTTGAGTGGTAGCGTTCAAAACATTCACCTTGGACTGGTTGATATTGATGGTTGCTATGGACTGGTTGCTATGGACGGTTGCTATGGACGGTTGCTATGGACAGTTGCTATGGACGGTTGCTACGGATTGGTTGTTATGGACGGTTGCTATGGATTGGTTGCCATGGACAGTTGCTATGGACTGGATGCTATGGATAGTTGCTATGGATGGTTGCTATGGACGGTTGCTATGGACTGGTTGCAATGGATGGTTGCTATGGACAGTTGCTATAGACTGGTTGCTATGGATGGTTGCTATGGACGGTTGCTATGGACTGGTTGCTATGGACGTTTGCTATGGACTGGTTGATATGGATCAGGCCTGTCTCTGCGAACGCTGCAGTTATGTGTGTTGTGTTTGGTAAGTGACAGTGATCGATCGATACTGCACTTGGGTGGGCTGGGCTGGGCTGGGCGGAGGGGCTAAATGCAGGCGCTAGCAGGTATCTGGGCTGATCCCGCTAACACTGCGTTTTTGGGAACCCTAAACCGCTGGGGATGCTAGTATAGATCTGATCAGATACTATACCACTAAGGGGGGTGTATGCTTTGCGCGTGGGTGTTAGCGTTACTGGCACTAACCTAACACTGCCTGGGGCGACGCAGACCCTCTCTGGCGCTAAAACCTAATTGATCTCACCCGCCGGGCGATCAGGGGGGTTAAACCTTTATTGGGTTATATACGGCGGGTGCCCTGATGCTATAAAAAGCAAACTAATCAACCAGCGTCACCCGTAACCTTTATATGGTGATCACAGGTGAAAGGGTTAACTAGGGGCAATCAGGGGGTTAAAACCTTTATTAGGTTAAATATGGGGGTACCTGACACTATATAAAAACCTGACGGGTAACCTAAATAACTAAATAACTTACTGGCTAACCAGTGACACCAGTGACGCTTATACGGCGATCACTGGTGAAAGGGTTAACTCTAGGGGCAATCAGGGGGTTAAAATAATATATGGGGGTACCTGACACTAATAAAAACCTGCGGCGAACCTAAAAAAAAATAACTAATAATCTAAAACACCAGCGACACAAATACAGCGATCGGAAAAACAATCGCTTAGTGATGCTGAAGTTAGGGGGTGAAAGGGTTACCTGGGGGGTGATCAAGGGGTTAAACCTTTATTAGGGGGGGTTAGGGGGCTACCCTGGACCTAAAGGGGCCTAATCCTAACTGCCCTGCAACTTTTTACAATCACAGATGACACTAAATGCAGTGATCAGTAAAATAAATGATCACTGCAATCAGTGACACTGTGATTGGGGGCTTTGGGGTGACCTGGGGGGTGATCTGGGGGTGACTGGGGGGTGATTTGTGTGCCTATGTGTACCTACGTGTCAGTGGACTGTTGGTGCACTAACCTGCTTCTTCTCTGCTCGGCGCCGGGAACGAAAAGACCGCAGCGAGGGAGATGACATCACTTCCTCCAGCCTTGTTTACATCACATGGCGGAGGAAGCATTTTCATTGGCCGGGAGCGATCGCAAGGGGGGGGGCGGAATCGAGCGGCCGCCCCCTCATGCCTGATCGCTCCCGAACACTTAACGGCCGCTCACTGCAGTGAAGGGGGGTCCGGATGGACCCCCCAACTGCACAAAGGCGATCACGTAGATCTACGTGATTCTGCCTGTCCGTGCCATTCTGCCGACGTAAATCGGCGGTGGGCGGTCGTTAAGTGGTTAAAGAAAATCTATGGTCGCAGCATACACTTTCATTTTTTGACATCAGTATTGTAACAGCAATACAAACAATACTTTTTTTGACAATCAAATTGAAGCTTCCTTGAAAAATATATTTTCATTATGTGAGTGCCGCATTTCTACTGGCATCTCTTTCCACAACTTCCCGTAGTCTCTAGATGCTTTGCAGCTTCTCTTCTGCTGTTCAATTTTAATTGCTAAGGAGTATATGTTCCATGGTACCTTGCTGCCTGCAAGCTGTGATTCCTCTACTGACTTGACCTCCAGAAACTCCTCCTCTCAGCACCTATGTAGTTCAGAAGACAGGCTCTTTGAAATGTGTGACACAGCAGTGCCTACTCACAGGGCATAGTGACTACATGTCACAGAATTCAAGGAAGTAAATGTGTGGGGATTGAAATACAATGTGGAAATTAATATATGGTACATATTTTGACCATAGATATGATTTAATTCTGGAAACTTGATTGTGGGTTGCAGATAATCCCTGTAATGAATTCATACTAAATAAGATTCCACTGTGATTTATTTTATTCAGAAATACGTTTATTCAGCTATGGCCCTTCAGCAGGGGACAGAAAAGCAACAAAACGCCTTCGAGACTTTGTTTCTCCGTTAATTAATGTCCCTGTTGGTTTTCCATTTGACTCCGCATTTTATAGCAACCTATATGTAAGTATGAAATCTATTATAAGATGTATTTGTGAAAGCTGACAACTGTTTAATTACCTATAATATGTATGTGTCTATTTAACTAAAGCCATTTAAGATAATGTTAAGATGTAATAATTTTCTTTGTGTTTTCCAGTTCACAGATAATGGTGCTATTGTTTTTCAACGCAACATATATGACCGCACCTATGCTTTGAGTTATCCTTACACAACCTTTGAAAGCAATGACCCATATACACCCCCAATTTTGGCTGCCTTCTGGGCTGATGTTGATGTCTCCGGTTTTGGGGATATCTTTTATCAGGTAATGTCATGTAGGCTATTGTACAGTTACAAAATGATTCAATACTCTTTGAAAAGGTCAGTTCACCGAAAAGTGATATTTATTTATTGGTAGAGCATGGTTGACTGGGTAAACTCTAGCCTTTTTTTATTCATCTTGGATTCTCAAATAGAGAGATCTTCCTGCCATAATTTACAGCTCTGATCCTCGAGTGTTCCCTCCCACCTTTGACCTTTCTAGTATCTCTTTTAGTATTCCCCCCTATTATAAAATAAATGATAAAATCTAACAGACTGGGACCCCCTCATAATGGCTACAGCAGGTATGTAGACCCAAGAACCCAAAACACAGAGAGAGCAACAATAGAAAACCCAAGATATAGAAGAAACTGTCAGGTGATTTAACCCTCCAGCATCTAACAATGAACCATCAAATTTAGACAAACAGATTTTTATTTTTTATTTTTTTAAAGGATGATACAATGAACAACAAAGGTAGCATACCATATCTTCACCGAAGGGTAATCCAGTTGTATACTGAAGGGAAAATATAAGGGTAGAGGAAGAAAAAACTGTAGTAGCAGAAGGGAGACATCCCATGTAATTGAGTAAGTCATAGTAATCTTGAGGGATGGGAGAGAACAAATGTACCATGAATTTCTTATTCTTGAACTATCATATACTCCAGGGGACAAGATAAGAAGAAGAGATGGGAGATAACAAGTGTACCATGAATCTCTATTTATTGAAATATCATATTCTCCAGGGGACAAGATAAGAAGTAGAGATTAGAGATAAAGTGGCAAGAAAGGGGAAAAGAGGGAGTGCAGAGCAGGGATAGGGCATAGGTCCGTAAGTAAAAGTTGGCAGTGGATCTCGCGCAGTGGGTAGGGATGTCAGAAGGGAACCTCTAGTGACAGCAGAAGTCCTAAAACGACAGTGATATAAAAGCAGATATGAAAGCAGTACGAAAATAAATGGGACCACAACAATGGACTTGTTATGTAGTTGGGGAGAGTCCTTGAACATCATCCATACCAGTCAGACATTTTTGAACTTCTCATAGGTGTTATGTTTTTCAGCCACCAATTCTTCCATATGCATAATGTCATTGAGCTGGTCTGAAGCCATTTAGGGAATGAAGGTGAAGATTTCCAGTGTCTAGGGATCAATTCTTTAACCACAAAAAAAAAGAAAAAAGTTCAGGGGAATTGGAAACCAATTCCTGGGTAAATAGATTGTAGAAAAGAAACAACAGAGCCCCAAAGCTTTAGGGTGGGGGGGGGCATGCCCACCAGATATGAAGAAGAGTGCCATGGGAGGCTTGACAAAGCCAACAAGAATCCAAGTGGGATGGGAAAATTGGGTGCACTCTGGAGGGGGTAGGGTACCATCTTCAGAGTTACATTCTTGGGTGGCTCAGGCCATGGACAGTTTATAGGTATGAAAATGTGTCCCCATTCATCATCAGTAAATGAATGGTCGAATTCAGGCTTCCAAGAAACATTGACTTTAGCTGTCCCTTTATTAAAAAAAAATTAAATGCTTAGTATTTGTTATAGCAATTTCAACTAATTAAACCATGCTTAGCACACCAGGCTTCACCTTATTTATCAAGTAAAGGGAACTTTTGTTTTTACAAAATGAACAGCCTCTACCTCTTTAGTAATTAACCCCATATATCTTATGATTTGCAAGAGAGAGACCAAAGAAAAGTATAAGTAACAGATATTTGTCACTCATAATCGTGCTCTCCCTTTATGTCCCTCCTTCCAAAATTGCTCACAGGTCTTCTGTTTGAGGGTTTTGTCTAATTGACTTCACTTGAATAATATAACTGTAAACTTCCATGGCACTTAGAAGGCACTTAGAAGGCAGGTCTCATGTCATGTCAAATGCAATGTTATATGCCTATTGAACTGCCACTGAGGTTCTTTAAATTAATAATCAGTTTTGTCTGGCAAGGGAAGCAACCTTGCCTGGCTTATTCTATATTACGCAGACATAAAATGAACAAAGGCCTGGGCCTCCCTTACATTAACCTACATTACAAAGCAATGGCAATGGTGCTAATTCACAATTAGTACCATAATACAGGGTATTAAAACTCTGGGTGTCCTTAGAAAAGACAACAGCAGGACAAAACTTAGCAGGAGTGCCATGGATACCAGCAAATCAGAGGGGTCTGTCAAGCTGGACATCACCACTCATATCAAACACACTTAGGATATGAGACAGATTGAACATAACTGGAGAGACACATCACCTTTAGCCCCTTTTCAGGAAATATCCTTGGTTCCCACCAGGGAAGGATATAGGATTTTTAAGAACTTGGAGCAGAGAAGGGAATGTGGGCTGCATTTACCTGGCCTCCTCAGGCCGTATGCTCAGAGCAGTTACCTCAAAAATGTGGTTGTTGGACCACTGGTGCTACTGACAACTCTCAGACTTTCTGAACAGGCCGATCCCTAAGTTGCGGATAGCAACAGCTCTTACAGAATTCAAATCCATGTGTGCCGTAAACTGGCAATTCCAACACCTCCTGACTCACATGTAGAAATTTATGTTGTCTCGCTGTTCGCAGCAAATCCTGTATTTTGTCAGAGAATGGGGACGGAAGTAGGTCTGCAAATGACTACCGCCCAACTGCAAAAAATGATTCAGTTATCACACGTCTCCTCCATCAGTTCTAAAACTCAGGAGATGCGTTATAGATTTTTCTCACACTGGAATAGGACCCCAGGGATGCGGACAAAAAACTTTCCAGGCTCCTCAAGCTGGAGAGGGTGCCCGCAAGAGGACTCTTCTGGGAACGATATCATCATTGATTAAGAAAACTATCCTCTCCTCTTCAAGTTTGTATTGTTGGATTGCTTTTTCTTTGTATGTTTGTTAGTTTCCTTTTGGGACATGTATTTGGTTGTCTTGGGCAGGTTCTCATATAGTTGTGTTGAGCCCACTGGGATTACGGTATTGACTCCCACTAGGGGGGATATTCTATTCTGCAATAATTGAACAAGTATTCCCATGTTCTTTTTGTTATTTTGATTGGTTTATCCATTAAGTGAGCATCCAAGACAGATATTTTTGTTATTTTATATGTGATATATGCACCTTTCAACCTCTTGGTTGGTTTGATCTGTTCACGATTCAATGAAGCTACTATTGACACAATGTCCTTTTCTGTAATTATATTTGGTTATTTCAAATAAAAACTTATTGAAAGCAAAAAAAAAAAACTACCCTCAGACATATACACTTTACACCTTTGCATGATATATTTCATGATGTCCCCTCACCCTTAAGAGCGTACAAAAACAGTGTTATGGCGCACCCCCTGAAAAGCCTGATACCCGAGTTCTATAGACAGGACCGCTGTTCTATTATCCAGGAATGGGAAAAGGAAGTAGACATCTAAAAAAACCAGAGAGATGGGTCATTAGATCATTAGAGAAAAACAGGATTTTTTGAGACATCTGTTTAGGCTGGATGTATTATTTCCTTGAAATTGATAAGTCTAAGGGAGAGGCTTTGACCTCCTAACTGTCCTGCTAAAGAACCTGTGAATCTGGAACACAATTTAAGATTAGTAGGCAGGATTCATCAGGTACTGTAGCATCTATTTAACACATGAGTGAAACCTTTTAGAATCGCTGCAGATACTACATTAATTGAAGAGACTGTATATGTCCGTGCCACCAGTTTAATTCTTAATTTCCCTTTCTGTTATCTTCCCTATCTTACTGCTGCATTTATTTTTTGTTTACGTGCCAACAAATTACTCTGATGCATTAAAGACACGTGATGTTTATTTACTAAAACTGGAGAGTCCAAAATCTGGTCCAGCTCTGCATAAAAATAAATTAGCTTCCATTTTTATTTTTATTTTTTGTCAAAGCTTAACTGACCACGCTGAAGCTAGAAGCTGATTGGTTTCTGTACACATCTGCACCAGATTTTTCACTCTCCAGTTTTAGTAAATCATGCGTTAGACAAGTTATGGCCCTTGATATACCTACGTGCTTATTCTGTCTACTACTGATGGCATCACAATGCATATGATGTACTGTATGTTATTTCTGCTCATATTATGACATCACATGAAATAAAAACAGAATATAAAAAAGGAATGCTGTATGATAAAAATAGTTTCAGCTTCTGTCTTTACATAAATAAAATATTTTTATGAGTGTACCTTTAGGATACAATGTTCAAATATTAATATATATATATATTATATATATATACACATACATATACTTTTCTAATTATTGTATGGCCTTTTTACTCTCTTATCACAGGCTTATGACTTCCAGTCCTCCAATGTGAATACAACATTCAAAGAATCATTAGAAATCACGGTTGCTGCATATTTTAACTTAACTCAGTTTAAAGCTTTATGGGCTCTCAAAATAACATGGGACAATGTTCCTCCATTTAAGTCTGGGATTTATAACTCAAATGCATATTGGAACACCCAAGTCAACAATGTAAGTGTTGCACTGTGCCAGTGATTATCCATACTGTTAGGATTAAATTCCCTGTGTATAGAGGGATCTCAGTGTGTGTGTGTGTAGATGGATCTCAGCTCTTGTACCTTTGATGTTATTATTTTGAAAGCAAAGAGGCCTTTTTAAAACATTGCTTGAAAAGCGTATTAGGTGTTATTGACAGTGCACATCTAAATATGAATCTAGTAGCACCATATAATACAAAATCCAAAGTGCAGTTAGCACTTAAAAGCAGCAAACAGATCTTTGATTGCTTGTTATGGTTTTTAACCACTTTAGCCCCAAGCCTAATTTTTACACTTTTTGCTTACAAGTTAATATCAGTATTTTTTGCTAGAAAATTACTTACAACCACAAAACAATATATATATTTTTCTAGCAAAGACCCTAGAGACTAACATGGTGGTCATTACAATATTTTATGTCACGCGGTATTTGCACACCGGTCTTTGAAACGCAATTTTTTGGGAAAAAATACACTTTTTTTAATTAAAAAAATAAGAAAACAGTAAAGTTTTTTTGCATATTTTGAAAGTTTTTTTGCATATTTTGAAAGTTTTTTTGCATATTGTAAATAGCTACCTAAGATTTTATGCTTTAAAATTGCACACACTCGTGGAATGGCGACAAACTACGGTAGGCAACGTTTACAATTTTTTAACGGTTACCTGTTCAGAGTTACAGAGGAGGTAGAATTTGCTAGAATTATTGCTCACGCTCCAATGCACGCGGTAATACCTAACATGTGTTATTTGAACACTTATTACATATGTGGACGCGACTTGCGTATGCGTTTTCTTTGGTGCGTGAGCTCGTGGGGACGAGGGTACTTTAAAATGTCTCTTTTTTTTCTTATTTATTTTATACATTTTTATTTATTTAACACTGTCCCTTTTAAAAAAATAAATAAAAATCTGATCGCTTTTATTGCTGTCAGAAGGAATGTAAACATCCCTTGTGACAGTAATAGGTAGTGACAGATACTATTTATGGAGGGATCGGGGGTCTAAAAGACCCCAAATGCCTCCTTTGCACTTCAAAGTATTCAAAATGCTGTGATGTCGCTTCTGTGTTTTTAAATCGGAGACCTGATTGAAGCCATAAACAGCTGTTTTCGGGACTCCACAAAGCCGGCGGACGTGCCGGATGGGAGACCCGGGCAGAGCAGCAAAACGCGGTGGGAGTGGGGGGACCGGTACGATGCCTGCAGCTGCAGGCATCACCCCGGTATAACCACTTTAACAAATGACGTACAGGTACGTGATTTTGCGTGAAGTGGTTAAACTAGCACAACACAAAAAAAAATTAAAAAGGGAACAGCTTAAGTCCACTTTAACATTTTGTAAAAAGCAGTCCATTTTTATTATAATGCAACACGCAGAAAGCAAAGAAGAATAAAGTGCCAATTCACACTTTTGCAGCGACCAGTGTTTTACTGCACAGTTCACCATTAAGACACAAGTAAAACAATTGTATCCTATTCATACCGCAAAAGCCTGGAGCTGTGTTATATGGTAATAGCAATAGGAGCTGCATTATACCATTAACAAATATACTTAATGAAATACTGTACAGCACTACAGTAATGGATACACAATAAGACATTCAGAACATTTAATATTTTTCTCTTTAGACAAACACTTTCCAAGTTGTCTTGGTTACTGATGGAATATATTCGTTTGCACTAATCCTGTTTGATGATGGAGGAATGAAGTGGATCTTCAACTCTCTCTCGACATTCCATCTGCCAAAAATGGGTTATCACAGGTAAAGACTTTCAGTAGAGAACCTTGCTCTTCCTCTTCTTTCAGCCCATTTTACCTTCCATGGTAGTATTGGTAACTGCATGTAAATATGACAAACAAATTTAGAATCATTCTCTCTTTCTAGTGGTATCCCTAGCTCACGTAATGTCAACAACTTCCCAGCTTTCAATGATCCACAGACAGACACATCTGTAAGCATCAAGCAGAGATACCGTCCAGATCAGTATATCGGCTACAACACAGGTGAGAAGAGGAAACATCGCTCAGGTAAAATGCTGTAAATTTAACAGCTACAGTTTTTATTTCTATCATTTTTACCTTACTTTTCAAGGTAAAAAAGGAAGATGGGCATATCGTCTAGACAGCAACAGTCAGAGCACCATCAATTCAAGGCTACAATGTCTGAAGTGGTATTATAAAGAGGAAATTCCATATTGGCTCTCCAGCACATCACCATGTCCATGTACTTACAATCAGGCAACTTTGGACTCCTCTTTCACTGATGAATTTAACATTTTGTACTATGGCTTTGATATCAAGAAGGCATCTGGTAAGGTTTAATACTTGAATTTTCATTTGGAACACTGCTTAAATCAATGGATAATAATGCAAATTGTTGCATGTGTGTCTTATATTAAAATTACATTAAGGTTATGACTACTATGTGTAGAAAATAAAACTGCATACTGTTACCTAGTATGAGATTCATTATTTATTGCTGAAACGTTAAAATCAAGCTTTATACAGATATTTACGCAAAAATTTAAAATTTCAAGGCACAGAATATTGCAATACCCCATAGCAATATAGAGTATGGGTGTGAATCCGCGCAATGGACCTGATATGCCAGTAGAGACACACAACAGGGGTGTATAAAAACGTCCTGTGATGAATAAGTAAGGAGATGCCTCTACATAATTAATCCACCTGGGTGGAGTAAATGAGTAAACTGAAGGGAGGTGTAGAATTGGCGCTAATTACAGTTCATGGACTTACTTGCTCTAAATACAAATAATAAATAGATAAATAAATACCCCTATATTATACTAGTGTCAATTGGTGCCTTAGAGTAACTCCGAAATACTTCACTGATAGATATGAGTGTGTGATAATAAATATAGATTGATGCGGATATAAAAATAAATAAAAATAAAAATGAATAAATAATTTTTGTGAACAATTAATGGTGATAAAAGTGTAAAAAGGTAAACCAATGTATAAAACCGTGATAATAATAATAATAAATTAAAGATAAAATATATGCATGCAAAATGTTCTGCGACTATGCGATAAAGTGCAAAAATGCAAAATCGTGCAAATTGATAAACCAATGTGATTGTCCAATGATTTGATGCTATAAAAAATATAATATAATATAAAAAATCTTGCGACTATGCAGTAAAGTGCAAATGCAACATCATGCAATTTGATTGAGCTACTATGCAGTAAAGTGCATATGCAACCTCATGCGATTCGATTGAGCAATGTAATTGTCCAATGATATTGTAGTTTTTCAGATGCTAGGTGCCCAGTGCCTAGTGATGTGACCTTTTATAATCTTCAAAACTGGTGCCCACAGCAAAGCGTGCTCCAACATAGACCGCACTCACCAGATGTTCACCCCCTCTTGGGGTGAAAATCGTTCACAGTATATGTCACTGTGCAGCACTCTGGCGGTGTCTCGTCTCCCTGGTCCCTTTGTGGTAATCCCAGTATTATCTCAGAGTAAGAGGGAAAGGAAGGAATCCCAAATAGTGTAATTCCGTAATAAAAACACTTTTGTTGAACTTTTAGCAATGTTACTCACATTTAAGCTGTATCAAACAGGCATGTAAAGACAAATGCTGACAGATCCTGGAAGTGTTTGTAACATTCAGCTTGTCCGCTCTTGAAAATTGCAAGGCACAGAATATTGCAATACCCCATAGCAATATGTCTACATTAACATCAGATACGTTCCTTACATGCAGAAGTTGGATGCAGTTATACTTGTTTGATGGGGAAAACTCACATTTATCAAGTCCCAACCTACCTTAAAGGTATAGAATGAGTCAAAATACAGGGGACTGTAAAGAAAGTATAGGTGTTAGGAAGATCTTTTTGTGGCTAATAGTCTGTGAATAACTGGAGTCCCTCTGCACCGAGAATACAGTTGTGCAATAAATATGTATTCATTATACTTATTCACTCTTCTCTATATAACTTTTTGAAAGAATGACGGTCATTTAATTACTATACACTGAATCTATTTAATGGCATATTCATACACCTTCTAATGGACAACTTATAGCATATTCATGCATTTGCTGAAGAGCAATAATGTAACCAATGTAACTTTATTCTATTCATTTGTCTGTTTCAGAACAATACTTGACAGTACAAAATATGTTCTCCTCCAGAAATGGGGCTGGGAGTAGATGTTACTATAGTAGCTGGAGTGGAGCCCTTGTTTACGGTGAGAAGGAACGATACCTCCCAACTCCATGGACCTCCTTTAACACCTTTAGCTATTACTCTAACCGAATAGCTTATAGAAACTACTTCTGGAATACAGTTCTTCCTCCTCAAAGACAACAATATAAAGGTATGGAATGTTTTAATGATAAAAATGTAACAATATTCCATAACTAATTTACTAATTAATTGTTCAAATAAACACTGTGTCTTTATTTTTCAGTTGAGGAGATTGACTCCTACAACACTTGTTGCAGATATTCAGAATCCACTTACCTGTGTAACCTTTACAGACAGAAAAGACCTCTGGATTATTGTAAAAACTATATCCCTCCACGCCTAGGTATGTAGAAGATCTGATTTCTTAAAGCCCTAGCTAGTGCCCATATTATAAACAAAAAGAAATAAAGGCAAATTTTTACTATAGATTTTCTCTATCAGATGCTAACTCTCCTCAAAGAATAGACTTTGATAAAAGAATAGACTTTAATCTGATTTTATGAAAACATAAACAAGCTTTCATTTTTTTTTATAAATGTTGGGATTCTAAAAACATATTTTTACCACCAACGTACCTCCACAACATCTATGGGGTTGATTTACTAAAACTGGAGAGGGCAAAATCAGGTACAGCTCTGCCTAGAAACCAATCAGCTTCCAGTTTGTTTTTGTTTTTTTGTCAAAGCTTATATGAAGAAGCTGAAGTTAGACGCTTATTGGAAACCATGCACAGCTGCACCAGATTTTGCACTCTTCAGTTTTAGTAAATCAACCCCTATGTGCCCAAGAAACAGCACCAAAGACACAATTGTTTTTCTGGAAATTCAACATTATTCATTCACCATTTAACACCTTTAGGCAGTCTGTGATATCATAATGGTCTCCACCCATAAACGGGATTAGATTACCGTATCTTTCTTATTGCACGGAAAAAAACATGAACTCATCCCAACACATGAATCATTATAAGTAAATCATTCACCATATAGCTTGTTTTAACTCCACCCATAATGGGATTGATCTATCCTTCCTACTGTAAAAATACAAAACATAAAAAAATTATCAGATTCTTGTGGCAGGGATGACAGGTGTATGCAAATAGCAGTGGTTACTGGTGATTGCCAATTGGACACCACTATTCGCATACACCTGTCATCCCAACTGCGAGAATCCGCCACTTCATGCCTCTGGAATCTGGTGTATTTGCGTAATCACCCTTGTTAAGGAGCCTAAAGCATCTTTGGTGTGGGTTACAACCCCACCAAATCATTTGTATTCAAACAAAGGGATCATTGTCACTCTTCCACATATTACCAAGTAGCAGACATCAGTTTGCAGTGTTTGTATGTCTACTTAGTAACTTACATAATTGTATACATACAGTATACCATATACTACAAGACTAAATAAACAATTAAAATAATCAGCATAGACATTAGATTAGAATTACTTCAGTACAAAAAAGAGAAATAGCCTGCTTCAGGATGATAGCCAGGCAACAAACATTATAGTGGTAGGTAAGCAGTGCCAGGCTTGATGTTTCCTCCTGAAAATAAATAAACTGAAATAATACAAATAATTGTTCATGGCTTGAACTGACATTTCCACAAGGATTGTATAAAATAGCAGTAGCAAGTGCATATTAAAGTGGAACTTTACATTCTGCTAGATCACTTCAGGCTGGCCCCATTTGCAGGTATGCAAAGCCGCATTCAGTGTGAACGGGGGGCTTATTGTCTAAGCCTAATTGAACAAGCTGAAGCTAGAAGCTTATTAGTTACTATGCAAAGTTGAACCAGATTCTGTGTGTGTGCCAGTTTTAGTAAATCCCCCTCATTGTCTCATTCTGCTCTGCACATGCTCAGTTGCACTCTATTTATAGCAATATGCTAAAAATCAGAGCCACTAGAGGCCAATCTGCTGACAGCTTAAATATTTACAGCTGCTCAGGGGCTCTGGGCTTCAGAAAAATTGCAGCCTCCAACAAGAAGAAGCAGGAACAAAGCTGGATGCAATTTACAGCACACTCATTTTGGTAGCATAATTATTATTGTGGAATGTATGCTCCTTGCTAAAGAACATTATTTTTTATCAAGTTGTTATGGGTAAAGTTTTGCATTAAAGCTTTTAAGTTTTTTTGCTTCCGAAGAAGATATAAACAGTTTTAAATAAAGTTATAAATCATTTTTTCTTTCTATTTTTACTGGAAGGATTTTTCTATGGGGACCCTCATATTAACACTCTGGATGGTTTGAGGTATACATTTAATGGTCTGGGTGAATTTATTTTGACCAACGCGAAGGATGAAAATGACACAGTTGTCTTCAGACTTCAAGGACGCACGGCCCGAGCTGGCAATGGAACCACCTATGCAACCAACTTTGTGGCATTGTCAGCTTCCACATCCTACGGTGACCAGGTAATGAACACAGGAAGAAAATGTACAAAGGCTTTGTTTAATAACCCCTGTAAACTGATTATTAAACTTTTGATTTCAGATTCAATGGAGCTTAAAGAATGCTAACGAAACCACAGTGAGCTACAATGGGACCCTTATTGAACTCTCAGGTGGGTAAAATGAGTTTCAAACTTTCCCTGTCCTATGGGTGGGTGATTGTTCTGTTCACACTGTTGTTGTAGTCTTGGAAAAGGAAGTGAATGAAGATGCTTCTAACATCATCTGAACATATCAGCCTATGCTTTTTGGGGTGAAAAAGATGCTATGGTGATCTATTTACATAGACATGGCAAAGCTGGTAATGTAACAATACAGTAGTATTAAACCCAAACATTTATTATATTGTAGATTACCTTTTTATAGATGCAATGGCTGTATTAGTAAAAATTTTTAATGCTTTTGCCATTTATTTTCACCTGTTTATCCAGCAAGTAAAATAAAAATAAAAGTATTCAGCGCTGAAACATATATGAAAACAAAATAAAAATATAAGCAAGCCAGCACTCAGGGTGAATTCATAAAAAATCCCTCAGAGAGAGTATAATAGTAAAACAGTGCAGCGCAAAAAACAATAAAAGATAATAACATTGAAAGTCCATATAGGTATCAAGAGTCCATATGTGAATAGGAGATGACACAGCAGATAATCACAGCATGCGATGTGGATGACAACAGGTGACCAAAAAGAATCCCTCCATCGCACACAGATTAGCTTCTCACCTTACAAATTCGACCTGCAAGAGGTCGACACATAACAGCACAGCAATCGGTAATGAGATCATGAAGCAGGATCCTGAGCTTTCTCCACCGTACTCCTCCGTACATACATGGGTAATAACAAAAACGATCTAGTGCTCTCTGAATCCAATAGTTTATTGATAAAAAAGGCATAGATGGCTACTCACATGTAAAAGCACTTAATTGCGGGTGCCGACAGATACAACATGTATTGATAAAAACAGCGGTGATCGCGGGTGACATCTGACGTGGCTCCTCTCCCCGTACGCGTTACATCAATGGGCGTGACTGTCAATGGGCATCTGCTAATTCTTGTACAAAGGGCGCAAAATGTGTAAAATAATTGTCCATATACACCAATTGAGTGTACAAACAATGTTCATTAGACAAATGGATATAAATATTGATGTAGTAGCTGTATTCCAAGTTTTAGATTCCAACCACCGTGCTCTCAGAAAGTGCAATGTGCATATAAAGTGCTTCACCCGACGTGACAATCAAAATCTGCTTACCAGATGTAAGCGGCCATCAAAGACCATCAGGCATATAGAAAATTTCTCTCAGGATCCTTCCTTATTCAATCTCTCCCATACGTATTCAGTTCCCCATAAATATCGCAGAAATAACTTCTTAGGGGGAAGGTATTCGATTCCTCCACTCTGCAGAGAATCAAACGGCTCCACCGGAATCAGTCTTTTGTGGCTCATTCCGGTAGAGCCGTTTGATTCTCTGCAGAGTGGAGGAATCTAATACCTTCCCCCTAAGAAGTTATTTCTGCGATCTTTATGGGGAACTGAATACGTATGGGAGAGATTGAATAAGGAAGGATCTTAAGAGAATTTTTTTATATGCCTGATGGTCTTTGATGGCCGCTTACATCTGGTAAGCAGATTTTGATTGTCACGTCGGGTGAAGCACTTTATATGCACATTGTACTTTCTGAGAGCACGGTGGTTAGAATCTAAAACTTGGAATACAGCTACTACATCAATATTTATATCCATTTGTCTAATGAACATTGTTTGTACACTCGAGTGGTGTATATGGACAATTATTTTACACTTTTTGCGCCCTTTGAACCTTTTTCTTCACAGTTTATTAGTCCACACTAATTTTGGAGCTGCACTTGGTTGTATTTATTTCGATTTAATAAATTTTTGGGTGCCGTATGCCATTTTTTCTACTCATTCATCTGCTAATTCTTGCTGGCGAAGAAAATCAGCTGCAGGCTCTAATTGTTTAGACGCGATCACAAGGAAATGCAGAATCATCCCACCTCCGCTCTAGCGATCACTGCTGTTTGTATACAATACATCTTGTATCTGTCGGCACTCGCAATTGAGTGCTTTTACATGTGAGTAGCCATCTATGCCTTTTTTATCAATAAACTATTGGATTCAGAGAGCACTAGATCGTTTTTGTTTTTACCCATATATGTACGGAGGAGTACGGTGGAGTAAGCTCAGGATCCTGCTTCATGATCTCATTACCGATTGCTGTGCTGTTATGTGCCCATTGGATGCTTACTAGCAGGATGTTTCTTTTTCGTACATCACGGGACACAGAGCGACTTAGTCATTACTAATGGGGTTATATAGATTACCTTCAGGTGCTGGCACTGGCCACTTCCAAACCGGAAGTACCCTCCCCTATATAAGCCCCTCCCATCCGGGAGCACCTCAGTTTTTTTGCCAGTGTCTAAGGTGTTGGCCAAAGAGTAACATGTGTTTTCACTGGGCTTGCGTACAGGTTCTTTTGGGCCTTAGTAAGCTGTTCCGGATCCCACCAAAAAAGCTTCATAGCTAAACGGTCGGTACCCGGGCCTTGCAGCAGAAGAGCAAGGTTTTGCCTGTAATGCCTCTCTTAGGAGGGCTGGACCCTGGGATCCAGAGCTCTGGTCATACCCACGACCAAGATGTTGTCTGTGCAGGGTGCTATACAGGTCCAGGGGAGTGGAATCCTTGGGAACCCGGTCCCTGAAGGTTTAATTACAATGCCTGCCGTGATAGGTGAAGTTTGGGCTTCTGTGGACCAAACAGAGTCCTGTGGCGGGGATCAGGTAAGTGGGGGCCCCCAGGAACTTGGTTCTATTGGGGGACCCCCAAGCCTAATTTGTCTTTCTGTCTGTTACCTAACGGTATTCCCGCTAATATCTGTGTATGCCTGTAACTACTGAAAATGTAAAATTTTAATAGTAGTCAAGAAAAAAAAAAGAGGACCGCGGTACCTGTGTTAAACCACTAGAGGCCGCTGTAGTCCATTTTTCTTGTCATGTGGATCTTTGGTTTTTCTCAAGTCAAAAGATCCAGGCAGTTGGTAAGTTTCTCTGTGGGAATCCACTTCCTCTGCCCTGTTGCTGCGCTCATCCACCGCACAGGCCCTCCGGCAAAAAGGGCCCTGGCTCCTAGTCCCTGTTTGGTTTCGAAAAGGGCGCCAATGAAAAAAAAGGGGCGGGGCGGGTGGATGACGCTCAATGCACGCCACGGCGCTTCTGCGCATGTGCAGGCGTCCCAGCTTGTATAAAGACACAGTACAAGTGTCAGCTGGATGCAAACAGAGCTAGCAACAAACAGTGGCACACAGAGGCGGTTGATGCAGGCATCCCCATAGAAAGGCACTTTAGTGGACACCAGCTGGTATATAGCAGCAACTGTGTTAGACTATTACCAGCAAAATTGGTGTATGACGACGGGAATACCTCAGCTTTGTGCTTAAAGGATATGTCGTCCAGACGCTCCGGAAATAGGTCTTCCAGGAAGCCAAAGGGGTCTCCATCGGGCTCTGAGGATATTGGGCATGCTTGTACTGCACCAATCTCCCCTGAGAATTCAGAGGTCAGTAGCCGTAGAAACCCCGCAGGAGTGCCTGGTGCTGCGGCTGTCCCCAGTCCACCTGCTCCTGTATATATAACAGAGGAGGTTTTATCCTCAACTCTGGGAGGATTGGAAGAGAGATTAACAGCATTGATCGCTGCTTCCCTGTCACAGGGAAAGCGCGTCCGATCTCCGTCTCCTCCTTCAGAGTGCCTGTTAGTGGAGGAACAGCCCCACACAGGGATCGACCTACCTGAAGGGGATCAGGATGAGGTTGATTCAGTTATGGAGGAATCAACAGTGGAAGAACCTTTCTCAGCATCTCAGGCTGAAAGATTATGGGTTCAGTCTCTGACTAACATGGTCCGATCAGCATTTAAAATGCCTCTGGCGGAACCACCATCCACTACGGTTTCCTCGCTGGGGTCGCTAAAAGCTCCCCAGGCTGTCTGTTCCTTCCCAATCCACCCTTTATTAGAAGGGCTTATTTACCAGGATTGGGAGCATCCTGATAAAATATTTGCTCCCCCCAAGAGATTTCCGGTGATCTATCCCATGGAGGATAAGTTCATAAAAAATGGAGGGTCCCTACAGTGGACGCAGCCATCTCTTCTGTGAACAAATCACTGACATGTCCAGTAGATAATGTTCCAATGTTCAAAGACCCAATAGATAAAAAATTGGATTACTAAAATCTGCTTTCTCTACAGCAAGCATGGTGACACAACCTGCGGTAGCAGCGATTGGAGTCTGCCAAGCAGTGAAAGATCAGTTGAAACAAGTCTTAAGGGACTTACCAGATCAGCAGGCTCTTGCCCTAGCTGACCTGCCTAGAGCCTTGTGTTTTGCGGTGGACGCCATAAAGGATACAATCCAACAGGCCTCCCGCTTTACGCTGTCTATAGTACATATGCGTAGGCTTCTGTGGCTCAAAAACTGGTCTGCTGAAGCTCCCTGTAAGAAACTGCTGGTTAGCTTCCCATTTCATGGAGAACGCTTATTTGGAGAAGATCTGGACAAATATATCCAGAAAATTTCTGCCGGTAAAAGTTCACTCTTACCGGTTAAGAACAAGAGTAGAAGTCCTTCTTTTAAGAGGCCTACTTCTCCAGTCCCGGGCACATCGGCTGTGAAGCAGTTCCGACGGCCTCCACGGTCAAATTCAGGGGGCAGAAATCAGGGACAATCACAGGGTAACAAGAAGCCCTGGATCAAGAGAGGTACAAAACCTCCCCCCAAGTCATGAAGCGTTGCCCCCACTCAATCGGGTGGGGGGAAGGCTTCAGTTGTTCACAGAGACCTGGCGGGACACCATCAGAGACAGATGGGTGCTCTCCGCAGTAAGTCTGGGATACAAGCTGGAGTTAAAAGGCACTCCTCCTGCCCAATTTATGAGGTCAAACGTGCCAAGAGATCCCCAGAAGAGAGGATCCCTCCTTCTGGCACTAGAACAACTATTGCTCCAAGGTGTAATCATGAAGGTTCCCCTGGAAGAAAGCGGATTTGGGTTTTACTCGAACCTTTTCACGGTCCCCAAACCAAATGGGGACGTGAGGCCCATATTAAATCTAAAAGGGCTAAACAAGTTCCTAAATATCAGGACTTTTCGGATGGAGTCGATCCGATCGGTGGCCACCGCCCTACAAGGGCAGGAATGGTTAGCCTCGATCGACATAAGGGATGCTTATCTGCATATTCCCATCTTTCCGGCCCACCAGAAATTTCTACGCTTTGCAGTAGAAGGGCGCCATTTTCAGTTCAGAGCCTTACCTTTCGGTCTGGCCACAGCACCACGAGTGTTCACAAAAATTCTGGCCCCATTATTGGCCAATCTAAGAACACAAGGTGTAACGATAATGGCATATCTAGACGACCTGCTACTAATAGACCACTCAGTGGAAAAGCTGGAAGTAGCTATTCACAAGACAATCAAGTATCTGGAATATCACGGTTGGATTATCAACCGGGACAAGTCAGCTCTAAGACCAGTCAAAAGTCTGGAATACTTAGGGCTAAGGCTGGATTCAAATCAGAGAAAGATTTTCTTACCTCCAGAGAAGGTGTCGTCTTTAAAAGATTTGACCCACTTAGTGGGTACAAAAAGAAAACCATCCATACGCCTCTGCATGAGGCTGCTGGGAAAAATGGTGGCTTCATTCGAAGCGGTACCCTACGGTCAATTCCATTCAAGGAATTTGCAAAGGGCCATACTGTCAGCCTGGAACAAAAAAGTTCAGGCTTTAGACTTACCAATGTCCCTGTCCCCTTCCGTTCGCAAGAGCCTCCATTGGTGGTTGGTGCCCCAGAATCTGGAAAAAGGGAAACCCTTCAGTCCGGTTTCTTGGAAGGTGGTCACTACAGATGCCAGCCTCATAGGCTGGGGGGCAGTACTGGAGTAATGGTATCTCCAGGGCAAGTGGTCAGAAGCAGAAAAGGCCCTGCCCATCAATCTCTTAGAGATACGAGCAGCCCGGTATGCCCTAGTAGCATGGACATCCAAACTCCAAGGGTCCCCTGTCAGAATTCAATCAGACAATGCCACAGCAGTGGCATATATCAATCACCAGGGTGGCACCAGGAGTCGTGCAGCCCAGAGGGAAGCAAATTGCATCCTGGAGTGGGCAGAAAAATATGTCCCAGCCATATCCACGGTTTTCATCCCAGGAGTGGAAAATTGGAGAGCGGACTTTTTAAGTCGCCAACAATTATGCCCGGGGGAATGGTCTCTTCACCCCGAGGTTTTCCAGGCAATATGCCAGCGGTGGGGAACACCGGATGTAGATCTGCTAGCATCCAGATTCAACGCAAAGGTGGACAGATTTGTGTCTCGCACAAGGGATCCCCTAGCTTGCGGCTCGGATGCCCTAGTGTTCCCTTGGGATCAGTTCAAGCTGATATATGCATTCCCACCGCCACAATTGTTACCGCGATTACTCCGCAGAATCAGGGTAGAAAAGAAACCAGTGATTCTGGTGGCCCCGAAGGGCATGGTACGCGGAGATTGTAAAAATGTCAGTGAGGAGTCCTTGGACCCTCCCACATCGTCCGGACCTGCTGTCGCAGGGACCGATATACCACCCTTCCTTACCAGCCCTAGGTTTGACGGACTGGCTATTGAAGCCCACATTCTGAAAAAGAGAGGGCTCTCTAATTCTGTGGTATCTACCATGATCAATGCTAGGAAGCCGGTATCCAGGCAGATCTATTATAGGATCTGGAAAGCGCACATTACGTGGTGTGAGGCCAAGAAATGGCATCCACGCAAGTACGTGATAGGGAGGATTTTGGACTTCCTACAGTGGGCTGTAGATAGGAAGCTGGCCTTGAGTACTATCAAGGGTCAGATTTCGGCCTTGTCAATATTTTTTCAAAGGCCCTTGGCTTCGCATTCACTAGTCAAAGCTTTCATACAAGGAGTGATGCGTATTAGCCCTCCGGTTAGTATTCCCATATGTCCTTGGGACTTAAACCTGGTTCTGTCGGTTCTACAGAAACAACCGTTTGAACCATTGCAACACATTTCCTTGGTTCTTCTCACCAGGAAATTGATTTTCTTAGTAGCCATTTGTTCGGCTAAAAGAGTATCGGAATTAGCCGCCTTGTCCTGTAAGGAGCCATATCTGGTTGTCCATAAGGACAGAGTAGTATTACGTCCTCATCCAGCCTTTCTTCCCAAGGTGGTATCGAGGTTTCATTTGAACCAAGATGTGGTTCTTCCTTCTTTTTTCCCCAAACCTAGCTCGGTAGAGGAAAAGTTATTACATTCTTTGGATGTAGTAAGAGCAGTTAAAGCTTATCTAAAAGCCACTGCTCAGATTCGCAGAACGGATACTTTGTTTATTCTGCCGGAAGGCCCTAGAAAGGGTCAGGCAGCATCAAAATCTACTTTAGCCAAGTGGATTCGACAGGTCATAATACAAGCCTATGGCTTGAGAAAGAGACCGCCTCCGTTCAAAGTTAGGGCGCACTCCACAAGAGCAGTTGGAACTTCATGGGCAGTGCATCACCAGGCCTCCCTGGCTCAAGTATGTAAGGCCGCAACATGGTCTTCGGTACACACGTTTACTAGATTCTACCAGGTAGACGTTAGAAGTCAGGAGGATGTCGCCTTTGGGCGCAGTGTGTTGCAGGCCGCAAAAGATCCTCATGCCTGATGGCGCCCAGCTTATGTATCCCTCCCCTCATTTGGCATTGCTTTGGGACGTCCCATTAGTAATGACTAAGTCGCTCTGTGTCCCGTGATGTACGAAAAAGAAAAAGGGATTTTTATAACAGCTTACCTGTAAAATCCTTTTCTTGGAGTACATCACGGGACACAGAGCTCCCACCCCTCTTTTTGGGACACTTATTGCTTTGCTACAAAACTGAGGTGCTCCCGGATGGGAGGGGCTTATATAGGGGAGGGTACTTCCGGTTTGGAAGTGGCCAGTGCCAGCACCTGAAGGTAATCTATATAACCCCATTAGTAATGACTAAGTCGCTCTGTGTCCCGTGATGTACTCCAAGAAAAGGATTTTACAGGTAAGCTGTTATAAAAATCCCTTTTTCCTTGAAATTCCATGCTCAATGACCTCTTGCAGGTCGAATTTGTAAGGTGAGAGGCTAATCTGTGTGCGGTGGAGATATTATTTTTGGTCACCTGTTATCATCCACATCGCATGCTGGGATTATCTGCTGTGTCATCTCCTATTCACACATGGTCTCTTGATACATATATGGACTTTTCAATGTTATTATCTTTTATTGCGCTGCACTGTTTTACTGTTATATCCAGAAAGTAAGTCTGTTATTTTTCAATGTCCTCTATCAGACCGAGCTGTCTAGCAAAAGTGGCAGAGGGTAGGACGAAACACTTAACATGACAAACATGAAAGGGGTGCCTTCAATTATCAGCTTTTAAAAATTTATGTAAAACTATTATCCCTAAAGAAAAAGAAAACTGTTGCTGTAACCGATTCTAAAACACTAGATGGAGTTCAGCTTTAGTTTTAGTAAAGTCCATCAAAATTTGCTAGTGCAACTAACACTACCCACTCCCACAACTGACAATTCAACTACTGCATTAATGGTTTGGTAAGCTGCAATATACAACACGTTTTTGTTTTTGGGTTTAATGCCACTACAAACAGTAAATTAGCTTTTAAGCCTCTTAGTTTCACAATGGCACCACCCTTGTACACAGCCATATTGTTGCCCCTAGTAAAAAAAAAATCTGTGTATTTATTATATATTTAAAATTCTGGAAATTAAATCCAGATAGACAGTGTAATATGGCATATTGCAAGGTGTTCTACATTGTGTGCAGGTGAGAAGGGTACATCATAATGCAATGTGGATGTCATGAGGCTGATTTACTGAAGGATTTTATAATCTTCACAAATATACAAAAGTATGTGAATATTCACTTTAATCCAATCATGTGAAAAGCAAATTCCCGTTTACCTATCTCATTTGCACATGATTGGGTATTCAGAGTGAACAGGAATTTGCGTTTCACATGGTTGTATAATTCAAATTAATATTTACACAATTTACTGAGCTAAAATGATCAAGTCCTTTAGTAAATCAGCCTCTACCTCTCATCTCATCTACTGGTTTAGAAAAAATGCCACCTAATACGAACCATTTTCATTTGAAGTTTCTTAGAATTTGTCACTATGTAAATGCAATATTTTTAGGGATCACTGATTCATTATGGGAATGCAAAATAAAGGGGAAATGTCTGGACAGCCGCACTCCAAAAATATTGCTTTTTATTGTAAAAATAAAATCACAGCATACATGTCACAGCAAACAGGATACCACTGACGCGTTTCGCACCAAAACTTAGTGCTTAATCATAGCGAGCTATGATTAAGCACTAAGATTTGGTGTGAAACGCGTCAGTTGTTATCCTGTTTTCTGTGACATGTATGCTGTGATTTTATTTTTACTATAAAAAGCAATATTTTTGGAGTGCAGCTGTCCAAACATTTCCCCTTTATTTTGCATTACTAGATGCATTGCCAGCACCCATGACTTCAGATCTGGTGAAGAGGTTCATCATTTAGATATTCTGCCTTGAGCGGTAACTCTCTTTGATCCATTATGGGGTTGTTATTTTTTTTTTCTTTTAGACAATCTTACTTATGTCGACCATGTGGGATTTGGAAGGACAAAAAATGGGGAAGCGAAAGTTCTGTTTGACAATGGCATCTCTGTTTCTTGTTCTGCTAACCTGGGCATCTTGAGTTTTGTGGTGACATTACAATCAACATATCAAAACAGGACTGAAGGTCTCCTCGGTAAGTGACTTGTGTTAATATGAAGCATCCACACCAGCTCAGTGCAGAATAGTGGGTCAAGAGTACAATATGTAAATATTTATTATGTGTTAGTTAAAGTGTATGTAACACTAATAGTGATGGGCCAAACATCCCCCAGTTCGGTTCACACCAGAACTCCCGAACATGTAAAAAGTTCAGACCCAAGCCGTGAACTATATGGGACCCAAACTTGAAAAATCAAAAGTCCTAATTTTAAAGGCTTATATTCAAGTTATTGGCTATTAAAAGGGTATGGGTGCCTGGGTAATGCCCTGGGGGATATGTATTAATGCAATTTTTTTTTTTTTAAAGTTGGTTTTTACAGGAACAGTGATTTTAATGATATTTAAAGTGGAACAATAAAAATTAAAAATTCCTTTTAAATATAGTACCTAGGGGGTCCCCTTAGTCTGCCTGTAAAGTGGTGCATCTGTACCGTGTATAGAACCTGCAAAACTGCCATTTAGAAAGAAAAAAAATTACATTCAAATTGCTGACAATACAATGCATTTTTATTTTTTATTTAAAAAAAAAAAAAAACAGCATGGGGGTCCCCCCAATCCATACCAGGCCCTTTGAGTCTGGTATGGGTTTTAAGGGGAACTCCATGCCAACATTTTTTTTAAAAACGGCATGGGGTACCCCCAAAATCCCTACCAGATCCTTATCCGAGCATGCGATCAGCGAGCGCCCCTCCTGAACCATACCAGGCCACATGCCCTGAACAGGGGGGGTGCTATGGGGACAACAGCCACTTCACGACAAACCTGTGATTTGTTTGAGTGGGTCTGCGGGAAGGGGGCTTATTGGAATCCAGGAGCCCCCTTTAACAAGAGGCCCCTAGATCCCACTCCCTCCATGTGAATGATTGTGGGGTATACCCATTCACCAAAAAAGTGTCAAAAATAAATAAAAACACACACACAGTTTTTGACAATTACTTTAGTAAAAATTAAAAAACAATGTCCCCGACGTAGATCGTCACTCACGACGCCCGCCACCACCACAACCCCCGAAAAAAGGGGTAAAAAAAGCTCCACCTGCAACGAAAGCTAACCACCGACTGCCTGCTCCGCCACTTGACAGTTCTTAAAAAGGTAAGGGGCGGAGTCACCTGGTGACATCACCTGGTGGCACCGTCTCTATGTTACATCACCAATCAGTGAATGCTGGGTCGTTGACATCACCTGGGAGCAGAGTTACCAGGTGGCATCACCAGGTGGCCCCACCTCTTATCTATATAAGAACTGTCAAACGGCGGAGCAGGCAGCCAGTGGGCAGAACTTTTTCCTTTTTTCGGGTCCGCCGGTGGCGACGGGCGTCATGATTGATAATGGATTTACATTGGGTGACATTGTTTTTTTCATTTTTAATAGAGGAATTGTCAAAAACTGTGTGTTTTTATTTCTTTTTGACACTTTCTTTGGTAAATGAGTAGGGGTACAATGTACCCCTACTCATTCACATAGAAGGGGTGGGATATGGGGGCCCCCTTGTTAAAGGGGCCTGCTAGATACCAAGAAGCCCCCTGCCTGCAGACCCACAGCCCAGGGTTGTGGGGAGGAGGCCCATGTCCCCATCAACATGGGAACAAGGTGCTTTGGGAGCAGAGCCCCCTGCCCCAAAGCACGCCCCATGTTAAGGGCATGTGCCCTGGTATTGTTTAGATGGGGGCACTTGCTCACCCCCCCCCCTTTCCTAGCCTGTCAGGCTGCATGCTCGGATAAGGGTTTGGTATGGATTTTGGGGGGCTTACAAGCTTTTTTATTCTTTTACATTTTGCCATGGGGTTCCCCTTAAAATCTATACCAGACCCAAAGGGCCTGGTATAGATTGGGGGGACCCCAAACACCTTTCTTTTTCACATTATCCTATTTTCAGCAATGTTGACAGCTGATGGCTCATCTATTGTTGTGGATGCAGCGACCGGCTTCCTAGCCTGCTCCTTAAACCACCAGCTATTCAATGTGCCCTGATCGGGCAAAGCTTTACCCAATCAGGGCTTAGAATGCACTGTGCAGCGCGCAGTGCATTGTGGGGCGCCCGGTGGGCAAGCATCCTGCTGAGTACCCCCAAAATTCGGGTGTTCACAAGCGATGTTCAGGTCGAAGTTATGCTCAGTCCAAACTGCTCGCCCAACACTAAACACTAACAATGAAATTCTTTTACTTGCTCTATACCATTGAAAATGTTTTCCTATAGCTTTTCAATGAGCACAAAAAGGACATGTTGATTTTGTCAGCAATCCTGTGACCTAATAAATCCCCCTGCTCTCTGCCTATACTCAAGGAGGGGTTTTGGAGAGGACTGCTTTTCTTGTAATCCAACAGAATTGAAGTAGGCAGGGCTGACACCACGTGTTTAGGAATTTAGAACCCTACTTTAGAAGCCTACTTGACGGGGCCCCCCTTGACCCCGCCCACAACCCCACCCATGGCTCTGCCTCTGACCCCACCCACAACCCCGGCCTAGGCCGCCTAGAGGACCGACACAAACCACCGCCCCTCAGGCTGAAGGTGCCTGGGACTCAACCCAGTGACAAAGATGCCCGGCCCCTTTATACCCTCTCCCAGCAAGCACGGCAGGTTCCCCGCCCCACCATACTGTTGCCGAGGGAGGACAAAAAGGAGGCACGGCACACAGCAATGGTTCAACCCCAGCCCAGGGCGACAGCGCCACCTGCTGGACCGCAAGGAACTGCACACTGCTGGTGCCTCTGCCAGTTTTAAATAGAGGGAAAAGTGTATACCCGCTACATCATTATGATGATCAGAGCACAACAGGTGCTGTATGGCTCTGTCAGTGTAACATGACTGTGTGATGCTGACTTTGTTGTTGCTGTGCTGTGTTATAGTCTGTAACACACAGTACAGCCATAAATCAGGAAAGTCGGCACCCAACAGTATGTTACACTAACAGAGCCATAGAGCACTTGCTGTGCTCTGATCATCATAATGATAATGACCATGAGCACACAATGAGAGTCAGGGGACTGCACATTCTACAATAGCCTGTGTGACCTGTCAGTGTGTGTGTGTGTAGGGGACTGCACTGCTTGCCTGTGCACCACTGCCGCTGTCGAGATTACTCCTCCTGCTCTGTCTGTCTTAGCCACCTCGTGATCCGTCTCTCCCTCAGGCTGCAGCACTTACTGAGGGAAGGGAGCCACATTGCAGTAATATCCATCCACTGGAGAAGGCATACAATGAGCAGGCAGAACTTTAGTTTTTGCAGGTATACTGAGAGCAGCGTGTGTGTGTGTGTGTGTGTGTATCCCTGCAACCGAAAATGAAAAAAAGTCCCTCTTCTGCTTTCACCTCCTGGGCCCCTCTGTTAACCTGATGGGGCCCAGGAAATGACTATATAGTGCTTATATACATTAGTAATCAAGTGGGTGCGGGTTAATAACTAAAGTTATTTAGCGATTTTTTTTTAGCTAGAAGTTAAAAGATTTTCGAGCCCCCCTGCTGGCCAGGGCCCGGTACAACATTGCTGGTTGTAATGCCCTATCAGCAGCCCTGCATGCTGTCATGTCAAAGAGAAAAGTTGCAATCTAATATGGTATATTGCTGGCACATCTACAGTTATTTTTCTGTACTTGCAGCGTGGAAATTTGTACATATTGCAGAAATGTACAAATTATTATTTATTTTTTATTTTACCTTGACATATGCTTTAAAGAGACCCTGTTTTTTGAAAAATACACTGGTTGTCCTTTTGCATCTGCTTCTAGAATGGCTAATTTACTGGCTGTCTTTTATCTCATTACCTTCTAAATCACACATTAGAAACAAGCATGCATTTAGTAAAGTCAGAACTCACAATCAGTCAGACAGCTAGCAATTTCAGGACAGTAATCACAGCCTATGTTTTTCTCTTAACACTATTTTTGTTTTCTTTAACTGGGATAAAAAGGGGAACAGTAGTCCCCAACAATTAATTCTAGTTTGCAAATACAGACAGACATTACAGTTCAATACACTAATACCTATATTGTTATTTAGGGCTTTTTGACAAGTAACTACACAATGGGGTTGATTTACTAAAACTGGAGGGTGCAAAATTTGGTGCAGCTCTGCATGGTAGTCAATCAGCTTCTAACTTCAGCTTGTTCAATTAAGCTTTGACAAAAAAACCTGGAAGCTGATTGGTTTCTATATAGAGCTGCACCAGATTTTTCACTCCAGTTTTAGTAAATCAAATGTTACTGCGTTCATTGCTAGGGAGGTAACTATTCAATCTTCCCACACACTGCAGAAATCTACTTATTGCTGTATACCTTGAAACAACGACACACCAGGGGGAACAGACTTTATTGTTGTTGCCTTGTTATTTCATGATTTGTCAAATGTATATTTACCTCTTCTATTTTATTTCAGGGGTATTAAATGGAAATCCAAATGATGACTTCCTGACTGCTTATGGCTACACATTGCCATATAATGACAATACAAAGCCAAACGACTCACAGATCTTCGACTTTGGCATGTCATGTAAGAGAATATTTAGTTGTCATAACTGTTTGCTCTACGCAGAAGGTGGCACTAAAGGGACAGAATGCCAGTACTGCAATTTCTTTACGACATTCAAGTATTTTTTTTCTTCTTTCTGTGTATTGTAGTCCTAAGAGCATTCACAATCAAGGTGTATAGGGGAATCCTCCCCATTGAGCTATAGCATTTTGACAGCGGAAGGGGGGGGGGGGTGAGGACGACACTTCCCTACCATTACAATACACTGATCAGCACTGCAGGCTGTAGCCTGTAGCATTGCTCGAGCGCCAGTGGCTAAACATCTGAAAGTCAACAACTTCTGTTCAGCCACAGTGCCCATGCATAGATCGCAAATGGTCCAGTCTCTGCTGAATTGACAGAATTTTGATTCATATATGGCCAGCTGAAAGGTCACTGGCCCTGGCTATGATTGCCTAAGTAATCTAGACATAATTGGTCATTGACACCATCCACCATCTTTGCCTCTTTGTTTGCAATTCAGCTGTGAGCCTTAGATCTGTCATTTGGTACGGGTTTCCGTGGAGGACCGGTGGATCAGCAAGCTTTTATTTTCCAAGGGCATCCTTGATCATGAGGAACTGCATCACTGAATTATCATGGATTTACCTCATGGGACATTTTTATTTATTTTTTTACAAAGGACTCGTCAAAATGTGTGGTGTGTTTATTTGCTTTTAATATTTTTATGTGAATGAGTAGGGATATTATTAACTTTTATTTATTCACATGGGGGAGGCGGTATCTGGATTCGGTATCTGGGATTTCTGGATTCCAATAATCCCCCTGGCTCCAGATCTCCAACAACCACTGGGTCAGGATTGTGGGGAAGAGGGGAGCCTCCTGGCAAGGTACTCACCCCATATTGAGGGCATGTGTCCTGGTATGGTTCAGCTACTGGTGAGACCCCTTGTTTATTTTTTTGCGTGGGGTACCCCCTTAGAATCCAAAACAGGCCATCATCAAGAATAGGTTTGAGGAAACCCCACATTTTTTGTTAACTTTTTCCTCATTCTTGCTGTAGAATGCAGAACAGCAAAATGCCAGTAATTTCAATTTTTCCTATCAGCGTATTTTTTATTTTTTTGTATTAAAAAACAAAATGGCAAGGGACCACTAAAAGTCCCCCCAAAATACATAGCAGACCTGCAGGGGTTTAGTATGTATATTGGGGGGTCCGTGTGGTGTTTTTTACAAGTAAAGCCAAGTTGATAGGGAGCTATTGGCTAACTGGCAATTTAAACAACAGTTTTCATCTGTAAGTTTTGCTGTAGTGCACTGTATTCATTGTACAGGTTTGTCACTTCATAGACAAGTTTAGAGTGTTTCTAAAACTGGAAGGCTTTTTACTTTAATGCATTCTATGAAAAAAATGAAAACATTAATGTTACTTTAAGACCTACCTCAGGCTTGTTTTTCAAAAGAATGGGGCATTTTTGCTGCCCTATGCAAAAAGGTATTTAACAAATCCCAGAAGAGGAGGATTGGGGCTGCTCTGTGCAAAACCACCGCACAGAGCAGGTAAGTGTATGTTTATAATTGTAATTAAAAAAAAAAGGAAATTTTAATGTTAATTTAAGGCATACCTCAGGCTTGTTTTTCAAAAGAATTGGGCATTTTTGCTGCCCCTGCAAAAAGGTATTTAAAAAATATACTGTATATTTTTGAATTGGTACATGTCCCCCCTGGCAGTGCACAGCCCCCCACAACATTTTTTTTTTTTTTAGATTCCCTTGCCTATTGGCCCTGAAAATGGTTCTAATTGATTTTAAAGATTTGGTTCCCATTGGCTTTAATGTGGTTCCAATTAATATCCAAACCAGTTAGCTGTTTGGCAAATGTCCATGAACCAAACCCAGGTATGCTCAGCTCAACCCTAATTTTAACCAAATACACTGGGGTTGCTTTACTAAAAGCAAATACACTGTGCACTCTGCAAGGGCATTTGCTCCAGAGCTTAGTAAATGAGGTAACGATTCACTTTGCAAAAAATACCCATGCAAGGAAAGTTTAAAAAGAAAAAAAAAAAACTAGCACTTTTTCTTGCATATGATTGCATGATGGAAGTCAGCAGAGCTTATGCTCATTTTACTAAGCTCTGGAGCAATTGCACATGCAGTCTATTTGCCTTTAGTAAATAAACCCTACTGAGTACAAACAGAGAGGCAGCTTTTGGTGCTTATGCAGTTTTTTGTGTGTGTGTGTGTATATATATATATATATATATATATATATATATATATATATATATACACACACCGTATATATATTCAACCATATTTTTAATAAGTCCTCTATGTTTAATTAAAAAAATTTTTTTTCATTTTACCACTAAAAACCTGGCTGGCAATACAGTGTAGAACAAAATATAATTATATTCTGTAATAGTGTGATTGCCACCGAGTAACTAAAGCAGATTGAGGTGTGATAAGAGTATAGCTGTAATTTCTTTGTATATTTTCTAATAGATTATTCTCATGCATATTTGATTTTTTTAGGGAAAACAACACCCGAAGATACAATATTCCTATACAACACAACTATGGAAGAAACCTGGTACACTTACAACAACAATAGTTTTGTACCAAAGTTCCTTGATGATCTGCTTTTGTCCAGTGACCCTGCATTTCTCCAGAAAGCAAACAGCACTTGTGGTGGAAATACAGACTGTCTCTATGATATTCTAAGCACTGGAAACTTCGCTATAGGATCCGCCACTATGACTAGTAATTCTGTATACAGTGACATGAGATCTCAGATTGGTAAGTGTAAAAATCTAGCAGACTTCGGGAGGGAGTTTCATTACTTTAATTTCCAAAAGATACAGATGGCAGGTAACTGTCAGACTATACATAATTCACAGCAACAACATGGTTTATTAAAACCCTGAGGTGAAGGGTTTTTAGAGAATTATTGTATAGCTGCTCATGCTCACATCAGATTCTGAAAGCACGAATGTGCTAGTGACAAGAGGGCATTAACAAACAGGTACAGAGACACAGAGAAGCCAGCACTGTTGATCATATGTTGCTTCAATCCAGTGACAAAATCATTGTAGTCATGAGCGTAACAATAAGTGTCACAATTGCGACCCCGCCCATGCTACAGGGGGCCCGTGCAATCTCCTGGTAATATCAGCATACCTCCCAACTCAACAAAATCCCAGAGCCCTGGCTCGGATCCGGCTTGGGTACTGTAGCCGGCTTCCACTTTGCCTTCCAAACCCCTACACTCTCATTGGCTCGGGCTTCCCATTCAACAAAATTGCTAAGTTTGGCCCACAGCCAGTAAGAAATAATATGCTGCAGCTCTTCTGGTCAAGTGATATTACAATTTAGCTGGCCAATTAGGTTGCTCAGGCACGATTTGTGCAGGGTGCTGGGTCATGGGAGGTGCTACGGGACTTCCTGAAAAAAATGTTGGGGGACCTATCATTATTCAGCAACTGCCCAACAATATTTTTGTATGTAGGTGTGTCACAGCACTGTAAGTGTATGTGGGTATGGTCACTGCAGCACTGCCTCTGGCTGCCTCACAGAGCCCTCAGAGCCAACAGAGACCATTCTGGAGATTTGTACAGTTCTATGCTCGGGAATGGGAGCTGGAAGGGGGTTGAGTCTGTACTGAAGTGGGGGGGGGTATGTACCAAGGAAGGGCAGTCTGTACTTAGGGGAGGAGGGTCTGTACTGAGGAGGGTCTATACTGAGAAGGGGTCTGTATCAAGGGGGTCAATACTGAGAGAAGGTCTATAGTGAGATGAAGAGGGTCTGCACTGGGGGGTCCATACTGAGGGGATGGGCTGGCAGGGGTCTGTACTGGGGGCGGTGTCAGGTGTTTGTACTGAGCAAGGGGAGTCTGTACTTGGGGGGTATGTACTTAGTGGAGGGGGGTCTATACTGAGGGGATTTGCTGGTAGGGTCTATCCTTAGACGGACAGTCTCTCCTGGCCTCTGCAAACTCTGTTTACAGGTATTCAAAAGAATTGGAGAGGTATGTGAAAATATGGACACTTTTGCCAAAATCTTTTGAATTACCCTCTCAATATGTAAATAAATATCTGAAATAACTCTTTAGCCACTCAGAGTATTTTGGCGCACTTTGCGTGTAACTGGGCACGTGGTGGAATTGTCGGGTGGTAGTGGGGGCCCCCATATTCACTTTTGCATCAGGGCCCACAAGCTTTAACCTTCTAAGTGGTATTCCCCTTCTAAGTGGCTCGGAGTGAATTTTCCATACCAAGAGCGGAAACCCAGAGCCACACTCAGGCTGCATCGCAGTATCCAGGGAAAGTTACTTACCTTGACCCCCGGATCCTGTGATGTCCTCCCGCTGTGTACGGTGGCTGTGTCTTTCACCCAATGCTCTATATGCCGGGCTCCCTTCCCTGCGAGCGGCACGATGCAGGGTGGCGGAGCCCAGCGGGAAATTCAAAAAGTGCAAAAAACAGGACACATACAGAACACTGTAATCTTACAGATTACAATACTGTATCAAATTATTTCACCTCCCTTTTGTTCCTAGTGCTTTGTCTAGTGCCCTGCATGCAGTTTTATATTATACAGGCATACGTACAGTATATACTGTTCTTTCTGCCTGGAAACTGGAGAATGTCCATTGCAACCAAAAAGTGTCCCTCTACGTCTACCAGCTAGAAAAAGGCGATAGTAAATTAGAACTCTTACAGAATTGAGCGATAGTGATTCGTGGGGAAATTCGTCATCAAACACTGAAAGTGAGCGACAATTCTGCAACTGAGCACACTTGCGCTGCGGCTCCCACTTCCCGGTTCCCTACTGCCAATGCGCGAGTCGCGCTGCGCGTCCTTACTGGCCCCCACTGTGTTGTGGGACCTGTGTGTTTCCCAGAAGACAGCGGGGGGGGGGGCTGACTCCCACAGGAGTCTATGCCTGGCAGTGGGTGCAAATACCTGTATTATACAGGTATCTGTTCCCCCCTCCCCCCTGAAAGGTGCCAAATGTGACACCGGAGGGGGGGGAGGGTTATGAAAAGCGGAGGTTACACTTTTGTGTGGACCTCCGCTTTAAGCTACGCTTATGATTGTAGTAATGACAATGAGTATCATAACTCAGACCAAGCCAAGTCTGCAGTCCCCTTGCAACACCGGGCTATATCTGTTTTAGATTTACATTGTGCAGGCAGAATATCTTCAAAATGTTCTATAATTGACCTTCCACCAAGGATACTAAAATTGGAAATATCTTAAAGCTGATCTCTGGCCTCCTCCTCCCCTCACTTAATAATCACTGAAAAATGAAAATAAAAAACAATACTCCCTTTACTAACCTATAATATTGTTCACATGACATTTAGGTCCCAAAACTTCTCTCTTCTTCTGTGCAGAGGAAATTAAATCCTTCTTCAGTTTTCCAAATCACCATCTGTATGATGTAGACACTTCCTAATGTCTGTTCAGTGCTGGTGTCATCTCAGCATCCAGAAGTGAGTGTGCAGGCAATGACATCAGTACAACGGGACTGCCAGGGACTGGCTGGCCTAGACACAACTGCTGTGCTGGATTATTGGTCTCTTCATACAGAAACAGCAACAACGATAGACCCATATGACAGACCTAAATGAGTAAAGCACTATTTCAAATTTAAATTGCAAATGTAGGACCTTGTGTGACAGTCTATGACAGTCTCAAAATGTACTAGATCAACGATGCCCAAGCTATAATAACATGGTCAAAATTGTAATTGTTTTTTTTATATTAGTGCATTTCCTGCATTAAGGTAATGTAGCGGGGTCCTAAATTTAGGGGACATGTTTGAGTGGTAGTTATGCTCAAACACCCCAATTGTCAGGATTCTATCAACCATTTTTGTCCGCAGGGAGAGTATCAGTGTACCGTTCCCTGTGGCCTGCAGGTGGCGCTGCCCTGGCAGGCCAGGCCAGGGTTGAACCGCTGATACAGTGCTGTGCCTTGTGTGTCCCCTCTCAGCAGCCATACGGTGGGTGTGGCAGGCCTGCTGTGCATGCTGGGAGAGGATGTAAAAGGGGCAGACGCTGCCTGTTCGGGGTTCGTTCTGTCGTGGTCGGGAGTCCTACCCCAGGGAGTGTGTTCCTTTCCGCCCTGGGCACCTTTGGCCCAGGGGCAGAGGTCGGTGGTTCAGTCCCGGGCACCTTTAGCCCTGGGACTGCAGCAAAGGCCTTGGGCCCAGCACCTTCGGCTGGGGCACATCAAGGATCGAGGATGCGGGTGCGAGGGGACCCGCATCTTAGACGAGGAGGCCGGGGGAGGAACCGTTCCGAGGGACCGGTGAGAGGTCGCGGTGAAGGAAGGGGCCCGGTGTCTCTCTGGATGGATGTCTTCTCCTTACAAAGAGGTCAAGCTTAAGAAGGAACCAAGATCACCAGGTCTGTGGCAGAGACCAAGTTCACCAGGTCTGTGGCAGAGACCAAGTTCACCAGGTCTGTGGCAGAGACCAAGTTCACCAGGTCTGTGGCAGAGACCGAGTTTACCAAGTCTGTGGCAGAGACCGAGTTTACCAAGTCTGTGGCAGAGACTGTGGTTGAGTTAGAGCACCATTCTGGCTGCTAGTCCCTATCCAGGGAGACTATCCAAATGGGCTGAGTCTACTCGAGAATCTGAGTAGTGAAGTGTTTTACGTTTGTGCCTGGACCTCTCCCACACCTTATGATGTCCTGTTCTTACTCCAACCTTTCCTATCAGAGACTGTGTTTTAAGAAGAAAAATAAACTCTACTTTGGAGTTACAGCTGGTGTGGACCTTGAAGTTATTGGGGGAATGTAAAGACTGATCTTTATTAACCACTTCCATATGGGGCCATTGTAAAATGACGCCGGCAGGAACCCTCTCTCCCTCCGGGTGGACGTCATATGACGTCCTGTGTTTGAGGGGGGATATCTGAATGATGCCTGCAGCTAGAGGCATCATTCAGATATCCTTTTTTTTCAGCCGGCGATCTTGCGCACCATAAGACTGATCATAGCGGTGGTTCCACCGCTTGATCGTTCTTATAGGCGGCGGGAGGGGACATACCTCCCTCCCGCCGCCATCTGGTGCTTCTCCGGGCTCTCCCGTGCCATCGGGGACCCGGAGAGAATCGTCCGGAGCCGGTGGTGGGTCACATGACGAGCATAGAGATGACTGGTGACCAGAGGGTCACCAGTCATCTCTATGACCGTCGGAGGCCCGGGCGCGATGTGATGACATCACGCCCGGGTCCTCAAATGTAAACAAAGCCGCCATTGCGGCTGTAAGTATGAGATCAGTGAATTTTTTTTCACAATCTCATGCTTTCCAGCCTGGAGGAGAGATGCGGGGTCTTATTGACCCCGCATCTCTCCATAAAGAGGACCTGTTACACACATTCCTATTACAAGGGATGTTTACATTCCTTGTAATAGGAATAAAAGTGATCAAAAAAAAAAAAGTAAAAAAAATAAATAAATAAGTAAAATAAAAAAAATAAAAATAATTTTTTTTTTAAACGCCCGTCCCCAATAGTTTGCGCTTAGAAGCGAACACACACGTAAGTCCCACCCGCATATGTAAACGCCGTTCAAACCACATATGTGAGGTATCGCCGCGTGCGTTAGAGCGTGTGCAACAATTCTAGTACTTGACCTCCTCTGTAACTCTAACCTGGTAACCTGTAAAAAATTTCAAAGCGTCGCCTATGGAGATTTTTAAGTACCGAAGTTTGGCACCATTCTATGAGTGTGCGCAATTTTAAACCGTGACATGTTAGGTATCTTTTTACTCGGCGTAACATAAGCTTTTCATATTTTACAAAAAAATTGGGCTAACTTTAATGTTTTGTTATTTTTTAATTCATGAAACCATTTTTTTCCCAAAAAAGGTGTTTGAAAAATTATTGCGCAAATACTGTGCAAGATAAAAAGTTGCAACAACCGTCATTTTATTCCCTAGGGTGTCTGCTAAAAAAACATATATAATGTTTGAGGGTTCTGAATAATTTTCTAGCAAAAGAATGATGAGTTGTACATGTAGGAGAGAAGTGCCAGATAAAGGCCCGGTATGGAAGTGGTATAAAAAGCCCTGTATGGAAAGGGTTAACAATAGAGGTGAGAATCATTCTCTGGAGGATTCTGGCTTTCTGGCTGCGGAGACCCACCAACAACACCACTCAACCTCTTCACACAGGAGGGTACGGGCTTGTGGCGTGGTGTGCCCTCTCTTCCTGCGAGGAGCCGAAGGCAGGTGAGGGGGTGAGTGCGCTACAGTAAAAAAAAACACCTCAGTAAGTTTCCACCACTTAAAAAAATTACATGACTTCTACACCGATCCAGCGCTGTCCTGTCTGCAGCAACACTACTCCCTCTTCCTATTCTCACAGGAGACTCTGAGAGCAATGGGAACCGTAGGCTCCTTCTGCTGTCAGTCAAATCCTCTAAGGAAGGGGGAAAGCGTGGTCATGCCAAAACAGAGGAAGAGCTATCAATCTAGAAAGCAGTGGACAGGACTAGTTGTGGCCAGGTGCCTATTGACAAGCTACAGGTTTCTGAATCAGCAGTGATAATGCTGATAGCCACAGGCCCAGCGACATATTTTTTTTTTATCCCACTGTAGTATAAGCAAATATGTGTCCCTATGTGAGGACTTTGTACAAAAAATCAAGGGCAGATGTACTTATAATTAAGTGCTGAAGAACTTTTTTTTATGGGAAGCCATAGTCCTATATAAAAAAAAAAGGAAGGGGTGGGGAATTAATGAAAAACATGGTACTTGCATGAATTCTTTAACTATGATTGATCATAATGCTAACAATATTTTGTACTTCAGTTGTGTTTTTTTATTTTTTTATTTATGTAGGCATTTTTCCTCCAAATATCTCTGGCCCTGCAACTATCATGAGCTCCTTGGGTGAACAAGTCCTGATTAGCTTCTCGGCTGCAGACTCTGTGTTCCGTCTGGAAACAGAATCCAGTGACCTCATCATTTCAGGTATGACATCCTTATATTCATTAATAATTCTCTTACAGCCTTTTGAAATTACTAGACATATTATACTGGATGTATGTACACTAAATCCATAGGGATTATTATCATAATGGCCAAACGACATCTGTTACAATAGTTCACGTGAGAGTGGTAGCAAATAGAGAAAGATTTCAAAATAGCACACCACTATATTTATAGGAGCTGTTATTTGCTGTAAAAATATGCTGCAATAAAAAAGAAAATTGGAAAAAAGGAAAGCTTTTTTATAAATTACCCCTGCTCATGATCGGTTGTTTGATGTGAGCATGGTTTCAATTCACATGACTTTGCTTTACTTTACAGTTCAGCTACAGCTAAATGTTCCTGTATGACATTCTACACAGGAACCAAATCCAGTTACTATGCAAAGCAAAAGCCTCATAAAGTAAACCAGGGATATGCAATTAGCGGACCTCCAGCTGTTGCAGAACTACAAGTCCTATGAGGCATAGCAAGACTTTTGACAGCCACAAGCATGACACCCAGAGGCAGAGGCATGATGGGACTTGTAGTTTTGCAACAGCTGGAGGTCCGCTAATTGCATATTTCTGAAGTAAACTAAAAACTTCCTTTACCTTCCCTGACTGAGCCAAATCCTCCTTCATTAATGTCTCCTATGCTTCTCCTCCCAGACTTTGCTGATCACAGTGGGAGGGTTTCAGGAACAGAGACAGTTCTACCAACCCAGAAAGCGGTGGGCAGAACTAGGTGTGGCTAGACTACAGCTTTGTGAATCAGCAGTGACATTGTTGATAGCCACAGCCCCTGCAACAACTCCCTCCTCCCACAAGCAGATACAGCCTACATGAGAGTGGCAACTCAATTCAGGAGCAGTGAAGTATTGTTGTCACACCATTCCATCACAGAAAGCAACTCTGGTGGACTTCCTTGGTAGACTCAGCAGGTACTTTGCAGCAGCGTTAATTTTGGCGATGAAAATAGTTTCATCATCATTTTCGTCAACTGCATGTTTTCAGTAATGAAAACTAAACAAAATAAAATTTTGTTTAGAAAACTATGAATTTAAATTTTCAGCAACAAACAAAAACCGAAAATGTGAGGGAGGGACGTTTACCCACCTGCATGTCCACTTTCCTTGGAGCTCCACCTCTCTGTTAAAGCCCCAGCCCCCTGATTCTATTGACAAGCTGTATTGGCTGAGAGACTCAGGCCCCGTCAATCCGTTCCCTTTCCTATGCAGTTCCACACATTACACTCATTCACACTATCTCTTTTGCGCCTTCTGCTGGCCTTAATCGGCAACACAATTCTATCCTCAGCCTATAATAGCACATAAACATGTATTGCACTACTAAATAAGAATAAGTAGGGGACATCTACTAAGTACTAAGCTGCTGAAAGAAAAAAATATATAAGAAAAATGCTGTTCCTATTTTTTTTTCTTAATATTTAATGCTGGTAATATATTAAGGCCCCATGCACACGAGACGCTGTTATTTGCTGTTGAACGCGCGTTCAGAGGCAGTTGGACGCTTTTTTCAACTGCTCCTGAACCCATTCAATGTTATCCTATGTGTCCATGCACACACTCTCGTTTTTTGGCGTTTACAAGCAGTTGCGTTTAACCTCGTTTTTCCAGAAGCAAAAAAATGGGTTCAGACGCAAAAGTTTTCACGTTTCAGACGCTAAACGCTGCTAAACGCGGTACCGGCGTTTTGCCGCGTTTGCGTTTATAGGTTTTTAAAGGTGACCTATTTTTTAACATTAGAAATCTCAAAAATGATGGCAAATGATGAAAAACTATTAAAAAATATAAAAGAAAACTGTAATTGCTTGCATCGCATTGTGGACAATCCACAACTTGTGGCAGGTAACGTGGCAAGTGGACAATCAACAACTTGTGTCAGGTGATGTGGCCAGGTGACGTGGCCAGGTGACGTGGCAAGTGGACAATCCACAGCTTGTGGCAGGTGACGTGGCCAGGTGACGTGGCAGGTAACGTGGCCAGGTGACGTGGCCAGGTGACGTGGCAAGTGGACAATCCACAACTTGTGGCAGGTGACGTGGCCAGGTGACGTGGCAGGTAACGTGGCCAGGTGACGTGGCAAGTGGACAATCCACAAATTGTGGCAGGTGACGTGGCAGGTGACGTGGCCAGGTGATGTGGCCAGGTGACGTGGCAGGTGACGTGGCCAGGTGACGTGGCAGGTGACGTGGCAAGTGGACAATCCACAACTTGTGGCAGGTGACGTGGCCAGGTGACGTGGCAGGTGACGTGGCCAGGTGATGTGGCCAGGTGACGTGGCCAGGTGACGTGGCAAGTGGACAATCCACAACTTGTGGCAGGTGACGTGGCCAGCTGACGTGGCAGGTAACGTGGCCAGGTGACGTGGCAGGTAACGTGGCCAGGTGACGTGGCAAGTGGACAATCCACAGCTTGTGGCAGGTGACGTGGCCAGGTGACGTGGCAGGTGACGTGGCAGGTGACGTGGCCAGGTGACGTGGCAAGTGGACAATCCACAACTTGTGGCAGGTGACGTGGCCAGGTGATGTGGCCAGGTGACGTGGCCAGGTGACGTGGCAGGTGACGTGGCAAGTGGACAATCCACAACTTGTGGCAGGTGACGTGGCCAGCTGACGTGGCAGGTAACGTGGCCAGGTAACGTGGCAAGTGGACAATCCACAACTTGTGGCAGGTGACGTGGCACGTGATGTGGCAAGGTGACGTGGCAAGTGGACAATCCACAACTTGTGGCAGGTGACGTGGCCAGGTGATGTGGCCAGGTGACGTGGCAAGTGGACAATCCACAACTTGTGGCAGATGATGTGGCAAGTGATACGCTAAATACAAGTACACTGCTGCTCTCTCAGCTGCTGCTACTCACTCTGGTCTCACAAACTGGCTGAAATGGTTAAAATTTACTGTTTTTTGAGCTTAGGGAGGGTCTATGATGAAACGCTTATAAACGCAAACGCGGTTAAACGCCGCTAAACGCGGCCGCAAACGCGGCAAAACGCGCGTTTATAAACGCCGGTTTCAGCGTTTAAAAACGTGTGTTCAGCAGAGTTTGCACCTGCGTCTCGTGTGCATGGGGCCTTAGATAATATGTGCAAAGGCATTACAGCCAATAGAGTTTACATTTTTTTTTTTGTTTGTTTTTTAAAGTTCCACTTCTGCTTGTCAAAAATCCATATTTTTGTTTGTTTATGAAACTTGGTTTTATTTATAAAGACGTTATATATCACAATGGCTAAATCTGTGTCTGTAGTGCATGTTCAAACTTTAAGGCCCCATGCACACGAGACGCTGTTATTTGCTGTTGAACGCGCGTTCAGAGGCAGTTGGACGCCTTTTTCAACTGCCCCTGAACCCATTCAATGTTATCCTATGTGTCTATGCACACACTCTCGTTTTTTGGCGTTTACAAGCAGTTGCGTTTAACCTCGTTTTTCCAGAAGCAAAAAAATGGGTTCAGACGCAAAAGTTTTCCACGTTTCAGACGCTAAACGCGGCTAAACGCGGTATCGGCGTTTTGCCGCGTTTGCGTTTATAAGCGTTTTTAAAAGGTGACCTATTTTTTAACATTAGAAATCTCAAAAATGATGGCAAATGATGAAAAACTAAAAAATATAAAAGAAAACTGTAATTGCTTGCATTGCATTGTGGACAATCCACAACTTGTGGCAGGTAACGTGGCAAGTGGACAATCCACAGCTTGTGGCAGGTGACGTGGCAAGCGGACAAACAACAACTTGTGTCAGGTGACGTGGCCAGGTGACGTGGCCAGTGGACAATCCACAACTTGTGGCAGGTGACGTGGCCAGGTGACGTGGCCAGGTGACGTGGCCAGTGGACAATCCACAACTTGTGGCAGGTGACATGGCCAGGTGACGTGGCCAGTGGACAATCCACAACTTGTGGCAGGTGACATGGCCAGGTGACGTGGCAGGTAATGTGGCCAGGTGACGTGGCACATGATGTGGCCAGGTGACGTGGCAAGTGGACAATCCACAACTTGTGGCAGGTGACGTGGCCAGGTGACATGGCACGTGATGTGGCCAGGTGACGTGGCAAGTGGACAATCCACAACTTGTGGCAGGTGACGTGGCTAGGTGATGTGACAGGTAACGTGCCCAGGTGACGTGGCAGGTGACGTGGCAAGTGGACAATCCACAACTTGTGGTAGGTGATGTGGCAAGTGATACGCTAAATACAAGTACACTGCTGCTCTCTCAGCTGCTGCTACTCACTCTGGTCTCACAAACTGGCTGAAATGGTTAAAATTTACTGTTTTTTGAGCTTAGGGGGGGTCTTATGATGAAACGCTTATAAACGCAAATGCGGTAAAACGCCGCTAAACGCGGCAAAACACGCGTTTTTAAACGCCGGTTTCAGCGTTTAAAAACATGTGTTCAGCAGAGTTTGCACCTGCGTCTCGTGTGCATGGGGCCTAAGATTCTTACTCCAGGAGTAAGTATTGAGTTTGGCAATTCTAGAGAAATTCTTAAATTTAACTAAACCCATTAGATTTTAGTCAACTAAAACGTACTGAAGATTTAAGTCGACTAAAACGTACTGAAGATTTTAGTCTACTAAAATATGACTAAAACTAAAACAATTCAGATGACTAAAATATGGCTAAAACTAAAATTACATTTTAGTCAAAAGACTATTAATAAAACTGAATAGAGATCTGATGTCAAAATTAACACTGCTTTTCAGAGGGACTAGGAGACAACTGTAAGTACATACGCATATATATTTGTTCAATGGAAGGCCATAGTTCTACTTTAACTATCACTTCCTATGATTCTCTGATTGAGTTGGGGACTTTCTCCATCAGTACATGGAAGATGGCCAATTATTGTTTTCAGCTGCAAACCCACTATACTGAATATTTTTTGTATATTACTGTACATATGATATACATTTAACTATTGCACTGCCCTGTGAAATTAGCTACATGTTTACATTAAGCCATGAAAAGCTGCCACTGATTTAACACAGCTGTGGCAATATGTAGTTAATTTGTTGTGTATGACATAGGACAGTCAATCAGAACTGAGGACACATGTGCACAGCTTTTGCAGCAAAATATATTCATATTTGAGCCCAAAGGGATTTCTGGTTTCATAATTAAAGTAATAATAAAACTATACTGTTTCAAATCCTTGTTGTTTACAGTAAATGGCACTCTCAGATGGTTGCCTTCATCTTCCACACCCGTATTTGCAACTGTAATAGCCAACAACTCCCAAGCCACTGCAGAGCAAGGCCTCACATTAATACTGTGCAACTGTAGTAACAACGCCATCTGCGACTATGAGAACACCGTGCTGAGGGGTCAGATGAACAACTCCAAGTTCATGGTATTGTCTGTTTTCATAAAACTTACTAGGACTTGACACTTTTCCTTTACTGAATAACATCTTAGGTTCTTGAATACAGCTCATTTGTACATTGAACTAACAGAATTATTTTTTCAAAGTGGATTACTACCACTATATGATACTTGTTATATAACCTTTATTATTAACTTACTACTCAACAATTTTACAAACTTATAAAACTCCCTTTTATTAATAACTGTACTATAACAATATTTGTATTGGATGTTTTCTATTCAGACAGCGGGCTGCAATTGTTCCTCTGGATGGACAGGAGAGTTCTGTACTGAAGATTTAAATGCCTGTCTAGAGAACAACTGTTTTAATACATCATCCTGTATAGACAATCCCGCTCCTAATGATAGCTACACATGTTCACCTTGTCCTGCTGGACTGTATGGCGATGGGATAAAATGCTATGGTGAGAATAAGATAGCAGGTTACCAGTAATATGTATAGGTCAAATGTTAGCATGCATTACTATATCATTTACCTATCTCATGTCTCCTGCAGGTGATGATGAATGCTTTGCTAATATATCCAAATGTGAGCAAATATGTATTGATACATGGGACGGGTACAACTGCTCTTGTAATACAGGTTACAGAATTGATCCAACTGATGCATACCGTTGTGATGGTAAGTGTTCTGAATATTACTGCCTTGGCAGTGTTCTTCTCATAAGTACCCAGAAGTGGCATAAAGCATTTTGAATACATTTACTATGGCACTGGCTATGGAAATAAATCAGGTAATGCCAATTTTGGTCTAATAGATGTTATAACCAGTCCCATAAAGCGAATGTACCACATGTCATGCCATGTAACTGTAGCACACCCGCCTCTTTTACCTGCCCTTTGGCTCACTTGCAGGAAAGAAAGACAAACCATGCTAGGTGCCCGTACCCTCTTGTGTGAAGAGGTTGAGTGGTGTCACAAACTAGGGTCCTGCAGCAAGGTTCTCCCTTCAGTTGGTTCCCATCTCTTAAAATGTAAGGACAAGTCTTTATATCCCCAAGTAACTCCAAGGTCCACACCAGTAGTAAACTCCAACGTAGAGTTTATTTCTTTATATGAAAAGTCAATGAATAGAAAAGGGTGGATAGAAGACAGGACAGCAAGAGTTTGAATATGAGTCCAGGCACAAGACAAATTATGAATTCACTACTCGTTCCTCAAATAGGCTTAGCTCACCCGGATAGTTCCCTATGAAAGCGGATCCTAGCAGCCGAAGTGATGCTTGGACGTCCCTTTAGTTTTCCCCTTTTAGATGCAACTAGGAGATTCTCTGCCACAGAACCGTTAATCCCAATCCTCTAGTGTTGGATGGATCTAATCCCTCAAGAGAGTTACCAGGCCCTTCTTTCTCCGTGAACTTTTCACCGGTCCTTCAGAAGGGTCCTCCCCCAGCCTCCTCATCTCAGAACGGGTCCCCTTCCAGGACACGGGCCCCAGCTAAAGGTGCTGGGCCCAAGGCTGTTGCTGCAGCCCCAGGGCTAAAGGTGCCTGGGACTGATGCGCACGTGGGCCCCTGGCCAGGAGGGTCAGGTACCATGCCCCACGATGGCCCCCTTGGCTCGAACCGGACCCGACTCCCAGAAAAGAAGAACAGCCCTTTGCAAGCAGCGTCCGTCCCTCTTATCTCCTCTCCCGGCGTGCACAGCAGACCGACCACGCCCACTGCACAACCGCCGAGAGAAGACATCCAAGGCACAGCACTATACCAGCGGTTCAACCCTGGCCCATTATGGCCTATAGGCCACAGGGAACTACATACCAGTATACTACCTGCGGTGCAAAACAGAATGTCCTAACAATTAGGGGGTCTGAGCCCAACTACAGCTCAAACCTTCCCCTAAATTTGGGTATAGCGGGGTTAAATTTGGGGACCCCGCTACATGACCAAATGATATATGTAGGTCAGTGCCTAGTGCAGCATGAGAGAAATATGTTAACTGCCATAGATGTCCTCCCCCTGAAAATGATAATTGCCTAATTGTCGGGGAAAGATGCCTGCAATGGCAGCTTCTATGCTTCCTAACTATAGCGTTCCTTAAGGGCTCATTCACACATTGTACAGTGACTACAATTTTTTTAGACTGAATAAATGCTGGTCACTGCTAAGACACATAGAAAACAATTGCTTTCCATTATCACCACTGGTGTGATGTGTAGTGTGGTGAGCTGCGGTAACAAGTAAACTGTTGTGCCAAGACATATATGAATTGCCACTTTTAAAACTTAAAAAAATGTTAAAGTGGAAGTAAACCCTCCTATCGTTTTCAGCCAAGGGAGCTGCCATTTTGGCCTATGTCTAATCTTTAACTGCCATGATGCTGCATGTGTGATCAGTGATGACACCAGCCATTGGATAGTTTGAGTTTGGTTGAGAGCACAACCAATTGTAGTGGTACATTTCCGGCAAATGCCAGAAATGTGACTGTTTTTTCAAACTGTTAAATGGATGGGTTTACTTCCGCTTTAATAAAAAAATGAAGCAGTGCAATGTGCTGAAATGCACTTTGCACCTCTCCCTGACAGCTGATTGCATGGCAAAACACTACATTTTTACCATGCAGGCTATTGCAAATGTAGCACATGGACCTTTTTCTCGCCTGGCTCACTTGCAAGTCAAGGCACACTGTGCTATATGCCCGTACCCTCCTGTTTGAAGAGGTTAAGCGGTGTTCACAAATTTTGGGTCCTGCAGCGAGTTACCTTATTCCACTGGTTCTCTTCCCCAGAGTATGGGGTCAAGTCTCTATTTCTTCCCCCAAAGAAGCCAATGTCCAGAAACACTTCAACTCCAACAGAGAGTTTATTTTCTATTTGCTGCGTAGTAGACAGAGACAGATGGATGAAAGAAGGAATAAGTGTGAGGGATTAGATCCAGGCACAACTAGTAACCTCCTCGCCACTCGATCCCGAGTGGGTTTAGCTCACCCGGATAGTCCTCTCTTACAGTCCTAGCAGCCGGTGTGGAGCTCGAACAGTTCTGTCACCCTATCCCCTCCAGGGACGGGTACAGGAGATCCTCTAACCTCTGTAGACTTTTAAGAACAGGATAATACCAATGGGCACTCTACAGGTTAGCTTTCCCGAACAAGGAATCCTTCCCTCTGACAGGTCACCAGGCCTCTACCGAGACAGCAATCTTCCATTACTCATCTCCTCAGTGGGACCGATCCTCCCCTGGCTTCCTCATGGTCAGAGCGGGTACCCTCACCTGGACACCCTGGGACTCCAATGGGTGAACTGTAGACCCAGTCAAAGGTACTGGGCCTACCTGGAACGTTGCAGCCTCGGGCCAAAGGTGCCCGAGACTTCTCGGCCAGTCATCGCACCCCCGAGGGGCACACACCTCTGGCTCCTCCACTCCAACTCCTCTCTCCACCACTCCTCGACTCCCCCTTAAAGATGGCGTCTGCCCCTTATGTACCCTCTCCCGGCATGCACAGTAGGCCGACCACGCCCACTGCACCACTGCTGAGAGAGGACACCCTAAGGCGCAGTAATGACACCCATGGCTCAACGCTGACATGATATGGCAGTGCCACCTGCAGGCCACAGGGAACCATACACCAGGCAGCATCTCATAGGCAGAAGCAAATACCTAGCAATCAAAGTGGTCTGAGCCTGGCTACCAGCTCAGACCAACCCCTAAATTTAGGCACATAACACCCCTAAAAAGTAAAGGGGCGCTACATACACCCCCTGCTAAAATAAACACTGTCCCCAGTGTCTGCAATAAATGCACAACCCCTCAAGCCTTAGCAAGCGTGAATTTATTCCCGAACTTTGTACAAATTGTTGAGTTGTTGTGCCTGAACCAACATAAGGAAAAAGGGGACAAGAGAAAAGAAATAGAGAAGGAAAATATAGAGAACAAAAACACAAACATGGGATGGGTACAACTGCTCTTGTAATACAGGTTACAGAATTGATCCAACTGATGCATACCGTTGTGATGGTAAGTGTTCTGAATATTACTGCCTTGGCAGTGTTCTTCTCATAAGTACCCAGAAGTGGCATAAAGCATCGGTCCCACTGGGATCGGTCCCACTGAGGAGATGAGTAATGGAAGATTGCTGTCTCGGGAGAGGCCTGGTGACCTGTCAGAGGGAAGGATTCCTTGTTCGGGAAAGCTAACCTGTAGAGTGCCCATTGGTATTATCCTGTTCTTAAAAGTCTACAGAGGTTAGAGGATCTCCTGTACCCGTCCCTGGAGGGGATAGGGTGACAGAACTGTTCGAGCTCCACACCGGCTGCTAGGACTGTAAGAGAGGACTATCCGGGTGAGCTAAACCCACTCGGGATCGAGTGGCGAGGAGGTTACTAGTTGTGCCTGGATCTAATCCCTCACACTTATTCCTTCTTTCATCCATCTGTCTCTGTCTACTACGCAGCAAATAGAAAATAAACTCTCTGTTGGAGTTGAAGTGTTTCTGGACATTGGCTTCTTTGGGGGAAGAAATAGAGACTTGACCCCATACTCTGGGGAAGAGAACCAGTGGAATAAGGTAACTAGCTGCAGGACCCAAAATTTGTGAACACCGCTTAACCTCTTCACCAGTCAAAGGTACTGGGCCTACCTGGAACGTTGCAGCCTCGGGCCAAAGGTGCCCGAGACTTCTCGGCCAGTCATCACACCCCCGAGGGGCACACCCCTCCGGCTCCTCCACTCCAACTCCTCTCTCCACCACTCTTCGACTCCCCCTTAAAGATGGCGTCCACCCTTTATGTACCCTCTTCCAGCATGCACAGTAGGCCGACCACGCCCACTGCACCGCTGCCGAGAGAGGACACCCTAAGGCGCAGTAATGCCACCCATGGCTCAACACTGACCTGATATGGCAGTGCCAACTGCAGGCCACAGGGAACCATACACCAGGCAGAATCTCATAGGCAGAAGCAAATACCTAGCAAACAAAGTGGTCCGAGCCTGGCTACCAGCTCAGACCAACCCCTAAATTTAGGCACATAACACCCCTAAAAAGTAAAGGGGCGCTACACAAATATATCACTTCTGTCCAAGGACACTTGAAGCAAAATCAAGATAACAACATTTCTGCTCATTGGCTGTTTAGAGTAGTTTCAACTAGAAATTCTCATGTCTTCCTTTTTTATAATAGCCTATTATTTGTGCCAACTTACCATATTTAAAACCCTTATCTGCTCTTGTTCCAGACATTAATGAATGCATGAACAAATCAATTTGTGCTGAGAATGCTGTTTGCACCAACACACCTGGAAGCTATAACTGTCAATGTGCCAGTGGCTACAATGGAGATCCACATATCTACTGCACAGGTATGTTAACTATTTTATTTTGATAAATAATGTAATCATGCAAGCATCGGGGTCATGTACACCTGCAGAAAATGCAGTGGGTTTCTTTATATTTTCAATGACTTTGGGAAAATGAGTTTGAATAACTTTGAGAATGAGCTTAACTTTGTGACAGTGATTGAGTTACTAAAATGGAGGATTTACAAACATTTGTCCACTGCTTACATGCATTTGATTTAGGGGGAAAACATTTGTACACACATCATTTAACACATTTCTTTTTTTGTCTTGAGTTATAGTTCTGACTTAAATTACAATTATTATTATTATTATTATTATTTTGCATCTATTACTTTTCCAGATATCAATGAATGTGCTACACCTTCTCTCTACAATTGTTCAAGCAATTCTCTTTGTATAAACACAAATGGCTCTTATCACTGTGAGTGCCTCCCAGGATATTCTGGCCCCAACTGTACAGGTAAGGGAAAGCCCTCTTCTAACTCTGCATCAGGAGTAACTATAATAATTGGTGTTACCTTATAAAAATATTATTTTGTTTACAAATCATTCCTATAAAATGCAATATTATGTAAGTTAGTAATCAGATACAGAATATGCAGCATTATTATAATTTATGAATGCTGCAGCTGACTTTCACGTAAGGTTTAAATTTGTTTACAGAAGAAATATGTGATGCATAAAAAAAAAAAAACACACAGACCATGCTGACTCTAACACAGAGAACTGAGTGATCACTTCACAAGTTCTCACTGATTGCTTAGTCCTCAGTCTGCTCCAAGTGGAGAGCAGTGACTGTCAGTCATCGCTCTTCACTCTGCTCCTCCAGCGCTCACTGGTGAGGGGGCATGCATTACTGGCTTTGACTCTTAAGCAGGCCATACCCAGTCAAATTTTGAACAAATTTTATTTTCAAAATCAGAAAGTTAGTTTTTTTTGTGATCCGATAATGCCACCATTGATTTTCGAAATTCAGCCGGGAATATTCTTTTCTCTCCGGGAATATTCTTTTTTTCTCCGGGAATTTTCTTTTCTTGCACATGCACATTTTTTTACTATTAAATTTCTCGCACGATTCTCCCATCATTGATTAGAAAATCATTAGTTTTTCAAAAAATTTCCAACATGTCCGATTCCTCAAATTTGATTGCCGCACGAAAATCTGCTGCTGCTGCAGCCCACTAACGGTGCGAAATTCGTACGAAAATTCTTTGATACGATTTTCGAAAGAAAATTCTTTCGAAATTCGAACCGTGTATGGCCGGCTTTAGCCATTCTTTGCTGCCAGCTGCCAATCAACCAGCATGATGGATCCCAACAATATTGTTGAGAACCTTCCCATGCCTGGCAGAGCTCTGCTTCATCAGCTAATAGCAAGCAATATCCCCTATCAGCTGACTCTGGTTCACAGGGGAACAAAATAAAATATACTCCTAGAACCCACAAGAGAAGTATGGCCAGAAAATTTTAGCCATGCATCTATAATCAAGCCTGTTTTTAGCTTTGGATTTAGTAAGTAATGGGTAAAATTCTTGCTTTTTGCTGTCTCTATGTAGGCAGATGCAGTTTATTTTCTCCACTGCATGTGAAGCTCAATTGCGATATCATCTCCTCTTCGTGTGCGGGAATTTTCGGTGATAGCGGTGTCCAGGCATATAGTGGAGGCAAAATTGAAGAAGTATAGAAGAAAAATACAAGCAAACAAAAACTAAACAAGAACATGGCTATTTGCCAAAGCATAAGTCAACTGGGTGCGACTTTTGGTCGCTCAAAAGGTATATGGGGGAGAATCAATAAATTGATTCATATAATAAATGGAGGATCATCTTCCTCAGCAGACTATTTCGATAAAGGTCCGACCCCCTGTCAGGCTAGGTATGGGATCTAGCATTCCTGCGATCAACAGTGCGCCACTCAGAATCCCCTCTAGTGTTGTGGCCGTTGCTCTGATGAGAGTTGGTCTGTGGGTCAGGTATAATCCCCCATTCTTTCAACAAGGCCATACCCTTCTCCATGGAGTCCATCACATAATCTCTTTCACCTTTGGTGACAATCAACTTTGTAGGGAAACCCCACCTGTACATCAGTTTATGGTTGCACAGAGCTTTTGTAATAGTAGTGAGGTTTCTGCGCTTTTGTAAGGTGTATTGGGATAGATCTGCATAGAATTGTAGATTTGCGTATGTCGGGGGGAGTTGATCCCTCTGTCTGGATGCCGCCATAAGCTTTTCTTTTGTGTGATAGAAATGCATTCTCAAAATGACATCCCTAGGGATGTTTTCTGCTAGATAGGAGGGCTTGGGTAAACAATGTATTCTGTCTACGGTGAAACCCAGCTCAGACATGTCAGGAAGTATAGCAGAAAACAGTTCTGCGGCGTACTTGCGGAGGTCCTGGGGCTTAACGGTCTCCGGGACTCCCCTGATTTTAAGGTTGTTCCTCCTGGCCCTGTCTTCCATGTCGGCCATCTTTGCTTTAATGCTTTCTAGTTCATCCTCCTTACTATCGTTAGCATCGACAAGGTCATTAATCGTGGATGCAAAATCCCCCATCTTATTTTCTATGTGGGAGACCCTGCCTGCTACCCCCTTGATTTCTGTGCTGAGTTTGTGAACACAGGACACCATGTCAGTGTGCAGGGAACTTCTCAGGGATACTAACATTTCTTTGAGAACTGTGTCCATCACTGGCTGATTATTCGTGGGGAACGTATTTATGGATTCTGGCAGCTCTCTAGTATCGTCTCCGGATTCTATAGGGGAGCTCACCTCGTGTGCAGGATCCGTGGCATCCGAGCGGAATCTCGTCTTTTCCGGGCTCCCTGAGGATGGAGTATGTGGCGGAGAGTGTACACTCTTAGGAGGGGTATTCCTTTTTTGAGGTTTCCCCTGGGATCCATTATGATTCAGCGAGCCGGGAAGCGGTGTGGATGACGAGCCGGCGCCATCTTGCCTAGGCCCCGAGAGGAAGAACTCAGTCAACTTTATAGGCCGATTGTTAGCATTCTTACGTCTCGCCATCTCGGCAGTTCGGTTCCCCAGGTGCCGTGGAGCTGGATCCCGGTGGTTGGGGTGATTTTAGCCTTTAGTCGGGTCTGTTATGAGCCGATGTGTCGCTGCTGGACTCGGAGCTCCGCTAGCGTGCGTCCATCCCCGTGAAGCTCAATTGCAACGGCATTGCAGAGGGAGAGGAAGTCAAGAGGAAGATGGTTCTTCTATGGCTTCCTGGGTCACTGGCAAAGCTATCCTGTTGGCTGCTGTCATCCCATGTGACTCTAGTGGCCACCGTGGGTCAGGCAAGGCCCTGGCTCCCAAGCTTGGCAAGCATATAGCCTATGGGTAGTGTGGGAACAAGTCCGCCATCTGTCAAGGACGGTGAAAAGCGTTTTGGAAAGGAGAGGGACATGCCATCCTTCCTGAAATCCTCCCCACTTGGGTACAGACCGGCCAGGCTGCATTCCATCCCTCAAGACAGATTCTGTTGGTTCATTCGAGACCTGCTTTGCTGCACATCGCTGTTATTTCCTGTGAGTGTGCCCGGTCAGTTGCCTTCCTGCCGGGCTTGTTGGAAATTGCAAACTTTACCTTTAATACAAGTTCTGTTTCTTGCAACTGGGCTCTGAGTGTTTACAGCCACCACACAACTCTGCACCTCCCCACATTTAGCTCAGCTGTCACCAGATCAGGAAGTAAGGGGAAATCTAGCTAACAGTGAAACATTAGCAACTAGGACACTGTTTATTAGAGTGGTGGGAGAAGCCCTGTACACACGATCGGATATCCTATGGATTATAATCCAATGGTTTTGTCCATCAGAAATCCGATGAAGCTGACCTCCATCAGTCTTGCCTACAAACCATCAGTCTAAAAACCGACAGTTCCAAACGCGGTGACGTAAAACACTCAGATGAGCCGAGAAAAATTAAGTTTAATGCTTCTGAGCATGCGTCGACTTGATTCTGAGCATGCGTGGGTTTTTTATCCGATGGACTTGCCCATAGACGATCGGAATTTGCTATCGGTTTTTGATCCATCGGAAAAATTTAACACATGCTCTATTTTTTAAAACCGATGGAAAAAAGACCGATGGGTCCCATACAAGATCGGTTTGTCCGATGAAAAAAGTCCATCGGACTGTTTTCATTGGTAAAACCGATCGTGTGTACAGGGCTTAAAGGCTAGAACCTCTTTTAACACTTAAATGCAGTTTGTGTCCCTGCTGATGTTTTTTTCAGGCATCAGGTTGTAATTTTATTGTGAGCTGCACTCTAACAGTATATAAGAGTGAAGAATGGAATACAACTTTTTAATCAAGTGATTTTTCATACTGTGATCAAGAGGTGCCAACAAGGCAACACCCTGGAGGGCTTAATTCAATTCCAGGATAACCAGTTAAGCATCCCAAAGAAAAACTGACATGGGGAAAACATGGAGGCAGCCACTGCTGAGTTTACTTTAAAAAAAAAAAAATTGCTGGAATTTCAGGGAGAGGTCCGTAAAGTCAGCCGTGATATTTCCCTATTGTCCAGTTTTCTTTAACTCCTGACAGCAAGAATAAAAAGACATATACAAGAAGTGAAGAAAGTGATATCTAAATTATACTTTTTCCACATCCACTAATTTATAGTAATTTCAGGTGAATGGTAGGAAGCTTTAGCTATATTTTATTAGGATATGGTCTTATGTTTCACTTCCCACTGTTAGTGTTAAAGTGTTTGTGAACCCAAATATGAAAAGCACTGCCAGCCCCTCTATTATAGTTAGGCACAGCACAATGTATACGTTTTTAATAAAAAGGAGGCTTGTACCGATTTAGAGCGATCCTCAGGCAGGTCACGTGACTCATGGCCTCTATACAGCTCCGATACATGGCTACTGCAGGAGGGGCTGAGATCTCCCTCTGACATCAGCCAGGGAAATCACATGGCCGCTCAGCCCCTCCTGCAGTAGCCCTGTAAACTGTCCGAGAATCACATGACCGGTCTGAAGATCCCGCTAAATCAGTATTTACAAGCCTCGTTTTTATAAAAGACTTATACAATGTGCTATGCCTAACTATAATAGAGGGGCTGGCAGTGACCATATAAATTTTTTATTTGTACTAATAGCAGCGGGCAGAGATGGAAACACAGAACACAGAGCTGACAGGCAGGGAGGAGGGGTTGAGGGGAGAGAGGAGAGCTGAGAGCAGGGCTGAGGATGAGGAAGGGACATACACTGACCACAGTGATTTTCCTGGTCAGCGCAGAGAGCGGGACACAGGAAGTGGCAGGATCAGCCAGTTTTTTTTTACAGTTTAGAGAGGGGCATATTACACAGCACTGTGTATCTGCTTTATAGGGAACAGGATCTCTATTTATTAATTTTTTGGGGTTAACAAAAACTTTAAGAATGCCTTTGGTCTTTATCCATTAATTTTATTGTTTGCTGCTCCACTTACTGAGAGGTATTCATAACTAACACTAGAGGGCTCATCCACATTCTTATTCTCAGTATACATGTCAGTGGAATGATCTGTAACCAAAGGGTGAATCTATGCTAAATGCAAAAAACTAAAAATAAACAGGCCTATTTGTCTTCGTCTTTTCCTCCTGTGAGGTTCCACTTGTCATTTTTCAGTTGTAGGTTAAAAAAATGCCAAAAATGTAATAGTTTACTGTATGTAAAATATAGATTTCTCCCCTCTTTCTTTATAAACTGGCATTAAAGCTGAATCTGCTTACCTGTCTGACATTGCGAGGCATGATGGCGGATGGATCCCACAATATTATGCTTGTCTAGAGAGCAAACCTGAATGCTTTCAGTCACTGTTCTAAAGCTGTAGCTGGGTAGTTTGGCACCTTCATGCAAAAACAACATTGTTATTCAGAGGGTTTTATATGCGATTCTATGTACCACTATTTTCAAACTCAACACTGTCTCTAAAAGTTTTAACGTTTTTACTGTGCACAAACTTATAATAACTGTACTAAAAAAACTTCGGTTAAATACGCAAACATTAAGAAAAATGAACTTTCTTTCTTGACAGATATTGATGAGTGTAGGATAGGACTCTCTGCTTGTGAGCAAATTTGCATCAATACACCAGAAGGTTTTAACTGCTCATGTAATGCAGGTTACAGAATTAACCAACAAAATCCTTATCGATGTGATGGTAAGTACTTATGTTTTACCAGATATTCCATTATTATCTTATCATTATCCAGCTCCACACGATTTAATAGTGTTTTATAAGAACTGCAGCAAAAATGGACCAATGTTCAAACCATCCATTGAGATGTTTTGTTTTCCTACAAGTTAAAACCTGTTTTTTTGTTGTAGGTAATAGCCCCACTTTTGCCTGAGCTCTTTTCTCTTTAGTTTAATCAGTCCAATTGCAGAGAAATTATTCTACATTCTTTCAAGAAACCACTGGGGATGATTTAATATAAGAACAGTACATTTTTAAGTAAACAAGGTGATGGGTTTGTGCAGCCAAATTTATTGATGTCCATTGCACATGTTTGAGTATTCAAAGTGAAAACAGGTTCACAAAATTCACTAAGCTAAGTGAACATACACTTTGCAAACTGGTACTGCTAGTCCACCCCTGTCTACCAGCCACCAAATGCTGGTACTGCTAGGCCAACTCCCCATGCCAGCCACCCCCCACTGGTACTGTTGTAGACCCCCACCCCCCCAAACCCCCCCACATGGCCTCCAGCCTCCCCATGCTGGTACTGTTAGCCCACCTTCCAATCTTCCTGCCACCCCATTGGTACTGCTACAACAGCTGGGTGATGAGGCTCCTCCCTTATGTGGGGGATGGGCGGACACCTTCCAGTGTGGTGGATGTTCCTTTCAGCTTGGGTGGACCACAGAGCTTACAATCTAATGTTATAGCACAGCCTCAACCCCCTCCTGTGACATCTGCTGATCAATAATAATAATAGTAGAGATAACACCATGCCCTCTGTGTTATCACCAGCAGTGTTCAGGACTTTAAATCTCAGCAGTGACCAGACACTTGGTCAGAGTACCCTCCCTCCTCTCAGGGGTGTACAACAGCCAGTATCACCAGGACCATCAGATCAGAGGGGGAAGAATGGCATAGAGGAGACAATGGAGGAAATTTGAGCACCTGACACCCCCCCCACACACACACACACATCTCACCGCAGGGTGGGCTCCACACACGCCCTTGCCATGTGCTTAATCTCCTGCAGAATCCTTTTGTGCTCAATGATGCTCCAAGGCTCTCACCCTCCGCCATCTTGCTGGGATCCGGGTAGCCCGGGCCGAGGACAGGTGGTGTGCATGGTGGGGAAGGCAGAGCAAGACTGGCACAGGACACTAGAGAGTGCTCTGGGGACATGCACATGCAGCTACTCCCAATACAGACAGACTGGTGATAGACAAGTGTAGGGGGGGTGGGTATTCAAATCATCATCATGTGTAATGTAGGACCAGCATCCACCACTGGTCTTGTATTGCATTGCACTTAATGATGTCAAAGACCTGCCAACATTTTGGGTTGAGGAGGGCGATCAATGCATGAACATATTAAATTATGCAGAGAATACTGTGTGCACCAACACACCAGGAAGCTATAATTGCCAATGTGCCATTAGCTCTAGTGGAGATCCATATATCTTCTGCACAGGTAAATTAACTATATTATTCTGATAAATATTCTAATCATACAAACACAGGGTTATGTACACACGCTGAAAATGGAGTGGGTTTTTTTATTTTCTCAACGATTTTACAAAAACGAGTTCGACTTTGATATTTAGTAAGTTATCTACTAAAATAGTGGATTTACAAACATTTGTCCACTGCTTACTAATTTAATATAGGGGAATAAAAATAAATAACATTCCAGTTCCCTTCTTTGTCTTGGGTTATTGTTCTTCCTTAATTTAATTATTTATTTATTTTTTTGCATTTGTTTCTATTCCAGATATTGATGAATGTGCTGTACATTCTCTCAACAATTGTACAAACAATTTTCTTTGTATAAACACAAATGGCTCTTATTCCTGTAAATGCCTCCCAGGATATTCTGGCCCCAACTGTACAGGTAAGGACCCCCTCTTCTAGCTCTGCATGGGGAGTAATAATGGCAGTATTTGGAAGATAAACCCAATTAAATTGAAACTTATTGATGCTACCTTTCAAAATGACTACTTTGTTTAAAACACATTCCATTATCTTAATTGCATACTTACATTGGTCCAGCTCACACATTGGTGCATATCTAACGCCTGTTGGACTGAAATCAGTGTAGTAGTCAGATATCAAAACAAAAGGGGTGGGGATATTGCGCTAATGTATAATAATCAAACCACACGATATGTGACAAAGTGAAATATGGAGTGACAAATAAACAGATATCAACAGAACATGATACTTCTGCCAAATAAATTATAACTTGTGAAACTTATAAAAACCATTAAAAACAATAAAAATAAGTGCACCGGTGTACTATTAAAGTGCAAAACTAAAATAAAATAGTGGACGTGAAAATCAACAAAATAAGTGCATAAGGTTCAATAATGCAATGGTATACTGGAGTATGCGATCACAAAGTCCATATAATGTCAATATAGTATTTCCAATGAAGTGTTTCCAATCAGTGGTGTTCTTAAATGGAGTCAAGGTCTTCTATATTAGGTACCCAATTGTAATATTGAACCACTGGTGTATCCTACATTTGTCTCCCAATATTCTCACCTCACTTCGGAATTAAACTGGCATAACATGGGGTCTTGTCTTTCACTTTATATCCTCTCCACTTAAATCTGACAAGGGTCTGGCCATCACCACTCACGCTACCTGAAAATGGAAGGGGGAGGGGGGAGCTGTAAGGTACCTGTGATAGGTAGTGTCCGAAGTGGAACTTGTGTGCTGAGGATTCAGGCGAAAACGTAGTCAGGCAGATTAGGTTGGCAACAGATCAGGCAAAATGGTACACGATCGAAATCCAGAGAGTGGTCAGGCAGGCAAAGGTCATACACGAGCTGGCAGTGAAGTACAAAATCAGCAGGCTGGAGAGTAGTCAGGAATTCAGGCAGAAGTTCAACACGAAAATCAGGATCAAAAGCAGTCACAACACCCAGGGAGCTATTCCACACAAACGGGCGCTGAGAGATAGCATCACTTCCTTTTTAAGGGCTGCTTTGATTGAAAATTGTCCACAGCTGGCAGCAGGTGGGGCTAGTGAGTCCAAGGTAATGTTTAACACTGAGAGGACATTTCCAAAAGTCCAGATCTGCTCAGTAGCGCAACAGGTAAGGCTGCAGCTTTGGGACCAGGAAGATCCCGGTTCAAATACACCCAGGTACATGACAGGGCCCCCTCCCCAGTGGACCCCTCCGGGGGCCTAGCGGGGCTTAGTGGGAAAGGAGGCATGGAAGTCTCGAATAAGAGAAGGGGCATGCAGATCTTTGGCTGGAACCCAGGAACGGTCTGTGACAGGATATCCCTTCCAATGAACCAGATACCGAAGGCCACGACCCTGTCTCCTAGAATCAAGAATCTTGGAGACTTCAAACTCATTTTGTCCATCAACAAGAACAGGAGGAGGTAGCTGTTGCGTTCTGGAGTAGCGATTGAAAATTGCTTTTTTGAGGAGGGAAACGTGGAACACAGGATGAATTCGGAGAGAGGAGGGTAATTTCAACCGATAGGAGACTGGCCCGACTCAAGCAATAATTCTGTAAGGACCAATGAATCGAGGGCCCAATTTGGTAGAAGGTTGTTTCAGTCTCACATATTTGGTTGATAGCCAAACTCTGTCCCCCACCACATATGGAGGTATATGGCGTCTTCGTTTGTTGGAAAAAAGTGCATACTTGCCTGCTGACTTCCGTAGTAATAAGCAAATCTTTTTCCAATGTAGCAGAATATTTTTAACCCGCTGATCTGCTGCTGGTACACCAGAAGAAGGCTGAAGTAGGGGAAAAGTCTGAGGGTGATAGCCTAGGGCTGCGTAGAATGGTGTGGTATGAAGAGCACTGTGCCAACGGGAATTAATGGCGAACTCAGCTAAAGGCAAATACTCAGACCAGTTGGAGTGTAAGGCATTGACATAATGTCGAAGATAGGTTTCTAGGGTCTGGTTCATGCGTTCGGTTTGACCATCTGTTTGAGGGTGATGTGAGGTAGAGAGTGAAAGCGTTACTCCCAGTTTCTTGCAGAACGCTCTCCAGAATCGGGAAACAAACTGGGATCCGCGGTCTGAGACGACATTGGTAGGTATGCCATGATATCTCACAATATGGGAAAGGAAGAGAGTAGACAGTGCTTCCGCTGTAGGTAATCCCGGGAGCGGCACAAAATGAGACATTTTTGAAAAGCGATCCACTATGACCCATATAGCAGTCATGCCCTCGGACTTGGGTAAGTCTGTAATGAAGTCCATAGTCAAATGGGTCCAAGGCTGACGAGGTGCTGAAAGTGGTTGTAACTAGTGTTGAGCGGACCCGAACTGTAAAGTTCGGGTCCGTACCGAATTTTGGCGTTTTCCCGACCCCGGACCCGGACCCGGATTTTGTGCTAAAGTCCGGGTTCGGGTTCAGATTCGGGAATTTAATGGCGCAGTTAGAAATGCTTCAGGGGCCAGCCAATCACCATTTGATTAGCTGGTGTGCCCTTAGAAGCCATCATAGCCATGCCTACTAATGGCATGGCTGTAATTGGTCAGTGCAACATGTGACCCAGCATGTGACCAGCTTCTATATAAGAAAGAGGCACACAGCACAGATCGTCACTCTGCTTTTAGACAGTGTAGGGAAAGGATCCTGGCTGCTGTTGCTGTGAGGGAGAGAATAGGAGTTAGTCCTGATTCTGCAATCTACTGATAGAAAATATAGGGAGACAGTGTAGTGTAGTGTAGTGTAGGGGCAGGATCCTGTTTGTGCTTTCAGGGAGAGAGATTTAGATAGGAGTCCAGATTGAGAGATATAATAGCTCAGCGATCTGCATAGGTTTATCTGTTTGTGTTGCAAGCTCAGTGCACCAGCACTGCATTACGTTGAGTGATACACCTATTCCATACTGTGGCTGTATTGTGCTCTTGTTAAAAGACCTATTTTGGTCAGAAAAAAAAAAAAAAGGCACTTTATTGTGCTTTTGCTAAAAAGACCCATTTTTGGGCCCCAAAAAAAAAAAAAGGCAATTTATTGTGCTGTTGCAAAAAAAAAAAACGGCACTTTGTTGTGCGCAAAAAAGACCTATTTTTGGGCAAAAAAAATATTTTGCAGTGTATATCTCTAGTTGTGTGAAATAACCAATTTCTATATATTTTTCTTGTACTATGCTATACTAAAAAAAAAAAAAAAACTTTTTTTTGAATAGCATTCTCTGCAGCTGTGCGATTCAGCGGTTATATACTGTGGTTGTGTTGTGCTCTTTCAAAAAACGCCATTTAGGGCCACAGAAAATATTTTGCAGTGTGAAATACACATGTGGAGGTGTGTAAAATAAACAATTTCTATATATTGTACAGTGCTATACTAAAAAAAACAACATTTTTTTTGAATAGCATTCTCTGCACTTCTATAGCTGTGCGATTCAGTGGTTAAATACTGTGGTTGTGTTGTGCTCTTTCAAAAAACGCCATTTAGGGCCACAGAAAATATTTTGCAGTGTGAAATACACATGTGGAGGTGTGTAAAATAAACAATTTCTATATATTGTACAGTGCTATACTAAAAAAAACAACATTTTTTTTGAATAGCATTCTCTGCACTTCTATAGCTGTGCGATTCAGTGGTTAAATACTGTGGTTGTGTTGTGCTCTTTCAAAAAACGCCATTTAGGGCCACAGAAAATATTTTGCAGTGTGAAATACACATGTGGAGGTGTGTAAAATAAACAATTTCTATATATTGTACAGTGCTATACTAAAAAAAACAACATTTTTTTTGAATAGCATTCTCTGCACTTCTATAGCTGTGCGATTCAGTGGTTAAATACTGTGGTTGTGTTGTGCTCTTTCAAAAAACGCCATTTAGGGCCACAGAAAATATTTTGCAGTGTGAAATACACATGTGGAGGTGTGTAAAATAAACAATTTCTATATATTGTACAGTGCTATACTAAAAAAAACAAAATTTTTTTTGAATAGCATTCTCTGCACTTCTATAGCTGTGCGATTCAGTGGTTAAATACTGTGGTTGTGTTGTGCTCTTTCAAAAAACGCCATTTAGGGCCACAGAAAATATTTTGCAGTGTGAAATACACATGTGGAGGTGTGTAAAATAAACAATTTCTATATATTGTACAGTGCTATACTAAAAAAAACAACATTTTTTTTTAATAGCATTCTCTGCACTTCTATAGCTGTGCGATTCAGTGGTTAAATACTGTGGTTGTGTTGTGCTCTTTCAAAAAACGCCATTTAGGGCCACAGAAAATATTTTGCAGTGTGAAATACACATGTGGAGGTGTGTAAAATAAACAATTTCTATATATTGTACAGTGCTATACTAAAAAAAACAACATTTTTTTTGAATAGCATTCTCTGCACTTCTATAGCTGTGCGATTCAGTGGTTAAATACTGTGGTTGTGTTGTGCTCTTTCAAAAAACGCCATTTAGGGCCACAGAAAATATTTTGCAGTGTGAAATACACATGTGGAGGTGTGTAAAATAAACAATTTCTATATATTGTACAGTGCTATACTAAAAAAAACAACATTTTTTTTGAATAGCATTCTCTGCACTTCTATAGCTGTGCGATTCAGTGGTTAAATACTGTGGTTGTGTTGTGCTCTTTCAAAAAACGCCATTTAGGGCCACAGAAAATATTTTGCAGTGTGAAATACACATGTGGAGGTGTGTAAAATAAACAATTTCTATATATTGTACAGTGCTATACTAAAAAAAACAACATTTTTTTTGAATAGCATTCTCTGCACTTCTATAGCTGTGCGATTCAGTGGTTAAATACTGTGGTTGTGTTGTGCTCTTTCAAAAAACGCCATTTAGGGCCACAGAAAATATTTTGCAGTGTGAAATACACATGTGGAGGTGTGTAAAATAAACAATTTCTATATATTGTACAGTGCTATACTAAAAAAAACAACATTTTTTTTGAATAGCATTCTCTGCACTTCTATAGCTGTGCGATTCAGTGGTTAAATACTGTGGTTGTGTTGTGCTCTTTCAAAAAACGCCATTTAGGGCCACAGAAAATATTTTGCAGTGTGAAATACACATGTGGAGGTGTGTAAAATAAACAATTTCTATATATTGTACAGTGCTATACTAAAAAAAACAACATTTTTTTTGAATAGCATTCTCTGCACTTCTATAGCTGTGCGATTCAGTGGTTAAATACTGTGGTTGTGTTGTGCTCTTTCAAAAAACGCCATTTAGGGCCACAGAAAATATTTTGCAGTGTGAAATACACATGTGGAGGTGTGTAAAATAAACAATTTCTATATATTGTACAGTGCTATACTAAAAAAAACAACATTTTTTTTGAATAGCATTCTCTGCACTTCTATAGCTGTGCGATTCAGTGGTTAAATACTGTGGTTGTGTTGTGCTCTTTCAAAAAACGCCATTTAGGGCCACAGAAAATATTTTGCAGTGTGAAATACACATGTGGAGGTGTGTAAAATAAACAATTTCTATATATTGTACAGTGCTATACTAAAAAAAACAACATTTTTTTTGAATAGCATTCTCTGCACTTCTATAGCTGTGCGATTCAGTGGTTAAATACTGTGGTTGTGTTGTGCTCTTTCAAAAAACGCCATTTAGGGCCACAGAAAATATTTTGCAGTGTGAAATACACATGTGGAGGTGTGTAAAATAAACAATTTCTATATATTGTACAGTGCTATACTAAAAAAAACAACATTTTTTTTGAATAGCATTCTCTGCACTTCTATAGCTGTGCGATTCAGTGGTTAAATACTGTGGTTGTGTTGTGCTCTTTCAAAAAACGCCATTTAGGGCCACAGAAAATATTTTGCAGTGTGAAATACACATGTGGAGGTGTGTAAAATAAACAATTTCTATATATTGTACAGTGCTATACTAAAAAAAAAAACATTTTTTTTGAATAGCATTCTCTGCACTTCTATAGCTGTGCGATTCAGTGGTTAAATACTGTGGTTGTGTTGTGCTCTTTCAAAAAACGCCATTTAGGGCCACAGAAAATATTTTGCAGTGTGAAATACACATGTGGAGGTGTGTAAAATAAACAATTTCTATATATTGTACAGTGCTATACTAAAAAAAACAACATTTTTTTTGAATAGCATTCTCTGCACTTCTATAGCTGTGCGATTCAGTGGTTAAATACTGTGGTTGTGTTGTGCTCTTTCAAAAAACGCCATTTAGGGCCACAGAAAATATTTTGCAGTGTGAAATACACATGTGGAGGTGTGTAAAATAAACAATTTCTATATATTGTACAGTGCTATACTAAAAAAAACAACATTTTTTTTGAATAGCATTCTCTGCACTTCTATAGCTGTGCGATTCAGTGGTTAAATACTGTGGTTGTGTTGTGCTCTTTCAAAAAACGCCATTTAGGGCCACAGAAAATATTTTGCAGTGTGAAATACACATGTGGAGGTGTGTAAAATAAACAATTTCTATATATTGTACAGTGCTATACTAAAAAAAACAACATTTTTTTTGAATAGCATTCTCTGCACTTCTATAGCTGTGCGATTCAGTGGTTAAATACTGTGGTTGTGTTGTGCTCTTTCAAAAAACGCCATTTAGGGCCACAGAAAATATTTTGCAGTGTGAAATACACATGTGGAGGTGTGTAAAATAAACAATTTCTATATATTGTACAGTGCTATACTAAAAAAAACAACATTTTTTTTTAATAGCATTCTCTGCACTTCTATAGCTGTGCGATTCAGTGGTTAAATACTGTGGTTGTGTTGTGCTCTTTCAAAAAACGCCATTTAGGGCCACAGAAAATATTTTGCAGTGTGAAATACACATGTGGAGGTGTGTAAAATAAACAATTTCTATATATTGTACAGTGCTATACTAAAAAAAAAAACATTTTTTTTGAATAGCATTCTCTGCACTTCTATAGCTGTGCGATTCAGTGGTTAAATACTGTGGTTGTGTTGTGCTCTTTCAAAAAACGCCATTTAGGGCCACAGAAAATATTTTGCAGTGTGAAATACACATGTGGAGGTGTGTAAAATAAACAATTTCTATATATTGTACAGTGCTATACTAAAAAAAACAACATTTTTTTTGAATAGCATTCTCTGCACTTCTATAGCTGTGCGATTCAGTGGTTAAATACTGTGGTTGTGTTGTGCTCTTTCAAAAAACGCCATTTAGGGCCACAGAAAATATTTTGCAGTGTGAAATACACATGTGGAGGTGTGTAAAATAAACAATTTCTATATATTGTACAGTGCTATACTAAAAAAAAACAACATTTTTTTTGAATAGCATTCTCTGCACTTCTATAGCTGTGCGATTCAGTGGTTAAATACTGTGGTTGTGTTGTGCTCTTTCAAAAAACGCCATTTAGGGCCACAGAAAATATTTTGCAGTGTGAAATACACATGTGGAGGTGTGTAAAATAAACAATTTCTATATATTGTACAGTGCTATACTAAAAAAAACAACATTTTTTTTGAATAGCATTCTCTGCACTTCTATAGCTGTGCGATTCAGTGGTTAAATACTGTGGTTGTGTTGTGCTCTTTCAAAAAACGCCATTTAGGGCCACAGAAAATATTTTGCAGTGTGAAATACACATGTGGAGGTGTGCAAAATAAACAATTTCTATATATTGTACAGTGCTATACTAAAAAAAACAACATTTTTTTTGAATAGCATTCTCTGCACTTCTATAGCTGTGCGATTCAGTGGTTAAATACTGTGGTTGTGTTGTGCTCTTTCAAAAAACGCCATTTAGGGCCACAGAAAATATTTTGCAGTGTGAAATACACATGTGGAGGTGTGTAAAATAAACAATTTCTATATATTGTACAGTGCTATACTAAAAAAAACAACATTTTTTTTGAATAGCATTCTCTGCACTTCTATAGCTGTGCGATTCAGTGGTTAAATACTGTGGTTGTGTTGTGCTCTTTCAAAAAACGCCATTTAGGGCCACAGAAAATATTTTGCAGTGTGAAATACACATGTGGAGGTGTGTAAAATAAACAATTTCTATATATTGTACAGTGCTATACTAAAAAAAACAACATTTTTTTTGAATAGCATTCTCTGCACTTCTATAGCTGTGCGATTCAGTGGTTAAATACTGTGGTTGTGTTGTGCTCTTGGAAAAAACGCCATTTAGGGCCACAGAAAATAAATTGCAGTGTGAAATACACATGTGGAGGTGTGTAAAATAAACAATTTCTATATATTTTCCTTGTACTGTGCTATACTAAAAAAAAAAACCTTTTTTTTTTAATAGCATCTTCTGTAGCTGTGCGATTCAGCGGTTACGTGCTGTGGGTGTGTTGTGGTCTGGCAAAAAACGCCATTTAGGGCCACAGAAAATATTTTGCAGTGTGAAATACACATCTGGAGGTGTGTGTAAAAAAACAATTTATATATATTTTCCTTGTACTGTGCTATACTAAAAAAAACAACCTTTTTTTTTTTGAATAGCATTTTCTGCAGTTCTGTAGCTGTGCGTTTCAGCCATTACGTACTGTGGGTGTGTTGTGGTCTTCCAAAAAACGCCATTTAGGGCAAGATCCTAAATTTGGAAAATATGAGGGGAAGGTCAAAGGGACGTGGTGGCCCCGGTCGTGGTGCTGCTGGCGGAGCTCCTGTTGCAGGGAGAGGATGTGGTGGATCTGTGCCAGCTACACGCACAAGTGAAACACCTTCCTCAGGTGCGAGTAGGCGACCGAGCCTGCGGCGGTATTTTGTCATGCCTAATGAGGCTGTACCAATGTTTAGGCCAGGACAAGTACAGGCGATAGTAGATTGGGTTGCTGACAGTGCCTCGGGTTCCTTCACATTGTCTCCCACCCACTCTTCTGCTGAAAGATCAGAGTTGGCACCTGAAGCCCATGTCCATCAGTCTTTCACCTCACCCCCTTGCAAATCAGCCAAGCAGTCTGAGCCCCAAATCATGCAGCAGTCTCTTCTGCTTTTCGATGACTCTGTTAGCAGGGTTTCCCAGGGCCATCCACCTAGCCCTGCCCCAGAAGTGGAAGAGATTGAGTGCACCGATGCCCAACCACTTATGTTTCATGATGGGTACATGGGAGGACCATCGCAGCACGTCTCGGATGATGACGAAACACAGGTGCCAACTGCTGCTGCTTTAGCAATTGTGCAGACAGACATGGAGGGCAGGGGTGAAGACTGGGTGGAAGATGATGTGGAGGACGATGAGGTCCTCGACCCCACATGGAATCAACGTTATGCAGGTGACCAGTGTAGTTCGGAGGAAGAGGCGGTGGTCGCACAGAGCCACCAGCACAGCAGAAGAGGGAGCAGGGTGCAAAAACGGAGCATTCGTCCCCTAGACAGTACATCTGCTACTGCCCAACGCAGCAAGGGACCGAGCACACCAAAGCCAGGTCCAAGGACTTCCCTAGCGTGGCAGTTCTTCACACAGTGTGTTGATGACAAGACACGAGTGGTTTGCACGCTGTGCAATCAGAGCCTGAAGCGAGGCATAAACGTTCTCAACCTGAGCACAAGCTGCATGACCAGGCATCTAAGTGCAAAGCACGACCTGCAGTGGAGTAGACACCTCAGAAACCAAGAAAGGTCTCTGGCTCCTCCTGCTTCCTCTTCTGCTGCAGTCTCGGCCTCTTCATCCACCTCTGTAGTGACAGTGGCACCTGTCACCACGCAAACAGAGGATCTGCCAGCAACACTACCACCTGGGTCACCGACCATCTCCACAATGTCCCATGGAAGCGTTCAGCTCTCTATCTCCCAAACATTGGAGCGGAAGAGGAAGTACCCCCCTAGCCACCCGCGATCCCTGGCCCTGAATGCCAGCATTTCAAAATTCCTGGCCTTTGAAATGCTGTCATTCCGTCTGGTGGAGACGCAGAGTTTTAAAAGCCTGATGGCATTGGCTGTCCCGCAGTACGTCGTGCCCAGCCGCCACTACTTTTCCAGGCGAGCCATCCCTTCCCTGCACAACCAGGTGGGGGACAAAATCAGGTGTGCACTGCGCAACGCCATCTGTGGCAAGGTCCACCTAACTACGGATGCGTGGACCAGTAAGCACGGTCAGGGACGTTATATCTCCCTAACAGCACACTGGGTAAATGCAGTGGCTGCTGGGCCTGAGGCAGATAGCGGTTTGGCGCATGTCCTTCCACCACCGAGGATTGCAGGGCGCTTCAGTTTGCCTCCTGTTGCTAACTCCTCCTTCTCTGCTTCCTCATCCTCTACCGCCTCCTCATCCATTCAGCGTAACACCTTCACCACCAACTTCAGCACAGCCAGGGGTAAACGACAGCAGGCAGTTTTAAAACTTTCCTGTTTGGGGGAAAATCCCCACACCGCGCAGGAGTTGTGGAGGGACATGGAACAACAGACCGATGAGTGGTTGCTGTCAGTGAGCCTCAAGCCCGGCCTGGTGGTGTGCGATAATGGGCGAAATCTCGTAGCAGCTCTGGGTCTAGCCGGTTTGACGCACATCCCTTGCCTGGCGCATGTGCTGAACTTGGTGGTCCAGAGGTTCCTTAAAAATTACCCCAATATGCCAGAGCTGCTGCAGAAAGTGCGGGCTGTGTGTGCGCACTTTCGGCGTTCTCACCCTGCTGCTGCTCGCCTGTCAGCGCTGCAGCGTAACTTCGGCCTTCCAGCTCACCGCCTCATATGTGACGTGCCCACAAGGTGGAACTCCACCTTGCACATGCTGGCCAGACTGTGCGAGCAGCAGCAGGCAATAGTGGAGTTTCAGCTGCAGCAATCACGCGTGAGTCGCTCTGCGGAACAGCACCACTTCACCACCAATAACTGGGCCTCCATGCGAGACCTGTGTGCCTTGTTGCGCTGTTTCGAGTACTCCACCAACATGGCCAGTGCCAATGACGCCGTTCTCAGCGTTACTATCCCAGTTCTATGCCTCCTTGAAAAAACGCTTCGTGCGATGATGGAAGAGGATGTGGCACAGGAGGATGAGGAGGAGGAGGAGGAAGCGGGATCATTTCAAAGGCTTTCAGGGCAGTCTTTCACAAGTGGCTACGAGGGTGGGTTCCTGCACCAACAAACGCCAGGTACACAATTGTCCGGCAGAAAGGGCACAGTTCTGGAGGATGACGAGGTGGAGGAGGAGATGGAGGAGGAGGAGGAGGAGCCATGTTCACAGCAGGGTGGCACTCAGACCAGCTCGTGGCCATTACTGGTGCGTGGCTGGGGGGATACAGAGGACACAGACGATACACCTCCCACAGAGGACAGCTTTTCTTTGCCTCTGGGCAGCCTGGCACACATGAGCGATTACATGCTGCAGTGTTTCCGCAACGACAGCCGAGTTGCCCACATTTTAACTGGTGCTGATTACTGGGTGGCCACCCTGCTGGATCCCCGTTACAAGGACAACGTACCGTCCTTAATTCCCTCACTGGAGCGGGATCGTAAGATGCGCGAGTACAAGCGCATGCTGGTAGACGCGCTGCTGGTGGCATTCCCACCTGACAGCGGGCGTACGGTGGAAGCACAAGGCGAAGGCAGAGGAGGAGGAAGAGGTCGCCAACGCAGCCGGGGCACCGGCAGCACCTCAGAAGGCAGGGTTAGCATGGCCGAAATGTGGAAAAGCTTTGTCAGCACGCCACAACAACCAGCACCACCAGCTGAGATGGAACGTCTTAGCAGGAGGCAGCATTTCACCAACATGGTTGAGCAGTATGTGTCCACAGGCCTACACGTACTGGATGACGGGTCTGCCCCCTTTAACTTCTGGGTCTCCAAATTGGGCACATGGCCTGAGCTTGCCGTTTATGCCTTGGAGGTGCTGGCCTGCCCTGCAGCCAGTGTATTATCTGAACGTGTATTTAGCACGGCAGGGGGCGTTATCACAGACAAGCGCAGCCGCCTGTCCAGAGCCAATGTGGACAAGCTCACGTTCATTAAAATGAACCAGGCATGGATCCCACAGGACTTGTCCGTACCTTGTGCAGAATAGACATGTATACCGGTGTTGTGACAAAAACTGTCCGGCCATCGGATTGTGCCCGGCCCGTACTGCGCAGGCGCAGCGCTTGCGCAGTACAGAGGACAAGGAGATTCACAAAATCTCCGAAGATGAACGGCGCCTGCGCTGTGAGTGCAGGTTCAAGCCCCACCATCCAAGAGGACATACGGTAGCACATAGTAACAGGGCCCCTCACGGGCTCGCTTCGATCGCGTCCTTGCTTGGCTCGGCTTGAACCACGGATGGTGTGGCCTTCACCTGAACTCAACACGCAGGCGCCGTTAGTCTTGGGAGATTTTTGAAATCCCCTTGTCCTACATACTCAGCAAGCGCAGTACAGGGCGGACACTATTCGACAGGGGACAGAATTCGACACATCACCGGCCTTACCCAGCCATTGTTGTATTTTTGAACCAGTGTTGGCTACCTCGTCCTCCTCCACCGCCGCTTCCACCTACACAGCCACATCCACCGCCACCTCAACCTCCTACTCCATATGGACCTCGTCCTGCTAGGCCAAGATTAAAATTTTTATTTTATTTTTTTGTAGCGCACAGATCCTTTCCCCCTTACCTGCCTTTATGTTGTTGGCTCTTCGCAGGAGGGAGAAAGGCACACCGCACTACCAGCCCGTATCATCCTATATAAAGAGGTTGAGCGGTGTACTTGACGGGCCGTTTCCACAGCCGGAGTCAAAACTCCCCCAGAGGATGATTCTCACCTCTACTGTAGGTAGAGGCAAGTCCTTTAATTGCCAGTAAAGTCAATGTCCACACCAGCTGAAACTCCAACTCTTATTCTCTCATGGCAAAATAAACTGTACTCAGATAGAAAAGGTTAGAGCAAAGAAACAGGACAGCTTAAGGTGTGGAGGAGGTCCAGGCACAAACGTAGCACATTCACTTCACTGCTTAGGTTTCTCAAACAGTTTTTGGCGCACGGTCTCTGCCACAGACATTGAGGTTGGTCTCTGCCACAGACCGGGTGTACAAGGCCCCTGCCACGGGCCTGGAGAACTTTGGTCTCAGCCACAGACCAGGGTGTATAAGGCCCCTGCCACGGGCCGGTTGAATAAGGCCTCTGATACAGTCAAGGTGACCTTGAGCTTCTCCTTCTACGAACCTAGCCCATATCAAGGGGAAGACATCTCTCCAGGGAGTCAACAGACCATTCCTTCACCGTGACTCCCGCATCGGTCCATCAGAATGATCCTCCCTTCCCTGGAACAGGGTCCCCTACACGAGGCGGCTCTGGACTCCAGGCTTTACTCCCGCCCCTAGGCCTCCATACCCAGGGCAGCAAGAACTCCAGGATAGTACCTCAACCCGGGCTAAAGGTGCCCGAGATGGAACAGGAACACATGCACCCAGGCCGAAGGCACCTGGGCGCGGACCCCACTGGACATCAGCCCCCAGGCCAAAGGTCTGCCCCTTTTATATGCTCTCCCGGCATGCACAGCAGGTTCCCCGCCCCGCTGTACTACTGCCAAGAGGGGACACAAAAGGCGCCACCTGTAGGCCGCAGGGAACTGCACACCAATACTGTCCCCCGAGGACAAAATGGTCCATGAATCCTACAGAATTAGGGTATTTGAGCCTATTTACCACTCAAACACTTTCCTTAAATTTAGCACCCCGCTACATTTTTATTTCAAAGTATTTTATTTTCCCACTAGCTTATCCATTAAATTAAATAATTTATTCCAGAAAGGGCGTATTCTGGGGCATTCCCACCATATGTGTGGCATTGTGCCGTTGAGTTTCTGAGGTTCTTAATGACTTCCTGTACCTCTTCTGCTGAAAAGGGGGCCTCCAGCATATTTTTTTATTTTTTAATTTTTTTTATGTTCTTTTAAGTTATTTCCTATCCACATTTGTTTGCAGAGCACTTGCCATGTTCTTAACAACATTTTGCTGCCATTTGCAGCCCTCTAGCCCTTTCCATTACTTTTTTAGAGCCTTTTTAGTCGTCAGAAGTCCGGGTCCCCATTGACTTCAATGGGGTCCGGGTTCGGGTTCGGGTTAAAGTTCGGTCCCGAATCCGAACTTTTTTCCGAAGTTCGGCCGAACCCGCCGGACCCGAATATCCAGCTACCCGCTCAACACTAGTTGTAACAGTCCAGTAGGCAATGTACGGGGTACTTTATTAGCAGCACAAGTTGGGCAGGCAGCCACATAGTCAGTAACATCCCTTTTCATATGAGGCCACCAGACATGACGCTGCAAGGTCTTAAGAGTGATGGTGACACCAGGATGACCAGATAAAACACCATCATGTGCCCAGAGGAGTACAGGTTTTCTGAGGCTAGGGGCTACGAACAGGCGACCTGGTGGTATCTTCAAGCCTTGGGGAACACAATTCTGGGTTTCTTGTAACTGTTGGGAAAGAGCCGTAGAGATCTGTGCGACAATTTTGTGAGGTGGGATTATATACTGCTCGGTAGGTTGGTCTTCTTCAGAGGTAGCAAACTGTCTGGAAAGAGCATCGGCTTTCTTGTTTTTATGCCCAGGAACATAAGAAAGAACAAAATTAAAACGGGAGAAAAACAGAGCCCATCGAGCCTGACGTGAGTTCAAACGTCTTGCAGTCTGAAGGTACAGTAGGTTTTTATGGTCAGTGAGTAGTGATGAGCCGAACACCCCCGGGTTCGGTTCGCACCAGAACCCGCGAACGGACCGAAAGTTCGAACGAACATTAGAACCCTATTAAATACAATGGATGCGAACGTTCGAATTCTAAAGTGCTAATTATAACAACTATTATGCATGTTATTGTCATAAATAGGGTTTGGGAACCCGGGTTGTGCACCAGGGGACATGTATCAATGCAAAAAGAAGTTTTAAAAACGGTCGTTTTTCGGGAGCAGTCATTTTAATGATGCATAAAGTGAAAAAAAAAAAGTCAAATATTCCTTTAAATATCGTACCTGGGGGGTGTCTAAAGTATGCCTGTGAAGTGCCACGTGTTTCCCGTGTTTAGAACTGTCCCTGCACAAAATGACACTTCTAAAGGAAAAAAAAGCCATTTAAAACTGCTTGCGGCTTTAATGTAATGTCTGGTCCCGGTAATATGGATGAAATTCTTTAAGAAAAATGGCATAGCTACCCCATGACCCCCCCCCTACCCCAGCCCATTACCAGCCCCTTTGGGTCTTGTATGGATATTAAGGGGAACCCCGCACATAAAATAAAAAAGGCCCTATATACTCTGAACAGCCGTATACAGGCGGTGCATACAAGACAGGGACTGTAGGTTTGTTCTTATGTAGAATCTGTTTGTAATTTTGAACAGGTACATTGTTGAAGTGTAGCTCCAGCCCAAAAATCTATTTTTAAACTTTTTGGGAAACATAGGTAAGGGTTATCACCCCTGTAACATTTGTTTTGCTGTCTGTGCCCCTGTTCAGAACATTTCACCTCACTTTCCGTCCCAATGACAACTGTTTTTGAAATGTGGTGTTTTTCTTGAAACAAGGATTGCTGATAAAGCATCAGTACAGATGAGACCCCTTTCTCCCATATTTATTCTTACAGGAGAGAATTTTCCTTTCTAGGGGTAGATTTCCTCTCACTTCCTGTTGTCTTCTTTCGTTTGCAAGTAGGAGTCGTTTGTAAGTTGGATGTTTGAAAGTAGGGACCTGCCGTATATACTCTGCAGAAATAGGCCCCTTAGTTGTTGGTGTTGGCACAACACTGTAAGCACTCAGTTACTCTTGGTTGGTGCTGGAACGCCCTGCTGTCAACTATTATATCAGGAATTTTAATTACATATAATTGTTGAACAGTGGTAGTAAAAATTGGGGCTTTGATGGTGGTGCTGGTGCCACAACACTGTAAGCCCTGACAGTTACTCTTGGTGGGTGCAGCAATGGGCCCTGCTGTGAATTATTAGATCAAGAATTGTAATTACATGCCCCTTTTGAACAGGGGCTGAAAAATTGGGCCTTTCGTGGTGGTGGTGGTGGTGGCGTTGCCACAAGACTGTAAGCCCTCAGAGTTACTCTTGGTGGGTGCAGCAATGGACCCTGCTGTGAATTATTAGATCAAGAATTGTAATTGCATGCCCCTGTTGAACAGGGGCTGAAAAATTGGGCCTTAGGCACTGGTGGCACAACACTACAACCCCTCACAGATACTGTACTTGGAGCACAGCAATGAGCCCTGTTGCAAAGTATTGCTTCAAAAATTGTAATGACACGCCCCTGTTAAACAGGGGCTGAAAAATTGGGCCTTAGGCACTGGTGCCACAACACTCCAACCCCTCACAGATACTGTACTTGGAGCACAGCAATGAGCCCTATGGCAAATTATTGCTAAAAAAATTGTAATTACACGCCCCTGTAAAACAGGGGCTGAAAAATTGGGCCTTAGCCACTGGTGGCGGCACCCATAAACAAAAATGATCTTCCAAGCTATCATCATCAATCGTATCATTGAGGACTCGGAGGAGGAGGATAGCCAGTCAACATAACAGCACAGGCACTCAGCATCAGCATCAGTCTTGAAGGGATGTGACATGTTAAAATCAATTAGTCTGTTATATCAGCATCAGGTGTGTGGTAGCTGGTGGTGATCCAAGACTGGTTCATCTTGATGAAAGTCAGTCGATCAACCGAGTCGGTGGACAGGCGCACCCTGTGATCCGTGACAAATCCTCCAGCAGCACTGAATGTGCGTTCCGAAAGAACGCTGGATGCAGGACAGGCCAGTAGCTCAATTGCATACTGTGCAAGCTCTGGCCAGTGATCCATCCTCAAGACCCAGTAAGCCAGAGGATTTTCGGTGGGGAAGGTGTCCAAGTCTGACCTTGCCCCTAGATATTCCTGCACCATGTTTATCAGACGCTGGCGATGGTTGCTGGAACCGATCATACTTTGGGGCTGCGGACTAAAGAATTGTCTGAACGCATCGGTCAGACGGCCACCTTCCCCACCGCTCCTTCTTTGACTGGCCGAAGCCTCAGCAACTCGTTGTCCAGGACCAGGAGTTTGTAACCTCCCAGTCTCTGGGAACGCGTTGCACAGACCTTTCTGCAAGGCCTCCCGGAGTTGTCTCATCCTCTGCTCCCTCTGCGACGGTAACATAAGGTCCGCAACCTTACCCTTGTACCGTGGATCAAGGAGAGTGGCCAGCCAGTAATGGTCCCTCTCCTTGATCCGAAGAATACGAGGATCCTTCCGCAGACTTTGCAGGATCAGGGAGGCCATGCAGCGTAGGTTTGCTGAGGCATTCGCTCCGGAGTCCTCTGGGTCACTAAGGACGACATGATCCGCAGCCACCTCCTCCCAGCCACGTACAAGTCCACTGGTTTCTTGGGACTGTAAATCATCCCTAAAAGACTGCTGCTGATGATGCTGAGTGCCAGCCTCCACCTCCATGCTGACACAATCCTCCTCCTCCTCCTCCTCCTCCTCCTCCTCCTCCTCTTCCTGTGCGATGGGTGGGACAGAAGGAACACTGTCTGGGTAAAGGGGGCCTTGAGAGGCAAGGAAGTCCTCCTCTTCCTGCCTCTGTTCTGCCTCAAGTGCCCTGTCCATTATTCCACGCAGCGTGTGCTCCAACAGGTGGACAAGAGGTACAGTGTCACTGATGCATGCACTGTCACTGCTCACCATCCTCGTGGCCTCCTCAAATGGTGCCAGGACAGTGCATGCATCCCTGATCATGCCCCACTGGCGTGGAGAAAAAAAACCAAGCTCCCCTGACCCTGTCCTGGTGCCGTAGTCGCACAGGTACTCATTGATGGCCCTCTGCTGCGTGTGCAGCCGCTGCAGCATGGCCAACGTTGAGTTCCACCTGGTGGGCATGTCACATATAAGGCGGTTCTTGGGCAGGTTCAACTCCTTTTGCAGCTCAGCCAGGCGAGCACTGGCATTATAAGATCTGCGGAAATGCACACAGACTTTCCTGGCCTGCCTCAGGACATCCTGTAAGCCCGGGTACCTGCCCAAGAACCGCTGCACCACCAGGTTAAGGACGTGAGCCACACAGGGCACATGGGTCAGTTGTCCCTGTCGGAGGGCGGAGAGGAGGTTGGTGCCATTGTCGCAAACCACCATTCCTGGCTTAAGCTGGCGTGGCGTCAACCACCTCTCGGCCTGGCCCTGCAGAGCAGACAGGACCTCTGCCCCAGTGTGGCTTCTGTCCCCCAAACACACCAGCGCAAGCACGGCATGGCATCTTTTTGCCTGCGTACTTGCGTAGCCCCGTGAACGGCTACGGAGCACCGCTGGTTCATAGGACAAACCACAGGAAGAGGCCATGGAGGAAGAAGAAGAGGAGGGGGTGGAGGAGAGAGGTGTGTCACAACCAGTAGTAGCATTTTGGAGGCGTGGCGGTGGGACAACCTCCAACACTACTGCACCTTGTCCTGCATCCTTCCCAGCTGCCAAAAGAGTGACCCAATGGGCCGTGAAAGAAAGGTAACGTCCCTGTCCATGCCTGCTGGACCATGAGTCAGCGGTAATATGCACCTTACCGCTGACCGCCCTGTCCAGCGAGGCCAAGACATTGCCTTCCACATGCCGGTAGAGAGCCGGAATAGCCTTCCGTGAGAAAAAGTGGCGTTTGGGAACCTGCCACTGAGGAACCGCACATTGCACAAACTCACGGAAGGGGGCCGAGTCTACCAACTGAAAAGGCAGCAGTTGAAGCGCTAGCAATTTAGCCAAGCTAGCATTCAACCGCTGGGCATGTGGATGGCTGGGAGTGAACTTCTTTCGACGGTCCAGCAGCTGGGGCAGGGAAATTTGCCTGCTAGAATCGGACGTCGGTGTACTGCTAGCAGAGTGGCCGCAAGTACTTGGCTGTGACACACCTAATTCTACACCTTCATTCCTCTCAGTGCATGTTTCAGAGAGGACTGAAGTTATAGTGGGGTTGGAGATCCCAGCTGATGCGGTGCAAGGAGAGGTCCGCTTTGTTCTTTGGTGTGGGTCTTTGAGGTAGGCTTGCCAACGAGCTGCATGGCAGGTCAACATATGTCTGGTCAGGCATGTGGTACCCAAGCGGCTGATGTTTTGGCCACGCGATATACGCTTGAGACATATGTTGCAAACAGCAGCTGTGCGATCTGATGCACTAGCCTCAAAAAAGGCCCACACCAAAGAACTTTTTGAATGACGGGCAGAGGCAGCGCCCTGCACAGGCGGAGCTCTGCGGTGTGATTCCGTCGGTGTACTGCCCTTACGCTGGCCACCAAAGGGCATCCTGCCTCGTTGGAGATGTGCCTCCTCCTCATCCTCCTCCTCCTCCTCTCTCCTATTAGGCACCCACGTGGAGTCAGTGACCTCATCATCACCTCCCTCCTCATCACTGGAGGCAATCTGGCAGTATGCTGCAGCTGCTGGAACATGACTGCCAGATTGGTGTCCTTCTTGAGCATCCCCTCTGTCTGCTCTCACGCTACTGCCTTCCTCTAGCTGGGTTTCATCATCAGACCCTTCGAAACGCTGGGCATCCTCCTGGAGCATGTACCCAACACTGTGCTGAAACAGTTCGGGGGACTCCTCAGGAGGAGGACATGGTGGGTCTAGGGAAGGAGTGACTGATGATGAGTCTGACATTGATACCAGGGAAGAGGACGCTTTGGCAGCTGCTTTTCCAGTACCCTGAGCCTGGGTGAGAGAGGATGAGGAGGAGGAGGAGGGCTTGGTCATCCACTCTACCAAGTCTTCGGCATGATGTGGCTCAACATGTCCAGCTGCCGAAAAGAAGGACAAGCGTGTCCCATGGCCATGTGCTGATGACAATGCACCGCGTCCACGACCAGCACTGTTGCCCCCAGACACAGAGCCTGCTTGCCCTCTTTTATTGCCTCCTGACTGTCTGCCTCTCCTTGCTTGCCTTCCAGACATTCTAATAGATGGCCTGCAGGGAGATGGGAAAAAAGCAATAAGGGCTACCTTCAGGTGTCCTTCTCTGTCCCTTGAAACAAGGACTTTGACAGTGAAAGAAACTGACACACTCTCCCTACCTACAGTTTTCTGTCCCTAGAAAAAATGTTTTTTTTAAGCACAATTTAGCACAAGGAGAATTACCTCACTGTCCTTCCAGGTCCCTGGAAACAAGGACTTTGACAGTGAAAGAAACTGACACACTCTCCCTACCTACAGTTTTCTGTCCCTAGAAAAAATGTTTTTTTTAAGCACAATTTAGCACAAGGAGAATTACCTCACTGTCCTTCCAGGTCCCTGGAAACAAGGACTTTGACAGTGAAAGAAACTGACACACTCTCCCTACCTACAGTTTTCTGTCCCTAGAAAAAATGTTTTTTTTAAGCACAATTTAGCACAAGGAGAATTACCTCACTGTCCTTCCAGGTCCCTGGAAACAAGGACTTTGACAGTGAAAGAAACTGACACACTCTCCCTACCTACAGTTTTCTGTCCCTAGAAAAAATGTTTTTTTTAAGCACAATTTAGCACAAGGAGAATTACCTCACTGTCCTTCCAGGTCCCTGGAAACAAGGACTTTGACAGTGAAAGAAACTGACACACTCTCCCTACCTACAGTTTTCTGTCCCTAGAAAAAATGTTTTTTTTAAGCACAATTTAGCACAAGGAGAATTACCTCACTGTCCTTCCAGGTCCCTGGAAACAAGGACTTTGACAGTGAAAGAAACTGACACACTCTCCCTACCTACAGTTTTCTGTCCCTAGAAAAAATGTTTTTTTTAAGCACAATTTAGCACAAGGAGAATTACCTCACTGTCCTTCCAGGTCCCTGGAAACAAGGACTTTGACAGTGAAAGAAACTGACACACTCTCCCTACCTACAGTTTTCTGTCCCTAGAAAAAATGTTTTTTTTAAGCACAATTTAGCACAAGGAGAATTACCTCACTGTCCTTCCAGGTCCCTGGAAACAAGGACTTTGACAGTGAAAGAAACTGACACACTCTCCCTACCTACAGTTTTCTGTCCCTAGAAAAAATGTTTTTTTTAAGCACAATTTAGCACAAGGAGAATTACCTCACTGTCCTTCCAGGTCCCTGGAAACAAGGACTTTGACAGTGAAAGAAACTGACACACTCTCCCTACCTACAGTTTTCTGTCCCTAGAAAAAATGTTTTTTTTAAGCACAATTTAGCACAAGGAGAATTACCTCACTGTCCTTCCAGGTCCCTGGAAACAAGGACTTTGACAGTGAAAGAAACTGACACACTCTCCCTACCTACAGTTTTCTGTCCCTAGAAAAAATGTTTTTTTTAAGCACAATTTAGCACAAGGAGAATTACCTCACTGTCCTTCCAGGTCCCTGGAAACAAGGACTTTGACAGTGAAAGAAACTGACACACTCTCCCTACCTACAGTTTTCTGTCCCTAGAAAAAATGTTTTTTTAAGCACAATTTAGCACAAGGAGAATTACCTCACTGTCCTTCCAGGTCCCTGGAAACAAGGACTTTGACAGTGAAAGAAACTGACACACTCTCCCTACCTACAGTTTTCTGTCCCTAGAAAAAATGTTTTTTTTAAGCACAATTTAGCACAAGGAGAATTACCTCACTGTCCTTCCAGGTCCCTGGAAACACGGACTTTGACAGTGAAAGAAACTGACACACTCTCCCTACCTACAGTTTTCTGTCCCTAGAAAAAATGTTTTTTTTAAGCACAATTTAGCACAAGGAGAATTACCTCACTGTCCTTCCAGGTCCCTGGAAACAAGGACTTTGACAGTGAAAGAAACTGACACACTCTCCCTACCTACAGTTTTCTGTCCCTAGAAAAAATGTTTTTTTTAAGCACAATTTAGCACAAGGAGAATTACCTCACTGTCCTTCCAGGTCCCTGGAAACAAGGACTTTGACAGTGAAAGAAACTGACACACTCTCCCTACCTACAGTTTTCTGTCCCTAGAAAAAATGTTTTTTTTAAGCACAATTTAGCACAAGGAGAATTACCTCACTGTCCTTCCAGGTCCCTGGAAACAAGGACTTTGACAGTGAAAGAAACTGACACACTCTCCCTACCTACAGTTTTCTGTCCCTAGAAAAAATGTTTTTTTTAAGCACAATTTAGCACAAGGAGAATTACCTCACTGTCCTTCCAGGTCCCTGGAAACAAGGACTTTGACAGTGAAAGAAACTGACACACTCTCCCTACCTACAGTTTTCTGTCCCTAGAAAAAATGTTTTTTTTAAGCACAATATAGCACAAGGAGAATTCACTCACTGTCCTTCCAGGTCCCTGGAAACAAGGACTTTGACAGTGAAAGAAACTGACACACTCTCCCTACCTACAGTTTTCTGTCCCTAGAAAAAATGTTTTTTTTAAGCACAATTTAGCACAAGGAGAATTACCTCACTGTCCTTCCAGGTCCCTGGAAACAAGGACTTTGACAGTGAAAGAAACTGACACACTCTCCCTACCTACAGTTTTCTGTCCCTAGAAAAAATGTTTTTTTTAAGCACAATTTAGCACAAGGAGAATTACCTCACTGTCCTTCCAGGTCCCTGGAAACAAGGACTTTGACAGTGAAAGAAACTGACACACTCTCCCTACCTACAGTTTTCTGTCCCTAGAAAAAATGTTTTTTTTAAGCACAATTTAGCACAAGGAGAATTACCTCACTGTCCTTCCAGGTCCCTGGAAACAAGGACTTTGACAGTGAAAGAAACTGACACACTCTCCCTACCTACAGTTTTCTGTCCCTAGAAAAAATGTTTTTTTTAAGCACAATTTAGCACAAGGAGAATTACCTCACTGTCCTTCCAGGTCCCTGGAAACAAGGACTTTGACAGTGAAAGAAACTGACACACTCTCCCTACCTACAGTTTTCTGTCCCTAGAAAAAATGTTTTTTTTAAGCACAATTTAGCACAAGGAGAATTACCTCACTGTCCTTCCAGGTCCCTGGAAACAAGGACTTTGACAGTGAAAGAAACTGACACACTCTCCCTACCTACAGTTTTCTGTCCCTAGAAAAAATGTTTTTTTTAAGCACAATTTAGCACAAGGAGAATTACCTCACTGTCCTTCCAGGTCCCTGGAAACAAGGACTTTGACAGTGAAAGAAACTGACACACTCTCCCTACCTACAGTTTTCTGTCCCTAGAAAAAATGTTTTTTTTAAGCACAATTTAGCACAAGGAGAATTACCTCACTGTCCTTCCAGGTCCCTGGAAACAAGGACTTTGACAGTGAAAGAAACTGACACACTCTCCCTACCTACAGTTTTCTGTCCCTAGAAAAAATGTTTTTTTTAAGCACAATTTAGCACAAGGAGAATTACCTCACTGTCCTTCCAGGTCCCTGGAAACAAGGACTTTGACAGTGAAAGAAACTGACACACTCTCCCTACCTACAGTTTTCTGTCCCTAGAAAAAATGTTTTTTTTAAGCACAATTTAGCACAAGGAGAATTACCTCACTGTCCTTCCAGGTCCCTGGAAACAAGGACTTTGACAGTGAAAGAAACTGACACACTCTCCCTACCTACAGTTTTCTGTCCCTAGAAAAAATGTTTTTTTTAAGCACAATTTAGCACAAGGAGAATTACCTCACTGTCCTTCCAGGTCCCTGGAAACAAGGACTTTGACAGTGAAAGAAACTGACACACTCTCCCTACCTACAGTTTTCTGTCCCTAGAAAAAATGTTTTTTTTAAGCACAATATAGCACAAGGAGAATTCACTCACTGTCCTTCCAGGTCCCTGGAAACAAGGACTTTGACAGTGAAAGAAACTGACACACTCTCCCTACCTACAGTTTTCTGATCCTAGAAAAAATGTTTTTTTTAAGCACAATTTAGCACAAGGAGAATTCACTCACTGTCCTTCCAGGTCCCTGGAAACAAGGACTTTGACAGTGAAAGAAACTGACACACTCTCCCTACCTACAGTTTTCTGTCCCTAGAAAAAATGTTTTTTTTTAACAAAATTTAGCACAAGGAGAATTACCTCACTGTCCTTCCAGGTCCCTGGAAACAAGGACTTTGACAGTGAAAGAAACTGACACACTCTCCCTACCTACAGTTTTCTGTCCCTAGAAAAAATGTTTTTTTTAAGCACAATTTAGCACAAGGAGAATTACCTCACTGTCCTTCCAGGTCCCTGGAAACAAGGACTTTGACAGTGAAAGAAACTGACACACTCTCCCTACCTACAGTTTTCTGTCCCTAGAAAAAATGTTTTTTTTAAGCACAATTTAGCACAAGGAGAATTACCTCACTGTCCTTCCAGGTCCCTGGAAACAAGGACTTTGACAGTGAAAGAAACTGACACACTCTCCCTACCTACAGTTTTCTGTCCCTAGAAAAAATGTTTTTTTTAAGCACAATTTAGCACAAGGAGAATTACCTCACTGTCCTTCCAGGTCCCTGGAAACAAGGACTTTGACAGTGAAAGAAACTGACACACTCTCCCTACCTACAGTTTTCTGTCCCTAGAAAAAATGTTTTTTTTAAGCACAATTTAGCACAAGGAGAATTACCTCACTGTCCTTCCAGGTCCCTGGAAACAAGGACTTTGACAGTGAAAGAAACTGACACACTTACCCTACCTACAGTTTTCTGTCCCTAGAAAAAATGTTTTTTTTAAGCACAATTTAGCACAAGGAGAATTACCTCACTGTCCTTCCAGGTCCCTGGAAACAAGGACTTTGACAGTGAAAGAAACTGACACACTCTCCCTACCTACAGTTTTCTGTCCCTAGAAAAATTTTTTTTTTTAAGCACAATTTAGCACAAGGAGAATTACCTCACTGTCCTTCCAGGTCCCTGGAAACAAGGACTTTGACAGTGAAAGAAACTGACACACTCTCCCTACCTACAGTTTTCTGTCCCTAGAAAAAATGTTTTTTTTAAGCACAATTTAGCACAAGGAGAATTACCTCACTGTCCTTCCAGGTCCCTGGAAACAAGGACTTTGACAGTGAAAGAAACTGACACACTCTCCCTACCTACAGTTTTCTGTCCCTAGAAAAAATGTTTTTTTTAAGCACAATTTAGCACAAGGAGAATTACCTCACTGTCCTTCCAGGTCCCTGGAAACAAGGACTTTGACAGTGAAAGAAACTGACACACTCTCCCTACCTACAGTTTTCTGTCCCTAGAAAAAATGTTTTTTTTAAGCACAATTTAGCACAAGGAGAATTACCTCACTGTCCTTCCAGGTCCCTGGAAACAAGGACTTTGACAGTGAAAGAAACTGACACACTCTCCCTACCTACAGTTTTCTGTCCCTAGAAAAAATGTTTTTTTAAGCACAATTTAGCACAAGGAGAATTACCTCACTGTCCTTCCAGGTCCCTGGAAACAAGGACTTTGACAGTGAAAGAAACTGACACACTCTCCCTACCTACAGTTTTCTGTCCCTAGAAAAAATGTTTTTTTTAAGCACAATTTAGCACAAGGAGAATTACCTCACTGTCCTTCCAGGTCCCTGGAAACACGGACTTTGACAGTGAAAGAAACTGACACACTCTCCCTACCTACAGTTTTCTGTCCCTAGAAAAAATGTTTTTTTTAAGCACAATTTAGCACAAGGAGAATTACCTCACTGTCCTTCCAGGTCCCTGGAAACAAGGACTTTGACAGTGAAAGAAACTGACACACTCTCCCTACCTACAGTTTTCTGTCCCTAGAAAAAATGTTTTTTTTAAGCACAATTTAGCACAAGGAGAATTACCTCACTGTCCTTCCAGGTCCCTGGAAACAAGGACTTTGACAGTGAAAGAAACTGACACACTCTCCCTACCTACAGTTTTCTGTCCCTAGAAAAAATGTTTTTTTTAAGCACAATTTAGCACAAGGAGAATTACCTCACTGTCCTTCCAGGTCCCTGGAAACAAGGACTTTGACAGTGAAAGAAACTGACACACTCTCCCTACCTACAGTTTTCTGTCCCTAGAAAAAATGTTTTTTTTAAGCACAATTTAGCACAAGGAGAATTACCTCACTGTCCTTCCAGGTCCCTGGAAACAAGGACTTTGACAGTGAAAGAAACTGACACACTCTCCCTACCTACAGTTTTCTGTCCCTAGAAAAAATGTTTTTTTTAAGCACAATATAGCACAAGGAGAATTCACTCACTGTCCTTCCAGGTCCCTGGAAACAAGGACTTTGACAGTGAAAGAAACTGACACACTCTCCCTACCTACAGTTTTCTGTCCCTAGAAAAAATGTTTTTTTTAAGCACAATTTAGCACAAGGAGAATTACCTCACTGTCCTTCCAGGTCCCTGGAAACAAGGACTTTGACAGTGAAAGAAACTGACACACTCTCCCTACCTACAGTTTTCTGTCCCTAGAAAAAATGTTTTTTTTAAGCACAATTTAGCACAAGGAGAATTACCTCACTGTCCTTCCAGGTCCCTGGAAACAAGGACTTTGACAGTGAAAGAAACTGACACACTCTCCCTACCTACAGTTTTCTGTCCCTAGAAAAAATGTTTTTTTTAAGCACAATTTAGCACAAGGAGAATTACCTCACTGTCCTTCCAGGTCCCTGGAAACAAGGACTTTGACAGTGAAAGAAACTGACACACTCTCCCTACCTACAGTTTTCTGTCCCTAGAAAAAATGTTTTTTTTAAGCACAATTTAGCACAAGGAGAATTACCTCACTGTCCTTCCAGGTCCCTGGAAACAAGGACTTTGACAGTGAAAGAAACTGACACACTCTCCCTACCTACAGTTTTCTGTCCCTAGAAAAAATGTTTTTTTTAAGCACAATTTAGCACAAGGAGAATTACCTCACTGTCCTTCCAGGTCCCTGGAAACAAGGACTTTGACAGTGAAAGAAACTGACACACTCTCCCTACCTACAGTTTTCTGTCCCTAGAAAAAATGTTTTTTTTAAGCACAATTTAGCACAAGGAGAATTACCTCACTGTCCTTCCAGGTCCCTGGAAACAAGGACTTTGACAGTGAAAGAAACTGACACACTCTCCCTACCTACAGTTTTCTGTCCCTAGAAAAAATGTTTTTTTTAAGCACAATTTAGCACAAGGAGAATTACCTCACTGTCCTTCCAGGTCCCTGGAAACAAGGACTTTGACAGTGAAAGAAACTGACACACTCTCCCTACCTACAGTTTTCTGTCCCTAGAAAAAATGTTTTTTTTAAGCACAATTTAGCACAAGGAGAATTACCTCACTGTCCTTCCAGGTCCCTGGAAACAAGGACTTTGACAGTGAAAGAAACTGACACACTCTCCCTACCTACAGTTTTCTGTCCCTAGAAAAAATGTTTTTTTTAAGCACAATTTAGCACAAGGAGAATTACCTCACTGTCCTTCCAGGTCCCTGGAAACAAGGACTTTGACAGTGAAAGAAACTGACACACTCTCCCTACCTACAGTTTTCTGTCCCTAGAAAAAATGTTTTTTTTAAGCACAATTTAGCACAAGGAGAATTACCTCACTGTCCTTCCAGGTCCCTGGAAACAAGGACTTTGACAGTGAAAGAAACTGACACACTCTCCCTACCTACAGTTTTCTGTCCCTAGAAAAAATGTTTTTTTTAAGCACAATATAGCACAAGGAGAATTCACTCACTGTCCTTCCAGGTCCCTGGAAACAAGGACTTTGACAGTGAAAGAAACTGACACACTCTCCCTACCTACAGTTTTCTGATCCTAGAAAAAATGTTTTTTTTAAGCACAATTTAGCACAAGGAGAATTCACTCACTGTCCTTCCAGGTCCCTGGAAACAAGGACTTTGACAGTGAAAGAAACTGACACACTCTCCCTACCTACAGTTTTCTGTCCCTAGAAAAAATGTTTTTTTTTAACAAAATTTAGCACAAGGAGAATTACCTCACTGTCCTTCCAGGTCCCTGGAAACAAGGACTTTGACAGTGAAAGAAACTGACACACTCTCCCTACCTACAGTTTTCTGTCCCTAGAAAAAATGTTTTTTTTAAGCACAATTTAGCACAAGGAGAATTACCTCACTGTCCTTCCAGGTCCCTGGAAACAAGGACTTTGACAGTGAAAGAAACTGACACACTCTCCCTACCTACAGTTTTCTGTCCCTAGAAAAAATGTTTTTTTTAAGCACAATTTAGCACAAGGAGAATTACCTCACTGTCCTTCCAGGTCCCTGGAAACAAGGACTTTGACAGTGAAAGAAACTGACACACTCTCCCTACCTACAGTTTTCTGTCCCTAGAAAAAATGTTTTTTTTAAGCACAATTTAGCACAAGGAGAATTACCTCACTGTCCTTCCAGGTCCCTGGAAACAAGGACTTTGACAGTGAAAGAAACTGACACACTCTCCCTACCTACAGTTTTCTGTCCCTAGAAAAAATGTTTTTTTTAAGCACAATTTAGCACAAGGAGAATTACCTCACTGTCCTTCCAGGTCCCTGGAAACAAGGACTTTGACAGTGAAAGAAACTGACACACTTACCCTACCTACAGTTTTCTGTCCCTAGAAAAAATGTTTTTTTAAGCACAATTTAGCACAAGGAGAATTACCTCACTGTCCTTCCAGGTCCCTGGAAACAAGGACTTTGACAGTGAAAGAAACTGACACACTCTCCCTACCTACAGTTTTCTGTCCCTAGAAATTTTTTTTTTTTTAAGCACAATTTAGCACAAGGAGAATTACCTCACTGTCCTTCCAGGTCCCTGGAAACAAGGACTTTGACAGTGAAAGAAACTGACACACTCTCCCTACCTACAGTTTTCTGTCCCTAGAAAAAATGTTTTTTTTAAGCACAATTTAGCACAAGGAGAATTCACTCACTGTCCTTCCAGGTCCCTGGAAACAAGGACTTTGACAGTGAAAGAAACTGACACACTCTCCCTACCTACAGTTTTCTGTCCCTAGAAAAAATGTTTTTTTTAAGCACAATATAGCACAAGGAGAATTCACTCACTGTCCTTCCAGGTCCCTGGAAACAAGGACTTTGACAGTGAAAGAAACTGACACACTCTCCCTACCTACAGTTTTCTGTCCCTAGAAAAAATGTTTTTTTTAAGCACAATTTAGCACAAGGAGAATTCACTCACTGTCCTTCCAGGTCCCTGGAAACAAGGACTTTGACAGTGAAAGAAACTGACACACTCTCCCTACCTACAGTTTTCTGTCCCTAGAAAAAATGTTTTTTTTTAACAAAATTTAGCACAAGGAGAATTACCTCACTGTCCTTCCAGGTCCCTGGAAACAAGGACTTTGACAGTGAAAGAAACTGACACACTCTCCCTACCTACAGTTTTCTGTCCCTAGAAAAAATGTTTTTTTTAAGCACAATTTAGCACAAGGAGAATTACCTCACTGTCCTTCCAGGTCCCTGGAAACAAGGACTTTGACAGTGAAAGAAACTGACACACTCTCCCTACCTACAGTTTTCTGTCCCTAGAAAAAATGTTTTTTTTAAGCACAATTTAGCACAAGGAGAATTACCTCACTGTCCTTCCAGGTCCCTGGAAACAAGGACTTTGACAGTGAAAGAAACTGACACACTCTCCCTACCTACAGTTTTCTGTCCCTAGAAAAAATGTTTTTTTTAAGCACAATTTAGCACAAGGAGAATTACCTCACTGTCCTTCCAGGTCCCTGGAAACAAGGACTTTGACAGTGAAAGAAACTGACACACTCTCCCTACCTACAGTTTTCTGTCCCTAGAAAAAATGTTTTTTTTAAGCACAATTTAGCACAAGGAGAATTACCTCACTGTCCTTCCAGGTCCCTGGAAACAAGGACTTTGACAGTGAAAGAAACTGACACACTCTCCCTACCTACAGTTTTCTGTCCCTAGAAAAAATGTTTTTTTTAAGCACAATATAGCACAAGGAGAATTCACTCACTGTCCTTCCAGGTCCCTGGAAACAAGGACTTTGACAGTGAAAGAAACTGACACACTCTCCCTACCTACAGTTTTCTGTCCCTAGAAAAAATGTTTTTTTTAAGCACAATTTAGCACAAGGAGAATTACCTCACTGTCCTTCCAGGTCCCTGGAAACAAGGACTTTGACAGTGAAAGAAACTGACACACTCTCCCTACCTACAGTTTTCTGTCCCTAGAAAAAATGTTTTTTTTAAGCACAATTTAGCACAAGGAGAATTACCTCACTGTCCTTCCAGGTCCCTGGAAACAAGGACTTTGACAGTGAAAGAAACTGACACACTCTCCCTACCTACAGTTTTCTGTCCCTAGAAAAAATGTTTTTTTAAGCACAATATAGCACAAGGAGAATTCACTCACTGTCCTTCCAGGTCCCTGGAAACAAGGACTTTGACAGTGAAAGAAACTGACACACTCTCCCTACCTACAGTTTTCTGTCCCTAGAAAAAATTTTTTTTTAAGCACAATTTAGCACAAGGAGAATTACCTCACTGTCCTTCCAGGTCCCTGGAAACAAGGACTTTGACAGTGAAAGAAACTGACACACTCTCCCTACCTACAGTTTTCTGTCCCTAGAAAAAATGTTTTTTTTAAGCACAATATAGCACAAGCACAAAACACACTGACACTCTCCCTACCTATCCTTCTCTTTCCCTAAACTAAAGGAATCCAGGTTAAGCAAGAAAGAAATAAAAGTCACTGTCCCTGCCTATGCTGCTCTATCCCTGCTCCGGAACACACTACACTAGGCCGCCGTGCTGGCGGCCTTTTATAGTGTGGGGCGTGTACTAAACCCCCTCAGCAATAATTGGCCACAGGCATCCTGCCTGTGGCCAATCATTGCTCTCCTCGCTGCCGGCGCTGTGATTGGCCAAGCATGCGGGGTCACAGTGCATGCTTGGCCAATCACAGCGCCTGGATGACACTGCGATGGCGTAGTGCATTGTGGGCCGTTCGCGTCACTCGAATTTGGCGCGAACGGCCCAAATCGTTCGATCTTCGTCGAACGATCGAACAGCCGATGTTCGAGTCGAACGTATGTTCGACTCGAACACAAAGCTCATCCCTATCAGTGAGGATAGAAAAAGGTTTGGGAGCCCCTTCCAGAAGATGTCGCCATTCAGACAATGCCAATTTGATGGCCAGTAGTTCTCGATTCCCAACATCGTAATTCATCTCCGCTGGAGAAAACTTTCTAGAAAAAAATGCTACTGGATGGATTCTACCAGACTTAGGCTGTCTCTGGGAGAGCACGGCACCTGCTCCTACCTCAGAGGCATCAACCTCAACTATGTACTGGAGATCGGGATTTGGATGCTGAAGAATTGAAGCTTTGCTGAACATGTCTTTTAATTGCTGGAAAGCCAATTCTGCTTCTGAGGACCATACCTTGCAATTTGTACCTTTCTTAGTCATAGCAGTAAGGGGGGCCGCAATGGAGGCAAAACCTTTGATGAAGCGTCTGTAGTAATTTGCGAACCCTAGAAAGCTTTGGAGCCCTCTTAAAGTGGTCGGTTGGGGCCATTGCAAGACAGCGGAAAGTTTTTGAGGGTCCATTTGGAAACCGGCAGCACTTATAATGTATCCAAGGAAAGGAATACGGCTTTGATGGAAACTGCATTTCTCAATCTTCGCGTAAAGATGGTTTTCTCTCAGTCGTTGCAATACCTGCTTTACATGCGAGATGTGCTCTAGATGAGTCTTGGAAAAGATTAAAATGTCGTCCAAGTAGATGATCACAAAACTGTTGCTGAAATCATGAAAAATTTAATTCATGAAACGTTGGAAGACAGCAGGGGCGTTACACAACCCAAATGGCATAACCAGATATTCAAAATGTCCATTACGAGTGTTGAATGCTGTCTTCCACTCGTCCCCGTCTTTAATTCGAATTAGATTATAAGCCCCTCGTAGGTCTAGCTTGGAGAAGATAACAGCCCCCTTAAGTACGTCAAGCAGTTCAAGAATGAGAGGCAAAGGGTAGGAGTCTTTTACAGTGATTTGATTTAACCCTCGATAGTCTATGCATGGTCGAAGACCCCCATCTTTTTTTTCAACAAAGAAAAAACCTGCCCCTACTGGAGAAGAAGAGGGTCGGATAAAACCTCTTTCCAAGTTGTCTTTTACGTATTCCTCCATGGATTTTTGTTCAGGCAAAGACAGGGGATAGGTCCTTCCTTTGGGAAGAGGTGCTCCAGGAATCAATTTAATTGCACAGTCAAAAGAACGATGTGGAGGTAAAACCTCTGCCTTTTGCTTGCAAAATACGTCTGCAAACGCATGGTATTCATGAGGCAAGGTAGGTGGGACGGCCACGGAAGCCAACATACAAGCAGGAAGTCTTTTGGGTTGAGACAAACAGTTTGAATGACAGAACGACCCCCAAGAGGTTAGTTCTCCATTTTCCCAATCAAAAGAAGGGTTATGTTGTTGTAACCATGGGTAACCAAGGATAACAGGTAGAAGTGGAGAATCAATAAGAGACAAGACAACTTCCTCTTTGTGAAGTACGCCTACCTGAAGGGTGATTGTTATAGTCTCAAATTTTACACTGCCATCTCCCAAGGGTTGTCCATTCACGGTGGTAATGTTCAGGGGTCTAGATTTTGGAACAAATGGGATATTATTTTTTTTAGCAAAAGTGTAGTCCAAGAATATGCCAGCAGCTCCAGAATCCACAAAAGCCTCACAGGAGACAAGTTTAGAGGGTAAATGGATAATTGCAGGAATGGTAATCTTGGTCTTGGAGGATATACCTGTAAGGTCTAAGCCAGCTCCTCCAACACTGGTTAGACCCTGCCTTTTACTGGACGGGAAGGGCAGACAGATAATAAAGGTCCTTTAAGTCCACAGTATAGGCATAGGCCCAATGCACGCCTCCTTTGTTTCTCAGACTCAGTTACGTGGAGACGGCTTACATCCATGGGTTCCACAGGTGTCTGGGGTTCAACTGAGATTTCAGGTTCTGGCTGAGGTGGTGCTTGGAAGTTAGGGGCCAAACGGTAGACTGGCCGAGGAAACTTGCGAGTTCTAAGTCTCTCTTGGCACCTTTCATGATACCGGACATCCAGACGAACACAGAGCTCTATGAATTTCTCTAGGTCTTCTGGGGAATCCTTATAGACTAATTCGTCTTTGATGCGATCTGCAAGACCTTTTCGGAAGGCTGCACGTAATGCCCTTGAGTCCCAAGTAGTCTCAGCAGCAAGGGTACGAAACTCAATAGCATATTGTGCCACAGACCTGGTGCCTTGTTGCATGTCCAAGAGTGAGTACTCAGCTGCAGAAGTTCTATCTGGCTTATCAAATACAGTCTGGAGAGAAGCCAGAAATTTGTCAGCGTCTTGCAGCACAGGATCATTGCGTTCCAGATAAGGAGAGACCCAGGCCAGGGCCTTCCCCTTTAACAAGGAAATTACAAAAGTCACTTTGGCAGAAGAAGTGCTAAAGGTCCCAGGGTTGTTGCGGAAATGCAAACGGCAAACATTTAAAAAGCCTCTGCAGTCCTCAGTATCACCACCAAATTTGTCAGGCATAGGAAGTTTGGGTGGTACAGAAGAGGTGGGTTGGATCGTAGCAGGAGTAGGATCCAGAGTCTGGACCGTTGCAGAGGAAGCAGACAAACAAGATTTAAGCATAGTACAAAGTTCATCTAACTTGGCGTCCAGGGAAGAAAGATGCTGTTCATGAGCTCCAATCAATTGTCCCTGACGTGAAATCGCCTTAACAATCTCAGCAGGGTCCACTGTCATTGTGGCCCGTTTGTAATGTAAGGTACCTGTGATAGGTAGTGTCCGAAGTGGAACTTGTGTGCTGAGGATTCAGGCGAAAACGTAGTCAGGCAGATTAGGTTGGCAACAGATCAGGCAAAATGGTACACGATCGAAATCCAGAGAGTGGTCAGGCAGGCAAAGGTCATACACGAGCTGGCAGTGAAGTACAAAATCAGCAGGCTGGAGAGTAGTCAGGAATTCAGGCAGAAGTTCAACACGAAAATCAGGATCAAAAGCAGTCACAACACCCAGGGAGCTATTCCACACAAACGGGCGCTGAGAGATAGCATCACTTCCTTTTTAAGGGCTGCTTTGATTGAAAATTGTCCACAGCTGGCAGCAGGTGGGGCTAGTGAGTCCAAGGTAATGTTTAACACTGAGAGGACATTTCCAAAAGTCCAGATCTGCTCAGTAGCGCAACAGGTAAGGCTGCAGCTTTGGGACCAGGAAGATCCCGGTTCAAATACACCCAGGTACATGACAGGAGCGGAGCTCCAACCCAGGGTCCAGCAAGGGAACAGACAAGAAACCTCCAATAGTGTAGTATTTTGGTAAAAATATATAGGGTTTTATTAAGAGTAAAAAGGTGGACTCTTACATCACAACTGAAAGAAATAAGCAATACAGAGAATCGCGGCGTACTGAACGCCGTCTTACTGTTATTCTGCTGTTTCCGATCCTGGATGTGATGCCGCAATCCTTCCTTACGGCGTTACGTCACGTACCTCGTGACTTCCTCAGGGGAGCCTAATTGGTTGTTGGGGCAAACAATAAATAGTACGCGAACCGGTTGTACCGGGTCCGCCATTTTCTTGAATACCAATGTTTATGGGCGCCGCCATTTTCTCAGAGTCTAAAGGTGGCGATTAGCTATTATGAACCCATCACGCTCCAATACGTAATTCCTGAATATAGCTCATCCCTTTAGACTGCGTTTCTATGGTGCTCCAATATATAATGCATATGGATATCGAATCATAAAGCCTGCTAAGTAATGACATTAGTTCACAATAGCCACAGCGATCTGACTGTGCAGATGATTATAATGAAAGACTATGCAGGCATATATATATCTGATCCAGCTACTCTAATTAGTGTGATAAATAAGAGCATGTACCTGAATAAAATAATACTAACCTATATTTTGAGTGAGTGTATACACCACTACTACAGCTGTTGAAATGCACAAAACATAAAAACCATTAAAAAAATTATTGAAAAAAGGGGTATAAATACTCCCTTATGTATGTGTACCTGGCTGGATGGTGTACATCACTTAATCCAAAACAGCAGGATAACTCCCAACATACATTCAAAATATTAAATCATACAATAAACCTAAAAGCAATAATAATCACTATGGATATAAAATTAAATAAAAATATGGAGTAGAATATTAGAAATTGCTTAAAAAATAATTTAAGTCAAACTCCACATTCATTCCCCTAGCTGTCAGTGTTCTTAATGTATGTATCCACCGAGATTCCTTTTGGCTGATACTTCTGACTAAATGACTCCCTCTCCAGGAACCTTTAAATTTGTCTATACCCCAAAATTGGAGATGTGAGGTGTCTTGGTTATGCACCAGTGCAAAATATCGTGAGACATTGTGCTTAGGGAATCCATTAAGAACATTAAGAACATATAGCAATCTTATTTGCAAACAGAGAAAGTTCCTTATCAGATGCCTAGACTTCTGTCTCAAGTTTAATTACTTCTGGCATGATCAGGCTTACTATAAACAAAATGTCGGTATAGCAATGGGGGCTAAATTTGCCCCGAGCGTTGCCAACGCATTTATGGCCCAGTGGGAGGAGGGAGCAGTATATGCCAACACACCTCCGGAACTAATGCTATATAAAAGATATATCGACGATCTGATAATAGTTTGGAACGGCAGCAGAGAGAAACTTGAGAATTTTCTCTCCAACCTTAATGAAAATGATAGTAACATAAAACTGGTATGGAAAATAGATGCAAAAACTGTGGACTTTTTAGATTAGACCCTAGAGTTGGAGGGAGACAAAATCACCACTAAAACCTTTTTTAAAACAGTAGACGCGAATAGCTATTTGTCTCTAGAAAGCTGTCACCATAAATCGTGGCTATATAATATCCCTAAAGGCCAACTAATAAGAGTGAAAAGAAACTGCAGCAAAGAAGAAGACTTCAACCAACAAGCACAACTAATAGGAAGTAGGTTCGAAGAAAAGGGATATGATCATTCCTGGCTGAATAAGCAGATACAAGACGTCAAGGATATGGATAGGAATGCAATGATGCAAAACAGAGTTAAAAATCAACAATATCAAGATGCTCCAGACTAGTGGAACGTCACTGGCACATCCTGAAAAAAGACAAGGACCTAAAACACATTTTACCGGATCGCCCTAAAATTATATATAAACGGGCACCTATTCTGAAGGATATGATAGCTAGATTGACATTATATGGACTTTGTGATCGCATACTCCAGTATACCATTGCATTATTGAACCTTATGCACTTATTTTGTTGATTTTCACGTCCACTATTTTATTTTAGTTTTGCACTTTAATAGTACACCGGTGCACTTATTTTTATTGTTTTTAATGGTTTTTATAAGTTTCACAAGTTATAATTTATTTGGCAGAAGGATCATGTTCTGTTGATATCTGTTTATTTGTCACTCCATATTTCACTTTGTCACATATCGTGTGGTTTGATTATTATACATTAGCGCAATATCCCCCCCCTTTTGTTTTGATATCTATTTATGTGTAGAGTGAACACAGATTGATTTTGCAGTCACTGCTTTTTACCTTAGTTCCCTTCACTTTACTCTTGATTAGCGCAAAAGATACACATTTGCAGTGTAGTAGTCAGCACTACTATATTTATGCATTAAGGGTGTGTGCGTTGTCTCTTTAGCCACCTCAATACTGGACACTTTCACCTAACTTCATGCCCAGGCCAATTTTCAGCTTTTAGTGCTTTGACACTTTGAATAACAATTACTTAGTCATGTAGTACTGTACCCAAATTAAATTTTTATCTTTTTTTGAGACAAATAGAGCTAACATTTGATGGTATTTAATCACCACAGTTTTTTTTTCCAAATGTTCAGTTATTTTTCGTTGGTTATATAACATCAAAAGAAAGCTCTATCTGTTTTAAAAAAATTATACAAATTTCATATTGTACAGTGTTGCATGGCCCCGCAATTATCATTCAATGTATGACAGGGCTGAAAGCTGAAAAGTAGCCTGGGCAGGAAGGGGGTGAAAGTGCCCAGTATTGAAGTGGTTAAATACAAAATACCACAAAGTAATGTAATACACATCAAAAATATAGCTGAGCCACGCAATAAAATCTGTAATGAACAGAAAACTCTATTTCATTTGTAAAAGGTAGTTAAAGGGGTTGCTCCACCGGAAAAAAAAAATTAAAAGCCAGCAGCTTTGCTGTAGTTTCACTTTTATTTAAAGGTACTAGCTCATTATGAATTACTTACCTTACATTGAAGCCCCCGCAGCGGTCCTCGTATCCCCCTCCGGCCGGTGACATCTCTCCCGGAGTGACTTCCGGGTATCGCAGACTCTGGCGCTGTGATTGGCAGGAGCCGCAATGAAGTCACTCCCGTGCATGTGTGCGGGAGCCGCCGGTAACGGCACACTGATTAAAGCCAGTGTGATTAAATACCATCAAATGTTAGCTCTATTTGTCTCAAAAAAATATAAAAATTTAATTTGGGTACAGTACTACATGACTAAGTAATTGTTATTCAAAGTGTCAAAGCACTAAAAGCTGAAAATTGGCCTGGGCATGAAGTTAGGTGAAAGTGTCCAGTATTGAGGTGGCTAAAGAGACTACAGCAGCTGCTGGCTTTTAATATTTGGACACTTACCTGTCCTGGAGTCCAGCGACGTCCGCAGCAGAGGACGAGCGACCCGCTCATCGCTCTGCTGCTCCCTCCGCCATCCTCGCTGAGGGAACCAGGAAGTGAAGCCCTGCGGCTTCATGCCCGGTTCCCTACGGCGCATGCGCGAGTCGCGCTGCGCCGTTCTGATTGGTGCTCCTGTGTTCTGGGAGCCGAGTGTCTCCCAGAACACCAAGGGAAGTCTGCGGGAAGTGACGTAACTCCCGCAGATTCCCGGAGACAGGACTCCCGGATGTGGGTGAAAATACCTGTCTTAGACAGGTATCTTCACCCCCCTCCCCCCTGAAAGGTGTCAATTGTGACACCGGAGGGGGGGAGGGTTCCAAATAGCAAAAGTTGCTATTTAGGGTGGAGCTCCACTTTAATAAAAAGTTAAAAGAGTTATGATTGAAATACTAATATTGTTATGGCTTAAAGTGGTTGTAAACCCTTTACAACAACTTTATGCTACAGGTAAGCCTATAATAAGGCTTACCTGTAGCTACCTAGGATATCTCCTAAACCTGCACGGTTTAGGAGATATCCCCTGTCCCCTGCATGTGCCGATGTCATCGGCACATGCGCACTAAAGCAAACTGAAGCAATGGCTCGTATGTGCCATTGCTTTAGTCAGTGTGCCGTTACCGGCGGCTCCCGCACACATGCACGGGAGTGACTTCATTGCGGCTCCTGCCAATCACAGCGCCAGAGTCTGCGATACCCGGAAGTCACTCCGGGAGAGATGTCACCGGCCGGAGGGGGATACGAGGACCGCTGCGGGGGCTTCAATGTAAGGTAAGTAATTCATAATGAGCTAGTACCTTTAAATAAAAGTGAAACTACAGCAAAGAAAGATTAGATCCGGTCTCTGATGAAAAAACTATGTACTGCATGTGTGCATAGTAATGTTTATGAACTTCATGTAACATGTCCCCAGTCACTCACTATCTTCTACAACATGTCATCAGTCCCAATTCAAACCTATAGCAGGTTCTTAGTCTCTGATCATCATTCCTCTAGTATGTCTGCAGTCTGTGACAGACCTATCTAGCACTACATATAATGGACATTACATGAAGCCCCTTTGTGATGATAAGGGCCACAGTTTGTGCCCCTAATACCTCATAGATTGACAACCACAGATGTAAACTAACATTACTAAGCCTGAATATAGACTTAGTGCTGGGAGGGAGGCATAATGTCATCTTGGAGAGTAGTTAAGACCCAGTATATTACTTGGGCATGGGAATTATAATCTTTCCCAGCCACAAAGCAGCTGATTTGAAGGTAAACAGAGGTAATTGCAGGCACCACAAAGATCTTCATGTTACCAGTAATATTAATTGATTCACTTTTGGTTCACTGTAAGCACAGGCTAGCAGGGTGTTGTAACTGGAAATTCACATCTCTCTTTCACAGTAAAACCCTAAAGAATTAAAATAATATTTGGTGTTTATTAAAACTGAACTCCAGGTATGATCTTAACTGCATACCTACATTGATTTAGCTTGGACCAATGTAAGTGTGCATATTTCATACCTGAGGGACCACTGTGGAAGCTGACAATCACTGTAGTAGTCAGCACTACTACAAAGATCTCTGCTATCTTTGGGTGTAGCAGCTAATTTTTATGGTCACTTATTACCAAACTAAATACATTTATACAATTCACTGATAAAATAAGGTAAACGATTCTTCTATAATTCTTACATTAGGCATTTTTATTTCAGATGTCTTACAGACAACAATGACACAGACATCTGCAAAGTATATTTCTGAAGCAGCATCAGTTTCTCTCTCTTCTGAATCTACTGGTAGATCAACATCTCATATGAACCCTACAGCTTCCAGTTCAGCTCTTACAAATGAGATCACAAGCAACAGAACTGTGGAATCACCCACAATACCAGAATCAACAAGCATGTCTGGGCTATCAACCTCTGAATACCAGACAACCTTGGACTTTATTTCTACAAAACCAATGACTACATTATTTACATTTACATCAGAACCCGGCATGTCTTCAGCCTCATCTACTGAAGACCCCAGTACCTCCACATTGGAACCCAGACCAAATCCCATATATACCTCAGATTTCACCAGTATATCTCCTTCCTCGTCTACTGAGAAAATCACTACTTATGAGGCATCATCAAAATTGCAAACAACTATGTTAACTGGAAAAACTGCTGAAAGTGAAAGTTCCCCTGCTTCTCTAACAACTGAACAGTCTACTGAATTACATTCTATCCCATCTGAGACTACCCCAAACGAAGCATCTGATTTTTCACATCTAACGACGCCAACGGCAACAATAATGGAAACATTGAATACAAATATGATTTCAGCTTCAGAAGCAACAAGCAGGTCTGGGCTATCAACCTCTGAATACCAAACAACCTTTGCAATTACATCTACAAAACCATTGACTACTTTATCTACATTTACATCAGAACCCGGCATGTCTTTAGCCTCATCTACCGACACCTCCAGTACCTCTACTATTGTATCCACACTGGAACCCAGACCAACTCCCATATATACCTCAGATTTCACCAGTATATCTCCTTCCTCATCTACTGAGAAAATAACTACTTATGAGTCATCTTCCAAATTGCAAACAACTATGTTGACTGAAAAAACTGCTGAAAGTTCCCCAGCTTCTCTAACAACTGAACAGTCTACTGAATTACAATCTATCCCATCTGAGACTACATCAAACGAACCATCTGATTTTTCACATCTAACGACGCCAACGGCAACAATAATGGAAACATTGAGTACAAATATGATTTCAGCTTCAGAAGCAACAAGCAGGTCTGGGCTATCGACCTCTGAATACCAAACAACCTTTGACGTTACATCTACAAAAAAATTGACTACTTTATCTACTTTAACATCAGAACCCAGAATGTCTGTAGCCTTATCTACCGACACCTCCAGTACCTCTACTATTGAATCCACATTGGAACCCAGACCAACTCCTATATATACCTCAGATTTCAGCAGTATATCTCCTTCCTCATCTACTGAGAAAATCACTACTTATGAGTCATCTTCCAAATTGCAAACAACTATGTTAACTGAAAAAACTGCTGAAAGTGAAAGTTCCCTTGCTTCTCTAACAACTGAACAGTCTACTGAATTACATTCTATCCCATCTGAGACTACCTTAAACAAACCATCTGATTTTTCACATCTAACGTCGCCAAAGACAACAATAATGGAGACATTAAGTACAAATATGATTTCAGCCTCAGAAGCAACAAGCAGGTCTGGGCTATCGACCTCTGAATACCAAACAACCTTTGAAATTACATCTACAAAACCATTGACTACTTTATCTACATTTACATCAGAACCCGGAATGTCTTTAGCCCTATCTACCGACACCTCCAGTACCTCTACTATTGAATCCACATTGGAACCCAGACCAACTCCCATATATACCTCAGATTTCAGCAGTATATCTCCTTCCTCATCTACTGAGAAAATAACAACTTATGAGTCATCATCCAAATTGCAAACAATTATGTTGACTAAAAAAACTGCTGAAAGTGAAAGTTCCCCTGCTTCTCTAACAACTGAACAGTCTACTGAATTACATTCTATCCCATCTGAGACTACCTCAAATGAACCATCTGATTTTTCACATTTAACATCACCAAAGACAACAATAATGGAGACATTAAGTACAAATATGATTTCAGCCTCAGAATCAACAAGCATGTCTGGGTTATTGACCTCTGATTATCAGACAACCTTTGGCTTTACATCTACAAAACCAATGACCACATTATCTACATTTACATCAGAACCCGGCATGTCTTTAGCCTCATCTACTGACACCTCCAGTACCTCTACTATTGTATCCACACTGGAACCCAGACCAACTCCTATATATACCTCAGATTTCACCAGTATATCTGCTTCCTCATCTACTGAGAAAATCACTACTTATGAGTCATCATCCAAATTGCAAACAACTATGTTAACTGAAAAAACAGCTGAAAGTGAAAGTTCCCCTGCTTCTCTAACAACTGAACAGTCTACTGAATTACATTCTATCCCATCTGAGACTACCTCAAACGAACCATCTGATTTTTCACATTTAACATCACCAAAGACAACAATAATAGAGACATTAAGTACAAATATGATTTCAGCCTCAAAATCAACAAGCATGTCTGGGTTATCGACCTCTGAATATCAGACAACCTTTGAATTTACATCTACAAAACCAATGACCACATTATCTACATTTACATCAGAACCCGGCATGTCTTTATCCTCATCTACTGAAGCCCCCAGTACCTCTACTACTATATCCACACTGGAACCCAGATCAACTCTCATATATACTTCAGATTTCACCAGTATATCTCGTTCCTTATCTACTGAGAAAATCACTACTTATAAGTCATCTTCCAAATTGCAAACAACTATGTTGACTGAAAAAAACGCTGAAAGTGAAAGTTCCCCAGCTTCTCTAACAACTGAACAGTCTACTGAATTACAATCTATCCCATCTGAGACTACCTCAAACGAACCATCTGATTTTTCACATCTAACGACGCCAAGGGCAACAATAATGGAAACATTGAATACAAATATGATTTCAGCTTCAGAAGCAACAAGCAGGTCTGGGCTATCAACCTCTGAATACCAAACAACCTTTGAAATTACATCTACAAAACCATTGACTACTTTATCTACATTTACATCAGAACCCGGAATGTCTTTAGCCCTATCTACCGACACCTCCAGTACCTCTACTATTGTATCCACACTGGAACCCAGACCAACTCCCATATATACCTCAGATTTCACCAGTATATCTCCTTCCTCATCTACTGAGAAAATAACTACTTATGAGTCATCTTCCAAATTGCAAACAACTATGTTGACTGAAAAAACTGCTGAAAGTTCCCCAGCTTCTCTAACAACTGAACAGTCTACTGAATTACAATCTATCCCATCTGAGACTACCTCAAACGAACCATCTGATTTTTCACATCTAACGACGCCAACGGCAACAATAATGGAAACATTGAGTACAAATATGATTTCAGCTTCAGAAGCAACAAGCAGGTCTGGGCTATCGACCTCTGAATACCAAACAACCTTTGACGTTACATCTACAAAACCATTGACTACTTTATCTACTTTAACATCAGAACCCAGAATGTCTGTAGCCTTATCTACCGACACCTCCAGTACCTCTACTATTGAATCCACATTGGAACCCAGACCAACTCCTATATATACCTCAGATTTCAGCAGTATATCTCCTTCCTCATCTACTGAGAAAATCACTACTTATGAGTCATCTTCCAAATTGCAAACAACTATGTTGACTGAAAAAACTGCTGAAAGTGAAAGTTCCCCGGCTTCTCTAACAACTGAACAGTCTACTGAATTACATTCTATCCCATCTGAGACTACCTTAAACAAACCATCTGATTTTTCACATCTAACGTCGCCAAAGACAACAATAATGGAGACATTAAGTACAAATATGATTTCAGCCTCAGAAGCAACAAGCAGGTCTGGGCTATCGACCTCTGAATACCAAACAACCTTTGAAATTACATCTACAAAACCATTGACTACTTTATCTCCATTTACATCAGAACCCGGAATGTCTTTAGCCCTATCTACCGACACCTCCAGTACCTCTACTATTGAATCCACATTGGAACCCAGACCAACTCCTATATATACCTCAGATTTCAGCAGTATATCTCCTTCCTCATCTACTGAGAAAATCACTACTTATGAGTCATCATCCAAATTGCAAACAACTATGTTAACTGAAAAAACAGCTGAAAGTGAAAGTTCCCCTGCTTCTCTAACAACTGAACAGTCTACTGAATTACATTCTATCCCATCTGAGACTACCTCAAACGAACCATCTGATTTTTCACATTTAACATCACCAAAGACAACAATAATGGAGACATTAAGTACAAATATGATTTCAGACACAGAATCAACAAGCATGTCTGGGTTATCGACCTCTGAATATCAGACAGCCTTTGACTTTACATCTACAAAACCAATGACCACATTATCTACATTTACATCAGAACCCGGCATGTCTTTATCCTCATCTACTGAAGCCCCCAGTACCTCTACTACTATATCCACACTGGAACCCAGACCAACTCCCATATATACTTCAGATTTCACCAGTATATCTCATTCCTCATCAACTGAGAAAATCACTACTTATGAGTCATCTTCCAAATTGCAAACAACTATGTTAACTGAAAAAACAGCTGAAAGTGAAAGTTCCCCTGCTTCTCTAACAACTGAACAGTCTACTGAATTACATTCTATCCCATCTGAGACTACCTCAAACAAACCATCTGATTTTTCACATCTAACGACGCCAACGGCAACAATAATGGAAATATTGAGTACAAATATGATTTCAGCTTCAGAAGCAACAAGCAGGTCTGGGCTATCGACCTCTGAATACCAAACAACCTTTAACATTACATCTACAAAACCATTAACTACGCCAAGGGCAACAATAATGGAAACATTGAGTACAAATATGATTTCAGCTTCAGAAGCAACAAGCAGGTCTGGGCTATCGACCTCTGAATACCAAACAACCTTTGACGTTACATCTACAAAACCATTGACTACTTTATCTACTTTAACATCAGAACCCAGAATGTCTTTAGCCTTATCTACCGACACCTCCAGTACCTCTACTATTGAATCCACATTGGAACCCAGACCAACTCCTATATATACCTCAGATTTCAGCAGTATATCTCCTTCCTCATCTACTGAGAAAATCACTACTTACGAGTCATCATCCAAATTGCAAACAATTATGTTGACTAAAAAAACTGCTGAAAGTGAAAGTTCCCCTGCTTCTCTAAGAACTGAACAGTCTACTGAATTACATTCTATCCCATCTGAGACTACCTCAAACAAACCATCTGATTTTTCACATTTAACATCACCAAAGACAACAGTAATGGCAACATTGAGTACAAATATGATTTCAGCTTCAGAAGCAACAAGCACATCTGCGCTATCGACTTCTGAATATCGAACAACCTTTGACATTACATCTACAAAACCATTGACAACTTTATCTACATTTACATCAGAACCCAGCATGTCTTTAGCTTCATCTACTGACACCTCCAGTACCTCTACTATTGTATCCACACTGGAACCCAGATCAACCCCCATATATACCTCAGATTTCACCAGTATATCTCCTTCCTCATCTACTGAGAAAATCACTACTTATGAGTCATCTTCCAAATTGCAAACAACTATGTTGACTGAAAAAACTGCTGAAAGTGAAAGTTCCCCTGCTTCTCTAACAACTGAACAGTCTACTGAAATACATTCTATCCCATTTGAGACTACCTCACCATCTGATGTTTCACATCTAACTTTGCCAAAGGCAACAATAATGGAAACATTGAGTACAAATGCGATTTCAGCTTCAGAAATAACAAACAGATCTGGGATATCGACCTCTGAATATCAGACAACCTTTGACTTTACATCTACAAAACCAATGACCACATTATCTACATTTACATCAGAACCCGGCATGTCTTTATCCTCATCTACTGAAGCCCCCAGTACCTCTACTACTATATCCACACTGGAACCCAGATCAACTCCCATATATACTTCAGATTTCACCAGTATATCTCGTTCCTTATCTACTGAGAAAATCACTACTTATAAGTCATCTTCCAAATTGCAAACAACTATGTTGACTGAAAAAACCGCTGAAAGTGAAAGTTCCCCAGCTTCTCTAACAACTGAACAGTCTACTGAATTACAATCTATCCCATCTGAGACTACCTCAAACGAACCATCTGATTTTTCACATCTAACGACGCCAACGGCAACAATAATGGAAACATTGAATACAAATATGATTTCAGCTTCAGAAGCAACAAGCAGGTCTGGGCTATCAACCTCTGAATACCAAACAACCTTTGAAATTACATCTACAAAACCATTGACTACTTTATCTACATTTACATCAGAACCCGGAATGTCTTTAGCCCTATCTACCGACACCTCCAGTACCTCTACTATTGTATCCACACTGGAACCCAGACCAACTCCCATATATACCTCAGATTTCACCAGTATATCTCCTTCCTCATCTACTGAGAAAATAACTACTTATGAGTCATCTTCCAAATTGCAAACAACTATGTTGACTGAAAAAACTGCTGAAAGTTCCCCAGCTTCTCTAACAACTGAACAGTCTACTGAATTACAATCTATCCCATCGGAGACTACCTCAAACGAACCATCTGATTTTTCACATCTAACGACACCAACGGCAACAATAATGGAAACATTGAGTACAAATATGATTTCAGCTTCAGAAGCAACAAGCAGGTCTGGGCTATCGACCTCTGAATACCAAACAACCTTTGACGTTACATCTACAAAACCATTGACTACTTTATCTACTTTAACATCAGAACCCAGAATGTCTGTAGCCTTATCTACCGACACCTCCAGTACCTCTACTATTGAATCCACATTGGAACCCAGACCAACTCCTATATATACCTCAGATTTCAGCAGTATATCTCCTTCCTCATCTACTGAGAAAATCACTACTTACGAGTCATCATCCAAATTGCAAACAATTATGTTGACTAAAAAAACTGCTGAAAGTGAAAGTTCCCCTGCTTCTCTAACAACTAAACAGTCTACTGAAATTCATTCTATCCCATCTGAGACTACCTCAAATGAACCATCTGATTTTTCACATTTAACATCACCAAAGACAATAATAATGGAGACATTAAGTACAAATATGATTTCAGCCTTAGAATCAACAAGCATGTCTGGGTTATCGACCTCTGAATATCAGACAACTTTTGACTTTACATCTACAAAACCAATGACCACATTATCTACATTTACATCAGAACCCAGCATGTCTTTATCCTCATCTACTGAAGCCCCCAGTACCTCTACTACTATATCCACACTGGAACCCAGACCAACTCCCATATATACCTCAGATTTCAGCAGTATATCTCATTCCTCATCTACTGAGAAAATCACTACTTACGAGTCATCATCCAAATTGCAAACAACTATGTTGACTGAAAAAACTGCTGAAAGTGAAAGTTCCCCTGCTTCTCTAAGAACTGAACAGTCTACTGAATTACATTCTATCCCATCTGAGACTACCTCAAACAAACCATCTGATTTTTCACATTTAACATCACCAAAGACAACAGTAATGGCAACATTGAGTACAAATATGATTTCAGCTTCAGAAGCAACAAGCACATCTGCGCTATCGACTTCTGAATATCGAACAACCTTTGACATTACATCTACAAAACCATTGACAACTTTATCTACATTTACATCAGAACCCAGCATGTCTTTAGCTTCATCTACTGACACCTCCAGTACCTCTACTATTGTATCCACACTGGAACCCAGATCAACCCCCATATATACCTCAGATTTCACCAGTATATCTCCTTCCTCATCTACTGAGAAAATCACTACTTATGAGTCATCTTCCAAATTGCAAACAACTATGTTGACTGAAAAAACTGCTGAAAGTGAAAGTTCCCCTGCTTCTCTAACAACTGAACAGTCTACTGAAATACATTCTATCCCATTTGAGACTACCTCACCATCTGATGTTTCACATCTAACTTTGCCAAAGGCAACAATAATGGAAACATTGAGTACAAATGCGATTTCAGCTTCAGAAATAACAAACAGATCTGGGATATCGACCTCTGAATATCAGACAACCTTTGACTTTACATCTACAAAACCAATGACCACATTATCTACATTTACATCAGAACCCGGCATGTCTTTATCCTCATCTACTGAAGCCCCCAGTACCTCTACTACTATATCCACACTGGAACCCAGATCAACTCCCATATATACTTCAGATTTCACCAGTATATCTCGTTCCTTATCTACTGAGAAAATCACTACTTATAAGTCATCTTCCAAATTGCAAACAACTATGTTGACTGAAAAAACCGCTGAAAGTGAAAGTTCCCCAGCTTCTCTAACAACTGAACAGTCTACTGAATTACAATCTATCCCATCTGAGACTACCTCAAACGAACCATCTGATTTTTCACATCTAACGACGCCAACGGCAACAATAATGGAAACATTGAATACAAATATGATTTCAGCTTTAGAAGCAACAAGCAGGTCTGGGCTATCAACCTCTGAATACCAAACAACCTTTGAAATTACATCTACAAAACCATTGACTACTTTATCTACATTTACATCAGAACCCGGAATGTCTTTAGCCCTATCTACCGACACCTCCAGTACCTCTACTATTGTATCCACACTGGAACCCAGACCAACTCCCATATATACCTCAGATTTCACCAGTATATCTCCTTCCTCATCTACTGAGAAAATAACTACTTATGAGTCATCTTCCAAATTGCAAACAACTATGTTGACTGAAAAAACTGCTGAAAGTTCCCCAGCTTCTCTAACAACTGAACAGTCTACTGAATTACAATCTATCCCATCGGAGACTACCTCAAACGAACCATCTGATTTTTCACATCTAACGACACCAACGGCAACAATAATGGAAACATTGAGTACAAATATGATTTCAGCTTCAGAAGCAACAAGCAGGTCTGGGCTATCGACCTCTGAATACCAAACAACCTTTGACGTTACATCTACAAAACCATTGACTACTTTATCTACTTTAACATCAGAACCCAGAATGTCTGTAGCCTTATCTACCGACACCTCCAGTACCTCTACTATTGAATCCACATTGGAACCCAGACCAACTCCTATATATACCTCAGATTTCAGCAGTATATCTCCTTCCTCATCTACTGAGAAAATCACTACTTACGAGTCATCATCCAAATTGCAAACAATTATGTTGACTAAAAAAACTGCTGAAAGTGAAAGTTCCCCTGCTTCTCTAACAACTAAACAGTCTACTGAAATTCATTCTATCCCATCTGAGACTACCTCAAATGAACCATCTGATTTTTCACATTTAACATCACCAAAGACAATAATAATGGAGACATTAAGTACAAATATGATTTCAGCCTCAGAATCAACAAGCATGTCTGGGTTATCGACCTCTGAATATCAGACAACTTTTGACTTTACATCTACAAAACCAATGACCACATTATCTACATTTACATCAGAACCCAGCATGTCTTTATCCTCATCTACTGAAGCCCCCAGTACCTCTACTACTATATCCACACTGGAACCCAGACCAACTCCCATATATACCTCAGATTTCAGCAGTATATCTCATTCCTCATCTACTGAGAAAATCACTACTTACGAGTCATCATCCAAATTGCAAACAACTATGTTGACTGAAAAAACTGCTGAAAGTGAAAGTTCCCCTGCTTCTCTAAGAACTGAACAGTCTACTGAATTACATTCTATCCCATCTGAGACTACCTCAAACAAACCATCTGATTTTTCACATTTAACATCACCAAAGACAACAATAATGGCAACATTGAGTACAAATATGATTTCAGCTTCAGAAGCAACAAGCACATCTGCGCTATCGACTTCTGAATATCAAACAACCTTTGACATTACATCTACAAAACCATTGACAACTTTATCTACATTTACATCAGAACCCAGCATGTCTTTAGCTTCATCTACTGACACCTCCAGTACCTCTACTATTGTATCCACACTGGAACCCAGATCAACCCCCATATATACCTCAGATTTCACCAGTATATCTCCTTCCTCATCTACTGAGAAAATAACTACTTATGAGTCATCTTCCAAATTGCAAACAACTATGTTGACTGAAAAAACTGCTGAAAGTTCCCCAGCTTCTCTAACAACTGAACAGTCTACTGAATTACAATCTATCCCATCTGAGACTACCTCAAACGAACCATCTGATTTTTCACATCTAACGACACCAACGGCAACAATAATGGAAACATTGAGTACAAATATGATTTCAGCTTCAGAAGCAACAAGCAGGTCTGGGCTATCGACCTCTGAATACCAAACAACCTTTGACGTTACATCTACAAAACCATTGACTACTTTATCTACTTTAACATCAGAACCCAGAATGTCTGTAGCCTTATCTACCGACACCTCCAGTACCTCTACTATTGTATCCACACTGGAACCCAGACCAACTCCTATATATACCTCAAATTTCAGCAGTATATCTCCTTCCTCATCTACTGAGAAAATCACTACTTATGAGTCATCTTCCAAATTGCAAACAACTATGTTGACTGAAAAAACTGCTGAAAGTGAAAGTTCCCCGGCTTCTCTAACAACTGAACAGTCTACTGAATTACATTCTATCCCATCTGAGACTACCTTAAACAAACCATCTGATTTTTCACATCTAACGTCGCCAAAGACAACAATAATGGAGACATTAAGTACAAATATGATTTCAGCCTCAGAAGCAACAAGCAGGTCTGGGCTATCGACCTCTGAATACCAAACAACCTTTGAAATTACATCTACAAAACCATTGACTACTTTATCTCCATTTACATCAGAACCCGGAATGTCTTTAGCCCTATCTACCGACACCTCCAGTACCTCTACTATTGAATCCACATTGGAACCCAGACCAACTCCTATATATACCTCAGATTTCAGCAGTATATCTCCTTCCTCATCTACTGAGAAAATCACTACTTATGAGTCATCATCCAAATTGCAAACAACTATGTTGACTGAAAAAACTGCTGAAAGTGAAAGTTCCCCTGCTTCTGTAACAACTGAACAGTCTACTGAAATTCATTCTATCCCATCTGAGACTACCTCAAATGAACCATCTGATTTTTCACATTTAACATCACCAAAGACAACAATAATGGAGACATTAAGTACAAATATGATTTCAGACACAGAATCAACAAGCATGTCTGGGTTATCGACCTCTGAATATCAGACAGCCTTTGACTTTACATCTACAAAACCAATGACCACATTATCTACATTTACATCAGAACCCGGCATGTCTTTATCCTCATCTACTGAAGCCCCCAGTACCTCTACTACTATATCCACACTGGAACCCAGACCAACTCCCATATATACTTCAGATTTCACCAGTATATCTCATTCCTCATCAACTGAGAAAATCACTACTTATGAGTCATCTTCCAAATTGCAAACAACTATGTTGACTGAAAAAACAGCTGAAAGTGAAAGTTCCCCGGCTTCTCTAACAACTGAACAGTCTACTGAATTACATTCTATCCCATCTGAGACTACCTCAAACGAACCATCTGATTTTTCACATCTAACGTCGCCAAGGGCAACAATAATGGAAACATTGAGTACAAATATGATTTCAGCTTCAGAAGCAACAAGCAGGTCTGGGCTATCGACCTCTGAATACCAAACAACCTTTGAAATTACATCTACAAAACCATTGACTACTTTATCTCCATTTACATCAGAACCCGGAATGTCTTTAGCCCTATCTACCGACACCTCCAGTACCTCTACTATTGAATCCACATTTGAACCCAGACCAACTCCCATATATACCTCAGATTTCAGCAGTATATCTCCTTCCTCATCTACTGAGAAAATAACTACTTATGAGTCATCTTCCAAATTGCAAACAACTATGTTGACTGAAAAAACAGCTGAAAGTGAAAGTTCCCCAGCTTCTCTAACAACTGAACAGTCTACTGAATTACATTCTATCCCATCTGAGACTACCTCAAACAAACCATCTGATTTTTCACATCTAACGACGCCAACGGCAACAATAATGGAAATATTGAGTACAAATATGATTTCAGCTTCAGAAGCAACAAGCAGGTCTGGGCTATCGACCTCTGAATACCAAACAACCTTTAACATTACATCTACAAAACCATTAACTACGCCAAGGGCAACAATAATGGAAACATTGAGTACAAATATGATTTCAGCTTCAGAAGCAACAAGCAGGTCTGGGCTATCGACCTCTGAATACCAAACAACCTTTGACGTTACATCTACAAAACCATTGACTACTTTATCTACTTTAACATCAGAACCCAGAATGTCTTTAGCCTTATCTACCGACACCTCCAGTACCTCTACTATTGAATCCACATTGGAACCCAGACCAACTCCTATATATACCTCAGATTTCAGCAGTATATCTCCTTCCTCATCTACTGAGAAAATCACTACTTACGAGTCATCATCCAAATTGCAAACAATTATGTTGACTAAAAAAACTGCTGAAAGTGAAAGTTCCCCTGCTTCTCTAACAACTAAACAGTCTACTGAAATTCATTCTATCCCATCTAAGACTACCTCAAATGAACCATCTGATTTTTCACATTTAACATCACCAAAGACAATAATAATGGAGACATTAAGTACAAATATGATTTCAGCCTCAGAATCAACAAGCATGTCTGGGTTATCGACCTCTGAATATCAGACAACTTTTGACTTTACATCTACAAAACCAATGACCACATTATCTACATTTACATCAGAACCCAGCATGTCTTTATCCTCATCTACTGAAGCCCCCAGTACCTCTACTACTATATCCACACTGGAACCCAGACCAACTCCCATATATACCTCAGATTTCAGCAGTATATCTCATTCCTCATCTACTGAGAAAATCACTACTTACGAGTCATCATCCAAATTGCAAACAACTATGTTGACTGAAAAAACTGCTGAAAGTGAAAGTTCCCCTGCTTCTCTAAGAACTGAACAGTCTACTGAATTACATTCTATCCCATCTGAGACTACCTCAAACAAACCATCTGATTTTTCACATTTAACATCACCAAAGACAACAATAATGGCAACATTGAGTACAAATATGATTTCAGCTTCAGAAGCAACAAGCACATCTGCGCTATCGACTTCTGAATATCAAACAACCTTTGACATTACATCTACAAAACCATTGACAACTTTATCTACATTTACATCAGAACCCAGCATGTCTTTAGCTTCATCTACTGACACCTCCAGTACCTCTACTATTGTATCCACACTGGAACCCAGATCAACCCCCATATATACCTCAGATTTCACCAGTATATCTCCTTCCTCATCTACTGAGAAAATCACTACTTATGAGTCATCTTCCAAATTGCAAACAACTATGTTGACTGAAAAAACTGCTGAAAGTGAAAGTTCCCCTGCTTCTCTAACAACTGAACAGTCTACTGAAATACATTCTATCCCATTTGAGACTACCTCACCATCTGATGTTTCACATCTAACTTTGCCAAAGGCAACAATAATGGAAACATTGAGTACAAATGCGATTTCAGCTTCAGAAATAACAAGCAGATCTGGGATATCGACCTCTGAATATCAGACAACCTTTGACTTTACATCTACAAAACCAATGACCACATTATCTACATTTACATCAGAACCCGGCATGTCTTTATCCTCATCTACTGAAGCCCCCAGTACCTCTACTACTATATCCACACTGGAACCCAGATCAACTCCCATATATACTTCAGATTTCACCAGTATATCTCGTTCCTTATCTACTGAGAAAATCACTACTTATAAGTCATCTTCCAAATTGCAAACAACTATGTTGACTGAAAAAAACGCTGAAAGTGAAAGTTCCCCAGCTTCTCTAACAACTGAACAGTCTACTGAATTACAATCTATCCCATCTGAGACTACCTCAAACGAACCATCTGATTTTTCACATCTAACGACGCCAACGGCAACAATAATGGAAACATTGAATACAAATATGATTTCAGCTTCAGAAGCAACAAGCAGGTCTGGGCTATCAACCTCTGAATACCAAACAACCTTTGAAATTACATCTACAAAACCATTGACTACTTTATCTACATTTACATCAGAACCCGGAATGTCTTTAGCCCTATCTACCGACACCTCCAGTACCTCTACTATTGTATCCACACTGGAACCCAGACCAACTCCCATATATACCTCAGATTTCACCAGTATATCTCCTTCCTCATCTACTGAGAAAATAACTACTTATGAGTCATCTTCCAAATTGCAAACAACTATGTTGACTGAAAAAACTGCTGAAAGTTCCCCAGCTTCTCTTACAACTGAACAGTCTACTGAATTACAATCTATCCCATCTGAGACTACCTCAAACGAACCATCTGATTTTTCACATCTAACGACACCAACGGCAACAATAATGGAAACATTGAGTACAAATATGATTTCAGCTTCAGAAGCAACAAGCAGGTCTGGGCTATCGACCTCTGAATACCAAACAACCTTTGACGTTACATCTACAAAACCATTGACTACTTTATCTACTTTAACATCAGAACCCAGAATGTCTGTAGCCTTATCTACCGACACCTCCAGTACCTCTACTATTGTATCCACACTGGAACCCAGACCAACTCCTATATATACCTCAAATTTCAGCAGTATATCTCCTTCCTCATCTACTGAGAAAATCACTACTTATGAGTCATCTTCCAAATTGCAAACAACTATGTTGACTGAAAAAACTGCTGAAAGTGAAAGTTCCCCGGCTTCTCTAACAACTGAACAGTCTACTGAATTACATTCTATCCCATCTGAGACTACCTTAAACAAACCATCTGATTTTTCACATCTAACGTCGCCAAAGACAACAATAATGGAGACATTAAGTACAAATATGATTTCAGCCTCAGAAGCAACAAGCAGGTCTGGGCTATCGACCTCTGAATACCAAACAACCTTTGAAATTACATCTACAAAACCATTGACTACTTTATCTCCATTTACATCAGAACCCGGAATGTCTTTAGCCCTATCTACCGACACCTCCAGTACCTCTACTATTGAATCCACATTGGAACCCAGACCAACTCCTATATATACCTCAGATTTCAGCAGTATATCTCCTTCCTCATCTACTGAGAAAATCACTACTTATGAGTCATCATCCAAATTGCAAACAACTATGTTGACTGAAAAAACTGCTGAAAGTGAAAGTTCCCCTGCTTCTGTAACAACTGAACAGTCTACTGAAATTCATTCTATCCCATCTGAGACTACCTCAAATGAACCATCTGATTTTTCACATTTACCATCACCAAAGACAACAATAATGGAGACATTAAGTACAAATATGATTTCAGCCTCAGAATCAACAAGCATGTCTGGGTTATTGACCTCTGAATATCAGACAACCTTTGACTTTACATCTACAAAACCAATGACCACATTATCTACATTTACATCAGAACCCGGCATGTCTTTAGCCTCATCTACTGACACCTCCAGTACCTCTACTATTGTATCCACACTGGAACCCAGACCAACTCCTATATATACCTCAGATTTCACCAGTATATCTGCTTCCTCATCTACTGAGGAAATCACTACTTATGAGTCATCATCCAAATTGCAAACAACTATGTTAACTGAAAAAACAGCTGAAAGTGAAAGTTCCCCTGCTTCTCTAACAACTGAACAGTCTACTGAATTACATTCTATCCCATCTGAGACTACCTCAAATGAACCATCTGATTTTTCACATTTAACATCACCAAAGACAACAATAATGGAGACATTAAGTACAAATATGATTTCAGACACAGAATCAACAAGCATGTCTGGGTTATCCACCTCTGAATATCGGACAGCCTTTGACTTTACATCTACAAAACCAATGACCACATTATCTACATTTACATCAGAACCCGGCATGTCTTTATCCTCATCTACTGAAGCCCCCAGTACCTCTACTACTATATCCACACTGGAACCCAGACCAACTCCCATATATACTTCAGATTTCACCAGTATATCTCATTCCTCATCAACTGAGAAAATCACTACTTATGAGTCATCTTCCAAATTGCAAACAACTATGTTGACTGAAAAAACAGCTGAAAGTGAAAGTTCCCCGGCTTCTCTAACAACTGAACAGTCTACTGAATTACATTCTATCCCATCTGAGACTACCTCAAACGAACCATCTGATTTTTCACATCTAACGTCGCCAAGGGCAACAATAATGGAAACATTGAGTACAAATATGATTTCAGCTTCAGAAGCAACAAGCAGGTCTGGGCTATCGACCTCTGAATACCAAACAACCTTTGAAATTACATCTACAAAACCATTGACTACTTTATCTCCATTTACATCAGAACCCGGAATGTCTTTAGCCCTATCTACCGACACCTCCAGTACCTCTACTATTGAATCCACATTGGAACCCAGACCAACTCCCATATATACCTCAGATTTCAGCAGTATATCTCCTTCCTCATCTACTGAGAAAATAACTACTTATGAGTCATCTTCCAAATTGCAAACAACTATGTTGACTGAAAAAACAGCTGAAAGTGAAAGTTCCCCAGCTTCTCTAACAACTGAACAGTCTACTGAATTACATTCTATCCCATCTGAGACTACCTCAAACAAACCATCTGATTTTTCACATCTAACGACGCCAACGGCAACAATAATGGAAATATTGAGTACAAATATGATTTCAGCTTCAGAAGCAACAAGCAGGTCTGGGCTATCGACCTCTGAATACCAAACAACCTTTAACATTACATCTACAAAACCATTAACTACGCCAAGGGCAACAATAATGGAAACATTGAGTACAAATATGATTTCAGCTTCAGAAGCAACAAGCAGGTCTGGGCTATCGACCTCTGAATACCAAACAACCTTTGACGTTACATCTACAAAACCATTGACTACTTTATCTACTTTAACATCAGAACCCAGAATGTCTTTAGCCTTATCTACCGACACCTCCAGTACCTCTACTATTGAATCCACATTGGAACCCAGACCAACTCCTATATATACCTCAGATTTCAGCAGTACTTCTCCTTCCTCATCTACTGAGAAAATCACTACTTATGAGTCATCATCCAAATTGCAAACAATTATGTTGACTAAAAAAACTGCTGAAAGTGAAAGTTCCCCTGCTTCTCTAACAACTAAACAGTCTACTGAAATTCATTCTATCCCATCTGAGACTACCTCAAATGAACCATCTGATTTTTCACATTTAACATCACCAAAGACAATAATAATGGAGACATTAAGTACAAATATGATTTCAGCCTCAGAATCAACAAGCATGTCTGGGTTATCGACCTCTGAATATCAGACAACTTTTGACTTTACATCTACAAAACCAATGACCACATTATCTACATTTACATCAGAACCCAGCATGTCTTTATCCTCATCTACTGAAGCCCCCAGTACCTCTACTACTATATCCACACTGGAACACAGACCAACTCCCATATATACCTCAGATTTCAGCAGTATATCTCATTCCTCATCTACTGAGAAAATCACTACTTACGAGTCATCATCCAAATTGCAAACAACTATGTTGACTGAAAAAACTGCTGAAAGTGAAAGTTCCCCTGCTTCTCTAAGAACTGAACAGTCTACTGAATTACATTCTATCCCATCTGAGACTACCTCAAACGAACCATCTGATTTTTCACATTTAACATCACCAAAGACAACAATAATGGCAACATTGAGTACAAATATGATTTCAGCTTCAGAAGCAACAAGCACATCTGCGCTATCGACTTCTGAATATCAAACAACCTTTGACATTACATCTACAAAACCATTGACAACTTTATCTACATTTACATCAGAACCCAGCATGTCTTTAGCTTCATCTACTGACACCTCCAGTACCTCTACTATTGTATCCACACTGGAACCCAGATCAACCCCCATATATACCTCAGATTTCACCAGTATATCTCCTTCCTCATCTACTGAGAAAATCACTACTTATGAGTCATCTTCCAAATTGCAAACAACTATGTTGACTGAAAAAACTGCTGAAAGTGAAAGTTCCCCTGCTTCTCTAACAACTGAACAGTCTACTGAAATACATTCTATCCCATTTGAGACTACCTCACCATCTGATGTTTCACATCTAACTTTGCCAAAGGCAACAATAATGGAAACATTGAGTACAAATGCGATTTCAGCTTCAGAAATAACAAGCAGATCTGGGATATCGACCTCTGAATATCAGACAACCTTTGACTTTACATCTACAAAACCAATGACTACATTATCAACATTTACATCAGAACCCGGCATGTCTTTAGCCTCATCTTCTGACACCTCCAGTACCTCTACTATTGTATCCACATTGGAACCCAGACCAACTCCTATATATACCTTAGATTTCACCAGTATATCTCCTTCCTCATCTACTGAGAAAATCACTACTTATGAGTCATCTTCCAAATTGAAAACAACTATGTTGTCTGAACAAACTGCTGTTTTGAATTCAACAGCATTTCAGAGTTATTCATCTTCATCATCGCCACAAACAGGTACATTTTTCTTTTCATGCAATAAATGCATACAAAATTATGACCTATTTTTTCATCTTGCAGGAACTGATATAGTCAGATTGCTTCTCTCAGAGATCTTCCACATTTGTATTGCCAAATTCATTTCTCCCTTGCTTTTGCTGGAAAGTATTATCCTTTTTAGCAAAGAAAATAATTAAGAGTCGATAATATTTATTCAGTTTGAATATGTCTATGTTTAGTTTTTAATGTCAGTCCTAAACCTTATAGTACTGGGTGGAAAAAAAAATCTATGTTCGCTCTTCATAAACTCAAGCAATTTGGGTCTAGAGGAAACAGTTTGACACTTTTACACTGCACTTTAACTAAAGAAAATTCAAGAATGTATCTATAAACTACAGTGCATCTGGCAGACTGTACATGGACCTGTATTTCTCCATCCAGCTCATTCCTCCCGAGTCTGATTACTAATCTCTCCACTGTGGTATATGCTCTCCCTCTTTCCTTCACACAGTAGTGTCTTCTCTTCTAAATCTCTACTTCCTGTGTAGCACACAGACCAAAGCTTTAAGTGCGCCTTCGGCATTAGGGGTGATATGTCAGCTTCTCGGTGAGCTAGAATCATCCAAGACTTCTGAAAGCTTCTTCAAAGACTTAGAAAGTTTAACAGCATTTCCAGGCTGGGTCAATTTCCACCCTGCTATTCTCTGCTCTCACACTTATATACACCTCTCACCTAGGGTGACCGCATTTCCAAATTGCCATTCAGGGACACCCCCCATGCTGATCCCCCAAAAGTGAAGGACTACAAGTCCCAGCATGAACCCCTGATATCTAAGGATGTGGACCCCCAAAAATGTTTTTGAAGGACTATAAGTCCCAGCATGAATCCCTAAGAAATAAGGGTGTGACCCCATAGATTTCATGGGATCATGCTGGGACCTGTAGTTCTTCACTAATTGGGTGGGACATAACATCTTCAGCTTTGAGGGGTTCATACTGGGACCTGCAGTCCCTCACTTTTGGGGGTCCTATCCCCCAAAAGTGAAGGATAACAAGTCCCAACATGAACCCTGCCCTGATTTCTAAAGATGTATTTTCCTCCCATCTCATCTGTCAGTGTTCTCTCCTCTTCTGCCAGCATACTTATCTGCCAACCCTTATGTGCCGACCGTCCTCTCTGCACACTACACTGCAGAGGCTTGCTAGTGGCTCCAGGCTGACACACACACACACACACACTATGAGCTCTGCTGTGAAGTGCTGGCAGTTCAGCACAGAAAGCTGGCTGCTAGGGAGACCTGACTGATGATTTAAACCCTGATCTCTAATCTGTGAGTGCTTTGGATTTTACTTGCCTATTCTACTTAAACTTATCTCTCCTATTGTGCACTGCATCAGTCAGTGCTTCAGATGTTTATTCTGCATGCCACTGGCTGGACTCAAGAAGATACAGGGAAGAGGTGGGTGGAGCTAAGCAGTAGGCGCGGAGGAGGAGGACGTTAAATCCTGGGGCCTCTGCCTCTCTCCTCCTCATGACGTCACTGGTTGCTAGACACCAGGCGGGCTGCGGCTAGCAACCAGTTTGGGCAGGGAGCCAGAGGCCGTATTGAACAACATAAAAGGGGTCCCTACCAGCCAGGGGTCCACCACAGGCTGACAGTGAGTGACAGCGGCAATGTGAGGCCTATTTTAGGTTGCATTAGATTGGCCCAGGACCAGGGGGCAACATTGTATTGTCCCAGAATGAAGGTGCCAGGGACCCGGGACACAGCTGCCATTTGCAGGACTGTCCCGGGCAATCTGGGACATGTGGTCACGGTACTCACAGCCCCCTGCTGGCCACTCTTCTTGACCAGGGAGTCTGTATACAGGGCCAGCTCAGACTCTGCCCTCTCCAGCTCACTATGCTTCTACAAAGTTCTGGAAAGACAGGAGGAGGCAGGCAAGCCTGCAATTGCAGAACCAGAGTAGACAAAAGCAATCCACAAGCTCCACTGGCTACAGCTGAGCCTAAACAGTAAATTTTCCTCTAACTCCCATAGCTAGCACCTGACACGGAGGGTGATACACCTGCATTCCTCTTCTCAACAGCTTATATAGATTACCCTCACTCCTGCCCTCCTGGCCAGGGACATGTGCATTTATATAAATCTTCCTTCCATCCTATTTACCCCCTGCAATCTTGTCCCTCTGCTCCTATATCTAGCTTTCACCCTTATGCCTGGCACCCTCCTTCCTCTGACAGCAACAACTAGCCACACACTCTAATTTCTATTCCCCTGTTTCCAAAAGTCGCCCTCCCTTTTCTTGTGCCCTCTGGTCCCATGCCTTCATCTTCCCATGTGTCTGCACTGTGTTTAGTCTGTGTAGCACACTGAAGTATAGGCAGGGTTGCTCCTATATTTACCTGCCAGGTATGGTTGCCTTGGCCAATTGTTAGGGATCAATTGATTTCACCCTAAGTCTGAAATTGCTGCACTTCTCTCTTCTGTCGCTGGGTGGCCGGGTACCTGGTGACATTAGATAAGACAAGGGCAATGCAAGGACAGATTAGGAGTATATGGGGTGTCTCAGCCAATGGGCAGGGGTTTTCCTGGGCCCTGTAGCCTGCTGGGAGAACCTATATATTTGGGTGGAGTTAGGTGATCAGTGTTCTGTGTCACCTGGATGGCTGTCTGGGTGGGCGTGTGTTTGGCTGCCTGGGCTGCTAGGCCAGAGTTTGGGTACATCTGGCTGCTAGGCTGTCTGAGGGCCTATTCAGAAGCAAGAGAGCAGCGTAGGGCTGAGACTTCGGCTTGCAATCCAACCATAAGTGACGGTTCTGCCGGTCGGAGAACCTGTCCTGGTTGGAGGTAGAGGGGAAGCTGTCGCCACTAAGGGACCAACCACCTTTTACCAGGGACCACAGTGGGAAGCTGAAGCAAGTACTGGAAAAGTATTCTCACCAACTGGGGATGGTGAAGAATCTGGAAACTTCAGCAGGTGCCAAGCAGGTGCCAAGCCAAGAACCCAGCCAGTGAGGTGACGCTTGAGGAGTATCTGGAATGCCAAGCCAGGGACCCAGCAGGGAATGCTTGAGGAAGATACTGAGTAAAAAGATTGGAAGAGCTCACGGGATTCAGTGGCAGTGAATCGGCAAGTCTAGTGAGAGAGACTGGGAGCTCAGTGGGCTAAGAATCTACAAGAAGTGATTGTAGAGGGAGTAAAGGAGTTTGTTACAACTTGTGTTAGGAACTGTTATAAGACAGATGCGGTGTCTTGCTGGATGCCTTTCCCTGCATGGCTGTCTACCTGTAGAAGTGTCGGAGTCTGCCAATTAACATTGCAACTACCTAAGGGTGTCCTGGCCCTAAACCCTCTCTCCCACAGTTCTGTTCAAGAGAAAAATAAATCTCTTTGCATTCAAGAAGCGTCTGGCGCCCATGAATCTATCTTGCACTACACCCACCATGCCTCTATATAGAAGGATGTCAGCTGTCCCCAGCTCTGGAGGTTCTCATTAGACCAAAGGAGGCCTGGGACCTCGCTACATTTTTTGCCTCTGTTAATGACCTCTTTATCTTCAACTCCTTTAACTTACTTGCTATTACTGAAACCTGGCTTTAGGAAATCGGACTCTGTCCACTCCCCAAACCCAGTGGATGTAAATGAGATGGAGTTAGAATCCTTCTATCTCCACAAAGCACTTTCAAGATATTCCTACACCTCCCTCTCTATCCCTCTTCTCTGTTGAAGCTCACTGAATTTGTATTTTTTCTCTAGTTTGAGAATTTATATGATTTATTCACCTCCTAAACAGACGTCATGCTTCCCTGATGACTTCTCTGCCTCACTACCCTGATTTATCTCCTCTGAAATACCCACTATAATTCTTGATGACTTTAACAACCCTGTTAATGGAATCATCCCAGCTCACTGTTTTCCTCCCTGAACACACGTGCTCCTCTCACTGCACGCAGAATCGGGCCCAGGCCGTCACAGCCCTGAAAAACAGACATCAGAAGCTTCAAAATACATAGCCACGATTTTGATCTAGTGTGGTGTAAAACTTGGTGCCCACAAGAGTTCACCCTATACAAAAGGTGCCCTCCTAAATTATAATTCTTCCCTCTGTGCTATCAAACAGATCCATTTCATCACTATTAACACCCTCTCATCCAGTCCTCATCAACTCTTTAATACCAATAAGTCTCTACTTTGCCCCCCCACTTTCACCTTCTGCTAACTAATTTCCTGCCCAGGACATTGTCAACCATTTCAAAAACAAAATAGATGCAATTGGAGATTAGATCTCCACAATCCAGCTATCTCCACCATTCACCCTACCATGTCTGTCACAATATTTCTGTCACCACATGTCTGTCACCACATCCAATACTATGCTAAACTTTTCTCTGTTGATCACCTCACCAACTGCAACAGAAACAGTTTACTCACAAATACTCCAGTCACCTGTTTGCTATATTATGTTCTCTCTAACACAAATCTTCAATCTCTTCCTCAATAAAATCTCCCCCTCTCCTTAAAAACATGCACTAGTCACCACAAACTTAAAAAAAAAACATTGGAACCCACCAGTCTGAACAAGCTAAGATCCATCTCCTTGCTCTTGTTTAACTTCAAATTTTCTAGAAAGTCTAGTCTACAACCATTGTAAAGCAGAGTACAAACTGTTGGCACTATATAATTCCTGTGTAATAATAATAGACCTACTCATAATGTGTGTAATATTATACCTATATTTTTTTAACAAAGATATGGTGATTTATATCCTGGTTTTGCAATCTCTCTGCTTTGTTATTTCTCAGCTTTACTAAGTGCCTCTTTAGCGATTTCGCTGTTGTCAATGTAGGGCTTTTGTCAGCGGCAGCACATGCTTTTACACATATATACAATATAGAAGCTGGAAGTTTTTTATATTTGTTAATTCAACTTGGCTTACTGATGGAAGCTGCCTGATCATTTCCATACCTCCTATGAGGTAGAACCTTCAACCCCCCGCCCCCTCCCACCCCCTCCCGCCATGTAACCTGGATTGCGCTGCCCGTCCTGCAGATCTAGAAAGAGCATGACTGGTGTTAGGCTGCAAATCATCGAGAGATAGGCTGCTAAGTTACATTTAGTTTTTGGCTTCACTGTAGTCAGTGGGGCAGTGATTGATTGTTTTTGTATGTTCTAGTTTTCCTGAGCTGAGTGTTTGATTTCTCCCACCTGCCTCTGGAAGAAGTTTCTAGAATAAAGGGCAGGGATTTTCTACTTAGAAGTTTGTCCTCCCTCTAACTGCTATTAACGTTTTGGAGTACCCTAGGATTTAGTGCCCCCTCCAGGGGTAAGTGCTAAATATATATATCAATTAGGAGGCTCAGAAAGATTTTGGGTGGGAAAGAGCCTCAATCCCTTACTATGGGTGGTCCTGAAAGGGACCTGCAGGAGAGGGCAAAAAAAAAGAGGACAGGAAGCAGCCTAAACTTGTTAGGGGAGCTGTGCGCTGTTTTGGTCCTAAAATACAGCAGTACTACTAGAGCAGGCAGGGACTTTAACCACTTCTGCTCCAGAAGGTTTTACTCCCTTCCTGACCAGGCCATTTTTTGCGATACTGCACTGCGTTGCTTTAATTAACAATTGTGTGGTCGTGCGACACTGTACCCAAATAAAATTGATGTCCTTTTTTTCCCACAAATAGAGCTTTCTTTTGGTGATATTTGATCACCTCTGCGGTTTAATTTTTTGCGTTATAAACAAAAAAGGCCGACAATTTTGAAAAAAAATAAAACATTTTACTTTCTGCTATAAAACACATCCAATAAAAAAAATATAAAAAATCGAATTTCTTCGTCAATTTAGGACAATATGTATTCTGCTACATGTTTTTTTGAAAAAAAAAAAAACAATAATCGTATATTGATTGGTTTGCGCAAGTTTTAGCATATACAAACTATGGGATAGATTTATTCTATATTTTTTTACTAGTAATGGCGGCCATCAGCGATTTTTAGCAGGATTTCGACATTGCGGCAGACAAATCTGACAATAAGTGACACTTTTTGGGGACCAGTGACACAGTGATCAGTGCTAAAAAAAATGCACTGTCACTGTACTAATGACACTGGCAGGGAAGGGGTTAACATCAGGAGCGATCAAAGGGTTGACTATGATCCCTGGGAGTGATTTCTTACTATGTGGGGGATGTTTTAACTGAAGTAAGACAGAGATCTGTGTTGCTGCTTAGCAGCAACACAAGATCTCTGTCTTTCTTACTAGCAGAACGATGATCTGCCGTGTTTACATAGGCAGACCGACGTTTTACCTCTCCCTGAACAATCGCTGGGTTTCCGGTGGACATCGGGTCTGCCGAACCCGCTGATTGGCTCCCGCTGTGTCCAATCACAGCAGGAGCGGGACTCCGGCGGCGTGCGCATCCAAGAGCCAAAGAAAGGAATCACGCACAGGTATGTGATTTTGCGCTTAAGGGCCTCTCTGCCGCAGTATATGTACGTGGATGAGGATGATGGACTGATGATGAACTGTTTTGTTTTTTATGCTCCCAAATAAGCTGTATTTGTTCATTTTTGGAAAAAATAAAGACTGACTTTTACAAGCAGGTGATACAGAACCTCAAATATCATAATACACATATATATATATACTTTTCATAAATGCCTCCTTGGGGAATACTCAGCCTTAACCACTTCAGCCCCGGACGAATTGGCTGCCCAATGACGGGGCCATTTTTTGCGATTTGGCACTGTGACTGACAATTGCGCGGTTGTGCGACGTTGCACCCAAACAAAACTGACGTCTTTTTTTCCCCACAAATAGAGCTTTCTTTTGGTGGTATTTGATCACCTCTGCAGTTTCTTACTTTTTGCGCTATAAACAAAAAAATAGCGACTATATTAAATATCCCCCAAAAATATATATAAAAAAAAAATTTCCTCAGTTTAGGCCGATATGTATTCTTCTATATATTTTTGGTAAACAAAATTGGCAATAAGCGTATATTGATTGGTTTGCGCAAAAGTTATAGCGTCTACAAAATAGGGGATAGTTTTATGGCATTTTTATTATTATTTTTTTGTTTTTTACTAGTAATGGCGGCGATCTGCAATTTTTATCTTGACTGCGATATTGCGGCGGACACATCGGACACTTTTGACACTATTTTGGGACCATTGTCATTTATACAGCGATCAGTGCTATAAAAATGCACTGCTTACTGTGTAAATTACACTGGCAGGGAAGGTGTTAACCACTAGGGGGCGAGGAAGAGGTTAAGTGTGTCCTAGGGAGTGATTCTAACTGTGAGGGGGCTGGGCTACAAGTGACATGACAGTGATCACTGCTCCTGATGACAGGGAGCAGTAGATCACTGTCCTGTCACTAGGCAGAACAGGGAAATGCCTTGTTTACATAGTAATCTCCCCGTTCTGCCACTCGGTGACACGATCGCGGGACACTGGCGAACATCAAGTTCGCGGGTCCCGCAGGCATGGTCACGGAGCTCGCGGCGCGCCCGCTAGACGACAGATTCAAAGCAACGTACAGGTAGGTTGCTTTGCCTGCCCGTGCCATTCTGCCGACGTATATCTATGTTAGGCAGTCGACAAGTGGTTAAAGTGGTTGTAAACCCCATTCACAAAATTTGACCTAAGCACATAAATATATAGTGTTTACTTATCTCTCTCCAAAGCCCTAAGTGCTGTTTCTCTCTGGTGCTCCGTTGCTATGTTATCAGCATGTGTCACTTCTGACAAGTTCTCTGACACATGAGATAACAGTAGCTGAAAATTTGTGTTGGGGTGGGGAGATGAGCACACAGCTTATCTATTGAGACAACAGCTCTGCGTGTTCCTTCGTTCCTCTGCCTATGTGGAGGGGGGTGTGTCCCTTCCTTCCAATCAGCTCTCATACAGTGTAAGCCCAGACTCCTCACCCACTGCTGAAAGAGGAAGAAAGATTTCTAACACAATCTGCACTATCCAAAGAGTGTAGAAAGGGGAAGACGGCAGATATACAATTAAAACGTATGTAGGAAGATTTGTTTCATCTCTATGTATAATCTGAGGCTAATCACTTAACTGGTATATGTAACAGGAACCATGAATCAGACAGAGACAGAAAATGCAGTTAAAATCACACATTTTAATATAATTGTAAAAATGGTACAAATAGTAAACGTAGTCAAAACACGCCATTAAATCAGGGAGCCAGGGCTCATCGTAGTCGGAGGCAGCAGACAGGATCAGGAACCAGAAGGGACGTCAGCCAGGCAAGTATTCAACAGGAACACAGCAGAGAGTTTCCAGATAGGTTTGACCAAGGTCTTTCCTCCTACATTCCTAATCCTAACTCAGGCTACGTGTAAGGCATTCCCCAATGGCTGGTGCCTTTGGGGATAAACCCTGGGTCCCGATGACCTCCTACATCACTGTCATAGCAGCAGATGACATTCTCTTACTCCACATAAGCGTGGCTCTCCTACTTTTTCCCCTTCGGGCTCACTGCTCCAGACCACTGTCTCTCTCTTATAACACAGTGGGTCAGACCTAAAGAAAAACCATGAAAAGAACTTGGAAAGCATGAAATCCCCCCCCCCCCCCTATCCTGGGCAGCACCTAACTAGGTTGGTTACAACCCGCCAACATATATATATATATATATATATATATATTAGGGCTGTGGAAATTAACTATTAATTCCTCGATTAATCGATTAATTCTTTTGATTGGTACTCACCTCTCCGCCGGCTTCCGGGTCTTCAGGGAGATCCGGTGACGTCACGGACACCGACGGGGCTTGCCGTGTCCATCTGAAGGGCTCCTTTGCTGTGCCTTCATATCTGCATGCCGGCGGGACCTTACTATCTGCCGCACGCAAAGGCTTTTACACTTCCCTCTATCAACTTAGGATTCTACAGCCATCCACTGGGAGATGTGATAGTTCCCTTCATGGGACATCTACATGCCGACGGACTGATGTTAGCCCCTTCTCATCTGGATTCAGCAGTGGTATCGTTGTACACATTTTTATACCAGTATCATACTTAGCTACATGTTTTTGTGACTGCTTTTGCTACCGTTTGGTATTACTCGCACCATTTTTACAGTTTATGTAGCTACAACGATTTTTTCTCCAGTGCGACATTTATTTTGTTACCTACTTGAAGACTATAAAAGTTTTAATGCTATTCCCATTGAGCGCTGCCTTTGTGTGTTTTTTGTATCCTGCTATCGATTTTTCCAGTGGTTGGTAGCTGCACTGGGAATCGGCCTGCAAGGAGATCAGCTAAAAGTAGTTGGATCTGGGGCGTGGCCTGACATAGCATGGAGTAGGACGTGCATGATTTGAGCTCCGTCCATTACTCCTGTACAGCCCATCCTGACCTTCAGCGTCATCCTGCACCAGCCCAGCGGGACCCCCTGGGGACCCTGAACATCCGTGGCCGCAAATCCACCATCCTCCGCTCGTACGGCGGCCTCCGCAGGGCCGCGATCCCGATCGCGGGTGCCGCATTTAGGAAAGTCCGCGGCTTCGGCCTAGCCCTGGAAGTCGGCGGCCATCTTGCTCCACCCGACCTGCCACCTGTGCTGCTTCCTGGCCCTCCTGCTCTCAGGTAACAGCCTGCAGGGGCCCACCGAGTCCCCCTGAGGACCCCTCACACCCACAGAGGCAGATACATCAGCCTCTGACTGCGCGGCCGCCGCGTTCAGGAAAGGCCCCGGCTTCGGCCTAGTGCTGGTCGGTGGCCATCTTGCTTCACCCGGCCTGCTGACTAGTGACTCTTCCTGGCCCACCAGCCCTACAGCTCCCTACCATTCGGTATAGACTGAGCTGCCTGCTTTGGAGGGGGGAGGGATCACAGCGGATACCTGCCATGACTCCGCCAAAAACGCCAAAGGCCACCCTGGCGAAATTGGACCAGTACCGCCGCCAGGAGGAGGAAAGAGATGGCGGTGCCGCAGGCGGTGAGCAGGACGCTACGGGAGGCGACACAGCTAAACTGCTCGAGGCGATCACATACTGCCGGACGTCCCTGACGGCGCAAATAGAGGGGGTCAAGGTGGACCTTTCACTCATGCGACAAGACTTCCAGAAACTTCGTGAGCGTGTCACGACTGCCGAAACCCGCATTGGAGAGGTGGAGGACACCGTTACGCCGCTCCAAGTCAGCTCCGATCGAATGCAGCTCCAAATCAATCAGATTCTAAGCAAGCAAGATGATATGGAAAATAGGCTCCGGAGGTGCAACCTCCGTTTCATCGGCCTCCCCGAGGGAGCTGAGGGCAAAGATCCTACCACCTTCTTGGAGAAACTCCTTGTTGACACCTATGGCCGCGAGGCCTTCTCCCCCACCCTGGCGGTGGAGAGGGCTCATCGTATGCCTGCCAGATCTCCTCCTCAGGGGGCTCCCCCCCGCACGTTTATAGCAAAATTCTTGAATTACAAAGATAGAGATGCGGCGCTGCGCATGGCCAGGGAAAAAGGTAACATCCACCTTGGAAACTCCAAGATCGCTATCTTCCCCGACTTTTCTGCCGAGGTGCAGCGCCGCCGCCAAGGCTTCATGGAGGCGAAGAGGAGGCTCCGGATACAACATCTTAAATACTCTATGCTATTTCCAGCTCGTCTTAGAGTCGAAAGGGACGGCCGTGTGTTCTTTTTTGAGGATCCTCAGGAAGTCATTGCCTGGTTGGAGCGTCCGGGGCCCGCCAGAGGGGCGGCGGAGTGACCTGACCGAGCATGTTCATCAGCACTATTGATTGCCTGTCATCATCACCAGCACATTATACGCCGCAGCGGGAGTCTGCAAATCCTGGTATGTTACCCCCCTTTTTTTTTGTCTCCCCTTTACTGCCCGCGGCGCATACCCTATTGCTCCTTACCCCTGGGACCCCCTTTTGCCTTCCCCTGCTATAATCCTCTTTCAATTGTAACCTGCAGAGGGGGTCTCCCATACTTAGGGCCCCCACTGACTGGTTGATCCATGTAACTACCCTGGAGACTGTAATTGCGGAGCACAATCAGTCCTACACTCCACATGCCTAACACAGCGAATTTTCGCCCCCCAGCAACCGGAACACGCATCTCTTTATTATGTGACTGCAGAACTTTCTATACCACCGACCCCGCACTGTACTTCTGGTTCACAGTACAAGAAGAGCCTGTTGCTCTTTATTTGCGGGCATTGGATCTTCCACACCTCCCATGTGAGGAGATCGCTGCAGATCTTTTACGTAACAGCAAGATATTTTGGTTTTATCTGCTACCGGTTGTTACTTTCTTTTGGTTTTGGGAACATACCCGCATCAGTTGGGGAAGATGCAGGGTGGGGAGGGGGGAGGGGGAGGTTCGTTTTTTCTTGATGGACTGCAATACAACGAAGTGCATGCTAACATTGATACTGCATAGATGGCAAACCTTGTATTCATGTAATGCTACTGTCCCACGATATGTTTTAATGTTTGACTTATGGCATCGATAAAACTGCTCACTTGGAATGTGCGTGGGCTTGGGGACAAGGTAAAGAGATCTGCAGTTTTCTCATTTCTCAAAAAACAACGAGCCGACATTGTGGTGTTAGTGGAGACACACGTTGAGGGTCGGCTCCAGATGGCACTCCGCCGGCCATGGATTGGGTGGGCATATCATTCATCCCACTCGTCCCACGCCCGCGGAGTCTCAGTTTTGATTGCCAAGACGGTACATTTTGAGCTGTGTGATGTTCAGTCTGACCCACAGGGGCGCTATGTCTTTCTTTCGGTTAAATTGTATGGTGAACCTTTCCTACTGATGGCATTCTATGTACCTCCACCATTTAATTCTACTATAGTCACAGAGGGCTTGCTATATATGACTCGTCATCCTTCGATTCAGGCGGTGTGGCTGGGGGATTTTAACGCTACGTTGAACCCTGCATTAGACAAACTGTCGCCCTCGCCATTATCTACTACAGCTCCAACCCACACTAGATTCTCCCGACTTATCTCTTCCTTTAATCTCACTGACACCTGGCGTTTTAAATTCCCGCTCACTCGAGCTTACTCCTGTTTCTCAACTACCCATAACACCATGTCCCGTATAGATTTTATATTCATTTCTAGTACCCTTGCCCCAAGATTACTGGAAGCTGAATTTGCCCCCAGATTACTTTCAGACCATAGCCCATATTTCATTAGCCTCTCCATCCCATTAGACAAACCGCCCCGTACGTGGCGCCTGAATCCGTTTTGGCTCACCCTGTTATCGGAGGATGACGAGCTTGGTAACAGTTGGAGAACTTACTTTTTAGAGAATGACGGATCTGCATCCCCAGACGTAGTATGGGAAGCCTTCAAACTGCATGCACGTATGACTCTGACCTCCTTTATCAACAGGCTGAAGGCTAATTCATCAGCCATACTGGACGGGGCAATGCGGGATCTGTCCTCCTCTGAACAGGGGTACATGTCGAACCCCTCTCCTGATGGAGCTGCCCGACTCAGGTTACAAACCAGGGTGGTTAATCAGCTACAACACGAGACGGCCAGGAAAAAACTTTTCTTTGCCAGACAAAAATTATATGAACATGGGGAGAGAGCGGGTAAACTGTTGGCCTACTTGGCACATAGTGAGGATAGACCCCCTACTGTCATTTCCCTCACTGGTCCTAATGGGGAAAAGATTACGGAGCCCCAGGCTGTCACTTCTGAATTTAGGGACTTCTTTTCTCAACTATATACGTCCCAGGTTTCTACCACTGACTCTCAATTGGAAGATCTACTGGCGGAAATCATCTTTCCACAGCTAGACGATGCCCAAATGGCTATGCTAGACGCACCTATTACACTCGACGAAATAACCACAGCGATTGGGAGCTTCGCCAGATCCAAGGCCCCGGGTTCAGATGGGTTGCCCATAGAATTTTACGCCCAATACATCGAGATACTTGCCCCCAAGTTATTGTCCCTCTTCAACCATCTATTTGACAATTTCACCTTACCCCCATCGATGGGCGAGGCGGTAATTGTCCTCATACCTAAGCCAGGCAAGGACCCAGGCCTCCCGGAATCTTATAGACCAATATCGCTACTCCAGGTAGACATAAAGATTCTGGCTAAAGTACTTGCCCTACGCCTTAACCAAGTGATTCTAACCCTGATCCATGCTGACCAAGCTGGATTTATGCCGGGGCGTAACACCTCCTTCAACCTCAGAAAATTGTATATTAACTTACAAGCGACACATACTAATGTTGGGTCCCGGGTGGTGGTGGCTTTGGATACTGCCAAGGCCTTTGACTCAGTGGAGTGGCGGTACCTTTGGGGATGCCTCCGTGGCTTTGGTTTTGGACCTAAATTTATTAAGTGGGTTCAATTATTATATCTGGCACCCAGGGGTAAAGTAGTGGCCAACGGGAGGGCCTCCCAGACATTTGACTTATCCAGGGGCACTAGACAGGGCTGCCCACTGTCTCCGCTCCTCTATGCCTTGGCGGCGGAGCCCCTTGCAATCTCCATTAGAGGGGACCCCGAGATTCAGGGTCTCTGCCTTGGTTCCCTGACTGAAAAAATTAGCTTATACGCAGACGACACGCTACTATACCTGGCCGACTCTGCCACATCGCTTCAGAAGGCGTTGCATACAATTGAACACTTTGGTCAGTTCTCTGGCCTTAAAATTAATTGGGAGAAATCTCAAATACTGCCTATGGATAGTTTCCCCTCTCCCAAGCTACAGGCACAGTTACCACTCCAGCGAGTGAACACTATCAAATATCTTGGAGTATTGGTGAATAGAACACCGGCTGACTATATATCCCTGAACATAGAACCCCTTTTCGATCTCATCAAGTCTAGAACCCAGGTATGGGCGAGACTGCCGCTCGGCGTGTGGGGCCGTATTAACATTGTTAAAATGATATTATTTCCGAAAATATTGTATATACTCTGGCACACACCCGTATACTTACCCTTGAAATTTTTCAAGTCAATGGAGGCCATACTCAAGACATTTATTTGGGGTAACAACAGACACAAGCTGGCCTGGAGAGTCCTTAAGAACCCTACTGACCTAGGTGGAACAGCCCTCCCTGACTTAAATCTTTATTACCTTGCGTCCCAACTGTCTCAACTATACCACATAGATAAAACCGACAGACTCAGATTCCTCACCCTCCTCTGTCCACGGTGGGCACAACTGACCACTGACCCACTCACTGCAATTGCAGTGGGACATAGTGGGAATAACTCCAATAGAGACCGTGGGTCCCTATTATACCAATATAGGCGCGTATGGGACATCACCACTAAAACATTAACGACCCCTAAATACAACAACTATACCCCCTTATGGCACAATAGACTACTCTCAGAGTTTCTCTTGATCCCTGACACAGAGATATGGTGCGAATATGGAATATATTATTTGCACCACATAATTTCCGATGGCACACTTAAAAACTTTGAGGACCTCCAAAATGAGTTCCTGCTGCCCAATTCTATGCTTTTTAGATTCTTCCAGGTGCGTCACGCAGCCCAAGCTCAGTTTCCCCAGCCTTTGCCACAATCTACGCCTAATGTTATTATGGCTGTGGTTAAGGGTGTGGACCCGCGAAAGCTGATCTCTGATTTTTATGTCATGCTTCTCACCCCATCATCTACCACGCTAGCTTACAGCCTTAAACCAAGATGGGAAAGAGAGGTGGGCCCACTGGAGGATGAGGAGTGGAGTGAAGCCCTAGACTCGTGCAAGACTGTATCCCCCAAGCTCTCTGACAGGCTGACCCAGTTATACGTGGTGCACCGAGCGTATCTCACCCCCCTAAGAATCGCCCGCTTTAGACGACAGTTTTCTACCTTGTGCACAATGTGTAACCAAACGACGGGCACATTCTTCCATCTACTCTGGGCGTGCCCGGTCCTTCAGGGTCTGTGGAAGCAGATTGTTGACTTCCTCCATGATGACATGGGATCCCCATTGACCCTGGACCCCAAACAATGCTTACTGGGGATATTCCCCGACTCTGAGATGGACAAATTCACTAAAACATTCTTGCATGAAACATTGTTTAATGCTAGAAAAATTATAGCCAGACAGTGGATGAGACCCACTCCCCCCAGCTTCAACGATTGGAAACTAGATATAAATAACACTCTTCCCTACAAAAAGTTCATATACATCAACAGAGGTTGTCCAGATAAGTACTACAAAATCTGGGATCGATGGCTTGAGTCCGCAGACACATGCACTGATGGTCCGTAATACTATACATCCTTCTAGCGTGCAATTCCATGAATAGCGTGGACATAGGGTTTTCCACTTATTGATAGTCACTGAATCCAGTGTTCAATCTGAACAAGTTTTTTGATCTACTGTGCCTATATATATGTATAAGCCACATTTCTTGTTTTATGCATTTCTCCAGTATTGCCTTGTAACTTGCAGAATTATGTTCCAAATGTAAATTGTTCAATAAAAAACTTTTTTTCTCGAAAAAAAAAAAAAAAAAGTAGTTGGATCTATGTGCGTTATAATTAATCGAAATTAGTCGATTAATCGATTAAAAATTTTTTTGATTAATCAAACACGAAAATTTTAATCAGTAACAGCCCTAATATATATATATATATATATATATATCTGAGGGAAAAAGAAGATGGAGTTAATAAAATGATCTATCTATCTATCTATCTATCTATCTATCTATCTATCTATCTATCTATCTATCTATCTATCTATCTATCTATCTATCTATCTATCTATACTGTATACTGTATATATGAGGGGAAATTAAGGTTAACTGTGGGTTAATAATTACATTTATGAATGAAGGCTATAACGGCATAGGTCTGTTTTGCCTCTTTTCTAATAGGTAGTAAATCAACAGGCATAAATCTGCTTGAATCAACCAAAGCCAGTACAAGTGCAACTCCTGCAACTACAACAACTGCAACTACAACAACTACAACTACAGCAACAACTCAGAAACCTACCACTACAACAACAGGTATAGTATATGCCAAAACAATAAAATATAGAAAGAGTTAAAAGTTTATGCATTTCCACAAATAAATATCTGTATACCTATAAAAAAAGATTCCAAAGAAAGGTGCCTGCAAAAGGGAATGACTCTTCAGTAGAAAGCAAGTCCTCACTCCACTGTCTTAAAAAGACAATTCACACAGGATTGCCCTGCCTTTGTTAGACACCATAATTTGTTAATGCCATTATTTGTTAATGGCACCCAAAATGTGGCACGTTTGTGGCCACCAAACTGCATAACCATGTGGTTTGGTACAGCACAATTGCTAAAAGTCGTGTACTTTTTGCACATTCACATGCATCTGGAGGCCTACTGAAGTGAATGGGCTGTCAAAAACAGAACACGAAAAAAACATGTGCACTTTACTGTGTTTCGGCCTTAAGAGCTACAGTACATCATCTGTCGCGATCTTCAGTATCTTACATGTAGCGCTACCCCTGTAGGAGCCGCTTAATGTATGTTTGGTTCTTTACTCTGCCTCTCAACCCCAAGTATGGTCTCAACCCCTCTGGCACACCTGCTTGGTAATATTAGTGTGGAACCCAGCAACAGAGAGAAAACACAATAATGATAAACCATGAATTATATTTACCGAGGCCTTGGGTTCCGTCACTCCATCAGCTGTGGTAGTAAATAGAGACTCACACACAATACCAATGAACCACTTGTAAATGTTTACTATGATAAAGAAGAACACAAGGAAATAGTGTAAGTAACAGATGAATAAACACAGGTTATGATTGGTAGGATGTATTTGTTCAATGCAATAATATCATACACTTGTTCCCAGCAACAAGTTAATGAGGGGGGGGGGAGGGGGGTATATGTGAACAGGTGCACAGGGAGATAGATCCTTAATACTTTTAACACATGTATTGAGTACCTTCCCACTGAGGCCTCAGCACACAGACCAATGCACACAGAAATTGCACAAACAGTGAATACAGTAATACCATGAAAGTTCTAACTACCGTATATACTCGAGTATAAGCCAAGATTTTCAGCCCTTTTTTTTGGGCTGAAAGTCCCCCCCTCGGCTTATACTCGAGTCAGTGAAATTTAACATTGTAAATTGTACCTGAAGGCTGCGGCGTCCATCGTTTAAAACTCGCGGTCTCTTCCCGGTCTCTTCCGTGATAGGCGGAACAGCCTGCTGAGAATCGCCTATCACGAACGTTCTCTCATCCTCAGTTTTCTAGCAGACGTCCGTGATTGGCGGAAACTGAACACAGTGTCTGCTGGGATGGGTGAAGATGAGAGAATGTTTGTGATAGGTGATTCTCATCACACACAGTTCCGCCTATCACGAAAGAGACCAGGAAGAGACTGTGAGTTTTAAACGATGGACGCCGCAGCCTTCAGGTACAATTTACAATTTACAATGTTTAATTTTAATTCTAGGGAAACAGTGAGGATGGGCACAGTGAGGATGGGAACAGTGAGGATGGGAACAGTGAGGATGGGAACAGTAAGGTGGCAATGGGCTTAGTGAAGTTGCAATGGGTGGGCATTGTTGACCCTTGGCTTATACTCGAGTCAGTAAGTTTTCCCAGGTTTTTGTGGTAACATTAGGTACCTCGGCTTATACTCGGGTCGGCTTATACTCGAGTATATACAGTATATTTCACTAAATGGCTCCCCCTAGATTGCAGTTCAGAGCAATTCTCCAGTGTAGAGCAGTAAGCTTTGTCAAAGCATTAAAGTGGTGAATGTTCCTCAAGTTCCAGTTTTGTCTTCAGCTAGCTTATTTTATACGGCGGTGTTGTGTTGTGTGATTAATTGTAATCCACAAGAAACAGAAATAGCAATAACTGTAGAATATGATGCTATGGATTCCTGAAGAACTCTCACTTGTGATTCCTTTTATGTGTGAGTAATAAAGTACTGACCTTACAGCACAGGGGAGAAAGACAAAACCCCAAAGTCTGGTTGTAAGATGCTCAGGTGCAGCAGATCCACAGCCGTGGAACTACAGGTCTCAGCGGCAGTCTGTATGGAAGAAACTCACTTAGCAATATTACAGTCACTACTTGGATAGACGGGTGCCTTCTCACCACTATGGATCCCAGCTGGCTGCAGACTCCTTCCGGAACCTCCTACAGATGTCTCCGTCAGTGTAGATGGCGCCGCCACGCCGTGCTGCTCCTCCCGGTGTGCTGGAAGGCAGATGGCTTCAAAAGCTCAGAAGCGCAGGTCAATCCTCATGCTCGATCAGCAGGGCTGTTCACAATTATCCCTCTGGGGTGGGCGATCTCTGCTGTAGGCCGCAGGCTCTCAGTCCTGGTCACACACAGACCTCCTGCTGGTTGTTAAATGGCGTCCGGCGAGCCCAAAAGCATGCCACGCCTGTCCTTTTGTGACTTGGCATTGTGGGTCTGTGACTTGGCATTGTGGGTCCAGTAGTTCCAAGACTGATTTAACAACATGAGTCACTTCCTCATCAAACACTATATCCCACAATGCATAACTGTTTGCTTCAGAGTTTCAGCGGTCACTAGAGGGAGCCAAACCCTTACTTAAGAAACAATAAACTACTTAACATGATAACTTTAGTAGCAAACCCCTGTGCTACACACATTTTCTAGTATGTTGGGTTCTTACATTCCATCAAATTATGTGCTTTCATCTGCCAGCCACTAAGTCACTACAGGACATAGGTGTGTTTCAATGTGATTTAACCAAAATGGTTTATTCATAGTCAGGATTCCAGTACACATCAAAAAAGATAGCTAAGGGAGAAACGGGATGAATGAGTTAATTAAAAATATAGTCGCAAAGGATATATCCACTTTTTGGGCCCCAGATACCTTTACAAACCCAGCGATTACCATGTAAAATAGTAATGACATCATCGCTGTGCTAAACATAGCAGAGAGCAGAGCTGTAGGAGGGACCCAGCAGGCCCCACACACTACAGGCTGCCTGCAGAAAACTGCAAGAAGGGGAGAAGACAAGACCAGTCACCCTGCACAAGGAGAAAGCACAGCAGGAAACTCCTGCACAGAGAACTGGATTACTGCACAGATCTGGAAGAGATTCACAAAGCCCACCAAGATTCAAATTACACATGAGTATTATATTCACACAATATTTGTTCTCCCAGAATTCAGCTTTAAACAAGAGCCTAGAAGAAAAAAGTGACAAAAAAATGTTTGCAATTAACAGGAGGGCAGTATTTTCAATATGAAGCTAAGATCAGGAACTCTGGTACATGACCTCAAATTGGCAGGAGCAAAGGTAAAAACTGATCTAAGACTGGATTCACACCTATGCATTTTTAGTGCTTTTTGCATTTTGCAGATTTGCACTACAGGACGTGTCCCATAGGAAACCATGTTAAATGGACTGTAGTGCAAATCTGCAAAGTGGCTTCAGACACTATTCAAAATAAAAGAAAAATACAAAAGAAAACACAAAGATAAAGTAGCGGGTATGTACTTTCCCGGGTGTAAATTTGAACTTGGCAGAGACATCAGTGATGTGTAATTCCCTGCGGCCCGGTGGGTGTCGCTGTTGCCCTGGGCTGGGGTTGAATCATTGCTGTGTGCTGTGCCTCCTTTTTGTCCTCCCTCGGCAGCGGTATGGTGGGGAACCCGCCATGCTTGCTGGGAGAGGGTATAAAGGGGCCGGCCATCTTTGTCACGAGGTCGAAGTCCCAGGCATCTTCAGCTTGTGGACGGTGGTTCGTGTCGGTCCTCTGGGTGGCCTAGGCCTGGAGGACGACTGGAGGTCGTGTTCCATCCCAGGCACCTTTAGCCTGGGGTGAGGTACTCGGATGGAGATCCGGAGCTCAGTGCCCAACACTGAGTTCCGCGAGGGAAGGAGATCCTAGGGAACCCCGGGAGTGGGTACCAGAATCCAGAAGGCGCAATGGACCGGGGGGAGCTCCTCACTTGAAGACCCGGTGCAGCATATTGCCGGTGACAGGTGAGCCTCTCGTAGGAGACCGCCTGGAAGGAAATTCCCCCTCGTGTGGAGACCGCAACCCACTTTCAGGAAGGAAAGTGGAGAACTACATTGTGTCTGGGCCTATTCGCATCCACACCTCCTTTCCTGTTCTGTTTCTATCAAGGGAGTTCAACTGATTGTGTTCATTCGCAGAAGAATAAAGGAGTGTTGAACTTTAATGGTGTGGAGCTCATTTCCTGACAGACATTGTTCAAGGTGACTCTTGGAGGGAGGATCCAGGTGCACAGCACTGACCCGAAGGTAATGCAAGAACGTTGCTTATACCGCACTGACACATGTGGTGGAGGCCAGGCATGGTGTCCCCGCTCCCTCCCCTCTAAGATACCCCTAGACAAAAGAAAGACGAGACGAGAGAAAGAGGGGAGTGAGGAGGGCGCTACACGTGGGGGCTCGGGTCCGGTATAGTGTTTGTGCACCACAGTATTGAACGTGTCTGTTGGAAGAGTTAAGTGAATAGGCAGGCCTTCATTGGCCGAAGTGCATCCCTGCTCGAAGTCGTGGACATGACCCAATGAAGGGAAAGGCCCGCGCAGAAGAGTGGAAAGAGGGGGAAGTTCAGCCGTGTGAAGTACTACACGTGGGGGCTTCTATTGCACTGCGCCACCAGGCACACCCCCATCGCTTAGTTCGTGGGCGTGACTCAGAAACAGAAAAGAAGAAAAGCCCGTGAACTGGAGCAAAGGGGAGGAGTCCAATACGTGTGAAGGACTACACGTGGGACGTTGGCGCAAAAACTTTGCAGTGTGCGATGGATCAGCAACAGGTCACCATGTTCGGACATACATCGTGGATTCCAGTTCACCCTTCCACCATGACATTGACTGCTGCTGCTCCGGTAACAGATACGGGGATCCGGCTAAAGCCAAGGGGTCGATTCGCCCTGTACTCGTGCATGGACGTTGAGGCCCTGGATGTGATTTGTCCCGGCTGTTCGGGACTGGTGTGCCAGCTGAAGCCATTCGGGCGATGTAAGGCCTGTGGGGAGTTCCTGTTCGAAGTGGATCCGGCGGTTGAAAGGCCGAGAACCATTTACCCCGGCCGTGCTGTGGGCAACACCACTAAGAGAGGAGGAATCACTGCTGTGAGAGACATCCCTACGCACACTGCAGCGACCGCGGAGGAGGTCGTAAAACCCCAATGGGAGAAATCCGAGGATGCTGACTCGGTCACCACTGTCTCGCACCATCCGCTACCGAAGAGAAAGACCGGCATGGTAGCCCCGACCAGCGGTTGTGGTGGACCGTCTCGCCCGCTTACGCCCGGCCTGGATGGATCCGTTGACAAGAGTTCCGGACGTCCCGCTTCAAGTAAAGGCCGAGGTAAGCCAGGCGGAGAGATTTGGTGTGTGGGCGGAGGTGTCGGGAAGTCATGGCCTAGCGAGTCCGCGGGAGGTGGTGGCTCCGTTTCTACAACCGGCTACATACCCGCGGAGGAGTGTGACACCTCTGACCTGGAGTCGCTCTCGGACATGGGAGACGATGTTGCCATAGACGATTTGTTTGCCGAGAAGGGCTGGGACAAAGTACCTCTCGCTTCATCTCGAAGGATCAGAGATCCACCCATGTCAACAGGGGAAAGTACACCCCGGGTGGAGGCACCAGCGCCTGAAGAGAGGTCCCGTCCCCAGTCTGCTTCTACATCCCCGGTGCCATCTGTACCGAAGGCCGGGGAAAAGCGACTGTTGCTGCGGGCACCTATGCCCAGATCAGATGTGATCAAGGTCCCTCGCCACCTGGACTCGATAGTGTTGCCTGGCGAAGGGGACAAAGCCACCATGCCTCCTTTAGCGAGATTACAACGCCTATTTGGCCAGAAGGTTGCTGCAGACTACGGATGGGAGTATCCGTACTTGTCGAAGGAACTGCTGTATGAGGTGGAAGTGTGCCGGGAGCGCTGGTACAATGACTTTGGGTGGACCCACCTTCAGGTTCCCCACGCCCGCAGGTGCCTGGCATGCTCTCCAAAGGCCTCTCAACATTTCAAGGACTGCAAGTCAGAGTGGATGTTGGGACGACACATCCATGCAGACAAAGTGCTGATCCGGCGCAAGGAAGGGGAAGATGTGGAGTATCATCTAGAGACCATGGACCAGCACTTGAAGCCGCTTGTTCTGCCACATCCCCGCTTTTACTTGTAGGAGAGAAAAAGACTCCGTTTGTTCTTGGCATGCTGCTGAACTTTCTGGGGCTGTTGCTTTTGTGCCCAGAGGAATGGAGAACTGTTCCTGGTTTGTTCTTCACTTTTCCCACAAGAGATCTTGGACTCTGGGTAGATAGGGCCGAAAGAAAAGAGGAAAGTTCCACGAGTGCAGTTACCGCGGTGCTGTCACCAGGTGGCAGTGTTGCGCAACGTTAAAACACTTTTCATGCACTCACTCTTGGAGAAAAGGGATTTCTTCTCTGAGAAGTTTATTTTCCATTACACGAATACAGGTTTCAGGGTTATATGTGTTAATCCTTTCTTTTCCCTCTGCAGGAGAACATCCCATCAAGTCCACTGAGGATGGGGTGGGTCTTAGTCAGGATGGGTGGGAATAGTCAAATGTGAATATGTGATTCAAAGTTATGAGTCAATGCTGTTGTTTTTCTTTTGTCTTATTCCCTTTTCTTTACAGGGCTCAGACACAATGTTTTAGTTGGATAGTTTTTTCTAAAGTTTTATATTTTTGTACAATTGTTAGTCGGTTTCTGGATTGGATTATGTCAGCCGTTGAGGGCATGATTTACTCCAGACACTGGGGACCAGTGTCAAACCACCAGGGGGAGAGTGTAGCGGGTATGTACTTTCCCGGGTGTAAATTTGAATTTGGCAGAGACATCAGGGATGTGTAATTCCCTGTGGCCCGGTGGGTGGCGCTGTCGCCCTGGGCTGGCTTTGAATCATTGCTGTGTGCTGTGCCTCCTTTTTGTCCTCCCTTGGCAGCGGTATGGTGGGGCGGGGAACCCGCCGTGCTTGCTGAGAGAGGGTATAAAGGGGCCGGCCATCTTTGTCACGGGGTCGAAGTCCCAGGCACCTTCAGCTTGTGGACGGTGGTTCGTGTCGGTCCTCTGGGTGGCCTAGGCCTGGAGGACGACTGGAGGTCGTGTTCCATCCCAGGCACCTTTAGCCTGGGGTGAGGTACTCGGATGGAGGTCCGGAGCTCAGTGCCCAACACTGAGTTCCGCGAGGGAAGGAGATCCTAGGGAACCCCGGGAGTGAGTACCCGAATCCGGAAGGCGCAATGGACCGGGGGGAGCTCCTCACTTGAAGACCCGGTGCAGCATATTGCCGGTGACAGGTGAGCCTCTCGTCGAAGACCGACTGGAAGGAAATTCCTGCTCGTGCGGAGACCGCAACCCACTTTCAGGAAGAAAAGTGGAGAACTACATTGTGTCGGGGCCTATTCGCATCCACACCTCCTTTCCTGTTCTGTTTCTATCAAGGGAGTTCAACTGATTGTGTTCATTCGCAGAAGAATAAAGGAGTGTTGAACTTTAATGGTGTGGAGCTCATTTCCTGACAGACATTGTTCAAGGTGACTCTTGGAGGGAGGATCCAGGTGCACAGCACTGACCCGAAGGTAATACAAGAATGTTGCTTATACTGCACTGACACATGTGGTGGAGGCCAGGCGTGGTGTCCCCGCTCCCTCCCCTCTAAGATACCCTTATGCCCCATACACACGATCATTTTTCATGCCGTTAAAAATGCCATTAAAAAAAATGGCCATTAAAAATGATTGTGTGTATGCTCCAGAGCATTTTTAACGACGTGAAAAACGGGCATTAAAAATTTCGAACATGCTCTCTTTTTTCACGTCGTTTTTCATGTCGTTTTTTTTAACGACGTGAAAAACGATAGTGTGTATGCTTTAACGACGTGAAAAAAAATGCGCATGCTCAGAATCAAGTATGAGACGGGAGCGCTCGTTCTGGTAAAACTAGCGTTCGTAATGGAGATAGCACATTCGTCACGCTGTAACGGACTGAAAAGCACTAGACTGAAAAGAGCGAATCGTCTCTCAACAAACTTTACTAACATGAAGGGTGGCGCCATTCGAATGGAACTTCCCCTTTATAGTGCCGTCGTACGTGGTGTACGTCACTGCGCTTTTCTTGAACATTTTTTAAAATGATGGTGTGTACGCAAGACAGGCTTGAGAGGAAACAAGAAAAAAAATGATGAGAAAAACGTCAGTTTTAAAAATGACATTAAAAATGATCGTGTGTATGGGGCATTAGACAAAAGAAAGACAAGACGAGAGAAAGAGGGTTGTGAGGAGGGCGCTACAATAATAATTAAAAAAAAAGGGGTAGACTCAATGCACCACTTGGTCCTTTTTCTGACATCACTCTTCTATGAAGTCTCCAACAGTAATTTTAGAATGAAGGCTATAACAACAGCTTTCTCATGGTTATATTTACCTTTCTTCTCACAGGTCGTAACCCAACAACTGCCTATCAACTTGAAACAACCGAAGCCATTACAAGCCTCAGTTCTGCAACTACAACAATGACAACTCAGAGCCTTTTCACTAATACAACAGGTATGGTAAATTATAAAGTAATATAGAGAGTATAATGTATGTAATTGTATTTTAGTCTACAAATTAATATCTGTATCCCTATAAAGAAAGTCTGTCACTTGAAAAGAAAAAATCAAAAAAAAGTTGCTTGCAAAACTAAAATTTTGGATATTCTTAGGAAGGAGAGGAACTCCAGTCTGGTACATATTCTATATAGGGTTCTTTTAGGGAGAGATTTTACCTCATTTACTTTCCTACTAACAATGGTTTCACCTGATACAAAGAGGGAAAATCTGCAACAGGGACATTGACCTGGCAATTGATCTAATCTAATCCCTACTGTACTGTATTTTTATTTATGTCGGTGCTACTGTTGGAGACTTCCCAGTTTCTGTCCGGGAAAAACTTGTCAAAAGGACAGTAAGTGAAGGCAAATCTGTCTGATGGAGTCCTGAATAGCAGTGGCAATCTTTGTCCAATCTATCCAAAACTAAGAAAAACAGAGTTTTGGATGGGCACACATCTTAATCAAAATGTACTGAAGCATAATTAAACCAAAAAAAAAAAAAAATCTCTATATTGCAGCTTAGTAATCCTGAATGTGGTGGCTGCATTCGTTTTTTAAGCTTTTTTTTTTCTTCCTTTTACCTGGTGATCTGACACTTAAAGGGGTTCTAAAGGTATTTTTTTTTTTTAAATAACAAACATACCATACTTATGTAGTGGGTATTTAAATATAGGGGGAGCATCTGGGTGGTAGTATGACCCAGATGCACTGATTGTTAGGGAATTTGGGACCCTTTTTATTCGTGGAGGACTCCAGTGGTGTGCAGTTCCCTGCGGCCTGTGGGGGGCGCTGTTGCCCTGGGCCGGGTTGACCCGTCACTGTAGCACTGTGCCCTTTTTGTCCTGTTTCGGCAGCGGAGCGGGGAACCCGCTGTGCCTGTCGGGGGATGAGATAAAGGGGAGAGACGCCCTCAACACGAGGTTCAGTCGTGGGAGGTGAGAGCCGCGCCCAGGCACCTTCAGCCTGGGTGCTGGCATTCCAGAGTTCTAGGCCCAGGTGCCCTTGACCTGGTCGGAGCGGGAGATGGAGTCCATCCCAGGCACCTTCAGCCTGGGGTGAGGTACTACTGAGAAGACCCAGGGCCCAGTACCTTCAAATGGGTTCCGCAGGGGTGGAAGAGTCTGAGGGGCCCTAAGGTGTTGGGTGCCCGAATCTGAGACGAGGAGGCCAGGGAGCTTAACCCTTCTGAACAGTCCGGTGCAGCATTGCCGGTGACGGCGGGGCCTCTGGTAACTCTCTTGGAAGGATGTCTTCCCTCTGACAGGGGCTGCACTTAGCGAAGGTAATTCTGTTCTTGTTCTACACGGTCGGTGGCAGCGGCTGTGCGCCATAACCGTTGGTGACACTACAATGGTTAGTTCCATTTGAGGATTGTGCCTTGACCTACTCCCCACTTATACTGAACTGTTCTTTGGGTCACAACCTGTCTGCTGTTAAAGGACAATTTATTTCTGTCAGAGAATAAATAAGAGTTGGACCTCTTCAGTGGTGTGGAACTTCAGTTACTGGGAGCAAAGGGGGGTCATCTGCAGAACAGACTTGGCTCTGGGTTATGCACACAGCCCAAAGGTAAACAGGTGTTGGCTTTCACCTCTACACATTAGAGGACATAGGCCGTAGTGTACCGCATCCCTCCTCCCTGATCCCCCTAGACAAGACAACAAGCCGAGAAGAAGAAGGGGTGAGAGGGGTAAGGCCGCTACACTTACCTCCACTGTGCATTTCGTTTTGCACAGAGTGGCCCCGATCCTTGTCTTGTGGGGTCCCCCCGCGGTTGTCTCGGCTCCTCCCCGCAACAGCTAACTGCGGGCACGCTCCCGTGATACACCGACTGTATCACTCGGCCCCGCCCCCGACGCCGCATCATTGATTTGATTGACAGCAGCGGGAGCCAATGGCTGCGCTGCTATCAATCTCCAATGAAGAGCCGCCTCAAGCTGGGGGAAACCATCGCGGGATCGCACCCGCAGAGTTTCGTGGCTCAGGTAAGTAAAACGGGGTAGCTGGGGGGCCTGAGAGTGTAAGGTGTATTTTCACCTTAATGCATAGGATGCATTAAGGTGAAAAAACACGAAGCTTTACAACCCCTTTAAGGTGTCTCTTTTCTGGATGGAGCATTGTCAGTCTGTGGGTAGGGTAGTGTTAGATGTACTAGCAGATTTAGATGAACTTGACTAACAAAAGCCTTATACCAGCTTACACATTTTAAGCAGTTAGAGCAACAGTTTTTTTTTCTCCTTAAAATCGGTGCACGAATATGGGGCAACCAGCGGTGAAGGAAAAATGTCACTGCGTCAGTGGTTTCACTGGAAGGAAAAAATGTCCCTGTGTCAGTGTTGTCACTAGAAGGAAAAAATTCTCCCTGCATCAGTGATGTCTGGAAGGAAACATACCGTTGCATTGGTGGTGTGACTAAGAAGAAAACTGCTGCATCAGTGTCAGGGCCAGGGATGAGCCGAACACCCCCCTGTTCGGTTCGCACCAGAACCTGCGAACAGACAGAATGTTCGCGCGAACTTTAGAACCCTATTAAATACAATGGACTCGAACGTTCAAAATCTAAAGTGCTAATTATAAAGGCTAATATGCAAGTTATTGTCCTAAAAAGTGTTTGGGGACCTGGGTCCTGCCCCAGGAGACATGTATCAATGCAAAAAAAGGTTTAAAAAATAGACGTTTTTACGGGAGCGGTGATTTTAAAAATGCTTAAAATGAAAAAATAAAAGTGAAATATTCCTTTAAATTTCGTACCTAGGGGGTGTGTATGATATGCATGTAAAGTGGCGCATGTTTCCCGTGCTTAGAACTGTCCCTGCACAAAGTGTCATTTTTGAAGGAAAAAAAGTCATTTAAAACTCACTCGCGGCTATTAATGAATTGTCGGCTTTTATCAATACATACAAAAGTCATTGATAAAAAAAAAAGCGTGGGGGTTCCCCCAAATTCAATTACCAGGCCCTTTAGGTCTGGAATGGATATTAAGGGGAACTCCACCCCAAATTTAAAAAAAAATGGCGTGGAGTCCCCCCAAAAATCCATACCAGACCCTTATCTGAGCACGTAACCTGGCCGGCCGCAGGGGAAGAGGGGGGATGAGAGAGCGCCCCCCACTCCCTCCTGAACCGTACCAGGCCACATGCCCTCAACATGGGGAGGATGTCCCCATGTTGATGGGGACAAGGGCCTCATCCCCACAACCCTTGCCCGGTGGTTGTGGGGGGTCTGCGGGTGGGGGGCTTATCGGAATCTGGAAGACCCCTTTAACAAAGGGGACCCCCAGATCCCGGCCCCCCCTATGTGAATTGGTAAGGGGTACATTGTACCCCTACCATTTCACGAAGAAAGCGTAAAAAAAATGTAAAGAAAACACACAAACACCTTGAAAAAGTCCTTTATAAAAAAAAAAACATTCGAGCGATGAAATCCAGTGTCCCGCGGCGATCCGATGTCCAGCGCCATCCGTCATTGGTTTTGCCTGAGCGGACCTGATGGGGAACTTCCTCCTCAGTGTTTTAAATGTATAGACCCGCCCCTTCTAAAGTTCCCCATCAGGTTCGCTCAGCGGACCAGATGCGGAACATGAGAAGGGGCGGGTCTATACATGTATTACCAAAGTGAGAGAAGTTCCCCATCAGGTCCGCCCCCTCGGTATGTCGGACCCGCCTACGTCATTGGCTTGAGCGGGGAACTTCCTTCACTGTGTAATTTAAATTTACACAGTGAAGGAAGTTTCCCGCTCAGGCCAATGACGTAGGCGGGGTCCGACATACCGAGGGGGCTGACCTGATGGGGAACTTCCTTCACTGCCTAATACATGTATAGAGTCTATAGCAGTGAAGGGGTCTATAGACTCTATACATGTATTACGCAGTGAACGAAGTTCCCCATCAGGTCCGCCCCCTCGGTATGTCGGACCCGCCTACGTCATTGGCTTGAGCGGGAAACTTCCTTCACTGTGTAAATTTAAATTACACAGTGAAGGAAGTTCCCCGCTCAAGCCAATGACGTAGGCGGGTCCGACATACCGAGGGGGCGGACCTGATGGGGAACTTCTCTCACTTTGGTAATACATATATAGACCCGCCCCTTCTCATGTTCCGCATCTGGTCCGTTGAGCGGACCTGATGGGGAACTTTAGAAGGGGCGGGTCTATACATTTAAAACACTGAGGAGGATGTTCCCCATCAGGTCCGCTCAGGCAAAACCAATGACGGATGGCGCTGGACATCGGGATCGCCGCGGGACACTGGATTTCATCGCTGGAATGTTTTTTTTTTATTTTTATATTTTTTTTAATAAAGGACTTTTTCAAGGTGTTTGTGTGTTTTTTTTACATTTTTTACGCTTTCTTCGTGAAATGGTAGGGGTACAATGTACCCCTTACCAATTCACATAGGGGGGGGGGAATCTGGGGGTCCCCTTTGTTAAAGGGGTCTTCCAGATTTCGATAAGCCCCCCGCCCGCAGACCCCCACAACCACCGGGCAAGGGTTGTGGGGATGAGGCCCTTGTCCCCATCAACATGGGGACATCCTTCCCATGTTGAGGGCATGTGGCCTGGTACGGTTCAGGAGGGAGAGGGGGCCGCTCTCTCGTCCCCCCCTCTTCCCCTGCGGCCGGCCAGGTTACATGCTCGGATAAGGGTCTGGTATGGATTTTTGGGGGGACTCCACGCCATTTTTTTTTACATTTGGGGTGGAGTGCCCCTTAAAATCCATGCCAGATCTCAAGGGCCTGATATGGATATTTAGGGGGAACCCCACGCCATTTTTTTTTAAATTTGCAGCGGGGTTCCCCTTAATATCCATTCCAGACCTAAAGGGCCTGGTAATTGAATTTGGGGGAACCCCCACGCTTTTTTTTTTTTTTATCAATGACTTTTGTATGTATTGATAAAAGCCGACAATTCATTATAGCCGCGAGTGAGTTTTAAACGACTTTTTTTCCTTCAAAAATGACACTTTGTGCAGGGACAGTTCTAAGCACGGGAAACATGCGCCACTTTACATGCATATCATACACACCCCCCAGGTACGAAATTTAAAGGAATATTTCACTTTTATTGTTTCACTTTAAGCATTATTAAAATCACCGCTCCCGAAAAAACGGCAGTTTAAAAAAAAAAAAATTGCATTGATACATGTCCCCTAGGGCAGGACCCGGGTCCCCAAACACTTTTTAGGACAATAACTTGCATATTAGGCTTTATAATTAGCACTTTAGATTTCTCCCATAGACTTTTCGAATTTGCCGCGAACACCCCAATTTGTTCGCTGTCCGGCGAACAGGCGAACAGGCAATGTTCGAGTCGAACATGAGTTCGACTCGAACTCGAAGCTCATCCCTAGTCAGGGCCAGTTCACCACACACTTTTGCGATCTAGATGCATTTCTGCTTGCAACTTGATGCGATTTTGGTGCAAAGTGCTTGCAACTTTGATGAGACTATGTAGTGCAACTTGCTTACGACAACTTTGATGTTATGCGTTTTTGGTTTTGGCCACTGTGATAACAATAGCTAGTGTGACATAAATCCTTTTCCTTTTTACTTCATGGTTTCTCTGCGTTGTGTGACACGTCAGTTCCAAGACAACACAGGCACGACGTGCGTTTGCAGCGCATTTCTGAAATGCGTGGCAAAGCACGCATTTTTGCATTTGGAAATGCGGAGATCCACATGCAGCCTAAATAGCAACGCAAGCATGATGCGCGTTTGCAGCACGTTTCCAAAGCATACGGTAAAGCATGCATTTTTACATTTAGAAATGTTTAGATGCAAATGCAGCCTAAATGGCAAGACAAGTGTGAAACGCATTTGCAGCGTATTTCTGAAATGTGCAGAAAAGTGGATGTTTTTGTGTTCAGAAATGCGCAGATGCAAATGCAGCCTTAATTTGCAATGCAAGCTGATGCGTGTTTAGAAACGTGAGCCGAATGCATATTTTGTGAGCTGCAAATGCATCCTTATTGTTGATGACACCCCAGTCATGGTTGGCAGACCCACGTTTTGCTGCGCAACACAATGCACTACAATCTCTCCAAAAAGTGCACTGAAAAACCGTGTGGGTCTCCGTGCCCGAAAAGGTTCTGGTGCTACTTTGGGGCATCTGTTGCATGTAGGGCAACCCATTCAAGTGAATGGGCTGCCCTGTGTGTGCCACACATGGGGCAGTGAAAAATGAGTGGGAACATGTATTTTCACTACGCTCAGGTGTGAATGGAATGCGCTTGGGTAAAGAGTTCTTAGGAAGCAATGACCAGGGAGCAGAGGTGAGGGTTAAAAAGGTTAAAACAATATCTATCAAAGTCCCACAGGAATCGCTTCTTATCTAATGATGTTTTGACTTCTGTAAGATAACATAGAAGTCAATGGGGCTGAAATCACACTGGAGTGGCACTAAAAAAGTAAAGGAGCCCTTTCCAAAATCGCACCTTGCTAAGTCCAATTGATTAAGAAGGGCACCATTGAAAACAATGTGATTTCCCTTGACATGCGGTGCATTTTTGATGGGTTTTGGGGAGGCGAGGGGAAGTCTAGGATTGAGCTATCCCACACCCTCTGTATTCTCACTCAGTTCAGACCTCCTTCTCAGCTCTGTGCCCAAGGGGAATGAAGGCAGCTTCCCCTTCTTCCTATCTCAGGTCATGTGATATGTCACATGACAAAGGTAAACAGGAAAAAGAGCAATCTGCCCTCACTCCTTAGTGGCATTGTGCTGAGATGGAGGGGAGTTCTCAGCAGGTACCTGTTCTCGTGCTGCAATTGGAGGGAGGAAAGAGCAGAATCCTCCCTCCAACAGCTATCAAGGCACTTGCTTCTTCTGACAGTTGAACAAAGCAGTCAAAGCTCCAAGTATTTTCCTCCCCCACCCCCTCCACATATAAACACTGGCATGTTCCCCTTCTGCCCCCCACTTTTCTCAGCCCTGATTTAATTCTTTTATGGCTCTCTTGCATTTTTATACCTTTGTGATAGACAAATAGTTTCCTTACAGACCCTGATGACTGTGCCCCAAACCCATGTAAAAATCGTGGCACCTGTATTGATAGATACCATATTTTCTCCTGTCTGTGTCCAGCTGGTTGGCAGGGAGGCACATGCAATGAAGGTAAGAATATATTCATACACATCTGGTGCTATTGCATTTCTGCCTTATCATTTCCGTTTTTATCAGTGAGTGAACTTATTATGAAGTTACTGTAGATCTCATTCCGAAGAACTGTAAGGAGAAAAAGTGTTACCCAACATTCAATCTAATACTTTTTTTCACCTGCAACACAGAACATAATTGGATGCAATAGACAACTTGTTTTGCCATTCAAGTTCTTATGCTGGCAGCCACTCAATTTTGTATTGTGCACTGGTTGGAGCCTATTGATTTTTGTTTGAAGTAGTTAAATCATCCTAAAATCTCTGTTTGAAGTTTTAGAGCCTGTCCGAGGAATTAACTAAGCTTCCTGTGCCATTATAATGATGTGGCATGCATTAGATCACAGAGACCTGTTTCAAGTCTATCTTCACCATCTGCTCCAGTTTTTCTGTCAGAGTAAATTAGAAACTAGCACAGGTCTGCACCTGATTAACAAAAAATTGCTGCAGATTACCGCCAAGTGCGACCACTCACATCGCTCTCTCTGCCACTGCAGTGAACACACTACACGAGCAGAGACTGCACAAGGTTAACAGCTTACTCCTTTACAATATGAGCCAAGCGGGGATGGGGACAGGCACAGAGACTGAGGCCTGCACTATCAGCTCTCTCTGTTCTCTGTGCTATGTGATTTGCCTGTCAGAGCCACAAAACAGACAGCAGATCATTCCCAATTAACAAAGGAGTGTGATCCCCTTTAATTATTTAGAAGCAGCATCTGTTGCATGTTCTAAGTTTAGAAGAGTTGTTCAAGTATTATGCGTTAACTCTTTGTTAACTGCCCCCAGTACATCTTCATTTTATTTATTGCAGTTCTGAAATATTATTATACTGGATGTTTCCTACTGTATATACTGTATATACTGTATTTATAGGCGTATAACACTCACTTTTTCACCCTGCAAATCGGTTGCAAATTGTGTGTGCGTGTTATACGCCGATACTGCAATTTGGGCTGCCTCGGAGAGAACAGGGGGGGGGGGGGCGGGACGAGCGCCATCAGATTACATACAGTGAGAATCTCCTGTTTACACAGTGGCCTCTGTAATAGGAAGTACCATCTCCTGGGCCGGCATTGGACCAGTGTTCTGTCTATCATAGAAGCCGGTCCAGGAGGACTTTGTATTAAAGAGGCCGCCGAGTAAACAGGAGATTCTCGCTGTATGTAATCTGACAGCACTCATCCCGCCTCCCTCCCTGAGATGGGCATTGATCAGGTTGCATTCATGGCAATGGGGAGGCTGCAGATGGGCATTAATCAAGCTGCATTGATGGGCAATTGTGAGGCTACAGATGGGCATTGATTAAGATGCATTGATGGGCAATGGTGAGGCTACAGATGGGCATTGATCAAGCTGCATTGATGGGCAATTGTGAGGCTGCGGATGGGCATTGATCAAGCTGCATTGATGGGCAATTTTGAGGCTGCAGATGGGCATTGATCAGGCTGCATTAATGGGGACTGACCCTTATTTTGCTTCAAAGTTCTTTATTTAAAATTTAATTTTTTTCCTGGAAACTTCCCTTTTAAAGTGAAGGTGCGTGTTATACGCCTGTGCGTGTTATACGCCGATAAATACGGTAACTAAATTGTGTTTGCTTTTCAGATGTTGATGAATGCTCCCTGGGATCTGCAAAATGTGACCCCAATGCTGTATGCACTAACACCAGAGGTTCCTACATATGTACCTGCAAGACAGGATATAGAGAAACTGGCCAAAGTTGTGAATGTAAGTGTGGGATTCAGTGCAATAATTACATATTATTTTGTAGTTTAAAAAAATCCTTTAAAAAATACATTTGCCAGGACTATAAATTAATACCTGAATCTGCTCTATGATGTCATTCAGCACACTCACTTTACTTTCATTGGACAAAGAATCCAGTGAAGGGCAACAAAATTAATAGGGGGGGGGAGCTCAGCTATGAGGATTGATTACATGTATTACAGTTATCGACTCTAAAGAAGATGTGCTTAAGAGGGGGCACTGATTAGGTGGCATTGATTAGGAGTCACTAATGTTCCGCACTGATGGGCACTGATAGGTGGCACTGATAAGCACTGATAGGCGGCACTGATAGGTGGCACTGATAGGTGGCACTGATGGGCAAAGATAGGCGGCATGGATAAGTGGCACAGATGGGCAGCACTGATGAACAGGCACCGATGGGCACTGTAAAGCAGCACTGATTGGTGTCACTGATGGCCATTGATTGGTGTCACTGATGGGCACTGAATGGTGTCACTGATGAGCACTGCTGGAGCTGCACTGGTAATCAGGGCACTGAACGAGAGGGGATCTTGCCCGCCATCATTTTACTATACGGCGGGCGGTAGGTAGTAAGCCCTGTTTGAGCAGGAAAAAATGAGGAACTTCGTCCCCCAGGAAGTGGCCCTAGCTTCGTGTGTCAACAATTTAAAAAAATATTTAGACATCTTCCTCAGAAAGTAGAATATACATGGCTATGGGAATTTTTTGAGAATGCATATCACACACAAACACACATTCAGACTGAACTGAATGAACCTGTGCCTTTTTTTTAAACCTGTACCTGTTGTGTGTATGTAAGTTGTTCGGTCCAATAAGGCCAAAACAGAACGTTTCAGTTTAAGTGTAAATCACTACAGTAGTTAACTAAATAATTTTAACCCAATTTTCAGTTTATAATAACTTGAAAGCTGACTACACTAACATGAGCTAAGGAAACTTGATATCCCTTATCCCTATTTAGATGTAAAGAAAAAGGTTGGAGAATTATATATGTGTGCTCAAAGTGCTTGCATATTTGCTCATCAAAACTAGAAGTCCCAGCAGTAGCAGCTAGCAGTTTGTTAGAATATTAACCTATTATGTAATACACAAAATTTATGAAATGTATTTTGGTATTTCTCTTGGCAGTTATAAACTTGTGTCTCAGCAATCCCTGTTTGAATGGTGCAACTTGTATAAGTTCTCTGAATTCCTTTTCCTGTTCATGCCCCATGGGATACAGGGGACAGTTATGTGAAATTGGTGAGTGCATCAGAATATACTGTATGTGTTATTTTTGTCATTTATTGCACTAGAAACACCTAAGAATGTATTTCTGCTGGAAATTGGAAATTTAGATCCCTAGATCTAATTGTATAGAAAAAAGTGATTACTTATAGTATAACTAAACTGAATTTATGTGTACGTATATGAAGCCTGGTGCAGAAAAAAGTCCAAAGAAATTAAAAGTGTAGCGTTACCCCCGGTGGTGGCGGCTGAGTGTAGTAGTCCATCTGTCACCCTGATCAACCAAGCACACGATTTCAAGCATCCAGAGACATGAAACAGTCCTTGCACTTGTTTTTTGTATTTTTATTGAGGGGTATTAAACTTGGATAGTGTAAGGGAATATGGAATGCCCATTGGATTGAAACTTAATTTACACAGAACTCAACATATATACACCTTCGTATATACACCTCCTCTCTTCTCTCCAGCACATCACTTGCTTGCAGACTATCTCTCCTCAACCCATCCAGCACATCACTTGCTTGCACTTCTCAGACCAACTAGCACTGATTTATAAGCCTGGCACTGACTCCACCAGACCTAAGGTAAACAAATGCCTTAGGCAGGCAGGGACCACGGACCCCTTTAGTGTAGCAAAAAATGGTAGGTAGTCCCTGTGCTAGTTGTCTCCCAGTACCACCTCTTCAGGCCCTGCCAGCCCTCCTGGCCGTGCCACCACAGTTCACTCCACTGGCATTGCACCCATCCCAGACTGCACTCTCCCAGTCCTCTTAGGTGTGCCCCCCCGGTCCTCTCCTGACTGTGCGTCACTCACCAGCCCTCCTGGCTGCGACCTGTAGTTTCTCCCTGGAGACTTGCCTAGCAGTGCTCTCTCCTGCTGTCCTCTCCTTGCTCCAGTGCCTACTGTCCAGGACACCTCCATGTGTTGTGAGAAGGGTCCTGCATGCACCCGAGCTCCAGGCCCAAGGTCACCCCCTCCCCCCAGATTAGGGAGCCAAGCACTCCATCTCCAGCTTCCACACAAACAACTCCTCCCCAGCTGGGCTGACCCTAAGTATTTCAGGAGGCCTGCCCACTGCCAATTCAAGTTGGGAATTGATCAGGGCTCCTCAAAATACCCCAAACAGCTCCACCTCCCCACTTCACCTCTCTTTCCAGAAAGTACCAGAACATTCTGGAAAGAAGTGGGAGGTCTTGATGATGCTGCTTGTGAGTCACCAGCTCTACACTGAGCCACTCCCAACCCAGATCAAAACAAACAATCCTAGCTACCAGCTAGGCCTGCCTAAATTTACCTACTCTGCCAAAAAAAAAATATTTGCATATTCACATGCTTGCTTTCATTCATGGTTAATTTTCAGGTGCTCAAGTATATCCAAAACCTGGGCATACTAATATGCATATGTAGCGGTTGGTTGCTACTAGTTACTAACATCCACGCATATTCACCCTGCTGCCAGACATCCATACATCACACTTGTAGACAATGAAAAGTCTTTTGCTTTGTTTTGTTGTTTTATTTGGGGGATTGAACTTGGTTGGGGCAACGGTAATGGGATGCCCATAGGATAAATTGGTATTTGCAATTTTATAGCAGCTCCGCTTTACATTGAAAATGTCATAGTGGTTTACTCATTACTTTGAAAATGTTATAGCGGTTATGCTTTACATTTCCTCGGATAGAACAAAAATGGTGGACTCTAATCTTGACAGTGTTACTTCAAACCATTCTCCTCCTCTGCACTCTCCCTGCACAGACTTCTACCTCCAGAACACTTCTCCTCCTGCGCATCACTTTCCTGTCACAGCATTAGACATCCTGTCCCACCATCTTGAGCTGACTAGGCCTTACTCTAAATAAGTCCTAGAAGTTGTTTCACTTGATGATTCTTATTAGGCCAGGGGCCTGCAGTACCCCTTCTTGATAGCCCTGAACATTTAGTTAGAAAGAATATTTGATGATGGACTACTGATCCCAGCAAGCCTGACTTGCAAATCCTGCGCCCTCAGGCTGCAACGATTTGACACAAAACCTCACAGTCTCTCCTCTGGCTCTGCACCCAGCTCCCCTGGCATGCCTCTGCCAGATCTCCACTGTGCTTCACTCACCGACTCCTGCCCTGAGTCCTTCCAAGAAGGATATACCCAGACCGTGTGGACCAACTGCTTCTCCAACTCCTGTTCCAGGACACCTTTCCATGACCGTGTAAGGAGAGGCTCCCTCCCAGCTCCTGAGCTCCTCCGCCTCTATCGCTCCCCCCCAGATGGGGGGTGTTCCTCCTGCATGCAGTCTAGCACTCCATCCTTCAGTTCACCCAGCCGACAACTCCTTCCCAGCAGGCTTACTGTGAGTATATGTAAGAGGCCTACCCCCTGCCAATCCTAGTTGGGGATTGGTCGGAGCTCCTCACATGTACTCCATGTCACTCCAACTCTCAGCCCTTCCTCTCCTCCAGAACATTTTCACTAAAAGCAGGGGAGGCGCCCAAAAGCTGAAGTAAATGTCAGTCACACCCACTGCTACACTAACCACTCCCTGCCCCCAGATCAAAAACAAACAGGTCTAGCTCGCAGCATAGGCCTGCTTAAATTTACCTGCACTGACAGAACCTTCAAACACTACACCTCTAGCACCTACCTATGGTAGAGGGTGCTACATGCACCCCTCACCAATTTACAGCTGGTCCCCAGCTGTGGAGAAAAAAATATATATTTTGAAAAATGACTCCAGGGCCCAGAAGCAAGTGCATCCCATGATACAAATTGGATGGGGGAAAGGAGAAAAACTTGGACAGGGCTATGATACAAATAAGTTACGTACAAAAATATAGGTATTTACATTTTTGTAACATATTCACACTGTACATACTGTATTGACATACCATCCTAACTACAGGTCCCTGCAGCTAGGCACATATACAATCCGGAGCCAGAGCATTGCTCCCGCAGGAGGATTACTCTGACTCCCACAGATCTTCATCCTCCTAGGCGATGGAGATGGACAGCCGTCCCATCTCTGGTGTCCCTAAGAGAAGACAGAAATTATCAAACATCCTACCTCTACAATCTAACTGTACAAGCCATTCACCAGTGAGAGGGGGTTATAATCCTCCCTTTGGTGAAATATCAATCTCATTTCTTGCACGTATTTACACGTCTGCTGTCACTCCACCTGGAGGGATCTAGGGGAACCTCCTGAAGAGCAGCAGACAGACATACATGCACAACCAGATAATCCCTCCTTGCTCCTGAGTGAAGGGGACCCTTCTGAAGTAGCAGGTAGCAAAAGAGGTTGGCAGGGACAGTACATCCTAGTGTCCATGATTTACTTATCCTCCATCAGGCACCCTGGGTGGCAGGGAAACACTGTCCCTGTAAAAAAGGATTTTGTCTTTGGAGATAATCACACAGGCCCTGCCCTGGTATTGCAGTCCTTGTGACCTTGTGACCTATGTGGGATGCACAACACAGAAGTCCTTCACACAAGTAGAAGGCGTGGATGCGGCAACCTCCTCCGGAAGGTGCTGCTTAAGGCAATCTCACAAATTCTCTTTATATCTTTATAGAAATTGATGAGTGCGCAAGTGTCCCTTGTAAGAATGGCGCAGTCTGTATAAACAAAGTGAATGCTTACTCTTGTCTGTGCCAGAAAGGCTGGACTGGCAGCAACTGTACTACAGGTAAGGGGATACTGAATTTTCTATTCACCTGCAGCAAGTAGGTGAGCTGTGCAGATGACGGCAAGAATTATATCATCAATGTTTCTTCCAGATGTGAATGAATGTTCCCAAGGTCTCAGTAATTGTGACCAGAATGCAATGTGCACAAATACACCTGGATCCTACAAATGTACCTGTACCAGTGGCTATAGGGGAGACGGCTTTACCTGTACTGGTAAGTGTACTGATCAACTGCTTGGCTGAGCATGCAGCCTTTTTATTTAATAAATATATTTTTTTTTCTACTAGTTTAATTGTTTTCCTACAATTGGTACATGTTACTTACCGTATATACTCGAGTATAAGCCGACCCGAGTATGAGCCGAGGTACCTAATGTTACCACAAAAAACTGGGAAAACCTACTGACTCGAGTATAAGCCGAGGGTCAACAATGCCTCACTGTTCCCATCCTTACTGTGCCCATCCTCACTGTTCCTCACTGTTCCCATCCTCACTGTTCCTCACTGTTCCCATCCTCACTGTTCCTCACTGTTCCCATCCTCACTGTTCCTCACTGTTCCCATCCTCACTGTTCCTATCCTCACTGTTCCTATCCTCACTGTTCCTATCCTCACTGTTCCCTCCTAGCTCACTGTTCCCTAGCTCACTGTTTAAATTTAACATTGTAAATAGTACCTGAAAAAAAGTTGAGAGGCTGCGGCGTCCATCGTTTAAATCTCGCAGTCTCTTCCTGGTCCCTTCCCTGATAGGCGATTCTCAGCAGACACTCTCCGCCTATCACGAACGTTCTCTCATCCTCAGTTTCCCAGCAGACGTCTGTGATTGGCAGAACACCGAACACAGTGTCTGCTGGGATGGGTGAGGATGAGAGAATGTTCGTGATAGGCGGAGAGTGTCTGCTGAGAATCGCCTATCACGGAAGGGACCAGGAAGAGACCGCAAGATTTAAACGATGGACGCCACAGCCTCTCAACTTTTTTTCAGGTACTATTTACAATGTTAAATTTTGCTGACTCGAGTATAAGCCGAGGGGGGGGGGGACTTTCAGCCCAAAAAAAGGGCTGAAAATCTCGGCTTATACTCGAGTATATGCGGTAACTACTTAAAGAGTAACTCCACGTTTGTGGGAAAAAATCACATATTAAGAAAAAATATATACTTGGCATATACTTCAATCTGCAATGCTGTAGTTTTCTGTGATATGCAAGGCAATATAGCAACCTGGAGGCAATCTGTACATAGACAGTGTACGGAATCCCACCCAGATATGTAATTTACTGCTTGTGTGATTGGCACACTGATTTTCACAGAAGTATGCACAAAGTTTCAAATCAGATTTTGGGCATTCTCAGCAACAAACATTTCTGTTTTGGTGAGATACTTCCAAAAGTTTAATCACATCAAAGGGGATGTAGACCCTGCTACTTTCCTCACTAGAACCTTGCAAGTACAGCAGTTGACTGATAATTTACAGTCACTTCCATTCACATTCACTACGCACATGGACAAAGACAAACAAACAGCTATTTCCCCAGAATAACAAAAGGTAGGAATCAACAACAAAGTTTGTTAAAATCCTTGCAATGTACATAGATTACCCAGAGGGGAATGTTTTTTTGTTTGTTTTTTCAACAAAAGTAAAGTCACTGTTTAAAGAAAATCTCTGGTCACAGCATACACTTTCATTTTAGAAACATCAGCATTGTAACAGCAATACAAATAATAGTTATTTTTGACAATCAAATATAAGCTTCCTTGAAAAATATATTCTCATTATATGAGTGCTGCCTTTCTTCTGGCATCTCTTTCCACAACTTCCTGTTGTCCCTACATGCTTTGCAGCTTCTTCCCTGCTTTTCACTTTCAATTGCTAAGGAGTATATGTTCCATGGTATATGAATGTGAGTTCCAGCTGTTTTTTGCAGAGATAATTCCTGTAATGAATTAACATTGCGTATTCATACTAAATAATATTTCACTGTGATTTATTTTATTCAGAAATACGTTTATTCAGCTATGGCCCTTCAGCAGGGGACAGCAAAGCAACAAAACGCCTCAGAGACTTTGTTTCTCCTTTGATTAATGTCCCTGTTGGTTTTCCATTTGACTCTGCATTTTATAACAACCTATATGTAAGTATGAATTCTTTTTTTTTCCACAAAAGTATATTTTATTAAGGTAAAAACAGGGTTACATTTCAATACGTTTTACAAGGTTGTCATGAACAGAAATGCGGAAGACTAGGGTCTTCTTTTTGGCAAATAACAACGTTTGAAATATCGCATAGTGTGTTATAACAAACAAATGATGCAGAGACTAACACAATTGGGTAATTGTATTGTCATGGAGATCTATGCAGCATATAGGTTGAGCAAGAACAACGAGCATATCAGCCATTTTAGGGAAGAGCACCCCATTCATGTCAAGTCATATCATATTTGTAGGCATTACCACGTAGGCCAACCTCTACAGGCCTAATCGTGGCACTTAGATGCGGGCAAGTAGACTGGATTCCCGAATGGGGTGGGAATAACTTGGTGATTATGTCGGGGCTTCCATTTAGAGAGAGATTCAATGTCGTTGTGTGGTTTAAGGGGAAGGGGGGGAAATGGGGGTGAAAAGGGAAGGTAATTAATGAGAAATTGGGAGTTTGGGGGGAAAGTGAGAGTGTAAAGGTAAGAAGGGGTGAAAGAAAAAGAAAGACAAAGAGGTAAGAGAAAGGAAGAGAGACAGGAGCCGTTCCTCGCCCCCGCCCCCCCCCCCGGGTCTCCTTAAGTCGCAGGCCATACCGAATTCAAGGCAGGGAGCTCCTCCAGGTGTTTACTGCGGTAGGTAGGCTTTATAGAGGTCTGACGATTTGAAGTGATACCAGCATGCCCATGTTTGCGTAAATATCTGTACGCGTTCCTGAGAGGAGAATATCAGTTCCTCCATTTCTTCTATCTTGGCTATCCTAAGCAGCCATTCTCTGATGGTAGGTGCCTGTGATGAGCGCCAGTGAACAGGTATGCATAGTCGAGCTGCATTAACCATGTGCATGGCCAGTGATTTAAAGTAGGTACGTTTAGCAAGGGTTGTGTGATGTAAGAGGTATTGTGCAGGATTGTAATCCAGCTCATAAGTGGTAACGTGTTTGATAATGGCGTGGACCTCAGTCCAAAAAGGTTGAATGGAGCTGCACTCCCACCAAATATGGATCATGGAGCCTATTGCTGCCTTGCATCTCCAGCAGATGTTCGAGATTGAGGGTGTGAATTTGTGTAGGCGTGAGGGAGTTCTGTACCATTTGGTTATGATCTTCTACCCATTTTCTTGGATTGCTATATTCATCGATCCCTTATGGGCGTGTGTAAAAATAGTTTCCCACTCCCCGTCAGTCAGAGTCAGGTTTAGGTCCTTTTCCCACGAGGTACGTGTGGGTTTAGTCGCTGGATGGAGGGAGTCCTCCTGGAGAAGAGAGTATATGTAGGATATGAGATGTCTTTGTGGTGTGCTGCGTAAACAGAGGGCTTCATATGGAGTAGGTTGTCTGGACCACGTCACACTTGGTGTTTTGGATGTGAAGAAATGTCTCAGTTGTCTGTAAGACCAAAAAGGGAACGAGTGTGTGCGCGATTCGGACAATAAGTCCTCATATTCCCTGATAACACCTCCCCGGAAAAAATGTTGCGCTCGTATTTCATCGTGGGGCCATTCTTTCTGGAGGAACGTAGGGTCCCCAGGAGGGAAATCCGGGTTCCCTCTCAAGGGGGTCATTGGTCCTAGGTATGAGGAAAGTTTGTGGATCGAAATTGCTTTGTCAAGGGCCATTAAGGAGGGGTATATTAGCGGGTGTGTCTTAACTGCGAGGGGCCATAGACGGGGTGGGAGCCATGGGAGTACATGAGTAGGTGTCTGTATGAAATGTTTTTCTAAGGTCACCCAAGTCTTTCCCCGGTAGTGAACCCTCCAATCCACGATTCTAGTCAGGTGACACGCAAGATAATATTTTTGGAGGTCTGGTAGGCCAATGCCACCCATGGTCTTTGAGAGGGTCAGGCGAGAGTATTTAATGCGCGGGAGAGAGTTCTTCCATAGGAAAGTTGTGCAGGCTTTCCTATAGGTAGCAAAGAAGGAAGGGGGTAAATGGATTGGGATTGTCTGCATCAGGTATAACAAGCGGGGAAGTACCACCATTTTGATTATGGCTGCACGGCCGAACCAGGATACATTCATAGTAGTCCATTCTTTAAGATGGGTCTGTATTTTTGAAAGGGCAGCTAAGAAGTTATGACCGTAGAGATCGACAGTTTTCCTCGTAATTTGGACACCTAAATATGTAAGGGCTACAGTCTTCCACTGAAATGGGAAGAATTGTTGGCAGTGTTCTACTTCCTGCGGGGGTAGGGAAATATTTAACGCATGAGACTTTGAGTAGTTAATTTTGAGATTTGAAATCTCGCCAAAGTGTTGTATGTCCTTCAGTAAGTTGGGCAGGGAGGTTCGGGGGGATTGTAAGGAGAGTAAGATATCATCTGCAAAGGCAGCTACTTTGAATTCTCTGCGTGCTATGTTGATGCCCTTGATGTCTGCATTGCTGCGTAGTCTGTTTAAGAGGGGTTCTAGTGTCAGAACAAAGATTAAGGGGGATAAAGGGCACCCCTGTCGTGTGCCGTTGCTGATAGAGAAGGCGTTTGAGAGGAGGCCATTGGTCCTCACCCTCGCCGAGGGATTAGAATAAAGTGCGTTAATGTGCGAGAACATGCGGGATAGGAGGCCTATTCCCCGCAGGACCTCCTGCATGTAGTCCCAAGCCACCCTATCAAACGCCTTCTCAGCATCTAGGGATAGAAGAAAGCCTCTGGAACCCGAGGAGTGTAACCAATGTTGTATGTTCATGGCGCGTATGGTGTTGTCCCTGGCCTCCCTGCCCGGGATGAAACCCACCTGGTCGGCTGTTATGAGGTCAGGGATAAGAGGTAATAGTCTGTTGGCTAGGATTTTCGCGTACAATTTGATATCTACATTGAGTAGGGAAATAGGTCTGTAGTTTGAGGCTAGTGTGGGGTCTTTTCCATCTTTTGGGATAACTGTTATGTGGGCTTCTAATAGTCTGCCTGTTGATGTATGAGGATCCGCTAGAGAGTTACACATTTTAAGTATCTCGGGAGTCAGTATATCCTGAAAGGATTTGTAATATATTAGTGGGAGACCATCAGGGCCAGGGCTCTTTCCTACTTTCATTTGTTTTATGGCTACATGGAGTTCCTCCTTAGAAAATGGAGTTTCCATGGCCTCCGCCTGCTGTGGGGCGATAGGTTTGGGGCAGTATTGGGCTAAAAAGTCCTTTAATTGGGAAGTACGTTGGGCTGCCCTAGTCCCTTCTACGCCGTGTTGGGGCAAGTTGTACAGTTTAGAGTAGAAGTGTTCGAAGTGATTGGCTATCTCCTCATTTCTAGAGAGGAGTGTGCCTTGGGTGTGTAAGTATGAATTCTATTGTAAGATGTATTACCCAGAGGTATTGGTGAAAGCTGATAACTGTTTAATTACCTATCATATTTATGTATCTATTTAACTTAAACCACGTAAGATAATGTTAAGATGTGATCATTTTCTTTGTGTTTTCCAGTTCACAGATAATGGTGTTATTGTTTTCCAACGCAACATATATGACCGCACCTATGCACTGAGTTATCCTTACACAACCTTCGAAAGCAATGACCCATATACACCCCCAATTCTAGCTCCCTTTTGGGCTGATGTTGATGTCTCTGGTTTGGGGGATATCTTTTATCAGGTAATGTCATGTAGGCTATTGGACAAATTAAAAATAATTCAATACTCTTTAAAATGTCGGTCCACCGAAAAGTTATATTTATTTATTGGTGGAGCATGGTTGAATGAGTAAACCTTTTTTAGTATCTCCTTTAATATTTCCCATATTATAAAATACATAAAAAAATCTAACAGACTGGGACCCCTCATAATGACTACAGCAGTAATGCAGACCCAGGAACCCAAAGCACAGAGAGGTCAACGATAAAAAACCCAAGACATAGAAGAAACTGTCAGGTGATTTAACTCTCCAGCATCTAGCAATGGACAATCAAATTTAGATAAAACATGTTTTTTTTTTGTTTTTTTAAAAGAAAATTACAATGAGGAACAAAGGTAGCACACTGTTTCTCCGCAGAAGGGTAATTCAGTTGTATACTGCAGGGAGGGTGTAAAGGTACAGGAAGAAAAAACTGTAGTAGCAGAAGGGAGACATTCCATGTAATTGAGTACGTCATAAAAAAGACAGTGAGTATGAAAGCAGTAAGTAAATGAATGGGACCACAACAGTGGACTTCAGTGAAGGTCTTCCAAAAAGTTATATAGTTGGGGAGAGTCATTAAACATTATCCATACCAGCCAGACCCCTTTGAACATCTCATAGGTGTCATGATTTTCAGCCACCAATTCTTCCATATGAATAATATAATTGAGCTGGTCTTAAGCCATTCAGGGAAAGAAGGTGAAGATTTACAAAAACAAAGAGTAAACAATGTTCTAGAAAAATCATGCAGTTTATTATTAACAAAAGTTAAAACAGTTGTATATAATGTATATATTACTGAAAACAATACTAGTGCTATATAGTGCTGACAGATCATTGTGTATATTCATACACCAGAAGAAAATGCTGATATCGTAAGTCCTCATACGCTGACACATTTAACCAGACTTGCTTTATCAAAGCTACTGAAAACATTACAGCAATTATCTATAATAAAACAATAACATATTATATACTATCCATATGTAGTAAACTTTGGTACATTGCTGCGTTCACTACATAGGACCCACCTCAAGCATATGAAGACAACAGCATCACCACTCCTTGGGCGGGTGCAGGAGCATCAAGAGACCCCACTAAACATGCACCTCCAATTGACACCAGTTATATTGTCGGGTATATAGTCTTTGTTCACTCGTGGTCGTGGTCTATTCTAGTCAATATATAAAAGAGGGAAAAAAAAAAAAAGATTTCCAGTGTCTAGGGATCAATTGTCTAACCGCAAAAAAAAGAAAAGAAAAACGGAACAGAGAGTTTTTGCTCAAGTTAGCAAATGAGGTAAAAGGGTTAGGAGGGCAAGTTCAGGTAAATTGGAAACAAATTCCTGGGTAGGTAGATTGTAGAGAAGAAACAACAGAGCACCAAAGCTTTTGGATGGGGGGGGGGCATGCCCACCAGATGTGAGGAAGAGTGCCGTGGGATGCTTGACGGAGCCAACAAGAATCCAAGTGGGTTGGGAAAATACGGTACACTCTGGAGGGGGTAGGGTACCATCTTGAGAGTAATTTGAAGTCACGTTCTTGGGCGGCTAAGGCCATGAACAGTTTATGGGTATTTATGAAAATTCGTACCCATTTATCATCAGTAAATGAACGGCCAAGTTCAGGCTTCCACAAAACATTGACTTTAGATGTACCTTTATTCAAAAATAATTAAATGCTTAGTATTTGTTATAGCAATTTCAACTAAGTAAACCATGCTTAGCACAGAGGTTCACCTTATTTACCAAGCGAAGGAAACATTCATTTTTAAAGTGAACAGCCTCTACCTCTTTAGTAAAAATGAACCCCATTCTGAGCATATATCTTATGATTTGCAAGATAGAGACCAAAGAAGATTAAAATGTCCCTCTCTCCAGAATTGTTCACAGATCTTCTGTTTGAGGGTTTTGTATAATGTACTTCACTTGAATAATATAACTATTAACTTCCATGACACTTAGAAGGCAGGTTTCAGGTCATGTTAAATGGAATGTTGTTTGTCCATTGAACTGCCACTGGAGTTCTTTAACCACTTCCATACCGGGTCATTGTAAAATGACGCCGGCAGGAACCCTCTCTACCTCCGGGTGGGCGTCATATGACGTCCTGGGTTTGAGGAGGGATATCTGAATGATGCCTGCAGCTAGAGGCATCATTCAGATATTCTTGTCTTCAGCCAGCGATTCTGCGCACTATAAGAACAATCATAGTGGTAGTTCCACCGCTTAAATGTTCTTATAGGCGGCGGGAGGGGACATCCCCCCTCCCGCCGCCATCCGGTGCTTCTCCGGGCTCTCCTGTGCCATCGGGGACCCGGAGAGAATCGTCCAGCGCCGGTGGTGGGTCACGTGATGGTCACCAGTCATCTCTATGACTGTCGGAGGCCCGGGCGCGATGTGATGACGTCACGCCCGGGTCCTCAGATGTAAACAAAGCCACCATTGCGGCTGTAAGTATGAGATCAGTGAAATTTTTTTCACGATCTCATGCTTTCCAGCCTGGAGGAGAGCTGTGGGGTCTTATTGACCCCGCATCTCTCAATAAAGAGGACCTGTCACACACATTCCCATTACAAGGGATGTTTACATTCCTTGTAATAGGAATAAAAGTGATCAAAAAAAATGTAAAAAAAAATGTAAAAATGAAAAAAAATAAGTAAAAAAAAAAAAAATGTATATATTTTTTTAAAACCCCCCCCTGTCCCCAATAGCTTGCGCTTAGAAGCGAACGCACACGTAAGTCCCGCCCGCATATGTAAACGCCGTTCAAACCACATATGTGAGGTATCGCCGCGTGCGTTAGAGCGCGTTTAACAATTCTAGCACTAGACCTCCTCTGTAACTCTAACCTGGTAACCTGTAAAAAATTTCAAAGCGTCGCCTATGGAGATTTTTAAGTACCGAAGTTTGCCACCATTCCATGAGTGTGCGCAATTTTAAAGCGTGACATGTTAGGTATCTTTTTACTCGGCATAACATAAGCTTTCATATTTTACAAAAAAATTGGGCTAACTTTACTGTTTTGTAATTTTTTAATTCATGAAACCATTTCTTTCCCCAAAAAAAGGCGTTTGAAAAATTATTGCGCAAATACCGTGCAAGATAAAAATTTGCAACGACCGTCATTTTATTCCCTAGTGTGTCTGCTAAAAAAACATATATAATGTTTGGGGGTTCTGAGTAATTTTCTAGCAAAAGAATGATGATTTGTACATGTAGGAGAGAAGTGCTAGAATAGGCCCGGTATGGAAGTGGTATAAAAAGCCCTGTATGGAAAGGGTTAAACAATTTTGTAGATTAATAATGAGCTTTTGTCTGGCAAGGGAAGCAACCTTGCCTGGTTTATTTTGTCTTATGAAGACTTAAAATGAACAAAGACCTGGGCCTCCCTGACATTAACCTATATTACAAAACAATGGCAATGGTGCTAATTCTCAATTGCCACCATAACACAAGGTTTAAACTCTGGGTGTCCTTAGAAAGGAAAATAGCAGAACCTAACTTAGCAGTTGCGTCCTGATATTGTCTTTGCTGGTATCCAGTGCCATGGATACCAGCAAAACAGCGGGGTCTGTTGAGCTGGACATCACCACTCATATCAACCACGCATAGGATATGGGACAAATTGAACATAACTGGAGAGGTATCCCCACACACATCACCGTTAGCTCTTTTTTAGGGGGTATCATTGGTTCCCACCAGGGGAGGATATAGGATTTTTCAGAACTTGGGCCAGAGAAGGGAATGTAGGCTGCTTTTACCTGACCCCGCAGACGGTATGCTCTCTATAGAGCAGTTACATCAAAAATTGGACCACTGGCGCCACTGTTACAGACAGCAACTTCTCTTATGGAATTCAAATCCACATGTGCCCTAAACTGGCAATCCCAACACCTCCCGTCTCACATGTATAAAATTCTGTTGTCGTGCTGTTCTTAGCAAATCCTCTATTTTGTGAGAGAAAGGGGGTGGAATTAGGTCTGGAAATGACTCCCGCCCAACTGCAAAAAATTATTCAATTATCATACATCCCCCCCATCAGTTCCAAAACTCAGGAGATGTGGTATAGATTTTTTATAATAGTGATATAGGACCCCAAGGATACTGGCAAAAATCATTTCAGGCTCCTCGTGATGGACAGGGTGCCCGCAAGAGGACTCTTGTGGGCATCTCTGGTGGTCCAGCCCTAAGATACAGAAGTTCTGGAAGGCAATATCACCATGGATTAAAAAAAAATACCCTCAGACATATATAATTTACACCTTTGCATTATATATTTCATGATGTCCCCTCATCTTTAAAAGCCTACAAAAATAGTGTCATCCTGCACCCCCTGAATGGGGTGAACAGCCTGATAACCCAGTCCTATGGACAGGACCACTTTTTTTTTTTTTTACAGAAGTGCTCAGGCATTATTTAGTAAGACGAAAACAGCAGAAATGATTATCGAGAGAACATATAACACATGTTCACTTCTATTTACTTTAAATATTGATATTTCATACATCAATAAATATCATATAAGTATCAATATTTAATATCATATCATGAGTTAGGTTCATTTATTGATATGTTGTTGTCCTATCAACATATACCTGTAATTTTCTAATTATTGTATGGCATTTTTACTCTCTAATCACAGGCTTATGACTTCCAGTCCTCCAATGTGAATACAACATTCAAAGAATCACTAGAAAGCACGGTTGCTGCATATTTTAACTCAACTCAGTTTAAAGCTTTATGGGCTCTCAAAATAACATGGGACAATGTTCCTCCATTCACGTCTGGGATTTATAACTCAAAGGCTTATTGGAACACCCAAGTCAACAATGTAAGTGTTGCACTGTGCTAGTGCTTACCATTCCAGTTAGAGTTGAATTCCCTGTGTATAGAAGGATCTCAGTGTGTGTGTGTAGATGGATCTCAGCTCTTGTACCTTTGATATTATTATTATTTTGTAAAGCAAAATGGCCTTTTTAAAACCTTGCCCAAAAGGCATATTAGGTGTTATTGTCAGTGGGCATCTAAATATGAAATCTAGTTGCTCAAGATTGTACAAAATTCAAACTGCAGTTAGTACGTAAAAGCAGCAAACAGATCTTTGATTGCTTGTTATGGTTTATAAATTAGTACGATACAAAAAATGGGATTTTTGTACTCACCGTAAAATCCATTTCTCTGACATCCATGGACCGACACGGCGTCTCTTACACTTTACACGTGGGTATATGTCCCTGCTTGCAGGAGAAGACCTAGGCAGAATGTTAAATGTTAAAACATTCCAGAACAAACCAGAGCTGAACAGCCCCGCCCAGGGGGGCGGTCCCTCCGGACATTACCCTCACACCTGCAGCTAGCAGGCCTCAGTTCGTAACAAAGCAGCACAAACTTAAAGGAAGGGTGGGTGCCGTGTCGGTCCATGGATGTCAGAGAAATGGATTTTACGGTGAGTACAAAAATCCCATTTTCTCTTATCATCCATGGACCGACACGGCGTCTCTTACACTTTACACGTGGGATGTCCCAAAGCAGTGTCAAGAGGGATGGGAGCAGTATAAATGGAAAAACCAAAAAACTTCACTCCAAACAAGGCAGAGCTCCCCAACGGTGGAGTTGCCACTTTAAACAGTGGCCTGCAACACCTTGCGGCCGAAGGAAGCATCCGGAGATGCAGCCTCATCAACCCTATAAAACATAGAAAAGGTATGAACAGACGACCAGGTCGCCGCCTTGCACACTTGTGCAACCGACGCTTGATGTCGGAAAACCCAGGAAGCACCAATTGCCCTGGTGGAATGCGCCGTAACCGGGAAGGGAGGCGCCCGCCCCATGAGAGTATAGGCTTGAAAGCCGGTTTGTCTGATCCACCTAGAAAAAGGTGGCAGACGAAGCCGCTTGACCCTGTATCTGACCAGAGACAGTCAAACAGAGAGTAGACTTCCGAATAGAAGCAGCAGACAGGCACACCTGCAAGGCACGTACCACATTCAAAGTGTGCCGCGCGCACTCTGGGATGCGACGGGCGAGGACACTAGGACGGGAGGACAATGTCCTCATTTTAGGTGAAAGGTCAAGATCACCCTTGACAAAAGAGAAAGTCGCGGATGCAACACCGAGTATCCTTATGGATGACTAAATATGGCGACTTGCAGTACAAGGTCGCCAATTCAGATACTCGTCTAACAGAAGTGATTGCCACTAAAAAGAGCCACCCACTGAGACAAAGCGAAGAGGGGAATATCCCTGATATTCTCAAAAGGAGGTTCCTGGAGAACCGAGAGTACCAATTCCGATCCCACGGGGGGAAAGGAGACACGACAGGAGGGAGCCCATGGCGAACCCCCTGTACAAGGGTGCCAACCAAGGAATGACCCGCTAGTGGTCACCGAAAGAAGACGGCCAAGGCCAAAACTGACCCTAAATGATACTCAAAGCGAGCCTTTGGGCCACGCCATGCTGTAGGAAACGCAGGATTCTAAGGACGGAATACGTCCGAGGATGTCAGTCCAGCTCTTCGCACATGGCGATGTAAGCTATTCCAGGTACAGAGATAGTTCTGGAGGAAGACTTCCGTGTCCTTCATATGGACGAAATGACCGAGTCCGAGAGCCTCGGTCTCTCAACACCTGGCTTATAACAGCCATGCCGTCAAGGCCCGAGACTGTAAAGGCAGGATGAAATATATGACTTTGAGACAGAAAGTCCTCCCTATTGGCAACCATCAGGGAACGGCCTCGACGAGACGTACCAGATCGGCGTACCAGTGAAGCCGAGGTCGATCCGGAGCAATGAGGATCACCGGAATTCCAGGCGAGGAAGCAACTGCAGCGGAGGATAAACGTGTATCAGGTGATCATGACCCCATGGGCCACTGACGCCTCTGATGCATCCGCCCAAGGATCCCTGGATCTGGCCACAAATCGACAACTTACAATTGAGTCGAGAAGCCATCGGGTCCACCTCCGGCGTGCCCCACCGTTTGTGTGGCAAAGGAGTTGAAATACCTCCGGGTGCAAGGACCACTCTCCCCGGTCCAACGTCTGGCAACTCAATAGTCCGCCAGTTCTATGCCCGGAATGTAAACGGCTGACAGAGCCGGCACGCTTCCTTTAGCCCACTTCAGGGTACGGGGGACCTCGGAAGCCTCAGCTGAGCTTCGAGGTGGTCGACATACGCCACCACCGTGACTTGTCCGACAGGATCCTAATGGAACGATCCTGCAATCTCTCAGACCACGAGGAGAGGCACAGTCTGATGGCCCGTATTTCCAGAACATTAATCGGCAAACGGGCTTCGTCCGGAGTCCAAGCCCTTGGGCCAACAGGACTCCCCAGATTACACCCCAGCCTTTCAGGCTGGCGTCTGTAGTGAACACCGTCCATTGGACGGGGAGGAATGACTTCCCGGACCGAAGAGCCGGGGACCCAAACTCCATGTCAGGGACGCCCTGACCAGGTGGCTCACCTGGATCGGAAAATCCAAAGACAACGGGGATTTGTCCCAAGGGAACAAGATCTCCTTCTGCAATGCCCTGGTGTGTGATTGGGCATACGGAATGGCCTCGAAAGAGGTCACCATGAGTCCCAGGATTCCCATGCAAAAACGGATTGACGACCATTTTTTGGGATGTCAGCATCCGTACTGCAGACTGAAGTGTCAGTAGCTTCCCCGGAGGTAGGAATACCTTTTGGCTCCAAGGAGTCCAGAATCAGACCGAGATACTCCAAATCTCGAGTCGGGACCCGGACTGACTCCTGAATGTTTAGGAGCCACCCGAAGTCCCTGAGGGTCTGACTGACGATAGTCACACTGTCTTCTAATACTGAGCCATTTCCTGCTCTGAGAAGAAGATCGTCCAGATAGCCCACGACAGCAATGCCTTGCTGTCTCAGCAAGCTAGAACCGGCACAAACACCTTAGTGAACACCCTCGGCGCCGGGGCTAGGCCGAAAGGAAGAGCCACAAATTGATAGTGGACTTCGTCGATCGCAAGCGCAGATCGGAACATACAAGTAGGCGTCCTTGAATTCCAAGTTCGCCAGAAAATCCCCTTGACGGAGTGCACTGACCACCGTGCGAATGGATTCCATGCGGAACTTTTGCACCTTCACGAAGGCATTCAGGACCTGGAGGTCCAAGATAGGCCAGTAGAATCCCTGAAACCTCTCCTGTGACGGAACCGGCACAATCACTCCGGACCTCAAACCTGAATAGGCCCCATAGGGCCACCCGACGGGCAGGAAGGAGAGGAAGATTCGAGGGAAGAATCTGTCTGGTATTAGGAACGGAACCTATCCTGTAACCTGAGGGGATCACCTCGCACACCCACCAGTAGGAGATCCGGGAGGTTCATTGATCCGTGGACCTGCAAAGTTGTCCCCCCTACCCCAGAGTTGGGAGGGGACAAGACTTCACGCGGAGGCAGGCTAGGGAGCCGGCTTGTTCGGCATACGCACTCAGGGGCGCTCGTGTCCACCAGCCGTACCGCTGTCAGTCTGGGGGGGCCTCCCCGTTGACTGACGAAAATATCCCCTTTTTTCTGGAAAGGAAGGACCCTGCTTATAGCGGCCTCCTTGCCAGCCTGAGGAAGAACAGTGCTTTTACCTCCCGTGACATCCTTGATGATGTCATCCAGCGCAGCACCGAAAAAACCTACCACCTTTTAATGGTAAACCCTTCCGAGGCTTTTTAGAAGCTAGGTCAGCAGACCAGCATTTCAACCAGATCAGACCACGCAATACCCTGAGTTATAAGGGGCCGCATCAAACGTGGTGTCGCCACATAAACCAGGCCCTGCACCATTTGTGGGCCAGAGCAATAGTGTCTGGAGGAAGATCATGCTCCTGTACAGTTGCCCATCCCGCAAGTGTTGGAGACACAAGGGTCGCCGCTACCACAAGCCGTAGGGCGGACCCCAACAAGGCAAACATGGCTCTACTCACCACTTCTGACCTCCTGTGAGTGGGGTCCTTAAATGCAGGAGTCCCCTCCACCGGGAGAATGGTGGCCTTGTTCAACCGGGTGACTGGAGGGTCGACCACTGGGGGAGAAGCCCACATTTTTAGTAGGGCATCCTCAAAAGGGGTATCTGATAGACAAACGCCGCGGGACCATAAAAGACTTCTGCGGCTTTTTCCCCAGACCTTGTCAGTGAGCTGGTCAAAGAAAGGTACATATTGAAAAAAACACTTTTTAGAAGGCCCGGCCCCAAGGAACCAGAGGAGACCGTCCGCCTGAGGTTCTGCATCCGCAGCATTTAGCTTGCGAGTGTCCCTCACTGCATCAATGAGTTCACAAAACAAGCACCCTGTCATTTACTGACACAGAACTGGAGTTTTCCTTGCAAGGAATGTCCTGTTCAAAACCATCAAATATATATTCAGAGCTAGGGTCCTGAGCGGTAGTGGCTAGGCCCATATCTGAATCAGCGCATTACCCCCCTTTTTTTTTTTTTTTTTGGAAAAAAGGTGGGGATAGGGGCTTTTTTGCTCCCTTGCGCTCACACACTGCTTTCTCCTGGTCAGATAAATGATTCCAGGAATGCCGACAACTGGTCCCTAAGGACCGCAGGTGCAGAAGCACTGTCAGTTGTCTCTAACAATGTGAAGAAAACAGGTGAACCAGACTCCAATATTGCCACCCTCTGAGACCTTATTCACCATTATAGTGAATAATACAGCCCACCCACAGGCCGTGCTGGGGCTGAGGAGGGGATACCTGGAGTACTCACCACCCCTAGGGACCGCTGTGTGAGCCGCGCTGTAGCGCTGTATGAGTCGCGCTGTAGCGCTGTATGAGTCGCGCTGGTGCAGCCTGAGGTGAAGAATCTGTGGGGATGTGTGTATTCCGCGCCGCACAGCAGCGCTGCTAGAGGCCGAAAACGAAAGTGCAAGTGCCGCGGCTACAAGAAAATGGCCGCCGGGCACCAGTTTAACTATGTATTAAGCCTCAGCCAAAATGGCCGCCAATGGCGCATTTTTTAAAAATAAAACACCGCGCCAATGGCGCACAGAAAACACCACAGCCAGTCCCCCAGAACACTTCCCAATAAAAATAACAGTCATGGAGCGGCCCCCCCAAGGCAGAGTGACCCCCCAAGCATCCCCACACAGCACAACAGCACAACAGGGTGCAGAGAGCAGCATACAGGGGGGAGACAGGGAGAACCCCCCACACACAGAAACACAGCCAGCATGTACTCACCTTGCAGCAGGAGAGACTACTTACCCATCCCGCAAGCACCTTGGAGAACACCCCCAGTGCCAATGGAGGGACTCACTGGCTTGTTTCAGACAGGCCTATCACAGAGGCGTACTGCGTAGCTGTCGGCCCGGTCCACCGCGAAAGATACAGTAGGTACTGTTCGATCTTGAGAGGACTGCGGGAGCATGAAAGCAACCCGGCCACCCCTGGAGTCATGGGGTATGTCGTGAACTGAGTCTCACGCACACAAGGCGAGGATCAGCACGCTCGATGGTCGGACAGGGAAGACTACGAGGATACTAGTGTACCCAACCTGTTGCCCAGCCGACAGTTGATTGAAGGTCTCAAAAATAAAATAATAAAATTCCCAAAGGAATAAAAATTAAAAGTAAAATCTTCCAGGAGACTGGCTCCTGAGAGAGCCACGTCTTCTCCTTCTGCTAGGCAGAAAAAAACTGAGGCCTGCTAGCTGCAGGTGTGAGGGTAATGTCCGGAGGGACCGCCCCCCTGGGCGGGGCTGTTCAGCTCTGGTTTGTTCTGGAATGTTTTAACATTTAACATTCTGCCTAGGTCTTCTCCTGCAAGCAGGGACATATACCCACGTGTAAAGTGTAAGAGACGCCGTGTCGGTCCATGGATGATAAGAGAAAAAACCTTAAAAAAGGAACAGCTCAAGTCCACTTTAACATTACGTTAAAAGCAGTCCATTTTTATTGTAATGCAACATGCATAAAACAAAGAAGGATAACGGGCCAATTCACATTATTGCAGGGGCCGGTGTTTTACCGCACAGTTTACCACTAGAACACAAAGAAGCAATTGTGTTCTATTCATACTGCAACAGCCTGGAGCTGTGTTATATGGAAACGGCAATATGCATTTTACCATTACCAATATTTCTTTATGAAATCTAGTGCTACAGTAATGGATACACAATAATAGATCCAGAACATTTATATTTTTCTCTTTGGTTTTCTTCTTTTTAGACAAACACTTTCCAAGTTGTCTTGGTTACTGATGGAATATATTCGTTTGCACTAATCCTGTTTGATGATGGAGGAATGAAGTGGATCTTCAACTCTCTTTCCACATTCCATCTGCCAAAAATGGGTTATCACAGGTAAAGGCTTTCAGTAGAGTACCTTGCTCTTCCTCTTCTTTCAGCCCATTTTACCTTCTACAGTAGTAATGGTAACTGCATGTAAATAAGAAACAAATTTCGAATTATTCTCTCTTTCTAGTGGTATCCCTAGTGCACGTAATGTCAACAACTTCCCAGCTTTCAATGACCCACAGACAGACACATCTGTAAGCATCAAGCAGAGATACCGTCCAGATCAATACATTGGCTACAACACAGGTGAGAAGAGGAAACATCTCTTTAGGTAAAATGTTGTAAGTTTAACAGATACAGTTTTTATTTCTATAATTTTGCCTTATTTTTCAAGGTAAAAAGGGAAGATGGGCATATCGTCTAGACAGTAACAGTCAGAGCACCATCAATTCAAGGCTACAATGTCTGAAGTGGTATTATAAAGAGGAAATTCCCTATTGGCTCTCCAGCACGTCACCATGTCCATGTACTTACAATCAGGCAACTTTGGACTCCTCTTTCACTGATGGATTTAACATTTGGTACTATGGCTTTGATATCAAGAAGGCATCTGGTAAGGTTTAATACTTGACTTTCAATTGTGACACTGCTTAAATCACTGGATAATAGTGCAATGTTTTATCCGCAAAAAACTGTTGTATGTGTGTCTCATATTAAAATTACTTTACGGTTATGAGTATGTGTAGAAAATAAAACTGCATAACATTTGTTCTAGTTTTATAAATTACCTAGTATGAGATTTATTTACTGCTGAATTTTAAAAAACAAGCTTTATTCAGATATTTACATACAAAATGAAAATTGCAAAGCACAGAACATTATAATACCTGCGATACTCCATAGTAGTATGTCTACCTTAACATCATATAAGTTCCTTGCATGCATAAGTTGGATGCAGTTATACTTGTTTGATGGGAAGAACTCACATTTATCAAGTCTCAACCTACCCGAAGGTATATGATGAGTCACAATACATGGGACTGTAAAGAACTTTTAGGTGTTATGGAGATCTTTTTGTGGCTAATAGTCTGTGAGTCCCTCTTCACTATTTATATTGTTGTGCCATAAATATTTATTCATTATTATACTTAATCATTGTTGTCTATATATTTTTTTGAAAGGATAATTGTCATTTAGTTATTATACATCAAATCTTTTTAATGGCATATTTATACACCTGCTAATGGACAACTTGTATCAATTTCATAGACCTGCTAAAGAGCATTAATGTAGCCAGTGTAACTTAATTCTATTCATTTGTCTGTTTCAGAACAATACTTGACAGCACAAAATATGTTCCCCTCCAGAAATGGGGCTGGGAGTAGATGTTACTATAGTAGCTGGAGTGGAGCCCTTGTTTACGGTGAGAAGGAACGATACCTCCCAACTCCATGGACCTCCTTTAACACCTTCAGATATTACTCTAACCGAATAGCTTATAGAAACTTCTTCTGGAATACAGTTCTTCCTCCTCAAAGACAACTATATAAAGGTATTGAATGATATAATCATAATAATGAAACAATATACCATAGTTAATTTACTAATCAATTGTTCAAATAAACACGGTGTCTCTATTTTTCAGTTGAGGAGATTGACCCCTACAACGCTTGTTGCAGTTATTCAGAATCCACTTACCTGTGTAACCTTTACAGACAGAAAAGACCCCTGGATTATTGTGAGAACTATATCCCGCCACGCTTAGGTATGTAGAAGAACTAATTTCTTAAAGACCTCATTCCCCTATCGTAAACAAAAAGAAAAAAAAAGGCAAATCCTTCTACTATAGACCCTCTCCATCCGATGCTAACTCTCCTCAAATTGGATGGGCACTTTCTTTTGCTATCTGATTTTATGAAAATGTAAAAAGAAAATTTTTTTTTATATAAATATAAGGATTCTAAAAACATATTTTTACAACCACACCAAGTACCTCCACACTATCTATGGGGTTTATTTACTAAAACTGTAGAGTGCAGAAATTGTGCAGCTCTGCATAGAAACCAATCAGCTTCCTGTTCTTTTTGTCAAATCTTAAGACTTGGTTCACATTTAAACCGCATGCGGCTTGCAGAATGGATCTGGTGCATCCCTGTTCTCTGTTTCAGGAATGAATCAGAGGCAAATTTTTACCTAAATTCGGCCCTGAAACGGAGCCAAGACGCACAGGACCTTTGTGCAATCCTCTCCGCAGGCGCCCCAGAGATATATGAACCGGCTCCATAGAAAGCCGGTCACAGTCTCCTGTCGTGCAAATTGGATGCAGGGAAAACCGGCATCCAATTCACACTAGTGTGAATCCAGCCTTAATGAAGAAGCTGACATTAGAAGCTGATTGGCTACCATGCACAGCTACACCCAAATCAAACCCTAGGCACCCAAGAACGAACATCAAAGACAATACCACAATGTAAACATACATATAAAAACAGTTCTATAACCTAGCTAACCAGTATATAATTTCATATATTCAACAAATAATTGTACTTTTTTTATAGGTATAATATGACCTGAACCAAGATCAACTAAAACTGCTTTTTTACCTAATTTCAACATAATAGCCAATTTAAAGGTGTATTAAACATGCTTATTGTGGAAATTCAGCATTATTCATTCACCATTTAACATCTTCAGGCAGTCTTTGATATTGAGATGGTCTCCACTCATAACAGGATTAGTTTATCTTTCTTCTTGCAGGGATACAAAACCTGAAATTCCCCCAACACATTAATCATTATAAGTAAATCATTCACCATATAGCTTGTATTAACTCCACCATTAATGGGATTGATTTATCCTTCCTATAAATAATTATTCATGGCCCGAACTGACATTTCCACAAGGATTGTTTAAAATAGCAGTAGCAAGTGCATATTAAAGTGGAATTTTACTGAGAACATTAAGTTCTGCTAGATCACTTCAGTCACTACACTGGGGGAGATTTATTAAAACTGGTGCACACCGAATCTGGTGCAGCTGTGTGTAGTAACCAATCAGATTTTAGGTTTTAGCCTCCGTTCCCAATGGTGCGACTTGTTATGCGATTTGACAGTTCAAAGTCGCACTCTATTTGCACCTATGGAACCATTCAAAACGGTGCGACTCCGACTTGCACCGATTTGAAAAAGTTTCCTGCATTATTTTTGGCGATTTCATGTGCAACTTGCATTGACATCTGTGCATCAAATCGCACTGACTGGCAGCTTTGAAATCACGCTGAAGTAGTGCATTCATTCAGTTTGAACAGGGGATTATTGTCAAAGCTTAATTGAACAAGATGACGTTAGAAGCGTATTGGTTAATAATTAATACAGTTTTAGTATGTGATTAGTATTAGATATTAGATAAATTATTGTTTACAAAACTTTGCTGCTACTTATTAATAATACTCCCTCCAAAAAAATTAAAATTCTCCCTCAATCTCCCACCCCGCTTTGCACATGCTTAGTTGCTCTCTATTTATAGCAAAATCAGAGCCACTAGAGGCCAATCTGCTGACAGCTTAAATATTTACAGCTGCTCAGGGGCTCTGGGCTTCAGCAAAATGGCAGCCTCCAACAAGAAGAAGCAGGAACAGTTGTTATGGGTAAAGATTTTCATTAAGGGCCCTTTCACACAGGCTGTCCAATCAGGTCCGCCTGTCAGTTTTTCAGGCGGACCTGATCAGACTCTCCAATAACCCCTATGGAGCGGCGACATGTCTGTTGACATTTACAGCTATTCATTGCGATCCTGTCTGCAAAATCCAGACGAATGGTGGTCCTATTTTTCCATCCAACTGGTGTATCGGACAGGATCTGATTGGATGAAAACAGGCAGGCGATTCGTTTTCATCCAAACTCCCCATAGAGGAGAGCGGGACTGTGTCCGTGTCCGCTCTGCACAGTGAGCGGAGACAGACCTGTCATCCACCTGCTCAGCGGGGATTAGCGGATTGATCGCCCGCTGAGCAAGTAGATTCCGTCCAACAGAGGCGCACATGTCAAAAGGGCTTAAACCTTATAAGTTTTCTTTGCTTCCAAAGAAGATATACATAGTTTAAAAATTTAAGTTATAAATCTTTTTTTTTTTCACTGCAAGGATTTTTCTATGGGGACCCTCATATTAACACTCTGGATGGTTTGAGGTATACATTTAATGGTCTGGGTGAATTCATTTTGACCAACGCAAAGGATGAAAATGACACAGTTGTCTTCAGACTTCAAGGACGCACAGGCCGAGCTGGCAATGGAACCAGCTATGCAACCAACTTTGTGGCATTGGCAGCTTCCACATCATATGGTGACCAGGTAATGAACACAGGAAGAAAATATACAAAGGCTTTGTTTAATAACCCCTGTAAACTGATTATTAAACTTTGGATTTCAGATTCAATGGAGCTTAAAGGATGCTAACGAAACCACAGTGAGCTACAATGGGACCTTCATTGAACTCTCAGGTGGGTAAAATTAGTTGCAAACTTTCCTCTCTTATGGGGGATTTTTCCGTTTACACTGTTGTTGTAGTCTTGGAAAAGGAAGTGAATGAAGATGCATCTAACATCATCTCAACATATCAGCCTATGCTTTTTGGGGTGAAAAAGATGCTATGGTGATCTATTTACATAGACATGGCAAAGCTGGTAATGTAACAATACAGTAGTATTAAACCCCAACATTTATTATATTGTAGATTACCTTTTTATAGATGCAATGGCTGTATTAGTCTCCTTTTTATGCTTTTGCCATTTATTTTCACCTGTTTATCCAGCAAGTAAGTCTGTTATTTTTCAATGTCATTTATTAAACCAATCTGTCTAGCAAAAGTAGCAGATGGTAGGACGAAACATTTAACATGACAAACATGAAAGGGGTGCCTTCAATTATCAGCTTTTAAAAATGTAAAACCTTTATCTCTGAAGAAAAAAAAAAACGTTTGCAGTAGCCGATTCTAAAGCGCTAGCTGGAGTTCAGCTTTAGTTTTAGTAAAGTCCATCTAAATGTGCTAGTGCAACTAACACTACCCACTCCCACAACTGACAATTTAGCTGTCCAAAGGTGTCACTGTTGCTCCTCCATAGAGTGGAAACAACCATGGAGAGGAAGTTTGTTACTGGCTGGGTCACGAAGTGAAAATAAAGGAAAAAAAGCCTAATAAATCAAAACAAATGCAGCCATTAAATTTAAGGTTTGGTATACTGCAGTATATAACACAACTTTGCTTTTGGGTTTAATACCACTACAACCAATAAATTAGTTTTTAAGCCTCTTAGTTTCACTTTGGCACAACCATTGTACACAGCCATATGGTTGCCCTTAGTAAAACTTTTTTCTGTGTAATTATTATATCTTTATAATTCTGGAAATTAAATGAAGATAGACAGTGCAATCAACAATTTACTATGGCATATTGCAAGGTGTTCTCCATTGTGTGGAGGTGAGAAGGGTACATCATAATGGAATATGGATGTCATGAGACTGAATTACTGAAGGATTTGATAATCTTCACTGAAATAAAATCATGTGAATATTCACTTCAACTATTCAATCATGTGAAAAGCAAATTCCCATTTACCCTTCTCATTTGCACATGATTGGGTATTCAGAGTGCACATGAACTTGCATTTCACATGATTGTATAATTCAAATGAATATTCACACAATTTAGTGATTTAAAATTCTCAACTCCTTTAACCAGTTGCCGAGCACCTACCACATATATACTGCGACAGGTCGGCTCTATTGCGCAAAATCACGTACCTGTGCGCGATTTTGTGTAATAGCCACCGGAGGCGCAATCACACGCTGACTTAATGTCCTCCCGCCACCCACAATCGCTCCCCACAGAGGGAGAATGGCGGTCTGCCAATGTAAACAAGGCAGACCGCCATGCTGTCAGGCATGGACACTGTGATCTAGTGTTCCTGCTATCACCCCAACAGTAAGAAAGCACAAACAGGAAACACACTTAACCCTTTGTTAACCCCTTCCCTGCCAGTGTCATTTATACAATGTCAGTGCATATTTTTAGCACTGATCAATGTAATGATGTCACTGGTTCCCAAAAAAGTGTCAAAAGTGTCAGTTAGGTGTCCGATCTGTCCACTGCAATGTCGCAGTCCTGCTAAAAATCGCTGATCACCTGCATTACAAGTAAAAAAATAAATAAATAAATAAAAATGCCATAAAAATACCCCATAGTTTGTAGACGCTATAACTTTTGCACAAACCAATCAATATACAATTAATGGGATTTTTTTTACCAAAAAATTGTAGCAGAATAAATCCTGGCCTTAACTGATGAAATTGGTTTTAAAAAAAAATGATTGGATATGTTTTACAGCAGAAAGTAAAAAAAATATATATATTTTTTCAAAAGTGTCAGTCTTTTTTGTTTATAGCGCAAAAAAACAACAACACAGAGGTGATCAAATACCACCAAAGGAAAGCTATATTTGTGTGAAAAAATGGCATTCATTTTATTTGCATACAGCGTCGCACGACCGCGCAATTGTCAGTTAAAGTAGTGCAAACAATGGCCTGGTCAGGAAGGGGGTAAATCCTTCCGGGGCTGAAGTGATTAAGATATCAGCCTCTCTTTCTTTTACTGATTTAGAAAAAATGCCATCTAACCATTTTCATTTCAGTATTCGTACAATTTGTCACGATATGTCTCTATATGAATGCAATATATGCAATATTTTTAGAGATCACTGATCCATTATGGGATTATTATTTATTTTTATTTTTTTTAGACAATTTTACTTATATCGACCATGTGGGATTTGGAAGGACAAAAACCGGGGAAGCGAAAGTCCTGTTTGACAATGGCATCTCTGTTTCTTGTTCTGCTAACCTGGGCATCTTGAGTTTTGTGGTGACATTGCAATCAACATATCAAAACAGGACTGAAGGTCTCCTCGGTAAGTGACTTGTGTCAATATGAAGCATCTAATATATATGTCCACACCAGCCCAGTGCAGAATAGCGGGTCAAGACTACAATATGTAAATATTTAACATGTGTTAGTTAAAGTGTATGTGTAGCGGTACCCTTGTAAGGGCTGCTGAGTGTTTATTCCATCTGTCACCCTTCCCAGCCAGGCACACAATTTAAAGCATCCAGAGAATATGTCCTTTCACTGTTTTTGTTGTTTTTATTAAGGGGGATTAACTTGGATAGGGATAGGAAAATTAAGAGATGCCCAGATTTCTTATGTACATGAGAATTTCTTATGGGGGTGACGTTTGTTTACCCTAATGCACTCGAGGGAGGGCTTTAGGTGGGAATGCACCTGGAATTTACCGGTTGAGGAATGTCAGGTTGAAGGAGTTGTGGATTTGTAAAATGTTAAAAAAGACTGGGAATGCTTATCTCTGACTGACATTGTTTCTATGCAAACTTGAATGTCCACTGCTGCATATCTTGTAATGCTGATTTGTTAATAAAAACACCTTTCTGTTAAAAAAAGAGATGCCCAGATGATTGAAAGTCAATGTTGGGACTGAACTCCTGGTATATACAATCTCCTATCTCTTCCTCTAGCACATCACTTGCTTGCAGACTATCTCTCCTCAACACCTCCAGCACAATCACTTGCTTGCACCTCTCAGACCAACTAGCACTGATTTGTAAGCCTGGCACTGGTAGTCCCAGTGCTAGTTGTCTATGTGGCTACTGCTCCCAATACCGGTACCACCTCTTCAGGCCCTGCCAGCCATCCTGGCTGTAGCTGCCTCTCTCCACTGGCCATGCCACCACAGTCCACTCCACTGGCTCTGCACCCATTTTAGACTGCACTCTCCCAGTCCTCTCAGGCGTGCCTCCCTAGTCCTTCCTGACTGTGTGTCACTCACCAGCCCTCTTGGCTGTGACCTGTTGTACCTCCCTGGAGACTTGTCCAGCAGTGCTCTCACCTGTCTTCTCCTTGCTCCCGTGCCTCCTGTCCAGGACACCTCCACATGTTCTTTGAAGCTCCCGTCCGCACCCAAGCCCAGGCCCAAAGTCACCCCCCACAGACTGGGCAGCTCCCTCAAAGGCCACGACAGCCTACCAGGCCATCTCTAGCTTTGACTCAAACAACTTTGCCCACAGCTGGGCTGACCCTGGGTATTTAAGAAGGCCTGCCCCCTGCCAATCCAAGTTGGGGATTGGTCAGGGATCCTCAAAACACCCCAAGCAGCTCCACCTCCTCTCTCCTCTTTTCTTTCCAGAATATTACAAAAGGCTCTGGAAAGAAGTGGGAGGTCTTGGTGATGCTGCTTGTGAGTCACCAGCTCTGCTTTGAGTCACTTCCAACCCAGATCAAAACACAGCTAGGCTTGGCTGCCAGCCAAGCCTGGAAATGTACCTACTCTCAAAAACAAAACATAACACTATACTTCTAGCACATTAGAGGGTGCTACATATGTAACATTAACAAATAAATTCTTGTATTTGCTCTATAACATTGAAAAAGTTTTGCTATAGTCTTTCGATGAGCACAAAAATTACATGTTGATTTTGTCAGAAATCCTTTACGTTTCTGTTCTCTCTGCTTGTACTCAAGGAGGGGTTCTGCAGATAAAGAAAGGACTGTTTTTTTCTTGTAATCCATCAGAAATAATGTAGGCAGTACCTTCTGAGTCACACATTAGAAAAAAGCATGCATTCAGTAAAGTCAGAACTCACTATCTCTATAACTGTTCAGGGTCAGTAACTAAGAATTTCAAAGTCAGACAGCTAGCAGTTTCATAGCCTATGCTTTTCTCTTTACAGTAGTCCCCAACAATCCATTCTAGTTTGCTATTACAGACAGACAGTACAGTCCAATTGACAAGTAACTATATTGCCATTTAGAGCTTGTTGACAAGTAACTAGAGAAATGTTACTGCTTTTATTGATAGGGAGGTAATTATTCAATCTTCCCACACTTCAATCTTCCCACACACTGCAGAAATCTACTTGCTGAGTAATTTGAAACAAAGTCACACCAGGGGGAACAGACTTTTTGTTGTCACCTTGTTATTTCATGATTTGTCAAATGTATGTTTACCTCTTCTATTTTATTTCAGGGGTATTAAATGGAAATCCAAATGATGACTTCCTGACTGCTTATGGCTACACTTTGCCATATAATGACAATACAAAGCCAAACGACTCACAGATCTTCAACTTTGGCATGTCATGTAAGAGAATATTTAATTACCATAGCTGCTTGTTTAACACAGAAGGTAGCACTAAAGGGACAGAGTGCCAGTACTGCAATTTCTTTTTTTTTTTTCTTTTTTATGTGTATTGTAGTCTTAACAGAAAATTTACTTTCAAGGTGGATGGGGGAATCCTCCTCACTGAGCCAGTGGCCACCAGTAGGGATGAGCCGAACACCCCCCCCGGTTCGGTTTGCACCAGAACCTTCGAACGGACCGAAAGTTCGCACGAACGTTAGAACCCTATTAAATACAATGGACGCGAACGTTCGAAATCTAAAGTGCTAATTATAACGACTAATATGCATGTTATTGTCCTAAAAAGGGTTTGGGGACCCGGGTTCTGCCCCAGGGGACATGTATCAATGCAAAACAAAGTTTTAAAAACGGTCGTTTTTCGGGAGCGGTCATTTTAATGATGCATAAAGTGAAAAAAAAAAGTGAAATATTCCTTTAAATATCCTACCTGGGGGGTGTCTAAAGTATGCCTGTGAAGTGGCATGTGTTTCCCGTGTTTAGAACTGTCCCTGCACAAAATGAAATTTCTAAAGGAAAAAAAGCCATTTGAAACTGCTTGCGGCTTTAATGTAATGTCTGGTCCCGGTAATATGGATGAAAATCTTTGAGAAAAATGGCATGGCTACCCCCATCACCCCCCACCCCAGCCCATTACCAGCCCCTTTGGGTCTTGTATGGATATTAAGGGGAACCCCGCACCCAAAATAAAAAAAGGCGCTATATACTCTGAACAGCAGTATACAGGCGGTGCAAACAAGACAGGGACTGTAGGTTTGTTCTTAAGTAGAATCTGTTTGTAATTTTGAACAGGTAAATTGTTTAAGTGTATCTCCAGCCAAAAAATATATTTTTAAGCTTTTTGGAAAACATAGGGAAGGGTTATCACCCCTGTAACATTTGTTTTGCTGTCTGTGAACCTGTTCAGAATATTTCACCTCACTTTCCGTCCCAATGACAAATGTTTTTGAAAAGTGGGGTTTTTATTGAAACAAGGATTGGTGATAAAGCATCAGTAGAGAGGAGACACCTTTTTCCCATATTAACTCTTACAGGAGAAAATTTCTCTACCTAGGGGTAGATTTCCTCTCAGTTCCTGTTGTCTCCTTCCGTTTGCAAGTAGGAGTCGTTTGTAAGTTGGATGTTTGAAAGTAGGGGCCTGCTGTATATACTTTGCTGAAATTTGCCCCTTACATGTTGTTGTTGCCACAACACTGTGAGCCCTCACAGTTACTCTTGGTGGGCGCTGGAACGCCCTGCTGTGAACTATTATATCAGGAATTGTAATTACATGCCATTGTTGAACAGTGGTAGGAAAAATTGGGCCTTTGGTGGTGGTGCTGGTGCTACAACACTGTCAGCCCTCACAGTTACTCTTGGTGGGCGCATGAATGGGCCCTACTGTAAATTATTAGATCAAGAATTGTAATTGCATGCCCCTTGTGACAGGGGGGTCACTTTGGACACAGGGTGAATAAAAGAAACCCCCGATATGGTCTGTGATAGCCATATTCAAGGCTGTATATACATTGTATATAGATTGGATGTATACTGTATGTGGGGGTTAAGTATCATTGCTGTGAGGAATTAAGTTGTTTTGCATTTCTATTGTTCATTTAAGTCTGTCCTTGTGTGTATTGTAAAGTGCCAGACAGACTGGCTGCCAACCCTTTGTGAAAAGATGTGTATTGGAGATCGTATATTCTATTGTGTTGGGATCTTTTGAAGCCTAGCAGACGTCAGGATGAGGTGTTGAGTTTTGGGATGTGTGGGTGGAGCTGGGCCCTTGTTCATGTTAAATCATGTGCCCTGAATTGTGTATAAAGTTACAATGTTTGTCAATAATAAATTCATTCCTACTACAGAAGAGACAGAGTGCGTCTCGTCTTCTTCCAGAGGGGTCGGCTCCTATAGGAAAGGGTCGTTTAGCTGTGGATATCGGTAGCGAGTGGATGTGTGTCTAGGAGAGGGAACATCATAAACGGCGTTAATACCCCTGGATATTGGGGTGCCGTTACACCCCTGTTGAAGAGGGGCAGAAAAATTGGGCCTTTGGTGGTGGTGGTGGTGTTGCCACAACACTGTAAGCCCTCACAGTTACTCTTGGTGGGCGCAGGAATGGGCCCTGCTGTGAATTATTAGATCAAGAATTGTGCCTTAGGCACTGGTGCCACAACACTGCAACCCCTCACAGATACTGTACTTGGAGCACAGCAATGAGCCCTGTTGCAAAGTATTGCATCAAAAATTGTAATTACACGCCCCTGTTAAACAGGGGCAGAAAAATTGGGCCTTAGGCACTGGTGCCACAACACTGCAACCCCTCACAGATACTGTACTTGGAGCACAGCAATGAGCCCTGTTGCAAAGTATTGCATCAAAAATTGTAATTACACGCCCCTGTTAAACAGGGGCTGAAAAATTGGGCCTTAGGCACTGGTGCTGGTGCCACGACACTGCAACCTCTCCCAGATACTTTAGTTGGAGTGCATGAATGAGCTCTGCTGCAAAGCATTGCATCAAAAATTGTAATTACATGCCCCTGTTAAACAGGGGCTGAAAAATTGAGCCTTAGCCACTGGTGGTGGCACCCAGAAACAAAAAAGTTCTTCCAAGCTATCATCAAGAATCGGATCATTGAGGAGGAGGAGGATAGTCAGTCAACATAACAGGACAGTCACTCAGCATCTTCATCAGTCTTGAAGGGATGTGACATTTGAAAATAAATTATTCTGTTATATCAGCTTCAGGTGCTTGGTAGCTGGTGGTGATCCAAGACTGGTTCATCTTTATGAAGGTCAGTCGATCAACCGAGTCGGTGGACAGGCGCACCCTGTGATCCGTGACAAAGCCTCCAGCAGCACTGAATGTGCGTTCCGAAAGAACGCTGGATGCAGGACAGGCCAGTAGCTCAATTGCATACTGTGCAAGCTCTGGCCAGTGATCCATCCTCAAGACCCAGTAAGCCAGAGGATTTTCGGTGGGAAAGGTGTCCAAGTCTGACCTTGCCCCTAGGTATTCCTGCACCATGTATATCAGACGCTGGCAATGGTTGCTGGAACCGATCATACCTTGGGGCTGCGGACTAAAAAATTGTCTGAACGAATCGGTCAGACGGCCACCTTCTCCACCGCTCCTTCTGCTACTGACCGAAGCCTCAGCAACTCATTGTCCAGGACCAGGAGTTTGTAACCTCCCAGTCTCTGGGAACGCGTTGCACAGACCTTTCTGCAAGGCCTCCCGGAGTTGTCTCATCCTCTGCTCCGTCTGCGACGGCAAGACAAGGTCCGCAACCTTTCCCTTGTACCGTGGATCAAGGAGAGTGGCCAGCCAGTAATGGTCCCTCTCCTTGATCAAGTTGCTGATGACAATGCACCGCGTCCACGACCAGCACTGTTGCCCCCAGACACAGAGCCTGCTTGCCCTCTTTTATTGGCTTGTGACTGTCTGCCTCTCTTTGTTGGCCTTCCAGACATAGTAATGGCCTGCAGGGAGATGGGAAAACCAGCAATTGGGTAGTGTATATTGTGCTGGAGGCACACAACACCCACTAACTCCAGCAGATGCCTTTATTAGAGAACAGCAATGACGGGTATATGCAGGTGTATACTGTGCCACTAACTCCTGCAGATGCTTGTGTAGCGGGGTCTCTAAAATTGGGTAGGACACTCAGGTGTATAAGTAGGGAAATAATGGAGCATTTGTGTTCGTGGAGGATTGGACGGTGTAATAATCTCCTTGGCCTCTGGGTGGCGGGGTACCCGTAGGCTCAGGGTAGATTGGCCGTCACAGTGCTACCCTTTTTGTCCCTTTCCGGAGATGGTACAGCGAGGGCGGGGAACCTGCCGTGGTGTCGATGGGAGGAGATAAAAGGGGGAGACGCCCTAACCACGAGATCTTTTGGAGGATCTTCTTCACGCACCCAGGCACCTTAGGCCTGGGTGCGGGCGGTTCCGGATTCCGGCCTAGGCACCCTAGGCCTGACCGGAATGGAGTTGGAGTCTATCCCAGGCACCTTCAGCCTGGGGTGAGGTACTAAGCCAGGAGGCCTGGGGCCCAGTGACTTCGACTGGGTCCCGCGAGGATGGAGAAGTCCGAGGGTCCTTGAGGTGGATGGGGCCCATGTCTGAGGTGAGGAGGCCGGGGAGGTTACCCATTCGGAGAGTCTGGAGCAGCATCAACCCAGTGATGGATGGGCCTCTGGTAACTCACTTGGAGGGACATCTTCCCCTGACAGGGGCCGCAGCGCAGCGAAGGTACTCCTATCTACGTTCTCTTGAGTCGCTGGTAGAGACTCTCAAGTTCTAAGTCCTTTCTAGCTAAGGCTATAGTAACCGCTGGCGAGATCGCAGTGGTTTAGCTGACAACCAGGATAGTGCCTCGACCTGCTCATCCCCCGTATCAAAATGTTATCAAGTCGCAACCAGTTGGCTACTGAAGCACTGTTTATTGTGAGATATGCAATAAAACAAGAGTTGAACTTTGATCGGTGTGTGGAACTCTGGTTAATGGGAGCAGAGGGAAGTGTTGGCACAGCAGGACTTGATTCTAGACAAAAGCACACAGGCCCGAGGAAATATCTGGTACTGGCCTTCACCTCACCCACAGCTATGGGGAGGACATGGGCCGTAGCGCATCTCACCCTGTCGTGTGACATACCCCTAGACAAAAGAGATGGGGTGAGGCCGCTACACGTGGGGGCTCGTGAGTCCGGGATGATGTGTGTTTTGACTTTGGAAGTAAGAATGCCCGTGTCTGGACTTTGCTGCCCGGAGGAGTTCCGAGCAGGTTGGCCATGTGATTGGCCACAGTGCATCCCTGCTCAAAGTCATGGAAATTACCCTAGGACGGGAAAGGCCCATGCAGAGGAGCGAGAAGAGGGAGGAGTCCAGCCGTGTGAAGTACTACATGTGGGGGCTTTTATTGCACTGCGCCACAAGGCACCCCGTGACTGCGCAGTTCGTGGGTGGAGCCTGATGGAAGCCCGCGAAAACGTGCAAGTCGTGGGAGGAGTCTGGCCATGTGGAGGAACTCACGTGGAGACTTCAGCGCGTGGTCAGTGCGTGATGGAGCAGCAGACAGTCGGGATGGCCTCAAGCTCCCCGTGGATTCCGGTTCCCTACCCCACGAAGATGACTACGTTCGCTGCTCCCCTTACAGACACGGGGATAAGACTCAGGCCCCGAGGACAGTTGGCTTTGTACTCATGCAGAGACACGGAGGCCCTCGGCGTGATCTGTCCCGGATGTTCGGGACTGGTGATCCACCTGAAGCCATTCGGGCGTTGCGAGGCATGCAAAGAGTTCTTGTTCGAGGTGGAGCCATCCACAGTAAGGCCCCGGGCCCTTCGCCTCAACAGCCTCACAGGTACCGCTACTCCGGAAGGGGAGATCCAGGCCTTTGCGGAGGTTCCCGTATGCACTGACCAGGGCGATGTGACTGCCCAATCAGAGACTAAGAGAGAAAAATCCGAGGATGCTGCTTCGGTCACCACAGATTCTCTGCTTCCACCTCCGAAGAGGAAAGTCGGCTTGGTGCAGGCCTCCTGTGGTCGTGGAAGAGCTTCACCCCATCGCTTGCCTGGCCTGGATGGATCCGGTTGGAAGAGTCCTGGACATCCCAGTTCTACAAAAGGTCAAGGTGAGCCAGGGGCTGGGACTGTGGTGGTGGTTGGAGGTGTCGGGGGTCCACAGTCAGTGGAGCCCGCAAGGGAGGGTAGTACCACGTCTACCAGAGACTACCTTCCCGCCGAGATGTATGACACTTCTGACCTAGAATCACTGTCGGATTGTGGAGATGACGGTGAGATCGATGAACTGTTTCACCAGAAGGGCTGGGACAAACGCCCGTTACCTATGTTACGTGCACTGCAGGATTCCCCTATGTCAATAGGAGACAGCACGCCCCGGGTACAGGCCCCGGAGTCTACGAGGAAGCCTAGTCCTCAAATTACCTTCCCACAATCTACAACATTGCCCGTCTTGGTGGCGGGGATGCAACGCGCATCGCTACGAGCACCGAGAGAAAAGCCATCAGAGGTAGTGAAAGTACCTCGGCACCCGGAGGCCATCGTTCCACCCGAAGAAGGTGAGCGGGATGCCATGCCTCCTTTGGCCAGATTGCAACGACTTTTCTCACAGAGAGTCGCCCGTGAGTATGGGTGGGAATATCCCTACTTGCCCCGGGACTTACTTTTTGAAGTTGAGGTCATACGCCAGAGATGGTATAACGAATTTGTTTGGGAAAAACTCAAAGTACCCCATGCACGAAGATACTTGTCCTGTTCGCCACCTGTGTCGAAAAAGTTTAGAGACTGCAGAGCAGACTGGATGTGGGGCCGCCATATCCACGCAGACAAGGTGCGCATCTGCAGGAAAGATGGAGAGGACGCTGACTATTCGATTGAGGTTTTCGATAAGCATCTGAAGCCTTTGTTCTTGCCTGATCCGAGGTTTTATTTGTAAGGAGAGACTCATTTGTTTTTTTGTGACAACCTTCTAGAAGTGTTCTTGCCGGAGCATCCGAACTGTACCCTAGTTTTTTATTTGTTTTTTTTTTGTTTTCCACTCTTTGGAGGAATGAGAGGAGTTTTTGTTTGTTCTCTCTTCCTCACAGTTCAAAGACAGACTTTGGGGGTAGAATCAGTGTAGGGACGCAGGAAGAATGAAGATTGCACCAAGTATCATTACCGCGGCGCTGTCACCAGGTGGCAGTGTTGTGCAACGGCTGTTTTTTTTTTTTTTACATGCGCATCACTTTACTCATTGGAGCGAATGGGTCTATTGGCTAATGGACCCATTCATTCCAAATTAACACAACATGTTAGGATGTTGTGTTTTCTTTTTGTTTCCCTTCTGCAGGAGATTCGTCTGTCAAGACTACTGAGTATGGGGTGGTTCTTAGACAGTGAAGGGAGGGACTGTATATGTGTACATGTTAGATGGTTTTAGGAAAAAGGTTTATTGTTTTATGTTCCCTTCCCCTTTGAGCAGGTCTTGGTATGGTTAAGGTTCAAAATTTTAGGGATGGCCTCTGGGGCCAGGCTTATGTCATCACTCCATGGGAGACATGGGTTTGCACCAGACGCTGGGGACCAGCGTCAAATCACAGGGGGGAGTATGTAGCGGGGTCTCTAAAATTGGGTAGGATACTCAGGTGTAGGGGAATAATAGACCATTTGTGTTCGTGGAGGATTGGACGGTGTAATAATCTCCTTGGCTTCCGGGTGGCGGGGTACCCATAGGCTCAGGGTAGATTGGCCGTCACAGTGCTACCCTTTTTGTCCCTTTCCGGAGATCGTACGGCGAGGGCAGGGAACCTGCCGTGGTGTCGTTGGGAGGAGATAAAAGGGGGAGACGCCCTAACCACAAGGTCTTTTGGAGGATCTTCTTCACGCACCCAGGCACCTTAGGCCTGGGTGCGGGCGGTTCCGGATTCCGGCCCAGGCGCCCTAGGCCTGACCGGAATGGAGTTGGAGTCCATCCCAGGCACCTTCAGCCTGGGGTGAGGTACTAAGCCAGGAGGCCTGGGGCCCAGTGACTTCGACTGGGTCCCGCGAGGGTGGAGAAGTCCGAGGGTCCCTGAGGTGGATGGGGCCCATGTCTGAGGTGAGGAGGCCGGGGAGGTTACCCATTCGGAGAGTCTGGAGCAGCATCAACCCAGTGACGGATGGGCCTCTGGTAACTCCCTTGGAGGGACATCTTCCCCTGACAGGGGCCGCAGCGCAGCAAAGGTACTCCTATTTACGTTCTCTTGAGTCGCTGGTAGAGACTCTCAAGTTCTAAGTCCTTTCTAGCTAAGGCTATAGTAACCTCTGGCGAGATCGCAGTGGTTTAGCTGACAACCAGGATAGTGCCTCGACCTGCTCATCCCCCGTATCAAAATGTTATCAAGTCGCAACCAGTTGGCTACTGAAGCACTGTTTATTGTGAGATATGCAATAAAACAAGAGTTGGACTTTGATCGGTGTGTGGAACTCTGGTTAATGGGAGCAGAGGGAAGTGTTGGCACAGCAGGACTTGATTCTAGACAAAAGCACACAGGCCCGAGGAAATATCTGGTACTGGCCTTCACCTCACCCACAGCTATGGGGAGGACATGGGCCGTAGCGCATCTCACCCTGTCGTGTGACATACCCCTAGACAAAAGAGATGGGGCGAGGCCGCTACACCTGTATTAGAGAACAGCAATGACGGGTATATACAGGTGTATACTGTGCCACTAACTCCTGCAGATGCCTGTATTAGAGAACAGCAATGACGGGTATATACAGGTGTATACTGTGCCACTAACTCCTGCAGATGCCTGTATTATAGAACAGCAATGACGGGTATATACAGGTGTATACTGTGCCACTAACTCCTGCAGATGCCTGTATTATAGAACAGCAATGACGGGTATATACAGGTGTATACTGTGCCACTATCTCCTGCAGATGCCTGTATTAGAGAACAGCAATGACGGGCATATACAGGTGTATACTGTGCCACTAACTCCTGCAGATGCCTGTATTAGAGAACAGCAATGACGGGTATATACAGGTGTAAACTGTGCCACTAACTCCTGCAGATGCCTGTATTAGAGAACAGCAATGACGGGTATATACAGGTGTATACTGTGCCACTAACTCCTGCAGATGCCTGTATTTGAGAACAGCAATGACGGGTATATACAGGTGTATACTGTGCCACAAACTCCTGCAGAAGCCTGTATTAGAGAACAGCAATGACGGGTATATACAGGTGTATACTGTGCCACTAACTCCTGCAGATGCCTGTATTATAGAACAGCAATGACGGGTATATACAGGTGTATACTATGCCACTAACTCCTGCAGATGCCTGTATTAGAGAACAGCAATGACGGGTATATACAGGTGTACACTGTGCCACTAACTCCTGCAGATTCCTGTATTATAGAACAGCAATGACGGGTATATACAGGTGTACACTGTGCCACTAACTCCTGCAGATGCCTGTATTAGAGAACAGTAATGATGGGTATATACAGGTGTAAACTGTGCCACTAACTCCTGCAGATGCCTGTATTAGAGAACAGCAATGACGGGTATATACAGGTGTATACTATGCCACTAACTCCTGCAGATGCCTGTATTAGAGAAAAGCAATAACGGGTATATACAGGTGTTTACTGTGCCACTAACTCCTGCAGATGCCTGTATTATAGAACAGCAATGACGGTATATACAGGTGTATACTGTGCCACTATCTCCTGCAGATGCCTGTATTAGAGAACAGCAATGACGGGTATATACAGGTGTACACTGTGCCACTAACTCCTGCATATGCCTGTATTAGAGCAGTGTTTCTCAACTCCAGTCCTCAAGGCGCCCCAACAGGTCATGTTTTCAGGATTTCCCTCTGATGAAACAGCTGTGGTAATTACTAAGGCAGTGAAACTGATCAAATCACCTGTGCAAAATAATGGAAATCCTGAAAACATGACCTGTTGGGGCGCCTTGAGGACTGGAGTTGAGAAACACTGTATTAGAGAACAGCAATGACGGGTATATACAGGTGTATACTGTGCCACTAACTCCTGCAGATGCCTGTATTATAGAACAGCAATGACGGGTATATACAGGTGTATACTGTGCCACTAACTCCTGCAGATGCCTGTATTAGAGAACAGCAATGACGGGTATATACAGGTGTATACTGTGCCACTAACTCCTGCAGATGCCTGTATTATAGAACAGCAATGACGGGTATATACAGGTGTATACTGTGCCACTAACTCCTGCAGATGCCTGTATTATAGAACAGCAATGACGGGTATATACAGGTGTATACTGTGCCACTAACTCCTGCAGATGCCTGTATTAGAGAACAGCAATGATGGGTATATACAGGTGTATACTGTGCCACTAACTCCTGCAGATGCCTGTATTTGAGAACAGCAATGATGAGTATATACCAGTGTATACTGTGCCACTAACTCCTGCAGATGCCTGTATTAGAGAACAGCAATGACGGGTATATACAGGTGTATACTGTGCCACTAACTCCTGCAGATGCCTGTATTATAGAACAGCAATGAAGGGTATATACAGGTGTATACTGTGGCACTAACTCCTGCAGATGCCTGTATTAGAGAACAGGAATGACGGGTATATACAGGTGTACACTGTGCCACTAATTCCTGCAGATGCCTGTAATATAGAACAGCAATGACGGGTATATACAGGTTTACACTGTGCCACTAACTCCTGCAGATGCCTGTATTAGAGAACAGCAATGACGGGTATATACAGGTGTATACTGTGCCAATAACTCCTGCAGATGCCTGTATTAGAGAACAGCAATGGCGGATATATACAGGTGTATACTGTGCTGGGGGCACACAACACCCACTAACTCCTGCAGATGCCTGAGAAAAGAATAGAACATAGAACACACTGTCCCTGCCTATGTACAGTATCTCTTTCCCTGTCTGCCTATCTAGCTTAGAGAACAGCAGTAAAGTGTAGATCCAGGTGTATACTGTGATGGAGGCACACAACTCCCACTAACTCCTGCAGATGCCTGAGAAAAGAATATAACATAGAACACACTGTCCCTGCCTATGTATCTATTTCCCTGCACGCCGGAACACACTGCACAAGGTCACCTCGCTGGCGGCCTTTTATATTGTGGGGCATGTACTAAACCCCCCTGAGCTATGATTGGCCACAGGGCATCCTGCCTGTGGCCAATTATGGCTCTCCTCGCTGCCGGCGCTGTGATTGGCCAAGCATGCGGGGTCACAGTGCATGCTTGGCCAATCACAGCGCCGGGATTGCACTGCGATGGCGCAGTGTATTGTGGGCCGTTCTCGTCACTCGAATTTGGCGCTAATGGCCCATAACGTTTGATCTTCGGCGAACGATCGAACAGCCGATGTTTGAGTCGAACGTATGTTCGACTCGAACATGAAGCTCATCCCTAGCCACCAGCTTCTTTGCAGTTGCCAGCTGGGGGTTTTCTGACAGCTGAACATAAACAAATAGGGCAGAGATGGTGACTGACATCACTGGCCATGGCTATATTTGACTAAGGACTATAGCCATATTTGGTCATTGACATCATCCACCATCTTTTTCCTTTTGTTTGCAATTCAGCTGTAGATCTGTCATTAGGTACAAGTTTCCGTAGAGAACAGGTAAATCAGCATGCTTTTATTTCCAGAGGGCATCATTGATCATGAGAATCTGCATCACTGAATTATGATGAATTTACATCATAGGGCTTTATTTTTACAAAGGACTTGTCAAAATGTGTGGTGTGTTCATTTGCTTTTAATATTTTTTGTGAATCAGTAGGGGTACTATTAACTCTTACTCGTTCACATATGGGGAGGCAGTATTGGGGATTTCTGGATTCCAATAATCCCTCTGGCCGCAGATCCCTAAAAATCACTCTTCAAGGATTGTGGTGAAGAGGCCCTTTGACAGAGAGGTACCCTTCCCACATTGAGGGAATGTGGCCTGGTATGGTTCAGACGGAAGGGGTGGGGCGCATGCTTACCCCTCTTCCCTTTCCTAGCCAGTTACTGGACCCCTTATAATTTTATTTTATTTTTTTGTGTGGGGTACCCCCTTAAAATCTAAAATAGGTCATCATCAAGGATAGGTTTGAGGAGCCCCCACGATTTGTGTTAACTTTTTCATCATTCTTGCTGTAGGATGAAGAACAGCAAAAGTGAAAGAAAAAATGACAGTAATTTAAGTTTTCCTGTCGGACTATTTTTTATTTAGTTTTTGCTACAATTGCTACTATTTATAGTGACTATGTTTATTGACAATATAAGCATGTAATTTTGAAAATGTAATAAACAAAATTGACAAGAAAAATGGCAGGGGACCCCAAAGGTCCCCTCAAAGTATATAGCAGACCTACTGGGGTTTAGCATTGGGGGGTTGTGTGCTGTTTTTTTGCAAGTAAAACCAAGTTGGTAGGGAGCTATTATTCATTGGCAATTTAAACAGCAGTTTTTTGTCTGTAAGTTTTGCTGCAGCACATTGTATAAATTGTACAGGTGCACCACTTCATAGGCAAGTTTAAAGTGTTTCTAAAACCTGAAGTTTTTTTTTACCTTAATGCATTCTATGCATTAAGGTAAAAAAAAACTTCTGTGCTGCAGGGTCTCCCAGCCCCCCACCCACCCTTATACTTACCTGAGCCTCCAACTGCTGTCAATCAAATGTGGTGATGAGGGTGTGGGGGGCAGGACCGAGCTGCCCAGTCAGTGTTGGCTCGGGAGCGAGCCTGCATAAGTGTCCCCATAGAAAGGGGCTTTTCATAGGGGAACTCACTAAAGAGGAGGAGCCTGGAGTGCCGGCGGGAAACCCCAGAAGTGGAGGATTGGGGCTGCTCTGTGCTACATCACTGCACAGAGCAGGTAAGTATATGTTTATAATTTTAATTTGAAAAAAAAATTAATTTTAATGTTAAAATGCCCCTGCAAAAAAGTATTTAAAACATATACTGTATATTTTCAAATTGGTACATGTCCCCCCTGGCAGTGCACAGCCCCCCCCCCCCCCACACCATCTGCTTGATATGCCCTTGCCTATCTTGCCCTGAAAATGGTTCTAATTGATTTTAAAGATTTGGTTCCCATCGGATTTAATGTGGTCCCAATTAATATCCAAACTAGTGAGATGTTTGGCAAGTGTCTCATAAACCAAACCCAGGTATGCCCAGCAGTGCAATAAGCATGCTGTCTAATCAGCATCTTGATATGCCACACCTGTGAGATCGATGGATTATCTCGGCAAAGGAAAAGTGCTCACTAACACAGGTTTAGACAGATTTGTGAACAATATTTGAGAAAAATCTGCCTTTTGTGTACATAAAAAAAGCCGTAGATCTTTGAGTTCAGCTCATGCTAAATAGGGGCAAACACAAAGGTGTGTTGCGTTCATAATTTCGCTCAATGTGTGTATATATATATATATATATATATATATATATATATATATATATGTTGTTTCAACCATATTTTTTGTGAGTGTTCTATGTTTAATAAATAAAATGTACGGTAACTTTAAATTTTACTCCTAAAAACCTGGCTGGTGATACAGTGTAGGACAACATATCATTATAATCTGTAATTTTGCAATCGCCACAGAGTAACTAAAGCAGATTGAGGTGTGATAAGAGTATAGCTGTAATTTATTTGTATATTTTCTGAATAGATTGTCCTTATGCACATTTTATCTTTTTAGGGAAAACAACACCCGAAGATACAATATTCCTATACAACACAACTATGGAAGAAACCTGGTACACTTACAACAACAATAGTTTTGTACCAAAGTTCCTTGATGAGCTGCTTTCGTCCAGTGATCCTGCATTTCTCCAGAAAGCAAACAGCACTTGTGGTGGAAATACAGACTGTCTCTATGATGTTCTGAGCACTGGAAACACTGCTATAGGATCTGCCACTATGACTAGTAATTCTGTATACAGTGAGAGGAGATCTCAGATTGGTAAGTGTAAAAATCAAGCAAACCCCAAGAGAGAGTTTCATTACTTTAATTTCCAAAAGATATAGATGGGAGGTAACTGTCAGGCTATACATAATTGAGGTGAAGGGTTTTTAGAGAATTATTGTATAGCTGCTCATGCTCACATCAGATTCTGAAAGCACGAATGTGCTAGTGACAAGAGGGCATTAACAAACAGGTACAGAGACACAGAGAAGCCAGCACTGTTGATCATATGTTGCTTCAATCCAGTGACAAAATCATTGTAGTCATGGGCGTAACAATAAGTGTCACAATTGCGACCCCGCCCATGCTACAGGGGGCCCGTGCAACCTCCCTGTCATATCAGCATACCCCCCAACTCAACAAAATCCCGGAGCCCCAGCTCGGATCTAGCGTGTGTACTCCCCATTCAGTGGCATTTCTAAGTTCTGCCCACAGCCACTATGAAGGAGTATGCTGCAGCTCTTCTGGTCAGGAGATATTACATTGTACCTGGCCAATTGGGTTGCTAGGGACACGATCTGCACAGGGTGCTGGTTCTTGGAAGGTACTGTAGGACTGCCTGCAAAAAATGTTGGTTAACCAATCATTATTCAGTGACTGCCCAGCAATATTTTTTTGTGTGTATGGGAGAAAAAGAAACCCTGGACTGCCGCACTCTGTATAGACAGTTATTTATTCCAAAATTTCAGGTAAAAAATCCAAATTCAAAATAAATCCATAAATCCAAAACAACAAATGCAGATGGTGTGCATGCAGGGAAGGGTGGCTAACGCGTTTCACGTCACGAATTGACGCTTACTCATAGCTACGGCTATGAGTAAGCGTCAATTCGTGACGTGAAACGCGTTAGCCACCCTTCCCTGCATGCACACCATCTGCATTTGTTGTTTTGGATTTATGGATTTATTTTGAATGTCTATACAGAGTGCGGCAGTCCAGGGTTTCTTTTTCTCCCATGCATCAGTGCAGAGCCAGCACCTGTGTGAGTGACCGGGCGGAAGCAGCTATTTGGTGAATTCTCAAGCTTTTGAGCGGTACGTTTTTCCTTTCCTCTATTTTTTTGTGTGTGTGTTGCATGTTGCAGCAAGTGCCTGTTATGTGTGCACTGCAACACCGCCTCTGGCTGCCTCATAGAGCCCTTAGAGCATAGGGAGGATGGGCTTGCAGGGGGGCCTGTACTAGGGGGGCAGGGTCAGGTGTCTGTAATGAGCAAGGGGAGTCTGTTAGGAGGGGGGTCTATACTTAGTGGAGAGGGGGGTCTATACTGAGGGGGTGTGCTGGTAGTTTCTATCCTAAGATGGACAGTCTCTCCAGGTCTCTGCAAACTCTGTGTACAGGTATTCAAAAGAATTGGAAAGGTATGTCAAAATGTGGACAGTTTCTCCAAAATCTTTTGAATTACCCTCTCAATATGTAAATACAGATCTGAAATAACTCTTTAGCCACTCAGAGTATCTTGGCACACGTTGGGAGTATCTTGGAGCATGATGGAATTGGTGGATCGTAGTGAGGTGCGCCCAGGTCATCTTTTGCATCAGGGCCCACAAGGAAGCTACATTTCTGATTGTAGTAATGACAATATGTATCATAACTAAGACCAAGCCAAGTCTGCATTCCCCTTGCAACACCGGGCTATATATGTTTTAGATATGCATTGTGCAGGCAGAATAACTTCAAGATGTTCAATAACTGACCTTCCACCAAGAATATTAAAATTGAAAATATCTTAAAGCTGATGTCTGGCCCACTCCTCCCCTCACTTACTAATCTCTGGCATGATTATAAAAAACAATACTCCTTTTACTCGCCTATATTAAAGTACAACTAAAGCCCAAACTTTTTCTTTTTTTTTTTTTGCATACAGTGTAAAAGGATTAGAACACTTGTCAGTTTTCATTGCTGACTGTGCAATGAAAACTGCACAGACAGCACTGCAAATCTTCAAATAGGGACACTAGTTCTGGTGACCTGGGGGTCCCCAAGGGATTCTCCTAATTTTCAGGGATTTCCTCTCACTTCCTGTTTTGGCTATGGGACAGGACGTGAAGGGAAATTTCCAAAATGGGACAGAGATGGCAAAAAAAATCTGACTGGGGTTATAACCCTCCCTTACTATCCAAAATGAAAAAAATAAGCTTTGCCTATAGTTCTACTTCAATGTTCACATGACATTCAGGTTCTGAAACTTCCCTCTTCTTCTGTGCAGAGCAAATTAAATCCTTCTTCAGTTGTCCACATCACCATCTGTATGATGTGGACACTAATGCCTGTTCAGTGCTGGCTGGTGTCATCATGGCTGTTGGCAATGAAATCAGCACAAAGGGACTGGCTGGCATAGACATATCTGCTGGATTACTGGTCTCTGCACACAGAAACAGCAATGACAAGGGACCCATATGGCAGAGGTATTTAAATTGCAAATGTAAGACTTTGTGTGACAGTCTGTGACAGTCTCAAAACGTATTAGATCAATGATGCCCAAGCCATAATAAAGAGGTTTAAAAGTCTAATTGTTTTTTACATTAGTGCATTCCCTGCATTAAGGTAAAAAACACCAAAGTACGTTTCCAACATCTAAACACTTGCATGACTTCTCCACCGATCCAGCGCTGTCCTGTCTGCAGCAACACTACTCCCTCTTCCTATTCTCACAGGAGACTCTGAGAGCAAAGGGAACCATAGGCTTCTTCTGTTGTCAGTCAAATCCTCTAAGGAAGGGGGGAGGTGTGGTCGAGGAAGGACTATCACTCTAGAAAAAATTATAGAAAAGTGATGGCAGAAAAAGACTGAGTAGTCCATCGAGTCTGCTAATTTTTTATTTATTTAGTTTCCTTGTTAATGAAAGCAGTGGACAGGACTAGTTCTGGCCAGGTGCCTATTGATAAGCTACAGGTTTCTGAATCAACAGTGATAATGTTGATAGCCACGGGCCATGCAACCTTTTTATTCATAAAAATTTGAAATTGCGCTAGATCAAAGTTCAAGAATAAAAAGTCCACCAGTGCTTGAAACTATAGGCTGATTCACAAATGTGCATTGGAAAAATCCATCCACCATCTTCAAAGTGCAAATTCCACCACCATATGATATAGTTATCTCCTTACCAGATTCTCATGATCCCCCGTTACAGAGGATCACAAGATGCCTATAGTTAAGCCACAGCCTGGGTATTGCTCCAAGAATGGATGCACGTCTATCTCCGGGGTACTTCTTGCTCGTTCATTCAAATGTGTGGATGGTTTTTACAAAAGAAAAAATACTCCATATAGTGTAAAAACGTAAACATAAATTATTGCACTTACAGCATCTGAAGTTATAAAGGCCTTAAGTCTGGCCGGCACACATCCAGACAAACCGGTCTTCCCGGGAAAAGAATACAAACACGAGGTGACGTCCGTCCGTGCGTCGCTCCATCCTGCGCGTTTTGTCAGAGATGACGTCATCTCTGACGAAACGCATAGAGCAGAGCGACGTGCTGACGTCACCTCGTGTTTGTATTAATTTCCCGGGAAGGACGGGTTTGTCTGGATGTGCGCCGGCCGGCACACCAGACTTAAGGCCTTTATAACTTTGGATGCTGTAAGTGCAATAATTTATGTTATCAATAAATAGGTTTACGTTTTTACACTATATGGAGCATTTTTTCTTTTATAAAAACCATTCACACATTTGAATGAACGAGCAAGAGGTACACCGGAGATAGAAATGCGCCCATTCTTGCAGAAATACCCAGGCTGTGGCTTAACTATAGGTATCTTGTGATCCTCTGTAACGGGGGATCATGAGAATCTAGTAAGGAGATAACTATATCATCTGGTGGTGGAATTTGCACTTTGAAGATGGTGGATGGATTTTTCCAATGCAAATTTGTAAATCAGCCCAGAGTTTCAAGCACTGGTAGACTTTTTATTCTTGAACTTTGATCTAGCGCGATTTCAACTTTTTATTTATATGCTATACTGTGTTTTTTATCATACAGGATAATCGCTGCTGTTATTTCAATATTTTTTGTTTATTTGCAATTGCGTTTTTTATCGTATTAGCGCAGTTTTTCTCTACTTTTTTATACAACCTTTTTATTCACCCCACTTGCCCTATGTGGGGAAGCCATAGTCCTATTTTTTTTAAATAATTAGTGAAAAACATGGTACTTACGGTACATGAAATCTTTACCTATGATTGATCATAATGTTAACAATATTATGTGCTTCAGTTGTGTTGTTTTTTTATTTATATAGCCATTTTCCCTCCAAATATCTCTGGCCCTGCAACTATCATGAGCTCCTTGGGTGAACAAGTCCTGATTAGCTTCTCTGCTGCAGACTCTGTGTTCCGTCTGGAAACAGAATCCAGTGACCTCATAATTTCAGGTATGACATTCTTACACTCATTAATAATTCTCTAACAGCCTTTTGACATTACTAGACATATTATACTGGATGTGTGTACACTAAATCTATAGGGATTATTAGCATAATGGCCAAATGACATCTGTTACAATAGATCACGTGAGAGTGGCAGCAAATATAGGAAGATTTCAAAATATTGCAACACTATATTTATAGATGTTATTTGCTGTAAAATATGAGCAGTAACAAAAAAAAAATTGGATAAAAGGAAAGCTTATTTATAAGTTTCCCATGCAAGTGATCGGTTGGTTGACGGTTTCATTTCACGTGACTTTGCTTTACTTTACAGTTCAAGTATAGCTAAAGTTTCCTGTATGACATTGTACACTAATATCAAATCCAGTTACTAACTTTGCAATGCAAAACCCTCAAAAAGTAAACTAAAAACTTCCTTTACCTTCCCTGACTGACACAAATCCTCCTTTATTTATGTAGCACTACCCCCGTTTGAGCTGCTGGTTTTGTTTTGGGTCTACGTTCTGCCTATCAACCCCTTGGAATTGGCGCGAACCCTTCCTTGACACAACTGGTATATACAAATATTGTGGAACCCACTGGTTGCTGGGGAACACAATAAAACCCCACCACAGTAAAATTGCAATATAGATTGTTACCTTGAATTGGCCACTTCTCCTTCCACAAGATAACAGAGAAACTGCACACAGGTTTGCACTTAACCAAGGGCGAGCTTTACTTGGTAAGATATAAAGGTAAGCAAGGTTATACATACAGTTGACTCTGCAGGGCCCTGCGAGAGTCAATAATAAAATAAATAATTGCTATCAGACAAAATATCTTAACTTGCAGTGTTAATGTCTATTATTTGACTGAACTGTATTGCTCGCAAGCTCCCCCTAGTGGGCAATACCACCCTGTGTCCCATCACTATACGTTCCAGTCAGGCCTGAGTTCCTCAATGGATGGAGTCTTCGCTAGCAAACGTTGGTGCACATGTAAATTGTAATCCAAAGGGTGTAGAGGAATAAACAAAACTCCTACAATGCTTTTGAAAGTGTGAAAATGTCAGGCGGTGTAAACGCCAACTTTAAACTGCGCACTACCACACGAGGCACTATGTTCTGGCGTGTGTGTGTCGCACTATTCTAGTGATGGTGGGCCTTAACAGTCACAGGCCTATAAAGTAACTGATAAATCCTGGGCAGGTGCCCGCTAACCCAAATAGGCCTAGTCCGCCTGGTAGGTTCCATTGCTGATGCTCCGGTACACGATCTCTCAGCTGTCCCGGTCTTCCGTCCCTCACTCCACCATACGAGACGTCGGTAGGGGGAAGATGTCTGGACACTTGGGGAGAATCAGCTGGGCTTCTCAAAGGAGGATTCTTCTTCCTTTAGCAGGCAGGCCTCTCTGCAGACAGTAGGCCCAGATTATGCGGCCTACACACCCACAGCAGGCCTCTCAGACGATCCTCTTGCTAGCAGGGCGATGATCAGAGAGAGTTTTTTTTAGCTCCTCCCCTCCTTTAAGTAATCAGTCCCAGAAGGCCAAGCAACGAGGCAATGCATGTTGGGAGTACAGTTTACTGTGGGCACTATAGTCTATTTACTATCCATGGCAAATGGAGTCTATTTCTCCCTGTACTACGAGTTCCAGCATGCCTTGTTTTGATATCATTAGAACAATAAGTAGATGCAATATAACGATTTGAACACCGGAGGGAGCTAAGTTCCTTCTAGTTTGTCAACTGTAGTCTATATCTACATAGAAGAAACTGGAAGCTGTGCTACATTTATGTCTCACATGCTTCTCCTCCCAGACATTGCTGATCACAGTGGGAGGGTTTCAGGAACAGAGACAGTTCTACCAACCCAAAAAGCAGTGGGCAGAACTAGGTGTGGCTAGACTACAGATTTGTGAATCAGCAGTGACATTGTTGATAACCACACCCCCTGCAACATTTTCTCCCTCCCACTGTAGTGCAAGCAGATACAGCCTACATGAGAGTGGCAACTGAATTCAGGAGCAGTGAAGCATTGTTGTCACACTATTCCATCACAAAAAGCAGCTCTGGTGGACTTCATTGGTACACTCTGCAGGTACTTTGCAGCAGGGTTAATTTTGTCAATGACAATATTTTCATAATTTTTGACAGCTGCATGTTTTCAGTGGGGAAAACTAACAGAAAATAAAATTTGAATTAAGTCGATTGACGAAAACTATGACTAAAAAGGAATTCCGGTTTTTATTCACATACTCCACTGAGTATAAACTTCTCATGAACTGATGTCATATCACTAGTCTTTTTAAGTTTTGTCTAACCTGAGTGGGGATTATTAACATTGTTGTTAACACCTGCTGCTGTGATACTGTGCCTCATATTTACTATTCTACCCACTATACTTCCTTGTGCTACTCCCACCCTCCTCTTCTTCCTCGTTCTCCCCCTCTACCTCCCTATCCCCCCTACCTGTCAGTCCCTTATCCCGTACCTCTCCCTCCTTTCCCCCCTTATCATCTGTCACTACTCAATTTCAGTATTTCAATTATCACAAAACTTTACTACGAACTCATCAGTATTTGTGTATCAATCTTTTGTAAGCTGACTTTTGTTTTTTTCATGTAGACTTAACATTTGCTTACTTTTGCCAAGTGTTTGTTTATCTTGAGCTTCAATCAAAAATTTTTGATTGTAAAAAAAAAAAAAAAAGGAATTCCAATTTTCGGCAACAAACAAAACGGAATGTGGGAGGGATATTTACCCACCCAAACCTCCACTTTTCTCAGAACTCCATCTGTCTGTTAAAGCCCTAGTCCCCTGATTCTATCAACAAGCTGTATTGGCTGAGAGACTCAGGCTCCTATGCAGTCCCACACATTACACCCATTCACACTATCTCTTTGGCACGCTCTGTTGTTTTGTTCTAAATCGGCAACACAATTCCACCCCCAGCCTATAATAATAGCATATTAAAGTTTAAACATGTATTGCACTACTACATAAGAATAAGTAAGGGACAGTACTAAGCTGCTGAAAGAAAAAAAAATAAGAAAAAGGCTTTTCTTATTTTTTTCTTAATATTTAATGTTGGTATTATATTCAGATAATATTTGCAATGGCATTACAGTCAATAGAGTTTACAGTTTTGTTGTTATTTTTTATTTTTATTTATTAAAGTTGCAGTTTGTCAAAAGGCAATATTTTTGCTTGTTTATGAATCTTTTTTTTTTATAAAGATGTTATATATCTAAATATATGTCTGTAGTGCATGCTCAAACCCTAATATCATAAATAATAACATGTTATTAGATTCTTACTCCAGGAGTATGTAATGAGTGTGGAAATTCTAGAGACATGCTCAAAAGTTATAAAGATATAGTCAAGGCCCTTAGCTAAAACAGCTTAGCAGATCTCAGAGAGCATCAACCCTATAAACATGTAAAAGAGTAATTTAGGAAATCAGGCGTTAAATGGTGATCGTTTATTCAAATATAAAACACATACCGTATATACTCGAGTATAAGCCGACCCAAGTATAAGCCGAGGCCCTAATTTTACCACAAAAAACTGGGAAAACGTATTGACTCGAGTATAAACCTAGGGTGAGAATGCAGCAGCTACTGTAAGCGGAAAAGAGGGTCAACAATGCCCATTTGCTGCTTCACTGTGCCCATTTGCAACCTCACTGTGCCCATTGCAACCTGACTGTGCCCATTCTCACTGCAGCCATTGCAGCCTTACTGTTCCCATTGCAGCTTTACTGTGCCCATTCTCACTGTGTTCCGCTACCGCCTATCGCGGAGGTCCTCTCATCCTCGGACTCAGTTTCCCAACAGACACTGTGTTCAATGTTCTGCCAATCACGGACCTTCTTTCAACCTTTGGACAAGAGGACGTCCGTGATAGGCGAAACAATGAACACAGTATCTGCTGGGAAAGTCCGAGGATGAGAGGACCTCTGTGACAGGCGGTAGCGGAACACAGTGTCAAACGCCTATCACGGAATGGAACGGGACCAGGAGGAAGCCGCGACTTTTGAAAAATGGATGCCCGCAGTCCTTCAGGTACACTGACTCGAGTATAAGCCGAGGGGGCTATTTTCAGCCCTAAAAAAGGGCTAAAAAACTTGGCTCATACTCGAGTATACACGGTACATATATATACATATATATATATATATATATATATATATATATATATAGAGAGAGAGAGAGAGAGAAAAAAGGCTGTCAAATCAGCCAAAATACAAAATCATATACACAGCATGACATCAAAAAGGTGTTAAATGGAGTTTGCCAACATGTTTCACAACCAAAATAGCCACTTCTTCAGGGCTTTATTCCTTAGAATCTGGCTCCACACCTATACTGTGTATAAATAAACATAGAAATAATCAATATACATGAAAATATTTACACATACCAATCCCTATCTCCATTTTTGAGGGATAGGGATTGGAAACTAAGAAAACTTAGACCTCTGTAGTGTAGGGATGAGCTTTATGTTCGAGTCGAACATGAGTTTGACTCAAACATTGGCTGTTCGCCCGTTCGGCGAACAGCGAACAATTTGGGGTGTTCGCGGCAAATTCAAAAAGCAGCGTAACATTGTTAAAAGTCTATGGGAGAAATATAAAAAGTGCTAATTTTAAAGGTTAATATGCAAGTTATTGTCATAAAAAGTGTTTGGGGACCTGGGTCCTGCCCCAGGGGACATGTATCAATGCAAAAAAAAAGTTTTAAAAACTGCAGTTTTTTCGGGAGCAGTGATTTTAATAATGCTTAAAGTGAAACAATAAAAGTGAAATATCCCTTTAAATTTCGTACCTGGGCTGTGTCTAAAGTATGCCTGTAAAGTCGCGCATGTTTCCCGTGTTTAGAATTGTCACTGCACAAAATGTCATTTCTGAAGGAAAAAAAGTCATTTAAAACCACTCGCGGCTATAATGAATTGTCAGCTCCCCGGCAATACAGATCAAAGTCATTGAAAAAAACGGCAGTGGTCCCTCCACAGTCCATTACCAGGCCCTTCGGGTCTGGTATGAATATTAAGGGGAACCCCGAACCCAAAAAAACTTGGGGGGTCCCCCCAAATTCCATATCAGGCCCTTCAGGTTTGGTATGGATATTAAGGGGAACCCTGCACCAAATTTAAAAATGGCGTGGGGTCCCCCCAAAAATCCATACCAGACCCTTATCCGAGCACGCAACCTGGCAGGCTGTAGGAAAAGAGGGTGGGACGAGAGAGCGCCCCCCCCCCTCCTGAACCGTTCCAGGCCACATGCCCTCAACATGGGGAGGCTGTCCCCACATGTCCCCCTGTCCTTTGTTCTCACAAGCTTGTTCAAAGGTGCTAAGCTCCTCCCCCATGCTTCCTGTAACCTCATATCCTGTACCCTCACTTAAACTAATCCGACTGCTTCATTTACATATCAATGTGGAGAGCCTTTGCTTTTAACAACACATGGTCTTAAAATCTAACTCCATATTAGTGCTATAAAATCACAACCAATAGCCATGGGAACACATACCACCTCTTGATTTTATAGCATAATAAAAATTTGTGCTCAACAGCATTTAAAATGCAATTATCAACAGCTCTTAAAGCCTTTGTCCAGGAAAGGGTGAAATAAACCGCCCCATACTGTAAATAAGAGGAAAAAATCCCCTTTCGGCCCCACTATTTTCTGGGCATTTAGACTTTATGTTCCTGGAAGGCTGCAACATTCCTTTGAGCAGGGTTAGAAATGTCCTTGGCAGTCTGTGGAAAGAAAGATCCAGATGATGAAAGTCTCTTGTCCTCTTGGTCATAACTCATAAGGAAATGCTCAGATGAAAGCCCACTCCAATTCAGCCACCATCAGGAAATCATCTGCATCTTTCTCAGGCTCTCTGCTGGTCTGCTTCCTCCCATCTGGCCTGGTCATCTGCTCTGCCTACTCCACCTCTCGATGCACAGTACCTTAAATGTGTAAGAGACAAATCAGATTACATGTTCCTACCAACTGTGCCAAAAACATAGCTCACTGTAGGCTTGTGCACAACGGAAAAATTTGTTCCGTTTCGGTTCGTTTCTTTCCGGTCCTGTTGATTCGTAATCATTCGTAATTTTGCTAGACGGGATTTTTCGTGTTCGGACTCATTCGTATTTTTGCAAGCGACATTTTTCGTTGAATTTTTTGTTGCTTTATAATTCGTACTTTCGGTAGAGTACGTTGTTTTTCGTTGATTCTGGACACAACTCCTACTTTCGTAACTTTTTGTTGGGTTCGTTGATTCGTAATTTTCTGTGTCTCTCTCACGACGACGCTGACTATTATGCCTAATGTGCTTCGAATGGATTTGTACTTTTCGAAATACATAGCGGTTATTTGTAACGATTCGAAATCTCGTATTTTACTTTCGTTTTTTACATGCGGCTATAGCCTCCGCCCCTGTACACCATTTTGAGAGGGTTCAGCACGGTGAGGGAGAAGCAGAGAGCAGAGCAGAGTGAGTGTTATTGTGCTTCGAATGGATTAGAAATCTCGTATTTTACTTTCGTTTTTTACATGCGGCTATAGCCTCCGCCCCTGTACACCATTTTGAGAGGGAGTTCAGCACAGTGAAGGAGAAGCAGAGAGCAGAGCAGAGTGAGTGTTATTGTGTTTCCAATGGATTTGTACATTCGTAAGTTTTTTCATAACAAATTATGCCGAAGACATTCGGGCATTCGCTATTTTGCGGTATAATTTATTTCGGATTCGGTTTTATTCGTAATTGCTTTGTTCGGAAATTCGAATGCTTCCGAATGTCCGAAAGTTGCTAAATTTGGACGAATTTCGATTCGTTACGAAACGAATTGCACAAGCCTAGCTCACTGCTCACATTTCTCTATCTCCCCAGTTCTAACTGCAAAACTATTGTAGCAACACTGTTGCTTTTAACACTTTCATGGAAAGGCATTCATTTTCAGTGGAAAGAATACATCTACATCTCTCTCCATGCTTGGGAACACTGGCCTGCTGTTGTCCAGTGTTTACAGCATGGCACTCTCTAGCAAAATTACCCATTCTATGACAACAAAAACACCTAATGTGACTGAATCTACCATTCCCAACCAATTGCTTCCACTTCTTAAGAAAAGCTGGTGTAGAAATCCCATCTATTTTTTCTCTAGGAACCCCCACATTAAGAAAATCACTCAACATGTATCTCCTGGAGACCATAGTCCTTGCCTTTGTTTTATCTGACTCAACTTGGCCATCTCTATTTGAGCTGATCAGACTCAGTTTCCCGCCTATGTAAAGTAACAGTGGCACATGTCCTACACACTTCCAAACACTTGGTTGCCACTGCAAGCTGCTCCTTCAGTAAACCTCTTTCTAATTCTGCCTTTTTCGTCTTTTCAGATTCAATATGTAGAGCATGCAGAAGTGAAAACCAAACACAGCAACTGCACGCATCTCTCCCCAACTGAACCCAAACCTTTTGAGACTTAAATCTGAGGAAAGATCAGAGACTTCATCCCCCCAAGCTTTGTTCAAAGGAGAAGCATACCTAGCCAGCTCCTTTGCAACAGACATTCACTGACTATCTCTGGCCAGGGTAGGAAGGGTGCACGCCTTCTCCTCCTGGACACCAGAAACCTTTCCAGCCTTACTCTTCCTAAACAGTGTATGCAGCATTTTTCTTTAGCACAAGCTACCAAACACACCACAGAAAACAGGTCTGCTTCAGTTGAACTTTTCCAAAAAAAGTTTTTTTATTGTTCACAGGTACATAATAATTACAACATGTGCGTACACGTCATGAGACTAAATCGCAGGTATACATCATACAAAAAGGATGAAAAATGCTATTCTAGTCACCCATATACATATAATCAAAAGAATAAGGATACCACATTTCCATTAACCATTTCACCGGTTCATGTACATGTTCCCGATTCCTGGAGCCATCGGTCCCATATCTTATAATACTTCTCCGGACAACCCCTATTTATATAAAGGATTTTTTTGAAGGGGAGGGAAGCATTTATATCCGCCATCCATTCTGAAAAGGTGGGTGGTTGAGACCTCATCCACCTTTTTGCCAACATCTTCCTGCCGGAGAACAAAGTCTCCTGGAGGAATGTCTTGGTGGGCCTATCAATCATGACTGGAAATATCCCTAGGAGGCATTGTTTAGGATCCAATGCCAACGGGGAGCCCATGTTGTCATGAAGGAACGTCACTAACTGTTGCCAATATCCCTGTGATTTTGAGCAGGCCCAAATGAGATGGTAGAAGGTGCCATTGGCTGTATTGCACATGGGACAGGTGGTAGTTTGATCTTTTTTGTATTTAGCTACCCTAAGTGGGGTGAGGTAGGCGCGATGTAGTACATATAATTGAGACAGCCTATCTGAAAGCTTAGGGGACACTTGCTTGCTAGTCTCCAGAGCCTCCTCCCACTCCTCATCCTCAAGTGGACCCAAATCTCTTTCCCATCTAGATTTCAATCCATATGCTATTTTAGCTGAAGTTAGTGCGCCGAGCATGCTGTAAAAGCAAGAAATACGTTTTTTGGGGTCTTTTCCTTTAACCACGGCAATGATAGGATTAGGGGTAGGTGTCGGAAGAGACTGCAGGAACTGTGCCTGAGTCACATGTCTCAGTTGAGTATACCTGAATAGCATGCGGTCGTGTAATGCAAATTCCGTTTTTAGCGTGTCAAATGATTTTATTGATCCATTTGCTATAAGGTGATGTATGTAAAAAATTCCCTGTTTGATCCAGAGGTATGCATCTTGAAAATCAAAAAAGTGTTGTAGTGTCTTATTGTACCACAGTGGTGTGTAGTCATTAAGGAGGGGGACGTTCAGTTTGGATATTGCTAAGTCCCATATTCGTTTATAGTGGCCTGTCATGGAATTTCTGTCTGGTCTCGTTTCTCCCCCAATGATGATGGAGTAGATCGGGTCATCTGTCGGTTGGGTCCGTTTCGAGTTCAACAGTTGGAGAAATCTGTCCTTATCTACCTTGTCTATATGATAGAGTTGCGAAAGTTGGGATGCTATGTAGTAACTATTCAGGTCGGGGAGCGCCATGCCCCCCCTGTCTGTGGGATTTTTGAGCGTTTGCCAATTAAGTTTATGTCTACTCTTCCCCCACACAAAGGGTTTAAGAAGTGTTTCAATTATCTTAAAGTACTTAAGGGGTATGTAAATCGGGGCGTGCCAGAGAACATAGAGGATTTTTGGGAGCAAAATCATTTTTATTAGGTTAATACGACCCCAAACCCCCAGGGGTAGGCGAGACCACACCTGTATCTTGTTTTTAATTAAGGGAAACAGTGGTTCTATATTAAGCTTAATATAATCCGCCGGGTATTTAGAGGTGTGTACCCCTAGATATTTAATTGTCTCAACTCTTTGCAGTTGTAGATTAGCTTTGGATTCAGGGGGGGGGGGGAACTGTCAATTGGGAGAATTTGGGACTTTCCCCAATTAATCTTGAGTCCTGAGAATTGTCCGAATCTTTCGATCGTGGTGAGAGCATTGGATAGTGAGGGGCCAGAATCCGCCAGATAGAGAAGAGTGTCATCCGCGTACATACTTATCTTTTCAATAAGAGGACCTATTTTGAGGCCCTCTATTTCTTCGTTTACCCGGATAGATATGGCCAAGGGCTCTGCAGCCAAGGCATAAAGAAGGGGGGACAATGGGCAGCCCTGCCTCGTGCCTCTACTGAGGTCAAACTGCGAGGAAGGCCACCCATTAGCCACCACCCTGGCTTTCGGGTTTTGGTATAGAAGCTGTATCCACCGAACAAATCTCGGACCGAAGCCATATCCCTCCAGGCATTTCCACAAATAAGCCCATTCTACAGAATCGAACGCCTTGGCCGTATCCAGGGTGACTATCACCCTGGTTCCGACATTATCATGGGGAGCTTGGAGATTGATAAATAATAATACGAAGGTTATACGAAGTGTTGCGACCTGGCATAAAGCCTGCTTGGTCTACATGTATTAGCGAGAGAACCACCTGGTTTAGGCGGAGCGCGATTGTTTTGGCCAAAATTTTTGCATCCGCCTGGAGGAGAGAAATGGGGCGATAAGAATCTGGGATGCCCGGGTCTTTACCGGGTTTAGGTATAAGGACTATCATGGCTTCTGTCATAGATAGGGGGAGGATGGATGCTTCAAACATATCGTTATATAGGGTCAGTAGTTTGGGCGAGATCGTATCAGAGAAGTGCGAGTAGAACTCTATGGGTAGGCCATCCAAGCCCGGAGCCTTAGAGTTGGCAAAACTCGCTATTGCTCCTGCTATTTCCTTCAAGGTGAGGGGGGCTTCAAGCATATCCCTCTGCTCCTGGGACAATTGAGGGAATTGGATTGATTCCAAGAACTGGAACATGGGAGTCAAATCCCCCTGGGTCGTGGATGTGTACAACTCCTTATAGAACTCTCTGAATCTAGAGGAGACAATGTTGGGGTATGAGACTGATCCACCCTGTGTATCTTGCAGTGTAATGACCACTGGTGGTCTGTCCTCACCGTGGGCGAGACATGCCAAGAGTTTACCTGCCTTTTCCCCATTTTCAAAATACTTCTGCTTGCTGAAAAACAACTTCTGTTTGGCTTTCTCATATTGTAGTTGTGTCACTACTCTGCTTTGTAATTTTAGCATGTCAGCATGGTGTGCGGACGGGTCATCCCTGTATCTCTGTTCTGTCTGGGCTAGTTCTGACACTGCCTTGTCGTGGGCTGCTGAGGAGGTTGTTTTTATTCGGTTAATATGTGTTTGTAGGGCGGTGCGCGCAAACAGCTTGAAAGAGTCCCATACTGCTGCAAAGGACGCCGAGTTTGTGTTTTCTATAAAAAATCTACCTAGCTCATCGTTCAGTGTACTGTCCTCTGGCAATAAGGACAACCAGAAGGGATTCAAGCGCCATGTCCGAAGTGGTTTGTCTAGGGGTATGCTGATAGTAATAGTATATGGGTTATGGTCTGATAACAGTCTAGGGCCAAAAGATGCCTCTAAGAGGCGTGGGGCAAGTCTCTGTAATATGAAAATAAAGTCGATCCGTGACAATGAGTTGCGAGTGGAGGAGAAACAAGAGTAGCGGCGCGTCTGCGGGTATTTAAATCTCCATGAATCTGTTAGGCTAAAGGAGGAGATAATTTTGGAGAGTCTGGAGTCGCCTCTTGCCCCTGATGTAGTCGGGGTAGTCCTTAGCCTGTCCCAGTCGTCATTTAATGTGGTGTTAAAGTCTCCCATCCATACCACTTGGGCAGTCGGGTACTTAGCTATAAACTTGAGGCCTTCTGTAATGGTAGTGATGGAGAAAGGGGGGGGACATACGAGGCTAAAATAAGAAAAAGTTCCCCATACATTTTAGCAGATACAAATACATAACGGCCCAGAGGGTCTGTGCAGACCTCGTTCAGCTCAAAGTGGACTGACTTAGCAATCAGCACAGACACCCCTCTGGAGTGGGATGAGTAAACAGAATGGTAAGTCCATCCCACCCATGGCCTCCGAAGAGCCCGTTGTAGTGAACCCTCAATGTGGGTTTCAACCAGGGCAATAACATCCGCCCTCTGGTTTTTCAGGAACGTGAGGGCCGCCGATCGCTTAATCTTATCTTGGAGACCCCTCACGTTCCAGGTAAGAAATTTCAGAGACGCTATTTAAAGTAAGAGCTAAAGAAGTACAGGAGCATGTATACCAAAAAAGCAATATAATCATAACTTTTATGTAGTAAACAAATCTGGAATACCTGTGAGTCCTCTGGACTCTGAGTTTTTGAGTGTATAAAAACCTTTAACTTCCCCCCCCCCCCCTCCCCGCCCTGCACCCTCCCCAACTGGCGCGGGCATTTTCCCAAACCAAAACTTGACCTGCAGCCCAGCGAAAAACATATCGTGAGTCTAACTTGTCTTCATTGTATGTTGACAACTTGGGTAGTCTCGTGTCAGACTCGAGATGCTCTCCTGACCGCAACGCGGTCTTCACGCTGTAAATGTGGGTATGTGGTCTCGTTAGACCATAAGTAAACTTGGATTCGGATAGTCCAGAAAACCATGGGCTGCATGTCACAACTGTGCGCGGGGGCAACTTCCACTGCACTTTACATTTGGGTGGTAGGACGCCTATAGCCCCAAGCTCCAGCTACCATTGTAGCTATGCGTAACATATCTCCCCAAGGGGAGACAAAGATAGGATAGTCAAGTATGAAGGGGTGTTAACCCACAGTGTTCAGGGTTTGTCAAAATTGCATACTTTCAGGTAGCACCAATCCAGGTGTAAGTCCATTGCGCTAAGGAGGTCTGTTATGAGGGTTGATCAGGTGTATCAATAGATGGAATTTACAGGGCCTTCAGGCCACACATACAGGGCTGGGTAGACAAGGCTGCATTGCGAGTTGTGACATGTGGCAGGTACTGTAACAGTGACAATATTAGTGTACTCACAGCAGGGTTCAGTCCGCCCTCTCTGGAGCCACTCTGCGTTCGATCCAGGTTATCAACTCTTCCGGGTCTTCAAAGAAGGAGACTTTACCATCATGCTCCACTCTGAGTTTTGCTGGAAATAACATGGCGTATTTTATATGTAGCAGGCGCAATCTTTTTTTGGCTTCCATAAAATTCTGCCGGCGGCGCTGTACTTCAGCCGAGAAGTCTGGGAATATGGCAACCCTGACATTTCCAAAAGGGATATTACCTCTTTCTCTGGATAGTCTCAGCACAGCATCTCGATCTTTATAAATTAGTAGCTTGGCAATAAAGGTGCGAGGGGGTGCACCCTGCGGCGGCAGCCTAGCTGGCATGCGGTGTGCACGTTCAACAGCTAACATGGGGGAGAAGGCTTCCCTGCCATAAGTAGTGATAAGCAATTGTTCCAGGAACGTGGTTGGATCCTTCCCCTCTGCCCCTTCTGGGAGACCGATCAGACGCAGATTGCATCGTCTGTTCCTGTTCTCCATATCGTCCTGTTTTGTAAATAGCTGATGTATCTGCCGCTGCATGCGATCAGTACAGGCCTGTAGTGGTGGTATTGCATTCTCCATGAGGCCTACCCGGGTCTCTGTCTCCTTAACCCTGTCGCGCAGCTTATGAAAATCCTGCCGGATGAGCGAGATGTCCACCTTCACCTCCTCCATTTGGGCCGTGAGCGAGGTGCGGCAAAGCGTGATTGCTTCTAGGAGCTTGTCAGTATCTCCCGCCGCATGCTCCTCACTGACCTTGTCATGGCCGCCATCTTCCTCCATCGCTCCCTTCTCCTGTCGGCGGTATTGCTCGAGCCTGGCGGCTGCAGATTTCTGAGCTTTCGTCGGCGACATGGGGTGTGGAGTCCGGGGCGTCACCAGGGATGGATCCTGAGGTAAAGCAGCGTGTGTGTGTTAAAGGATGCCGTGGATTGCAGGATTAATGAGCGGAGCTCTTCTGCTTGCGTCCTACTCCAAGTAACGCCAGGCCACGCCCCCCGCTTCAGTTGAACTTTAGCGCAAATCCCGGACGAGGCCCCAAATGTTTTGCTGTCATCTTTTTAAAGGTTCTTTTTTCAGTGTCCAACTCAAAACTTCTGTTTCCTCCAAATTTTTCAGCACGTCTTCGTCCTTTGTGTTCCAAACCAACTCTGTCCTTTGTTCTCACATGCTTGATCAAAAGTGCTAAGCTCCCCATACTTCCTGTAACCTCATATCCTGTAACCAGACTTAAACTAGTCTTACTGCTTCATTTACATATCAATGGGGAGAGTCTTTGCTTTTAACAACACATGGTCTTAAAAATCTAACTCCATATTTATGCTATAAAAATCACTAGAAATAGCCATGGCAACAAAGGAGACAACTCTAAGTACATATGCACGGCAGCAGCACCTTTTTTTTCAATGGGAGGCCATAACTCTATTTTAACTATCACTTCTTATGATTCTCTGATTTAGTTGGGGACTTTCTCCATCAGTACATGAAAGTTGGCCAATTATTGTTTTCAGCTGCTTATTGAAAAGAGCCTATGATATTAATTTAACTATAGCACTGCCCTGTGAAATTATCTACATGTTTTCATTAGGATATGAAACGCTGCCACTGACTTAACACAGTTGTGGCAATATGTACTTCATTTGTTGTGTATGATGTAAAACAATCAGAACTGAGGACACATGTGACCAGCTTTTGCAGCTAAATATTCCTTCATATTTAAGCCCAAAAGGGATGGCATTTCTGGTTTCATGATTAAAGTAATGATACAACTATACTGTTTAAAATCCTTGTTATTGTTTACAGTAAATGGCACTTTCAGATGGTTGCCTTCGTCTTCCACACCCGTGTTTGCAACTGTAATAGCCAACAACTCCCAAGCCACTGCAGAGCAAGGCCTTACATTAATACTGTGCAACTGTAGCAACAACGCCACCTGCAACTATGAGAACACCGTGCTGAGGGGTCAGATGAACAACTCCAAGTTCATGGTATTGTCTGTTTTCATAAAACTTACTAGGACTTGACACTTTTTCCTTTACTGTATAATCGCTGAGGTTCTTGTATACAGCTCATTTGTACATTCAATCAACAGATTTTGTTTTACAAAGTGGATCACAGCCACTATAATATACTTGTTATTTTTTTATCTTTATTAATGACATACTGTACTACTCAACAATTTCACAAACTTATATAACTCCCTATTATTAATAACTGTAGTATAACAATATTTGTAATGGATGTTTTATATTCAGACAGCGGGCTGCCATTGTTCCTCTGGATGGACAGGAGAGTTCTGTACTGAAGATTTAAATGCTTGTCTAGAGAACAGCTGTTTTAATACATCATCCTGTATAGACAATCTCGCTCCTAGTAATAACTACACGTGTTCACCTTGTCCTGCTGGACTGTATGGCGATGGGATAAAATGCTATGGTGAGAATAAGATAGCAGGTTACCATTAATATGTATAGTTCAAATGTTAGCATGCATTACCATATAATTTACCTAATTCATGTCTTTTACAGGTGTTGATGAATGCTTTGCTAATATATCCAAATGTGAGCAAATATGTATTGATACGTGGTATGGGTACAACTGCTCCTGTAATACAGGTTACAGAATTGATCCAACTGATGCATACCGTTGTAATGGTAAGTGTTCTGAATATTACTGCCTTTGCAGTGTTCGTTTCATAAGTACCCAGAAGTAGCATAAAGCATTTTGAATACATTTACTATGTGCCTGGATATGGAAATGAATCAGGTAATGCCGATTTTGGTCTAGGAAATGTTATAACCAGGCCCATAAAGCGAATGTACCACATGTCATGCCTTGTCACCAAATGATATATGTAAGTCCGTGCCTAGTGGAGCATGAGAGAAATATGTTAACTGCCATAGATGTCCTCTCCCTGATTGCCTGCTGACTCTGGCTTAAAGCGGAGCTCCGCCGCAAAAATATATTAAAAGCCAGCAGCTACAAATACTGCAGCTGCTGACTTTTAATATTAGGTCACTTACCTGTCCTGGAGTCCAGCGACGTCCGCAGCAGAGGACGAGCAATCGTTCGTCACTCTGCTGCCCCCACCGCCATCCATCCTGCGCCGCTCTGACTGGTCCCCGTGTGTTCTGGGAGCCGAGTGTCTCCCAGAACACAACGGGAATTCTGCAGGAAGTGACGTACTTCCCGCAGATTTCCCGCAGAGAGGACTTCCGGAAGTGGGTGCAAATACCTGTCTTAGACAGGTATCTGCACCCCCTCCCCCCTGAAAGGTGTCAATCGTGACACAGGAGGGGGGAGGGTTCCGATGAGTGGAAGTTCCACTTTAGGGTGGAGCTTCGCTTTAAATTATTTCTGAACACTGACTTATGCATGCAGGTCAGAAAATTCAAGTGAAGTCAGAATTCTTAAAGTGTAACCGTGAGCAATTCACCAAAATAAATATCGTAAGGCCCTCTTCCCAAGCTTATACAGTTTTTACTGCATGTTTTTTCCAAGGGAGCTCAAATAATGTGTATTACTTGCCTTACCCCACAGTCTCCCAGTCTTCTTACCTACCAGCCTATTCTCTGGTCATGTGGCTGCCCCCTTGCTAACATCATCATGTGCAATGCAGGACCAGCAGCCACCACTGATCCTGTATTGTACGTGATGATGTCAAGGACCTGCCCACATTCCGATGCGGGGGAAAGATGGCTGCAATGACAGCTTCATTGCTTCCTAATTATAGCTTTCCTTAAGGGCTCATTCACACGTGCAGTGACTACACATTTTCTGGACTGGATAAATGCTGGTCACTGCTAAGACACATAGAAAACAATTGCTTTCCATGTGCCCCCGTTCACATCACAACTGATTTTATGTGTAGTGAGTTGAGCTGCGGTAACATGAAACTGCTGTGCCAAGACATGAATGAAGGGCCACTTTTAAAATGTCAAAAAAAGTAAAAAAAAATTGAAGCAGTGTGATGTGCTGAAATGCGCATCGCACCTCTCCCTACCCTGACAGCTGCTTGCATGGCAAAACACTGCATTTTTACTGCGCAGGCTATTGCGAATATATCACTTCTGTCCAAGGGCACTTGGAAAGAAATCAAGATGCCGCCATTTCTGCTCATTGGCTGTTTATAGTAGTTTCAACTACAAATTCTTATGTCTTCATTTTACATAATAGCTTATCAATTGTGGCACTGGCAACTCTTTGAGGTATCACCATTAATCCGTTATCTGCTCTTGTTCTAGACATTAATGAATGCATGAACAAATCAATTTGTGCTGAGAATGCTGTTTGCACCAACACACCTGGGAGCTATAACTGTCAATGTGCCAGTGGCTACAATGGAGATCCACATATCTACTGCACAGGTAAGTTAACTATATTATTTTGATAAATAATGTAATCATACAAACACGGTAACATGTACACATGCAGAAAATGCAGTGGGTTTCTTTATATTTTCGATGTCTTTACAAGAACGAGTTTGACTTTGTGATAGTGATTGAATTATTAAAATTGAGAATTTACAAACATTTGCCCACTGCTCTCATTCTTTTGATTTAGGGGTAAAGCAATTGTACATACATAATTTAACACATGTCTTTTTTGTCTTGGGTTATAGTTCTGACTTAACTTACTATTTATTTATTTGTTTGCATTTATTACTTTTCCAGATATCAATGAATGTGCTACACCTTCTCTCAACAATTGTTCAAGAAATTCCCTTTGTATAAACACAAATGGCTCTTATTCCTGTGAGTGCCTCCGAGGATATTCTGGCCCCAACTGTACAGGTAAGGGAAAGCCCTCTTCAAACTCTGCATTAGGAGTAATAGACAGCATTTGGAAGATAAACCCAATTAAACTTAAATGATGTTACCATTATTATATCATGAAATGTTATGCAAGCCCTCACTGTCCCAGAATGGTTCACTAGACTAGTAAAGAAGTTAGAAAAGTGACTAGGCAGTTTAGTTGAAATGGAAGAACTGGTCCATATATCGCATGATAAACCCTAAAAATTCACTATCATTTGGTCCTACTGGATTTAATTTTAAACTCCTGTGGAGTATGCACATCTCAAGGGAAAACCATCCTAATTATATTAGCCTTTTTTGGTGACTGTTACCCAGGTTGCTAGGACCGATTATGTACTGGGGGGGTGGGACTTACTAACCCTGACCCCACCACCATCAGACTCCTTCCCTCCTCCGCTCTTAAAGCCTTGTTGATCCCCACTTCCAACCCCTGTGCCCCTACCCATCCCCTCTTCCCCTTTCCTTCCTTCATTCCCCCTCCTCCTCCCTAACACCCCCCATCTTTTTTTCTCTCTCTCTCCTTTTCCCCTTCTTGTTATATGTTCACCTTAACCTCCTTTTTAACCATATTTCCTATACCTCCTACTTGCCCATTTTGAATAAACCTTTTCCCTTATCTACCTCTCCCACTTGTCTACCTATGACAAGAGCCCTATTATACACCCTAGCCTATTTTCCATCTCACTAGATTCCCAGCTTTTTGCATAACATGATTTCATACAACAGAAATAGGTCTTTTGGGTTTTAATTGCCTGTATTTCTTCAATGTATCCGTATCCTTTTCCTATAAACTGGAAATTATGACTGCTTTTTCCTTAATGCGATGATGTACATTGTCCTTTCTTTTAATTTTCTCTGATGTACTCTTCTCCTGCTATGAAATGAGCCTTATAATTCCTGCATACATTGTTTTTGTTCAGTATTGGTTTCAATAAGTCTTTATGGAACTATGATGAAATGTTATGTAAATTAGTTTAACCGAATATCACAGTTATCAGTATTATTATAGTCTATGAACTTTGCAGTTGATTTACTTTACATAAGGTCTATATACTTAAAATGCACCTCTAATCAAACCTGTTTTTTAGCTTTGGATTTAGTATTGGTTACAATTGTTTTTTTTGTTTTTTTCTGTTGTCTGTAGCCCAGCTGTCACCAGGACAGGAATTGAGGGGAAATTTCTCTAACAGGGACACATAGCTACAAGAGCACCATTTAATAGAGTGGTCGAAGAAGTCTAGAACCTCTGTTTACAAATAAATGCTGTTTGTGTCCCCTCTGATGGTTTCCCCAGAATTCAGGGTGTCATTTTATTGTGAATTGTACTGTAAAGCTAGCCATAGATGGAGCAAATTGTATCCAGGACTGACCAGATTTTGATCCATATATGGATATCCCTGTTAAAGCGGGGTTCCACCCGCAATTTTTTTTTAAAAAAAGTCAGCAGCCTCAAACACTGTAGCTGCTGGCTTTTAATAAGGACACTTACCTGTCCTACTCGCCCGCGATGTCGGCCCGCCGAGGCCGATCCCTCGATCCTGGCAGCTCCCGTCGCTACCATCCTCAGTAAGGGAAACAGGCATTGAAAACTTGCGGCTTCACTGCCTGTTTCCTACTGTGCATGCGCTAGTCTCGCGGCGCTGTATGAATGGGCGGCTGCTCATTGGGATACACACAGTTCCCAGAAGGCAGCGCCCTGGTTCCCTCTGTACTTACATTTTTGGGCGATGAAATGTCAGCGCCCACGCAGCTGGTGCTGCAGTTTGTGGGTTTGAAATCCCCATGTCACAATGGTACTGAAGTGAGCCCACAGGCGAGCAGGTGACACGGGATCCCCCAGGGCGTGGAATCTAAGGGCCAGCCGGTATTCCGCCAGGGACCCCCTCACGAGGGTTTGGGCTTAGCTGCCCAAGGTCACGACCCCCAGGTTCACCCTGCTCGCGGGGAGAATAGCAGAAGACACAGAGGGATGGATGGATGGATAAAGCAAAAGGAGAGCCGGATATCGAGCCAAGGTCGGGGCAGGCAGCAGACAACGTAAACAGGAGGACTAGCCGATTCGGTACACAAGAAGTCTGGTTAAGTAGGTTACAGGAAGGGAGCTCTGAAACAAGTGTTGCTCAAGCAACCAGAAACTGGTCTGAGTGCAATTTAAATAGTGAGGCACATGGGAGGCTGGACAGGAAGTAGCAGGGAGGAAGGATATATTAAGCCACAGGTGAAGCCGGCGACACCCATAGCTGCTGAGTGCAGCCAGAGCTGAACACAAGCTTGTGGAACAACAGGTGCCAGCCGACCTACAGCAGTATAGGCAAGACACAGATCAGCTCCGCAGCTGAACTGTGACAGTACCCCCCCGCGTACGAGGTCCCCCTACACGTCTGGGGGCTGGCTTGGAGGAAAATTTCCGATGGAATCTGGTCACCAAGCGTGGGGCTGAGACATCTGCAGCAGGAACCCAAGACCTCTCCTCCGGGCCATAGCCCTTCCAATCAATCAGATAGAGTAGCTTCCCTCTGGAGTATTTGGAGCCCAATATATCTTTAATCTCATACTGATCCGTGGCATCGGCCACAGGAGCGGGGCGAGAAGAAGGGCGAGAGAAGCGATTGAGGACCAGTGGCTTGAGCAAACTGTCACAATGGTACTAAAGTGAGCCCACAGGCGATGGAGGTGACACGGGATCCCCCAGGGCGTGGAATGTAAGGGCCAGCCGGTATTCCGCCAGGGACCCCCTCACGAGGGTTTGGGCTTAGCTGCGTGCTGACCCCAGGTCACGACCCCCAGGTTCACCCTGCTCACGAGGAGAGTACCAGAAGACACAGAGGGATGGATGGATAAAGCAAAAGGAGAGCCGGATATCGAGCCAAGGTCGGGGCGGGCAGCAGACAATGTAAACAGGAGGACTTGCCGATTCGGTACACAAGAAGTCTGGTTAAGTAGGTTACAGGCAGGGAGCTCTGAAACAAGTGTTGCTCAAGCAACTAGAAACTGGTCTGAGTGCAATTTAAATAGTGAGGCACATGGGAGGCTGGACAGGAAGTAGCAGGAAGGAAGGATATATTAAGCCACAGGTGAAGCCGGCGACACCCATAGCTGCTGAGTGCAGCCAGAGCTGAACACAAGCTTGTGGAACAACAGGTGCCAGCCGACCTACAGCAGTATAGGTAAGACACAGATCAGCTCCGCAGCTGATCTGTGACACCCCACACTTCATACTTTTTACAAATCCACATATTTATAGTAATCTGAAGTGAATGGTTGGATGCCTTAGCTAGATTTTATTAGATTATTATTAAGAGCACCTTCAATCATTGTCCATTAATTTTAATGTTTGCTGCTTTACTTGCTGGACCTAAAATATACACTAAAGAGTTCATCCACATTCATATTCACAATATATACTGTGTCAGTGGAGTGATCTGTAATAAAGGGATAAATCTATACTAAATGCAAAAAAAAACAAAAAAACTTACCTGTCTTTTGTCTTCTCTTAACAATCTATAAAGTTCCAGTTTTGCATATGAAAAATAGTATTTTTTGTACTCACCGTAAAATCCTTTTCTCGTTCGTCCATGGATGGACACAGCCTTCTCAATTCTTGACGTGTGGGTTATGTTCCTGTTCATAGGAGAGAACTAGGCAGAACATGTTAGATAATTAAAAACACATGTTACAATAATCAGAGATGAACAGCCCCGCCCAGACATAACCCTCCGCCCTGCAGTCAGCAGCTCAGTTCGTAGCAAGCAGTACAAACCTAAAAAACGAGCGGTGGGTGCTGTGTCCGTCCATGGACGAACGAGAAAAGGATTTTACGGTGAGTACAAAAAATCCTATTTTCTCTTTTCATCCATGGATGGACACAGCCTTCTCGATTCTTGACGTGTGGGACGTCCCCAAGCAGTGCCAAAAAAACGAGGGATGGGAACAGTATCAAAAACAACCAATGTCACCCCAAACCAGCAGAGCTCCTCAACGGAGGAGTTGCAACCTCAAACAGCCTCCTTCAAAACCTTGCGGCCGAAGGAAGCATCGGAAGATGCACTCACATCAACCTTGTAAAATTTGGAAAACGTTTGCACGGACGACCAAGTCGCCGCCTTGCATGACAGACGCTTGATGCCAGAAAGCCCAGGAAGCACCGATTCCACTAGTTAGACGTGCCATGACCAGAAAGGGAGGCGCCCACCCCTTAAGGGCATAGGCCTGGATGACGGTCTGTCTGATCCACCGAGAAATGGTGGCCGATGAGACCGCCAGGCTCTTTTGTGGACCGGACACCGACACAAACAATGAGTCAGACCTCCGAAATGGAGCCGAAGCAGACAGGTACACCCGTAAGGCCCGTACCACGTCTAAGTTATGGAGTGCAGTCTCTCTGGGATGCAATGGCACAATGAGGACACAAAGACGAGAGCACAATGTCCTCATTCAGGTGAAAAGCCGAAACCACCTTCGGAACGAAGGAAGGCTGCAGGCTTAGCACCGCTTTATCCTTATGGAGGACCAAGTATGGTGACTTGCAAGACAAGGCCGCCAATTCAGAAACCCTTCTGACCGATGTAATGGCCACTAGAAAGGCCACCTTCTGAGATACTGTCAAGAGAGGAATCTCTCTGATCTCAAAAGGAGGTTCCTGAAGAACCGAGAGCACCAGATTTAAATCCCATGAAGGAAGAGGTGGTCTAATAGGGGGAGCCACATGTCGAACCCCTTGCACAAAAGTACCCAACAGGGAATGGGACGCCAAAGGCCGTTGAAAGAAAACAGCCAAGGCTGAAATCTGACCCTTAATGGTGCTTAAGGCAAGTTTCTGATCCACACCACGCTGTAAAAACAGCAGGACCCTGGAAACCAAGTACGTCCGTGGACGTCACTCCATCTCTTCACACATAGAGATGTATGCCTTCCAAGTATGATGGTAGATCTTCCTGGAAGGAGATTTCCTTGCCCACAGCATGGTTGAAATGACCGAATCCGAAAGACCTCGGTCCCTTAGTACCTGGCTTTCAATAGCCATGCCGTTAAAGCCAGCGACTGTAAAGCAGGATGAAGTATGGGACCTTGAGACAGAAGGTCCTCCCGCATCGGCAGCCGCCAGGGTGCATCTGCCACCAGGCATACAAGGTCGGCGTACCAAGGATGCCGGGGCCAATCTGGAGCGATTAGAATTACCGTGATCCCCTCGGTCTCCACTCTGCGGAGCAGACGAGGAAGCAACTTTAGTGGGGGATAGGCATAAATTAGCCGATACTGACCCCACAGGGCCACCAAAGTGTCTGACGCGTCTGCCCAGGGATCTCTGGACCTGGCCACGAACCTCGACACCTTGCGATTGAGTTGAGAAGCCATGAGATCCACGTCTGGCGTGCACCATCTCTGGCAAGGGAGCTGAAACACCTCCGGATGTAGTGACCATTCCCCCTGGTCTAGCATCTGGCGACTCAGATAGTCCGCCTGCCAGTTTTCTACGCCCGGAATGTAGACGGCCGACAGAGCCGGCACGCTTTCTTCCGCCCACCGTAGGATATGAGTGACCTCGTACGCTGCAGCGAAGCTCCTTGTTCCCCCCTTATGGATGACATAAGCCACTGCCGTGGCGTTGTCTGACTGGATCCTGACAGGACGCCCTTGTAGTCTCAGTGACCTCTTGGAGAGACACAGCCTGATCACCCGGAGTTCCAGGACATTGATCGGCAGACGGGATTCATCCCGAGTCCAGCGACCCTGGGCCGACTGGACTCCCCAGACTCCCCCCCAACCTGTGAGGCTGGCGTCCGTCGTAATTACAGTCCAATAGAAGGGAAGGAACGACTTCCCAGACTGAAGAGCCGGGGATCTCAGCCACCAACGCAGAGAAGCCCTTTAATGGCCTGAGGTAGAAACATGCTCTTACCTCCAGTGACATCCTTAATAATGTCATCCAGTGAGGCACCAAAAAGCCTCCCACCTTTGAAGGGTAAATCTGCCAAGGCCTTCTTGGAAGCCTGGTCAGCGGACCTTTTTTTTGCCAAATTAGGCGGCGCATTACCACCGCAGATACAGAGGCCCTGGATATAAAGGGGGCCGCATCAAGAGTGGCATCACAGACATACACAAGGCCCTGCACCAACTGGTCGGTCAGTGTTGCACACTCCTGAGGGAGCTGATGTTCCTCCACAGTCTGGCGCAAAATCTTTGCCCAGTCAGTGAGTGTCTGAGACGCCAAGGTTGCAGCCAAAATAGGCCGCAATGCAGACCCCAGCAAGGTGACCTGGTCAGTGCCTCGGACCTCCTATCAGTATGGTCCTTAAACGCAGGGGTCCCCTCTACAGGGAGAGTAGTTACTTTATTTAACCGAGCGACCGGGGGGGTCAAAAACTGGAGGAGAGGTCCATTTTTTCAAAAGGCTCTCCTCAAAAGGATACCTGACCGCCAGACGCTGAGGGACCGCAAAGGTCCTCTGCAGCTTTTCCTATTCCTTATCTATGAATTTATCAAAGAAAGACACATAGGGAAAAACTTTTACAGAACGGGTCGATTTATGCGACCCAAAAGAGACTGACCCCTCCATGGAAGCCTCATCTGCATCCAGCTTAAGGGAGTCCCTTACAGCATTGATAAGGTCATCACAAGTGCCCTGTCTTGTGCTGACCCGCACAAGGGGTCCTCCTCACAAGGAAGGACCTGGTCCACATCTTCTGACAACCCAGAACCAGGGTCCTGTGCCGCAGCCAGGCCCTGGTCTGAGTCAGAACCTTCCCCTGGCAATGGCGGGGGAAGGGGACGCTTTTTACCCCCCTTGCTCTCACACGCCGCTTCCACCCTGGCAACAAATGATTCCAGGACAGCCGACAAAGCCTCCATGGTAACTGCAGGTGCAGGGGCACCGGCTGCTGCCTCTGGAAAGCTTGGGGAAGAAGGGCCAGACACTGACTCCATGACACCGCTGACAGCTCTCAGGGACTCAGTCAAAAAAATAAACTGAAAAGGTCCACCCTCCTTGCTGCACTGACCGGGGGGGTTATCCAGGGGACTCAGCAACCCAGCAGGAGACGACTCAGCGCCGCTGCCCACCTTCCATCTCCACAGCGTGTGTGAGAAAGAAAATGTCTGTGAGGAGAATAGCGCTGCGCGCCGTCCAGAAAGCCAGCACTAGAGGCCAAACCCACACCAAAATGGCCGCCAGACGCCTCAGAGAAAAAAAGGGCGCGACCACAAGAAAATGGCCGCCCGCAATGACAACCTGCGCTATGGCGACGCTATGGCAAAATGGCCGCCAATGGGAATGTCAATAGAAACCAGCAGGCATACAATGGCGTAGGCGCCGCAAAAATGGCGCCTAAGCACCACGAAATGGACGAGAAGGCCTAGGCAGGGACTTCCCCAGAAAAGAGCACCCCCCACAGAAAAAAAGGGTCCCAACACCCCACGGTCCCCCACTGAGAATCGGAGTCCCCCCACAGGTACGCCCCGGTCGCAGCAAGCCCTAGGGCAGAAGGGGATAGTGATAGAGAGCAGGGAAAGGGAGGACAGGAGAACCCCGCAATCCCTCGGACGCCCAGCTGTTTCCACCTGCCGAGGCAGGAGGAAAAGTACTAACCCGTCCATGCAGGACCCGCTGGTGCGTCCTGGACAGACCTACAACCGTGAGAGAGTAGCTGTCGGCCCAGTCCACTGTGAGTGGGACAACAAGCAGGCCAGTCATATGTGGACCCCTGGAGCCATGGGGTATGTCGTGGTTAGAACCAAGCACCAAGCAAGGGACTGGCACGCTCGATGGCCGGAACTGGGAAGACTACAAGGATCTATATATCCAGCCTCTCGCCCAGCCGGCAGTTGATAGAAGATTGCAAAAATAAAAATAAAATAAAAAAAATTTCTGGACTCTGGGCCCAAAGGGAGCCACGTCCTTCTCCTCTGCTAGGCAGAAAAAAACTGAGCTGCTGACTGCAGGGCGGAGGGCTTGGTCTGGAGGGACCGCCCCCTGGGCGGGGCTGTTCATCTCTGATGATTGTA